>LR990343.1:0-4800000 GCA_905147345.3 Mythimna impura | reverse complement strand
TCTAGGAAACGCGTTTTTTTTAAACCCTTAAAAGTTTTAGAAAAAAAAACTTTCGTCATTCAGAATCTTGATTAAATTTGCAAGGCTTCTATTTTTATACTTTTTGACTTTTTTAATTTTTGAGTAAATTATGAAGTGTCAAAGTTCATGCAAAATAGCAGATTTTTGGAGGTCTTTACTGGATTAGTTTTACACAAATTTATAAATTGATTTCAATAGAAGCCCAGATAATATCCACAAGATGCTGTGTATCCAAAATATCTAATGAAAAATGTGTAATAAAGTCATAATCGCGTAAGAGCGGATGTATGAAAAACAGTGAAAATATTTGTCGAGTTGCATCCCCATAAGTAACATAATTTAATTTAATTTAACATAATTTGATAATTTCATTGATAATAAAAAAAATATAAAGTTTGAGTAAAAAAAAATAGTTAAAGCATGCATGGAAATACGTGTAGATACTTAACTGGATAATCATAATTATAATTAAATCATTTCAAGCCAGTACGATTCCACAGCAACTGAAAAACAATGGTGATCTCGGAATATGGGAATCCCTCGACTACTCTTCACTAATGATGGGAAGTGCGTTTTAAATTAATTATGATTACACTGGCTCACATTAAAGTAGTTAAGATATGTTATGATTGTTTGGATTTAAACGCAGTTATATGACAAAAAAAGTGTAGACTTTTTAGGTTTTTTCAAGGTGGAAAATCATCAAATTACTTCTCGCGCTCTAGGGCGGAGCGAGAGGGCGTATCAGAATTTTACTGACTAAAAACACACCTTTTTTTTTTATAAGTGGGAAAATCATCTTATGACAAATCCCGCTCTTGGGCGGAGCGGGAGATAGTGTCAGACTTTTACTGACTAAAAACCCACTCCTGTTCCTTCGTTGCCTTCGTCCCAGGGCCACGGTTTCGTTTTCACACTACCCATGGCCCCAGTAGGCTTCGACCCTGCTGGGCCCCTACGATTTGCTGACCCTGAGGCGCGCGCGGAACAATACGCGCCGTCGACGACTTGGGCTCGGTCCGGATGGTTACCGGACGGTCGGACGGCGGGCCACCCATTGCCCGCCGTCCGGCCACCCATTGCCCGCCGTCCGCAAGCCCGCGTCTACGGTGGCCGGAAATCGGGATCGGAATCCCGGTCTCACACACATATGTTTCTCCATTACCTGGCTTTCCAGGACCTCGGGTTTCTCTTTCGGAAGTCAACCCATGGCCCCAGTAGGCTTCGGCCCTGCTGGGCCCTTACAGATTTGCAGACATCTTTTATACGTTGACGTTTATTAGTTTAAAACGATGTTAGTTCTGGATTCATAGTACCATGGTGTAACGAGTCGAAATCGTCTCGCCACATGATTCGCTTTTAGGCGATTTCCGAACCGATAATGTGTAGGCGTTCCTAAAAGGTCGTGTATCCAAGTAAGGGAATCTTTTAAAAAGTGAGCTGTCAGATTGGTTTTTTTCACTTTCTGACCCGATCATATCATGGAAGCAACTAATTTTTGTTTCTGTTAATTTTTTTAAATAAATCGACAGTAATCGTCGATCTTTTGTGCCCTGTAATGGTCTAAAAGGAAAAGAGAAGTCCATCCTCTATTTTCGGATAGGATTGCTACATATTTTCCGGTAAGAGTTCATTATTGGATTTTTACATGACACGTTGTCGTGGGTTTTTTGTTCCGAAATTTTATGTCTCATTGTCATTTCCAGTTCGTGAGTGATTTTCGCCCACCTGTTTGTTTTGATGGTTTGAGGCGCACTCAACGAGCAAAAGAAAAAAACGGTGAGTTTTTAATAAAAAATTCTACGCGACCTCGTGTTTGGGACTCGAAATTTTCATGGGAACTAATGATTTCAATCGATTGTTTCAGCCCCTGGCGTTTTTTTATATATTTACTTTCCATTTTCTCATATTCCTCGATGTTGGAACCCTTTGGACTGGCCTGCATTGCCTGGATGAGGATCAATTATATTTTTTTTTAACTTAGCTTCAAAGGTGCAACAATACCATATTAGTTTCAATAATCTATGTCGCTTATTAAACATTTCATGGGCATGGGTATCTAAACCTGGTCATGAACTGCGGGCTGGGAGAAATTAAAGGCTAAAGCTTGACTTATATTTTTAATCTTTTATTTTTCCTATATAGCCTACCGCCTGAAGATTACAGGCCCAGGCTCTCCCAATTGTAGTGAATCCGAGTTTATTTTTTTGAGGATGTACCTGGCGCCCGAATTATCCATTTACATATTGGTGCATCTTCAATCCTCTATTAACACACACATTTAATTACCCAGTACATTACATTTGTCGCTCTGCGAACAGGGACATTACAATGGTTAGTTAAGGTACAGTTGTAAGATGAAGTCTTTTGAATGGGAATACATATAAACAGCCTTTAATTGTAGCAATAGGACAACCCATAAATTATCCTCATGGAAACGTCGTGAACGTTTTTTTTAGATAAATATTATCCGTTATCTGTTTGAATTACTAAAAATTATAAAACTCCAGTATCCGTCAAACATCACAGCGGCCTTTATTTATTGGTTCCATTCTTCGGTTCCAGTTTAATATTGAAACCAGAAAAAATTACTACATGGCTACGCATTTTTTTCGTAGCACGTCGTAGCGCATTGACTACCAGCACTACTGAGATCATTTTTTGTAACTGACTACGGATTAAAAATCGGAAAGAAAAGGACTCTAAAATTCATGTTGGAAGTTCCTTATATTTTTAATCGTAATTAAAAATGGTACAATTTGTATATTTACTTAATAAATAACTACAGTAAAATCGCAAATTGGCAAAAAAAAAATGCTGACGACCAAACTAGATCTGTTAAATGAAATAATACTGTAGCATCTCAATGTCTTGATTTCTTGACATGGAAATGTTTGTTTACATTATTAACTTGTTATTATTAGGTATGCTTCTCAGTATTTTCCTCATGGGAAACAGTTACTGACACAAACAACAAAACAATATTTTTTTACTTGCATTTACGGTTTTATTAGACGAAATAACAAAGTACATTTTAATTCACCTTAACTGTGAACTCAGTTGCATATTATGACTATAATTACATAATTGTCTTCTTAACTACTAACCTAAGTACATAGAAAATAAAAATGATCGCTAGTTTTGCTTCTATCAGCATTCTAGCAGTATCAACACAAGACTTTTAGACAATCTTCTGTAATAAGGAAAATGTCATCCTACTTTGAACACTATCACACCTGATGATGATGAGGAGGAGTGGCAGGCGGCGGCCTCCTTCTGCGAAGCAGTAATGCTAGCAATAGAGGAGGCCACACGTGCACGCGCGAGGCAACGGCCCCCGCGCCCCAGCCGCCGGCCGGGATTCCGATCCCGATTTCCGGCCACCGTAAGCGCGGGCTTGTCAGTAAAAGTCTGACACTATTTTCTGCTCCGCCCAAGAGCGAGAGATGTCATTGGATGATTTTCCAACCGAAAACAAAAACCTGATGATGATGATAATATAGCCGACATTGGAAAATACTTGCATAGAAGTTACCTATTCACTTTGTACTTATTCTACTGCCGATATAAGATATACCCTCGGTTTCTGATTTAAGCATTCGAAGTTGAGAATTACTCAAACTACTTTGCCCTGAAAACCTGTCAAAATTTGGCAGTTAAGTATGGTTTGAGACGTTCTTAACTCAAAATACTCAATTCAGAAATCCGCCAATAATCAAACAATTGACTACGTACAAGACCAGAGAATCTTTCCTTGGGGGCTTTATTGCCCCAAGGAAAGATTCTCTGCAATGCTATCACCAAAAAAAACTTGGTCCTGATAACGAGAAGAAACACGTTCCACAGAAAGATGGCTTATACGAGTATATGAAAGGAAGAATATATAGGTATGATAAAGCAGTAGGAAATTGTGACAAGAATACAGATTCCTCGCGAGTGAAGAACAAAGATATTGGAAGTGAGATATAAGATAAGAAGGAGGGGTGGGAGAGTTGAGTAGAGACAAAGATGTGGTACGCAAACTTCTGTGGAGAATCAGCATCCGTTTCAACTGAGATCTGAAGCCTCGATACATGGTTATATTTCCTAAAATTAAATATAAACCAAATGAAGTTGCTTTGCAGCCTATCAAGCTTATCTAACAAGATCGCGTTCAGGGGCCTAACTATTTCACATTAAAATGTCAGGCGTGCAAGTGACAGAAAAATGGAGATATACACTTTATATAACTCCATCCCTTTAACATTTTAGTTTAAGTTAAGAGCTCGTGGTAGGGTTTTTGGTCAAAGTAGCACATGTAAAGATAAATTGTAGTTCGAGTTTGAACAAACTATAGATTATTCTGTGTACGAAAATTTCTTTGACGTCTATTGTATCCTCCTAACGGTCCACAGTAACTGCATAGAGTTATCGGTACATAATAACAGGACCTTTTTTGTTGCAAGTTCATAAGCCAGACAGATGATTAGTTGATGGATTCGGTCATCAAAATGCCAAACGGTATACAATTTAAAATGTAAGCAGATTTTTGATTAATTGTCAATATTTCAGGGGATTAAATAATAATTTAACTAACTATGGAATGAAGTAAGAAATATGAAAATATAATGAACCGAATAACTGTTTTTTTTTTTATATTTCAGACTTAATCCCTTATCAAAAGGTTTTTTTTTTAATTTGTCTATGAACGCCGATCAAATTCGCACTACCTCGAGAAGAAAAAGTTATTCAATGATTATCCACGCCATAAAAAAGGCCAAAGAAACTATTTAACGAAAAAAAAAATTCTGCTATTTTTCTGATAGTGTCATAAAGAAATCTGCTCTTTAAAATTAATCTCGGGATTTGAGGCATATCCACTTTATTCTTTCGCTGTATGAAATCAGTATAAGTACATGAATAACTGTACCTAATTCTGACCTCTGGTTATAATTTACATTGAAGAAAATTACTCATTTTACGCAGGCACAGCCGGTTACATAAGCTAATCTAAATACATATATAAAAATGAACCCCTATTTTTCCTGGTCACGCTATACCATAAGAACGGCTGAACCAATTTTAATAATTCTTTTTTTGTTTTGTTCACAAGCATACAAGGAAGGTTGTAGGGTAGGTAGGTAGCGTAGCGTAGGAAAATAGGTAGGGTAGAGTAGGGCTATACCATTGACTGGAGCAAAGCCGCGGGCAAAGGCCAGTTTTTAATAATTACTCACTCAAATTGTTGAAAATAATTTTAATAATTAAAGCTGTAAAACAAAGAAAATATATGAAAATTATTTTAAACAGTCCTACCTACTTATATGGACATACGTGCGACGACAAAGCATTTGTTATGAATTTATGATTAACCACACATTTCGCAAGTACGTCAACCTTGGACGGAAGGACACTCAGATTTCATACACAGATAAAAGCAATCACGAAAATTTGTATTATACATGAATGGATGAGATTTGCACGTGTGATTACACGAGTCCACAGAGGATTTACGTAACTGGAGCAATCATGTGAGGTCAAAATAGTACGGAAGCAAAATACTATGTCATTGTTATGTCGTTTTGTGTGAGGATCTAAGTGAAAATAAATATTTACTCCTAGACTAAGGTTAAAACTACAGGTCATCGCTACACGTTCTCGCTAAATTACTGATTTCAAAATTTTTTGTTTATTTTGTTATTAGTTTATGGGAGCATTATTAAGTTAGGGAAATAGTATTCACTAAAATCATCACTTTATTGAATTTAGTCTAAAAATAACATCTAATATCTAACTATAACTATAGTGTGATGTCAGTTTTGATATTTTTGGAGAATTAGGTGAATTTTGAGGCCATAATTTAGTTAAGTCTCTAAGGCCCTTAAGTCTGAGTCCTCGTTAGATATTTCAAATAGAATGGAGCACCAACCCACGACTTTACCTGTATGTGCTACAAAAGTATAACTAAGGACAATCCCTAATTAATTTAGAATTATGGCAAAATATAGAAAAAAAAGATGTTTTGTTTGTTTGATGATTACTTAGATGTACGGATTATTACCTTGCTTTTATAATGTATTGATAAGCTCGCACCTGACCACTATGTCACTAGATGGTAAACGATAATGTGTTCAAATTTGGAGTACGGCTACTTAGAAATAATCTATTCACTCCAGCTCTGCTAGAGTGCTAAGAAATCGTGTTACCTATATCGAGGGAGTAAATTTTCAGTACTGCCCTTTGAAGCTTCTTGCATAAAAAGTAGCACTCCATTTTCTCCTTACTCTGTAAAGGCGGCTCCACAATATTTTTAGCTCCTTTAAAAAAATAAATATACAAAATATATTTTAACAATCTTTTGTTTCTGGTCCTTCAGCGGTTAAAAGCGTCATAGCATCTTCATTTAATTATACCCTTAGTACAACAAACATGCCAATTTGAAAACAGATGAGAATAAAGGAAGTCATTACAATGTCTTTGAACCCAACATATCAAACAAAGACTGACTAACCATTAATGACACGAACTATTGTAGCTGTGTTTTTAGGGGTTTTTTTCAGGTTATGATCCTAATTGGTTTTACAGTAAAATAAGTAAGGTTCTACTTGCTGTTAGTAAGTTGAGCTCTCAAAGGTCGTTAGACTAATTCATACTTGCTCACATGTTTGCCAGGTTTTTTTTTTGTATTAATAAAACTTTAATTATTTTTAATTTTGATGACAGTAATTAGTTTTAATTTATTCATTTTATATCTTTTTGAAATAAATTTATTCTATTAAGCCCAAATAAATTCAATTTTATTGTACATTATATTATTTTTTACCAGGACATTTATTTTTTGTATTAATAAAACTTTAATTATTTTTAATTTGATGACACTAATTAGTTTATAAATATTCATTTTTTTTAATAAATTTATTCTATTAAGTCTAAATAAATTCAATTTTATTGTAAATTATATTATTGTTACTTTTAGTTCTCACCAAAGCACGTTGTTCATATTTTTTTCTGTTTAACGTGAATTACGCAGTAGTAAATTTTTTTTTGTGTAATTTAAAAATAAGATTTAAATTGAAATAATTATATCTCTGTACAGAGGCAAGTTTGTTTCTTTACCACCCAAATTAGGTCTTACCCAGCAATTGGGTCAGTCAAAGTGCATAAAGTCCGCAGTCACCCCTCTACTCAAATGCAATACACGCCTATCCGTAATTGTAACAAGGTAAACTAAACGACCTCTAAAATAATAAAACAAAGCATGATATTACTTATATTACTAATAGCGGTAATAACGTAAACGTAAATGTGTAATCAAGTTATGTTAATTAAGATATTAAATACCTACAGCTCATTAATAAAATAATAAATTAATAGTAGCGATCCACAGGAAAACCAAGGTAAGGGCAAACAGACAGCCCGAAGAATCGCCAAACTTAAGCGGTAGTGGGCAGGACACACTGCTCGCAGAACAGATGGTCGATGGGGACGAAAGGTTTTGGAGTGACGACTACGTACCGGAAGACGCAGCGATGGCGCAGGAATCTGATGGATGCGAGACGCATAAGACCGGTAATTGGTGACACTTTGGACAGTGGTGGTTTGTAAAATGTTTCCAGGGAACTCTTTTCATCATCATCTTTGCCCTTGTCCCGTGTTATTTGGGGTCGGTGAAACATGTTTTTTTCTTTCACCCCGTCCTGTCACCGGTCACGCTATCACTAACTCCCTTTTCTTTCATATCACTCCTCACACAATCAATCCATCTTTTCTATGGCCTCTCTCTCCATCTACATCCATTCACTTGTATACTCATGATTCTTTTAGTATCATGCGTTTTATCCCTCCTTATCACATGACCATACCAAGGTACACGATTCTCTTTCAAGTTTTCAGTCACTGGTACTACATTCAAACTTCCTCTAACGTACTCATTTCTTGCTTTATCAATTCTCGTCACACCACACAACCATCTCAACAATCCAATTCATGGAACGCTTTTACTGAACGAATTCAGATGGAACTTTGTACACAAGAAGACCTTGTTCTGGATAGAAATAGGACACTTTTTATACCGAACAATATGTTCTGATACTTTCTAATGCAACACTTCTCACGCAAGCTGACTGGCAAAATCTAGAAAATATATAAAACTATCTTCAGACAGCGGCCTTGCCCTCGTAAAAGTAGAAAATTAATCCAAGGGAACAAACTCTCAGGGTAACAAATGATTTAGAGTTGTCAATTCAGGATATGGTTTAGGTACTCGTGAATTTCTATACCGAATTTCATCTAAATCCGTTCAGGCATTCAAGTAAAAAGGAGATACAAATATACATCCACACATACATATAAACCTTCGCTTTGATAATATTAGCGAGAATTACAAAAAGAAAAAAAAGGAAATTATTCTAAATTCGAAACTGTTCCAAGGATAAAACTATATAGGTAAGCGGTCTAAGACGTTCGGAAGCGATCGTCATGCGTCGCGGTCATTCGGATCTCGCTCCCTATCGCCACAATTCAGTTAGCCAGTGGATATGTCTAGAAAGGTACCTAATGTTGCAATGGACGGTTGCAAAACGCTCGATTCCGATGTCGTTCTGCCGGTTCCAGGCTTGTGGAATGCTGTGAGATGGATTTAAACTACAGTTCGACTTTAGAATATTTGTTTTTAGGATGTTAAGTTAGAAATATCGAGAAGTGAGATTATGTCCCGCTAAAGTGCAGTGTCTGTTTTGAAACCAAAGTTAAGAACGGATAATAGAAACAATACTAAGGAAATATTCTAGATACGGTATTTTTATTTATTTTTCTGACAAAGTACTTAGGTTTCTTCATATAATTTTGGAACCCCATTGCATCCATTAGGGATGTATTTTGATAAATCCTTTCTTAATGCCCGCTTACGTCATAAAAGGAAGCTTTAGAGTACCTATATTATATACGTACAATATTATAGACTTGAAGATACAGGATTGTTTCCTAGTTTGAAGGACAGTGATCTTATTTATGTGAAATAGCCACTCTCATTATTAGTATTTCGTCACTGATGTTATTTATAGGCTTATAATTTTACTGCGCAATAAATTATTACTTTAATTTAACTTTTTTTTAAACTTATATCTATCTATCTATCTACCTTTATGCAAAATTTTACGCTACTAGTCCCAGTAGTTTCAGGTATACGTTGATATGTCAGTCAGTCAGATTCTCCTTTTATACATATAGCTATAGAAATCAAAACAAAACATAGTTATTACTAAAAAACTGATATTGGGAATTTTACAATCAGTTGTTTTTGCGAATCGTTGTTATAACATAACAATATTTTACTGCTATTGACTGTCTTGTGTATATTTCGAGATCCACTAATGCGAAATATTGGTATTAGGTAAGATATAGTTATTAATATTGGTAGTTTACTCATAATAAATTCGTGAATGTTGTCTGACTGTATTCTTTAGCAATATATAATTATATAGTTACTAGCGATCCTGACAGACGTTGTCCTGCCCGAAAGATGGCTTTCCGTCAGAAAAAAATGAGAACCCCATTGCAGCGCCACCTACAGGGTTTAATTGTTTATCCTGAGACCCATTATACACACAAAATTTCATCCAAATCGGCCAAGCGGTTTAGGAGGAGTTAGGCGACAAACACAAGTACAAAAGAATTACCTGTAAAGATGTATTTTTTTTTTGTAATTTTTAATGTAAGCAATTTGAAATATAACAGCTTTGAAACTACTGTAAAAGAAAATCAATTTTCCTCACTAAAATCGGTACACTTCCTTACAAAATTAAAACAGTGACGCTTACAAATTAAAATATTCCGGCCGCTTATAATATCAATTTTCATTTTTTATTTATAGACCCATGATTTTGAATAATTTGAATACACGTTGTCCTTGATATATCTATAGCTTGTAGTCGGTAATCTTTGAAGCTATTTTTAATACTAATTTGAATAATGTATCAGCTGATCAGTATGCCTACGCAAAATTAGAAATTATTACATCGTTTTGAGTACCCTCATTAGAGACACAATAGAAAGACAATGACCGAGCGAACGCTGGCGTTTGCTCGGGGTTTAATGAATTAATGGAAGAATTGTTTACTACCGTGATTTAACTTAGCGATTTAGGCTCCACGATCTGAACTAGGCATTTCGCCTCGTCGTTCATACCGCGTACATCGAAGGACTAGAACAATTTGCCTGCTGCGGTCTTCCCACCGAATAATAATTTAGGACCCTCGTCCATGACGACTTTTTGTAGCGATGCTGTCGCGCGTTCGCAGCGATACAGTCGCGATACTGTAGCGCGTTAGTAGCGCGTTGGCATCTTTTCTATAGCGCTTGCAAAAGCGACTAACGCGCGTTAGTAGCGATGCTGTCGCGTTTACGATACGTGCGACAGCATCGCTACAAAAAGTCGCTATGGGCGAGGGCCCGTAGGTGTCTTCAAGGTTAGAGTGAATAAGAAGAAATGGCTCCTTAAACTAGTGCGCCTCACCATCAACCATTGCATCACTGTTTACCATCAGGTGGGATCGCAGTCAACTACTAGTTTATAATCAATAAAAAAGGCTGCGCATAACAAGCTTTTTAGGGTTCCGTACGTCAAAAGTAAAAAACGGAACCCTTATAGGATCACTTTGTTTTCCGTCCGTCTGTCTGTCTGTCTGTCTGTCAAGACCCTTTATCTCGTGAACGCGTCTAGGTATCGAGTTAAAATGAATCTTCAAGACCAAACTAGTATTTAAGACTTGACCGCACCATGGTCCGGAGCGAGGAGGAATGGCAGACGGTCCTCTTCTTTTGCGAAGTAGTGGTGCTAGCGAAGGAGGAGGCTGCATGGTTGAGAGAATGGACTTCCTCACGCCATAGCCACCGGGATCCCGACCCCGATTTTTAGACGAGGGTCTGGTAACTGTCCGACCGAGCCCGAGTCATCGACGGCGCGTACTGTTGAACACGTGCCTCAAAGAAATGCCAACAAAACTGTAGGGGCCCACCAGGGCCAAAGCCTACTGGGGCCATAGGTTTGCTTCTGAAAGGGCTAAACACTGGGCACAGAAAGAACATGGGTTTGGTTTTAGTCAGTAAAAGTCTGATACGCCCTCTCGCTTTGCCCTAGAGTGGGAAACGTTATTGAATTATTTCACACCTTAAAAAAGACTTGACCGTAAAAACCGACCGGTAACAATACACCCTTATTATATACCCTTCTACAGGTAGATAAATATTCGTTCTGTAATAGTTCATCAGAATTTTTTTAACGAAATCAGTATTGAAATTCAATTTCTAAAGAATGTTAAGGTCAGACAATATTGAAACAATACATTCATGGGAGAAGATACTATCTATTATTCTATTTTGGGCGATTCCATTACACAACGACAACGGCTAGAATTTTATTTTGAAAAGCAAGGTCAGTTTATTTTTAGAACATGTTGGGTTTGGTGGTGAAGAAAAGATGGATGGATTGTGTGAACAGTGATATGAAAGAAAAGGAAGTTAGTGATAGCATGACGGTTGACAGGATAGAATGGAAGAAAAAAACATGTTGTGCCGACCCCAAATAAGATGGGACAAGGGCAGGAAAATGATGTTGGGTTTGGTGGTGTAGATTGCAACGAAACGAAGCTGGTGGATATCTGAGACCGGAGCTAGTTTTAATTTATTTTTTTGCCTTCCCACTGTGGGAGGAGAGAGTGGGAGTGTCAAGCTTTTACTGACTAAAACCCACATGTGTTCCTTCAGTTGCCCTATGCGTTTCTGGGCCGTGGTAAGTCTTTCGGACAAACCCGCACCCCTGGCTGGCTTCGGTCCTACCAGCCCACGTCGTTCAGCACACTTGTGAAACACAACATTGACTTGAACTTGGTCCGTACTAGACAGTCACTGTAGGTGCGGGCATGCGGAGAGCAGCTGGCTAGCTCGCTGTCTACAAGCCCCCGCGCCGACAGTGACTGAAAACCACCCTGCATATATCCTAACGCTCAGAACGTCTCCTGCTTCTCTAATCTATCAGTATTCCCACTTAAACTATTTAAAGGAATCTCTCATCATCAATATCATCATTTCAGCCGAAAGACGTCATCTGTTGGACATGGGCCTCCTACAAGAGTAGCCACAATGACCGGTCTTGTGTGTCTCGAATACTTCTGATTCCCGCAACCCTCACCAGGTCGTTGGTCCACCTTGTGGGAGGCCTTCTGAGGCTGCATCCTTCGGTAAAAAATAGCCACTCTTGAAAATTTCGGCCCCATCGACCATCTGTTTTACGAGCAATGTGCCGTGCCCACTGCCATTGAAGTTTTCGCGATTCTTCGGGCTATGTCGGTAACCTTGGTTCTCCTGTTGTAAAGAATAATGAGATAGTTAAGTGCTAACTGCACACCAACTAACATTACAGTACGATAACGGCGACACCACATTCTTCTAATAACCATGACTCATTATTTCGTAAAACTACGCAATAACAAAACCTAAGCACTAATTAACCAATGAAAAACAAGAAAAAGTATGAATCAGCTACATCTCACGCAAGTTGCATCAACGAGTGAGGAAAACTGGTAGATTTTGCGTTGTAAGCGACTTGCAACCTCCACCGGTACACTGCAGGTATTGCAATATTATCTACTATTAGATAGTACTTGAAACTCGATGACTTAAAATTACTCACTTATTGCAAATATACTGAGCGCTACTACTGATTTAGAGTGGTAGAGAGCAATATATTGAAACTTGTCGAGGCACGACTGAAATATAAACTGAAGAAAATTTACTTAAATTTACGCTTAACGCAGTGGTTGAGCAATTGGCTGCTACATTGTATGTTGCAAGTTCAACCAACCACCATCGTGTCGACCATTTTTTTTAAATAATTCGAGGGGAAACCTTCAAAATTCGCCCTAGACTCTACGCCTGTTACGGAACATTTGTGATGAGCTGTCTTCTCACCTAATGATCGTTCCTGCCCCCCTAGCCAAGTTACGATCGTTTCGTTTGCGTCGAACGCCTCGAGTAGGCCACGCCTCCTATTCCTTTGTTCTGACCACGTGACTGAGCGTTGAGATGACGTCAGACCAAAGGAATCGGAGGTGTGGCCTACTCGGGGCGTTCGACGCAAACGAAACGATCGTAACTTGGCTAGGGGGGCTGGACAATCTTTTATCTCAACACGAACATTGTAACTTTATCTAAATTTAAGATCATCATCGTCATTATCATTTCAGCCGATAGACGTCCACTGTTGGACATAAGCCTCCCTCAAGTGTCGCCATAACGACCGGTCCTGTGTGTCTCGCATCCATCGGATTCCCGCGATCCTCACCAGGTCATCGGTCCACCTTGTGGGAGGCCTTCCAACGCTGCATCTTCAGGTACGCGGTCGCCACTCCAGAACCTTTCAGCTTCATCAACCATCTGAGAATAGTCTAGTTTTATTATTTACTAGCCTTTGTCAGCAGTTTTGCCCGCGTGGTAATAGAAAATATAGGCCCATGTTACTTAGTGATAAAGTAGCTTTCTATTCATGAAAGAATTTTGAAAATCGGTCGAGTAGTTTTTGAGTTAAATCGTAATATACAAACATACAAAAAAATCAAATTTTTCCTCTTTATAATATTAGTATGAACGGTCCTGTGCATCTCGCATCCATCGGATTCCCACAACCCTTACCAGGTCATCGGTCCACATTGTAGAAGACCTTCCAACGCTACGTCTTCCGTTACATGGCGACACTGTTCATGCGTTCATTGTGGCGACACTTGGGGGCGGCCTATGTCCAACAGTGGACGTCTTTCGGCTGAAATTATGATGATGATGATGATGATGAATATTAGTATAGATATAGCTTATCGCTAAAGTAAGACCCTGAAAAATATCAACTAATTAATTGCTGCTTCGCCCATGGGAAGATAGAAAATTGTTCCAAAGGAACATAGTCCCAGAATAAAAAGTGTTCTATGTACTTTTCCAGGACATGGTGTACCCTTGGGTCAAATTTATACTTCAGCCATTCGTTCATGAAGAAGTAACAAACATACAAACACACTCACACAAACTTTTACCTTTATAATATTAAGTGTGATTGAAAATCGGAACCACCCATTAGACATCTGACGACACTTCCAAGAACATACAGCCACAGCCTACCGAAAATATTCACTAAACAGTTATCGCTTTAATTGCATGCAGCAAACCCATCTGGTGGTACTGGGTCAAGGTTGAGTGTACACGCCAACATAATTCTCAGCTGTGTCCGTCCGTCCGTTTCGTCACGGTGACGGAGTTCAGCACGCATAATAGCGAGACATGACGTGTCGTAAATTTTTGTTCGAATATTGAATAGGTCGTAAATGAAGTTACGTTCGGAGGGCTTGTGGGTAAATAGTAGCAATTGCAAATGTCGATTAATAGGGCTGCGGGATTATTCGAAAGATTAACCGCGGTCCTCTAACGCAGAGGGTAACTAAACAAAAAAAACTGGGCAAGTGCGAGTCGGACTCGCGCACTGAGGGTCCCGTACAAAATTGAAAGGTAAATTGCATTTACGATTTATGACGTATTTGAAAAAAAAAACTACTTACTAGATTTCATTCAAACCAAATTTTGGTGGAAGTTTGAATGGTAATGTGCATCATAACATGACGAATCCATAAGGGTTCCGTTTTTTGACATTTGGCTATGGAACCATAAAAAGGTGGGTTTTCAGGCAGGTAACCGGCCATCCAGTAACCGTCCGGACAGAGCCCAAATCGTCAACGGCGCATAGTGTTCGACACGTGCTTCACAGAAATGTCAGCAAAACCGTAGGAAGCCAGCAGAACCGACAACTACTAGGGCTACGGGTTGACTTTTAAAAAGGTTAAGTTACGATTAAGTTAAGTGATCCTAGAACACAAAAGTCTGGCACGCCCTACCGCTCCGCCCTAGCATAGCATAGCATAGTCGGCCTTATAATGTTCCCACTGTTGGGACTCAGGCCTCCTCTCTAGGAGAGGGAATGGGCCGTAATCCACCACGCGGGCCCAGTGCGGGTTGGTGGATGTCACATGTCTTCGAATTTTTGGTTCTAGGACATGCCGGTTTCCTCACGATGTTTTCCTTCACCGTTTTGAGAGCAGTGGTGATGAAATAAATTACACAAAGTAATGCGCCTGGCTGGGTTTGAACCCGCGACCTACAACTCCGTAAGTCGGGGCCATTACCACTCGGCCACCACTGCTCTCCGCCCTAGAGTGCGAGTAATTAGATGATTTTCCACCTCAAAAAAAGCCAGTTTTTTTTTTGTTTATTTTGACATCTTGTAATGTTGTTATCACTTTTTTATTGACGTAACATTTTTAATAAGTAATATTTGATAATGAAAGTTATGTTAATTTTGATAAAATATAAAAAATTGCTTATCAAATGAATAAATAAAGACACTCTATTTCGCACCCAGAGCGGAAGGAATCATTGAATGATCTAGAGATAATAAAGACTAGATAAAACAGCATTTTTTTATTAAAATGGTACATTTACCTCTTCTCTAAGTTAGAGAGTTATGTTAATGGTTTCAAAGAGTATAATTATGTAAGTATATACATGTCATTACCGCTTTTTTACCTAACTGTCCGATACTAAACTGCAAATTGCAAAAAATGTACAAAAATTTGAATTTTGTGTGCTACCCTAGAGCATTTATCTTATTTTATATTATTATTTATATAAAAAAAAAACTATAGCAAAACTAGCCCTATAATGTTCAGGCCTTCTCTTTAAGAGAGGTAATGGACCGTAATCCACCACGCAGGCCCAGTGCGGATTGGTGGATGTCACATGTTTCCAAAGTTTTGCTCCCAGGGAACTGGCATGTTCCCTCACGATGTTTTCCTTTACCGTTTTGAGAGCAGTGGTGATGAAATAAATTACACAAAGTAATGCACCTGTCTGGGTTGGAACAGCCATCAACTTGTAAGTCGGGGCCGTTACCATTGAGCCACCACTACTCCAATCTCAGTTAAATAATAAATAGGCTTGACTTATCTCGAAATGTTTCAAGGTAGATATGTTAATTTTTTTCTAATTTTAGATCAATTTCGAAACAAAATCTGTGGTACGTGATATTCATTTGCAATCGTTGCTCAAAACGTCTTGAGGGCCTATTAAATAAAAAGGAGAAGGTAAGATTCGCCTATGTGTCTGATTATAATAACATATGCTAGCCTAGATTACGGTTAGCAAATATAATTAATTTGACTGCGTTAGTTTTCTAGATTAAAATGCAAAGTGATGTGGAGACATGTTCTCGGATAATTCTGATATTCTGTATTTGTATGGTGACTCTCCGCAGACCATATCTAACCTTCCATCTTGTGCCACATGACTTGTTCACGTAAGGATCTAATGACAACGTCAGAGGACGGCATTGTCGTGGGTGAGTTCTGGGCGAGGCAAAAAATTTAAGGAGCGAGATGGAATGTCAGAGTTTTACTAATTAAAACCTACCTGTGTTCCTTAAATTGCCAGGGCTACGGTGACTCTTTTAAACTCAAACGCGTCCTCCTCAAAAACCCACCTCCTCCAACTATCCCCCACTCTCCAAAACCAAAAAATATCTAAACCAAAAACCAACCAAAATCCAATCGTCCTCTCTATTCTCGCAATCCGTCGCCTTCAACCTGGGTTTGGTACTTATCAGACGGCATGCTATTTATTACACGCCACGATTAGTATTTTGTAGATATCTACTAAGTTGATCATCATTATCATCATTTCAGCCGAAAGTCGTTCACTGTTGGACATAGACCTCCCCCAAGTGTCCCCATAATGACCGGTCTTGTGCGTCTCGCATCTATCGGATTCCCGCGACCCTCACCAGGTCATCGGTCCACCTTGTGGGGGCCTTCCAACGCTGCATTTTCCGGTACGTGGTCGCCATTCCAGAACCTTTGGTCCCCATCGACCATCTGTTCTACGAGCAATGTGCCCAGCCCACTGCCACTTAAGTTTGGTACTGCTACTAAGTTCACAGCCTCAAAATTAGTGTCATCTTCTAATATGATTTTAGCGTGTTCAGAAGTTACCATTGAATTTAAACCAGATCAGCGAACGAAGCAGTAATGCTAGCGAAGGTGATAGCCCCAAGAGTGAGGGAAAGTACATCCTCACGCCCCAGCCGCCACGACGGAAGACGCCCCGGGTATCGGGAATCGCAGAGTGATCTCCGGCCACCGTAGCCACGAGCTTGAGGATTACGAACAATGGGTAGCTCGTCCTATAAGGGACGAGCCCCAGTTGTTGACGGCGCGTAGTGTTCACTCATGGTCCTAGAACGCAAAAGACAACTGAAAGATCGTAGGTGTGGTTTTAGTCAGTAAAAGTATGACATGCCCTCTCGCACCACTCCAGAGCGGGAGAAGTCAGTAGGTGATTTTCCACATAAAAAAATTTAACCAGGCATACACAACTGTGAATGTCATGCTCAATTTAATAATTGTTTCCAAGTACCATTGCAAAATCGAACACGGAATAGTTCTGATAAAATCAATGTCTTAATTAGGAGTCGTGGGACCTTACGCTATCACAAAAAAGTCTTAAGTTCATTGTTAAGTTTACATTCAATCTTGACAGTTTAAGGTGTATTGACAATGCCTATTCTGCAATGCAGTGGCTAAATGAACAATATAAACAAATAAACCCTTTTTCTTTCTTTCTTTCAATATAGGATTTAGACGGTCGCGTCAAATGGAATCACACAAATATGATGCAAGTTTGTAATACAGTACTTTGACCGAATATATTCTATTGTAATTTTGTTATTAATTTACTAATCTTTTATATTTTGGCATAATTTCAATTCTGTTAATTAAATAGGAGAAACCATACAATTATTGGCCTCCTCATAGTATATATTTATTTATTATATTCTTTATTGTACACCACATAAACAAAAATACAGAACAAACATAATTGAAAATCAGTGTACAATAGGCGGTCTTATCGCACAGGGCAATTTCTTACAGACAACCTTTGGATGGACTGAAAGAAAGGAGATAGATTTAGGGCTGTGACCATAGAACTGCTACAACAATGAAATTTTAGATACTAGCGTTGGTAAAACGTTTAACCTCTGACTGTACATTTACAAACAAATTAAAATTATCTTTCTAGTGCGATTTGATGTTTACACCCTGAAAGATGACAATTTACATATCAGCCACAGTAGTCGATCATGAAACACGCTTTCCAAATCCCAAACACACTAAAAAACCCATAAATCATAAGCACACTATAAACATTTATTTTTAGAGGAGAGTGCGCAATTTCCAACATTGACCCCGCCCTTTGGTCCAAGGTCTAGCCGACCAAACATTGCAGGTCAAGCTTGAACGTTCGTCCGTCTTGCGAAAATGTGATGACATAGTTTGATTTGACGTGCTTAATGAGACTTTTGGTAGGTGTGAAAGGGTGTGTTATCAGAAGGCGAATCACCGTAATTAAAATTGATTAAAATGTCACAATCTCATCTCGGTTTATCAATTTCAAAAACTTATAAAAACTAGTGGTCGCGCAGACGTTATCCTGCCCGAAAGCTACAAATCCAAAAATACATTAACTACCCGATTATAGCAGGACCTTCCAAAGACCTATTCAAAGATACACAAGGTCAAGCTTAGGAAAAGGTAGGTGACAAACACACGTACAGACATCAGGTGAAATGGTGGTCAAACGCGAGCCTATCAATAATAATAATAATAAAAAAATATAAATTATTGTGTGTAAAAAATATAAATGATTTATTTTAATTTAATTTATTGTTTTGGGAACTAATTGACTAATTTAATGCATTTGCAAATACCAACGTAGTTTTAAGTTTCTGTCACTAACATAATATGGACATTGAAATTAGTCTGAAATAAATTTCTTTTATTTTATTTTGTAAAGATGGTTGGACTACAGATGAACATACTTTGAGACCAAAATCATGACCAAAAGCTCCAAAAGGAACATGTGGCGGGGAGAATATACAATATGTCTAAAAATACATCTACTTGAGCAAAGGCAAGGCAAGATAAAGAAATAACGTGCTGAACCGAAAATGCCTGTAAGGGCTACTCCATGAAGGAACTATTTAAAGGCACTTTCCCCATGTCATTAATAAATCATGTTCGAAACACTACACTGCGGTCCAAAACACCAATCGTTGATGTGGCTCAAAAAGCTGCCCAACTTAAATGGGACTGGGCAGGACATGTCTGCCGCATGCCTGACGAGATGTGGGGCTGTGAAACATTGGGTTGGTGCCCAGATACAGCAACACAGGGCTACGGCATACCACGAAGGAGATCGTGGGACGACCTGTATGTCTTCCTTACGAATTGGGAACAAGAAGCGAAAAACAATGATGGTTGGAAGGAATGAATGCGTGGGATGAATAAAAATGTATATTGTGTTTTATTTCGTCCAATTGTGAAACCTCAATGTTTTTTAAAGAAAGAGTGTGAAGTGAAGGAAAATACCGTGAAAATACGGCATGTCCCAGAACAAAGAAATTTGTAGACACGTGATATGCGTCAACCCACATTGGATTATGGCCCATTTCCACACCAAGAGGAGAGCCCTGAGTCATTTTAAGGCTGATTTATGTATGTTTATGCCATACGAGAAAAAAAGGTGTTTGTGAACCAAAGGTGAATCAAAATAAATTACATCTAATCAAAAATCGTGCAACTTCCTAAATGAAACTCTAAAAATAAAATTTTTTAGAATCAAAAATAATAAGATAATAGGTACGAGGTTTTTACAAACTCGTTTTTTTTGTTAGAAAACGAAACACTATTTCAAAAATAATAATTTATTTTTAGAAGCAAATGATTTTTTAGTAATCGGTTTACAACATCTGTTTTTAATGACATAAACGTAGATATTTACGTATACGTATTTTTGACCACTGACTGACGAAATGCAATTAAATGCAAAAATAAACATTGTGTTAATAAATTGGAGAGGTTAATTGTCTAGAATTTTTGGTCACATACGAGTAGTTATGAAAAATGGCCACAATCTTGAACAGGCCCCCTAGCCAAGTTACAATCGTTTCTTCTCTTTTCGTCGATCGCCTCGAGTAGGCCACGCCTCCGATTCCTTTATTCTGACGTCATCTCAACGCTCAGTCACGTGGTCAGAACAAAGGAATAGGAGGCGTGGCCGACTCGAGGCGATCAACGAAAAGAGAATCGAAACGAAATGGTTGTAACTTGGCTAGGGGGGCAGCTCATCGTCACTGGCATGGTTGATAGTAAACGACCAAAAGGCCGCAGCCCAAAAAGATGGGCAGATCAGCGGCCTTACTATGACTTGTTGAAATGTAGGCATAGCTCTATCACTTTAACAGTTTAATTTAGGTTGCCAAGTGGACCGCGTTAAGAGCTCCTGGTAGGGCTTCAGCTCCACACTGGACACCCAATTGCACGTCGCACTTCAAGACGCCAAGAACCGTCACAGAAGGCGAAACACCATCAGTAAGTAACTAATTCAACAGGAACTTCACGACTCTCAGTAATGAGGAATACGACTCGATGATAAGGTCGAAGGACAGGGTGACATATATAATTCAAAGTGTAGTATGGCCATTCCTTAACATCGTTGTTAGGTTGGCGAAACATTGTCACCAACCTAATGGTAGCGTCTTACCGCCCGCACCCCACTCTTACCTAAAAAAAGAAACAAACGACTCCCTCTAGCGCACGCGCTCGGATCTGGACTGGACTCCATTTTGACACATTGTGAAAATTTTACAAAAATATATTAATAAAACCCCTACAAAACTTACTATATCTTTATTAAATGATTCCACTTTCATACAATTATCATATTACGACATAAAACTCAAACATTGTGAGTATAACCTTCAATATTAGCTAAGTGACAAGTGTCTGCGATAGCTTGCGCCACACTTGCGACACGCAATACGACATTAGACCGGATATCTGCTGGTACCAGTTCTGAACCGACTAAATTTGTAGAAAAACTGTGTGGACTATGCAGAAAGTGTATAGGAAAGATAGATAGATAGACATATTCTTTATTGTACACCAAAAATAAAGATATAGATTTTTTTTTTAAATTTTAATCTATCTCTCTTTTTTATTTAATTTTTTAGGTTTTTTGTTTGTTTTTTGTTTATTATTTTGATTTTTTAGATATTTTAATTAAAGTTCTTTAGATTTAGTTATTAGATTACCTACATCATTTCAATCTTGGTAGCACGGTTGGCGCAGTGGTTTAGCGATTGGAACAAATGTTTGTACAACCTACAAATGGTTGTATGTACGTACCGGGTCTCGGTGTTTTGTGTATGGTACCTATATCACACTTGCAGTTGTAAACAAAATATCGCGTGAGCATTGTTTTATTCCAATAAAACGAAGGTAAATCTTGTTTTAGATTTCTGTTTACGCTAGGAGCTTTGTTTTTACTTGTTTCTTTTTTCTGAAGAAAAAGTAGCGTGTACACTGTTTTTCTCAAATAAAAAAAAACAGAGTCAGACTTCAACTCTTTTCTAGGATTTAATTACACTACAATTAATAATAATATTAGTCTGAAATTTTGGCTAGTGGCACACACAGATTTTAATATTCTAGACATTTTTGTACGTATTAATATTGATTTTATTGTAATGCAAGTTCAACCTCTGTTCACTGCCACCCCTTTTTTATAGCAGTCTTTATTCAACTATAGTTGGTTTTAACAAACTTCTATGGAATTTAAAACGATGAAGATAATTTGTCTTTATGAATCCCACGCTTACTGATGTCAGAGCTAAAGAACAGCATTAAATATTATTGGCTAGCTAACCCTACAGCACAGTCCGGTTATAGCAATGAACTGTCAGATGTGCAAACTGTCAAAATGAGTGAACGTTAAATGGTCATTACGTTTTTTGTTTTTTCAATGTTCCACGCAACTTTTTCTTTCAATATAACCTTTTCTTGACAATAACAAATACCTACAAAAAAGAAAGAATTTGCGAAATTGGTCCAGCCATGTAATAATAGATTTATTCTACTTTTGTAATAAATAATCATGAGCATGAAATTTTTGGGTGTGGCAAAAGATTTTACTAGGGGGCAAAGGGTTTTACTGGATGGTACAAAAGTTTGATGTTGGGTGAGGAAATTGGTTTTATTGGGTGGAGCAAAGGCTTTTGTTAATCAGGCTGAAATTTCGAATTTCTGCTCGTTTAATGGCCATAGGCTTGCTCCCTATGTAACATGAGACTTAAAAGTAAAAAAAAAAAAAAAACAAAAACACAAACTCTACGTCATAGAGTATATGAGGTAATCAAGACAGTTGCACTACTATGCAGGTGCGGGCCACATTTTTGTCTAGCTCAAAGTTGCACCAATTAGAGTCCAATATTCAGATGTAGTGATGTAATTGCATCACTAGTGGTGACGCGATAGTCTGTCTGGCTGCAACTGCCGCTCAGATTTAGAATTTTGTCATCATTAGATACTGCTAGCAGCTACGCACGCTTTCAATAGTAGAAAAGTTCCAAGAGAACATACTCCCGATATAAAAAGTACCCTATGTACTATTCTAGGACATGGTCTACCCGTGTACCAAGTTTCATCAAAATCCGTTCAGCCGTTCAAGTGTGAAGGAGTGACAAACATACTCACTCACAAATCCTTTTTCCTTTATAATTTTAGCGTGATTTTGGATTTCGTTTTGATTTTTGAAACAAGATGGAGAACACATAGTTATTTGTCAAAATTAATATCATAAAGAATTATTATTTTTGTTTGCGAGAGATAATTATTAATCAATTGAAATCTAAAAGCGAAAATTTTATTGCTGCTTGCAAAAAGCTAGATCTTGAAAAAAGGTACCTTTCCTGTGGAATAAGATAGGGACCCAAGCTATGGGATAAAACAAGAGTAAAACATGCATTTATTATTATTAAAATAATAATAAACATTCATTTCACACTTCAGTCACACTTACAAAATATACAAACATACAATATAAGATTATCTATTCTATTGTGTCTCTTGTCAAAAGCCAGTGTGATGTACATAATTTAAAGAAAACAAAAAACTACACATATTTAGTGCGACGGACGAGGGAGAACCGTTCACTGCTCACCGTGAAATACTAGCCATTACTGTCCCACTGTTAGGCAAAGGACTCCCCCAAGTCCTTCCAGACATTCTTCTCCCGTGCCGTCTCGAACCAGTCCTCGTGGTACGCGTCCAGCCCCCCTAGCCAAGTTAAAACCGTTTCGTTTCGATTCTCTTTTCGTTGATCGCCTCGAGTAGGCTACGCCTCCGATTTCTTTATTCTGATGTCATCTCAACGCTCAGTCACGTGGTCAGAACAAAGGAGTAGGAGGCGTGGCCGACTCGAGGCGATCAACGAAACGGTTGTAACTTGGCTAGGGGGGCAGATCATCTCGCCACCTCTTTCTAGGTCAGTCTCGACGGCGCTTGTCCTCTGCAAGAACCCACTGTGTGGTAATACTTGCGTAGCGGTCACTGCGCATGCGGCGGACGTGACTCGCTCAGTCCCATTTGAGCCTGGCAGCCAGAATTGAAATAATTACCCAAAATATAACCTCCACAAGAAAAGATTATCTCAAAAGTAACATTGTTTGACAAATCGAGTTCATTGACTGACACAGACTTCGTCAAATGCGCTCGGATTGGTTATTGTCCTTTCTAAATTAGTTAGATTCTTTATTTCGTACAAGGTTGCCAGCTTCATTCGCTATGTTATAGTAAATCAGCTTTACTAAAATTTGTCCCTTTAGGCCTTATGCAGTAAAAAATGAAAATCTCATAATTATTATTACCAATAAGTACCTAAGTATATAGTTATCAGGTTTGCACTAAATTTTGTTTAGTTTCAAAATATTGTGTATGATTAAAAGAGATTGACCAAAAGCAGTCTAGCAAAGATGCGTGAACGAAAATCAAATTAATATAGAAATTATTTGCTTATTTTTTTACAGCTTTTCACTTCAGGAATTCTGTTTTCGTATCCGGAATTATGATTTTAAGATAAACAGTAAATTAACGATTGCTAGGTACATTTCCAGTCATGATTGACGTTTCGTTCTCTTCATTTGTACGAGTTACGTAAGCTATATATACTATACTCTTTGTACGTAAGTATGAACCTTTAGACAAAAACATCACAAAAATGATAATCAATATCTAAATAGCTAAGTAATTAGTAATACCATAACGTACTGTTTATGTATTTTATCGTTCCGATAATATAATATTTATTTTGTGCTTCGTCTCACGCAGATGCAGCTGTCAAGCCAGATGACAGACGGATGATAACTAACAATGTTATGTTGTACCTACATGAGTGATCTGTGGTCATTTTACAAGTTGCGAGTTGGTTAGACATAATTTGTAGGTTATCTCCGTTTTTGTTTAATTACTTTAAAACTCGGGTGTTTGTGTGAAAATGAACACTTTTATTTAATAGTATATAAAGCGTAGTCTATATTAAATAAACATTTATTGTGCTTCAACTTAAGACGGATTTCCACACATCGTTGGTCATGATCCTTTTATATTGTAATTATGACTAAATTTTGTTTAGTTTTCAAAGATTCAAAGCATTTTATTTCAAATAAACCATTTACAGGCACTTTTGAAATGTCAAGAAGTCAGTCAGTCAGAAGAAAAAATGATGCTAATTGCACATTCCAAAGCGTAGATCTCTATGGAGAAGAAACTCCATAGACACTCTTTTCAAAATAAAGAGTAATGGGGAGTGTCTTAATAAATTGACTATTATTATTATATCACTGGTTCTTTAGTAGTAACTAGGTAGGTGCCGTCTTATTTTTAAGGTGGGTAATCATCCAATTTCTGACTTCTCCCATCCTTGGGTAGAGCAGGAGGGCGTGTCAGACTTTTATTGACTAAAACCCACTCTTATGTTCCTTATTTGTTTTGCGTTCCAGGGCCCCGGGTTTTATTTTTGAAGCGAACCCATGGCCCCAGTAGGCTTCAACCCTGCTGGTCACAACGATTTGTTGACATCTCCTTGAGGCGCGCGTGAAACATTATGGGCCGTCATCGACTTGGGCTCGGTTTGGACGGTTACCGGACGATTGGATGGCGTGCTACCCATTTCTCGCCGTCCGCAAGCTTATGCCTACGGTGGCTGGGGCCGTGATGGCCGCTCCCTAGCGCATGCGGCTGCCTCTTTTGCTAGCATTACTGCTTCGCAGAAGGAGGCGGCCGCCTAACATTCCTCCTCGCTCTGGAGCATGGCCGAGAGGTCGTTGCTGCCGATAGCACCCACGAGGACACGGCGGTGCTCTGCCCAAGCGCCACACAACTAGGTGCCGTCTACGGCTTCCGCGTGAAATGATTACTATATAGTTGCCCTTTGCGGTCTAAGACCACAAACCCCTTGGACCCCTGAACCTTTGCGGTCCTTTTCAAAAATTTCCCGAAATCCTAGAGGGCATTGTCCCTGCTGGGACCTCTGGTTTGCTGATACGTCTTTGAAGGTGCGCGTGGCACTACACGCCGTCGACAACTAGGGCTGGGTCCGGACGGTAACCGGATGGCTGGACGGCGAGCTACCCATTTTGCTCTTCGTCCGCAAACCCGCCCCTACCGTGACTGGGATGTCAATTTGTAGTGCCTATTGAAAAACTTCTTTAAAACACTTCATATAATCGTTTTCCTTTACAAACATACATCGATGTACGGTATAATCGATAATCTAATCTTTAGCAATCCATCTACATAATTTCTCAACACTACCGTCTGCGTCGTCGAACAAAAAACCTGTTTGGTTGTAGACCAAAAACCAAAATAGCGCAGACAAAAATAAAAAAATGACTAATGGTTTTCGAAAGCGATTATAGAGTCGTGATTGCCGAAAAGGGCAAGGACACGCCAAGAGCCGTTATCGAAATAGCCCATAGTTTATTTTTGGGAATTCTATTAATAGGCATACGTTTTTCATTGCCACAAGGTTAACAACTTTTGAGTTTGCCTTCACAGGGTCTAGTGACCCCAATGTTTGTGGAATGTTATGGTGTGATAGGATGGCATTGCATTAGATCTTGTCATGAAATTAAAGTTTTCCACTACGATCTCCATTAGGGCTGGCTCTATTTTTACCTTGGACAAAGGGTCGTGGGTTCCGGACGATGAGCAATGCGGTAACCGAGTGGAAGGACGGCGAGCTACCGCCGTCCGGCCACTCGGTTACCGCCAACAGCGCAAATTGATCGCCTAAAAAAGAGATGTCAGCAAACCGTAGGGGCCAAGCAGGGCCGATGCCCGCTAGCTAGGACAGCGGGGAATTTCTGAAAAAGAAACCCTTAGTCCTGGAATGCAAAGGGAAACTGAAGGACACAAGTGTGTGGTTATAGTCAGTGAAAATCTGACACGCCCTTTCGCTCCGCCCAGAGCGCAGAAGTCAATGGATGATTTCCACCCTTAAAAAACATCACATCACAGATCGGTTTTAAACAAAGGGACTCCCACTGCCCTCATCAACTCATTAGTATTATATGTAGGTATATGTTATCCTGTAAATTAAACTAATTAAATTAATTAATTATTGTAATTAATTGTATTTTCTTATTAACGAATAGTACAGTTAAAGAGAAACAAAGAATAAAATTAAACCATTTTTCATCGCTGAACAGCCAACAAAGAAACGTAGGAAATTATCAAAAACATCTTGCTCTAAGTATAGGGAGAGGGAGTGACAGACTTATACTAATTAAAACCTACCTGTGTTCTTTCAGTTGCCTTTGCATTCCTCTGCCACAGTAACTCTTTCCAACATACCCGTAGCCCTAGCAGGCGTTGGCCCTACTTTGTCTCAACCATTTCACGTGGGCGCGGGAAGTGGCGCGAGCTGCACAACGCGCGACGCGCGGGCAATTCACGCCATAGGTCGTTCATACAAGTGGCCACAGTGAGTGCGCGGGCGATGAGCGGCAATCCTTGTCCCTGCACCTGCGCCGCTCTCCACACCGCGCTGCAAGTGTGGCCAAGCACTTACCGAATGGTCACCATAACTACGCACAAACCCACGCCTACGGCCGGTTACCACCCTTTGCCTCCCGACGCTCAGGGCGTCAGGGGCGTCTCCTGATTCTCTAATATTTTAATCTATCAGTATTATCATTTATACTATTTAAAGGAAGGTCTGAACCAAGATAATTTCAACACTAAACGGTTAACAAAGTGACGTTGCCCTTAATTATCACTTTTGGTGTGCAACTTGTTATTCTGGTTCACATTTAGATACTAAGTAGTTCTGAAATATTTACTACAAGCCTTTTCCAGCGGCTTCACCTGTGAGTAAGTAGAAAATTATCCCAAAACAACAAGGGTACCTACTCCCGGGATAAATTAATTTCGGGGAGTGTGGTGTGGTGACGAGTTCCATTTTAAAGTCATGGTGGAGGTCGTCATTATCATTCTAATGTTTCATAAACATGAAGAATCACCAAGCTTAAGTGTCAGTGCGCAGGGCACATTGCTCGTAGAACAAATGGTCGATGGGGCCGAAAGGTTCTGGAGTGGCGACCACGTACCTGAAGACGCAGCGTTGGAAGTCCTCCCACAAGGTGGATCGACGACCTGGTGAGGGTCACGCGAACCCGATGGATGCAAGACGCACAGGACCGGACATTGTGGCAAAACTTGGGGGAGGCCTATGTCAGAATTTACAGTTAAGTTCAAGACTGATAGACTTCAGGGTTTTCTATTGTTTCTGCTGTAAAACCAGGAGCTGTCAGTGATCAGGAAAATATTTAATATGGTTGCAAGCAAATATTTGTATGAACACGATGTTATTATTGTCTGTTTACATTTTAATAATCGCAAAACTCGTGTCTACGAAAAACTACTGCTAATTAACGAAGTCATACTCGTAGTAACCTTGAAAATTTCAGATAGAATGAACAAACATTTACTCACACGCAGTTACCACGATTTCAACATCTGCAAACTTTTTCAGTAAACATGTTTACTATGAATGAACACGCCCTTAATTATCACTGACGAGTAAGTCCGCGTTAACACTAACTTACCAAAACGTTACTAAAACGTAACGATATAGAAAGGCGACCGCGAAATATTTGCAATTATATGCAATACTGCAAACGATTTTGTGATTTTTATATCAAACTAGCTTCTGTCAGTAACTTCGCTCACATACAAGTAGAAAATTATTCCAAGGAAACATACAACATATGTGTATATTTATTTTTGCTATATATATATACGCTTTTGTACTTATGTTTTTATTTTTATTTTCAACCGACTTCAAAAAAACGAGGATTCTTAATTTAGTTATATTTTATGTTTCTCAAGTCGGTTTTAAATAACAAATAAACAATACCAGAAAGCATTGACTTCTGAAATTTAAGTTATTTTGATCACTTTAGTGATTTTCGTAGATAGTAAAGTCGGTTATTTTTTATAAAAATGCTTTTTTTACTTTTTAAGGTTGTTTACCTCAAAAGGAAAAAACGGGACCCTTATCCCCCTCCCCTCACTTTGTTGTCCGCCTGTCGTCTGTCTGTCAAAACCCTTTATCTCGGGAACGCTTAGATGTATCGGGTTGAAATTAAAACCACTCAGGTTTGCAGCCCCTTGAAGCTGCGAAAAAAAACAGACTTCTAAATTAACGAAAAAAATGATACGGCCGTTTATGTCGCTAAAAATTTATATTTCTACACTCTCAAGCGAATCAAAATTCATAGGGTACTTCCCGTTGACTTAGAATCCTAAAATTTGGCATGAAGCAAGGTCTTATGGCACAAGTATAGGAAAAAATCTGAAAGCTGTTAATTTGTAGTAACGACACAAAAAAAAATGCGATTCGGAAAAATCTTCGAATTTTCGATTCGAAATCTTCTTGAACCGTTTTCATAGGTAAGTTTGTACGGAACTTTCAGTGCGCGAGTCCAATTCGCCCGGTTTTTTTTTCTGAATCTGCCATGTTCTCTCTCCACTACATTTGGTAGGCTGGTAGAGAATGCCTAAGGTTTTAAGTCCGCTTTTGTATGTATTTAGATAAAAAGTATCCTATGTACTATTTCAAGACATAGTTTACCCGTGTGCCGATTTTCATCTAAATCTCTTCAGCAGTTTAAGCGTGAAAGAGTAACAAACATCCAAATATACTCACAGACTTTCACCTTTATAATATTACTGTGCTTATCAATTGACTGTTTTGTTTGATTAGGTACGTGCATTTTTTAATGCTTTTGTAATTTAATGATAGACATCTTTATCTTTCAGATATAAAACAAAAGAAAACTGTTTTATTTTTACAGTGTCGGCAATGGTCAAACCATAATTATCTCAGATAAGATATCATTCATTTTAAATGATTGTCTGGATATGTGGTCTTGAGTTAATGCATAAATAACAAAATCATATTATGCATTTTAATGCAAGCCTGAAGTGAATAGTGCGATTCACCATCAACGCTTATCGCATTGCTGCTTACCATCAAGTGGGATCACGCTCACACGATCGCAGTCAAGCACTAGTTTAAATATCATTAAAAAAAGAAATCGTAAATTGTATCAATTTCATCATCTTCCTGCCCTTGTCCCCTTTTATTTGGGGCTTAACACGTTTTTTTCTTCCATTCTGTCCTGTCACTCGTCACGTTATCTTCCCTTTTCTTTCATATCACTACTCACACAATCCATCCATTTTTTTTTTGGCCTATACAATGTGGACGGATGGAGAGAGAGACTCCATCCGTCCACATTGTATACTCATAACTCTTTTAGTATCATGCGTTTCATCCCTTTTCTTCATATGGACATACCGGGACTAACGATTCCCTTTCAAATTTTTTAGTCATGGCGCCACTTTCAATTTGTAACTTTTTATTTTCATGTAACAACCTAATTTCTCCAATTATTTTGGTTGCCAAATGATAGCAGTCAATTCAATTATAATCTCTTAATGTCGACACACACACACACATCATCACATCTTCTTCTTCTTAGCGTATCGATGGCAAAACTAGTTAAATTCCTTGCCTGGCCCAGTATTCGGCCACGGCAAAGCCGTCCGCTGATGCTGTCATTAGGTCCCTACGTGAACAGGTAACAGGGCACGCGACGCCGCACAAACACCGATGATCGGAACCGTCCGAGAACCCCCATCTGTGGAGATTTTCTTTGCTTCGCCCAACTTGGGTGCGGAATCTGTTTAGAGTTTTCCAGGTTGGCCATAGCAACTTGTGTCCAGGAGAGAGGCCCTTCAACAGCTCGATAAAATCATCAGGAGGTTTAAACTCTCCCGCCAGAGGTCGCATCTCTTCGAGGTGGTGTTACTTTGATCTTCTGAGCACAGTGGGTTGTGCTGGGGCTACTGCAGGTGCAGAAATCTTCAAACGGCGCAAATATAAAAACCTTATTGGGAGTTATAATATTCTTGACCCGTTTGGGTCTTGTCGGTAGGGTTAGTGCAGTAGTTGAGTGATTGGCTGCTTCTCTGCGTGTCACGGATTCTATTCCCGAATGGAACAAATATTTGTATGACTTACAGATATTTTTTCCTGTTCAGGGTGTCTTATTACATACATATTATTATATGTTAGTCAACGCATCTACTACAGAAATGGGCACGCCGTAATCATGGCGGTGAGTCCCCTCTTTGAGGAGCAGCTGGAGATACGTCACCTTCCGCATGACGCAGGTCCTCACCGGATATGGTAAGTTTGGGAGGTTCCTGCACCTGATTCGTGCGGAAGAAACGCTCGGGGGTCACCATAGTGCGGACCGACCGGAGGACACGGTGGAGCATACTGTGGAGGTGTGCCCCTCTTGGGCGTACCACCACCATGTCCTCGTGGGGGTGATCGGCAGCTGCGACTTCTCTTACCCTGGTACAGACTATGGTCTGGAGCGAGGAGGAATGGCAGGTGGCCGCCTCCTTCAGCGAAGCAGTAATGCCAGCAAATGAGGCGATCGCATGCGGGAGGGAACGGACTTCCTCACGCCCCAACCGCCGGAATCCCGACCCCAATTTCCAGCCACCGTAGGCGTGGGAACGCGGACGACGTGCAATGGATAGCTCGCTGTCCGGCCGGCATCAGGCAGTAGCCCAGACCAGACAGAATACCCGCCAGGTCGGAGGATCCTCCTTTTTCAACAGAGGTTTCCGGAACTTTACTCTCAGTTCTGCATACCTCTAAACTAGTAGTAGTTGCTTAGACGACTTTATAATAGGTCTTTACCTATGAAATTGGAGATTTTTAAAACGGGTTGCTTTGAAGTGTTAATCATTGGATTGACTTGGAATCATAAGTTCAAATAAATTTTATATTAAAGGTATGTTATTCTTCTTTTGAAATTAGGTGTTTATTGGTTTCTTTGTGTTTTATATTTTCTGTAATATAGCAGTACTTATAACCATTTTTGTATGAAATCTAAGAAAACTCGCATTATTTTGTAATATGAGTTCTACCGTGGAAACAATGGGACTCAAGTGATATGCAATATTGTTGATGTATACGGACTTAAAACTGCTAATGAATGAGATGTCTATTTTGGTTTCAATCACTTTCATGTGAGAAATTTTATCTCAGAAATAACTTTATTTCTTAGGGCGGCTACAAGACAAAATTTCCAAAACGAAATCTATTAAACCAAGAACACAGAGTTTTTTTGTTAGAAGAAAGTCGTAGGTATGCGACATTGATATTGTTTGCCCTTTGCAATGCATAGTATCTACGTTGAAACTCTTAATATGAAAAAACGTTTTTTTATTAGCTTTCATGGTTATAAGTACTGCGTTATTACAGAAAATACAAAACATAAAGAAACCAATAAATACCTAATTTCAAAAGAAGAATAACATACCTATAATATAAAATTTATTTGAACTTATGATTCCAAGTCAATCCAATGATATAACACTTCAAAGCAACCCGTTTTAAAAATCTCCAATTTCATAGGTAAAGACCTATTATTATTATTTAATCATTCATTTTAACACAAACTCAGAAATTTATTTTCTGAGTTTGTGTTAAAATGAATGATTACCAAATTAAATTAAATTGTCTTCACATTTTTTTCATGGCCATTAGCCAAGTAGGTACTGGCCCAGTTATTCTAATAGCAGGCGCTTTGTATCATTCGTATCCTCGTCATGTTACTAACTCATAAATAATTACTAGCTGCATCATTTTTATGTAATATAATGCATCTATATAATAATTATATAAAAGGAGAAACTGATTGACTGACATATCAACGCACAGCCAAAACGACTGGGACTAGGAACATGAAATTTCGCACACCTTTTTTGACGTAGGCGAGCCCTAAGAGAGGATTTTCCAAAATTCTCCCCTAAGGGGATGAAACGGGGGTCCAAAGTTTGTATGGAGAAACCTACTTTTTGGCGGGCGAAGCCACTGGCAAAATCTAGTCTAAAAATAACCACCAACTAGGATTATATCGTTTGTATTTCTACAGAATAGTGATTAAAGTAACCACCACTACAGAATAGTTATTTCCTGTGGTTCTCGTGCCTTACCCAACGGAAGTAAGTTTTTCTCGCAATCATAGTACCCTATGGCACTGGATCACAATGGAACATTCTGTCAGTGAAAAATTGTTGGTTATTGTATTAGAGATACTTAAGATTGGATACTTACAAAAAATCCAATAAACAATGTAACAAAAACCAAATAATCAACTCAATAAACAATACAATCGACAACATGATAAACAATCCGTAAATATAACATAGTAAACAATCCAACAATCTATCCAACAATGAATTCAATATTCAATTCAACAATCAATTCAACAATCTTAAGAAAATGCACAGATACGCGACTGTGCCAAAAATGTAACGCAAAGGAAAAAAAAAGTAAGCAACGAAGGAGATAAAGCTGATGCAACCTGTTGCGAATCTATCACAAAGTAGTCATTTTGTAACGTTCAAGTAACATTTCCGTAATGTTGTATTGTAACTGAAATACGGGCGATGGAACTGAGTTCAATTTCGTCACTAACTTTTTTCAGTTCTTTATTTTTACGTCTCGGTAACACAAAGGAAATATTACGCTAACAATGGTTGTAACTTTGTAACTTATGATTCGTAATTTAAGATTGCATTCTTTATTGTGCATTGATTATGTACATGTTATCAGCAATTAATTAGATAATTATTTTGATCGATCAATATACTACTATCCCTGTTGTTCAGGTCTTTATTGAAATAATCTATCATCATCTACTTGCACTTTTGCGTGGTGCACTTTATTTTAACGATGGTGATATGCATTATTAACAACCAGGGAAAAGGTATCGGTAATCTGATACACGGAGTTATTTGCACCGACAATTGGTAATAATAATAACAATTTATTAAAGAAAAATAAATAATAATATTAACCCATAATAATAATAGTCATTTATAAAAGAAAAATAACGGTTACAGGGTATGGGTAATGTTATAACATTTTTTGTTTTCATTAATTTTTAGGTGCCTCAAATATTTAAATAGGACTGAATTCACCACGAAGGCCTAGTGCTGGTTAGGGGATGTCACAAATCTTATCTGTCGCACCATCAATCAGGACCAGACATCGCAGCGCGTTCCAGGGCCGAGGTAACTATTTCGAACTATCTCGCTGACACATAATAATGGCTGCGAGCGTAACGCACTTGTCTGAAGTCAATAAACAATTTGTACGCACCCAATTCATTATAGTAAAACTAACCTTGAGGTAGCATACTACTGAGGTGACTGGAAACTCTGTCGTATTTCCACACTCAAGTATACCACAAGGTTTTCTTTCAATATTTTTTAGACAATGCGTTTTTAATGACAAATATTTTTTGTGTTTGTTTACTGGATATGTAACAGTGTTTACTTTAAATAGAATTGAATGATAATAAATTATTAAAAACAAAAATTACTGTTCTCATAACCATAATGTGTTTAGTCGATAATTATTATTATTAATAGTTTAGATTAATATTTCACACATTCTTCTTTTCTTGCTTCCTATACACTATTATCTACATTTATTTTAATTTCTCCTTTCGCAGGTCTGCTGGAAGAAATTTCTTATTTTTTTCGGAATTAAGCAGTATCTTTGTACTATTGTCTATTATGTATTGTCTTTTTCTGTTTTTTTTTGTGTGTACATAAATAGTAAAATAAATAAGCACACAAACTTAGAAGAACTCGGCAGAAGCCAGATTAGGGCCTCGTAAGGGCTGTGGCATTATATGAAAGAGCTACCGCAACCCCGGAACGCCAAGGGGTATTGAAGGAACATAGTGGAGCTCCTTGTAGTCCTGCTCCTCTAGCCAAGTTACATTGTTTCGCTTCAATTCTCTTTTCGTTGATCGCCCCGATTCGGCCACGCCTCCTATTCCTTTGTTCTGATCACGTGACTGAGCGTAGAGATGACGTCAGAATAAAGGAATTAGAGGCGTGGCCTACTCGAGACGATCGACGAAAAGAGAATCGAAACGTAACGTTTGTACTTCGGCTACTGACAAATGCTTACACTGACTGGAAAGATCTACTCAAATTGCATGGTTCTTTCCTCAAAAGACCATCTCAGACATCAATCTCCATGTGATTTGACCATTACATATTTGCTGTATGGATTTTAAAAGAGACTTTGATCCCTGAGTTTGTTTCGGTGTTTCTTCTCATGGTAGTCGGCTAGGAAACACCGGCCTTATCTAGTTACAAAATGACAAAAAAATTGACGTGTAAAAGTGTTTTTTAAAACCTATATTTTGCAAAAATAAATATCATTTATAATAGGTGGATTTTAGTCGGTAAAAGTCTAATACTCGCGCTCGCTCCACCCAGAACGAGGTGATTTGGTATTAGGTGATTACTTAACTAAAAAAAAAGAATTTAAACTTTTGTAATTTTTCGAATTCTCAATTTAAAACACTTGATCTCTTAAAACTGATTTTAAATAAATTACCTAGGGGTTTCATCAGAACAGCAGATTGAAAATTCAGGATAATCTTTACCCGGAAGTTGTGAAGACTTACATCTTTCAAGAATGCTGAAAACACATCATGCAATAGCAATAACGATAGTCAATGACATTACTAATAATATGTTACATTCAATTGTTAAGGTACTCGAGTATTATGACACCGTATATTGACACCGTTACCAATTAATTTTCTTATTATATTTGACCTCTCCATACAATAGGTACACTTATTTTAATGATTAAGGAAATTGAAGATAAGTACAATATTTAATTTAACGCGTAGCTTTATTCCGCTGTGTCAAGATGACTCAGTGGAAGATCGTGATGGCCCAGTGGAAGATCGCGATGGCCCAGAGGAAGATCGTGATGGCCCAGTGGAAGATCGTGATGGCCCAGTGGAAGATCGTGATGGCCCAGTGGATGATCGTGATGGCCCAGTGGAAGATCGTGATGGCCCAGTGTTTAAGGCACCTGCCTCTCAGTTCAATGCGCAGCCCTGACAGGTATTGGGCCTAATTGGCCCCGACAATCTGGCTGACATCTCTTTGAGGCGTGCTTGGATCACAACACGCTGGCGTAGGGATCCGAGCTGGGCCCTTATCGGACGGCCAGACGACGAGCTACCCATTACTCGCCATCCGCAAGCCCGTGCCTACGGTGGCCGGGAATCGTTGTGTGACTCCTAACTGGATGCAGCTTAATACCTACAAGTATTGTACATTACCTCCACAACCCAATAAAGAAAGAAAGAAAATGAATTTATTTGTTACAACGCGAGGTGCATAAACAATAGTTAATTAAACACGAAACCAAACAAATGAGAAGCAAAAAATAAAATTGTGTGCCTCACAGCTGCATGCAGTGCGCCAAAATAGTCTAGGTTAGTCAATACAGGTCTGAAGCTCTGTAAAACAAAGCTATATCTCCATTTTTCTACTCAAAACACTTATTTACTGTTCGATGCACTATTCTCCAAGTACATTAATATCTCGCCACATCGACCAGAAATGCATGTGGCAATCACTTCCAGATATAGGATGGCACAGAGGTTTTATTGCAATAGTGCATACATTAGACAGGTCATCGACTATCGCCAGTAAAGGCTAAATATAGTGTAGGTACTTGCATTTTATAGTCAGTATCGCAATAACTTAGGGTTTTAAACTAATGAGATAGCTTGATAGAAGGAACATTTATCTTCATTAAATTGGGTCAAAATTGAATTTATTTAAAACTGGTTTCTGCTAGAGGCTCTGCTCACGTGAATATAGTAAATTATCCCAAGGGAATTTACTCCCAGGAATAGATTCTAGAACATGATCTGCTCATGTACCGACTTTCATCGAAATGGGAATTTACTCCCAGGAATAGATTCTAGAACATGATCTGCTCATGTATCGACTTTCATCGAAATGGGAATTTACTCCCAGGAATAGATTCTAGAACATGATCTGCTCATGTACCGACTTTCATCGAAATGGGAATTTACTCCCAGGAATAGATTCTAGAATATGATCTGCTCATGTACCGACTTTCATCGAAATGGGAATTTACTCCCAGGAATAGATTCTAGAACATGATCTGCTCATGTACCGACTTTCATCGAAATGGGAATTTACTCCCAGGAATAGATTCTAGAACATGATCTGCTCATGTACCGACTTTCATCGAAATCCGTTTGAGCTTAAGAATAAAAAACACAAACATATATACATACAAACATTCGGCTTTGAAATATTAGTGTTGTAGTTTTGTGAGTTACGGAATTCATTATCATTTAGAAGAAAACAATGCAAAATTTGTATTTTAATCTAATCCAAAGTTTTTTTAGTCATTCAATAATTTGTATTGAATGATTTGGTATACAATTTTGTCATGAGAAATACAGAGTTATAAAGAACATTAATTATGATGAACATTACACTAGATTATGAAATTCCCAATAACATGACGTTAATATCTTATCTAGAAATTAAACACATTATTGTTATATTGTCCGTCGGAAATCATTGATTTTGGCTTCTGCGTGGTTTTAACGGATGAATGCTTTTGAATTGGTGCAATCTTGTTACTAATATATTTAAGAATTAACCAATTATTCAAATCAATTTCGACATGTAACGATTTTTCTTTCTCTCGCGATCTACATAAAGGAACCTTGTAAAAGAGACCAATGAAACAATTAATAAATCACAAAGAGAACCGTGTCACAGTGCATTATTTATGTTTGTGACGAGAACTCATTAGCTTTGCCATAATTGAGTCGGCAAAACCATTATACTTTGCTGTGACCCCCATAGTAAGTAGTAAACAGTAGAACAAGTTTGAATGACCTGTGAGATGTTTGAGTTGAACTCGGAAAAAACTATGTAATTGATAAATAGTACATTTTGATACGAGTGGTGAAAGTTCATCATTACTACCGAGGCGGTATTCGCCCGAGCCGTAGGCAAGGGTGTTATGGCGCCGAGGGCTGCAATGGCAAATTTTCACGTGTATCAAACGACGATTTTCAATACACTTCGAAGGTTAATATAAATGGGAGTTGACGCACGACTCGTGGGGGTCGCTTAGCGCCCAGCAAGTTACGATATATTTAATAAAATTGTGGCGGGGGTGAGCGCGCACTTATCCACACTAGTGCGAAAAACAGTAAATTGCGTGCATAAATGCTGTATGAATTAGAGCGGGTTTTCGAGTAAATGTGTTAAAAAAGTTTTAATTGGCATTTTATCGTAACGGATGTCAACAGTTTTATGACCTGTACAAGTAAAATTAAACATATTTTTTTAAAGTTTTTATCTCCTAAAAAACCCAAAGAAGTTTTTTCCTTTAAATGCTAATAATGCATTTACACAGGTTTTTCTTATAATAGCTGAAAATATCAACATGTATTTGACTAAAGTATTAGAAGCAATTAAATATTAAAATAACTATGCTATGTCAGACGGCCTTCAAAATTTTATATAGTTAGGTGATCCGCCTAGTAGCAGAATCTTATGCTGTAGTGTGATTTCTCACACTGACAACTTTTTTGCTGCCCGTTGAAAATATAATTGGGAAAAAATAAAAACATGCCATTAAAATAATCGTCTAGACGAGTTACTCTAAAAATGAACATTGAAGTGGTAATGATAAAACCGACTGATCGACTCTGCGTGACCAGAGGGCTGGTTCGTTTTCCGCCCAAAGAATTAGTATTGCCAATCAACGTGGCAATGCTGCCAGTCTTCTGGCCACAGTTCTGGATGACAGCGATAGAGGAGTATGTAGTATTATATAGTATTATATGAACAGTTAATTAAATTAAGTATGAATACTTAGTTTAGTTAATATTTAAGTTTGTGTATCGACGGTGAAGTACCAATACCTTCTAACTGACATGCTCGAAAAAATTACTTTTAAGCACTTTTACTTTAAACGTGTGTTTCCGCATGTTTTAGAGAAATCTCCGAAGCATATATTTAGTTGCAAGTGCAACTGCAAAATATTAAATAGTGGAAACACCTCCTAACTAAACCAGTGTTTCAATTTATGCTATTACACTACTGTGTAGTAGTGTCCCAAAAAAATTAGGAGGTAATACAATAAATTATAATAATATAATACTTAATAATAATTTAAGTTTTTTAATTTAATAATTTTTATATATTAATTAATAATTATTACCCAACATTAATATATTTAATGATAGTGTTATCATAAAATATATTAATGTTAGGTAATAATTAAAACATAAGTTGTTATTGTCCTCAATAAATAAATAAATATTTTTTTTTACTTCTTATGAAATTAAATGATTATTTCAGTTTTTGGATTTTTTTTATTTCCACAGATAGGAGTGATTGATAAAATAGTTCCATTTTTTTTTGTTAATAAGTTATTCTTGAACCAATTTATCAACACAGTGACTTACAACATTATTTGGCAAAGGTGTTTGAGCATACCTAATTAAATAGTGAAACAATAAAAGAAAAAAAAAACCGGGCAAGTGCGAGTCACGCTAGGGTTCCGTATAAACTTACTTAGAAAAACAGTTCAATTCCCGAATTGAGTTATGAAGATTTTTCCGAATCGTTTTTTTTGTGACGTAACTATAAATAAATTTACAGTTTTCAGATTTTTTCCTATGTTTGTGCTTGCTTCATGCCAAATTTCAACATTCAGGTCAACAGGAAGTACCCTATGAATTTTGATTCCCTTGAGAGTGTTGAAATATAAGTTTTTTGCTACATAAACGGCCGTATCTTTTTTGTTCGTTAACTCAGAAGTTTGTTTTTTTTCACAGCCTCAAGGGACCGCAGACATGAGTACATGGCTTAAATTTCAACCCGATACCTTCACGCGTTTCCGAGATAAAGAGTCTTGACAGACAGACAGACAGACGGACAACAAAGTGATCCTATAAGGGTTCCTAGGAAAGGAAAAAACTCCTTTAGAGGTACGGAAACCTAAAAAGAACCTACGTGCTATATAAATAAAACTCGAAACCTTTCACGGGGTTATAATAGATTAAAAACGAACAAAAACCCATCGAATAATTCGTAAATTCCAAAATTATATTAATTACTGGCTGAACTGAAAGCACTCATTAATGTTTTCTTGTTTTACTGTATAGCGTTAAACTATAACAATTAGTATACTACCCTAACCACGTTAGCACGCTTGTTCAACCTTGACCCTTCTCATCACACGCTATGTCACCTCTTCACGTGCATGTGAATAAGTTTTGCATAAAGAAAATTCTAGATTCTTATAAGACATTTCTTGTTTTTTTTTTTCAACTATTCAATAGACGTACAGTATTATCAAAATATCTTGACCGCTCTGAAGTTAGCGTTCCGAAACGAACGTTCGAAGTTTGGAGTGGTCAAGATATTTCAACCATACTGTATGTATATACTTGGCACTAGTGAAGTAATACAGATGTGGGTGGAAAGAGAGGGAGAAGGAGGCCAAAGAATAAAAAGGATAGATCATATGAGGAGTGATATGAAAGAAAAGGGAGTAAGTAATAAAAACATATTGCACCGACCTCAAATCACACGGGACATGGGCAGGAAGATAAATAGACTTGTGAAATAATATAAATTATGTACCTAAAGCATTCAAAATAATCATTATAAAAACCTAATATAAAGAAAAAGATATAATAGTAAAAATACTATTATAGATATTGAAGACTTAATTATATACAAAAATGTTATTCGAATAAAATTAAGGTAATGATAACATAAAACATAAAATATATTGCGTTTTATGATGTTGATACTATAAAACAACATTGTATAAGTTGATTAATAGACGGATTATTCTAACGTTATTCTCAACAGTTATTTTTTATGATGAATATTAAACATGATTAGCTTTATAGAAAACTGAATCAGACTAGATTGGAAGAAAAAGGTAAAGATTTTCTGTCAATTAACTTGTTTTAATGATATGAAGATTTTGATGGCTGCCCCAAAAGTTCCCTTACACAAAGTAAAATAAAACAAACAAACTCATACCCCATTTCCACAAACAAATACTACACAAAAATTCATGAAAAGCGAAAGTACCTATTAACCTTTCAACAGTCATTGAACGCTGACCTACCCCAATAATGATTATATTGTACGAGCCGACCATGAGTCATGATTTCTATAATTTTAAACATCGAAAATCCATTAACAATTTCAGTACCTACTAAAATCCACCCTCAAAATCATCCCTTAAACTATAACAAATCAATCGCACACGCAGAAAATAAAATATTCAAAAATCAAAAACAAAGTCATGGCTCTCCAAAAATAACCATCGATCAAAAATAGAATACAAAAATTATTCAAGGTCAAGTTCAGTTTCGCCACTCACCCAAGGCCGTTGCGAAGGTCGTGTGCGCAGGAGTTGCACAAATGTTACCGAGGCTCGTTCACTACTGAGAGTCTGAACGCCACGACCGACGTGTTTCACAACCCCGGCTATGTCTTAACCAGTGATTGTGGCAAAGGGATTGTATTAGAACATGTTTCTATTTTTTTCTATTTTTCGTGTTAGAAAGTTGGGAATGGATTTTGTTCAAATTTTTTGGGTGGGTACGGGCGCTATCCAGGGTGCTAATGTGTCGTTTTTCTTGCCAAGGTCATTTGCACAGAATCCTGTATAACACGCTTCTGTATATTTTAGGAGGGTGTTGTAGTTTTTGGGGTATTCCTCCAGCATCCTGGAGCTCTAAGCAAGAAAAAAAATATGAAACATTAAAAAATATAGTTTAAAATTTTCTCCTACTGAAATTTTTCCATGCAACAGTTGCAGTTATTTGTAACATGCATCAAAATTGGAATGAAAATGCGAAAAAAAAATTGGAATGAAACTCTTTCAGCAACATATCAAGGCAATCTTGTCTTGTCCTAGTTTGTTACAACAGAATTTTCCAGGTAATGCATCCATATTAAGACAAAGCTGCTGTCAGAGCTGATCTTGCATGAACCAAATATGATGGAATGTCAATACAGTGCCTTCAAAGCCTCTCGCATGTATTGTTGACTCTGGTATATGGACTACGTCTGAAATGAATGTTTTATTATTTAATTTATTTTCTTTATAATAATTAATTATATAGGTATATAAAAAATAAAGTAGCTTACCGGTATCAGGAATAGGGACCAAGCTACCGGTGGTCAGGGCTCCTGAGAACCTTCTAACAATACTGCTTTTCGGATCAAGCCCTTGAACGAACTGCCGCACACGTGCCTCGTCAGGTGTTAGTCGACGCTATTAGCAATTAAGCCATTGGCAGTTACGACAATCGACACATTTTTAATAAAATTATTTTAAAGTTCCCACAGTTAAGATTCAAGTCTCCTTTCTGTAAAACGGAGAAGACCATAATTAGCCACGTGAGACGTTAGATGTCATTTCAGTTCAATGTTTGTTTCTCATAATTAATTATCATAATTTATTATTAAGCTTATCTCAATGTTGAGATGGTTCATGCACACTATCATAAAAATTCCTGAATTCTACGTATCTACCTACTTACTTAACGATACTAAAAGATTTTGTATGCACGTCAAATTATGTGCATTTGTCAAAAAACAAAAAACATTGAGGAAGGTTGAAAAAAACCTTGGGCTACTTCGCTGAAAACTTTGACATTGGTAAGAAAATACTGGGTTTTACAGTATTATAAAATTCAAATCATATTTTTCGTAATGTGTATTTTAAATTTTGTAATAATTTTTTTTTCACACTGGGCTTTCGTAATGGATAAATAAATAAATAAATAATAAATAATATTCCACACCTATCACACAACGCCGTCTAGTCCCAAGCTAAGCAGAGCTTGTGTTATGGGTACTAGACAACTGATAAACATACTTATATATTTCTAAATACATACATATATAGATAAATTACACCCAGACACAGAACAAATGATCGTGCTCATCACACAAACATTTGCCTTGGGTGGGGATCGAACCCACGACCTCCGGCATAGCAGTCAGGGTCACTAACCACTAGACCAACAGGCCAGTCAGTGGATGATAATCCACTCCCTATCACGAAGAGAAGACCTATGCCCTACCAATGTTCAAAGATGTATTTAAGTCAGTTCGATATTTTTTAGCTTCTCCCGACCTCGAACCCGTCTTGGAAACTAGCTGAAAACAAGCTTGGTGCATTTTTTTTTTTTGTAGTTAACTATTAACTAGAGCTTGACTGCGATCCACCTGATGGTAAGCAGTGATGCAATCGTTAATGGCATGATGAGCGAAGAACTATCTATAGTAATCCTAGTACTGCCCCATTGCATAGCAAAGACCTGTTGTAATTTCTTCTAGGTATTCATTTCCTGTACCACCCCCAACAGCCAGGGCAATGCTCATCCAGGTTGCACCACATTTCCTGGAAAATGTTATTATTTTAAATTCTCATTGTGATTAATATCAGATAAATATATTTATTGGTAAAATTTACATTTACAATTCACAATGTCTGCATTACATTTACAAGTCAAAGTGTGCAATTAAAACGACAACAAACAACACCACCACCAACCAACCACCACCAACCAATCAACCGCTAACCACCTAGGTACAATGAATTCCTTTAATTAATTAATGTAATTAATCAACACAAAATTACTTTATCTATATATATGAAAGAAGAAACTGACTGACTGACATATCAACGCACAGCCAAAACTACTGGAACTAGGAGCATGAAAAGCCGATGTCGGAAAATGGCGTCTTTTTTTTTTTCGAGCGGCTGTCAACCAAACCTTGTTTTTTAAATACAAAATAATATAATAAACCAAACTTATTAAGGCAGGTATATCTCTAAACTCAGTCCGAACTGAGTTACGGGAGCTTGAAGTTGGCTAGTATTTATTAGCTTTATACGTAGGCCATTTTTGTTTTATAAACACAAGCTAAGTGAAAAGTTGCAAAAAAATAGTTTCTTTGTAATTGTGTTTTAACCTATTATTATTAACCTGTTAGGCCTCGGTTTCGAAGTCAGCAGGCGACGCGGACGACGGTGGCGGCCTAAGGGCGTCCTCGCCAACTTCACAATCCTGTGTGAAACGAGTTTGGTACTATTTCTTTTTTGAAGAAAAATAAGTAGTAATACAATGACACTATTTTTGTTGCAATTTCTCACATACCTTGCGCTTAAAAGACAAAATATCCTATAAATCTAATAAATAAAATCAGCCAACTTCTATCTCTTGTAACTCAGTTCGGACTTAGTTTAGAGGTATACATGCTATAGTAAGTTTGGTTTATTACATTATTCTGTAATTAAAAAACAAGGTTTAATCGATGGCCGCCCGAAAAAAAAAGACGCCACTTCCCATACTAAATTGTCCTTTTGCACAAGGGTTCCTTTTATGACGTAGGCAAGCACTAAGAAAGGATTTTTCAAAATTCAGCCCCAAAGGGGATGAAACGGGGGTCTAAAATTTGTATGGAGAAACCCATGTCACGCGGGCGAAGCCGCTGGCAGAAGCTAGTTTGTGTATAAATTTAATAAAATTACTTATTTGTGTATCTATTATATAATTGTATGATATTTATCGTTTATTAGTATATCTATTCTTGTAGGTTCGTATATCTATTCTATACGCCTTTTCTCTCTCTTTTATTGCACCTACCACTATTTATCTCTGCATCACCCTAAGGTTGACTGGTAGAAAATGCCTAAGGCATTAAGTCCGCCGCTGTACGTTTGTGCATAAAGTATTTAAATAAATAAATTACAACCATTCATTTTTAAAAATTCATAATTAACTTTTTTATTTCTCACATATTTTTCATTTTTTATCTCTAAACGTATATAATTATAATTCTTCTGTACGTGTGTTTGTCACCTAACTCCTCCTAAACGGCTTGATCGATTTGGATGAATTTTTGTGTGTATATTTACGTGGGTCTCTGGATGGTTTAAAAATACAATTGGACCCGGTAGGTGGCGCTGCAAGTGGGTTCTCTTTTTTTCTGTCAATAAGCCAGTTTTCGGGCAGGACAACGTGTACCACCGGGCCAGCTAATAGTTATATAAGCTGCAATCTTTTCATAACACCAAATGAATTTTTCTATAGAAATAATTCTAAATTCAGCATTTAAAAGCAATTCGTTACTCTTGATAGCAATGCTTCTGTGTCATAACCTCTATAAACACGGTCATAGCTTCTTGATATTGATTAAATTGTTATGAACATTATACCAAAAACACTTATTGAGAATTTATACCTAGATTGTGTAATAATCAACTACATGTTCACTAAATAAATGCCAGAAGATGTAAATGATATCGTAGACAAACTTGAGAATGTGTTTTTTTAAGGTGATTGGTAGTGATTTCCGTTTCTTCACACATGCGGTCGTCTCCTTCGCTACTATTACTGCTTCGCAGAAAGAGGTGACTGTCATTCCCTCTAAATATAGTGGTGCCCTAGTAGAGCAGTAAAGGCCCAAAGGTAGCTGATTTACAAAGAGACGTGTAATTTATACAATCGTCACAGTTCTCAAAATCATGAAAGAAAACATTTTGAATAAATCAGGCAAAGCTCATAAATTTTTATTGTACATAAAAACAAGTTATAATATACAAACAAATGATAATAGATTTCATGTGCACAAGTGAACTTAACTCAAAGTTAAATTTTCTCCTTGCGAACTATTGATAGAGAGAGATCAAAATAGTAATACTCTTTATCATCGATTTTACAATTTTAAAATTACACATAAAACGAATAAAACATAATAAATATTTATTAATTGCCAACTTACACAGACGGTTTACACCACACATAAAAATTATAGGCACACATTAATTGATAGAGACAAGAAAAATCACTTAAAAATACATTAACATAAAAATAATGAAATTAATGTCAAAAAAAAATACATGGAACTAAAAAAAAAAAAATCGATGTGAAAGACTTTTGTATCTTCGCCCAATTAGCATAGAGCATGCGCAAAGAATTTGTGCCCAATACTGAGGGTATTGAAATAAAAAATTAAGCCCTTACCTCAGTACCAAAACATTACAAACCGATTATGCTAAGGGAAAACCAATTTCTTTCAGAGATTTAAGAAGCTAAAAACAAAAAAAAATGCCAACATAACGGTTGCAGCCGAGATTTTTCTACATAGAACATGTCAGGATAACAAAACATGACTAATAAGCATTATTACAATGAGCAATATCTATATGAGTGTAGCGACATTTATGTATTGTTCTTTGTCGGGGTCACCATTTTGGGGGTATGCGGAACAGGGAGTAAAATCCCGAAAAACCTCCTTTGAAAAGGGAGGATCCTGTGACCAGACGGGTATTATGTCTGGTGGGCAACTGCCCGATAGATGAGGGGCTGTTCTATATGTTCTAATCACGCGGAGAATGCAGGAACAGTTCTTATGCTTAGATTTCGCTTTATGAGCATGAACTTATAAAATTGAAAGATCTTTTACTTTTCAAAACGGTTTTGACGACATTTAGTCTAAATGGGATATCCGATATTTGCGGTTTTGATAACGCCAAAAAATAAATTGATTTACGTGGTTGATATTTAGCAACCAACCCCTCATTAGCACCTCTACTAATTGATAGATACTAATTGTATGATCGAACAACCACAAATGCCCTTGAGCATTATAACAAAGATGTGCTCGTCAAAGTTAGTCACACCATTCATTGTAACATCTGTAATCTGTACGTCCGTTCAGAAGCCTTTAGTGACTGACACATAATATATTGTACAAAGAAATGATTTTGTAAGATATGCGCGAACCATATCGCAAGGCAGGGCATTCATGTTGAAATTGTCCAATGCAATTTATTGTGATATCTCTCTACTCTTGCTAAATCCTTGTTTGCAATTTGCTACACTTACTCTTGCTATCCCTTTATCGTTTTTTGTTCTTTGTATTTCCAGTAAAACAATTTTATTGAGGCGATAACGATTATATTAGCGCTGTGACAGACAAGCAAACTTTTTCAACTTCGTCTTTCTCAACACTATATATGCTATGAATGTGTCTTCAAAGTTTTGGAGCATTCTGTCTTTTGAAAACGAGAACAATTTTAGATTGATTTTAAAAGCAATGTATAGAAATAATTTATGACCATTTGAATAGTGTTTTGGGAAAATCAGGAGTATTTTTTTAATAAAAATACGATATGTACGGTTGAACGGTGTATTGTCGAATGAAACAGTTAACAAAAAGATTTTTAAATTAAAATTTGAAAATATGCGTAGATTTTGACGGTGATCATAAATTGTGATAGTGATGTATGGTTTAGACGAGTTATAGCGATTGGAGTGATGCTTTTGTAAATCTGAACAAATAGATTTGTACAAAGGCAGAATCAAAGCAGTGTAGAGCAGTGGTGGCCGAGTGGTAACGGCCCCGACTTACGAGCTGTAAGTCGCGGGTACAAACCCAGCCAGGCGCATTACTTTGTGTAATTTATTTCATCACCACTGCTCCTACTTGGCCACCACTGCTCCTACTCGGCCACCACAGCTCCTACACTCCCTTACCGCTATAATGATACTTTTCAAACGCGGTCTTAAACGCCCCGTACCTCAGGAATGGAAATATGCAAAAAATAGTGCCGCTTTCAACGTGTTAAAATTCCACTTCACATTGTAGTTCCAATATTTGCTCACAAATCAAACACATCGGTACCTCGAAAATACTTGAGAGTAAGTAGGTCATTAGTGAGATGATCTGAATTAGCGGCAACATGGCCTTCTGTTTCAACTGTGATAGTTACCTTGGTCTGATGCGTATGAACGACGACATCTAGCAAGTCTGATATACCTATATAATTATAATGATGGAATGATTGGCGCAGTGGTAGAGCGATTAGCTGCTGCACTGGGTGTAGCGGATTCGATTACCGCACGGACCAAAATATAATTATGTATGGACTACAGAAAGTTGTTCCGGGTCTGGTTATCTTCTGTTTGTAAACACACCTAGGATACAGGAGTAACGAAAACGGGGTAAGTAATGAGGAAAACAGGGTGAAAAATTCTTAGAGCTATAATAAAAATATAAGTAGAAAACAAGCAGAATGTTTTTTTATTTTATTTATTTATTAAATTAGGTTCACAGACGATTGTAATCACTGAATACAGCAACATAACACATATATAAAATTAAACTTCAGCGCAACAATCACTTACAGATATACACCACATGCATGAAACAATAAATTAGAGATTAAGCTACAATAAAAATTAATTCAATGGGCAATCGTATAGTGATTTTGGTATTTTCATCGAGAACTTAAGTGCCTGCGTATCTTTTTTCTCCTTCTCTGTTAAATCCATCCAAAGGTTGCCTGTAAAAAATCGCTTTTAGCGATAAGATCGCCCATTGTGACACCCTATTAATTTTAAGTTCCTAATGTAATTTGTATTTTTGGTGTACAATAAAGAATATATCTATCTATCTATCTATTTTAAGCATTTATAGTCAAAAAGTAACATTTGATAAAGTAGAACTGATGAAGAAGACCAGAAATGGTCTACGGAACTTCATACTCACTTAGATATCACAATGAAGATAGTTAAGCGACTATGACAATACAAAAAAATAAATGGTTCTGAATAGTTACGGTGAAAATGGTACCATCTAAGTAATATGATGATGATAATGGAGCTGGAAGGTAGGCACTGGAACTCCGTGATTAATCAATATAACCTAGCCGTGTTTGAACTTATTAGAATTGTTATGAGATGCACTTTGGCTATAAGGTACTATTGAACTGATCTGATTATGGAGCCGGAAGGCAGGCACAAGAAATTTTTCCTAGCCATGTTTGGGCATAATAGAATTGTCATGAGATGCACTTTGGCTAAATGGTACTATTGAACTGATCTGATGATGGAGCCGGAAGGTGGAAGGTAGACACAGGAACTTCTGAATAAAACAATGTAACCTATCAGTGTTTGGGTTGATTGGAATTGTCATGAGAAATAGGCACTCTTGTTATAAGTGTATCGCAACTAAAAAGTGTGAAATAAAAATTTTTTTACAAAAAAAAAAATAACCGTGTTTCTTATTTAACACCGACTTCCGAAATTAAAGTTATTTTGATCCTTTTAGTGTTTGTTTTTAGTGAAGTCGGTTATTTTTTAGCTATTTCAGTAGTAGCTACACTACACCGGGCAAGCCGCTAGGTAGTCACAATAGAAATGTCAAAACGGGCTTTTCATTTTTTTTAAACTTTATTGATGATTGTGATTGTAATTATATAATTATTAGTTTGAAGTGTGATTGTTGTTTTTACAAATGAATAATCAATCATTTGATGAAGAAACCAAAAGTTGACATTATACGTACCTTGACCGACCATTGTTAAGGTTAGAAAAGTTACGACAATTTCTTTACCTTTTTGTTTGTATGTACGTGTTATTAACGAAATTTTAACGTGTCTTAAGATGATAATTTTTGTTTACGTTGATTAATTAATCTCTTCAATATGATTAAATATTTTATATTTCCAAAAGGTAAAATACTGATATACTGAAAATGAGTTTTTTCTTTTTTTTTTAATTGATATAAACCAGTGCTTGACTGCGATGCCACCTGATGGTAAGCAGTGATGCAATCATTGATGGTGAGGCGCACTAGTTTATTAAGAGCCTATTCACTCTAGTTTTGAAGACACCAAAATGGATACCAAGTTGGACGGGAAGACCGCAGTTGGCAAATTGTGAAAAAAACTGAATTGAATTGAATAATTGAGTATCTTGAAGACAAAAAGGTTTGGAATTCAGCTGCTCCAGTAATATACATTATAATCGTTTTATTATTGATTGTGGTTTTCTTAAACCTTTTTTATTATTTTTCTAGAGTCGTTGACGGCACATAGTGTTCCACGATCGCCTCGAAGATCTCTTCGAGGCGTTCGTAATGTCATAATGTCAGCAAAGTGGAGGCCCAGCCGGGCTGATGCCTGCTAGAGCCACGAGGGAACTGAAAAGGGACCCATGGTCCTAGACCGCAGGGTAACTGAAGGAATATAGTTAAATTCTTAGTCAGTAAAAGTCTGACACGCCCTCTTGCGGGGAGAAAGAGGGAAGGGAATTAGATGACACAACCACATCCCAAAAAAATTATTCAAATGGATTTTATTTATCAATAACTATTAGCAGTATGAAAAAAAAAGCGGTACCTGTTTGTCTGTTTCTCCGCCTACCTCTAAAAGAGTAACTTTTCAATTCTCATATGCTACAGAAGAGCTGACAAGGTAGAGTTTGGTCGAAATATATGACCCTGGCGAAATGGACACGAAAATATTTGTCTGTTTAATCCAACATAAGCGGTTAAAGGGTTAAAAATAAAATTGGAAAAGTAGTATATAAGTAGTAGTATCATTTTTTGTATGAATGAGTAGTTAATATCATTACTGAAATATTTTCAGCGAAATTACATTGTTTGTAAAAAACATTCTGTAGCGAAATAAAAAATAGGTAAACACGTTTCACCACCATAATATACATTTTTTATGTAGATTTTTCAAAAACCCAACATTAATTAATAGAGAAGTTTTACAAATAAAACAGAATAATTGGGTACTGGTGTACTACACCAGAAAGATTATAAATAAAAAACCTACCAATCAAATAACAATGCCAAAGTAAATATAGACCTCTCTAGTGATAGCGTTGTTTTATAATTTTGAGTAGTTACTCATAATTATATCTACTATTTTTTTTATAATTTATAAAATTTTCGTGTCTCAATGTTTGTAACAAAACTTCTTCGAAACGGCTTCACCGATTTTTATGAAATTCTGTGTGTATATTCAGTAGGGCTGAGAGTAGGATTTAAACTTGTTTTCATACCCTCCTACCCCAACCCTCCAATTTGTCTTTACTAATTTATATCAGAAAAACGTTTACCGAGTCAACTATTTGAATTATAAAACAGTAAAAATTCAGAACTCTCCATTAGATAATAATATTAATCATAAATACAATTGTTGAATATAAATCTCCACCTTTTACTTGTACAAAAGTTTTGTCAACAAAGACGTTTACAAACATTTGACACCACGCGACATGCTTGGCAGGCTGAAGGCCACACAACCATATAACTCAAGGTCGCATAACCGCTGATTCAAGCTTCTTAGTAATGACCTACAACATGAGGCAATATGATAAATGACTTATGTAGTTGCGGTAGTAAACCGTCATGAGAATTCTTCTCTAATTCTTAATTGTACACCATAATAACTTATAATACATTTAGCATAAGCATAATCCGCCTTATAATTTTCCTACTGCTGGGACTCAGGCCTCCTTTCTAGGAGAGGGAACGAGCCGTAATCCACCACGCGAGCCCAGTGCAAGTTGGTGGATGCCGATTTCCTCACGATGTTTTCCTTCACCGTTTTGAGAACATTGATGATGAAATAAATGACACAAAGTAAAACGCCTGGCTTTTTTAATTAATTGTAATTTAATGAAATTTTTTGATAATATTTGAGGAGTTCCCTCGATTCCACATGGATCCCATCATCAGAACTGGATTTTGAAAAAAAATGGGACCAATCTGGAAGAATATCTTTTAAAAAGAAAAAAAAAATTTGCAAATTTGTCCATAAACGACGGAGTTCTGAGGTAAAAAAAAATACAACCGAATTGATAACCTCCTCCTTTTTTGAAGTCGGTTAAAAATAGCTACTACTACACCGGACCCCTAATTATTACTTTATTGTTTCTTTCAGTTTCGTTCCAAGTTACATTCTAGGGGTTCAAATGTCAAAACGGGCCTTTTATTTTTTAACGAGTTTAGACTAGTAAATTTTGTTTGTTTCAAATCTTAAAACATGTCATAGTTAACATTAACTTGTAAAATAATACTTATATTTCTCTAATAAATAATTTCAGTATAATAAAAACTAATATTAATACTAGTATAATAAACAATCTTATCTTTGTGGTCTGGTTATAATAAACAATATATTGTGTTTTAATTATTATCTCACAGAAAGCGTAAAAAGTATCTTACACGGGGATTTAAAAGCGGTCTTTGTCTTTGGCGGCTTGAATGCCTCATTTCACTCAACTTTCTATATTAACTCCCTCACAGTGCTCAGGTGTTAATTACATAAATCCCTCACAACGTTCGGGATTAAAACTTAGCAACCTTCGTTTCGTTTGGAATTAAACATGCCGAGCAACTTTAAGATGTTGCTTTATCCCCTAGTCACAGCCCTAGCCCATGGGATATTTTGTGTCATGTTTTATTAAATGAATCCTTTGCAGGGAAATAAAAAAGATCTTTACGTTTACAATATTCTCTGTAGTGACCAAACAAGGCTGACTATAGGCTAGCCTGCTAGGCTGACTGCCCAATTTTTGCTTATGACATTTAGTATCTACCACGAAGAAAGAAAATCATTGCTTGTTTATTTTAGGTGATCTTGCTGTTCAGGTAAATAATAGAGCTAATAACTCGTTGGTTTTGTGGTCGCTAGAGCGAGTGCTGAGCATGGTCCTAGATTCAATTTCCGGGTCGGGTAAAAAATAATATTTGGTTTTATCATGAAGAACCACTCTGTAGCGATCTGGAGTTAGGAAAATGGTGATGTACCACCTCGTGCCACCAAGCACGTAAAGCCGTTGGTCCTGCGCCTAATCTCCCCCTCAAAAGCCACCCTCTCCTCGCCCTCTTTGCTCCTCCTCCCTTGCGTCGCCTCTTAAGTCCGCCTTTGTGCCTTTAACTAAATAAATAATCTCTCTCCCGTCGTATCAGATTGCCGTGACATCGGTCTATGAAAGTAATAGAACATTTTGATACAAGTGGAGAACGTTTGTCATTGCGACCGAGGAGAAATTCGCCTGAGCCGTAGGCGAGGGTCTTATGGAACCGAGTGCCATGTGTATCTAACAACGTTTTTCAATACACTTTGGAACAAATATATAAACTAGGGTTATCGTGCGACTCATTACGATAAAAATAATAAATTTTGGCGGGGCAAGCGTCTGCACTTTTCTGTACTAGTGCGGAAAAGTTGAATGCCTAAAAGCGGTAAAGATAACAACAGGTTTTCGAGTAAGTGTATTGGAAAGGAATAAAAAGTGCACCTGCGCTTCTTCTTCTTATATTCTTCCGTCCGATTATAATTTAGGTGTTTTCAAGGCTAAAGTGAATAGGCCCTTGATAAACTAGTGCGCCTCATCATCAACGATTACATCACTGCTTACCATCAGGTGAGATCGCAGTCAAGCACTAGTTTATATCAATAAAAAAAAATAAAGAAAAATCCTGTGTCCTTGGCTAAACTGACTTGATTGAGACTGGCTACCGTGATCGATATTCGATCGGGAGTATTAATAAAATTCAAAATATTTTTATTTCACATAGGCCACTTATAAAAGTCAGAAGCTAGTGCACGGTTCCAAATTGGTCGTTTCCTATAGAGATAAACCGGCAAGAAACTCCATGCAAAAATGTGGAACGCTTCACAATTTTGCGTGTCATCCTTGCGCAGGGGCCATGCTTATCTTCTCAGTATCGTTCCAATTTTAGTATATGTACTATGTTCTCGTCTATATCTAAGTTTAATGTTATTTTATAGCTTAATATCGACTATCATAACAGTACATGAACAAGGTACTAAGCGTACATATATTGAGACACGGATGAGGAAACCAGTTCAAGTAGCCGAGCAAGTAAGGCTTCACTATCCTTACGTCAAAATTATCTCAGGCATCTAAATCGGCTTCTCTCACGGAATACTAAGTGCGTTGCTCAAGCGAGCATATTGAGCATGGAATTCAGATATGGACACGCTCGTTTTCTGTTACAAAGTTAGTGAAATTTTGAGGTGTGTTCGCAGGAAACTTGAAACTGACCAGTACAATTCGGTAAAGGCAAGGCAGGTGGAATGGGTTGGAAAACCAACAAATAACTTCTTTTGTTGTAGATGCAGTGAGAATGTCAGACTTTTACTTATTCCGGGCCTTGGTACAGGCCATGGTCCGGAGCGAGGAGGAGTGGCAGGCGGTCGCCTAATGGCCCTCATGCTCCAGCCACCATGATTCCGATCCCGATTTCCGGCCACGGGCACAGGCTAGCGGATGGCGAACAATTAGTAGCTCGTCGTCCGATCGTCCGGTAACCGTCCGGACCAAGCACAAGTCGTTGACGGTGCGTAGTGTTTCACGCGCGCCTCAAGGAGATGTCAGCAACCGTAGGGGCCCGGCAGAGTCGAAGCCTACTGGGACCATGGGTAATGCGAAAGAGATCCCCGGAGCCCTGGTACAATGGCAAAGAAGAAACAGAAGTAGGTTTTTAGTCAGTAAAAGTCTGACACTATCTCCCGTTCCGCCCAAGAGCGAAGGATGTCATTAGATCATTTTTCCACCCGAAAAAAAAAGACTTTTACTTATTAAAACCCACACGTTTTCTTTCAGTTGCAGTCTTTTGTGTTGCAGGACTGCAGTGACTCTCAAACGATTCGGCAGCCTTGGTAGGCATCGGTACTAGCGAGTCTCATCCATGGTCTCATCACATAAAGAGATGAGTAATGTAGCGACACCTATGACGTCACATTCGAATTAATATTCAAAATCCTGCATCGCGATATCAGTGTTCTTCGCGCGTTTTGAACATATCATTGGCGATTCTTCGTGCTATGTTGGTGACCTTGGTTCTCCTGCGGATATCCTCATTCCTGATTCGATCACGCAAGGAAATTCCAAGAATAGCCCTTTCCATTGCACTTTAAGTCTTCTGATGAGGCCCATTGAATATATACAATAGCCCAAAATCAACTATCAGAAAGTTGCACGAACCACACGTAAAATCCGTCTAAGGATCCTCCCTTTTTGATGGAGGTTTACGGAACTTTACACTCTGCTTCGCTTACCTCCAACAATATTTTTACATCTTGATTGTACGATATACCCAAGTAACTTTTTTTGTGGCTTCCCGGCTGTGCCTGTCACAAGACATAGACTGTTTACTAGAAAAAAAAAAAAACTATCGGAGAAATTTTAAAGTCATTTTAGGAATGAAATATCTGCATATTATCTCGAAAAACAATGTAATGTATGTAATACCCACACAACAATTACACATGCATGCTACAATTAGACATTCAAATAACAACAACAACAAAATCTTTGCTCTTGCTAGGTAATATTCCTATATTGTATATGCCTTTATAAACATGTAAAGTCACATACGCAAAACACCAGACCATACAAATATTTTTTTCGTGCAGGAATCGATCCCACGACAAGCAATGTAGCAGCCAATCGCTCAACCAATCCGTCAAGTCAAGAAAAGGCTAAGAGATAATGACATGTTCAAACGAAAACATCTCCAATAAAAAACTTTTACAAAAAAAAATACAACCGACCTCAAAGTAAAAAAATACACAGAAAAGTGCAAAATTACTTTAATTTCGGAAGTCGGTGTTACTATAATAGTTTTGTCTCTTCGTTATTTAACACCGACTTCCGAAATTAAAGTTATTTTGCACTTTTCAGTGTTTTTTTTTACTTTGAAGTCGGTTGTATTTTTTTTTGTGAAAGATTTTTATTTTACACTTTTTAGTTATGGTATCACCACTAAAAAGTACCCCTCAGCCAAACTTAACAAACTTAAATACCTTATAGCCAGAGTGCATCTCATGACAATTCTAATAATCCTAAACACGGTTAGATTACATTAATTTATTACAGAGTTCCGGTGCCTAACTTCAGGCTTCATCATCAGATCAGTTCGATATATTCCCCCTCTACTTTCAGTCAGTCATCGACTACACGTATAAACAAAGCAATTTTACTTGTTACGACGGTTCTGCTGTGATCCTATGAGGAGTTCTGTTCCATATCTTCAAAGTTCATGATCAGATCATAACAATATTTCTATGGGACTAAACCGGAAGCATAACCTTTCAATCAAAAAAAATAATTTCAAAATCGGTCCACAATTGACCGAGAAATCGGTGAACATACATAAAAAAAAAATACATTCAACCGAACATATAACCTCCTCCTTTTTGAAGTCGGTTGAAAATAAAGACAAATATAATATCTGTTTTACTATTGCATAATTTATAATTCAAGATTGCGTTCAGTTGATTATGTTATGACTAAATAACGTAGGTAATAAAATATTCGAGATTGTTTGAATTAATTTTAATAGATGAAAGATTTGTATATTTTTATTTATTGCAATATCTATTTATAAGCATATCCGAAATAACTGGCCTTGTTGACCTTTTCGTGTCTGTTATGATAATAGGACGTTACCTATGAAATCGCAGTTTTTTAAGACGGATTGCTTTGAAGTGACTTGGAATTATAAGTTCAAATATATTTTTTTTTTCACACCTTTTACACAACGCCCGTCTAGCCGAAAGCTAAGCAGAGCTTGTGTTATGAGTACTGGACAACTGATAAACATACTTATATATTTCTAAATAACACCCAGACACAGAACAAATGATCGTGCCAAACATTTGTCCTGGGTGGGAATCAAACCAATGACCTCTAGCATAGCAGTCAGGGTCACTAACCACTAGGCCAACAGGCCAGTCGACTTTATATTAAATGTACGTTATTCTTTTTCGAAATTAGGTACTTTTAACACACAATAAAACCTATAAATACATAATTTCGAAAAAAGAACATCGTACCTTTAATATAAAGTTTATTTGAACTTATAATTCCAAGTCAATCCAAATATAAGCAAACCGTTTTAAAAAACTTTCATAGTAAAGACCTATTAGAAATGTGGACAGATGTTTTCAATTGGTGCAAAACTTCTTACTACACACTAAAGGTCTAGTCAAATTTACACTATCACGCTATTTATCGGAGGATGGACATATTTGTTAGAGGGTGGGCAATATTGCATTATATTTCAAACCAGTTTCTTCTATCGGCTTCGCCCGCGTGAAAGTTTTTCTATACAAACTTTGGACCTCCGTTTCATTCTCTTAGGGGGTGAATTTTGGGAAATCGTTTATTATTATTTGATTATCACCTTAAAAGGAAACTCAGTGCAAAATGTCAGCGTTCTAGGTCTAAGGATTTGGGCTTGGCGTTGATGAGTCAGTTAGTGAGTCAGAACTTTGCCTTTTACGAGTATCAGATGGAAATCAAACATAATGGGAATGTCGCAGTCTGTTTAGTGGCAATTCCTAGCAAGCTCTACTTGTTATGACCAGAGTTCGGAATTAGTTATTCATGTACTTGCATCGAAATGTTAATATTAATATGGATCTTCCCGGGATTTCTAGTGAACAATCCAGTGTGGCCAACAATATTACAAATAAATAATAATGAAAACTTAAGATCCTCTACTGCTCTTTTGTTAGAAGTCACCTTGAATATGCGTCTCAAATTTGGAACCCTTGTTATGGCAAATACATTGATCGTATTGAGAATATACAAAAAAGATTTATTCGTTTTCTTTGTTTTCGGCTGCGTATACCATATCATTCTGATAATTACTTAAATCTTTGCAAGAAATTTCATTTACAACCACTTATAAATCGTCGGCGATTAGCAGATTGCACTTTCCTGCTAAAAATTTTATCTAATGAGATTGACTGTCCTGATCTCTTACATAAATTATGCTTTAATGTCCCCCAGAGATCGGTTAGATTTAATCCACCTATCTCTATTCCTTCTTCCTCTTCTAATTACAGGCGAAACTCCTGCATGGTGCGAGCGTGTAAGGACTTTAATGTTCTTTGTAAAGAGTTCTCTTTTGACCCGTTTACTATTAAAACCTATTCGGCACGTACTCAGTTGAATGCGGACTTTTTCAAAAGTGCATAGTGTTAATTTTACTTAAGAGATGTTTAATTATGTTCTTTTTTTTATCGTGCTTATTAGTGATCGTAAGTTTTCTATTACTTTACCTGTTTCTACCCGTGGGAACCTGTAATTGGCTCAATGTCTCTTATACCATTGTTAATCTTTTGTTATAGCTGTTGGTTCTCCTATAACTAAATAAATAAATAAATAAATAAAAACCTCAGTGATAGATAAGACAAATAAAACAAAGATAATTTTAACGTACAATTTTCACCCGACTACGGCAAAGCCAAAGGAGGGTTATGATTTTGACAGTGTATTTATGTATGTATGTGATTATGTTCATCTGTTCCCTCATAGCTCCTAATCTACTTATCGGACCTTGACATATTATGAGGTATCGTTAGAACGTTAGAACCGTCTTAATTGTCCGCTGAACACAGGCCTATATGGCATAGGCAAAAGCCACAGTCACACGTTATAAGCAAACCGAAACACTTTCATAACGTGTGACTGCGGCTTTTCTTTTTGTTTTGTTCTTGGTTTTCTAGTTACCTTGTTTATTTCAGCATCCTGAAAATCTTGTTTCATACTTTTTCAGCGTAGTAGTCGGGTTTTAGTTTTGTACTTTTGTTATTAGTATTTTTCATTGAAAGAGATCGCTCAACGTCAACTGAGGCGAGGTTAGCAAATTTATACACTTCCTTCTCCTCGTCATTAATACAGGAAGACATTTTTTCTGCTATATTTCTGATAGTGTCATAAAAATTAACATCTACTCTTTAAAATTAATCTCTGAATTCGAGGCATATCCACTATATTCTTTCGCTGTATAAAATCAGTGTAAGTACATAAATAACTCTACCTAATTCTGGCCTTTGGAAACACAAGAAACTCGATCCGATGTTGGTGGACCCGCTCAAGAATTCACAAAAGTCCTTTTATAAGGTGGTGAAGATACTCTATTAGAGACTCTTGGAAGGATAATGCCAACTATAGAAAAACTGATTTGTTTGATGAATGTTAGTCAAATATAGCACAAACTGATTTTACTTAGGTACAGCAAGTGAAGTACCAGCGCGCGTCAGATAGCTGAAAGTTAGAGTCCCGATTATGCTTCTTCGGAATTTAATTCCAACGAAGTGGTGTAACTAACTCTGAAGACAAATATCATCAACGTGAAAATTGAAACTGTATGTATGAAGTTTGCCACAAATTTCTCACGTAACTAATTTCTAATTCAAGTGCCTGCAGACTCCTGTGAGTATAAGTTTCACACATATCATAAACAAGTTTAAGATACTGAAGGCTGCAAACTGTAGGGTGTAGGGGCCCAGCAGGGCCGATACCTGCTAGGACCATGGGAAAACGTATGAAAGGGATAATCGTTGTCCTAGAACGCAAAGGCATAGAACATAGGTGTGGTTTTAGTCAGTAAAAGTCAGACACGTCCTCTCGCTCCAACCTAGGGTGGGAAAAGTCATTGGATCATGTAAAAAAGAGAGCAGTGGTGAACCAGTGGTAATAACTCCAACTTGCAAGTTTTTAGGTCACGGGTTCAAATCCAGCCAGGCGCATTACTTTGTGTAACTTATTTCGTCACCATTGCTCTCAAAACGGTAAGGGAAACCATGTCATGAAGGGAAGTCATGAAGAAACCGGCATGTCCTAGAACCAATAATTCGAAGACATGCGACATCCACCAATCCGCACTGGACCCATGTGGTGGATTATGGCCCATTCTCTCTCCTAGAAAAGAGGCCTGAGTCCCAGCAGTGGGAACATTATATGGCTGATTATACTATTTATTTATTTGTTTTATTTATTAAAACTTTATGCACTAGTAATAAACACTGTACAAAGGCGGACTTAATGTCTTAGGCATTTTCTACCAGTCGACCTTAGGGTGGTGCAGAAACATAACATGGTACGTGCAGCTTAATGGTAAAGAAATAGAAAAAAAATACAATAATAAATATATACTAGATACATACATACAAATTAACAATGTCATTATGAAAAACGAATCCAACAAACCAACGCTGTGATGATTACACGAACTTCCTGCGAATGTGTTCACGTGCCTTTACCTGAAAAGTGAACCTATTAAGCTATGCTTTCTTCTGAACACAAACCAAAACACTGTTGACCTAAGAATCAAGCCAATGTAGATAGCCTAGTCGGGCAGAGGTAAAATACCAGACAAGATTGCGCTAACTCGATGATCACTTTCAGTTAGGTGCAACCAATCTGACATTTGCGTTACTTCCAGTTCTCTAACTTTCTATATTGTCTAGCCGTTTACTGTATTAACTCGAATTCATTATAACTTCTTCTATTTCCGTCGACCGTGACATGAATGATTTCCTAATTCCAGTTCTATATTTACATATTGTTTCCAATGTATTTTTGTTTAGGAAGATTTCGGAATACATACATATTACTAAGAATTAGAATGTATTTATTTGTCGGAATGTATGGTGTATATATCGTATGATGTTGCTTGTGTACCTTCATTTGCCCTTCGCGTTCTAGGGCCACGGTAACTCGTTCAATTTTTTTTTGACTGGTTGTTGGTCTAGTGGTTAGTGGCCCTGACTGCTATGCTGGAGGCCGTGGGTTCGATTCCCACCCAGGACAAATGTTTGTGTGATGAGCAAGATCATTTGTTCTGTGTCTGGGTGTGATTTATCTATAATATGTATGTATTTAGAAATATATAAGTATGTTTATCAGTTGTCTAGTACATAACACAAGCTCTGCTTAGCTCTGACTACTAAAACATTTGCCCTTAGCGTTCTAAGACAACGGTATTTCTTTGAAACATTCCCGCAGCCCTAGCGGGCATTGGCCCTGCTTGTTCCCTAATATTTGGCTGACTTCTCTTTGAAGCGCGTGTTAGAATTTTGGAGGAGGAAGGATAACTACATTGATTTAATATATATTTATAAGTACCTACATATCATGCTAAGTTGTCAAGATGGATAACGGTTATTTACTGTGTATCAAAGTTCCTATAACTGGTGTTAGCTAATGTGTTAACTTTAGAGAAAGATTGCATAAGAAACTTATTTAGTGTACCTAGATATAGTGTAGCGGGAAGGTTTTAAATAAAACGACCAAAACGGGTAACACACCCTCTATACTTTTGCCTTGACAGCACACAATTATTACAAATATTATAAATCAATACCATTTAAAATAATAATAATTATATAGTAGCACTTACTCTGAGATGTTGCTTACCCCGAAAACTGGAATGGAATGTGTCAGGACAGCGCAGCGCGTTATTTTATAACCTCTGTCAACTGTCATACCACTGAGCTGTCAAATCGCATAACGTTCCAGTTGTCAGTGCAAAATAAATACGTTTTAATGTTGCTAATACAGAAAACAATCATAATGTATGTAACTAATCATAAAAATCGCTAACAGTCGGCCATCCGTATTACAAATACGACCTCGTATGTGAAAGAATAAAGAAATTGGTGTTATACACAAAATAATGAGACAAGAAAAAAAAGAATAACAGCAATAAAGCAAACAGATATCTATTGCAGTAGCGAATAAAACTTTAGATTATTCATACACTGGTTGCTGTACCTAGGAACGAGACTAAACATAATTATCAATTTACCAATTACTATTTAGACACAATTGATTGCATTATTTAGTTGTTATGTAAAAGTAGCTTATCAGCAATTGTGTATACATGATTTTACTTTGTTGCTCAATAAATATATATTATTATTCTTACAAATCATTATCTTATTCTTTATACAGTCATTCAAAAACAGGTCTCTAAAATGTCCTGCCTCTACTGATTCAAAGATTCAAAGCATTTTATTTCGAATAAACAATTTACAGGCACTTTTGAAATGTCAAGAAGTCAAGTTACAAATCTATGTTACTTATTTCTTGTCGCTATCATGTAATGACAAACGTACAGGCCCCTCAAATATCCTGCCTCTAATGAAAAACAAACAGGCCCCTCAAATGTCCTGCCTCCAATGAAAAACAAACAGGCCCCTCAAATGTCCTGCCTCCAAAGAAAAACAGGCCTCTCAAATGTCCTGCCTCTAATATAAACAGACAGGTCCCTCAAATGTCCTGCCTGTAATGAAAAACAAACATTAGTAAATAAAGAATTGCCTGACAAAGCCAATTGGCTTATCCTGAACAGGCCCTCAATGGTCCTGAACAGGCCTCTCAATGGTCCTGAACAGTCCTCTCAATGGTCCTGAACAGTCCTCTCAATGGTCCTGAACAGGCCTCTCAATGGTCCTGAACAGGCCTCTCAATGGCCCTGAACAGATCCCGCAATGGTCCTAAACAGATCCCTCAATAGTTTCTGTAAATACCCTTTGATTTTGATATGGCCACTCAGGCCAGGTACATGATAAGTTTCAAGTGCATGTCACAATAACATCAATGATTTACCTCACCCACAAAATTTCACCCGTTATTTGTGAATCATTGACCAACAATGACTGTTTGTTTACATTTGATATCAGTTGTAATCACTGACCCGACTAAAACGTGAGGGTATATATTTAATTTACTCTTTTGGCTTTGTTTCATCTATTTTATTTCATTCATTAAAATTACCAACTATTAATTACCAGTACGTACGCTGTAAATACCATCACTTTTAAGATACTCAAGGCAAATTCAGTCTAGACTACTTTCTCTTAATGTAAGAATAATAGGTTTTACGTTAATCACTTATTTCGTTAACATAATTTTAGATGTGGGAAGTCAGGTACACTTCCGTAAAAATAACCTCTGGTAATCAAAATATTCATAGACATTCTATACTAAAAAAATTACAGTGAGACATCTTTTGGATGTTACCATTTTATTTCAAATAAATAAATCATTGTATCCCTCCATGTCCCTAGTGAACAAATTGGGAGTTATTGTATTATATTTATCCACAATAACTCTTTACCATACCTAAAATACTCAACATTTACAGATATTTAGGTACATCCCCCTGATAAGACAAATTTCTAAAAACAAATCAAAAATGCCTACAAAAGGCTTACTGACTTTAGCAACTACTTTTTGCCACACCATCTGATTTTCCATAAAAATTACTTCCTATAATTCAATCAATGCTATCCCCTAAGTTGGTACACTAAAATTAGTAATTCATGAATATAATTTGGAAGTGCTCTGGGAGCCATTAAATAAAATTCACATTACATTGCAAATTCTGCAGGACTAAAGTCCAAATCAGACATTCGAGTTATTTACGAAGCTTAGCGATCATGTCCTCAGATGTCTCTGCACGAATTACAATCTCGTACGAAAATTTATTACGCAGAAGGTATTGAAAATATACTTTCACTAAATCCATTTCGACAGTTATATTCAAAGTCAATCTTATTTATTTGGTTTTCTAACTTTATATAGAAGATAAAACCATTATGAAGTTTCAAACTAATCTCAAAAGGCAAGTATCCAAGTTCGGTAAAATTCATAAAACGTTTGTTTGACGGCAGTGTTACGTCAGTGACATGACACTGCTGTCATGTCACCACTTTTATTATAGGTCAATATTAGGAGTGAAAAAGTGTGTCATCTTTGCGATTGGAACATATTATTATTTGGAACATTGGCTCAAAAGATACAAACGGATCATTTGAAACATCGGTTCACAAAATACAAACTGAACATTTGGAACAACAGCTCAAAATATACACACCGAGTCGTGATCTGTTAAGTTGCGTCATATACACTAAATGTTTTATTTAATTGAATTTTGATTTGAGAATAATTTAAAGCAGAGGTTTTTAGTTCAGGTCATTAATTATATGTACGCCATTTACGTTATAATTTGAATTTTTAAAAGACTGCTGGTCACTTAAAGTAAAGAGTGTCTCAGTGTTCCAATTGTTCCAAATGATGCATTATTTAAAACACTGATGTTCCAATCTTTCGGAACACTAAAATATTTCGGAACAGTGAGTCGGTTCAGTAAAGAGAAGTAGTCCCTTGAAAGTACACAGTACATACTCAGTATGTACTCCCTGTAAACCAACGAGATTTAAAGAGATAATTATAATAGAGCGGCTATCAGAACAAATGTCTTAGAAAAACTGTCATCCTATGTCTCAGTGACGCCATCTGGCTTTGAATAGCAAACACGCGAATTAAATTTGTCAAAATTTATAATTATTTAACTATCGCACGGTAGGTGGCCAGGGGCCTTACCATGATAATGTTAAAATGTCAGTCGTACGACCGAAAAAGAGTGATGGAGCCATACACCCTATATAGCTCCACTTCCCACACTCCCTTTAACAGCTCGGTTTAGGTCGTAAAATGGATCACGTTATGAGCTCGTGGTAGAGCCTCAGTGTGTGATAAAGGTAAGGTTAAGCTTTTCAGCAATAGATGGCGTTATCACAAAATCAGCAAATGTTCTAGAACTATTTATAAAAATTATTGAATTTTAATTAATTAATTCGTAAATACAAAAAAATATTTACGAAAATAAACCGAAGTTAGGTTCAGTCATTTTATCATAACAAGATTTGCAATAGCGTAATGGGCAGTTCGGCATATTTTCTCAGAAAATGATTTTCTTTTAGTGCATAGAGCGGATACAAATACGACTTGACGTGTAGGGGCGACATACTAGACTGAGCGACTTATGACCACTAGGTAATAAGTATCGGATCACGATTTTGTTCGTTATGTTCTGTCTATTGGTAGTAGGTATATATTTAATGTCTTTGTTTTACACCAAGAACAAACACACTCTTGGTACCCTACATAGCACAATTGATAGATATTAATAATTGAACAAGAGCTTTGTCTAAACCTAGCAGTTGTCAATAATGAAGCTATCCCAACAGCATAACATGGCACTGTGCGCTCTCGTGCCTCATTTGGTGTTGTATTTTGTAACGGAACTTCTTTTAACCTATAGAGTATACGAGCCCCTTGGTGTAGCACCACATAAAAATATTGTGTAATTACTTGTGTCACTTCTCCATTTCCATTGATGCCCACATCACTTTACAAAATTAAAAATATTTAATCAACAACAAAGATGCATTAGGACTCAACACTATCGACAACTGCCAACCATATTTTATTAAATATAATATCTTTATTCTGCCTTGCTTATTTAACCATGAGTATTATTATTTATTGTCACTGTTTCAATTGAGCCAATAGCGTTGATGCATATATGTAGCATACGCCTGGCACCTATAATATTAAACAAAGTGCTGAAACTTTTTTTTTTTACACTTTTTTTTTTGTATAGTAATTTAATTACTTGCTAGATTTCCTCTTACTGTGTGTTAACTCCTTCATTAGACAAAATGTCATTTTGTCAAAAACAGTTTCTTTTTTAACTATGTTAAACTATGTATTTGGCAACTACTTGTGTTCAATTGGATAATATGCAATTGTATATTCTTCGCACCACTACCTATGGCAAATTAGGCCATCACCTTAGACATAATGTTCTACTGTACTTACTATTCCGATTTGTACCAACTACAAGCTCATGTTTTACAGAATACCTATACATATTAAAAGGAGTTTCACGGAATCAAGATTTGACTATTAATATTTCTACATCTAGAGTTTTTCCAGTAAAGCGATTTACTCTGGTGATGTAATAAAATGTTATTATTAGCCTACCCTTCTGCCGCTTCTAAGAGCAAAGAATCTATTTCAGCATCATTAGGCATACTAGATAATACTCTTGTCACCTGATTTCAGTAAAATGGGTAATACTAGTAGGTATGTAAAATCACTTTAAACTGTAGTAAACAGTAAAGCATATACAACGCCAGTTCCAGCATATGTGAAGCCTGATACACGTGGGTAGCATTTTTATGTAAAGAAACTATGTACTAAATTTCATAACTGTATCATGTAAAATCACAAAGTTATAAGCTTGTTATGTTACTTGGTTGTCCGAAAAATACATGGTCACCGGGCCATCCAGGTGACTGAGGGGTTGTTTTGCTCCCGCACCCAGCTGTGCGCTGGTGCCTAATGCCCGCTATGACCTGTGTTGTACTTAGTGTCGGTGGTGTCCAACTTTATACATTGGTGTAAAAAGTGTTGGAATCGATTCAGTTACTAATTCTGAACAAACTATATTCAGCTTTCGCATATACCAAAAATAAAGCTGTATACAGATACACCCTTATGTTTTATTTGAAAATACCAAGAAGTTATATTTGCATTCAATGTTTGCATAAAACTCGGGAAAAGTCACGTGACCGCGTGCGACGTTATTTTACTACGCTCCGCTCAGTCGCAATTCGCCAGCTGAAGTAGAACTGTTTACTCGCGCAGTATTTAGTTTTATTTTATCATACAAGGATTCGAAAAAGGGACAATCAGATAACCTACCTAAAATACATTAGAATGGTTACTCATTATTTAGTGACAAATAATGTTTTCTTTGCCGTTGAAATGTAAATCTGTACATTTTGGCACAACGCATGATTTTCTAGTATGAATATATTAGACATTTAGGAAAAATAATAAATTTATAAGTTATAGTGAAACGCAAGCACAGAATATCTAATAACGCAAGGCAGTGGGAACGGACTGAGCGAGCGCTGCACTATGAAATCAAGGGTCAAATGATCGGTCATCGCACGCTCACTTTAAAAATCTATAACTTGGAATCTAAAGGTATCAAAATATCGATTGAATCTGAAAGTACTGGTCCGATTGCATTCACACATAGAAAGCCACTGTATCCCTGAGTGACATAGGCCACATTAATATGTACGCGGGCGATGCCGCGGGCAAAAGCTAGGAGGCATTAGTAATATATGTCAGACTATCTGTCAAAAGGCAATCCATATAATATTAATTTACCTAATTTTAATTTCAATAAGTGTCAATACTATTAACTGTCCTCTTTAGTTGCATTTAGATTATTCCTAATCAAAAGTATTACTGGTCTGCTCATTTACTTTATAAGTAAGCTCAGAACGCAGGTCATGTTAACAACGATTCATAAGTTGGTAGATATGTTTGCTACGGTCATTTAACAGTGATCCAAAACCGGTCCCTAATCCATCTGAACACACCCCGAGTTGTCCTTAGGTACTCAATAGATTTACATACGTGTGGTATGGTAATACCTCCAGGGTGTAGCCCTGGCAAGGCACGTGTGGTGGGTGGTGTGGTAGTACCTCCAGGGTGTAGCCCTGGCAAGGCACGCGTGGTGGTAAGGTAGTACTTCCAGGGTGTAGCCCTGGCAAGGCACGCGTGGTGGTGTGGTAGTACCTCCAGAGTGTAGCCCTGGCAAGGCACATGTGGTGGTGTGGTAGTACCTCCAGGGTGTAGCCCTGGCAAGGCACATGTGGTGGTGTGGTAGTACCTCCAGAGTGTAGCCCTGGCAAGGCACGTGTGGTGGTGTGGTAGTACCTCCAGAGTGTAGCCCTGGCAAGGCCCGTGTGGTGGTGTGGTAGTACCTCCAGAGTGTAGCCCTGGCAAGGCACGTGTGGTGGTGTGGTAGTACCTCCAGAGTGTAGCCCTGGCAAGGCACGTGTGGTGGTGTGGAAGTACCTCCAGGGTGTAGCCCTGGCAAAGCACGTGTGGTGGTGTGGTAGTACCTCCAGGGTGTAGCCCTGGCAAGGCACGTGTGGTGGTGTGGTAGTACCTCCAGAGTGTAGCCCCGGGCAAGGCACGTGTGGTGGTGTCAGAAGAAACTCATATTGAATAAGGTAGTACAACAAAAGCGTTAAGCCTGAATATTTTAAAGTTCACCATTTTAAAGTACACATCACTATGCCCGCTTAGATAGGTACTATTTTATCAACAACATTGTAACGGTGCCTACATACGTAGGTACTTTCAAAGCAAAAGTAGAAGATGCAGTTTAGGAAAAAAAAATCGCTTGTGGGCGGGATAAACGAATGCATTTAAATAAACGACTCGTTTATCCCACTTCTGAATTGTTAGCTAATGTGTTAACTTTAGAGAAAGATTGCATAAGAAACTTATTTAGTGTACCTAGATATAGTGTAGCGGGAAGGTTTTAAATAAAACGACCAAAACGGGTAACACACCCTCTATACTTTTGCCTTGACAGCACACAATTATTACAAATATTATAAATCAATACCATTTAAAATAATAATAATTATATAGTAGCACTTACTCTGAGATGTTGCTTACCCCGAAAACTGGAATGGAATGTGTCAGGACAGCGCAGCGCGTTATTTTATAACCTCTGTCAACTGTCATACCACTGAGCTGTCAAATCGCATAACGTTCCAGTTGTCAGTGCAAAATAAATACGTTTTAATGTTGCTAATACAGAAAACAATCATAATGTATGTAACTAATCATAAAAATCGCTAACACTGGTGTGTAGGGAAAGGGTTTTATGAAGAAAAGCACAGAAAGACAAGACTAAGTATTTATTTAAAATAGGCTTGTCAATTAATCGAATAACTAGTTGCTTGTTCCAAAACTAGGTCGTCATGGGAAAGAACAAGCAAGAATACCCATGGTAGCTTCAATTATAGTATTTTATAGGCACATTTTACAACATCATTAATTATGGTTTATCACAATAACATCTATAAGAAATTCTATGTTCTATGTCTTGGGTCGTTTCATAATAGTAAGCTGAATAAGTATTCTCAAATACCGTATAACATAATTAGAAACAAAAGCCATAATAAAACACATACACAGAATCAATACAACCAATAGCAATAATAACAATAATCAAGATATAATATTAATCAACTTACGTGAGCTTTGCTGGATCACAACTATTATATCACCAAAAGGTCACAAACCCTTTTTAACCGACTTCAAAAAAAGGAGGAGGTTATCAATTCGGTTGTATTTTTTTTTTTTTTTTTTTTTTTATCATCATTTTTTTTTTTTTTTTTTTTTTTTTTTTTTATGTGTGTTACCTCAGAACTCCGTCGTTTATGGACCGATTTGCAAAATTTTTTTTTCCCTTTATAGGATATGCTTCCAGATTGGTCCCATTTTTTTCAAAATCCAGTTCTGATGATGGAATCCATGAGGAATCGAGGGAACTCCTCAAAAATTATAGGCAACCCTATGGTAATTTTAGTATTTTCATCAAGAACTTAAGCATTTACAGTCAAAAAGTAACATTTGATGAAGTGGAACTGATGAAGAAGACCAGAAATGGTCAACGGAACTTCATACTCAAATAGATATCACATTGAAGATATAGTTAAGCGACTATGACAATACAAATAAATGAATGATTCTGAATAGTTACGTTGAAAATGGTATCATCGAAGTGATCTGATGATGATGATGGAGCCGGAAGGTAGGCACTGGAACTCCGTAATTAATCAATGTAACCTAGCCGTGTTTGGACTCATTAGAATTGTCATGAGATGCACTTTGGCTATAAGGTACTATCGAACTGATCTGATGATGGAGCCGGAAGGTAGGCACAGGAACTCCGTAATTAATCAATGTATCCTAGCCGTGTTTGGGCTTATTAGAATTGTCGTGAGATGCTCTTTGGCTATAAGGTACTATCAAACTGATCTGATGATGGAGCCGGAAGGAGGAAGGTAGGCACAGCAACTTTATAATAAAACAATGTAACCTAGCAGTATTTGGGTTAATTGGAATTGTCATTAGAAATAGGCACTCTGTTTATAAGTGTATCGCAACTAAAAAGTGTGAAATAAAAACTTTTTAGAAAAAAAAAATAACCGACTTCACTAAAAAAAACACTAAAAGGATCAAAATAACTTTAATTTCGGAAGTCGGTGTTAAATAAGAAACAAACAATACCGAGAAACACCGACATCCGAAATTAAAGTTATTTTGATCCTTTTAGTGTTTTTTTTAGTGAAGTCGGTTATTTTTTTTTTCTAAAAAGTTTTTTATAGTAAACTGTCGACGGGTGGATGGACATCTTTTTTTAAACGTCAAATAATAATATCCCACCATTTTCCACCAATCACAGCTTACCATAATTTAACTTATTTTATAGGTCTTTAATTATAATTGTTACATAGTTAAGCAGTTTTAAAACATTATAAGATCATTTAAGCAATTTTACAACACTTGGTTTGTATTTCTTAGTTCTTATTTCAAAGAATATAATACCGACTGACAGTTCTGTACTAATCAACTCAAACAACTTATTACAATAAAATATCAATTTAAAATGAGAGATATAGCATTATGGTCATTAATAATTACGAAATAATTTATAGGATTATCATCAATACGTCTAAGTTTCAAGTTTTATATTTGTATACACAACAATATTACTGATTAATCTTGGTAGGTACTTTTAAATTTGATTTGAACTGCATAAATGTTACCAATGTAAACAATACAACAAACAATATTCGTGAAATATTAAAATTCGTGATTTAACTACGTCATATATAACACGACATTCGTCATTATATATAACACGGCCTTTCTGACAAGTACTTCGTTCTCGAAGTACATTTAGATTAGTCTAAAATTACACGATAATAACATAACAAAAAAAATTACACGATAGTAACATAAATGAAATTGTAATATTATGTATAACATTGTCATACAGCTTATGTACTTTGGGTTACATTTTTGGTATATCATTGTTGGTTTATGTGTATATATGTGTGTTTACATGTGTAGGTATATATGTGTTTATTCTGTTTATCGTGTATGTGTGTTTATCATGTTTATGTGTTTATCCTGTTTATATGTGGATATATGTGTTAATCCTGTTTATATAATGAGGTGTACAATAAGTATCATCATCATCTTCCTGCCCTTGTCCCGTGTTATTTGGGGTCGGCGCAACACGTTTTTTTCTTCCATTCTGCCCTGTCACTCGTCATACTATCACAATAAGTATACAGTAAATAAATAAACAAATATTACTGGCACAGGCCAGCCACAGGCCACGCCAGTTTTTTTTTTTTTTTACAGCCACAGGCATAGCCACAGGCACATCCAGTTTTTTTTTTTTTTACAGCCACAGGCATAGCCACAGGCACATCCAGTTTTTTTTTTTTTTTTTTTCCGCCACAGGCATAGCCACAGGCACATCCAGTTTTTTTTTTTTTCCGCCACAGGCATAGCCACAGGCACATCCAGTTTTTTTTTTTTCCGCCACAGGCATAGCCACAGGCACATCCAGTTTTTTTTTTTCCGCCACAGGCATAGCCACAGGCATAGCCACAGGCACATCCAGTTTTTTTTTTTCGCCACAGGCATAGCCACAGGCACATCCAGTTTTTTTTTTTTGTCCTAGTCAAGTCAAAGTCAGTCTTAGTCAAAGTCTCAGTCAGTCTTAGTCAAAGTCTCAGTCAGTCTTAGTCAAAGTCTTAGAAGTCAAAGTCTTAGTCAAGTCAAAGTCTTAGTCAAATTTAAAGTCAAAGTCACGGTCAAAGTCAGTCTTGTTTATAGATAAATATATACGGTTGGCAATAAAACCATCTTATTTCAGCAAAACATTGTGTAAAGCCCTTTTGAAGCGGAACATTTTATCTTTTTAGTTCTTTAATTTGGTTTAGTACCTTGTTATAAATCTGAGCACAAATAGGATAGCAACTTCACTTATATAGTTCAAGTTTTAATTCTAGGAATAATTAATTCAAGATATCTAGTTTACTCAAAACATTAATCAGTTTTCTTTATAGAAACAATAATATACCGCTCGGTCAATCTGACATTGCAAATTATTCCGAACGTCGAATTTTCTGTCAATACTTTCATAGAAATCAGAATATTTGTCAAGTTAAGTCTATGTCCTGCGACATCAGTTATTTAGTTCAGATCACAAATTAAGCACTTTCAAAACTAATAATTTCAAACGGAAAATTACTAAAAAGGTCAATGACTGACCGACACTAAATTTTTTTTATTTTTTTTTTTATATATCTGCAGGTAACAATCACTGAATTCGACTAAAACCGAGGGTACATTTAATTTACTCTTTCAACTGTTACTAGTAATTTATTATTGCAATTCTTCTTAAAAACCATTTATATCATGAAACAATTGCCAGTACTGTTAATTTCATCACTTTATAAATTTATCAAACAGGACAAAGCAAAGAAAAGTTTCTTGTAAATGAGAATATTTTTAGTTAAACTAGTATCCTACCCACACAAGCTAACGACGATATCACGTTAATCATTTGTTAGGCTTATTATACTTTGTAAAAATACCCACTTTTTTTTTACGGTGGGAAACCCCACAAATGACTTCTCGCGCTCTGGGCGGAGCGGGAGGATACCCACTGGTAATCAAAATATTTATGAACATTTTAAATCAAATAAAGACTAATAAACCTATTATCATTCGTGAAATGGTTTAAAAGAAACAAATATCAAATATTCATTACGGTGAGGTAGCTTTAGCAAAGTGTTACCATTTTGTTTCACGTAAATAAATCTACCCTGTTATGTTCCTGGTAAACGATTTGGAACTGTTCCTAGTATTTCGTATCAGGAACAGTTTTACGTTTATCTATAAAAAAAAAAAATTTACAACAATGTTGGGTATCTCATACTCAACATTCACAGATATTTACATCCTCCAGATAAATAAAATGCCTATAAAGGTCTTACCGACTTTGCCAATTGCAAGTACTTCCTGTAATCCTTGACCAATGCTGATGCAGTAGCTCGAAGATCCACAGCTCGGTCAGATCTCAATGCTCGTGCAGCTTCTAGATCCCAGTGCCGTTGCCAGGGGCGGCAGGGCGACAACGCGATCTTCACTCGCCGAAGCATCGTCTTCCAAAGGTTCACACATTTCTCCAACGTAGGTCATGAAAATAACAAAATAAAATTCATCAGTTATGAACCAGGACACTATGTCTATCCCACTTCTGATGTTAGAATTTTGGAGGAGGGTGGAAAACTACATTGATTTAATATATATTTATAAGTACCTACATATCATGCTAAGTTGTCAAGATGGATAACGGTTATTTACTGTGTATCAAAGTTCCTATAACTGGTGTGTAGGGAAAGGGTTTTATGAAGAAAAGCACAGAAAGACAAGACTAAGTATTTATTTAAAATAGGCTTGTCAATTAATCGAATAACTAGTTGCTTGTTCCAAAACTAGGTCGTCATGGGAAAGAACAAGCAAGAAAACCCATGGTAGCTTCAATTATAGTATTTTATAGGCACATTTTACAACATCATTAATTATGGTTTATCACAATAACATCTATAAGAAATTCTATGTTCTATGTCTTGGGTCGTTTCATAATAGTAAGCTGAATAAGTATTCTCAAATACCGTATAACATAATTAGAAACAAAAGCCATAATAAAACACATACACAGAATCAATACAACCAATAGCAATAATAACAATAATCAAGATATAATATTAATCAACTTACGTGAGCTTTGCTGGATCACAACTATTATATCACCAAAAGGTCACAAACCCTTTTATAGTAAACTGTCGACGGGTGGATGGACATCTTTTTTTAAACGTCAAATAATAATATCCCACCATTTTCCACCAATCACAGCTTACCATAATTTAACTTATTTTATAGGTCTTTAATTACAATTGTTACATAGTTAAGCAGTTTTAAAACATTATAAGATCATTTAAGCAATTTTACAACACTTGGTTTGTATTTCTTAGTTCTTATTTCAAAGAATATAATACCGACTGACAGTTCTGTACTAATCAACTCAAACAACTTATTACAATAAAATATCAATTTAAAATGAGAGATATAGCATTATGGTCATTAATAATTACGAAATAATTTATAGGATTATCATCAATACGTCTAAGTTTCAAGTTTTATATTTGTATACACAACAATATTACTGATTAATCTTGGTAGGTACTTTTAAATTTGATTTGAACTGCATAAATGTTACCAATGTAAACAATACAACAAACAATATTCGTGAAATATTAAAATTCGTGATTTAACTACGTCATATATAACACGACATTCGTCATTATATATAACACGCGCGTGGAGCACTGCGTGCCGTCGAGTCCGGCTTGATCTAAAGCGGAAGGCCGGACGGATCACCCTGCAACTCCCAATACCCGGGGCGCTTCCTGTGGCGGCAGCTAGGGCGTAGGGAAGTTCGTTCTCTAACATTTGCGGCCATCTCCTTCCCAGAAGAAACGACCACTTCTATTCCTTCTCCTTTTGGACCATGCGTTAGGCCCTGGTTCAGGGCCTGACGCAAGTAGTCGTTACCGCTAATTGTCTCCTCGAGGATACAATGGTACTCCATCTAAGTGAGGACACCTTCACCGGAGGCATATCTATTTATTTATTTATTTATATAGGCATACCAACGACTTATTTAATAAACATTGACTATAACACATTTACGAGGGCATCCTGTGTAAAAAAGTCACTTACAGGTATGCACAGCACTTACATTAGGTCTTATTAATTAATGATTATAACTATAATTAGGTTTAAAACTGGAAATTGTCATTACAATATAAAAAGTAAAATTAAAAACTAATATACTAAGAATAAATTAAATTAAAAATTAAATTAAAATAACATTATTATTACCTTCAATTATAGATTGAATTACATTACATTATTATTATTCAATTATATTATGAAATTAAAATATTATTAAATTACATTATTAAACATTATAATTATTCAATTATATTATGAAATTAAAATATATTATGAAATTATTATCAAATTACATTATCATAATATAAAATGAAAATTTAAAATTAAAAATAAGAAGCAAGAACCAGGCGGCTGATCACAGGTTACTTAATTCAATATATCCACAGTATCCTTCTGGCGGTCCGCACATTGGTTATACCCGGGTGTTTCTTCCGCCCAAATGCGAAACTGGAAACTCCTAAACTTGCCAAGTCCGATGAGGACGTCAGATGGAAGGTAAGGAGCCATGGCGCCTCCCCAGCCATGTCTCTTCAAAGAAGGTATTTAGCGCCGCGATTGTGACGTGCCTGAATTAGTTGTCACATTTGACAACGACTCTCAGTAAATCGAAGGTTAGAACTAACTGTCACTTAAAAAAATAGGAATTTGTCAACAGACGTTTTAGGAGAAGTTTTTTTAACAACTGACGTTATACAAACAAACAAATGATTAAATTATTTTCTCAAAATGTTCCGACCTGCTTGCTGGCTGCGGGTTTCAATTCAATTTAAAATATTTTATTTCATATACATAGCCCTTACAAAACGACTGAATCTAGTGTAAGGTCCAATTGGTTATTTTCTATGGAGAAGAACTGGCAAGAACCTCAATAGTAACTCACTGTATAACAAAAAATGTTTTACAATATTATAAGATTGTTCGAAAGGGTTACCGCGGCCCTGTAACGCAGATGGCAACTGAAGGAACAGATGTGGGTTTTAGTCAGTAAAAGTCTGGCACTTCCTTTCACTAACCCTAGAGGAAAATTTTATGTGATGATTTCATACAAAAAAAAAAAATCTAAACTCGTTAAAAAATAAAAGGCCCGTTTTGTCCAGCACATGAGCCCCAGCATTTTGCTGAGCGCTGGCCGTTTTGCATGAATGTGTCGCATAATCTACCTTTTTTGTATAATTTGTTATTTATGTATGTTATTATTATTATTTTTTAAGTTATGTGTCATGTTTGTGCAAATAAACTGTTTTTCTTTCTTTCTTCTTTTCTTCTTTTGACATTTGAAAAATACCCTAGAATGTAACTTGGAACGAAACTGAAAGAAACAATAAAATAATAATTAATTACATAAAGTGTTTTGAAAAAATACATACTTTTTTGGCGTGTTAAATAATATGATGGAATATACTGCGAGTATTCTTTTTGCATATTTAAGTATTCGTTTTGACAGATGTCAAAACGGGCCTTTTATTTTTGGACAACTTTACTGTCCTTAGTTTGTACTGCATAGACTGTAAGTTCACGAACATTGTAATGAATTCTAGTTGAAACCGTGTTGAAACCTTACGATATTTACTTAGAAATAAAATTAAAATTTTGATGAAATACTCACCCTAGACCAGCAAGGTTATTACCAAATAAAAAAAAATAAGGAATAACCTTGGGTGTAGTCTTTATAGTTACCTATTTTATTTTACTACACAAATTGTTCTAATAGGTGTACCCAATAGAAAATTTTGGGGGTTTTAAAGATTGTAGGATTCTTCTTCCTTGGGTTAATAAATTTGAAACTTGGCACACATTCAAATCCAAATGAATAATAAAAACCGGTCAAGTGCGAATCGGACTCGCGCACGAAGGGTTCCGTATCGTCCGTAGCCAAAAAATGGCAAAAGAATCACGTTTGTTGTATGGGAGCCCCACTTAAATATTTATTTAATTCTGTTTATTAAATAGTATTTGTTGTTATAGCGGCAACAGAAATACATCATCCGTGAAAATTACAACTGGCTAACTCTCACGGTGCATGAGATACAGCCTGGTGACAGACAGACAGACGGATGGATAGGGGAGTTTTAATAGGGTATAGTTTTACCCTTTGGGTACGGAACCCTAAAAACTGTCATTATTAGTTTTTCAAAACAACCCTCAAAATACGGTTTAAGGGGTGTTTTTATGAAAATATTTTCGAACGTTTTAATAAAAAGTCGCTGGCAAAGTTATAATCTTTATTAATATAAAGTAATTATAATAACTTTAATTTGGGAATAACTTTGAAGGTAACGTTAAATTCTTTATTATTTTTGAACAAAAAACTCGTTATCGTTACCTATTCTATTTTACAACACTCTTTTGGACAGCAAAAACCGTTTTTATACACCGTAGTTCCCAGAGATAAAATAATAAAGTGGTGAAGCTTCTGATTTCCTTGTCTTATTTATAAAAATCAAAAACAAAAACAAAACGTCGATTACCTAAATGATGCTCATGAAATTGGTCTTCAAAAACAAGCAATATTTTTTGTTTCATGCGTAGCAATTGTTTTGGTCATGGTAAGATGACCATAAGAAACCTTTTAACTTCAAACTAAAGCTACGTTTACTGCGAAGATGAGCGGTTTTTTTTATTAATGATAGGCTCGTTCTTGACCTCTAAGTATCTCACCTGTAAGCTATGATACGGTCAACGATGGAGCACGCTTGCTTCGAAGTAACCTATTCACTCTGGAAAGATAGCTATAAATCAGGAAATACAAAACACATGTGACATCCAACACAAACCTATTTTTTTTTCAAATTTCATTGCTTTTTTTACTAATTATTAACTTATTATTGACATTGTAATATTGACTAATTATTAACTTATTATTGACATTGTATTATTGATTAATTATTAACTTATTAATGACATTGTTTACCACTGAATGAACTTACAAATTGAATGATTTATATTTTTATTGACTATTTAATAATTTGATATTCGTTAAATATTTGATTTTTAAGATTATTTCATAATTAATCCTACTATAAAATTTTTTTTACATGCCTCATGGTAGAATGTACCCATACAATGTGTATGGTGTGTATGTATCTCCATACTTTTGTACCTACATTCATAGCAAATAAATTATTTCATTTCATTTCCCACACTGGGCCTGCGTAGTGGATTACGGCCCATTCCCTCACATTTTTTTAATAAATAAACTTTTTTATACATATTATTACTACAAAATTCATATTTTCTTTTTAAATTTCATCCACAGTAACAAAGTTCAAGGTAAAAACCCCTAGGCACTGGACTACTACAACAGTCCGATATAAACTATCGGGAACACAACACCCGTCTGGTTGGAGGATCTTCCCTTTTCAACGGAGGTTTGTAGGACTTTACATTCTGTTCCGAATACTTCTAAAAAGGACTTTGTTCATTTTTGTTAACACTTCTCTCTTTCCCACTTCGCTCACCTTTGCCATTGTATTGTAACATAGCCCCACGGTACCAGGTACATTGTGAATCAATGACTCAATAGTCGAGAAGCATTGCTTTGTGACATATGTTACCAATAACTTCATCTTTTTTGTGGCTGAACGACCTTGACAATTTAAAAGTGCCGAGAAAATGGTTTATTTGAAATATTATTCTTTGAGTTTGAGTTTGAATATCGAATGGCAAGTTCTGTAATAATTAAGCCTACTGTCTACAGACGCGTAACTTCATGTAAATAGCGTCATGTGTATAATGACGAATACGCGTCTAAGACACTACGCGTCCATATACAGTATTCCGTCAGTTGCATTTTTTGTATTATGAACATGTCTATTTTTTTCTTCTTTTAAAAATGTTCAAACGTTCTTCAGGGGAAGAATTAGGGAAAATTTCATGTCAACACGATTTATCTAATATATAAAATTCTCGTGTCACGGTGTTCGAACTTGAACTCCTCCGAAACGGCTCGACCGATTCTCATGAAATTTTGTGAGCATATTGAGTAGGTCTGAGAATCGGCCAACATCTTTTTTTTTTTTTTTTATTTATATGGCAGAACAACGTTTGCCGGCTCAGCTAGTATATATATATGTATAGGTTTTATTTATTGTATATAGTATTTTTATACGTATTGTGTGCTGTGTACGTATTTGTGTAGTTTGTTTTAGATCTGATCTGTTTTTTTAACTTAGATTTTTGTTGTGCATTTGTTTCAGTTATCCTCATAAATAAAATTTCTTAGAAATATATTTTAGGTTCGCTGTAAGAAAACCCAATTGTGGGTTAAGCTCGCCTTTGTACATCAGCTGTTCAATTTTTTTTTAATAATTTGTTATTTTATGTACAATAAAGAATATAAGAATATGAACGTTGACATACCAAATTTTTTGACATGTCCAATTTTTTTCTTTTAAAAACCCCACACTAAAAATTAGTCCTGTATATAGTGAGTGCATTTACACACATTAATACTAACATGCATAAACATCAAAGAATCAAGAATCAAAATAATTTAATTCAAATAAGCCACACTTGAATTATCAAGAAGTTATTTATTCAGAAAAATTGCTGAACCTTTAGGGTTAATCCGATGGGTTATCATTACTTAGGCACGAGTTTACGAATGAATTAAAACAAAATGTTTCTTTACATGCCTGCAAACATTCGTATAGCAAGACTCATAAACATGCAATACAAAAACAGGCGTTCAATGTTAGGTACCTACAAACTCCACGACCTGATTCTTTTTAGGTGGTAAGCCTACGCTGGATCTACATCGACTAGGTCTGAGTGAATACGAATAAGGTCCTGTTATTTTTTTAGGAAAAATTTAACTTATAAAAGTCACGATCTCTAATACAAATGTTTAAGAAATGTGTCCTTACAAATATTGATAGCAACAAGTTGAGCATATGCATTTTTTAGGAAAAATTTAACTTATAAAGTCACGATCTCTAATACAAATGTTTAAGAAATTTTACCTTACAAATATTGATAGCAACAAGTTGAGCATATGCTGCACCTAAATGACATGTTTTTTTCAAGATGTTTAAGGAAACACTATCACGAAACAAGGTACTTACTAACCCTGCTATCCTGCCCACATATCTGACAGAGACAGGATTTGAGCTTACCAACTCACTAGGTGTTAGTGTCTGAGTCTATCAGACCAGATTAATGTGTTATCATATTTTTATACCTGTGTCTTTATATTTACAGTGGAAGCAATTTGTTGTGGTTCTATTTTGTACTTTCAATATATCAATAATAGCAATGACTATCTAAGTATCATCATCTTAGGTCATCGGAAAACTTGAGGCTAGAGATGCCAAGCCATTCCACCAATTTTTATGACAAGTCGTTTGCAGTTCAAGCAGTGCAGCTGTGGAGACCTTGCATCGGTAAGGCAAGCTCAAACACTCTCAATTTTTTAAAGATATGGTTAAAGATCACTACCTTTCCTCTTGAACGAACTGTAATATATATCTATATATATATATATATATATATTTATATATTGTTTGTATTATAGGCAATTTATTAGTTTATGTATTGTATATATGTAAATAGTATACCACGAACTACATGCTTATCTTTTTTCTCCTTCTCTGTCAAATCCATCCAAAGGTTGTCTGTAAAAAATCGCTTTTAAAGAAAAAAATAAAACATTTATTTGAGAGCTTTTAGCGATAAGACCACCCATTGTGGCACCCTATTAATTTTAAGTTCCTAATGTTATTTGTATTTTTGGTGTACGATAAAGAATATATTTATTTATCTATCTATCTAAGTTAGATAAAATTATTTTGTTCAGTTTATTCAAGGCTCAAAGAGGAGAAGAGGACTGTACTTGAAGTTTACCTCTTTAGTCATATTAGGAATGAAGAGATCTGTAGTATAAAAATGGTTAACGACGTCTGAAAAATTGCGAACTTAAGAAGCAGCGCGCACTTGTTTTCAGCAAGGATGGCGGATAAGAGTTCTGAATATAAAATCCACGTGAGGTTCCTACAAGGTAGACCGATGAACCCTGGTGAAGGTTGCATTAATCCGTTTGATGGAAGAAACATAGAAGAAATCGATGAGTTGATTCTTCGGGGGGCCTATATGAAGCAATGGACGTCTATCTGACGTAATATTTCTGGTGAAAAAAATTTTTATTCCTTATCATTATTTATAGAAACTAAATGCAGCAGATAACAGTTTTAAGTTGATTATTTATTTAAATTAATCGGAACAGAACCAGGAAGTATTGTATTACCAAATAGGAACAGTGACTTCATGCATGTGTAATGTGTGTATGAGCATATGATTGTGTTCCCTATTCTGTTTGTCATTTCATTAAAATACGCACTCATTTACTTGTACTTGATACATATTTTCATTGGTACTGCTATTATGTTTGTTACGAGAGCTAACGTTTTCTTCTGGAAGTTCTTGAGTGTCTTTGCTATTACTTTACTCTTTACAAGCAAAGTACACCGATAATGTCTTTGATTAATTACACAATCCGTTTCTTTAGGGATATCATTTTCCCAAGCTTACACATAACGTTGTAAGTTTTAAGAAACATTTCCACTACACTTAAATTACATAATAATATAATAATAATAATTGATTTGGCTCGCGAGGTTGTCGACATGTGGGATGTAGACTCGGCGATCATTGTACCGATAGTCGTGTCAGCCAATGGCTTAATAGCCAAGAGCCTCGACCAACACCTTAGGAGGCTCGCGTTAGGCGGCTGGATCAAGGGCTTGATCGAGAAAGCGGTACTCCTGGACACGGCTCGTATTGTTAGGAGGTGCCTTTCTCTGGAGCCCTGACCGCCGGTAGCTTGGAACCTGTTCCCGATACCGGTGGGACACAATTTTTTATGTTTTTTAATTTTTTTAATTGAAATATTTAAAAATATAATTTATACCTATGTTATAATAATGAATAAACGAATAATAATAATAATAATAATAGACACAACCTCGTAGCCAGGATTATCCACAGCAATTTGCTCTTAAATACAATCTTGTGGAATCAGAGGTACCGTACTATAGGTATGTGCCCGACCCAGTTCTCGACAATGGCAATATCACATTATATTGGGATCGGTCTATCATCACTGACAGGAATATTGTTGCCAATAAACCTATAGTGGTGATAGATCGACTAGAGCGTCACACAATGAATGTTGATATAGCGGTCCCTCATGACGAGAACCTCGTGAAAAAAGCTGAGAAAGATAAGCAAACTAAGTATCTTGACTTAGCTCGCGAGGTTGTCGACATGTGGGAAGTGGATAGAGCAATCATTGTGCCGATAGTCGTAACGGCCAATGGCTTAATAGCCAAGAGCCTCGAACAACATCTGAGGAGGCTCTCGTTAGGCAGCTGGATCAAGGGCCTGATCCAGAAAGCAGTACTCCAAGACACGGCGCGTATCGTTAGGAGATTCCTCTCTCAGGAGCCCTGACCGCCGGCAGCTTGGACCCTGTTCCCGACGCCGGTCGGCTACTAATTTTTATATTTTTAAATGTTTTTTTTTTAATGTGTTTTTTCTAAAGAAATATTTAAAAATATAAATGATATGTATATAAAAATAAATAAATGCAAATAATAATAATAATTTATTAGTCCAGTGTTACAGAATGTATCTTAATCTACTAAAGTTTTGTTACATAGAGGTATTAACAGTAACTGGTAAAATTAACATTAAATTGAACTGAGGTCCCCAAACTAGGCAGTGCCTGTATCTTGGGGGCCGGAGTTACGTTTAGTTACATTTAGTCCAAAACATGCTAATTGCTAACTTTCATAATTGTACCAAGTTTTTTTTTTATCAAATCAAATTAAGAGTTTTAGAGATAGTGACCAGTCTACTTTCACCTAACTCGTATACTTCTTCCCAAGTTTTGCCGTGAAATAAAATTGCCGTGTCGTCTGCATACGATATTAATTCAGCATTTTGAAGGGGTGCGTTTAGTACATCGTTCATGTACAAGACGAAAAGAGTCGGGCCGAGAGTGCTGCCCTGAGGAATACCAAAATTTATTGGCAGTAACCCACTCTACAGTAGCCTCCTACCTTTACTAATTGCTGGCGGTAAGACAAGTAGCTTTGAAACCAGTCCAGCGCGTTTCCTCGTATTCCTATACTTTCTAGTTTGGCCAAAAGAAGTTCTATTGATATAGTGTCGAAGGCTTTGGCTAAGTCAAGGAAAACTGCCATGACATGATCACCCTTTTCGACACTGGCAGCTATGGAGTTAGTCAACAATATGGCTGCATCCTCGGTTGACTTGCCACTTCTAAACCCAAACTGTCTATCGGATAATAGATAGTTGTCTTCCAAAGAATTTACTAGTCGCTTATTTACAACTTTTTCCAGAAGTTTTGATAAAATACACAGAAGAGAGATCTGTAATTCTCCGGTTGTTCTTTAGGACCACTTTTATGAATTGGTCGAACACAGGCAACCTTCCAACCGTCTGGGAGAATACCGCTTTCCAAACTTAAGTTAAAAATATGTGTGAGCGGTTTTAATAGTGTTTTTTTGAGAAGAATAATTAATCTGACACTAATTTCATCCAAACCGGCAGCGCTATCAATTCTATTTCATCTTCGTCCATTGGACGGAAGAAGAAAGAGTTTGAGGGAGTTTCGCGTGGTTTGTATTTGCTCACTAGGGATGCTTGAGTTTCGGATAATTGAGTCAGTATGAGGTGTCAGCTTTACACCTATTGAGTGAGTCAGCAGGGTTCTGAGTGTTAGATAACAACTGGGAGGAGTCATTATTTACAGAATTTGGGTTATAAATAGATTTGATGGTATCCCATAGTTTTTTAGCGTAGCCTTGGTTTTTCATAATGAGTTGACTGTTGTAGTCACTTTTAAGATTGTGTAAGAAGTTGTTGCAAAAATTTTTGTACCTGGTGTACACGAGGCGTCGCATATCATCGTTAGGGTGTGCTCTTAAGTCAAGATGAAGCTTATCGCGGTGCCTCATGTACCTTATGAGCCCTGGCGTTATCCAAGGTTTAAGATACTTACTACGGCTGATGGTTATTTTACGCGAGTTTTTAGCGACAGAGCTAGAGATTGCTTCAATAAGTAAATTAACTGAGGTATTAGTGCAACAACTGCATAAGACGTTAGACCAATCTTTGATATTTATCTCTGCAGCAGCTGCCTCTTCGTCAATTCTGTTTTCCACCGTTGCTTAACTTTCGTATGAGTGTTCTTTTGTGCTATGGCACCCATGATATCATGATCTGTAATAGATGATTTTCCTACAATGCCTACAGATTTGAAGTTTGACTTGACAAAGATGTGATCGAGACAGTTAGGCCCTCTAGTAGGCTTGGTAATCGCTGGAAGGAGACCGTGCGAAGCCATAAGACTAAGATATTCAGTATGGTTAATGTTTGTGGTGGAATGAATATCAATATTAAGGTCGCCGGCTACTATGATGGTCGAGTATTTTTTTAATTGTGCAAGAACCGTGTCTAAAGATAACATAAAATGGTCTATATTTAAGAAAGAAGGAGAACGGTATATTCCCAAGACGGCCACATTGTCATCTATTATTGTAAGAAGATTGTCCGCTTCCGCGACTTCTGAATCTAATACAGAAATATTCCGAGAGTTTTTGATATAGATGACAACACCTCCGTTCTTATTCTGTTGTGTATATGTATGACATGCGGAGTAATCTGGTAGCGGATCTAGTATTGTCATGTCAGTTAACCAGCACTCAGTTAAAACGATTACGTCGAATTCGGTATCACGCTGGAAAGCTGTGTAAAAATCGTCAAAATTGTGTTGATAACTCCTAATGTTTAGTGAAAGAATTTTTAAATCACTAGTGGTAGATAGTAATTTCCTACAATCTTCTAATTGATTACATGTGTAACATTGTATAGTAACGTTTTTGTCGATATTCTGGATGATGTCAAGTGACTTCAATTAATATTTTTTTTTATAACTACATAAAAAAATATATTAATTGAAGTCACTATTAATGTTGTTATCGTTACTATAAGTGTAAGTGAGCATTGATAGTTTTCTTGAAGTAGACAGGAGTGGGAGATTGTGTGTTTGATATAATGGTGTTTGTGTGAATGTTATTGCGTTGCGCTGATGTTATAAAGGTACACAGTATGTTTATAAATTGCGCGGTACATACAAAAAAAAATCTATTAATAAAAGAAATATAAAGTAATAATATAGAATTTAAAAATCTAAAAATAATGTGAGATCTAAAAGATAAACGAGATATAAAGGGACCATTAAATCTAAAAGTACACGATATAAAAATTATAAAAAGTTTACACTGCCAGTCGTTAGGCAGGGTTGTCGTTTCCACACTGCAGGTCGGTTGACGTGAGCGCATTCCATTACTCTGGGGTCGCACCCAGGTAACGTTCCAGGTCTTCGTTGTGTCGTATGAGGATGGATGGGTTGCCTTCCTGCTTTCGAATGAGAATTGCACCATTATTAATCCAACAGAACTTGTACCCATGTTCCTTCCCGGAAGTGCGAAAAGGATGAATTATTTTTTTTCGGCGCAGCCCGTCTCGTTTACTCGAGGTGGTGCGGGGTTACCTCGCCGCAATGCGATCGCGGACCGCGAACTTTGTTATTAGAATATGCACTGGACTATAACACTAGTACTTATTTAGATAAAGGTCAATATTATGTGAGATTATTTGTTTTAGTTTGAGAATAAAATATAATTTTGCAAAACGCGTCCACACTTCACAAGACTTACGACGCAACTCAAAAATATCATTAAATTGTGTATTTCCTATTGATTATATATCAAGCAACATGATGAGACTACTTTGGTATTTGTAAATTTACAAACTTCAAATAATTTAACATTGTTTAAAGTAGAAACGTCTGCTCACATTTGAAAGAGTTACCATGGCCCTAGAACGCGAAGGGCAAATGAAGGAACACAAGTTTTTTTTGGTAGGTGGAAATTTCCCTATTGTCTTCACTCGGTCTAGGGTAGAGCGAGGTGTGTCAGGCTTTTACTGACTAAAATCTGCCTATGTAATCTTAGTTGCCCTTTGCGTTTTAGGACCACAGGTTTTCTTTTCTGAAATTCTCCATAGCCCTAGCGGATGAACATAGGTGAGTCTGTTTTAGAGAGGGAAAAGTCATTTCAAGTTGAAACTTGAAGAAATCAAATTAAATGTCTTGAAATAAAAGTTATGCCTCTAGATGGCAGAGATAGAAAATATGTTTAAAGAATAGGTCTGGCATGGTAAATTACTCAAGAACTTGTAAGAAATGCATTGGTCTCTTTGAAAACAATAGGTATCCCGAGGTATACAATACTATTAAAAGTAATCATAACATACTGATAAACAAAGGTAAAGAAATTAAACAAATGGAATAACTACTGGCATGGGAGCATTGCCTTTGTGTCGAGTACCATACTCGTATCAACTATTCATTAGGTGTGATCGTTCGAGTCTTCACATCCTTTTAAGAAAAAGCAAAAGTGTCATCGAAAGGACTATACGGTATGAAATGATTAATTTTATAGAGACAGGAGATAAAGAAAAAACTTATGAAAGTTAAATTGTAGGATTTATTTCTTTCAAATTAGGTACAATTTTGCATATCGCACATTTTTATTCTCGCATATCGGCTTGACAGCCGTCTTAATTTCATTCGATAATATTATTTTTATAATAATAGAATTAGTGTTTATTTCTTTTACTATTTTATCATGTGCCAGTTCTAGACCCTCTTAATAGGTACTAAATGGTAAATGATACTTGTTTTGCGAATCCAAAAAACATTTTTATCCAAAATTTTTTTTCTATATTAATTAATCTATGTCCAACAATTTTACAATTAAATTTTCTTTGAAATGATCATCGATTGTAATACCTTTAGTGATAGTCCAAAAAACAGTTCAATAATTTTTATATAGTTACTGAAAAGAAAATAGAACGCACTCTATTAGAATACAATAGGGGCCTATAATGCACATGTTTATAAATTAACACATCTAGTTGTCATACATTTCTTTATATCAACTTCCTTCGTTATATTCACTTCCAGTGTTAATCGTGATAAAGCGAAACGTGATATGGAGTAAGCTGGAGTAGAAAATAAAATAAGTGATAATTGTTTAAATATCAAAATGGATGCAGGATTGGAACATATTGTGGAGGATCTTGGCATAAATAACGCAAACCGTAAGTAATTTAATTTATTTCTTTTTAGGTACAAATATTTAACAATTGTGTTGGAAACTGATTCTATATCTACATGAAGAATTTGGGTCAGGTTATAGAATTTAAGGCTGCGGAATTGTTCGAAAGAGACACTGCGGCTTTGGAACGTAAAAGGCAACTGAAGGAAAATGGGTGTGTCTTAGTCTGTAAAAGACTGAAGCTCTCTCTAGCTCCATCCAGACCGGGTGAAGCTATTTGATGATATGAAAATTGACAAATTGGTGATATGGATTTATAAATGAACAAATGTTCATATATAAACCCAATATGTTAATTGATATAAAATAAATTGATCAAAATTAAAATAAAAGTTTTTTTAAATTATCCTAAATATGTTCATTGTTTATTTACATTTGACCACTCATTATTGTTAAAAAAAAAACAATTAAGTGTCATTAGGTACATAGTAACGTACCTAATGACACTTAATTGTTTTTTTTTTTTTTGTGAATAGTTCAAAGTTGCAGTGTGTTTCTTTTTATTTACCCACAAAGTCCTACTAGTAAGAAAAGGTCTCCCTCTTTAAAATCTTTCCAGGAATTATTTTTCCGCACCACCTCTTACCAGATCTCACGGTACGCATCCAGATCATCTTGTCACCTCTTTCTGGGCTAGTCTCAACGACCTCCGGGACTTTTAACTAAAAGTCATTGTAAACGCTATTATCCCGTTTGAGCTTGTTACATACTTAATTATAATACTGACAGTAAAACCAGCATTAGACACTATACTTGACGAGAGTAAGTCAGTGTTCACTCTTCATAAAATTCTATTCTGGGTGCATTGTGGGCCCACCACGACGGAATCAATTGTAATTTGCGAATTTATAGACTAACATTTACACAAATAATCTCAGATTCCATTAATCTGCAAAGAAAAACAAAATTTATCTATAATTTTCATGTAAAAATTTTAATTCCAGTATCGATTCCAACATGGACTTTACAAGAGACGTCGATAGCATTAGCTATGGTTCTGGGATTATATCTAATAGTGGTCGTAAAACTTTTACCAGCATTCATGAAGAATAGAGAGCCGTACCAACTGAAGAATATAATGTTGGCATACAACGCTTTTCAAGTCGCCTTCTCTGTGTACCTAGTGTTCATCGTAAGTGATACTTGTTGCTATTACATTTTCTGTAGGTGCATTTTAGTTGAGTCTAAATGACATTCATAAAGTTTTCCTTTTTGTGAGTAGTATCGTATCCAGCATTGCGTTTGTATAGTTTATAACAATATTATATTCAAGACGATCTATACTTACATTGACATTCAAAGATCATGTAGCTATTTCATCATTACCAATGTTTTATTGCAATATCAGTTGTCTTATTTTGGTACTGTTTTTGTAGTGATCAAAGTAGTGAGTCCATTGCTATTGTAATGTAACTTTACTCTTAACCTTTTGGCGTGCGTAATTAGAGACACAATAGTAAGACAATGGCTTCCGGGCGCCGGCTACCGCCTGAGCGTTAATGAATTAATACTGGAGAAATTAAAGGTAATTTTATACAGTAGCTATGTTATTAATCATCTATATGAGTAATTTAATATTAGTTTAAAATACTAAACGCATATTTTCTCAGTACTTGACACCTTTGCTGTGGTAGCTAAGTTAATAAATAACCCATCATTGTATTGAATTCCGTTTATAATACTATTATTAAACAGGATTCAATACAATAATGTTTTGTTTTATCGGTTTTATTTCAAAGTACTGCATATTAACATGAACATTTAGAACCACATTCATTCTTTTAAAAAAATCTGCAATTGCAGGATCTGGTTTGAATCGTTTGTAACCGAAAACCTTAACTACATCTTAATAACTAACAATTCCCGAACGTCTATTGAATGTTCAATTTTCAATATATCTGTTTAGATTTTGGTCTTATTTATATAATTATTTTACTTTATCAAGGTTTTTACTACTATCACTGTCTTTTTTGTTTCAGTATTTGCGATACATCTACAGATTTAATATTATTACAACACGTTGTCCAAAACGCAATGATTTACAAGGGGTATGTGTTATTTTATTATTGGTCAAATCAATATCATCATTTACGAAGCGATTTTAAGCAATACAACATTAATCCTTATCCAATTAAGTACTTTAAATACATTGTGCATTTAATATAGATCAATATGACCCTTTACAGCATGTAACTTAAATGAATATTTAATGCAGGACATAGTGGTCACGGTGATATCAGCAATGCACCTGTGCGAAGCCGGGGCGTGTTGATAGTAATCAAATAATCAAAATATTTCATTAAATTCTTTCAGGTTGTCGACGAAATCTATCCATACTTCATAGCGAAGCATTTAGACCTAATGGACACCATATTCTTCGTCCTCCGCAAAAAAGACAACCAGATCACTTTCCTGCATCTCTACCACCATACTTCCATGGTTACTTGGACCTGGTTGCACTTCATGTACCATCCGACGGATAACTTCGTTGTTGTTGGCATGTTGAATAGTCTAGTTCATGTTCTGATGTATGCGTACTATGGGATATCGTCGCTTGGTCCTGAGTACGCAAAGTATATTTGGTGGAAGAAGCATTTAACTAAAGTTCAGTTGGTAAGTTTTTTATTTTTCGTTTCTTCTTATTTTGACCACTAATAGAGTGTCGTTTTTATTCAACATAAACTCCGTTTTGGATTTTTGTCATGGTTAAGTTGCGGGTTTGAAACCAGGCATACCTATGTAACTTTCCCAATTCATATTTAATTTTCTAAGCTTATTAGGACATCAGTGACACTCCGTGCCTCCAAAAACATAGAAAACCGATAGTCTCCATTGTCATTCGTAGGTCTTTGACAGTCGTTACAGGTAGTCAAACGCCAGAAAGTCTGACCAGCAGTCTATCTAAGGAGTGTCGTGTTGCCCGGTAATTGGGTTGTGGAGGTCTAATAAGCAGTTGCTCCATGTAAAACACGGGTATTCAGCTGCATCCAGTTAGGCAGGAAGCCGACTCCAAGCTTTGGAAAAAACCTAGGGAGATAATGAGCAAAGGAGGCGGCCGATCGCGTGAGGCAACGGTCCTCACGCCCCAACCGCCGCCGGGATTCCGATCCCGATTTCCGGCCACCGTAGGCGCGGGCTTGCAGACGGCGAGCAATGGGTAGCCCGCCGTTCGACCATCCGATAACCGTCCGGACTGAGCCCAAGTCGTCGACGGCGCGTATTGTTTCACGCGCGCCTCAAGGAGATGTCAGCAAATCGTAGGGGCCCAGCAGGGTCGAAGCCTACTGGGGCCATGGGTAGTGTGAAAACGAAACCCGGGGCCCTGGGACGAAGGCAACGAAGGAACAGGAGTGGGTTTTTAGTCAGTAAAAGTCTGACACTATCTCCTGCTCCACCCAAGAGCGGGATTTGTCATTAGATGATTTTCCCACCTAAAAAAAAACAAAAAAAGGGAGATAATGATGAAACTTCGTTTCAGTTTTACTATAAAAATTTTGGCCAGTTTTGGTAATCATCCCGTTGAATTAAAAATTTTTGCCAGTTTTGGTCATCATCCCGTTGAATTGAAAATTTTGGCCGGTTTTTGTCATCATCCCGTTAAACTGAAAATTTTGACCAGTTTTGTTTATCATCCCGTTGAATTGAAAATTTTGGCCAACTTAGGTCAACATTCCGTTGAATGAAAAAATTTGGCCAGTTTGGTCATCATCCCGTTGAATTGAAAATTTTGGCCACTTTTGGTCATCATCCCATTGAATTAAAAAAAAAATACACTAGGAGGCTTTTTTCTTGCAATAGGACATCACGGTCAATTAATTTATGTTTGGAGAATTAGACACAGCTTCATCATAAAACATTATTTTTTTTTATTTAAAAAATATTGTAAGAATTTAAAGCAAACCACAAACGATAATAATTAAATTAAATTACACAGCTATTCATCAAACGTTCGTTAGCAATATGATATTCTCACAGTCAATATTACAGTCTATAAGTAATAGCATGACATCTTCAAAGCGTATAGAGTTACAAATCTGTATGGCCATATCAAATGCCAGTGCTAATTTATTCGTTTCTGTTTGTAAATAAAAACATATTGCATTTGCGTGACAGTTTATCAGATTTCGGTTTAACTATAGAAATAAGTGAAAAAAATATATAACAAAGAACGTGTTTTTCGCTATTTCTCATAATTTTGGATTCAGCTCGGGCCATAGTGAAAAATGTGAAAGAGATCGTGGTCCTAGAATACAAAAGGCAACTGAAGGAACATAAGTTTGATTTTAGCAAGTAAAAGTCTGATGCCCTCTCGTTCCACCCTAGAGCAGAAGTCTTAATTAATAATGCTACAAACTGTGAATGACGAATTAGCACAAGGCTATTTTATTTTTCAAAACATATTTTTTATCTTTCAGGTCCAGTTCGTCCTAGTTGTTTCTCACCTCCATTATCAACAGAAACTGTCTCCGTGCCCCATCCCCAGCTTCTTCCATAATTTCTGCATGTTCCTCATCTGCTCCTTCTTCGCTCTCTTCATGAACTTCTACATTAGCAGCTATAGGAGCAAATCTAAGAAAAATAAAGAACTAGAGACAACTACAAATTCGGAGGTTATTGCCGCAGAGAGATTAATGAAAATACGATAATTTTGTGATAATTTTTAACATAACTTAGTAAAATAGAAAATATGCGTAATATTTTTAAATAGTTTTATGAATAAAACGTTTTGTAATCGGCCTTTTATTTGACTGTTTACCTATATAACTCTTGTAGACTCTTGGCTTACTTATTTATTTATTTTGGAGTTCTGGGTGTACTTTAAGATTGGTTTAGGAATATGAATCATCACGAGATCTTACTTCACAAGATTGTATATAAAGCTTCCACCTAAAGTCTGATGAAAGTTATGTATAGACCAGTTTTTGTCAAGATGTAGATAAGATAAATATGATTAAGAAGTAACTATCTTTATACATGTATATAATGTCCTGGCCCAGAACTTAGAAATTGATTAATTCATAATATGACCAAGTAAAACTGGCCAGATCGTTTTTAATGTTAAAGTTTGATGATATTTCAATCTTCGTTTGGCCTTTAGACCTTTTAGTATCATTGAAATCCTACATTAATGATATGGCCAAACGAGAATTGATATATCATCAAATGTTAACGTTTAAACGATCTGGCCAGTTTTAGTTGGCCATATCATGAAGTGATTAATTTTAAGATTTGGCTACGACATATACACTAAATCAAAAAAATAAAATAAAAATCCCTTATGAACTAACTAAAATTAAGCTAAATTATGGCATCTAAAAACCCTTCCGCATCGCTGTCAACTGGTAGTGTTTGTATACAATGCTTATTCTTTGTTCAAGGTAAAAACCCTTGCCTTGCTAGCTCTGAGGTCACGCAAAGTATCAACAAGGCATTCGGAAAGGTCTTTAAAATTTGTGAGCACTCGGACCCCACAATCCGAGGGTTTAACCCAAAACTACCATTAAGGTTAAGTAATATTTTTACACCTCTTGAGGTTCTCCGCAGCCGTAACGGCAGCATTAGGAAATAATTTAATATGAAATTATCGTAAATCGAACCCTAACTATCAATTTAAGATCGTTTAAAATGTAAAGAGATTCACAATTATCTAAAACTTGTACAAGGGAGAAATTCTTCTAGTAAAATAGCTGACACCCATTGTAATTGCAAAATCAAGCAAAGCGACCTCGTTTCCACGAAACTTCGCTAAAATAATACTAACATAATTGCAGTAGGTATATTTAGTTGCTTAATTGCATAAATGAATAAAGTATTGGCGGTGCATAAAAGACTCATAAACGTTACCCCCGCAAGGCCCCCTAGAATCTGCGTTGTAGGTGTGCACCAATGCAATGTACTCGCCTCTAGGAGTATATGTAGATACCGGTTTCTTTTTCAGTTTTTTTTTTAAGAAATATGCAAAAAAGGGGGCCGAGCCAGCCAAACGTTTCCAGCACGGCCCCTGTATAACTTGAAAAATATATAACGTATTAAAAAGTTTCTTAAATTCAAGGAATGTTCTTTATCGATAAAAAAAATGAAACACTGCACCACACGCACACAAACACGTATGATGGTGTACGTGCACACCCTACACGCCAAGAGCTGCTTAATTTTATATATAATTGTATCCTTTTTATAATATTTTTTTATAATATATATATTTTTTATTATTATTATTTTTCTCTTTTCTTGTTTCTTTTGTGATGTAATGAATATAAAATTTATTAATAATAAGATATGAACATTGTCAGCTGGCTGCCTCAATTTATTTATGCTTACAATGTTATAGTTGAAAAAAATATTTTTGTATTTGTAACTGGTATAAGCTGGTCCGTTCATCTATTAGAACTTTTGATTAGCTAAGTGCCTGGATTAAGAAGACATTTTATTAAAGACTAGCTTTTGCCAGCTGCTGCACCCGTGAAAAAGCAAGTTTCGCTATAATTTTAACCCCTATTTCATCAAGGAACGAATTTTAGAAAATCTTTTCTTATTCTACACATCATAAAAAAACACCTCTGTCCAAAATTTCAACGTTCTAAGTCCATGGGTTTAGGCTAGACGTTGATGAGTCAGTGAGTGAGTCAAGACTTTGCTTTATATATACCCCTCCCCCGGGACCCTTTCTGGGTAGATGTCAATTATGACAAGGGCGTTATGCTGTGGCTTTTAAATGAGTTATGCTACAGTGGGGTTTAAACATGATAGTATTAGTTAATGAGCGCATATTGACTCATAATAATTGTATAGAAATGATATGAAAGTAGTTTATCTTTTGTAATGAGTTAAGCCCGCTCTTCAGAGACAGGCGCTGAGATGTACATTTATTCCCATTATAGGTAGAGACATCTTGGTTCGGTATAGGCAGGTTATACTTAAACCTTAACAAATTTTTTTTTGGAATAGAAGTGCTTTGCAATCCTCAGCATTTCTATTCGTAGGGGCGCTCATGTGGCGTCTAAGAAGGTGACATACTCATTAACTTACAAACTGGCAAAGTAATGTTACTTTTTAAGGTTTATAGTAAAAAAAGCATAGGTTTCATATTTAGATGGAAGGTTGCGTTGAAGTAAAACGAAGCGTATGAAATATTTTATCAATTAGTGCTTCTAGCAATACAATATAGAAATTTGACTTCATAGAAGCGTTTGATTCGATCTGCCTCTACAATATACAGATTGGTCAAATGATAATAATATAGCATAGGCAAAACCTTGAGCTATTTTCATAATAATTGTTAATGACGGAAAACTATATCAATCAACAACGACATAAAACCGTCACCTAACGAAACCTTGATTTAATTATGACTACTGTGAATAAATATCTTTTACAAATCGATTGTTTATCATGATTTATTTGGTTTCACTACATACATTATTATAGCATTTAAATTTTCATTATGCTTAGCTTTGGAATGATTATGACCTTTCGAACCTGTGACAAACGTCCTTGTATTATGTAGTCACTTGAACTACTTATTTAATTTGTGATCTATGTTGACAATTTCGATTTTCTGGCAAATCATTTTCCAGTAATCGTCATCAGTGAAAATTTCATTTCCTGTCGACAGCAACGATCGCTGAGTAATCTTGAACTTCCATGGAGCAGCCATACCATAAGTACTTTTTTTACTTAGGAAACTATCAAATGATGTCCTATTCTAGGTAGAGCGAGTGAGTGTCAGACTTTTACTGACAATAACCCACACCGTTCCTTCAGTTGCCATTTGCGAGGGCTGCAGTAACTCTTTCGGACAATCAGCCCCGGCAGGATTTGCGCGGCGACCTCCCCAGCGGGGTCGGGGGTTACGCTGACGACACGCTGGTCTTGGTACAGGGGGAGTTGCCCCAGGCGGAGGCAGAACTAGCGACGCGCGGGGTTACGATAGACGTGGAGAGGATCCGGCAGTTGAGACTCGAGGTGGCACTGGGCAAGTCCGAGGCCATGTTCTTTCATGACCATCGAAACGCGCCACCACCGGGACTCCCTGTTCTGGGGCTGGTCCTCGACAGCCAGTGAAATTACAAGGAGCACTTCCGACGTCTCCTTAAGTGGCTCATTTTAGGAGTCCAGGTACGGGAATCGTTCGGGCCTTGGCCCTTTACGGGGCGCTGGCGGGGCTGCCTTCGCTGAGGAAGCGACCGGCGACCGGGAGCGGGAGAAATCCTTTGATACCACCTTAAAAAAGTCCTGCCAGTATACCGTGCGTAAGTCATGATATCTGAATTTATACCTGTAAGTTATAATAGATATTGTGCACTGGTTGAAGGTTTTAGCCTCTGTTAGTACACATAGTGGTAAATGAATAGTACTGCCAGTTAAACTCATCCTAAATGTATTTTTTACCAAGTTGTATAATTTTAAATATGCATTTACACAAATTGATGGATGACGTTGCGTAGCCAAAATTAGTGACGGAGTATACAAATGCTGTCGTGTTCATTTCATTTGTTTATGATATTGATTTGTTCCATGCACTGAATTTGTATAGTTTGGGCCGATTTACACCGCAAAAGCCACCGATTAGGCTGGTGAAGCTGGCTGCTGGCAGCTGCGCATGGCTGCTGGACTACTGGATACTGGTCTAAATTTAGGGATAAAGATAAAGTTAAAAATTATTTCACTCCAAAAGTACTCGCCGCGTCACTGCTATTTCCATATAAATCAGCCCTTATTATTTACGTAAATGTGTACTTTAATAAGGTATTCTCCTAACCTTTGACGTCAATCAAAATGATGATTATGAAGGAGACTACTAATTAGGTTAGGTACTTATTTGAAATTATTGTTTCAAGAAGACCAAACGCTAAATAAAATTTAAACTAAAATAGGTCTTTTCTTCTTGATCGTTTTAAGTTTTGCCAGAGTAGTCGTGATTATTATATCTCTTCGGAAGCTGTCAGGGTACGCCGCATGACTTTCTACCACTTTTGTTTACTGGTAGTCCTCCGGGTGCACTCGTTCATTGGGCCTACCAAGAAAAAATCAACTATTACAATGGTAACTTAGTAAAACACATTCAGCAATTCACCAAAAGAACAATAGACAGGTTTGTGCTTAGAAACTTCCTGAGTGAAACAAGTTAGCCAACATAGTCCGATGAATTGATTGACCGATGCAAAAAGTTGACCGATGACCTGGGTGAGAGCCGCGGGAGTCCGTTACCGCGATAAGCACAGGACCAGAAGATGTAGCGACGTTTGGAAGTGGAATCTGAAATGATGATGTTCGTAGGTGATGATTGATTTTGGGCTACCACTACCTGTGTACAATGTACACTACATAGTTATAACGGAAAATATATGTAATAGATTTTCATAAAAATATAATCAAATTTATTTCAATAAAAGTACAGGCCTACAAAATTGATTATTAGAAAAGTTTTTTAGTTAGATAACCCTTTTTAGGGTTCCGCACCCAATGAAAAAACGTAACTTTTTTCTCGAAAATATAAGGTAAACTCTGTTTTTTAATCTAAGATGATTCGACAATTCGAATGTTGCATATTTTTTCCATTTCATAAATAGTGAGGCCCCGCAACTGATATTCACCAAAAGACAGAAAAAGATTCGTATAAAGTGTAAAAATAATTATTTTAAACTTTTGCAACTATTTATAGTAGCTTTTTTATTTCCTAAGGGAAATTTGACAGATGCAATAATATCTAATTTATAAAATAGTAGGAGAATTGAAAGACTAGCAAAAGCTGTGTCATTATATTTTTTCTACTAGATTTGGTGATAACCCAGACCAAAATATGGAATTACTCAAGCTGATACTTAATTAAAAGTTTAATAATTGGTACTATTAACAGTGACTTTGATTTGAAAACTAATAATAGATCTTTATAAATAAAATATAAGTCTTCTTCTTGTTTTATTTTCGCACGGATGTTGCCATCTTTAAATTGAAGCGTTAAAAACGAATCGAGTGTCGGTTTCTTGCAATGTAGACATTTGAATTCACAGCTTAACGATCAATTATGATAACTTTTTTTAATTTTGAAGCATAAACTGCGACTGTCTTGTCCCGTTCTCTCTTGTAAGCGAGATATAAAATTGTGTTGGGACGCTCATAAAACTGGAGCTTCCTGGTAAAAGGAAGTAGTGAACAGAACATATTCAGGTGTCTAAGTTTATTCTGTACCTGCGTAAATATTTTTTGATCGTAATGTTTTTTTTTTATTAGATTTTTATTGTATTTTTTAGAATTATTATTTATTAGTCAAGATTGGAGACTCTATACTCGAAGTTGTACGATTATGTCTACCTTTGACAGACAGTCCAGTTGGGTAGATCTAATTTCGAGAAAAGAGGTCCACCGTCGAATCCGACTCGGCTGGGCAGCGTTCGGGAAGCTGCGCGGTATCTTCTCGTCCAATATACCACAGTGTCTCAAGACGAAAGTCTATGACCAGTGCGTGTTGCCAGTGATGACATTTGGTTCCGAAACGTGGTCGCTCACAATGGGCTTCATCAGAAGGCTCAAAGTCACCCAAAGGGCAATGGAAAGGGCTATGCTCGGAGTTTCCCAAGAATCAACCCAGAATCGCCAAACTTAAGTGGCAATGGGCGGGGCACATTGCTCGCAGAACAGATGTCCGTTGGGGCCGAATGGTTCTGGATTGGCGACCGCCTACCGGAAGACGCAGTGTTGGAAGGCCTCCTACAAGGTGGACCAATGACCTAGTGAAGGTTGCGGGAATCCGATGGATGCGAGACGCGCAGGACCGTTCATTGTGGCGACATTTGGGGGAGGCCTATGTCCAGCAGTGGACGTCTATCGGCTGAAATGATATTTTTTTGAAAATTGGGATTTTAATTTTTTGAATGCATAGAATGATTTTATTTTATTTTTTGTGTAAATAATTACAATGTTTTAATTTATTGAATTTTGTATTTTAAGCTAATTAGGATGGGTTCTTAGCAGAAATAAATGATATATTTTTTAATTTTTTGATAATTATTCAGTGTAGGTTTCACATTCGTAATTGTATTGCATTTTTGATTCGATTTCATCACTTTCAGTTTCTTGTTCAAATTATTTTTGTAAAGATTTGTAAAGTTGTCAATCTGGTTTCGATCTCTTCTAAAGTATGAAAAATGACGTCTTTTTAAATTGTATTTTTCGGCATCCTGAAGAATGCTCGTAATCGTTTTGGTTTCTTTAGTTCAACACACTTCCTCGTCGCCAATGTTGAATAAATGATAATACATAAAACATTTTAATTCAACGCACACGACAATGTCGAGAGAGTGACAAGTTCTGAAAATCAACACCGTTGCTAGGCTGCGCAAAGAGTGTGTAATTATTCTCATTCTGTAGAGTCTGACCAAAATGATTCATCAGAATCGCTACCAACTTCAATTATAAAATTTTCAGCGACATGACCCAAGCGGCACATTTTGAATAGCATGTGAGATGCACTTACGCCCTTGCTGACGAGATACTTCACGAAGTCCTTCTTCTATTAAACATTGACCTTCGTTTATACCCACACTAAGTCAATAGGGTTCAATCAATCAGCTGAGTGTAAAAAATATGGTCATCATCATCATTTCAGCCGAAAGACGTCCACTGCTGGACATATGCCTCCCCCAAGTGTCGCCATAATGAACGGTCCTGTGTGTATCGCATCCATCGGACTCCCGCAACTGTTACCAAGTCATCGGTCCACCTTGTAGGAGGCCTTCCAATGCTACGTCTTCCGGTACGTGGTCGCCATTCCAGAACCTTTCGGCCCCAACGGCCATCTGTTCTGCGAGCAATGTGCCCTGCCCATTGCCACTTTAGTTTGGCGATTCTTCGTGCTATGTCGGTAACCTTGGTTCTCCTGCGGATATCCTCATTCCTGGTAATGTTTTTGAATATTAATTATTATTTTACCTCAAGATTGCATGCATGCATTTTGGAGAGTGTGCGCGGGAATTGCATGACTTGATTCCGCCATCTCCTATCTACCATCGGACAATCCGACGTACGGTGAGTATCCACCCTTACGTTGTTGAAACTTCAACGGTCTGGACTAAGCGTTTCGCTTCGTCGTTTATACCACGTACATCGAAGGACTAGAACAATTTGCTTGCTGCGGTCTTCCTGTCCAACTGTAATTTAGGTGATTGCATCACTGCTTACAATCACGTGGGATCGCAGTCAAGCACTGGTTTATATCACTTAAAAAAAAAAAGGACGACGCCGTCGATGTCGACCTGGGGAGAGGTGGCGAGACAACCTAGACGCTTACCGCAGGGGCTGGTTCGAAGTGACTTGAAAGAAAAATACCTGGAAGAAGTTGGAGGAGGCCTTTGCCCTGCAGTGGGACAGTAAAGGCTAAATAAAAAAATATTTTCATTTTCAATTCGTATTAGACTCTACTTTAAAAAAAAATACTATGTTGCGTCTGCTTTCCATCAGAACCAAGATACAAACTATTTTTGAATTGAAGGTTTTATAACGCAAGCAAAAAGCTGGCAACATTATTCCTGGAGTTTGACATTTGCACCTGCTAAAGCATTATCTATAATTAAAAAAAAAAGACTTTGGGTACCTACATAAACACATCAATTAAATGAAATGCCAAAATTATATTACGCTTTTTGCTGATCACCATAAATCCATCATCCATAATCCATCTTTATTTATTAATAGTTGTGAAGTGTTGCTCTCCTTGACGAAATTAAATTGAATGTTTATCAAAACAAAGTCAAAAATAGAAAATTAACATTATAAAACGGTAACTATATTGTATAGCGATATTTACATGAAGTGTATTTACATAGTGCTAGCCCGAGCTCCATACATTTCTGGAACATCTCCTTTGTAAACAAGGAGCTACCACAACTACCATACTCCAATTAGTTGACAACTCTTCAAAACAAGAAATAGCACATCATCGTATAATAATAATAATGACCCCATCGCCGTATCTCTACGTTGACGTCGTGGTGGGGCTTGCAAGCTCCAATAAACACTAAGTCTATACCGGTAAAGTTTGTTTGCCGTACTAGGGTCAGGGGCCACTAAGAGAGATACAATCCGCAGGGCAGTTTTGTGGCGAACTGATGGGCATTAGCGACCCCACGGACCCGATCTCCCGGGAAATCTTGTTCCTCATCTCCAGATTGCCTTTGTTGGCCGGTAGTAGTGAAAACTGAAGAGGAACGGAGCTCCCACCTCTCTCTTGCCTTTATTGGCTGGCTTGAGTGGAGATTCGCAAGAGCAAATGTGCTCAGGAGAAGGTTGTATAATCCAGTAAGATGTTGGTAGGGATCTTGACCGTACTCCCGGGGTTGTCCTGATAGCCGTGGTATACCTCTCCGCTCCTCAAGCACCTCAGGATATGTTGCCTTCTTGTTGCCACGTCACTTCGTGCTAACGACCGTTTTTGGGGGCCCATTTATTGAGTGTGCAAGTCATCCCCTGTCTTTTTATCGATGCAAATTAATAACATTGTTCAGGCCCCTGGCCATAGACTTAACATAGTTCCTGGTAACCAGTCCACTTAAGACTACAAAAACCATAGCCCTATATCTTAGTTATCCATATGTCGCAATAGTTTCTCATTAACCGGGGGTTGTCCTTGAATGCACTAGCATAGCATACACGGATAATCGCCGGTTGGTACCACGTTCCATTAAAAGCGTATAAGGGGCCTCTGCTAGTTGGTTTCGACTCCTCGTACGCCTTCCAAAGGTCCAAGATCCCAGGGTTCTGAGATATATTAACTCATAATAATGATAGTCGTAACGGCCAATGGCTTAATAGCCAAGAGCCTCGAACATCTGTGGAGGCTCTCGTTATGCAGCTGGATCAAGGGCCTGATCCAGAAAGCATTACTCCTGGACACAGCGCGCATTGTTAGGAGATTCCTCACTCAGGAGTCCTGACCGCCGGTAGCTTGGACCCTGTTCCCGATGCCGGTGGGCTACTATTTTTTATATTTTTTAATGTTTTTTTTAAAGAAATATTTAAAAATGTAACGAATATGTACATAAATAAATTGAATAATAATAATAATATAATAATCGTTTATCCGTAATTGGCATGTACATTACAAATGTACCTATGATTTATTTTTATGTGTGTGTATATATGTGCTGTGGGGGAACCTAACTAAATAAATAAATAATAATTTTGCGGCCACCATCAAGAACTCCGTACATTTTAAAAATAATAATAAGCGTGGTTCTTTGTTCTTTTTAGGGATCCGTACCCAAAAGGTAAAACTATCCTATTACTAAGACTCCGCTGTCCGTCCACCTGTCTGTCCGGCCTGTCTGTCTGTGTGGCTATATCTGATGAATCGTGACAGCTAGACAGTTCAAATTTTCACAGATGATATATTTCTGTTACCGCTATATCAATAAATACTGAAAACAGAATAAAATAAATATTTAAGTGGGCTCCCATACAACCAACGTGATTTATTTGCCGTTTTTTGCGTACGGGCGGTACGGACCCCTTCGAGTCCAACTTGCACTTGGCTGTTTTTTTGCATTCGACATTGCATCGCTTAATCGTACATAAGAAATTGTATTTAAATACTTCTGATTTCCCTGAAATAGATGATAATAATGATTAACTTTCCCTTCATAGAATTTGTTGATTTTATTTTTAGGGAAAGTAAATTAGACCAATAATCCACTTACCAGCTGCAATTTTTTTTTTTGTCCATATAGACTTACCTTTCTCCTTCCTTCTTCTTTCCTTCCTTTCTCAATTGTATATAATATTATATAAATATAATATTATATATTTATTAGATAGTATATTATTTGATACTGATAATAAGATACCTAACTTTTTCTGTATATTTGTGTACATAAATAAAAAATAAAAAAAATAATACTGTATTTATGTATTTGTATCATATATTTTTTTTATATTATTAAGGTTGCTATACACTGACATCTCTAAATCTTTATCCTTTCGTTCAGTCCTTCCAAAGGTTGTCTGTAAGAAATTGCCCTGTGCAATAAGACCTCATATGGTACACTATTTTTTTAAAATGTTTATCCTGTGTTAAAGTGTGCAATAAAGTTTATAATAATAAAAATAATAATACTTACTAGTTTCCGCAAGTAGAAATTTATTCCATGGGAACATATTCATTTTTTAGGGTTCTGTACCTCAAAAGGAAAAAACGGAACCCTTTTATGATCACTTTGTTGTCCATCTGTAGGTCTGTCTGTCTGTCAAGACCCTTTATCTAAGGAACGCGTGGAGGTATCGAGTTGTAATTAAAACCATATACTCAAGTCTGCAGTCTGCGGTTGCGGGGGTCCGATGGATGCGAGACGCACAGGACCGTTCGCTGTGGCGACGCTTGGGGGAGGCCTATGTCCAGCAGTGGACGTCTTTCGGCTGAAATGATGATGATGATGATGACTCAAGTCTGCGGTCCCTTGAAGCTGTGAAAAAATTAAATATCTAATTTCACGAAAAAAAGATACGGCCATTTATGTCGCAAAAAATGTGTATTTCGACACTCTCAAGGGAATAAAAATTCATAGGGTACTTCCCGTTGACCTAGAATCCTGATATTTGGCGTGAAGCAAGGTCTCATAGCACAAGTATAGGAAAATACAGTATGAAAACTGTAGTTACATAAAAAAAACTTTTTTTGCGATTCGGAAAAATCTTCGTAACTCAATTCGGGAATCGAACTGTTTTCACAGGTAAGTTTGTACGGAACCCTCAGTGCACGAGTCTGACTCGCACTTGCCCTGTTTTTATTTATATAACCTAGTGCTTGACTGCGATACCACCTGATGGTAAGTAGTAAAGAAGTCGTTGATGGTGAAGCGCACTGGTTTATTGAGAACCTTTTCATTCTATCGTTGAAGACACCTGAATTACAATCGTACGGGAAGACCGCAGCAGGCAAACCGTTCCATTCATTTGATGTACGCGGTATAAATGCGACTGTGGAATGCGTTGCCGATGCCAATTAGGCAAGCCCAGTCACTAGTTTCTTTTAAAAATTTAGTTAAAGATCATTTTCTTTTACAATAATTAATTCTGCTACTACCCAAATTCAGTTCTTTCCCTTCTTTTTCTTTTTAGTCCTTTCACCTTTTTGTATTTTTTATTTTTTCTCTATTTCTCTCTTTGAAATTGTGTAACATATAATGTAAATTCATGAGTTTGTTTTTGTCTTTTATATATAATAGCTATATAATATAATTTTATATCTATGTATAGTCTTATATATATTTTCAATTTAATTAAATTTAATTTGCAGTACACCGCAGTCTACCCCCTTTTTTATGTCAAGTTCTTACAGTCCATCCTAAGGTTGTCTGGTAGATATCGCTGTTAGCGATAAGACCGCCATTGTACCTATAGATTAAGTTAGTTTATAAGTTTTTGTTACTATTTTGGTGTACAATAAAGTTTTATTCTATTCTATTCTATTCTAAATGACGAGGGAAAACGTAGAGGTGCCAACAATGTAAGAGTGGATACTCGCCATACGTCGGGTTGTCCGAATAAAATGTATCCTTCGTCCTATTCCAGGATATGGTCTACCCGTGTGCTAATTTTCGACTAATCCGATCAGCCGTTTGGGAGTGGAGGAGTGATAAACATGCATACATACGTGTATATACTAACTTTCCTTTTCATTATTAGTGTGATCTATTCAAGTTCTTTATATTATATAAACGGAGAAACTGACTGACTGACATATCAACGCACAGCCGAAACTACTGAGACTGGGAGTGTGAAATTTGGCGCAAGGTTTATTTTTGTCATGTAAGGGACAGCATGTAAGGAGGCACAAAGAGGTTTTTGAAAAATTCTACTTTTAAGGGAGTGAAAATGGGGAGATTCGTTTGTATGCTAGATTTAAGTTTTTGGACACATATACTTGAAACTTAGCATACCTAAATAGTAACCCAAGTCAATAAAAAGGTTAAGGTTTTTTAAAACTACCCTTAAAAACGGTTTATGGGGTGTTAGAGGTTGTTTGGGAGAATCCTTGGGTTAATAAACTTGAAACTTAGCACTGACACTGACTTAAAGAGCAGTGGTGGCCGAGTGCTAACGGCTCCGACTTACGAGTTGTAGGTCGCGGGTTCAAACCCAGCCAGGCGCATTACTTTGTAATTTATTTCATCACCACCACTCTCAGATCGGTGAAGGAAAACATCGTGAGGAAACCGGCATATCCTAGAACCAAAAATTCGAAGACATGTGACATCCACCAACCAGCACTGGGCCCGCGTGGTGGATTACGGTCCATTCCCTCTCCTAGATAGAGGAGGCCTGAGTTCCAGCAGTGGGAACATTAAAAGGCTGATTATGCTTATGCTATGCTATGTGTTTGCCTAATGTACTGAACAGCTGATATTTTTTTTGCGATTTCGGCTTTGCTCCCATAATTAATTACTAACACTATTTAATATTATTAATTATAATATAGATTGTTTGTTATCATGAGCACAAATTACATGTTTAAGTATCGTACACTAATTGCCAGTCACCCTATATACTTGAAACTTGGCATACCTAAAACTACCCTTAAAAACGGTTTATGGGGTGTTAAAGGTTGTTTGGGTGAATCCTTGGATTAATAAACTTGAAACTTGGCACTAATACTAATCAAAATGAATAATGAAGACTGTCATTATTAGATTTTCAAAACTACCCTCAATTTACAGTTTAAAGGGCGTCAAAGTTTTTATGAAAACGTTTTCGCGAACGGAGTCGCTGGCAAAGTGCTATAGTTTCTAAATATATAAAACTCAAAGGTGACTGACTGCATAGTGATCTATCAACGCACAGCCCAAACCACTGAAGGGATCGGGCTGAAATTTGGCATGCAGGTAGATGTTATGACGTAGGCATCCGCTAAGAAAGGATTTTGATAAATTCTACCCCCAAGGGGATAAAATAGGGGATGAAAGTTTGTATGAAACTTTGTCAATTTTAAACCGATCGGGCTGAGACTTTGCATACATATAGCTACTATGACGTAGGCATCCCCTAAGAAAGGATTATGATAAATTCTACCCCCAAGGGGATAAAATAGGGAATGAAAGTTTGTGCCGCAAAAATATACCTAATTAATAATAATACTTAACGCGAGCGAAGCCGCGGGCAAAAGCTAGTATTGAATAAGGTTCAAAAACATTACAAATCTAGAAGTATTTATCACACATTAATATTAATATTCGTTATATAAAGATTATTCAATGTTTTGAGAAAGGATGTCAAACCCAGACTAGAAAATAAAATTTTGGGCCGAAAACCTGTCAAGGTTAGAAGATCTTGTGAAATTCACTGTGCGATCTTCGTGATGGTATTAAAGTTTTAATCGAAGTTTTATTCTAATTTACTTCCGGATATTTAGGCAATAAAAGTACAGTTAGCATAAGCATAACCGCCGCCGCGACAGAAGTCGCTCCGGGCGCCTGGAGTCATAGGATGACTACCGACCACCGTAGGCGTGAACGACGAGTAATAAGTAGCTCGCAGTCCGGCTGTCCAGTAAGGACCGAGCCTCAGTCGTCGACGACACGACGCGCGCGCCTCAAAGAGATGCCAGCAAAACCGTATGAGCCCAGCCAGGCTGATACCCACTAGGGACATGAGGAATTCCTGCAAAGGAAATCCGTGGTCCTAGAATGCAAAGGGCAATTGAAGGAACATAAGTGGGTTTTAGTTAGTGAAATTCTGACACAGGAAAGTCATAAGATGATTTCCCACCTCCCAAAATAAATATAAGCATTAAGCATAGCATCAATGCTTATATACCGTTCCCACTGCTGATACACAAAGCTCCTTCTCTGGATAAAAGAAAAGGCTCACTTTTTCATGAGTAATTTCACTAAAACACGGACACGCCGGTTACCGCATGATGAAAAAAAAACCTAACACGCATCACACTATTAACAAATACACTCGACATAATAACTGTTACACTAAACAACTTTTTTTCTTTTTTCTCATGTTGATCTTTCTTTAATTTTAGTTTATAATTGTTGTGATTTATTTTTCTTTTTAGTTTTTATTTGTCTTTATTTTTATTTTTAGGGTTCCGTACCTCAAAAGGAAAAAACGGAACCTTTATAGGATCACTTTGTTGTCCGTCCGTCTGTCTGTCTGTCTGTCTGTCTGTCAAGACCCTTTATCTCTAGAACGCAGGGACGTATTGAGATGAAATAAAAACCATATAGTCAAGTCTGCGATCCCTTTAAGCTGTGAAAAAATCAAACTTATAAGTTAACGGGAAAACAGATATGACCGTTTGTTGCAAAAAACGTACATTTCGACACTCTCAAGGGATTCAAAATTCATAGGGCACTTCCCGTTGACCTAGAATCCTGAAATTTCGCATGAAACAAGGTCTCAAAATATAGGAAAAAAACCATAATTTTGTAGTTACGTCACAAAAAAAAAATCTTTTTTACGATTCGGAAAAATCTTTTAGACTCGATTCGTGAATTGAACTGTTTTCATAGGTAAGTTTGTACGGAACCCTCAGTGCGCGGATCTAACTCACACTTGCCTGGTTTTTTTTAAAAATAAAGTTTATATACTTGTGACTAAATACACGTGCTAAATACAAGTCCTTCAACAACCTACGACAGGGGATCGCAACTGTCTCTTTTAAACACAGGTTACCTCGTAACCTATCTAGAAGAACAGTACTGTACCCACTAACTAGTATAAGTAAACACGTGGCTGTGTAACCCAAGAATGTACCTAAGCTAGGTCTAAATTTATCAATAAATTTATTATTATTCCGTTTATTCATTTATATACATTTAAATTATATTTTATAGCTTAAGCATAGCATAATCAGCCTTTTAATGTTCCCACTGCTGGGACTCAGGCCTCCTCTGTAGGAGAGGGAATGGGCCGTAATCCGCCACGCGGGCCCACTGCGGTTTTGTGAATATCATATGTCTTCGAATTTTTTGGTTCTAGGATATACCGGTTTCCTCACGATGTTTTTTCCTTCACCGTTTTAAATGTAGATATTTATAAAATAAATTACACAAAGTAATGCGCCTGGCTGAGTTTGAACCTGCGACCTACAACTCATAAGTCGGGGCCGTGACCACTTGGCCACCACTGCTCTTTTTAATTATATTTTAAAATATTCCAATAAAAAATAAAACAAAACATTTAAAAGTATAAAAAATAGTACCCCACCGGTATCTGGAACACGGTCCAAGCTACCGGCGGTCAGGGCTCCAGAGAGGAACCTCCTAACTATACGAGCCGTGTCCAGAAGTACAGCTTTCTAAATCAAGCCCTTGATCCAGTTGCCTAACGAGAGCCTCCTAAGGTGTTGGTCGAGCTTCCTGGCTATTATTATTTTCCTTCATCGTTTTGATACCCACGATGGTTAAATAAAGTACCCAGCAGGCGGATTATAACTTACAACTTTGAAGCCGAGACCACTGCCACTGGACCACTACAGCTTCCACATTAAATACACTTAGTTTAGAGGAAAAGCAAACTATTTTATTTAAATAATTTTGTCAAGGTAAACTTGAATTTTCAATTTAGAAAACAAATGATTATACACCGTTAATTTTTAATTAGTACAAATATTTAAAGGGCTTATAAGAAAAGGTCTTGTTATTATTTAAGTAAAGTCTCAATAAATAATATTCTTAAACAGCAAAATCATTAGCGTTTGTGTATATCCCATAATGTCACTCAATTTAATAACACTGACTCATAAACTATTTAACCTAATATCTGTTGCTTGGTTATCTTTCCTAGATCTGTTTGCCAATCGGCAAAGGCCTCCTCCAGCCTTTTCCATTCTTTCCTTTCCTGTGCCACTCTGTTCCACGTGACTCCGGCCACCTGTCTAATGTCGTCGACCCATCTTTTTTGCGATCTACCTTTCTTCCTCATGCCGTGCAGTGTTATTATATTATAAGTTTAAATGCATTGTAATCACCTAAGAGATCTGAATAAAAGGCTATATTATTATTATTATAATGTCACTCAATTTAGTGAAATATTGTACAGGCTATTGATTATGAATGAATAAATGACGATCAAAATGGAAAAACACTGCTCGTAGTATTTTCTAGTAGCTATTGTTATGAATTATTGATTCTATTATGAATTTACCAATTATGACAATTTTTTGTGGATAATTTTGGGATTTCTTTTTTTTTACTTTTGACTACAAAAATTTATGATCAGTAACGGGTACGGATAGAGCACCATTTTTTGTACTAATTAAAAAATAAGGGTGCATTTATACTTGATGGCTATTATAAAATATAAACATATCAAATCAATATACTAACTCGAAAAGCCACTCTTATCTCTACCATTGTTAAGTACGATTTTTACTGTTTTCCGCACTAGTGCGGAAAAGTGCACGAGCTTGCCCCCGCCACATATTATTTTATTTATTTATTTATTTATTTTATTCAGGTTAACCAACAACTGTTTACACCAGTACACTAGCAACTTAATAATTATAGCTAGATACAATTGCGGGCGCAACAATTAATTATAGGTTAACACCGCTAGCACAAAAAACAGTGGTAAAATCATTAAATTATTAGTTTACACAAGCAAATGTAAATATAATGCGACTATGAAAATTAAATTAAATTAATATTAAAATAAATTAATAAATTATTAAACAAGGTATATTATTGTATTTATCGTATCAGGCTAGCCGCTAAGCGACCTCCACGAGTCGTGCGTCAACCCCGGTTATTTATTTCTTCGTAAGTGTATTGAAAAACGTCATTTGATACACGTGGAAATTTCTCACTACTGCACTCGGCTCAATAATACCCTCGCCTATGGTTTGGGCGACTTCGGTCTCGGTTGCAATGTCAAACTTTCCCCACTTGTATCAAAAAACTATTTTTTATAAAAAAAAAGAAAGAAAGAAAACATGTTTATTCTTCCTGAATAGACGCACAATTCGTTTCAAAAATACAAAAAACCAAGTTCCCTGATAGGCCATGTGTGTATCGGGCATAACTGTGTTGCACCACTAGGACCATAGACAACACAGCTGTCTAGTCTAGGTTATCTGTTGCATTTTGACGTGAGATATCATGAAATAACTCCTACCAGAAGAAGTAACCGACTTTTACCTACTGGCTAAAATCCACCTATGTTTCTTAAGTTGCAACTTGCATTCCAAAGCCGCGGTAATCCCGTAGCCCAAATATATAATTCTTAAATTATCATGTCCGCCACTGTAGCTTTGAAGATAAAATTAATAAATAATAAATAAATAAATAAATAAGTAAATAAATAAATAAATGAATAAATAAATAGATAAATACATAAATAAATAATATCAAACAAACATTCCATTTATTGGTTAACAAACTTAGGTACATATGCACGAGGTTTACTACAACGATTACAAACAGACTGTGTGGAAATTCTAATGAACTATCAAGCGAATAAAGAATGGTTCACAACTGATTCAAATATGTAATTGAAATTTGAATATGCGCGTTTATATTATATTTATGTGTATTTTCAAAAATCTAATTGGTAAACAATTTTTCCCCTTAACAATTTTCCAAGGTTCGATTTTTTAAATTTCCGTATAATTTTTTTCACATTTTATTTTCGGTTTTTCATATTTCGTTTATAATTTTTGATTAGAGCTGTAGGTCAGACAATATACTTTAAAAAATTATTACATAATCTTTGTCATCTGGTTATTCGCATTTTAATATGCGGTTGACTATGATATCATTTTGTCAAGTTTTGGAATTAAATTATTTAATGTGAACTATACACTAAAATTAATCTAAATTAAATAATTAATTTATTATCACTTATTGCTTGAGACAAAAATTATGTGTTACCAACAAAGAACATAATTCAGTCATTATAAAGATAAGCCTAGTCATTCTATAAAATTTCATACGCATCGTTTATTATTTTAAATGCTGCCTACACAATATATTTATAATAATAATAATATTCCACAACTATCACACAACGCCGTCTAGTCCCAAGCTAAGCAGAGCTTGTGTTATGGGTACTAGACAACTGATAAACCTACTTATATATTTCTAAATACATACATAAAGAAGATAAATTACACCCAGACACAGAACAAATGATCGTGCTCATCACACAAACATTTGTCCTGGGTGGGAATTGAACCCACGACCTCCGGTATAGCAGTCAGGGCCACTAACCACTAGATTCAACAACCAGTCAAAAAAAAAATTTAAGAGTTACCGTGGCCCTAGAACGCGAAGGGTTAGTCGAATATTCAAAGTCTAGACAGGAAATAAATAAAATGGATACATAAAACATTATTTAGTAAAAATCTAGGAAGTGTGTACCGAGTGAGGAATCACTTAACCCCGATAATCCCTGAACTAATTTATTCATCCCGACACGGAATAGTTAGGTTCCTTTAAATCCTACAGACAGAAATAAGTGCTCCACGTATATAGGCGCTCCGTCAGCTATTTTATCTACGACCGTCGTTAGCACATTGCCTGCTAAAAATTCGGTATTGTGTAGAATGCGTAGGTTAAGTATAGATAAATATTTCACACATGAAACAGAGATTGCTTATTAACATATACATTTTGAAAGTCTAACAATACACTATAACTATTTTTACTATGTGCATTGTTTTTTTTTCAGGAACTATGTCTACATAATGTCTGGAAATTTGAGTGTTTTCTGCAGCCTGCCCAAAGGGTAAGTAATATATGGTATAATTACAACATTTCTAATATTTACAAGATGTAACAACTGAATCCATAATTTTATTTGATAAAATGATCGGTTAATATAATAAACGATTGATATAATTTTCAAATAACTATTTTTATAAGCATAACATTGATTATAAAATCTTTAGATATACCACTAAAAAGACATAAAACTTATTTAGTCTAATATGAAAGAACGAAAACTTTTTATATCTAAATCATAATGGCTTTTAACTTAACCTAATCCAAATGATTCACTAACATTAGAAGGGGATCTTAAATGGTCACTGTTCTAACCTAACCTTACCCACATGATCATTTCGTTCGCTTGCCATCGCGTTCTAATGGTCACTATTCTAATCTGACCTAATCTAGACGCGATTTTTTTTAACCTAATCCAAATGATTCACTAACATTAGAAGGGGATCTTAAATGGTCACTGTTTTAACCTAACCTTACACACATGATCCCTTCGTTCGCTTGCCATCGCGTTCTAATGGTCACTATTCTAATCTGACCTAATCTAGACGCGATTTTTACTTAACCTAATCCAAATGATTCACTAACATTAGAAGGGGATCTTAAATGGTCACTGTTTTAACCTAACCTTACCCACATGATCCCTTCGTTCGCTCGCCACCGCGTCCTAATGGTCACTATTCTAACCTGACCTAATCCAGCCGTGGAGATCCGCAGCCGCATTATATTACAGAAACGTTTTTCAATACGCCGCGCCAACTTGTAATACTAACAGTGTGTTAAACGATAGCTGCGACAAAAATGTAAACGATAGACCTAATGATTTTAGATGAAATAAAATTTATAACCAATAACGTTATATGAAATAAGTTTTAGGTATATAAATTTTATATGTAAAGAAATTATATCAACAGTTGGTATATCTGACGTTTATTATATCTTGTGAATGTTATTGAAATGAAAAATATACCAAATAACTTTACATGATATAAGACGCATCCAATTTGACTATTACATATTTACTGTATGGACTTTAAAAGAGGCTGACCCCTGAGTTTGTTTCGGTGCTTCTTCCCAGGGTAGTCAGCTAGGAAACACTGGCCTCATCCAGTTTAAACCGGTAATCTTGAATTGTGCGAAACAAACCACGATTAGTCCTGACGATTACAAATAAGTACAGTCACTAGCAATAAGATGTTATACACTGTCATTTTTTCAATCTATCGTAAAGGGCCTATTACACTACGCGATATTCAGCACACGATATTTAGACTGTCTTATTTTTTGTTCCGAGTAAGACCGGTCTAACCCTTTATTACACTACGCGACATCGACTAAGACTGTCTGAATATCGAGTAGTGTAATAAGCTTAACTTCTGCTACTCAAGAAATAAATGTAAGAGAAATGATTAATAAATACCTAACCATCAAATAGGTAGGTAATTATCATCAGCCTTTTGGGTACATTACCAGTCGACAGCGCTGCGGAGGAGTTTTTTGACATACTTTAGATTATTTTTAGTTAGTGCTTAAGGTTTTTTTTTATTTAGTTTAAATATATATTTATAATGATAGTTAAGTGTTTCTTTATTATGTAAAAAAATATTAAGAAAATAAATCTTTTATACCATTGTCTTATATATACTTTTTGAATGGCAGAAGTATCAGTAAGTATGCTCGTGACTGTACAACAAATTCAGCCAAAAGTGGGGGTCTTCAATACATGCGTCAATCGATTTTATTTATACTTAAATAAGGTTAAATTGAATTATTTCTGTAGCGAATATATTTTTTTATTCCATTGTATACCTATTGTTTATTTTTATTGTCATTCAATACCATTAAATATGTAGTAAAATTAAGTCGCTCATAAGCAAACCTAATGAGACTCATTTGCAATAACTTCTGGTTAGATAATAAATATAATAATACACATGTCATATTGTGTAACGAACTACTTCTTCAAAATCTAGTGAGCTCCACACCTACTTCTTGTAAACTAGGCTTCATTCATCCGGAGGTTAAAACCGACCATTGCGTGCGCGCAAGCTCGCAATAACAGCCTCAGTTGTATTCCAATCACCGCGCTAGTCGCTCGTCCAATCCGGAGCGACCCGAAAATCGCGAGTGATTTTGTAATTTTATAAAAAAGGACTTTTTTTATAAATTTTCATTTTTTGAGTTTTTACACCTTGTTCGTCGATCGCATCAAAAAGCGAAGGTTAGTTTTTTTTTAATAAATATATTTTATATTATATAAATATGTGCGTTATTCATTAGAAAGTATAACTTAACTGTGTGTGACATCAATAACCTAGATAAATAATTTTATGCTGAAAATAAAATTTACAATGAGGCCATAACTATAATTTCTGTCGCTCAAAATCTTTAAGCTATTTGAATGTTAAGAAATCTTGCAGTACTTATGTTTTTTATTGGAAAGTGTTATGAGCCTATACCAAATATTGTTAGAAGATTATCAAGATGCTAAATTTATGCTCATCTTATCAATTCCTTGTCATAACTTGTAATGAATTGTTGTCACTAAAGTTGAGGTGGTATTTCACTATGCTCCGAGATAGTGGCGCGTAAATTCCATGCACCCCTCTGTTAGACGTATAGGGAAGTCAGTCCCCACTACGGGATGAAGCTTGCGGTCCAGCACTACTCCAGACGCAGGTGTGAGGGGTAACACTAGGGTGGTTTTAGGCATTCAAAATCTGACAGAAACAGCTGCCCATCTCCAGGTGGAGGACATCCACGCGAATTTCCATCCTCAAATCATTCCATCACCAAAGTTTATAAAGTTTTATCAGTAACAAAATCATTGCCTGTTACCATTTGTTTCTTATGTCCAGCAGTGGGATAGTATAAATTAAACATAATAATAATTAACATTTGTGTGTTTTTTCAAACAGCTTATGTTTAGAAAACTGCTAATTTATGACGCCAATTTGCCAACTCTTCTATTACAGCTGAACAGGTTTGACATCATTATCACAGATAAATTCAAAACACAAGGACAACGTTAGCATGGAAATAAATGAAAACTAAGCAGTAGTCTAGTAGATGCTTCCGAAAAATCATAATGCTTGGGAATTTGAATCCAATTTTTTGTTTAAAAAACTCACTGCACTAGAAACTGAATTGATAGATTGTTTCAAACATGTTCTTTTTAATAATTATCTTAGGTTCCTACTAAATTAAATTAACTAGAAAATCTCGAAAAACTATTTTTTTGTAAAAAAGTTGCCAAGTCTCTTTTTAACTATGTTCTAACTATGTAGCTTCCAGTTTTACCGAATGCAGCGATTTTTTCTCGATAGTTTGGATTCACAAAATATTATTTTAGTTAATATCAAGGGCGATACTTAACATAAGAAAAGGGAAGAAAGGAGAAAGTAATTTAAAAATTATTAAATATATTAATACAAGTTATAGAAAAAATAAGTGATGAAGAAAAGCTTCCTTGAAAGGCAAATGCACGCAAGATGCGTAACTTGTCACCGTATGTTATTGCAATCTTTAAACTGATCACTTAATGCAACTACCGACAAACTGGTATCGTATGGTATGTTGAGCAATGGAGTATTATACTCAATGCTCAATGGTGCTAGCAATAACATTTTGAGCTTATGTGGTTGAGTATATTTGCTTATGATGACAACGATGTATTGAAGTGGAATATCATCGTTTGTTAATTTGTCAGTAGCAATTGGACATTCTTTTTTTGATGGATTATATGAAAGTACAAATTTTCAATGAAAATCATGTTTTCATAGCAAACTTTTATAGTGTGGTCTGTACCAATATAGTTAATACTCATTAAGACCATTCTAAAAAGTTCAAACACGATAGGGTCATATCATATTGCGCTTATTACCTATTAATTTCCTATGGCCATCATTAGACCCTGGTTACCATTTAACATCAAAGTACTCGTCAAGACGTATCATACGAGCCCAAATTCGATGGGGTTGTGTCGTTTAATTACAAAGTTCCTGTGGCCGTCTTTCAGCTCCATCATCAGATCAACTCCATGTCATAATAATTATGCATTGTCATCTGATTTACACAAGTAAGCAAAATTTCAGCTTAATCGGTAACCGGGAAGTGGATCAAATTTAATTTGCAAGTATTGATTACAGACAAACAAACAACGGGACAGGTGTAACTAAATAAAAGCTTGTAAATAGAGAATTGATCTAAATTGATTGATGATAATGTTTTTTTCCTAGATGGGATAGAAACGTTTTGTAAGTCATCATAATGATCCTGTCCTACGTTTCTCGGGTTTGGCGCAACCAGTTTAGTTTTTCCATTCCATTCTCTGATAAAATATCTCTCTTTTCATATATCTTTAATATTTTTAAGTTATCTTTTTCCTCCCTTTTCTTTTGTAGTAATATTCAGTCTTCAGTGTTTTCCTTATCTACGAGTATAATCAATATTTTGCATATATTTATTATAAACCAAATTTTACTTTTAGTTTTTTAACTAACTATCGAATCTAATTACTCTGTTATATGTCAACTGGATATATTTTTTTTATTTATTTATTATGAAACAATTTACATTGTGTTTGGTACGTTATATACAGACATCGTTATTTATAATCTATATATATATAATTCTTCTGTACGTGTGTTTGTCACCTAACTTCCCCTAAACGGCTTTACCGAGTTTGGATGAAAATTCGTGTGTTTATTTCAATGGGTCCCTGGACGGTTTCAAAATAAAATTGGACTCCTGCAATTAAGTTCTTAATTTTTTTTTCTGACATAAAACCAGTTTTTGGACAGGACAACGTCTGTCGGGAACGCTAGTATTAATATAAAAAATATAAGCATACTCTTTCCCCCCATAGGTCTGTGATCTGCCATTGCTACACCATTTTTTTTTTCTGGTGAACTCAGAATTCAGTATAACAATAATGAAACAAACAATGATTCAATTTTCTTACACTATTTGGACTTTGACACTGTAACACGAGAAGTTAATTGCAGGATATAATGTTTTTGTCTGACCTTAGGTTATGATTGTGGTCGTGATCATATAAATCTGAATCTTGATTGTTATTCGGAGACAAATACTGAAACTTTTTCTGATCAGATTGCAGTTCACAATCCTGAGAATAAAAAAATCAATAAAATAGTTCAAGGAACTAATGCTGTCCGATATAGATAGTAAGTTGAAGTCACACATCATGGTCTTGTACTTATTCCAATTTAATTGTGACCGATGCAACAGCTTCCACACTTAATAGTTTTTTATATTCTAGTGGACGTTCATTACTTATTTTTCAGCCTTATTCTCTTGCCTGAATCTCAATTGGTTTAAGGCCCAGTATGCTATGCCTCTTTCTTCCATACACATCGTTTCTTCTATTAGCCATCTTCTCTATATTTACCTGTTTCCAAACTTCGTCATCCTCATTTCATAGATCTTATTCTAATGTTAAAAGACTTTAATCGCTAGCACTTTTAGCATTTAGTTCAAACGAGCGAACATCAAATAAAAAAATATGTTTTTTTTTCGTTTTCAAAATCACAGCACTTAGCAAGAACAATGCAAAATACGCAGTATTTGGTTTTATAGTGCGTCATTTTGGTTGTTATTCTTACTGTTAAATATTATGAATTTTTAAATACTAAATAATTCATTCTTACATGCAAATAAGAGCGTTACTACATACACAATTTATTAAAGTAACGTTATAGATAGGTATAAAATGTCGCTTTCGTGCAAATTCACATCATTAGGTAAGGTATGGGTTTCGCATCAACGCAAGAATTATTTAACATACTCTAAATTTAGTGATTTATCACTTACTGAGGTCTCATTTCTTAACTTGATGTTTTTTTTTTTATATATAACTTAATTTTTCAACGGACTGATTTGATTTCGAGATTTCTTTCACTCATTTAAAGCTTTATGATAGTGTTGTTTTGAAGCTGTAGTTGAGTAAAAGTGGTCAAATTTGTGGCAGCAGGACGCTATGATATTTTTTATAAAATCAAAAAATACAATACGGTACCTGCTAGCAGTTACTAAGATTCATCTATGTATCTGGCCTGCAGTGGAACATCCTGTTCAATGCAAATCATGTCACCTTAGTCAAAGCAAGGTCCAACTTGTACTATCTATCAATCATCCTAACGTTTGACTAAGAAAAAATCGTCATTGATTCGGTAAGTTCCGCTCTAGTTTTATTATACGCACGTTTAGATCACTTATCAATACTTTCTCTGCAACAGGTGGATTCAATCACTTTACTACTTAATGCTGTAGATTATTAACTTTCTAATTAGACAGTATTTTTTTGTACAACTAAAATATCCTAGATAACTTCCAGATGAAAAGCAGAACCAGATTTTGAGCGTAACTTAGAGACCATCGATGAGACCGCTTTTTTGTTCGCGTTTGACGGCTAAAGAGCACACTTGCCTAGAAGTTATCTACATAGTTTTTTAAAAGACCCCAAGGTTATAGGCATCAGAAGGTACAGGAGACTGTGTTTTTGGACAGTGTTTTAGGACTGTGCAAATTCTCTTTTTGGATTATCTTGTACAAATCTAGTATTATAGAATGGTTATAAAATATCCAGAATCAAAATTAAATCTACAGCAAGAAATTATGAAAACGAGAACTATTATGTGCCTATTAAGGTACTTTTGAGGTATCTGTCTCTAGGTCTGTAGGGCGAGAGTCGGCGAGACTTTAAACTTGAAAACTTGTTGCGTAACGTCAACATTCCGAACGGTGCCATGTTTGAAAGTATGTGTGTCATTCAAATGATAGCGGTTTTTATTTTGTAAGTTTCTTATCAAAAGTTTAGGTTAGTATATTTTTACTAGGCATTCGTAAATTTTTACTAGGCATTCTACTAGGGAGTTTGCAAAAAATTGTTTATATCAAAACTAGCTTACCCAGCAAACTTCGTAACGCCTAACAGTCAATGAATGTAGTATATATCTTTCGATATAGTCAACCGATTGGGATGAAACAAAGCCTAAGTAATATATCAAGTAACATACAATTTTAATGTACAAAAGTTATCTTCATCGATTTCGTACATTTTACGTGATGGACGCACAACTAAAAACTTCTACAGATTTATTATATCTATAGATTATTTTAATTTCGGTTATAGAGGGAATTCATAGTTCGGAGTGTAATTTGTCAAAACAATAAAAGTTTAAAATTAGCTTGTTAGTTAAACAGACGTACCATCGACCTTAGCTTAGTATTTCAATTAATTAAACCCGCTTAATCATCATTTATTTCGATATGATTAATGCTAAAAAAGTGTTATTCCTTCTTAAAAATGAGCAATGAATATCTTTTACTACCTAATTGGTGGGAATCAATTACAGAGTTGACGTCCAACTTCATTGTAATGTCGATTTTATATCTTAATTTGCATCCTCTTGATCGACCAGTGCACTTAAATAATAATTATACTCACTTTTTCCATATATAATATGAAACTTTTTGTTTCAGAAATGACCAAATGTATAATTATTTAAAAAAATATTCACACTAGTTGCAATAATAGTTGACATTGTCATAAAAATCTTCGCATCTTCAATTAAATTATCGTCTTAAACGAAACAAGTTCTGTAAAATAACACTAAATTCTAAATTAATAAAATGTGTAATTTAATACCTTATCAAAACCACATATTGCTAGCAGAGTATTTTTATTGGCAATTTCATCGATTGCAACTAAATTGAAGTATAAATCAACAATAATTGTCTTCTAAGTAACATTGAAAAAAGTTGCTGTAATTTTCAATCCATCAATTTTTATTTCATCGTTTATACCATTTACTGGGTTAGTAATGCCAGCGTTACGAGTCTTTTTTATTTATTAAAAAACTTGTTAATGTTGATACAACATGATGATTATATTATTGATATTTTTTGTATTTCTAGAAATGAAAATTAATCCCACTTTACTGATCACTCAGAATCGCGTAATTTTGTAAATAAAGTATAGCAAGTTTTACATTATCACAAAAATTTCTAGTTGCCATTTTGATTATTTAATATTAACATTATCTGTATAGTATTCTGTTTCTAGTATGATTCCATATGCATTGGCGTTACAGGTTTTGGCTTACATAAAAGTCATGAGGTCATACAAATCATCTCCAAGTATACACATACGTAACCTGGTTAACATAACAATATCTATAACATCCGCCATAGGAATCCAATATCAATAAATGTTAATATTAGGCGCTCCTATGAATCTTTAAACTATAAATCTAAAACTTTTACTAGTGTAAAAACCTCCGTAAATAATTTAAAGCGTTATAGGCCTAATAGCGACATATCTGTTTCATAACTGAATTTGCATTTTTATGATATTAAGAATGAAAGTTACCAAACAGCATCCTAGTGGTTACATAGATTTTTTTTTTTGGTAAACAGACCTGATGAATTCGTTGAATATTTTTGCTATGAATTAATTGGAACTGGTGGTATAAGATGACCTTCTAATTTAAAATCTCCATTGTAGTAGTGCTCATATCTGCAAATGTCTTTTTCAATAACAATAAGCAATAAGCAGAGATGGAATCAATAATGGTGAAGCGCACTAGTAGCTAAGAGCCTATTTACTCTAGCCTTGAAGACACCTAAATTATAATATAATAGAAAACTGAGCTTTACTGTTAGGTTACTCTATCTTATAAGATCATTTCCATTACGTATCGTCCTTAGACTATTTGCTGCTCTATTATTATTTTTGTCCAAATCATCAAGGATCGTAAAATTTCTAGCAATTAAGTTAATAAACTAGCAAAATGACCATAAATAAGCAAACTTGTGTGGGAACGAGAAAATACAAGTGTTTGTGGTGAGCATGTTTTTGCTGCATCCGAGAATAATTATAGTGTCTCGTCAGCCATGATGAATCGGCATCATGTTGTAAATTAAATGAATTTTGACGCATAAACTTGGTGTAACTAATGTAACGTCTTCATCCTATTCAAATTTTTAGTTAACGTTAGACTAGTCTTCGATATGTATGACTAGATCTTTCTATTATAATGGTGATTTATCGTTTGTGGATCGTAATTTACATCATCATCTTCAAGCTTTTCATTTTACACTTTTAACATTTGCATCACGAATTTTGAAACTATACATATGGCGTCTGCTAGATCTACTTCTACCATACAGTTACCGTGTAAAAATGATAGGTGCTCCTTGGTCAGACTGGCTGCCAGATTTCCTCCTTCAGACCCGTTTATCTGTTAAAACTACGAATGATATCCCATCAACGGCTTAGTGTAGTTTCCAAGGCATTGAAGAAAACGAATTAAAATTTCCAATCAAATAGATATGAAAATATGACGGTTTCCTACGCTGACTTTACTTAATTATAGGCCGATGTTTTCAAGGGAAATCAACTCCGGTAAAGTGTGATCATTGTTTACGTCCTAAAGGGTCATGGCACGTGATACCTATATGCTGGATACAGTAATAAAAACATATTATCATATAGTGTGTTTTCCGGGTATTATATAAGTATAACACTTATTATGTGTTAAAAGAAGAGGTTAAGGATGTATGGTCAATGATTAACATATAATAATAATAAATGTTTGATAATTGATTAAGATTGTATTTTGAATAGTTTTTTTTAATTCTTGATAGGTTCGCGCTTGACCACTATCTCACCTGATGGAAAGCGACGATTCGGTCGACAATAGAGCGCGCTTACCTAGAAGTAACCTATTCACTCTTGACTTAAAGATTCCCGGGTTGTAGCCATCAGGAAACACAGATTCCAGCAAGGAATTCCACTCCTTAGCTGTACGCACCTAGGTAGTAGTGCTGATGTTAGCAAAGAAAAGATGGATAGATATATGGATGGTATGAGGAGTGATATAAAAAAAGGGAGTAAGTGATAGCGTAATGGGTGACAAGATAGAGTGGAAAAAAAAACTGTTGCGCCGACCCCAAATAACACAGAACAAAAGTAGGAAGATTATGATGGTAGTAGTACTGGCGCTGACGGATTTAATTATTTTATGGTATCTAAAAGGTTAAATATTGGGTAAGACAACTGGGCAAAATGAAATTATATTTTTTTTAAATTATTATTACTAAATATCCAATTATTAAAACCTTTTTAACTATAGCAGCAGGTATGATAAATGATACGATATCATTATTGAGTTGCAAAAATATTACGAAGGCCTTTTCAAAAAATCTTAGAACAATGATCTTAATGTGTTATGATAACTTTAGTGCGTGTTAAAAAAGACTAACATTGAAGTGTGAATTGACAAAGTTTGGGTTACGTAGCATCACACCTTTTTATCTGGTAGTGAAGGGCAATGTCACATGCGACAAAACGTGTCTTGCACACGATAACTTTTTTTGCCGTCATAAAGGTTTCTTCAACTATCTAATTATTACTTTTAAACCGTCATAAAGGAGAATTTATGGTGATTGAATTTATAGGCTTTATTACGAGTCATATTTTTAGACTCCAAAAACCTTGAAGCTGCTTTGTTAGATTCCAAAAAAGCAGTTTGATTATATTAAAATAGTGAAATATTCCAAAGTATCAGTGCAAAAACACCTCGAGGCAAACAGGATTTTCAATCTTAATTTGAAAATATCCTTTTAGTGTATCTGGCGGTCATACTACTAAAGTAATCTACTCATCAACTTCCTAAGCTGAATCATAATGAATCCGTATCTTGCATTCTCTCATTGCAACTGGAAATGAGGAACCCCGTTTTAGGCTTCATCAATTACACAGACAGAAATGATAAAGGTTGTTGTGCAAAAACAACATGATATACACATATCCAGTACAAATTTGTGAAAACTAACACAAGTGCAGGTTTCACAACGGTCCAGTGCATCGGTTTCAAAACATCCCGTACTTGCACATTCTGCATCCGGCTGTTGAAAACGTTACCCTTTAGTTTCGTTTATTCAGTTATGGATAACGATAATGTTTTGTTGTTATTGCATGGTTCATTTATTGAAGTGTTTGTAATGCATCTAAATTATGATTACTTGGTTCGTATTGACTCAATTAAAAGTCTTGAATTTTTTATCGTAAATTGTTTTCATTTTTGACTGGCCTTTCGGTCTATTGGTTAGTGGCCCTGACTGCTATGCCGGAGGTCATGGGTTCGATTCCCACCCAGGACATTATTTGTGTGATGATCACGATCATTTGTTCTGTGTCTGGGTGTAATTTATCTATAATATGTATGTATTTAGAAATATATAAGTATGTTTATCAGTTGTCTAGTACTCATAACACAAGGTCTGCTTAGCTTGGGACGAGACGGCGTTGTGTGATAGTTGTGGAATATTATTATTATTATTCTTAATATCTTCTCTTTCCACAAAATTATCAATTCCTAATGAATGGTATTTAATAGAATCATAATTCTGCATCCACACGCTGGTCCAAAAAAAAAGGTTTGACCTTATGCATCTAACGGTGTAGAACATTACCTACTTTCAACTTTGAGTTAACTAGAAAGATAGATAATATCAACTAGATTAACATCTTAATTTATAATGATACTAGTGATTTGATAAATGCAATTTTATTTTACAAAAAGGTCAACCACTCCATCAAAAAATCAACAATTGATTGTTAAGCATATTTATAGTTTTACTAACATGATGAATGTGAGTGCATTGAAGAAAGTTATATAGTAGCAAGTTCATTAGCACCTTAGTTTATATTGATACTAGTGAAAACTTGATAAATGCAATTTTATTGGTGGTTCTGGTGTTTCTGGTATTGTTTGCTTGTTATTTGACACCGACTTCCGAAATTAAAGTTATTTTGAACGTTTTAGTGTTTTGTTTTTTTTGTAGCGAAGTCGGTATTTTTTTTTTTTGTAAAAAGTTTATTATTTCACACTTTTTAGTTGTGATACACTTATAGCCAGAGTATCTACCTATTTCTCATGACAATTCAAATTAACCCAAACACTGCTAGGTTACATTATTTTATTATGAAGCTCCCATCCACCTCCGGGCTCCATCATCAGGTCAGATCGATAGTACCTTATAGCCAAAGTGCATCTCATGACAATTCTAATAAGCCCATTCACGGCTAGGTTACATTGATTAGTTACGGTGTTCCAGTGCCTACCTTCCGGCTCCATCATCATCATCAGATCACTTCGATGATATCATTTTCAACAGAACTATTCAGAACCATTTATTTGTTTGAATTGTCATAGTTACTTAACTATCTTCATTGTGATCTCTATGTGAGAGTGAAGTTCCGTTGGCCATTTCTGGTCTTCTTCATCAGTTCCACTTCATCAAATGTTCCTTATTGACTGTAAATGCTTAAGTTATCAATGAAAATACCAAAATTACTATATAGTTGCCTAAAATATTTGAGGAGTTCCCTCGATTCCTCATGAATTCCATCATCAGAACTGGATTTTGAAAAAAATGGGACCAATCTGGCAGCATATCCTTTTAGGGGAAAAAAATATTTGCAAATCGTTCTATAAACGACGGAGTTTTGAGGTAACAAACATAAAAAAATGATGATAAAAAAAATACAACCGAATTGAGGACGTCCTCCTTTTTTTGAAGTCGGTTAAAAAAGGGCAACCACTTTATCAGACAATCAACAAGTGAATGCTAAGCATCAATGTTTATGGTTTTACTAACATGATGAATGTTGAACTAATTACAAACTCATACAAGTGGAGCTACACAGATGACATACATTTTATTATGATTAATAATAGCATAGTGTTACGTGTGTAAGTTTCAAAGCAACTGAAAGTAGTTGTCTGCATCATCTTCCGCATTCGCTTTCGATATGACGTAGATAAAAAAAAGAATTTTGAGTAATGCCCACCGGACTCATAGGCGTGTCTATATAGTTTTGGCATACATAGCGACATTTGAAAGTTGATTTTGAAGAAAATATGATTTATAGTGCAAAAAAGACGCAAAATATTTCTAATAATAATTTTATTTGTTAAAGAATAATTAAGCTGTCAATAACCAGTCTCTGAATAAAATAATATATTTACTTGTATTGAAAAGAAATTGTCCTAAATTTTTTGATTAAATATATATTTTTACATATTGAGTCAGATAATATTTTAACTTTTTCTAAAGGGTATATTTTTATCGTTACATCAAAAATCTTATTCTTTACTAAACTTACCAATTGTACACGTAAAAATAATAGATTTTATACAATTATTAGGGGACTTGGGGTACGACTCGGAAAGGTTAAGTCAGAACGTGCATGGTAAAAAACCAGCCAGAAGAGTATAATATTTTAGTGCACAATTGTTATTTTTGGTGGAACGAAGGTATATTTTGAAGTAGAAAACAAGAATAAATTGAGGAGCAGTTGAATAAAATTTAGGAATAGTTGAATTTACCCTTTCTATAGTAACAGCTGTAATAATCATAAGCATAATCAGCTTTTTTAATGTTCCCACTGCTGGGACTCAGGCCTCCTCTCTAAGAGAAGGAATGGGCCATAATCCACCACGCGGGCCCAGTGCGGGTTGGTGAATGTCACATGTCTTTGAATTTTTGGTTCTAGGACATGCCGGTTTCCTCACGATGTTTTCCTTCATCGTTTTGAGAGCAGTGGTGATGAAATAAATTACACAAAGTAATGCGCCTGGTTGGGTTTGAACCCGCGTCCTACAACTCGTAAGTCGGGGCCGTTACCGCTCGGCCACCACTGCTCAACAACAGTGGTAACAGCTGTAGCTCACAATTTTTTCTATATTTCAATAAAATCGACAAATCAGGTACTAATTTGAACTGAATTTCTTTAGCTGACTGTCTCAAATAATAACATTACAGACAACAAACGTGACGTACTTGGCTATGTTTATAAAAATGTGACCGACATTTTGGCCACTTTTAGCACGTTTGGCAAAACATAACGGGGTCACAAGTACTTTTGTTTATGTTTTATTTCGCCTGGTTTTGTTGTCATGCCATTTTTATCCGTTAAATTACATTCTTGGAAGTATCTTTTTATTCTGGTCTACCTCATCTGACCTCAAGATTTATTATTGTCCGATTTTTTACCTGAATTTTACAACAAGAACAATAAGTAGATGAAAGTGATGTTTTTAAATACTGCAGTTATATTCTAACTCTAAATATCTATTGTTGTTATGAAACTTCTGACTTAGTCTTAGATACTCATTTCATATAACCTTTTTTTTTATTTTTTCAACGTCATTATTACACTAATATTACAAAGGCGTGATTGTGTATGTTTGTTGCTTCTTTACACTCGAACGGCTGAACGGACTTGGATAAAATTTGGCATAGGTACGGGTAGATCCTGGAATAGCAAAATTATATTTTTTAACCTGGGAGACCCTTAGGAAAATTATCAATTATAACGCGGGCGAAACCGCCGCCAGCTGCTAGTCATCCACATTTAAAAATCGATAGCTGTCTTTTATTCTATATTAGATGAAGTTTGAAAGTTGCGCCAGTGACTGAAAAGTTGAAAGGGAATCGTTTGTCTTGGTATGGCCATGTAAAGAGGAGGAATGAAACGCATGTTACTAAAAGTGTTATGAGTATAAATGTGGATGGATGGAGAGGGAGAGAGAGACCAAAGAAAAATGGATGGATTGTGTGAGAAGTGATATGAAGGAAAAAAGAGCTAGTGATAGTGTGACGGGTGACAGAACAGCCCCCCTAGCCAAGTTGCAAACGATAAACGTGAACGCTTAGTAATCTCCAATAGATTTTCAACTTTATACCTAAGAGCATAAAGTTGAAAATCTATTAAAGACTACTGAGCGTTAGCGACCGGAACGAACGAAAACACTATGTAATCTTCAATAGATTTTCAACTTTATATCCAATAACATAAAGTTGAAAATCTATTAAAGACTACTGAGAGTTTACGTTTATCGTTTGTGACTTGGCTAGGGGGGCTGAATGGAAGAAAAAAACGTGTTGCGCTGACCCCAAATAAAACAGGATAAGGGCAGGAAGATGATGAAGAGCTCTCTTTTATTCTGTCAGTCCTCATCAGTGCCAACCTTATGCAGGCTTTATCCAACATATAAAACATTCTTTTCTTAAGGTACATTTAAGAAATAATAGCTCTTAAACTATACTAAAAACGAATAACCTTAAGAATAGTGACATTACTTCGAGTGTTCCCATAAATATCTTCATTGCGTGCGAAACAGTTACACCTACGTAATTACGGAATTATGGTTTCCGCTGTTATGGCGATTCAAAACGAAAGTTTATGGATGACGGTACAGCGTTTACTAAGTTAGAAATATATTTTTTTACTATTGGTAGGTGTGCTTGACCAAAATCTCACGCTCACCTGGGACCATGGGCGTTCGGAAGTAACGAAAGAGAAAGCGATGGTCCTGTAACTGTTACTGATGTGATTTTAGTCAGCAAAAGTCTGACACGCCTTCCCACTCCACCTTAGAGCGAAAGAAGCCATTGGATGATTTTCTACTTAAGAAAAAAAAACCTCATCCAGGAAGCATGCTTACTAATAGTAAACAATGATATGGTCGACGATGGAGCACGCTGGTATAGAAATATTTTATTTACTTTTGATTAAAATAACCCTAGGTTATAGCTATCAGGAAACTCACGACTCCAGTAGGTAATTGCATTCCTTAACTGTAGGCACAATTAATGTATTCCCAAAACGTTTGGTTGAGGGAAGTTGAGAAACCTTTTACTTATAAGTCCCGTCATTGTTCCATTAAAGATCTGTAGAAGTGCAAACGAGCTAAGGGTTAGTATGCTAAGATTAAGAAACCACAGTGACAGAAATGTAGAGACCCCAAAAGATATAGATGGACAATGTAAAAGATGTCATGGCTGTATGAAGAGAACTACGCTTGTTTCAAATAGTTCGGAACACATTTTAGAGGATGATAAACTGGTTAAGTATCTATTATTACTTCTATAACTTTTTTTATTTGCCTGGTTGTCCCTCGCGGTTTCACCCGCGTCTTTGGTTACTGCTCCGCGCCTATATGTCATATCGTGATGTTATATAACTTATAGACTTCCTCAATAAATGGAATATGCAATATTAAAAGAATTTTCAATTCAAACCTGCAATTCCTGAGATTAACGCGTTCAAACAAACAGCTGCCATCTTCCCGTCCGATTATAACTTAGGTGTTGAAATACCTAAATTATAATCTAAGCTATAATCTAGACTAGAGTGAATAGGCTCTTAATAAATTAGTGCGCCTCACCATCGATGATTGCATCAATGCTTATCATCAGGTGGAACGCACTCAAGCACCAGTTTATATCAATAAAAAAAAATAGATGGTTTTACACAATATTGAAGGAGACTGGCTTTAAGTTTCCTGACATTTAAGCAAAATGCTTCCATATAAAATGAGTCATCCTACCTTTGAATACTCGTCGTGAAGTATGATTGAGGGCAACACATTATAAATGCAGACGATAGACTTGTGGCTTTTCAAATCACTATTAACACAGAACCTTTGATCCCCATTGCAAAGTTGTTTCGTGCAGCAAATCCTTTTGTGTTGTCTGCTTTCTTGTTTGTCCTATTTCTGATAATGATGGAGAAACCTCGGAAAGGTGCAATGGTTTGGTCTAGGTATACGACCTGTATCTGACAGTTTGATTATAATATCGTATACATCGAAGGACTGGAACAATTTGCCTGCTGCGGCCTTCCCGTCTGATTGGACATAGGCCTCCCCCAAGCGTCGCCACAACGACCGCTCCGGTGCGTCTCGCAACCATCGGATTCCCGCGACCCTCACCAGATCGTCGGTCCACCTTGTGGGAGGCCTTCCAACGCTGCGTCTTTAGGTACGTGGTCGCCACTCCAGATCCTTTCGTACCCATTGACCATCTGTTCTGCGTTCAAAGTTCCCTGCCCATTGCCACTTAAGTTAGGTGATTCTTCGAGCTAAGTCGGTAACCTACGTTCTCTCGCGGTTCCAAATCTGTGATCGGCAAGAGATATGGTGTGGGAAACACTGAGTTAGAATAATCACCAAATAAGTTACGGTACAACTTCAAAGCTTTTCTTTATCATAATAGCCCGTTCATATGTATGTAATTTTGCTGCCATCAAGTTGTGTTCGACTTTCACTCTTGCGTGACTAACTCAAAAATGATCGCACGCAAAAATATTTTGTAGTCGTATATTACCCAATGAACAAAGCTAGCACAGGTGAATGCTTTATCAAAGTAGGTTTTAAACTCGGCGTAGTTAAAATATGATCCAAAAAAAAACAGACCGCTAAAAAAATTAAGACAAATACTATATTTTCCTTCTGTATTCCTAGAAGAAGAGTAATATAATTGGATGTACTTGAAATATACTACCTAAACTACATATAAATATTCATACACACTTAAACAAAAAATTATAAAAAAAAAACAATTATAATAAAAAAAAACTATTATAACTAAAAACAACTTAAAGTATGATGTCCATAAATTCCTCCACATTGTTCTCAACTGGTAATGTAGCCAAAAAACTGGTGTCATTACCACGCTGTTCAATGCTTATCTTCTGTACAAGTTAAAGGCTAGCCCTTGGGTCACGCGAAGTGTCAGCAACGCGTTTGCATACGTGCTTATACAATTTGTGAGCACTCGGACCCCACAATCCTAGAGTTCCAACCCCAAACGGCTTAAAAATTCGCTTGAGGTTCTCGCGTTAGGAACGTTCCACAACGGTACGGCAGCGTAACTAGGTCACGATGTCACAAAACATTATGATTGACTGTGTGACCAACAGTGGCCAGGTGAGAGGTACACATCATAGAGCTGCATTCATTTTCTTGGCTGCGAAAACTGTCAACACTGCCATGGCATCCTAGTGAGGCATGGGTCTTATAGTGTTTGCCACATCTGTAATTCGTTAAATGAGGAGGACATAGGCCTTAGGAGTTTCTCATTGTTTTTATTTTTAATAAAATAATTATCTCCACAATATGAATGACTCCGGTATTGTGAGTGCGTTCTCAAATATTTAAACTCACATACATAAGACACTTTTACACGCTTTATTTTAACAGTACAGTTTTATTATTCTAAATATACAAGTTCCGTTCAAGAAATATCAGCTCGATAAACTCAAGATTTATCTCATGATGATAAAGATATAGATCTCATATTGATGAAATATACAAAATCTAGTATTTTCTAATCCTTTTAAAGTACTGACGAACTCGATTTAAATAATGCAAGTCAACATGTCCTTATGATATAGTCAAAGTGTCATTGAAAAATCCGAAATGATTGAGATTGACCTGAAGCCATTAAATACTAATGCATGGTCAATGTCTGCAGCTGGATTTGGGTAATAGATTACGACTGTCTCTCTTTGAATTGGAGGATTGACTCCTACATAGTGATCAAACGCGACCCTATCCAAAAGAAACAAAAAACATATACGAACAAGGTTTACATCAGAAACTGCCTAAATAGTTTCTACTAAACCTTGAGAAGCTCTCGTAGGTAAAATAATATCAGCGGCAATTAGGCTAGGACTTTCTTAATATACCAAGATTCCTCCTTAACTCGCAATGTACGTTAGACCATTGGTCCCAGCTGTCATTTATAGATCTTTGAAAGTCGTTATGGATAGTCAGAAGCCAGAAAACTTGGCATCAGTCTTGGACACACTGGACACCAGTGTATCCTGCTGAATTTGGGTAAACTGTAAGCCAACTCTAACACTGCTTTGGTTAGGTTAGGTTAGGCAGACAGTTTTTGACCTTCCCTTTAGTAAGTAGCCATTATAACCGCTCCTTGACTGCACAGAACCCCTAGCCAAGTTACAACCGTTTCGTTTCAATTCTCTTGTGTCGAACGCCTCGAGTACGCCACGCCACCGATTCCTTTGTCTGACCACGTGACTGAGCGTTGAGGGGGGCAGGTGTCACTACACACATACGACCCTTAGGATTCTCGAATTCCCTCACAGACGCCCTGAAAGACCTGAAAGGCCTAATCAGTTTTTGGACGGAGGTGGGTTGGTAGAATAAGCCCACCAAAGGTTTTGGCCGCCATAGCCCACGCACAATGGTCCGCATAGGGCTAAATGCGGTAACCAGACTCCGATAGATAGATAACTGTCGCAACACCTTCTACATCATACCATGTCTATATAATGAACCACGCCCTACACTTGTCACTCTTCTAGAAATATTGCATCGTCATGGTACTCGAAGTCTTTAGAATCGATAACATGTTATGTTATATTACGCAGTCACCTGGTTCAGTGGCAGTGAAAGTTAGACTCTCGTATTGTTTTGTTATTTTTTTAATCTATTTCAATGGTATCGTAGAGTACTCTGTCTTTTTGTAATCAAGCAGTTTTATTATGTATTTTTTTAGATGTACTTGTAATAGTTTACTGTAATTTTGTCTATTATTTTTTATCTCAATGATTTCAAGTTGAAGTTCTTATTAAAGACTTTGTGATCCATTTTGAAAACGAACGGAACGAAATATCTTTTTCCAAAAAAATGGTGAGAAAAAAGGTCATCTACCTAAATGATTAGTTTTTGTAGATTTTTCCACATGATCAAGGGCTGCTGTCCAGGGATTAAACGCTTGGTGTACGCCTGCGTGAAGCTTGCATACAAAACTATGACCTACTGTCCAAGGACGCGTAGCTTCATAGACGCGTATTCGTCATTATACGTTTGGTGTATGCCTGCTCACAGCTTACTTACAAAATTATGGAAGTATCGACGGAGGACGGACGGCAACGTCTTGCCGTCGAATCGTTGCCGATTCTTTGACAGAGTTTCATAGTTTAGTATGAATCTACGCGTTCGTGGATAGTAGGGCTAACCTGAAATATTTACTCATATTATGCTCAGTAGTATACAAAAAAAGCTTGACCCACAAACGACGTACTAGGAGGTCATAAACGTCAAGTAATCATCAGTTTGCTGACATCCATTAGCAAACAAACATAGGCTCAATGACACGACTGCACGCAAATCTAAAACCACGTTAACTGCATTTTTAATCAAAGGATTTCCAACCCTATGTCTAGTACAACAAAGTTTTACTGAAGTGGATTAGTTTGGTATTATTCTTGAACAAATTGCATTGCAATGATTAGGATGTAAATAATATTGGTAATGATCTAATGATCTACTTGGTGATCTGTTTTCTGGGTCATTGTCACTTATCTACCATTTATAGGTAATGTATAGTAAGACATACTTTTTTCTAGGTTTAAGCCTCTAGAAGAGTGATGATCAGATCTCTGTGCCTTTAATCTATGAGAGCATATAAAGTTGGTATGACCGAATACAAAGGGTAACTGGAAGAACACGGTCTCGGTCGATAAAAATTAGCTCTCTCACTCACTTCACTCAAAACGTAAGAAGTTATTAAATGATTTCCAAGAAAAAATGCCATTAACAATCAAGTTTTTCAATCATTTTGACTGATAGAATTAAAAAAGTCAATCTCAATTTCAATCTTATTCTTTTGTCTATAATCTTTCGCCACTTTGATGAGCTCTTATAGGCTTTCGATCTTCGTCTATTATGATAAATTAGAGCTTTGTAATCATAGAATTCCTCCTAGCTAATAGTTTAGAAATTTTTAAGAACGTTTAATTTCAAAAGACCTTGACATAACTATTTAATACTATAATCAATTAATATATTTTTGTTGCGTATTATGTACTGACACGTAACGTCTCTCCATACCATGTGATGTCGGGGTCATAATCAAGCTCCGATGGTGCTTTCTCTACAGATTTTGTGTATCTATTTTTTCGCTTTCCATCAGGTGAGATAGCGGTCAAGCGCGAACCTATCAAGAATAAAAAAAATCTAGTTGCCCATAGTATTTAGTAGGTACCTTCATAATGGTTTATGCTCAATGAATGGCAATTATTATTTCGAAAATGATATTAAATTATTTTTCTACAAAGACTCAGCCTTTGTCGATACTCTTAGATTACACAAATATTATAAAGGTTGATATTATGTGTGCGTCACTCCTACACGCTCGAACGGCTGATTGGATTTAGATGAAAATTGGTACACGGGTAGACTATAACCTGGAATATCATCATCATCATCATTTCAGCCGAAAGACGTCCACTGCTGGACATAGACCTCCCCCAAACGGGGGGGGGGGGTTGCCATAATCGCCACGTCTAGCAGGCGGGTTGGCCATCGCAGTGTGGTTGTTGTAATGTACAGAGGATGCTGCTGCCCATTCTCTAGTATGTCCCTTAGTCGCCTCTTACGACACCCATGGGAAGAAACGGCATGATGTTATTCAATATAAATAAATGGTGGAATAGATAGCTTTTATCTCAGGAATGTGTTCCATTGAGGTATTTTTGTACTTACACAACGCTGGTAGGAGCTTATAAAAGGTAAAACAAAACCTAACGTAATTTGAATGATGTAAGTTGCCTAATAAACTGACCCACTTTGTATACACCTGACAAGTTCACATTACACAATTGAAGTACCAGTTCACATTATATATCTTAACGCCTCTAAAAATACGAACTAGGCTACGAAAGTGGCCCTCTTTACATAACACTCTAGCAGAAAAATATTTAACCTGAATACATAATATTATTATAAATATTTTGATTATGGTGAAAAATTTATTGTTGCATAAAATGTCGTTTTGCATATGTTTTGGATACACTATTGTAATAATACTGAATTATAATTTTGGTGTCTTCAAGGCTAGAGTGAATAGGCTCTTAATAAACTAGTGCGCCTCACCATCAATGATTGCATCACTGCTTACCATCAGGTGGGATCGCAGTCAAGCACTGGTTTATATCAATTAAAAAAAATATATATATTTCGCGAAATTTTCTCATTTTCTATTATCGTTATTTTTTATGTTCACTTAGTCTTGACTGAAATTTAGTTCCCCCATTAGTAGTTAGGTATAGTAACATAGTATGACTAAAATTTACTAGTAGTAAATTTTGTAGTATTTATTTTTGTCTAGCTTCTGTTGGTGGTATAGCCTAAGTGAAAGTACAAAATGATCCCAAGAGAACCTACACTCCAAGACAAAAAGTATACTTTGTCCTATTCCAGGACATGATTCACTCAGGAGTGATTCGTGAATCATGTCCTGGAATAGAACTATAGGCTATCAAACATATTGCTTAAGGATTTTACATAATTATAGTGTCTCAAACATTAACCTTGTTAGGGCAGAGCAACATATTCTTACAATTAGGTACATGTATTATACCGTACATTATATCACTATAATACCACACATGACTTTATTATATTAAATTATTAATTTTACAATTGCATACATTATGCCCTCTCCTAGAGAGGAGGCCTGAGTCCCAACAGTGGGAACATTATAAGGCCGACTATGCTATGCAATGCTATACATTATGTAATATATTAATTAATGATTACATTAAGTTACGTCACAAAATTGCAATACCTACTATGTTAAAATATTGTAAATTAATTGGTAAACTATATTACTTATTTATTTAAGCATTTTATCCTCCACAGATTTTTTAACTTTATAATAACATTTTTCTATAAATAGTGTATCTTCTATACATATAATAAAACAGTAAAATTATTTTGCGATGGTATTAATTGGCGCAAAAACTACTGAACCGATCCTGTTCAAATTTTGCATACATAATCCTTATAGGTCAGTGCATCTGTTAGGCTATAAATTATCACGCTATTTGCTATGGGGGGTGAGCAATAATCCAAAACGTCCGTGTTGAACGACATTTGCCGCGAGTTCGATTCCCAGCTACAGTTAAAAATTTTGTCATTATTTTATCTTCTTTTTTGTAATAAAATAACTTTTACCATTTTTTCAAAATAAAATTGACTTTTCTATTCGATATCTTCTAAATATATTGTAAAAACTAATCAAAAAACATAATAAAATCGAATTAGTCAAATATGGCACCACACGCAATTATTCAGATACTCGCAACGCCATCTAAAGACTCAAAGTAGAAATAATGATGACAATGACAGTTGAACTTTATATTTGATAGATGGCATTGTGTATTTTACGTAATTTTCTGAATGGCGGAAGAATGACCATCGCCCACGTTTGCAGACAGTTCTACTGTTCAAAATTGGAGGAAAATAGTTATGGTTAAATTGGTGTTAGACGGAGGCATTTTTAACAATCCCACTGCTTTTTTTTTTCCATGATTGTAACAAGATTGACCATGATTATTCAAGGGATATGAACCAAAAAAGGCGATAAACGTAAACAAGTATATGTATTTAATTATTGATTTTAAAATAACATGGCCAAATTTTCGGAAGGGGTTGCATGGCACCTTGTGTTGGAAGGCCCCAGGTAGACCGATGACCTGGTGAGGGTCGCGGGAATCCGATGGATGCGAGACACACAGGACCAGTCATTATGGCGACACTTGGGGAGGCCTATGTCCATGATAATGATAATGATAATGATGGTACTTTTTTTTTCTTTTTTTAAGAGTGGAAATCATCCAATGACTTCTCTGGTTGGAGCGAGAGGGCGTGTCAAACTTTTACTGACTAAAACCACACTTGTGTCCTTCAGTTGCGCTTTGAAACATCTCTTTGAGGAGCGCGTGGATCACTACGTGCTGTTGACGACTGGGCTCGGTTCGGTTAATTACCGGACGGCCGGAGGGCTAGCTACCCATTGTTCGATGTCTGCAAGCCTGCGTCTACCGTGGCTGGTCGTCGGGGTCGGAATCTCGGCTCGGCGTGAGGACGTTCGTTCCCTCACGCGTGCGGCCTCCTCCTTCGCTAGCATTGCGGCTTTGCAGAAGGAGGCGACCGCCTACCATTCCTCCTCGCTCTGGACTATAGCCCAAACCAGGCCCCGGCGTGAGAGGTGACTGACGCCGATTGCCTCCACGAGGACACGGCGGTGATCCGCCCTTGCGGGACACACCTCTGCATGCTCCACTATGTCTTCCGGGATGGCACCTTGCGGCCTAATAATGGCGTGATTTATTGTTTGCAGTTTCTGCTCCATATAAAACGGGGTCGAAAGTGGTTTACGTTCCTGATCACTGATGTATCTCAGATTCCTGGCAGCCTTACGTCGACATCTGGACGTTACCTCCTTGCAGTGAGTGGTGACCAACACTGGAACAACCCTCTGAGGGAGGCCAGTCTCAGGGATAACACTAATCGGCTGCTACATTTGTTTACCGTAATTTCATTGTTTTATGGATACACAAGCTCAGGACTGTTGAGGGTGTTTTGAGCGGTTTCTGTTCCGGATTCGGTTGGAAGTATCCTGATATTACCATTTTGCGAATCGCCCGGAGGACCCGGTATAACATGCGGTGGAGGTCTATCACATTTGGGTGAACCGCCGTGTCCTCATAGAGGCAGTCGGTGACAGTGACCTCTCGGTTTGGCCATCAATATGCGAGTTTGATTGGGCGGGGATACACGCGCTCAAGATTTCGCCGAAATTCATTCAACGGGGACGTCAGTTAAATACACACCAAAAAATCCTAGGTAAATGAACAAGTAATTTTTACGCCCAAAATGAGCAAGCTGCAACAATCAATGCAAGCATGCTCTCGCAAATTCTTCATAAGTACTGTTGTGGAGGAAGATAGTTGATAATGATGATGGTAGTTTTTGGATTCACTGGCTTTTTGGCTTTGCACTATCAGTGCACGTTATTCAGCTGAAGGTCGGTGTCCCGATTATGATCCTTCATTTACCTCTACCAAAGCTGTCTAACGGCTTAAACTCTTCAGTCAAAAATTATTGAGGTGAACATTTTACGGGAGGTAACTCTTTCGAACAATCTCGCAGACATCGGCCCTAGAGGGCCCTATCCATTTGCTGACATCTCTTTGAGTCCGGTGTAGAATACAACGCGCCGTCGATTCAGGATTGCTTTGACGAGACGGCCGGACGGCACCACCGCAATCCCGGTTTGCGATGGCTGGTCATCGCCCTGCGGCTTTCAACACCCGGAGCATCACTTGCAGCGACGGTTAAGGAGTCAGAATGACCCTCATAGTTTCAGCCACCTTCTTCGATCGTAGTGCTTCACTGAAGGAGGCTACTGGTTGACATTTTCTCCACCAATCGCCTCCATGAGGACACAGCGGTGCTGGCGCTCCGACCAAGCGGGACCGACTTCCACCGTATGCTCCATCGTATTCTCCAGGCGATCCGCACAATGGTGATACCCGAGTGTTTCTTCCCGTTGAATTCGATACAGATACCTCCCAAAACACCCACATCCGGTGAGTCCTGCACAAAGAGAGGATGCCGTGACGCCTCTGTAGACACTCTTCAAAGACAGGCATTACCGCTGCGATTGTGACGTGCTCACTGTGGCGAGGGGTTAAAATCATACAATGTTGTTTCACCAGAACATAAACCAGAAACATACATAAACTAATTTCTTTTCTTCTGGGGTAGGCAGAAATGCCAACTGCTACGACCCTTACATATTCTTTCTATTCATTGACATTCATACATTTGGATCTGGACGAGTACATAACATGTTTCCTGAAGGTAATTTGCATTTTTACTTTTAACCGTTTTATGTTAAAGTACAATAAATAATTGCGTTGCTTTCAGAATGAATTGCAAGCTCAGAATGATTGTACGTTTTTACAAACTTAACGCAGACAAAGTCGCGGGCCACAGCTAGTTGTTTAATAAACATACTCACACATATGTGTGACACACATATAAAGTTTTGCCTTATGAGTGTGATATTTTTTTTAGGAATAGGAACGAAAAGCTGCATTTTTTAAGTTATAGTTGGTCTCGCGCCGGGCCTTTGTACAGGCCATGGTCCGGAGCGAGGAGGAGTGGTAGGCGGTCGCCTCCTTCTGCGAAGCAGTAACGCTAGCAAAGGAGGCGGCCGCACACGCGAGGCAATGGCCCTCGCGCCTCAGCCGCCGGGATTCCGATGCCGATTTCCGGCCAACGTAGGAGCGGGCTTGCGAACGGCAAGCAATGGGTAGCTCGCCGTCCGGCCGTCCGGTAACCGTCCAGACCAAGCCCAAACCATCGACGGCGCGTACTGTTCCACGCGCGCCTCAAGGAGATGTCAGCAAACCGTAGGGGGCCCAGCAGGGTCAAAGCCTACGCTGAATTTGGTATACCTTATTACAAAGGTATACCTACTAAATTCAGCTCAATCGGGATTTGCCCTAAACAAACTTACCTATAAACTTTGGTCATCATCATCATCATCATCATTTCAGCCGAAAGACGTCCACTGTTGGAGACAGGCCTCCCACAAGTGACGCCATGACGTCCAGTGCGTCTCGCATCCATCGGATTCCCGCGACCCTCACTAGGTCCGTCTTGTGGGAGGCCTTCCAACGCTGCGTTTTCCGGTACGTAAACTTTTCATCCCCATCGACCATCTGTTCTGCGAGCTATGTGTACTGCCCACTGCCACTTTAGTTTCGCTATTCTTTGGGCTCTGTATAAACTTTGAAGTCAAAAATTAAAAAAAAAAATATACCAAACCGAACTGTACACACTCTGTAACATATTTAAATTGATCAAGCCTGCTATTTATAGTCAGTTTTACATAACAATCTATAGTTGCATAAACGAGCGTAAATATTTCAGCATTCACTGATTATTTTAATCCATTAACTATTAACACGTAAAATGTAAACGTTCACTGACATCGAGAACCGAATTTGTAACCTTAACCGAATTGTATAACTAATAAAATAAAGTAAAAATAACTGTGCCACGTAACTTCCAAAAAAAAATATCTAACTGTATTCAAAATAACGGTGGTGAAAGTTTCTAACCAATACAACAGTGTCAAACTGGTTAATAAATTCAGTGGACAAACAAAAATGGACAGTATTCCGTTCTAAGATGAGTACAAAATCAAATTAAGGGTATTTTGTAGTTCAAAATTTTTTGATTGTAGCTAATCATTTTTTGTAAATAAAATACATGTTTCGCTGACGTTGAAAATAGAACATCGGGTATGGTTGAATAAAAAACCGACCAAATACGAGTCTTACTCGTACATGAAAGGTTAGACATAAAAATAATAAACTAGTGCGCCTTACCATCAATGATTGCATCACTGCTTACCATCAGGTGGGATCGCAGTCAAGCACTGGTTTATATCAATTAAAAAAAAATGTACATGAAAAGAATGTTTTAATTTTTTAATAAATTAAAGAGACTTCTTTAATTTATGTTTTTATTTATTTTTATTATTTGTCGTAATAATAGTAACTACCTAGATGTCTTACTTAATAATGGAAAATAACAATAAAAAAATCATGATCATTGAAAGGAATGAAGGAAAGCCGTTGGCTAACAGTTGGACACGATGGGCTAGTCATCATCATCATCATTATTTCAGCCGAAAAATGTACACTGTTGGACATAGGCCTCTCCCAAATGTCGTCATAATGACCGGTCCTGTGCGTCTCGCATCTATCGGATTCCCGCGACCCTTACCAGGTCATTGGTCTTCATTTCTGATGTGATCACGCAAGGAAACTCCGAGCACAGCCCTTTTCATTGCCTTTTGAGTAACTTTAAGCCTTCTGATGAGGCCCATTGTAAGCGACCACGTTTCGGAGCCATATGTCACACGCACTAGTCGTAGACTTTCGTATTGAGACACTGTGGTATATTGAACGAGAAGACACCGCGCAGCTTCCCGAACGCTGCCCAGCCGAGTCGGATTCGACGATTGACCTCTTTCTCGAAGTTAGACCTACCCAACTGGACCGTCTGTCTCAGGTAAACTTAGTCGTCCACAACTTCGAGGGCAGAATTTCCGATCTTGATAGGACTGGGTGCTACATGGATGTTACCATGACTTTGGTTTTGTCCGGTACGGGCTAGTAATATTATGTAATAATAATATGTTTTATAATGTATGATTTACATATCTATTATGGTTCATGAGATATAGCCCGCTGACAGACCGACGGACACACAGCGGAGGATTAGTAATAGTTTTTTTGGTTACTTTCCGGGCACGGAACTATAAAAAAACGATTAGGAAAAGACTTAAAGAAATTAAAATTTTACTTAAGAAGCAACGCTGTCCGGTGACTCTACACAAACTGACATTTTACTAGTAATGAGTCCAAAATGCACCTGTAACCTGAAGGTATTTAAGTCAAGACTTAATAGGTTAATTTTAGGTAAGCGTGCTCTATTGCCGACTTCGTCATCGGCGTGAGATAGTGGCCAAGTGCGGCTACGTGAGAATTTGATACCGTAAATGAATGTAATTTGGAATACTTTTCCAACCGTTTTCACTTGTGTTTGCTGTACCGTTTTGACTGAGTGTCTCTTAGTTAACAAGACACCCAGACCCGGAACAATTATCTGTATGCGATACAAATAATTGTCCCGTGCGGGTATCGAACTCTCGAGGCACAGCGTAGCTACCAATTGGTCAACCACTACGTCAACCATGCCATCGTATTTGTAACCAAACTTCTTTATCAACCAAGTTAACTAACTACAGTTATTTACGACAATCATTTTACTACCTTTGTTCCAAAACGTAACATAACGGTAGCTAACAATAGTCAAGAAAATTATAAAAAAAAGCAATCGTCGCCTCTTCAAGTATCAATCGAATGAACCAAAAAACCTATCAAAATCATAAAAAAAACAGCGAAGTATTCACTTAATTAAAAACAATCGCGCATCTCTATTTTGAAAAAAATAAAAATGGAGTGCCAAATTACTGGTGTACTTTCGAGTCACTGTAGTGTAACAGAAGCGAGACGTGTGTTTGTTTGTCTACTAATATGGTCGAAAGTGTAATTGAAGGCGAAAGTGAGCCTAAGGAGCCTTTCCAGTGTGTGGATGAGGTAATATGAATCAGCAAGGCCTTGAAAGATTTGTAGACCGTAGGCTCATAAATAACAAATTAAATTAAATTGTTGTTACGTAACTTTAATGCGATTTCTAGTGTTATTATTATTGTAATTATCTTTTGATATTTTAAATCACAAATCAGTGTTTTAAAGTAAAAAGTTAATAACTTAAATAATTCAAAATGAAATGATGTTCGTTGAGAAAAATAACGTTTGAGAACAAATGGTTAAGAGCGCTCAACCCGAGATAGATTTCCATACAGATATCTAATGGATATACCTAGGTTAGTATTGAAATCAAAACATTTTGTGGAAAACTCCAGTAAATAAATTTGAAAAATTACTATTTTGCGTGAACTTTGGCCGTTATAATGTGCTCATATATTTATGTAGTAAAAGTAAAGAAAATATATTTAAACCTTGTATATTTAATCGGGATTCTGAATGAAAAAGATCTCATAGATTTTTTTTTAGGAAAACTTAAAATGTTTTTAAAAAACACGTAGTTCCTGGAATAAGTCTTGTTGAATATTCGAGTGAGTGACGGAATTAACCGAATGCCAACAAAGCGTTTAGGCATTATCTCTCTTTTTTCGCGTTGCCTTTTTATCGAACATTGCGTTGGATGAAAAAAAGTCAATCTTTTAAATCATGCTCACGTTGACGATAGACAAATCGCGAAGTGCCCTCTTAAAATTTTAACTTTATTTTTTGTTATAGGTAACCCGTGTATAAGGTATAAAAAAAAAAAAATTAAAGAAAAAAAAAGAAAAAGAAAAATTTTAATGAAAAAAATTCCAGAAAAAAATCGAAATTCATATTCTTAGTGTTATTACGGTACTACTCAGAAATATAGATAATAATTATAATAAATTTATTGAATCATTGTTACAAACGGTACTTTAAATTAAATAATCTTAATGTATTAATAGGTCTGTAACTAATTGCGGGCTTCAGTTGTGTAGTATACGGTGGTCCCCAATCTAGGCGGCGCCTGTATCTTGGGGACCGGAGTTGAATATGGTAAAAATAAAATTGCTTTTTGCCACTGGAGAATGTAACAAAATGTACATAAAAATAATATAAAAAATAAAATCTAAAATTGAGACAACGTTTAACGGTTCAGAACGTATATAAAAGTATAATAACAAGTATATAAATGTATAATAACAACAACAACGTATATAAAAGTATAATAACAACGTATATAAATAAAAGATGAGACAACGTATATCGGATCAGCTAGTAGCAAAATATTTACCAAATGAAACGATGATCTTAAAATATTCGCACTCTTTTAACACGCAATCAACAAAGTTGTCTGTTGACCGACATATAAAACCAATATCATTGGTCAACAAAGCGTTGAATTTGATATGTTGTAAATCTTTACATTTTCAAATACTTAAAATAGTAGAAAGTTATGAAGATGGTTTCAGTAAAAGTCTGGTCATATTGTGGTAAAATTTTGTACACTTAGTAATTTTTGTTTGGCTTGAAAATAATAACATTTATCAGCCTATATTGCAATGTACATGGTATATACCTATAATAAAAGATCTATCTCAGAAACTCAATCAAATTGTTCAATTCGAACTAGTAATTTCTGAGATTAGCGTGTTTAAAGAAAACAAACAAATTATACAGTTTTATAGTGTTAATATAGATATAGCTAAATGATTTCATCTCTGACTTTTGTTTGTATTTTTGAATTGCAGATAAAACTTACACAATAAATTCACACTTCATAGTTAAATAATTAATAGGTCATTTAAAATCAGATTTCACACTATGTGAATCATATGTATTTGGTTGCCTAATTAACACATATATACACATAAATAAATTATGAGACAATTCTATCAATAAGTCAGTTTATTGATAGAATTGTCTCATAATTTATTATTAATACCTTTTATATTTTTACTCAATTTTAAACTCGTAAAATTATTTATTAATTTTTTGTTTATAGTCTTTTTAAATAATATTCTTGTCAAATCCATTCTACTAAGGTATTATATTTTTGTTTTTTTTGGTTTGGTAATCAGATTCATAAAAGAGTTTGAAAATATTTTCCAAAATTAATATACCTTTTATTGTTTATTAGTATAATTAATACTAAAAAACAATAAAAGTAACAATAAAATTTATTGTATGGATTCAGTGTTTTTTCTAATTTTTACCGTCGGCAGCAGCTGAAAATGCATTCCTGTGAAAGGTTTTCAAATCTAAAGAACATAGAATTATCTATTTATAAAGTTTTGATTGAAAAAGCTATTTGATTGAAAACTTACGCCAACCAGCCAGAATTGTTCTATTACACGAATTTCACTGTTTTTTTTGTCGTAGCCCTTACTATCTCACTGTTGGGCAATGGCCTCCCCCAAGTCCTTCCAGACACCGTTTCAAACCAGTTCTCGCAATACGCATCCAGATCATCTCATAAAAAGTAATAATCTACATTTAGAGCCCACTTTCAGGAACGAAAGTTATCGCAAAGTTAATGTGACTGATTGCCAAAAGCGCGTTCGCTGCTTTGATTGGTTATATGAATTTGAAACAGCCGATGACATCTCTTAACTTGCATGATGTGATTATAATATTTATATATAGGAACTAGAAGTTAACTGTAATAGGACGAGCGAGAGCACATCTAAATAATATTGGCAAGAATTTGTCATCAACGACCAGTGTTGCGCCATCAATTTTATGCAATATGTATAATATTATTATGAATTAATTATCTAGGTTAGTCACAAAAAAGAAGAGATATCTATTAAAAGGAGAAACTGACTTCTACTAGGAGTGTGAAATTTTGCACATTTTTTTTTGGGTTGGAAAATCATGTAATGACATCCCCGCTCTTGGGCGGGGCGAGAGGGCGTGTCAGACTTTTACTGACTAAAAACCCACTCCTGTACATTCGTTGCCTTTCATACCAGGGTCGAATCTTCCTTTCAGAATCAGACCCTTGACCCGACTAGGCTTCGACCCTGCTGGGCCCCTACGGTTGCTGACATCTCCTTGAGGCGTGCATGGAACACTACACGCCGTCGACGACTTAGGCTCGGTCCGGACGGTTGCCGGTCGGTCGGACGGTAAGCTATCCATTGCTCGCCGTCCGCGAGCCCGCGCCTTCGGTGGGCGGAAATCGGGATCGGAATCCGGCTGGGGCGCGAGGGCCATTAGAGGTATTAAAAACATTCCCGAAAACGAAGTCGCGGGAAAAGAACTATTTGATATTAAAATATTGGATGAGAGCGCAGATGCTGGAAAAATATTACTGCCTGCTTAAATATTACTAAATAGCGATTTTGCAGTTAAACGAATGACCTCTCCTCTTGATATTTAAGATATTTCATTTTAAATTTTACCCCATTTTTTTTTTTTATTTTTTTTTTTCTTTTTTTTTTTTTTTTCGGTGGGAAAATCATCTTATGACATCCCCCGCCCTTGGGCGGGGCGGGAGATAGTGTCAGACTTTTACTGACTAAAAACCCACTCCTGTTCCTTCGTTGCCTTTCGTACCAGGGCCGAGTCTTCCTTTCAGAATCAGACCCTTGGCCCCGGTAGGCTTCGACCCTGCTAGGCCCCTACAGTTGCTGACATCTCCTTGAGGCGCGCGTGGAACAGCACGCGCCGTCGACGACTTGGGCTCGGTCCGGACGGTTACCGGACGGTCGGACGGCGAGCCACCCATTGCTCGTCGTCCGCAAGCCTGCGCCTACGATGGCCGGAAATCGGGATCGGAATCCCGGCGGCGATTGGGGCGTGAGGACCGTTGCCTCACGCGATCGGCCGCCTCCTTTGCTAGCATTACTGCTTCGCAGAAGGAGGCAACCGCCTGCCACTCCTCCTCGCTCAAGACCATGGCCTGTACCAAAGCCCGGCGCGAGAGATCGCCGCCGCCGATCGCCCCCACGAGGACACGGCGTTGCTCTACCCAAGTGGGGCACACCTCCAACGTGTGCTCCACCGTGTCCTCCGGGCGGTCCACACAATGGTGACACCCGGGCGTTTCTTCCGCACGAATCCGGTGCAGGAACCTCCCGAACTTACCATGTCCGGTGAGGACCTGCGTCATGCGGAAGGTAAGGACGCCGTGTTTTTTACCAAATTTTACCCCATTTGGAATTACTCCTGTATCGTACGCTTTTTTTTAAATGGAAAATCATCCATTATCTTCTTCCACTCTTCGTTTCAAACTTTTACTGACTAAAACCCAGTCCTATGTTCTTTCGTTGCCTTCCATTCCAAGGCCCGAGTTTTCCTTTATGCAGCGAGCCCATGGCCCCAGTAGGCTTCGACCCTGCTGGGCCCCTATGGTTTTGCTGACATCTCCTTGAGGCGCGCGTGGAATACTTCGTCCTGTTGGCGACTCGGGCTCGGTCCCTATAGGACAAACGGATGGCGAGCTACCCATTGCTCGCCGTCTACAATTTCGCGCCTTTGGTGGCTGGAGATCGCTCTGCGATTTTCAACGCCCAGGGCGTCTTAGGATGTACGTTCCCTCACTCTTGCTCTCTCAATCTTGTTAGCATAGTGATTAAACTAGTCATTGGATTAAACTAACATATTGCACCTGTTCGGTACTCATGTCTCAATGCTAATATGACAAAAAATTTATATTAAAACAATACAATAATTTCATAACAAATCTCGAACCGCATAGTAAACAAAACTTAGTACGTTTCATTGCAATTTAAGTAGGGCATTGGGTTGTCTAGAAATGCCTACCAGTGTGATTACTACCTCCAAATGGTATTTGCTTACTTCGTAACCGTGGTCACAAGTAGGCACTCGTGTTGCGTGAAATATGTATGCTAATTTAGATCTTATTGCGATAGCTAAAAGGCATCTGTTGGCTTAACTCATGTGTGACGTAGTGCACGGAATACAGTAGGTCAACGATGTGGAATTCATTCGACTGTAATAATGAATAATATGAATTTGGTAGTGATTTATTATTGCTAAAAATGTGGAGCATATAATTATGATATATTGAAGTTTGTGTAGTTAAATTAAAAAGTAATGCATTACTAATACGATGCCGTAATAATTATGTTATTAAATTGAATATTATTGATCAATGCTTATTCACTCACAACATTACAGCAGTTTGATACTGTATTAAGATTTAATTATTGTCATACAATATAGGATAGAGCAGTGGTGGCCGAGTGGTAACGGCCCCGACTTACGAGTTGTAGGTCGCGGATTCAAACCCAGCCAGGTGCATTACTTTGTGTAATTTATTTAATCACCACTGCTCTCAAATTGGTGAAGGAAAACATCGTGAGGAAACCGGCATGTCCTAGAACCAAAAATTCAAAGACATGTGATATTCACCAATCCGCATTGAGCCCGCGTGGTGGATTACGACCCATTCCCTCTCCTAAAGAGAGGAGGCCTAAGTCCCAGCAGTGGGAACATTAAAAGGCTGATTATGCTATTAAAGGATAATGTTCAATGGATTATTATTTATTTAATCGATACTTAATAATATGATGCCAAATATTTGGTTTTCATGCATAAATCACACACAACAATAACGAGTAGGTACAAATTAATAACTATTTCCGTTTTTATACTACTACAAAACTAATTTATAAATCTGCATGCAACCATTAGTGTCATTGATCCAAAATCACAGAAAAACCAGTTAGTGATTTTATACGCAATCTCAAATCACGTAATCTCTGTAATATTTAAATCTTCAATTAGTAAAGAATTTAGAGACAGCCTTCAATTGACCTACTGACTGATAACTACTACACTGTGGCCGCTTCCCATCAAGATTTATTGACCATTGGAACATTGAGCTTTGCGGAAACCTGTTTCTGGTTAGGTTTTGGTATTAGGAAACCGCATGACCTAAAATATTGATACCTACACTGCGAGCCACAGCTTGGTTGGGCGGTTCGTGTTCATCAATACATGTTTCAGTAATATTTAGTTTACACATAAATTGTATGTTCATTATTATAATGATCCATAGCTGTTCGTTAGTCTCGCTAAAACTCGAGAACGGCTGGACTGATTTGGCTAATTTTGGTCTTAAAATATTCCTGATAGTCCAGGGAAGGTTTAAACGGCGAGAAAATATGGGAAAATTCACGAAAAAAAAAATTCGAATACAACGCCATCTCTAATTAAAATGTAATTTTAAAATGAATTATGCTGGTACTGGTAATACCAATAGGTAGCGTTATTCTTTGATAGCTGAGCTAAAAGTTATTACAACATTCATTGACTATTAGGGTGGTATGAAGTTCGCCGGGTCAGTTAGTTATAAAAGTGAAAGTAAGTCTCTCTGTCTGTTACAGTCACGGTTAAACTACTTAACAGATTTTGATACAATTTGGTGCAAAGTAAGCTTGAACTTCAAGCAAGAACTTAGGATACTTAAGTATCTGGACCTGTAAAAAGAAAGAAAAAAAAAAGAAAGAAAGAACGACGACGACGACGAGACGAACGAACGAGGACGTTCAATATAAGATTGTTTCATTCTTATTTCCAGTGTGGGTAAGAGATGGCGCTAGTCAATCTGTATAGCTCTGTCTCTTACCCACACTCAAATAAGAATGAAACAATCTTACTTTGAACGTCATGTTAACCCCCCTGGCTTGAATTTCAACTTCAAGTCCGTAATAACCGACATTCACGCGGGCAAAAGCTAGTAACAAATATAACTATCATAAATATAAGAATATACAGATGATGCTGCTTCATATTAATTTTCTTAGGTGTCAAAGTGATAAGAAAAAAGTTTGCATATAAGTTAGACTTAGTAAATGAGCTAAGTAAGTTATCACCGCATTTTTCAAAAATACTCGTGACATTTATTTTAAAATGGAGAAAAACAAATGAATGATTAAGCATTTATTAACTAAAATAATTTAAATACAAAAGTAAATCATGAAATCTGGGGCCTTACCAATGTAGTTATAAAATGTTTTTATTTTTTCAGTGATACTGCAATCTGCATCTAAACCTAACTCAGGATTGTGCCAGAATTAAAACAATATAATATTGTATTTATAGAATATGTTAATTACGCACAAATTTCACAATAGGCTAACTTCATTTGAATTATTGTAGAAAGCGTAATCCATTCGCGATCTTTGCAAGAAACAGAAAAACCAAATGGAATGTCGATATGTGCGAATTCTTTCCACGCAAAACAGACTCTAGTCCAAATTCGCGTTTCGTTTTACGTAACACGCGTATTCTACGTCATATAATACATATAAAAATGACATAAACTAGTTACTTCTTTACGGAAGTTGTGACATAAGCAAGGGTTTACCAGATTTCGGCACAGTTGTACACTTATAGTGAAAACATAGAATAATTGTTAGAAAGTTATGCGTCTGAGGTACTATATTTTAGATTATAAGTGTTTGTCGTATGTAGATGCGACCGTGATTTGAATATTTTTTGTAGGTAAAAAAAAATTAAGAAGAAAACCTAAATTTTTTATCTATCCTTACATAACAAAGCTCCCTATTTCGTCAGTCTATCTGTCTGTATGAACGCGACAGACTCATAAACTACTAAACTGATTTTCATATAGTTTTCACCAATAGACAGAGTATTAGGTGATGAAGAAGGTTTGAATTTATATGATTTATGCGAATTGTAAAAAATCTTTTAACTTTTATAAATCTGAAGAGTTTCTTTGTTTGGTTGGACAAACTAATCTTAAGAACCACTGGTTCGAATTAAAAAAATCTTTCAGTGTTTGATAGCTCATTTATTGAGGAAGGCTTAAAGGCTATATATTATCACAATATAATCAATAGTAGCGGAGCAGTAACTAAAGACGCGGATGAAACCGCGGGGCACAGCAAATTAACTCTGTCTTTGATACTTCAACTTTCTGGTACTTGTAGAAACTAAACAAGTAACTAACGGACTATTTAATAAAAAAAGTTTGTGTAAGTGAATTTGATTTATCGATTACTTATTAAGCAGTGGTGGCCGAGTGGTAACGGCCCCGACTTACGAGTTGCAGGTCGCGAGTTCAAACCCAGCCAGGCGCATTTGTGTAATTTTATTTCATCACCACTGCTCTCAAAACGGTGAAGGAAAACATCGTGAGGAAACCGGCATGTCCTAGAACCAAAAATTCGAAGAGATGTGACATTCACCAACCCGCACTAGACCCGCGTCGTGGATTACGGCCCTTCCCCTCTCCTAGAGAGGAGGCCTGCGTTCCAGCAGTGGGAACATTAAAAAAAAGGCTGATTATGTTATGTTATGTGATTACTTATACATATGTAAATTAACCGCCGTTTGTCACAGCATAACAGACGCCATTTTGTCAAAAAGAAACCTTACTAGCTATAAATATCTACATTTATTTTACATAGGTATTTAGTTAGGTATTGAAACTTCATACGTCACAAAAGTACAAAGGCGAAGTCAATGCCTTAGGCATTCTCATTAGTATTTACATTCAATACGGTCTTTAACGTTATTAAGTACATCTTTTTTGCTTTCATATATATAGTATAATATTAGTCATGTGTGTGTGTGTGTTGTATTTTATTAGTCATGTATTGTAAATATATAAATACTCGCTTTTGCGAGCAACTTGACCCGCGTGAATATAGGTTTCTCTATACAGACTTTAGACACCCGTTTCATCACGTTGGGGGCTGAATTTTGGAAAATCCTTTCTTAGTGCTCACCTAAGTCATAAAAGGAAGCTACGAGCATTTTTTTTTAAATTGATATAAACCAGTGCTTGACCGCGATTCCACCTGATGGTAAGCAGTGATGCAATCATTGATGGTGAGGCGCACTAGTTTATTAAGAGCCTAGTTTATTAAGAGTTTATTAAGAACTCTAGCCTTGAAGACACCTAAATTATAGTTGGACGGGAAGACCGCAGTAGGGAAATTGTTCCAGTCCTTCGATGTACGCGGTATAAACGACGAAGCAAAACGCTTAGTCTGGATCGTTGAAGTTTCAGCAACGTAAGGGTGGATACTCGCCGTACGTCGGGTTGTGCGATGGTAGAAAGGAGATGGCGGAATCAAGTCATGCAATTCCCGCGGACACTCTACATAATGCAACCTGTAAAATACCGATAGGCTGACTACCCTGCAAAATTTCACGTTTCTAGTCCCAGTAGTTATGGCTATGCGTTGATATGTCAGTCAGTCAGTCAGTTTCTACTTTTATATATATAAATAAAGCTTCAAATCAGTTGAAACAGTCATAAACATGACGAAATTTTCTACATCAAGGTAGAATATTTCGGTATTTACAATTACCATTAGTGCCACAGTTTGCTAGAGCCTAATGTTTAGTCAAAGTTTCAGGTCAATAACGCACCTAGTTCAAATGTTGCAAATTATTTAAACCACTAAACGTTTCAACCTAGGTTGTAAACGACCACAGATCTGTTTGAGCTTAACCACAATTCTCGGCAGCCTGGAATGGAAGACTAAACCACATGCGTTTGACCGAGATGTGTAAAACAATATTCGTGTTTTTAAGTAGTTATCTGTCTTTAAGACATTATATCCAAAAGCCACACATATTTCAGTAAGGCCTACTGTCCACGGACGCGTATTCGTCAACAACAAACAACACAATAACAACAACAATACAACACAAAAACAACACAACAGTAACAACAACAACAACGTAACAGTAGACCTTTTTCCTTACAAAAGAATGCAAGCATCTATCTTGCATACCAATAATGGTACGCTTTGAGAGAGAATATTGGCTTGTTGAAGGCAACTATCCGGCCCGAAGGACCAAGTTTAAGAATGAATCCTTTTCAGTTATAATAACGAAAGAAAATCGCATCTCCTTTATAAAAGTGAAAGTTTGTATGTACGTTTGTGTGCGTTTGTGACTTCTGTAAGCTCAAATGGCTGAACGGATTTAAATGTAATTTGCTGCCCAGATAGATCATGTCCTGGAATACGATATAAGATACTTTTTATCCGGGAGTTTGTTCCCTTGGGATATTTTTTTAGATTCATGTGGGCAAAGCCACGGGAAGAATCTATAAATAAATATTAATAATTCAAATTAAATACTTGTCTTAATCAATAATTTTATCTCCAAATATGGAAGCTACTAGGATGCTCTAGTGAAAGTTACTAGCGACATATCCATGGTCATAAGCTGAGAATAATGTAACCGAGAAGAGTAAGTATACACTGGTTTTCACGGTCTTACACATATAAATTTTCCATATTATTTCGTATCATAAATAAAGAATTACAATAATTACAATTAGCTACATTCCAACATATAACAATCGCAAACATGTACATACACAATACCTACTGCATTTCATAAATAAATTAGAATACTTAATCAACTAGGTACCTACTTATACAATTACTAGGTTACATGGCAGATCGATATTTGGAGTTCTGCCAGCTTAGACAAAATCTAACCATGTAACAACAACATGGTGATAAATTGAGATATAAGTTTTCAGACTACCTATTCATAATATTTTAGTTACTTGTCTATAGAAAGAAGAAAGAAAGAGAAAGAAAGTATTTGCGGGAATATCTTAGGACTAACTTACAAATTATATAATTCAATAAAAACACTTAACTAATTAAAACTATATATACACTAAAGGCAAAAACTACTAGCTAAAATATGGCGTCATAAAACTCCTCCGTATCGCTGTCGACTGGAAGTGTGCCCAAAAGGCTGGCGGCATTGCCACGTTGTATGGCAATGCTTAATTTCTGACCGCTTTAAAATTATAAACATTCTATCAGTAAAATATGCGCCACGTCCACGTAATACGGCCGAACGCTCAGCATGATGCCGTGGCCACAAGCATAGTGCGACGAGTCCATAGCGCTGGTTTTCAGCGTAGGCAGCGTATACCACCACATGGTGGAAGAATGTCCACTTCTTGTCTTGTAGAGGTAACCTAGAAATGGGAAGATGTTAAGCTGATTATTCTAATGATAAGTGGTTTATATATTCACTCCCAATATAAAATATATCTACAATATAACCAAAAAAAAGTGCAATATATAGGGTGACTGGTAATTAGTGTACGATACTTAAACACGTGATTGTGCTCATGATAACCAACAACTTTTACTATGGGATCAAACCTGAAATCGCGAAAAAAAATCAGCTGTTCAGTACGTTTATGTTTGCCTAATGTACTCTGTTCAGTACATTAGGCAAACATAAACGTACTGAACAGCTGATTTTTTTTCGCGATTTCGGCTACATAACATACATAAGAACATAACAACAACAACAATATATACATAAGATTATCGCTTAATTACCGCGCCAAGGATTAGAGTTATTTCATAGCTATTTAAATTCAAACCTCTTACTTTTGATAAATTATCGCATCTTACATTTGTTCCGACTATTCAGTTTTATTGTAACAGCGAACTCGTTTGCGGTTGTAGAATGTTAAAATTTTATGTATTTTTTTTAAATTTACTTTGCAAATCTGATACTTAAACATAATTTTATTTTGTTACCTCGTTAGTCTCGTGGTTGCAAGCGAGAATGCAGAGCATGGGGTCCTGAGTGAGATTTACGGGTCGAGCAAAAAATGCTATTGAGTTTTTCCATAAGGAGTTACTCTGTAGCAGCTCGGAGTTTGAAAGTTTGTGGTGTGACACCTCATGCCTTGGAAAGTCGTCGGTCTTGCGCCTGATCTTTCTCCAGTCTTGTCGGATTGCCGTCACATTGGACAATTTATTTATTTATCGTTTATTTCAGGCATTAATTAACCCATAGTGATATATAGAATTAAATAAAATTAAAATTAAAATTGTCATAACATAATAAATAAATAAAATTATATACATTACATTAAATAAATTATTGAAACATCGATAAAATTATTGATAAATTATTGAATTACATTAATAAATTAATTAATTAAATTATTGTAAATTATTATCATTATCAATACCATAATTAGCATCAATAAATCAATAAAATTAACAACGCCTAAGCAGGTACACACCATGAAACATTTCAGATAATATCCCATTCTTACACCGGATCACAGATTCGGAGTCGGAGGTCTGAAGGATTATTTTATACTAGTTGTCCTTTGCGGTTCCACCTGTGCCTTTAGTTACTGCTCCGCTTTTTTTGGTCGTAGGGTTATATTATGTAGTCTATCCTAGCCTTCTTTGATAAATAAGCTATCCAACTATAAAATGATTTATTAATTTGTTTGTTAGTGTTATTACAATATTTAAGCTTATTAGATATGCTGGCCTATTTCTTAGCTATTGAGAACGGGGCAACAAGAGTATTTAAATAAGTTTTATAATAATAATAGATACTGTAAGATCATGAGTAATACTGATGATAATATACCAAAAAATTCTCATGACTTCACGAGGTAAAAAAAAGAAAACTGTAGGTATGTATGTATGTTTCCCAAAATTCCAGTAGTTTGTTATATCTCAAAATGTTTTGAAATCTGATTTATGAGTTACGTCTCGACTAGTAGGTACTTATAATAATTTGTTTTTTTTTTTTTATTGTGAATAACAGCTGTCATTCGTGTAAAAGTAATTTATTATAATAATACTGCATGTCTAGCTCTTGTTAACAAAATAGTGGACAATCAAAATCGCATTACAGTAAATTCAAAAGTTTTCAAAAAAATAAATTTTCTACCTACTTCAGATTGAATCTTAATTTTTTTTTATCCATAAAATAAGACAGTTAATGCATTATTAGATAAAAGTAAAACTTTTTATTCATAAAAAGTTAATCTTTGGAAACTCTAGGGCCTTACTATACATCTCCCTAGCTTTTTCCGAACTAGCTTGGGGAAGGTTTCCAGCTGGTTACCCGGCTTTACATGGAGTGATTAAATTTAGAGAGCAGTGGTGGCCGGTGGTAACGGCCCCGACTTACCGAGTTGTAGGTCGCGGGTTCAAACCCAGCCAGGCGCATTACTTTGTGTAATTTATTTCATCACCACTGCTCTCAAAACGGTGAAGGAAAACATCGTGAGGAAACCGGCATGTCCTAGAACCAAAAATTCGAAGATATGTGACATCCACCAACCCGTACTGGGCCCGCGTGGTGGATAACGGCCCATTCCCTCTCCTAGAGAGGAGGCCTGAGTCCCAGCAGTGGGAACATTATAAGGCCGACTATGATACATGGAGTGATTGTCTATTAGAGCTCCACCACCCAGTTACTGGACAACACGATATTTCTTGGATAGACTGATGATAAAATATTTTTTTTTTCTGGCTTCTGACTAACTTTACCGATTGTCAAAGATCTACTGACTGAATGACAACCGGGACCAATGGGTTTACGTGCTTTATGAAGCACTTGGTCAGTAATGTCCTAGATAAACTTAAAAAAGTACTTACATAATTATATGAATTGAAAAAGTCACAATCACTTACTATGACATCTTAAAATCATCATGAATGTATGAAAGAGATGGAGCTATAAGGGATGAATAGCATCAACTGCAGGCCTTCCGGGATTGTTCGAAAAAGTTAGTCGCCTTTTTTTTTGTAGGTTTTTTTTTAGGTCTGAAAATCATCTTATGACATCCCCCACTCTTGGGCGGAGCCGGAAGGCGTGTCAGATTTTTACTGACTAATAACCCACTCCTGTTCCTTCGTCGCCTTTCATACCAGAGCCGAGTCTTCCTTTCAGAAGCAGACCCTTGGCCCCAGTAGGCTTCGACCCTGCTGGGCCCCTACGGTTTGCTGACATATCCTTGAGGCGCGCGTGGAACAGTATGAACCGTCGACGACTTGGGCTCGGTCCGGTCGGTTACCGAATGGTCGGACGGCAAGTTATCCATTGCTCGCCGTCCGTATCTCAAAAAACAGGTGGCTTTTAGTCAGTAAAAGTCTTACACTCCCTCTTAGTATACCAAAAGCAGATGTTAATGGTTTTCCATTGAAAAAAAAGAAGAGTTAAAAGGATAGACCACGTTTGTAACAGTGTACTTAATTAATAATATATTATTATATAAAAGTGTTACCAAACATAGTACTTCATTCTGTTGTAACAACAAAATATAGTCAATACGAGTAAATATCCGAGAAAATGATGATTGAGTGAAACTAAAATATATTAGCGTGAAGACCAAGGACAATTGATTACAATCGTCAATCAAAAGTTGTGAATACGCACCGTAATTAGTAATATACGTTATATGTCTAACATATTAATGTAATTGGACTTGTAACGATTTTATTAACTATAAAAAATGAAAAAAAAATATGAGTAAAAAATTAGGACATTGACATGGTCTACTCGTGTACCAAAGGAAAGGTCAAAAATGGGCTATTATTCCGAAGAAATTTGAACACCAATGTGATGACCTTAAATAAATAAAAAACCTCATTTATTATGCTTATCGATCATGATTAAATATGACCTTTTCAGGCCTCCGTTTTTGTAAAAAGCTGAAAAATGTTTCAATAACAACAAAACGTGCATTTTCTTATTTATTCCTTCCTATGCAACGTTCAGTATGCAATAAAATTAGCGGTGCATAGAATACACAGATACACATATACAAAGTTATACTGTCACGTCTATTACCACAGGGTTGCTATACCTTTTCCACTTATCTTAAAACGGAGGTCTATAAATTGTTATTTAATGTTTAAAAAATCAAGATGATTACGGTTTTTCAACCTGTCTAAGTCAGATTACTGTTCAATTTCTTAATTATTTGTAGCCCAAGCTCCACACATTTATACGTCTCCTTCCATTCAAATCCGTTCAGATGTCTGAGCGTGAATGAGTAACAAACATACACACAGACATGCATTCATACAAACTTTCGCCTTTATAATATTAGTGTGAAAATAACGTTATTTACACACTAAATATTTTTCTTTCTTTCAGATTAAATTAGATAATTTAATCTGAAAGAAAGAAAAATATTTTATTTGGCACACGTAGATACATACACTGTAGAAATCAAAACTAACACTGACACATTGTATGTCTTACATCTGCGCTAAATAGACCCAGTTCAGCAAAAATGCCAACCAAATGTTTGAGTGTACCGATTTATTATAAATCAGTTTTTTTTTATTAGTGTTAGCTGTTGTAAGGTAAATTAACACACACATATATATTGTTAATGTGTGATATATTATAAATAATTATAATAAACACGTGTTTAGCGATAGTTGTGTACAAAATAACAAAATACTGAGACAACAAGAAAAAATCTCATCTTTAACAAGACTGTAAGTAAATCTAATCGTGCATCATTCCGTGTGTATAACAGAAACTGCTACCAAATTAATTTCAAATTGATCTAACAAGTAAATTTAACTTATATTTTGTATCTCAAACAAAAAAGCATAGCATAAACTTTCACCTCCAAATAAGATTTTCAAAATTCCAGTTTGAAAAGGTCAGAAAAGATGCTCATCTAGTTTACAAAAAAAAGCACCGGCCACCGACATCGTTCAATGGAAATAAAACTCAATTATATTTCACCATTAGAATCAAAATCGCATGTCCAAAGCTGACCTTTATATGTGTCTTAAATTATCTAGAACGAAATCTGTTAATTGTGTTATGTGTAAAGAGTGTATATTAGTTACGTAGTATTTATTTATAGCATTTTGATTGAGAGGAGGGTCTATTGCCGATCAGATTATGTATCTAAATATTAAATAACTATTCGGAATGGTTATGAAATTTTATTTTAATGGTGCGGTTATTTTCTCTCTTACATTCCGAATGATTACGGTAAATTAACTTAACGAAACCGCTTATTAGCGTTTTAATTGAAATTATTGATATATTTATCGTAATTTTGTTAAGTGATGAAATATTAAGCTATCTTTCTGATCTGAAGGTCTTCATTTTAATTTATACTTATCTATACATATATATAAAAGGAGAAACTGACTGACTGAAGTTTTCTTTTATGACGTAGGCGAGCACTAAGAGAGGATTTTCCAAAATTCACCCCCTAAGGGGAAGAAACGGGGGACCAAAGTCTGTCTGAAGAAACCTAGCTAGTCTTTACATACATACAATTCGTACGTTCGTACGTGTCTTTGTCATCTAACTTCTCCTAAACGGCATGACCAACTTGGATGAAACTTTGTGTGTATATTTAAGTGTGTCCTTGGATGGTTTGAAAATAAAATTGGACCCATTAGATGGCGCTGCAATCGTGTTCTCAATTATGTTTTTTTTTTTTCTCAACTGCTGCGATAAATGTATCATCAAATATTTAACATTGCTTGGATCAAAATTTTATAAATCATACTAATATTAAGGCGATAGTTTATGAGTTTGTGTGTGATTATGTTTATTGCTTCTTCACGCTTGAACGATGAAACTTGGTATACAGATAGACTATGTCCTGAAAAAGTACCATAGGCAGTGGCGCTGGCTTTTAGAAAACCTCATGGGTGCTCATACTCATTTGATGTACTCGAAAAAGTGGCGAAGTGTGAGAAGAGAAATGCACACTGATCGACCGACCAATAAATAAATGTCCTACTTACATACTGCGTACTTAATTACTAATTATAATTGATAAAAATATAAAATGAAACCATTATATAAAAATTAAACTAGTTTTTATTATCAAGAAATTTATAATTACGATTACTGATCTGCCCCCCTAGCCAAGTCACAAACGAGAAACGTAAACTCTCAGTAGTCTTTAATAGATTTTCAACTTTATGTTATTGGATATAAAGTTGAAAATATATTGAAGATAAAATAGTGTTTTCGTTCGTTCCGGTCGCTAACGCTCAGTAGTCTTTAATAGATTTTCAACTTTATGCTCTTAGGTATAAAGTTGAAAATCTATTGGAGATTACTAAGCGTTCACGTTTATCGTTTGCAACTTGGCTAGGGGGGCTGTTTCTTGATGTCTTACTCTTTCTCAGGGGTGCTCGGCACCCACTGTTTATTTCTCATGGGTGCTCAAGCCCCCGAGCACCCACGGAGTCGGCGCCCCTGACCATAGAATACTTTTTATCCCGGGAGCATGTTACCATGGGAAAATTGTCTACTATCAAGAGCGCAAAGCCGCTGGTAGCAGCTACTACAAATATATTTAATAATAATAATAAAATAATAATAATAATCCTTTATTATCAGGCAACTAAGGGCCCATAGGAAACATACACAAATAATCTAGGTAGCTGTTTATTTGCCAATAAACAGCTACCTGCACTACCTAGTAATACGTAAGCACAATATTTTAATGTCAGATTAAAAATATTACCTCACGCATAAATTCTCTGCGGACATTGTCAACAAACATAAGATTTTTGTAATAGCCGGCTTGGAACATCAAATAAAATTCAAATCTGTAAATATTGAGTGGCTCATTCCAAATATTGCTATTGCTGTTAACGTTTAAATGTCGGATTCTATAATTATAATAATGCGGAAAACTGACAAGCATATTTTTATGTGTATTCGTCACTCTGATACCTATAAGAACTCTGTGTCCACAGGGACATATACAAGAAAACCAGATTCAGAACTATTTTTCTTCTTCCTTGTCGATATCACTCTTAACAGAGTGGTCGTGGTCATCACTTCAGGTGTTGGTGGCAAGCTTCACAACACGCCACCAGTCCTCTCTGATGGCCGCCTTCCTCGTGCCTTCGTGCAGTGATGATGAGCCATTTACTACAGTTTTAATCTGGTCAGTCCACCTCATAGGCGATCTTCCTCGTGGCCTGGTACCCTCAACCTTTCTCTGGACTACAAGTCGCTCAATAGCCACTTCCCCTCGGCGGCATACGTGACCAAAAAAGGCGAGAATACGAGACTGTACCAAAGATGATAAACGCTGCTTGATGCCGAGTTCCCGAAGTATAGACTCGTTGGTACGGAATTCAGTCCACGATACTCCGACCATTCTCTTCCAGCACCACATCTCTAGGGTGTCTATCTTCTTCTTCTCTATTTCTATTTCAGTGCATTAGCGCGAATATAACATGGATAGATCATAGGCCACCACGAGCTCTTACCGCGATCCGTTTGAGGACATAAACTATACTGCTAGAGGGATGGAGTTTTATACAGTATAGCTACATCCCTCTTTTCACTCTTACGACTGACATTTTAACGGCCCCAGATATAGATAGTAAAATATGGTGAGTTACGGTCTGACTATGAATATTTTCGTGGATTCCTCAAAATGAGCTTCATCATCTTCCTGACCTTGTCCCGTTTTATTTGGGGTCGGCACAACACGTTTTTTTCTTCCATTCTGTCCTGTCACTCGTCACGCTATCACTAACTCCCTTTTCTTTCATATCACTTCTCACACAATTCATCCATCTTTTCTTTGGCCTCCCTCTCCCTCTCCATCCATCCACATGTAAATTCATAACTCTTTTAGCAACGTGCGCTTCATCCCTCCTCTTCACATGACCATACCAAGATAAACGATTCCCTTTCAACTTTTCAGTCACTGGCGCCACTTTCAAACTTCCCCTAATATACTCATTTCTCACTTAAACCAAACCAATATAAGAATCGATGATAGCAACATTGAATTTACTTCTCAAGGCAATAATATAGTACAAAAAAGTCCTATATCATAAATAGAAGCGTGCAAGAATTCATAGAATAATATAAAAACAACTGTAAGTCGTTGGAAGGTGATTTTTACAACACATTATTAACTTTTTGCAATTCTGCTGTTTGTTGGGCATTTCTTGCTTAGTAGCAATAATTTCTCGCTATCACAAACAATGTCACCTCATTACAGCCGAAAGGCGTCTACCGTTGGACGTGGGCCACCCCCGAGTGCCGCCCTTACTAGGGCCTCAAGTCTGCTATTACAATAGTGTCAGAATGGTCTATAATTGATTTCATAATTGTTGATTTTGACAAGTTTGGTAATCTACTAATATAATGGCGTCATTATGACTTTCCAATGGTCAACCACTGACACTCCATTGAAAGAAATGGCATAGAATGGTAATCTCGTACATAATGACAAATGAGTGTTTGACGTATGCGGGAATCTGCTAAAATTTTGACAGTTCCTTTGACCTACCATTAGAACGTCATTGTGCAGTCATTGTTTTTAATTTGTTACGAGACAGCTTGATATTGTCATCCTACCACAAGACCATTGACCGATCAATGATCGACCATTATGAATTAGCAGATTACGAACTTTTAGCAAAATGACAATGCGATCGTGTTGGAATGACGAATTTATAAAAATAGCAGACTTGGGTCCCTTGTCATGCGTCCACCTTGTACAATGCGTACCAAATAATGTTCGATTGCCATGTTGTGACGTCACGTCATACTGTCAAATCTCAAAAAATTGGGCAAAATTGAAGAATTTAGAGATGAGCAAAATTGAAGAACTGGAATCTGATTAAACTTTTTTCGTTCACAGATCGTAAATGAATTAAATTTAAAAAAATTCTTGTTTTGCTCACCATAATAATTCTTCGATTTGACAGTATGACATGACGTCACAACATGCCAATCGATCCTATTCTTATTTGGAACGCATTGTACCTACCACTGCTGCGTTTTCCGGTACGCACTGGCTACTCCAGACCCTTTCGACCCAATTGGCTATCTGTTTTGTATTTAGAAATTAAGAAAAACTTGAATCTCTATAAGTTTCATTCGGCAGTAATAGTGTACTTCCCATCGCTGTTGAATTTGTTTTTTGCGTTGTTTGCAACCTGTTCTAGAAATACGTCTAGACTAGACACAACACTTACGTAACTTAAATAAGGAAGCTCGGTTTACATACACACGTCCGGGATGCTAACGATATGACACCAGTTTATGACCCCTATAGAGAAAGGGCACTTTTGATCGTTATGTTTTTGCTATTGTAAAAAAAAAATGGCTGAGCATTTTTTTTTAATAATCCGTAAATATGGGTAAAAAATGTTCGTACACAATTTGTGGAAGATTTAGACAGACGTTTAATATGTGGTTTAATATACCCTTGGTATCCTATACAAATTTTTCGGCAGAAAAGTATAGGGACATGTCGGTTCTGCGATGAACATCGGGTACTGCTCCTCAGTTAAAAAAAAGTGACTTAGGAAGTCATTTCGGGTCCCGATTGTTGGCTTAGTGTTGTGGCAAAGTGCATTAAAAGTTAAGACTTTGTCCAAAGCAACATCGACGTACTTTGGGGTCTTGCAATGTTAGACGTCAGTTCTTCGCCACGAAATGTTATGTTTTGCGTGCAAAGATCTATTACGTAGAGAGAAAACGTTAAATTGGATTTTAGACGAGTTTGGACGAATGCGGTGTGCGAATCCTGACCAGACGATGGCCCACGTACTAAAGTGCCCAAAGTGTCCCTTTGTTGTACTATGAAGGACCATAAAAATGCCGCTATAACGTAGGCATCTACTGGGTCCAAAATCATTTGAGGGAAAATAAAACTAACGATACGAAGAGAAGAAGAAGATGCTATATTTTTTTATCAATTTATATTGTCGCAATATTAAGCAAAGGTGTCTTCCATAGAATTCTACTCTTCCAAGTGTGTGCCTTCTTCTTATTGAGGGTCATCATAATTATTTTACCTTTTCAAAGTACCATTAGTTGTTATTTAGTAATGTGGTTCGAGTCCTGCATGTAACAAATATTTGTATGGTCTACATATAGTTGTTCCGGGTGTGGGTGTATTGTATATATATGTAAGTTTCCGTCCGGTAACCGTCCGGACGGCACGTAGTGTTCCACGTGCGCCTAAAGGAGATGTCCGCAGCCCGAGAAGCCCAGCAGAGTCGAAGCCTACTCAGGCCATGGGTGATGCGAAAAAGAGCCCGGGGACCTGGAACGAAGGCGAAGAAGGAACAGGAGTGGGTTTTAGTCAATAAACGTCTGATACGCCCTCCTGCCCCACCTAAGGGTGGGAGATCTCATTAGATAATTACCCACCAAAGAACAAAAAAATGTTAGTTTAAAAGTTTTTGAACGCATTCACAATACAGGAGTTGATCCTAGTGCAAGCAGCGTTTTAATAAAATATAAATAGGTATATATTTGTCACTCAGCTAAGCCACGCCCCTTGTCAAACCGAAATTATGATACTAATCTGACTATTATAGTTATTGTATTATACTTTTGCTCGCTGCGAAATACATACTACTCTTTCTAGCATACTAGCCGCGGGAGGGTCCTGGTGACCTGTAATACAGGTTGTTGTACCTACATACCTACATCAGGCACCAGTCCCTCACAGAGTTAGCTCTAAATTGTAACCATTGTTAGCTAGCATAAGAAAACTTTTGTGAAGGGAAAATAAATAAATAAATAGTTAACCTAAACCGAACCAAACCGTGCCTGTTCTTATTTATAGCTGACCCGGTGAACTACGTACCGCCTAACATTCAAGGTGCAAATTTTGCTACTTGAACATTTTGAATTCATATATCTTTCGATATAGTTAACCGATTGCGGTGAAACAAAGCCTAAGTAATATACCAAGTTACACATAATTTTAATGCATAAAAGTTATCTACATCGATTTCATAAATTTTACGTGACGCGCGCACAACTAAAAACTACTACAGATTTATTATATGTATAGATAGATAGATAGATAGATGAATAAGAACACGACACACATGAGACACGTTCGTCATTGAAACTTCAACGGTCTGAACTAAGCGTTTCGCTTCGTCGTTTAAACCGTGTACATCGAAGGATTGGAACAATTTGCCTGCTGCGGTCTTCAAGTCCAACTATAATTTAGGTGTCTTCAACGTTAGAGTGAATAGGCTCTTAATAAACTATTGCGCCTCACCATCAATGATTGCATCATTGCTTACCATCAGGTGGGATCGCAGTCAAGCACTGGTTTATATCAATTTAAAAAAAGTACTGTTTCCGTAAATAGAGCAGAAAAAAAAAACGTACACAATTGCGTAATCGGTTAACCTGACTACGCAAAATTTGTATGTCATGAATAAACCATAATTAAAAGTTCAATAGGTGTGAATAGAATTGTCACGTAATAAAATGATGATTTACAGTAAATCATCGCCAAACAATGTAGTTCATAAATACCACAACTCATCTTTTTTTTTCGTGTAAAAATCATTAAATGAAAATCATCACATCAATCTCATCACATCAATGTTTACAGACTAAAATCTTCTGAGGACCTACCACGAGCCCTTAGCTCGCTCGCTTAGATCCATTTTACGCCCCAAACTGAAATGTTAAGAGGGCCCTTCCCCACTCGCCTATCGTCATCATCGAGCATGGTTTAAAAGCTTGTTGCTTCATCTAACGCAATCCAACGCGATGTTTGATGAAGGGGCAACGCGAAAAAAGAGAGATAACGCCTGAAAACTCTGTTGGCATTCGGTAATTCTGTGATTTACTCGAATATTTCACAAAACTTGTTACAGGAAATACGTGATTTTTTAAAACCTTTTTGAGTAAAATAGTCTTCATTCAGAATCTCAATTAAATGTACAAGGCTTATATGGATGTACATTTTTATATTTTTAATATATGAGTACATTATGGAGGGCCAAAGTTCACGTAAAATAGCAGATTTTCAGAGGTCTTTACTGGATTAGTTTTAAACAAATTTATGTTTTGATTTCTATAGAAGCCTAAATAATATCCACAAGATATAATCTGTGTATCCAAAATATCTGGAGAAAGTTATAATAAATACATACATCATAATCACATAAGAGCGGTTGTATGAAAATGTACCTCTGATTGGCCGCTCTTAGAGGGATGGAGCCATATAGGGTGCATCCCTCTTTCTCGCTCACACGTTGACATTTTAACACATCTTGGTAAGGTAAGGTCTCCTTAGTTTTCTGCTTCTGCTGTCCGGTTTTGTCCGTCATCTAAAATACTTCTGAATCCATATCATAATTTGTTGGAGGAAAGTGTAAGAAAATTTTCATTTTGAAGAGTGTGCGCGGGAATTGCATGGCTTGATTCCGCCATCTTTCTACCATCAGACAACCCGACGTATGGCGAGTATCCATCCTTACGTTGTTGAGACCTCTACGGTCCGGACTAAGCATTTCGCCTCGTCTTTTTTGCCGCGTACATCAAGGACTGGAACAATTTGCCTGCTGAGGTCTTCCCATCCGATTATAATTTGGGTGTCTTCAAGGCTATAGTGAATAGGCTCTTAATAAACTAGTGCGCCTCACCATCAACGATTGCATCGCTGCTTACCATCAGGTGGGATTGCAGTTAAGCACTAGTATATATCAAATTTAAAAAAAAATGAAGATATTTTAGTCTGTGTAGCCTTTTCAAATTCAGCTGGATACAAGTATTTTACATGGAGTGACTGCCAATATGACCTTCACAACCCAGGAACTGAGTGAAACGATATCCTTTGGAAAGACTAGAGTCAGATTTTCTGGTTTCCAACTGTCCGTAACGACTGTCAAAGATCTACAATTGGAAACCAGGACCAATGGTTTAACAGGGTTTTCGAAGCAGGGAGAAACCTCATCATATTTTAGTGGAGTTAGTCTTTAGACTGCATCGTAACTTTCCCAAATTTATTTCTTTCCTTCGTTCTTTATTTCGTAGAGGTACATCTATCCACAGAATTATCTCGTCAAACATTAACCTTGTTGATCGACAAGATCAATCGAGTAAAGACATTTATGACAAATATCCCGCGCAACCATAAAACGAGACAATTGCTGCTTCTAATATTCACGTCGATCGCGATATCAAAATCACATTACAAACACATAAAATAGGCACTTATCACTCCAAGAGTGAGAGCAAGGGATTTCCGAACGGCAATCTTTGGACCGAAGTATTTAGGACAACCAGCGGAGCGAAACACTTGCGACACAGTCTGGACAACACTAATGTGACCATCCCATTCAATTTTCACCTTTATGTTTACCCATTTAAGGTCTTTCACAACCACACGCAGTAACCCTGTTTGTACCGTTACGACCAATTTCAAAGAGCTATGCAAACAGGTGCGATACCTTGATGTGTCCTGCGTAAGTGGGTGTCAAGTTATGGTGGTCGGTACCTGCTAGGCGTTTTACGATGTTGAGTATGAATGACTTGTTCTGTTGCGAAAATTATATATGTGTATATAATTTGTGTATGGCGCAAAACTTTGTTTTAGTTGTAACGATTAGTTGGAATTTCTGAAAATGTACGGAGACATTTTGTACACAATTTGTACCTTTATTCTACCGTTTTTTCTTTTTTTCTCTCTCTTGTTACATTTTTGTTTTATTCGTCTTTTATTTATTTTTCACACTTTAGACAAACACACTATCTTACACATATTTATCATAATTAACACAACACTATTTTGATGGTTTATATTATTTAAGTATGCATCACCGATACATAATATATATATTACACTCCAAAACTGATTTACGTCCGTTGCGTCACAACCAGAGGTTCAGTTGAAAACCTTGAATCTGTTTTTCCTGATGGCTACAACCCGGGAATCTTTAAGTCAAGAGTGAATAGGTTACTTCTAGGTAAGCGCGCTCCATCGTCGACCGCATCGTCGCTTTCCATCAGGTGAGTTAGCGGTCAAGCGCGAACCTATCAAGAATAAAAAAAAAAAAAAACAGCGTCAGGCACTAGTTGTCTGATATTCATGCTGAACTGTACCTATTTTGGTGCAACCGTGAGGCACACAACTACATTTTTGCTTCTTTTTTATTTTTGTTTCGTGTTACCTAATATTGTGTTTGTGCCTTGTGCTGTACCAAATAAATTCTTTTTCTTTCTTTCTTTACATTTCTCTAAAATATTTAATTCTCTAAATTTATGGGAGAGTCCTTCAATAGAAGTTAAATTCTTATCAATACTTGCAGCTTGCTGGGTGCTTAGGTTATGCCCGGATAGCAAGCAAGTAACACCATGGCATGGTAACGATACATACTTTTATAGCCATACATACCAACACGAAGCTCACTAATTTTTGCTAACGTATTTTTTTAAAGTAAGAAATTAACAAATAACTTTTCCCGCGCTGGGTGGAGCGTGAGAGACTGTCAGACTTTTACTCACTAAAACCTACCACGTTCCTTCAATTACACTGTGTTTGCCTAACATACAGAATCATTCTTGTGTAATCCGGACACGGATGGCGCAGTGGTTGAGCGATTGGTTGCTGTGTTGCGTGTTGCAGGTTCGATTCACACACGGAACAAATATTTGTAGCCTACATAGTTGTGTCAGGTCTGGCTATTTTCTGTATACGAGTGTAAATGTTTGTGAATACATCCACGATACAGGAATTTAATTTCTAGTGTGGTGTAATGTTAAAAATAAGAAAAAGGAATTACTTACTTCAATAATATACTCGTACGTTACAATTACAACCCTATAGCTACCAACGTCGATCGTGTACAATCTTACAGTCAACAACGGCGGGGGGGATTATTCCATAATCCACACTTGGCACCTACCAACTGTGGATTACTGGCCGTATATCCCGTAAAGGGCTTTGAGTTGTAGGAATCTATAAAACATTTAAAAATAGTAATTTTGATATGCTAGCAAGACAAGTGACAGTTTTAATAGGTTCAATAAAAAGAATATATAAATAATTCATTTTTTTTCACTAAATATGTGAAAAAGAGAATGGACATTTTAGACTCACTGTTGTATCAAGTTGTGGCATAATTATACTATTTGAAAGGCATAATAATATTTTCATTTTATTGTTTGACACTAATAGTCAAGCGTGTGCTGGGAAAGAATTTTATATTATTTTGTTTTAGTACGATGTCTGCATTTCTTACTTCTAAATACTAAAAATGGAAGCCATTCAGTGTTGAACTAAGCCTTCGCTTCTTTATTCTACTTTGTCTAGAGTGATTGCAGGTGCGTATTAATCAGAGGTAACTTAGGTGAAATGAGTTATCATTATTTTGCTGCACGTTATTTGACTATTTGGCTTTTAGTATGATTTTTCAAATGTCATATGCCAAAAATTGATACAGCACTGGGTTTATACAAAAGTGTCCAATGTCCTTTAGTTATTTTATCGTATTTTTGCAGTTAGGTAAAAATTTTTTCGAATTTAGTTTTGCTGATAAAATTTTCGCATTAATTTTTAATTCCATAGCATAGAGAAAAATAGAATATAGTTATAATTTAAGTCTAAAATCTCCATAATTATTAATAATTTTATTTTTAAGCTGTGATGTCCTACTGGAAGGCAAAAGTATTCCTTTTCCATTCTATTTTCTAAATCTTTTGTTTATTGTTTTTTTTTAGAATAATTATCGTATAGCCTTGTAAACATTTCTGACTAACTAATTTCCAGTTTTTAACCTCATAAATCAAATTAAATACACGAATGTATGCAATGTAGATGTTTTCACAATAATTCCATAATTAACTGCAATCGAAGGATGTGAATACTTATCGATTGCATTGCATTTGTTCTTGGTCCTGCGTGTTTATAATTTTATGTATTTGTTAACGAATTGTTTGTTAATGAAGTTTGTTGTGAATTGGTGGTAAATTAGTTGCTAATGTGTGTGTGTGTATTACTCAATGGACGGAAGAACTGTAGTGGCTAAAGTGCATTCCTTATGAGTTTAATTTTACCTTCATCATCATGTCAGTCGAAATACCTCCACTGCTGCAGAAAGGTTTCCCATGCCAATCGTCGCTTCCCTTACCAGTCCAGTAATATATTGTTATTATGCAAGAGCATATATTGAGCAGTTATAATGCCTAATTAACGTAGGCTTTTAGACGCATACATCATAGATAGATAGATATACTCTTTTATATTTCTCTTATGGATTCGTTATGTCTGTCCGTCCGTATATCATAGCCACTTTTTTCCGAAACTATAAGAACTATACTATTGAAACTAGGTAAGTAGATGTATTCTGTGAACCGCACTAAGATTTTCACTATAAATAAATAAATAAATTTTGGGGGTTCCCCATACTTAGAAATGAAGCTTTTTTTTCCATCAAACCCATACGTGTAGGGTATCTATGGATAGGTCTTTAAAAATGATATTGAGGTTTCTAATATCATTTTTTTCTAAGCTGAATAGTTTGCGCGAGAGACACTTCCAAAGTGGTAAAATGTCCCCCCCCCCCCCGTAACTTCCAAAATAAGAGAATGATAAAACTAAAAAAATATATGATTTACATTAGCATGCAAACTTCCACCAAAAATTGGTTTGAACGAGATCTAGTAAGTAGTTTTTTTTTAATACGTCATAAATTATAAACCGCAATTTACCTTTCAAGTTTGTATGGAACCCTCATTGCGCGAGTCCGACTCGCACTTGCTCAAGTTTTTTTGTACACTATAAAAAATTCGGGTACAATAGGAACTTAATTTTTTTTTCATATTTGTCTTACCATATTGCAGATAATATCTGATAAGCCTAGTAACAACACACAAATATTTATAATAGATCGGAATATAGTGTCTATCTGGGCAATGTGACAGAATTGTATAACAATTTAATAAAGTAATTCTTATAATTACCAACTAGAATAGACAGAAAATTCGTGACATCAAAATACAAATATACCAGAGAGACTTATTACAACGTACTCAAATTAAAAATATTCAAAACACATATTGAGATAAAAAGGCAGTGGGTGGCTGAATGGCTGCAGGGTGGTGCCCGGTAGCACTGAGGAGTGTAGACAGTTACAGCCGTATACAGGGGTGACTACATCTACAAAATATTTGTTTGAAAGGGGAGAGACAATCGTCTGTGGTTGGGGTGTTGTTAAAATATAAACTTTATAGTGACTTGAAGTTTATAAATGTTACTAGCTTTCAATTAGCATCCCAATGTTTTATTTTATGGTAAGAGTACATAGTATCATCCTTGTCTTAGGGATATGAGATGGTAGAGAATAAACCTTCGAGCAAAGCTTTTCATTCACTAATACTTTGCACATTATGTACGACCACACATAGAACTCTGCATTCCACTTTCTCCTTTATTATCACCAACATCACATAAAACAAGCTTTTCTAGCCGCAAGATAATTAACTACTCAAACAAAACCTGCTCACAGTTTGGAAAACACCCTGTTTGCCAACCACCCCTTGAAAATTTTCCCCTCCTCTTAACACAGTCACTCCCACAACGGGTGGAGGGGGGATAAAAGCTCAGTCGCGCTAACGATTTCGAAGCGAGCAGTCGTGTTGTGTCACGCGCGCGTGAATGAAACAAATATAAATTAAAACTGTTAAAGATGATGTGAAAGTGAACTGCAGATATAGAGCTTCCTACAATGTCTTCCGATAGTGCTTCTTGGAGTTATGCAGATGTGTTAACGTAGTATGTATGTTACAATTGCGGCGTTTTAGTCAAGTGTCGGATCAGTTTGGGCTATTGGTCCGCAGTGTACGATAAAGTACGATGTACGAGTACCTACCGATAATGACGATATTTCTATGCAGTACCTATCTAACCGACATAAAAATTTGTTTGCTAATATGAAGCAGATATTTTCTCAAGCATATTGTGAATTATAATATCTAAGTGGTTTATAATTTTTGGTCATTTTATGACAAAAAAAAGACACAATGTAAATAATTATTTTCATAAAATAATAATAGTGACTAATAGAAGTGAGAGTAAAAGAAGACATATTGTCGACCCCAAATAAATAGAAAAATGCAAGGGAAAGATGATTAAAACAATTATCATGGTGATCTAAAACAGACACTTTTAATTTCTTACGTCTTTGTCTTAATGAGAGGTGCCTACTCTTGCAAATTTTTGTCTATTGCAAACAAAGATTTCATCTAAAAGGCAGGGCCTGTTCAAAGGATTGGTAGAAATCAAAAGGCCAGAGGTCATCGCATCGCGCAGCCGAAAATAGTTAGTTTACGTCAGAGCCTGTCTATGAATTTCGTTATCTTCGGTTTCATTATACAATAGTAAAATATGAATATTTTTTAGTGATGACGAAATGTAGGTATGTTATTACATTATTCAAATCAGAAGATCTATAGAGATTCAATAAGAATATTACTTAATTATGTTATTTTGTGAAATTAGCTTCGTCGATGATCTATAAAACTTATAAGTACTTAGAAATTGAAATTATTTTTTATTTTTGCTCCAGTCTAAGATTATTCTATCTGGCGCCAATAGTCCTGCTTTACACTAGATATATTAGTTTTTATTAATGGTGTCATTGCTCTTAGAGTTGATTTTTGCTTAAGTTGTACCGTTTCTCGAATATTATGTATTTCTTTCTATGGTAGGGAATCTCAATCTTCTTATGTACTACTTACAGCAAGTTTTAAATATCAGATTTGCCAATAACTTATTCAGGATCACATTCTACCTTTACTTCCCAATCAAAGACACACAAAATTTATCTCTACTTTTTTAAAAAATCAAACTATTTTGTAGACCTTGGCATATGATTGTCTTTGAAATTAAGAAAAGACAATGTGACATAAAGTGATGGGAGATATTAACTCTTTAAAAGGTTCTGTGACCAATTTCATTTAGTTTTTTGTTTCGTATTTTGCTTATAATCTTTTTCCTTGTTCCAGGCATATTAAGGACCAGTAATTCAATCATAAAATGCAGGGGAGCCTTTCATGACAAACGAGTAGAAGTTAACCCTGCAGCTAGAATCTAGAAACCTGGAGATGGCGCTATTCAATAATTCATTTTCAAGAACTTACCACCATTTATTTACCGAATTAGCTGGTAAGTACCCATTCATTATTTTGAAGATATCTGCAGGAGAACCAAGCTTACCGACATAGCCCGATGAATCGTCAAACTTAAGTGGCAGTGGGTAGGGCACATTGCTCGCAGAACAGACTGTCGATGGAGACGAAAGGTCCCCAGTTCAGTGGCGACCACGTAACGAAAGACGCAGCGTTGGAAGGCCTCCCACAAGGTAGACCGATGACGTGGTGAGGGTCGTGGGAACCCTAATAACTAACATCAGCACCATAATTTTAGCCTCCAAATAGTGCCTCATTGATCCATCCCATGCTTCTCACACCGAGCGGATTCCTGGAGCCTTCATCAGTCGCTACTCTAAAACTTTTTGGCCATCATTGACCATCCGTTTTGCAAGTAATATGCCCAGCTCACTGCTATATAAGTTAGGTAATTTTTCGGTCTGATTCGGTTGCCTCGGTATCGAGCTATATTATCTACACTACTGCCTACTTATGCTATGGTAGAAACTGTTGGCAAGGTTGGTAGAAAAACTGACTGACCAGCTGTCCATGACGGGTATACTGGGATGATTACCTAGCCAGCTTGTTATAGCTGGCAGGTACGGAATTGCTTGAAAGAGTTACTCACTACAGCCCTGGAACACAAAGGGCAATTTAAGGAACACATGTGGGCTTTAGTCAGTAAAAGTCTGACACTCCTAACTTTGCTCAGAGCGGAATGAGTTTCCATCTGGCCTGCTGGTCTAGTGGTTAGTGGCCCTGACTGCTATGCCAGAGGTCGTGGGTTCGATTTCCACCCAGGACAAATGTTTGTGTGATGAGCACGATCGTTTATTCTGTGTCTGGGTGTAATTTATCTCTATAATATGTATGTATTTAGAAATATATAAATATGTTAATCAGTTGTCTAGTACTCATACCACAAGCTCTGCATAGTTAGTGACTACATGGCGTTGTGTGAAATAGTTGTAGAAAATTATTATTATTATATTATTTTCTCAAAAAAAGCTTGTACTATTGCGATTTGGGTGTCGAAGACTAATTCAGTAAGAGAAGATGTGTTAACAAATGATATAATCTCACATTCACTCTTGACTCAGACGTTGAAAGTAAACGAACAATTATATGTTTCTAGACTAGATTACTAGATTGAGGGAAAACGTTGCATAAAATAATGCTATATAACTTTAATAATTAATGGACAATAAATGATAGATAATTTAAATTTGGCCCACAAATGTTTCTCTGTATACATTTTGTATCTTTTTAAAACATTAATATCATATCTCTGACACACCGGCTGCATAATTTTGCCATAAACTGATAAAAATTATTAATATGTCACCAATTGAATTTTGTAGAACCAGCTAGACTATTTATCAAAATTTTGATCTGCTAAAAATCGATAATCCCTTAAGTACTTTGTTGATATTATATATGTGAAAGTAACTCTGTCTGTCTGTTACGCTTTCACGGTTAATCTACTGAACCGATTTTGATGAAATTTGGTACGGAGGAAGCTTGAACTCCAAGGATAATGGACACAGGCTAATTTTTTATCCATTTTCGACTTCCCGTTCGCAATAACAAACTTTTATGCGGATGAAGCCGCTGGCAGAAGCTAGTATGTAATATATGTATATACTCCAAATATATGTATATACTCCAATAATATGTGTATACTCCAAATATATGTATATACTCCAATTGGAACATCTCATCATCATCATCATCATCTTCCTGCCCTTGTCCCGTGTTATTTGGGGTCGGCGCAACATGTTTTTTTCTTCCATTCTGCCCTGTCACTCGTCATACTATCACTAACTTCCTTTTCTTTCATATCACTCTTCACACAATCCATCCATCTTTTCTTTGGTCTCCCTCTCCCTCTCCATCCATCCACATGTAAACTCATAACTCTTTTAGTAACATGCGTTTCATCCCTCCTCTTCACATGACCATACCAAGACAAACGATTCCCTTTCAACTTTTCAGTCACTGGCGCCACTTTCAAACTTCCCCTAACTTCCCCTTCACCTGTTTTTGATGATATTTCGCCACCACCAACTATTGCACCATTTATTTTCAATATTTTTCACACATACTCGTATCAGACTATTATGTAAGCTATATTTTGTTTACCACCAATATATACATACTAGCTTGTGCCCGCGGCTTCGCTCGCGTAAATGTAGGTTTCTCCATACAAACTTTGGACCCCCGCTTCATCCCCTTAGGGAGTGAATTTTGAAAAATCCTTTCTTAGTGCTCGCCTACGTCATAAAAGGAAACTTTGTGCAAAATTTCACTCTTCTAATCCCAGTAGTTTCGGCTGTACGTTGATATGTCAGTCAGTCAGTTTCCCCTTTTTATATATATGGATAAAAGGCAAAGTCCAGATTCATCAACGTCACGCCCACACCCTTGTACTTTGAATGCTGAAATTTTGCACAGAGATTTTTTTAATGATGTATATTAAAAAATAAAAATAAAAAAATGCTTAATTTACCCTTTACGAGGGTGAAATGGAGGTCTGAAGTTTGAATGGAGAAACCTACTTTCATGCGTGCAAAGTCGCCGGCAAAAGCTAGTCTCCTATTTATTAATAGTATGCTGTATCGATATCGTTAAACTTAAAATAAACAAACAAATTATCTATTAGAACGTGAATGCTTTTCTTAAATGTAATTTTAACATTTGAAATATTCATAATTTCTATTTTTTTTAATCCTTATGGAGAGGTAGAAGAAGGCCAAAGAAATGATGGATGAATTTTGTGAAGAGTGATATGAAAGAAAAGGGAGTTAGGGCTATATTTCACCGGGACACCATGGCGGCGCGACCAGTCGCCGCTCCAACAAAATGTATACAGCTCTATGAGTTACTCACCTGGTGTCTGTGTGGTTGCAATCAATTTGGCAGCACGACCAGCTCGGACGCGTGCACTTAAGGTCCATTTTGATACTGTCTCAGTGTGGTGTAGCTTACGGACACCATGGCGGCGCAACTGGTCGTGCCGCCATGAATGCTAGCAAAGGAGGCGGCCGATCGCGTGAGGCAACGGTCCTCACGCCCCAACCGCCGCCGGGATTCCGATCCCGATTTCCGGCCACTGTAGGCGCGGGCTTGCGGACGGTGAGCAATGGGTGGCTCGCCGTCCGATCGTCCGGTAACCGTCCGGACCGAGCCCAAGTCGTCGACGGCGCGTAGTGTTCCACGCGCGCCTCAAGGAGATGTCAGCAACCGTAGGGGCCCAACAGGGTCGAAGCCTACTGGGGCCATGGGTGATGCGAAAGAGATCCCCGGGGCCCTGGAAAAAAAAAATGGCAAAGATGGAATAGGAGTAGGTTTTTAGTCAGTAAAAGTCTGACACTATCTCCCGCTCCGCCCAAGAGCGAGGGATGTCATTAGATGATTTTTCCACCCGAAAAAAAAAAATTGTGTCCCGGTGAAATATAGCCCTTAGTGATAGCATGACGGGTGACGGGACAGAATAGAAGAATAAAACGTGTTGCACCGACACTAAATAACACGGGACAAGGGTAGCAAGATGAACATGGATATAGTACGTTTCATTTAATTTTAGGCGCACAGCAATATTATTTTTTTACAATCAGTTTTTTATAAGTATCTATGCATATTACTGTTGTGGTTATTTGAAAACAATCTGAGTGCAACAAATGGTGTAAGTTGGTAATAAATCTTGCGCAAGCGTAAATTATTTTAACAATAATTTCAATGATTTATGATGTACCGAAGTCTAATCGTAAATAAATTAGTAAGTAATAAGTGTAAATAATGGTTAATACAATTATCCGGTGATAGTGTTTTTTTTTGTAGATAGGCTCGCGTTTGACCACTATTTCACCTGATAAAAAGCGGCGATGTGAACGATGGTGGAACACGCTTGCCTAAAAGTAACCTATTCTAACTTTTGACTTAAATAACTCCAGGTTTTAGCTATCAGCCCCCCTAGCCAAATTACAACCGTTTCGTTTCGATTCTCTTTTCATTGTTCGCTTCGAGTCGGCCACGCCTCCTATTCCTTTGTTCTGACCACGTGACTGAGCGTTAAGATGACGTCAGAATAAAGGAATCGAAGGCGTGGCCTACTCGAGGCGATCGATGAAAAGAGAATCGAAACGAAACGGTTGTAACTTGGCTAGGGGGGCATGAAATACAGACCCCGGCAGGAAATTCCACTCCTAGTTATAGTGATCATCTTGTCTATGCTCTATTATTTATTTATACCATTATTTGGTAGTCAAAATGTCTTTCAGGAAATACAATTAATAATGAACATGATGACTACGTAACATCACGTTACGTAAAACGATGATGACTGTCGGTCACGCTCCGAATTTCGCTTTCATATCAAATTAGTGTTGAAGAAGCCTAGATAGAAGAGATAGATTTCATTAACAATGAGAACAGCAGTAATTAATGCAGAGCATGTGTTAAAAAAATAGAATATAATTTGGAGCTGAGGCCATTACCGACACATGCCATTATTTTTTTGTGTTTAGCTTGTATACGACTAGCTTTTGACAGCGGTTTCGCCCGCGTGGAAGTTGATTTCTCCATGCAAACTTTGGACCCCCATTTCATCCTCTTAGGGGGTGAATTTTGAAAAATCCTCTCTTAGTGCTCGTTTACGTCATAAAAGGAACCCTTGTGCAAAATTTCACGCTTCTAGTCCCAGTAGTTTCGGCTGTGCGTTGATATGTCAGTCAGTCAGTTTCTCCTTTTATATAAATATACTAGCTTCTGCCAGCGGCTTCGCCCGCGTGAATGTTGGTTTCTCCATATAAACTTTAGACACCCGTTTCATCCCGTTAGGGGCTGAATTTTGGGAAATCCTTTTTAAGTGCTTGCCTACGTCATAAAAATAGAGCATAGTATAGTATATTAGAAATAGAGCATAGTAGAGCAGTGGTGGCCGAGCGGTAACGGCCTCGACTTACGAGTTGTAGGTCGCGGGTTCAAACCCAGCCAGGCGCATTGCTTTGTGTAATTTATTTCATCACCACTGCTCTCAAAACGGTGAAGGAAAACATCGTGAGGAAACCGGCATGTCCTAGAATCAAAAATTCGAAGACATGTGACATTCACCAATCCGCACTGGGCCCGCGTGGTGGATTACGGCCCATTCCCTCTCCTAGATAGAGGAGGCCTGAGTCCCAGCAGTGGGAACATTAAAAGGCTGATTATGCTATGCTACGTCATAAAAGGAAACCTTGTGCAAAATTTCACGCTCCTAGTCCCAGTAGTTTCGGCTGTGCGTTGATATGTCCGACAGTCAGTTTCTCCTTTCATATATATAGATAATGTTGTTGTTTTACGTAACGAAATCAAGATCTTCTTCAATTAATCACCATGTTTGTATACTAGCTGCGGCCAATGGTTTCGCCTGCGCGAAAGTACAAAATATCCGAAGGGAATAATTTTTATTCCAGTAGTGTGTCTGGAATAAAAAGTATTCTAAGTGCTATTCTACCCGTTTACCAATTTTCTTCGAATTCCATTTCACCGTTCGAGCGTAGAGCAGTGGTGGCCGAGTGGTAACGGCCCCGACTTACGAGTTGTAGGTCGCGGGTTCAAACCCAGCCAGGCGCATTACTTTAAGTAATTTATTTCATCATCACTGCTCTCAAAACATCGTGAGGTGAAGGAAAACATCGTGAGGAAACCGGCATGTCCTAGAACCAAAAATTCGAAGACATGTGACATTCACCAACCTGCACTGGGCCCGCGTGGTGGATTACGGCCCTTTCCCTCTCCTAGAGAGGAGGCCTGAGTCCCAGCAGTGGGAACATTAAAAAGGCTGATAATGCTAATGCTAATAAATGTTCGAGCGTAAAGAAGAAACAAACACACACACACACACACCATCACACACTTACGTTCACCTTTATAATATTAGTGTGATAGTAATTTATAAATATTAAACACAAATTCGAAATGAAATCTTACAAGATTATAAATTTAAATGAGCATTGCGAAATCTTTAAAAAATATCGGTATACTTAAACACATTTAGGAACAAGAAAAATTCAACTACATAGATAACGATCTAAACTCCATTCGAAATGAGATAAGAGACATTAACAACCCTGTTTTACTGTCCGTAAACGGTCGATTTTGACTTTTATTTTGTAGAAACAAGGATGACATTAAAAGCAAAAAAGTGGCTACAATATCAACTGTTTGCTTCCGTTTTTTTGTCTAATCTTAGTTCGAATGGAGTTTAAAGCTAGTAAAAAAAATAAATATATATCTACACTCTCTTTATTGTGTGTGATGATAGTTTATTAATTTGTGTATGTATTGTATAATTGTATGATATTTATAGTTTATTAGTATATCTTGTACCTATTCGCCTTTTCTCTCTCTTTTATTGCATCTACCACTATTTATCTCTGAATCACCCTAAGGTTGACTGGTAGAAAATGCCTAAGGCATTAAGTCCGCCGCTGTACGTTTGTGCATAAAGTATTTAATAAATAATAAATGTCAAGATTTCTCGATATGGATATTTCAAAATTATGTCTTATCTATTTATCTAGCTTGTATTGTCCCAGTACACAGCATTGATCTACCTTTAATAATTTCTACGACAATTTTTTTTTAATTACCATATAATTGCAATGTAAGCTTTTGATATTTTATTACAATGTCTCCCAATTCAAAATTAACAGCTAACAGTTTTGTGTGATTTTTTTAATAAACTGGCGGAGTTAACAATTATCCTTTTTTTTTTTTTTAATTGATATAAACCAGTTCTTGACTGCGATCCCACCTGATGGTAAGCAGTGATGCAATCCTGTTACATATACATTATTCTCTCACTTTCCAGATCCCAGAACAAACGACTGGTTCCTGATAAAAGATCCATTGCCCGGTCTCACTATCATCGGCCTGTACCTGTACTTCTCACTGAAATGGGGGCCGAGGTACATGGCAGACAAGAAACCCTTCCAACTACAGAACACTTTAATCGTTTATAATTTTATCCAAGTTGTCGTCAGCGTCTGGTTGTTCCATGAGGTTGGTAGCTCTTTAGTTTAATTATTGAGTATTTTTCTTGATTTGTATTTATAACAAATAACACTAAAAATAAATCTTTTCCCAAAAACCGCAACAAAATTGGTTATTAAATGAAGCAGCAATTAGTATCCCAAATATTAGAATGAACGGGTGATGCGGTGTCCCAGGGCAGGTGTGTCGTGGTGGTGTCTTTGGACATCGCCAACACCTTTAATTCGCTGCCCTGGAGTAGAATTAGGAGGGCACTAAGGTTCGCCGGGTGTCCGACAACCTCTGTTGTGTGATCGAGGCCTACCTGTCGGACAGGTACATCAACTACCCTGGTCCCCACGGAGAGTAGAATCGGCGAGAGATGTCGTGCGGTGTTCCACAGGGATCGGTACTAGGACCGCCCTTGTGGAACATCGGGTACGACTAGGTTTACACCATACACCGTAGGCGCGGGCTTGCGGACGGCGAACTACCCTTTGCTCGTCCGGTAACAAGGAAAAGGCAACGAAGGAACATTGGAGTGGGTTTTAGTCTGTAAAAGTCTGACACGCCCTCGCGCTACGCCTACTACCTAAACAAAAAAATATATACATGCAAACTTTTCTCTTTGTATTATTAGTGTAATATATTATGTTGTTTATGTTTCCAGGGCCTCGCCGCAGGCTGGTTGAGGACTTACAGTTGGAAATGTCAACCGGTTGACTTCTCGAGATCGCCGGAGGGTATGAGAGTAAGTATTTCTAGTATTTTCACCGTGGCATCAATTTATTCTTGTGCCAAGGTTACCGACATAGCTTATAGAATAGCCAAAAATAAGTGGTAGTGAACAGGGCACATTGTTCGCAGAACAGATGGTTGATGAGGATGAAAGGCTATAAATAGTTTATATTATTTAAAAAAAAAATTACGGGTCATAGGTCTCTCATAAGTGTCGCCACGTCGACATGTCCTTTGCTAGTTGCATCCAGCAGACCCCATGATTATATAATATATAATTCTGACACTATCTCTCGCGGGATTTGTCATTAGATGTTTTTCCAACCTAAAAAAAAAATTCCAGTCACTTGTTTCTTTCAAAAATCTATATCATTGTACCCATAGATTTAAGTTTATGTATATGTTGTGTTACTTTTTTTGTGTAAAATAAAGCTAGTCTATTCTATTCTATCTAGTAACAATGACATTACACACCATTTAAATAATTTCCATTAAGTTATCTTGTTCTGATTGACCTTCAGAATAGGGCAATCCCCTTATAAGTTAACGATGGTAATACAAAATAATTAAATGATGTGAGGTACTTATAATGATGTTTAGCAGCCCATACATAAATACGTTGTAATAACTGCTTTGCTGGCAATTTTCTAATTAATCGTTAAAACTGTACTTTGATCGGTTATTGTGCTCATTACATGCGATTCCTTGTCATCAGACATATAAAAATTTGATAGGCGATGAGAGAGATACTACATAGATATGGATGTCAGGACAGTTTTTTTTTTAATGAAATAAACCAGTGCTTGACTGCGATCTCACTTGATGGTAAGCAGTGATGCAATCGTTGATGGTGAATCGCACTATTTTATAAAGAGCCTATTGACTCTCTTGAAGACACCTAAATTATAATAGGATGGGAAGGCCGCAGTAGGCAAATTGTGGAATGGAAGAAAAGAAAATGTTAGAACATGGGACCAGGAAAAGAAGATATTTATTAATAACACAATGCACTGAATCAAATACCAATCTGGAAAAGAACAAGTATCATAATAACCATACAATACAAATCCGCATCAAGCAATTATGTAATTACATGATCAAGATAGTCGAAGTTGCACGGAAACACACGAACATCAATAACAGACTCAGTTTCATGCATAATGTTGTCGTGTTCATCAGTCGCCGTTCCTTCCTTTACGTCGTGTTTATTTCTATCAAGATACATGCGCAATTATGAACACTTTGTTCACTGAGTCGCGTTTTGCAGTAAACAGCATTATGTTTGGCTAGATAAGAATTTGTTCAGTTAACTTTGTGTTAACAATAGTAGTCTTTAAAGGTGTCCTGCAGGCTTAGACATATGAGTTTTCTGTTACCAAAAACAACAAAGTAACAGAAAAGTTTTTTTTTGTTAATGTTTTTGGTTTGGATACTAAGCCCTTTAAGTCATGTTTTCGTATTGATATTAATTTAAATAAGAAAAAATATATACTTATATATATGAAAAAATAAAACTAATATAATAGTTTATAAATATATATGAAATATTAGAATATTGAGGTACACATTCTAATGTTTTTGTGGTATTTGGCAGCAAAAATATCAACACAACCTTTTCGGAAAACTTCGCAACACTATAATAAAATTCTCAGCTCCATTTTGATTGATTAATTGCATCGACTTATATAGTACATATGTTTCGATGGATTAATGATTATACATTTATTCTAGTTGCGCAGATACTTAATATACAAAACTACACCAATTTACATCACAATATCTACTAGGAATCAATTTGCGAATACTTAAATAAAACAGCCACTGAACTTCAATCGATGAAATCCCGCCAAAAACCTTAAAAAAGATAATTTGTCTAACCTTCCACATAACACAAACGCCGTGGCCTAGCAGTATGCCTTTAAAATGACGAAAAAAAAATTGACGTGTAAAAGTGTTTTTTTAAACCTATTTGCAAAATAAATATCATTTATCATTAATTCCGCCATGGTCGCATATCAATGCCCAAATAATCCATCTCATTAGCTCTTCTTTCACCTATGGGGATTGAAGAGTTAATATCGTCATATAAATACATTTTGACATCCCCTTTCACTTTTCCTAATTTACTTCTGGTCGACGTTTCAGCTATATCTATTCCTTTTATTCATCTCTAATTTGCTATCGTCTCAAAAATCTCCTCCATTCTAGTCATAATTAGAATAGAATAAACTTTATTGTACACCAAAAACGTAACACAACTTATACATAAACTTAAATCTATGGGCACAATGGCGGTCTTATCGCTGACAGCGATATCTACCAGACAACCTTATTATCATAGTTTACATAATCCATCCATAGTTTATTTAGTCTTTCACGTACAGAAGTAGCTTGTAATTAAGAAATGTTAACACTTTTTTAACCGAAGTAAGAAACGCCGAAAAACATCCATAAAAAGTGTTTCACCGGGGTAATAAACTATAACAGTCCATTCAGTTATCTTGGAAGTACCAGTATTAACCGTCGTTACGGCTTCATTCATTACGCTGACCGCTCTACGAAATCACCATCTATTTAATTAACGTTAACTAGAAAAATATCATACAAGTACCTATGCAATTTAAGGTTTAATGTTGATAACGAACGCATATCTTGGTCAGCTCTTTTTAAACTCCCTTTGTTTCTATTCGTAAAAAAAAACTAGTCAAGTGCGCGTCAGTCTCACGCACGAAGGGTTCCGTACCATTAACTTTTTTTTTAGTTTTACCTGTCCCGGGATTTGTTTGTTGAAAAATCACGTTTATTGTATGAGAGTCCCACTTAAATATTTATTTCATTCTGTTTTAGTATTTGTTGTTAAAGCGGCAACAAAAATACATCATCTGTCAAAATCCCAAATATCTAGCTATCACGGTTCATGAGATTTATCCTGGTAACAGACAGACGGACAGTAGAGTCTTAATAAAAGGGTCCAGTTTTTACCCTTTGGGTACAAAACCCTAAAAAAATGTAGTAGGTTAAAAGCAGGGGATTGTTACTTATATTTATTATTGTAGGTATTTTTTTATATATATACACTCCTTCAGTGAGTCTGTACTCTGTACGTACTCCTAGAGACTTCGTGAATAACACATATTTATATTTGTATAAGTATAAGCTAATTTTATTTTTCGTTTGTTAATCATATACTTACCTACAAAAAATCCAAAACTCCTCCCATAGCTGTTATCCCTTATTGAAACGTACCTGTAGCGACATCTATGGCGTCACATAAGGACTAATCCTGCATCGCGCTTATAAAGTTCTCCGCGCGATTGGAACATATAGAACAGCCCGAAATCATCTATCGGGCAGTTGCCCACCAGACATAACACCCGTCTGGCCGGAGGATCCTCCCTTTTCAACGGAGGTATGCGGGACTTTACACTCTGTTCCGCATACCTCCAAATTGGTGACCCTCGACAAAGAACGTCAGCGCAGCCTTCGTGCAGCCACTACTTCGTGTCGTCATCACCACACCACACCACCACCACCACCACCACACCACCACTCACCACCATCACCACTTTTAACAACTTGTCTTTTCTAATTTTCAGGTAGCAACAGGCGTCTACATCTATTTCCTGGCAAAAATGTCTGAGCTTCTCGACACGGTTTTCTTCGTCATCCGGAAGAAGGATAGGCAGATCACCTTTCTCCATATGTACCACCACACAGTGATGCCTATGATATCATGGGGAGCTACAAAGTACTATCCGGGAGGGCACGGGACTCTCATAGGAGTGATAAACTCCTTCGTTCACATTATCATGTATACGTATTACATGTTCTCAGCTATGGGACCTCAGTTCCAGAGATATCTGTTCTGGAAAAAGTATATCACCACATTGCAAATGGTAAGTCTTCGAAAAATTATAATTTATTCATGAAACACAAAAGAACACTATGAGCTTCGAGTCAGAGGAATTAAGTAAAAAATTATTCGTACCAACAAATTGCGTAACGAATCGACTGGTTGTTGCTTCTAAATGTTGTCAGGCGTTATGTTCGTCGATTATACGCAATTGCTATGAAATTATCTCAAATTAGAGTGTAAAACCACTAAATTTCTATAGAAGTTTACCAGTTTTCCAATACTTACAGATTATATTATAGTAGTAATATTTGTTTATTTTCTCATTTCAGCTCCAGTTCTGCATTGCTTTCCTCCACTCCGCTCAGCTCCTCTTCTACGACTGCGGCTACCCTCGCTGGTCCGTCGTCTTCACACTTCCTAACTCTATTTTCTTCTATTACCTCTTCTACGACTTCTATTACAAGGCATATGGCAAACCTACCAAGAAAGGAGCTGATGACAAGAAAACGGACGCCAAGGAGATAACAAGTAACGGTCACATAAATGGCAAAGTCACTACCAATGGTATTGCAAATGGTACATCTAATGGCACAACCAATGGTTTGTCCAATGGTAAAGCCAATGGTGTAGCTAACGGTACTCCCAATGGTAAAAAGGTCGATTAAACAATGTGATCATGATATGTAAATATTTTAGTTTCTTAATACCAATACCAATTTTAGTTCTAGCTAATTTTGAATATTGATTACTTTTAGAACCAATCCAAGCAACGAATGCTGAATAAATTCTAACTTAAATTCGCTTTCTGTTTCCGATATTTGGATTAGTAAGTACTCTTTCATCATCTAACATCTTGTAGATGTTATACAATGCTGTCTTCAGTACTTCTAATCTGTCGGATTTTTTAATTGTTTAAGTTATGTCTTCTGTTATTGTTAGGAATGTTACGGTGTATATATTAAAGATTGTTGTATCTTGTATTTAAGGCATAATTGTTTAAAGTAAGATGATACACTGAGTATATTGCCATGAAACTCGAAATACTGTGCTTTGATAAATGTCAGCTCCATTAAAAATATTACGAAATCATAAAATAAGTGTTAAAATGTTTGGTCATAATCTTCATGCTGTGTGGGTAAAGCTTTCTAAAAAGTGGTGGAATTATTTAAAAAAATAATTCATGTGTTTATTTAGGACCTTCGAATTTATAACTGTTTAGAAGTAGCTAGAAATTTAATTTCTTTCAAAGTTGCAATATAAAATTAGCAGCAAAAAGCATTATTGTTCTTTGCAAATATGTAAATGTGGATTCCTCTAACTTTATTTAGAGTTCACAAAATACTGTCAATTTAACTACTGTTAATGATATCGTGATAATTACATTGTCTTCCAATGATATTTCATTATTAATATTTCTTCCATATTAAATGTAATTGCTGTTTAGGTATATTTTCTTTGGGTTTATAAGGATCCATAATAGGTACTTGATTTTTTTTCCATTTAGGGAAATGTTGATACTCAAATTGCGAAAGATTTTTGTAATAGTTTCTTTAAAATGTTTCAAACGATCGTAATCTGAATTGATTGGAATTAGGTATGCTTAGTTATGAGTATACAACTGTATATGCTTTGCTGGCTTGCTTTAAGAAATTAATTTTAGTTAGAAAAAAAGTGCTATTTTTACTTAGTCTTTTTCAAATAAGTCGATAATATATGAATTTCGGAAAACATTTTTTCGCAATTGATCAAACAGAATACTCCAACCACCAATATGATTTTATGTCTACGAATTTAATATAAGGCTACTTAATATTAGGTATACTGGTTTTCTACAATTAGCTGATGTATAGCAGTTTAGATTTCTTTAAGCTCAATACCAAAATGTGACAAAGTAGTAACACACTTGACTGTAATTCCTAAAAGAAGGACTAGGAATATTTTTTAAGATATTGCTGTATTTGCAACTAAATAAAAAAGGTTGGGTATGAAAAATAGCTGCTAAATTTGATTTGAACTATTAGTTTTCATATAAGCAAAGACATAATCTAGTCTGACAATTCTAACTAAGCTATCCTCTGTCACAGACTCTTTTCTTTGTTAATAAGAGATAGCAATACTCTTAGTTGAGTTGTTTCATATAGCAGAATCAGCATTATTATTTCGGATATTTATTTGATAAACGGTCCGAGTGTGTTGTTACTTTAAAATTAAAATGCAATCGTTCAAGCATCTTTCATTACTGTAGTTGCACGTTTATACATTAAAACTCGGTTTTGGAATTGATAATTTGAAGTTAAGACCGTGTCAAACTACAAAAAATGTTCATGCTAGATTTGCCAAGTTATCAACTTCGAAATTATAATTCGGAAATCGATCCTAAATAATTGTACATTTGCGTAATCGGGTTTGTAATGTTTAATAATATATAAGTGACTACAATATTTTTGTTTTTCTTGACCTCATTCATCCCTTAAAATTTTCAAGGTTTTACATAAGCGTAATATTTATTCAAAACTAGCTGACCGCATAAGTGTTCAGCCACACTGGAAGCGCGGGCGCAGGGCGGGCGCGGCAATCTCAAACATAAGAATTTCATTTGAGTGTCACGCAAAATAAACATACAAAACTTGTTAACTGCCAAAAAGCAATGGAAAGAAGTATTTTAAAAATATGGAAAATACAAAAAATAAGATGCGAATTCATACGGAAGAAAACTACACTAATTGACGTTCTACACTACTGTGAACTGTCTTTTGAAATGGCGATGGGCTGGCCATGTAGCACGTAAAAATGGACGGACGAAAGGACGACCTACGACGCGGTGCAGTGATGACATTGTAGCTACAGCCGGCAAGGACTGGAGTAAGCGAGCTGAAAATAGAGACAAGTGGAGAAAACTGGATGAGGCCTATACCCAAAGTGGGGTTCCTATCCAATAAAACGATAGTGAATGAAAAAAAAAAACTAAATTATAAGTGAAATTTAAATTTATGTACATGTAACTGGGATGGGAAATGAAGAGGTTTTATTATTATTATTAGTGGGCACGCGGGCGCGGGTTTCGGCGCCGGTTACTCAACGCGAGACGCGCGCGGGCAACTCATGCCATAGCTCGTTCATACAAGTTGAGTGCGCGGGCGGCGAGTGAAAATCCTGTAGTATCTGCACCCGCGCCGCTCCCCGCACCGCGCTGCTAGTGTAGCCAAGCAAAATGCGCGCGTTACCGCACCCGCGCCGCTTCCCATACCGCGCTACCAGTGTGGCCGAGCACTACCAAGTAATGTTGTGATACCTTTTGGCTAAACTGTCAAAGTATAACGGCATCTACTGGCATTACCAGAACCAGCATTATTCATTTTAAAATGTAATTTTCTTTAGATATGGCGTTGTATTCTGATTTTGTTTTTTCGTGAACTTTTCCATATTTTCTCACCATTTAAACCTTCCCTGGAGTATCACGAATATTTCAAGACCAAATTTATCGGAAATCGGTCCAGCCGTTCTCGAGTTTAAGCGAAACTAACGAACAGCTATTAATTTTTATAAATATAGATTTAGAATTCATGCCATTCTTATTCATATCAGTTTATTAATACTTCTGAAAGGCAATATAAGTAGCTCGTAAATATTGTAACTCCTACCAAACGTTATAAACATGATAGTCTTTATGATTAATCCTATTCCTCAATAGGTGAACAGTTTTTAATGATATTTGTTGGCAATCAGATAAACCATGTTCTAGATAATGCCACAATGTACAAGGAATAAATATAAAACCAACCAAAATACAACTGATCATAATTTATTTATTTTCAATCTTTTTTTAAAGCTAACATTTATGCGTCTAAATAATAATAATTTACAAATAATTTTCGTTTACCAAATAATACCGTAAGTACCGAATAATAAATAGGTTTATTTTTTACTTGAAGCGTTTTAAAATAAAATCACAAACTAAAATTATTTACTTCTTACTATCTGTACAATTGACATTCTGGTAGGCACATTTAAAATACAGACTACATTTTTTTAATATTAGCACATTATGTGTAGAGGTTGATTAAATCGCCTATCACAATTTTTTACTCATAATTTATAAAAAGAGACTTAAAAGTTTACAAAATGCAAACTAAAGTAAAATAGAATAAGACGTTTTTTTAAACCTCACACATTGAATAGTTAAAGAATACCAGTTAATGTCTCGAATTTCTGAAAAATAGGCCAATCATGACAGCCTTTATTTGGTCTACTGATACAAAAATTTATTCCTATACCTTAAAAATACTTATTTTACGCGTTGGAATTTATACATAAATATCAGCAACAGCCTTTTGTACCACTAATGTAGGTTTTTATCATAAACTTTCATACCAAGAGTAATAAGGCACTCAATTCGTAACTAAAATTTAAAAGAACCTCATTGTAACTTCACAGCCTAAAAAAACTTTAAACAACGATACCTTTTTTTTGTTAAACTTTTTGGCTTGGATACTAAGTCCTTATAGCCATGTCTTTGTAATGAATAGTTCATTTATTTAATATTGGAATACGGATGTACATTCTAATGTTTTTTCTAGTATTTGACAGTAAATGTATCTAGTAAACCTTCTCGGCAAACTTCGCAGAGGTAGCCAATACTACAATAAAATTCTCAGAATCATTTTACCGAGATCGCGCCTGTTTCAATGATTCTACATGTCATACAGTTGCGCAAACACTTGAAATACAAAACTACACCATTTACATCCCAATATCCATTAGGAATCAATTTGCGAATAATTAAAACAGACACTGAACTTCACTCGAAGAAATCCCGCCAAAAACTCCTTAACGATGGTTTATTCGCGGTTTAAAAATAGTGATGTCATATTTGTCACTCAGCTAAGCCACGCCCCTTTTCAAACCGGGGTTACCATGACGTTCAAAGTAAGATGTTTCATTCTTATTTCAGTGTGGGTAAGAGACAGAGCTATATAGGTTGTCTAGCGCCATCTGTTACCCACACTGGAAATAAGAATGAAACAATCTTACTTTAAACGTCATGGTACAGGTCCAGGTTATGGTAAATTAGAAATCCGTGTTCACATTGATCTGTTGAAGTAAAGGGTCTCCGAAACGGTCAATTGCGATTGACCATGTTTACGTGAATGACGTTAATTGTTGCAACATTGATCGTTTACTTTGAATGAATGAAGCCATTGTCATTACTACTACGGCAATGATAGAAAATGATTCTATTATATTTTTTTGTTAATGGCAAATAGAGCCGATGTTGACTATTCTGCCAATGTCCTAGTAAATTAGAAAAGCAAGTAGTGTATAATATTAATATAGAAAATGAAAAGGGTCAGTAACTGAAGACTTAAAATTCTTCGAGTGATACAGTTGCACTTGATGGGTTATTACTGGACTGTTTACAAACATAAGGACAATACAATTATATAAGACAATACACAACAACTACAACGATCACTCAAGAACGGTCATAACTCTCCAAATACACGTGCTATCCACGAAACCCGTGGCGAGAATCCCTATAGTAAACGATCGTCACTAACCGATAGCAAATGATGATTTTGATTGAAAGCAATTGACGCACCATGTATTGACAGACACTGACGGCAAATAACAATCGTTTTATTGTTCTAAATAAATTATAAATGTTCTTGAATGAACAAATATCTCAGTTTATACCATTCCTTGGACCAAGACATTAAGTTTGTCTTTGTACAATGTTTTATTACTGGTGCACAAAGTTTTAGATAGGTATTATTTGAATATACTGTGTAGTAAACATGTTTGCTTAAATTTTGCAGTGGTTTTTTTACCACAGTAACTCCTTTATTTTGCAGTACACTGATGACGTTACTATCTTTTTATCGCGACTAGGGTATAGCTTTACATAACTCCAACACTGAAATTTATATCAGTTGCAATACAATATTATTTTTAGTACATGCGAAACCTAAATACAGTTTGTTCAGAATCAATAACTGAATCGATTCCAATATTTTTTACACAATGTTAGATTTTTCCCAAAAATATTTAAAAAAGATCATATGTTGGATACCATCGACACTAAGTATAACACAGATCATGGCAGGTCATAGCGGGTATTAAGAACCAGCGAACAGCTGGGTGATTGAGCAACACAACCCTTCAGTCGATCGGATGGCCCGGTGATCATGAATTGTGCGGACAACCAGGTAACATAACAAGCTTATAACTTAGTGATTTTTCATGATACAATTATGAAATGTTGTACATAGATTCTTTACATAAAAATACTAGACATGTGTTTCAGGTTTCGCTAATATACTAAAAATAATGTTATATACAGGGTGTTTGGTGCATCGTGAGCCAAATTGAAATGGTCGACGGCATAAGAATAACTTGCAAACAACTCATTGAAACGGCTTGCAATACAATTAAGGAGGAAATACGACTTCGTACAAAAACTGTCGAGATACGAAACAGATGTTGGGCCTGCATTCACAACAGAGGTCAACAATTTGAGCAGGATTTGTAAAAACTATGAAATAAATGTTAAAAATGCAATTTCATTTTTTTTTATTTCTAGTAAAACCCACGAAAAGAGAGATACGAGACAGATTTTAACTTATATGAGTGAAATAACATTTTTAATAGGATTTTTTCAGGCAATAAATGATACCTGAAAAATCCAAAAAATAAAAATATTTTTTAAATCATAATTTTGAATATTAGCCTTATGTGACTCGATTCACAATTCTAGCGAATTCACAAAGTTGTAAAAAGATTTTTATGGCATGTGACAAATCACTAGCAAGAGGATAAACTAGAGAATTTTTGAGGAAGTTGGAAGATTTCGGTCGCTTTTGGTTTTTTCTTATAGCCATGTAAATAGCTGTAACGTGGACAGCTTTAATAAAGTCCAAAATTTTGCAAGTAAATTAAAAAAAAAACTTGATAGCTAATGTCACTAATTTTAAATTTAAAAGTACTCTAATACAATAATAAGGCGTAGACTCTGAATTTTAATTTTATTTGGATGTGTTAAATAAAATTAAAATTCAGAGTCTACGCCATATATATTTTTTTTAAATTTGTATTTGAATGAAAAATTTGGTCTTATTTTCATAAAACTATAAAAAGTCGATGAAAAAAATCCACAGGACATGAGAAGTTTTTAGGGGTCTGAAAAGATAGCAGATGACCCCTCCCGTCGACTATTTTAATTTAGCACACGATGCACCAAACACCCTGTATAATAAAATTATTAATAGAATATTTTTTTGTACAAATGTTTAAAATACTATTTACAAAGATCGTGAAACATCGAATTTTCTTAAAAAAAAAATTAAAGTCACGAAACAGTCCCTAGCCCTTTTACACAATAAGTAGAATGTCATTGTTATCACAATCCTTTCGTTAAAATACCACTTAGTCTTCTTTTGGTAAGCACAATGATGGCAGGGTCCCTTTGGGAATAATTCCGCCTCTTTTTTTGTTGTAGTTCTGTCGGTAAAAATTTAAAAAGAGGAGTAAAATGACTCCTGTGTTGCAAGAGACGAATACAGCTACACCCTTAGATGGAGGACATTCTGATACTCTCACAGTCGCTATGTACTGGATGATGATTGACACAAACTGGATCTGTGAAAATAAAAATGAGTTTAAGTTGATAGGAAAGTAAATAACGTAATTTACTAAATATTTGAACGGTCTTAAGTTCGGATGTTTTAAGTTCTTTAAATTTTTAGGATAGTCTACAAAATTTGGCACCCATTTAGATTTCAATTTTTGACGATGAAGTCGACAACCACACCAAATCATAATAGTATTGATCTTGTCTCCAATTGTCACATCTATGTCTTTGTTGGAATATCACTAATTTTTGTAAATACATTTTTGTGCTCATCTATAAAAAAATAAAATGAAAAGCAACTTTTCACCATGTAACTAATTCACTTGTATTTGCTCTTATAATTTTGCAAGGCGCTAAGTTTTACCTAATAAAATAACTTTTTATTGTTAAGAAAACAATAAAAAGTTTTCTATTTGTTTTCATGTTTCCTTTGTACACCCACAATTACCTAGCTGGATACCAAATTTCAATTGTCTACGTCCTCTGGAAGTGGGTTAAAGCGTCTCAATATAATTATAAATTTGGTGTCTTTATGTTAAATAAATTTTGAGTTATGAAGGGTAAAAGTCGCTGCAAATGCTGTTCGTGCAAATATACACATGGGTGCTGCTCGCCAGTTCTCTCTTGGTTTGACACGCTCCCGCGTTTCTAGATTAACAAACACGTTTTGCCGTTAACAATTAGTTACTATTTTTAACTATTGTTTGACTTAACTACTGTTTAAACAACTCGCCTTTAGTAATAAGGCTCCGTTGATTACCCTTCAGGTACCCCTACTAAAAATATAACAACCATCAGTTAACAAAACAAATCAACTTACCAGCTGGAACTTTGTCATATATTTCTTCCACCACAAATATTTGGCTACATTTGGCCCCAACGCGGCCAATCCGTAGTACGTGTACATGAATACATGCACCAAAGAGTTCAGGAACCCGATGAATATGAGTGTGTGCGATGGCCAATATTTTAGCAAAGCCCAAGTGCCAATCACCATGACTGTGTGGTGGTATAGATGGAGGAATGTAATCTGGTTGGTCTTCTTCCTCAGGACGAAGAAAACGGTGTCTAATAATTCTGATAGTTTTGCTGCTAGATACAGGTATGTGTCTAACAGGATCTGAAAGAAAACAAATATTGGGTTATTAATGTAATGTGACAAGGTATAATTTAAAAAGCATTACTTTTAATGACATCGGTCAATGATTAGGAAACCCCCTTTTTTATGTGAAATAAAATATTTTGAATTGAATACTTTGGCTACATTGTATTGCTTTTGCTCAATATTTTTTTTTTCGAGTAATTACTGTCCTACTGCTTTTAGCTAAAGCCTTCCCAAAGTCTTGACATTGTTTTCGCGCACCGTGTTGAACCATTCCACACAGTACCCGTCGAAATCCTCTCAACACCTCTTTTTGGGCTGGCCTCGACGGTACTTTCAAGAATGCAAGAACCTACTGCGTGGAGACATTTGTCTAGCGGTCACTGTGCATGCAGTTAACGTGATCCACACAATCTTATAACTAAAAATTGAAAAAAAAGGAAAGCTACTCACTCTGCTTCTTGAGTTAACTTCATTCATGTAACATTTCTTGGGTACCAATCCCATATGTATGAGGTCTGACAGGAACTGAAAACCAGGAATACAAATACGATTACAATTTATTCTAATATTTTAGAGAGTATTGTGTTTTTGTATTGTTGATATAAGTATGTTTGTATTTATGTATTTTTTATTCGTATTATTTGTAATTTTAAAATTGTTCACTGGATCCTACCCTCTATTGTGATCTCTCTCTATCACTCATTGGTTTGCTGGAAGAAAACTCAACTTTGAGTTAAGCTCGCCTATGTACATGAACTTTGTTATCTACTTATTTTATAAGTTGTTTTAGTGTACAATAAAGAATTAAAGAGGATTATACGATAGAAGGTGCAAAGTCCTCCGTTGAAGAGAGAGAATCCTCCAACAAGACTGGTGTTATGTCTGATTCGGGCAATTGGTTAGTAGATGATTTGGGACTATTGTGTTCAAATCGCGCGTAGAACTCTAATTGCGCAAAGCAGAATTTCAAATTTTTTAGTTCTATGTGTTGTCACAGATGTCGCTACAAAGAAACTCAAAAACTGCTGGACCGATTTTAAATATTCATTCACCACACCTACTGGTGAATGAATATAATGTTATTTTATCACTAAGAGACACAGCGTCCCTTAGCTAACAACACCGCATAAGTCATTTTCACCAACTTTACAGGAAACGAAAAAAACTGTGCGGTGTTGAGAGGCCAGCCGACTTGCACGCTATCACTACTTTTAGAATTATGGCTTCTGATTGGCTGAAATCTATATCATGTGACCAATGGTTAGACGCGCAATGAGCAGCTCCATCTAAAGGCATACAAATGTGAAAACCGCCAATTTTCGACTTGAGCGGTGTTGTAAGCTAAGGGACGATAGGCTACATATTGTCTACTTTCACGTGAACTAGAGAAATATACCTAAATAACATAACATGCTGGACATAGGCCTCCCCCAAGCGTCGCCACAACGGCGTCGGCAGTGGACGTCTTTCGGCTGAAATGATGATGATGATGATAATGAACATAACATGACGGCATGGTACCTAGACTGCTGCGCTTCTTGTCGTGCGTTTTGATTTTCGTACGGAATAAATATTTGTAGAGCTTCTGTTTGTCCTGTGTATGAGTTTACACACGTGTTTGTGAACACACCCACGATACAGGAGTATTACCTATACTCCATTTGTTTAGGTAGTTAACTAAACGTAAACAATCTTGATATGTCTTTTTTATTTAAAAAAAACGTATAAAAGACATACAAAGATTATTTAAATTTAGTTAATTATCAAATATCGGTATAGGTAAATAACAAATTGTAAACATTTTTAGACAACTTTTAGTTAAATAAAAGACATGTCAAGATTGTTTACATTTAGTTAATTACCTAAACATATGGAGTTATAGCGTGGGGAAAAGTAAAAAAAAAGAAATTACACTTCAGTATACTTTTGATACCTACAAGGATTTATGTATGTTTAAACTGTACATTGGATCCTACCCTCGAATGTGATTTCTTTCTGTCACCCAAAAGTTTGCTGAGAGAAAACTCATTGTTGAGTTAAGCTCGTCCTTGTACATGAATTGTCAAATCACTGTATTTAATAATAAGTTTTGTGTACAATAAAGAATTAAGGAAATTCGTGAGGAAACCAGCATGTCCTAGAACCAAAAATTCGAAGACATGTGACATCCACCAACCCGCACTGGGCCCGCGTGGTGGATTACGGCCCATTCCCTCTCCTAGAGAGGAGGCCTGAGTCCCAACAGTGGGAACATTATAAGGCCGACTATGCTCTGCTATGCTAAAGAATTAAGAAGGATTTTATGATTTTAATTGTCATTTTAGCAACAAACGAGCAGCAATTCCAGGAGGTGTACAACAGGGATAATGTATAAAAGCTACAAGTTTCCTCATCACCTGGACTTTGGCCTACCAAATAGGTAGAGTTGTAGGCGAGTTATTGAAAATTGGTCCTAAAGTAGAAGATTGCGTTTTATAAGTCATCTTTTTATAATAATAATAATAATCTTTATTCACATAAAAAGGGTAACAAATAGTTTTAAAGTCTTTGATCCCTGAGCTAGTATCAAAGACTGTACTACAGAAACACATAATATTTTGGTGACAAAAAATTATGTAAATAAATACAGTGTACAAATTTCTGCATAATCTATTTTAAAAGTTTTTTTTTTGTTATTGTCAGAGGTGGAGGGGGGGGGGTGGAGTTGAGTGTGAATGACAGTATGTTTTGTGTATATGGTGATGTGTAATGGTGAATGGTGTGTGCGTGAATGTGAGTGTGTGTGAGAGCTAAGTGACCGTGTGGGTTTAATGAGTGGTTCACAAAATGTCATTGTAATAATAGTTCTGTTTTCTCATAATCTTGTCTCAGTAGCCAATTTTTAATAGTAATTTTAACTTCACAAATAGATAAAGGAAGATTTTCATTTTATCTATTGTATTTAATTCATTAACGCTCAGGCGGTAGCCGGCGCCCGCAAGCCATTGTCTTACTGTGTCTCTAATTACGCACGTCAAAAGGTTAAAGCCGTGTTGTCTCCTAGCTAAGGCTCTTCGACATACAACAGATGAGCATACATTTTTTATGACACGCTGCTTATTGTATTCTTCTGCGTTCTAAGGGGTGATTTTATGCTGTTGGATAATTAACTGATAGATATAGAGCTGTCTAACTGTAAGGACCTGACATACAACTTGGCTGCGGGAAACCTGTATGGAGTAAAAGTCATAACTTTTAAAATAGATCTCTGAGCTCTGTCTAAGTTTATTAAAAATGTTTTGCAAGTGCCACCCTAGCTTTAATACAATATCCAAGAACAAATCGACATAGTGCGTAATAAATTTTCCGTAGAAGATCCAATTCAGCGACATGTCTCAGCTTCTTAAAGAACCAAATTAGTTTCCTAGTGCACATTGTTGTGGCTTTAATATGAGAGTTCCAATTTAGCCTGTCGTCCAAAGTAACCCCAAAGTATTTAATATTAAGAGATTTGGCTATTTCAAGGTAAGAACAGGTAGGAGAAGGGCCCTTGGGTAGTTGCATGAGTGAACCTTAACGTTGTTATTCGCTGGCTTCGTTTTGGCCACATAGAACTGTATGTACGAGGTTTTAGAGAGGTTCTACGTCAAGAGATTTGCACTAAGCCATCTGTTGGCTTTATGAAGCCCCATCTTAGCATTATGCCGCACCGCGGACCAAGTCTCTCTGTGAAATATTAAGTGCAGTGTCATCAGCATACGTAAAAACTTTTCCTTGTGTCAATGGTAGTTTGCAAAGGTCGTTTATATAAATCAAGAAGAGACTCGGGCCGAGAATAATACCCTGGGGTGCACCACAGACGACCGGTGCATCTGAACTGACGCTATTACCAATCCGGACTCGATGGGTGCGATTATTTAGGAAGTACTCAAAGATAATTAGCGCATTTCCACGAATACCAACGTGCTCTAGTTTGTTAACAAAGGGTGGGAATCTAGAGTCTTTTTGATTGGATAGTTTACTCAAGACTTTGGGTCTAGTAGGTGCCCCTGCCCATATTCATGGAAACGTCGATGGCATTCAATTAATCTGCAGTCGTGTAAGTCACTTGATGAACCGAACTGTTTTTAAAATGCAAATCTTCAAGGCATTGACAGACTACATTATTACACTAGGCGAAAGTTTGCGATTGTGTGTGTATTTTAGTTACTTCTACACACACAAACGGCTTAACGGACTTCTATGAAACTTATTACATGGGTACACCATGTCCTGAAGTTGCACCTCCCGTGGTTCATCACTTTCATTTTAGAGTACCACATAGGATACTTGGGAGTATGTTCCCTTGGGTTAATTTTCTATCATAACGCGGGCGATGCCGCTGCCGCAGCTAGATTTTTTTTATTATTGATAGGCTCGCGTCTGACCTCTATCTCACCTGATGGTAAGCGATGATGTAGCCGACGATGGAGCACGCTTGCCTAGAAGTAACCTATTCACTCTTGACTTAAAGATCCCTAGGTTGTAGCTATCAGGAAACACAGTTTCCGGCAGGGAATAGTACTCCTTAGCTGTACGCATAATGAATGTGTTCCCTAAACGCTTTGGCTCTACGAGTAGGTAGTTTTATGAGTAAATGTTACGAGCTGCAATTTGTTGCTATCTGAAAGTTTCCAGGCGTTCTTTAAGTATGAGACGACTATTGCAATCAGTATGGTAGATGGTATATCCAGTATCATTTAGACCTGGTAATCTATAATCGGATCCGGATCTGGTTTTAATTCCTATTGGTGAATCATCCAAAAATCTTTGGTTCCTACATTGGCTTCTTAAGTACCTCGTAACTGACAATCTAGCACTCGTATATCTAAATATTCATACTTCCATCCATATTATGAATTAAAAATAGAGTAGAAACTTAGTTTCTATATCTGTTACGTTTTCACGCCTAAACTACTGAACCGACTTTGATGAGTTGATTTAGAAATAGTTTGGGTGCTTGGAGACAGACATAGAATATTTTTTTATCTTGGCAGTACGTTACTATTAGATAATTTCAAACTATCAAACGAGGGAAGGCGCTGACTGCAGCTAAGAGTTACTATGCACATCTGATGCAATTTTTTTTCTGTGTAAATTCATCAGATAAACCTTCCCGCTCTGGGTGGAGCGAGAGGGAGTGTCAGATTTTTACTGACTATATAGACTAACCCAACAGAGTTTCCTTCAGTTAACCTTTAAGTTCCAGGGTCGTGGTAACTTTGTCTTGTTGCTAATCACATTAAAGACATATTTACTAATTTTTTTTACGTGGAAAATCATCAAATAACTTCTCCCGCTCTGGGTGGAATAGAAAGGAGTGTCAGACATTTACTGACTAAAACCTACAGTGTCCCTTCAATTGCCCTTTACTGCGAGGGCTGTGGTAACTCCTTTAAACAATCCGCAGCCTTGGCCCTAACTGGCCCCTACAATTTTGCTGACATTTTTTGCGGCTCGCGTGGAACACATCGCGCCGTCCACCTGAGGCCCTACTACGAGCTCTTAAGAGGGCCCTTCCCCACTCGTGTATATAATAATAATATTAAAAAAAAATATTTTAAAATGTAAATTATATGTAAATAAGAAAAATAAAGAGATAATAATAATATTCCACAACTATTACACAACGCCGTTTAGTCCCCAAGCTAAGCAGAGGGTGTTATGAGTACTTGACAACTGATAAACATACATAAATATTTTTAAAGATAAATTACACCCAGACACATAAAAAAATCATCGTGCTCATCACACAAACATTTGTCCTAGGTGGAAATCGAACCCACGACCTCCGGTATAGCAGTCAGGGCCACTAACCACTAGACCAACAGGCCAGCCATATCGTCAACGTGAGCATGGTTTAACAGATTGTTGCTTCATCCAACACAATTTAACGCAATGTTTATTGGAGAGGCAATGCGAAAACAGAGAGATATTGCCTAAAAACCCTGTTGGCATTCGATAATTTCATCATTTATTAGAATATTTCACAAAATTTGTTCCAGGAAATACGTGTTTTTTTAAAAACTATAAAAGTTTTTGGAAGAAAGTGTGATCATTTAGAATTTTGATTAACCTTTTGAGTGCGTAATTAGAGACACAATAGTAAGACAATGGCGCGCGAACGCCGGCGTTAATGCGGGGATCAACAGCTTAAATTTAATTGAATTTTTGATGGCTTCTAAAGTCATATATTATATTCTTTATTTATTTTTTTAAATTATGAAAGGCCAAAGTTCACACAAAATAGCAGATTTTCGAAGGAATTTACTGGATTATTTTTACATAAATTTACAATTTGATTTCAATAGAAGCCTAGACAATATCCTCAAGATATCTGTTTTTCCAAAATATTTAGATTTGATTGATTGATTTTTCAAATTCTTTATTTTTACATATGTTTATAACAACTGTTTACAAACGATCTTATTCTATTTGTAGACAAATCTTAATTTATTTTGTTACACAGGCTACCTATCGCCTTTATAAACATTAAAAAATTTTGTTACTACGTGTTAATTTTACACTGATATATACTTGCATTTGGATATAATTGAGTTAGGGGTATACGTGAGTCTTAGAATGGACTCACATAATATTTAAAAATATTTGGTTTAGATATGCTTAGGTAGGTATTAAAATCTGCTACTATTATAATAAAAGTATGAGGTAAACAGCGGATAGTTTCACAAAAATATCACGCATAAATATCTAGAGAAAGATGTGTAATAATGTCATAATCACGTAAGAGCGGTTGTATGGAAATGTATCTCGGATTGGTCGCTCTTAATTGCGATCCATGGTACCATGACATGTTAAAATATCAGCAGTGTGAGTGACAAAGAGGGATGGAGCTATACACCCAATATAGCATCTGCCCGATACCAGCTTGATGCACTTGAGGCAATTGAGAGGCGAGCCAGGAGGATCATTGGCAATGATGCACTCGTTGATTCGAGGCTTCATAGTCTTGAGCATCGACGCCGACTTGCTAGCCTGTCGGTTTTCTACCGGTTGCATTTCGGAGAGTGTGCGTCGGAATTGCATGACCTAATTCCGCCTAGCCCGTTCCATCGTCGGACCACCAGGCGTACGGCAATGCGCCACCGGTACATGGGGGACATCCCGCCCATACGCACGAAACGTTTTGGGAACACATTCATTGTGCGTACAGCTAAGGAGTGGAATTCCTTGCTGGAATCTGTGTTTCCTGATGGCTACAACAACCCGGGAAACTTTAAGTCAAGAGTGAATAGGTTACTTCTAGGTAAGCGCGCTCCATCGTCGACCGCATCGTCGCTTTCCATCAAGTGAGATAGCGGTCAAGCGCGAACCAATCAAGAATAAAAAAAATAGCTCTATCTCTTTATCAATTTTTCACTTCATTTGTAAACCCTAGTTTTATTAAATTTCAGTTTGGCTGATTCACTGTCTCTCAAGATACAGGTCTCATAATTTAAGAGACCGGGTTCACAATTTTTTGTATGCATAGAATTATCTTGTAGACTAAAATTATCTGTTCACAAAAATAAGCTTCATGTATTTCTGACACCTAGTTTTGAATTGTGTCTGTGTGTATTGCTTGGATAAATAAACTATTTTATTATTATATTATTAATTCAGGTCGTAAAATGGATCACGTTTAGAGTTCGTAGTAGGGCCTCTCGGCTTGGTCCTTAAGATTACTCAACAAATTAAGTAATCCCAATTAGTATTCATATGATATATTAAGCACATGTTATTATAGTTATGTAATTTAACATTATAAGATTATTTGTAAAACACATATTTAAAGAGTATTCAACAATTATTTATTTTAATTAATTTGAACTAAAAGTTAATATTAAACGGTTTTGGGGAAAACCGTTGTAACGTAGGCATGTCAATCTCAATATTTATCTGCATAACAGATTTGTCAAATGAGTCGAGGAAACTTATTGAAAAATAAGATGACTTCTTAAAAATTTTAATAATCGTAAAAAAGAAATTGGCATAAATAATAGCGAGTGACTGTAATTATTTTTGATCAATCCGACTTTTGAAAACAAGGAAAGAAATTACTTATATATACTAAGCCTAAATGTCAGAACTTAAAGACAACACAATTACAGAACTACTAGTCTAAAGGAGATTAAATGGGACATAGTTGGTCTGAGTGAAGTTAGGCGGAAAACAGAAATAATAGAAGAGTACGAAAAATGTATGTTGTACCACTAACCGAGTGAAGAAGGCAGGAACAGAATCTTTGAAACAGAACATTCAAAGTCTGAAATCATATTCCGAGCGAGTAGTGGCCCTCGAGATAGAACTGGATAAGGGCAGTCCTTGGGTCATCATTCAAGTATATGCACCTACAGAAAGCTGCAGTAATGAAGAAATTGATTATTTTTATCTAACTGTAGAGGAAGCAGTAACTTTTGCAAATAAAAGCAACATAATATTAATGGGCGATTTCAACGCAAAGATAGGTAAAAGGCAACAAGGTGAAGAACAAATTTTAGAGAATCAGTCATATGGAAAAAGAAATGATTGTGGACAAAGGTTGGTAGAGTATGCTCTTGAAAAAAATTAAAAAATAATTAATACGATGTTCCCTAGGAAACCTCATAAAAAATGGACGTGGCGTTCACCAAAAAATCTTTATCATAACGAAATAGACTACCTATATTAATTATTAAACCAAAACAAATTCATAATTTTGATATAATAAATAACCATAACTTTGAAATTACTGACCACCGTATGATAAGATGCGCATTAAACCTAAAAATAGAGAAACACAGAAACTTTATAAAACAGAGCAGCACATACACAAATAAATTACCAGTTTGTTCGAGTGAGTTTGGAAAATATTTGGAAGATAAATTGTATAAGCAAAGAGCCAAACGTCCAGTGCCAGTACAACACCTTCGTGTCGGAAGTAAACTCATTAATCCAAGAATTGCCAAGGAAAGAAAAATTTACTGAAAATAAAATCAGCACGAAAGTCATGATTTGTTAAAGGAACGTAAGGAACTATACCGATTAAAAAGAACAAAGCAGGAACGCACAAAAATCACCACAGGCAGCAAGAAAATAAACAGGAAACTACGCAGAGATGATAGATTACTTAGACAGCGAATATTTCAAACCTACATACAAAAAACAAGAGCAACTAAGAAAGCTTTCAATGACCTCAAAAAAAAAAAGAATCTAAATGGGCACCACCACCACTTAAAAAATAAAAACGGAAAATAAGTCACAAGAGACCAGCCCCCCTAGCCAAGTTGCAAACGATAAACGTGAACGCTTAGTAATCTCCAATAGATTTTCAACTTTATACCTAAGAGCATAAAGTTGAAAATCTATTAAAGACTACTGAGCGTTAGCGACCGGAACGAACGAAAACACTATGTAAACTTCAATAGATTTTCAACTTTATATCCAATAACATAAAGTTGAAAATCTATTAAAGACTACTGAGAGTTTACGTTTATCGTTTGTGACTTGGCTAGGGGGGCAGATCTATACTTCTTCAGTGCTCTGGATCAAAGAACCAATCATTTCAAAAATAAGTCACCATAGTGAGATAGCGGTCAAGCGCGAACCTATCAAGAATTAAAAAAAAAACCATTTGGAGGAAAATCTGATCTCACATCTTAGTGTTAATAAGTCTATTGTACAGAATAAGTAACCAGGTGATTAGGAAAAGGACTAAGACCACGGATATTGTAAAAAGAGTGGAGCTCTGAAATGGAACTGGGCGGGTCACATATGTCGGATGCAAAACGACAGATGGACCAAGAAAATCATGGAATGGATACCTAGAGATAGAGTAAGGTCACGAGGACGTCAAAGGAAAAGATGGGCAGACCTATTCATACAAAGGCTGGGACCAGACTGGATGTCCAAAGCTAGAGATAAAAAGTACTGGAAAGAGTTGGGGGAGGCCTATGCCAAAGAGGCGACTACTACTTTGAGTTTAGATAGTAATAAACGAAATTAACACTTCAAACAAACTGTGATAAAACTTTATTACAAATAAACTCATAATGCTAAACAAAAAGAAAATGAAATAATTATAAATGATTTTTTTTACTTAAATAATTTTATAGATTTTGGACATTTATCATGAATTTTATGTATTGTATTTTTAATTTTTGACATTTATTATGAATTGTATTTTTTTTTGTTGACATTAATTATTTGTGTTTGTTGATATTAATTTGTAATATATTTTATGTAAAATTTGTTAAACTTTTATGGTATAAATGAATTGAATTAATAATACTTAATATGAATTGAATGGAATAATGATGTAGATTTTAAAATTAATTATGTAGTAGAATAAATGGCTTTTTTATTTTATATTTTTGATTGTTTTTGCCAGCGACGACTAGCCGAAATCAAAAATTATCCCGTAGCAATCCTACCAGGAATTAAAAGTATTTACTCTTATCCAGGCAATGAAAAAAATGGTTTACTCTTGTTCTCATTGATCATAATAGATTAACTTATCATAATATGCAGACACAGATAGTGTAATTGTGAATATTTTCTTCTTGTTTTACACTTTTAATAAAATTATTACCTACCAATATTCAAGCAGAACTGGGTGTCTGACGCCCAGCAAATCGTCAGTACGGGTAGGTACGCACAGTGTTATTTTATTGTATCACTCTGTACAACCTAGCATAAGCATAGCATAATTAACCTTTTAATGTACCCACCGCTGAGACTCAGGCTTCCTCTCTCGGAGAGAAGGAGCCACGACCACGTGGGCCCATGAGAATTGGTGGATGTCACATGTCTTCAAATTTTTGGTTTTAAGACATTCCGGTTTCCTTAGGATATTTTACTTCACCGTTTTGAGAGTAGTGGTGATAGAATACATTTTACAAAATAATGCCTGGCTGGGTTTGAACCCGCAACTTACAACGTAAGTCGGGGCTGTTGTCGCTAAGCCACCACTACTATACTACCTATTCTCCTTTTTTACTTTGTATCTGTTATCGTTGTACCTTATCTATCTATATAAAAATGAATTGCTGTTCGTTAGTCTCGCTAAAACTCAAAAACGGCTGAACCGATTTGGCTAATTTTTGGTCTTGAAATATTCAAAATAGTCCAGGGAAAGTTTAAACGGTAAGAAAAAATGGAAAAAATCACAGGGAAAAAAATCCGAACACAACGCCATTTCTAATTAAAATGTCAGAATAAAATGATTTATGCTGTTCTGGTAATGGCAGTAGATGGCGCTATCCTTACTATTAGGCGGTACGAAGTTCGCCGGGTCAGCTTGTGTTAAATAAATATGTTTCCTTCTATCCTATATTATATTCTATTTAGACTCACCCTATAAACCATGTAAGCTGATATGGCAACTTGAATTCCATTGTAAACAAGTAATGTGTGTGTTAGTTTGTATCCCTCTCGTTTTCTCATGAACACTGGTCCGATTTTCAGCACAAAGACCAAGTAGACCGCCAAAATGGTAACGACTGGCCCAAGTGAGGCCATAAATGGCAGCTCGTCGATTTCTTCATCTGGAATTAGAAAAATATTATTAATTATTTTATTTTATTAATTCTTTATTTAAGTGTGATTGCTGTATGTGTCCTGTTGGTTGCCTGAAATAAATGCTTTTTATTTATTATTTTAAAAACCTCGTGTTATAACAAATTCATCTGGATAGGTGTAGTCATGAATTCGAGAGACGATACAGGACTAAAAAACTTGTTGAACATGATACTCGTGTAAGTATTAGATTTCTCGAGATGACAAAAGAAATATAGATCGTGTTTTTCAGAGCATGAATATGGAAAATTTTCTTTCATTAGATGATATTTCTTTGCTTCAACTTCACCTATCATTCAGTTAACCGATGTCGAGAAAATATTTAACATGGAAAAAAAGTTAAGATTTTCAAATAAACATTATTGTCTATTAATAAACATAGTTATTAGCTTTCATGGTTATAAGTACTGCGATTTTACAGAAAATACAAAACACAAAGAAACCAATAAATACCTAATTTTGAAAAAATAATAACGTACGTTTCATTTAAAGTTTATTTGAACTTATAATTCCAAGACAATCCAAGGATATAACACTTTAAAGCAGCCCGTTTTAAAAAACGGCAATTTCATAGGTAAAGACTTATTAAATAGGGTGACTGGTAATTAGTGACCGATACTTTTCACGTGATTGTACTCATAATTACAAACAACTTTTCCAAAGAAACTTTTTTTTTATACCAATTAATTTAATCACAATAACAAAACAGCAGCAGCAACAGTCTTTGGATATTATTTTACCGAAACATGTAGGTATATTGCTTACGTCATCGATCACGAGAGTCACTGAACGGGTGAAGGCGCGCGCGCGAAATTCAAAGTTTCAAACAGCTGTTTTGTTATTGTGATTAAACTAATTAGTTTTTAAAAAAAGTATCTTTGGGAAAGTTGTTCGTAATCATGAGTACAATCACGTGTTTAAGTATCGGTCACTAATTACCAGTCACCCTATATACACTAACTTAATTTTGATACACAAAAACATTCTACAGTCTAATTCAACTAAGTATAACCTTCTTCAATAAATGGGTTATAAAATACTAAAAGAATATTTCAATTCGAACTAGTAGTTTTTACGATACTATTTTAACTAGTGTAATTATCATTTTTTTTCTAAATCAACATCACATTTATTTAATAGGTAAACTTTTTGTACATAATTATTACTAGTTAAACATATCATATTTGTTTTTTTTTTATTTCGTTTACAGTAGGTAACAGTAATCAGAGTTTTTATATGATTTTAACGCCTCAGGTACAGAGAATTGAGTAGGCAATCCCTTGTAGATAACAGATCTTGACTATTTTATTCAGATTCTATTCTGTTTAAATAATGATTATGAAGATATCACTCTGATTGCAAACCAACAAACACACAATATTGCACTATGCAATTCTAATGAAATATCAAATCAATTCGAATTGATGTTAATAGCTTAATGTCGATAGGTAACAGAAATTAATCATAAATTTAGAAATTACACTACTATGCACTTCATTTTATTATTTATTATTACAACATGTTGTTCTTTCTATAAATAAAAAAAATGTCAAGGTGAAATGATGTAAAATTATAACAAAAATATTAAATACACTAATAGACAACACCAACAGTCTAAAATCGTATAACTGTACACAAGAGTCTGTTTCTTCAATAATAATAGATTCAAAACTTACTTGTTCTCTCTTTAAGACGAGAAATTAGAATGTCCATAGGCGAAAAAAGTTACGAGACTGAACTACACACAAAATACAATTCAAAAATTCTGTCTCTCTAATTTTCCACAAAATACAATTCAAAAATTCTGTGTCTCTAATTTTTCACAAAATACAATTCAAAAATTCTGTCTCTCTAATTTTCCACCTATCTAATTCACTTGGGAAAAAACATTATGACATGTCTAGCTTCGAACCACTTCTAAATAAAACTAAACTGTTCATAATAAAGCAGCCTATTCAATGCTATCAGTTAATTAGTCACTACTTCTAATAAGATTATATAACGATAAGATAATAAAATGACTAAGGTACCGAAGTCATCCAACATAGCTTGAAAGTTCATTGGTAGAGTTTATAGCGTCTTTTTCACCAAATATGCAGAAAAGTTTAATAGGTACCTAACAAAAAAAAAATTAAAAATCTCAACACTGTTAGTACTAAGAATCTATAATAGTTCGTTCGTGTGTCTACAAACCACCTCCTGAGCTGTTGTTATCTGAAGCTATAAAGTTAGGATAGCAAGTTCAGATCAAAAGATCTAAGAATGCTAATCATTCCCTCCGTAGATGCCCTCGGTGTCGAGAGTCATATGAGGAATACTGGCCACCGTAAACGCGGGTTTACGAACGGCAAGCCATGGGTAACTCGCCGTCTGGTCATGCGGTAAAGACCAAACCCGGGTCGACGGCGTGTTATGTTCCACGTACGCCTAAAGGACATATCACCAAAAATGACGGGGTCGGTTAGGGCTGACGCCTTCCAGGGCTGCAGATTATTTGAAGGAGTAGCCCACAGTCCTCGCAATAAAGGGCACTTAAAGGAGGAACACTTGGGTTTTAGTCAATAAAAATCTGACAGTCTCTCTTGCTCCACCCAAAGCGGGAGAAATTATTTGATGATTTCGCACGTTAATAAAAGTATGCTAAATATACTTAGATTTTTCCTTTATTATATTTGCTAATATGATATGGTTTCTTGTGCACTAAAAGTATTAACCTACTATCTAAACTACTGATCAGTAAAAGTAAAAAATAGAAGAATGCTACACAAAGTCGTAGACAGTTTTGACCACAATCCTGAACATGGTTTTCTCTAACACGAAATCGTAGGTTAGGTCATTGGTAGTCATGACTTTTCATATTTCAGAGAACCATCTCTGAAATATCAGTAAGTAGGAAACTGATAAAATTATGGTGGACTTCCCATTCTATCCGCACAAAACGTTTTGGGAACACATTCATTATGAGTACAGTTAAGTCAAAAGTGAGGTTATTCCGAGGCAAGCAGGCTCCATCTTCGACTATATCATCGCTTACCATCAGACAGTGTTGGGCTATATGAAATCTAACTACTGATTAATAACTACGACTACATATTGTAGTTAATAATCATAACTACAAATTACATTAAACAATCGTTAAAAGTAGTTAAACATATTGATTACTAACTACAAACTGTAGTTGCAATCACGGTTACGAGATTACTTTTTATAACTACACATTTAAAGGTTGATTTTTTAATTAATTGTTAATCAACGCAATAATAATCTATACATATAAAAATATATGTATAAAAATGAATAGCTGTTCTTTAGTTTCACTAAAACTCAAAAACGGCTAGACTGGATTTGGCTAATTTTGGTCTTTAAATATTCGAGATAGTCCAAGGAAGGTTTGAACGGTGAGAAAAACGGCAAAAATCACGAAAAAAAATCCGAATACAACGCCATCTCTAATTAAAATTTTATTATAAAATGAATTGTGCTGTTCTGGTAATGCCAGTAGATGGCGTTATCCTTACGCCATATTAGGCGGTACGAAGTTCGCCGGGTCAGCTAGTAAGTAATAAATATAAGTAGGTACATAATCATTTATCTACTACTTCAAGCCTTGTATTCATGAAAGTAAAAATACGTTAATTTTATACAGTCCGATTCAATTTTGATAAATCAATAATTCCAACACAATATATTATGTTTATTTTGCAAAACATAAGTTCTTAATACACAAATAATCAGTAATTATAACTACTAGATTACAACAATCAAATTAACAACTACTTCATGTAGTTTGATAACTGTAGTTAAATTACATGTAATCACACTAAATGTAGTTAACTTCTTTTAATCGTAATTTGGATTACAAAATAGTAGTTAACTACGCCGTACCAACAATAAAAAAGTAACTTTTGTAATAGCATCTGCTATGGTAAAAGTTTTATAAATTTAAGACCATCAGGAAATCATGTCAATGTTACTATTTTCGTCATTTGATGTAAACTTGTTCCAGAATAATGCTCGTTGAACAATTTCTCTAAAAAATAGTCGCGCCTTTGTACAGGGGCCTTTAGTTTGTTTAATTCCGACCACCATCATTGCATAGCCGCTACAGGTTTTCAATTTGATAGTATAACAACGCTCATCCGTTTCAATAAGTAGATCAATGGTTCGTTTATGTTATGGCACGTGTGATAAACAAAAAAATTGTGAGAGGTCGCGTTTGTTTTTATACATATATCTGTTACGCTCAAAGTAACCGTTTTATACATACTCGTATATCTGTTACGCTCAAAGATCGTAACCGCTTGACGAGCGAAAAAATAGCTAACAACGCGATGTGACTTCCTTCAACATTTAAATAGCGTATTTAGTATCGTAGCATTTAAAAAAAGCCTACGAATAATTGCTGGGACTAATGCAAGTATCTTGATATTGAATGGATGGTCTCACTCATAAATAGATCGATTTCGGCTAGAGTAGGCTCAGTTAACTCATTTTGTTTGTGGGAAATCATTAAATGAAATCTTTTCCCGTTCTGGATAGAGCGAAAGGGAGCGTAATACTTTTAATAACCAAAACCCAACTATGTCCTTTTGCGTTACTGTGAGCAGTAACACTTTCGAATAAGCCCACAATTCTTGAACACCGACGCGTGCCTGGATAGTGGGCTAGCTCATGCATAGCGGGGCCTTCTAAATCCCAAGGTCTAGAAGGCCTCGCCAATGTTGCTGATAACTCTTTGAAGTACGCGTAGAACTCAACGCGTCGACGACCTGTCATGCTATTCTCTAAGAAAACAGCCTTGAGTTCAGCGCTGTCCGCAGCAACGAAATCCAAATAGGTAATCCATAAGCATAGCATAATCAGCCTTTTAATGTTCCCACTGCTAGGACTCAGGCCTCCTCTCTCTAGGAGAGGGAATGGGCCGTAATCCACCACGCGGGCCCAGTGCGGGTTGGTATTCAATGTATAGGTCAATTGAATTGTTAATCCTATGTACGTATTTGGATTTAGTCGCTGCGGCCAGCGCTGTGTTTAAGGCTGTTTTTTTAGAGAATAGCACCGTTAGGCTTGGTCTATAGCGTACGGCGAGAGCTAAGTCGCAGTTGACCCATGGCTATTATACCTATAAATATATAAAGCTAAATCATGTGAAACAAGATTACTCACATTTACTCTTGGTCAAGTCCCAACTGGGGTTCTTAGGACTGAGTCCAATGACAGAGTTCATGTTGACTTGGAACTGCGATGCGTCACCAATACTGCTGCTGCAACAATACGAGGATAAAAATTTAACTGGAATATTAAGTAATATGTAACGTAGGTACATGTGTTAGCTGTTATAAGGCATGTGAATTTCGAAGAGATGTATAAAATTATTTTACATATCATAAAATGGATTCAGTGGAGGTGGTAGGCTTCTATAGGATACACATATTTTGCCAATTATGATTAAGTCCAATGCAATAGGGTTGAATCAAATGTCACAAATTAGACCCGAATAAATACTGAGAAATTCCTCATGAAATATACCCAATAACAGTTTGATCAACTGGAATCTAACAAATAACCTCAATGTTTAGAAGCACCAAAAATAAAAATTTCTAAGGATTTAAATATACATCCAGCTTAAAATCTACCATACCTGATAGCCAATTATGATTTCACAAAGCACACAAAAAAATAATCAATAAAGATAACGTTATAATCAAAATTAAATATTTAAACTTGACAAGTTATATATTATTTAAAAATAAACTAATATACAATCATGTAAGTAAAACGCAACCAGTCATCACGATCACTCATAATGAACTACATTGTATTAATTATTTTAACATTAAAACCGTCGTTATCTAATGGGAAAAATGTTGTAAGTACCAACTTAGCAACTATGAATGTTGATTCCGCATTACCAATTAGTGAGTTTGTAAATTAAAATACTGGGTATTTTAGTCATAAATTATGCATTTTCATTCACGCCATCTGCAGATTTGTTATTCAAAATTCGAATTTTGAATGCATATTTTATTTTTAAATATCTATTATACTCTCATTTAAATATCTATTAAATCATATATGATTCTACACTCTCCCCAGTGGTGGAAGTTTTCGTCGGCTTTTGCCTAATTAAAAAAACAATCTGTTCTTTTTTAAATTTGAACTGTGTAAAATGTTGCCACTGCTGGGACTCAGGTCTCCTCTCTCTAGGAGAGGGAATGGGCCGTAATCCACCACGCGGGCCCAGTGCTGATTGGTGGATATCACATTCGAATTTTTGGTTCTAGGACATGCCGGTTTCCTCACGATGTTTTCCTTCACCGTTTTGAGAGTAGTGGCGATGAAATAAATTACACAAAGTAATGCACCTGGCTGGGTTTGAACCCGCGACCTACAACTCGTAAGTCGGGGCCGTTACCACTCTGCCACCACTGCTCTATAATTACAATGCATTCTGTACCTAATCAAGTAGCTGAGAAAGGCTCCAATTATCATTATCATCAACGAAATATTTTGCAAAGAGTGTAAATATGGTCATTCAAACAATACGGTCACTTTATTATTTCTTAAAATATTTAGGTGCTGGTAAAATAATAATGGAAAAGCATCACTTTTTGTATTAAAATAGAATCATTTACAAAACCAGTTCCCCTAATTACGAACTCAATCAAATTCAGTCTTAATGGGGGTACTTAAATGATTATAATTGATATGCTTGGAATTCCCTATCATTGAAATTGAACTACCGAGAAAGTAATATCTCTATTATAGTATTACCCACTAAACATTATATTCATTAGGTTATCTATAATCTCTATATACATAATTATATCATCATCATCATCATTTCAGCTGAAAGACGTCCACCGTTGGACATAGGGATCCCCCAAGTGTCGCCATAATGACCGGTCCTCTATATACAAGATTATTTTTAGTAAATGCGAAACCTGAATATAGTTAGTTCAGAATCAGTAACTGAATCGATTCCAATAATTTTTATACCATGTTATAATTTTTTGCAAAAATATTTACAAAAGTTCACAAGTTGGACACTACCGATACTAAGTACAACACAGGTCATGGCAGGTCATAACGGGCAATAGGCACCAGCGCACAGTTGCGTGCAGGAGCAAAACAACCCCTCAGTCGCCCGGATGGCCAGGTGGCCATGTATTTGTGCGAACAACCAGGTAACATAACAAGCTTATATCTTTGTGATTTTTCATGATACAGTTATGAAATTTTGTACAAAGATTCTTTACATAAAAATACTTGACATGTGTTTCAGGTTTCGCATATACTAAATCTAATGTTGTATAATAAAATAATAATAATAAAGCTGAAGAGTTTGTTCGTTTGGTTGAAGGCGCTAATCTCAAAATGTAATATGCAAAAGGAGAAACCGACTGACATATCAAGCACAGCCAAAAGTATGGGGACTTGGTGCATGAAATTTTCCGCAAGGTTCCTTTTTATGACGTAGGTGAGCATTAAGTTGCAGAAATGGGGGTCCATAGTTTGTATGAAGAAACCGACATTCGCGTGGGCGAAACCACTGGCAGAAGTTAGTTCGTTTACAAAGTGATTTTAAATAATAATATATTGTTCAAAATAATTAAGCTTAAAGGTTTATAACAAAATTTACCCACAGCGGGAGAAGTAATTCGATGATTTCAAACAAAATATAAAAAGTAGATGTCCTCCTACATTCTAATATAATCAGAAATCAGAAATCAGAATTCAGAAACGTTTATTTCAAATAGACCAATTACAGGCACTTTTGAATTGTCAAAAAGTCGGTCAGTAAAAAAAATAAAAGAAGTGAAGCTAAATTGCACGTTCCAAAGCTAAGAAACTCCATGGACACTCTTTTAAATCATATTATGAGTTACATAAATCTTGGTTACATATTTCTTGTCGCTTCTAATATGTGAGCACAATGTAGATGAGTAAGAATAAAAACTAATTAAAAACATAGAAATTGAATTAAGCCACTGGCAGCTAAGAGATGACCAGTCTCAACTGACGGCACCCGTTCACGAGCATGACGCGTGCATCAGCCTCACTGAGCTCAACCATTTTGAAGGGAACTGAATGACATAATTCGGCCTGAACTTTCTAGGAACCGTCAATATCGTCAACCAAACATATTGAATGCTTATAGAGGTCAAACATGTTTCGAGACACATACGTATTCATATTTTAAAAGATGAGAAAGACAGATGATGTTTTGTGTAATAACTGATAAGTAATCTATATTAATAAAAATAAATCGCCGAATTCAAACATTATTTTTTTGAGTTCGTAATTGTAAGAAAATGAAAAAAAAAATAATTCATTCCTGCGAAGCCGAGACAGCTAATTAAAAAAAAAAACTGGGCAAGTGCGAGTCGGACTCACGCCCTGAGGGTTCCGTACAAACCTATCTATGTATACAGTTCAATTACAATTACAACAAATTTCAACTCGATACCTCTACGCGTTCCCGAGATAAAGGGTCTTGACAGACTGACATAGAGACAGACAAAAAAGTAATCCTGTAAGGGCTCCGTTTTTTCCTTTTGAGGTACGCAACCCTAAAAATGATGGTGGAATGGTCATTAGACCATTGGCGGTAACGATTATCGGCACGATAATCGATAATTCATATTATGTCGACAACCGCGTGTGCTAAGTCAAGATATTATTATTATTTTATTTTGTTTAATTAAAACAGTTCTTACAGGAAAAAAAATCTTTTCCAGCATTACACGCTTGTTATTTAAAGAGTTCCGGACAGGCACATCAGCCTCAAATTGACCATGAATTAAAATTTATTTCACTAAAAGAAAAAAGAAATCAGCTGGTTTCTCTGCGTCGACCCTCAAACAGGCTTGTTTACATTACCGCCTTATTTACCATGACCACGTCTCAAGTCCAAGGCTTGCACATCTCACATCACACTCATTACACCATACTCGAATATAATCACGTAATTACCAACCATGTTTTTACATGCACATCCATCCTTTTTAGGATATAAAGGTGGTCTTGTCATCCATCATGTACCACATAAATTGTCTATATGAAAGGTTGTCGGGATCCATTCTTAATAATTATACAATGGTCATTATGGGATGGATCGGTTTTATTTACATGCGAACCTATTTTTGGCATGACAGACAATTTAAAAATATAATAATGTAAGGAGTGAAGGTATGTTTACCTTTCTTGTGTCAAGGATCCAATAACTCACTCATATAAGTCACGTGTATATTGATGAGCAGTGGAAAAATATTGAAGGTTTTCAAGCCACTTCATTAATGATCAGACACCTACTCATCTCGTGGAAACTGTATGAATGGAACATTGTTGGATATCTACTATATGACTTTATGGTAGATTGCTATGCAGTAAGAGACCACTGGGATTCAGAATTTCGAATACGAACGCGCTGCTACGAATAATATTTTTCTCTAAGTAATATTATAAGTAAAACATGATAAAAAGATATAGTTAAAGTGTGTAAAATATTAATATTAAAAATAATAATAAAAAAACTATTTCAACCACTAAATCTCACGTAAACCTTTCATTTGCACGTGAAATTTTGTGATGTACGTAATATGGAAAAACTGACTGACTGACATATCAAAGCGACTGACTGACATATCAACGCACAGCCGAAACTACCGAAACTTTTTAGGAGCGTAAAATTTTGCACAAGGTTTCCTTTTATGACGTAGCGAGCATTAAGAGAGGATTTTTCAAAATTCACCCCATAAGGGGACGAAACGGGGCTCCAAAGTTTGCATGGAAAAACTTACTGTCATACGGGCAAAGCGGCTGGTAGAAACTAGTTATATGTTAATAAGTCAACACAGAAAACGAAAAAAAATAATGAGAACAAACACGTGTCGGCAAAACTGAGTTTGATTTATTAACGAAAAAAATTCGTGACTCAAACCGACGAATAGTAACAGAGTGTCATTGATACGAAAGATTACCTAACACTGTCTCACTAGTATCGTGACTAATAGGATACTCAGAACAACAAGACACTTGAATTTATATTTCATATATACGCCCAGATTTCTTTCTAGATCGTTCAATGTGTTACGTTGCAGCTCCTATATCGTGTGTGATGTAGGCGTGGGAAAACTGTGTCATCTTTGCGATTGGAACATTTGCATCTGAATCACTGAAATGTTCCGAAACAGCGATATGTATCATTTGGAATATTTGGAACATCGGCTCAAAAGATACAAACGGATCATTTGAAACATCGGCTCACAAGATACAAACGAAACATTTGGAAGATACAAGTGTCTTTTGAGCCGTTGTTCCAAATGTTCCGTTTGTAAAACGAATAAATATTTCCGTTTGTAAACGGAACATTTGAAACATCGACTCTCAAGATACAAACCGAACATTTGGAACAGCGGCTCAAAATATACATACTGACACTGACTGTTATGAATCGTGATCTGTTACGTTGCGTCATATACACAAAAAGTTTTATTTAATTGCATTTTGATTTGAGAATAATTTAAAGCAGATGTTTTTAGTTCAGGTCATTAATTATATTTACACTATTTACGTTATAATTTTAATTTTCAAAAGACTGCTGGTCACTTAAAGAGTTTTTCAGTGTTCCAAATGATGCATTTAAAACATTACTGATGTTCCAATCTTTCGGAACACTAAAATATTTCGGAACAGTGAGTCGGTTCAGTAAAGAATTACACACGCCTAGTGTGATGACGCACAGGGCCGGTCGTTATGGTGACACTTCGCAGAGGCCTACGTTCAACAGTGGACGTCTTTCGGCTGAAACGATGATGATGATGATAAAGCCATGAGTATGTATGTTATGTCATAAAAATATTTTCTTTCTTTTCTTTAAAATCATTGCTCCACATTAGGAATTACTCCTGTACTTATCTTGGGTGCGATCACAAATATTAAAACTCTGTTTAAAACAACCGGAATAAGTGTACATTTCCATTGACATGGAGCTGGACGGAGTAGAGAGGAGCAGATCGTCATTTGGTCAATCACAGTGCTCGAGCACTGTGATTGGACACACATTTGACACTGATGTGGAGTGGATCAGTGAAAACAGTGTGAGTGGAGTGATAAAAAAAAAACCGGGCAAGTGCAGGTCGGACTCGCACACTGAGGGTTCCGTACAATTAACTTACCTATGAAAACAGTTCAATCCCCGAATTGAGTTACGAAGATTTTTCCGAATCGCAACAAAAGTTATTTTTTGTGACGTACCTAGCTACCAGTTTTTAGATTTTTTCCTGTAAATACTTGTGCTATCAGACCTTGCTTCATGCCAAATTTCAGGATTCTAGGTCAACAGGAAGAACCCTATGAATTTTGATTCCCTTGCGAGTGTCGAAATATACGTTTTTTGCGACATAAACTGCCGTTTCTTTTTTTTTTTGTTAACTCAGAAGTTTGATTTTTCACAGTTTCAAGGGACTGCAGATTTGAGTATACGGCTTTAATTTCAACTCGATACCGCGATCAACACGCGGCCTCAAAACGGATAGCAGGCTTAGACAAATGACTTTTCTGTTAGCGTTCCCGCCAAACGCTAAGTACAAAATGTAGGGCAATGACATTAACTGCGGATAAGTCACGTGATAAGTGACGTGACAGGTTTTTGTCATTAGATGCCAATGAGGATCAGTCATGATTTTTATGGAGTATGCAGACTTATAGCGTCAAAAAAACCAGTAAATACTGTGATGATATTATTTAAATCGGACCAAAAATGACGAAGATACAGCAATTTTAGTGTATTAGTTCTAGAAACACGCCCGAGAATGAAGCGATTCGCTGTGACGTCATCTGTCACGATCGCTCTCCACCGGCGAATGAATACGATCAAGCCGTTCGTCGCACGGATCATGACAGATGACGTCATCGTAAACAGTCCAGCGACAGCGCGCGTTTCCAAGTGGCCGTTCAGAAAAACTAATAAATCCACCATTCCATAATTTAAAAAATTAAATGCTCAGTAAATTATTACACTTACGATGTACTTAGTAAAAATCGGATTTGCTATTATGTGACTTCAACTATGTGAATCAAAATAATTTAGAAGCATTTTTTTAAATCAGTGACTATTATGTTTTCATTACATGAAAAAGCATAATATCCATATAATCACAGACATTTTTTTTATCTCAAAACGATTTTCTGAAGGGAGTAATTTTTTCAGGCTGACATTATCTTTTGAATAACCTATTCTAGTTTCAGGAAATTGTAGAGTTATCATTATCATTACATCTCTAAAAGTCTGTTTCCGTCATCAGTCTACATCTACACTAAAATTATAAAGAGGTAAAGTTTGTTTTTTTTTTGTTTTTTTTTGTTTGTAGGACGTAATCTCTGAAAGTACTGGTCCGTTTACAATATTTTTTTCACCGGCTGCTTTATTCCTGAGTGACATAGGCTATATTTTATGTATGCGGGCGAATCCAAGGGCATAAGCTAGTTCTAAATAAAGTTACATGAGCTGACAATTTGTGAATTTCAAAAAGTTTACTTGTTCTATTCTATTCTTTATTGTACACACAGTTTTATACAGACAATAAAAATAGGACAGCTGATGTACATAGGCAAGCTTAACCCACAACTGGGTACGTTTTATAAATGCGAAAAAAACTTCTTGATTTTTCATTTATTACATTATCACATCTAAATAAATTTCTATGAATTTTGGCACAGGATTCTATTATATCCACAGAGTACGTTTCTTTTGAAATAATATCAGACTTTCACGCTTTATAATAACGCATTCTAAACTCATCTAAAAGGAAATAAAGAGGGCTATGCTTGGAGTTTTGGTAATCAACCTATCAGAACCTATCAAGAATAAAAAATAAAAAATCGGATCAAAAACAAAAATATCCGCAGGAAAACCAAGGTTACAGACATAGCCCGAAGAATCGCCAAACTAAGTGGCAGTGGGCTGGGCACATTAATAAATAATAATAATATAATAATATTCCACAAATATCACACAACGCCGTCTAGTCCCAAGCTAAGCAGAGCTTGTGTTATGAATACTACACAACTGATAAACATGCTTATATATTTCAAAAATACATACATATATAGATAAATTACACCCAGACACAACAAATGATCATGCTCATTACACAAACATTTGTCCTGGGTGGGAATCGAACCCACGACCTCCGGCATAGCAGTCAGGGCCACTAACCACTAGACCAACAGGCCAGTCCAATTACTTGAAGAATAGATGGTCGATGGGGCCGAAAGTTTCTGGGGAATCCGAAGGATACAGGACACAGAGGACCAGTAACTATGGCGATATATAGGGAAGGCCTATGTCCAGGAGTGGACGCCTTTCGGCTGAAATGATGATGATTTGAAAATCAAGAGCATTTATCGTTATACCGTAGTAGGTATTGATTTCATATCTGTTGATTTAATGACAAGTTTGACTGTGTTATTAATTTTGTAACTCATTACGATATAGTAGGGTGACCTAGTTGCTGTATTTATATTGAAACATATAGATTAGTAGCAAATGAGTAACTCCCTAGAGCTATTACAAGTAACTTTAGTATGTTTTTATCCGCCACACCTTTTGCAGTCCGCCACGTTATCAGATGGTAGACAGGGTTATCTTTTATGGTGGAAAGATAACGTCCTGTTATGTTTGGAGTCAATACAAGATTAGAAATCAAGTTCCCAGGACAGATAGGTACCTGCTGATGCCATAGATATGATAGCAGCGAAAGACTTTCATGAACCACAAGATAAAAAGTTTGACTTATTGAATTAGCCTTAAAATATCTCCAGGAGAACCCTGAAGAATCGCCAAACTTAAGTGGCAGTGGGCAGGGCACATTCCTCGCAGAACAGATGGTCGAAAGGTTCTGGAATGGCAACCGCGTACCGGTGGGCAGTGGTGGCCGAGTGGTAACGGCCCCTACTTATGAGTTGCAGGTCGTGGGTTCAAACCCAGCCAGGCGCATTACTTTATTTAATTTATTTTCATCACCACTGCTCTCAAAACAGTGAAGGAAAACATTTTTAGGATGCCCAGCATGTCCTAGAACAATAATTCGAAGACATGTAACATCCACTAATCCGCACTGAGCCCACGTGGTGGATTACGGCCCATTCCCTTTCCTAGAGAGGAGGCCTGAGTCCCAACAGTGGGAATATTATAATGCTGATTATGTTATGCTATGCTAACTGCGTACCGAAAGACGCAGCATTGGAATGCCTCCCACATGGTGAACCGATAATCTGGTGAGGGTTGCGGGAATCCGATGGATGCAAAACGCACAGGACCGTTCGTTGTGACGACTCTTGGGGAGGCTTGTGTTCAACAGTGAAAGACTTTCAGCTGAATTAATGACGATGATATTACATTATCATCTGGAAGCAGTTACATCACATACAACTCTAAACGCAGCACAAATGAAAATACAGAATATTCTCGAGGAAATAGTCGACGAGTTAGAAAAACAACGGAACAATCTCAATTCATAAATATATTATCTATGAGCAGAACTGTGATTCTTGGAAAAAGCTCTTAAAATACGACTATCGAATGAAAGCATTTTCCTCGAATAGATAAAGCAAACAAAGAAACTCGCTTTAAATATATGCATTTAATAGTACTAGTGTAGAAGGCTACAATAATAGTTATTTCAAACAGTATAATAAAAAAACCGACAGCATTGTAGTGTTTTCTGAATTTAAATTTTACGCTCTTAGAATATAGCTCCAAAATAATGCCAATTGTTTGCACGTAGATGTTAGTCAATCATGCTCTGTTATAATTATCTGATCTATAAATCACTATCATTTTACATAAAATTTTGACTTTTTAAGAAACGTCCTGATTCATTGAGAGAGCTAGCATCACCGTTGTGCGTTAGTTATTGAAAGAAAAAAGAAAGAAAATTTCACCTTAAAATTAAACAAATAGTACATTGAGTAATGCCAAAAGGGCCTCAGCTCAGCATAATGCCAAATGGTAACACAAGGCCACCACCTGACGCTGATTTTCAGCTGCAGCCCTTGGGATTATATTCATACTTGAAAACAGAAAATATTCAATAAAAGTCTAAAAGGTTCTGTGCAAATAAAAGAAAATGTTGCAATTCTTATTTATAAAACAGTCCAAAAGGCAAAAATGTTTGTTTTAAATGTGCTCATTTAAAACAAATAATAAAACTGAGATATCATCTAATAATATTAGAGACAGTGAAGAGTGTAAACAATTAAGAACATAGGTAAAGCTTAAAAAGAAAATAAAAACATAAAAAAGTATAAAGTTGATAAAAAATAAAATTTATAATTGACATAACGTGTCAATTATAAATTATTTTTTTCTTAGTATCAAGGAAACTAATACCTCATTATAAGTATGTTCCCGGTCATACTTTTTAAAAATAGCTAGGATCATTACATGAGTAAAATTGTAAACTTGCATGCTATATTTGTAAGCTTATGTAGTGTAGGCTGTATCATATTTTTTTAAATTTTAGATTTTTGAGTTTTCTCGAATTCTTAATACCACAATAAAATCACAATAATCGGTTAATATTTACAGGTTGCATAACGCCAATAAGTACGTCGTCAGTGAAGATTAAATTTTTAAGATTAAATTTTTAATATTATTATTTATTTATTAAAGGAAGTTAGTGATAGCATGACGGTTGACAGGATAGAATGGAAGAAAAAAACATGTTGTGCCGACCCCAAATAAGATGGGATAAGGGCAGGAAGATGATGATGATTATTTATTTATTATTATTTATTTGTCTGTCTGTCACCAGGCTGTATATCATGAACCGTGATATTTAGACCGTTAAAATTTTCACATTTTCCCCCATGCCATACAGACATGATTTTTTTGGCGTTTTTATAGACAATGGTACGGAACCCTTCGTGCGCGAGTCCACCTCGCACTTGGCCGGTTTTAATATTATAAGAACAAACAGAAACTCAACAAGACACAAGATACAAGTTATGCAGGAAACGCCTCATTAAGCCATTTATAACACCAATTGATGAATTTGAAGAATTTTAACTTATTTGATCACTAAAATCACATAAATTGCACCTGTTCGACATAATTTTCTGTGGCGTGTTTTCGTCAATGCTAGAGTTCGTTTTAAAGAGTGCCAGAGCTTTCTCCACGGCACTCTATAAAGTAACGTTCAAATAATGTTATTTTCAAAAAGTAATTTTCCCATGTCTTGAGATTCAGATTTTGTAATTTAATGCGTTTGTATTCGAAGACATGTGACATTCACCAATCCGCACTGGGCCCGCGTGGTGGATTACTGCCCATCCCCTCTCCTAGAGAGGAGGCCTGAGTCCCAGCAGTGGGAACATTAAAAGGCTGATTATGCTATGCTATGTATAAAATTATACTAATTGCTTTTTTTTAATGTATCTAGAAAGTTATTATTTTCAGAAACACCTAGTGGCTTTGTGAAAATGAACCCAATAAATTAGTTGTTTATTTATTAAGAACCGACCGACAGGATCTCGAATTCTGCAGTAGATAAACTAGTGCATCTCACCATCAAAGATTGCATCACTGCTTATCATCAGGTGAGATAGCAGTCAAGCACAAATTTATATTGGGGCTATAAATTATAAAAAAAATTGACGCACATGTTGGATCATTTATTTTTTATTAATAAACAATTTATTGTTACTTCCCATTAGTTCCTATTTGTTTTACATAGTGCTCACATTTGCCTTAAATTTATTGTTTTTAAAAACTTTATTGTTTATATATCATAATGGAAATGGATGAAATGGAGAATGGCATATTCATTCCACAAAACTATACGTCAGTAAAAACTATGATACACAGTTGCTTTTTCCTCATGACATAATATAAAATTGCGAGTAGAGTTTCTACTTGTAATTTGGCCCACGCCATGCTTTTTTTTTCTTTTTATTCACGCGAGTAAGATTCGTTAACACAACTTTCTCGGCGGGCCAAAAAGAACAAGTTTTATAGTTTTGCATCACGATAGTAACTTCAATGGTCAGTACTGTTAATGAATTAAAAACTACCTTAATATTGACTTTGGCAATGGCATGAGAAACAGTAATTATGCTCGTCCCTTTATTTATTTTTCAGCTAATGTGTACTTTACACACATTTGCTGCCAGTGCAAGACAATTAGTAAAACAACTAATTCTATTAGTATTGTAATATATGTATTGTATATATACGACTCATATTTTTCTTTACAAAACTATGCTTTATTACTAGCTGACTCGACAAACGTTGTTAATAAGCTATGCCAATTATATTCAAAGAAAAAAATGGAGGGCGGGGATAGGAGGGTAATTAATTAAAAATAGCATATAACCTATTCATAGACCTACAAAAATACACAAAAAAAAATACGAAACATCTGTCAAGCCGTTTGGAGGGGTTCGATAGCAAACACTGTGACACGAGATATTTATATATTAGAAGATAATAAAGCGAAACAGTTTTAAGGGTTCCGTTGCCAAATGGCAAAAAACGGAACCCTTATAGATTCGTCATGTCTGTCTGTCTGTCCGTCCGTATATCACAGCCACTTTTTTCCGAAACTATAAGAACTATACTGTTGAAACTTGGTAAGTAGATAGAGTAGATAGTATTCTGTGAACCGTATTAAGATTATCAAACAAAAATAGAAAAAAAAAAAAACAATAAATTTTGGGGGTTCCTCCTAATTAGAACTGAAACTCAAAATTTTGTTTTCATCAAATCCACACGTGTGGGGTATCTATGGATAGATCTTCAAAAATGATATTGAGGATTCTAATATATATTTTTTTTCTAAACTGAATAGTTTGCGCGAGAGACACTTCCAAAGTGGTAAAATGTGTCCCCCCCCCCCTGTAACTTCTAAAATAAGAGAATGATAAAACTAAAAAAAAATATATGATGTACATTACCATGCAAACTTCCACCGAAAATTAGTTTGAACGAGATCTAGTAAGCAGTTTTTTTTTTAATACATCATAAATCGTAAACCGCAATTTACCTTTCAAGTTTGTACGGAACCCTCAGTGCGCGAGTCCGACTCGCACTTGCCCAGTTTTTTTGTTTGTTTAAACGTGATAATCTTTGTAACTACCAGTCGGGTTAGGACAAAATCTTTCTGTGTAAGATAATCAGGTTTTCATGACTAATTGTATAGGCTATATTATGACAACTATAAGCTGTAAAATATCATGCTACGACCCACAAAAGCGGAGCAGTAACCAAAGACGTAAGTGAAACCGCGGGGAGACACCTAGTTACAGATAAATTGATAGCCTCACCTGCCAACAAAGCAAGCAGGATATGTTCGAATTAATTTTAATTCAGAATTATGTACTTATATATTAAACTGGAACTAAAATTCAAGTGTCGGATTACAGCATATTGAATCAACAATCAATCAATATAGAGCCTTGATTTAAGAATGCACACGATGACAGAATAATTGGATCAATGATCGACTATTTAGCTAACACAGTTATTTGACAAGTCTTGGAAAATAAAATCTAAGTCCATCTATTGGATCTCAGAAAAAGTAAAAAAAAAAAATGTGATTGCTCCAAAATTCGCTATAATAGAAAAAATAAATCCGTGTGGCATGAAAAGGTTGACATCTCTACTAACATTTTTTTTTTTGGTGAATCGTCTCCTGCTCCTATGAATTTCTTACGAAAAAATTGACAGCTCTAAATATGTTTTAGAGTCCTTGATGTCCTTGACCTTTGATACTATTATGGCATCTCGCATTTTACCATGTTTTTGACAAAACATCTTTTCGATCTAACAATTCACGTGGTTTTGTGTACGAACATTGATATTTTGTTTTATCAACTTATACTTAATCACCAAAATTATATTCCTTACTTGATATCATCAGTTTTACCTTACTCAGAAGGTGAATAAATTGATAACTGTCGGTGAACAACTTGACAACTTGGTGAATAAGTTGATGACTGACTTAGCAAGTCTATTATTATGGAAACTATAGAAAATTTTGTAATTTATTATCATCGTTTGAAAAATGGTATAAAACATCCACCGGAATAACTAAAACAAATATGGTAAACTAATTTACCGATTTACCAGAAGAGGACCAACTTTAAAATAGCCCACCCTGAGAAATTAATGTTTAAGACATTTTGACTTATTCACGCGTACCACGGAAATAATGCCGCTTTTAAAATATAATAGAAAAAGCTAAAATGATAAAGGGAGATCAAAAGAAAGATAGATTATGCAAAATATAATATTTTTAGGAAAATAGTTAACATTGAATCGAAAACCGATAGAGATGTAGGGTAGAACAAAACTATCCCAAATACGTTGGCTCTGGAGAAAGATGTTCATAACGATGATGAATAAAACAGCACGAATCATCAAGAATATTATTGATTTGTAATAAAACAGTGTAGTCATAATAATAAATAAGAACAATGTAGTCAATAAAACTAGTCAAGCAATAAAGAGTTAATGCATTTTTTATGTTTACACAGAATAATAACTTTTGTTGTATAGCAAGAGTAGATTATAATAACAATATGGATATAATTAGTTAAACAATAGATGATGTGTAGCTAACAGCGATTTTATAGATAACTAGGATGGTCATGACTATCATGAGTGTCGTGAGAAATAGATAATGAAGAACCCCTTGGTGTAAGTGTTAACAGAAAATTGCTTCAACATTACTAATAGTACGATAAAATTATATTAGATGTAAATTATGTGTTAATAAAACAATAATAACATGAATATGTTAAAGAGTTAACTAATAATACATTTATAGTTGTATAAAGGAGTTAACTAATGAAACTAATTTAAATTTAAAAAATAGTCCCGAGTAGGAAGAGAACTGCAAGAAAAGAAAGAAGCAACCTATCAGTAAAATATACGAAACTAAATCAGACCTATTAAAAATATATATTACCGTTGTTCTATTCTATTTCGTTACAACCGTAGATCAAGTTTTCATCTGTTGAAAAGTTTATATTCTTCGTTTTCAACACGTGTTTTCGAAATCGAAGCTTGATAAAAATGTTTAAGATATCAATTGGGTCATTTTTATGTAACTTTCCATTTGATTTGATCAGATAATGCCAGTTAAATGCTGTAACATCCAAATAATAAAACTTATCAATCACTAGTATATATCACTATTTTTACTGTTAAAGTAGAATTTAATGTACAATTTTATACTATCTCTCTTTCTTGAAATTCCAAAAAATATAAAAGGCTATGCTAGGTATACACATCCACACCACACACACGTTATAATTATATTGTAGGTACGTTGCTCCTAATATCCAAAATCAGATTTTTTCGTATGTTTTTCTTTAATTATTTAAGCCCGTTTTGTCCACCTCGTTGCTACCACGAGAGTAAAAAAAGTATAACCTCATCTCTTACTGAATAATAAGATCTTCTATTCCTTTTGCTAAATTTAAAACACAATAGAACAATCACGTCTGGTTCTGCGCTGTTTTATCATTTTCCTAAATGACATAGCTATTAAATGTCAATAGTGCTGACATCATAACGTATGCTGACGAAACAAATATTTCACTTCGAAATACGAACATGATTGTGCTGTTTGTAAAAGAAAAATTGACATTGGTATTAAATGACCTAGACCTGAAGCTGCAAAGGCTAAATAGATCAAGACTTCATTAATATGACCCTAAGAAGTAAGCAATTGTCACTTAAAAAAATATAAGCTAATTTGTCAGTGATTTAGTATCATAGTCACAATAAATAAATAAAGCTATTTCTGGACATTTAATGTTCAGTTTACATGTTTTATGTATGTATACTTAACTACATGCACTTCAACAAACACATATTTTGTACGGGCGCGAGGCGGCAAAACGCTCCCGACGCGACCACTCACGTCACACAAGAAAACGCAACTACACTGTTACTTTTTCTAATTAAATGTGCTTATTTTTACTTAATTTATTTTTTACATATCTTGCATATAATAATAAATGTTCATGTCTTGAAATGATTTTATGCTTCCTTCAAACTCAATTTGTGTTTTAGTATTTTATCATTTTTCATCTAGTTATGTATGTACACGCTGTGCTCTCCGGTATAGGATGACGGTGTGTGTGAGTATGTAATATACCTAGCTGAATTTGCTTGTTAGACATTATACTTTGTTTGATCTAGATTACTTTATATGAATTGTTCTGAGTCGTCATAATTTATGCTCGGCAACGTTTTATTTATTAGTTTGAATCTCCCATATATAATTCACAGATATTCACTATCAATGATTGCATCACTGTTTACCATCAGATGGCATCGCAGTCAAGAACTAGTTTTATCATTAAAAAAATAAAACACTAACCACAAACAATTTTTTTTGGTCATGCATGCATGACCAAAAAATACCGGGCAAGTGCGAGTCGTACTCGCGCACTGGAGGTTGCGTACAAACTTACCCAAGAAACAGGCTTTTTCTGGGATTTTTTCCTATACTTGTGCTATGAGACCTTGCTTCATGCCAAATTTCAGGATTCTAGGTCAACGGGAAGTACTCTAAGAATTTTGAATCCTTTGAGAGTGTCGAATCAACGGCCGTATCTTTTTTTTTAGTTAACTCAGAAGTTTGATTTTATCACAGCTTCAAGGGACCGCAGACCTGAGTATATGGTTTTAATTTCAACTCGATAGCTCCACGTGTTCTTGAGGTGAAGGGATTTAACAGACATACAGACAGATAGACAGATGGACGGACAACACAGTGGTCCTATAAGAGTTCCGTCTTTTCCTTTTGAGGTACAGACCCCTAAAATTGAAGAAAAAATAAAATAAAATTATCCATTGAATAAACGATCAAAATAACTTATTTCGGAAGTCGGTGTAAATAACGAGCAAACAATACCAGAAACATCGACTTGCGAAATTAAAGTTATTTTAATCGTTTTAGTGTTTTGTTTTTTTGTAGTGAAGTCGGTATTTTTTTATGTACAAATTTTTTTGGCATATCAATTTGTGTTTTTCTTACTACAGCCGAAAGACATCCACTGCTGGATATTGGCAAGCTCCCGCGGCTCTCACTGGGTGATCGATACAATCAATAAAACAATAGAGCCGAATAATTCCAAGAAAGATCAATGGATTTATAAAGGGACGATATAATGAGCTATTGTGTTGCCTACTCACTTAACGAATAATAATAAAAATCATTTATTTCTCTATCTATACAATGTAACCTAGAGAGAAAAAAAATGAATGAATGAATAAATTTATAAATTTATTTTATTTTATTTATTTATATGTGTTATTTTATTTGTATTTTTAATTTATTTTATTTTTATTTGAATTTCATTTTATGTGTATGATGACATCTCATGTTATTTGATTTGATTATTTTAATGTTTTATTTGATTTTAATTTTATATGTAATGTGTGGACTATGTCTGAAATAAATGAATAATAATAATAATAAAACCTTTGTGAGAGCTGGAGTGTGAACTACGGTCGAGACCTGTATGACAGATGTCCAGACTTACACCCTTTTAAGCATAATCGCATTTTGCGGTACATAAACCTGAATCTTATGTTGAATGAAGATGTTATAAGGACAAAAATTGGCAGTGGTTTATCACATTTATATTTTAATTAAATCGGTCCCGAGAGACGTCCTGTCCGAAAACTGGCATTTCGACAGAAAAAAAATTAGAACCCGATTGCAGCGCCACCTACCGCCCCCAATTGTATTTTCAAACCATCCAGAGACCCACTCAAATATACACACAGTTTCATCAAAATCAGTGAAGCCGTTTAGAAGGAGTTGGGTGACAAACACAGAAGAATTATACATAGCATAGCATAATCAGCCTTTTAATGTTCCCACTGCTGGGACTCAGGCCTCCTCTGTAGGAGAGGGAATGGGCTGTAATCCACCACGCGGGCCCAGTGCGGATTGGTGAATGTCACATGTCTTCAAATTTTTGGTTCTAGGACATGCCGGTTTCCTCGCGATGTTTTTCTTCACCGTTTTGAGAGCAGTGGTGATGGAATAAATTACACAAAGTAATGCGCCTGGCTGGGTTTGAACCCGCGACCTACAACTCGTAAGTCGGGGCCATTATCACTCGGCCACCACTGCTCTCCTGGAAGAATTATACATATATAAAGATTAACAATACTATACTAATATTATAGATGGCACGGTTGGCGCAGTGGTTGAGCGATTGACTGCTACTGCGTGTCGCGAGTTCGATTCCCGCTCGCAGCAAAAATTTGTATGGTTTACAGATAGGTATTTTGGGTCTTGTATAGGTATGTGTTTTTTTTTTCTAATATTTGTGAATGCAACCACGATACAGAAGTAATTCCTAGTGTGGGGCAACAATTTTTTTTTTCAATAGATAAATTAAAAAGATAAAATAAAAGTAAAAGTTTATGAGTGTGATTGTGTGTATGCATGTTTGTTACTTCGTCACGTCTGAACGGATTTCAATATAACTTGGTACACGGGTAGACCATATCTTGGAATAGTACAAAGACTTTTTACCCTCCCCGTGAGTATGTTCGATTGAGATAATTTTTACTATTACGCAGGCGATGCCGCTATGACTATATTTCTACTATTTATGACTATAGTTGACCACGTTCGCGAGATGAAAGTTAAACTTAACGCATAAGAGAGTACTTTTTCACTCGCCCGTCTTCAACATCGAAAATGGTTTAAAAACTTGTTACTTGTCATCTAACGCAATCCAACGAGATGTTTGACGAAAAGGCAACGCGAAAAAAGAGAGATAACGCCTGAAAACTCTGTTAGCATTCGGTAATTCCGTGATTTACTCGAATATTTTATCAAACTTGTTATAAGACATACGTGATTTTTTTAAACCCTTAAAAGTTTTTGAAAAAAAGGTCATCTTGATTAAATTTGCAAGGCTTCTATTGTTATACTTCAATTATGAAGTGTCAAAGTTCATGCAAAATAGCAGATTTTTGGAGGTCTTTACTGGATTAGTTTTAAAGAAATTTATAAATTGATTTCAATAGAAGCCTAGATAATATCCACAAGACATTGTGTTTCCAAAATATCTAATGAAAAATGTGTAATAACGTCATAATCGCGTTTGTATGAAAAACAGTGAAATTGTATGTCGAGTTGCATCCCCTTAAAACAATGTTGGCCCATGACATATGCCAAGCGTGACACGTGCTAAGGTATGGTGAATATATAAATAACAATGTATTAGCTATTGTTAGTTATTGTTTTCACAGTGAAAATAATAATTGTTCAGTCGTGCCCATTCTCAGGGCACAATTATTATTATTTCTCAACACATACTGAAAAAAACAACAGACTAAAAAATATAGGAAAATGCATCTTGTAACTATAGTCAAACGCTTTAAAACCCGACATATTGATGACCATTTTTCTTTTTTACTTTTTTGTTTACCAAAACGCTACTCTGCGTATTGCGACTTTGCGAGTTCAATTCCCGCCTGGAATAAATATTTGTGTGGCCTGTAGGCGGCATTGTACCTCATTGCCGCCTATAGGCCAAAACTCCAAAATCTTGAGCATCGACGCCGAGTTGCTCTAGGTTAGTATTCAATCTTTTATATTTCGGGGAGTGTGCATTGAAATTGCACAATTTAATTCCGCCAAGTCCGTCCTATCATCGAACCACTACACGTACGGCGTTGCGCCACCGGTACATGGTGGATATACCACCCATAAGCTCAAAAAATTTTGGGAACACATTTATTTTGCGTACAGTTAAGGAGTGGAATTCCTTGTCGGAGCCTGTTTCCTGGTAGCTACAACCAAGGGGTTTTTAAGTCAAAAGTGAATGGGTCACTTCTAGGTTAAATGTGCTCCATCGTCGGCCACATCATTGCCTAACTTTAGGTGAAATAGTAGTCAAACGCGATCCTAAAAATAATTATAAACCTCGTGGGGGCGATCGGCGGCGGCGATCTCTCGCGCCGGGCCTTGGTACAGGCCATGGTCCGGAGCGAGGAGGAGTGGCAGGCGGTCGCCTCCTTCTGCGAAGCAGTAATGCTAGCAAAGGAGGCGGCCGATCGCGTGAGGCAACGGTCCTCACGCCCCAATCGCCGCCGGGATTCCGATCCGGATTTCCGGCCATCGTAGGCGCAGGCTTGCGGACAGCGAGCAATGGGTGGCTCGCCGTCCGACCATCCGGTAACCGTTCGGACCAAGCCCAAGTCGTCGACGGCGCGTGCTGTTCCACGCGCGCCTCAAGGAGATGTCAGCAACTGTAGGGGCCTAGCAAGGTCGAATCCTACTGGGGCCAAGGGTCTGATTCTGAAAGGAAGACTCGGCCCTGGTACGAAAGGCAACGAAGGAACAGGAGTGGGTTTTTAGTCAGTAAAAGTCTGACACTATCTCCCGCCCCGCCCAAGGGCGGGGGATGTCATAAGATGATCTTCCCACCGAAAAAAAATAAAATAAACCATAATTATAAAAAAAAAGATTATTGAAGAACAGTATTACAATCTTCTTATCATATTTTGATATGAAACTCGACGAGATCATAATAAAATATATTAACTATGTAAAGCCCACACATAAAATAAAATATTTTATTGAAAGTTATGATCTTGCACATTTGGATGGTTATTTTTCATGGAGTATTTTATTTCTTAATAGCACAAGAGCAATATAATAATTTTAGAATTGTAATTTTTAACAAATGTCTAGTATATAATAATATAATATAATATAATATTCCACAACTATCACATAACGCCGTCTAGTCCCAAGCTAAGCAGAGCTTGTGTTATGGGTACTAGACAACTGATAAACATACTTACATATTTCTAAATACATACATATATAGATAAATTACACCCAGATACAGAACAAATGATCGTGCTCATCACACAAACATTTGTCCTGGGTGGGAATCGAACCCACGACCTCCGGCATAGCAGTCAGGGCCACTAACCACTAGACCAACAGGCCAGTCAAAAATATGTTTGTTCGTCCAGCGGCATTTACTGCCGGTAATCTTGTACATTAATGTGTAGTTAACACAGTAGGCTGCAATATTGTAAACGCTCGTTTGTACCATTTTATTTAGTTACCATACATTGTAGTTGTTTTTGCCCGCGTGAAAATAGAAAACATAGGCCTATGTTACTTAGTGATAAAGTAGCTTTTTACTGGTGAAGGAATTTTGAAAATCGGTCTAGTAGTTTTTGAGTTAAATCGTAACATAAAAACAAACAAAAAAATCTAATCTTTCCTCTTTATAACATTAGTTTAGATAAACAATTAAAATAAAAAGAGTGCCTTTATAATATTATATATACCTTTGGGTTTCGATCTAAATAAAAATATGTTCAATAACATTCATCATCATCTTCCTGCCCTTGTCCCGTTTTATTTGGGGTCGGCACAACACGTTTTTTTCTTCCATTCTATCCTGTCACTCGTCACGCTATCACTAACTCCCTGTTCAATAACATTAATACACTGAATATTTTTAAGCTGGTCATAAACACAGAGCAGTAATTGTAATATAATAATATATCTAAGTCTTTTTAGGGTTCCGTAGCCAAATAGCAAAAAACGGAACCCTTATGGATTCGTCATGTCTGTCTGTCTGTCCGTCCGTATGTCACAGCCATTTTTTTCCGAAACTATAAGAACTATACTGTTGAAACTGGGTAAGTAGGTGTATTCTGTGAACCGCATTAAGATTTTCACACAAAAATAGAAAAAAAACAATAAATTTTGGGGGTTCCCCATACTTAGAACTGAAACTCATTTTTTTTTTCCATCAATCCCATACGTGTAGGGTATCTATGGATAGGTCTTCAAAAATGATATTGAGGTTTCTAATATCATTTTTTTCTAAACTGAATAGTTTGCGCGAGAGACACTTCCAAAGTGCCCCCCCCCCCTGTAACTTCTAAAATAAGAGAATGATAAAACTAAAAAATATACATAATGTACATTACCATGTAAACTTCCACCGAAAATTGGTTTGAACGAGATCTAGTAAGTAGTTTTTTTTTTAATATGTCATAAATCGTAAACCGCAATTTACCCTTTAAGTTTGTACCCTGTTGTGGAACCCTCAGTGCGCGAGTCCGACTCGCACTTGCCCATTTTTTTTTAGTTTCAGGTTGCCTTTACGTATTAAATTATTTTAGTGTACAATAAAATTTAAACAAATAAATATAACAAATTTTCTTGTGTGACGATCACAAACTAAACAGACATATGCCAGACCTATAGGTACTATCTTATCTTATAGTAGAGGCTAGCAACAGCCTGCCCACATCCATCTAATGAATTGCCAGCTTAAGTGATGAACTTAAGGACGCTAGAATACGATAAAGAAACACATCATGACAAAATCAACATAGACCATAAGCTAAAAACTTAGAGTCTTGTGACCACCCCACTCAATCTGAGTGGTGATTACGACCAACTTTCTTTAACAGAGAAGGCCTGCGTTCCAGCAGTGGGAACAACCTCGAGCTCGCGATCCACTTCACGACCTATACTGGTTTTTAAAGTGACAGAGCTGTACCTATAGGGTATATAGCTCCCTCCCTCTTTCTCGCTCGCACCTGACATATTAACACGACAAGGTAAGGACCCAGACCTGTACCATGACGTTTAAAGTAAGATTGTTTCATTCTTATTTCCAGTGTGGGTAAGAGATGGCGCTAGACAACCTGCATAGCTCTGTCTCTTACCCACACTGAAATAAGAATGAAACAATCTTACTTTGAACCTCATGGTAACCCCCCCAGTATGGGCTCTAGCTGACAAAGTTTGACAAGAAGTATTAATAGCTCTGTATGTCTAGTTCATTCCTGTGGTTCAGAAAGAAACAGGTAAGGTCAAATTTCTCTATCACACTAACACACTTCTTGAATGATTTATGAGTCGGAAACATTTATATAAGATAAGCAGTTTTATCTTCAACCCACTAAAAACGTAACTGTTATCTCATACCAGATTTTGTACTGCAAATAACACCTGCAATTGAAGCATTTTTTATCATTTTCAAAAGATTTTGTTGAATTTTTTTTTTGTGATATAAACTAGTGCTTGACTACGATCCCACCTGGTGACAAGCAGTGATGCAATCGTTGACGGTGAATCGCACTAGTTTATTAAGATCCAATTGACTCTAGCCTTGAAGACACCTAAATATTATAATCGGATAGGAAGACCGCTGCAGGCAAATTTTTGATGTAGTAGAGATCTTAACGTAGGGTTGTCCGATGGTATGTTGGGTGGAATTGCTTTACTAAGAAATATTGAGTAAATACTTTACAAGAATGTGGTAAAATCACACTACAGTCAAAAGGGGTGAATCGAAACTCAGGGGTGAATAGAAACAAAACTTCAAAGGGTATTTTCACGATATTTGAATTTTTTTTTTCAGCATTTAACTGTATCAATTTATTGAAGAATTGTTATTCTAAAATTGAATTGTTATGCTTTGTTAGAAGCCGATAATATGGTATCAAAATGAAAAACCAAACCAAAGTTTTGTTTCTATTCGCCCCTGCGTTTCTATTCACCTCGTTTTACGGTACTATTTTGAAAGCAACAGTTGTACGTATGTACATATTTTATGTGTGTATGTTTTTTCACGCTCAAATAGCTAAATAGATTTGAATAAAATGTCCTGAAATAGGATATAGGATACAATTTATCCCAGGAGCTTGTGATTTTACTCCACTTTTTTATGGGCAAAGACGCTGTGAAATGCAAGTTGAATATGATCTACGTACAGCCTATATTCCCCAACAGGTTCTCCAGGAATTTATCTTGGAAAAGCTATTACTAAATAGTGTCTAATAATAGTAGAAAAAAAAAATTCTCATCAAATAAACACGGCAGTAAACATAGAAATGAGTTAACAAAAGGTCACATGGCTACTTGCTCTTTCTCTGTAAATATTGTGAAAAAAAAAATATTTCTACAACCCTTTGCAAATCAGACTCAACTGGTTTTTTTTTTCATCAACACCAAAAATAGAAGTTCTGGTCTCTATGAATTTTACAACCGAATATGAATGAATTCAATTATTACATCTATATTTATTTATTTATCTATTTATTTCAAGTACCAAAGACTCATTTTAGTTACATAAACACATACAGACAATAAATATCATAAAATTACCTACAATGAAATGTTATGCTATTAAATACAAATTTTGAACAGCATTTAATTTGTCAAAATTTATAAATTTAACTATCGCTCGGTAGGTGGCCAGGGGCCTTACCATGATATGTTAAAATGTTAGTCGTACGAGCGAAAAAGAGTGATTGAGCTATACACCATAAATTGCTCCATCCGTTTAACAGTTCGGTTTTGGTCGTAAAATGGATCACGTTAAAAGCTCGTGGTAGAACGGTTAAAAATTCCATTATGGTCCAGGGATTTCAGGGTTTGGGAGGGAGAAAGGGGAGGGGAGAGGGAGGGCTACCTCTCTGTACCATCCCCACCCCGCGGAGCCCCACGGTTATGGAGATATCCATGTTTAAAGTTTGAGGGTAGGTTGGGTTAGAACACTAATTTCAATCGATTTATAGGGTGGTTTGGGGCCTAAATCATAATGGCGTTAATGCGGGGATCAACAGCTTAAATTAGAAGGGAATCTGACGCTCGGCGGACGCTGCCGCGGCACGTTCGTTTCGCTCGCTCGCCTTCGCACTTTTATGGTCACTGTTCTAACCAAAGAGATTTAAAGAGATACAATAGATCGGCTATCAGAAAAAATGTCTTAAAAAAACTGTCATCCTCAGTGACGCCATCTGGCTTTGAATAGCAAACACGCGAATAAAATTTGTCAAAATTTATAATTATTTAACCATCGCTCGGTAGGTGGCCGGGAGCCTTACCAAAATGCTTAATGTTAAAATGTCAGTCGTACGATCCACCTTCAACGAAACGTAAAACGTCAACTTTGACATCTACCATGACAATTTATCCAATCTAAATGGCGTGCTATGGCCATGCTATGGCGTGTTATTTTTCAATTTATATGGAAACTTAAAAATTTTTAAAAAGCTTTCTATTTATGAGTACTATCTACAAAAAAAAAAATAACTTCCAAATCAACGGTCCATAAAGGAAAGTTTAGCCGTCATATTAAACTAAGCGATTTACCACTAGATAACAAGTATCGGATTACGATTTAATTTGCTATGTCCTGTCTATTGATAGTATATATTTAATGTCTTTGACGTACCTGCTTTTGTCAGGAGCAGAAGATCAAAATCCAAATCGAAATCAAAAACTAACGTAAACCAAAAATTTGTCTCCTTTTAAAAAACAGAACATAACTACAAAAAGAAAAAATAACTAAAAAAAAATAGTCTTTCGATATTAAATTAATAAACACAAATAGAATAATAATTCACTTGATAGAAGCCACTAGAAATATGTCAAGATTGTCAGATTTTTTTGACATGACATGATTGTCAGATTGTTTCATATTGTTGATGGGAGCGGTACTAAAGAGTTCAGTGTACGGTGGTGTACGGATCGGTGCCGTGATGTTATGACGAAATGTGGGTCAGTGTGGGGCATAAGGGCGCGGCCTCACGGCGCACTGCGAGGTGACTGTTGGTGACTCGTAGTTTAAATGGAGCAGCAAGACTGCGCAGTTTGTGTTCACACCCTATTTTATTTAATGGCTACAATTCAACATGTGGCTACTCGATTATCCGCACGTGTAGGGGGAATGCGTTATCATTTATAGTAACCCTAATTTTATAATATTAGATTTTTCCCGCGGCTCACCCTCTCTTGCACGGCTATCTCACATGTGGCTATTTGGTTATCGCACGTGTAGGGGGAATCAGTTATCACCTATAGTAACCCCAAGCCCAAGTCGTCAACGGCACGTATTGTTCCACGCGAGCATCAGGGAGATGTCAGCAAATTGTAGGGGCCCAGCAGGGTCGAAGCCTACTGGGGCCATGGGTAGTGTGAAAACGAAACCCGGGGCCCTGGGACGAAGGCAACGAAGGAACAGGAGTGTATTTTTAGTCAGTAAAAGTCTGACACTATCTCCCGCTCCGCCCAAGAGCGGATTTGTCATTAGATGACTTTCCCAACTAAAAAAAACCTTAATTTTATAATATTAGATTTACCCGCAGTTTCCCTTCTGTTACATATCCCACAGCAAACGTTCATTTTTAGGGTATCGTACCTGAAAAAGAATCGTTGTAGTATTACTTTTTTGTCCGTTTGTATGTCAAGATATTTTTTCTCAAGAAGACTTGGAGGTATTAAGCCGCCGCACATTTGCTGCCGTATATTTTGACTACACTCAAGGGAGTTTAAGGTAGTTCCCGTTAAGCTATTTTATTTTATATTTTTTGTGAGAATCAACTTACATTAAGTGTTGGAGAATTGACCGTGACGTATATCGATATTATGTAAGAACAATTTCTTCAATTGAATTATAAGTTTGTCCTTCAGTCAGAGTTTCGTAGTTCATGAACTTCAGCAGGTAATGTTAATTTGTCCGGATTCTCAGTTTATGGGATGGAACCTTTCGTGTGCGAGTTCAACTTACGCTTGGTAATTTTTATCGGAATAGGTCGTACCCTATGGCACTCAGCCAATTCCTCATAACTGGATCAGGACCCGCATCCCTCAGTGAGCAAACAGTTTCATCTGTTTAAAATATAATTCAAGTAAACACCACTCAAACCCCAAGCGAACGTTCGCGCGTGATTTCGCGCCATTCGGTTAAACACCAAGCGAATGGCGTCCGCATAGATTATAAAATATTGAGCGTTTTATTTATAGGCTATGTATCCAAGAACGTAAATAAGAAGCTCTTCATACAGTAGTCTGTAAATATCTAAAATAAGCAAACCTTTCAAAAACGACTCTAAAGATAATTAAAAGATACTCAAAACTTCAATACTTAAGTACAATGCGTTCCAAATAAGAATAGGATCGATTGCCATGTTGTGACGTCACGTCATACTGTCAAATCGCAAGAAAGTGGGCAAAATTGAAGAACTCAGAGATGAGCAAAAGTGAAGAACCGGATTCTGATTAAACTAATTTCGTTCACAGTTCGTGAATAAATTAAATTTTAAAAATTTCTTGTTTTGCTCACCATAGTAATTCTTCGATTTGAGAGTATGTCATGACGTCAAAACATGGCAATCGATCCTATTCTTATTTGGAACGCATTGTAAGGAACAAAAAAAATGTAGAAGGAAAATAAAGCTATTTTTATTATTTATTTTATTTTATAAATTTATATAAAAGGATAAACTGACCGATCACTGGCAAACGATAATTATCAACGCACAGCTGAAACTAGGAACGTGAAATTATGCACACGGCTTCCTATTATGATGTAGGCGGGAATTACAAATGGGTTTTCGGATATTCAACCTATACAGGGGGGAAAAGGGGGACCTTCGTTGGTATGCAAAATAACATTCCATGTGCCAATAAACTTGAAAGTTACTAGAAATCGTAACTTAAGTAATAATAAAAGTTGTCATTATTTGTTTTTAATCCTGTCCCCAGTAAAAAGATTTAGGAGATTTTAATAATTCTTTGGAGAATTCGTGTTTCAATAGTTTCCTAATTTTCTTTATTAAGAAACTCTCGAATAATAATTTGCACAAATCATAACCGAAATGAAAACTAAAAACTTTTATTATTAGTTTATTAGTTTTTATTTTAGTTTTTTTTTTTTCGAAACTATCAAATTACTAAATTACGGTTTAAGGAGTGTTAACACTCCGTATTATGAAGGGTTTTTATCAAAAGATTCTGATGAACGAGGTCACTGGCAAACTTGGCTTAACTTGGCTTAAACATTGGCCTCATCAGAGCAGTGTTTCCTAGTTGATTACCCTGAGAAGAAACACCGAAACAAACTCAGGGGTCAAAGTGTGGGCTGTGGGGTCAATCGAAAGAGTTACCGCGGCCCTGGTACGCAGAGAGCAACTGAAAGAACATGGGTGGGTTTTAGAAAGTAAAAGTATGACACTTCCTATTTAGGCAGATGTTATTTGGTCAAATCTTTTGACCAAAATTTGAAAAAAAAAAAAACTGATAAACTTGTAGTTACGTCACAATATAATTACAATTCGTAAAATCTTCAAAACTCGATTCAGGAATCGAACTACATATATTTACATAGGTAAGTTTGAAATTTTTTTTTTTAAATAATGTTGCCTAAGTGTCGCCGCACATGGGCCACATGCCACAGCCACAAACGCTGCCACGAGAAGCTAGAAGTGATCACAACACAGCTTGTGGGCATTGGCTGCTACTTTTTTTAACCCATGCGGGCGGTATCATAATGGACTCTATCAAAGAAGGTTTAAATGCGCGAATGGCGTGCAGCGGCCTTTTGTATCGGCGTTTAATGGCCAGTTCGGGTCACAAGAAGCGAGCACCGGCGATTTGTGGCGTGTGGCGGCCACTGGCGTCAACCGTGTGTGGCGAGTCCATATAAAATGTATAAAACCTACAGGAAATATGCCGGTGGCGGCGTTTGGTGGATGTGGCCGGTGACCCGTGTGTGGTGACCCTAAGAATTTTATACTCCTGCTTTATGGTCACTTTGAACTCACATCCATTAGATACCCAGACTCTGAAAAAGCATCTATAGGCCAAACAGATATTTTTCCGTGTGGGAATCGGAACCACGTCACACAGCGCAGCTGCTAATCTCTCAACCATTGCGCCATCAGTGATGTCACTTAAACGTAATTGGTGATATTATGTAGGTGTAGAAAAAATTCTGACTAATACTTCGGGGTACATGGGCCTCTTGTATTGTATGACTATTATTTAATATGATTCTTAAACAAAAGTGATATTTATTTTTCGTGAAGCGAGCGAAAACAGACCCCGCCACCATCGTTGTTATTTTTATAGGGTGACTGGTAATTAGTGTACGATACTTAAACACGTGATTGGGCTCATGATAACCAACAACTTTTACTATGGGAACAAACCTGAAATCGCGAAAAAAAAAACAGCTGTTCAGTAGGTACATTTATGTTTGCCTAATGTACTGAACAGCTGATATTTTTTTGGCGGTTTCGGCTTTGCTCCCGTAATAAAAATAGTTTGTTAAACAACTTTTACTATGGGAACAAACATGAAATCGCGAAAAAAAATCAGCTGTTCTGTACATTTATGTTTGCCTAATGTACTGAACAGCTGATATTTTTTTCGCGATTTCGGCTTTGCTCCCATAATAAAAATTGTTTGTTATCATGAGCACAATCACGTGTTTAAGTATCGTACACTAATTGCCAGTCACCCTATATAGGCGGACTTAATGCCATAAGGCATTCTCTACCAGTCAACCTTTGGCGTAAAAAGACACTGTGTGTGTGCACAATAAATAAATAACAGATTTTTGAAATAGAATGTAGTATCGTTAAATTAAGTTGCTTAAAATAATAAAATACGTAATGCTAATATAATAAACGAATAAATCCTATGATAAATATGAAAACATTATAATTAAGAGAACTTAAATATAACAATTATGACGAAGACCGAATTAATGTTGAGAGGACTTCAAGTAGTAGTTCTGAATTTTACGCTTGAAGGAAAATTATTATTATTTGTTTCCTGTAGGAATTATTATTTTAGTGCACAATTAGTATTTTTGATGGACTAATATCATATTTTATAGTAAAAACCAGTAATATATTGAGGAACAGTGGACTCTATTACCAGGGAACAATAACTATTTTACTATGTAATCAGCCATGTTTGACCATTTCATGAAATAATCATGCGTTTAACTTCATGAAATAGCCGGTCATATCACGAAGTAATCAATTCTAAGTTTGGCCACGACATATACACTAAATAAAAAACTGGGCAACTGCGAGTTGGACTCACGCACAGAGGGTTCCGTACAAACTTACATATGTAAATAGTTCAATTCCCGAATCAAATCTTGAAGATTTTTCCGAATCGCAATTTTTTTTTTTGTAACGCGGACCTAACAGCAAATTTCCTGTTTTCAGATTTATTCCTACACCTGTGCTATAAGACCTTGCTTTATGCCAAATTTCAGGATTCTGGGTCAACGGGAAGTACCTTATGAATTTTGATTCCCTTGAGAGTGTCGAAATACACGTTTTTTGTGACATAAACGCCGTCTCTTTTTTTTTAGTTAACTTTGAAGATTGATTTTTTCACAGCTTCTAGGGACCGCAGAACTGAGTATATGGTTTTAATTTCAACTCGATACCTTCACGCGTTCCTGAGATAAAGTGTCTTGACAGACAGACAGACAACAAAGTGATCCTATAAGGGTTCCGTTGTTTTCCTTTTGAGGTACTGAACCCTGAAAACCCTTAAGAACTAACTAAAAGTAATCTAAAGTATGGCGTCGAAAAACTCCGAATTGCTGTCGACTGGTAATGTACCCATGTACAAAAGTTAGTAAAAGGAATTAACGAAGGACGAACCATTATTATAATCATGAAACGCTATTATTTTTGGCATTACTGGGAATCAAGCTTAATTATATTCTACAAGGCTACACGCAACATGTCACGCGTCAGCTATCCCTGTACCTCTAAAGCGGATTATGCTATTACTATAATTTTCAAAACCATGAGGCATTAAGCAATTAAGTTAAATTTTGCCACTAAATTGTAGTACATAGTTAAAGTAAAGTAAAAAGTAATAATAAAATCTATACATCATTATTTTTAGTATTTATGCGAAACCTGAATATAGTTTGTTCAGAATCAGTAACTGAATCGATTCCAATAATTTTTACACAATGTATATTTTTTCCCAAAAATATTTAAAAATGTAACAAGTTGGACACCGCTGACACTAAGTACAACACAGGTCACGGCAGGTCACAGCGGGCATTAGGCGCTAGCGCACAGCTGGGTGCGAGAGCACCAATACTAGATACGTGTTTCGAGTTTCGCATATTCTAAAAATAATGTTGTTTAGATAAAAGGAGAAACTGACTGACTGACATATCAACGCACAGCCGAAACTACTGAGACTAGGAATGTGAAATTATGTATATGGTTTTCTTTTTTGACGTAGGCTAGGCTAAGAGAGAATTTCCTAAATTTACCCCCTAAAGGCGGTCGCCTCCTTCTGCGAAGCAGTAATGCTAGCGAAGGAGGAGGCTGCCCGCGCGAGGGTACGAAGGTCCTCACGCCCTAGCCGACGTAATTCCGACCCCGACTACCAGCCACGGTAGACACGGGCTTGCGGACGTCGAGCAGTGGGTAGCTCGCCGTCCGGCTGTTCGGTAATGAACCGGACCGAGCCCAGTCGTCAACAGCGCGTAGTGATCCTCGCGCTCCTCAAAGAGATGTCAGCAAACCGTAGGGGCCCAGCAGGGCGATGCCCGCTAGATAGGACCGCGGAGAATTTCTGAAAGGGAAACCCGTAGTCCTAGAACGCAAATTTAGGGTAATTGAAGGATACAGGTGTGGTTTTAGTCAGTAAAAGTCTGACACGCCCACGCGCTCCACCCAGAGCGCGAGAAGTCATTTGGATAATTTCCCACCTTAAAAAAAAAAAGGTATGAAACGGGATCCAAAGTTTGTAAGTAGAAACCTACTTTCGCGCGAGCGAATTCGCTGATAGAAAGCTAGTTACAAATAATCTTGAAAGACTGACCAAGAAGGAGATGGTGGGATTAGATGTCTTCCTTTGGAATTGGTAAGAAGTGATTCTGAGCCGGGAACAATGGAAGCAATGGAGGGAAGCCTTTGCCCAGCAGTGGGATAGAATAAACTAGATACAAAAATAATAATAATAAAATAGTCTTGACAGACTAGACTGGCCTGTTGGTCTAGTGGTTAGGACCCTGACTGCTATGCTGGAGGTCGTGAGTTCGATTCCCACCCAGGATAAATGTTTGTGTGATTAGCATGATCATTTGTTCTGTGTCTGGGTGTAATTTATCTATATTAAGTACCTATGTATTTAGAAATATATATAATTATGTTTATTAGTTGTCTAGTACTCATAACACAAGCTCTGCTTAGCTTGGGACTAGACGGCGTTGTGTGATAGTTGTGGAATATTATATTATTATTAGAGACTTTTTTCAATGCATATAATAATAATAATAACTTTATTTCGGGTGGCATAGACCCATAGAAAACTTAACCTAGTACAATTTTTATTTTTATTTTATTTGCCATGACTGGCCACACCTTTACAAGACATGACCCAATAATTTTGAAAGGGACAGTCAAAGCGTACAGCAATTGCGTTCAGAATGCCGTTGTTGCTACTCCGTATACGAGCCAGCAAGGAAGCTGCTTTTTTGCGCATGATGGCCTGGAAACCATCAGTGCGCGCTTCAGCAAACATCCCAGAGGCGCTGCACCGCCACGGCAGACCCAACAACATCCTGAACGCATTATTATACTGACAGGTGGGTGCAACGTTATGATTTTTAGGGTTCTGTACCTCAAAAGGAAAAAACAGAACCCTTATAGGATCGCTTTGTTGTCAGTCTGTATGTTTGTCAAGACCATTTATCTCGCGAACGCGTGGAGGTATTGAGTTGAAATTAAAACCATATACTCAGATCTGCGGTCCCTTGAAGCTGTGAAAAATCAAACTTCTAATTTAACAAAAAAAAAGATACGACCGTTTATGTCGCAAAAAACGTATATTTGGATACTCTCAAGTGAATCAAAATTCATAGGATACTTCCCGTTGACCTAGAATCCTGAAATTTGGCTAAAGCAAGGTCACAAATATAGAAATAAATCTGAAAACAGTACAGTTTTTGTTACTTCACATATAAAAAACTTTGCGATGCGGAAAAATCTCCGAGACCACAATCGGGAATTGAACTACGGAACTTTGTTCATTTGGAATCAGTCGTTTACTATAAGCATGTGAAGCGTTGTATCATGCTGGTTTGCCTCCCGGCGGAGACAGTTCCTCAATGAAAATGGCTAAACCTGATCTGGTTCCAGGATCAAGCACCGTTTCAAACGGGTTTCATGCCTGGTACCTATTAGATTGTTATGATTATGGTGTAAAATTACGAATATACATGCGGATGGATGGAAAGAGAGGGAGAGGCAAAAAAAAAACCTATATCTACTATAAAATAAACAAAGGGATGGATTTTGTGACGTGTGATATAAAAGAAAAGGAAGTCAGTGATACCGTAACTGCTGACAGCCCCCCTAGCCAAGTCACAAACGATAAACGTAAACTCTCAGTAGTCTTTAATAGATTTTCAACTTTATGTTATTGGAAATAAAGTTGAAAATCTATTGAAGATTATATATAGTGTTATCGTTCGTTCCGGTCGCTAACGCTCAGTAGTCTTTAATAGATTTTCAACTTTATGTTCTTAGGTATAAAGTTGAAAATCTATTGGAGATTACTAAGCGTTCACGTTTATCGTTTGCAACTTGGCTAGGGGGGCAGGATAGAATGGAAGAAAAAAACGTGTTGCGCCGACCCCAAGTAATATGGAACAAAGGCAGAAAGATGAGACGCTGTAGACAAGAAAATACAACGCAGAAGTTTCCCGAACGCTATCACTGCCCAGCCGAATCGGATTCCACAATTGACCTCTTTCTGATGATGGTTTTCAATGCCATAAAGCAAAAATGTAGTGTTGAGCAACGTAAAAATTTATGAGCCCACAGTTTCACTGGAGATATAACTAAAGTGACGGTCTGTGACTCATTGAGCGTATTCGAACCAATATTGGTTGATTGTGTGACGATATTATCGGATCTGATAACGCAAAATCATATCTATGTATCAAAATGAAAAGTAAATACATGTATGAAGGATCCAAATTATTAACATTTCCAAACGAACTCAATAATCTATATCGAAAAAATATTTTTAAAAATCTTTAAAATCACTTTATAATTTTATTGAGCTGCGGGAATCTTTGAAAGATCTACCGAGGTTTTTTTTTAGGTGGAAAATCATCTAATGATATCTCCCGCCTTTGGGTGGGGTGGGAGGTCGTGTCAGACTTTTACTGACTAAAACCCACTTCTGTTCCTTCTTTGCCTTCGTTCCAGGGCCCCGGGGTTCTCTTTCGCATCACCCATGAGATCAGTAGGCTTCGACCCTGCTGGGCCCCTACGGTTTTGCTGACATCTCCTTGAGGCGCGCGTGGAACACTACGCGCCGTCGATAACTTGGGCTCGGTCCGGACGGTTACTGGACGGTCGGACGGTGAGCATGCAAAGAGCAACAGAAGGTACACTGGTGGGCTTTAGTCAATAAGAGCAAGACAATCCCTTTCCAATTCCCGAAATAAATTATTTGATGATTTACAATAAAAAAAAGAACAGTTTATAAAAATACATTTCTAAAAATAGTTACGATTATGACGTAAATGAATGTGGCTTGAAACTATTTTATTTTGTATTTATACTCGAAACTTGTTTACTTACCTTGACAGTTAAAGTATCGAAATAACTTTTGTCCGTATTTATAATTTACCCTCAAAATAATATGTTTTAATTTTAGACCCTAACAAGTCAAATAAATTTTATACGAGTATTTTGGTCTGGTGTTTAAATTTCTCATGAAAAGGGAATACGATTTTTTTTAGAAATTTATTTTTTTACGTGGGAGATTATCAAATTACTTTTCTCGCGCTAGGTAGAGCTAGAAAGAGAGTGAGACTTATATTGGCTAACACCTGCTAGGGTAAGTACTTCGATCAATTCATCCCTGGCTGGCGTCTGTCCAACTGGCTTCGTTAATTTTGTTGAAATTTTTCACAACATACCGTCGATTCGGACTTGGCCCTTATCGGACGATTGGACTGTGAGTTACCCATAGCTCGCCGTCCGTAAGCCCGCGCCTCTGGTAACTGGAAATCGTCCTGCAACTCCTGACGCCCAGGGCACCTTTAGCAAGGGTCGGGGCATGAGGTTTGTCTCCATGTTACGGTATAGACTACCTCCTTTGATAGCTTACTGCTTCGTAGGAGATCCTTCCTTTCCACCGCTCTCTAACTCTGTACCACGGCCTGAACCAGGGCCGGATGCGAGAGGTTCCCGCCGGCGATCACCTCCACAAGGATATGGCGATAAAGGTAGTGGGGTAGACCTCGACCGTATGCTCCACCGTGTCTTTTGGGCGATTCACATAGTAGTAACCGATACAGGTGGTGACAGCCGGTCGTTTCTTCCCACCGAATCCGACACAAGAACCTCCCAAAACATCTGTGTCCAGTAAGGACCTGCGTCAGGCAAAAAAGGTCACCTACCAGATATTTCTAAAGAAAACAATTACTATTTACATTTTTAAAATTTTCTGTTTAGTTATTATACAAAATATTATATTACTTCACAAGTCTTTGTTGCTTGTAATTTTACTACCAGGTAATACTGTTCAGACGTGTAGAAATTATTCAAACCATAAAATTTGTGTACGGCATAGCTAATATTGTTATTGCTTGTACAAATAATGGGCCGCTAATGACTTTAAAATTCAAATCTTTATTGTAATGTTACTAGTTTGAAAAATAGTTGGTACTGTAATGACTCGGGGCGTGGACTCTAGGTGTGTGCTTTTCTAGGGCTGCGCGATTGTTCGAAAGGGTTACCATTTATTTTTTTAGTTGGGAAATCATCAAATGATTTTTCTTGCTCTAGGGTGGAGTGAGAGGGCGAGTCAGACTTTTACTGACTAAAACCACACCTATGTTCCTTCTTTGCCCTAGCGTTCCAGGACCACAGGTTTCCCTTTCGAAAGTCAATCCATGGCTCCAGCAGGCTTCGGCCCTGCTGGGCTACGTGCCGTAGACGACTCGGGCTCGGACTGGAAGGTTACCGGACGGTTGGACAGCGAGCTATCCACTGCTCGTCGTCCGCAAGCCCACGCCTACGGTGGCTAAAAATCAGGAGTCGGGGTCCCAGCGGCTGGGTAAAAAGAGGTATAATGGTGGCCCTCGCAAAGGTCAATTGAAGGAACACAGGTGGGGTTTATTCAGTATAAGTCAGACACTTTCTCCCGCTCTTCCCAGAGCGGAGGGAATCATTTGATGATTCCCCATATAAAAAGGTAAATTATACCTACGCATGATCTTACATATTTTGTTAAACACATAGATTAAACATTTTTTGTTGTTTATATTGACTTTAACTCATTAAGGAAATAGGCATTCATAAATTGTTTATGATAATCAATTGACTTGAATTATAATAATTTATTAGTTTTGCTCTTTACTTCGTAATAATCAAAAACAATAACAAATTCACAACTGTTTGGTGATCGAATTAATGTACATCATGCAAAAAAAAAAAATCATTAAAAAAAAAATAAGTAGGGATATTTTATGAAAACTTACAATAGGATTTTGATTAATTTATTGACGCAAATAATCACTGAAATCAACAATAGAATAATAATAAAGCTATCTGCATTATGCAAGTAATTGAATTGTTATAAATGTAATATTACAAAGGAACTGAATGTAAATAGTTTTTTAAGGGCAAAGGACACATGCAAAGTAAAATAAAAATAAGTTATTTCACACGCTGCTTCTGTTGTTTGCATCTCGAAGGAAAATTATATATGTTCCGACAGACGTCCTTTCCAAAAACTCGCTTATTGTTAGAAAAAAAAATATAAGAACCCGATTGTAGCGCCATCTACTAGGTCCAATTGTTTTTTCAAACCATTCAGAAACTCACTCAAATATTTCATGAAAATCTTTCAGGCCGTGATGAGTTACGTGACAAGCACAAGTAGGTACAGAAGAATTATATATATAAAGACATTTTTTTACGAAATACTTTCACTTGGTACAAGTCAGTTTTTTTTTTGTTTTATTAATAAGTTTTTTTTTATGTTGGAAATCATCTAATGACATCTCCCGCCAGACTCTCCAGCGTGTCAGACTTTTACTGACTAAAACCCACTTCTGTTCCTTCTTTGCCTTAGTTCCAGGGCCCCCGGGTTTTCTTTCGCATCACCCCTGGCCCCAGTAGGCTTCGGCCCTGCTGGGTTCCTACGGTTTTACTGACATCTCCTTGAGGCGCGCGCGTAACACTACGCGCCGTTGACAACTTGGGCTCGGTCCGGATGGGTTACAATATCTAATAAGTATAGATATGAGAATACTGTAGACTCCGCGGATGCATAGATTACTATTTTTTTTTGTGCTTTTGAATACAATGTTGACCGGTCTACTTGTTCTATCATATTAATCAACAATGTAATAAGGAAATATTGTAAAACCAATCCTTTTTTTAAAAGAGTATTCATGAAAAACTCCATGGTTACTCTCTTGCCGGTTCTTCTCCATAGGGAATAACAAATTGGAACCGTACAGCTAGCTTCTGACGCCCGAGTCACCTCCACGCGCGCCTCAAAGAGATGTCAGCAAACTTTAGAGGCTCAGCAGGGCCGATGTCTGCTAGGGCCATGGGAAAAAATATGAAAGGGATACTCGTTGTCTTAGAACGCAAAAGGCAACTGAAGGGACATAGGTGTGGTTTTAGTCAGTAAAAGTCTGACACGCCCTCTCATTTCACTCAAAAGCAGGAGAAGTCATTAAATACCAATACCATCTCAATTTCCCAGCCCATAAAGCCCATTTCTATTCCAACTCCTTCTCTTTTCTTGCGGTACGACTATGGAACTCACTTCTAGCTAAGATCCTTGACGCTAAAAATATATTTGTGTTGTAAAGTTATATATTACAGATATATGTATCTTTATAATTTATGTATTATATCTATTTATGTGTACATTTATTTACTGTCATTGATATATATGTATGTACTATATGATTTAATTTAGATATTATTTAATTTCTCATCCAACTCTCCTGTCGCAGGTCAGCTGGAAGAAATTTTGTTAAAAATAAGTAGGACCTTTGTACTCTTCAATCTGTATTTGTTATTTTCTATTTTAAGTGTTTGTGTGTACATAAATGAGTAAATAAATAAAATAATTTCCGACATTTAAAAAAACACTAGTTTCTGGCGTTTTATAAGTGACCAATATTTTGAAAACTGTATTATATTAGTGGCATCCATATTACAGACATGAATTGTTACAAACTCTCCGATACAATTCCCGTTCACACGTCTGTTGAACTTGCTCTCGTTTCGAGGTCAGGATTGCATAACTTTCATTTCGATGAATCCGGCCTACTGGGTTTTACGCGGGGTTTTATGAGAACCGGCTATGATTGCATATGTCAAAAATACTTAATAAAAATCCGGGAAAACATCAGCTGTTGGATATCGGGCTATCAACCTTATCATGCGTAGTCATGTGGACTGGCTGATGATAATTAATTAAGTAAAGCGTTTGAGGATAACAGTCCAAAAAATGATGTATTCAGTCCAATAATGTCAGTAAGTTTAATTAAGCTGTTGATCCCCGCATTAACGCCGGCGTTCACGCGCCATTGTCCTACTATTGTGTCTCTAATTACGCACTCAAAAGGTTAATGTAGTATTCAATATCTATAATTCATAATTTTGACAGTTATTAAATCCATATTATAGTAACATAAGAAACTTAAACATTATCTAAAGTAAGTATTCTTACGAAACCTAACTATGTATAAAGCATTAGTTTAAGTATATACGAAATCCAAAACACATGTCTAGTATTTTTATGTAAAGAATCTATGTGCAAAATTTTATAACTGTATCATGAAAAATAATCACAAATTTATTTAAAGCTTGTTATGTTACCTGGCTGTCAGAACAAATACATGGTCACCGGGCCATCCGGGCCATTGAGGGATTGTTTTGCTCCCGCACTCACATGTGCGCTGGTGCCTAATACCCGTTATGACCTGCCGTGCCCTGTGTTGTCCTTAGTATCGATAGCGTCCAACTTGTGAACTTTTTTAAATATTTTTGGGAAAAAATATAACAAGGTGTAAAAATTATTGGAATCGATTCAATTACTGATTCTGAACAAACTGTATTCAGGTTTTGCATATTATACTAAAAATGATGTTGCATATAATACAAAACACAAAATACACTCAGGTGTCGAAGCACTCCTCCATATCTCTGTCATCCGGAAATGTACCCTAAAGGCTGGCAGCATTACCACGTTCAATGGCAAGGCTAATTCTTTGCGCCAGTGTGTTAGTAAGTTAGTTTTAATAATATTTCCAATGTATTGTAATTCATAACAAAGAAATCTCAAACCTCAGTTCCAATGTAAAAATACAGTACAACGATGTACTAATGTTATGTAAAAACAAATAGTAAAATACATGCTGTAGGGACTTTTCTCACATGACCTCTTGAACCTCTTGTTTGTCTCTTCAAGGATACATATTGTGTTGATCTAGCCAGACAGCTAGGTAGGTGTCTACAGTATTTTGTGTTTATATAACTGGTAAACAGGAAAACAGGAACCAAACGCACCGATAAAGTACCCAGACGGTTGTAACTGTTTGACCTTCTTTTTTAATTTGATATAAACTAGTGCTTGACTGCGATCCCACCTGATGACCTTGAACTGCCATTTTATGTTTTTTTTTTTTAGGTGGAAAATTCATCCAGTGACATCTCCCGCCCTTGGGCAGAACGAGAGGGTGTGTCAGACTTTTACTGACTAAAAACTCACTCCTGTTCCTTCGTTGCTTTTCATACCAAGGCCGAGTTTTCCTTTCAGAAACAAACCCTTGACTACTGGGGCCAAGGGCTTCGACCCTGTTAGGCCCCTACGGTTTGCTGACATCTCCTTGAGGCCATTTTATGCTGGACTAGCTTCTGCCAGCGGCTTTGCTTTTGATATGGATATTTTAAAGATTAGCTGTCTCAGCAGACGCTGTTCTGCCCGAAAGCTGGCTTAACGTCAGAAAAAAAATTAAGAGCCTGATTGCAGCGCCACCTACCAGGTCCAATTGTATTTTCAAACCCTCCATGGACCCACTCATATAGACATACAAAATATCATTGAAATTGGTCAAGCTGTTTAGGAGGAGTTGGGTGATGAACAAACGTACGAACGAACGTATATATACTCGTGTATATATGAGTTTCCAGTGACGTATATCCTACCGTACCTATTCGTTGCCAACCAGAGTGTGTTAGTCATGGGACTGTTTATAAATGTTTACAAAAAGATTTTACTATATAACGTTGTTGAAACATTATGTTTAGAATGTATACTGTTATCTAACACAAAAGCACTTGTGTTCAAGAACCTATTGTTAGTTTTCCGCACGTGACTGAGATATAATAATACGACTACATTATCATGGAACACTGATATGTAGAGCTAATGCACAATGGCATGCATAAATGAAAAAAAATAAAAAATTAGTTGTCGATAAAAAAATAAAACAAATATTTAGTATTACATTTTCGTAAAAATATCTGTTGTTGACACTTTATTTTTATTTATTTTTTTCAGGAAAAGCTTATTTAAATCCGTTCAATTTATAAACAACACGTTTGTGTATGAAGATTTCAAAATAATTTAGTTATATTAACTAAAAAAAAAATTGCCCTAATTTTAACTAAAAAAATCCCCTAATTTCTTACCAAGTAAAAACAAAATATAGGGGATATACCTATTTCAGCAGTGACACAACACTCCTAATCCGCACATCCCAAGGAAGTAAGTTTGTAACTAACCCTACCTTCCACATAAAAAAAAAAACATTATATTCCTACGGGATATTACAGAATGAAAGTCAATTAAAAAATAACAATTAAAATAAAGTACTCACTGGTAAAACACACGACACAACCACTTCACTATAAATTCAACACAAAAATTCGAATTATTTTTCGAATTATACGAAAACTGACCGCCTGCCGCAAAGTCTGTTTGCAATCTGATGAAAAATATGGTATCCACTTATTAATACATTAAGTGGTACCGCACACTGTCGTGCAAATGTATTCGGACAATTACTAAATTTTGCGTACTGTAAGCGTGTTTGTGTGTTGACAATGGTGTTCCGGTTTTTTTTTTTATCTTGTTGTATTATGGGGTTTAACCAATTTAACTCTGTTTGGGAACTAACTATCGAGTAAATTATGTACTCGCAGATATCTAGCAGTAGCGCATAGGCATTAACATGCAAACAGTTTAATTGTTGATTTTATGACTTTTTATAAAGAGTACTTCTTTATAAAAAGTCAAAGAAAACATTTACTATCAGTTTCTGCTTATCTTTTTTCTCCTTCTCTGTCAAATCCATTCAAAGGTTGTCTGTAAAAAATCGCATTTAGCGATAAGACCGCCCATTGTCACACCCTATTAATTTTAAGTTCTTAATATAATTTTTATTTTTGTAGTACAATAAAGAATATAATTATCTATCTATCTATCTATTTGAATAAAGATTTTGATGTTTATTTTCAGTGTTCCTTAGTAAAAAAATCATTCTGAACAACTTTCAATGTTTAGTATTAAAGTACACTACGGCTGCGCTACGGAAAAACAAAGTAACTGCAGTCAAACAAAATTATCAGGAGGAGCAAAAAACCGAAAATCACAAATTTAAAACGTACTGGCGACAACTTCAGTACTTTTGTTATTTCATAATTTGTAAAATAATTAGCTCTATCTGTTTCAAAGCAATTTTTTGAGTAATTTTTGGTAACTTTCCTTTAAATTGAAAAAAATATTTTTCTATAGACATAAAATTAATATTAAATAAAAAGAACAATTCAGTAAGAAAGTAACTATAGTCACTTTGTTTTTTAAATAATTTAAAAAGAGATGGACAAGTTAAGTTTTAGTTTTAATAACAAAGCAAATGCATTTAATTGTTTTTAACAAAGACAATGAAGCCATTTAAAAATTAATATGTCTACTATAAGATATGTTGGCTTTTGCTTTTTATGAATCACACAATTTGTAAGAAGTGTAAAAACTAGTTCATCTTAGGATTTATTAAGATATTAAGTGTCACTCAAGGAATAGGGCATGTATATGTACTATAACGGTTACTTACCTAAAATAAATTCAAAAATCATAGATAATAATATAAGTTGTAATCATTTAATGAAGTATTAAATAAAACAAAAAATAAGATACAAAGTAGGTACATATTAATCAAAACAAAAAAAAGAAATAGGCGTTACATAGTAATTAAACAAACAATTGCTTGAAAACTATCATAAGCCTCCATAATAGTTCTCGAACGTAAACTGCGGCTATTTTGCATTTTAAACATTATTGTTACCACTTTATTTGGGTATACTTTATCACGATTTTAATTTATGACCTAATCATTTGCATTTCCCAATTCCAGAGCACTATAAGTATTTATTTTTGTAGAAAATGAATTTGCCTTCAATTTTAATTTGCCCCCACTGCCCAGATTCTTCTCGTGTTTTCTCTGCGCACGGGCTGAAGGTGCACATCGGGCGCATGCACAAACATGCCCTGCGTTCAGGTGCCGTGTCACAGGTCCCGCCGGTCAACACAGTTAACACCTCATCGTCGGGACAGGTGTACCCGGCGCATTCGCCAACCCAGAGTCCCTTAGATAGGCTAGCTTCTTGCAAGGCAAGTATTCCCGTTCTTCGATACATTCCTAAGGGTGCCCGGAATCAGGCGGCAGGGAAACTCTGCGACATTTTAGATTCTTGTGTTGCTAGTAATGGGGTAGATGAGTGGAGTTCTCTTCTTTCGTTTGCTTACACATCTTTAAGAGTCCCAGCAGAAGAGTTGCCCGGTAATATGACATCTAAAGTCAAAGCCAATATAATGTCACCTGTGCATTATTATGAAGATGAAGTGAACGCAAGTAGGAGGTCGGGTTCCCGGTCCATAAAAATACGTATTGAACCAAAGGTTTTCGAGGGCGATTTAAAGGGGGCGGTGCGGCTATTGATGTCCGACGACACACCCTTGCTTCGTTGAAACTTAAGCACCCCGATCCTTCACGTCCTTTCAGTTTTCCACCAGACCCTGACCCCTTATTTACGGCATTGTCGGTCACTGTAGAGGACGTGATATCAGCGCTTGGTTCTTTTTATACTGGATCAGCAGCGGGCTTGGACGAGATCCGGCCGGGGCACCTAAAGGAGTTGATTTCTGTGTCGGCGGGGGAAAATGGAAGGCGCCTTGTGGGGGGTCTGACTAGGCTGGCAAATTTCTTGCTACGTGGTCAGTTGAAACCATGCGTTTGTCCGTTCCTGTACGGGGCACTCTTTGCACTGGAAAAAAAAGATGGCAGAGTAAGACCAATTGCAGTCGGTAGTGTCATTCGCCGTCTTACTGCAAATTTAGCTTATCGTGCAGTCAAAGAGGATATGGCAAGTTACTTGCAGCCTCATCAGTTGGGTTTTGGCACACTTCTGGGATGCGAAGCTGCCATCCACGCCACGCGAGCATTTGTGATGGACCCGGAGAATGAAGACTCGATACTGCTGAAGCTCGATATTCGCAACGCGTTCAATACTTTGGAAAGAGACGTTCTGTTGAGCGAAGTAAAGGAAAAAATCCCGTCTTTATATCCCTTCCTTCATCAGGTTTATAGGCTGCCTTCTAATCTTTTCTCCGATAACAGTCTTATTCTTTCAAAAGTGGGAGCCCAGCAGGAGGACCCGCTCGGGCCACTCGTTTTCAGTTTGGCCATTCATAAGGCGATTGTCGAGCTGAAATCCGGCTTAAACGTGTGGTACCTTGACGATGGCACTATCGGGGGCAGACCAAAAGATGTTTTTCAGGATTTCGAGGCTCTAGTCCCTCGTCTCAGAGACCTGGGTCTGGAGGTGAATCCCTCGAAGTGCGAATTCTTCCCCTGTAGTACTGAAGCTCGTACACACTTTTCTCGCTTTAACTCCTTTCTTCCTGGCCTCCCCCCATCATGGATCCCCAATCTTTCTTGGTGCAGTACCTGAAGCCATTACGTCTCGAACTCAGCTCCTCCTTTCAGCTCACGAGCGTCTTAAAGATCTTTCCGCGCACGTTGCGATTGTCCTGTTGTGCATGTGCTTCGCTCTTCCAAAAATCACGTATCTGTTGCGGACCACCCCTACTTGGCTGTGTCCAGAGGAAGTTTCCTCGTTTGACAACACTTTGAAATTGGTAGTGGAGTCTGTTCTCAATGTCTCCCTAGATGGGCCCCAGTGGAGGCAGGCGGCTCTACCTATCCGATATGGTGGTCTCGGGGTGCGGTGCGCACGGGATGTGGGTCTGCCGGCTTTCTTGGCGTCTGCGCATGGGGTTGCCAACCTAGTCACTGTATTACTCAATACCAATGGTGATGGGGGAAGCATGCCTTTTGTGTCGGATGCTGTGTCATCTTGGTTGACCCTCAACTCGGGTGCAACAATTCCCGATTCAGATCATGTTCAGCGGGCGTGGGATGACAGAGGGGTAAAGCTACTCCAAGAGCAATTGTTGGAGGGTGCGTTCGGAGACGATAAGGCCAGACTACGAGCAGTGTCGCAACCCGAGTCCGGGGCGTGGTTACAGGCGATTCCTTCGCCTCATCTGGGCACTCTACTCGACGATGACTCTTTGCGTGTGGCGGCTTTCCGCCTGGGCTGTAAGGGGTGCGCACCTCATACATGCACCTGCGGTTCTATGGTGGAGGCCGATGGCCATCACGCACTGAACTGTCGGCGCTGCACAGGGAGGTTCCCACGTCATCATGCCCTGAACGACATAGTAGAGCCCTTATATCGGCAAACGTCCCCTGCGTGCTTGAGCCTCCAGGTCTTAGCAGGTCTGATGGTAAGAGGCCGGATGGGCTGACTCTGGTGCCATGGAAAAACGGGAAGTGCCTGATCTGGGACGCAACTTGCGTCAGCACTGTCGCCACTAGTCACCTGAGTCGCACCATGCACAATGCCTCTGCCGCCGCTGAAGACGCCTGCTCTAAAAAAAGGCTCAAGTACGCTTCCTTGGATCAGCTTTACCATTTTGTGCCTGTTGCTGTGGAGACTCTGGGCAGTTGGAGTACGGAGGCAAAGTGTTTTGTGGGGGACTTGGGCCGTAGGCTCGGGGAGGCAACGGGTGACTCCCGATCCAGGTCGTTCTTGGTTCAAAGGATGGCCATAGCTATTCAGCGAGGTAATGCAGCGAGTGTTATGGGCACCTTTGCACCGGGAACGATCAGGGGCGGGTTATTTATTGACGATTGACATTTAATTTAATTGTAAAATGTTAATTCTTTTATATTAGACATTAATGTATTTTTTAATTTTTTAAACATTTTCCAAATAAAACACAAGAATCACAGCCTCGGCAAAATTATGACACGAAGTTGTAACTGACAAGTTTAATTGTGGGAAAAGTGACATTTGAAAGGTGCGTTCAGAAATGTGATAAAACCGAGTAATGTCGAATAATTTAGACATTTGAAATTTTGAAATAAACGACAACATATTAAAAACCAAGTAAATGGGATATAGTAATAGATTGAATTGATTTACAATAAAGAAACAACGCAACTGTTATTCAGTTGCTTTGTTTTACATTTGTCATTTTACTTGCTTTATTTTTACGTTAACAAATTTGCCAATTTGCCCATTTTTAACAATTTAAAAACAAAGTAAAGTTGTTTGATTTTCTTATAGCTAGATAAAGAGGCTTAAAAAGAAATTTATATCAAATGAAAAGCCAATTAAATCATTTCACAACGTAAAAACAATGTAATCGACGTGCAATTACTTTGTTTTTGCTTAGACATTGTGGGTTACTTTGTTTTACCGTAGATATGTTGGACAAGTACCTGCAGTTACTTTATTTTACAAACTTTTATCTCGAAAAATAAAGCCTTTTCGATGATTCTGTGAATGTAGCAGAGTCCGTTAAAGGCAAAATGTTTCAAATATGTAAAAAAACAGATTTTGAAAAATATGTTAGTTGCTTTGTTTTTCCGTAGCACAGCCGACTACTCATTCCATATTAATTTTCTTATTCTCAATTCAGAAACTAGGATTAAGCTGGCTTTAATCGCTAAATGAATCTGTAAGTGACCTGTTGATTAGGGTCGTCGGGGTCCAAATACCATAGCCAAAAAAAAAACGACTCAAATTCAAATTGTTTTTATTTCACTTATGCCTATACATATATGTTTACTTATATAACGTCAAAAGCTAGTGCACGGTTCCTATTGGTCGTTTCCTATGGAGAAGAATCGGCAAAAAAAACTCTGACTGGCTGATGCCAAAGGTAAGAGAAAACCACTACAGTTAATTTCCAAAGTTATTTTCAATGCAAATAATTATTGAATAAAAATTAATTTCACTACAAATAATTATTAAATACAGTTGAAGTGATTACGATAGCCATGAAACACGCCAAGTAACCGGCGCTGCTGTACTTTCGATCGAAGCAGTGTTTTTTAAAGATGGGTAATAATCTAATGACTTCTTTCGCTTTAGGGCGGAGCCTGAGGGCGTGTCAGACTTTTACTGACTAAATAAATTAATTCATTTATTTCAGGCTTTTTTTTAGGTGGAAAAAACTCCGCCCAAGAGCGGGATTTGTTGATATGACAAATCTCGCTCTTGGGCGGAGCGAGAGATAGTGTCAGACTTTTACTGACTAAAAATTCACTTCAGTTCCTTCTTTGACTTCGTCCCAGGGCCCCGGGTTACATTTTCACACTACCCGTGGCCATTTATTTCAGGCTTAGAATACCCATAGTTACATTATAATTATAATACAAATACTGATACAGTGGCAGACGTGACTTCAATGAAATAAAAAAAAAAACGTAACATTATATAGTTGAAAAGTTATAGGTGAAATGAAATTCGGTCAAATATTTTTCAAACTTATGAGAGTTAACCGTTTTTTTTGTCTCATGTCATTCAATGTTTGTCACCGCTGTGCTACCGCTATTATTTCCGGCACTCATCCACTTAGTAAAAAGGCACAAAGAACTTAAGATGCAAGAGCGAGTGAAGCGAGCTCGGGACTTGGGGCATCCCGAATCGGACAGGTTAGGTTAGAAGGGGATGGCGGGATCTAGTGAGCGAGCAAAGCGAGCGAACACATACCCCGCAATCCCCTTCATGTTTACTTTTTTAAACCACTCAGAAGTAGGAGCCCCGTCAAGCGGGGCTCTGGCAACCATCTTCCGGCAACATAGAGGAGGGAGAAATCTTCTTTCAAACCTTATTTTTTTTATTATTATTGATAGGCTCGCGTTTGACCACAATCTCACCTGATGGTAAGCGATGATGTGGCGGACGATGGAGCACGCTTGCCTAGAAGTAACCTATTCAGTCTTGACTTAAAGACCCCAAGGTTGTAGCTATCAGGAAACACAGATTCCGGCAGGGAATTCCACTCCTTAGCTGTACGCATTATGAATGTGTTCCCAAAACGCTTTGTACGTATGGGTGGGATGTCCACCATGTACCGATGGCGCAACGCCGTACGTCTAGTGGTCCGATGATGGAACGGACTTGGTGGAATTAAATTATGCAATTCCAACGCACACTCCCCGAAGTGTAATCGATAGAAAACCGACAGGCTAGCAAATCGGCGTCGATGATCAAGGCTTTGGACTTTTGATTCGACAAGTGCATCATCACCGATGATCCTCTTGGCTCACTTCTCAATCGACTCCAGAGCATCAAGCTGGTATTTGGCAGACCCATCCCAAAGATGAGAGCAGTACTCCATACACGATCGAACTTGTGCTTGATAAAGTTTGAGCAGCTGTTCCGGCGTGAAGTACTGTCTCACTTTAACTAAGATCCCCAATTTTTTGGCAGCCTGTTGAGCTTTAGCCTCGATGTAAGAGCCGAAATTGAGGGTAGACGACAACGTTACCCCAAGAAGCTCAAGGCCGTCGGTTATCGGCATGGTTACACCCCGGAATGATGGAGCCGGGTGGAATTAGCTCCGTTTGGCGGAAAAAAGACACGCCTAGGTTTTAACAGCATTGAACTTGACCAGATTGGCATCGCCCCAATCGGATACTGCCTTCAAGGAGAAGTTCAAGCGTTCAACCATTGCCTCTCGGAAAGACTGGATCTGTGACCCACTAGCACGTGCATCGGACACGTATCTCTCAGCAACAGTGCTATCGTCTACATACCCAAAGGTACCGGGTTTAAGATGGTCGTTTATGTGCAGCAAGAACAGTGTTGCCGAGAGTACCGACCCCTGAGGGACCCCGGCATTAATTTCCATACGACCGGACGAGCAGCCATCAATAACCACTCGGATGAATCGCCCCCTCAAGAAGTTTGCGATACAGTCACACAGACCAGTGGGCAGACCGAAGGAAGGAAGCTTAGCAATAAGGCTATCATGCCAGACCCTGTCAAAGGCCTTCGAGATATCAAGGGAGACTGCAAGTGCTTCCCCATGCTTCTCGATGGCCTCACTCTAGATGTGAATGGCATACGCTAGAAGACCCCCAGTTGACCGATTTTGGCGAAAGTCGTATTGACGATCACTGAGGATTTCATTAGCTTCTAGGTATACCAAGAGACATTAAGAGATATTGATCACTCGTTCCATACTCTTGCAGAGAATGGACGTTACCGAGATAGGTATGTAATTAGCAGGGTCAGCCCGATAACCCTTCTTGGGCACGGGTTACACGTTAGCTTGCTTCCAAGTCATCGGTACTTTTCCAGCCTCAAACGAAAGACGAAATAAGCGTGTCAGGATCGGAGACAGTTCAGGCGCACAAGTTTTTAAAACAATTGCCGGTATCCCGTCGGGACCGCTGGCTTTGTTCACGTCAAGGTTAGGTTAGCACCCTATGGATGTCCTTCTGATGGATGCGTATGTAATGTAATGGATGTGTATGTAAATCCACCCAAGACAGCATGTTTACTAAATAAAATACTGTACTACTACTTGAAAAATTTACAAATGATTAAATATCACCCGAACCATTTATCAAAAGATGCATTTGACAAAGTTTGTAAAGTGAAATTTTTTAAAATGAAACATTTGCAGAATGAATCGTTTGTGAAATAAATAGAAAACGAAACGTTGGTTGTTAACTAAACATTTGTCAATGGAGTTTTGGTGAAACATTAGTGAACCTTCTATGGGACTAACTCGAAAAGCATAACCTTTCAATCAAAAAAATCAGTTTTGAAATCGGTCCACAATATTGACCGAGAAATCGGTGAACATGTACAAGCTTACAGGGTTAATTTCAAATAAACATTCACTTTGGAATGGGTAGTTAAAAAGTCACACTACAGTCAGAAATATGAAATTGAACATACTTAAGCGTAGATCTTGATGGAGAAGAACGTTCAAAAATTTTTATGGATACTCTTTTAAATCATGTCAGAGTGTGCGTGGAAAGAGAACCGTCGTGGCGTAAAACGGAACTAAAGGTGCTATTCGAAACTCGGCTGCAGGCTGCGGATGTAGGCAGCACATGCGGCGGCTGCACGAAGCCGGCTGCAACTGCACGACTAGTTTTCTATGTTGTAGTATGGACTTTTGTGAAAACCATTCACGTAGTTACATCACCCCAATCTGTTTAGACAAGTCCGAAATAATCGCTACTCGGAGCCGATATTGCTCATATTGGATTGAATCGTAGATTTGCGACTGGCAGCACATGCAGCCAGCCTTGGAATCACTCCCGGCTGCGGATGCAGGCAACGGCTGCGTGTCATGCGTGTGCTACCTGCATTCGCAGCCTGCATCCACAGCCTGCAGCCGCGGTTTGAATGGTACTTTAACATTATAGTTTTTATATGGTGGCGGGTTTTATATTTTTTACGGTCGGAGAGCTCTGGTAGATGCTAGTCTAACATAGTTTGAAAATATGAAAATGTTACAGTCGCATTATATTGACGTAAATATTCTCAACATGACAAAAACATTATTTAATACACAACAGCGCGGCGCCCTCAAAACTTATGACAGTTCTCTTTTCGAATAGACTCTACGTATTCCGAAAATTATGGCTAATTTTTTTTTTTAAATTCTTCTCTCATAATAAAAGCGTCAAGCGCTTCTATAATGTGAGAACAATAAAAAAAAAAACAATCCAAAATACAGTGCATAGTAGCAGTTAAGAGATGATGAATTTCAACTGATGGTGCTCGTTCACGAACATGACGTCACTACTACGTCGTTACTACTCATGCATTTTTAGCAATTCCATGAGTGGTTTGTTTTTAAATGAAGAGCACAATTCAATGACAATTCCCGAACATAATTGGCGAAACATTATGCAGCGCTTAAACCAAATGAGTTTGCGTGTTACATCACCATAATATTTTGTAACAGTAACAGATTTTTTTTTGATTAGTTCTTTTGTTACGCACATTCACAATGATTAGGGCCTGATCAGACAGGTCCGGGTCAGTACGAAGCTTCAAATCCGTTTACAACACATTGAAGGCTTGGACCTGGATAGTCGGGATCTCTGTCATGACATGTGCAACCTCTTCGATACTATATCATTACTTTAATATAGATGGTGGGCCAGTCAGTGGTAAACGCTCCGACTTACAAGTTGTAGGTCGCGGGTTCAAACCCAGCCAGGCGCATCACTTTTGTGTAATTGATTTCATCACCACTGCTCTCAAAACGGTGAAGGAAAACATCGTGAGGAAACTAATATGTATTAGAACCAAAAATTTGAAAAAAGCGTTCACCAATCCGCTCTGGGCCCGTGTGGTCGATTACGGCCCTGTCCTTCTCCTAGAGAAGAGGCCTGAGTCCTAGCAGTGGGAACCTTACAAAGCTGCATAATGCTATGCTTAGGTACTACATATATTGACGCAAAAATTAAACAGGAGAAATTTTGTTTGAGTCACCATAATACTTTACAACAGTAACAAACAAAAATTTCTACTGTTTAATTTTTGAAAAAAAAAAAATATGGGTGTATAAATACATACCATAACACACCACCGTGTGATAGGTATGCATGTATACACCTTTATGTTTTTAATAGTATAAAAAATAATGGGGCTCTATCCGTACCCGTTACTGAACACATTTGTGTAGTCAAAAAAAAAAAACGAAATCCCAAAATTGTCTTTGAAAATTTGTCATAATAGTTCATGATTGAATCAATCGTTCATAACAATTGCTACTAAAAAAAAATTCGCGCAGTGTTTTTCCATATTTATCGCCATTCATTTGTTCATAATCAATAGCCTGTACAATATTTCCATAAACTGAGTGACATTTTGGGTTATAAACAAACGCTCATAACTTTGCTGTCTATGAATATTATTTATTGAGATTTTACTTAAATAATAACAAGACCTTCTCTAATAAGCTCTTTAAGTATTTGTCATCATCATCATCATCATTTCAGCCGAAAGACGTCCACTGCTGGACATAGGCCTCCCCCAAGCGTCTCCACAACGACCGATCCTGTGCGTCTCGCATCCACCGTACTCTCGCGACTCTCACCAGGTCGTCAGTCCACCTTGTGGGAGGCCTTCCGACGCTGCGCCTTCCGGTGCGCGGTCGCCACTCTAGAACCTCTTGGCCCCATCGACCATCCGTTCTACGAGCAATGTGCCCTGCCCACTGCCACTTCAGTTTGACGATTCTTCGGGCTATGTCGGCGACCTTGGTTCTCCTGCGGATATCTTCATTCTTTATGCGATCACGCAAGGAAACTCCGAGCATAGCCCTTTCCATTGCCCTTTAGGTGACTGTAAGCCTTCTGATGAGGCCCATTGTAAGCGACCATGTTTCAGTGCCATATGTCATCACTGGCTACACGCACTGGTCATAGACTTTCGTCTTGAGACACTGTGGTATTAAGTATTTGTATTAAGTAAAAATTAGTGGAGTATTTTTGTTATTTCTTCACGCTCGAACAGCTAAACGGATCTTGGTACAGGTAGACCACGTCATGGAATGGCACATAAAATACTTTTTATCCCGACAGTACCTATGTTCTCTTGGGATAATATTCTACTATCACGATTCACCCAGGCAAAACCGTTGGCAGCAAAAATATAATAAAATAAAAAAGCAAGTTACATAAAGCATTTAATGGCTGTAAAACAATAACGTTAAACACTTACAATTATTCTTGAACACGTAAATCGACGGATCTTGATTGAGAGTTGAAACACAATGGATATTGAATCATTAAAAATAATAACTGACTAATAAAATTATTGTAAGTTCAAGAACGTAATCTGATGGATCAGATACCAGAGGCCCTACCAGGAGCTTAACGTGATCCATTTGACGGTGTAATCTGAATTGCTACAGGCAGGGCTGGGCAAAATACATGCTTTGCTTTAATTGAAATACAAATTACAAAATACAGTATCGCAAGTAATTAAAATACAAAATATCTTTAAGTAAGATATTTGAAATATAAAATACAAAATACAGTATTTTAGCTATTTTTAATTGAAATACAAAATACAAATTACATATTACAAAATAAGTAATCTAGACCAGCATGGGCTGAAAAGTAGAAGAAAACAAAATTAATTAATCAGTAAAACCAGAGTTTCCTTTCATGAACACTAGATGTCAGACAAACAGCCTCTTGTTGGAAAGTGAATAAAACCTCCTAAAGAAAACAATCTTTCTTGAAAGTTAAATGTATTGTAAGTATTTGAAATACTAACTACAAAATACTTCGCCGTCAGGTATTTGAAATACGAATTACAAATTACATTTTAAGAAAGTAATTGAAATACAAATACCAAATACGTATTTGTATTTCAATTACGTATTTTAATTACAATTAATTCAAATACTGCCCAACCCTGGTTACAGGGATGGAGTTATAAAGGGTGTAAAGCTCCATCCCTCTTTCTCGCGCGCACCCCTAACATTTTAATACGTCATGATAAGGCCCAGCAGTGCTACCACGAGCTCTTAAAGTGATCCAATTGACGAGCTAAACTGAACTGCTAAAGCTGGGGAGCTATATAGGGTGTATAGCTCCATCATTTTTGGCCTACCCAAATGTCCTTTCTTTGGTATTGTTCGTCAAGTCGTTGAGCTCCTTAGTAGTTCTGAGTTGAGCTACACGAATACTGACAAATGCTTGCACTGACTGGACAAGTCCGCTCAGAACTGTGTGGTTCTTTCTTCAAAAGACCATTTCAGACTCCAACCTGCATGGTTCTCATATGATTTGATCATTACATGTTTGCTATATGGACTTTAAAAGAGACTTCGACCCCTGAGTTTGTTTCGGTGTTTCTTCTCAGGGTAGTCAGCTAGGAAACACCGGCTTCATCTAGTTTAAATTGACAAAAAAATTAACGTGTAAAAGTATTAGTAAAAAACCTATTTGCAAAATAAATATCCTTTACCATTTATCCCTCTTTCTCGCTCGCTGAGGAGCCAGACCCTTGCCCCTGGTCAACTTATTTCCAAGCTAGTTATAAACCTAAGACATTTACGATATACCTACCAGAAACCCTTAAAAAACTTTCGTATGAATTGAAAAAACAAGACAGTAGCAGCATACATTTTTGCTGCGGGATTTTTTTAAAATTTATTTATCCTAGTGCTCATGCCCTTTTTAAAGAATTATCCAAACGGCTAGTTGACACTTCGCGTGACCAAAGGGCTGGCTTTTACCTCGGTCAGAGATTAAGCATTGCCATACAACGTGGCAATGCCGCCAGTCTTTCGGGCATACTTCCAGTCGACAGCGATGCGGAAGAATTTTTTGACGCCATATTTTAGATAGGAGTTATTGTGTATATATTATGTAATTTTAATTAGTTAAGTATTAAATTTCTTGTAATAAAAAAAAAAAGCTGCCCTACATTATAAATTTTTCCTGTATCGTGATTGCATTCACAGACATGTGAACTCATAATAAGTAATATATACACCAGACACACATATTGTTCGAAAAGGTGCTGCGGGGATAGTTCGAAAGAAGTTCCCTTTTTTTTAAGTTTGGAAATCATCTAACTACTCCCGCTCTGGGCGGAGCGAGAGGGCGTATCAGACTTTTACTGACTAAAACCATACCTGTATCCTTCGGTTGCCTTTTAAGTTCTAGGACTACGGGTTTACTTTTCAGAAATTCCCCGCGGTCCTAGCATCGGCCCTGCTGGTATGCTGACATCTCTTTGAGGAGCGCGTAGATCACTACGCGCTGTTGACTACTGGGCTCGGTCCGGTCAATTACTGGACGGCCGGACGGCAAGCTACCCATTGCTCGACGTCCGCAAGCCCGAGTCTACCGTGGCTGGTAGTCGGGGTCAGAATCTCGGCAGCTGGGGCGTGAGGACATTTGTTCCCTCACGCGTGTGCCCTCCTTCTTCGCTAGCATTACTGCTTCGCAGAAGGAGGCCACTGCCTGCGAAAAAAGTTCCCTGGAACGCAAAATACAACAGAAGGAACATGGGGTGGTATTGATGAAGACTTAAAATTTAAAAAATTGTTCCATGTCTTCGATATTTTGGTTCTAGGACATTTCGGTTTCTTCACGATGCATGTTTTCCTTCACCGTTTTATGAAAAAATGGTGATGAAATAGATTACACAAAGTAAAGCAACCTGTTTGGATTTGAAACCATTTTCTTTTTTTTAGGTTGGAAATCATTTAATGACATCTCCCGCCCTTGGGCGGGGCGAGAAGGCGTGTCAGACTTTTTCTGACTAAAACCCACTCCTGTTCCAACCTTTGCCTTTGTTCCAGGGCCCCGGAGTTCTCTTTCGCATCACCCATGGCCCCAGTAGGCTTCGACCCTGCTGGGCCCCTACGGTTTGCTGACAGATGTCAGCAAATCTTGAGGCGTGCGTGGAACACTACGCGCCGTTGACGACTTGGACTCGGTCCGGATGATTACTGGACGGTCGGACGGCGAGCTACCCATTGCTCGCCATCCACAAGCAAGCCCGCGCCTACGGTGGCTGGAAGATTTGAAACCATGACGTAGGAGTCGTAAGCTTGCGGGAATGTCAAAATAGTTACCGTGGCCCCGGATCGCAAAGAACAACTGAAAGAACACAGGTGGGTTCTAGTCAATAATAGTATGACATTCCCTTTCGCTCCACCCTGAGTGAGAGAAGATATTTGATAAAATCCCACTTAAAAAAAAAGAAAATCATTCATCAAACGCCCTAAAGAAGTCTAAATTGTAAAGGATTTTGAACTTTGTCTTGGAAGAGTAACTGTGGCCCTGGAACGCCAAAGTACACAGGTGAGTTTTAGACAGTAAAATACCCCCTCCCACTCCCTTTCACTTCATCCAGAACGGGAGGAGTTGTTTGGTGATTTTTAACTGACTACCACTATTTTGCGAAGAATCGCCAAAAGAAAATACTCTTTTAAAACTTTTTACAAAAAAAAAAATACAACCGACTTCAAAGTAAAAAAAAACACTGAAAAGTGCAAAATAACTTTAATTTCGGAAGTCGGTGTTTTTATAGTAGTTTTGTCTGTAAAATTAAAGTTATTTTGCACTTTTCAGTGTTTTTTTTTTACTTTGAAGTCGGTTGTATTTTTTTGTTGTAAAAAGTTTTTTTTTTAACACTTTTTAGTTATGATACAACCACTAAAAAGTACCCCTCAGCCAAACATAAATACTATAAAGCCAGAGTGCATCTCATGACAATTCTAATAATCCCAAACACGGTTATATTACATTAATTTATTACAGAGTTCCGGTGCCTAACTTCAGGCTTCATCATCAGATCAGTTCGATATATTCCCCCTCTACTTTCAGTCAGTCATCGACTACACGTATAAAAAATCAATTTTACTTGTTACGACGGTTCTGCCGTGATCCTATGAGGAGTTCTGTTTCATATCTTCGAAGTTCATGATCAGATCATAACAATATTTCTATGGGACCAACTCGGAAGTATAACCTTCCAATCAAAAAAATAATTTTCAAAATCCGTCCACAATTGACCGAGAAATCGGTGAACATACATAAAAAAAAACATACATTCAACCGAACATATAACCTCCTCCTTTTTGAAGTCGGTTAAAAAGAACTTACTACGCGGCTTCGAAGTAATAACAAGTTATTTGACAAACCAAGGAGCCCCGCAAAAACTTTTCCATATCACGCTTTTTTTTTTTTTCGGGTGGGAAATCATCTAATGACATCTCCCGCCCTTGGGTGGGACGACAAGGCGTGTCAGACTTTTACTGACTAAAATCCACTTCTGTTCCTTCTTTGCCTTCGTTCCAGGGCCCCGGGGTACTCTTTCGCATCGCCCATGGCCCCAGTATACTTGGACCCTGCTGGGCCCCTACGGTTTGCTGACATCTACTGACATCTCACGCTTATGAATTCAAAAGTGTTAAATTCTCTGAGTACCGATTGGCAGGCAAAATCGAGACGGAGACTCAGCTATTACTGATGACTCCGAAACTAATCTTCAAAGAGTTCGAAAGGTGCTTGAATATAATTTTATGATAGATACTCCATTATCGGTATGCGCTTTTTTGGTTTTTACTCGTTTTTTGGCTGCTTTGTTTCCGTCCAAATTTGTAGGTGCACGAGCACGATGGATGAAAAAGGGATTGATAATAATTATCTGGCTGTAATCTTAGTAATCAAACGTGACGAATTGCAGCGATTGCAAAAGACTGGGCGGCGACACATTGAAAATGATCGAGCATATTTTTTTTGTATTAGTTTCGAATGCTTTGTTGTAGCCAGTGTCAACTTCAGAAAGTATTGTATTTAGTTCTTACAGTCACTTTTTTTAGAATGTAAGAAATTTAGAATTTAGAATTTTGTTTTTGACGTGACAACGTCTTATAAATTGGTTTGCCGGGTGACACTTCAAGAAACTGCGATACGCTCCGCTCACGTTATGCGCTCACAATGAGAGCGAGTGAGAGGCACGCGTCCCTTCCACTCGGGCATGGTTAGCCCGCCTAAGAGCGAGAGAGACAGACATAAAAAGTGAATTTACCACTCAAAGTCGTTGTCACGTAAAACTTTTGCCCGTATACCGACTTTACAGGCAACCAATTTTTTTTTTTCTAATGTTTTTTTTTTTTTGAATATTTTTTCAGTATTTGGTAGGAAATGAATCGGGTCAGCCATACTTTACGCTCAGCTGTATTTAACAAGATCGCGCCTGTTTCACCAGTTTTTTTAAATACTCGAGATATAAAACTACACCTTTTTATGAGTAATTAAAACTAATTTGCTAATAATCAAACCAGACTGAACTGCACACAAAAAATTCAGCCAAAAAACTGTAATGGAGCATTGTTTTACTTTGTGACCTTTTTTTCCAGCTGTGAAAAAATACAATTTTTTTTTTTGGTGGGAATATCATCTAATGACAAATCGCGCTCTTGGGCGGAGCGAGAGATAGTGTCAGACTTTTACTGACTAAAAGCCCACTCCTGTTCCTTCTTTGCCTTCATCCCGGGGCCCCGGGCTTCGCTTTCACACTACCTGTGGCCCCAGTAGGCTTCGGCCCTGCTGGGCCCCTACGATCTGCTGACATCTCCCTGAGGCGCGCGTGGAACAATACGCGCCGTCGACGACTTGGGCTCGGTCCGGACAGTTACCGGACGGTCGGACGGCGAGCCACCCATTACTCGCCGTCCGCAAGCCCGCGCCTACTGGCGCCTACGGTGGCTGGAAATCGGGATCGGAATCCCAGCGGCGGTTAGGGCGTGAGGACCGTTGCCTCGCTCGTGCACGTGTGGCCGCCTCCTTTGCTAGCATTACTGCTTCGCAGAAGGAGGCGACCGCCTGCCACTCCTCCTCACTCCGGACCATGGCCTGTACCAATGCCCGGCGCGAGAGATCACTGCCGCCGATCGCCCCCACGAGGACACGGCGTTGCTCTGCCCCAGGCGGGGCACACTTCTACCGTATGCTCCACCGTGTCCTCCGGACGGTCCACACAATGGCGGCACCCAGGCGTTTCTTCCGCACGAATTCGGTGCAGGAACTTCCCGAACTTACCATGTACGGTGAGGACCTGCGTCATGCGGTAGGTAAGGACGCCATGTGGTCTTTCCAGCCACTCCTCAAAGAGGGGACTTACCGCCATAATTGTGGCGTGCCCTGCACTGGGTTGCGACAGTCGCTGTCGCCATTCCACCATGAGATCCCGCCGGAGTTCTTCCCGCCATGCCGCGACTTGGCGTGGCAGCGGAGTTTCACCCCGGCATTGCATCTCCACGCGCAGATCGTGCATGCGTGCAAGGACTGTTGCCTCCAGATTCCATGGTGGCTGGCCAGCAAGGAGGCTCGCCGCTTCACGGGAAACCGTGTGATATCCCCGCACCATCCGGATGGCCATGACCCTCTGGCATGCGTTCAGCTTGGCCGCCGGTCGCTTTCGCAGCGATGGCGCCCATACCGGCGCCCCATAAAGGGCCATGGACGAGCCTCCGGCAGGAGGCGTCTCGACCCCCTAGGTTAGGCAGAAGCCGCTTAAGGGCAGCCCCAGTCCGATCCAGTTTGGGAGCCAGACGTCGGAAGTGCTCCTCGAAATTCTATCGGCTGTCGAGGATGAGTCCCAGGTACTTCATCATCGACCCGACGCCGATGTGAACTCCTCCTACCATTATTTGGGAATCCGGTGGTGGCGCATTCCGAGGGCCGTGAAAGCACATGGCCTCGGACTTGTGCAGTGCCACCTCGAGTCCCAACTGCTGGATCCTCTCCACGACTATCGCAACCCCGCGTGTCGCTAGTTAGACCGCCGCCTGGTACGACTCTCCCTGCGCCAGAACCAGCGTGTCGTCTGCGTAACAGACCACGCTGATCCCGTCAGGGAGGTCGCCGTGCAACACGTAGTCGTACCCGATGTTCCACAAGGGCGGTCCTAGTACCGATCCCTGCGGAACACCGCACGACATCTCTCGCCGTTTCCACTCTCCCTGGTGGCCGGGGTAGATGATGAACCTGTCCGTCAGGTAGGCCTCGATCACACGACAGAGGTAGTCGGGCACCCGATGATACCTGAGTGCCCTCCTAATGCTACTCCAGGGCAGGGAATTGAAGGCGTTGGCGATGTCCAAAGACACCGCCAAGACACACCTGCCCTGGGATACCGTATCCCCCGTCGTGAGGGCTCGCACGCGCATGATAGCGTCCACCGTGGAGCGTCCCCTGCGAAAGACGAACTGGCCGTCTGCCAGATCCGGCCCCACCCGTGTTAGGTGCGCGACGAGGCGGTCTGCAATAACTTTTTCAAAGAGCTTGCCCACCTCGTCGAGCAGCACGATGGGCCGGTACGCGGACGGTGAGTCCGCAGGGCACCCCTGCTTCGCGATGAGGACCAGCTTCCCCGTCTTCCAGCGAAGTGGGAACTGGCCCCTCTCCAAGCATGCGCTTAAGAGCCCCCTTAGTCGAGGCCCGAGTTTCTCCATGGCCAGGACCCAGGCTTTTCCAGGCAAGCCGTCGGGTCCTGGGGCGGTATTCTTGGCATTCAGCCTTCGTACCGCTACACTCATCTCTACCTCGGTCACCTCTGGAACATTGTCGTCGTCGTCGCCGTCGTGGTCCACGTCGGACACCGCAGGTGGCGGAGCCATGAGCGGGGGAGAGTGTTCTCCTCGCGCGGGGAACAGAACACTCACCACACCCTCCACAAGTTGGGGCCGGAGACTCTGTGTCAGCGGGGGAGCTTGTCTCGCACCAACTTGTAGGGGCGTCCCCACGGATCTCCATTCAGAGTCCCCAGCCACACGTTGCGGGCCTCCAACTTGGCGCGCTTTATCTCCGCTCGGAGGGTGCGCTTCGCCGCTCTGTATCCCTCGTACAGCTCCGCCTCTCTAGCCTCTGCATCCGGCGGGCGGCTGCGGCGCCTGCGATGTCTGGCGTACCGGCGCAGTGCGGCATTGCACGCACTACGCAGTGCAGCAATCTCCGGCGACCACCAGTATACCTGGAGCCGAGCACGTTCTTGCCGGACTCGGGGCATTGCCACGTCGCAGATTTGTGACATGGCCTCCCGGAGCCACTCTGCCTCGACGTCGACAGGCCTGTCCGGTGCATGCACCCAGGTCTGTACTATCGCGGCTTCCAAGAGAAGCTCCCGGTCCAGCTGCTTCAGCGCCCACCGTGGACACGCACACGGGGTCTGTTGGACTGGCGCGGTCGGGGTCTGGGTGGAGACGTCAAACCGGATGTAGCGGTGGTCTGAGTACGTCTCCACCCCCTCCATGACGTGCCAGTCGACGATACGCGGTAACAGAGTGGGGCTGGCAAACGAAATGTCCACCACTGACTCACCCCGCATCCGCACACACGTGGGGACAGAACCCCGGTTTAGGACGACCAGGCCTGTCTCCAGTGCCCAGTCCTCCACCATCCGACCCCGCTGGTTCGTGAACCGGGAACCCCAAGCCAAGTTCTTGGCATTGAAGTCCCCGCAAACGACCACGGGGAGGGATCCAAACCCAGCGACGACGGCGTTCAGCTCCATAAGGGAGTTGTGGAGTTCGGCGAGAGTTTTATTCGGGGAGAGGTACACCCCAACCACAGCCATCTCCCCGAACCGTGCTGCCACGCAACCCTGTCCTCTCGTGATACCCTCGAGGGGCGGCGTACCGGCGGCGGCCGACGAAATTAAGGTCACTGAGCCGTTCAGGTCCTGCACCCAGTCAGCCCTGGGTAGGACATAGTACAGCTCGGAGACTACGGCGATGTTAATCGACCACTGCGCCATGCTCTGGAGCAACAGATCCTGAGCGGGGGCGCAGTGGTTGATGTTCGCCTGGAGGAGACGTAATGGAGCCATTAATGGCAGTCCATTATAGTCTCCTCCCGAGCCCCCTGTGAGGGCACAGCTGCGGTGGTTGGCGGCCTTGGCGCCCTGTGGCGCCATTACTTGGCGGCCGCAGCAGTGAGCCCGGCAGTGGGCCTCGGGGCCTTGCCCTTGGCCTTGGTGGGGGGATCGCAGGACCTGCCCCCAGCCCGGTGATCTGCCGGCTTGCCTGCCGCCGCACATGCGTAGCAATGCGGCGCTGCACTGCAAGTGACGGCCTTGTGACCAGGCTGACCGCACTGAAAGCAGTGGTCACTGCGATCCACCTCCGCTGCGGCAAAGGGTAAGGCACCCTCCCGTCTTGACGACGGCGGCCACAACCTCATCCACCGTCACGGAGTCGTCCAGGCCTGTGGGCCTTTTATTGTGATGCGCATGTCAACGCACTTTGTGGGCCTGGACACTCGGGCCTCCTCCGCATCTAAGGACGCCTTGATTTTGTCGGCCAGAGCGTCTGCGGTGGGGCCGCTGTTCGCCCCGGGGACCTCCAACATAAGGGCTCCAGTCGCGATATGCCGCATCCGGAAGCCCCCGGCGATACCGAGCTCAGTGAGGTCCACCGCCCGCCTCGCTTTAGTGATGACCTTGTCGTAGGTCACGCCCTTCTTTTCCGCAGCCGGCTGTAGCGTGATAACTACAGCTGCGGATGCCGGGGCGCGAAGCCTAGCCGCAAGGGCCCTTTTATGACGCTGCCGCTGCCTTTTCCGCTTCTTAGCCGCCCTTGCCACCTTGCCCGCCCTTTTCTTCTCTCCGATCACCTGCCACTCGGCGTCGGCCGGAGATTCTGTAGGCTGGGGTAGCGGGGGCGGACGGCGCGCTGCCGTGGCAGGAGATTTTGCCACCTTAGCAGCCTTGCCTTTTCTAGGGGGGGCAGGCTTAATTATAAGTTCAAATAAACTTTATATTAAAGGTACGATAATCTTTTTCCAAAATTAGGTATTTATCTTTGTATTTTGTATTTTCTGTAATATCGCAGTACTTACATATATCAGCAATCTACTAAAAAACGTTGACATAAAAAAATGAGAGGCCTCCAACTCTACACATGTTATCCGCGGTCGTTTAAATCAGCAGCTCGGCATTATTACGCAGAAACAATAGCCGGCCTTTTTGCAGTTTTTACTAGCACCCAAATTTTGTTTCATTTCAACGTTCTGATTTAAAGCTGCGAGCTCAACGTGTGTTTATATTGTGTGTTAGGGATTAGTTAGACTTTCCATTAAATTTTCTTTTAGAATTATGAGCGATGATTGATGCCTTGAAAGCAGTAGCACAAGTAGATTATGAAAACCGACGATATTTTAAAATTAAATTGCTCAAATAGTTTCTTATTGGTTGGTTATTATTTAATTTTGGTATTTTAATTGTTGGTCTATATGTATTTTATTTTCTTACACCTGTTTACAATGCATATTTATACTCTTTATTTTACACACAACTTTAAAAAACAATTAAAGTAAAGCTGATGCACACAAGTAAGCTTAACCATAGTTGGGTTTTCTTACAGCAAACCTAAATTCATAGATAAACGAGAGAGAAATTTTGCACTTGAGGATAATTATAATTATAAGTACAAATAAACGGTTTTCTTTCTTTATTTCTTTATTCTCCTTTAGAGGAGACCTAAATCCCCATTGAACACGTTATAAGGCTGATTTATAGTGTTATGTAATATTCGTCATAACAGTATTTCCTACTGTCAGTTCCTCCTATTGATCCCAAGATCACATCACACAGTGTGCCCCAACCTTTCGTCACACGCCTGAACTCCACCTGGGACCCGCCAAGTGGTAATATTCGCACAATTAAAGCGCACACTAGCTACCTCAGTCGTCGGCCGCTGTATATCGTATAGCGGACGAATTTGCCGTGGGAATATTAAAGGATAACAAATGTACATAGGTGTGTATAGAAGACTGTACGCTTCTCGCTGTCCAGTTCAGACCCCAAACCAGCTGAATCCAGTGCAGTACAAGTCCACTCTTGCTCAGTTCACGACGCCTCTTGTCACTGTCTGACACTCTCTTTAGTCTCAAGTATCAAATATCTGGGGGTGTAGGTACAACGAAATCTTTCCTGGCGTTCACACATTGAGGCTTTATGCTCGAGGACAAGGAAGCTTATTTATCTGTTCAAGGAATTGAGACATGCTGCTGATCCTGCAACCTTGTCCTTAGTTTACCAAAGCTTATGTGCTTCGATCCTCATGTATTGCATTCCTGTATGGGGAGGCACCTATAAAGGCCTTCTGCTTCAAGCAGAGCGTGCACAAAGGGCAATTCTTAAGGTTATGCATTTTAAGCGAAAAGATTACCCAACTACTCAGCTGTACTCAGAATCTCAAGTCCTCACCGTGCGGCAACTGTTTGTTTTGCGTGTAGTCTTACGACGTCATTCCATGCTTCCACTAGACTCTAACATTCTTCTTAGACGTCGAGGTTTTCCGGTCAGTGACTCCCTATATAGTCGGACCGCTTTCGCAGGTTGGCAATTCGTTATCTTAAGCGCTCGCATTTATAATAAGATTCACCATATGATCAATATTTATACATTAAACAAATATTCACTTAAAACTAAGCTATCTAATTGGTTGCAAAAACTGTCTTATGATTATACCGAATCATTACTAACGATCATCGTATAACTATTCCCCTATACTGTTACACGTCTATACAAAGGCTATCTTAATTGTACCTAACATCAAATTTTTGATCATCTCTAAGGAGGAACTGGCTCCTGAGATACAAGTATTTATTTTACTTAGTTTAGGAGTCAAATGTTCATTTTATTTCTACTGATCAGTGTTTGTACAACTATTATATCTGTTCATGTACTGTTACTGTGTGTGTTAAACGTACAAAATAAAGATTATTATTATTATTACTGTTGTATTGTTTCTCTACTTGTTGGCTGAAGTGGCCGTAGCCAGGGCACATTGCTTGCAGGACAGGTGAGGGTCGCGGGAATCCGATGGATGTGAGACGCACAAGACGTTATGGAGACACTTGTGGGAGGTCTTCTGACCTATGTCTTTTGGCTGAAATGATAATAATGATGATGACCACTGCTCGGCTGCCCAAATTAATTGAGATAAAAACCGAAACACACATGCCAGTGAGCCATAATAAGTTCTGATTGGTGAATGTCACTATGGCATGCATGCTACTTGCATTCTTTTGTGCCAGCTACAAAAATGCATGTGTAACTCGGCCTTAAAGGCAAGATAATAATAATTAGAGGCTAAGAGGGAACACAACATTTGAAACTAAAGAAATACTACAATACTTATAATAATAAGATAGCAAGAAAAATCGTTTATTAAACGCGGTGGCAAAGTTAACAACGCACGAAAATATACAATGCACGTGTTTCAATAAATGGTTCATAAAAATAAATGTTAAATAAATGTAATATGTAAATAATAAATGATGGTGTTTAATAATGGTAATGGTGACTTGACTTACGGAGCCAAAATATAAATTAATGTTTTTACTTCGTAATGAGAGGTGTCTAACGTGTTTAGCTTTTAATCAATAGTTACTCTTTCTTTGAGTTCTTAAAAAGTACAAATTCAAACATAAATAGAGGTATATAGTGTGACATTATTTTTATGGGTACCCATAACTATAATAAATTCAAGACTCGTAATCGATGTTCATAAAAGAGATATTTAAGAAGGCCCTTCTCGACCCATCTAACGTCAATCTGAGCATAGTTTTAAAAGCTTATTGTTTCATCCAACGCAATATTTGATAATAAGGCAATGCGAAAAAAAGAGACATAACACCTGAACGCTCTGTTGCATTCGGTAATTTCGTCATTCACACGAATATTTAAAAAAACCTGTAAAAAATATCATATCCAGAATCTCAGAGTAAATGTGCAAGGTTGTTATTTTTCGTTATTTTTGAATTTATGAGTACATTATGAAGGGCTAAAATTTACGCAAAATAGCAGATTTTCAAAGGTACTGGTTTAGTCTTACACTTTTGATTTGATTTCAATAGAAACCTAGATAATATTCACAAGATATCTGTGTATCCAAAATATCTAGAGAAAGATATTGTACTAACGTTATAACCACGTAAGAGCGGTTGTATGGTAATGTACTTCGGGAAGGACGCTCTTAAGCGTAGTTTTGATACTACGGATTTTGTCGGGTTTAATAAAATTCAGTTTAATAAGCGTCAGTAGTCATAAGCCGATTTGGTTAATAAAATTTATTCGAGACAGATAACATACAAATCATTTCCAATAATAAAAAACTGGGCAAGTGCGAGTCAGGCTCGCGCCCTGAGGGTTCTGTACAAACTCACTTATGTAAATAGTTCAATACTCGAAGATTTTTCCGAATTGCTATTTTTCTTTATGCCGTAGGGAACTACAAATTTACTATTTTCAGAATTGTTCCTATATCTGTGCTATAAGACCTTGCTTTATGCCAAATTTCAGGATTCTGGGTCGACGAGAAATACCCTATGAATTTTGATTTCCTTGAGAGTGTCGAAATATAAATTTTTGCTACATAAACGGCCGTATCTTTTGTTACCGTTAACTTAGAAGTTTGATTTTTTTCACAGCTTCAAGGGACCGTAGACTTGAGTTTTAATTTCAACTCGATACCTCCACGCGTTCCCGAGATAAAAGGTCTTGACAGACAGACAGACGGACGGACAACAAAGTGATCCTATAAGGGTTCCGTTTTTTTCCTTTTGAGGTACGGAACCCTAAAAATTACACAATCTGATGAATATTTACGGGGATACAATACTATCATAATCATGTGGTGTATACGTAAATATTTTTGTACCTATGATTTTTAAACTCCATTCAAATCAAAATATGAGGCAAATACCTACATTACCTATGAACTTAGAGTACTTATAAAATGCTAGTGCCAGCGGCGTTGCTCTCGTGAATGTAGGTTTCTCCATGCAAACTTAGGTCCCCGTTTCATCCCTTTAGGTCACTCCCTTTAGGTCATTTTGGAAAACCCTCTCTTAGCGCTCGCCTATGTCATAAAAGGAAACCTTGAATAAAATTTCACGCTCCTAGTCCTAGTCGACTGTGCGTTGATATGACAGTCAGTCAGTTTCTCCTTTTATATATATATATACACCCTTACTTTTTAATTAGTACAAAACAAAATTAGGCCCTATCTGCAGGTACCCGTTACCTACTGATTATATTTATGTAGTCAAAAGTAAAAAAAAACGAAATCCCAAAATTGTCCACGAAAATTTGTCATAATTGGTAAATTCATAATTGATTTTTCATAACAATTGCTATTAGAAAATACTACGCGCAGTGTTTTTCCATTGTTTTTCATTCATAATCAATAGCCTGTACAATATTTCCATAAATTGAATGACATTTTGGGATATCAACAAACGCTACTAACTTTACTGTTTATGAATATTATTTACTGAGACTTTTCTTAAATAATAACAAGACCTTTTCTAATCAGCCATTTAAGTATTTGTACTAATTAAAAACTAGTGGTGTATTATTCTAGGTATTATGTCCAAGATGTGACAGCATTCTGTATAAATATAAAATTGATGTGATACTCCAAATATAGTTATTTTTATTTCTGAAGTTTGTTTTGAATAGCGTAAGAACTTTGAGTCACCTTACAAATTCTAGCATATTACACAAAATCTTATAATTATGTGGTTACAATGTCACCAATCACCAACTCATAAGAACTCACAAACGGAAGCAAAAATTGGCAACAGTATCAACTCAGTAGTTTCTGAGAAAACTGATAAAAAAAAACTAACAAGAGCACACTATGACTGCTATGACGCTTATGGGTTCTCCGCAGAGACATGGGTACAATCATGAACATAAATACCACTTTCGAAAAATTTTAAAGGAACTTTTTCTTGAAATAACGTATCAGTTCCATTCTGGAATTGTGAATTTGGAGTTAAAAACGAGTAAATTCTACTTTAATTCCAAAGTTTTGTTGGTTATTTATAAAGTAAAATTTAAAATATTCAACTTCAAATTCTTAATGATATCGGGGTTTAAAACAAGAAAAACATTGTCAAAAAATATCTGTTTCATCATAGTACTACGTAAACTATAGTACGTACGTACGTAGTAAACTATGATTTCATTATTGATAAAATTGACTTTGACTTTTGAGTAAGTAAAAAGGACGGTAATTCTGCTGGTGACTGTACTCTTCAGAAAAGTAGTGGCTATTTTTGAAATTATCCTTATCGCTGCTGTGTTTTTATTTTACTGGATAATCGGGACTTGTTCGTTCTATTTGCGTCAGAATCTCTTCGAATGACGTCACTGAGTATAGTTTTGTAGAAGTTACTTGAACGACCGATAGATGGCGGTTTTTTCAACTTGGCTCATAAACTGGTGACTAAAGTCTATAATGTTACCATCAGAATTTCTTCTCTCTTGGTCATGCTCTTTTACTTGAAAAAGTCACTAAGTATACAAATAACAGGCACTTAAATTGTGATTCACTGATCATCATCTAAGTATAACACGTTAAGAATTCAAATAATCTGAGAAGAGTAAACATTATATGCTAGGTAAATTATTAGTTATGTATACTGTGATTTAAGTATTATATGCCGAATTTATTAGATACTACGGCGGATTAGCGTCTAACATAAACAGTCAATATTTACTTTTAGGAAAAACGGGGAAATCGGAATCTGATGTTTGTAGATCGATATGATTCACTATCCTAAGAAAAACCAATGTGTCAAAAAATTACCAAACAATGATTCCGGAACTTAATGTTTACATTAAAAATAAATTAACGAATGAAAACTTAACCTTTTAATTACAATTTTACTTTTCATTAACCTAAATAATTGCATTGTTTGTTCATTAATAAAGATATAAAAAATAAATAATCTGAAATTAATAATTATGTAAAAGGGTCGTTAACACGTCAACGCTCCGAGGTGGTGACCTCTATTTATTGAAATATGTAATGGACTGTTTATATTATGGTGACTTGATAAATTTCTTGTGGTAAGCTGTTGATCCCCGCATTAACGCCGGCGTTCACGCGCCATTGTCTTACTATTGTGTCTCTAATTACGCTCAGTATCATTTTTACTATACTCAATAATATTTTGCGTGGCAAAGTTAGTGCGCTACGAATGGTGATAATTCGTCATCATCACCATTTTAGCCGAAAGACGTCCACTGTTAAATATAGACCTCCCCCAAGTGTCGTCACATTTGTTGTGGCGGTTCTGGACGTCTCGCATCCATCGGATTCCCTTGACTCTTATCAGGCCATCGGTCCACCTTGTGGGAGGCTTTCCAAAGCTGCGCCTTCCGATGCGCGGTCGCCACTCCAAAACCTTTCGGCCCCATTGACCATCTGTTCTGCGAGCAATCGGCCCTGCCCACTGCCAATAAATTCGTTTGGCGATTCTTCGGGCTATGTCGGCCACCTTGGTGATAATTCTATTATATTTTATAATTATAATCTTTTGTTTTATTTCAGACTAATATGTGTGTCTGTCCATACAATGTTAGTAAAATATATTATATAAAAAAAAACTGCGCAACGGCGAGTCGTACTCGCGTCCTGAGGGTTCCGTACAAACTTACCCATGTAAATAGTTCAATTTCCGAATGAAGTCTCAAAGATTTTTCTAAATCGCAAAGAACTTTTTTTTTGTGACGTAACAAAAAATTTCCTGTTTTCAGATTTATTCCTACACCTGTGCTATAAGACCGTGCTTTATGCCAAATTTCGGATTCTGGGTCAACGGGAAGTACCCTATGAATTTTTGTTCTTTTGACAGTGTCAAAATATACGGTTTAACGACATAAACGGCCGTTTCTTTGTTTGTTTGATTTGTTTTCAAGGGATCACAGACCTGAGTATATGGTTTTAATTTCAACTCGATACCTTCTTTGCGTTCCCGAGATAAAGGGTCTTGACAAACAGAAAGACAGATGGACAACAAAGTGATCCTATAAGGGTTGCGTTTTTTCCTTTTGAGGTACGGAACCCTAAAAAGAAAATTAAGAATAAATGTTAGTTCTTTAATACACTAACGAGCAGTGGATAGCTCGCTGTCCGGCCGTCCGGTAACCGTCCGGTCCGAGCCCGAGTCGTCTACGGCACGTAGCCCAGCAGGGCCGAAGCCTGCTGGGGCCATAAATTGACTTCGAGCTCGAGTTTCGAACGCTAGGGTAAAGAAGGAACATAGTGTGGTTTTAATCAGTAAAAAGTCTGACAGGCCCTCTCACTCCACCCTAGAGCACGAATAATCATTAGATGATTTCCCAACTAAAAAAAAAAAATGGTAATCCTTACGAACAATCGCGCAGCCCTAGAAAAGAACACACTTAAAGTCCACGCCCCGAGTCATTACAGTACCAACTATTTTTCAAACTAGTAACATTACAATAAAGATTTGAATTTTAAGGTCATTAGCGGCCCATTATTTGTACAAGCAATAACAATATTAGCTATGCCGTACACAAATTTTATGGTTTGAATAATTTCTACACGTCTGAACAGTATTACCTGGTAGTAAAGTTTCAAGCAACAAAGACTTGTGAAGTAATAAAATTATTTTGTATAATAACCAAACAGAAAATTTTAAAAATGTAAATAGTAGTTGTTTTCTTAAGAAATATCTGGTAGGTGACCTTTTTTGCCTGACGCAGGTCCTTACTGGACACAGAGGGAGACGGGAGGTTCATGTGTCGGATTTGGTGGGAAGAAACGACCGGCTGTCACCACCTGTATCGGTCACTACTATGTGAATCGCCCAAAAGACATGGTGGAGCATACGGTCGAGGTCTGCCCCACTACTTTTATCACCTTGTGGAGGTGATCGACGGCGGGAACCTCTCGCATCCGGCCCTGGTTTAGGCCGAGGTACAGAGTGAGAGAAGGGCGTAATGGAAGGATCTCCAACGAAGCAGTAATGCGAGCAAAGGTGGCGGTCGATACCGTAACATGGAGACAAGCCTCATGCCCCGATCCTTGCTAAAGATGACCTGGGCGTCAGGAGTTGCAGGACGATTTCCACCTACCAGAGGCGCAGGCTTGCGGACGGCGAGCTATGGGTACGTCACCGTCCAACCATCCAGTAAGTTCCAAGTCTGGGTCGACGGTACGTTGTGAAAAATTTCAACAAAATTAACGAAGCCAGTTAGGACAGACGCCAGCCAGGGATGATGTGTTCGAAGTAGTTACCCTAGCAGGTGTTAGCCAATATAAGTATCACACTCTCTCCCGCTTCTCCCAGCGCGAGAGAAGTTATTTGATGATCTCCCAAGTAAAAAAAATAAATGAAAGGTAGTTGACCTTCTTCTTTTCTGGTGTCACCAGTTCTTATTATGTCTGTTTGTGAAGGGACCTAAATAGCTGTGTTCTTAATTAACTTCAATATTGATTGTTGATTTGGTGTAGAAAGTGATGTACGATTTGCCAGTAGACTGTGGTTCTAACTCCAGATATTCCCTTATCACCGGGTGCCCGACTACCTCTGTCGTGTGATCGAGGCCTACCTTTCGGACAGGTACATCATCTACCCTGGTCACCAGGGAGAGTGGAAACGGCGAGAGATGTCGTGCGGTGTTCCGCAGGGATCGGTACTAGGACCGCCCTTGTGGAACATCGGCTACGACTACGTGCTGCGCGGCGACCTCCCTGACGGGGTCAGCGTGGTCTGCTACGCAGACGACACGCTGGTCCTGGCTCAGGGAGACTCGTACCAGGCGGCGGTCGAATTAGCGACACGCGGGGTTGCGATAGTCGTTGATAGGATCCAGCAGTTGGGACTCGAGGTGGCGCTGCAAAAGTCCGAGGCCATGTGTTTTCACGGCCCTCGGAGCGCGCCGCCTCGGCGCTCCCAATTAACGGTAGGAGGAGTTCACATCGGTGTCGGGTCGACGATGAAGTACCTGGGACTCGTCCTCGACAGCCGGTGGAATTTCGAGGAGCACTTCCGACGTCTGGCTCCCAAACTGAATCGGAATGGGGCTGCCCTCAAGTGGCTCCTGCCCAACCTCGGGGGTCCAGACGCCTCCTGCCGGAGGCTCTACGCAGGCATCGTCCAGTCCATGGCCCTTTATGGGGCGCCGGTGTGGGCGCCGTCACTGCGAAAGCGACCGGCGGCCCAGCTGAACGCGTGCCAGAGGGTCATGGCCATACGGATGGTGCGGGGATACCGCACGGTTTCCCGCGAAGCGGCGAGCCTCCTTGCTGGCCAGCCACCATGGGATCTGGTGGCAACAGGCCTTGCACGCATGCACGATCTGCGCGTGGAGATGCAACGTCGGGGCGAAACTCCGCTGCCACGACAAGTTGCGGCATGGCGGACAGAGCTCCGGCGAGGTCTCATGGTGGAATGGCGACAGCGACTATCGCAACCCAGTGCTGGGCACGCCATAATTATGGCGGTAATTCCCCTCTTTGAGGAGTGGCTGGAAAGGCAACACGGCGTCCTTACCTACCGCATGACGCAGGTCCTCACCGGACATGGTAAGTTCGGGAGGTTCCTGCACCGGATTCGTGCGGAAGAAACGCCCGGGTGTCACCATTGTGCGGACCACCCGGAGGACACGGTGGAGCACACGGTGGAGGTGTGTCCCGCTTGGGCAGAGCAACGCCGTGTCCTCGTAGGGGCGATCGGCGGCGGCGATCTCTCGCGCCGGGCCTTGGTACAGGCCATGGTCCGAAGCGAGGAGGAGTGGCAGGCGGTCGCCTCCTTCTGCGAAGCAGTAATGCTAGCAAAGGAGGCGGCCGATCGCGTGAGGCAACGGTCCTCACGCCCCAATCGCCGCCGGGATTCCGATCCCGATTTCCGGCCATCGTAGGCGCAGGCTTGCGGACGGCGAGCAATGGGTGGCTCGCCGTCCGACCGTCCGGTAACCGTCCGGACCGAGCCCAAGTCGTCGACGGCGCGTGCTGTTTCACGCGCGCCTCAAGGAGATGTCAGCAACTGTAGGGGCCTAGCAGGGTCGAAGCCTACTGGGGCCAAGGGTCTGATTCTGAAAGGAAGACTCGGCCCTGGTACGAAAGGCAACGAGGGAACAGGAGTGGGTTTTTAGTCAGTAAAAGTCTGACACTATCTCCCGCCCCGCCCAAGGGCGGGGGATGTCATAAGATGATTTTCCCACCGAAAAAAAAAAAAAAAAAAACTCCAGATATTCCCTGGGATAGGATGAATGACCTAATACTTACAGAAACTCCAGAAGTCTCCTTGTGTGGTTTGAGATGGATTTATTCCCATAAAAAAACCATTATTCCCTTACATGAGAAATTTAAACACCAGACAAAAATATAAAATTTATTGGACTTGTTAGGGTCTAAAATTATACATATTTTGAGCGTAGATTAAAAATATGTACAAAAGTTATTTCGATTCTTTAACTGTCAAGGTAAGTAAACAAGTTTCGAGTATAAATACAAAAAAATAGTAAGCCACATTCATTTACGTCATATAAGCGTAACTATTTTAAGAAATGTGTTTTTATAAACTGTTCTCTTTTTTTGGTTGTAAATTATCAAATAATTTATTTCGGGAATTGGAAAGGGATTGTCTTGCTCTTATTGATTAAAGCCCACCAGTGTACCTCCTGTTGCTCTTTGCATGCTCACCGTCCGACCGTCCGTTAACCGTCCGGACTGAGCCCAAGTTGTCGACGGCGTGTAGTGTTCCACGCGCGCCTCAAGGAGATGTCAGTAAAACCGTAGGGGCCCAGCAGGGTCGAAGCCTACTAAGGCCATGGGTGATGTGAAAGAGAACCTCAGGGCAAACAAAGGCAAAGAAGGAACAGAAGTGGGTTTTAGTCAGTAAAAGTCTAACACGACCTCCCGCCCCACCCAAAGGCGGGAGATGTCATTAGATGATTTTCCACCTCAAAAAAAAAACCTCGGTAAATCTTTCAAAGATTCCCGCATCTCAATTATAAAGGGTATGAGTAGATTTTTAAAAAATATTTTTTCGATATAGATTATTGAGATCATTTGGAAATGTTAATAATTTGGATCCTTCATACATGTATTTACTTTTCATTTTGATACATAGATATAATTTTGCGTTATCAGATCCGATAATATCGTCACACAATCAACCAATATTGGTCCGACTATTCATTCGCTTAATGAGTCACACACCGTCACTGTCGTTCTATCTCCAGTGAAACTGTGGGCTGATAAATTTTGACGTTGCTTAAGACTAAACTTTTGCTTTATGGCATTGAAAAACATCATCAGAAAGAGGTCAATTGTGGAATCCGATTCGGCTGAGCAGTGATAGAAAGAAAGAAAGAAAGAAAGAAAGAAAAAGAATTTATTTGGTACAGCACAAGGCACAAACACAATATAGGTAAACACGAAACAAAAATAAAAACAAGAAGCAAAAAATGTAGTTGTGTGCCTCACGGCTGCACCAAAATAGGTCCAGTTCAGCATGAATGACAGACAACTAGTGCCTGACGCTGGTTTTCAACTGAACCTGTGGTTGTGACGCAACGGACGTAAAACAGTTTTGGAGTGTAATATATATATATATATATGTATCGGTGATGCATACTTAAATAATATAAACCATCAAAATAATGTTGTGTTAATTATAATAAATATGTGTAAGATAGTGTGTTTGTTAAAAGTGTGAAAAATAAATAATAGACGAATAAAACAAAATGCAACGACAGAGAGAAAACAAAAAAGAAAAAACGGTAGAATAAAGATACAAAATGTGGGTAGATGGAAGATAAATCTCGAACGAGTTAGGATGCAATATATGCGTTCGGGAAACTGCGTTGTATTTTCTTGTCTACAGCGTCTCATCTTCCTGCTTTTGTTCCATATTACTTGGGATCGCAGTCACGCTATCAATGACTTCCTTTTCTTTTATATCACTCTTCACACAATCCATCCATTTGTTTATTTTATAGTAAGCATAGTTTTTTTTTTTGCCTTCCCCTCTCTTTCCATCCATCTGCATGTATATACATAACTAGCTTCTGCCCGCGACTTCGTACGCGGATCCTGTTGCTTATGCCGGCGACAACGGAGTCGTCAAAATCGAAGATCTGAAACGTCTGATGTCGAATTTTAAGAGCCTGGGGACGGGAAAACAACGTGATGCGCGAGACGATTCGAGACGTTCCAGATCTTACATTTTTGTAAGTCAACAGGAAATGCCCATCAGACTAAACAACTTTTGCTAAGACGTCATTCCTATTATATGTTATAGTGTCGCTGGGCTTTGGAGTTCCACAACAGGTGTTCCAGATCTTCTTTATTCTCACAGCAGAAAATGCTCTTCACGTAGAATATTTTTTGCTATGCAACCATTTTTATATCTCTTATACTTTAGCTGGTATGTTGCGGTTCTGCATCAGGTGTTCCATTTTCCAAAATAAATTATAGCCTATAATTATGTTACCCAGACTTAATACCTATAACACAAAAAAAAAAATTCCCGTAATTCCGCAGCGGATCCCAAGGGTACACTTAATTAACAATAATATTGCAAATAACTTTTAAAAATTTTCTTTATAAAATATATATATATATATATAATAGCTGTACCCATGGCTTTGCCCTCGTATCGTATAAGTTTTTTTTTTTAATTCTATTTTAATTTTAATAATAGTTAGTTTATTTTAATAGTAGTTTGTTGATTTACAGAAACACTCAAAAGATGCGTCCCGTATTATACTATAGCTTAGATCCCTCAAAAACTATTTGGCTTAGTAAACTCAAAATTTGAAAGTTATGTAGTTAATTTACTGGTAAGAGACGTCAGGTTAGTAAGGAAATTTAGGAGACGTCGAATAACAGAAGTGTTATAATTTACTGTAACACTTCTTTTCCCTCGGTCTCATTCAATATGTACAGCGAGTCAGGACTGGTGACGCGGGAGCAAGCGACGTACAGTTGTCCGTGTGAGAAGCAGCTCGACCTGAGGTCGACACCCGCAGCCTTCAATCAGTGGTAGGTATACGTGGTATAAACACTGTCTCGCCGACACCACAACCCATTAGAATTTCCGCCTCAATGATATTTCTCTGCAGCGAGATGACTTTGAGCCGGGTCCCATTGCACAGTTTCGGCGGAGTGAGATTCCGAAGAAGCATAATTGTGACACCGACCTTTAGCTTAATGGTGTGCGCTGATAGTCCACTTGCACTGATGGAATTGAGAAATTCTATGGGGTAATGTGTGGCGTCATCTTGTCGACAACAGTGTTTATTGAAGTGTAGATCACTTCATTTCCCTCAATTTCTGCGAGTATGCATTCAGTGATCGCTGAAGCTTGGTCGTTTCTGGGTGTTAAAATGGCTCGTTCACACACCCAAGAATTATTTTGGTGCGGTATCCTATTGATGTCTCCGTACACCAGGTGAATCAAATCTTCTAAGGTGGACACCACTCTCCCAAGTATCTCAGGTAGAACCACCTGGCCACTGTCTACTGGTAGCGTTCCCTCACCCAATTTTAAGAGAACATCAGAAAATTCTTGGGCGTGTACATTCCCGCCAAGCTGTGCTCTCATATTCATCGATAAGCGCAACCTATGAATATGTGGCCATTTCAACGAAGCATTCACCTCATCAGCCTTAGTTCCTCACATCACCACAGGCAGCGTTTGTCGAAAATCGCCGCTAAACAGAACTGTAACGCCACCCATCATTTGCTGGTTCCTGCAGATGTTCTGCAAAGTCCTGTTTACCGCCTCTACTGCTTTTCTGTTCGCCATAGTGCATTCATCCTACACGAATAAAGAGCAATCTTTAAGCACGCGCCCTTTGTCACTGTTGCGTGACATTCCACAAACAGGTGTTTCATTACTCTCTAAATCTATGGGAATCTTAAACATTGCGTGCGCTGTTTTGGCACCAGGAAGCAGTGTTGCGGCGATTCTTGACGATGCTACTGCAATGGCAATCTTGCCTTGCCTCCTGACCTCTGCGAAATTGCCAGCGGTGACAAATGTTTTCCCTATTCCACCAGGAGCATCCAAGAAAAACATTTTACCTTGGCCGAACCCAACGCTTTCAAGGATGTGTCGAAAATTTGCTTTTGCTCTGAGGTAAACTTAGAGACATGGTCATTGACAACGGTACTCATAGCTCTTGGATCATAATTTATTTAAGAGTAGCCCATAATCCACCAGAGAACTGCCGCCGATCGAAATGACCATGTCTTGAAGTGAACTAAGGCAACTGTTTAGAACGCGCTCATCAGTTGCCTCAGTATTATCTTCAGTAGTGCGTCTCAGAGCTCTTAGGAAGTCTTCGGACAGAAGATGCCGGTATTTCTCCCACAACAGAAGCGGAGATCGAACTAACCTGCGCGTCTTAGAAACCCTTGAGTTTCGAGACAGATTTGGTCTTTTTCTAAAAGGCATAGCTAAAATTCCTTCTTAATCCGATACTGATATTCAAATCAATGAAAAGTAATCGAATAAGTACGTAAGAATTGCTAGTAAGTAGAAAAATAATAATTATTCGCAGCAAAATTAAACACATCAACCAACACAGACAACAAAGGTAACCCCCGTTTCTATAGGACGAGCGCGGCACATCGGGACCTAAAACATCACTTTTTGGGAACGAAATCATAGCGCAATCTAACTCGACGCCAACGCCATCTAGTTATAAAACGGAAACTACATATTATTTACCCAAATTAAATCTATACATATAATAAAACAGTAAAATGGTGGAGCGTTGGTATTAGTTGGCGAAAAAACTACTGAACCAATCCTGTTCAAATTTTGCATACATAATCCTTATAGGCCGGGTCAACTGTTAGGCTACATATTATCACGCTATTTGCTATGGGGGGTGAGCAATAATCCAAAATGTCAACATTGAACGACATTTGCCACGTTCGATCCCCAGCTACAGTTAAAAATTTTGTCATTATTTTATCTTCTTTTTTGTAATAAAATAACTTTTACCATTTTTTCAAAATAAAATTGACATTTCTATTCGATATCTTCTAAATATTTTGTAAAAACTAATCAAAACACATAATAAAATCAAAGCGGCGAGTAAAATCACGTACTAAAATGTAAATATGGCACAACGCCATCTAAAGACTGAAAGTAGAAATAATGATGACAATGATAGTTGAACGTCATATTTGATAGATGGCATTGTGTATTTTACGTAATTTTCTGAGTGGCGGAAGAATGACCATCGCCCAAGTTTGCAGACAGTTTTATTGTTTAAAATTGGGCGAAAACCGTTATGATTAAACTGGAGTTAGACGGAGACATTTTTAATCCTACTGCTTTTTTTCCCCGTGGTTGTAACAAACTAATTGACCGTGATTATTCAAGGGATACCAACCAAAGGCGATAACAGTAAATACTTATATGTATTTAATTATTGACTTTAAAATAACATGGCCAAATTTTCGGAAGGGGTAGCATGGCACCTTGCGTTGGAAGGCCCCCAGGTAAACCTGGTGAGGGTCGCGGGAATCCGATGGATGCGAGACGCACAGGACCGGTAATTATGGTGACACTTGGGGAGGCCTATGTCCAACAGTGGACGTCTTTCGGCTGAAATGATAATGATAATGATGGTACCTTTATTTTTCTTTTTTTAAGGGTGGAAGTCATCCAATGACTTCTCCCACTCTGGTTGGAGCGGGAAGGCGTGTCAAACTTTTACTGACTAAAACCACACCTGTGTCCTTCAGTTGCCCTTTGCGACATCTCTTTGAGGAGCGCGTGGATCACTACGCGCTGTTGACGACTGGGCTCGGTCCGGTCAATTACCGGACGGCCGGACGGCTGTGGACGACCGATTGCTGGATGTCCGCGAGCCCGCGTCTACCGTGGCTGGTCGTCGGGGTCAGAATCTCGGCTCGGCGTGAGGACGTTCGTTCCCTCACGCGTGCGGCCTCCTCCTTCACTAGCATTACGGCTTTGCAGAAGGAGGCGACCGCCTGCCATTCCTCCTCGCTCTGGACCATAGCCCAAAGTCACAAGCCCCGGCGCGAGAGGTGACTGACGCCGATTGCCTCCACGAGGACAACACACACCTCTGTGTGCTCCACTGTGTCCTCCGGGATGATGGCAACTTGCGGCCTAATAATGGTGTGTTTTATTATTAGCAGTCACTGCTTCATATAAAACTGGGTCGAAAGGTTTGCGTTCCTGATCACAGTTCGACAACGTATGATGTATCTCAGATTCCTTGCAGCCTTACGTCGACATCCGTACGTTACCTCCTTGCAGTGAGTGGTGACCAACACTGGAACCACCCTCTGAGGGAGGCCAGTCTCAGGGATAACACTAATCGGCTGCTACATTTGTTTACCGGAATTTAATTGTTTTATGGATACACAAGCTCAGGACTGTTGAGGGTGTTTCACGCGGTTTCTGTTCCGGATTCGGTTGGAAGTACTCTGATATTACCATTTTACAAATCGCCCGGAGGACCCGTTGTAGCATGCGGTGGAGGTCTATCCTGCTTGGGTGAACCGCCGTGTCTTCATATAGGCAATCGGCGTCAGTGACCTCTCGGTTTGGCCATCAATATGCGAGTTCGATTGGACAGGGATACACGCGTTCAAGATTTCACCGAAATTCATTCAAAAGTTGGAGACTCTTCATAGGGTAGTTCCCACTATGGAATAACATTTGTCTGATATACGAGGACGTCAGTCAGATACACACCAAAAAATACTAGGTAAATGAACAAGTAATTTTTACGCCCCAAATGATCAAGCTGCAACAATCAATTCAAGCATGCTCTCGCAAATTCTTCATAAGTACTGTTGTGGAGGAAGATAGTTGATGATGATGGTAATTTTTGGATTCACTGGCATTTTGGCTTTGCACCATCAGTGCAAACGTTATCCAGCTGAAGGTCGGTGTCCCGATTATGTTCCTTCGTTTACCTCTACCAAAGCTGTCTGACGGCTTAAACTCTTCAGTGAAACATTATTGAGGCGAAAATTTTACAGGAGGTAGGTAACTCTTTCGAACAATCTCGCAGCCTTAGCAGACATTGGCCCTAGAGGGCCCTATCCATTTGCTGACATCATTATGAGTCGCGCGTAGACTACTACGCGCCGTCGATTCAGGATTGCTTTGACCAGATGACCGGACGGCTCCACCGCAATCGCCCTGCGGCTTTCAACACCTGGAGCATCACTTCCCTCATCATCCTTCATAGTTTCAGCCACCTTCTTCGATCGTAGTGCTTCACTGAAGGAGGCTACTGGTTGGCATTTTTTCCACTAATCGCCTCCATGAGGACACGGCGGCGCCGGCGCTCCTACCAAGCGGGACTGACTTCCACCGTAAGTTCCATTGTATTCTCCGGGTGATCCGCACAATGGTGAGACTCGAGTGTTTCTTTTCGCTGAATTCGATACAGATACCTCCCGAAACACCCACATCCGGTGAGTCCTGCACAAAGAGAGGATGCCGTGACGCCTCTGTAGCCACTCCTCAAAGACAGGCATTGCCGCTGCGATTGTGACGTGCTCACTGTGACAATGTTGTTTTACCGGAACATAAACCAGAAACATACATAAACTAGTGCCTTTTCCCTTGAGGAATGCAGAAATGCCAACTGCTACGACCCTTACATACTCTTTCTATTCATTGACGTTCATACATCTGGATCTGGACGAGTACATAACATGTATCCTGAAGGTAATTTGCGTTTTTACCTTTAACAGTTTTATGTGAAAGTACAATAAATAATTACGATGCTTTCAGAATGAATTGCAAGCACAGAATGATTGTACAGTTTTACCAACTTAACGTAGACGAAGTCGCGGGCAACAGCTAGTTATGAATAAAACTAAATTGTCGTTAATTTAACAGACAACTACATTATTTTTGCATTAAAAAAAAATGGTAACAGCAGCAAGGAACAAAACTAAGAATTACATAATTTAATCAATTATCTACCTACAAAAAATGTGCTTGGTAAGTTAAAACTTAGAACCAAAATTTTGACTTGATTTCATGGTAGTGTAGCTTATTGTACTACCAATCAATATGTTAAGTAATATTGGTGTGAAATTCTCCATACAATTAGATAGGACATGTAAAGTTCTCAGATTTCATAACAGTATCGTTCCTGTGCACATAAAAAATGCAAAAAATAAAAAAAAATACGAATTTTACGATTTTTTTAAAACATTATTAGGGGATTTGAACTCGCACCATTTAGTGCGGTAATCGGTCGCCTGACTTTACCGCTAAATTCCCCGTTGACATATTGTTGAATAGCTGTTCCCTCGCAATTTATAATATTACTGCCCCGCTCCTTTATAAAAATCCCAGAGTTAAATTTTTAACTAAATAACATGTCATTATGTGCATTCAATTATTTTGTGCATTCAATTACGAACAAAAACCTTTTAAAATCAATATTGCTTACCTCCCATAACATACGGTTTGATAATATGTAGCCTAAAGCCTTCCTTAGTTTACAAGTAACATTTTTGCTGAATTTCAATTAAATCTATCCAGTAGTTTTGGCGTGAAGTCGTACCATACACACAGACAAACAGACAAAAATTCTTAAAAGTCACTTTTTGTCATCAGTTACGTTTTTCTAACAAAAGCCACTTACTTTTTCTCGAAAATTCTCAATGTACAGTTTTTCTTTCGTTACTGTTTTCTTATAAATGTATAGATGACACGGTAGCCATCCACTTGTGCGTTGCCAAACATCGCTGACGCGCTGAAATAGTGAGGCAGTCCCATCAGCAACCTGAAAGCATTGTTGTATTAGACCCTGTGACTGTGATGAAAAAAAAATGATTAATAATAATATTCCAGAGCTTTGACACAACGCCATCTAGTTCCAAACTAAGCAGATCTTGTGCTATGAGTACTTGACAACCGATAAACACACTTTATATAGGGTGACTGGTAATTAGTGTACGATACATTAACACCTGATTGTGCTCATGATAACCAACAACTTTTACTATGGGAACAAAGTCGAAATCGCGAATAAAATATCAGCTGTTCAGTACATTAGGCAAACATAAATGTACTGAACAGCTGATTTTTTTTTCGCGATTTCAGGTTTGTTCCCATAATAAAAATTGTTAGTTCTCATGAGCACAATCACGTGTTTAAGTATCGTACTCTAATTGCCAGTCACCCTATATATTTCTAAATACACACTTATACATGTGTTTAGAAATATATAAGTACCTGTATACACAGAACAAATGATCGTGCTCATCACACAAACATTTGTTTTGGGTAGGAATCGAACCCTCGACTTCTGGCACAAACAGTCAGGGCCACTAACCACTAGTAGTCCGGTCAATTCATCCGAGGTAACAATAATTCGCATCCAGCTGAAAATTGGTAGGATTGTTCAAACCAACATGATAAATAAAATCTAAAAATTTCCCATCGATCCGACACATGGAAAAAAAAAACTCGGGTCAAAAGTCACAAAAACGAGTTTTTCACGATTATCAGCAAAACGGTAAGTTTTATCATAAAATTAGCTCAGACAAAAATTGTAGATCAGATAATTATCTATAAAAATATCTAAATATTTTTTTTCTTATGAGCCACCGTTTTTGAGATATGATTCAAAAAGTTGAAAGAGGTAATCGTCATAATATGCACACGATTTCACGCCACCTTCGAGGTATGTACTTAGTGCGTTTTTAGGGTTCCGTATCTCAAAAGGAAAATCGAACCCTTATCTTATAGGATCACGCATGATTATACCGAATCATTACTAACAATCATCGCATAACTATTCCCCTATACTGTTACACGTCTATATAAAGGCTATCTTAATTGTATCTACCATCATATTTTTGACCATCTCTAAGGAGTAAGGAGAAACAGGCTCCTGAGATACAAGTATTTATTTTACTTAGTTTTGCAGTCAAATGTTCATTTTATTTCCATTGATCAGTGTTTGTACAACTAATATATCTATTCATGTCATTATATGGTGTTAAACGTACAAAATAAAGATTATTATTATTACTTTATTGTCCGTCTGTCTGTCTGTCTTAAAAATTTGGCATTCGTGGTAGTAGACCTTAAATTCAATTGTAACGCATCAATCAACCTTATATTCAAATATAAGTCGATGATCTGAAGCCAAAGCAGCGCTTGACGCAGTCAATTTTGATAATAACCCGTTGTCGAGATTGCCTGTGTAATATGAACTTAAGGGCACTTGGTAGTGAAAGGGTTTAATTAAGTATATATTCAAACCTGTTTTGGTCAGCGACTTCACTCTTGTGAAAGTAGAAAATTATCCTAAGAGAACATATTTGCAGCCAAAAGTATTAATAATAATAATACATTATTTATTATCAGGCGTCTTGGTCCATAGATACATACCTTACAGACTAACATATACCTACAGAGTAAATACAATACAATTTATCGTTTAGTAAATAAGACTTAGGACTATGTTAGTAACACATTCACATTGCACTATGTTCACTTCGTGCTGTTCTGTGGCACCTGTCCGCGGAAGCAACGGAACACCATGCCCTGCGGCCAAAAGTCTTCCTTCAGCTTGAGGGGTAGGACAGTGTTCGGGACTCGCACAGCGAACGCCTTGAAATTGACGTTTCGGTGCGACTCCAACAGCTCTACCCTCAGTGCGAACTTCGTCTTTTGACGCACGTACTCCACGATGTCTTCCACCCTTGTGGCGTAATGCAAGCGGGAGATGTACACTGGAGTGTTCAGCTGGGCGGCACGCAGGCTCACGTTAGGAGTTGCAGGTGCTACGCCACAGCGATTCTTGATAGTTTGCATTCGACGCTTCCAGGAGCTTTCTTCGAGCTCTTTATAGCAATCCATTTGATGACGTAAACTGCACTGTTAAAGGGCTATATAGGCTGTATAGCTTCAAACCTCTTTCTGGCTCGCAACCCTGATATTTTAGCACCTCATAAGGCACCTCGTAAGGCTTTTAGTCATGGTTTAACCATGTGTCAAATATCCAAATCAGTAGAGGTGTTTAGAGCGTGATGAAGCGACAAATATATACACACACATCATCACAGCATCATTTCAATCGATAGACGTCCACTGCTGGATATAGGTCTCACCCAAGTGTCGCCACAACGAAAGGTCCTGTGCGTCTCGCATCCATTGGATTTATGGAATTTCTCGGCCCGTTTCTTAATGATAAAATAAATAAAAAATTGAACATGGTTGATGTTCTATTTTTAACCGAATTCAAAAAGGAGGAGGTTCTATGTCCGGTTGAATGTATTTTTTTATGTATGTTCACCGATTTCTCGGTCAATTGTGGACCGATTTTGAAAACTTTTTTTTTTTGAAAGGTTATGCTTCCGAGTTGGTCCCATAGAAATATTGTTATGATCTGATCATGAACTTCGAAGATACGGAACAGAACTCCTCATAGGATCACAGCAGAACCGTCGTAACAAGTAAAGTTGCTTTGTTAATACGTGTAGTCGATGACTGACTGAAAGTAGAGGGCGAATATATCGAACTGATCTGATGATGAAACCTGAAGTTAGGCACCGGAACTCTGTAATAAATTAATGTAATCTAACCGTGTTTGGGATTATTAGAATTGTCATGAGATGCACTCTGGCTATAAGGTATTTAAGTTTAGCTGAGGGGTAGTTCTTAGTGGTGGTACCATAACTAAAAAGTGTAAAATAAAATACTTTTTACAAAAAAAAAAAATACTACCGACTTCAAAGTAAAAAAAGACACTGAAAAGTGCAAAATAACTTTAATTTCGGAAGTCGGTGTTAAATAACGAAGAGACAAAACTATTATAGAAACACCGACTTCCGAAATTAAAGTTATTTTGCACTTTTCAGTGTTTTTTTTTTTTACTTTGAAGTCGGTTGAATATTTTTTTTGTAAAAAGTTTTTTATTTCTCACAAAATTAAAATGCAAACAAAAAGTACCTAATTATGACGAAACAGAACAATTACTAGTTGTTGTGCAGTAGGTAATTATAAAGATAGGTTTAAAATATTTGCTAAAACAGATCAAACTAAAAACACACTCACTCACTCACGTATACATCCATTCACACTCAAACTATGCATTACACACGCACATATCGCTAAACACAAAAAAGAGGAAAGAGAACTTTACTCACTTCCTAAATAATTTTCAGAAAACAATGTAATAATTTATTACCTACATAAATTGATACATTTTACAATTTACTTTGTTGATATATAATTATTGCATAAAATCAAGGGATGTGGCCCTGATAAACGTAATACAGGCATGGTCTAGCTAGGTTACAGAAGCTTTTTTTTATTATTGATAGACTCGCGTTTGACCACTATCAACTACATCCAATATCTTAAAATTATCTTGCCTAACTGTACCTGTAATCATAGTACTCGTACTAAGCTTTTTTGAAAAATAAATTATTATTATACATTTGTTTATCTCAGGACCCTGAGGTCCTGGACTTTTGGAAGGCGTACGAGGAGCCGAAATCAAATCACAGAGGTCCTTTTAGATGCTTTTAATGGATCGTGGTATCAACCGGAGATTATCCCTGTACGCGCTATGCACCTAAAAACAACCCCCGGTTGGTGGGAAACTAGTGCGACATAAGGAAACTAAGATATAAGGCTATGGTTTTAGGAGTCCTCAGTGGACTGGTTACCATGAACTATGTTAAGACTATGGTCCCTGTCCGAACAATGTTAATTAATATCCATCGATAAAAAGGCAGGGGGTGACTTGCACACTTAACAAATGGGCCCCCAAAAACGGTCGCTAGCACAAAGTGACGTAGCAAAGTGATATGCTTGAGGAGTGGAGAGGTTTACCACGGCTACCAAGACAATCCCGGAAGTACGGTCAAGATCCCTACTAGCACCTTACTGGATTATACATCCTTCTCCCGAGCATGTTTGCTCTTGCGAATCTCCACTCAAGCCAGTCAATAAAGGCAAGAGAGAGGTGGGAGCTCACCAGTGTTCACTACGGCTGGCCAATAAAGGCAAGCCGCAGGTGAGGAACAAGATTTCTCCCGCGACATCGAGTCCATGGGGTCGCTAATACCCATCAGTTGGCTACAAAACTGTCCTGCGGATTGTATCTCTCTTAGTCTGGCCCCTCACCCTTGGCATGATACGGCTAAGCAAACTCTACCGGTACAGACCTAGGGTTTATTGGAGCGGGCAAAACCCCACGACGTCAACGTAGAGATACGGCGATGGGGTTATTATCATTATTTAGAAAGAAAGAAAAAAAAAGCAGTTTATTTACACGAAATGACGCAATCTTAAAACTAGTAAACAAACATAATCAATAAGTAGATAGGGAAGATAGCGTCACATCCGCGCAAAACGGCCGGACGCTCAGCATAAAGTTGTGGCCTCACGCATAATGCGATGAGCTCACAGCGCTGGTTTTCAGCGGCGGTGGTGTTGACATAAAGACGTAAAGAGAATGGTTTAATTTATGCATTTACATATCTCAGGAGCTTGAGGTCCTGGGCCTTTGGAAGGCGTACGAGGGACCGAAGCCAACTCACAGAGGCCCTTTAGATAATTTTAATTATTATTTTATGTATCAGTATATCTCGGAACCCTGAGGTCTCGGACCTTTGGAAGGCGTACGAGGAGCCGAAACCAACTTGCAGAGGCCCTTTAGTTACTTTTAATGGAATGTGATAGCGACGATTATGCCTGTACGCGCTATGCACCCAAGGACAACCCCCGGTTGGTGAAAAACTATTTCGACGAAAACAATGACAATAAGGCTTTGGCTGGTTTTTAGAATCTTAAGTGGACTGGGTTGCCAAGAACTATGTTAAGACTATAACCCCTGCCTGAACAATGTTATTAATATCCATCGATAAAAAGGCAGGGGGTGACTTACACACTCAATAAATGGGCCCCCAAAAACGGCCGCCAGCAAGAAGTGACGTAGCAACAAGAGGGCAACATATCCTGCCGTGCTTGAGGAGTGGAGAAGTACCTATACCACGGGACGTCTACTGCTGGACCGATCCTGTGCGTCTCGCATCCATCGGATTCCCGCGAGTCTTACCAGATCATTGGTCCGGGGTCGTGGGGCTCGTTGGACCGGAATTGCTGTCCCAACTTCTACCTATAATTTTTTTTTTTGAGTAGTATTTTGGAACCACAAGGAATAAAGCATATAAGAACGGTTACCAAAAAAAAACTGTATTTATTTTATTTATAGTCCCAAAACTCTTTCTCAAAATAAAATAAAAAATTATAAGTAAGTGACAGATAAGACACTTTCCAACGCTGCGTCTTCCAGTACGCGGTTACCACTCCAGAACCTTTCAGCCCCATCGACCATCTCTTCTGTGACATATATAAAAAAAATATTTCTTTACTTTTACATTACTTTGATTAATTATGTGTGATTAATACTAAAACTATTGAAATTAAATCAATTACAATAGAACACAAATTGACCGAGGTCTGATCTTAGGGCAGGGTCGTTGACTTGGACCTCGTACTTCGCCCGAAACTCGGTGCAATCGTTATTGTGTCGAACTTTACCTAGACCTTCACTCAAATTACTGATTAATTCGAATAGTACTGTTAAATATATACTCATGGGTACGCATGGGTAAATTCTCTCTTTGAGGAGTGGCTGGAAACACGTCACGGCATCCTCACCTTCCGCATGACGCATGTCCTCACCGGACATGCTAAGTTCGGGATGTTTCTGCATCAGATTCAGGCAGAAGAATCGCTCGTATGTCACCGCTATGTGGACCGCCCGGAGGACACGGTGGAGTATACGGTGGAGGTGTGTCCCGCTTAAGCGGAGGACCGCCGTTTCCTTGTGGAAGCAATCGCGCGCCGGGCCCTAGTTCAGTTCAACCTCCACGCTCATCAATTGCGCTTTTTGACCATAGCACCAACGAGGCATTCAAAAAATAAATAACAATATGAAATATCCTATAAGCAACCGTAAAAATAATTAACATTAAATAAATTAGTGCAGCGAAGTCTAATACATTAAAATAAATCATATATTTTATTGTACAAATAATAGAAACGATACTACTCGAAGCTGTTTGCGCTTACGCGAGACATTTAATAAAGTATATCCTACGTCACTCACATTTGCATTCTAATGATCTGTTACGCGCAGCAACGTCAGGCAATATGTGACGTATGTTTTTTGACCCTTTAATAATCACGTGCGGTCTATCAGATACCACGTGTGGATATATGTAAAAGTTTTTTGTTTTACTTTTTAATGAATAGACGCTTGTGTGTTAGTTATTACTACCAGCTGCCAGAGGTTTTATCCGCGTGATTTGTTTGTTTTTTGTGTATTTTTTGTGTTGTGTTTTGTTTGTTTAATTGAAAAATAATAATATACATACACACACACATATACATTAGTTTAAGTATATGCGAAACCCGAAACACGTGTCTAGTATTTTCATGTACAAAGTTTCAAAACTGTATCATGAAAAATCTAGTAGCGAAAAAGCTATCTGCTATAACCTACCGTGACCTGTATTGTACTTAGTATCGGTGGTGTGGTGTCCAACTTGTGACCAAAATATTTTTGGGAAAAAATATAACATGGTGAAAAAATTATTAGAATCGATTCAGTTACCTACTGATTCTGAACAAACTATATTCAGGTTTCGCATGTACGTACTTATAAACATAATGTTGTATATATGTAGACATATATAAAATATTAATAATATTATGTATGTGTATGTTGTTATGTGCTACTCCAAGACGTGGTCTACCCATGTACCAAGTTTTATCGTGATCCATTCAGCCGTTCAAGCGCGAAGGAGTAACAAACATACATATACACACTCACAAACTTTAACCTATTTAGCCTACCTAGGCTATTAGTATAATCTATAAAATTAGTTGCGTATTTTTTACTCAAAATAATTAATGAGCTACATTTATATTTTACGTATAATTATGAGAACTTAATTGAAAAAGGTTTTTTTTAACAAAAGCATAGTCTAAATATTGTTTCCTCAGAAAAAACAAAAGGTTAATTAACTTTGAATGTACTAAGTATTCTTTTCAATAATATTAAAAGATATTTCTTTTGACTATTACACACTTATAATATTCTTTATATTATTTTTAATTACAGCAAAAAATACTTCTTTGTATTTTTTTGCCTTCTTGCTGTTAAGCCCAAGTTGTGAGAGATTTTTAAGACTCAAAGATGCAAAGCATTTTATTTCAAACTAGCTGTTGCCCGCGACTTCGTCCGCAAATAACCATTATATTTCTGCCTATCTGTTCGCGATAAACTCAAGAACCATTGAACGGATTTCCGTGAGGATTTCACTAATAGACAATGATTCATGAGAAAGGTTTAGGTGTATAATGTATGCATAATTATAGTAGAGAGAAGCCGAGAATTTTCCGAGTTGTTGTCGATGGATGCTCATCAGAGCCCATGACCACTAATGCCGGAGTTCCTCAGGGGTCAGTTCTCTCTGCAACTCTTTTCCTGCTGCATATTAACGATCTGCTGATGCCCGGTATCTATGGGTATGCAGATGATAGCACAGTTTTTGAGAGATACCTTCCAGGTGCTCGGGCTAGTAAGGAACTAATCCGGTCCGAACGAGAGGCTATGGTAGAGCGTACGAATGTCTCACTTCAGGCAGTCTCCAAGTGGGGTGAAACCAATCTAGTAAAATTCAACGCCACCAAAACACAAGCGTGTCTGTTCACCGCCAAAAGGAGCCGGTTCACCTTGACTCCTGCTTTTCGGAATGTATCCCTGGAGTGCACCGACCGCCTTCAGCTCTTGGGAGTTGAAATTTCCTCAGACCTCAATTTTGGGCGGTTCATTGAGTCCAAAGCCAAGGTAGCTGCTAGAAAACTAGGCGTTCTTGCAAAGGTCCGACGGTACTTCACACCGGGACAGCTTCTAATATTATACAAAGCACAGGTCCGATCGTGTGTGGAGTACTGCAGTCACATATGGGCTGGTGCTGCAAAATGCCATCTAGCAGCTTCGGACTCAGTGGAAAGGCGTACGAAGAGGCTAATTGGGGATCCAGATTTTGTTAAGTCCAATCTACAAAACCTCGAGCACAGGCGCAGGGTAGCCAGCCTATCAATATTTTACAGGTTGCATTTTGGAGAGTGGGCGCGGGAATTGCGTGACTTGATTCCGCCATCTCATTTCTACCATCGGACAACCCGACGTACGGCGAGTATCCACCCTTACGTTGTTGAAACTTCAACGGTCTGGACTAAGCGTTTCGCTTCGTCGTTTATACCGCTTACATCGAAGGACTGGAACAATTTGCCTGCTGCGGTCTTCCCGTCCAACTATAATTTAGGTGCCTTCAAGGCTAGAGTGAATAGGCTCTTAATAAACTAGTGCGTCTTACCATCAATGATTGCATCACTGCTTACCATCAGGTGGGATCGCAGTCAAGCACTGGTTTATATCAATTAAAAAAAAAAAGTAGTTCCCACTATTGAAGAACTAATTTGTCTGGTGTACGGGGACGTCGGTCAAATACCGCTACAAGAGAATTCTTTGGTGTGTGAACGGGCCATTTTAACACCCAAAAATAATCAAGCTGCAGCAATTAACGAAAGCGTTCTCTCGCAATTTGATGCGAACGAAGTGGTATTTCTATACCTCTATAAATACTGTTGTAGAGTAAGATGACGCTATATAATATTATCCCGTAGAGTTTCTGTATTGGAACGGCAAGTGGACTACCGGCGCATACTATCCAGCTGAAGGTCGGTGTCCCGATCATGCTGCTACGGAATTTAACTCCACCTAAGCTATGTAACTGGACCTAGCTCAAAGTCGTCTCTCAAATATTATTTAGGTAGAAATTCTAAAGGGTTGTGGCGTCGAGAAAACAGTGTTTATACCCCGAATACCACTAATCTCTCACAATTATCCCTTCTAATTCAAGCGTGTGCAGTTCCCTGTAAGCGTATGCTTCGCAATAATAATAATCTAAAGGCTGCAGGTGTTGATCTCAGAACAACTGCTTCTCAAACGGATAGCTGTATATCGCTCGCTCCCGCGTCACCAATCCTGAATCTCTGTACATTTTGGCTCCTGAAAGTTGGACTAAAAATGCGGTTTATAGAGCAGTTTTATAAGAAAAGTAATGTTTTGGTATATGTTTTATCTGCAGAAACAAATTGTTTTAGAAATATAATGGTTATTTGCGGACGAAGTCGCGGGCAACAGCTAGTTACAAATATCTCTGTTACAACAAGAAGGAAGGATGATCGGTCTTTTAGGACCTAGACCATACGGCACTTTAACTGTATAATTGGCGCAGTAATTGAGCGATTGGCTGCTGCGTTGACTGTCGTGGGTTCGATTCCCGCTTGGAACTAAAATTTGTATGGCCTACAGAGAGGTGTTCCGGGTCTACATGTCTTTTATTGTGAGTTTACTTGCTTGTAAACTCACATACACAACGACACAGGATTCCTATTGTGGGGCAATGTTTTTTAAAAAACTGGGCAAGTGCGAGTCGGACTCGCGCATTAAGAGTTCCGTACAAACTTACCTATGAAAACAGTTCAATTCCCGAATGAGTGAGTTACGAAGATTTTTCCGAATCGCGAAAGATTTTTTTTGTGACGTAACTACAAATTTACAGTTTCCAGATTTTTTCCTATATTTGTGTTATAAGACCTTGCTTCATGCCAAATTTCAGGATTCTAGGTCAACGGGAAGTACCCTATGAATTTTGATTCCCTTGAGAATGTGTGTCGAAATACACGTTTTTTGCGACATAAACGACCGTATCTACAACCTAGGGGTCTTTAAGTCAAGAGTGAATAGGTTACTTCTAGGCAAGCGTGCTCCATCGTCGGCCACATCATCGCTTACCATCAGGTGAGATGGTGGTCAAACGCGAGCCTATCAATAATAAAAAATAAAATAAAAAACTTTTTTTCGTTAACTCGGAAGTTTGATTTTTTCACAGCTTTAAGGGACCGCAGACCTGAGTATATGATTTCAATTTCAACTAGATACCTTTACGCGTTACCGAGATAAAGGGCCTTGACAGACAGACAGACGGACGGACAACAAAGTGATCCTATAAGGGTTACGTTTTTTTCCTTTTGAAGGACGGAACCCTAAAAAGGATAAAAAAAACAATTCCATTAAATGTTTACCAGAAAAAACCCAAGTGATAATTAACAAAAATGGAATAGTACCAAAAATACGCTATTTTGCGGCAGTAAGTTCAATAAGATGACGACAGAGTAAATGTCGTTTTGTTTTGTTCCGCGAATAAGTATATTTTGGCCAGACGGTTAGTCGATTGGGAGTTCGACTTAAATTTCTATAATTTTATGGTCACGGTAGATATTGTACAGTCAAGCCAAACGAATGTAATAGGGATGCTGACCGTCCTAATTCTTAATTCTTTATTTTAAATACTTAAAATAATACCTACACAATGATTTGACAATTCTTGTTAAAAGGCGAGCTTAGCAGCCATCTATCTTTCTCGAACTAATAGGACTTTCTACTATTTATTTGGTTTTAAAAAGAACGGCCGAAGCCAATTACACTATTTTATTTAGCTCAATCATGTATCCTTCTCACAAAATTCAAACATTATCATCTTCCATATCCAGATATATGTTGTTTGTTGTGTATATATATGTTGAGTTCAGGAGAGCATTATTGCAGCTAATCCAAGGAATAGGCGACTTGGAATGTACGGGAAGTTGGAACAGCCAGTAAACGATGTTTTCTGCCACGACAGTAATTGTCTAGGACGAACAGATTACAAGTTTCATTGTGCTGATCAGGATCATCAATAATCCCCCTAAGAATTTTAAATATTCCGTACCGTACTTCTAGAGAGTTGAAATTTAAGTAACTCAACAGGAATTTCATCATCATCATCATCATCATCATTTCAGCCGATAGACGTCCACTGCTGGACATAGGCCTCCCCCAAATGTTGCCACAACGAACGATCCTGTGCGTCTCGCATCCATCGGATTCCCGCAACCTTCACCAGGTCATCGGTCCACCTTGTAGGGGGCCTTCCAACACTGCGTCTTCCGGTACGCGGTCGCCACTCCAGAACCTTTCGGCCCCAACGGCCATCCGTTCTGCGAGCAATGTGCCCTGCCCATTGCCACTTTAATTTGGCGATTCTTCGTGCTATGTCGGCAACCTTGGTTCTCCTGCGGATGTCTTCATTTCTGATTCGATCACGCAAGGAAACTCCGAGCATAGCCCTTTCCATTGCCCTTTAGGTGACTTTGAGCCTTCTGATGAGGCCCATTGTGAGCGTCCACGTTTCGGGACCATATGTCATCACTGGCAACTCGCACTGGTCATAGACTTTCGTCTTGAGACACTGTGGTATATTGGATGAGAAGATACCGCGCAGCTTCCCGAACGCTGCCCAGCCGAATCGGATTCGACGGTTGACCTTTTTCTCGAAATTAGATCTACCCAACTGGACTGTCTGTCCAAGGTAGAAAGAGTCCAAGTTCAACAGGAATTTAGTAGGATACAAATAGGGATAAAACCCGTACGAGTGTTTGTAAAGGTACCTGAGGAATGTTTGTTGTACTTTCTCTAAAGCTAATACATACTGCTTCTCAAACGGATTCCATACACACGCTCTAGACTCAAGCTTGCTACGGATCAATGCCCCAAAAACAAGCTTGATAACGTGGGGGTTGTGGAAGTCACGACAGACATTCCTTAAAAAAACCCAAGGCACCTGAAGGACACCTTAGCAGTAGATGTGACGCCCGGGTGTCACCATTGAGTGGACCGCCCGGAGGACTCGGTGGAGTATACGGTGGAGGTGTGCCCCGCCTGGGCAGAGCATCGCCGTGTCCCTGTGGGGGCGATCGGCGGCAGCGATCTTTCGAGCCCGGCCTTGGTACAGGCCATGATCCGGAACGAGGAGGAGTGGCAGGCGGTCGCCTCCTTCTACGAAGCAGTAATGCTAGCAATGAAGAAGGCCGCACGTGCACGAACGAGGCAATGGTCCTCGCGCCCCAGCCGCTGGGATTCCGATCCCGATTTCCGGCCACCGTAAGCGCAGCCTTGCGGACGGCGAGCAATGGGTAGCTCGCCGTCCGACCGTCCGACCGGAGATGTCAGCCAACCGTAGGGGCCCAGCAGGGTTGAAGCCTACTGGGGCCAAGGTTCTGCTTCTGAAAGGAAGACTCGGCTCTGGTACGAAAGGCAACGAATTAACAGGAGTGGGTTTTTAGTCAGTAAAAGTCTGACACTATCTCGCGCTCCGCCCAAGAGCGCGATTTGTCAATAGATGATTTTCCCACCGAAAAAAAAAACAGTAGATGTGATGTGATCGCGAAAAGTGAGCTTTTGGTCGAATAAGTCATATTCCCAGGTCTTTTATGGAATCAGTTCTTATAATTATATCTCTATTCAATTTGTACCTATAGGAAGTTAAGTGGGTTTCGAATTCGACCGAAAGACATTTTGATTTATTGAATTTCATTTTATTTTCTAAACTCCACTTATAATTATACTGAATCAATGTCTGATTGCAGGGTTTGGCAATCGAGCTCAGATTTTATTTCATAAAATAGTTCTAAGTCATCAGCATATAAAAGGGATCTGGCATTTGCAACCACATCAGGGATGTCATTATTAATAAAGATGAAAAAAGGTCTCCAAAGTCGACTGATAGAAAATGCCTAAGGCATTAAGTCCGTCTTTGTACAGAGTTTCTTACTAGTGCATTAAGTTTTAATAAATGAATAAATAAAAAGAGAGGGCCGACTACCGAACCTTGACTCACACCCAAGCGAGTGTGGTATGGGAGTGACTCATACAAACCTAATCTGACAAATTGTTGCTGTCCCGCAAATAATCTGCAACAAGCCGTAGAAGCCCTGGAGCAACACCTATTGCGCTGAGCTTTGATAGCAAGACGTCATTGTTTACCCTGTCGAACGCCTTTTGGAAATCAAAGTAAACAACGTCTACCAGGCGTCTGCGATCAAGACTAGTAGAAATAATAGGTCTTTACCTATGAAATTGGAGATTTTTAAAACGGGTTGCTTTGAAGTGTTATATCATTGGATTGACTTGGAATCATAAGTTCAAATAAATTTTATATTAAAGGTATGTTATTCTTCTTTTGAAATTAGGTATTTATTGGTTTCTTTGTGTTTTATATTTTCTGTAATATAGCAGTACTTATAACCATTTTTGTATGAAATCTAAGAAAACTCGCATTATTTTGTAATATGAGTTCTACCGTGGAAACAATGGGACTCAAGTGATATGCAATATTGATGATGTATACGGACTTAAAACTGCTAATGAATGAGATGTCTATTTTGGTTTCAATCACTTTTATGTGAGAAAATTTATCTCAGGAATAACTTTATTTCTTAGGGCGGCTACAAGACAAAATTTCCAAAACGAAATCTATTAAACCAAGAACACAGAGTTTTTTTGTTAGAAGAAAGTCGTAGGTATGCGACATTGATATTGTTTGCCCTTTGCAATGCATAGTATCTACGTTGAAACTCTTAATATGAAAAAACGTTTTTTTATTAGCTTTCATGGTTATAAGTACTGCGATATTACAAAAAAAAAAACACAAAGAAACCAATAAATACCTAATTTCAAAAAAAGAATAACATACCTTTAATATAAAATTTATTTGAACTTATGATTCCAAGTCAATCCAATGATATAACACTTCAAAGCAACCCGTTTTAAAAATCTCCAATTTCATAGGTAAAGACCTATTATAATTAACTAGTGTAAATAGGTTAGTATTGACGGATCTTTTTTTTGCGAAAGCCATGCTGCTCATTACACAAAATACTGTCACTTACTTGTAAATTCCTTGGTGTAGAACATTCTCGAATACTTTCGTGGGAGAACATAATATCGCTATTGGGCGATATTCATCGACTGAAGATTTATTGGAAGATTTCGGTATGGGAGTCACACGTGATATCTTCCATGGTGGTGGATAGACTCTGGATTTTCAAGCTAAAATAAAATGTGTTTTAGGGCCGAATGAGAAATTCCTCTCCCTCTTTTAAAAACCAAGGAGGAATCTTATCAGGAACAATTGAACTGTCGGTTTTTAGTTTCTTCATTCCGGTACCTACTTATATCACTTTCCGCGAAACGCAGAATGTTAATGTAATTACTAATATTAATATTGCTTGAATTGGCTATATTTCCGAGGTACTTCAGTTTGGAAGCCGCTCGCGAAATATTCTGCGAACGCCTCAGCAGTTGCTACGTCACTTTGCATTTTACCATTATGGGTAACGCTAGGCTCAAACCCGCCTTTTGATCTAAGCTTAGAAATATGCTGCCAGATCTCTTTAGGGTTTTTCCTAATATTCCCTTCGATGCGCCTAATGTATTATAAGCAGTCGATATGGTCTAAGGTCAACTGTTAAGATGACATATCAAAATTTTCTTTGTAAAAACTCATCGAAAGAGCTTTGACATGTGAAATCCTGGAAGAGCGATGGCCTGATGCTGCGTAGGCGAACGACGTGAGCCTCCGCCGCGCCGCTCCTTTGATGATTACCATTCCACTGCGCTCACGATGTTGGAAAGTAGCAGATTCTGGACTAATTGTGCTCCATTGGTGTAATTGCTGCAAGGCGTCCCGATGTGAGGATAAAACAATAAATAAATAAATATACGAGACTTTAGACTGGACCTAAAGTCAGAAATTGCTTATATATTAGATCACATTTACTCTTTCTAAAGAAAGAAATAAAGAAAACATTTATGTGAGACTCGTACAGGACAAACAATAATAAAATAAAAAGTAACTACTTAATCTATAAATACTTAACTTAAAAATAAAAGAAAAAATCCATACCAACCAACAACAACAACATTCATTTTTCCAGGCAGATGTAATTTAACTTTTTTTCCGGATGTCCCGAATAATATCCGACGTAAACCAGATAGGATATCTTCAAGTTACCTTTCTATTTCGGCGTTTTTTAGGGACCCAAGTGTCAAATAAGCTGTAAACAATGTCATAGAAAGCTTGAGTGCTAGTGTGAACGTCATTTGATGATACAACTGCATCCCAAGACACCTCAGAAAGCAGTTCTTAAAGCAGTTTACGATTACATTTTTTGAAATTCCAGTCCCTACTACGGTCCACATTACTGGGTTCAAGCCTTTCACTTTCGTCGGATATCTGCCGCTTTACCTGGATGTCCAACGGCGGATGGCATGCATCAGGTGGTACTATATCTTCGACTTCTGTTACAGAGACGTCATGTAGGCTTGCACTCTCCTGAACTAAAACAACATGCAACATTCCTCCATGCATGTTTTCAACAATATTTATTTCACACATTTTAGAAAATAACAATAATAATAACGAACATTTAAGGAAGCACTATTTAAGTTTAAATCACCTAAAATGATCATTCCCTTTTAAGTCGTTTATAAAACTACTAGCTACCCGCCCCGGCTTCGCACGGGTGCAATGCTGATACCACCGCAATCGCTATGTCCCTGCATTTTAAATAATTATGTAATTTCTTCGAAAATATTCATTTAAATTACATGTTGTAAAGGACCATATTAATATAATTATATTAAATGCACAATGTATTTAAGGTACGTAATTGGATAAGGATTAATGCTGTTTTGCTTAAAACCGCTTCCTAAATAAGCCATTATTTCTCGTATAAAGTAAAGGATAAAAAATGGTTATTGTGGGGTATCCCTAAGAGATAGAAATATACTACTGTGGACATTTTGTAGACATTTTTAAGGTATAAAATACTGTAGAACATTATTTTGATCTATCTAGTAGGTTTCAGCAAGCGTTCGCAATGTAAGCGCAAAAAAATGCTTATTTACGACATCACATTAGAAACCTCAAAAATTACCAGTGTTTCTCTACTATTTATGCATGTATTATACATTTAAACCTTCCTGTTGAATCATTCTATCTATTAAAAAAAACCGCATCAAAATTAGTTGCGTCGTTTTAAAGATCTAAGCATACATATGGACAGACAGCGGGAAGCGACTTTGTTTTATACTATGTAGTGACGATTTTTATAGGGTCAATTGCCACTCCAAAACGGTCAGAAGGCGCCATTTTACGACCTAAACGAACTGTGAAAGAGATGGAGCTATATAGGGTGTATAGCTCCATCCCTCTTTCTTTCTTCTCATTTTTTTTTCTTTTGCACGACTGACATTTTAACTCGTCATGTAAGGCCCCAGTTTAGCTTTTTATTGTGCTTAAATTCTGGTTTAGCTTAATCTAGATCATATCTGATATTTTCAACATCTGTCTGACAGTAGAGCTGGAAATCGTCGGTGAAGAGATGTATATTATTGTGATATCGAAAGAGATCGAATGAAAAATAGTTCCTATTAACTTAAGGACAAACAATTAGAGGGTCGAAAATAACCTGAACTATTTGGAGAAAATAATGGTACGCCCGCGCCGCTTTTTTGCTCGCCTTGGCGGGGGCACTGCCGTGCCCCCAAATACTTTTAAAGATTATGCAAATATAGAATATAATATATGTTTGAATTTGAAAGGCAAAATATATTTTTTTAAGTCAGTTGAGGTAGGACGACAGTCAAGCCACTATTATATAAAATGAAAATTTATAAAAATAATACGATAAAGTTTTGCTTCTGGAATAAACCCAACAATACTACTCTGTCAAGAAAGTACCGGGAAAAGATCAATAATACACAAAATGTTTGTTATTCATCCAAATGTATTTTACCACCTTCAAAGTATGCTCCTTCAGAAACGATACACTTACGCCAACGAATAATCAATCATCAAAACATTTTTTAAATGCTGTTTCCGGAATTGATTTCAGTTCTCGCCGCGAATTCTCCTTTATGTCTTCTACCGATTGAAAACGGGTGCCACAAAGTGGTTATTTGAGTTTAGGAAAAAGAAAGAAGTCGGCTGGAGCCATATCTGGTGAATATGGTGGTTGCTCGATGGTATTTGTTGAGTGTTTGGTCAAAAATTCGTTCACAATTATAGATTGCAAAATCTAAGAATTTTCTTTCCACAAATCTGGCCTTTTTCGTCGAATTTGCTCTCTTAAATGCCGCATAAAGCTCAAATAATATTCTTTATTTACCGTTTGACCTTCCGGCAAGAATTCCGAGTGCACATCACCGCGATAATCAAAGAAAACAGTCAACATGGCTTTGACTTTTGATCGAGTTTGACGTGGTTTTTTCAGTTTCGGTTCAGTTGGAAGGCGCCACTCCGGAGCTTGTTGACTAGTTTGCATGTCAAACTCGTAAAGCCACGTCTCGTCACCAGTAATAATGCGTTTCATGAATGTTGGGTCGGAATTGACTTGTTCTAGCATGTCCTCAGCGACTCTCATGCGATTGAGTTTTTGGAGAAAATTCAGGTCTTTTGGGACTAGCCGAGCGGTAACATGTTTCATACCCAAATGATTAGTTAAAATGGTACGGATTGACTCGTGAGATACAGAAAGTTCGGCGGCTATCTCTCTCAAAGTTGAATGAGGATTTTCAGTCACTATTTCCTTCACTTTTGCGATGTTAACTTCAGTTGAAAACGTTGCTAGCCTACCAGAGCGAGGCAAATCTTCCATCACATCTCGACCGCTTTTGAACGCTTTGTACCACTCATAAGCATGTGTTTTTGATAAAGTCGATTCACCGTAAGCCTTTTGTAACATTTTCAGTGACTCCGAACACGAAATTCCATTGGCGATGCAAAATTTAAGACAAACTCTTTGTTCGATGTTTTTGTCCATTATGAAATTCGCAATACACACTAGATATGATATAACTAAACACAGCAATTTAATTAATATAAATAACAAATGCAACTCAAACTCTGCGCCAGAATGGAAAACAGTTGTGCCAATCTACCAACATAAAAAAAAAAATTGAATTTGGAACCATAATCAAATCATCCATTCCCGATACTTTTTAACCGACTTCAAAAAGGAGGAGGTTATATGTTCGGTTGAATGTATGTTGTTTATTTTTTTTTATGTATGTTCACCGATTTCTCGGTCAATTGTGGACCGATTTTGAAATTTTTTTTTTTTGATTGGTAGGTTATGCTTCCGAATTGGTCCCGTAGAAATATTGTTATGATCTGATCATGAACTTCGAAGATATGGAACAGAACTCCTCATAGGATCACAGCAGAACCGTCGTAACAAGTAAAATTGCTTTGTTTATACGTGTAGTCGATGACTGACTGAAAGTAGAGGGGGAATATATCGAACTGATCTGATGATGAAGCCTGAAGTTAGGTTAGGTTACCGCACCGGAACTCTATAATAAATTAATGTAATCTAACCGTGTTTGGGATTATTAGAATTGTCATGAGATGCACTCTGGCTATAAGGTATTTAAGTTTGGCTGAGGGGTACTTTTTAGTGGTGGTATCATAACTAAAAAGTGTAAAATAAAAAACTTTAAAAAAAAAATACAACCGACTTCAAAGTAAAAAAAAAACACTGAAAAGTGCAAAATAACTTTAATTTCGGAAGTCGGTGTTAAATAGCGAAGAGACAAAACTATTAAAGAAACACCGACTTCTGAAATTAAAGTTATTTTGCACTTTTCAGTGTTTTTTTTTTTACTTTGAAGTCGGTTGTATTTTTTTTGTAAAAAGTTTTTTATCTGACTGAAATATCGAAGAATGCCGTTTCATCTAAATACTCAAACCTATAGAATACCTGCCTCATAAAATATCCCTTTGAGCTTATTATAATAACCTCAAAGGGATCGGTCGTCGCTTATTTGTAAAAATATTAGTTCTCCAGTATAATCTATATAATTATATAAAAAGAAAAACAAAATGATCAACAGACAGACCGAAACTACTAAAAACTAGGGAGGTAAAGTTTTGAACAAGGTTTCCTTGTATAACGTAGACGAGCACTAAGAGAGGATTTGGTAAAACGGGGGTTCAAAGTTTGTATAATTGGAAAAACCATGAAAGTAGGTTTTTCCAATTATACAAACTGCGGCTGTCAGAAGCTAGTATAGATATCTTCAAACTATACTTCTATCTCCATAATGGAAGTAAAAAGACACGACAAAATTTTAGAATGCATATTATTGGATGACACATACACTACATGCGACCATTTGCAGATATATTTTGAATGGATTTAAAAGAGTTTCAATTCCAAGGTTTTTTTTAGATCGCTGTTGTACATAGGCTTGTTGTATACTGTACTTATGTATATTGTGATACTACTCTCATTTCCTAGTCATTTCAGGATCTGGACGTCCCAAACTAAGAGAAGGGAAGGTCAAACGAGTAATTGTTAAATTGATTATTTTAGTGTTTACAAATAATTATAAATAGTTCAGTATATTTTTAAATTAGTCCTATAATTGTATATCTGATTCCGGTAGTAAAAGACAAGATTGCTTCTCCTTAAAGACTTGCTGCAAAAACTGGACCACCACAAAAATAATGGTGTACGCTTATAATTTTTATAAGGTTATGCTTCCGAGTTGGTCCCATAGAAATATTGTTATGATCTGATCATGAACTTCGAAGATATGGAATAGAACTCCTCATAGAATTACAGCAGAACCGTCGTAACAAGTAAAATTGCTTTGTTTATACGTGTAGTCGATGACTGACTGAAAGTAGAGGGGGAATATATCGAACTGATCTGATGATGAAGCCTGAAGTTAGGCACCGGAACTCTGTAATAAATTAATGTAATCTAACCGTGTTTGGGATTATTTAAGTTTGGCTGATGGGTACTTTTTAGTGGTGGTACCATAACTAAAAAGTGTAAAATAAAAAACTTTTACAAAAAAAAATACAACCGACTTCAAAGTAAAAAAATACAATGAAAAGTGCAAAATAACTTTAATTTCAGAAGTCGGTGTTAAATAACGAAGAGACAAAACTATTATAGAAACACCGACTTCCGAAATTAAAGTTATTTTGCACTTTTCAGTGTATTTTTTACTTTGAAGTCGGTTGTATTTTTTTTTGTAAAAGTTTTTTATTATGTAAAGAATCTGTGTACAAACATAACTGTATCATGAAAAATCACAAAGTTATAAGCTTTGTATTATTTATTTATTTATTTATTAAAACTTAATGCACTAGTAATAAATACTGTACAAAGGCGGACTTAATGCCTGAATGCCTGCCTGTATGTTACCTGGTGGTCCGCACAAATACATGGTCACCGGGTCATCCGGGCGACTTGCTTCCGCACCCAGCTGTGCGCTAGTGCCTAATGCCCGCTGCGACCTGTGTTGTACTAAGTGTCGGTGGTGTCCAACTTGTGACCTTTTTAAATATTTTTGGGAAAAAAATTAACATTACGTAAAACTTATTGTAATTGATTCAGTTACTGATTTTGAACAAACTATTCAGGTTTCGCATATATTAAAAACTAGCTGTTGCCCGCGACTTCGTCCGCAAATACACACTATATTTCTAACACTATTTGTTTTTGCGGATAAATCATAAACCAAAATTTTACTTTTCTTTTAATACTTCTCTGTAAACCACATTTCTAGTCCTACTTTCAGGAGCCAAAATGTACAGAGATTCAGGACTGGTGACGCGGGAGTGAGCGATCTACAGCTAACCGTGTGAGAAGCAGCCGGTCCTGAGATCAACACCTGCAGCCTTTAGATTATTATTATTGCGAAGCATACGCTTACAGGGAACTGCACACGCTTGAATTGGAAGGGGTAATTGTGAGAGATTAGTGGTATGCGCTATAAACACTGTTTCCTCGACGCTACAACCCTTTAGAATTTCCACCTCAATAATATTTGAGAGACGACTTTGAGCTAGGTCCAGTTACATAGCTTAGGTGGAGTTAAATTCCGTAGCACCATGATCGGGACACCGACCTTCAGCTGGATAGTATGCGCCGGTAGTCCACTTGCCGTTCCAATACAGAAACTCTACGGGATAATATATAGCGTCATCTTGCTCTACAACAGTATTTATAGAGGTATAGAAATACCACTTCGTTCGCATCAATTTGCAAGAGAACGCTTTCGTTAATTGCTGCAGCTTGCTCATTTTTGGGTGTTAAAATGGCCCGTTCACACACCCAAGAATTCTCTTGTTGCGGTATTTGACCGACGTCCCCGTACACCAGACAAATTAATTCTTCAATAGTGGGAACTACTTTGCTTAGAGTCTCTGGTAGGCGCATTTCAGCGCTCTCTTCTGGTAAGTTGCCTTCACCAAACTTTTAAAAGTTCATCCAAGAATTCTTGAGTGTATCCGCCTAACTGAGCTCGCATGTTAATGGTCAAGCGCAGTCTGTAAACTCGTGACCATGATTCGATCGTTTCAACGAAGCATTCACCTCGTCAGCCCTAATTTCTCGCGACACCACAGGCAAAGTTTGCCGAAAATCGTAGCTAAACAAAACAGTGACACCTCCCATCACATCTTGATCCCTGCGTATGTCCTGCAGGGTTCTGTTTACAGCCTTCAGTACTTTTCTATATCATAGTACATTCATCCCATACGATTAAAGAGCAATCCTTGAGTACCCAACCTTTGTCACAGTTGCGTGATAGCCCACACACTGGCATTTCGTTGCTCTCTAAATCGACGGGAATGTTAAACATTACGTGCGCTGTTTTGTCCCCTGGAAGCAGTGTGGTAGCAATTCCAGAAGAGGCAGTCGCAATTACTATTTTGCCTTGTCTCCTTATTTCTGCAAGGATGCCAGTGGTAATGAATGTTTTTCCTGTTCCACCAGGAGCATTAATTGGGCACGCCATAATTATGGTGGTAAATCCCCTCTTTGAGGAGTGGCTGGAAAGGCAACACGGCGTCCTTACCTTCCGCATGACGCAGGTCCTCACCGGACATGGTAAGTTCGGGAGGTTCCTGCACCGGATTCGTGCGGAAGAAACGCCCGGGTGTCACCATTGTGTGGACCACCCGGAGGACACGGTGGAGCACACGATGGAGGTGTGTCCCGCTTGGGCAGAGCAACGCCGTGCCCTCGTGGGGGCGATCGGCGGCAGCGATCTCTCGCGCCGGGTCTTGGTACAGGCCATGGTCCGGAGCGAGGAGGAGTGGCAGGCGGTCGCCTCCTTGTGCGAAGCAGTAATGCTAGCAAAGGAGGCGGCCGATCGCGTGAGGATTCCGATCCCGATTTCCGGCCATCGTAGGCGCAGGCTTGCAGACGGCGAGCAATGGGTGGCTCGCCGTCCGACCATCCGGTAACCGTCTGGACCGAGCCCAAGTCGTCGACGGCGCGTGCTGTTCCACGCGCGCCTCAAGGAGATGTCAGCAACTGTAGGGGCCTAGCAGGGTCGAAGCTTACTGGGGCCAAGGGTCTGATTCTGAAAGGAAGACTCGGCCCTGGTACGAAAGGCAACGAAGGAACAGGAGTGGGTTTTTAGTCAGTAAAAGTCTGACACTATCTCCCGCCCCGCCCAAGGGCGGGGGATGTCATAAGATGATTTTCCCACCGAAAAAAAAAAAAAAAACCAGGAGCATTAATAAAAAATATTTTACCCTGGCTGAGCCTAACGCTTTGTATAACGATGTTAAAAATGCAGAGACATTTTGTTCTGAGGCGAACTTAGAGTCGTGATCATTGACGATATCACCCCGATTTCCTCGGTCTTGATATGCCAATGATTGCGGGGCCGATAATCCATATTCGACCAGTCCAGTGGATTGCCACCGATGGAAACGACCACGTCTTGAAGTGAACCTAGACAACTATTCGAAACGCGTTCGTTGTTCTGTTCAATGTCACCCTCAGTAGTACACCTTGAAGCACGTAAAAAGTCTTCGGACAGATGATGGCGATGATTTACCCACAACTGACCTTTTTTTTTCGGTGGGATAATCATCCAATGACATCCCCCGCTCTTGGGTGGAGCGTGAGATAATGTCAGACTTTTACTGACTAAAAACCCACTCCTGTTACTTCTTTGCCTTCGTTCTAGGACCCCGGGGTTCTCTTTCGCATCACATGGCCCCAGTAAGCTTCGACCCTGCTGGGCCCCTACGGTTTTGCTGACATCTCCTTGAGGCGCGCGTGGAACAGTACGCGCCGTCGACAACTTGGGCTCGGTCCGGACGGTTACCGGATGGCCGGACGGCGAGCTACCCATTGCTCGCCGTCCGCAAGCCAACGCCTACGGTGGCTGAAAATCGGGATCAGGACGGTGGCTGGGGCGTGAAGGCCGTACTCTCGCACGTGCGGCTGCCTCCTTTGCTAGCATTACTGCTTCGCAGAAGGAGGCGACCGCCTGCCACTCCTCCTCGCTCCAGGCCCGGCGCGAGAGATCACTGCCGCCGATCGCCCCCACGGGGACACGGCAGTGCTCTGCCCAGGTGGGGCACACCTCTACCGTATGCTCCACCGTGTCCTCCGAGCGGTCCACATAATGGTGGAACCCAGGCGTTTCTTCCGCACGAATCCGGTGCAGGAAGCTCCCGAACTTACCATGTCCGGTGAGGACCTGCGTCATGTGGAAGGTAAAGACGCCATGTTGTCTTTCCAGCCACTCCTCAAAGAGGGGACTTACCGCCATAATTGTGGCGTGCCCAGCACTGGGTTTCGACGTCGCTGTCGTCATTCCACCATGAGACCCACAACCGACCTGGGTTCGTGACTCCACAAAATACTAAAATAATGGCAAACAAATGTCGCAGTCGTCTGGGGCTATCGATGACGCTGGCCTCCGTCACTGTCAGTGTTGTCCCAGTGTTGATCGTGATGACGTTGAGGCCCGTACAGTTTGAAGTGTAAAGCAATCATCGCAAATAATAACACTATCCATTATTGGGATGAACGGTGTAAACCCTTCCCAATGCGGTGTCTTTAAAGTGATGATAGAAGTTCTGAAGTTAAATTTAAAAATAATATGATGTAGTACTGTAAAAGAAATCAATGAAGTTTTTAACTCGCTTCGATATTAATACGAATTGATTACTTTCTAGAGATACAAATAATACGTATAAATATATCAACGTTTTGTTAGATACGTATATGCAAAAACTAATTTTGTGATTGTGTTTCAGTGTCCTTCGCTAATTTTTTTTTTTTTTTCAAAAATAATACGACTTTTGTACAATTTCATTTCTATAGATTATATTTCATTCGAAGTAAAAAGTAGTAAGAAAACAAAAATAAGTAAGCAATAAATAAATAAAAAATAAAAGAAAACAATCCCGAAAGATTACGCGAGGTTTGAACTTGTAACGTAGCAAACGCGGATCCAAAACAATCACAAAAATATTAACTGTATCTGGGGATCGAAGTCAGAGAGATTGTCGTTCAATACCGTCCAAAATGTTGATTTTGGAATATTGCTCACCCCCCATAGCAAAAAGCGTGATAATATGTGGCCTAACAGTTGACCCGGCCTATAAGGATTATGTGTGCAAAATTTGAACCGGATTGGTTCAGTAGTTTTTGCGCCAATTAATACCTTTTAAACAGTTTCCCATGGCCCTAGCCCCTACGGTTTGCTGATGATGCCCGGGGCATCTCCTGTCGCGGCGGCTGGTGTGTGAGGATGTATGTTCCGGGCCATAGCCTAAACCAGGGCCTGACGCGAGAAGTCGATGTCGACGATCGCTTCCACTAGGTCATGGCGGTGGCAGTGCTCCTCCCTAGCGGGGCACGCTTCCACCATATTATTATACTCCACCGTGTCCACCGGGTGGTCCGCGCAATTAGTATACTATAATAAATTATTATGAAGAGGTAGCAATTTCTATAGTCATTATTTTGTATTGAAATTAGTCCCAATTAAAATAACTCAATACCTAACCCTCTTTTCAAGATTTTACCTAGTAAACAACATAAATGACATAAATTTATTATTATTACAACTACGATTAAAAATTGATATCCTTTCAAGGTTTTTTTAATTGTCAACATTCTTATTTTAAATTTAGGTACTTGTAATCTATATTAAGTTGGTATTTATTTTATTTCTGTATCAAAACAGACTGTCGAATTATGAACAAAATATGCACCTGTATTGTTTCCTGTATCCATAAATCAACTTATAAATATTCATGTCATTCATTTATCCACAATTGCATTCCTATTTTTGTATTACTTCATTTTAAAATAAATTACAAAAAATAAAAGTCATCCGCAATTAAATACAAGAAAATGTCGACTAAAAATCGATAAAGTTATAACACCGATTCATTTCAATAATGCAAAAGTCAATGACACTTAAAATTTTATTTTATTTTTGTATGACACTTGAATCATTTTTTTTAACCGACTTCAAAAAAAAAGGAGGAGGTTATCAATTCGGTTGTATTTTTATGGACCGATTTGCAAATTTTTTTTTTCCCTTTATAGGATATGCTTCCAGATTGGTCCCATTTTTTTCAAAATCCAGTTCTGATGATGGAATCCATGAGGAATTGAGGGAACTCCTCAAAAATTATAGGCAACCCTATGGTAATTTTAGTATTTTCATCAAGAACTTAAGCATTTACAGTCAAAAAGTAACATTTGATGAAGTGGAACTGATGAAGAAGACCAGAAATGGTCAAAGGAACTTCATACTCAAATAGATATCACAATGAAGATATAGTTAAGCGACTATGACAATACAAATAAATGAATGATTCTGAATAGTTACGTTGAAAATGGTATCATCGAAGTGATCTGATGATGATGATGGAGCCGGAAGGTAGGTACTGGAACTCCGTAATTAATCAATGTAACCTAGCCGTGTTTGGACTTATTAGAATTGTCATGAGATGCACTTTGGCTATAAGGTACTATCGAACTGATCTGATGATGGAGCCGGAAGGTAGACACAGGAACTCCGTAATTAATCAATGTATCCTAGCCGTGTTTGGGCTTATTAGAATTGTCGTGAGATGCTCTTTGGCTATAAGGTACTATCGAACTGATCTGATGATGGAGCCGGAAGGAGGAAGGTAGACACAGGAACTTTATAATAAAACAATGTAACCTAGCAGTATTTGGGTTAATTGGAATTGTCATGAGAAATAGTCACTCTGTTTATAAGTGTATCGCAACTAAAAAGTGTGAAATAAAAACTTTTTAGAAAAAAAAATAACCGACTTCACTAAAAAAAAAACACTAAAAGGATCAAAATAACTTTAATTTCGGAAGTCGGTGTTAAATAAGAACAAACAATACCGAGAAACACCGACATCCGAAATTAAAGTTATTTTGATCCTTTTAGTGTTTTTTTTTAGTGAAGTCGGTTATTTTTTTTTCTAAAAAGTTTTTTTATTTTCATCATGCAAGACCATAAACAAAGAATTGAAATATTTATTTTGGGGGATGTGATGAATGTTTTTCAAACCAAACTGATCTTCTATTAAAGGTAAGCACGGAAAGTCCATAACCAAATAATGTATTCTAGCCATGTTTGGGCTTTTACGGATCTTCATGGCACTCTAGATATGGGATACCATTAAATTGATCTGATAATGAAGCCGTAATGATACTTGAACTCCATAATAAAACAATGTTTTCAAGTCTTATTTTGGCTTATTAGAATTGTGATAAGATGATAAGATCACAGCACAGCTAAACCTTAATGATTTTATTTTAAGTATTTCTTTATTCACTTAAACATAAAATGGTTGAAGGTCAATAGGTGTTTTCGACATAGAACATGAACAAAGTAAAAATTTAATTTATACACGGCAGTCATACACTCATCTCATAGCACTACAGACAGACAAGATATTTTTTTTGGGCTCAGCAATGCTATTCTCTAAGATAACAGCCTTAAGCGCAGCGTTGGCAGTAGCGACGAAATCCAAATACGTAGGTACATAGGATTAACAATTCAATGGATTTCGTCGGTGCGGACAGCGCTGCGCTCAAGGTTGTTTTCTTAAAGAATAGCACTACAGGTGGTTTGTGAGGTGGTGAGGTGGAGGTGGTTTTTTTTTTTTCGGTGGGAAAATCATCTTATGACATCCCTCGCTCTTGGGCGGAGCAGGAGATAGTGTCAGACTTTTACTGACTAAAAACCCACTTCTGTTCCTTCGTTGCCTTTCGTACCAGAGCCGAGTCTTCCTTTCAGAATCAGACCCTTGGCCCCAGTAGGCTTCGACCCTGATGGCCCCTACAGTTGCTGACATCTCCTTGAGGCGCGCGTGAAATAGTATGCGCCATCGACGACTTGGGCTCGGTCCGGACGGTTACCGGACGGTCGGACGGCGACCCACCCATTGCTCGCCATTCGCAAGCCCCCGCCTACGGTGGCCGGAAATCGGGATCAGAATCCCGGCGGCGGTTGGGGCGTGAGGACCGTTGCCTCACGCGATCGGCCGCCTCCTTTGCTAGCATTACTGCTTCGTAGAAGGAGGCGACCACCTGCCACTCCTCATCGCTCCGGACCATGGCCTGTACCAAGGCCCAGCGCGAGAGATCACCGCCGCCGATCACCTCCACGAGGACACGCGTTGCTCTTCCCAAGTGGGGCACACCTCCGAGGTGGAGGTGGTGGAGGTACGACTCTCAGAAACGGCAAACACGGTCTGTGCCTTCGATTACGGCTATAGTTGATCGGACCAAACAGTTCGTATAGCTCGTCATGCGGTTCAGAAAGATCTATTTTCTCTTGAAATATCTTACAAATATTAATGATTTGGTAATTTTGCTTCTAGCCTTAATGATGCACAAGTTCTATAATAGTAAGGTATCTACAGAATATAACCATTGAAACCGCATCTCAAGAGAAATTGCCTCAATTCCTCATGAATTTAATCATCAGGACTGAATTGAAATGAAAATGGGACTAATCTGGAATCCTTTCTAATAAAAAAAGAACATTCCAATCGGTTTGGTAAAGGTAATAAACATAGATAAAATACAAACGAATTGAGAACCGGGTCTTTTTTTTTGAAGTTGGTTAAAAATTACGCTAGTCTACCATTTTTTTAAAATGCAACATGTATGGCCATAGATGTGTCGATATAATATAGGTCCTTTACCTATGAAAGTGCCGTTTTTTCAAACAGTTTGATTTGAAGTGTTATATTATCTTTGGATTGACTTGGAACTATAAGTTCAAATAAACTTTATGTTAAAGTTACGTTATTCTTTTTTCGAAATTAGGTATTTATTGGTTTCTTAGTGTTTTGTATTTTTTGTAATATCGCAGTACTAAAAACAAGTCATGTAATCACATTCATTACTTACTTTTTTATTTATTGACTTATTTTTTTACTCGCTTTTTATAAGGGCAGGAAAGAGACAGAGTGCATTGCATTTCAAATGTTTCCAATTGTATGGTTAACCCAAAAAAGTTACTTTATCTCATGCACGTCACCTCTACGAGTACCACGCATACGCATCACCTGCACAAAGTGCAATTTTGCTTAGTTTTCACGCAGCAAATTTTGGTGAGTAGTGGTGGCCGAGTGGTAATGGCCCCGACTTACGAGTTGTAGCTCGCGGGTTCAAACCCAACCAGGCGCATTATTTTGTGTAATTTATTTCATCACCACTGCTCTCAAACGGTGAAGAAAAACATCGTGAGGAAACCGGCATGCCCTAGAACCAATAAATCGAAGACATGTGACATTCACCAACCCGCACTGGGCCTGCGTGTTGGATTACGGCCCATCCCCTCTCCTAGAGAGGAGGCTTGAGTCCCAGCAGTGGGAACATAAAGGCTGATGTTTATGCTATTATCACGCAGCAAAACCTAACCAACGACAAGATTTATAACTGTAGGCTATAATCTATAACTTCGTGTAAAAATCACAGAAATTTAATATATTACATGTCTATAAATAGTATTGCTTGGTTATTGGCAAAACTAACATGTTAAACAAAGAATAACTTTGTGTGGACTAAGATTTGGAACTTGGTGCCATAGCAACATTTATTCAGCTCAAAAATACCTACCTATCGGACGATGCAACACACACAGCTCTAAGGAAGGTGGGCCCAGAATTTGCATCCTCATTTGATCGAATAAAAATTATCTGGTATTTATGCATTACTAAGAAAAAGAAATTAATCTGACCATGGCGAATTTCTAGTTTTCCTCAAGTAATATCTATTAGCTTTACTAAAGCTTCAATGAGCCCTGCCACCAGGCCGACCTTTATTACTTATTACTCACAGTAAGTTGTGGGAAGGAGTGCGTATAACAGTCAATCTTTCATGGTTTTGGGAAAGAGCGGGTAATTATAGAAAAAATTATACACAAAAATATTAATTTAATTAATTTATTGATTACATTCATTTTAAAGCTACAATCGTTCACTGAATTACAACTGTGTACTAATCTATCTAATACTATTTTCTTATCACAAACTTAAGATAAATTAATAACTAATTTTTAGCAGATTTATTTGATTTTAAATTAAATCTTATTCTATAAGTATCGTTTACTGTTATTGAAGCAGTAGTATAATTATTATCATTGTCAATTTTCTCATTAGTTAGTTCCTTTCCGTTTTGGTAGAGTTTTTTATCTACTTCATATAAATCGTTCTTGGTTTCGTTATTCATTTTGATTTGTTTGTTGTTTTCAGCTTTAGCAGATGCCTTCTTGTTGTAAGTCCTTATATAAAAGCTCCCAAAGAGATATAGGAAAAGGAATACGTTAACGGCCATAGCAACGATCATTATGTAAGAAGGTTTGCAATCTGAAGTCACGCAGGCCACTCCAAAATGGGTGAGTATGAGGACGAACTGGATCTGAAATAGTTCAAAAGTTAGTTACTTCAAAGAAATGATTTGATAAACTTAGGTTTAAAAGAGAGTAGTATAGGAATTGTCTAAACAATTCGGTATTTTCCACGTTTGGTTTGTACAATATTTTATGCGCTACAACCAATACACTGAAAAGACGAAAAATTTAGAGATAAGAAATGTTTTTCTAGCATCCAAATCAGTTATAAAAAATACTACTTCGTTAAGTAGTAATTAGTATTTCAAATATTGGTATGTCAAAGAGTAGGAGAATGGTAGTCCATTCGATATCTCTTTTTAACCGACTTCAAAAAGGAGGAGGTTCTATGTTCGGCTGAATGTATGTTTTTTTTATGTATGTTCACCGATTTCTCGGTCAATTGTGGATCGATTTAGAATTTTTTTTTTTTGATTGAAAGGTTATGCTTCCAAGTTGGTCCCATAGAAATATTGTTATGATCTGATCATGAGCTTCGAAGATATGGAACAGACCTCCTCATAGAATCACATCAGAACCGTCGTAACAAGTAAAATTGCTTTGTATAAACGTGTAGGCGATGACTGACTGAAAGAAGAGGGGGAATATATCGAACTGATCTGATGATGAAGCCTGAAGTTAGGCACCGGAACTCTGTAATAAAATAATTTAATTTAACCGTGTTTGGTATTATTAGAATTGTCATGAGATGTACTCTGGCTATAAGGTATTTAAGTATGGCTGAGGGGTACTTTTTAGTGGTGGTACCATAACTAAAAAGTGTAAAATAAAAAACTTTTTACAAAAGAAATAAAACCGACTTCAATGTAAAAAAAACACTGAAAAGTGCAAAATAACTTTAATTTCGGAAGTCGGTGTTAAATAACGAAGAGGCAAAACTACTATAGGAACACCGACTTCCGAAATTAAAGTTATTTTGCACTTTTCAGTGTTTTTTTTTACTTTGAAGTCGGTTGTATTTTTATTGTAAAAAGTTTTTTATATACACGGATAATTTATTGAAGGTGACATCAAATGTTAGTATGTGGTTAGTTAAGTCCAATATATAAAGCCTTGAGCACAGGCGTAGGGTAGCCAACCTTTCGGTATTTTACATGATGCATTTTGGAGAGTGGCGCGGGGATTGCATGACTAGATTCTATAATTTCATTTCTACTATCGGACAACCCTACGTACGGCGAGTATTCACCCTTACGTTGTTGAAACCTCTACGGTCCGGACTACGCGTTTCGCCTCGTTGTTTATACCGCGTACATCGAAGGACTGGAACAATTTGCCTGCTGCAGTTTTATTGTCCGATTATAATTTGGGTGTCTTCAAGGCTAGATAGAATAGGCTCTTAATAAACTAGTGCGCCTCACCATCAACGATTGCATCACTGCTTACCACCAGGTGGATTGTAGCCAAGCACTAGTTTATATCAATAAAAAAAATGTGCGTCCTTTTTCTGGTATTTAACTATTTCCCTTTCCACAAGATTTCAAAAGTCTCAGTCATTTATGATAAAGTTATATTTTTACACATATTGCTTTTTATACGTACATATTGCTCCCAAAAATAACAGATATGGCATGACCAACTTACCAACTGCATAGAAGTAATATACTTCTTCCACCACAAATACTTCGTCAGACTTGGAATTGAAGACAGTCCATAGTAAGTATACATGATAACATGGACAAAGGAGTTCAGCATCCCCAGGAACAGGAGAGCATAAGTTGGCTCGTACTTCAGGGCAGTCCATGTGACGACAACCATCAAAGTATGGTGGTAGACGTGGAGGAAGCTGACTTGGTTGTATTTCTTTCGAAGCACGAAGAATACTGTGTCGAGAAGTTCAGATAACTTGGCTATTAGGTAGTAATACATTGCTGCTGTTAGCTGAAATTTTAAAATTATTTTTAGTTATCACTACTTTATCGTGAAACCGAAAAACGGAGCGTTAGAAGGCCTCCCACAAGGTGAACCTACGACCTGGTGAGAGTCGCGGGAATGCGGTGGATGCAAGACGCACAGGATCGGTCGTTGTGTCGACGCTTGGGAGAGGCCTATGTCCAACAGTGGACGTCTTTCGGCTGAAATGATGATGACAACCGAGACCAACGTCTTTACTTTGCTTTCTGAGGTTCGGGGTATCAGTAATGTTTTAGATAAATTTAGAAAAGTACATATGAATTCAAAAATTCACATTGGTAATTGCTCGGTTCGGAACCCGCAACCTCTTTCATGAGAGTGCTGTAGCCACTGGATCATCATGGCTTCACACATCATCATTGTAATGTGGTATTGACCTTATTGACCGTATCCGCGTCCAAGGACTCTGTCATCAGTCACATTGGCAGACGATATAATTGCCATCTCAGATCCTGGGTTAGGCTGGCACTAGAATGTAGGGATTGGTACAACAAAACATAGGCATTTACCTAGCAGTGGGCAAATTCGAGCTGTGGATGATGATGATGATGATATGAAATTATAAATGTTTTACAAGTCTGTTAATTCAAAAATTCAAAGATTCAAAGCATTTTATTTCAAATAAACCATTTACAGGCACTTTTAAAATGTCAAGAAGTCAGTCAGTCAGAAAAAAAAAAGATGCTAATTGCACATTCCAAAGCGTAGATCTCTATCGAGAAGAATGTGCAAGAAACTCCATGGACACTCTTTTCAATCATGTTTTGTAATTATAAATATCTCTGTTACATGTTGCATGTGAGAACAATGTAAATAAAGTAAAAATAAAAACTAAATATAGATATTAAAGTAGCAACTGGCAGCTAAGAGATGACCAATTTCAACTGACAGCGCCCTTTCACGGACATGACGCTAATATTAGCACCACTCAGCTCAACCATTTTGAAGGGAACCGAATGATCCAAATAATGTGGCTTACAACTTGCTTTCTAAAAAACTTTGGCTATATCACCTCAAACGACTTTGTAGAATCGAAAACAGTACTTGCCACCAAAGTAAGAGAGAGAGAGAGAGAGAGAGAGAGAGAGAGAGAGAGAGAAAGAAATATGCTTACACTTCTTCTGTTGTATTCCGTTTCCATGACACAGGTTTTTGGTAACAATCCATTCTCTGACATCATACTTACACACTGGAATAACAAAGAAAAAATTATTAACACTTAATTAATGAGGAACATTGCAGGAGGCGTTATGTAGCGCACTTATTTCTTTATTGTAAGTGTCTGAGTTCTAAATAAATGGGTAGTAATAAAAGCTCCGACAAAAAAAGAAGAATTGTCCTTACTCAAAATATTAAATCTACTGCCTAAAATACTAACTTTCCGACTATTTTTGTCCGAATAAAAATGACGAAACGACCGAATGAGATACTGAAATCTTCGAAAAATAAACATGACTGTTTATTGCTATAATACTTTTCTACCAGCATAAATTACGTTCTACTGAAAACTATGCTTTGTAATTTTTATCTTTACTTGCCTACTATTAATTCATAAATTACCTTTCATATTTCATAGACCGTGTGTGTTTTCAATCTTTCTTTTGTTTTCTTTTTCTTTCTTTATAACTATAACCACAAAAGCATTGCAGTTAGTTACAAACAATTTGACCTGCGTTTTTATTGCGTGGTCATTGACCTGATTAACCTACTTACCTACATTTATTTGGAACCCTCTACCTTCCCCTTACATAATGACTGGGTTAAAATACATTCCTTTGCCGTAACCATTTGATATTGAAACACATAGGTTTACGAGTATCATAAAAGTTACCCCCCTTTTTTATTTAGGGTGGAAAATCGTCAAATAACTTTTTCCGCTCTGGGTAGACGCGGTAACAATTTCAAACAATATTGCATCGCTAGCTAATTCCTTATCTTAATCTATATTATAAAACAATGTCTTGTTCGTTACACCATTTATAACTCAAGAACGGCTGAACCGATTTTGATTGAATGATATTTGCTTTGTTGGATTTATACATCGAATGAAAAAAAAAATGACAGCAACTGTCAAATACATTCGACTCTCTAGCCATTCCTTCGTTCGGTCAATCATTCCATCATTCGTTGACTACCTATTAAGGTCTTTTTACACAGCATGGGCGGGATGACAGCAGAATGAATATATGCATCTTTAAGGGTCGTCGCACACAGGCCATCTGCCACAACCACAAAACGCCGCCAACAACATATTTCCTATAGTTCTCATACATTTTTTTCTTGTTGCCCGCACTGGCCACTAAACGCCGATACAAAACGCCGTCACACGCCACTCGCGCATTTAAACCTTCTTCGTCAGAGTTCATTATGATACTGCGCGTATGGGTTAAAAAAAAGTAGCAGCCACCGGCCACAAGTGGCTTTCGCACGCTTCAGGTTCCTTTGTGGCCGTCTAGCTTCTCGTGGCGGCGTTTGTGGCTACCCTAAGATGAGAGAAAAGGATAGGTAGCAACATTGTATGAATGCGACATTTGTCACTCGCACCATCTTATAGCAAAACCACACTTACCACATATAACAAGAAACACGATATTACGACTTGGACAGCATTGTAAAGCGGTATTACATGTTGTAATTTTAATGGTTCTTGGTTCTTCATCAAGGCTGGTCCTATCTTCAGTACAAACAGTAGGTATGAAGCTAATATTAATACCACTGGTAGCGGTGAACCCATTAGGAACCAAGTGTTTACGAAGTCCGCTGTAAAATAAGGATAAATGTGTTTAGTAAATAAAATTTCAGATAAAAGTTAAATAATCATCAAAATATCAGCATCAGGTGTGTAGCGACATCTATGGCGTCGCATAAGAACTAATCCTGCATCGGGCAATTAAAGTTTTCCGCGCGATTAGAACACATAGAACAGCCCAAAATCATCTATCGGGCAGTTGCCCACCAGACATAATACCCGTCTGGTTGGAGGATCCTCCCTTTTCAACGGAGGTTTGCGGGACTTTACTCTTTGTTCCGCATACCTCCAAAGGTGTATCGTCTGACACATGCTGAGCTGAACTTCCAGATGCACACCGCACTATGGCTCCGTATTTCTTGTTTTTGTCTAAGTACCTACATTTTTTTAGGTGGGAAATCATCCAATGTCTTCTCTCGCTCTAGAGTTGAGCGGAAGGCGTGTCAGACTTTGACTGACTAAAACCCACTTCTATGTTCCTTCTTTGCCTTGATTTATTTGATGTCAAAATTCATATCGTTTGTCTTATTAACAACAGCTTTGAGGTTTTTTAACTTCATTTTTGATGAAGATTTTTAGCTATTGCATGAATGAATATTCTCTATTGCCCACAAGCAAAGACATGAAATATAATATACATATGTTTTTCAACACACTCAAAAATAATAAGTAAATCTTTTTATACATAATAATGCTATAACAGAGGCGTATCATTTCCAAAAGCATTTCAATATTCAACTAACAGAAGAAGAGCACGACTACTCAGGCCCAGCTGAACTGAGAGTCTACACGGATGGATCAAAGACAGATACTGGCACGGGAGTTGGAGTCTTCTCCAATGACCTCAATATCAGAATATCCAGAACGCTAGGAGAATTCAACACCGTCTATCAGGCGGAATGTGTTGGTATAATCCTAGCGGCTCACGCCATAGAAACTAGGAATGTAACGGACACACACATTCGGATACTCTCCGATAGTGCCTCAGTCCTACAATCCCTAGGCAAAAACTCTACCACCTCGAAAATTATACAAGAATGCCACTCAGCACTGGAAAGTGTCACAGTGCCGAAACGCAATACGGTGACACTACAGTGGATCAAAGCTCATAGTGGCTCACTGGGCAACGATGTGGCGGACGAACTGGCCAGGAGAGGATCTGGGGCGGTGGCCTTCGGGCCCGAACCAATTGTGCCGGTCCTCTTTGGTCAGCTGCGTAGTTGGCTACGTGAACACACGCATATACAAGCAGAGCGCTGGTGGACCTCGACACCAGGATGCAGGCAGGCCAAGGAGGCCCTGCCACATCTCAATAAAGCCCTCACCAAAAAACTCATAAAACTGGACAGAGGCGGCCTGCGCCTGGTGACGGGGACCATCACCGGAAACTGCACACTGAATAAGCACCTCCACACAATAGGCATCACAGACAGTCCCCTGTGCAGAGCATGTTTGGAGGGGGAGGAGACAATGGCACATGTGCTCCTAGACTGCACAGGTGTCACTGAAATACGCACACGAACCTTAGGATCCCCAAGCTCCCTTATTGATGTCCTGAAAAACCTGAGAGGTCTTATCTGTTTTAGGAGAGAGGTGGGCTGGTTGGAATAAGCCCACCTAAGATTATGGCTGCCATGGCCCACGTACAATGGTCCACATAGGACTAAGTGCGGAAACCATACAGAAATAGAATAGAATAGAATGCTATAACAAATTGACAAAAAATAAAATGTGGCGTCACATTTTACTTTAATTACGTTCTAGTGAGAAAAGTGCACTAGAGCGAAACACACTACGTATCTATTCGTAAAATCGGTAAAGAGCAGGAGCGAATTTTTGAGCGAGTTGAAAATATCTTTGCCTATGATCACTAAACTTCAGTGGCAGAGGGTAGAGCACATTGCTTGTTGAACAGATGGTCGATGGGGATATAAGAAAACGCATCATTGGAAGGCCTCCCACAAGTTGGACCTATGACCTGGTGAAGGCCGTGGGAATTCGATGGATGCGAGACGCCGACCGGTCATTATGGCGACACTTGGGCTCCCCCAAGTGTCTGTGCCTGTGCCTCCGCCTATGTCCAACAGTGGACGTCTTTCGGCTGAAATGATGATGACGATTATCACTATGCCGATACTTTAAATTAGGTGATGTTATAGAGTTGGATTTAGTTACATTAACAGGTAAATTTATAATAATCTAATTCTTGTTCTTTATGGAAATAGCGGTAAGAAAGAACTGATAATATAATTAGTCTTCGTGTTCAAAAATCATAAGCAGTTAGTTTGTGGTACCAATCTTAATGCGTGCTTACTTACTTGAATATTTCATAGTGTTGTGTCAATTCCAATAAAAAAAAAATATATATAAAACTGTTACGTTTAGGTAGTAATGTGTCCGTTACATAGCAAGGACGTTAACTATTACCTTAAACTGTTTAATAAGCCTATATAAACAAAATGTCGCCAAAATATTTGCCACAAAATTTAGGAAAGCCCCGGCCCTGACAAGTCAAGTTTCGTCTATGATTCATGCGCCTACGATTAAAGTGTAAAGTGAAAATCTGTAAATTTTCCTAAATAATGAAATATATTATGAGCCTTAGTATGACGTGCTACATTCATTAAATTTCGTTGTGAGAGAGATAGAGAGCTTTTAAGATTCTTGGAATAGCGTTTTTTTTTTAATAGATATAAACTAGTGCTTGACTGCGATCCCACCTGAAGGTAAGCACCACCACTGGTGGCAATGATTTAATTGTTGACGGTGAGGCGCACCTAAATTCCTAAATTATAATCGGACGGGAAGACCGCAGCAGGCAAATTGTTCCAGCCCTTCGATGTACACGGTATAAACGACGAGGCGAAACGCGTAGTCCGGACCGTAGAGGTTTCAACAACGTAAGGGTGGATACCTACTCTCCTTGTGGCTCAGTATACAAGCAACAAGGGTCTTTTTGGGGATTAAGAAGTGAAGGTCGAGGTCGGTTTGCGGATGGTACAACATCCATTACATACCGAATGTCTTATGTGCCTCGGTAAGCTGGCTAGGCAGTTAGTCATTACATGATAAGTCATAGGTAAAGTAGTTTCCAGGAAATCTTACAAGGCCTAATAGTGGCAGACCAGACCGACCGGACGTGTGTTTGATCATACGGTTCCCTTCAAAATGTTCCCTTCAAGCGTGCTCCATCGTCGGCCACATCATCGCTTACCATCAGGTGAGATGGTGGTCAAACGCGAGCCTATCAATAATAAAAAAAAAAAAAAAAAAATGATTGAGCTGAATGGAACATATCATAACAATGATATATTATTATGTTAACGTGATATCCTTTGTGAACGGACGCTGTATATTACAATTTTTTACTTTATTAACATTTTTCTCACATAACAGAGGCGACAAGAAATATGTAACCGAGGTATTTGTAATACATACATAATTATCATAATTTATAAAAAAAAAACTTTTTATTAAGAAGTTCCCGTGTCTACCTTCCACCTTCCGGCTCCATCGTCAGATCAGTTCAATAGTACCTTATAGTCAAAGTGCATCTCATGATAATTCTAATAAGCCCAAACACGACTAGGATAAATTGATTAATTACGGAAATCCAGTGCCTATATCTTCCGGCTCCATCATCATCATCATCAGGTCACTTCGATGATACAATTTTTAACATAATTATTCAGAATCATTTATTTATTTGTATTGTCATAGTCGTTGTGATATCTATGTGGGGGTAAAGTTCCGTTGGCCATTTCTGGTCTTATTCACCAGTTCCACTTCATCAAATGTTACTTTTTGACTTTAAATGCTTAAGTTCTCGATGAAAATACGGGAAATCACTATACGGTTGCTTACAATATTTGAGAAGTTCCCTTGATTCCTCATGGATTCCATCATCAGAAGTGGATTTTAAAAATGGGACTAATCTGGAAGCATATCCTTTAAGAAAAAAAAAAATTTTTGCTAATAGGTCCGTAAACGACGGAGGTCTGAGGTAACAAACATAAAAAAAGTACAACCGAATTCATAACCTCCTCCTTTTTTTGAAGTCGGTTAAAAAGAGAGATCTATGATTTGTAATGTGCAATCCGCATCGTTTTTGTAACTGACTGACTTCCTGACAATTCAAGTGCCTGTAAGTGATTTATTTGAAACTAGCTTTTGCCCGCGGCTTCGCTCCCGTCAACTGACTACTTTTTTTTTTACTATATCCTACTCTACCCTACTCTATCCTACTCTACCCTACTCAAAAAAAAATCCTATGTCCGTCTCCTGGTTCTAAGCTACCTCCCCACCAACTTTCAGCCAAATCGGTTCAGCCGTTCTTGAGTTATAAATAGTGTAACTAACACGACTTTCTTTTATATATATAGAAGATAAATGCTTTGATTCTTGATTCTTGTCATCACTCAAATTCTACATCGCGGTACCAAAGTTTGCCGCGCCATTAGAACGTTTAACTAGAACAGTCCGAAAATAACAATCGGGCAGCACAATGGTCCGATAAGGACTAAGTGCGGAAACCAGACCAGAACAATCGGGCAGTTGCCCGTAGTAGACACAACACCCGTCTGGTAGGAGGATCCTTCCTATTCAATGGGGGTTTACGAAACGTTATACCTTGTAAAGTCCTCCAAAGTTAGGAAGGCCTCCCACAAGATGGATCGATGACCTGACGAGGTCGCGGGAATCCGATGGATACGAGACGCACAGGACCGTTCTTTGTGGCGAGATTTAGGGAAGGCCTATGTTCAACAGTGGACGTCTTTCAGCCGGAAAGATGATGATGATACCTTGACCTTGTTCTGCATCAGATAGGCAGTTGCTCATGTAATAAATATTGGTATTCAGCTGTATCTGGTGGTAAGCTATTCGCAACTTATTTGGGAAATGGCTCAGTTGATTTAGAGAATCACAATAGCGTAGACATAATAATAATTGCTATAGGTACAATATCAGTAACGTCCTTTCCATGTAGTTTATTTTTAGGTGGGTGGAGCGGGAGGGCGTATCAGACTTTTACTGATTAAAACCTACTCCTATGTTCCTTTTTTGCCTTCGTTCCAATGCCCCGGGTTCACTTTCGCACAACCTATTTTTTTTTTTCGTTGGGAAAATCATCCAATGACATCCCCCGCTCTTGGGTGCAGCGCGAGGGTGAGTCAGACTTTTACTGACTAAAAACCCACTCCTTTTCCTTCGTTGCCTTTCATACCAGGGCCGAGTCTTCCTTTCAGAAGCAGACCCTTGCCCCAGTAGGCCTTGACCCTGCTGGGCCCCTGGGGTTTGCTGACATCTCGTTAAGGCGCGCGTGGAACAATACGCGCCGTCGACGACTTGGGTGGCTCGGTCCGGACGGTTACCGGACGATCGGACGGTGAGCTACCCATTGCTTGCTGTCCGCAAGCCCGCGCCTACGGTGGCCGGAAATCGGGATCGGGATCCCGGCGGCTGGAGCGTGAGGGCCGCGCCCTCGCGCGTGCACGTGCGGCCTACTCCATTGCTAACATTACTGCTTCGCAGTAGGAGGCGACCGCCTCGCACAACCCATGGCTCTAGTAGGCTTCGACCCTGCTGGGCCCCTACGGTTTGGCTGACATATCCTTGAGGCGCGCGTGGAACACAACGTATCGTCGACTACTCACCTCATTGCTTACCGCCAGCAAACCTGTACCTACTGTGACTCCTTTCCATGTGATTGGACCAGCAGACGACTGTGTTAAAAGCCGAAGATGTCATTGACATTTTAAAATATTTAAAAATAAATCATTTACGTAATATGCACTTTTATTTAAGTACACGGAAAAATTTTTCAACAACAGAAAATGTTGTTTATTAATAATGTATTGGCATTACTGATCTTTCATAAGGTCAGTGATTTCTCTGAAATTATTCAAATATTTATTTTTAACTTCCTTTTTTCCCTTCAACTTGAAAATACCTGCATTTTTAACATTCTTACGTGAATGTATTTATTTTAAACGCTGGCCCCAATTTGGTCATTGCAGTGCCAAAATGTTGTGTGTAATTGAACTTGGAAATTCACCGCAAAATCTTATTACAATTTCACCCAAAAAATTTAAAACTCAACAAATCACGGCTTTTAATTTAATTGGTGTCGATTAGGTGTTTTTGAGATAATCGATTTGTTTCAAGGTTGTAGCTTCTAACCTTAGGTACCTACACCTATTGTAGTCTGAAGGGCAATGCCAGTTTGGCAAGGCACAAAGTCGAATGGCATTTTAAAACGTAAACAACGTAGTCCATGATCTAGTACCTACTATATTTCCAGGGTCACTAAAAATAGCACTCATAGCATCCATCAGCTTCTAGTGAAGGAGGTGGCCGTACGTGTGGGGAAACGGACATCCTCACGTCCCAGCCGCAGACGAAGTCTACTGGTGTCTTGATTGACTTCCGAAAGAGAAACCCGTGGTAGTGGAACACCAAGGGAAAAGAAGGAACATGGGTTTGGTATTAATCAGTAAAAGTCTGCGACCACCGTAGGCGCGGGCTTGTGGACGGCGAGCAATGGGTAGCTCGCCGTTCGACCGCCTGGTAACCGTCCGGACCGAGCCCAAGTCGTCGACGGCGCGTACTGTTCCACGCGCGCCTCAAGGAGATGTCGGCAACTGTAGGGGCCCAGCAGGGTCGAAGCCTACTGGGGCCAAGGGTCTGATTCTGAAAGGAAGACTCGGCCCTGGTACGAAAGGCAATGAAGATACAGGAGTAGGTTTTTAGTCAGTAAAAGTCTGACACTATCTCCCGCTCCGCCTGAAAAGATTTGTCATTAGATGAATTTCCCACCTAAAAAAATAACAGCTTACTTCTTCTGCTCTAGCAGAAGAAGTCATTTGATGATTTCCCACCTTAAAAATAAAACCACTCGCTCCAGTGCCATACGGTAAATGTCTTCAAGTTATTGGTTTTAGGTTGCACTTGTCCTCGCGATGTTTTCTTTCACTGTTTGGATATGACGAAGAAATGATTTACAGAATGTGTCTGTCTGAGTTTGGACCCTTTCTTTTTTACCTCCACTCGTGTTACTTCAGTTATCTTTTGTGAGCCAGGGTCGCGGTGATTCTTTTCAATAATGTAATAGCCTTGACAGGCCCTAGCAGGCGCCGCCAATTATGCAGGTTTGGACCCTCAATTTGCAACTTGTAAGTCGAGGGTCATTACCATTTGTTCACCACTGCTCAGTTCAGTCCTCACCTTGCAATCCTGCATTGTTTTCATTCAGATTTAAACTTCGTAGAACGTCGATATGAGGACAATGGACAATATTAAACTTGTGAAAATAATTTCGACAGAATTAATTATTTAATTATATATTACTGACATTTTTTATCGAAATTCAGTTGATTTATGGAAAACATCTCAACATACTATATTTATAACTAGTTTGTAAAATCTTTCCTCTCCATCTTTTGGAGTTGATGACTTTTATTTTATCTGACCAATACATTTAATTTACCGCACATGTTCTAGTGCTCGTTATTTTCAACTATTAAACTTAAATAAGGTTAAAGAAAACCGTTTTTCAAAGATATATGAAAGTATAATCATAATCAGCCTTATAATGTTCACACTGCAAGGACTCAGGCCTCCTCTCAGAGAGGAAATGAGACGTAATCTAACTTCATCAGCCTTCGAGTTTCTAGTTCTAGGACATGCATGATCCGCCTCGTGCATGGTCCGATGAGTGGCCGAGTGGTAACGGCCCCGATTTACGAGTTGTAGGTCGAGGGTTCAAAACCAGCCAGGTAAGAAAAGTCCAAAACGGATAAGGAAAACATCGTGAGGAAACCAGCATGTCCTAGAACAAAAAAATCGAAGACATGTGACATCCACCAACTCGTACTGGGCCCCCGTGGTGGATTACAGCCCAATCTCTCTCCTAGAGAGAAGGTCTGAGTCCCAGCAGTGGGAACATTTATCTTCCTGCCCTTGTCCCGTTTTATTTGGGGTCGGCGCAATACTTTTTTTCTCCCATTCTGTCCTGTCACTCGTCAAGCTATCACTAACAGCAGTGGGAATATTAAAAGGCTGATTATGCTAGAATATTTTTTACTACTAATAATAATTACACATTTTTTTAAAAACATACTGCTCAGAACCATATTATTTCCATAGTGCAAGTTCAAAGTCTTACATAAGCAAATATTAACTGTGTAATGACACTATTTCAAATTAATTTACATAGAATAATAACATGAGCCATTAAAACTGTTTTGTATGTATTTTCGTTCAAATAGTTATACTAGCCGAGAAACTGATGTTGTTAAATGATATCTCAGTTTTATTATTTGTTTTAAATGGGCATATAAATCTTTTTGGACTGTTTTAAAAATAAGTATTGCAACATTAATTTACTTTTAGTTGGTTTCTGCACAAAACCTTTTTAGATTTTAATGAATATTTTCTATTTTCATGAATCTTGGGTGCCATATACTATGGCACCCAAGGGTTGCAGCTGAAAATCAGCGTCAGGTGGTGGCCTTGTGTTACCATTTGGCATTATGCTGAGCTGAGGCCCTTTTGGCATTACTCAATGTACTATTTTTTAATTTTAAGGTGTTTTGTTTCTTCTTTTTGTAATGCCAAATAAACGCAATTTTCTTTCTTTCTTTCTTTCTTTCTTTCTTTCTTTCTTTCTTTCTTTCTTTCTTTCTTTCTTTCTTTCTTTCTTTTTTCTTTCTTTCTTTCTAACTGTCGGCACCGTAAGGTAGGTACGTCGGTTGCAAGATTGTTCGAATGTCTTACCGTGGCCCTGGAACGCAAAGGGCAACTGAAGGAACACATGTGGGCTTCAGTAAAAATCTGATACGCTCTCTCTCTCCACCAGAGGAGAAGTTAATACAATAATATAATATTCCACTATTTAACGCCATCTAGTCCCAAACTAAGCAGAACTGGTGTTGTACTAGACAACTAATAAACATACTTTTGACAGGCCTGTTGGTCTAGTGGTTAATAGCCCTGACTGCTATGCCGGAGGTCGTGGGTTCGATTCCCACCCAGGACAAATGGTTGTGTGATGAGCACGAGCATTTGTTCTGTGTCTGGGTGTAATTTATCTATATATGTATGTATTTAGAAATATATAAGTATGTTTATCAGTTGTCTAGTACCCATAACACAAGCTCTGCTTAGCTTGGGACTAGACGGCGTTGTGTGATAGTTGTGGAATATTATTATATTATTATTATACTTATATATTTCATACTTACTTAATAATTATACAACTTTAGTTTTAGTATATGTGAAACCCGAAACACATGTCTAGTATTTTTATGTAAAGAACCTATGTATAAAATTTCATAACTATATCATGAAAAATCACAAAGTTTTATGCTTGTTATAGTACCTGATTGTCAACACAAATACATGGTCACCGGGCCATCCGGGTGACTGAAGGGTTGTTTTACTCCCGCACCCAGCTGTGTGCTGGCGCCTAATTCTCACTATGAGCTGTCATGACCTGTATTGTACTTAGTGTCGGTGGTGTCCAAGTAGTGACCGTTTTTAAATATTTTTGGGAAAAAATATAACATGGTGTAAAAATTATTGGAAATGATTCAGTTACTGATTCTGAAAATATTTTTTCAAAATTCACCCCAAAGGAGATGAAACGGGGTCAAGTTTTGTGCAGAGAAACTTACATTCACGCGAAAGCTAGTTTCACAGAATGCCATCTAGTCCCAAACTAAGCACAGCTTGTGGTATCAGTACCAGAAAACTGATAAACTTAATTACAAGTTTCTAAATACATGCCTACATACATATTATAGATAAATTACACCCAGACACAGAACAAATGATCGTGCTCATCACACAAACATTTGTCTTAGATGGGAATCGAACCCAAGACCTACAGCATAGCAGTCAAGGCCACTAATCACTAGTAGTCTAGTGATTAGTGGCCCTTACTGCTATGCCGTAGTTAACAAGCCAGTCAGCTATTGACCCACTTCCCACCTCAAAAAGTTCAGTATGCGATGGCAATATTTATGGTAAAGTCTGGGTAATAAATTGTACTGGTACTTTAATGCAGTACCTTTCAACTTTCACTCTTACTATACTTTAAAAAAACGTTGCTTTTACAAAAAACCCGACAGCCGGAGTGTATCGAATCAGGTTTAAAGTGAAGGAAACATCAAAAATAATCGATTGCCTTTAGGATACAAGTTGATTACTGCATACTGCATTTTGACCTTGTTCCCAGACATTTTTTTTTATCTAAGTTTACTGACTTGCCTTCTGGTTTAGTCGTTAGTGGCCCTGATTGCTATGCCGGAGGTTGTGGGTTCGATTCTCAACCAAGACAAATGTTTGTGTGATGAGCACAAACAATCATTTGTTCAGTGTCTGGGCACAGAATAAGAAATAGTACAAGCTGGGTGTAATTTATCTGTAAGCATGTATTTAGAAATATGTAAGTTTGTTTATAAGTTTTCTGGTACTCATACCACAAGCTGTGCTTAGTTTGGGACTAAATGGCATTCTGTGAAAGTTGTAGAATATACTATTACATTATTATCACTTTTTGTAAAAAAAAATCCGCAATATTCTTTTCAAAGTACAGTGCGTTGAAGACTTGTAGTTTTATTATTTCTAAAGAGCTTATTAAAAAGGCATCATAGACCTTCAAACCAGATGGACTTTCATATGTAAAAGTCCCTATAAGATCAGCAATATTTACGGTTATACCGGAATTTTCCTGTTTGCTTCTATTGGATGTCTTAGTTTTTTTCCTATGTCCACAAGTAAAGTACACAGCAACTTTGTACTTTACCGAGTACATAATTGCTTTGTGTCAGTACATAATGATATTTTGTTTGCTAATTCATTAGTTAGTATCATTCTGTGTTTATCTATTCTGCACATAAAGAACATAATACCTACTCTTATATCATCTTTTTAAGAAGGATCAAAAATACATAGTTCAGTAAGTATATGAAAAATGTTTCTTTGACAATAAATCATAGTAAACCATACCAGAATTTCATTTAAATAATGCCACTTAAAAAAGAAGATTTTAGTAATTTTGTATGTTGAAGAACATACATAATTAGGTTTAGTATTAATAAGTTGGTGAATATTTAACTTTCTTATGTACTTACATTATATTTTTATTTAATTATCATAAACAAATTTTATCATAATGTTTAAAAATAATTTTTAATTACAGGTTTAAGATATATGGCTAACCGTAAAAATGGAAGCTCAATACTTCAAGTTATAGATAATTATCATTGATTAATTATATTAGTCACGTCCCTAGGCCTCTGACGGTTGCGATGTTTGAGAAAAAAGTAAATAACATTAATATGAGGAGGACCTTCGTCTTCATAATACTAGAGAGTCTTATTAGAAAAAACACCGCCTTCTTCGCCCTCTAACATTTGCTAATATATAAATATGTGTTCTATTCCTCGGTTGTATAAGACTTTGGGCTTTTATTAGTGTGAATTATGGAAAACCCTCTCTTAGTACTCGCCTCCGTTACAAAAGAGAGCTTTATTTAAAATTTCACGCTCTTAGTCCTCGGTTTTGGCTGTCCGTTGATATGTCAGTCAGTCAGTTTCTCCTTTTATACATATAGATTACTTATCACATAAAAGTAAGCCTTGGTGCATTCAAAAGAAAGATATTTAAAAAACCGAACATAATGGGCTAATCGTAATATATAGTGTCGTAAATTATCATTTTACAATTAAATAAATAAATATAATGTTAAACGTCATTAAATAACCCGCCCCGGGTAGTTCCCGGTGCAAAGGGGCCAATGACACTCGCTGCATTGCTTCGCTGAATAGTGATGGCCAACCTTTGCACCAAGAACGACCTAGACCGGCAGTTTCTCAATATCTCCCCGAGCGTACGGCCCAATTCCCCCACAATGCACTTAAATGAAAAATGTATGTATGTGCAAACAGTTGAAAAACAAAAAGAACTTTCACGGTTAACACAGCAGAATTTTTGGTCTTATTGAAGGACATTAAAAAAGCATTGACATATTTATAGCAAAATAAACAATTTATCTTGTTATAAAAATATCAATTTATTTTAAAAACCACTCTTTTGTAATACTCAAAATAAATTAAAGGTCACTCACTGTTTTCATAAAATGATGCTTGGAATTCTTGAGTTCCATTTTTCCCATCCATTGCAATTCCTTTGATTACTTCCATTTTAACTACACTTAAGGAAGAGCAAGACACACGTCTTATCAGAACGATTATATACCAGCAATTGGCATTCGCTTACAGCAGTGTTTTATTTTGGAGTTTTGAGTAGGGTGTGGTGCCAACATAAGCGATGGCGTTTTGGGATAATTATACACGTAAAAAGACTTTTATATATGTTTTTTGAGATGATGCTTAGCTGAAGTTTTTTTTTTTGGAAATAAGTAAAAGAAAAAAGAAAGAAAACATGATTATTTTGCCCAAATACACGCACAATAAAATACGAGTACAAGAATCTGTCAGGCCATGTGTACCAACTTTTTTTTTACCCATTTTTTTACCCTTAAATTGAATTTTTGTAGCTGTGTATTTTTTTTGGTTGGATCCAAAGCTATCCAAGGGATGGTGCCCAACCAACCTTAGAACTGACTAATAATAAATAAGGTACAGATAAATTCGACCGGTCATTATTTTTAACGTCGGTTGTCTTATACCCTCAAAATAATGAAGGAATACAAAGTAAGGAACCAACATGTTCTAAAATAAAAAATGGTCTGGGCCAAGGGCGGACGCAAGAGGTCGCTGCCGTCGCGCCAATCGTTTCTACGAGGACACGTTAATCAGAATTTGTGTAACTTCAAAGAAAAAAGTTTGTTTAAATTTCTCTGCCAATAATATGGCAGAGAAATTTAAATTGCATCATATGGAAACATTCGAATTTCCCGAGAAAAATTATCTAAGTAATAAGTTATTTGCAATTTATAAAAATAACAGTGTCTGCACGGTGCCATTTCATTATTTGTAACCTCCGGCAACTAAATAGCTTGGTGAGTCTATATATCTCTGAAACATAAAAAAAACTGGGCAAGTGTGAGTCGGACTCGCGTACTGAGGGTTCCGTTCAAACTTACCTATGAAAACAGTTCAATTTCCGAATAGAGTCTCAAAGATTTTTACGAATCGCAAAAAAGTTTTTTTTTGTGACTTAACTACAAAACTACAAATTTACAGTTTGTACGTGTAGTAGTGTAGTGTAGACCTTGCTTCTTGCCAAATTTCAGGATTCTAGGGCAACGGGAAGTACCCTATGAATTTTGATTCCCTTGGAAGTGTCGAAATATACGTTTTTTGCAATATAAACGGCCGTATCTTTATTTTGTTTGTTTTTTCACAGCTTCTATGGTCCGCAGATTTTAATTTCAATTCGAAACTTCCACAAGTTCCCGAGATAAAGGGTCTTGACAGACAGACAGACGGACAAAGTGATTCTTTATGGGTTCCGTTTTTTCCTTTTGAGGTACGGAACCCTAAAAAAAGTTTTTGTTTGTTTGTTCCTTCTGTAAAGTTTGCTTTTATAGTTACGAATTCTAATAATATCGTCGACGACAGACTGAGTATTATAATACTTTGAAATATTAAAGTCTCTTATACCAAAACCATACCCGGCTTAACTATTCATGACTTAAAATATACATAAATTTTTTTTATTATATTTTACAAAATGCTAATTACAAAAGCTTTTACAATTTGGAGCAATAAGGAACAATTGGTTATTTTAGTTACATAAATTATTATTACATCTACCATTACACCATTGTTTATTTCAATACCTAATAATACTAATAAAGTAAAAAATTTAATTTCCTGAAAACAAAATACACCCGTATTTCGGCAACGCCATTGAAATCACTTTTGTTAGTTTACAAAAGTGGTTTCAATGGTGTTCCTAAAATACGGTTCTATTTTGTTCTTAATTCTTTATTGTACACAAAAACATAATATAATATATTGACATACAAACAGTTCATCTACAAGGGCGAGCTTAACTCAGCAATGAGTTTTCTCCCAGCAAACCTTTGAATTGTAGAGAGAGAACATATTCGAGGGTAGGATCCAGTGCACAATATAAACTTATATACTTAGTCTAATATATGATTAAGTATATTATACATAAGTCCAATATATAATCATAATTATTATACATACTATATATACCAATATTATGTCAATAATGAAAGGAAGTGCTCTTTAAGTTTCCTTTTGAAGACATCTAGAGAAGGGCTATCGCGAAGAGAGTGTGGCAGAGAGTTCCAGAGACGTACTGCAGTAACAGAAATGGAGCCATCATAGCGGCTAGAAGTATGACGTGGAGTACGAAGGAGAAGAGAAGAGGTGGTGCGACAGAGTTTACCCCTAGGGACGAGGTACTCAAAGCGTTCACGAAGGTATTGAGGAGCATTAGGATTGTGAAGGATTGTATAGAGAAGAGATAGAATATGTATATCTCGTCGACGCCGAATTGGCAGCCACTTTAATCTGGTCCGGAACTCCGACACGTGGTCGTATTTACGGAGGCCAAAAATAAAGCGGATGCACAAATTCTGCAGTCGTTCAAGTTTGTTTAGCAGTACCTCCGTAGCATCTAGAAAACAGACATCCGCATAGTCTATGAGCGGTAGAAGAAGAGATTGTGCAAGATTATCCTTAGTGTGAAATGGTAGGAATTTTTGGAGACGTTTAAGAGACTGAAAAGAGTAAAAGACCCTCCTACTCACATCAGCAACATGAACCTCCCAGGAAAGGTTAGTGTCCATATGCACGCCAAGGTTTTTAGCGCTTTTAGAGTACAGTATGGGCACAGAATCATACACCACAGGCGGGAGCGACTGGTGATCCAATAAGTTGAGCATGTATCTGCCACCAACAATGACCGCTTGGGATTTAGTTGGGTTTAGTAAAAGTCCAAAAGATTTAGCCCACTGGTGAATATTTTCAAGATCATTGTTGAAGGCAGCCACGGTTTCAGTGATCTCGTCTACTTTACAATGACGATATAACTGCAAGTCGTCTGCATAGAGATGATAATTCGAAGTTAGGACCTTAGTGAGAGCATTTATAAAAATCGAGAAGAGAAGAGGAGAGAGGACGCCACCCTGAGGAACACCCGCAGCCAACTCACACCATTCAGAGGAATCCTCATCGGATCGAACAGACTGCGAGCGACCCCGAAGATAAGATTTGAACCACTCAATTACTGGTGCTGAGACATTAAGAGACGAAAGGATTCCTAAGAGGATGTCAAAGTCAACTGAGTTAAAAGCACTGCTGAAGTCCAGTAAGACCAATACTGTTAAGCATTTATTATCCATGGCCAGTCTTATGTCATCAGTTATTTTGACAAGAGTTGTCACAGTGCTATGACCAGGTCTGAAACCAGATTGGTAAGGACTCAGCAGGCTGTTAGAGGACAGATAATAAGATAGTTGCTTCTGAACAACACTCTCGAGGACTTGATGAAGGAGATGATAGGGAGGATGGATATTGGACGGAACTGGGAAGGTGAAGAGGGGTTTGATACTTTGGGAAGCGGTATGACGTGGGCCTTCTTCCAAGCAGAAGGAAATGAGTTACTGAAGAGGGAAAAATTTATTATATGAGTTACGACAGGAACTATTTCACTCAAAATAGGTAAGAGCATTTGGAGTTGAAGGCCATCATCACCTACCGCCTTAGTGGAAATGGATAGGATACATTTCTTAATGTCTAGTTCAGCAACTGGGTGGAAAGAGAAAGAAGTATTTGTTGGCAAAGAAACATTGGAAAGATCAGAGAGAGTGGAAGATTTCACTTGGTCATCAAGTATAATTGGTGACTTAGAAAAGTACGCATTAAGTGCATTGAGGTCCATCTTATCAGGAGAACTCTTGCTAGTGGCATTGCCAATACCAAGAGTCTTTAAAAATTGCCATACTTGTGTTGGGTTGAAGTTCTCAATTGATTTGTGAATGTGGCGCCTTTTCGCATTCCTACACAAACGACTGCAGCGATTCCGCATCTTCTTATACAGATCCCAGTTTTTCTCAGTGGGCCGCTTGCTGTACAACTGCTTGGCCTTGTCACGCTTAGCCATCTAATTTTTTATGGCTGGAGATAGCCATGGTGCAGGAAGGTGCTTCACTCTCACCTTTTTAAGGGGAGCATGTGCCTCGTACAATTGCAATATTTTCGTGTTGAAGATTGACACCATAGTGTCCACATCCTCGCAGGTGAACACAGAGGATCAGTCGATCCCGTCCACATCAGCTCTCAAACGCTCCAAATTAACGTTTTTAAAACTACGAAGAAAGAGAAATTTGGCCTTGCGTTTTGGAGGTCGAATTTTATAGGAAAGATAAATGAGGTCATGGTAGGAAAAATTAGCAGGAAGCTGTCCATGTGTGGCTACTTTCTTAGGGTCAGAAACAAGAATGAGAATTAAGAGAGAAGGAGTACTGTGAGGAGCCCTGTGAGTAGAATTAAGTGGAAGTAAGTGCATATTGCTACGTGAGTCTCCCTTGAGCAAACAAGTATTAAAGCTTTTATTATCATTAAATTTGTAACTTTTTATTATCAGTCTGCTGCGGTCTTCACGTCCGATTATAATTTGGGCGTCTTCAAGGCTAGAGTGAATAGCCTCCTCGTAAACTAGTGCGCCTCACCATCAACGATTGCATCACTTTCACTGCTTACCACCAAGTGGGTTAGCAGTCAAGCACTAGTTTATATTATTAAAAAAAAGTTGTCATAACTATTTGGTAAGATTTTTTTACATAAAGTGTCATTATGTTTTCTAATAGTTGAGTCAATGTGAGCTTACCCTTGACACACTATGTAGTCTTTGATATTTTTTCGTATATCAAGTCGTAGTAAAACCTCATTATAGATTCATCATTGTTTACACTTCAGTTCTATCACTATGTTGTACGAATTGGTTTTGATTTAAACGCCTATAACTTGGTGTGAGCAACGATTTGCAACTATGCATTTTCCAAAATTAAAGTTCAATATGTCGCTATGTCTTATCATAGCCACGGTCGTGTCAGTCATATATGATAATATTAGTAGACAATTTTAATTGATTACCTACTATTAATATTCATATCTCAAAAGAACTTCATCAACAACAACTTGGTCCTTTTCAGTACAATTTAAAATGAAATCTATACATATAATAAATCTGTTGAAGTTTTTAGCTGTGCACGCATAACGTAAAATGTACGAAATCAATTTAATAACTTTTATACATTGAAATTGTGTGAAACTTGATATATTACTTATGCTTGGTTTCATCGCAATCAGTTCACTATATCGAAAGATAATAAATTCATTGACTATTAGACTTCGGTCAGCTAGTAATTAAATAAAATCTTTTAAATAAAATTCTTGTATACAATAAATAATTTATTGGTTTCCGTTCGTATTTTACTTTTCTGTTTACTAAACCATTTTCAGTCTTGTCACTTCTTGTAGTACTATTACTTTACCATTGAATTTGTGTCTCAATTTATCTCGATTTTCAAATTTATCATTACCAATTTGTATTACAACGTTGTTTAACGTAAAAGTAATAACGCAAAAAAAAACGAAATAAAGGCATTATATCGTTTTTTTTTTTAAGTTCTTACTTTCTTATAGTAAGATTAAGGACAAGCAGAGTTATATTCTAATGTTGAGTAGGTCATTACAAACTGTATTTGGTATATACTTTGTACAGCATGAATTGCACCTGAAAAAAAAGTTGCTTTTATGAGAAATATAATGTTTATAAAGCATCAGGCGCTAAATATTCACTCAGTTGAAAAAAATAATCTGGCCAGATGTTATTGATTTGAAACTCTGTGTAAGTCAAATAGTAATCTTAGATGTATTTATATATTAACTAACTTATAATATGCTTGCGTTTATACCATGCGTTTGATATAAGATTTAATCATTCTAAACACCAGGTATCGGTATAGACAAAACAATTAATCTACTCGGTCTCGTATCTTCCCTTTATAAAAGGAAAGTCTTGCTCACAAAATCCTTTTTCAGCATCAATAATTGGCTACCCAAGAAGTAAAAGACGGTGGAGTTGGTTTTTATTCCATTCAAAATTATGACTGTTATTACGGATCTATATACTAATATCAGGGTCAGGGTCTTTAGAGTCCGCAAATGAAATTGCTTGCGTCTTGCAAGTATTTAGTATGAAATTATTTCCACATAGCTGGGTTGTCCGGTTCTTCAGTATTATGTAAAATATTCTGACGTATATCGATACTGAGAACATATCGAGTCTGTGAGGACACGGTACTATGACATGTGGATAGAACTCAATTTTGATTTTGGAACATAGTTTGGAATGTCGAAACAAATGACGGCCGTGAACCGGGCTTAAATTGTCCTTCAACAAGATGTGCATGAAGAATTTTCCAAAGTTCTTTGATTTGCCAGTATTTTGAACGCCAGCCCCCCTAGCCAAGTTACAACCGTTTCGTTTCGATTCTCTTTTCATTGATCGACTCGAGTCGGCCACGCCTCCTATTCCTTTGTTCTGACCACGTATCTGAGCGTTGAGGTGACGTCAGAATAGAGGAATCGAAGGCGTGGCCTACTCGAGGCGATCGTCGAAAAGAGAATCGAAACGAAACGGTTGTAACTTGGCTAGGGGGGCTGGGGTAGAACTACACTACACTTGCTATAGAATGGTGTGAGTGACAGCTGTCGGATTCATACAATGTAGCTACCTATCCTTTTCTCTCATCTTAAAATACATTATTTTGTCTCGCTGTCATTCTACCCATGCTAAATAGAAAAGATCTTAAAGAATGTTGACTGTAAAATTATACAATGTAAAAAAAGGGATAAGGGAAGACTAAAGAAAAGGTGATTGGAGTCGGTTAGAGATACATAACATAACAAAAAAAACTAGGTAAGTGCGAGTCGGATTCGCGCACTGAGGGTTCCGTCCAAACTGACCCATGAAAACAGTTCAATTCCACTGAGTTACGAAGATTTTTCCGAATCGCAAAAAAAAAGTTTTTTTTTTTGTGACGTAACTACATAACAGTTTTCAGATTTTTTTTATACTTATGCTATGAGACCTTGCTTCATGCCAAATTTCAGGATTCGAGGCCAACGGGAAATACCCTACGAATTTTGATTCACTTGAGAGTGTCGAAATATACGTTTTTTGCGACAAAAAGTTAAAATTCACGGGACCACAGACTTCAGTATATGATTTACTTTCAACTCGACACCTCCACGCGTTCCCGAGATAAAGGCTCTTGACAGACAGAGAGATGGACAACAACGTGATCCTATAAGGGTTCCGTTTTTTACTTTTGATTTACGGAACCCTAAAAACTAGAAATAATGAGGAGATGGATGACAAGGGAGGTTCAGATAGTTTTTTTTTTATCGTCAATCAAACTTTATAATTATGAAACACACCAGTCCAGGCCACCAGTCGGAGTCTGTGTTTCCCGATAGCTGAAATCTAGGTCTAAGTCATAACGCGAGCCTATTAATTATAATTATTGAATATAATAGTGCACGTGCCATTTGTTTTATTATTAAACGTCTACTAATACTAATTAAATTCATGAAGGTTACTAGGCTACATAAAATTTATAAAACCTTGACTCTTGTTTACTTTCGTTCATGAAAACGCATGAGAAATTATTCACTACTAGCTGACCCGGCGCACTGCGTACCGCCATTCTAGTCAATGAAAGTTGTGACATATTTTAGCTGAACTGTCAAAGAATAACGCCATCTACTGGTACTACCAGAACCAGCATAATACATTTTAAAATGAAATTTTAATTAGAGATGGCGTTGCATTCGGAATTTGTTTTTCTAATTTTTTCCCACCGTTTAAACTTTCCCTGGACTATCACGGATATTTCAAGACCAAAATTGGCCAAATCAGTCCAGCCGTTCTCGAGTTTTAGTGAGACTAACGAACAGCTATTAATTTTTATATTATAGAAGATGTCTAAGTACTATTTAGTTGATTATTGGAATAGGCTTGGATGGCCAAATCAGAACAAAAAAAAAACGGTTTTTAAAATATTTACTTACCATGTGAATTTACCTACAATTTTTATAGCTAGCCCGTATTGTTTTACTGCTAGATAAAGACCTCCATTCTCTCCAACTATCACTGTTGATTGCTTTCTTTAAAACAATAATAAAAAAAGTGGATCGATCAAGGAGCGCGGGGCAAATTTTGATAGCAAGTTTCTTCAGTTTGGACTTCACCGTCAGATTTCCTGGACAGCACACCGGTCACCTTTCTACGGCCCTGGTTTTGCCCCGAGTGGCTTCTTTTTAATCCATAAATGTCCTATTGGCGTTCGAGAATTATTTGGAAAGGCGGATTGGAAGAATGTTTGTACAAACGTTGGTGGAGAATTTTTTGAGAAAATTTAATTTTAAAAAAAGTTACCCACAAAACATAATTATTTTTTTAGTTTCGCTTTACCGAGTGTCCTACATATTAAAATAGAACTCCGATTTTTATTGATTGTGGTAAGATTTCTTTTAATTATTTAATAATCACGAAGTATAAAAAACCCCAGGCGCAAATGAAACGTATCTCAGATTTTAGTAAAAGCGTACAATTAAATGCTTTAGATGTGGCACGGTTAACATTCAGGTATGTTATAATGTAATCAAAATATTTGCGGGAATCCGAGGGATGCGAGACGCACAGGACTGGTCCTATGACCAACAGTGGACATCTTTCAACTGAAATGATGATGATGATGATGATGAATTAAAATAATTGCAATCAGATAACAAAAAAGAAACGCTTTTTATTGAAACTTATGGCTGAATGTGAAAAATTGCTACTTATTTTTTGGTAGGGGTAACTTTAAGGTGACTAAAAATAATTAGGTACTATAGTGTGATCTATCGAAACTCTTTTTTGAGAATAAAGAAGAATGAATGTTTAACTACATTATCTCACTAGTGCGTAAAGATAATCAAAATATCATAATTTGGGTACATGAGCCATTACATACCTAAATGCGGTAGAAATTAGAGTTACTTTTTGTGCAAGTGTGTTGAAAAAACTTTTATTGTTATTTTGATAGGGTCGCGTTTGACCACTTTCTCACGGTAAGCGATGTGGTCGTCGACGGAGCATGCTTATCTAGAAGTAACTTTTTCACTCTTGACTTAAACACCCCTAGGTTGAGCCCATAAAGTAAGAGAGTACCTATTATTATTATTATTATTTTTTTAAATAAAAGAACCGACTTCAACGTAAAAAAACACTAAAAAAGTGCAAAATTATTTTAATTTCGGAAGTCGATGTTTCTATAATAGTTTTTTCTCTTCGTTATTTAACACCGACTTCCGAAATAAAGTTATTTTGTACTTTTTTTGTTTTTTTTTTACGTTGAAGTCGGTTGTATTTTTTTTATTTCTTTTTTTTTCACTTTTTAGTTGTGGTAGCATAACTAAAAAGTACTCCTCAGCTAATCATCATCAGATTTGCTCGATGGTACCTTATAGCCAGAGTGCATCTCATGACAATTTATTGTAATAATCCCAAATACGGTTAGCTTACATTGATTTATTACAGAGTTCCAGTGTCTACCTTCCAGCTTCATCATCAGATCAATTCGATATATCCCCTCCCCCCCCCCTTCTTTCAGTTAGTCATCGACTACACGTATAAACGAAGCCATTTCAGTTGTTACGACAGTTCTGCTATGATTCTATGAGAAGTTCTATTCCATATCTTCGAAGTTCCTCATCATAATAATATTTCTATGGGACCAAATCGGAAGCATAGCCTATTAATAAAAAAAAAAAAAACAGAATTTATCCACAATTGACCGAGAAATCGGTGAACATAGTTACATAAAAAAATAAAATACGTTCAACATAGAACCTTCTTCTTTTTGAAGTCGGTTTAAAAACTAAGTATCCAGTAAGTATGCCTGTTGTAACTATTTTTAGATAATACCTTAAAGTTACACCTGCCAAAAAAACAAATATCATTAGTATTCAGCCATCACTATAAAAAAACCGTTTCTTTTTTTTACCTAATATACTAATTACAAATATTTTAATTACATACTTTAATGTTAACCCTGTCACTACACAATTAGCAATTTCTTAAATTACCTATGTGGCATTTCATTAATCGCGTATATATACTAAAAATCTGAGAAAAGTTTATTTTGCGCCAGGGCTCTTTAGTACTTCGTGAAGACTTCGTTCCGGTCATTGTGGCGACATTTGGGGGAGGTCTATGTCCAACAGTGGACGTCTTTCGGCTGAAATGATGATGATGATGATTCAAGAAGGGTTTGTGCTCAACTTAGAAACCTGCCCCATTGGGCCGGTTACTGAGATGAGTATTTTTTTTAATCGAGAGATATGGCATTCAATTAGTAAATAGTTTAAGAGGAGAGTCCCTAAGAAACACCAAAAAGGCACTTACAGTTTTCAAATTTTCTAAAAATACACCGCACTGTATGCACAAAAAAAAATAATAATGAAAAAACCTAAATATATGTGCCAACAGTTTCACCGTGATATTTGCTAACCTATCCTTAATTTCGAGAAAAATAAAAAACAAAATGTTTAAAATTTAGTAAATCCTGCAAATAGAAAAGGTCGATTTAAAAGTTTTTGAGACATATGAACAATTTTATTTTTTCCTGAAATTAAGGATAGGTTTGCAAAAATCTCGCGGTGAAACTGTTGGCACCTCTATTTAAGTTCTTCATTTATTTATTTTTTTGTGTAATTCAGTGCGGTGTATGTTTAGAAATTTTGAAAACTGTAATAGGTATTTCTTAAGGACTCTCCTTAAGGACAGACGAAGGTTATTAATTAAAATACAAAAATATTATTTAAACTTTATTAGTTTCTTAAAATTAACATTATTTTGTACTATTGTTAATTGCGTTAAAAGTACAAAATCAAAACTATGCTAATTGAAAAATTAATTATATTAAATTAACTAACCATAGGTACTTAATCTGATAACAAAATTATAGGTCCATGAATATGAGACATATCCTGGCACACTTTTCTTAAAACTTATTATAAATTGACCATTTATGAGGCTTTTCATACATAATGCTACATTTGATTCTATCATTGTTAGTAAATAAAATGGTCCCGCGCTATTTGAAGCTGAGTTATGCTTGCGTTGATGTGCAGACAATCAAACAGAATTATGAATTCAACGAGTAAACAAGCATGAACTCTTTCTCAATGATATTATTAAGAATAGTTTCCAGGCATCTGTTCGCAACATAATTCCATTTGATTCTAGGTAAAACAATACCAGTTTAAATAAAACATTCCACAGCAAAAACAAAACTATTCTAAAAAAATCTTTACAGTATATATTCTGTAGCAACTTTAAAAGCAAAGGTTATGCTACTACGACATATCTCAATCTTTATATGATGGGAATGATAAAAAGCTAGCTATTTACTAATTTTTAAATGCTAGGACGAAAGGAAATGACGCTACGGCTGCTAATGACCAAGTTCCATAGAACGTCAAATTTAACAGTCACTAGCAAATCTTATAATCCAAGTGGACGGCTGCATATTGCAATACAATTCAAAGAAAGTAGGATACTTCATAATAATATAGTACGGTAGGCAAGAAATTACTGAGTCTGAAGTGCTGTGCACACAATACCTTGCATTGCTTAGAGCAGTGTAGTCCTTAACAAGTACTTTTAAAATGTTCATTATTTTACAAATAGTACAATCTTCATGTCACATTATTGTGTCAAATCATCTCCATGTATGAAAGGTCTCAATTCTAAACAAAAATCTGGCATCGAATAAGTGCACGATTATACTTCACGTATTATATTTACAGCAAATGCTTAACCTTAAAATCTACATTAACAATTGTGCGGTTGGCAATTTATTGTAAATTTAAAGCGTCTTCTCACTGGTACGATAATTTTTAAATTCATAATTTTGCAATACGAACTACGATATGCTGTAATTTTAGACCCCACTTGAAAATTAACGGCTCTAACAAATGATAGCACCAATCCTGGTCCTTTCTTCAATTGAGAGAGTCCTAGTGAAGCGAATACTTAAGCGTACTTATCTAACTTCCAAACTCCACAAAAATCTTAGGCTTTAACAATACCAATGTCATCACATACATCAGTCTCAATAGAACCGCTAGCTGTAGTTTTAGACCATGATGAATCATTTCTTTATTATACTATCAAAGTCAAATTCAGCTCCACATACTGATTTTGCCGTCCGCCTTGACAGGAAGAATTTGCCATCTTTTACATAATCACCGCAGGCCTTGTTGACTTCACATGGAATAGATTCTTCTCTATTGGAAACACTCTTGCAGTCACTCCCATGCACTCCATTTTCTTTTTTGCATACACCATTATCATTAACTCCATTTTTGCATACACCATTTGTTTTAACTCCATTGTGAGCTTTATCGTATTCTTCTTTGATTTCTTTTTCAATATTTTTCTTCTCGAGATTTCTTTTTTTGTAGCTCTTAGTATAGAAGTTAAGGAAGAGAAAGAGGAAGATGGTGATATTGGAGCAGATAAAGTAGGTAAAGCCAGAGGCGTACTGACAGCGTGGGGAGAAATGCGTCCACGCGCAGTACGTGAGCATCAAGATGAACTGGATCTGTAAAGGAAATTCAATGAATAAAAACGATTGAACGAGGACCACGCAAAAATTAAATTTTGTATAGATGAGGAGACCATAAGAGAAAGCCTATGTCCAATAGTGGAGGTATTGGCTATGTGATGAAGCTAAGTACTTTTAAAAAAACCGGGTAAGTGCGAGTCGGATTCGCGCACTGAGGGTTCCGTACAAACATATCAACAAAAACAGTTCAATTTCCGAATCGAGTCTCAAAGATTTTTATGAATTGCAAAAAAGTTTTTTTTTGTGACGTACCTAACTACAAATTTTATTTATTTATTTAAGCTTCATGTACAGTAGTGGTACATAGGCGGACTGAATGCAACAAGGCATTCTCTACCACAAGACACAAACCAACCACAGTTCCAACCAATTCACAGTTTTCAGATTTTTTCTACTTATGCTATGAGACCTTGCTTCATGCGAAGTATCAAGACAACGGGAAGTACCCTATGAATTTTGATTCCCTTGAAAGTGTCAAAATACGTTTTTTGCAACATAAACGGCCGTATCTTTTTTTCGTTAATTTACAATTTTGATTTTTTCACAGATTCAAGGGATCGCAGACTTGAGTATATGACTTTAATTTTAACTCGATACCTAACGCGTTCTCGAGATAAAGGGTCTTAACCGACAGACAGACAGATACACAGTCAGACAAGGTTCCGTTTTTCCTTTTGAGGTACGGAACCCTAAAAATAAGACTACTTTTAAATAACAGATGTTATTAGAGAAATAAGAAGCTTTTTTGGCATGTTTGTTTTTTTTTTCATTTTTGGCTTCTATTTATTTAAGTTAATTTAATTTTAGCTGGTATTCAGACGAAACTAAAAAAATACTTTTAGTTTTGTCTGGATATCAGCTAAAAACTATTTGGGCCCTCAGTTTGTCTCATTTCAATTGGGCAACTTTTTAAGTGGAATATTATGCTACCTTTAATTTATCTAATTTTAAAAATGTGTTATTTTTTAACCACAGTTTTATTCGATTTCAAACTCACCAATTGCAGCTTAGTAACATACTTCTTCCACCACAAATACTTCTGGAACTGTGGTCCCAGCCCCGATAGGAGGTAGTAAGAATACATAACCACATGCACCATGGAGTTAAGCAGAGCTAGGACTGCACCTTCTCCGCCCGCTGCGAACTTCAGGTAGCTCCAAGAGTAGAGAGCCATGATCACGTGGTGGTATACGTGGAGGAAGGTTACCTGGAATGAAACGTAATGGTAAAAACAGTGAAGGTAAATGATGGAATGAAACGTAATGGTAAAAACAGTGAAGGTAAATGATGAAATGAAATAATAATAATAATATTCCACAACTTTAACACAACGCCATCTTATCCCAAGCTAAGCAGAGCTTGTGGTGTGAGTACTTACTAGACAACTGATAAACATACTTATACATTTCTAAATACATACTTATTATAGATAAATTACATCCAGCCACAGGACAAACGATCGTGCTCATCACACAAACATTTGTCTTGTGTGGGAATCGAACCCACGACCTCCGGCATAGCAGTCAGGGCCACTGACCACTAGACCCACAGGCTCGTCATGATGACTCATTTTTGTAATTACGAAATTATATTTCAGTTATTACTTGGTGATATTGGGCTGCCTTGCTGTTTCTAATTTATTAGCACACTTTAGGGCTACGCTTTAAATGTTTTTTTCATCACTTCACTCGCTCTGGGTGGTACTGAGTGTCAGCTTTTACTGACCATAGTGTTCCTTCAGTTGCCCTTTTGCGAGAGCCACGGTAACTCCTTCGAACAATCCGCAGCTTTATGAAGTGTCCAGACCTGGCGAATGCGCCGCTTGCGAGCCGCTTGCATACACGCACGCAGTTCGCAAGCAGCTCTCGAACGGCTCGCGAGCGGCGCATTCACCAGATCTGGACGCACCTTTAGCAGACATCGGCTCTAAATGGCCCCGACAATCGTGCTGACATCTTTTTGAGGAGCGCATGTAATATTACGCGCCGTCGACGCGGGCTTAGTCCTTGCCAGACGGCTAAACTGTGAACTATCTATTGCTCTTGATAACAACTGATATTGAGGTTGATCAGTAATAAAACAGGTGGAAAATATGCATGAAAGTAAGAAAGAAACATAATAATGGTCAAAGCAGGCGGGCAGATCACTATTAGTGCCATTTTGGTTAATCAACTTATTATCTTACCTGCTTATCTTTCTTTCGTAACACGAAGAATACTGTGTCTAGAAGTTCAGTGAATTTCGCGAAGAAATACCACCAACCCAGGTCTAGTAGCTAAAAACAAAAATTTGTATATTTAGTCAAATCATAAACTGTGATAAAAAAAGTTACCTAAATAACAAAAATTTATGTGGTCGTCGACGAAAGCCAACTAGATTTTTTTCCTGTGATATATTAGGGGAAGTTTGAAAGTGGCGCCAGTGACTGAAAAGTTGAAAGGGAATCGTTTATCTTGGTATGGTCATGTGAAGAGGTGGGATGAAACGCATGTTACTAAAAGAGTTATGAGTTTACATGTGGATGGATGGAGAGGGAGAAGGAGACCAAAAAAAAGATGGATGGATTGTGTGAGAAGTGATATGAAAGAAATGGGAGTTAGTGATAGCGTGACGAATGACAGGACAGAATGGAAGAAAAAAATTTGTTGCGCCAACACCAAATAAAACGGGACAAGGGCAGGAAGATGATGATGATGATGATGATGATGATCGTGTAGAGCAGTGGTGGCCAAGTGGTAACGGCCCCGACTTACGAGATCGTGGGTTCAAACCCAGCCATGCGCAATACTTTGTGTAATTTATTTCATCACCACTGTTCTCAAAACGGTAAAGGAAAACATCGTGAGGAAACCGGCATGTCCTAGACCCAAAAAAATTCGAAGCCATGTGACATTCACAAACCCGCACTGGGCCCACGTGGTGGATTACGTCCCATTCCCTCTCCTAGAGAGGAGACCTGAGTCCCAGCAGTGGGAACATTAAAAGGCTGATTTTGCTTATATATTGGTATGCTATGCTTCATATCGTGTTATTTAATTTATTTCCATTTCAAGAAAATTTATCTTAGGCTTCGGGGGACGGTTTGTTTATGTTCTATTTCACAGTTGAAGACATACTATATATATTTCTGTCAAGAATATGTAAGTCACAGACTAATAATATTACAGTGTTTAATGAACGTTCAATTAGCTGGTATATAATTAATTTTACTTGCCAACTCTACCAACATGTCGTGTTTCAGAAGAATGTGCTTTTGGGTACAAAGTTGACGGTCATTCTACACTGTCTCTCATTCATATTAATCTATATATATAAAAAATGAATAGCTGTTCCTTAGTCTCGCTAAAACTCAAAAACGGCTGGATTGATTTGGCTAATTTTGGTCTTGAAATATTCGAGATAGTCCAGGGAAGGTTTAAACGGTGAGAAAAAATGGATAAAAAACGAAAAAAAAATCCGAATACAACGCCATCTCTAATTAAAATGTCATTATAAAATGAATTATGCTGTTCTGGTTATGCCAGTAGATGGCGTTATCCTTACTATTAGGTGGTACCAAGCTCGCTAGGTCAGCTAGTATTGTAATATAGAAATATTGTAGAATCAGTAATTTTTTTAAGAGTAACTATGTAGTTTCTTGCCAGTTCTTCTCCATAGGTTACAAGTAACTGATACCGAGCGCTAGATTCTGACGTTTTATAAGTGCTATGTGAAATGTAATGATTTTGAGTCGAGTTGAGTTGAATGTTAATAATATTTATTAAATTTCTTACCAAGGGGTTTTGCGTATTGGACGGATATCGGCATCCTGCGTAAATGATGCCATCTCTGAAGAGATTCAATTTGAAAACCTGAAATGATACAAAATACCTGTTAAATATCTTTATTTCTGTTCTTCCAGAGAATATTTTTTTAAAGTTAGTTTAATTTTTATTATTATTTTTTTCGAAATACTATGTTTTAACGTTTACAACGACCTTTTTCAACCAACCATCCAAATTATACTTTATAAACCGATTTAATACAGTTTATCTGCCATTCTCTCTCACAGAGACGAAACCTAAGTCCCAGCAATGGGAATATTAAAAGATTGATTATGGTAAGGTAGGGTAAATAACAAAATATATTTATAATATCTCATAATGGTGAAGGAATACATCGTGAGGAAACTGGCATGTCCTAGAGCCAAAAATTCAATGACATGTTACATCCACCAACCCGCACTGGGCCCACGTGGTAGATTATTGCCCATTCCCACTCCTAGAGAGGAGGCCTGAGTTCCAGCAGTAATATGTGTCAATCAAAATAGAATACGATTCATCAAGAGTAATTACAATAGGGTCATCTTTACCCCAAGGGCATGAATCCCAGTTTTACACTTCTTTTTTCCACCAAACTATCTTTGCGTGTACGTAACTGAATGAAAACGTGTAGGTACCGTTAAATAACTGCTTTACAGATCGTGTAGATCGTTTAGATAAATATTTATTAGAATAGAAACCACGTTGAATGTGTTGACTCTGCAATAATGCTGTTTAATCAACTATAGTGTTCCATGAGATCGACATTCGACGATAACGTCAACAGAACGTTAAGTATTTCATTATTTTAATTACTTTTTTTTTTGTTTTATTTTTGTACACTAGCTTCTGCCTGTGGTTTTGCACTCTACCAATTCTAAAATGTCTTTTTTTTAGGTGGGAAATCATCTAATGACATCTCCCGCCCTTTCATGTCAGACTTTTACTAACTAAAACCCACCCCCGTTCCTTCTTTGCCTTCGTTCCAGGACCCCAGGGTTCTCTTTCGCATCACCCATGGCCCTGCAGGCTTTGACCCTGCTGGGCCCCTACGGTTTGCTAACATCTCCTTGAGACGCGCGTGGAACACTACGCGCCGTCGTAGACTTGGGCTCGGTCCAGACGGTTATTGGACGGTCGGACGACGAGCTACCCGTTGCTCGCCGTCCGCAAGGCCGCGCCTATGGTGGCTGGAAATCGGCATCGGAATCCCGGCGGCTGGGGCGTGAAAGGCGTTCCCTAGCGCGTGCTGCCGCCTGCCACTCCTCCTCGCTCCGGACCATGGCCCGTACCAATGCCCGGCGCGAGAGAATGCTAAAATGTCTAAAATTTCTTTGTAGAAGAAGGTCAATGGTTCATGACTGAATTAATATGTAAAATAGAATCTAAAGCTAATTGATTCAATATCAATTAGTTTTTTTGACTGGCCTGTTGGTCTAGTGGTTAGTAGCCCTGACTGTTGTACCGGAGGTTGTGGGTTCAATTCCCACCCAGGACAAATGTTTGTGTGATGAGCACGATCATTTGTTCTGTGTCTGGGTGTAATTTATCTATATTATGTATGTATTTAGAAATATATAAACTATGTTTATTAGTTGTCTAGCACTCATAACAAAAGCTCTGCTTAGCTTGGGACTAGACGGCGTTGTGTGATAATTGTGGAATAAATAAATAAATTAGTTGTGGACTATTGAACATCTACTCCAAAAATATTTTAGACACTTTAGCATTAGTTGAATGCAACTGCACTTTTAACCTTTGACTGTACCTAAGTAGAAAAAAACACAGTTTTCGTAACAATTTTAAAAGTTTTTCTTACCTTAAAACATATCATAGAGGCCATGCAGACCTGTGCCGCGTTGTAATACGCTATTAATCGGTTCATTTGTAATGGCTGCCGGTTCTTCATGATTCTTGGACCGATGCGTATCAAAATCAGGTACGCTACGACCACTGCTAATATTGGCATTGGACTTGACATCATAAACCAAGAGTCGACCACGGCACCTGAAAAAGGAAATGTGTATGTTTTATATTTATACCTTTTGTTTTCCAAAAAAAATGATGCATAGACTGAAATATCACATATCTAGAAAGGTGATGCTAGAAAATGGTACTGCCCGAGACGACTGATAAAGAAATATGGAGAAATGACATTGCGCATGCCTTGGGATTATTTTTTTCTTTATTAATTTAAAGAGGGTTTTGTCCGAAAAATAAAATATTGAATTTGAATTAATCTATGCATATTATGCATTGCATCGTTATTAACATTGTTACTAACAATATATGGAAGTAATTCTGTTTTTTTTTTTTATGCCACACTCATCGTTTTGAATCACCACAATTTACATGTTAGATGTTATATTAGAAACTTGATGCTAACTGCTTTCGAGGCGAGCTGTCACAAATATTTTGCATAAAACATATTTATTTTATAATTTATTTACACAAACATTTACATTGAAAAAGATACAACATTATAAAAATTTGTACAAAGGTACTACTTAGTTCAAAAAGAAATTTCTTCCAGCAGACCTGCGAAAGGAAAGATCAAAAGAAATGTAGATCAGAAGAAATGTAGACAATAGCGTGTTGAAATATTCTTATTTCTACAACATAAACTCTTCTGAGTTTGTTATTTATTTACACTGTGTCTAGACACTGTCGGCACGGCGATTCTGTGCTCTGCGGTAATCATGAAATAAAATGAAATTATTCGCGTGAAAGTGGAAATATATACCAAGAGAACATACTAGAAGAATGTAAATCCATGTGCTATTTAAGAACATGGTTCACACGTTTGCTGAATTTCATCTAATTCCGTTCAGCTGTTTGAGCGTGACGGAATATCAAACATACACACATAAAATCAGTTTTTTAATTAGAGATAATGATTTGACAATTCGAATGTTGCATGTTTTTTCCATTTCATAAATAGTGAGGTACCGCAACCGATATTGAACAAAAAACCGAAAATATTCGTAAAAATAATTTCGTTTTTATGCCAACTAATTATGGTCATTTTTTTATTTTATTTTCTGAAGGTAAATTGATAGATGCAAATGTCTAACTCATAAAATAAAATATAATTTAAGTCTAAGAATTGAAAGACTAGCAAAAGCTGCGTCATTTTATTTTTTTCCTCTCGATTTGTTATTACCAAACCCGGACAAAAATATAGAATTACTCAAAGTGATATTTTTGCTGAAACTTTATTACAACTTTACTAATAGGTAGTATTAACAAGGACTTCGGTTTGAAAACTAAATAATAGTTAAAATTAAACAATCATAAGTCCTCTTTTTATACTATTTTCGCATGGATCTCTAATAAAATTGTTGCGATAAACGAATCGAGTGTCGGTTTCATTGCAATGCAGACATGTGAATTCACAGCATGACGACCAATGGGCACGCCATAATCATGGCGGTCAGTACCCTCTTTGAGGAGTGACTGGCGTCACGGCGTCCTCACCTTCCGCATGAAGCAAGTCCTCACTGGACAGTTCGGGAATGTTACCACTGTGTGGACCGCCCGGAAGACAAGGTGGAGCATACAGTGGAGGTATGTCCCACTTGGACGAAGCACCGCCGTGTCCTCGTGAAGGCAATAGGTAGCAGCGACCTCTCGCGCTGAGTCCTGGTACAGGCCATAGTCTGGAGCGAGGAGGAATGGCAGGAGTCGTCTCCTTCTGCAAAGCAGTAATGCTAGTGAAGGAGTAGGCTGCACGAGTGAGGGAACGAATATATTTACGCCCCAGTCGCCGAGACCCCAACCCCGACTACCACAATGTCAATACCAACGTCGAGCAATGATTAGTTTGCCGTCCGGCAATCCGGTAGTCGCCGGGACTGAGCCCCAGTCGTCGACAGCGCTTAGTGATATACGTGCTCAACTCTCGTAAAAGAGATGTCAGCAAACTGTAGGGGCTCAGTAGGGCCGATGTGGTTTAAGGCAGTAAAAGTCTGACACGCCCTCCAGTTCCGCCCAGACCGGGAGAAGTCATTGGATGAATTCCCATCTTGAAAAAAATCTTGACGACTAATGATGATAACTTTTTTTAATTCTAAAGCATAAACTGCGACTGTCTCGTCCCGCTCTTGTAAACAAGATATAAAATTGTGTTGGGACGCCCATATACTGGAGCGAGAGTGAGACGAGTTCTTAGCTACTTCCTTTTACCAGGGAGGTAAAAGGAAGTAGCTAAGAACTCATGAAGAGGTTTTCAACCGCGCCCGTCATGCTGGAGGAAACAGCTTTTTTTATTTCTAAACTCATGAGACCGGAGTTTTGTGTGGTTATACATCCGTAGCGGTTGTTGTTATCGCTCGCAAACTTGGCAAATGACAATCGCAAGACGGGTGGTGGACATACACCAGAAACGAGCTGTTGCGTTATACTTCACAGAAGAATTAAAAAAAGAAGGCCTATAAAGTTCTGGGTGCATCAATAGATTTTTGGATTTCGCATCGGATTTCTCTACCCCCTGAAGGCCACTGCGGGTGTTAACCGACCGCAAAGAGTGTGGGCGCAACCCGCCGAGGCTGTGGGTGACCGTAGCCCGCACGATTCTACTAGTTGCCCGCCGGTGCAGCGGGGAACGGGATACATATATCTGTAGCATTCTACAGAAGCTGCGGGCCCGCAACCGCAGCGGACGCGGGTAAAAACGGTTTTGTGAGTTCATAGTCTAAGTAAAAGTCAGAGTATAAAAAAAATGGTAATATTTTTGAATATTTTTAATGATTTTAATCTTCAATTCATAATAGACTCTACTATAAACAAACACTATCGTATCTTGATCCTACTTTCCTTAAAGGTTGTATTACTATAAGAACCAGTATAAAATACATACATATCCTGTCAAAATCATAACCCTACGTAGTCGGGTAAAAATCGAATTTGGAGACATCACTTTTATCAAAAAGCAGGCAACATATTTCTGGAGTTTGACATTTGCACTTGTCAAATCATTATCTTGAATTAAAAAACGCATTTTATATAGAAACGCCTTTTTAATATTAATGCAATTGAAACATACTCAGAGGAATAGAGGTGATGATAATCTAAACACATTTACATAATACAATAGCCATTTCAATGTTTTTTCCTCTCCCAGTCAAGTGAACCATATTATTATGATTTGCCACAAGTGATTATTAAACTACTGCACGTATCTAATAAAAATAAAATGAACACTTATGCAAGACATTAAACACTATTTAGTTTCATTATAATAATAAACAACGAAATCATAATAATGTAATTAAACAGTAGGTACTTGTTAAGTTACAACAGTATCAATAGAGGACTAGGCTATATTCTCATTTTTGAAATGTCTCAAACTGCGTAAAAATTAAAAAAAATATAAATTTTGGTAAACGTAAGCAACTTAATGTTTGACATATCAACGAACTCACGTCGCGAGGAAAACTAAAAAAGAGTCACTTACTTTTCCCCACTTTGAGGGAGTCCAGGTACCGGTCAACTTTCTCCAAATAGCTCATTATTGGGTCGTATTCTGTAATTAAATAATAATACAAATAAGCACTTATTATTATAATCCACGAGATAATTTCTCTTGCGACACCCATTTTGAGGTTTATGATGGAAATTCAAAGAGTATAGTATGGAAATTACAAGATTATTTTTTTTAATTCGGGTTTATTTTGTGCCAGTTTTCTTAGTACGGTCAAATAGGTACGTCAAATAAAAAAGTTCGTAACACAAAAAGTTTTTGCAATAAGTACCCAACCTCTTTGGCTTTTTGAACAAATATGACGCATTTCAATTAAAATTATACTATTTATTATCGATTATGCTGTACAGTTGCATTGCATTTATGCTATGCTGACGTTCATTGTCGAGAGTCACCAGTTTAGAGGTATGTGGGACAGAGTGTAAAATCCCACAAACCTCTGTTCAAAAGGGAGAATCCCCCGACCAGACGTGTATTATGTCTGATCCGGACAACTGCCTGATAGATGATTTCAGATTGTTGATTTTCAAATCGCACAGAGAACTCTAACTGCACGATGTAGGATTTCGTAGTTTATTAGTTACTGTGGTGCCATAGATGTCACTAGAAAAGTAATCCGCACTAATATAATAAAGAGGTAGTTTGTTTTTTGTTTTTTTTTTTTTTGCGGGAGGTAATCTCTGTAAATACTGGTCTGATTGCTAAAATTTTTTCACCGATAGAAAGCTGCTTTATTACTGAGTGATATAGGCTATATTTTATGTTCGCGGGCGAAGCCGCGGGCAAAAGATAGTATTAACTATAGAGGGAAATATCATAAACATTATTTGTAAGATTGGTTTTATGCGATAGCTAGTTTTAAAGTATTTTTCTTACGCCTCATTTCCAGGTAGGCGCAAAAAATAAAACAGATACCTAGCTTGCTTACGTAACACAAAATGAGTCAAACATACAGCATTAGTAGTCAGACTGGCTGTCTACAAAACATTTCACTCACTTCCCTAAATCAGTTCGCATGACCTTCGCATGAAATTCGGCGGACGAAACTATTGATTTTTACTTAATTCGCGGGTCATGGTAACAGTTGTTGTTCATAAAATTCGATTAGTAGAATTAAGGTAAAGACGACAGAATTCAAAGCTATAAGATTAGTACTATTCAGGCAAACAACAATTATTTAAAAATATTAAAAAAATATTTAATCGACACAGACACAATAAAAAAACACAGATTAAAAGAGACGAATAGTACAGATTGATATAGTAAATCATGATATATATGGGCGCAAAACCATTATTTGATAAGTGTTTAATTTGATCACTTCCTGTTTATTTATTTTAATATTGCAACATCCTGTTGAATGTATTTAAGGATTTAATTTGATAACTTCCCTTTCGATTATTTAAAATATTACGACATCCTGTTGAATTTATACAAGGATTTCAATTGATAACTTCCTTTCGAATTACTTTAAATATTGCAACATCCTGTTCAATTTATGTCAAATTAAATGACGACTTCCTTTCTAATTCTTAAAAATATTGTAGCATCCGGTTAAGCTTGTGAGGATTTAACCTGACCACTTCCTTTTTATTTCTTTAAAATATCATCCGGTCACATTTAAATAAGAATTTATTGTGACAATTTCCGTTTCGTTTATTTAATTTAAATATTTTTCTACCTTCATAGTGAATTTTTATGCTTGTCAATTTCTGTGTATAAAAACCGATGTAATGTGATTAGAAAGGCACTCTTTCGCCGCCCATGGAATAAACACCTTGAACTGGAGTAAGGTATTTCTTTATTATCACTTCCTGCCAATCTATATTATTGTGACTGTGTATTTTGTGTGACGTCGACACCGATGGCGATCATACGCCGACAGCAGCGGTGGGATCCAGCCCGCTCCTACTGAAGTCCTCTGGATTCCGGGTCAAGCGCCGTGACTGCAGCACTGTCCGCTACCCTTGTGCCTTCTCGGGATTATGGCAATTCCTACCTACTGCCATTCGATTCCGAGGTGGGCGCTCACATCAAGGACTGGTGTGCCAATGTTGACGAAATCATTACAACTATTGGCATACTGAAAAGAAGACCGAAGACCTGGGCTAACACGTGGTCTCTGCATTATACCACATTGGAGCAAGTCAAGCAGGACCTGATTCAGACGTTTGGCGAAGAGTTCCGGTATGCTGACGACGTCCAGTGGTGGCGCGACTACACGTTGGAGCAGGCGAGCAGCCACGCGGTTTACGCAACCAAGGTATGGACGCTCTTCAAGTGAGTGCAGCTAGAAGCAACAGCTGGTGAGGTAATTGATTCTCTTGTCACTGGTATTTATCCTGATTTTATGAAATGTGTATTGTAGTTTAACACTCCTGACTCTTTGCCCACACTAGTCTCCATTTTCAAAACTTTCCGTAAACGTGACCAATCAAAAACTAACGGTACAAACATAAATTATTTAAACCAAAAAACCTTCGTTTATAGTAGCTGTCATTGTCGATTTTAGTAGCTGTCATTGTCGATTTTAGTAGCTGTCATTGTCGATTTTAGTAGCTGTCATTGTCGATTTTAGTAGCTGTCATTGTCGATTTTAGTAGCTGTCATTGTCGATTTAAGTAGCTGTCATTGTCGATTTAAGTAGCTGTCATTGTCGATTTAAGTAGCTGTCATTGTCGTTTTTAGTAGCTGTCATTGTCGATTTTAATGGCTGTCATTGTCGTTTTTTGTAACTGTCATTTGAAAATGACATTCTTAGTCCTGACTCGTCGGGTCAGTGTTCCATTCGTTTTCAATGCTTCTGAACGTAGTATTTCCGCAAAGTTTTCACGGAGACGGCTCCGAAAAACCGCAAATTAGTCGATTTTAAATATTGCTAGAAAGAATTCTTGTTTCCATAAACGAAATAACGAAAGATTGAAATCAACCACCTGAAAGTGAAATTTAGCGTTTTTTGTAAAAACATCTGTCAAAGTTGAATTGATTTCAATCCTGTGTAAATTTGTTTTTGTAAATACTGGGTTTGATAGTTCGATTCAAACATGTGTTTGTTGTAGTTGTTGGGTTGTAGGATCGACTGAATGGATTGTTGGGTTGATTGTTGGGGTTGGATCAATTGTTGGATCGTTTGTTAGAGCAATTGAATCGAATCTAAAATCAATATTAATTTGCAAACGTTCAAAACCTCTATTTTTCTGAAGCTAATTTTTTAAAAATCCAATTGTGAAACACATAACATTTGGGCCACTTCTTGTATAGTTCTTTCAAACAGGACCAGAGTACACCGTTGATCCTCCTCTGCCTTGCGTCGTACTCAGGAGGAATCTTAGCTAAAAAGGTTTTATTATTCGTTTTTCAAAACTGTCCCATAAAACGATTTGGGAGATGTCAAAGGTTGTGTGGGTGAATCTTGCTCTTTGGGTTAATAAACTTAAAACTTAGCACAAATTCTAATCAAAATTAATAATAAAGACTGTAATTATTAGTTCTTTAAAACTACCCTCAAAATACGGTTTAAGGGTTGTTAAGGTTTTCCCGCGAATGAAGTCGCTGTTAAAGTGCAAGTCTCTGTTAAATTCATAATGAGGATGTCCTGTTGCAATAAGTTGATATCTTGTTCCAAAAGTAATTCTACGATTAATCATAACGGCTGGCATCTCGTAAAACAAGAGCTGGACACAATTGAGCAACTTAGTTTTGTTGATGGCATTGGTAATTGCGTTGCGCTTTGATAAAATTCAAATCGAAAATAAAAACTCTTAAACATAATTGCGTCACATCTTCAATATTAGTTAAATATATAGCCTTCTAAACGAAATAATATTAGAAAAAGTAACGGTAAACCTTACAAATAAACAGTAATCGTTTGAATTGGTGTTGATAACTATATAGTTATAATCAGACCAAATTAGTCCGATTTAATTAAAAAAGACCCTCCCGGGTATTGATTATCACAATCCACACATCTAATAAATAGCTAACGATGCCGGTTGGGCAAACTGTCAGGTTGACATTTGAAGAGCTTCATAAACAGTGGCAATTAGAGATTTTCAGTTGACTATACTTATTTTACGTCAAAAAGTACGTGAGTTTCCCATGTTTGTGTTGCTTTAACGGATTGCCACTGTGTTTTAAGCTTTCATGTAAATTAAGGATGGACGAGCGATAATTTCGAAAAAAGGATGTCATAATGTATCCGCATGAAAGACAATGGCAAAATTTGATCAAAGATTTAGAAGTTTCTATTAAAATTTTACAAGTATTGCTAAATAGTGCTATAAAGTGAAGCATGGTTACAGTTATTATTTAAGATGTTCCGAAAAATCGTTGTTCATGAATCTGAGTTTTTGATTATAATGAACCGACCGTATGGGCGGAGAATTTGTGAATTAGATTTATCGCATTAACTAGTCCCTTTTCCCACCTATTACGTTGACTGATCACCAGCGTATCCTTTTTCCCGGTCTAGAGCTGATCCTATGCGGGTGATGCCATGAAGGAATATGGCTAGATCCAAGGCGGGTGATGCCGTAGATAGGTTTTTTTAAATGTGAATTGGCTTATTGCTGTGAAATAAATTATATTGATTTCTTATTCGAATCTATTCAAACCATTAACCATTCTTTACGCGCGATCTTAGATTTATTAGATTAATTAGTCCCTTTCCCACCTATTACGCTGGCTGGCCACCATGCGTATCCTTTTTCCCTGTCTAAGAGCTGATCCAATGCGGGTGATGCCATGAGGTATGGCTAGATCCAAGGCGGGTGATGCTAGTTAGGGGGCTATATCCAAGCGGGTGATGCCATTTGGTATGGCTAGATCCTAGGCGGGTGATGCCGAATTAGGGCTAGAAGGCGACTGATGCCGTGTAATGCCAATCAGCCAATTCACACCAAATATTTGATACTGTAATTTTTGGCTAACCCTATGTGGGTGACGCTGATAAAATGTTTGATACTGTAATTTTTGGCTAACCCTATGTGGGTGACGCTGATAAAATGTTTGATGCTGTGTAATTTTGGGCTAACCCTATGTGGGTGACGCCGATAAGATGTTTGATGCTGTGTAATTTTGGGCTAACCCTATGTGGGTGACGCCGATAAGATGTTTGATACTGATTGATTTTGGGCTAACCCTATATGGGTGACGCCGATAAAATGTATGATGCTGTGTAATTTTGGGCTAACCCTATGTGGGTGACGCCGATAAGATGTTTGATACTGATTGATTTTGGGCTAACCCTATATGGGTGACGCCGATAAAATGTTTGATGCTGTGTAATTTTATGGCTAACCTGATATGGGTGACGCCGATTTTATGTAAAATGATTGTATAATGTAGAAGCACTTTTTCAAGTTTTGTGAATGTGAAGTACAATGAAGCATTTTTATTAGGTTACAACTGTTTGACTTTATGAGCAGTGCAGTTGAGAGTTTGTCATGTTCACTCAAATGTCTCGCTGATGGTGGCACGTGTTATTGGGTCATTCAGTTATCTTCAAAATGGTTGAGCTGAGTGGGGCACGCGTCATGCTCGTGAACGGGTGCCGTCAGTTGAGACTGGTCATCTCTTAGCTGCCTTTTTCTTAGTTTAATTTCTATTTTTTAATTCGTTTTTTTAATTATTATTACTTATCTACATTGTGCTCACATATTAGAAGCGACAAAGTTGTAACCAAGATTTATGTAACTCATAATATGATTTAAAAGAGTGTCCATGGAGTTTCTTGCACGTTCTTCTCCATAGAGATCTACGCTTTGGAACGTGCGATTTAGATTCACTTGTTTTTTTTGACTGACAGTTCAAGGGTGCCTGTAATTGATCGGTTTGAAGTAAACGTTTCTTATTTCTGATTTCTGAATATCGGATGCTCTATAATGAAGATTAAACCTAATGTGAGTGATCTGAATTGATGTAAATTCCTGTACAGCGCAGAGAGCGCGCTGAGATCAGAATGGCCGTATGGGCGCAAAACCATTATTTGATAAGTGTTTAATTTGATCACTTCCTGTTTATTTATTTTAATATTGCAACATCCTGTTGAATGTATTTAAGGATTTAATTTGATAACTTCCCTTTCGATTATTTAAAATATTACGACATCCTGTTGAATTTATACAAGGATTTCAATTGATAACTTCCTTTCGAATTACTTTAAATATTGCAACATCCTGTTCAATTTATGTCAAATTAAATGACGACTTCCTTTCTAATTCTTAAAAATATTGTAGCATCCGGTTAAGCTTGTGAGGATTTAACCTGACCACTTCCTTTTTATTTCTTTAAAATATCATCCGGTCACATTTAAATAAGAATTTATTGTGACAATTTCCGTTTCGTTTATTTAATTTAAATATTTTTCTACCTTCATAGTGAATTTTTATGCTTGTCAATTTCTGTGTATAAAAACCGATGTAATGTGATTAGAAAGGCACTCTTTCGCCGCCCATGGAATAAACACCTTGAACTGGAGTAAGGTATTTCTTTATTATCACTTCCTGCCAATCTATATTATTGTGACTGTGTATTTTGTGTGACGTCGACACCGATGGCGATCATACGCCGACATATACTATCTCAGCATTTGCTGAGCGTCAAATACCCAGCGTTGGTTGAGACAAGCATGCGGTTCACTTGATGGTAAGTTTTTACTGCTACTTTCAGACATTTGCAATACCAGGAGTATTACAAGTGTTTTGGAAGGTATTGTTTCGAATACGGTGGGGAAAAATGGTGCTGAACGCCCGAAAGACACGGTGGAGTATAAGGTAGAGGTTTATCTCGTTTATAAAGGCCGTGTTTACGTAGACAACCGGTGGAGGGGTCCTTTTACGGAGCAAGAAGGGATGAGAAATAGTTATCTTCTTTTACAAAAGGAGTTAGCTGAAAGCGTAAGTGAGAAGCAATCCTCACGCCCCAGTCATCGCAACAGACACCCTGAGCGTTGGGAGTTGTAGGGAAATTACCAGCCACCACCCACCAGGGGTGGGCTTGCGGGCGGCGACCAATGGGTAGCTCGTCGTCCGGTCGTCCGATAACAATCCGGACCGAGCTCAAGCTGTCGACGGTGCGTAGTGTTCTACGTGAGCCCCAAAGATATATCAGTAAAACCGTAAGCCCCGGTAGGGCCATGCCCGCTAGGCCATGAGGAATTACTTAAGAGGAAACCCTTGGTCCTAGTATGCAAGCAGCAACTGAGGGAAGGAAGGAACATAGGTGTGGTTCTAGTTAGTAAAAGCCTGATACGCCCTTTCGCCCCGTCCTACAGGGAAAGTAGTCATTGGATGATTTCCCACTTAAAAAAAAGACTGAAGCGTACAAAGGTGCTGCTTATTTCAAAAGAGTTGGGTGAGGGATGTAAACACAGTATGTATGCACAGAATCCCGTCCGGTAACCGTCCGGACCGAGTCCAAGTCGTTGACGGCGTGTACTGTTCCACGCGTGCGTCATGGAGATGTAAGCAAACCGTAGGGGCCCAACAGGGTCGAAGCCTACTGGGGCCAAGACTCAGCCCTGGTACGTAAGGCAACGAAGGAACAGAAGTAGGTCATTGGATGATTTACCCACTTACAAAAAAAAATGGTACAGAGTAAAGAAAGGTTTCTGATCTTTGTACCTTAGTGACGATATATGAGATATTTTTCGTAACACAAATCCGATTGCACTTTGCCTAAGCTCCAAGCGAAGAACGTCACCAAGGTTTAATGAAATAGATTAGGTACGTAAAATAATATACGGTCCTTACAATATTTTCTTCACAATTTCTCCTGAAGACATTGTATGAAGCAGCTTATTTCCCCAAGGACATATTTTTATGCAGAGTATGTTGTATTCAATTTTCAAATACCTACGTGAAGATTTTTGCGGGATAGTCTTTGAGTCTTAACCTATTTCAAGAATATATAGCTGAACTTATTTAGTTTTTTTTTTACTATAAGTTGGCTTTTAAAAAGAAATATTTGAGTTTATGAGTAGAACATGGGTTTAGCCAGTTCACAATCCCGGAAACTACAATAATACTTTCTTTTTTTTGTTTTAAAGAAAGAAAAGAAACAAAAAAAGAAAACATTTAATTGTGACTTCCAGATAATGCGTAACACTAATGAAAACTAAAAATACAAATCTTTTTTATGTTTATTTATATAGGGTGACTGGCAATTAGTGTACGATACTTAAACACGTGATTGTGCTCATGATAACAAATAATTTTTACTATGGGAGCAAAGCCGAAATCGCGAAAAAAATATCAGCTGTTCAGTACATTAGGCAAACATAAATGTACTGAGCAGCTGATTTTTTTTTCGCGAATTCAGGTTTGTTCCCATAGTAAAAGTTGTTGTTTATCATGAGCACAATCACGTGTTTAATTAACGTACACTAATTACCAGTCACCCTATATACATTTGTGTTATGTTACAAGTTTAAAAACCCCAGAAATAAGAATCCTTCATACAATCAACCTTTTTATTTATTTACTATTCGTGCTAAGTTTCAAGAATAAGATACAGAATAAAATATTACATACGTACAAATTCCCCCCTTTCACCCCCTACAGGTTAAATTTCTGCCTACGTCATAAAAAGAAGCCTTATGCTAAATTTCACACTCTTAGCCCTAGCAGTTTCGTGTTCGTTTACGTGTTGTGCCGACCCCAAATAAAACGGGACAATGGCAGGAAGATGATGAATGCAGTTTCGGCTGTGCGTTGATATGTCAGTCAGTCAGTTTCTCCTTTTATTTATATAGAAAACTTAAAGCAATAATACACGATGTCATTCACTCATGTAGCCGTGTCAGGTCACCTGTTCGAGACTTGTACGACTTCAGTCAGTCTAGCCAGCGGTAAGTCCTAGTTACATCACACCATTTGACCTAAATTACCTTTCGCTATCCTTGATCGTATGTACCTAATGGAATTTTCTAGATTGTATCACATTTTTGTCATAATGCGTCAAAATGTTTAGGATATTGAATAATAATAATATATTCTGCCTTTTTATCGATGGATATTAATAACACTGTTCAGGCTCCAAAAATCATAGCCCTATAATTATCTTTGTTTTCTACATGTCGCAATTGTTTTTCACCAACCCAGGTTTATCCTTGGGTGCACTAGCATAACGCTTACAGGAATAAAAGTTTCTAAAGAGCCGAGTTGGTTTCCGCTTCTCTTACACCTTCCAAAAGTCCATGATCCCAGGGTTCTGAGATACACTGACCCTTAATAATAATTATTATCTAGATTAACTTTCCGTTATAACCCCATACCCACTCCTGTTCCTTCTTTGCCTTTGTTCTAGGGCCGCAGGTTCTCTTTCGCACAACCCATAGCCCCAGTAGGCTTCGACCCTGCTGGCTACTGGTGCGCGTGGAACACTAAACGCCGTTGCGTCGACGATTTGGGTTCGGTCCGGATGGTTACCAGACGGTTGAACGGCGAGCTACCCATTGCTCGTCGTCCGCAAGCCCGCGCCTACGGTGGCTGTAAATCGGCATCGGGATCCCGGCGGCTGGGGCGTTAGGGCCATTCCCTCGCGCGTGCCTTCGCCTCTTTTGCTAGCATTATTGTTTCGCAGAAAGAGGTGATCGCCTGCCACTTCTCCTTACTTTGGACCGAGGCCTGTACCAAGGCCCGGCGCGAGAGATCGCTGCCGCCGATCGCCCCCACGAGGACACGGCGGTGCTCTGCCCATGCGGGGCACATCTCTACCGTATGCTCCACCGTATCTTCCGGGCGATCCACACCCGGGCGTTTCTTCCGCACGAATCCGGTGCAGGAACCTTCCAAACTTACAATGTCCGGTGAGGACCTGCGTCATGGCTAAGGTGAGGACGCCGTGTTCTATTCTATTGAAAAATATTGTTTAATACACGTAGTTTGTCATTGCAGCAATTAGGCCCATAACATCCTCGCCTGCTGCTCGGACGAATCCCGTCTGGGTCGCAATGACAAAATTTTTCCTCTTATATCAAAATATGCTATTTCGACTATCTTACGGGTTACTCAGAGTTTTATAATTATCTAAAAAATAAACCTGTACCAATTTTGTATGGCTTTTAACCCTCGATACTAAATCGAGCATTGATAATAATACAACAGCGTTTCTTTATTAAAACGGGCATTTGTCTGTAAAAGCACAAACAAAAGAGCCTTTCATTTCTTTCATACCCAATGTTTGTATAACTAGAAACAGGACATTTTCCGAATATCCGTTTATTTGATAAAACCATCGATACTAGATATTGTCGGTGTTCTTGTTATTAATGGTGCCCCAACTAACCTACAAATTTTCCGCGTTGAAACGCCTCAGATCGGTTCTGATGATAAGCTATGGAATTAGGATATCCACGTTCCCTAAGAAGGATAATATATAGGTAACCATATTTCACCCAAGAAAGTAAATGATTGTTACCTTTTGTTTTGAGAACTAAGCACACATTCAAGAAATTATGGACCGCATTAATTTGGATTGGTTGTTTAATTAGCAATGAAGATTTGAAATCAATAGCAAAAGAAGCTATTTTGAAATAACCATGGAATCGAAAAGAAGTTCACTCGCATAATAATTTAAGGATAACAAAAATGATTGAAAACAATCTCACATAAAAAATGAATACTTAGCTTAGAAAAAATCTGACTAACTAAAGTATTTCTGAGTATTATGAAAATGAACACTAAATAGGTAGGTACACATTCGTCAATATTATAAGTTTTGACTCCATTCGTGACATAATTTGGTACGGTATTCTTTAGGGTAAACTTCTTTACTAAATCCTTTTGTTATAATAACAGTACTTTATCTTAGACAAACTTTTAATAATGTGACTAAAGAACTCACTACTTGAGCGCTCCGTATATGTTAACACATCAGTCAACAAACTTTCTTGTCTCAATACTTTTATGACGAGACAAAGAAGTGACAAAAAGATCACTTCAATACCCATTCAGTCACGACAGAAAAATGGCGGTGGTCAGATATAAACGAATAACAGTACTACGAATGTTATATACAAAAACGGATATAATATAAACTTTTATGAGAATTGTTTCAACGGTGGAACTCAAACTTCGAAATAATATGAGTTTTCTTTAAATTTGATATAAAATTTATTACAAATACCGCTGTATTTGTAATAAATTTTATATTACAGAAAACGCAAAACAAAAAGAAACTAATAAATAATTATTTTGGACAAAGAATAACGTATCTTTAGCAGAAAGTGTATTTGAACTTATAATTCCAAATTTAATTTATGTGAAGGTAATGTTTAGACTATTTTTATTGTTATTATTATTCACTGACATATGTAAACCTTGACTTGTATAATTTTTTTTGAATTATTGACTATAACGTATGGAACAAATAATTTCTGACATTAAATAGTTCAGAACTTTGCCGTTAATTATTGTTTTTATGTAATGTATGTATGAGTAAATAATTTTATGACATTTGTTCTCACTCAATTATATTTTGTACGCTACTGAACTTTATGTAACATCTTGCATTTTTATGTATACTCATGTTTTAGCAAAATAAATAATCTTGTATCTTGTAACCTAATATAACAAATTAGATGACTTGAGAACCTTCTTCTTTTTCAGAAGTCGGTTAAAAATGAATCACCATTTCCCTTGGATGGCCAAAGGAAATGGTGATTCTGAGAACGACAATACCAAATTTATTCATTATTTTTTAAAATTTTCTACTACTTTGTAGAAGGTTCTTATGGAAAGAAAGATTGAGGTGTAGAAAATTGTAAACCGAAAATTTTATGGCTATTTTACCTTCGCGCTTTTCACAGTTTGCGCGGGTCAGGTCATTTATATTGTTGATGGTATAACAAAGACAAGTCAGCATCGATAGGATATGACAGCCTACTGCCCAGATTGTAACAGCCTAGCCTATCGATTATTACCTACAAATTAAAGATTGTATGGAAGAGTTTTATTTCTTGGATTAATAAACTTGAAACATTTCACAAATATTTATCTAAATAAATAAAAAAAACATGGTCATTATTCGTTTTTAAAAATTACACTTAATTAACGATTGTATCAAAACATTCTCGCGATCGAAGATGTGGGCAAATTGCTAATAAATTATATTAACTTGTAGATATTAAATCATTTCTTAATTACCCTTTAATTACATAATCATAAAGCTACACAGTTATCTAAAAGATTTTTCTCCACCTGAATCGTATCTCAGAATTCGTTTTCCAACTACTGACACAGTTCCCCACAGTGCGATAAGTTCTTCATGATCGCTGATACATCTTGACACGGTGCTTCCGTGACATCGATTTCCTTTAATGCATAAATTCTGTTGTACTATCATTGCATTTTGAACTTTACGACTTGAGGAATAAAATTGGAATTTGTATTTTGTGTTTCCTATTGTTGCTATAAGGTAATTCTGAAGTGTTTTTGTTGCAATGTGAACTATTGTAGGTTAATTCCCTTAGGTCTCTCTTATCGTCCTACATATTATTTGTGTCAATGTTCTCGTTAGTAAGTGTATTCAGGCGAATCCTATATCTGTGTTAAAGTTTATAGAGACAGGTGACGAATCAAATGCTTTAGAATATTGTAGGCTATAAAGTGGCGACGTGCCGTTTTATAGGTAACCCTAACTGTATTCTGTTGTACCGAATGATGTATGAGAACTATCTTGTTTGGATTGGAAAGTTTCGAACCAATCAGACGGTGTTAGTCAATTGATGCATCAAGTTTTGACACTGGAGCAGCTATATTAGATTGAAATGTAATATATAAAAAATTCGTGTCACAGTGTTTGTGATTTTCACCGATTTTTATAAAAAAAAATGTGTAGGTATAGTTGATAGGTAAGAGAATAGGTCGTAGGCTATTGAACCCCCCTATCCACACCCCCATTTTATACCTAATAATATAAATAGCAGTCTAACGTTTATCAGGTTAACTAATCTATCTTCTATATACGCTTACGCTTACGCTTTTTACATACGAGTACATATTATAGTAAATCTGTAGAAAAGTCTTAGTTGTGCGCGCATCACGTAAAATGTTCGAAATCGATGTAACTTTTAAACATTAAAATTGTATGTATTTAGATTTTGTTTCATCATAAAGTTTTCTAGAAGTAAAATATTACACCACACGCAATTCAGATACTCGCAACGTCGTCTAAGGACTCAAAGTAGAACTAATGATGACAGTTGAACTTGATAACAACATTCATAGAAGTTCGCCGAGTCAGTACTTTAATTTAAGGAAGTCTGAAGTAAATCTTGGACAGACAGTCCAGTTGGGTAGATCTAATTTCGAGAAAGAGGTCAACCATCGAATCCGACTCGGCTGGGCAGCGTTCGGGAAGCTGCGCAGTATCTTCTCGTCCAATATACCACAGTGTCTCAAGACGAAAGTCTATGACCAGTGTGTGTTGCCAGTGATGACATATGGTTCCAAAACGTGGTCGCTCACAATGAGCCTCATCAGAAGGCTCAAAGTCATCCGAAGGGCAATGGAAAGGGCTATGCTCGGAGTTTCCTTGCGTGATCGAATCAGAAATGAAGATATCCGCAGGAGAACCGAAATTACCGACATAACACGAAGAATCACCAAATTTAAGTGGCAATGGGCAGGGCACATTGCTCGCAGAACAGATGGCCGTTGGGGCCGAAAGGTTCTGGAGTGGCGACCGCGTACCGGAAGACGCAGTGTTGGAGGGCCCCCTACAAGGTGGACCGATGACCTGGTGAAAATTGCGGGAATCCGATGGATGCGAGACGCACAGGACCGTTCATTGTGGCGACATTTGGGGGAGGCCTATGTCCAGCAGTGGACGTCTATCAGCTGAAATGATGATGATGATGATGAAGTAAATCTAAAAGAGTATCTTTACTTATAACGTTATATTGTTTACATCTCTTTTTTATTAACTCTCCTTTCGTAGATATTTTGAAAGATATTTCGTCTGAAATAAGTATCGCCTTTTTACCTGTTTTTCTATCTTCTTCTTGTCTTTTTTTATACGTTTGTACAATAATTGTTAAATAAATTAATAAAGTAGCATTGATGACCAAAAAGTTGATATCGGTAGTCACGGTATAAGCATGTGATGTGGAGAAATGAGGTACAATATCGTGAGGAATGGTGTGAGTATAAATATGGATTAGGCTAGAGGAAGAACAGAAAGCCATGAAGGGATGGGTGTGAAAGATGACTAAACAGGTGATCACTTTTGTGATTACAAGAAAATACCATATAGAAAAAAGCATGCTGCTCCAACCGCAAATAATAAGGAATACAAAAGAATTTGTTCGACGAAGACAATACAACGAATAGAACACAGAATAAGAAAAGTAACAGAGTACAGAAATACAATACATTTGCGCTGAGAAAGGTTTGCAATTTTAGCAATTGCTGGGCGTCAGAAACCCAGCACTGGTTTTTAGTTGGTACCCCGCAGTGACGCATGGATAATGGTAAATAAAATAAATATAGGTGGTTTCAAGGTATTTCAACTAAAATGTTAAATAATATGTGGCTAAACATTGCAGAACTCAAATGAAAATACATTGGCCATTCCAACAATGATTTAAACAATACAAATATTTTTTACCTTTTAAGACCCATTTCTTACCATTAGCTAGCAGACGCACTAATCTACACAATATATTAGTCAAGATTAAGTCGCTCGTAGACAGTAAAATTGCACTAAATGCGAAGATATAAAAGACTCCCCATTTCTTTTCGAACGTAGCTGGCTTTCTGCCATGTTTTTGAACATAAAAATAATAAAGTATGCAGGAAGGCAGATGTCTGGATTTAAGTAATATAGACATCAGCTCATTTATTCTTTTTTACAAGCTTAAAGGAAAATGGCTAAACGAGCTTGGCACCTTTGTTCGAGGGATCAGCTGGAGATTCTTTTGTTTTTCGAGACTTTGTATTTGAATCGTTGCTTCGATCGGTTGGTCGTTTGTATGTGTTTGACTTATTTTGTGATACTTATCTTTGTACTTTGTTTAGAAAAATTATGATGGCCATAAAACTATTTAATTATGTATAAAACTATTTCTTTGTTGGATAAAGTGGTTGAGCTGAGTGGGGCTGATGCACGTGTCATTTTAGTGAACGGGTGCCGTCAATTGAGACTGGTTATCTCTTAACTGCCAGTGACTTATTAAATTATTTTCTTTTTTCAAAATTTATTGACATTGTGCTCACAAAAAAGAATTTAAGCGACAAAAAATATATTACTAAGATTGCATTGTGCTAGGTGCACAATGCATTAAGAAAGCGATACTAGGTGCCAGTTAAAGACGTTACTAAACTCCAATCTTCATGAGCTACATGTTAAAGTGCCCCAAATACCCATATACTTGAATTTTGGAGGACTTAGTAAATGCCACGCTGCAATTACCGTAGTTACCTATTGGACCTAAACAATTTAAGGAGTCAACCATTGACTCGAATAAGAAGAAGATCTTCATTAAACTGAACTTCTTACTATTGAACTGAATCTGATTTTGTATTATTATTATTAATTTTAAAATTGTTAAAAATTGTATTGCAATTGTAATGTAACTATGGGTATTCCAAGCCTGAAAAAAAAAGAATTTATTATTATTATTAATTACGTTTATCCCAATCAGTATACATAATGTAGTATACACAATGCTTATTCATTGATGATGATTCCAGAATAATGTACCTACTGGATAGCTGCGGAATTGTCCGAAAGAGTTCCAGCGGCCCAGGAATGCAAAGGGCAAGTGAAGGAACACAGGTAGGTTTTAGTCAGTAAAAGACACTACCTAAACCACCACCACCAAAAGTGGGAGAAATTCTTTAAATGATGTCTTACAAAAAAGGAAAACTAGAAATAATTGCGAAATTCAAAATACCGGCCACATGACACCACACCCAACACATAACGTAATCTATGTATATATATAAAAGGAGAAACTGACTAACTGATATATCAACGCATAGCCAAAAAACTACTGGGACTAGGAGCGTGAAATTTTGCACAAGATTTCCTTTTATGACGTAGGCGAGCACTAAGAGAGGATTTTCCAAAATTCACCCCCTATGGGGATGAAACAGGAAACCTACTTTCACGCGGGTGAAGCCACTGGCAGTAGTTAGCAGTAAATTCTAATAGCACAAGTTACAATACAACATAAATATACCTTGACTTAGAAATCAGGTGTAAATCGACAAGTAGATAGTCAGCAAAGATGATTGCTAGCCAGCATTGAAGTGACGTGAAAAGGCATAACGAAGAACCATTTGATGCATGGACAATCGAGGATTATTGTCATTTGTAGAAATACTTTCTTTTTAACCGACTTCAAAAAGAATGAGGTTCTATGTTCGGCTGTATGTATTTTTTTTTAAATGTATGTTCACCGATTTCTCGGTCAATTGTGGACCGATTTTGAAAATTCTTTTTTTGATTGAAAATTTATACTTCCGAGTTGGTTCCATAGAAATATTGTTATGATCTGATGATGAACTTCGAAGATATGGAACGGAACTCTTCATAGGATCACAGCTGAACTGTCGTAACAAGTAAAAATGCTTTGTTTATACGCGATGACTTCAAGTTTGACTGAGGGGTACTTTTTAGTTGTGGTACCGCAACTAAAAAGGGTAAAATAAAAATTTTTACAAAAAAAATACAACCGACTTTAATGTAAAAAAAAAAACTAAAAAGTGCAAAGGAACTTTAATTTCGGAAGTCGGGGTTTTTATTACAATAGTTTTTTCTGTTCGTTATTTAATACCGTAAAAAGTTTTTTAGAGATAATGGATCTAATCGTTATTTTGTCAGTTGTGATACATTTTGCAGGAGATAGATTCGAGGCTGTGGGAATTATCTATAGAATTAGCGCGGCTCTGGAACACAAAGGGCAACTGAGGGACCACAGGTGGGCTTTAATCAGTACAAACCTGATCCTCCCATTCCACCCAGAACAAGAAAAATTATTTGATAATTTCCCTCCATCAAAGAAATAATGGTGTTTTCAACAGAATAGAGAGGCTAGTGATGGAATGCATAAGCATAGCATAATCAGCCTTTTAATGTTCCCACTGCTGGGACTCAGGCCTCCTCTCTTTTTATAAGAGGGAATGGGCCGTAATCCACCACGCGGGCCCAGTGCGGATTGGTGAATGACACATGTCTTCGAATTTTTGTTTCTAGGACATGCCGGTTTCCTCACGATGTTTTCCTTCACCGTTTTGAGAACAGTGGTGATGAAATAAATTACACAAAGTAATGCGCCCGGCTGGGTTTGAACCGGCGACCTACAACTCGTAAGTCGGGGTCGTTACCACTCGGCCACCACTGCTCTTGTGATGGAATGGCCGACCTTGATATACCATCTAACGCCAGATACAATACTTAGCGTAAACTAACGCTTTGATTTGTACGCAGAAATTCACTGATTTCGACAGATCAAAGTGTGATTCTTCGTACCAGCAGGCCTAGCCAAGTTACGACCGTTTCGTTTCGAATCTCTTTCTACAGTCGGTAACGCCTGCGATTCCTTTGTTCTGAACACGTGACTTAACGTTGAGAGGTAATTTCCATACGTTTGAAGTTTTCTACTAGCGTTAAAGGGGTGACCAGACGGTTGCAAACTAGCGTTCCAACCAAGGTGATCTTGGCTTATGTGTTTGGTTTGTGTTGCGGCTACATGGATGTAAACCACGCGCCAACACGTCCGGTGGTTGTGAAAACGCGCCTCCCAACCAAGGGCGCTGAAGGTCATGGATAACAACGGTTTGAAACTAGCAAGGTCAGCTTGTTTAGGACGTTGGTTTGCAACCATCTGGTCACCCCTTAACGATTGTAGATTATAAACTTGGCTAAACTCTCTTATCATCTTAGTATACTTACTAATTTCTTTCTTTAATTCTACCGACACTAGGGGTATGATTTTGTAACCCAATCTACACAGTTGCAATTGAGCACTGGCTGTTATATTAACTTGGAAAAGAAATGCGCAAAAGGTTTTTAGGAGTCCTTGTTTCATAAAACGGAAACGTTTGTGATAAAACTTTTACTACCATTTGTTTACAGGCTAAGATATTATCTTTCCCCAATGAAGACACGAAAATAAATGTAGAAATAAAAATAATATTCATCTCGTAAGAGGCTAACCACTATCTCTTTTAGTGGGTTGGTCATAACGAGATGATTAGGAGCTGTTAAACTGATCCCTATGAATCTAAATTTCACAGATATGTTAACATGAAGTAACAGTCGGTTACTTCGAGGTCGAGTAAAATTAATATTCCACAACTTTTTATTACACAACGTCATCTAGTCCCAAACTAAGCAGAGCTTGTGCTATGGGTACCAGACAACTGATAAACATACTTACATATTTCTAAATACATACTCGTACATATTACAGATAAATTACACCCAGACACAGAACAAATGATCGTGCTCATCACATACACATTTGTCTTGGGTGGAAATCGAATCCACGACCTACGGCATGACACTCAGAACCACTAGACCAACAGGCCTGTCAAAATTATTTTCATAACAAAATAAAAACTATATAAACAATCCAGAGTAATATAGTCCTAATTATGTTGGTACTATTAATTAATTGAGCAATAAAAGTTATTTAATTACCGTAACTTGAAATAAGATTTACCTTGAAGTATAACATTAAAATAACTATTTCGAAGAACATTACTGAATGTCTATAAATAGCCACTATGTTCAAAACTCTCTATCGTCTGAAAGCTTCCAATTAATATCAATTACCCCCTATGACCTACGCGGAACACCCTGACCATTGTCTTTACCGCTTAAAATAACCCCATGTGTATCGATCCCATGAGTATGCCATGAACTTCTATTAATAGTGAAATAGTACGTCGTAGGAGCGTTGTCACTGTTATTATAATAGCACTTAGCTATTACAATGTCATCTACCCTATTAGTGAAAGGTCAAGATTTTTATTTACCGGTAGTTAGGAATAGGTAAAAGAAGACAAAGAAAGTTATAGATATGGTTTGTGTGAAAGATAGCAAGGCCAAGAAAATAAATACTGAGATTATGGTGGCTATATGAGTCGTATGAAAGAGAAAGATAATATTTATTTATTTGTTTATTCTCACATCGGAACTCCTTGCAGCAATTACACCAATGAAAAAAAACTAATTGACCTCATTAGTTCAGAATCTGCTATTTTCTAACATCATGTGTGCGGTGGAGTCATCAAAGGAGCGGCGCGGTGTGGTGGTGGGTCACGTACGCTCGCTTACATACTCGTAGCATCAGGCCAGCATTCCTCCAGGATTCCACATGTACCAAATCCCATATCGAAGACAATTTTTAAATTTTAAAGCTCTTTCGATGAGTTTTTCAAAGGAAATTGATTTAAATTGAAAAATACGGAAAATTTTGATATGTCAATATAAAAGCCGCATCGTCATGAAAGCCATGACGCCATGTGGACAGGGTACATTACTCGCAGAACAGACAGTTGAAGAGGCCGAAAGGTTCTGGAGTGGCGACCACGTACCGAAAGGCGCAGCGTTGGAAAGCCTCCCACGAGGTGGACCGATAACCTGGTGAGGGTCGCGGGAATCTGATGGATGCGAGATGCGCCTATATTCTTCGGTCGAAATGTTTTTTTTTTTTAATTTTTGATAGTTTCGCGCTTGACCACTATCTCACCTGATGGAAAGCGACGATGCGGTCGACGATGGAGCGCGCTTACCTAGAAGTAACCTATTCACTCTTGTTGGGTAATTGGTCAACTTGTACCGCATACCTATGGCCGATGTGGTACGAGTAGCAGGAAGTAAAAATAAATTATATTTTCATTGGTCATCTCGTCCCACGTCACTATCACAATAACAAAAGGTACAATCAGCAGCAAAAGTGTTAGTGTGGAAATAATAAAGAAAGTTTCGAATTTGCTATAAAATATTTAATCACCACAAAACTATCACATGTAAACAGAAATTATTAAACCATCACAAATTTGACATCAATAACCACACGACGTAATAGAAAACATTAATACATGTAGGATTAACTATTAAAAAAAAAACAAATATTATAATATATAATAATAAGCAATCGTCATAAAGATTATAGTCAACATTTATAAAGATATTAATTAATAATTATAATTATTTTCTTCCAACTCTCCTTTCGCAGATGTGCTGGAAGAGATTTCTTTAGAAATAAGCATCACCTTTGTACCTACTTTTCTGTTTCCTTCTTCTAATCTTTTATTTTGTGTGTGTACATAAATCGTTACATAAATAATAATGAATAAATTTAAATTATTTTATTTCAAGCTTTTATATCATATAAATTGTGTAATGTCGTTATAAGTTTATAGTAAAAGTTTTAAAGGAAAAGTTTATTTTATTCTTTTTAGCGCATTTAATTAAAAGCTTGTTTTTATAAAGTTTTTTTATTATAATTTATTTTTAAGTTTTTAGTTATCTCTGAACAGGTTTCTCAGTCTGTTCATCTCATTCAACGCATCATTGCTGTAAGGTCGTTTGCCTGTTAATTTCGAATAGTCTAGCTCTTCAATAAGAAGACCTTCTAATGATTTTACTCTACTTAAAGCCACGTATGCTTGACCAGCAGCAAAGAGCTTCGAGCTCAAGTATACAACTTCGTGGTCGACAGTACTACCCTGCATTTTGTGTACTGTGCAAGCCCAACATAACATAATTGGCAACATTCTTCGTTCTGCATTATCGTGACTATATTTTGCTGGAAATTGCACACTCTTGGGTAAAATGAGATGAATACCGTCTTTACCAAAGTCTATACGGACGCATGGTATATCAGTGATACATTTGTGCTCTCCGGAAGTAGGGCCATATAATTTCTGTAATCTGTCCAATGGCACCATTTACCAGACGTTTGTACACATCTATATTGTAACGCAACATAACCTTGGTCCCATCGAATATTTCCAACTCTTTAGATAGCCCTCCTGTCTTGTTTATGTCGGATGGTATAATATTATTTAAATCTACGTTGTCAATTTTTCAAATACAATCTACTAGACTATCCTGTGCTATTATTTTGTTAATAGTTACCCCACTAGCTCGAAAATGTAATAACTTAACACACAACTAACAACAGGCAACGTGAACACAACGCTGTTGTTGTTAGTTGTTGTTAATGAAGATTAAAGTACTCGTGAATAAGAATCAAACGAGCCCAAACTCGATTGGGTTGTGTCGTTTTATTGCGGAGTTTCTATGCCCACCTTCCAGCTCCAACATCAGTCCCTGGTTACCATATAGGATCAAAGTACTCTTGAACACAAATCCAACGAGCCAAAACTCGATGGGGTTGTGTCGTTTTATTGCCGAGTTCCTATGGCCATCTTCCAGCTTCATCATCAGACCGTGGTTACCATAAAGGATCAAAGTGCTCGTCACCATGAATCAAACAAGCACAAACTCGATGGGGTTGTGTCGTTTTATTGCAGAGATCCTATGTATGCCCACCTTCCAGCTCCAACATCAGAACGTGGTTACCGTATAGGATCAAAGCATTCGTCAATACGAATCAAACGAGCCCAAACTTGACGGGGTTATGTCGTTTTATTGCCGAGTTCCTATGGCCACCTTCCAGTTCCATCATCAGACCGTGGTTACCATATAGGATCAAAGTACTCGTGAATGCAAATCAAAAGAGCCCAATCTCGATGGGGTTGTATCGTTTTATTGCCGAGTTCCTATGGCCACCTTCCAGCTCCATCATCAGACCGTGGTCACCATATAGGATCAAAGTACTCGTGAATACAAATCAAAAGAGCCAAAACTCGATGGGGTTGTGTCGTTTTATTGCCGAGTTCCTATGGCCGCCTTCCAGCTTCATCATCAGACCGTGGTCATAATATAGGATCAAAGTACTCGTGAATACAAATCAAAAGAGCCCAAACTTGACGGGGTTGTGTCGTTTTATTGCCGAGTTCCTATGGCCACCTTCCAGTTCCATCATCAGACCGTGGTTACCATATAGGATCAAAGTACTCGTGAATACAAATCAAAAGAGTCCAAACTCGATGGGGTTGTATCGTTTTATTGCCGAGTTCCTATGGCCACCTTGCAGCTCCATCATCAGACCGTGGTCACCATATAGGATCAAAGTACTCGTGAATACAAATCAAAAGAGCCCAAACTCGATGGGGTTGTGTCGTTTTATTGCCGAGTTCCTATGGCCGACTTACAGCTTCATCATCAGACCATGGTCGTCATATAAGATCAAAGTACTCGTGAATACAAATCAAAAGAGCCCAAACTCGATGGGGTTGTGTCGTTTTATTGCCGAGTTCCTATGGCCGACTTCCAGCTTTATCATCAGACCATGGTCGTCATATAGGATCAAAGTACTCCTGATTACAAATCAAAAGAGCCCAAACTCGATGGGGTTATGTCGTTTTATTGCCGAGTTTCTATGGCCATCTTCCAGCTCCATCATCAGACTCTGGTCGCCATATAGGATCAAAGTACGCGTAAATACAAATCAAAAGAGCCCAAACTCGATGGGGTTGTGTCGTTTTATTGCCGAGTTCCTATGGCCACCTTCCAGCTCCATCGTCAGACCCTGGTTACCATATAAGATCAAAGTACTCGTCAATATGAATCAAACGAGCCCGACCTCCAAGGGGTTGTGTCGTTTTACTGTCGAGTTCCTATGGCCACCTTCCAGCTCCATCATCAGACGCTGGTTACCATATAGGATCAAAGTACTCATCAATACGAATCAAACGAGTCCAAATTCGATGGGTTTGTGTAGTTTTATTGCCGAGTTCCTATGGCCACCTTACAGCTCCATCATCAGATCAGCTCCATGTCATCATAATATTGCATTGTCATGCAACTTACATAATGTATACAAAATTTCAGGTCAATCGGTTGAAGATATCTGCTCCAAAATTGGGTTGCAAGATTTGAGCCGAACATACATATTTACATACATACATTTGGGCACGCCATAATTATGGCGGTAAGTCCCCTCTTTGAGGAGTGGCTGGAAAGGCAACACGGCGTCCTTACCTTCCGCATGACGCAGGTCCTCACCGGACATGGTAAGTTCGGGAGGTTCCTGCACCGGATTCGTGCGGAAGAAACGCCCGGGTGTCACCATTGTGTGGACCACCCGGAGGACACGGTGGAGCACACGGTGGAGGTGTGTCCCGCTTGGGCAGAGCAACGCCGTGTCCTCGTGGGGGCTATCGGTGGCGGCGATCTCTCGCGCCGGGCCTTGGTACAGGCCATGGTCCGGAGCGAGGAGGAGTGGCAGGCGGTCGCCTCCTTCTGCGAAGCAGTAATGCTAGCAAAGGAGGCGGCCGATCGCGTGAGGCAACGGTCCTCACGCCTCAATCGCCGCCGGGATTCCGATCCCGATTTCCGGCCATCGTAGGCGCGGGCTTGCGGACGGCGAGCAAAGGGTGGCTCGCCTTCCGACCGTCCGGTAACCGTCCGGACCGAGCCCAAGTCGTCGACGGCGCGTGCTGTTCCACGCGCGCCTCAAGGAGATGTCAGCAACTGTAGGGGCCTAGCAGGGTCGAAGCCTACTGGGGCCAAGGGTCTGATTCTGAAAGGAAGACTCGGCCCTGGTACGAAAGGCAATGAAGGAACAGGAGTGGGTTTTTAGTCAGTAAAAGTCTGACACTATCTCCCGCCCCGGGATGTCATAAGATGATTTTCCAACCGGAAAAAAAAAAAAAAAAAAAACATACATACATTGCAAGTTAATAAAAAGCTTGTAAAAAATACCAATTTTGGTATGTTGACTGTGTTCGCATTCCGCCAATTTATGTTAATAACTGGTAATATCGTCTAGGTACAGTTGGTTAATTAATTCGAATACATTTTATTGCATTTTTTCTCCCCATATACACCCTGTATATGGGGAGAAAAAAATTTAAAAAGTCGATAACGGTTTTCGTAAAAAGGCGTATTTTGACTTTTATAAGATCTATACCAACCATGGGCGACCGATAGTGATAAACTAGCACTATTGACGTTCGGTATACTATGATTTGGGCAGAACAAAATAAAAAACTTTTATAGGAGTTATTTTTGTTTATTCAAATTAGCTAACGATTGGTATTTTCGACTAGCCTCAAATAAGAACTTTGATGATAAACAACGATTTTATAATTTTAATAAATAATTTGGAATCAGCGGCTTGGAAATCTTTCGTCAATATGACGTCAAAAATAACTTAAGAAATGAAAAGGCAGAAAATTACGTGGCATTAGCTCAGGACCTTGTAGATAAAGTTAAGAGTGTTAGCTGTAACATGAGCATAAAAGTATACAACCATTTGGACATCTTCCCTTAAAATCTTGGTACCTACAGCGAGTCTACCATTCTTATTAGTTTCGGATAACACATGAACTTGTGCGGTTGCTTGTAAAGTGAAACAAAAAAAAAAATGTTGTTACTGACTTTTCTAACCGACATCAAAAAAGAGGAGGTTCTTAATTCGTCAGATTTTTTTAATATGAAATAATCTAAGAACACAACGAAACTAAAAAAAATAATTACTATTAATCTTGTGTTACTAACTGTACCAAATGTTGATAAGGTTTAAAGTTCCATATAAAAAGAAACGTTGGACGAGTTGACCAATGAAAATATAATTTATCTTTATTTTCTGCAACTCGTACCATATGGGCCGTAGGTATGCGATACGAGTTGACGAATTACCCCTCTTGTTGATGATGATGATGATAAATTGTTTTTAAGAAGTTACTGTGTAAAACTTTTTTTTAAGAAATCCTTGTTCTGAAAATCGCGTGTGTACAAAAACATTGAAAAAGTTTCGCTCAAAAGACCGACAATGAAACAGAAATTGGAAAGGTTTTCCTTGGAGCGCCGCAATCTAATCGCGTACACCCTTTGGGAAAATCCAGTATTCGACATTATTGAAATTATATTTCTCGGTGATCCAATATAAAAAATGGAAGAGCGATCGTAAAAATAAGTAGAATCTACAATAATGAACGTATTATTTAATATATACAAGTGCTTGACTGCGATCCCACCTGATGGTAAGCAGAGATGCAATCGTTGATGGTCAGGCGCACTAGTTTGCCTGCTTGCTACTGCTGCCACTAGTGTGCCTATTCACTCTAGCCTTGAAGACTCCTAAATTATAATCGGACGGGAAGACCGTAGCAGGCAAATTGTTCCAGTCCGACAAGGCGAAACGCTTAAAACTAATTACTATCAGAATATATTTTTGAAGCAGCTTGAATTCTGAACCTCTGCCACCATTTTGGTCCTTCTCATCATCATCGTCATAATTTTAAAAAAGACATCCGTTGCTAGATATAAACCTTGCCTAGGTTCATTATCGTCTGATCCAACACTTCTTACATCCAGCGGACCTTTATGGCCCTCGGATATCAGGTCATCGATTTAGCTTATGGGAGCATATAGGCCTTTCCTAAACTGCAGTCTTCGCTAACGCGGTCGTTATCATATATAGTTATCTGTTAACTGCCCTATCATTTTATAAACTTCATTATTTATATTTATAGTTTTTTTCTCTCTTGTGACATTGTTTTTACAAAGTTTTTTATATCATTTAGACCACAGCCACCTTAATTACACTAGTTTTTTACTATTGTAGGTATATATAATTTATAGATGGGTTTATTTTTATTTAGCCTCTTTTTATAATGTCAATGTTAGAACACTGCAGAAGTGTAGACTCCATGGATTCATAGATTATTTTTTATTGTGCTTTTGGGTACAAAGCTTTTTTTTTTTTTTTTTTTTCGGGTGGGAAAATCATCTAATGACATCCCCCGCTCTTGGGCGGAGCGTGAGATAGTGTCAGACTTTTACTGACTAAAAACCCACTCCTGTTCCTTCTTTGCCATTTTTTTCCCAGGGCCCCGGGGGTCGCTTTCGCATCACCCATGGCCCCAGTAGGCTTCGACCCTGCTGGGTTCCTACGGTTGCTGACATCTCCTTGAGGCGCGCGTGGAACACTACGCGCCGTCGACGACTTGGGCTCGGTCCAGACGGTTACCGGACGATCAGACGGCGAGCCACCCATTGCTCACCGTCCGCAAGCCCGCGCCTACGGTGGCCGGAAATCGGGATCGGAATCCCGGCGGCGGTTGGGGCGTGAGGACCGTTGCCTCACGCGATCGGCCGCCTCCTTTGCTAGTATTACTGCTTCGCAGAAGGAGGCAACTGCCTGCCACTCCTCCTCGCTCCGGACCATGGCCTGTACCAAGGCCCGGCGCGAGAGATCGCTGCCACCAATCGCCCCCACGAGGACACGGCGGTGCTCTGCCCAAGCGGGGCACACCTCTACCGTATGCTCCACCGTGTCCTCCGGGCGGTCCACACAATGTTGGCACCCGGGCGTCTCTTCTGCACGAATCCGATGCAGGAACCTCCCGAACTTACCATGTCCGGTGAGGACCTGCGTCATGCGTTTGGGTACAAAGCTGACCGGTCTACATTATCCTCTCATATCTATTAATATTGTAGCGACATCTATGGCGTCTCATAAGAACTAATCCTGCATCGCGCAATCAAAGTTCTCCGCGCGATTGGAACATATAGAACAGCCCGAAATCATCTATCGGGCAGTAGCCAGCCAGACATAACACCCGTCTGGCCGGAGGATCCTCCCTTTTCAGCGGAGGTATGTGGGACTTTACTCTCCATTCCACATACTCCTAAAATGGTGACCCTCGACAATGAACGTCAGCGCAGCCTTCGTGCAGCTACTACTTCGTGACGTCATGATCACTTCCTCAAGCTTTCGAGCAGCGAGCCACACAGCCAGCACCCACGGCTTTAAAGGGTATCCTGACCACCAGCCTGCCTACCTGGTCATACCTGGTCATCACCCTCAGCCTCATCAGCGACCTTGGCGAAGCACACTGCACCTTCGGCCAGTCACATGAAGAGCCACGAAGAACCTCTCCTGGTCGACGCAAGCAGTCAAGCCACTACGTCGCACAGCACCGCTCCGACTCACTGGAGCCTACATCATCACCCCGACTCACTGGGGCATCATCCCGACTCACTGGGACATCATCACCCCGATTCAATGGGGCATCATCCCGACTCACTGGGATAGCACAACCCCGACTCACTGGGGCATCACCGCAGACAGTTCCGACTCACCGAAAACTATACGGCATTCGGTTCCAACCCACTGGAACCAACCTACCACTGGCCTGGCACGCATCAAGAAGCATCAAGAACCATCGATCTCCGATCTCCGGAGGGGAGTGATGTAGCGACATGTATGGCGTCACATAAGAACTAATCCTGCATCGCGCAATCAAAGTTCTCCGCGCGATTGGAACATATAGAACAGCCCGAAATCATCTATCGGGCAGTAGCCCGCCAGACATAACACCCGTCTGGCCGGAGGATCCTCCCTTTTCAGCGGAGGTATGTGGGACTTTACTCTCTGTTCCACATACCCCTAAAATATTGAAATATGGAAATATTGTAGAAACAATCATGTTTTAAAAAGAGTAACCATGGAGTTTCTTGCCGATTCTTCTCCAACGACCAATTGGAACCGTGTGCTAGCTTCTGAAGTTTGTAGGCCTATGTGAAATAAATAATTTTGTACTTGAATTTAAGTCACTGCGGGATCTTTCAGATACATCACCGTTTAAATTTGTAAATTCTTGGTTGTCGTGCGAATGTTTTTCTTGATTCGATCACGCAACGAAAGTTCAAGCATAACCTTCTCCAGCTCTTAGGATGAGTCTGTTAAACTTTTTTTTTTAATAAAAAATAATTTATTTTCGTATGACCATCAAAACTAATAAATATTAATAACTTAATAGGTATATATACAAACTAAAAATAATAATATTTACAAACGGGTAGAAAAAGAAATTATTGGGCATCAAAAAATTCATCCACATCAATATCAATGGGAACGTGCCCAGAACGCTGGCAGCATTGCCACGTTGGATAGCAATGCTGATTCGTTGTCCGAAGTAAAGCCCAGCCCTCTGGTCACGCGAAGAGTCAACCAGTTGTTTGCTGATATCACTGTTAAACTTGAACTGCAATATATACATATCCTGGCAACATACTCCAAGGCAAACAATTGTAATGATTGTTTATTGATTTAAAGTCGTTATTCCCCACTTATCGACAAATTCTCCCCTTCAAATAGTTCCTAGTATTTGTATGCATTCAGTCACGAAGGGCGACGTACAAATTATTTTGTCATTACCTACATCAGTAGTTTCATGTTACTAATCAATTGAATTACTGATTGTACAATGTATTTATATTTGATTTATGTACATTTTTTAATTATGTTATATATATATATATTAGTTGAGAATTATGTTTTATTTTAATTGATTTAATTTCCTAATCATCTAAGTATTACGAATAATTCGCTATCTAGTCGCTCACGTTTTAGTTTTTTAAGTTTTGTCTTATCTTTTACATCAAGAGTATGCCATTTTACAAAAATATTACGCGATATTTTTTCTGGGTTCCGTACCTCAAAAGAAAATAATCCGGGCAAGTGCGAGTTGGACTCGCGCCCTGAGGGTTCCGTACAAACTTACCTATGAAAACAGTTCAATTCCCGAATTGAGTTACGAAGATTTTTCCAAATAGAAAAAAAACAGTTTTTTTTTGTGACTTAACTACAAAACAGTTTTCAGATTTTTTCTTATACTTGTGCTATGAGACTTTGCTTCATGCCAATTTTCAGGATTCTAGGTCAACGAGAAGTACCCTATGAATTTTGATTCCCTTGAGAGTATCGAAATACACGTTTTTTGCAACATAAACGACCGTATCTTTTTTTTTTCATAAACTCAGAAGTTTATTTTTTTAACAGCTTCAAGGGACCGCAGACCTGAGTATATGGTTTTAATTTCAACTCGATACCTCTACGCGTTCCCGAGATAAAGGGTCTTGACAGACAAACAGACAGACAGGCATGTAAAATATGAACTTATAATATTATTTATATCTATTTATATAAAAATGAACCCATATTTCTCCTGATTACGCTATAGCTTTAGAACGGCTGCACTAATTTTAATAGATAATTCTGTTTTGTTTTGTTCACCAGGTAGGGTAGTAGGTAGGTAGCTAGCGTAGGGTATGTAGGTAGAATAGGGTAGGGTAGAGTAGTCAGATGACAACTACTAGTATTATAATAAATTAAAAAGTAGGTACAGCGTTTGGGGACAACGGTAATATACATACACGTAAAACAACAAATCTTGTGCTTAGGTGAAAATACTCTTATAAACCAAATTATGCATGTAGGTCGTAATCGAAATAAAACACTTAATCTTATAACATGTTCAAATGACATTGGCGTGTTTATCATCCATAAGAATGTACTCAAAGTTGAACACTTTGCGAAAATGATGGAAAGTAGATAGAACCATGCGATTCCGTCAGAAATAGTTAATGTTTGGTTTGAAGTTGGCGAATTTGTTATGATGATCTAAATGTGTGTCTGGAATATCGAGGTAAAGGTCAGAAATCAGAAGTCTTGGAAGGTCTTGATACTGTGGTAACTGCCCCCCTAGCCAAGTTACGACCGTCGAACGCCTCGAGTAGGTCACGCCTTCGATTGCTTTGTTCTGACGTCATCTCAACGCTCAGTCACGTGGTCAGAACAAAGGAATCGGAGGCGTGGCCTACTCGAGGCGTTTGACGCAAACGAAACGGTTGTAACTTGGCTAGGGGGCGGTCTAGTAACTACCAATTGTCACTGCGATCGGTAAAAAATCAAGCAATGGTTATAAAGACAGTCTCATTAAAAATAATGACAAATTCGTACGGAACTAGTCGTACAGTGTTGTATATTTTATACATAAAACTAGCTTCCGCCCGCGGCTTGGCCCACGTGAAAGTAGGTTTCTCCGCGCAAACTTTGAACCCCATTTCATTCCCTTAAGGGTTGAATTTCGGAAAATCCCCTCGTAGTGCACGCCTACGTCATAAAACGGAAACATTGTGCGAAATTTCAAATTTCTAGTTCCAGTAACTTCGGTTGTGCGTTGATATGTCAGTCAGTCAGTAAGTTTCTCCTTTTATATATATAGACAATGATCATGATCATGATATTTATCCTCATCGGATCAATGTTCAATATGCTTGAATTTAAAAGGTTTAAAAACTTCAAACGCGTTATTCTCAAAATCGCTGCCGTTGACATAAACTATTGCTTTAGTTGGATGACATATTATGTTAACCAGCTATATTAATAATATATCACTGTTTATTACTTATCTGCGTCCACTTACAATCAATAGATCTTATATCAATCTATATAAAATATCACTGTTCTTCAATATACGTGGGCCATACTGAAAGTCTCTGGATCTGGCCACTTACAACAAGAATTAAAAAACATTTATAGAATTCGAAAATGGAAGTCTTTGCAAGCATGTTACTTTTTAATTTGCGAGACTGACATTTGTTTTTCACTGTGGCGTCCTTTCGAAGATTGTGTTTAGCTATAAAAATTAATTTAAATCGTGCACATTTTCGTTCAATGATTTTTTTATGATATTGAGAGTTGCCAGAGACTTAAATTGGCATTTGGTGATGAAGCACCATGAGGTCTGTGTATTCATTGTTTGGAGAATTTAGACGTGGACATGATCATCTCTATAACGTGATGAATTTTCACCCTGCTACTTTATTATTTTGATATTGTACGAGCAAACCCGTACATTTTGTATTGTTTAGCAATAATGCTGACGCTGAACTCACGATGCGGTGTATCGCGTTCCATTTGTCAATTTAGTATCAATAAATCCGTGTAACAGTAAACATCGTTTTACTGAATCAAATTCCCTAACCTGGGTCGCGGCGCGGTACTCATAACATTAACAAACAAGGTGTAAGGTAACCACTGTACATCTTTATGGTCCTTCGAGCCGGATCATTAACGCGAGCAATCAGTGGACTTTGTGTCAGTTCGTGTGAGTGGTTCCATATCAGCAACAGCGGTGGAGTTGCAGTTCAGGGAGTAAACAGCAGTCTTGAGCGCAATCAACATACCCACCAGTCAGCAGAATCAAAGTAAGATCTTTCCTTTTTTTTGCTCGACCTAACAATATGAGCCAAACAATGGAGGATCTTCTGGCCAACCAGAACCAAATCATGGTGGCCAAGAACCAACTATTATCAAACTTTAAGAAGGATGGTCAGGAACGCAAAACTCCTGACTACATCAAACGTACATTGGAAACTTTAGACTCCTACTGACAGGAGTTTCAATCTAATCATGAACAGTTGAACCCCTTAAGCAACAAACCAATTGAGTATTTTGCATTGAATCACTATAAACAAACTCATGCTTTCTATCTTTCGACGCGTGAAACTATTAAAAGTGCAGGACCTCCGTCTATTTTAAGACCCGCAACACCGTTAGCTGGCACATCCAGGGCCGGTATGGACGGGACCCTTAAGAACAGGAATCCCGAGGAGATCGAGGTTACGACCTTTCTTGAAACGCCGAAATTCAAGTCTCAGGGCACCAACAGCAAGTTAGATGAATTACTGAAGAAGCAGACTATCAACTTTAAGGCTTTCTATCGAACGGTAGCGAACATCAACGTCGATGCCATAACTGAGAAATGGGAGTTTCAAGATACTTTGAAAACATTGGAAACGAGGTGGTCGGCCATTGACATGCTTCACTGGGAGTTAGAAGGGGAACTCGACGGGCAAGATAATTCGTATGAGGACAAGTTTACCTCGTATGAAATGACGTACAACAATATGAAGAAGTCTCTGAACAGCAAATTGTGGTCCGTATCACACCGAGAACAGTCTACACCAAAGATGGAAGTGCCTACGTTTAATGGCCATTATCAACACTGGGTATCCTTTAAAGACTTGTTCACGGAGGCCATCCACAACAATCCATCGCTCTCTCAAGCTCAAAATATGCAGTTCCTTAAAGCTAAACTGAAAGGGGAAGCCGAGGGTTTGATACATCATCTTCAGATTAGCTCTGAAAACTATTCAACATATTGGGAAATCCTTAATCATAGGTACAATAACAAACTGCTTATATTCACCTCGCATATGAATACTTTAACTAATCTTCCGGTCATGCAACAACCTTCAGTCTACTACGTAAAACGCATCCGCGATACACCGCATCGTGAGTTCAGCGTCAGCATTATTGCTAAACAATACAAAATTTACGGGTTTGCTCGTACAGATATGTTGTTTTTTGTGAACCATTTTGTAAAGTATTTGTGGTGATATGGGCAAAACTTTATTTTTTTCTCCATGTGCATGAAATTCGAATGGAAAAGAGAGTTTATTGTCAAATACTATATGATTACAGACGAAAATTTTCACGCGCTCTCAAAATATCATTGTTTACTTGAAAATTATACGATACTGAAAATCTATATATATAAAAGAAAGTCGTGTTAGTTACACTATAACTCAAGAACGGCTGAACCGATTTGGCTGAAAGTTGGTGGGGAGGTAGCTTGGAACCAGGAGAAACACATAGGATACTTTTTTTTTTTGAGTAGGGTAGGTAGAGTAAGGTAGAGTACGATAGAGTTGGGTAGAGTATGATAGGCGGTACGAAGTTCGCCGGGTCAGCTAGAATGAAATAACGTAAGGGACATTTACCTTAAATGTAAAAATGTACCTTACGATGATTGATGTAAGGGTATTTTACGCGAAACGTAAAAATGTCCCTCACGTTAATTTATAATTCTGGTATCATTTAGTATAACAAAACTTTTTACAAAAAAAAAAAACAAATAACCGACTTCACTAAAAAAAAAAACACCAAAATTATCAAAATAACTTTATTTCGAAGTCGGTGTTTCTCGGTATTGTTTGTTTCTTATTTAACCCCGAAAGAAAAAGACAGTCGGCAGAGTGGGTCTTTCCTTTTGAAGATTTGCTGACGAAAGTTAAGAAAAGAAGAAGTGTTGGCATAAAAATGGTTGCTTCTTTTTTCGGCAAATCAGGACATTACATTACGACTACAGTATCGCTTGAAGATTAAAGGACAGTGAGTGCAGATTGGTACGGAAACACTTGCAACACATATACAAACTTAGAAGCACACGTTTTACGATCCCAGATCTGTGGTGAATGCGTTCCATAAAGCCATTGAAGAGGTGAATGTGTTCCCAAAACGTTTCGTGCGTATAGGCGGGATGTCCACCATGTACCGGTGGCGCATTGCCGTACGCCTGGTGGTCCGATGATGGAACGGGCTAGGCGGAATTAGGTTATGCAATTTCGACGCACACTCTCCGAAATGCAACCGGTAGAAAACCGACAGGCTAGCAACTCGGCGTCGATGCTCAAGACTTTGAAGCCTCGGCTCTAAGGTCCCTAAAGAAGACTGGTCCAACTGCTTTGTACAGTGGTTTCAGCGAATGCAAAAATGCATTAATTGCGAGGAAATATACTTTAAAAAACAATAAATGTATCGTTAGTCTTGTCTTATATCTAGTCTTATTTTTTTTTTTTTTTTTTTTATTCTTGATAGGTTCGCGCTTGACCGCTAACTCACCTGATGGAAAGCGACGATGCGGTCGACGATGGAACGCGCTTACCTAGAAGTAACCTATTCACTCTTGACTTTTATCAGAATCCAGAAACTTTCAGTATGCCCTAAGTACAATATCGATTCCAAGTGAAAAGGAGAGTACCTAGTTATATTTATGTCAAAATGAAATATTGATGTTGAAGTTACTTTGAGACTAATCTTTTGAGAAATAAAATATGAGTCCCTTACCAAATCTCACGTTATTGAAATACTTTAATCACAATAACTATTACTAACCTTTATTATAATGTTGAATTGGCAAAGGCATCCGAAACCTGTCGTCCAATTTTCTATGCCACCTATTTTTGTCAGTCAATAGTCACAAAATGAATCCCTATCTATATAGTGGTGGCGACAAGTTGCCTTGCCAAATTCCCCGTTTACCTTTCAGTTCTGACGTTTTACAGATCATGAACTTACACCAAAACATATCCAGTTCTGAACTTGTAAAAATTAAATACATATTTTATATTGCAATCCAGAAAATTTCGTATATTTTATCACACTCTTGTGGTAGGCGGATGTTATTCAAGAAGGGTTCAGCACCCTGTAAAATTATTAAGAATTAAAACTGTTCATTTGATTTCGAACCAATTAATTAGGACACAGTACATAATTAGTTAGGAGTTTTCTTGCGTGATCACATCAGTAATGATAATATCCGCAGGAGAACCAAGGTTACCGACATAGCCCGAAGAATCGCCAAACTTAAGTGGCAGTGGGCAGGGCACATTGCTCGTAGAACAGATAGTCGTTGGGGCCGAAAGGTGGAGTGGCGACCGTGTTCCGAAAGATGCAGCGTTGGAAGGCAACCCACAAGGTGGACTGATGACTAGGTGAGGGTCGTGGGAAACCTATGGATGCGAGACGCATAGGGCCGTTCGTTGTGGCGTCACATGGAGGAAGCCTATGTCCAACAGTGGACGTCTTTCGGCTGAAATGATAATGATGATGATATAATTAGTTCTATTTTTTTTTTAAATCATCAAATATTTTAAAGAAATCAATAGATATCATATTTTCGTATTTTGTTCATAAAACGTAAACAGTACTGCCGACAATGAATATTTATGTTTTCACAGAATTTATGGCAAGTAAGATTATTTGCTCTGAATTTATTAGTAGGCGTTTCCAGTTGTGAAATATTGCTTCATTTATTTGAACGATTGTGTACAACTTGAGTATACAACATAAAAAATATGCAGATAATATACCGGTTAAACGATGTTATTTTTACTTGTCATATTTAAGAAACGTAATTATTCTCTAATTCTTTGTACAAGGTTTACAAATTATTTATTTTGCTTTGTTTTATTTCAGACTAGCTGTGGCCCGCGACTTCGTCTGCGTTAAGTTTGTAAAAACGTACAATCATTCTGAGCTTGCAATTCATTCTGAAAGCAACGCAATTATTTATTGTACTTTAACATAAAACGGTTAAAAGTAAAAACGCAAATTACCTTCAGGAAACATGTTATGTACTCGTCCAGATCCAAATGTATGAATGTCAATGAATAGAAAGAGTATGTAAGGGTCGTAGCAGTTGGCATTTCTGCCTACCCCAAAAGAAAAGAAATTAGTTTATGTATGTTTCTGGTTTATGTTCTGGTGAAACAACATTGTATGATTTTAACCCCTCGCCACAGTGAGCACGTCACAATCGCAGCGGTAATGCCTGTCTTTGAAGAGTGTCTACAGAGGCGTCACGGCATCCTCTCTTTGTGTAGGACTCACCGGATGTGGGTGTTTTGGGAGGTATCTGTATCGAATTCAACGGGAAGAAACACTCGGGTATCACCATTGTGCGGATCGCCTGGAGAATACGATGGAGCATACGGTGGAAGTCGGTCCCGCTTGGTCGGAGCGCCAGCACCACTGTGTCCTCATGGAGGCGATTGGTGGAGAAAATGTCAACCAGTAGCCCCCTTCAGTGAAGCACTACGATCGAAGAAGGTGGCTGAAACTATGAGGGACATTCTGACTCCTTAACTGTCGCTGCAAGTGATGCTCCGGGTGTTGAAAGCCGCAGGGCGATTACCAGCCATCGCAAACCGGGATTGCGTTGGTGCCGTCTGGCCGTCTCGTCAAAGCAATCCTGAATCGACGGCGCATTGCATTCTACACCGGACTCAAAGAGATGTCAGCAAATGGATAAGGCCCTCTAGGGCCGATGTCTGCGAGATTGTTCGAAAGAGTTACCTCCCGTAAAATTTTCACCTCAATAATTTTTCACTGAAGAGTTTAAGCCGTTAGACAGCTTTGGTAGAGGTAAATGAAGGAGCATAATCGGGACAACGACCTTCAGCTGAATAACGTCCACTGATAGTGCAAAGCCAAAAAGCCAGTGAATCCAAAAACTACCATCATCATCATCAACTATCTTCCTCCACAACAGTACTTATGAAGAATTTGCGAGAGCATGCTTGCATTGATTGTTGCAGCTTGCTCATTTTGGGCGTAAAAATTACTTGTTCATTTACCTAGGATTTTTTGGTGTGTATTTAACTGACGTCCCCGTTGAATGAATTTCGGCGGAATCTTGAGCGCGTGTATCCCCGCCCAATCAAACTCGCATATTGATGGCCAAACCGAGAGGTCACTATCACCGATTGCCTCTATGAGGACACGGCGGTTCACCCAAATGTGATAGACCTCCACCGCATGTTACACCGGGTCCTCCGGGCGATTCGCAAAATGGTAATATCAGGATACTTCCAACCGAATCCGGAACAGAAACCGCTCGAAACACCCTCAACAGTCCTGAGCTTGTGTATCCATAAAACAATGAAATTACGGTAAACAAATGTAGCAGCCGATTAGTGTTATCCCTGAGACTGGCCTCCCTCAGAGGGTTGTTCCAGTGTTGGTCACCACTCACTGCAAGGAGGTAACGTCCAGATGTCGACGCAAGGCTGCCAGGAATCTGAGATACATCAGTGATCAGGAACGTAAACCACTTTCGACCCCGCAGTTGTCGCAGTTGTTGCAGTTTCTACTCCATATAAAAATATGGAGTAGAAACTGCAAACAATAAATCACGCCATTATTAGGCCTCAAGGTGCCATCCCGGAGGACACAGTGAAGCATGCAGAAGTGTGTCCCGCAAGGGCGGATCACCGCCGTGTCCTCGTGGAGGCAATCGGCGTCAGTCACCTCTCGCGCCGGTGCCTGGTTTGGGCTGTAGTCCAGAGCGAGGAGGAATGGTAGGCGGTTGCCTCCTTCTGCAAAGCCGCAATGCTAGCGAAGGAGGAGGCCGCACGCGTGAGGGAACGAACGTCCTCACGCCGAGCCGAGATTCCGACCCCGACGACCAGCCACGGTAGACGCAGGCTTGCAGACATCGAACAATGGGTAGCTAGCCCTCCGGCCGTCCCGTAATTAACCGAACCGAGCCCAGTCGTCAACAGCACGTAGTGATCCACGCGCTCCTCAAAGAGATGTTTCAAAGCGTAACTGAAGGACACAAGTGTGGTTTTAGTCAGTAAAAGTTTGACACGCCCTCTCGCTCCAACCAGAGAAGTCATTGGATAATTTCCACTCTTAAAAAAAGAAAAAAAAAAGTACCATCATTATCATTATCATTATCATGGACATAGGCCTCCCCAAGTATCGCCATAATGACTGGTCCTGTGTGTCTCGCATCCATCGGATTCCCGCGACCCTCACCAGGTCATCGGTCTACCTGGGGGCCTTCCAACACAAGGTGCCATGCAACCCCTTCCGAAAATTTGGCCGTGTTATTTTAAAATCAATAATTAAATACATATACTTGTTTACTTTTATCGCCTTTTTTGGTTCGTATCCCTTGAATAATCATGGTCAATTATCTTGTTACAATCATGGAAAAAAAAAGCAGTAGGATTGTTAAAAATGCCTCCGTGTAACACCAGTTTAACCATAACTATTTTCCTCCAATTTTGAACAATAGAACTGTCTGCAAACGTGGGCGATGGTCATTCTTCCGCCATTCAGAAATTTACGTAAAATACACAATGCCATCTATCAAATATAAAGTTCAACTGTCATTGTCATCATTATTTCTACTTTGAGTCTTTAGATGGCGTTGCGAGTATCTGAATTGCGTGTGGTGCCATATTTGACTAATTCGATTTTATTATGTGTTTTGATTAGTTTTTACAATATATTTAGAAGATATCGAATAGAAATGTCAATTTTATTTTGAAAAAATGGTAAAAGTTATTTTATTACAAAAAAGAAAATAAAATAATGACAAAAATTTTAACTGTAGCTGGGAATCGAACTCGCGGCAAATGTCGTTCAACACGGACGTTTTGGATTATTGCTCACCCCCCATAGCAAATAGCGTGATAATTTATAGCCTAACAGATGCACTGACCTATAAGGATTATGTATGCAAAATTTGAACAGGATCGGTTCAGTAGTTTTTGCGCCAATTAATACCATCGCAAAATAATTTTACTGTTTTATTATATGTATTGTATGTATTATTGCTCACCCCCCATAGCAAATAGCGTGATAATTTATAGCCTAACAGATGCACTGACCTATAAGGATTATGTATGCAAAATTTGAACAGGATCGGTTCAGTAGTTTTTGCGCCAATTAATACCATCGCAAAATAATTTTACTGTTTTATTATATGTATAGATAGCAGCAGAGTTCCAATTTGAATATCTTTAAATATTATTTTTAACCAACTTCAAAAAGGAGGAGGTTGTATGTTCGGTTGAATGTATGTTTTTTTTTTTATGTATGTTCACCGATTTCTCGGTCAATTGTGGACCGATTTTGAATTTTTTTATTTTTATTATTGAATTGTTATGCTTCCGAGTTGGTCCCATAGAAATATTGTTATGATCTGATCATGAACTTCGAAGATATGGAACAGAATTCCTCATAGGATCACAGCAGAACCGTCGTAACAAGTAAAATTTCTTTGTTTATACGTGTAGTCGATGACTGACCCAAAGTATAGGGGGAATATATCGAACTGATCTGATGATGAAGCCTGAAGTTAGGCACCGGAACTCTGTAATAAATTAATGTAATCTAACCGTGTTTGGGATGATTAGAATTGTCATGAGATGCACTCTGGCTATAAGGTAATTAAGTTTGGTTGAGGGGTACTTTTTAGTGGTGGTACCATAACTAAAAAGTGTAAAATAAAAAAAACTTTTTACAAAAAAAAAAAATACAACCGACTTCTACTTCGTTTTAAATAACGAAGAGACAAAACTATTATAGAAACACCGACTTCCGAATTAAAGTTATTTGGCACTTTTCAGTGTTTTTTTTACTTTGAAGTCGGTTGTATTTTTTTTTGTAAAAAGTTTTTTATTAATATCCCATTTGATCTCATTTAGTGCAAACTTGAGGAAACTGAAACTGAAACTGACCATACCCACAACAACTGGAATGCAAGGCAAAGAAGGAACATAGGTGTGGTTTTAGTCAGTAAAATTCTGACACGCCCTCTCACTCCACCGTAGAGCGCGAAAAGTCCCACCTTACTAAAAATACCCACAATAATATCAGATCATAAAACTACACAAAAAGTTGACGGAGATCTACTTTAGATTAGGAAAATAAATAGCATGTATAAGTGTTATACACAAAACCCAAAAACCATTTATTTGTTACCTACTTAGTTAGTTTTAGCTTGTCTAGGGTAGTTTTAGAGACAGCACGACCTCGCGTGTCTGCCTCATGCACTACAACTTCAGCTGTTGGCTTTAATAAATAAATTAAAACTTCATACTAATTGAAGTATGCTAGGAATGTTTGATATGAGTAAAGTAATTGTTCACGTAGATGTTAATCTATTGCAAGAATTATCAAAATTGATGTCATAATGTGAATGTGCCTTAATTTTTGCAGATGGCACCCAATTTCCCTGTGCTTTAACAGTTATATTATAGAAATATAGAGAATTAGTCCACACACTTCAAAAATCGTGAAATTATTGTTCCGGCTAATGTGACAAATTTTCAGTCTGTTGTTTTAAGATTTGAACTAGCCGTCCAGATCGCCAGATCTGTCGGCGCTAGATTTCTTCCTTTGGGGCTTTTTGGAACCTCCCGCTAACCACAACAAACCACGAACCTTGTAAGTCTTGAAAGGTAACATTGAAGAAGAAATCGCCAATTTGGAACCAGATGTTTTGCGAGCAACAATTTAAACTGCCGTAAAACGAGCATTGTACATCAACTCGGGATGTGGCCATTTGCACACTATAATTTTTTCCAATTAATCATAAATTTTTCATGAAAACATTTTTTTTTCTTCTAACTAAATGGAAGCCAATTCAAATCATGACAATACTTTTACGCCACTCTGTATATTATCGGCTCTACTGAAAATAAGTTAGAGGTACTTATATTTAAAAGGAGAAACTAACTGACATATCAAAGTACAGCCGAAACTACAGGGCCTAGAGCGTGAAATTAAGCACAAGGTTTCCTTTTATAAAGTCGGCGAGAACTGAGAGAGGAGTTTTCAAAATTCACCCTCTAAGGTTTCACCCCTTTCTCAAGTTTATATGGAGAAACCTACCCAGACACGGGCAAAGCCGCCGACAGATACTAGAACAAAATTAACTGAAAACATCTTTGGTTTGAATACGTTTCAACTAAAGGATTATAGGAATTTCAGTGGTTGGATTAATTCATTGATTAGTTTCAACAAACTTATTTTGCAATTCACCAGCGTCATGTTGGTAACACGCGTTCTCTATTATCCTGTCAATCCATAGAACAAACTTCTACTAACCTAACATAAATAATTAGAATATAATAATAAGTAATGTATCACTTTTAACATACATACTTTCAAACAAGCCAGGCCGTCATTCAACAGTTCTAGAAGGTACATTGCCCGCCGCCTTACCTCTCCGAAGTTCAAGTTTCAATGCAATTATGTCTAAATAAAATATCAGACGGCATTCTGCAAGTCCGAGCAATGCCGCATTGCGGCACTTGTTTAATTCAATAGACTTAGGCGAAGTTCAGATGGACGCGATGTTCGTATAACGCGCGACTATCGCCTAAGGAAGAAAAATTGGTAAGTACCTACCTGTCGTCCTAATCGAATAATCTCGCTCGTAGTTTTAAACTGATCTTGACTCTAGACACAAGACATAACAATGCGTGTTTTGATTTAAAATCACGGTAGTAACATCCTGTCATGTCTCTAAAAAATAATGAACACTGTGTTAATATTATCCACAATGATGTTATGTCAGTACTTAAATGTATCTATGTATCAATATCTATCATTGTCAATTATACCTACGCTTAATATGGGTTATTTGTTTTTTAATCTTAGTTTATCTTAATCTCTGCCACTCATAATAAAGAAAAAAGAGAGAAAGAAAAGAAAAGAAGAGAAAGAAAAAGTGTTTACTTGTGACTCGCATAGGACAGAAAACAATATAAATGATTAACTAATCATAAATAAGCTAAAACAACAACAAAACTTTTATAACAAGGTAATATAACATTAGATTAATACTCGCGTTCATAAATCACGCGATATCTCGTTTCGTGTATATTTATTACGAGCTTTAGGGTACAACCTTAGGGTACAGCTTAGGATACCGGCAAGCTCAATGCATTTAAAACACGCCTATCATAATAATAAAGTGATAGACAAAGCGTTCCAAATAAGAATAGGATCGATTGCCACGTTGTGACGTCACGTCATACTGTCAAATTGCAAGAAATTGGGCAAATTGAAGAACTCAGAGATTAGCAAAATTGAAGAACTAGATTCTGATTAAACTTTTTTCGTTCACAGTTCGTAAATAAATTAAATTTTAGAAATTTCTTGTTTTGCTCACCCTATTAATATAATATAATATAATATTCCACAACTATCACACGACGCCGTCTAGTCCCAAGCTAAGCAGAGCTTGTGTTATGGGTACTATAGATAACAACTGATAAACATACTTTATTTTATTTCTAAATACATACTTAAATAGATAAATTACACCTAGACACAGAAGAAATGATCGTGCTCATCACACAAACATTTGTCCTGGGTGGGAATCGAACCCACGACCTCCGGCATAGCAGTCAGGGCCACTAACCACTAGACCAACAGGCCAGTCAATTAATTCTTCGATTTGACAGTATGACGTGACGTCACGACATGGCAATCGATCCTATTTATATTTGGAACGCATTGTAATTACCCACATGCATTTTCCTAGTTGCAATGATTCTACTATTTTTTGTATAAGAATTAAGCATGTTGCTTTCATTGTAACGAGGAATATAGGTCAAAAAGGTGGGTGCCGACACTGTGTGTATATGTTTCTAAACATTAAGTTACATCTACATAAATAATTATAAAACACGTGACTAAATAAAAGCGCATTTAAAATGTGAATGACAATAGTGTTTTCTTGTTAACTTTTTTTGTGGAAAATCCACGAACAACCATCGATTCGGGCCTGGTTCTTATCGGACGGCGCGCTACCCATTACTTGCCGTAGCCGGGAATCGCGCCGCGACTCCAGACGCCTTGGGCGTCTCGTGCAGGGGCCAAAACATGAGGAGGTCTCCTCTTCACGCTTTCCGCCACCTTCTTTGCTTACATTATTTCTTTGTAGAAGGAGGTGACTGTTTTTCATGCCCTCTCACTTCGTACCATGGAATGGACCAGGGCTGGACGTGAGAGATCGACCACGTCGATTGCCTCAACGAGGGCACGGCGGTACTCCACCAAAGCGGAACAGACCTCCTTATGCATCGCAGTGTCTTCCACGCGACCAGAACAATGGATGAAACGTCTGGGTGTCACCCGGGCGTTTCTTCGCGCCAAATCTGAAACAGGAACCTTCCGAAACAACTGTGTAGGTACGGTGAGGAACAGCTTCAGGTGGAAAGTGAGGACGCCGTGGCACCACTTTAACCACGCCTCAAAGAGGAGACTTATCGCCATGAGTGTAACGTACCCATCGCAGGATTGCCACCGGAGCTCAGTCCACCCTACCGCGATTTGTCGCGCTACTCGTGCGTGTGTGCCAGGACTGTTGCCTCCAAATCCCACCGCGGCAGACCCACAAGGAGGCTCACCACCTCGCAGGTAACCGTGCGGTATTCCCGTACCATTTGGATGGCCCTTTGTGCTATATTCAGCCGATGGGATGGTCGCTTCTGCAGCGACCAGAGTCCTGTTAAGGGCCATTGATCGCACGATCCCCATCCCCACGTAAGTCTTCCGGCAGAAGTCGTTGAAACCCCTAAATTGGGCAGTAGTTTATGATACCGTCACAGAACAAAGGTTATTGTTATTAAGGTAGGTACATGTGTGTTTATAAATTGAGCCATTGGCAAAGTTATAATTGTCTCACAAGAACATATCTATGCAGTATTTAATTATAGACTACTTTTTCAAATTCATACTGCGTTGAATTGTACTTTAACAGGAAAAAGAGATATTTTATAGCATTATTTTGTTGTGGCCTTTCTGAAAATAACGATGAAAATAGGGACTTACCGCCATAATGATGGCGTGCCCAAGGGATACCTCCTAAATTCCTAAATATTCTATTTGTGGTTTGAAAATAAATACACACGCTTTTTATTACAAATACAATAAATTACAACGAAATTGCGTCGGAATTAATTTTGAAGTGTCAGTAACCTGGAAACTACGATTTAATTATAGAGCATTTCATAACCCAATCTGCATTGAATGAAGTAAACGGCCTGATAACACAAATCTATTGTTTACCTATGTATTATTACACAAATGAAAGACCATACATTGGTTTATATATGTATGGGTACATAGGCCTTCTTATTAGGGTTCCGTACCTCAAAAGATAAAAAACGGAACCCTTTTAGGATCACTTTGTTGTCTGTCTGTCTGCCTGTCAAGACCTTTTATCTCGGGAACGCGTGGAGGTACTTATCGAGTTGAAATTATATATTACACATATATATTCAGGTCTGCGGAAAAATCAAACTTCAAAATTAACGAAAAAAAAAGATACGGCCGTTTATGTCGTAAAAAACGTGTATTTATTTATTTATTTATTATATTCTCTATTGTACACCACATAAACAAAAACAAGGACAAACATAATTAAAAATAAGACACTCTCAAGGAAAACAAAATTCATAGGGAAGTACCCGTTGACCTAGAATTTGAAGGCATGAAGCAAGGTCTCAAGGAATCTGAAAACTGTAAATTTGTAGTTACGTAACAAAAAAAAAACTTTTTTGTGATCCGGAAAAATCTTCGTAACTCAATTCGGGAATTGAACTGTTTTCATATAATAAATATCAGAGTCGTCTCAAAATCTCTACAGATGACAGCCGAAAATAAAAGGCTTACATATTTACCGAGGCACGGAGGAGTTTCGATATGTAATGGATGGTCACCCATCAATAAACTGACCTCGGAAAGTCTTGCTTAACCGAAGTTCAACTATCAACCTAGGCTAACAAATAAATAGCATAATAGCATAGCATAATCAGCCTTGTAATTTTCCCACTGCTGGGACTCAGGCCTCCTCTCTAGGAGAGAGAATGGGCCGTAATCCACCACGCGGCCCCAGTGCGGATTGGTGAATGTCACATGTCTTCGAATTTTTGGTTCTAGGACATGCCGGTTTCCTCACGATGTTTTCCTTCACCGTTTTGAAAGCAGTGGTGATGAAATAAATTACACAAAGTAATGCGCCTGGCTGGGTTTGAACCCGCGACCTACAACTCATAAGTCGAGGCCGTTACCACTCAGCCGCCACTGCTCTCGGGTCATATAAATATTATTTCAAAATAGTTTAAATCTTTAAGTCAAGAGTGAATAGGTTACTTCTAGGTAAGCGCGCTCCATCGTCGACCGCATCTTCGCTTTCCATCAGGTGAGATAGCGGTCAAGCGCGAACCTATCAAGAAGTTTATTATCCTATATATCTTAATTGCTACTAGTTGTTCATACGGCTGCATCTGCGTGGGTTTGCATAAAACTGCTAGAACTAGCTAGAGAACATAATCTATCACTTAGAATAAATCACGTAAATCAGATAAGTGGTTCTTGAGTTATAAGTGCACAAACGGATAAAAAGATAGAGATCCTTTGTTTATGTAGGTAATAATGAACATCAGTTGTATGCGTTGACTGGCGACTAGCCTCAGCTCCAAAATGCCGAGACATTTTATAAAAAATCTAAAACATTCAGGCAACATTATAAAAAGAGTGTGTGTACTTATGTACACGCGTTAGAAGTTATACTTCTTTGGCGTATGGAAAAAAAATAACTAAAATGCAGTAGTGATTAACGATAAATATTAAAATTAATCAAAAATTTGTTAATATACCAGAAATAAAACAAAACGAAAAAAAAATATTTTTTAGATAATAATGTAATAATTTTTAATTAACGATGTAAATAAATTATACATACCGACACTATAAATGCACTCAAAACAGTTTATTCAAATCAGTTTTATCACTAATATTCAATATATATAAATAGATATACTAATAAATAATAAATTATTAGTATCACCGTCGTATATGAAATTGATTTAATAAAAACACCAAAATAATATTTATTTATTCACACTGTTTAATTGTACTCTTACGAAACACGTGTTCTAAATATAAAAATACTAGAATATACAACTTGAACATAGTTATCAATTTTCATGCATGCCACCTAGAACTAACTTCACGATGTAGAATTTAGGTGTCGGTGTGCGCGCGCATCGTAAAAATTCACTCTCATCATTTTTTTCTATCGCGCCAAAAGAAGTATAACTTCAAAAACTAATTAATAGCCAGCCGCATCGCTCTTGTGAAATTCAAAAATTTTACCAGAAGGATATAACACACAAAGCCTCGAGCACAGGCGCAGGATAGCCAGTCTTTCGGTATTTTACAGGTTACATTTTGGAGAGTGTGCGCGGAAATTGCATGACTTGATTCCGCCCTCTCCTTTCTACCAAGGGACAACCCGACGTACGGTGGGTATCCACCCTTACGTTGTTGAAACTTCAACGGTCCGAACTAAGCGTTTCGCTTCTTCGTATATACCGCGTAAATTGAAGGACTGGAACAATTTGCCTGCTGCGGTTTTGTTGTCCAACTATAATTTAGGTGTCTTCAAGCCCAGAGTGAATAGGCTCTTAATAAACTAGTGCGCCTCACTATCAATGATTGCATCACTGCTTACTATCAGGTGGGATCGCAGTCAAGCACTGGTTTATATCAATTTAAAAAAATATATACTCCCGGGATAAAAAGTATCTATTCAAAGTTCTACTACGTGGCCTACCAGTCTGGAAAATGCGTGACAAACAAACTACTAATACACCATTTTTCGATGTGCATTAATAACATTGTTAAGGCAGGGGCCATATACATAAGATAATTCTTGGACATTCTTGGTAACCAGTCCACTTAAGCCTCCTAAAACTATAGCCTTATATGTTAGTTTTCCATATGTCTCAATAGTTTCATACCAACCGGCGGTTGTCAAGTCACCCCCTGCCTTTTTTCGATGCATATTAATAACTTTGTTCAGGCAGGGGCCATAGTCTTGACATAGTTCCATGTTACCAGTCCACTTAAGACTCCAAAAACCATAGCCCTATTATCTTTGTTCTCCATATATCGCAACAGTTTTTCAATAACCGGGGGTTGTCTTTGGGTGCACTTGCATAGCGCGTACCGGGATAATCATCGGTTGGTATCATGTTCCATGAAAAGTGTTTAAGGGGCTTCTAAGGGTTGGCTCCAACTGCTCTTTTGCCATCCAAAAATCCAGGATCTCAGGGTTCTGAGATACCTGTACAAAAACTTATAAAAATAAAACTCGTGCAGAATCGGAAGTGCCGACTACAGGTCCAGGTCCCAGTTCTCGATAATAGCTATAACATATTATCATAATGGGATCGGTCCATCATCACTGTCAGGATTATTGTGATAAATAAGTCTTATATGGTGGCTGTGGACGCAGTCGAGAAGTGTAAAATGGCTGTTGACCTAAGCAACCCTCAAGACGAGAAGCGTTGCCGAGTCTTGCATGGTTATACACGATATGTGGGATGTGTAGTGTACTCTACAATCATTGTACCGATAGTTGTCACCCAATCATGAGCCTCGACTAGCACCTAAGGTTGTTAGGTAACTAGATCAAGGGCTTGATTCAAAAAGTGGTAGGTACTTTTGGACACGGGTCGCATTGTTAGGAGGTTTTTCTCATTGGAGCCCTGAACGCTGGGTAGCTTGGAACCGGTTTTTGATGCCGGTGAACTACCAATTTTTATTAGCATTATTAGCATTATCAGCCTTTTTTTAATGTTCCCACTGCTGGGACTCAGGCCTCCTCTCTAGGAGAGGGAAAGGGCCCCAATTTTTATATTTTTAAATAATTTTAATAAAAAAAAAATGAAATGTAAATGGTATGAAAGGCAACGAAGGAACAAGGGTCGGTTTTTAGTCAGTAAAAGTCTGACACACCCTCTCGCACCAAGAGCCCCCGCCCTTGGGCGGAGCGAGAGGGTGTGTCAGATGTCATTGGATGATTTTCCCACCGAAAGAAAAAAATGCTTATATACTCGTAACAAGGGAACATATAAAGAACGGGATAGAAAATTAATCGTTGAGTTAAGCTCGCCTTTGTACATGAACTGTCAAATCACTATAAACTATGTTGTTTTTGTGTACCATAAATAATCGAAGAATTCAAGTTCCATATTTTCATACGTTTTACGTGAAGTAACTACAAAGGCTTGACCTTTCTATCTATCTATTTATGTTTGGTTTCCGCACTTAGTCCTATGTGGACCATTGTACGTGAGGCTTGACCTTTACGTTAAATTCAAAAACTTTAAAGTTGTTTAGGTAGCTTAGTTTTATCCTGAATAACAATAAACCTAAGACACGTACCCGTGACATTGAAACTGATATTCTAGCTCGGTAATTTACCTGTGTCTTAATTTCCCTAAGGTATCTAGACTGTGGGTTCTTAATAAAATAATAAGGAGTTTATAATAAGTTCAGTCTATGTAATAAAAAGCTGAGTATGCCTACTGTCTACGGATGCTACGCCTTCATAGACGCGTATTCGTCATTATACGCTTGGAGTACGCCTGCTCACAGTTTATCTAAGTCGTGGCCAGATCATAGAAATTGACCACTTCATGATATGGCCAACTAAAACTGGCTAGATCATTTTAAACGTTAAAGTTTGATGATATTTCAATCCTCGTTTGTACTACTTTCTTTAGACCTTTTATTATCATAGAAATCCTACATCAATGACATGGCCAAACGAGGATTGACATATCATCAAATGTTAACGTTTAAACGATCTGGACCTGTACCATGACGTTTAAAGTAAGATTGTTTAATTCTTATTTCCAGTGTGGGTAAGAGATGACGCTAGACAACCTGTATAGCTCTGTCTCTTACCCACACCGAAATAAGAATGAAACAATCTTACTTTGAACGTCATGGTAACCCCGCTGGCCAGTTTTAGTTGGCCAAATCATGAAGTGATCAATTTCCATGATCTGGCCACAACATATACAAATCTATGAAACTCTGTCTGTCTGCTCGCGTCGCTGCATGTAGGCTATATGACGCCTGCCTTACCGCTTTTCATACGTTGGGGCGTACATCAAGCGACACGTTCAAGCATCAAGCACGTTTTTATTTTTGTATAAATGGCGGCCACGTCTAGGTCGTTCGACGGCATTGTCACAAATGATTGAAAATGTACGCGTGTAATACGCCTTGTGGACAAGGTTCAGTACGCTGTGCTACTCAAGCTGTCGGCGTATTTTGAAGTGTATATAAAGCCACGCGTCCGTGGACAGTAAGCCTAAGAATTATAATCTATATATATATAAAAGGAGAAACTGACTGACTGACATATCAACGCACAGCCGAAACTACTTGGAGTAGAAGGGTGAAATCTTGCACGAGGTTTCCTTTTGTGACGTAGGCGATCACTAAGAGAGGATTTTCCGAAATTCACCCCCAAGGGGATGAAACGAGAGTCCAAAGTTAGTATGGAGAAACATGCATCCGCGCGGGCGAAGCCGCTGGCAGAAGCTAGTTCTGTATAAAGGAGGTTGTCGTATAATTAAAGGCACTAGAGCCCATTTCAGATTTATCTCTTGAATAAAGGATACCCGGCGTGTGCTATTACGCTAAAAAAAATATGAATTTTGTTTAGCATAACGGAAAATTTGCAAAAATCATTGTTTTAATGGCCCCTCCTGAACCATCTATCGTCAACGTGTGAATGGTTTAAGCTTGCCGTTTCATCCAACGCTATCCAACGCAATAGACGCCTGAACGCTCAGTTGGCTTTAAGTAATTTCGTCAGTCACTCGAATATTTCACAAAATTTGTTTCAGAAAAATACGTTTTTTTAAAAACCCTTAAAAGTTTTTGGAAAACAGTTTTCGTCATTTAGAATTTTGATTAAATGTCCTGTCCTGTAGTTACTTTTTATTTTATTGTTGTTTGTCCTGTGCGAGTCTCAGATAAATGTTTTCTTTCTTTCTTGCTATAGTTAATTATATTTATTTGACATTTTGATTTACGAGTACATTATGAAGAGCGATTGTTGTGGTCTGTATGTTCCGTATTAGAATTTATTATATTTTGTTTTATTTTATGTGTTTAAATTAATGCAATTGAATTGGTTTCTCCGCTGCTGGACTGAACTTGTTTTTTATTTTCAGTTTCTAGTTAAAATATTTTTTTATGCAGTCGGTTTTTTTTTATTTAAAATTTTTCATTATTTGAACTGCAAACATTAGCGATACAAGATTAGCAAAACATATTATATAATTCTAAATTTCTGAACAACCCGAGAAGATCCCAGAACCATTGAGTTTTCTCGAGACCTGAGAAATTGATAAGCTTGAGAAATCATGAACCCTATGCAGAATTGAATTCGAATATCAAATTGTTATCAATATTTATCGAATTGCTATCGATAGTTTTTTTTTTAATTTTTATTTAGATTTACTTTTATTTAGCTCATACTTTTATTTACCCCATACTTTTCCACTGCTGGGAAAAGGCCTCCCCCTACTTCTATCAGGCATTTTTTCCTCAAGCCGCCTCGAACCAGCCTTTGCGGTTGGCGTCTAGGTCATCTCGCGACCTCTTCCTAGTTCGGCCTACCTTGACGCAGGTCCTCAACCGACATGGTAAGTTCGGGAGGTCCCTGCACCTGATTTGTGCTGAAGAAACGCCCAGGTGTTAATATTGTGCTGACCGGCCTGAAAACACGGTGAAGTGTACAGTGAGGTGTGCCCCGCTTTAACGGTGCACCGCCGTGTCAATGTGGGGGCGATCGGCGGCAGCGACCTCTTGCACCAGGCCCTGGACGATGGCACCGCACGTAGTGTACCAAGCGCGCCTCAATGAGATGTCAGCCAAAACCGTAGAAAACCGTAGGGCCCGGCAGGAACCATGGGTTGGCTTCCAAAAGAGAAACCCGGGGTTCCAGGACCCCGGGTTTCTCTTTTGCAAGCCAATGCAAGGCAAAGAAGGAACATAGAAGAAAAGTCTGATACGCTCTCCCGATCCGCCCTAGACCAAGAGAGGTCATTGGATGATTTAGCAACTTTAAAAAAAAGTGTGCTTGCATAAAAGACAAATAACAGCTGACTGCGGGGTTAACGGCTACAGCTGGTTTAATTACTAAAAATCACGTCTGCAGAGTTGCTACAAGTTTAATTTGACTTATATCTCTCTCATAATGTCACTTTTTAACCGACTTCAAAAAGGAGCCTCCTCCTTTTTGAAGTCAGTTAAAAAGTGACATGTTCTATGTTCGGCTGAATTGTCTGTCAGTCTGTTGTGGACCTATTTTGAAATTCTTTTTTGTGTTGCTTCCAAGTTGGTCCCATAGAAATATTGTTATGATCTGATCATGAAATTCGAAGATATGGAACAGAACTCCTCATAGGATTACAGCAGAACTGTCGTAACAAGTAAAATTGCTTTATTTATACGTGTAGTCGATGACTGACTGAAAGAAGAGGGGGAATTTATTGAACTGATCTGATGACGAAGCCTGAAGTTAGGTACCGGAACTCTGTAATAAATTAATTTAATCTAACCGTGTTTGGTATTAATATAATTGTTATGGTACCGTGACTAAAAAGTGTAAAAAAAAAAACTTTATACAAAAATATACAACCGACTTCAATGTAAAAAAAAAACCGGGCAAGTGCGAGTCGGTCTCGCGGACTGAGGGTTTTTTTAACTTCCGAATTGAGTACGATATATATGAGTATGATACGAAGATTTTTCCGAAACACAAAAAAAAGTATTTTTGTGTGACGTAACTACAAATTTACAATTTTCAGATTTTTTCATATACTTTGCTATGAGACATTGCTTCATGCCAGATTCTAGGTTAACGGGAAGTACCCTATGAATTTTGATTCCCTTGAGAGTGTCGAACGAAATACACGTTTTGTGCGACATAAACGGCCGTAACTTTTTTTTTCGTTATCTAGTAGTTTGATTTTTTCACAGCTTCAAGAGACCGCAGACCTGAGTATGTGGTTTTAATTTCAACTCGATACCTTTACGCGTTCCCGAGATAAAGGGTCTTGGCAGACAGACAGACGGACGGACAACAAAGTGATCCTATAAGGGTTCAGTGTTTTCAGGGTTCCGCCCTGAAAACACTGAAAAGTGCAAAATAACTTTTATTTTGCACTTTTCAGTGCAAGTTTTATTAAGATCGGAATTTGGTATTAAATAACGAAGAGACAAAACTATTATAGAAACACCGACTTCTGAAATTAAAGTTATTTTGCACTTTTCAGTGTTTTTTTTTTTACATTGAAGTCGGTTGTATTTTTTTGTAAAAAGTTTTTTATTCGCATCAAAATGCGAAAAAGTATAACTCGACGATGCAATTGTTCGATTCAAGTGCGACTTTTCATGACAAGTGTTCGCAGACAGTTAAAATAGATACTCCATGTACAACAATCTGATATACTAAAAATGCCTTCAGAGTAATGGAAAAGGCTCCAAGTATAATTTCCAAGTTTGGCAGTTTAATATTTTTGACTGAGATCCAAAGTGGATTTGGTATAAAAATTTTAACATAAGATAATGTAAGAATATAATTTTATAACAAAGCTTTGTTTTTAGGGTTCCGTACCTCAGAAGGAAAAAACGGAACCCTTATAGAATCACTTTGTTGGCCGTCCGTCTGTCTGTCTGTCTGTCAGTCTGTCTGTCAAGATCCTTTATCTCGAGAACGCGTGGAGGTACCATATACTCAAATCTGCGGTCCTTTGAAGTTCTGAAAAAATCAAACTTTTGAGTTAATGAAAAAAAAAGACACTCTCAAGGGAATCAAAATTCATAGGGTACTTTCCGTTGACCTAGAAACCTGAAATTTGGCATTAAGCAAGGTCTTATAGCACAAATATAGGAAAAAATCTAAAAACTGTAAATTTGTAGCTACGTCACAAAAAAAAACTTTTTTTGCGATTCGAAAAAATCTTCGAAGCTCAATTCGGGAATTGAACTGTTTTCATAGGTAATTTTGTACGGAACCCTCAGTGCGCGAGCCCGTCTCGCACTTGCTCATTTGTTTTATTAATAGGGTCACGATTGCCCACTATATCACTTATTGTAAGCGATGATAAGGTCTACGATATTAAAAATCGATTTTAAAGACCGTCGACAAGGTGAACCGAGGATCTGGAGAGGGTCGCGAGAATACGATAGATGCGAGACGCACAGGACCAATCGTGTAGCGATACTAAGGAGAGACCTACTTCTAAAACTGGACACCTTTTGGATATAATGACGATGATAACCCAGACGGGAAGTATTAAATTATGTAAGTTTGTTCCATGAACGCCTGCATGGAAATAAGGAGCATAAGCATTAAAATATAATATACTTTGGCTATGATTACTAACCATTATTCATGGCTTTTCATGCGTAATCAAATAATTTCATGACATCCCCCGCTCTTGGGCGGCGAGCTACTCATTACCCACGCACCTATGGTCGCCAGAAATCGGGATCGGAATCCTCGGCTGGGGCCCGAGGGCCATTGCCTCGCGCGACCGCCTCCTTTGCTAGCATTACTGCTTTGCAGAAGGAGGCGACCGCCTGCCACTCCTCTCTCCGGACCATGGCCTGTACCAAGGCCCGGCCCGAGAGATCGCTGCCGCCGATCGCCCACGAGGACACGGCATTGCTCTGCCCAAGCGGGCCACACCTCTACCATATGCTCCACCGTGTCCTCCGGTCGGTCCACATAATGGTGACACCCGGGCGTTTCTTCTGCACGAGTCCGGTCCAGGAACCTCCCGCACTTACCATGTCTGGTGAGAACCTGCGTCATGCGGAAGGCTTCTCAAAGAGGGGACTTACCGCCATAGTTATGGCATGCCCAGTTACAAGTGGAGGTGGATTTGTCACATGCTCCGAAGGGATTTTGATCATATGCCCAAATAAGCGATGGAATAAAATCGTCAAGGGAAAAGAAAGTGTGGCCGTACCATGTTGGCAAAGCGACAGAGCGACAAGCAAAGGAATAACGTAGAGCGAGATGAAGCGCAAAGCTCAAGACCGTTCGCGTTGGATGAATTCTGTGAACGCCTTCTGCCCCACTTAAGGCACAGCACAGCACAGTCGACCTTATAATGTTCTCACTGTTGGGACTCAGGCCTCTTCTCTAGGAGAAGAAATAGGCCGTAATCCACCACGCGGGCCCAGTGCCCGCCACCAGTGGGTTGGTGGATGTCACATGTTTTTGAATTTTAGGTTCTAGGAGATGCCGGTTTTCTCACGATGTTTTCCTTCACCGTTTTGAGAGCAGTGGTGATGAAATAAATTACACAAAGTAATGCGCCTGGCTGGGTTTGAACCCGCGGCCTACAACTCGTAAATCGGGCCCGTTACCACTCGGGCACCACTGCTCACCACCTCGGCCCCACCTAAGGAGCTCAAGATATTAAGTCAAGTCAAGTAAATCATTCATGGCTTTAGTGGAAAAGACATCACAATTTTGTGAAGTTAAGCAGCAGTTGTTGAAAAAAAACAGACGAGTGAATCCATAAAAATAATTCGTAGTTTTTGTCCAACTATGTCTTCCTTTTCAGTAAGGTTTCATTATTACGTATTGATGTAGGTAACTGTCGTTGCCTCGTGTCAAGCATTATGATAATGTACACAAAAGAAACCAATCGAATGAAATAATTGACCAATAGAATAAAATATTGATGAGAATCATTGCATTGAAATTATTTTAAGCAAAGTTTTCTGAAAATGTAATTGGTTTTTCTCAGTTCCAATCTCACTCTAATCATTTCGATTTTGCAATTTAATAGGTACTAATTTAAGTTGCAACAAAAGAGAAAGAATACACATTCATTCTGTGTTCAGCTAAGGAGTGGAATTCCCTGCCGGAGTCTGTGTTTCCTGATAGCTATAACTTAGGGGTCTTTAAGTCAAATGTGAATAAATTACTTCTGGGCAAGCGTGGTCCATCGTCGACCAAATCATTGCTTATCATCAGGTGAGATAGTGGTCAAACTCGAAACTATCTATAATAAAAAATATTAACTGTTATGAAGAACTGTTTAGCCCTCAGCTTTAGCCAGTGTCAAAATTTCCATAAGATAATTAGGTATATTTTTAGTTGCATTCGTTTTTACCACGACAATTGACTATGTATATGACTGGCCTGTTGGTCTAGTGGTTAGTGGCCCTGACTGCTATGCCAGAGGTCGTGGGTTCGTTTCCCACCCAGGACAAATGTTTGTGTGATGAGCACGATCAATTGTTCTGTGTCTAGGTGTAATTTATCTATATTATGTATGTATTTAGAAATGTATATAAGTATGTTTATTAGTTGTCTTAGTACTAATAACACAAGCTCTGCTTAGCTTGGGGCTAGACGGCGTTGTGTGACAGTTGAGAAAATAAAAATATTAGAAAGGACTGTATTCTTCTGGTTATAGGCTATAGGGTAGTAAGTATCCGCAATCAACGTGTCAAAAATACTATGTATGTCAATATTACAATCAAAATAATAGTACAACTACTCCTAGTTATGCTGCTGGGTTATTTAAAAGAGTAAAGCTAGAACTACATTAGACCGACGCACACGTGTAACACGCCTGATTTGTACGTAGAACGACGTCGCGTGTCGTGGATCAAGTGTAGCTCTACAAGTCTAGTTTCCATATGAAATGTATGGAGACCGACGCGTCTAGATCGGCGTGTGTGGCACACGTGTGCGCAGTGTAGTTCTAGCTTTACCGTGGGTCTGGAAAATTTGTGTGATGAGCACGATTATATTGTCTGGGTGTAATTTTTTTTGTGGGTGGGAAAATCATCCAATGACATCCCTTGCCCTTGGGCGGACTGGGAGGGCGTGTCAGACTTTTACTGACTAAAAACCCACTTCTTTTCCGTCGTTGCCTTGCGTACCAAAGCCGAGTCTTCCTTTCAGAAGCAGACCCTTGGCCCCAGTAGGCTACGACCCAGCTGAGCTCCTACGGTTTGCTGACATCTCCTTGAGGCGCGCGTAGAACAGTACGCGCCGTCGACGACTTGAGTTCGGTCCGGACGGTTACCGAACATTGCTCGCCTTCCGCAAGCCCGCGCCTACGGTATCTATAATATCATACATATTTATAAATATATAAATATGTTTAACAGTTGGTACTCACAGTACACACTCTGATTATTTTGAGACTAGATTGCGTTGTGCGAAAGTTATGGAATAATATTAAATTATATGTATTTAACACATAAAAAAAAGTACAACTAGTTATATTAGTAGAAAAACAATAACCTTTCGACATAATAAAAGATAAGTAACCAACTAGTTACACATAACCCACCTTTCAGCGAAAATCTGGTCTCAAGGGTAAAATGTCGCTTTACGTAAAACGGTGCGTTTTCCCCCGAGGTTCGATCGTAAATCATAGCGGTTTATGGTAAGGCACATGTTCGGCTGTACATTTTTAGGGTCTGTGTCTTGTATTACATATTTATAACGTTTTGGTAGAACGATGTTGTTGGATTATTATTTATATTTGTATTATATGAATTTGTGGCTATTTATGATAGGGTTCCGCAGGAGAACCAAGGTTGCCGACATAGCACGAAGAATCGCCAAACTTAAGTGGCAATGGGCAGGTCACATTACCTCGCAGAACAGATGGCCGTTGGGGCCGAAAGGTTCTGGAGTGGCGACCGCGTACCGGAAGACGTAGTGTTGGAAGGCCCCCTACAAGGTGGACCGATGACCTGGTGAGGGTTGCAGGAATCCGATGGATGCGAGACGCACAGGACCGTTCATTGTGGTGACATTTGGGGGAGACCTATGTCCAGCAGTGGACGCCTTTTGGCTGAAATGATGATGATGATATGGGTGGACGAGAGGGAGTGTCAGATTTTTACTGACTAAAACCCACCTGTTCTCAGTGTCGTAATGACTCTTTCGAACAATCCTGCTGCCTATAAAGAAGTCATCATCATCATCATTTCAGCCAAAGGATGCCCACTGTTGGACATAGGCCTCCCCAAGTGTCGCCACAACAAACGCGCGTGCATCTTGCATCCACCGCATTCCTGCGACTCTCACCAGGTCATCGGTTCACCTTGTGGGAGGCCTTCCAGCGCTGCTTTTCCGGTGCGCGGTCGCTACTCTAGAACCTTTCGGCCCCATCGACCATCCATTCTACGAGCAATGCGCCCTGCCCACTGGCACTTTAGTTTGTCGATTCTTCGGACTATATCGGTAACCTTGGTTCTCCTGCGAGTATCCTCATTCCTGATGCAATCACGTAAGGAAACTACGATCATAGCCCTTTCTATTGCCTTTTGGGAGACTGTAAGCCTTCGTAAAGAAGTATTATTGGATTATAATTGATGCTTCCATGATAGGTAAAAAAAAAAGAAATAAAACAACTATATACCGGATGCAATAGGACAGTTTAAAATACAGAGTGATGAATACAATATACGCAGATCGGATCCAATGATAATAGCATTGTCAATCCAAAAGTTTTCCCATTAGCCATTATATAGCAGTTATGTGAATCACTTTTAGATCCCAGAAACGATAGATGGATGCAAATGTCCAGGCGATTAAGGACTCGGAACTGACGATCGAGTACATCTGGCTTGTGTCGACGAAAAAACTGCTATTTGTAGTTAAAATGGGAGATTAGATAATATTACTATGTCTATACTTGATAGTGATGCATGAGGAGTGATATAAAAGAAAAGGGAGTTAGTGATAGCGTGACAGGTGACAGAACAGAATGGAAGAAAAAAGCGTGCTGCGCCGATCCCAAGTAATATGGGACAAGGGCAGGAAGATGAAAATGTCGATTCTGTTACTATGAAATCGATATTATTTAATGGATCAAGATCTCAGAGCACCCAGACATTAGGTAATTAAGCTAGCAGGTTTATGTACGTTCAAAATGTTAGTATAAACACTACTCAATCCCACACATTTATCAAAATCGTCATCATATCAGCCGAAATACGTCCACTGTTAGACGCAGGCCACATCGGATTCCCACGATCCTCACTAGGTCATGGGTCCGACTTGTGGGGAGGCCTTCCAAAGCTGTGTCTTCCGGTACGCGGTCGCTACTCCAGAACTTTTCGGCCCCAACGGCCATTTGTTCTGCGAACAATGTGCACTGCCTACTGCCACTTAAGTTTGATGATTCTTCAGGCTATGCGGCAACCTTGGTTCTCCTGCGAATATCTTCATTCCAGATGTGATCACGCAAGGAAACTCCAAGAGTAGCTCTTTTCATTGCGCTTTGGGTGACGTTAAGCCTTCTGGTGAGGTGGTGAACAACCACGTTTTAGAGCCATATGTCATCACTGGTAACACGCACTGGTGGACTTTCACACATTTTTGTAAACTGATAATGAGGAATGTTGGCCCCGAGACCTTCCTAGCTTTCCTTTTTCTTTCCTAATTCACGAGCACCTTGAAATAAAAACAATCAAAAAGGAAATTTGAAGCTTGGCAGCTAAATACAAAGTGCGGCTATAATCCGTCACCCTAACGAACGCGCTCGGCAGCTCACCATGAACCAGTATGTGAGACGACTAAAACGACATCATATTCTAGACCTAGAAGACCGGCAGTAGCTTTAAACAGCAGATCTATGAGTACATGCTTCCAAAGGGAAGCCACTCTGCACAACAGCATCACAGAAAATTTGCGACTGATTGCATATACAATTTACATTAAAAAAAAGTTTACAAATTGTAATGATTTGTAAATACAACGATACATTTTGTGCTTATATCATAGCCGATGTTTTGTATATAAAATAATATATATTTATTAAAAAGGATTATTCAAAAAAAAATCAAACATAAAATACAGTGGTCATTTTCTTTAAAACTGAATCAAAAAATCGATTTAAAAAATATATATATTTCCTGTAATTCAGTCACCCTATATCTATATTGGTTGGAACAATATAATATTATTTTAGTTAAATTTTCAATCTAGGACATCCTCGTAGCAATTCCCGAACAACCTACTTTTTCACAATTCAAGGGGATGTTTCCTAACCTAGACGGCTCGACCTGAAGAGTATAATTCTACAAAGGTACTCGTACCTACACCCTAATGGACCTCATTACGGTACATAAACCCACTTTGCATTGGATTTACAAGGAGGTAGGGGTAGGTACAGGTATTGTAGGTCATAGGTCACCCACCGCAAGCTTTTTAGCGTGCCTAGTTTATCATCTTTGTTTTTTTCTGTGTTGGAAAAACTTGATGAATAGTGCAGTTAGAGTAATACGGTTTTAATGCGCAAAAAGTTTGCTCTTAGGAAATTTTCCTGTACTTTTTTTTGTTAATTGTGGGTAATTATAAAATAACTTCGTGGGTGTTGCCAGCGATGACATATGGCTCTGAAACGTGGTCGCTTACAATAGGCCTAATCAGAAGGCTTATAGTCACCCAAAAGACAATGGAAAGGACTATGCTCGGAGATTCATTGCTTGATTGCATCAGGAATACAGATATCCACAGGAGAACCAAGGTCACCGACATAGCCCGAAGAATGGCCAAACTTAATTGGCAGTGGGCAGGGCACATTGCTCGTAGAACGGATGGTCGATGGGGTCGAAAGGTTTTGGAGTAGCGACCGCGCACTGGAAGACGCAGCGTTAGAAGGCCACACACAAGGTGGACCGATGACCTAATGAGAGTTGGGAGAATGCGATGGATGCGACACGCACAGAACCGTTCGATGTGGCGACACTTGGGGAGATGTCAATATCCAACAGTGGACGTCTTTCGGCTGAAATGATGATGATGGTGATGATCAAATAATTTCTCTCACTCTGAGTGGAATGAGAGGTATTGTCAGACTTTTACTGACTAAAATCCACCCGTATCCCTTCAGTTGTTCTTTGCTATCTAGAGCCGTGGTGACCCTTTCAAACTATCCCACTGCCCAAATTTTCCGATATCTACTTAGTAAGTTCAACATTATAATTTATATTTTGCTAAAACCCTGCTTAGGGTCTACGCAGTCAGCTGAATGTGAGTATCCTAAGACCGGTTCGCTTGGAGGAGGCCTATGTCCAACAGTAGATATCTTTCGACTGGAATTCTGATAATGATAATAGAACTTATGTACACTTCTACCATTTGATATAAGTAGAAAAGTATAATGAGCTAGAATATGAAAGTCTTGCAAAAATCCAACTTTTATTTGGAGAGCCATGGAGTTTCTTGCCAGTTCTTCTCCATAGGAAACAACCAATTGGAACCGAGCTTCTGATGTTTTATAAATGCCCGTGTAGGCCCATTTATACTAATACTATGTTAAAGAGAAAAGATTTTAAGTAGATACTTTTATTTGTAACTAGCGACCCACCCCGGCTTTGCACGGATCCAATGCTGATACTAAACTTGTGCACTCCATTTGAAAATTTTTAGTGATTTTTCCAGCAAACGCGTGTCATTGCAAAGTTTAGGTAAATTCAGGTTTTTTAATAAAATAACAGGACAACCTACTTTCAACACCATTTTATGAGGAAGGAGTCCAGCGCAACCGCTAAGTCCCTGCATTATAAATTTGTATTATCTTTTAAAATATTTATTTAAATAAATTATATGCTGCAAAGGGCCATATTAATCTATATTAAATGCACAATGTATTTAAGGTACTTAATTGGATAAGGATTAAAATCGCTTGGTTCGTAAATTAGCCTTTATTTCTCGTAAAAAGTAAAGGATAAAAAAATTATTGTTGTGGGTTATCCCTAAGAGATAGGTAGGGAGCAGCTAGCGTTTGCAATGTAAGCGTAAACAAATGTGTTTATTTTCGACATCACATTAAAAACCTTTAAAATTATCAGTGTTTCTCTACTATATCATGCATGCTATATATACCTTTCTTTTAAATCACTCTATCTATTAAATAAAACCGCATCAAAATCCGTTACGTAGTTTTAAAGATCTAAGCATACATACAGTGGGAAGCGACATTGTTTTATACTATGTTGATGAATAAACTCAAAAACTACTGGACGAATTTAAAAAAAATCTTTCATCATTAGAATGCTATTTTATCACGGAGTGATATAAGCATAAGTAATTATATTTTCTAAGTACCATTATGCGGGCAAAACCGTTGATAAGAGCTGATATGAAACAAAATATTTTGATTCGAAAAATTAATTGTCCAGCCACCTGCAATACCTATTCAAATTGGAATCAAGCCCATAGGAGATTAAATTTAGTCAAAATTAGAAGTGATCTACATTATTAATTCATACACTAATATTAGATACAATGGTATTTAGGACGATGTAAGACTGAACGGCCAAAGAACAAGCATCAGCTGATGTAATTCTGATACTAATGAGAGTTATCTATTAATATACGTTGACTGTAAATTTATTTTATTCTGAGAAGAGACAGCGAGAGAAGTGAGAGTCGATAAAATTTTCCTAATATACCTTCGTATATTGGCAAGAATAAATTTTAATTTATAGCTAGACTAGCTTTGCCCGCGGCTTTGCCAGCGTACATAAAATATAGCCTATGTCACTCAAGAATAAAGTAGCTTTCTATCGGTGTAAAAATTTTAGCAATCGGACTAGTACTTCCAGAGATTACCTCCAACTACAAACTAAAAAACATAAAAACAAAAAAAAAACAAAAAAACTGACTCTTTATAATATTAGTGTAGACTAGCTTTTAACAGCGGGTTCGTTCGTGAGAATGTTTTCTTTAAAAAAAATACAGCCCTTAAACCGTTCTTTGAGAGTAAATTCGAAAAACTAATAATGACAGTTTTTATTACTCTTTTTTATTAGATTTTATGACAAATTTCAAATTTCTAAACCCATAAAATAAGAAACGTTCATACAATCTTTAAAACTCCCTAAATTGTTCTATCGAGGTGGTTCTGAAAACTAATAATAATAACCTTTATGATTTATTTAGGTTACGAGTTGTGCTAACTTCGAAGTACCTAACACACGGAACGACATTTTACATACAAACGAACCTTTCCACCCCTTCACCCCTAGCCAAGTTGATAATCTGCAATCGTTAACGCTAGTCGAAAACTAATCAAATGTATGGGAATGACATTATCTCAACGTTATGTCATGTGGTCAGAACAAACGAATACAAAATTCGTAGCCAAGTTCACATCGTTCAAAATGATAGAATGAATAGTTATCGTTTCTACAATGTTCAACGTTACATCCTTTGTTATTATAGAACGACATTATAGAACGAGCGGCCGACTCAGGCGCATCAACATGGCTACCAATTTATTGTTTTCTACAATTGCTGACACCGAGGCGGTTGTAACTTGGCTAGGGGGGGCTTAATTTCCAAAATCCCCTTCTTAGTGCTCGCCCACGTCATAAAATGAAGCCTTGTGCAAAATTTCACGTTCCTAATCCCAGTAGTTTCAGTTGTGCGTTGATACGTCAGTCAGTTACTTTCTCCTTTTACATGAGTTACGTTTTTAGGTTTTTTTTTGTATATATAGGGTGACTGGTAATTAGTGTACGATACTTAAACACGTGATTGTGCTCATGATAACCAACAACTTTTACTATGGGAACAAACCTGAAATCGCGAAAAAAAATCAGCTGTTCAGTACATTTATGTTTGCCTAATGTACTGAACAGCTGATATTTTTTTCGCGATTTCGGCTTTGCTCCCATAATAAAAATTGTTTGTTATCATGAGCACAATCACGTGTTTAAGTATCGTACACTAATTACCAGTCACCCTATATATATATATGTGTGATATATATAATTATTTACCCTTGGTCGCTCGATCAAATGTCATCAGTAAAATCATTGTTTGTTATTTACTGGAAAAACAGCATGAATACACCAATATAGAACAACGTCCACAAGAATTCAGAAACGAAAACCAGTAACTGTGCAGACGGTCATCGGCGCGCATTGGGTGAGATAGAACATGGGTGCCGGTCCACATTAAGGGGAGAGACTTTAAGACACACCAAAAAGGCACTTACAATTTTAAAAATTTCTAAAAATACACCGCACTGAATTACACAAAAAATTAATGTAGAACCTAAATAGACGTGCCAACAGTCACCGTGAGATATTTGCAAACTTATCCATAATTTTAAGATTTTTGATATTACATTTTTTGTGTAATTCAGTGCGGTGTATTTATATAAATTTTGAAAACTGTAAGAGGTGTTTCCTAAGGACTCTCCTCTTAAAAGAATTGCAGATAGAACATAGTTTGCATTCGTAGTCACAATTGAGCTCATATAAGCCATCCCTTACAGTTTTTGGTTTCTTACTCTTGGGTACATAAATATCGTTTTTACCTAAACTGAATAGAACAAAGATTGGAGTTTGCTAATTTTACTGGCCTGTTGGTCTAGTGGTTAGTGACCCTGACTGCTATGCCGGAGGTCGTGGGTTCGATTCCCACCCAGGACAAATGTTTGTGTGATGAGCACAATCATTTGTTCTATGTCTAGGTGTAATTTTATTTAGAAATATTTAAGTATGTTTATCAGTTGTCTAGTATTCATAACACAAGCTCTGCTTAGCTTGAGACTAGACGGCGTTGTGTGTTAGTTGTGTGAATACAATACTATATTATTATACTATATTTAAAAATAGAATACTAGAGCATCCTAAATACTGTCCAAAGTTGAGGTCAAAGTATCTATATTTTTTTTAACTAGTCCATTTATAGACAGTTGAACCCTCAAATGTAGCAGCATTATCATCATCAGCTCCTGCGTAGCTGGTACACGACTGCATGGGCTAGTAATCTAACTGGATACTCGTGTTCTACATGGAACGAAAAGTAAACTGATCTTTACCATCAATATTATACGGAACAGTGAAAACAAAATATTATAAAAATAATCATCGGCCTGCCAAACGTTTTTTGTTTATAGAGTGATAGACCTAACAGTTTGAAATTAAATGATTATTATTATAAAGTAAATTGAAAGAAAAAAGCGAGAGCTTTAAATTCGAATGATTGAAACAAACTTAATATTATAACGTCACTTAAAAGTTATTTAAGAATGATTACTTACAAAATAGAAAACATAATCTGAAAAAGTCAGCCAAACACTGTCTGCAAGCATGATAATGAACGAAAGACCATTTGTCATCATGTTCGAATTTTCTCTAACATTGCATGTAAATAAAAATATGTTTCATTCAGAATAATAACAATAAAAAATTCTGTACAAACTAAACAATGTACCAATATTAAACGTGAATACGTAACAATGGGTTAAACTCCGGTTTTTACTGTAACTGCAGTCCGTATGCATAAGATATTCCAATTTGCTGTTTGATTTATTCAATTACGTTGAAGTCGTTTTAAAATACATAATTATATAAAACACATTGATAATACTGAAAAAATAATCAACGTATTCAAATTCTATGAACTAAATAAGTTGAATGTGTAATTTACAGTTTCGTAAAACGATTGCATTAAAATGTATCAGTTTAAAAACTAAGCTAGAATTTTTTTAAAGTTTAAACTAGAATTCTCATAATAACCTGTAAAATGGTTTACTAAAGCATAAAATATTTCAATACAACTTTTCCTTGCGTTTAAGGAGAAAAGTCGTAAATTGTTTTCAGAATTTACAGCTGACAAGCAGCATTATTTACAACGAACGCTTTCAAAGTAATTGGAGCAGATTAATAAGAAAAATAAAAACTGTACCAACATTTACTGTTGCAGAAAATGTAAAATATCTATTAACATTTTAATCTAGACTTATTAGTCATACAAAATTAAATTAGACACTATTGTAATCGCGTTTCTCTATTTTTTTTTTCAGCAGGAAAATAAACTTCTTTCATTTGAAAAAAAAATGGCAGTTACTTTCTATTTTCAAAATAAAAACAAGCATTAAAAAACATTGGAAAAGGAACTCACCACGATATTACGAACGCAACAGCGGTTGGCACGAACTCTCGTCAAACTATAGCGAAGTTAAACTCAGTCCGTGCGTTTGGGTTGGCTCTTTACACAGCACTGCGGCGTATCGACCGATCCAACATATAAAATAAGCGCATAGCACGCGATGTAAGAGACATAAGTAGTAACCAGTAGTCCCTAAGATAGTGTGCCGTCCTACTTCACTTGCGCTTTCATTGTTACCTGGGCTAATTAAATATATTTGTGACTTAACAATGACTAAGACTATATTTCGTGTATCGCCAGACAGTTTGATCGAATTTCAGAGGCCTTTTGTTCCGAAGCCGTACTTTTTTCGCTCTTTCAAGTTTTTTCCAATAGGATTCATTACGTAAGTTTCTAAATCGTTGGGGAGTAAGCAGGTTTCTATATCACATACCTACACTTGTCCTGCACAACTGTCTATTAGACGAAGACCTCGAACGATCTACTTTGACAAATGCTTGCACTGACTGGACAGGTCCACTCAAATCTGTATGGTTCTTTCCTCAAACCATCTCATATACCAATTCTGCATGGTTCTCATATGATTTGAACATTACATGTTAGCTGTATGTAGTTTAAAAGAGACTTTGACCCCTGAGTTTATTTCGGCATTTCTTCTAGCTAGCTAGGAAACACCGGCTTCATCAAGTTTAAATTGACGACAAAATTGACGTGTAAAATTGTTTTTTAAAAACCTATCTGCAAAATAAATATCATTTATCATTTGATTTAATTCATGTACTATGTACTATCAAACATACATGGGTATATAAAGTTACACCTTTTTTCGAATGGGGATAGGCATAAACTACAGAAAACTTGCTTCCGTCGTTTACGATCAAGTACTATTCACCAGGCAGTTCTGAAGATCTTCACCAACAAGAAGTTGATCATAAAACACTTCAATAACAGAGTCATCAGCCTCCAACATACACTAACAAAATCAATAAAGCCATTTCCTGTCTAAGGCTTGCCATTAAGTCTTTTAGAATTTGCTTACAATTATAGTGTGCATAAATTAAATTTAAAAAAAACTGTCCACTTTTTAACAACAATTGTATAAAAAAAGCAAAATTGGTTACAATCAATTACAATCTCTAGATTAAAAAGTAACACAGAAATTCTAACAGGTTATCTCTCAGAAAGCTGCAAATTTCGTACTTATACGAAGTATAAGTCATCTCCCGCTCTTCTGCGGGGTGTATCAAACTTATACTGACTAAAAACTCACTCTTAAACACACTGTTTCTTCTTCCCCGGGTTTCACTTTCACACTACCCGTGGCCCCAGTAGACTTCGACCCTGCTGGGCCCCTACGGTTTTCTGACATCACCTTGACGCACGCGTGGAACAATACGCGCCGTCAACGACTTGGGCTTGGTCCGGATGGTTACCGGACGTTCGGACGGCGAGCAACCCATTGCTCACCGTCCGCAAGCCCGCGGCTACGGTGGCCGGAAATTGGGATCGGGATCCCGGTAGCTGGGGCGTGAGGGCCGCTCCCTCGCGCGTGCTTGTGCAGCCTTCTTCTTTGCTAGCATTACTGCTTCACAGAAGGAGCCGACCGCCTGCCACTCCTCCTCGCTTCGGACCATGGCCTGTACCAAGGCCCGGTTCGAGAGATCGTTGCCGCCGATCGCCCCCACAAGGACACGGTGGTGCTCTGCCCAAGCGGGGCACACCTTTGCCGTATGCTCCACCGTGTCCTCCGGGCGGTCCACACAGTGGTGGCACCCGGGCGTTATGATAAGTCTATATGATTTCGTTACCTACATATATATAATTATAACAAGTGTTTCAGATGTTACTCGAATAAAAATTTAACTCAGATCAGGACACAGTTGTGGTTTTATTTTTTAACCCCTATTAGTGTTCTCAAAAAAGTCCAACATTAATATTAATAATAAACACTTATTTCTGACTAGCTTCTGCCCGCGACTTCGTACGCGGATCCTGTTGCTTATGCCAGCGACAACGGGGTCGTCAAAATCGAAGATCTGAAACGTCTGATGTCGAATTCTAAGAGCCCGGAAACGGGAAAACAACGTGATGCGCGAGACGATTCGAGACCTCTGCGAGAATACCAGTGGTGACAAATGTTTTCCCTGTTCCACCAGGAGCATCCAAGAAAAATATTTTACCTTGGCCGAGCCCAACGCATTCAAGGATGGTGTCGAAAATTTGCTTTTGCTCTGAGATAAACTTAGAGACATGGTCATTGACGACGATACTCATAGCTATTGGATCATAATTTATTTCAGAGTTGTACTCTCTGCTTCCACGCTCTTGTACATCCAAATGTCGTGGAGTCGGTAGCCCATAATCCACCATGTCTTGAAGTGAACTAAGGCAACTGTACGCGCTCATCAGTTGCCTCAGTATTATCTTCAGTAGTGCGTCTCAGAGCTCTTAGGAAGTCTTCGGACAGAAGATGTCGATATTTCTCCCACAACAGAAGCGAATTTGCAATACCGCAGAACACCAACATGACGGCAAACAGATGTCGCAAACGACTGGGACTGTCACTAATGCTGGCCTCCTTAAGTGCGTTGTCCCAGTGCTGATCACCGTCGAGAAGGTGGCGTGCTACGCAAGCAGCGCGGTATGTGGGATACTCAATGTCATCGACTGTCCTTAGAAACGCAAATGATGTTGGGCCCCGCACTGTGTGCAGTAACATTCGCAAATAATAGCTCACGCCATTATTTGTGTGCACAGTGTAAACCCGTCCCAATGCGGTGTCCTTAAAACATCCTGGAAACCCGTCCACGGCGTGTCCACGTCGACGTCGATTAAATACACCTCTTTGCTTGTCGTACGTGTAGTACGACGGCATCTCATCATAGGTGAGTGATCTAGCAAAGTTGTTCCCTTCACGGAGTCTGATAAAGGCCAACAAAGTGGTTTGGCGCGGATTTTCCAATCTTGCTGCAACGTTATCAGGATCAAAATAAATGCGCTGGCCATTCTCTAAATGGATATCTAAATGCATGACTGTTGGATACCTGTCGTGTATAGAGAAGGCCAGTATCCGCCAAACCGCCTCAGAAGTGCTGATGTAGCGACCATACTGGTACTTGGTCACTTCATCCCCGTCAGTGCTTTGTAAAGCGAACGTTGCCTGGTCACTACCTTTTTTGACGTATTTATACATGTATTTAATCGACTATACGCTTGTGCACGACTCGACGTTAATGTGGGTACTGAACGTCCTGACACTACTGAACATGTGAAAGTGTGCACACCCCTCAGACATGGTGCCAATGTCTCCGTGTTCGATGTAATGAATAAATGGGTTATAGGAAAACGCGCTCCTTTCTTTATTGAACCACGGTTGCTCTTCAGGATCATAAACCATAGACTCAGTATCAGTCTAGATCAATTGGGCCACACGCTGTTCAACTGACTGACTTGCCCGAATTTCCTGAATCCGCTCACGTTCTTACGTGGAATGAACAGACACCTCAACACGCATGTCGTGATATCTTTGGCGAGCAAGTGCGTTGCGTTGCTCGCGCTGCTCGTCTATCTTCAAAGACCGAGCTAGACCATGCTGTGAGCGGTCTGCACTGAGGCGCGTCTCGTGCTCTTCAGGATTCTCAAGTGATCGAGATGTGGCAGTGCAAGTCTCTCTGCGTGTAAGTCTCCGAAGCGCGAGATATTGCGTGGCGCTCGCGATCGCTTGCTTGGCGTGTATCGTGCTTCTGACTGTTCCGTTCCTGTTGCTCCTGACCGAGCAGTCTCAGTGCGGAAAAGCTGAAGACTTAATCTCTGCTCTCTCTCTCTGTATCCGTTTCGGAAGCGCGAGATAAAGAATGACGCTCTCGGTCACGCGCAATCGTATCTCACGCTCCTGACTGCTCTCAAGTGATTGAGCAGTCTCAGAGCGGATATTCTGAAGACTCAACCTCTGATCCCTCTGTGTAACCGTTTCGGATGCGTGAGACAAAGAATGACGATCCCGATTGATAGCTAAACGCATTTCTCGTTGTTCCACACTTTCCTGAGATCGAGAAGCAGTAGTGCGGACTCATTTAAATTCTAGTCGTAATTGGCGCTGCGTGCTAGTTTCCGCAGACAAACTTAGTGCATTACGCTCACGGTTAGCACCTAGCCGTTGTTCACGCTCTGCGTCGGTTTCGAGAGATCGAACTTACCTGCGTATCTTAGAAACCCTTGAGTTTCGAGACAGATTTGATCTTTTTCTAAAAGGCATAGCTAAAATTCCTTCGTAAGCTGTTGATCCCCGCATTAACGCCGGCGTTCACGCGCCATTGTCTTACTATTGTGTCTCTAATTACGCACTCAAAAGGTTAATCCGATACTAATGATATTCAAATCAATGAAAAGTAATCGAATAAGTATGTAAGAATTGCTAGTAAGTAGAAAAATAATAATTATTCGCAGGAAAATTAAACGCATCAACCAGCACAGAAAACAAAGGTAACCCCTGTTTCTATAGGATGAGAGCGGCACATCGGAACCTATAACATCACTTTTTGGGAACGAAACCATAGCGCAATCTAAATCGACGCCAACGCCATCTAGTTAGAAAACGGAAACTACATATTATTTACCCAAATTAAATTATGAATAAAACTACATTGTCGCTAACTTAACAGACAACTACATTATTTTTGCATAAAAAAATATGGTAACAGCAGCAAGGAACAAAACTAAGAATTACATACATAATAAATTTAAATTCCCCGCTAAATTCCCCGTAGTAACTTGCAATTTATAATATTACTGCTCTGCTCCTTTATAAAAATAGCGTGATTATTATGTTCCCAGAGTTAAATTTTTATTAACTAAATAACATGTCATTTTGTGCTTTCAATTACGAACAAAATTCTTTTAAAATCAATATTGCTTACCTCCCATAACATACGGCGTGATAATATGTAGCCTAAAGCCTTCCTTGCTTTACAAAGAACATTTTTACTGAATTTCAATTCAATCTATCCAGTAGTTTTGGCGTGAAGCCGTACCATACACACAGACAAAAAGACAAACAGACAAAAATTCTAAAAAGTCACTTTTTGTCATCAGTTGCGTTTTTCTAACAAAAGCCACTTATTTTTTTTCGAAAATTCTCAACGTACAGTTTTTTTTTCGTTACTGTTTTATTATATGTATAGATAAGCTACCCATAGACTGACACAAATACACAGAAACACAAACAAAAACATTCTAATAACATTAATTCATTAAAATTATATAGTTGACATCACATTAGATAAATCATTATCATCTTCCTGACCTTGTCCCGTCTTATTTGGGGTCGGCCCAACACGTTTTTTCTTCCATTCTATCCTGTCACCTGTTGTGCTATCACTAACTTCCTTTTCTTTCATATCACTCTCCACACAATCCATCCATCTTTTCTTTGGCCTCCCTCTCCATCTCCATCCATCCACATGTATACTCGTAACTCTTTTAATAACATGCGTTTCATCCCTCCTCTTTACATGACCATACCAAGACAAACGATTCCCCTTCAACTTTTCAGTCACTGGCGCCACTTTCAAACTTCTTCTAATATACTCATTTCTCACTTTAACATTCTCGTCTCCGCTACATGCAATCTTTTTTCATCCGTATTTTTCACAGCCCTACATTCTGATCCATACAATAGGACAGGTCTTATCACGGACTTGTAGGACTAGGCCACTGTCAGCAACCAGCATAAACTAGGGAGCCTCTTCCTGGATATCCGACGTCAGAGCATCCATGATCATCAGGAAGAGGTAAGGTCTGAGAGCCGACCCTTGACGTAAGCCGACAGCCACACTGAAGCTGCCAGTGTTTCCCAATGTAGACCGGACTTGGGTACGGCATTGACTGTACATCGCTCGGATCAACTGCACATACTTGCCAGGCACACCTTTCGTTTGATTAAGGAAGATCATTTTCCGCCTAGTCACTGGTTGTTGTGGAAAAACACCCAGGTGATGATGACATAACCCGTGTGGTCACATTGTGCACCAAAACATTTATCAATAAGAGACCAATATCCAAATTATGCATTTTACCTATTTCAGATCAATGAATTGTTATTTCATTTTACTTTTTTTTATATTCCGTGTTTGCACACATCTTGTACTATTATAGATGCTAATAGTTTAAATATTTATAGTTCAAACGTATTTTTAACAGACTTCAAAAAGGAGGAGGTTTATGTTGAATGGCTGAATGTATTTTTTTATGTATGTTCACCAATTTCTCGGTCAATTGTGGACCGATTTTGAATTTTTTTTTTATTGGAAGGTTATGCTTCCGAATTGGTCCCGTAGAAATATTGTTATGATCTGATCATGAACTTCGAAGTTATGGAACAGAATTCCTCATAGGATCGCAGCAAAACCGTCGTAACAAGTAAAATTGCTTTGTTTATACGTATAGTCGATGACTGACTGAAAGAAGAGGGGGAATATATCGAACTGATCTGATGATGAAGCCTGAAGTTAGACACCGGAACTCTGTAGTAAATTAATGTAATTTAACCGTGTTTGGGATTATTAGAATTGTCATGAAATGCACTCTGGCTATAAGGTATTTAAGTTTGGATGAGGGGTACCTACTTTTTAGTGGTGGTACCATAACCAAAAGTGTGAAATAATAAAAAAAAAATACAACCTGCTTCAATGTAAAAAAAAAAAACACTGAAAAGTGCAAAATAACTTTTATTTCGGAAGTCGGTGTTAAATAACGAAGAGACAAATCTTATAAAGAAACACTTCCGAAATTAAAGTTATTTTGCACTTTTCAGTGTTTGTTTTTTACATAGAAGTCGGTATTTTCTTTTTGTAAATTTTTAATTTTTTTTTTTTACAAATTCTCTTTAGTCTAGTACCATATTACTTATAATTATACTTTATTGTTAGGTTTTTTTAAAATTTTGTTTGTTTTAATTTGTTTTGTTAACTATAAGTTTATTGGATTTACTATGTTTACGTCTAGCTTTTTAAGTAGGTATATCGTTTATTGTATGAGTTTTTAGTCTTAACCGTTGTAAATATCTCATAGGATTAGTTTTGTCAACACTAATTGTTATTAGTTAAAGTTCACCTTCTAGTATAAAGTACAATATAATAAGGACATTCTGTCACTAAATATCCTTGGCGGTCGGTATGTTGACGATGAAATATTTATTTTCATTAATTTAGTACCGATACGCTTGATAGATGGCGTTAACATCGATTTATAAGTCGATATGGTTTCGTTACCTGCGTTTGTACAAAGATATCTAACTATCTATATATTTAGGTATGGTTTCCGCACTTAGTCCTATGTAAACCATTGCACGTGGGCCATGGCGGCCATAACCTTAGCCATACCAACCAGCCCACCTCTCTCTAAAAACAGATTAGGCCTCTTAGGTTTTTCAGGGCATCAATAAGGTAGTTCGGGGATCCTAAAGTTCGTGTGCGTATTTCAGTGACAGGTGTGCAGTTTAGGAGCACATGTCGCTACATAACAAAGAAAAACTTATATCTAAAACACATACAGTGGGCGGCCTTATTGCATTCTGCGATCTCTTCAAGGCAACCTGGACATATTATGAAAAAACGTTTTTTTTTTTGTTAGCATGTGCAATTGTCTCCTCCCCCTCCAAACATGCTCTGCACAGGGGACTGTCTGTGATGCCTATTGTGTGGAGGTGCTTATTCAGTAATATTCAGTGTGCAGTACAAAGGTATCAGATGTTACTCGAATGAAATATCGTGGAGTAATCGCTACATCCCTGTCAAGAGGCGTGACTGGCAAGATCGGGGCTTCGCCCCCTGCTCGCAGCATCAGTTGCCACCCGCAACGATGCTTCGCTGGGGTACCCATTTAGGCCTAGCGTCTAAGCTTGTGTATAGTGAGAGGGTCGTGGCGCTATTTAGATAATAGCGTCGTTTCTTCGCGACACCCCGGTGGTCAGTCCCCGCCAGGTGTGACCCCCGGTTTCCGGAGGGAGGCCTAGCGAGTGACGACCAACGACGAGTATTCAACGCAGATCAGGGCACAGTTGTGGTTTTATTTTCAACCCTATTAATTTTCTCAAAAAAGTTCAACATTACCAACTCGGTAATAAACACGCTGTGACACAAGATTTTTATATATGTATACGGCGGTGCCAGGAGTGGCTGAGTGATATGACCGTCATCATTTTGATTTAGTAGTACTGGGTTCATTTCATAGATTTAAGGGCTCCAATCACACAGGATGCGTGGTTCTTTTACTAAAGTACTCGAGTACATGCATCTCATTATCGAGCTTTTGGAAAAGTATAGCACTATATCGATCGGCACTTGCATCGGTATATGTTATTCAATAAGAAAGTCCGGATTAAAAAAAAGGCAAAATTGATTTAGTAGTTAAAGCTGATCTTCCAATTAAATTGTTTAATGGTGGTCAGAAGAAATAAGAGTCATAATTTGAAAGAAGCTTTTAACAAACTTTCAGAAATATGAGGCGAGGCCAATGAATTGTGTAAGTTGATGAATATTCTCAGGAGTAGGTAGCTTAGTCAAAGCTAGCAAGTCTATCTTATAAGAATTTGGTTTAAACCACCAACACAATCTAGGCACATATAAAATCTAGCACCTGATAGCCTAGCTATTTGATCTGCTATGAAAGGTAGAAGGATCCTATCTGGCACGGTATTCGAGTTTAATTCGCAATAATCTACGATCATACGTTCAGAACCATCGTGCTTCTTAGCGAAGAGAATAGGGCTTGCAAATGGAGACCGGCTAGGACAGTGTAGCGATATCTGTGGCGTCACAAAAGAACTAATCCTGCATCGCGCAATCAAAGTTCTCCGCGCGATTAGAACTTAAAGAACAGCCCGAAATCATCTATCGGGCAGCTGCCCACCAGACATAACACCCGTCTGGTCGGAGGATCCTCCCTTTTCAAAGGAGGTATGTGGGACTTTACTCCCTGTTCCACATGGCTCTAAACGACAGATCATATTGGAATCAAGTAGTTTCTTGACTTTGAAACGAATTACTTGTCCTTTGTCTGGACTAAGCCTATATGACCGGCGATAAACCGTACGATTCGGTCTTAAAGTTTGATTTTTAACTAACCGGATGTAACTCGAGTGCATGATAAACCGTCAATAAAGCATGAGAAAATTCTTTTTCTTTAAATAAAGCCATCAGTTGTTCTTTATTCTGTCTCTCTATCTGACTATTTAAGTATCTATACCATTAAAACGAAACAACAATTACATAAAGCAATCGATTTTTATTATGAAATAATCAGAAGAATACCTAATTCATTTGTATTGTGAACCCTTTCAAGATTTCGTGCCCAATCACCTATTTTTCAAACCACACATTTTTTAAACAATCGTTTGGCACCGCTTGAAATAAGATGCTTTGGTCGCTATAAGTAAAAAAAAACTTTTTACAAAAAAAAAAATACCGTCTTCACTAAAAAAGTCACTAAAAGGATAAAAATAACTTTAATTTCGGAAGTCGGTGTTTCTCGGTATTGTTTGTTTCACATTTACCACCGACTTCCAAAATTAAAGTTATTTTTATGCCTTTAGTGTTCTTTTTAGTGAAGTCGGTTATTTCTTTTTTTGTAAAAAGTTTTGAAAAACGCTCAGAAGGATGGGGTTCTTGATGTAAACACAAACTTTCACAAAGTATTTTATTTTTCTCGTACTGCACAAAATGTACCCGACGGGTCTCACAATTCGAATGGCTGACCGAGACAGTGTTGCAACGTTCGGAAAATGAATCGATTCATGAGTCGATTTAAAATTATGATTATGAATATTTTGGGTTTTTAAGGATGTTACTATTTGAAAGATTAGTGTTTAAAGTGAATAATATTATTAATTAGTAACGAGTATAAATATGGTAAGCGATAAAATTAATGACTGTTACAGTCGGCCATCCGTCACATAAACGGGTCCCTTCGTTTAAGGTCATAATCATTTTAAAACAAACATTAATTTTAACTGATCATTTAATTTTTAATCTTACTTATAAATTTTAATCTAATTTTTAATTTAATTTTATACAGAGAGAAGTAAATCTTTGTAATTCTAATTCTACTGTTTTACTTAGATATAGCTAAACAAAAGGAGGTTACTTCACGTCTTTCACCATCAATTTGCCTTGGCTGCGTGTTATATCATATCACTCATACGTGGTTAGATTCTGCTTGAACTCTGTGCTATGACCCTCAAGGACATATCACTCATGTCCAGCTCGCATCTAACCAAGCTCTGTGCTATGAAACACCCTCACTAATCACATAATCGTTCTCATGTTAGGCTCGAATCTGGCAAAGCTCTCAATTAAGGTAAGCAGTTATCCTTTTCAAAATGCACTCATGCTCGGTTTAAACCAACCGAAGCTCTATGCAGGATGTGAAAAGCTCACGTTTCTATATAAACAGTGTCTCATGTAAATCAGTATCATCATTATTGTAATTCACAGTCGGTACCAATTGGTTTACTCAACTTAATTAACTTCTCTTATTAAGATAATCGATTTGATTAAAATACCTATTTAAAATTGCCTATGAAATAATTTCATATAAATAGATCATTGGTACTAAAGTTACATATAATATAACAGAGGTATAACATAAAAACAAGGACATTAATTGTATTTTTATGCATTAAAGAAAACACAACAATTGTAATTAAATATTATTGATTTAAAACTATACGTGTATAAGGAAACATTGTTGAGTATAATTTAGCTAAGTATTTTTGGGTATAATATGACAAAGTCTGTATAATTAAGTTATCTGTATTATTCATTCACAAATCAATAAATCTTAAAAGTTATCATCTATTATAACTAGATACTTTCGTCACTAGAAGAACATGTCGGTGCATAGAAGCTCATCCAGGGGTAAATTTTATCAATCGCTACCACATTCTCATATGGTTTTCCCTTCCGTGTAAGCGGTGTGTCTACTATAAGAAACCTGTCATTGGGTAAAATCTTTTTGATTCGGTACAGCCCTTGGCATTTGGATTCTAGCTTCTTCGACTTTCCTGAACCCGAACCAATTGCTCTTAATACCCTGACTAGGTCGCCCTCTTTATATTTGTTTGGTGACCTTCGATGCCTGTCAAATCGATCCTTATTTTTGTTTTGGTTGCTCCGGATGCGGTGACGGTTCCGGCTTCGGCTTCGATCCTGACTTCGAAGTTTGTGCCTCACACGGCTTCGGCTTCGTCGCGTATCACCGCTGTTCCCTGCATCACGTTCGACTTCCATTGTTGGAAGTATGGGGCTTCCAGGTGGTACAGGTGTTCGAAGTCTACGACTTCGACACCGTTTCTCATCAGGGCTACCTCGTTCCATTATCTGAAACTCGAAACGAATTTCTTGTATTTCTTGTCTTGAGGCTTATTCAAATTAAAATGGGGCAAGAGATTTTCTAAGATTTGTTAAATTCTTTTTAATCGATGTTCATCACGCCAGGGTCTTAAGTTCTCTGTTGTTGTGCATAGATAGCGTATTTAACTACCCGCACTACTATCAAATACGTGTATATTTTTTCAAGACTGATTGCAAAAATTAGGAGAAATTAATTCAATCCAATCGCATCTCAGATCTTGACCTTTATTTTCAGTTCTGTTGTAATCGAAATGAAATATAAATAGGTTTAGAACTATTTAATAACCATATTTCGATTTATTTCCGACATAAAAAAAAAATACTATCCTACGTTTTTTTTTTCAAAGCGCATACGCATAGCACAATAATAATAGCTCGAAATATTCAGTATTTATTTAAAGATTGTGATGATATTGAATTAAATATCTTCTTAGACAAGGATACACATTTTTACTGGAAGTCGCGTCGTGTGTAACGACGTGTTATATATCCAATTTAACTAGTGTCGACCTAATTTTGAAACTGTATTCGTTATTATTTAGCCTCAGTTAAATATACCTTAAAGACATTGCCATTATAATCTACATAGGTATCAGGGAGAAAAAATCACGTACCTTAGATGTTGACTTGTGGGCGTAGCAAAAACAATATATTTTTGCTGTAATCCCACTTCTGAGCTGAAAAACGCTCAGAAGGATGGGGTTCTTGATGTAAACACAAACTTTCACAAAGTATTTTATTTTTCTCGTACTGCACAAAATGTACCCGACGGGTCTCACAATTCGAATGGCTGACCGAGACAGTGTTGCAACGTTCGGAAAATGAATCGATTCATGAGTCGATTTAAAATTATGATTATGAATATTTTGGGTTTTTAAGGATGTTACTATTTGAAAGATTAGTGTTTAAAGTGAATAATATTATTAATTAGTAACGAGTATAAATATGGTAAGCGATAAAATTAATGACTGTTACAGTTTTTTATTTCACACTTTTTAGTTGCGATAAGTACACTTATAACAAGAGTGCCTATTTCTCATGACAATTCCAATCAACCCAAACACTGATAGGTTACATTGTTTTATTCAGAAGTTCCTGTATCTACCTTCCACCTTCCGGCTCCATCATCAGATCAGTTCGATAGTACCTTATAGCCAAAGTGCATCTCATGACAATTATTATAATAAGCCCAAACACGGCTAGGATACATTGATTAATTACTGAGTTCCTGTGCCTACCTTCCGGTTCCATCATCAGATCAGTTTGATAGTACCTTATAGCCAAAGTGCATCTCATGACAATTCTAATAAGTCCAAACACGGCTAGGTTACATTGATTAATTACGGAGTTCCAGTGCCTACCTTTCGGTTCTATCATCATCATCAGTTCACTTCGATGATACCAATTTCAACATAAACATTCAGAACCATTTATTTATTTGTATTGTCATAGGCGCTTAACTATCTTCATTGTGATATCTATGTGATTATGAAGTTCCGCTGACCATTTCTGGTCTTCTTCACCAGTTCCACTTCATCAAATGTTACTTTTTAACTGTAAATGCTTACGTTTTCGATGAAAATATCAAAATCATCATATGGTTAGCTATAATATTTGAGGAGTTTACTCGATTCCTCATGGATCCCATCATTAGAACTAGATTCTGAAAAAAGTGGGACCAATCGGAAAGCAACTTCTTTAAAAGGAAAAAAAAATGCAAATCGGTCCATAAACGACGGAGTTCTGAGGTAATACAAATAAAAATTTAAAAAATACAACCGAATTGATAACCTCCTCCTTTTTTTTGAAGTCGGTTAAAAAACTTTAAATAGGATTTGTTCGCTACGGTTTATGTTAGCGGATCAAACAACACCGTTAATATAAACAATCGTATACTTACGTGGCCAAAGAGAATCATTGTACGTGGCCCTTCGAAGTTATGATTGATGGACTGCTTAACAAAGACCATTCAGCCCCGGAATCAAAATAAAAATTGTACGACTGACCAGATTACTCCAACTTTCCGCATATACCGAATATTTGACCACTTCGCGTCACTCTGCAACCGCGCTGCCTGCGCCTGCGCTGCTGTAGCTCAAGCTTCTCGTCGATGCCGTGCCTCGCGCGCTGGTCCCGCGGCTACAGCTTGCTGCTATTTGTATGTTTGATATTCACATTCACTTTCCTTCGACTTGCTGTTGTTTACATTAAATAAGTGATTCGAATCACTCATCGAACTTACGCCCACGTCATGATTACGTTTGATATTTGTGATAACCATGATAAAGCACTGCCTTTCAGGACTTTGCTGAGGGCTATGACGTGGGAAGAAACTTTCAGAAGGCGTTTGTTGAGACCGATATCACTGTCACTGTAGCACACCAAGCGCGTGGACCAGAATCAGGCTGTTCTTTGTTGATTTCTGGCAGTGTAATTTCAAAAATCAGTGTTATTGTTCCTATGGTTTCAATTAGTTGCATCACATTTCTTTGTGTGCAACAAAGAAATGTGATGCAACTAATTTGCAATTTAATCAAACATTGCGCGCCAGTGGGAATCAGATCTAGATCCCACTTCTGATGACGGCGTCTGGAGCGGCTGAGCGATAAGACCGTCATCATCTTGATTCAGTGGTACTGGGTTCATTGCGATGGAATTTTCAATAACTTTGCACTTGAGTTTTTCAGTTAGTTATAATGTCAGTTTCACAGTTCACAATTATACTATATAATTATACTGCTCTCGCTTCTCGGGTCCCAGATCCGTTAATATGACTGCCCACGTGGCGCCATAACAAATGATGTCACGGCGTTACACCCTTTGGTAGGTTTTTTTTTTTTTTTTTTTTCGGTGGGAAAATCATCTTATGACATCCCCCGCCCTTGGGCGGGGCGGGAGATAGTGTCAGACTTTTACTGACTAAAAACCCACTCCTGTTCCTTCGTTGCCTTTCGTACCAGGGCCGAGTCTTCCTTTCAGAATCAGACCCTTGGCCCCAGTAGGCTTCGACCCTGCTAGGCCCCTACAGTTGCTGACATCTCCTTGAGGCGCGCGTGGAACAGCACGCGCCGTCGACGACTTGGGCTCGGTCCGGACGGTTACCGGACGGTCGGACGGCGAGCCACCCATTGCTCGCCGTCCGCAAGCCTGCGCCTACGATGGCCGGAAATCGGGATCGGAATCCCGGCGGCGATTGGGGCGTGAGGACCGTTGCCTCACGCGATCGGTCGCCTCCTTTGCTAGCATTACTGCTTCGCAGAAGGAGGCAACCGCCTGCCACTCCTCCTCGCTTCGGACCATGGCCTGTACCAAGGCCCGGCGCGAGAGATCGCCGCCGCCGATCGCCCCCACGAGGACACGGCGTTGCTCTGCCCAAGCGGGACACACCTCCACCGTGTGCTCCACCGTGTCCTCCGGGTGGTCCGCACAATGGTGACACCCGGGCGTTTCTTCCGCACGAATCCGGTGCAGGAACCTCCCGAACTTACCATGTCCGGTGAGGACCTGCGTCATGCGGTAGGTAAGGACGCCGTGTTGCCTTTCCAGCCACTCCTCAAAGAGGGGAATTACCGCCATAATTATGGCGTGCCCAGCACTGGGTTGCGATAGTCGCTGTCGCCATTCCACCATGAGACCCCGCCGGAGCTCTGTCCGCCATGCCGCAACTTGTCGTGGCAGCGGAGTTTCGCCCCGACGTTGCATCTCCACGCGCAGATCGTGCATGCGTGCAAGGCCTGTTGCTACCAGATCCCACCCTTTGGTAGGTACCATAATAATAACAAAACAAAGACTCTATAGTTAAATCTCATTCTCCACGACATATATATAAAAATAGTGCATTTATATATATCATCACCATGAGATGTGAGTTAAACCAGAGTTGGTGGTCAGAGCCACCATGCCGTGACTTGTCGCGGCAGATAAGTTTCGCCCCGGCGTCGAAACGGCGGCAGGCCGGCAGGGAGGTTTGCAGCTTGGCGTGAGATCCTGTCGGTATTCCCGCATCATCTGGGACGCGTTTAGCTTAGCCACCGTGGTCGCTTCCGCAACAATGACGGCCACACCGGCATCCCGTAAAGGACAATGGATCGCACGATCCCCCGTAGAACCTTGCCGGGAGGAGGCCTTTGGAAGCCCTAGATTCTACCGGCTGTCGTGGACCAGTCCTAGGTACTTCATGGTCGACCCGATGCCGATGTGAACTCCTCCACCGTTATTTGGGAACCCGGTAATAGCGCGCCCCAAGGGCCATGAGGGAACATGGCTTTAGGGGATGAACTGTTTACCTGCGTAGGTTCTACTTGAGTTCTGACCATCCTACACGTGTCCCCTGGGTAGTGCTAAACGAGCAGTAAATGCAGTGGTAGGTCATAGCATCGGCTGCTGGCTTAAAAGTTACCACCCATCAGGCAAACTCATGCCGCCAAGCTCTTGTATCTGCTCCGTGCCACCAAGCACTTTGTCGTTTTCCGGCACGATTTTTGGTGAAGCTGTGTAGTGGAAGATGGGTTTGAGCAGTTGTGTTGCGATGTATGCCGGGTATGACGCGCCAGTTATAGTTATGTCAGATGTTCGATCGTGGAGATCAGCGGGATCTACAGCACGGTTTTTCCTATGAACTAAAAGTTTATAATATTTTAAGAAATATGTACCTAGCTAGTAAGTTAGGCGGTAGCTATGTAAACTGGACATCCAGGGCGTGCCAAATACCGGCAGATACTTATAGTATTGTAATCTACTGCAGTGACTTGTTCTGGACCCAATATTGTTAAATAAACATTGAACTACTATTTATGAGAGGAAATATGCCGAAATTCTGCAATGTGCTCAGCCCACGGCAATTCTTTGGGTTATCTCGGTAACATTGGTGCTCCTTCGAATGTCTTCATTCCTCATTCGAATACACAAGGAGCGAGCAAAGCTCTTTGCATCACGCTTTGAGCGGCTTTTTTTGTCTATCAGATGAGGTGAGAAACCCATTTCATCAACACGCACTAGTCAATGGTCATACACTCTAATCAAACTGAAAGACAATCAGTTAAAACGTGCTCGTTTGTGCATTGAACGTAGTGGTTTGCATTTGGAACAATTACTCCGCTACCGGGAAGTGTATGTAGGTACTTACTCGTACCTTGTAAATAAACATTTAAAAGTAGGTTAGGTAATCAAAATCATTGTAAATAAGTTGATTCCATTTTTTAAATACGCCTTAAATACTTAATCATCTAATTCAGACTTTTTTTAAAGATAACTATCTTGATTTTTATTAGTTTCTCAGTGATCTGTAAGTTGTAGGCAAAAAAGTATTTACGACGGTCCTAAGCCCGTAAAAGTATGAAGGGAAAATTGGAATAACTTATTGAGTTTTGTGTTTTATTAAGTCAGGAGTAGTGATCAGCTGATTTATACGCGAGTGCAACGACCGCGCGGCCATTCGGGGTAACCGCGCGCCCAGCCCGCGTTCCGCGTAGATATCGCGCGATGTATTACCATTGGTTCAAGTCGCTTTCGAGTTTTGTTTATCACAATTGTTAATCTGCCATTTATTGAGTCTAATTTTTTTTATATATATTAATCGATTGTATTACCGACACAAACTCATTTCGCTTCGGGAAAACAACCACTAAAATTTCACGGTGTATAATATAATATTGTTACGCTTGAAACTTGTTCACGCCATATCTTCGACAAAATCAAGAGTAGCATCAAATAATTAAAACGCATTGCTGTGCGAAGCTTCTAGAATGGAAGAAACCCAGACCTGGCAAGTTCTAGAAAAGTCCGCCATAAAGTACCTAGCACTATTATTATTAAATAAGGTTTAGAAGGTAAGATAAGAGAATTCGTTCCTTCCGTAATTAAGAATAGAGTCGAAATTCGCGTGAAAGGAGGTACATGTTTGCAATAAAAGTGATTTAAGGCCCCACGATGTGACTGTATTGTTCTGGAATAGCCTTGAAACGTCGGTATCTAGAATGTTCCTGGCTTCGCTTATAAATAAGAGCTCCCGACCGGAAGTGAGTCAGTTTGTTTGCAACACGACCTGAGGGATACTAAAACGGAACTCTAGTATTCATTGTGATTTGGATTATTGTTTATTGGTCAAATTTGTTATTGTTTGTGATGAATAAAGTTCTCTGCCACTAAACCGGCATTTAATTACTCACGTTCTTAGCAATACGTAAGATATATTTGAACTAACAATGTTTTCATCTTTCATTATATAACCCATTCCATACGACAATTCATTTATCAAAATCGTTACGGTAGAACACACGAACATACAAACTTACATAAACTATTTAAATCATAATTCTTCCATTTAGCTTTGCCGTAATCGGATATAAAATTAGTCTTAAGAAATTTAGTCATGACTAATAATCAAAACTAATCAATAACTGACTAATGATTGATTTTTTTAGTTAATATGTAGTCATTAGTCTTGATTGAATATTTGAATCTCAGATTATAGTCATCAATCGGCAATCAAAATAAATTTTGTCCAACTCTGGTGAAGGCAGCACTGTTTAGGCTATCACTTGTATTAGGTATGCCCGTAGTGACTTTAGTCGCCGGCGACTCGCAGGCGATTTCGGTAGACTTGCGTCAAGGACAAGTGTGTCTGCGACTTTATTGAGCCTAGCGGCAATGCGGCGCGATTTTTTTCAATGTCTTGCTTGATCTATATTTATGGTCTTGATAGAAACCATAGATTTGAATCCGTGGAAGTGTTAAGTACCATCATCTACTTTTTAATTTTTTTCTTCGAGTAAATTTAAGAAAGTTATAAAATCTGATAATTCCAAGGAATTCCTATTCAGGATTGATTGATAATATATATTTTTAAATATAATTATGAGGAAAATATTGAAAATCATTTTTAAAATAAAACGTAAGCTTTTGAAGCTATATAATAGTCGATAAAATTTTATAGTGGTCACAATAGGCACCGTAAATTCCGCCCCCCAGGGGGCTATTGGCTAACTTTTTCAATAACAGTTGACAACTAGAATCCGTTGCACACTAAACTTAGTTGTCAACTGACAATTTCATAAAATTGGTATTACGTATCACACTAGTGACTAACAAACTACGGTGGAAATGTGGTGAATTATAAAAATTTACGGTGCCTATTGTGACCACTCTAAAATTTTATTGACTATTATACAGCTTCTAAAGCTTACACAATCGCAATTTTAAAAGTATCGATACAATAACATCTGTCAAAACGTGTTACGGTGGCTATCAAAGGCATCAGTGGCTAATGACGTCACTGCAGTTGGTCACTGAAGATAGGCAATACGAAACTAGCTGTTTGACAGTTCAATGATGCACATTGTTAACAAGTGATCATCACTTGAACTGTCAACAGAGTTACGCAATAGCCCCCCAGCTCGCATTTAAATGGTTTTATTTTAAAATAAAACATAATAACCCCGCCATGACAGAAACAATGCTTGCTGCATGTTGCATGCCTGCTTGCACGCTGCATACCTGCTGCATGTTGCTTGCCTGCTTCCATGCTGCATGCCTGCCTGCATGCTGCATACCTGCTGCATGTTGCATGCCTGCTTCCATGCTGCATACTGCATGCCTGCTTCCATGTTGCATGCCTGCTTGCATATTGCATGCATGCTGCATGCCTTCTTGCATGCTGCATGTCTGCTTGCATGCTACATGCCTGCTCGCATGCTGCATGCTTAAAGCAAGCATCCTTGTTTGCGTGCTTCTTACTGGGATCATCAAACCACTTTTGGTCATAATCAATTTCTGTCATGGCGGGGTTTGGTTGGCCCCACGCAAGCTTATCGTCATAGATGGTTTTAACGGGGTCTACCTTTTATAGCAGAACTTTTTATGTCATAATATTATTTTGCATAACAACGGATAGCATAAACTTCATTGCGCAGAAAATCGTTTCGCATACACTCATTTGTCATACATTCAAAACTCATTATTTTGTTAGTCAGAATCATCTTTAGGCATAAATTTCATATCCATAATAATTAAAAAGCAGAACCATCACATCACAGAAATTCACAGTCAGAATCGTCTTTTGGCATATATTTTATATTGATACTTAGTCATTAGTTGCGGTGGACGAATATCATAACGGTAACTTAAAGTTAATTACAAAACACTGTTGGTTTACATAGGGTCGTCGGAGGCCCCCGCGGGACCTCATATTTATGGGTGGTTATAAAAAAAAATAACCACGAAATAAACTAACCTAACCTGCCCGTGTTGGGGTGCCCTAAAATTCCGAGCAGATCATGTACATGCAAACAAGAATATATCATGATATTACTATTAATATCAAAACGGCAAAACACTGTCGACTTGAATAGGGTCGACGGAGGTCCCTTGCGGGGGCCTCCTGTTTCTGGGTGGTTTAGAAAAATAACAATGGTAGCTAAGGCGGGAGCGGAGCTCTCGCCATCAAACAGGATGCAAGCAGGCATGCAGGCATGCAGTATGCAATCTGGCATGCAGCATGGAAGCAGGCATGCGACATGCAGCAGGCACGCAGCATGCAAGCAAGCATGCAGTATGCAAGCAGGCATGCAGTATGGAAGCAGGCATGCAACATGCAGCAGGCATGCAGTATGCAATCAGGCATGCAGCATGGAAGCAGGCATGCAACATGCAGCAGGCGCGCAGCATGCAAGCAGGCATGCAGTATGCAAGCAGGCATGCAGCATGGAAACAGGCATGCAACGTGCAGCAAGCATTGTTGGTTTGGCCGGCCCCACGCGAGCTTATCATCGCAGATGTTTTCTATCATATTGGTCACATCTCATATCATCAGGTTAAGTAATTATGACTGGAAAAGTAAGAAACATCAATCAAAACTTTCGCATTTATTATCAGTCTGATTAAGACAAAGGCAGTGCAAAGTTTACAATCCGCTCGAACGCTCAAAGTGACTTTAGTCCCTTTTTATTTAAACTGTCAAACGCTCGAAGTGACCGTAGTACCAAAATTCGTCCTTGCCGTTTCTAGTACGATACGACCTCGTAATATATCGATTTCTGTCTAACACACAATGTTTAATTACCTTTTCTCTTTTCTACTCGAATCTCGATACATTATTTCATGCTAAAAATACGATAACAGTTCCAAAACGAATCACACTTTAAAAAAAAAAAATGTCAAATTCAGTCGTTGCATTTCGCGCGCGAACGCCAGCTGATTCTAGTAGCGCTTTACGGTAAAAAAATAATATTTTCGGTTTTGAGTGAGTGTTTCTGTGTAAAGTGTTGATTTAGTGAATAATTAGAATATAGTTTATGTGTGTGCAACAGGATTTTAACATGGGTAAGTTTAAAATAAGTATATTTCTATTTCTGTGTGGCTATGACGGCACTCGTCTGATACCTAGAATTTTGTCAGAATACTATCGCAATTTATTATATTTTGAGACCAGTTCTGTGTTAAAAGAATTTACTATCGTGTTGAATGTTTATTCGTCAATAGTTTTCAGCCAAAGAATATACAAACGTTAATAGATTTAAGGTCAGATTAGATTTTTCGTTTCAAGTGGAGTCGAAAACAAAAATGTCATTGAACCCATTATGGCGGCCAACCTAATTTAGAGATACTAATAAATATTAATATTAATATATTGTATTATTGAATAACAAGTGTGATACCTCATTGGAAAGGGTATTTATTGTAGAAAATAGTTACATTTTTTATTCATCTTTCTTTACGCATATTTCACTGAACAAAAAATAACCAGAAATGTTAAGAGTATTTTCACGTAAGTGGGAATGCCTTCAATCAATTTCATATTTTTCTGTATTAGATAAACCTATCAACATAATATTTACATTATGTTACAGCAGAAACTTTGCTTTCAGATAGTAATAATATTTTTAGTTTACGTGAAAGCATATGCTTGTAGTAAGTTATTAATTTGGGTGAAAAATTATTCACCGTGAGCAAATGTCACAAGCTAGTCATATGCCTCTAAAATAAATATTTATTTACTATGAAGTATGTTTTTTTTGTTTTATCGTATGTAGATAGAACCCTTCCACCTATTAAAGTCATAAAATGTACAATGTTACCGCTTTACTTTTAAAAATAATATTCTCTAAAGTTCAAATAATGATTGTTGTCAACTATAGTCAATGTTTACAGCTCTATATAAAAAAAATTGAAACCAAATTTTAATAAACACTTGAGACAACATAAAACAGTCATTCATTAGCATCAATAAAAACATAACTTGAAGTGACTCATGTTACGAACGAGTCGTCAAAAAAAACATTTGTTTACGTAGGCACTTATCACGCGGCGGGGCGCCAGTGCTATTTGATGACGTCGCGATTGAGCGTTTGGTGCGAACCCATCGAGGGCCCGGAGCGGTTATTAGTGTAAAATATACTTCCAAACTTACTAATATAACGTAGTACACATCTTAATATTTTATATTTTTTTGTATAATCTTTTACTAACATTTATCGATATTTGTTTCGCTGAGGTCGACACCACTAGTTTTAGTACCGTACACCCTCGCTACGGCCGACAGCGCCAAAATGGCGAAAATCAAACGACTACTTTGACAGCCACCAGTCCAGTGTGATAAGTAAAGGTAAGTGACTCCCAAAGAGTATAGTAAATATAGGTGACTCCGATTTTCATTTTTTCCTTTAATTATGCTTCTTGTCAAAATTTATGATTGTTAACGCCGACGCAGCAGAATTTACCTACACGCGTTCCCGAGAAAAATAAATAATAAAAAAATCTTTTATTTTCAGGCATCAAGGCCCATAGTGAGTTAGTACTAGCTCAACATCAAGTTTATGCTGTATTCTACGGAAAAATAAAAATAAACAAACTACTAATTTATAAAAAATATGATTTTTAGTAATTTGGGTACACCAAAATTTAACCCTCGCACTTATAGGGGCCTCACACGCCGCTTCTTCGACGCCTAGCTACGCCACTCGGGTTAGGCCCTCGCCCACGGCGGCTTTTTGTAGCGATGCTGTCGCGCGTTCGCATCGATACAGTGGCGATGCTTTAGCGCTTTGGAATCTTATCTATAGCGCTTGCAAATGCGACTGACGCTCGTTAGTAGTGATGCTGTCGCGCCTTTCGTAAGCACGCGACAGCTCGCTACAAAAAGTTACCGTGGGCGAGGGCCTTAAGCTGTCTGTACACTAAAGTATCATCAATGCAGTCTAACTCCAGTGGCGTAGCTAGGCGTGGACGAAGCAGCGCGCGAGGCCCCTTTATGTGCGAGGGTCCCTTAGAGATTGCTTTAGTGCTTTTATGTAGGCTTCTTAATATTACCCAATGCCACTCGAGAAAATAAATTCTGATTTTATTCATCATCATCATCTTCCCGTCTTCTATCCCATGTTTTTTAACTGTTTTTTACTTGCTTAATAAAGTATTGGGTATTAAAATTATAAAAAAAAAAAACATGTTTTATTGCGTTGGTGTGGGGTGCGCGCCTGGTGTAACCTGTGGATGGATCGCGTGGAACGAAACTCTAATGAAAGGATATGGAGCTTAGGGAGCTTAGGGAGGGTAAGAAAAGTACGAAACCACAGAGTACCTTTTTAAATACGAAACGTAAATGTCAAGAATTCAAGATGTCAACTGGGAGTTTTTGGTGGGATTTCTTCGATTGAAGTTTAGTGGCTGTTTTAATTATTCGCAAATTGATTCCTAGTGGATATTGTGATGTAAAATTGGTGTAGTTTTTTATCTCAAGTGTCTGCGCAACTGGAATAATAATATTATTCCAGATCGCGCCTATTTGAACGATTCCACATAATATGTGGAATCGTTCAAATAGGCGCGATCTCGTAAAATGGAGCTGAGAATTTTATTGTAGTTCTAGCTACCTCAACGAAGTTTGCTGAGAAGGCTGAATCGATACATTTGCTGCCAAATACTTCAAAAACATCAGAATGTGTTACACCCGCATTCTAATGTAAAACAAAAAGAAACAACTATTAGAATATGGAAGACTTATTACGCAAGAAAACATGGACGAAAGACTAGGCGATATGGTCAAACGACTATAGCCTTCTCTAAGTGGTAAACAGAGAAAAAAATGTGAACTGTCAAGAGTGTCAAGCACACGTTTTTAAATTGAGGTTATGTTGTTGCGGAATTGATTGAATTTACAATATTATTGTAATAATTTTTTACTACTAATTCATAATGAGCGACTTTGTATTAAATGACACTGACTCCGAAGTTGATTCAGATGAAGAAGTAAGCACATTTGATGAAATTGATTTCGATATAGGAACTAATAATTAATTCGTGTAATTAACTTAAATTTTTGTGTTGTAGTTACAAGAAGCGTTTGCCAAGGGCTTGATAAAGCCTGGCCTTAATGAAGAAATAGAAAGGGTGGAAAAGAAATATGTAAATAACGTGGCTGATTTAAAAATGAAGCTGAAGGATATTCAGCTAAAATTACCATGGATAGAGACTTTAGACCTGGTGACCTTTGTAGCACCAATGGCACCAGACGTAGCGTTACAAATGCAAGAGACAGCACAGAGAAGAAAGTAAGTAAATGAATTATATGGAATTATTATTTCTAAAGAGATTTCATAACATTACACATTAGTTGATATTGTTTAGCTTTCTATTTCTAAAACACTACAAGTTGAAAATGAACACAAATTCATGTGCTTTAACCAAGATCAAGATCTGTTACAGCATTCACCTTTCACAGACTATCATTAGAATAACACATGTTTTATTCTTCTGCATAACATTATTATAAAGCAAGGTTTTAGAGGAACTGCTTTACAAAAATAAAAAAAAACCTTAAACCTTAGAATAATGTCATCATTGACATCATCATTTCAGCAGAAAGATGTCTGTAAGTGTCGCCATAACAACCAGTCCTGTGCACAGGAATCTGATGGATGCGAGATGCACATAGAATAATATATTATGTTTCTTTTTGTAACCATGGAGTTTCTTGCCCGTTCTTCTTCATTGGAAACAACCAATTTGGAACCGTGCACTAGCTTCTGACGTTTTATAAGTGCCCATGTAGGCCTATGTGAAATAACAACTTTTTGACTTTGACTTTATGGTCTTTGGGAAAATCATCTAACGACAAATCCCACTCTTGGGCGGAGTGGGAGATAGTGTCAGACTTTTACTGACTAAAATCCTACTCCTGTTCCTTCGTTGCCTTCGTCCCAGGGCCCCGGGTTTTGTTTTCACACTACCCATGGCCCCAGTAGGCTTCGACCCTGCTGGGCCCCTACGCAATAGCATGGGTAGGATAACAGCAGGATGACAATCTACATCTTAGTTTAGGATAGGTAGTTCCATTGTATATATCCGACAGCTGTTACCCACACCATCTTATAGCAATAATTGTAGTGTGAAGTCAAGTTTTCCCCTAAATTTTTCAAAAGTTCTGGCCTATTTATTACAAACAATAAGATGTGTTTAAACAAACCCTTCTATTACAGGAACTTAAAAGAGAACAGCAAAGGCCAACAGAATTATGACCCAACTCAAGACCCGGTCCTCAATGAGTTCAAACGAGAGAATCTCTTACACAGACAAGCACAGGCTGCTGTCATTGAAGGCATTAAACAGTTGAAAGAACTTGGAGTACCTAAAAGAAGGTATGGTAGTTTTATTATGGTATTTCTTTATCCTCTCAGCGATAACACCGACTCATTGAGTCAACGTCAAAAGAGCGCGCATCCGTCGACTTGAATTAGGTCATATTTAATGCGTGAATATGCATCTTTAAAATGCAAGAAAACGATAAGTAGCAACATTGTATGAATCCAACTGCTGTCTCCCACATAATCCTATAGCAAACCTATTGTAGTTTTTGTGAACGCGAAAAATCGCGCGATTTCGGCCGGGCGCATCAATACAGACAACAAGTAGTTGCTCAAAAAGACGTTACAGGGGAGGGGATATCTGTTTTTTAGTTAAACTGAACCTTCATTCCTTATACTTATATTGTCTCCGAAATATTTTGGTAGTTGACTAGATTTTGGATTAGGATGTAGTTTTATTGTGATACTGGCTGCAGCCAGGGGCTCTGCCTGTGTGAAAGTAGAAAATTGTCCCCAGGGGAACAGACTCCTGGGATATAAAGTATCCTATCTGTTATTCTAGGACATGGTCTACCTGTGTGCCAAGTGTCATCCAAATCTGATTAGCCGTTTGAGCGTGAAGAAGTAACAAACATACAAACACACTTGCAAACTTTCACCTTTATAATATTAGTGTGATAGGTTTTAAGCAGGGTTGTAACGGAGGTCATCTTAGCGGATGCGGAGGCGCCGAGTTTAGCCTCCGCGGAGGTGAATTTGGATGTTGGATATGAAAAAAATAGTAATTTGTGGTTTCAGTCAGATTTTTGACTACTACATATTTACGTGCATTCATAGTATCCACACTCAAATAAACATACACTACAGTTTACAAAAAAACTATTTTTTTTATATACTTACCCATAAAATAATCAATGATAATTTTTTTACTAAATTGAGTTTCTGAATACGAAACAATTTTTAGAGCTTTCTAATCACATCTAATTTATTAGTTATATGTTGTCAAGTTATTGAACAATAGATATTACGGTAATTGTCGGAATTTATTAAAGTATCTATTAATTAACTTATTTTTAATAAATAATGTCATATTTCTCAAAATAAGTACTTACTAACCATTGCCGCCCATTGTGACATCCTATTAATTTTAAGTTCCTAATGTAATTTGTATTTTTGGTGTACAATAAAGAATATAAATCTATCTATCTAACTTTAACCTACGAATCGAAGGAATTCGTCAGGTTGATTCCTGTCATGTCAAATTGACATACGCCCGCCCCAACCCTGACCGTGTTCCCACCACGCACAAGCTGATTCTTGTCCATTTCACACGCAACACGCGGCTGGACGGCTGCCGGTCGTCATCGAGCGTCGCTGCTCGCGCGTTATTGTTCTATAAATATGACGTAAATAAAACTCCGTTCCGTATAAATTTTGCGGAGGCGGATGCGAAGATACGATTTCTTGCGGAACTTCCGCAGTAATGGAAGCGGAGGCGAAGTTTCGTTACAACCCTAGTTTCAAGATTCTTTGATAAATTAATCCTTTTGTCATTGCTAAGACTCCTTTAAAATCAAAATCAAAAATATTTTATTTCACATAGGCCTACATGGCCACTTATAAAACGTCAGAAGCTAGTGCACGGTTCCAAATTGGTTGTTTCCTATGGAGAAGAACCGGCAAGAAACTCCATGGTTAGTCTTTTAAAAAAAGTGTTTGATTACAATATTTTCATATTACAGTATTAATAGAAATTATGTAAGAACAGTGTAGACCAGTCAATATTGTACAATATTGACTGGTCTACACTGTTCTTCACTAAAAGCACAATAAAAATAATCATATTAATTAAAAAGTGAGTTGTAATAGGAAGTAGTCTAAGAATTCGTGAGTCTACAGTGTTCTCACATTCACATTAAGTGAATAATTACAACTATAAATAAATGAGATTTTAACAAAATAAATTACTAGCGAATTTAAGGTAGTTGAAATCTAAATAATTTAAAAAATATTGCAAAAGCAATGAACTAAAAAAAATAATAGTATAATATATTAAAACAAAGATGGAGCAGTTAATAGACACAATAATAATGAGTTACCAGGGGGCCGCATGTGCAGAAGCATTCATTGCCAAACAAGCGTGTCTTCGACATAGTCTTTAACCTTATAATACGCTTTTTTGGTTAGGACACGCTTAATATGAGTTTTGAATTTTCCCTCGCCAAGTTCTGTTACCGCCTTTGGCAGCTTGTTATAAAAGCGTATGCTGTTTACTGAGAATGACTTGCTGGTCTTTGGCTTTAAACATATTTATTTACTTTTTCCAGACCAGACGATTACTTTGCAGAGATGGCAAAGTCAGATGATCACATGCAGAAGGTCCGTAAGAACTTGATGGCAAAACAGGCAGCACAGGCTCGCACAGAGAAAGTCAGACAGCTTAGAGATCAGAAGAAGATTGCTAAGAGGGTGCAGGTAAAGTTGAATTTTTCTTTTCATTTGGTTAAATGAGGTTGCATGGTTTTTTTTTTGTTTTCTTTTATTGTTGATAGGATTGCGCTTGACCGCTATATCACCTGATGGAAAGCGATGATGTGGTCGACGATGGAGACCACTTACATAGAAGTAACCTATTCACTCTTGACTTAAAGATCCCCAGGTTGTAGCTATCAGGAAACACAGACACCGGCAGGGAATTCAACTTCTTAGCTGTACGCACAATGAATGTGTTCCCAAAACTGTTTTGGTTTCGGGGATAAGTTTTTCATAGGAACGCGTATTTGTTATTAAGTGATTCGGATTGTTGAATTAGAGATTAGGGACATTCGAAATCGCATGGCTGTAGCACTAAGTTTTTAGTGGTAGCAGGCCTGGCGCACTCCTGATTATAGGTATAGAAATGTGCCTACGCCGCGCGGCCTTTCTTGCAAAGCTAAATTCGGTAGTGTCAGACGCGTGTGTTTGATTTGCCGCTTGACCCGGGCTAACAATTTTTTAAAGTTTTTTTTTAATTTTCAGGCCAGTTTATGTATCTTTTATTCATTTTCTGATATTTAATTACTTTATTTACAATTGTGATTTCGATATACAGGGTGTTTGGTGCATCGTGTGCCAAATTGAAATGGTCAACGGGAGGGGTCATCTGCTATCCTTTCAGACCCCTAAACACTTCACATGCCCTGTGGATATTTTTTCATCGACTTTTTATTGTTTTATGAAAATAAGGCCCAAATTTTTGAAGTCAGTGCCAGATCAAAACTGTAAGGAGGGTGCCCCAAGACTGACCGGTGTGGTGTCCAGGAAATCCCTCGTTTTGAGCGCTGAGTGCGCGGGCTCGTTGTCTTGGTGAAGCAGTACCTCGCGGAGCCGGCGCGGTGTTCGGTCGCTTGTTGCTCATTGCAGACAAAACTTCTGGCAGGCATTTTGTGGTATACCATTCGGCGTTGATGCTGCTTTGGTCTCGTAATAGAATTGAAATCCGATACCCCGTCAAAGTGAAGAAAAATTTTCCCTGCGCTTCTCGATCTCTTCACTTTCGTAGGTGGTTTTTTGAGTTTGGGTCGTTTTGAAACAGCAAAACTGTCGTCTGACGCCTTGTTTCTGGATCGTATTGATAAATTCATGATTCGTCACCTGTCTAAATGTAAACGCGCCCAGATGAACCTGCTTCAAATTTTTGAATCATATCAAGGCACCACTCCACACGGGCCTGCTTCTGAGCTTCGGTGAAGTTGTGCGGCACCCAGCGGCAAACTATCCTCCTCACGCGAAGGTGCTCGCGTAGAATTTGTGAACGCTTCCCTAACCAATCTGCAGTGTATGTTGAATCTCTTCGTATGTAATTCGCCTGTTTTCTTGAATTATTTTTTTACTGCCAGCACACTTTCTTCCGTGACAGCCGTCGTAGGACGATCACTCCTTTGTTCATCCCCCAAAGTAAGGCGACCGCGCTTGAACTCGCTAATGTACCACTAGTGTACGTGAAGTGTAAACAAATACAGCACGAAGTACAACTTCGAAAAATTGGCTGCGCGCAGTAATTCTTTTTATGAATCATAATTATGCCGAATGCGTATTGCGCATTTTTTCGAGTATGCGCGATAGTTCGGAACGCCAACTTCAGAGGGGTCAACATATTTTTACCGTACTGTAAATTCTGGTTATATTTGAAATATTGTTGAATGATGATGTTGATATATTTTTATGTTACACATAAATTTTTTTAGAACATCAATTTTTCTCATAATTTAAATAGATTTTTTGGTGTTTTGTTTTTCTGTTTCGAATTTTAATCTTAACGAACAATCTTATTACTTTCCAGAGCGACGCAAGGCTAAAGCAAGCCGCAGACAAAAAAGAAATGTTAGAACAATTAAAGCGCGTAAGAAAAGGCAAATCATCCGATCTAGGATTCCTAGATGACAACAAGGGAAATAATAAAACCAAAGATGGCAGAGGTCCACAGAACAAAGTCAATAAAAGACGAGCTGCCAAAGACAAGAAATTCGGGTTTGGCGGCAAAAAGAAAGGCGGGAAACTAAATACAAGGGAGTCTTCTAACAATTTCGAAGGTTTCGCATAAAGGACAGTTTTCACATTGTTATTCTAGAATTACACTGTTTTTTTTTAGTAAACAACATTAATTAGTTGTATATCATTACAATAAATAAGAATAATTGTGACCGAGCATTCGGATGTGTTTCCCAATGCGTCGCCGTTGTGGAGACGCTACTGTGTTTCAGTGGTTCTACTTAGGTCATCTAACGGCTGCAATAATAATGTTGATTTTGATTTTTTGATTTAGGGCAATACATTCGACTATTACTCGAATTTTAGTTTTTATATTTTGAATATCAAACTCGTTCATCTTCTCTGACATTTTTTTCCTTGATCTTTGTTTTGAAACTTGCTACCTTGAATTTTCTTATAGACGTAGTCATTTGTAAAGGAAATGAGCCATGTAAGGCTTAAAAATCAGCATTTTATATTCTTTGACTAGACCCACTGGATATGTATATGGGGAAGTTTTGGGGGTCCGGACCTGTGGAGTTGGCACACGACGAAAACAAAAATTGAGGAATAATGTGTGGCCATTTTTTTTTTAGGTGGGAAAATCATCTATTGACAATTAATCCTCTTGGGTGGAGCGGGAGATAGTGTCAGACTTTTACTGACTAAAAACCTACTTCTGTTCCTTCGTTACATTCGTCCCAGGGCCTGGGTTTCGTTTTCACACTACCCCAGTAGGCTTCGACCCTGCTGAGCCCCTACGATTTGCTGACATCTCCCTGAGGCGCGCGTGGAAAAATACGCGCCGTCGACGACTTAGGCTCGTTCCGGACGGTTACTGGACGGCGGGCTACCCATTGCTCGCCGTCCGCAAGCCCGCATTGTGTAGGCATTGTAAATATTTCATCCTTCACTGTGATTAGTTTAAGATAGTGAACCTCTGGATTCCTCATGATCCAAGGAGCATTAGCTAGTTGTTTAAGTTAATAAATCAGAGGTCTGCTGGTGCTGACCAACCAAAAAGCAGGTGAGTAATAGGTAGGGCAAAACTTGGGTAATTGGTGATAGTTTTGTTTTTCACTTGTAAAATTCTTTTCAATGATCAGCGGGGCTATTGCGTAACTCTGTTGACAGTTCAAGTGATGATCACTTGTTAACAATGTGCATCATTGAACTGTCAAACAGCTAGTTTCGTATTGCCTATCTTCAGTGACCAACTGCAGTGACGTCATTAGCCACTGGTGCCTTTGATAGCCACCGTAACACATTTTGACAGATGTTATTGTATCAATACTTTTAAAATTGCGATTGTGTAAGCTTTTGAAGCTGTATAATAGTCGATAAAATTTTAGGGTGGTGACAATAGGCACCGTAATTTTTTATAATTCACCACATTTCCACCGTAGTTTGTTAGTCACTTGTGTGATACGTAATACCAATTTTATGAAATTGACAGTTGACAACTAAGTTTAGTGTGCAACGAATGCTAGTTGTCAACTGTTATTGAAAAAGTTAGCCAATAGCCCCCCTGATTATTTTTTAAGTTTACTATGCTAGAGTAGACATAAGAAGCTTTGGTAACTCATATCTAAAAATGTGGCAAATACTATAAATGATTGAAAAATACACATTTATCAAGTCAGTTCCTCATATCAGTTAATTTCGTGATACTGAAGTTATTGTGTGGTATAGACTTGGTTAAGTTGTGATATCAGTTGGGTTAATATGTGATAGTAATAGAATTAGTAAATAAAACAAGTATATCTTAATCAAACTTTAATAATTCTTAATCATGAAAAAATTTTATGCATTTAATTGGCATGTGTACTTTGGTTATCTTTTTATGAAGTAATTTCTGAGATCAGTTTAAGCAAAAATAAAATAGGACCTAATCAGATAATTCACAGTTAGAACAAAGGAAAAATGTAGGATTTATTACATTTTGGCATAGCACATGGTACCATGTGCGGCAGAATTGACATTCTATCCACTCTGCACCGTTTTTTAACTTCACATCATCTGCAAAATTTCCTCTGCAAGTGCCACATAGGTCTAGATTTTGGTCAGATACTCTCTTGGAAGAAGAGGGCAGGGGTTCATATACTTTCCCTTTTTTCTCACTTTTTTTTAGGCCGAGATTTCTTGGCTGTTTTTTTCTTTTGGGATTGAGGAATCTTCAATATCTCTTGGTCTTTTGAACACCCTGGCTGTTGATTTTCTAGAGTTTCCGGTTGGTTTTCCTTCTCTGCATCACATGTAACCAAAGATGGTGCCACTGCATGGTCAGGCATTGTAATTAACAGGGTAAATACCTGTTTTTGAAAAAGCTTTGGCTATTAATGACCTTTTATCAATGGTTTCTTGATAATTATGCTGCAGAAAACATTTTCAAAAAATCATATCGAGTCGGTTTTTCTCCAGGTTTTTCCAGCTGAAACTAATCTAAATGATTTCTCCATTTGGCTTTCATTGGGCTAAATATGCCCACATCAAGAGGCTGCAACAGATGAGTGATATGTGGAGGATATGTAGCAATATATATTTGCTCCTTACTTGCAAGATCCAACACTTCTGGAGTCAAATGAGATTTGTGAGAATCCATGAAAAGCACAACTGGTCTAGCCAAGGGAATACTACCTATAAAATGTTGAAAAAATTCCAAAAACAAGTCATTGTTAATCCAGCCCTTATCACTCAGTTTAATAAGACAAGGGATATCAGAACTTTTCAATCTGTCATCCCATCGTTTCCCTTTAAATATAATCATTGGTGGTATTGCATCACCAGCAACATTTACACAGGGCAATACCGTAGTTGTTCCTTTTCCCCCAAAAGTTTGTTTGTAAACATGTGACTTTCCAGTCAATGTAACTATTTTCCCAGATTTCATAACAAACATAAACCCACTCTCATCTAAATTCCAAATTCTTTGTGGATAATTTTGTATGAGAGCAGTGGTGGCCGAGTGGTAACGGCCCCGACTTACGAGTTGTAGGTCGCGGGTTCAAACCCAGCCAGGCGCATTAATTTGTGTAATTTATTTCATCATCACTGCTCTCAAAACGGTGAAGGAAAACATCGTGAGGAAACCGGCATGTCCTAGAACCAAAAATTCGAAGATATGTGGCATCCACCAACCCGCACTGGGCCCGCGTGGTGGATTACGGCCCATTCCCTCTCCTAGAGAGGAGGCCTGAGTCCCAACAGTGGGAACATTATAAGGCCGACTATGCTATGCTAATTTTGTATTTCTTGGTCTTCCACCACCAATACCAACCTGCACATTGCTTGGTTTTAGAAAATGGGTGTTTTATTTGGCTCTGTTCGGCTAAACGATATGTCACAAGACGAAACTGCTTTACAGTTAATCCAAAACCTAGTTCCTGCATTTTATTTATGTAGTTCAAAAGATCAACCTCCAATTTAGCTGGTAATATAAACGGTTTACCACGTTTCAGTTCAGATGTAGATGTAGGATCTTGATGATAGCGACTGCAATATGCTTTTAAAGTGCTCCAAGGGACACAAAATTTTTTTGCTGCCTTGTAGACAGTGCTTCCATTTTTTACTTCTATCACAGCTGCTCTTAAACTGGATGAGTTGTAAGCCTTTTCTTTTTTGGCAGAGTTATCAATTGTTCAGCACACTTTCTTCCGTGACAGCCGTCGTAGGACGATCACTCCTTTGTTCATCCCCCAAAGTAAGGCGACCGCGCTTGAACTCGCTAATGTACCACTAGTGTACGTGAAGTGTAAACAAATACAGTACGAAGTACAACTTCGAAAAATTGGCTGCGCGCAGTAATTCTTTTTAAGAATCTTAATTATGCCGAATGCGTATTGCGCATTTTTTCGAGTATGCGCTATAGTTCGGAACGCCAACTTGAGAGGGGTCAACATATTTTTACCGTACTGTAAATTCTGGTTATATTTGAAATATTGTTGAATGATGATGTTGATATATTTTTATGTTACACATTAATTTTTTTAGAACATCAATTTTTCTCATAATTTAAATAGATTTTTTGTTGTTTTGTTTTTCTGTTTCGAATTTTAATCTTAACGAACAATCTTATTACTTTCCAGAGCGACGCAAGGCTAAAGCAAGCCGCAGACAAAAAAGAAATGTTAGAACAATTAAAGCGCGTAAGAAAAGGCAAATCATCCGATCTAGGATTCCTAGATGACAACAAGGGAAATAATAAAAGCAAAGATGGCAGAGGTCCACAGAACAAAGTTAATAAAAGACGAGCTGCCAAAGACAAGAAATTCGGGTTTGGCGGCAAAAAGAAAGGCGGGAAACTAAATACAAGGGAGTCTTCTAACAATTTCGAAGGTTTCGCATAAAGGACAGTTTTTACATTGTTATTCTAGAATTACACTGTTTTTTTGTTAGTAAACAACATTAATTAGTTGTATATCATTACAATAAATAAGAATAATTGTGACCGAGCATTCGGATGTGTTTCCCAATGCGTCGCCGTTGTGGAGACGCTACTGTGCTTCAGTGGTTCTACTAAGGTCATCTAACGGCTGCAATAATAATGTTGATTTTGATTTTAAGCTATTGCATAGCTTCTATCGAGGGCCTTGAGCGCGGGGACCGAATCCAGAAATTCCGTAACTAAAAAAACCTCACGCTCCCCACTCCGACGGGCACGGAGGTGTGGCTTGAAGGCCGTGCATTGTCTAACGTCGTTTCTTTTCGGCAGTCTTCGACACGGTGTTTGTGTGCGTGCAACTAGCCGTATTGTTACTGCATAAATAAAATAAATAAATAATTATAATTGCATAAGTTGATACAAAATGCTATGCAATAGCTTTACCGCGGCAGTCCCCGAGTGCCACACGTCTTTTTTTATTTAGGGCAATACATTCGACTATTACTCGAATTTTAGTTTTTATATTTTGAATATCAAACTCGTTCATCTTCTCTAACATTTTTTTCCTTGATCTTTGTTTTGAAACTTGCTACCTTGAATTTTCTTATAGACGTAGTCATTTGTAAAGGAAATGAGCCATGTAAGGCTTAAAAATCAGCATTTTATATTCTTTGACTAGACCCACTGGATATGTATATGGGGAAGTTTTGGGGGTCCGGATCTGTGGAGTTGGCACACGACGAAAACAAAAATTGAGGAATATTGTGTGGCCATTTTTTTTTTAGGTGGGAATATCATCTAATGACAAATCCTCTTGGGTGGAGCGGGAGATAGTGTCAGACTTTTACTGACTAAAAACCTACTTCTGTTCCTTCGTTACATTCGTCCCAGGGCCTGGGTTTCGTTTTCACACTACCCCAGTAGGCTTCGACCCTGCTGAGCCCCTACGATTTGCTGACATCTCCCTGAGGCGCGCGTGGAACAATACGCGCCGTCGACGACTTAGGCTCGTTCCGGACGGTTACTGGACGGTCGGACGGCGGGCTACCCATTGCTCGCCGTCCGCAAGCCCGCATTGTGTAGGCATTGTAAATATTTCATCCTTCACTGTGATTAGTTTAAGATAGTGAACCTCTGGATTCCTCATGATCCAAGGAGCATTAGCTAGTTGTTTAAGTTAATAAATCAGAGGTCTGCTGGTGCTGACCAACCAAAAAGCAGGTGAGTAATAGGTAGGGCAAAACTTGGGTAATTGGTGATAGTTTTGTTTTTCACTTGTAAAATTCTTTTCAATGATCAGCGGGGCTATTGCGTAACTCTGTTGACAGTTCAAGTGATGATCACTTGTTAACAATGTGCATCATTGAACTGTCAAACAGCTAGTTTCGTATTGCCTATCTTCAGTGACCAACTGCAGTGACGTCATTAGCCACTGGTGCCTTTGATAGCCACCGTAACACATTTTGACAGATGTTATTGTATCAATACTTTTAAAATTGCGATTGTGTAAGCTTTTGAAGCTGTATAATAGTCGATAAAATTTTAGAGTGGTCACAATAGGCACCGTAATTTTTTATAATTCACCACATTTCCACCGTAGTTTGTTAGTCACTTGTGTGATACGTAATACCAATTTTATGAAATTGACAGTTGACAACTAAGTTTAGTGTGCAACGAATGCTAGTTGTCAACTGTTATTGAAAAAGTTAGCCAATAGCCCCCCTGATTATTTTTTAAGTTTACTATGCTAGAGTAGACATAAGAAGCTTTGGTAACTCATATCTAAAAATGTGGCAAACACTATAAATGATTGAAAAATACACATTTATCAAGTCAGTTCCTCATATCAGTTAATTTCGTGATACTGAAGTTATTGTGTGGTATAGACTTGGTTAAGTTGTGATATCAGTTGGGTTAATATGTGATAGTAATAGAATTAGTAAATAAAACAAGTATATCTTAATCAAACTTTAATAATTCTTAATCATGAAAAAATTTTATGCATTTAATTGGCATGTGTACTTTGGTTATCTTTTTATGAAGTAATTTCTGAGATCAGTTTAAGCAAAAATAAAATAGGACCTAATCAGATAATTCACAGTTAGAACAAAGGAAAAATGTAGGATTTATTACATTTTGGCATAGCACATGGTACCATGTGCGGCAGAATTGACATTCTATCCACTCTGCACCGTTTTTTAACTTCACATCATCTGCAAAATTTCCTCTGCAAGTGCCACATAGGTCTAGATTTTGGTCAGATACTCTCTTGGAAGAAGAGGGCAGGGGTTCATATACTTTCCCTTTTTTCTCACTTTTTTTTAGGCCGAGATTTCTTGGCTGTTTTTTTCTTTTGGGATTGAGGAATCTTCAATATCTCTTGGTCTTTTGAACACCCTGGCTGTTGATTTTCTAGAGTTTCCGGTTGGTTTTCCTTCTCTGCATCACATGTAACCAAAGATGGTGCCACTGCATGGTCAGGCATTGTAATTAACAGGGTAAATACCTGTTTTTGAAAAAGCTTTGGCTATTAATGACCTTTTATCAATGGTTTCTTGATAATTATGCTGCAGAAAACATTTTCAAAAAATCATATCGAGTCGGTTTTTCTCCAGGTTTTTCCAGCTGAAACTAATCTAAATGATTTCTCCATTTGGCTTTCATTGGGCTAAATATGCCCACATCAAGAGGCTGCAACAGATGAGTGATATGTGGAGGATATGTAGCAATATATATTTGCTCCTTACTTGCAAGATCCAACACTTCTGGAGTCAAATGAGATTTGTGAGAATCCATGAAAAGCACAACTGGTCTAGCCAAGGGAATACTACCTATAAAATGTTGAAAAAATTCCAAAAACAAGTCATTGTTAATCCAGCCCTTATCACTCAGTTTAATAAGACAAGGGATATCAGAACTTTTCAATCTGTCATCCCATCGTTTCCCTTTAAATATAATCATTGGTGGTATTGCATCACCAGCAACATTTACACAGGGCAATACCGTAGTTGTTCCTTTTCCCCCAAAAGTTTGTTTGTAAACATGTGACTTTCCAGTCAATGTAACTATTTTCCCAGATTTCATAACAAACATAAACCCACTCTCATCTAAATTCCAAATTCTTTGTGGATAATTTTGTATGAGAGCAGTGGTGGCCGAGTGGTAACGGCCCCGACTTACGAGTTGTAGGTCGCGGGTTCAAACCCAGCCAGGCGCATTAATTTGTGTAATTTATTTCATCATCACTGCTCTCAAAACGGTGAAGGAAAACATCGTGAGGAAACCGGCATGTCCTAGAACCAAAAATTCGAAGATATGTGGCATCCACCAACCCGCACTGGGCCCGCGTGGTGGATTACGGCCCATTCCCTCTCCTAGAGAGGAGGCCTGAGTCCCAACAGTGGGAACATTATAAGGCCGACTATGCTATGCTAATTTTGTATTTCTTGGTCTTCCACCACCAATACCAACCTGCACATTGCTTGGTTTTAGAAAATGGGTGTTTTATTTGGCTCTGTTCGGCTAAACGATATGTCACAAGACGAAACTGCTTTACAGTTAATCCAAAACCTAGTTCCTGCATTTTATTTATGTAGTTCAAAAGATCAACCTCCAATTTAGCTGGTAATATAAACGGTTTACCACGTTTCAGTTCAGATGTAGATGTAGGATCTTGATGATAGCGACTGCAATATGCTTTTAAAGTGCTCCAAGGGACACAAAATTTTTTTGCTGCCTTGTAGACAGTGCTTCCATTTTTTACTTCTATCACAGCTGCTCTTAAACTGGATGAGTTGTAAGCCTTTTCTTTTTTGGCAGAGTTATCAATTGTTCGCAAAGATTTCTTCTTGGTTTTGTTCTGCAAAGGAAAATGAAAGTTTAAATCACTGTGCATTGAACAAAATAGAATAATTATTACGTTGAAGTTTAATCTAGGTACTTTACAAAATGAAATGAATTTGGTTATTCTGTGATAGCAAATGACTGACATTGCGAAAAAAACTAAGTTTTCCCGCGCCAAATTAAGGATTTTATTTACTGAAATGTACACGCACATAATCACAAATGCAACAATAATAATTTTGAAACTCACCTTTTTGGTATCTTTATTTGTTTTGGCCATTTTTTATGTATTTTAAATTTAAATTAATTTAAACTTTTACCTCAGACCAATAAAAAAGTATAGACAGAGTCGTCGTAACAAAAGCGACGAAATAACTGAGGACTAGTTTTGGCTTTGTGTGCGTAACTTGGTGTACGACATCGTAGATTTGCACATGTGTGCTAGAGAAAAAATATTGCAAGCGTTGCGCTGCGACTCCCAAGTGCGAGAGATATACTTTGGTTAAGTTTTATTATTGCGTAGGTAGTATAGTGTTTACCTTGGTTGTATGAAATGAAAGATAATTTCATTTAATGAAAATCATTTATTTTCATATTAATTGAAATTATTAATTTTAAAAACACACAAAACTTACATATAATAATAATAATATATATCCAACGACTATCGGATTAGGTGCGGGTCATCCAGCGTAACCGTATGTTGAATGACGCCGTACTTGTAAATAAAAAAACACTTTGTTGTAGTGTCCGTAAAAAATTACGACTTCCCTTATTTTTGGGAAAAAATAATGTTCTTAACTTGCAACACCGACACTGGCGTGTTCAGAGAAATTATTTCAGACATTTTTACGATTTTATTTAATTTATACAGCAAAAACGTTATTTACTTGTGAAAAGTAATCCCAGAAGCCTTTTTTTGGAAAAAGGAATTGTTCTTGCAGCAGTTTATGACACAGGACGTCATAATTTCGTAATTATTATCTCAACAAAACAACGTCACACGCACTCGCTTGCTAGCACACGCACTCGCTTGCTAGCGGTAGACTACCGAGCGGCTGGCTTCATATTGCCGATTGGCTTCATATTACGTGCCACACTTTTAGGAGCGCAATGTTCTGTCTATACTTTTTTATTGGTCTGAGACTTTTACCTCTTCCACCGAATGAAAGTGAACCGAATGGAAGTGAGGTGGACAGTAGTGACAAACATTGACATTAACTTTTTTAATTTCTGAAAAAATGTTCGGATACACACTCCAATGGATTAACTCGTTGAGTAGTGTAATTAGAGACACAATAGTAAGACAATGGCGCCCGAGAGCCGGCGTTCGTGCGGGGATCAACAGCTTAAAGAGTTTAAGAACAGCGCCATCTACTGGTATTAACCTTAAACTCTATCTCTACGTCGTAACTTGGTAATAAAACACATATTATCTATCACCGAATAGCTGCATGTCACGAAATAGCCAAGTTTTGTCCTACTCCTTCTTCTAAAAGTAATGGCCTGACGTACTCTCATTCAATCTGCTCAATTATTGCGTGTTCTTGTCGAAACAACTTGCTGGCCGAGGTTTGTTGATGTTAGCGCATTTAAATTTAGTGGTATCTTTACTAATATTATAAAAAGGTATTTTTAAGTTTGTATATAGCGGATAATCTCAGAAACGACTGCATTTTTTTCTGTTTTTTTTTTTCTTTAGTATGTTGCTGCACTATTCTTGAGTGCTATATATTTTCTACTTTCACCTCTTGACCTCTTTCTCGAAGTTAGACCTACCCAACTGGACCGTCAGTCCCAGGTAAACTTAGTCGTCCACAACTTCGAGTGTAGTGTCTCCGATCTTGATAGGAGTGGGTGCTACATGGATGTTTACCATGACTTTGGTTTTGTCCATGTTCATTCTTTATTCATTTGAATGTAATTATTAATATTTTTATGCCAAAGATGTTTGATATAGCGAAGTAAGCACGAGTCAGCTAGTATTTTATAAGATTTATCAATCATATTGTTACTTTTTTCATCATCATACTTTATTAACTTTACATTAAGGTACCACATTTATTGTTGCGTACAGCTACGATGTGGAATTGACGGAATCTGTGTTTCCTGATAGCAAACAACCTAGAGACTGTAACGGCATAGCGTATACTAAAGATGTTTCATGTTGTAGCGTAAGCTAAGTTTGTATTTCGTACGTAATATATAAGCAATGTTCAGTATGTCTCAGGGCGCGCTTTGTACTTGTCCTATGTGAAGAGTCAATACATGAGTTAGTCGTTACCAGTCTTTTATTGTATCTACACCCAAAGTCACACACTAAAAGGTCTTTAAGTCAAGAATGAATAGGTTACTTCTAGATAAGTGTGCTTCATTATCAGCCACATCGTAGCTTTCTATCAAGTGAGATAGTGGTCAAACGCGAGCCTATCCATAATAGAAATAAAAAAAAATTTGCTTAAAATAACTATCGTTTCGTATCGTTGGTTACCGACATAGCTTGAAGAATCGCCAAACTTAAGTGGCAATGGGCAGGGCACATTGTACGCAGCAGAACAGATGGTCGATTCCCATCGACCATCCGGGTTCATCACGAAAGATTCTGAAGTGGCGACCACATACCGGAAGACGCAGCGTTGGAAGGCAGCCCACAAGGTGGACCGATGCCCTGGTGAGGGTCACGGGGATCCGATGGATACGAGACACACAGGACCGGTCGTTGTGGCGACTCTTGGAGGAGGCCTATGTCCAACAGTGGACGTCTTTCGGCTGAAATGATGATGATGTACTATCGTTTACCCTTAGCTAGCCTTGTTGTTATTTCTTGTTTGTTTAATTTTTAAATGACTAAGAATAAGGCTTAGGAATCTACCCACTGCTGCGTAAAGCTTGAGCAAAAACCAGATCAATTTTGTACATTTTCGGATCCTCGATGCCCCCATGTGGCTGCGCCCAAGCCCACACAGCTGCTTTCAGTCTAAGTTTCCTTTTATTTTACACCGTCAATAATTATTAAAACCAATCTCGCCACTCCTCGGCTCTCAAAGCTAAGTCGTATAAAAGTTTATTAATTTCTAAGACCGTCCGTGGCTTTGCACAGTGAAACTTCATATTCTGCTTATTATAAAAACATGGGAGGTGCTACTATAAAATGCAGTTATCGTTTTTATTATAGAGTAACTTATGGTAGCTGCACGTAATTAATAAAGGCAGACAAGCTCCTCGCACTATAATAAGTATATATATAATATATGTTGTGGCCAGGGGCCGTATTACGACCTCTTAATTCCAGTCAGTATACGCCTTAAACTGAACTGCCTTGCTTAACCGTATTATGACATCTTATTGCCAGCCAGTCAGTGGTCACGTGACACTTGGCCGACTTCTGCACGGACATTGACTGGAAATTCCGTATTATGAGCATTGACCTTAGAAATATATGGACTGGAAATACCTACGAAAAAAAGGTGCATACCTACAATCGGAAATATAACATAAAATGGCTGCCATTGCTAGGGTTGTGCCGTTCAAGGATTTAACGAGTATCGATACTATTTAAGTATAGGTTCTACGTACGAGTTTTATACTAGATACTACGTATGATTACGGAACATGACATTTGACAAGGTGTTCGAAATGTGTGCGTACGCGCAGCGGAATGTTGTTGAATTTAAAGATTTTAATTATGCAGATATTTAGTGTATGACGTCGTATAATTGTGTATGGTAAAAAAAAATTTGTGCACGCAACCATTGTGGAGAAATTCACCAAAAATTGATTGCGCTGGGCGAACGTTGTCCTGGCGGAACTTTTTTTAATCCATAGACTTTAGAAGAAAAGAGATGTGTCCAAAAATTAGTGTGTATTTGTGTGTAATTGTGTATGTATGAATAAAAGTAGTGCATGCATAAACTTCGGAGAAATTCAAGTTTCCGCTACGCGAACGTTTGGCCATTAGCTAGTTTTCATATAAAGCGCTTACATAGAGAGCTGTAGATTTTTACATACGTTGTTTTGAATTTGTTTATATTTGTTTAAAAAACAGATTTAGAAAAAATCGTAGGGCTTAAAAGATAAAAATATAAACGTAAAATACGCTTATTAGGTCTTAGTTCTTAAAGTATGCACATTGGGGTCTAGATTTTCACGTTTATACAAACCTTGTAAGTGTCTGCAACATGTTGCCAAGTATCAATGATGTTCCGTTAGTAACTAAAGAGTTATAGGACAAATTTACCATGAACAGATCACTGTTTACAAAGCAGTCAAATATCACGACGTTCTGAAGGAATTGCATGGTAATATGTATGTCAATAATTAGTGTATTCATTCAACTATTCTTATGCAAAATTTCATGTCATTAAATTCAGTAATTAAAGAAAAACAATTATAATACTGACGAAGCATCGAAAACCTACATAACCCGACCAAGTTCGGATGGCTACCAAAAAGCGGCCGTGCCATATATCTAAGAAACGTTCTTAACCTTCCAATATAGTATTTATTAATATGGTACAGTTGCGTACACAAGCGTTAGGAAAAAATAAAACAATTGCATTTCTTGAATGAAAAATATTTTTTTAATAATAACGCCACTATCTACGATAAAAACAAATCTTCAATTAACAAGTACTTCTCTATTTAAATATCCGCGTAAAAAATATTTTTAATTACATATAATACTTAATATTATGTAATTATAATAACGTTAACAAACGCTTGCAATGACAGCAATAGACTTAAATGTGTTTTAACTAAAATAGATTATGAACTAGCTTTTGCCCGCGACTTCGTTCGCGTGGATGACGAAACTTAGGGTAAGTATAATATTTCGAGCTTCAATAAAAATTAAAATCACATCACATAACTAACCTATTCAGTTGTTTAGATTTGATCAACATTAAAAAAGTGCTTATAAACTAAAACTATGGTATAAAAAAGGTATTTTCAAGAAAATATTAAATATTAAGCGCATACTTAAATAAAGTACCTACGTAAATAGTACCTACTTTCTGTCATAGTCAAATACATTTAAAAAAGTAGGTGTACAAAAATAAATGACCTATAAATTATATCGAAACAACAATTGTGTTATCACCTATACCAATTCAATACCGGTATTATACTGTAAATTTTGGGATGTTACCTAAATATATTGCACGGCCGCTTTTTTGTAGCCATCCGAACTTGGTCGGGTTATGTAGGTTTTCGATGCTTCGTCAGTATTATAATTGTTTTTCTTTAATTACTGAATTTAATGACATGAAATTTTGCATAAGAATAGTTGAATGAATACACTAATTATTGACATACATATTACCATGCAATTCCTTCAGAACGTCGTGATATTTGACTGCTTTGTAAACAGTGATCTGTTCATGGTAAATTTGTCCTATAACTCTTTAGTTACTAACGGAACATCATTGATACTTGGCAACATGTTGCAGACACTTACAAGGTTTGTATAAACGTGAAAATCTAGACCCCAAAGTGCATACTTTAAGAACTAAGACCTAATAAGCGTATTTTACGTTTATATTTTTATCTTTTAAGCCCTACGATTTTTTCTAAATCTGTTTTTTAAACAAATATAAACAAATTCATAACAACGTATGTAAAAATCTACAGCTCTCTATGTAAGCGCTTTATATGAAAACTAGCTAATGGCCAAACGTTCGCGTAGCGGAAACTTGAATTTCTCCGAAGTTTATGCATGCACTAGTTTTATTCATACATACACAATTACACACAAATACACACTAATTTTTGGACACATCTCTTTTCTTCTAAAGTCTATGGATTAAAAAAAGTTCCGCCAGGACAACGTTCGCCCAGCGGAATCAGTTTTTGGTGAATTTCTCCACAATGGTTGCGTGCACAAAGTTTTTTTTACCATACACAATTATACGACGTCATACACTAAATATCTGCATAATTAAAATCTTTAAATTCAACAACATTCCGCTGCGCGTACGCACACGTTCGAAATTAGGTTACTGTAACAAAATAAAATAGGTTTTCTTATCCAAAATTTTTAACCGACTTCAAAAAGGAGGAGGTTATATGTTCGGTTGAATGTATGTTTTTTATACATAGAATCAATAATGACATTATTAGCTTCACTGATAACTATGTCATAAAATAAAAACTAATTTTAACCTATTTTTTGCCTTCTAATCTATTTGACCAATGTTATTAATGCGAAACTTTGGATGGATGTTTTTGACTCAATCGAGGCGAGACAACTGAACGGATCAGAATAAAATTTGGCACATAGATAGATCTGGAATAACACTTGTAAATTACATTATCATAGGATAATTTTCGACTACTACGCGGGCTAAGCTAATAGTCGTCTAAGATCGAGATTTACGGGGTGTTTAAAAGAGTTACCGCGAACCTGAAACGAAAAAGGCAATTGACTGACGGATAGGTTTCTATCAGTAAAAATCTGTTTCACTCTACCATTTTGCCCAGATCGGAAGGAGTCATTGGATGATCTGTAGATTTAGATGCTAATCTGACAATTATACCATGGGAGGCGGATACCGAAATTCTTCAGTGGTTACTAGTATACCCCCCGAGATGGAGACCATATAATACCGATATAGATAGGGCTCAGTAACGAAGTTCTTTTTTTTAGGTGGAAAATCATCTATGACATCTTTGGCGGGAGGGCGTGTCAGACTTTTACTCACTAAAACCCACTCCTTTCTCTTTGCCTTCGTTCCAGGACCCCGGGGTTCTCTTTCACATCACCCAGAGCCCCAGTAGGCTGCGACCCTGCTGGGCCCCTGCGAGTAACGAAGGTCTGGTGATGGATATTTTCTAGTTATGCGGATATACGTTGTATCTTAAAGTTTCGTGGCTTAGATTAGTCATTTAAAAGCTCACAATTCCTGGTTAGTTTAACTAGTCTTTGGATATTATTTTACCGAAATATGTAGGTACCTACATTGCTTACGTCATCGATAACGCGGGCGCAGCCGCCGCACCGCTAACATCTGATCGGAAGAAGGCGCGCGCGCGAAGTTTAAAGTTTCAAACAGCTGTTTTGTTATTGTGATTAAACTAATTAGTATATAAAAAAAGTTTCTTTGTAATCATGAGTACAATCACGTGTTTAAGTATCTGTCACTAATTTCCAGTTACCTATATAAAAGGAGAAACTGACTGACATATCTACACACAGCTGAAAATACTAGGTCTAGGAACGTGAAATTTTGCACAAGATTGCCTTTTATGCCGTAAGCGAGCAGTAAGAGAGCATTTTACAAAATTCACCCCCTAAAGGAATTAAACGGGGGTTCAAATTTTGTATGGAGAAATCGACTAGTAAGCGGACGAAGCCGCTTGCAGAAGCTAGTTGTTTAAAAAAAAACCTATTTTAATCTTTGTTTATTTAAGTATTTGAGTAAGTGCTTATAAAAAATCAGATTTGCCCCCTCCTGGCCTAGAACCTGGGTACGCCCATGCATAGAATTTTTAAAAGCGTAATTTTTGTAAAAAAAAAAAAATAACTACTGTTATGACCTGCGTTTAAGGGAATGGTGGAATAGAAAAAGATAGTAAGTATATAGTAAATGTTTATTGGGCAAATAAAAACCAAGAAAGTACATACATAAATTATTCATTCCTAAACAATATCAGCTTGTTTAAAAATTGTCTATGTGACACTTTTTCACATATTCTTCGTCCGTGATGTCTAAATCTTATATCTAAAAATGTCTTGATTATGGATTTAATTCATTAACGCTCAGGCGGTAGCCGGCGCCCGCAAGCCATTGTCTTACTATTGTGTCTCTAATTACGCACGTCAAAAGGTTAATAAGCAGTAATTTGTGGTTACTGTTATGGTCGGGATCAGAGTCCGCATGAAAAAAAGTATTTAAATCATAAAATTCACACATAAAGGAGAATGACCAAATTGGACCAAAAATTGGTAAAAAAAGTCAAAGTCTGCCCCCAGATTTGCCACATAGCTCATTTGAAAGAAGAGTTCAAATGCAACATTTTATTCTATGGAACCGAAAAAATCTGTCCCACAGAAATATAACCTAAAATGTGATTTTATGAAAAAGTTGCATATTTTACTTTTTTACACAGGTAGGTGACCTTTTCTTATCGCAGATAATTAGCTTACACGCGAGTTTGCTTTCTTTGTACATTGTTCAATAGTTGTGTGAGCGAGAAGGCAATAGAGCCACCTTCTCGCTCACACATGTATGCGCTTTGCATTGCAACTGTGCAGTCCTTCTGTAACACTCTTCACTTATAGTTGTGTACTGTGCGAATATTTTCTGTGGATATCCTGTGATTACGTGTTTGACCCTTGCATTGCGTTACCTGGACCTGATTTTAAGCCCTGTGATTTGGAAACACTGTTTTAAAGATGTTTCGTGCATCTGCTGGACAAGTGTGTCTAGTGTGTGGTAGATCAGTGCGGTCGATCAGAAGAAGAACACTAACTACGCAGCTTTTTGACGAATATCCAATCGCTGCAAACAATATAACTGAACGAGTTCTTCCTTATCATGTGAGTAACTAAATAAAATACTTAAATGATTGCAATAATGACTTATTTAACCATGTAACAATGCATAGAGTGCATGTCACGAAAGAAAGCCCGCGGAAAATTGTGGTACTACATTTTTTTATGCAATGTAATGTAATGACATAGACACTAGCGCCGCGTCAAAGGGACTTCAGTAGCGGCGCTATTCATTCATTGGTTTATTCATGTACTGAATAACATTTGTTTAAAAGATGTGTATGTATGATGTGTAATTGTATCTGAAACTATTTGTTTCAGATACAATTTAACAACGCCGAGTTTATCTGTCAGCCTTGCTGGCGACGCGAGGTACCCACCAAGACGTCGTGCGTCCAGTGAACGAGAACAAGAACCACCAGTACGCCCTTCTGAACAGCCAGCAAATCAACCTGTGATAGAACCAGATCAAGCCGAGGTACAACCAGATCAAGCCGAGGTACAACCAGATCAAGCTGTGGTACCGCATGCTGGTGATCAACGTGGAGCAGTAGTTGACGAACAAGATATTCAACATTCTATTATACAGTTACCACATATTAGTCGGGCACCGAATACTTCAAACTCTTGCATTTTATTCGGATGTACAGGCGAGACAAGGCATCGAATACCAAAGCACATGAAAATCCGTTTGTTGAAAGATTTTAACAACTACGCACCACCTTTTGCACGCATTTGTGAAGAACATTTGCTTTTAAATGATTTTGAGGTTTTATTGTCAGCCAGAAATGTAAGTCATGACTTTAACGAAGCTCACATCATGGACATGATGCAGATTTTGAAAACTATGCCGCAAGAGGGAAGGGTGGATTTTGGTGAAAATATTGACCATCCAGCACAGTTTTTAGACAGTATTGTAATAGATGAAAATGATTTATAATACGCATTCTATATTACCATCTGTGCAGAATAGTGAGTCATGAATAACATTTAAAATAAATTGTTCGAAAATAAACAATTATTAAATAACTATGTCGTTTTTTTAATTCATTATTCATCTATTTATTTTTATTTAGTGAATCCTTATAACAACATTTTTAACAAGCAGAAATAATATACAAAAAAAAAAAATTGGTGCAAGCGAAAGTGTATTGTTGCAGTATTATATAACGTCGAATTACTCTGTAACTGTGGGTTGGAATTTGATTCGCATTTGCACACATAGTTAGTCCAACAGTATTAACCCACCAACAAAGAGTCAGCCCTGGGGGCAGCAATTTTTTTTTTGGTTCAGTGCCCATACTAATTTGGTCATTCTCCTTTAAAAATGTATAAATAATACAGCTCCGGTTTCATTTTGTTATCTAAATGGGTTTCGCCACAATGACCGGTCCTGTGCGTCTCGCATCCATCGGATTCCCGCGACCCTCACCAGGTCATCGGTCCACCTTGTGGGAGGCCTTACAACGCTGCGTCTTCCGGTACGTGGTCGCCATTCCAGAACCCTTCGTCCCCATCGACCATCAGTCTTTCCGTCTTTTGAACTATATCTATGACGCTAGAGGAAGCATATTTAAGCCCTCCTCTTGATTTTATGTAAATCAGGCTGTTGATATCCGCATCCCCAATTAATAAAGATAAACAGACGTCACATTTAATACTACGCATTAACTTTTTTGCAACGAACCCAGATATGTATTCTACGACTCTATCTGAGTACAAATCAGCATTTTTATTTAAAATACATTCCATATATGTATCGTACAAATCGCTATGATCCTCTGTGATATCTACAAAACTTTTTTTGTCTGTTAATTCATTTAATGTCAATACTGGATTTTTACTAGAGCAAGTTAATATACTAACTTGTTCCAGTGGAGTGCAATTCCCAATGCCATCATCCCGAATCTCAGCTCTCACAAGCAACTTTTTATAAGCGGCGCGAAATTGAATGGCATTGGGATTGTTGTTGAATCCCCCTCTAGCTCTCACAGCCGAGAAGAAAAGCTCTATATGATCTTGGCTGATTTTATAAAGTGGGATGTATTTGAGCATTTTTGTGTCTTCTACCAGATAACTGTATAGCGCCAATGCGCTTTTCATATTTACTAATAAACCAATGAAGCCAGTTTTTCTTCTGGAATTGATTAAAAGTTCTCCTGATGGTAGTTTTAAACTTTTGAGGTAGTTGGTCGCACCTTCAAATAGAGCCGATATTATACCAATATTGGCCGGACACATCGCTTTTTTTAAACCTGGCGGGCGGATGGAGTGGCTATTCAATACATCAAACACATTGTTCATTAAATTTATAAAATTTACAGTGCCTTCACATCCTTCAAATTCTTTTAATTTTAATTCAAGTGCGGCAATAGTCTAGGGCATCTGCTACTGAGCTACTGAACAATTGTGTCGCCAGCTTTACTTTCATTTTTTGTTTATGGTAAAATATATGTGGCTGTTTAATTTTGTTGGCGAGATGTAGGCCCTGCTTTTCTTGAAGTTCTAGTAGTTCTTCCAAAAATTTGAAATCTACTTTTCGCCCAAGTAAGTCAATAAATACTCTTAGTTCGCCAAGCGCATTTCTTATTAATTTTATTGCGTGGCATGGGTCGATGAAAGCGTGGACGCGAGTGTTACTACTCTCAAAACTGGTAACATCTTGGTGTCGCAAAATATCGCAACCAAAAGAAGTAAACATGCTAAAATTTGCAGCAGGTCCGTCGCATATAATGCTTACCACTTTTACGGCCAATATCTCCGCATAATTTTAGAGCTGTGCCCATGATAATATGTTTTTGCTCGCCAGTGAGAGATGTTATTAAGAAATAACCAATGGGGATTTTCCACCTAGACCATTTAAAGATGTCAACAAGACTACTAGAGCTTGACTGGCTTCTTCGATACTGTCATTGTCTAGATTGTGACCATAATCAACTCTGCCATAAAATTTCTGAGCTCGTGGGTCCCAAGTCAGAGATTTTCTTATGGCCATTTCATCAAAAACTAAAGCGCATATTACAGGGTATGTACTTCCCTGCACTTTGATTTTTAAAGTATCCAATGATTCTTTTGTAAATCCCGGTTCGCAATTTACATGTTGGTACCATTTGCACAATGTTCTCACATGAGGTAAGCATGTGTTGTAAGTCCGCCTTATGTAATTAGGTATAGGCCTTGGGGGATAAAAAATGCAATGTCAGAGCAAACTTTCTGACTTCTTCGGAGTATTTACAGGGTGTAGACAAACCTTTGGACTTCATAATTTGCCTTTTTAAAAAGTCTTTAGGTCCCGCTAAATCTTCAATGGCAACAGCCTGTTCTGTGTTAATACAATTTTTACGCCGATGCTCTTGCACAATGTCTGCCAAATTGGCTATCTTTTTGTTTCGTTTTCGAATTCTTTCGTTTAGACGCTTAATTTTTTTCTGCTGCTGTACATATTTGGTCTTCAATGCCTTCACTTTTTCATCGTGTAGGTACAACCTGAAAAAATATTATAACATATTATATTAGTTTACAAGTATTGTAACGGACGCCGCCGCTGAGGCATAATGAGATATATACTCGTATGAGTACATAGAGATCGTACAGAAACATGCCCAACACTCCAAAACTCGTTGCACGTAAAGTGGCGTCGCTCACATGGAACTAACATGTGGATTCAGACAGGTCGCTAAAGGTCGCGTCAGATTCCTGCAGGTTTTGGGTCTCGACCGAGCTGCTCGTCATCTATTGGACGAGCCAAGGAAAATCGGAAAATGTCAGGGTTAACCCTAGCACGACTTGCACCTGCGAAAATGTAGTATAAATATAGGCCGAATTCATACGGTCGACACAGATCGTCGGACACTCCAGAATAAGTGAATAGTAAGTGCAAGTCGTCTCGTAAGTAATTCTCTCTATGTAACTCTTTATGTGAGTCTATTTCTCTGCCTATGTGAACTGTTTGAATATATTGTGAATATGTGGACTATTCCTTTATGTATATTGTGACTCTATAAACTGTGACCTGATTATTGTTGATTATCATTGTGTGTTTACGTGATAAATAAGACTCGTTAGTGAGCAGACTATGTACAAAATCTGATTGTATACTAAGTGATTAAATCGTGTAGACTGATAATATATAAATAAATCTGTGATCATTGTAATAGACTAAAATCAAGACGTGTTTTATTGAACTATACAGCCCACATCCCACAAGTATGTCTACATCAATCTATCCTTTCGGTTGGGTACGCTCAGCGCAACTGTATTGTACATCTATACTCTTTTTTTATTATTTTGTGTTTTTGCTTATTGTATTGCCTGCGTCGAATAAATGGTATTCTATTCCATTCTAATTATTGAATTCGGAAACATGTAAAATATGGGTACAGAACAGACAATAAAATAACTATTTAACTGTTACAAAATGACTTTAGTTTTTGAAAGTATGTAAACTCATTCGGATTTCAGCAAACATCCATATGGCTAAGCGGAACTCACATTGTTTCTCTTAAAGTACTATCACTACAATTTATTTGTGATATCTTCAGAATGTTCTAGAGTTTTAGAAGAGAGTCTAGATAATTAAGAAGTCATAGGTAGGTACTTATAATGTGAACTAAATTTATAAAACTTAATTTTATTATATTTTCGAAAGCACACAGCAACATAAAATAATTGCCACCTAGCAGATACATACCTACCCTTTTGTGCACTGTTTCTACAATTTCATGGGATAACTGCAATGGGGCAGCTCAGTTGATGTACAAGAATCATCATAATTTCTGATATTGCTACTTTCACTTAAAACTGACGACTCCTGGCGTCGTTTTTTGGGTATCTGAAAAAAAATAATAAAGGAATAATGCCATATTTATTTTACAAGGACCGAAATATATATATTTTTTTTATTTCAGGCCACAGAGCCAGCCTTTTTATCAGCCGAAGCCAGAAGCTTACTACACTAGTGTGCATGTCCGGACAAGAAATATTGTTGAGAGGACAATCGGTTTTTGCTGTTACTTGAAAAGTTTTTTTAGATACTTATGTAGTTAAGTTTAAGTTAATAAATGTATGACCCGATCAATTAAAAACAATTATCAAATATATTACACTCTTATTAAGTACCTACCCCATATCTAAATAAAAGTAACCATACTCGCCAAATCAAGGATAAGGCTTTTTTTTTTTTTTTAAGGTGGGAAATCATCCAAATGACTTCTCGCGCTCTGGGTGGAGCGGGAGGGCGTGTCAGACTTTTACTGACTAAAACCACACCTGTATCCTTCAATTACCCTTAGCGTACTAGGACTACGGGTTTCCCTTTCAGAAATTCTCCGCGGTCCTAGCTAGCGGGCATCGGCCCCGCTGGGCCCCTACGGTTTGCTGACATCTCTTTGAGGAGCGCGAGGATCACTACGCGCTGTTGACGACTGGGCTCGGTCCGGTTAATTGCCGAACAGCCGGACGGGGAGCTACCCAGTGCTCGACGTCCGCAAGCCCGCGTCTACCGTGGCTGGTAGTCGGGGTCGGAATTACGACGGCTAGGGCGTGAGGACCTTCGTTCCCTCACGCGTGCAGCCTCCTCCTTCGCTAGCATTACTGCTTCGCAGAAGGAGGCGACCGCCTGCCACTCCTCCTCGCTCCGGACCATAGCCTGAACCAGGGCCCGACGCGAAAGGTCGCTGCCGCCAATTGCCACGAGGACACGGCGGTGCTCCGCCCAAGCGGGGCACGCTTCCACCGTATGCTCCACCGTGTCCTCCGGGTGGTCCACACAATGATGACACCCGGGCGTTGCTTCCGCCTGAATCCGATGCAGGAACCTCCCGAACTTGCCATGTCCGGTGAGGACCTGCGTCATGCGGTAGGTGAGGATGCCGTGTTGCCGCTCCAGCCACTCCTCAAAGAGGGGACTTACCGCCATAATTGTAGCGTGCCCAAAATCAAGGATAAGGCTGCGTTTCCGCCAGAGATGTGCGAGGATGTGTAGCGAGGGATGTGTTTGTAAGGAACCAATAGAATCGCTTCATTTACCTTGCCTCGGTCAGCACAGCTCTGGTGAAAACGGCTCAGCGGAGCTAGATTTTTGCGCATACAAAACAAGCGAGGGATGTGTTGCGAGAGATATGTACGAGGGATGTGTTGAGATGGATGTGTTGCGAGGTTAGCGCATACTGCACCAGCCAGTCCATAGACGGAGTTTGTTGGAAGTAGAAGTGCGCAAAATAGATAATTGGGAAAAGAAGATACTTTTATATTTAACAATTTGCGATGAAGAAATGGAAGCAGAAGATACGGAGTTTATTAGTTCTATAATTTTGAGCAATAGAAGAACACGCAGGTTTTGGATACGTAACCATATTACTCCGTTAGTCCGCTCCCACTACACCGCACCCCCGTCGACACATTTCACAGCTTCGCAACGCATCCTCGCACCACACATTAATGCGCATTTTCACAGCTCCGCTACACATCCTCGTAGGCACATTTTCATCGCACAGCTTTGGTGGAAACCCCCACACATTTTCACAGCACAGCTAGACATCCTCGCACGACACATTTCCATCGCACACCTCTGGTGGAAACGCAGCCTAAAGGTTGTATCATCCCACGGGCTCTGTCATGTATGCAACCGGGATAAATGTTAGAATGATAAAGATTTTATTAAAAGGTGTACAACACCTGTTTAGTAAATAAGTAACATACTCACGTTAGACCACCCTTTCCAGTCCTTGCTCGCACCTTCCCCCAAAGAATTCAGTGTCTCTGACATAGACACCCACATCCGTTTTGAAAAATCGCGTGCATGCGCTGATTTATTGTATCCTATGGCCAAGTCCCTATGAGAGTTCAAAAATGCCCACAAACACTAATTGCTCATAGGATACCCGGCGACGACGCGAAACCTCATTCCTTGCACTTCTTTAAAAAACAATGGTTTATTTAGAGTTTAAAATAAAGAGCAACAATTAATTTGATAATTATAAATAAAGTAGGTACTACTTACGCCATTATATATTAGAAAAATTATTGTTAAAAAGGTTTTATTCGAGTACGTACACACACTTAATTTTGTTTTTGGCGGGTCAGCATTTTTTTTTTTTTTTTTTTTAATTTTTATGGCATGGCTTTTTGGCCTTTGTGCCATTTCTTCTTTTTATTTGCATAACGTATCGTGTCTTACGATTTTTATTTTATCTTTAACAATCTCTCTTTATATTTTTCCGATGGTATTTTTAATATATTTATATAACGGCAAAAAGCAGTCTTTATTTTGCAACATAACAATAAGGTGGCGGGATTCAATATTTGTTGACATTTCTTCGGATATGTCACAAAGTTCACTCGCAAGAATTAAGCGTTGGAGGTTATGTTCTTCACAACTGAATATAATATGCTCTGCTGTTCCTGGGAACTTTCTACAAGCAGTGCATGTTGCATCTTCAATTATGTTGAGTCTACTCAAATGAGCGGGTGCGGTGTTATGCCCAAATCGGAGTCTATTAATTGTTGTAATAAAGTCTCTACTAGCAGTCTTCAATTTGTAATACCAGGGTTTTCTAGGTAAATCCATTTGTATGCTGCCATACCACTTGCCTTTCTGTTCTTGATCTTTTTTCCAAAATCTTCTCCATACTTCATTTATTTTCATATTAATGTCAGTATAACAATCAGTGAAAGGAGTCTTAACAACTGCACTTACATCTATTGAATTAATTCCATTATATGCTACTTTATCAGCAATTTCATTTCCACTTATACCTCTATGTGAAGGTATCCACATGAAAAATACTTCTTTTCCCATAGAACTAAGATTATTTAAAATAATTTTAATTTTAAAAAGCAAGTAATTAGTTTTAAAGCTAATTTTTAGACTTTTTAAACACGTTATTAAACTTAGAGAATCAGTAAGGATTAAATAATATCTACATTTGTCTACAGAATCAATGTGCTTTAACGCTTCTAAAACTGCATATGCCTCAGCTGTAAATATACTACAACTATTATCTAACACAAAACTTTGTTCAAATTTAATTTGAGGGTCATAAACAGCGCTACGAACATGAGACTCTCCTTTACTCCCATCAGTATAAATTTTATAATATTCTTTATTGTGGTCTATGAAGTTAAGTAGATCTTGATTGGTGCAAACTGAGGCATCAATAGATTTTGGTACTTTAAATAAAATTTGAAATTGTGATGAATAGCATGGCCATAAAGAATCAGAAAAAACTTTATTAAATTTACTTTTTATTTGTAGAAGTACTTGGGAGAGTTCTGGATTGTAGTGGTTAAGAAGTTCCTCACCAGTTATTATAGGAGTGCTACATTGAACAGGATAAGGTAAAATTTTGTTCATTACTAATTGATTCTTACAGGATAATAATTTTAAACAAAAGCGTTGAGCTAACAGTAATCTGCGTAGTGATAATGGCATTATTGCTGTTTCTACTTCCATAGCTCTAATAGGTGTAGAACACATAGCACCTGATATTATTCTGAGACCCTTATTCTGTATTATATCTAATTTATTTACAAACTTACTATTAATATTAATATATGCAAGGCAACTATAATCAAAATGACTTCGAACAATAGATTTATACAGAATTGTAAGAGTCTTAGGGTCTGCACCCCATGAAACACCAGCTAAACATCGAAGAATGTTAAGACCTTTTAAGGAGTTTTGAGCTATGTATTTTAAATGATATTCAAAAGAAAGTTTCTTATCTATGATTATACCTAAAAATTTATGTTTATCTGTATGTGGAATAATTTCATTGTTAAACTTTATATCAGTGCTAGATAAATCTTGACCAAAAACAACTACTCTACTTTTACTAGTATTGATTTTGAGGTCCAACTTATTATAATAAGTATGTAATTCCTTCAAAGCATTATTTAAAATATTTGCAGCTTGATTAATATTTCTGTTTGTACAATATAAAACAAGGTCATCTGCAAATTGCAGGATATTTACATTAGAATTATTCACATATTTACAAATTGCACTACAATATAGATTATAGAGCAAAGGGGACAACACTGCCCCTTGCATTGTCCCTTTTGATGCTGTTTTAGGTCCATGTATAATATTATTATATTTGACATATAAGGTTCTATTATGTAAAAATCTAAAAATCCATTTGCATACAACACCAGGTATACCAATTTTCGATAAAACTTTAACTAAAATTCCTGGCTGTACACTATCAAATGCTCCTTGTATATCTAAGAAAACACATATTACATTAAATTTATTATTTTTCGCGTGTTTCAGATCAGAGAGAAAGGATACAAAGCTGTCTGCACAACTTCGCCCTCGTCTGAAACCATATTGAATGTTTGGTAAAATTCCATTGTGTTCAACAAACCAGTCAAGACGAGTTTTTAACATGCTTTCAAATATTTTACCTATACAAGATGACAATGAAATAGGTCGATATGAATCAGCGCAATCCGGAGTCTTATCAGTTTTTAAAATAGGTATCACACATTGAGTCTTCCAAGATTCAGGAATAATCTGTTTAATCCATAAATTATTAAGAATGTCTAAGAAAAGTTTTTGGACTGATTGATGAAGTTTTTTGACTAAGATATAAGGAAAACCATCTAAACCAGGTGTTGTATCTCTACGTGAATTTAAAGAAACTGAAAATTCCTGAAATGTAAACTTTTCTAAGAGAAATTTCGTATTTTCACTATCATTATGAACATTAAAATATGTTTCTAAGTTAGGGACCTCTAAGCCCTTATCTGCCAATTTATCTAAAAACGAATTAATGAATACATCAGAATAAGACCTATTATTAATCTTTCCACCATTTTTAAACATTCTAATGTTATTCCAAATTTTGCTAATGGGAGTTGTTCTATTAAAACTGTTACACAAACTATTCCAACCATTTCTTTTTTCTTCAGCAATTATCTTTTTCTTTATAGCATCTAACCTCTTGTAATTGATGAAATTTTCAATAGAAGGATTTTTTCTATAGTGCTTTAGTGCTTCATAGGAATTGATAACACTCTGTTTACATCTATCATTCCACCATGGTGCTGGAAGTTTACTTTTATAAGGCGATTTTTGAACAAACTTAGGAATACACTCATCTTTTAAAGTGTTAAGTTGATCGCAGAAAAGGTTATATGTTTGTAAAGGATCATTATTATCCACATTTATATTGCTAAAAAAGACTTTAGAAAGCTCACTATACCGCTTCCAATCAGTCTTATTATATAGATATTTTTCTGTGGGAGGATTTACTCTATATTTATCTACACTCAATAATATAGAAGTAATTGTTGGAAAATGATAACTACCCATGTTATTATCATAAACTGACCAGTCACAAAGTGGAGCAATACAAGGACTGACAAAAGTAACATCAATAGCTGATGGATTACGATTTGGATATTGAATAGTTGTACAACTACCATCATTGAGTATACATAAATTAGATTCATCAATTATATCATAAAGCTGCTGTCCACGACCCTTTGTGGATACACAGCCAAAGGCAATATGATGTGCATTGAAATCACCACTAATAAAAACAGGTGTAGGCAATGAATTAATTAAATTTCGTAATCTGGTCATTCTCATATGTCCGTTTGTAGGTGGGGAATAAACACATAAAACTGAAAGATTACCATATTCTGTAGTTAACGATATAGCTATGCTTTGTAAATCTTCATAAAATTGAGTATCCAACTGTTTATATTTAAAAGAAGGACGTATTAGTATTGCTACACCTCCATGCTTATTACTTGCATTACGAAAATGTAAATTATATCCAGGAATTTTAAATAACCTATTATCTTTAAACCATGTTTCATTTAAAAGACAAATGTCAATATTTTCATTTACTAAAAAATCTATTAATAAGGGTTTTTTATTATATTATTATGCACTCTGAATATTAAACTGTGCTATTCGTAACTGAGACTGTGATGATGTGCTATTTATATCCATAAATTTAAGGAAGGTATTTATGTAACATATCGTTAACTGTTTTACTATTAATTGGAGTCCCATCACCCTTATTACTGATTTCAAGTATAGTGCGAATAATAGCTGAATTTAAATCTGAATTATTTAATAATTGTTCTTTTAAATTAATTTCAAGAGCCTGTGTAATACAGCTACTATCATTTACTTTATGTACAGTTTTATTTACTTTTTGTACAATTTTATTTACAGGTGTAGTTTTAATTAAATTATTATTTACAACATGTTTTGTTTTATTTACATTTTCAGAAATTGTTGGAAAAGTTTGTTCATATTTTTTGGTTTCAACAACACTAGCATATGTAATTTTCTTTTGTTTTTCTAACATTTTTTGAATTTTAACAGGACAAGATCTAGATACAGCCAAATGAGCTCCCCTACAGTTAACGCAGCAGAGTTCATCAGGCTTGTCACATTCTGTGTAAAGATGTTCTCCAGTGCAACGACTACAACGTTGCTTACCATTACAAACACGGGCTGAATGATTAAACTTAAAGCATCGGTAACATTGCTGCAGAGGCGGAACATAATCAAAAACCCTGTATGAGAATAGATCATACTGTACATTTTCGGGAAGATTATTTGATAAAAAGGTCAAGCTAACAGTTTGCAAAGGAACCCGCTGCTGCCCTACCTTCTTCGTAAAGCGTCGCACAGCAATAATTTCAGAATGAGATGATAACTTTGTGTATAATTCCTTGGTAGAAATGTTAATAGGCACAAAGCGTATGACTCCTGTTTTCTCTATTTGGGCTGCCGGTATATATGCTTTTAAATTATATTTTTCTAAAAATCCAGAGTTGGCTATGAAGTTGTTAGCTGTGTTCGCCAATTTAAATATAACAACAATTTTACTTGCGTTGACTCTTTGTAGAGCCACCACACCCTTTATCTCTGTTGTAAATATATGGTTCAAGTAAATTGGGCTTTTATTTCCAAATCGTTCTTTCTTATCCTGAGACTCAACATATACTTTAAATTCTGTATTAGTAGAATGCTCTGGGTACTGTCTTATGTAATGAGGTTTAAAGAAAGGAGCAAAGTTGTAACTTTCCTTTTCGCGCTGCTGCTGCTGTGTGTCTAAGTGTCGCTTAGCCACCTTAGCCGCCCTCTTGGAGTTGGGTCCATCTGGACTCTCATCCTCGTCGTCATCCATGTCTTAAATGTTTTTTAACTATTTGGTAATTATTTTTTGCACTACTTAGCACTAATAATAAAATAATGCAATAAAAATTCTTAAGGATACTTTTAAAGGATTCGCGCTCTTTGAGTTTCCGGCGGGTCAGCATTTATCGCAGTACGTTCAGAAATGAAGTTTGTGAGACCATGCTGTATTTTCAACTTTATGACATTGTATTTACGGAAATAATACATAATTTGTTTTTAAACTCGTTGTTAATCTCGATTTCTGTTACAAAATTACATTAATTTCATTAATAAACAATATTTTATTCAAAATTTAAAAACCGTAAATACCGGTAACCTTTATTTTGATGTTTTCGAACGCCAATTACCAAAGTACTCTGTGAACGCCATCTTTCAAGGCAGTGCAAACCAGCCACAGACAACAATCCAGGGGGGCTATTGGCTAACTTTTTTAATAACAGTTGACAACTAGCATTCGTTGCACACTAAACTTAGTTGTCAACTAACAATTTCATAAAATTGGTATTACGTATCACACAAGTGACTAACAAACTACGATGGAAATGTGGTGAATTTAAAAAAAAATTACGGTGCCTATTGTGACCACTCTAAAATTTTATCGACTATTATATAGCTTCAAAAGTTTACACAATCGCAATTTTAAAAGTATCGATACAATAATATCTGTCAAAACGTGTTACGGTGGCTATCAAAGGCACCAGTGGCTAATGACGTCACTGTAGTTGGTCACTGAAGATAGGCAATACGAAACCAGCTGTTTGACAGTTCAATGATGCACATTGTTAACAAGTGATCATCACTTGAACTGTCAACAGAGTTACGCAATAGCAAAGTTACGCAGGATGATTCCAGTCAGAATAACGTACGTCATAATACGAAAAAGAACAAGTCAGTTTACGGCCGTAAACTGACTTGCCTGGAAACAGACTGGATTTTAGAAAGGTCGTAATAAGCCCGCAGATCTATCTTATAAATTGATCACTTCATGATATGGCCAAGTAAAACTGGTCAGATCACGTTAAAGTTTGATGATAGGTATTTTGATCCTCGTTTGGCCTACTTTCTGTTTCTGACCTTTTATTATCATAGAAATTCTACATCAATGATATGGCCAAACGAGGTTTGACGATCTGGCCAGTTTTAGTTGACCATATCATGAAGTAAACAATTCTAAGATCTGGTCACGACATATGTAAAATGGATAAAATAACACTTTTCAGTCAAAGATCATCATCTCATTTTCATCAGAGTTCAAATTCAACAGGATAAGTAATTGACCTTTCAGTGCCGGCACATCCGACGATTCAAGATTTTTAGAATTTCCCTGATTTTGATCAAATAGCAGTATTGTACTATAGAATGATTCTTATAATTATGCGATGATAAGTAGGTATCCTATTTCTTCGTTCAAAAATTTCACTATACCTCCATTTCTGGTGGCTGGTTTTCCTAAGTTTTTCATCACAAGTTGGCTAACAAAGACTTATTAGGTGAATAATATCTGCTCCCGGTGTGGGTGAAGGCAAAAGGGAGTGTCAGACTTTTTACTGACTAGAACCCACCTGTGTTCCTTCAATTACCCTTTGCGTTCCAGGGCCATCACTCTCAAACATTCCCCTGGTAGGCTGCTCCATCTAGCCTGAGGACATGTGTACGGTAACTCCAACAGGAAAGTTACGTTTTCAGGAACCTTACGTTTTCCGTTTCGTTTAGTCAATGTGATTTTGTTTACCCCTGGTTTACTCCAACGGTCATCAGTCAACCAGCATGATTATACTGTGATCTATGTTGTCACCTGAGGTAGACACCTTAACTTTTCTCTGCTGTATACTGAAGTTTTATTTGTACAGTAACTTATAAACTTTGATTCCAAAGCCAAGGTAGCTGCTAGGAAACTCGGCGGTCTTGCAAAGGTCCGGCGATACTTCACACCGGGACAGCTTTTAATGTTGTACAAAGCATAGGTCCGTTCGTATGTGGAGTACTGCAGCCACATATGGACTGGTGCCGCAAAATGCCACCTAGCAGCTTTGGACTCGGTGGAAAGGCATGCGAAAAGGCTAACTGGTGATCCAGATCTGATTAAGTCCAATCTACAAAGCCTTGAGCATAGACGTAGTGTAGCCAACCTTTCGGTGTTTTACAGGATGAATTTTGGAGTGTGCGCGGGAATTGCATGACTCGATTCCACCCTCTCATTTCTACCATCGGACAACCCGACGAACGGTGAGTATCCACCCTTACGTTGTTAAAACCTCTACGGTCCGGACCAAGCGTTTCGGCTGGTTTTTTACACCGCGTACATCGAGGGACTGGAACAACTTGCCTGCTGCGGTCTTCCCGTCCGATTATAATTTAGGTGTCTTCAAGGCTAGAGTGAATAGGCTCTTAATAAACTAGTGCGCCTCACTATCAACGATTGCATCACTGTTTACCATGGGCCGTATTACGACCTCTTAATTCCAGTCAGTTTACGCCTTAAACTGAACTGCCTTGCTTATCCGTATTATGACATCTTATTGCCAGCCAGTCAGTGGTCACGTGACCCTTGGCCGACTTCTGCACGGATATTGACTGGAAATTTCGTATTATGACCGACCAAATGACATTTCATAGCTTGCTGAAATGTCAAAAATTGTGTCAAACAAACCATTCAGTTTACGCCAGTTTCTAGTAACTTTTAGTGAATTGTTTTGACTTTTTATTATATTTTTATCTATTTGGACAGTTAAATAAAACATTAAGTATGTGTGATGAGTTGGTAATCTTCGAATTTCTTGAAAGTGATGCGTCACAAGAGAACAACGAAGCAAAAATTCAAAGGACGGGTCTTCGAGATCTTAGTGACCCTTTTGCTATTGATAAGGTTCTGTTTATAAAGCGATACAGGCTTAGTAAACAATTAGTTTACAATTTACGTGACGAACTGAGACCTAATGTAGCTACTGGGTCTACAAGAGCGTCGAATTTATCAATAGAAAGAAAGGTTAGTAATTATAAGGTTCCCACAGCTCACATGAAGTACTCTATGATGCCTTGCTGCAGTTGCTTTGCTTTTTATGAAGGTGCTAATGACCCTCAAGTATTGTTAAAGAAAACTAGCAAAAAAATTATTGTAATATTATTGTTTTTTTCTTGTAAATGAGATACATAGGTAACCTATCTATATAAATACATATTTCCATTTTAGATTCTTCAATAAGTTTAAAATGCTGGGAGTATTAGGGTGTATTGATTGAACACATGTTGCAATTGTACGTCCAGTCGAAAATTAAGAAAGATATTACTGCAGAAAACAGTATCACTCGCTAAATGTCCAATTGGTAAGATTTTTCAATTCAAAATTAAAACATCCAATTTTGTAAATGTATGTTATTTTTAATAAAACTAATATTCTTCTTTAGTCTTCATTTTTTTGGAATTAATCTAAAACAATTTTAATTTCAGATTAGTAATGCAGACATGCAAATAGTCAGTGTGGATGCTAGTTTTAGTGGCGCTTCCCACAACTCTTTTATCTGGGCAAACCATCCCCTAAAGGAGCACATGGAATTTATTAGCAGAAATGAAGGTATATATATATTACTTGGTATGTAAATATATTTTAGGAGTACATATTATTATTTCTAACTCCTTGGGGTGTGTTGTTATGTACCTAATTATTACAAAATTACTCCATTATATTCTGTGTTTGTTTATACAAATGATATAAAAATTTCAATATATTTGTGAAATTATAAGTATAGTGATATTTTAATTATTTCTAGGTGATTCTGGGTACCCATTAAGACGTTGCATGATGACACCAGTAACTGATGCCACCCCGGATACTCCTGAAGCTTACTACACTAGTGTGCATGTCCGGACAAGAAATATTGTTGAAAGGACAATCGGTTTTTGCTGTTACTTGAAAAGTTAATAAATGTATGACCCGATCAATTAAAAACAATTATTAAATATATTACACTCTTATTAAGTACCTACCCCATATCTAAATAAAAGTAACCATACTCGCCAAATCAAGGATAAAGGTTGTATCATCCCACGGGCTCTGTCATGTATGCAACCGGGATAAATGTTAGAATGATAAAGATTTTAATAAAAGGTGTACAACACCGTGTTTAGTAAATAAGTAACATACTCACGTTAGACCACCCTTTCCAGTCCTTGCTCGCACCTTCCTCCAAAGAATTCAGTGTCTCTGACATAGACACCCACATCCGTTTTGAAAAATCGCGTGGTTGCGCTGATTTATTGTATCCTATGGCCAAGTCCCATGAGAGTTCAAAAATTCCCACAAACACTCTAATTGCTCATAGGATACCCGGCGACGACGTGAAACCTCATTCCTTGCACTTCTTTAAAAAACTATGGTTTATTTAGAGTTTAAAATAAAGAGCAACAATTAATTTGATAATTATAAATAAAGTAGGTACTACTTACGCCATTATTTGAAAAAATATTGTTAAAAAGGTTTTATTCGAGTACCTACACACACTTAATTTTGTTTTTGGCGGGTCAGCATTTATCGCAGTACGTTCAGAAATGAAGTTTGTGAGACCATGCTGTATTTTCAACTTTATGACATTGTATTTACGGAAATAATACATAATTCGTTTTTAAACTCGTTGTTAATCTCGATTTCTGTTACAAAATTACATTCATTTCATTAATAAACAATATTTTATTCAAAATTTAAAAACCGTAAATACCGGTAACCTTTATTTTGATGTTTTCGAACGCCATCTTTCAAGGCAGTGCAAACCAGCCACAGACAACAATCCAGGATGAATCCAGTCAGAATAACGTACGTCATAATACGAAAAAGAACAAGTCAGTTTACGGCCGTAAACTGACTTGCCTGGAAACTGACTGGATTTTAGAAAGGTCGTAATAAGCCCGCAGGTGGGATCGCAGTTAAGCACTAGTTTACAACATACATAAAAAAACAATGCAATTCTATGCAAATAAATTATTTGATTTGGATCACTATAATATATTTTCTTCCAGATTGCCAAGTAGTTTTAGGCCTGATTTTTCAATAGTCAGATAACTGAAGCCCTACCACGAGCTCTTTACGCGATCCATTTTACGACTAAACTGAACTATTAAAGGGACATAGGAACATTATTATAGGGATATAAGGTGTATAACTCCATCCCTCTTTCTCACTCGCACAGCTGCTCCCCTAGCCAAGTTACGACCGTTTCGTTTCGATTCTATGGAGTCGAACGCCTCGAGTAGGCCACGCCTCCGATTCCTTTGTTCTGACGTCATCCCAACACTCAGTCACGTGTTCGCCTAGAACAAAGGAATCGGAGGCGTCAAACAGTCGTAACTTGGCTAGGGGGCTGACCTTTTAACACATAATATTTTCTATACAAAAGTTGTCAAACCACCATTTTTATTCCAGAGTTTAAAAGGTAATTGGCGATTCAAAAGTCAGCTTTTAGTAATAAAAATATATAATTATCACTATTTCCTATAACTCTGTTCATACGTTTGTAAAACTTGAATGACCTTGAAAAACTCTTAATCTTCGTACCTACTGTACACACGGGTTTACGAAAATTCAGCCGAAAATTTTAGATCCTGGAAAAAACTAGAAAAGGGTTTTTTCTTTTAGGTGATTTTACGTAAAAAGCGAAATTACGTAATAATAATACCCCTATAAACACGAGGGGACAAGCCGTCTTACAATGAATTCATGGTCTTTATAATTGCTTAACAAAACTTCATCATCATTTTCATTTTAAAGGTAGAACTACACGTGCCACGTACGCCGATCTGGGCGCGTCGATCTCCATACATTTTATATGGAAACTAGACTTGTAGAGTTACACTAGATCCACGCCACGCGACGTCGTTCTACGTAAAAATCAGGCGTGGTCCACTTGTGTGTCGGTCTAATGAAGTTCTAGCTTAAGACCCGACCCTTCTTCTCTTCTTTTCGTGTCGATGTTCTCAAACTAGTTTTTTTTTTACCAGTATTTGGCAACCTGTACAGGTATATTATTGACGTCGTATAGATCCTGAAAAGTGCAGGTGGTTTTGCAGGATAGGCAGCAAAGCAGGTGACGCATGTCCTGTGCGGCAACTCCACACTAGCACTGTGTTACGAGATGAGTCGAGGAAGCCCCATTTGGCCAAATTGTTTTTACAGCAGCCAACCTGGGTTCGCAGTCGGTTTAGAGATTTCCAGACTGGCCACTGTAGTTCGCGTCCAGGTGCAAGATGTTCTGATTTGATGATGACGTGTTGAGAAGTTGGGTGTTTCTGTCTTCACAGTGCGCATCTCTCGTCCTCTGCACTGTCTTTCGAAGAGGTCGTAAAACGTATAAAACTTTTGCGGCTCTTTAAACGTGAAGGTATTAGTTGGTTTTTACGCAGGGGGTGACGAATGTCCCGTTCCTGTTTACTCTTCTCGATGTGGCTGACTATCTCGCGGCAAACTTCTGGAGTAGCTATATCTACTAGAGGGTACAACATCGCAAGGGACCCCTCTTGCGATGTTGTACCTAGGTTTTAAGCATCAGTTGCGAACTGGACAAGACGCTGAATGATACCTGTCCCGTATCATTCAGTGTCTTGTCCAGTTCTTTAGCGTGGGCGGAACGATGCCACAATGGGCATGCAAACACTCTGGCCGAAAAAGAAAGATATGGGTCAAGTGCGAAAAACTTGTGGTGATACTCCCCAGGTGCTGGATGCAAGGCGGCGAAGGATATTGTTTCTACCCAACCCTTGGACACGGTGGAGCACACGGTGGAGGTGTGCCCCGCTTGGGAAGAGCAACGCCGTGTCCTCATGGGGGCGATCGGCGGCGGCGATCTCTCACGCCGGGCCTTGGTACAGGCCATGGTCCGGAGCGAGGAGGAGTGGCAGGCGGTCGCCTCCTTCTGCGAAGCAGTAATGCTAGCAAAGGAGGCGGCCGATCGCGTGAGGCAACGGCAACGGTCCTCACGCCCCAACCGCCGCCGGGATTCCGATCCCGATTTCCGGCCACCGTAGGCGCGGGCTTGCGTACGGCGGGCAATGGGTGGCCCACCGTCCGACCGTCCGGTAACCATCCGGACCAAGCCCAAGTCGTCGACGGCGCGTATTGTTCCACGCGCGCCTCAGGGAGATGTCAGCAAATCGTAGGGGCCCAGCAGGGTCGAAGCCTACTGGGGCCATGTGTAGTGTGAAAACGAAACCGGGGCCCTGGGACGAAGGCAACGAAGGAACAGGAGTGGGTTTTTAGTCAGTAAAAGTCTGACACTATCTCCCGCTCCGCCCAAGAGCGGGATTTGTCATAAGATGATTTTCCCACATTTAAAAAAAAAAAAAAAAAAACCAATCCTTATTATGTTATGAATCAATTAGATTTCTTTACTAGACAGTATATATATAGTGTCAGGTATCACTACCTGACATTTCCGTCAACGGCAGTACAAGAATATCTCCAATCATCGAAATATTTGATGAGTTCAATAATACCAGGCTATTCCATAATTCAGTTCGATTGACATGATGACGTCGGGAAGTAATTTGCTTCATTCAATTATAGCCTGTCATATCTACCTATAAAATAACTGACACTAAAATGCTTCTCCTTCATTGGACAAATTTTCATTACGTAGGTACCTACCTAGTTTTTGTTCTCCGAAAAAAGATGCCAAGGATCAACACAATAGAAGATATTAAAACTAAGTTTTTACCCGACTACGGAGGGTTATGATTTTGACAGGCTATGTATGTATGTGAGTATGTTCATCTGTTCCCTCATAGCTCCTAATCTACCGATCGGTACTCGACATATGAGGTATCGTTAGAACCGTCTTCATTGTCAGCTGAACATAGGCTACGTGACGTGTCACAAAACTCGACATGGCGCCCTCTAGCGGACAAAAAGTATGTGTTAAAAAATAAAAATGGAGATAAATGCGCCGTGTTTGGTATCATTTGAAAGGGCTACATTTGTAAATTTCGAAAATATTGCTCAAATTTAAAGTGACGCCCTCTAGCGGACAAAAAGTCATGTGTTAAGTTTAACACCAAAATTGTTTAAATAAAAATAAAGTAAAAAACTAAAACCCGACTACGACAAAAAAAAACGACGCTGAAAAAGTATGAAACAAGATTTTCATACTTCGAACAGAACAAAAAAAAAACCGTAGTCACACGTTATTAAAGTGTTTCGGTTGGTACCTATAACGTGTGACTGCGGCTTTTCTTTTTGTTCTGTTCGAAGTATGAAAATCTTGTTTCATACTTTTTCATCGTCGTTTTTTTTTTTGTCGTAGTCGGGTTTTAGTTTTTTACTTTATTTTTATGCTTTTTGTTATGTCGTTGCTGGAACTAGAACTCCTTCTCATCGAGCTTTTGTGCCTTTGAGCTATTCTGGTGGGCTCAGTTTCCCCTATTGATCCTAGTTTCAAGAGTTGCGGTGGTTGAAAATAGTGTGGTAAGCTTGACCACTAGGACAGAAGTTACTTTCACAATTTGCGCGTCAATTCCATGCTGTGTTTATTTATTATATTATTTAACCTTTTGACGTGCGTAATTAGAGACACAATAGTAAGACAATGGCTTGCGGGCGCCGGCTACCGCCTGAGCGTTAATGAATTAATGTACACCTCATAAAAACACACAGGACAAACATTTACGAAAACTGGTACAAAGTGCGGTCTTATCTCACAGGGCAATCTCTTACAGGCAACCTTTAGATGAACTGAATAAAAATTTAATTAGTGTACAAATTTCAGAAATAATAATAACAGGACAATAATACAAAATATATATGTACAATATCAAATAATATACTTATAAATCTATGTATTAAAGGTGAAACTGATTGACAGACATATCAACGCACAGCAGAAACTACTGAGACTAGGAGAGTGTAATTTTGCACAAGATTTCCTTTTATGACGTAGGCGAGCGAGCACTAAGAGGAGATTTCCCAAAATTCACCCCGTAACGGGACGAAACGGGAATCCAAAGTTTGTATAGAGAAACCGACTTTCAGGTAGGCGAAGCCGCTGACAGAAGCTAGTATCAAATATATAACATTGAGAAAGAAGAAGAAAAATTAAAGTGGCTCCAGGTTCTTATTCCTATCGAAATATATAAGTATTTTATTATTGTAACTTAATTTATTGATACTACTTTTCATTTGATATTTATCTGTTATTTATTTATTGTGCACACCTACCACAGTGTTATCTCTTTTAACCCAAAGGTTGTCTGGTAGAGAATGCCTTGTTGCATTAAGTCCGCCTATGTACCACTACTGTACATGAAGTTTAAATAAATAAATAAAAGTAGGGGCGGCCTGATGGGGATTTTGCGCTATACTCGAGCACGTCAGAAAATCATATGGGGAGAAACCTTGCACCCTATAATGTACCCCTCCCTACCACATATGAACCCTTAATATGGTGGGGTGCGTTGAGGGCAGCCCGTCATATTAGTAAAAAAAAATTGTTCCTCGGAAAAACTCGAGCGCGTCAGATTAAGACAAGGTTAGTTAAGTACATGCAGAAAAGTGTATATTTCAATAATGTGACAATTTGAGGTTATAAGGTTAATATTTTGTTGATAAGTGCAATTTTCTTTACTACAGTTTGCTAAGATAATTTTGTTATGAAATATTTCCAATTTATCGAAGGCTTTAGCTACATTGCCCCATGAATACCATCAGATTATAGTTTTTCGTAATCTAGATAGCAGATAGATTACCTACAAAAAAAAAAAACGATATATTTCGAGGAGACTTTTTTACATTTTTGAAAATTCTTACACACTGTCCCCTAAAATTGAAACTTGCCATAAACTTTTTTTCGTGTTAGAACCTAATCTTCACAAACCAATAAGTTCCCATGAAGCTTAAGTAACTGCAAATTTAACATCCCAGCCTCCCCTACTATAATGTTCCATTGCCGATAGTGTAACAGACTAAAGTAAAAAAAAAAAAAAAACTACACTAATGCCTCCAGTCATAACCTTCACACAAACATTAATGATTCTCATATCTGGTAGATACATTTCCCAAACTTGGGAATACCCAAACTGTCTCGCTTTCTAAAGTATCGTCCAGGGTGAAATTGCAGAGGCTAGAGCGTTAGCGAGCGCGGTTGGGTGGCCTTAATGCGTTGCGAGAAGTTGATGCGTTTATCAAAATAAAACACTGCTGCGCTTTTTTTCACGTTTTGTTGAGATACATAAAGACTTAAACCTACTGAACCTTATTTTATTTATTTATTTATGTACACACAAACACTTAAAATCGAAAAGAACAAATACAGATAAAAGAGTACAAAGGTCCTGTTTATTTCTAACGAAATTTCTTCCAGCAGACCTGCGACAGGAGAGTTGGATGAGAGATGTAGACGCAGTGTGTATAAATAATATAGAGAAGAATTAAATAGACTAAATTATCTAAATTAAATCATATAATATAATAATAGTATATATCAATAACAGTAAATAAATGTACGCATAAATAGAAACAAACATAGATTAAATTATAAAAATACATACAAATATAATACATAACTTACGAGATGGTAGAGAGGTAGTGTTCTTTGACTAGCTTTTTGAAGGCAGATATATTTTTAGCATCACGGATCTTAGCTGGAAGTGAGTTCCATAATCGTACCGCATGAAAAGAGAAGGAGTTAGAATAAAAATGGGTTTTATGGGCTGGGAAATTGAGATGGAATTTAAGGTGGGATCTGCATGGGGCATCGGCAGGGCGAGTGAACGAAAAACGATCACGCAAGTAGCCAGGGTTGAATAGGATATATTGTACAAGAGACATAATACCCGAGTGTTCCTACGAAGACGGATAGGGAGCCACTTGAGATCCTTGTGGAACTGAGAGACGTGGTCGTATTTTCTTAGGCCAAAAACAAAACGAATGCACAAATTTCGCAAGCGCTCAAGCTTATTTAATAGCTATGACAGGTAGCAGGCATCAGCATAATCGATGATCGGCTGAATTAGAGTTTGAGTTAAATAAATTTTGGTTTTAAATGGATAAACCTTTGAAGGGATTTAAGACTGTGGAAGGAAAAGTGTACCTTACGGCTAACCTCGTTTACCTGAGCTCGCCAAGAGAGGTTGCTGTCAATCAAGACACCGAGATTCTTAGCTGTGTCAGTGTACGGAATAGTCGAGCCGTTAAGGGATAATGGCGTCAAGGTAGAAAAGTTAAGGGCATTGCGATAGTATCTACTACCTATGATCATAGCCTGGGACTTTGAAGGATTAATCTGTAAGCCGTAAAACTTGGCCCACCGATCAATACGATTCATGGCAATAATCGCTGAGTCTGTTTCAGCCAATGTGAAGTGACGATAAAGCTGCAAATCGTCTGCGTAAAGATGGAAGTTCTACAACCCGGGAATCTTTAAGTCAAGAGTGAATAGGTTACTTCTAGGTAAGCGCGCTCCATCGTCGAGCGCATCGTCGCTTTCCATCAGGTGAGATGGCGGTCAAGCGCGAACCTATCAAGAATAATAAAAAAATATATATATTATGATATAATATTATATACAATATTCATGATTATTTTTTTCCTCCGAAAGATTTGCAAAGAGTTAAAATTTACCTTTTAACCAAATCAATCAATAAAACTGGTGATTTGAAATATAATAAGTTTTTGATAATCAATCAAAAATATAACATTTTAAATAAACTATTTTACGCACTTTTGAATTTTCAAAATGTCAGTCAGTCAAAAAAGTGAAACTGAATTGCTCGTTCCAAAGCGTAGATCTTTATGAAGAAAATCGTGCAAGAAACTCCATAGCTACCCTTTTAAATCTTTTCATGAGTTATAACAGTTCATGATTATTTTTTTCCTCCGAAAGATTTGCAAAGAGTTAAAATTTACCTTTTAACCAAATCAATCAATAAAACTGGTGATTTGAAATATAATAAGTTTTTGATAATCAATCAAAAATATAATATTTTAAATAAACTATTTTACGCACTTTTGAATTTTCAAAATGTCAGTCAGTCAAAAAAGTGAAACTGAATTGCTCGTTCCAAAGCGTAGATCTTTATGAAGAAAATCGTGCAAGAAACTCCATAGCTACCCTTTTAAATCTTTTCATGAGTTATAACAGTTCATGATTATTTTTTTCCTCCGAAAGATTTGCAAAGAGTTAAAATTTACCTTTTAACCAAATCAATCAATAAAACTGGTGATTTGAAATATAATAAGTTTTTGATAATCAATCAAAAATATAATATTTTAAATAAACTATTTTACGCACTTTTGAATTTTCAAAATGTCAGTCAGTCAAAAAAGTGAAACTGAATTGCTCGTTCCAAAGCGTAGATCTTTATGAAGAAAATCGTGCAAGAAACTCCATAGCTACCCTTTTAAATCTTTTCATGAGTTATAACAGTCTTGGTTACAGCACCATTTAAATCATCATCATTATCATCTTCCTGCCCTTGTCCCGTGTTATTTGGGGTCGGCGCAACAAGTTTAAACACACAATTAAAACACAAAAGAAAAAAAAAACACACACAACACACAAAACGAACACAACAAACACAATTTAAATAAAAAAGAAAATAAAAACTTTTTACAAAAAAAAAAATAACCGACTTCACTAAAAAAACACTAAAAGGGTCAAAATAACTTTAATTTCGGAAGTCGGTGTTTCTCGGTATTATTTGTTTCTTATTTAACACCGACTTCCGAAATTAAAGTTATTTTGACCCTTTTAGTGTTTTTTTAGTGAAGTCGGTTAGTTTTTTTTTTTTGTAAAAAGTTTTTATTTTACACTTTTTAGTTGCGATACACTTATAAACAGAGTGCCTATTTCTCATGACGATTCCAATTAACCCAAACACTGCTAGGTTACATTGTTTTATTATAAAGTTCCTGTGTCTACCTTCCACCTTCCGGCTCAGTCACCAGATCAGTTCGATAGTACCTTATCGCCAAAGTGCATCTCATGACAATTCTAATAAGCCCAAACACGGCTAGGATACATTGATTAATTACGGAGTTCCTGTGCCTACCTTCCGGCTCCATCATCAGATCAAGTCGATAGTACCTTACAGCCAAAGTGCATCTCATGACAATTCTAATAAGTCCAAACACGGCTAGGTTACATTGATTAATTACGAAGTTCCAGTGCCTACCTTCCGGCTCCATCATCATCATCAGATCACTTCGATGATACCATTTTCAACGTAGCTATTCAGAATCATTCAATTATTTGTATTGTCATAGTCGCTTAACTATCTTCATTGTGATATCTATTTGAGTATGAAGTTCCGTTGACCATTTCTGGTCTTCTTCATCAGTTCCACTTCATCAAATGTTACTTTTTGACTGTAAATGCTTAAGTTCTTAATGAAAATACAAAAATTACTATAGGGTTGCCTATAATTTTTGAGGAGTTCCCTCGATTCCTCATGGATCCCATCATCAGAATTGGATTTTGAAAAAAATGGGACCAATCTGAAAGCATATCCTATAAAGGGAAAAAAAAATTTTGCAAATCGGCCCATAAACGACTGAGATCTGAGGTAACAAACATAAAAAAAAAATGATAAAAAAAAAAAATATACAACCGAATTGAATAACCTCCTCCTTTTTTTGAAGTCGGTTAAAAATTATAATAAATAGAAATTGAAATTCATATTCATATTCATATTCATATTCATTTATTTGCAAATAGCCACTGGCAGTTAAGAGATTACCAGCTTCAAATGACGCTGACGCTTGCATCAGCCCCACTCAGCTTAACTATTTATATAGGTACACTACAGGCAGATTCATATCTGCTATTTAATTTTTAACCGACTTCAAAAAAAGGAGGAGGTTATCAATTCGGTTGTATTTTTTTTTTTTATCATCATTTTTTTTTTTTTTTTATATTTGTTACCTCAGAACTCCGTCGTTTATGGACCGATTTGCAAAATTTTTTTTTCCCTTCATAGGATATGCTTCCAGATTGGTCCCGTTTTTTTCAAAATCCAGTTCTGATGATGGAATCCATGAGGAATCGAGGGAACTCCTCAAAAATTATAGGCAACCCTATGGTAATTTTGGTATTTTCATCAAGAACTTAAGCATTTACAGTCAAAAAGTAACATTTGATGAAGTGGAACTGATGAAGAAGACCAGAAATGGTCAACGGAACTTCATACTCAAATAGATATCACAATGAAGATAGTTAAGCGACTATGACAATACAAATAAATGAATGATTCTGAATAGTTACGTTGAAAATGGTATCATCGAAGTGATCTGATGATGATGATGGAGCCGGAAGGTAGGCACTGGAACTCCGTAATTAATCAATGTAACCTAGCCGTGTTTGGACTTATTAGAATTGTCATGAGATGCACTTTGGCTATAAGGAACTATCGAACTGATCTGATGATGGAGCCGGAAGGTAGGCACAGGAACTCCGTAATTAATCAATGTATCCTAGCCGTGTTTGGGCTTATTAGAATTGTCGTGAGATGCTCTTTGGCTATAAGGTACTATCGAACTGATCTGATGATGGAGCCGGAAGGAGGAAGGTCGACACAGGAACTTTATAATAAAACAATGTAACCGAGCAGTATTTGGGTTCATTGGAATTGTCATGAGAAATAGGCACTCTGTTTATAAGTCTATCGCAACTAAAAAGTGTGAAATAAAAACTTTTTACAAAAAAAAAATAACCGACTTCACTAAAAAAAACACTAAAAGGATCAAAATAACTTTAATTTCGGAAGTCGGTGTTAAATAAGAAACAAACAATACCGAGAAACACCGACTTCCGAAATTAAAGTTATTTTGATCCTTTTAGTGTTTTTTTTAGTGAAGTCGGTTATTTTTTTTTTGTAAAAAGTTTTTATGTAACACTTACTTGCGTAAAATCTTTACCCTGGCCGAGGCCTAATTCGTACATCGCACCCCTTAGACATCCCACTTGCATAGCGCATGATATTGCGTGACTCACATAATTTAAAATATTGTTAAGTAATTCATTTAAATCAGACGTTTTTGTAACCTTTTATGCAAGGGCTAGTATTGTTTGCACGCTATGGCAATCCCATAGCCCAGAAATTTATTTATTTATTTAATCTTTATGCAATATAAAGTACAAAGGCGGACTTAATGCCTGAGGCATTCTCTACCAGTCAACCTAGGGTGGTGAAGAGACAATATGGTAGGTGTATAAAAAGAAAATTTTATATGAAAAACAAGAGTAAAAAAAAAGTATACATATAATTAAAATACACATACATATATATTTAATATAATAATTATATATAAATATAAATCAATATAAAGTAACGAAAGAGTTTTGAGACGATTCTGCTATTAGTGGAGCAAATGATTCCGCAACTTCCGCTTAAATTCATATCGACTTTCGGCCGTCCTGATATGGAGAGGAAGCACATTCCACAGAAGGATGGACTGTAATAATATAGAAGAAAGAATGGACAAAATCAGAAGTATGAGAAGGACAGAGCAGTAGGAGATTGTTAGAAGAACGCAGATTCCTTGCGTGTGAAGAACATAGGTATTGAAAGTGACTAATGAGATAGGATGGAGGCGTGGGAGAGTTGAGTAGAGAGAAAAGTGTAGTCAAAGCGCGCAAAGTTCTTCTCTGGCGAATTGGCAACCATTTGAGCTCAGACCTGAAGTTCGACACATGATCATATTTCCTCAGATTAAATATAAAGCGGATGCAGTTGTTAAGGAGTCTGTCGAGCTTATCCAGCAAGACCGAGTTCAGGTCAAAGTAACACACGTCACCATAGTCTATAATAGGGAAAATCAAAGTCTGCACAAGCATTGCCTTCGTCTTTGCAGGTAAAAAGTTCCTCAGATGATACAGACATCGCAAAGTCCCGTTGACTTTTCGACAGACACTAGAAACTTGACTTTGCCAGCCGTAGAGAGCTAACCGCTACTTTACCCATCATGCGTGAGCTACCAATAACAATGGCCTGACATTTTGAGGGGTTTACAGACACCCCACACGCTATCAGACCAGCTTCTGATAGCATCCAGATCCCGGTTAATATTCTCTATAGCGTCTGACAAACCTACCACCCGCGCAGATGTATACAACTGAAGATCATCGGCATAATGATGATACGAACACCGAAGACAGTGACAGTGAGTAATAAAATTTATGAAGATGCAAAATAACAAGGGAGAAAGCATACCGCCTTGCGGAACTCCAGCATCCAGATCACGCTAACTCGACGAGCTCACATCAACGCGAACTGACTGCCGGCCCCCGAAGATAGAATGAGAACCAATCCAGCGCCTCGGGAGAAATCATAAGATGGGAAAGGATCGATACAAGTATATCGTGGCTGACAGCGTTAAAGGCATTGGAGAAATCAATCAGTACTAACACAAAAACCTTGGTATCTTCCATTGCCTCTCTAACGTCGTCAGTCACTTTAAGAAGAGCGGAGGTTGTACTGTGCCCAGGTCTAAATCCAGATTGGAAGGAGCTTATGAGGTTGTGTCGGTGAACAAACCCCGTAAACTGCTTATGCACGCAGACCTCGAGCACTTTAGACAGGAAAGGGAGAATGGAAATTGGACGAAAATGATTAGGCAGGGAGGGATTTAAGATTTTAGGAAGTGGTCGGACATAGGCCATGCGCTACAGGGATGGGAATTGTCCAGAATCAAGAGAAAATTTTATTATGTGAGTAATCGGTGGGAGAAGATAGTCGAGGTTCAGGGTGACCATATAACGACAAATGTCGTCATGGCCCACAGCCTTGGATTTTAAGTTAATTAATTTTAATTATTAATGTTAATTTTAAGTTTATAATCATACCAATTTTTGCCAGCGGCTTCGCCAGCATGAAAATAGAAAAATATCCCAACATAAAATACTCTCGGAATAAAAAGCACCCTATATGATATTCCAGGATATGGTGTACCTTTGTGTCAAATATCTAAATCCATTTAGGCGTTCAAACGCGAAGAGGTAACAAACAAAGCGCGTATTAATTTGATTGAACACAAAGATTTATTTTCAAATCCTCCTAATAAAATTAAATACTTCCTTGGTGTAGGTTTTTGGCTATGTGTTGTTCATGTTATAGAACCGACACAATGGAATGTAGGACGGTGTGGTGCGGTCTGGTCGTATTTTTAGACGAGTTGAGTCCGAACATACAAAATTTTTACAAAACCCACAAATTATAACGTTAGCTACTAAAATTATTTGAGGAAAGACACGGTCATTGAAACTGACAAAATGATGAGAAATTAAAACGACAATATTTTTAAAATTATTATAATGCATAATTATAACCTAAATATAATGTTAAGTACCTATAGTTATTTTATGAACCTTATTATTAACTTAAGTAATACATAAAAATAAACATAAATAATTATTCACTCTTATAATGTTTATGGCAATTAATTTTACATTTGCCCGACACACAGGGTGATTTTTCTTTACCATTCTCAAAATAATTAAAATTTTGACAATATTCGTTGTTATTGTTAGTATATGAAACATCACTCCCGTTAACAAGCTTATTTAAATCATTTTTAAGATAAGTTTTAGCATTATTTAGTTCCTTATCATTTAACTTATTGACGCCATTTTCAAATTTAGCATTTAATATTTCATTATTGGGTTCGTTGCATTTTTTGTTGTTATTTTGATTGTTAACTTTGATAGCGTCCATTTGTTCTTTGAGTTTTTCTTGTGGTTTCTTAACGTAAGTTTTGATATAGAAGTCGACGAAAAGTATCAACATGAACAGGTTTTGTGGTAAGAACACTGCACTGGTCCAGCGAGGGAATTCACAGTCAGGTATGAAGACTATGATGGTCATGTGAACTACACACCAGAAGAACTGCAGCTGAAAAGAGTAATGATAAGAATAAAAGCCTCGCTTTGTAATTAATTGTGACATGTGGTAATTTGAGATAACACAATTTAAAGTCAATCAGATAATTCACAGTAAAATTCAATTGAAAAATAAAACTTTCTTATCGATTTAAATTCGTGCTAATAAATTATATCTTTTCAAAACAATAAGAACATACCTACTTCATAGCAACTATGTTTCTTTTAAAAACTTTTGTTTTATTAGGTATATTATCAACATTGATTCTTTTTTGTTCAAATTTGGAAAAACGTAATCTCTTAACTCTGATCAACATGTTTATTGCCTTAAATATGCTGGTTATTGTACCCAATTTGTAATCATATTCGATTAGATTACAGCTTTCAAAAATCAATATACCTGCCATATCCCAATTTATTAAAGTATCTTTCTAAGAAATATTTTTAAAGCTCTTGAAATTGGTAAAAATAGGAGTTAGAAACGTTGTTGCGAAAGAAGACCTAGAAAACATTGGAATGACTTTTAGATAAACGGAATGTTTCTGAGAGATTTGCCGGAATAAATGGACCAACAAGAATAGTAGAAAATTATATGGGAGAGAGACCTTTTCCAATAGCGGTGAGGTTAAAGTTGATTAAATTAAACGGTGAAAATAAAAAATACTTACAATTTGCAACTGTGTAACATGTTTCTTAATCCAAATTGCGTTTTTGACGCCTGGTATGGCTACGGACAAAAGATAGTAAGAGTACATCACGACGTGTACAAACGAATTGATGACACCTATCAGCGTACCGTGACCACCTGAAAATTAGATAAATTTCATGTTTTAGTAAACTGCATTATTCATCTGGTATCTTTTAAATGATGAGCAGTGGTGGTCGAGTGGTAACAGCCCCGACTTACGACTTTGTGTAATTTATTTAATCACCACTGCTCTCAAAAGGAAACAGGTAAAAGAAAACATCGTGATGATTACGGCCCAATCCTTCTCCTAAAGAGGAGGCTTAAGTCCCAACAGTGGGAACATTATAAAGCTGATTATGCTATTATTCATCTATTATCTATTCAATATTCCTACCTAATCACCATTTCAGTTAAAAAACATCCGCTGCTGGACATAAGACCCAAGTGCAGCCATAACAATCAGTTTTTAACCGACTTCAAAAAGGAGGAGGTTATATGTTCGGTTGAATGTATGTTGTTTTTTTTTATGTATGTTCACCGATTTCTCGGTCAATTGTGGACCGATTTTGAATTTTTTTTTTTGATTGAAAGGTTATGCTTCCGAGTTGGTCCCATAGAAATATTGTTACGATCTGATCATGAACTTCGAAGATATGGAACAGAACTCCTCATAGGATCACAGCAGAACCGTCGTAAAAAGTAAAATTGCTTTGTTTATACGTGTAGTCGATGACTGACTGAAAGTAGAGGGGGAATATATCGAACTGATCTGATGATGAAGCCTGAAGTTAGGCACCGGAACTCTGTAATAAATTAATGTAATCTAACCGTGTTTGGGATTATTAGAATTGTCATGAGATGCACTCTGGCTATAAGGTATTTAAGTTTGGCTGAGGGGTACTTTTTAGTGGTTATACCTAACTAAAAAGTGTAAAATAAAAAACTTTTTACAAAAAAATAAAACCGACTTCAAAGTAATAAAAAAACACTGAAAAGTGCAAAATATCTTTAATTTCGGAAGTCGGTGTTAAATAACGAAGAGACAAAACTATGAAACACCGACTTCCGAAATTAAAGATATTTTGCACTTTTCAGTGTTTTTTTATTACTTTGAAGTCGGTTGTATTTTTTTGTAAAAAGTTTTTTTATGCATCTCACTTCCATTAGATTATCGCAATTTAGTGACTCACTAATTTTATAAAGGCGAAAGTGTTTGTGTATAATGGATGGCCAATGCAAACTATTGTCATGATTTACTTTTATCTTTTCGCCAGAAGGTTATATGTTAGAGGCCAATACGAGGAATCTCTTGCAAAGAGAACCAGGTCTTTAAACCGTAACTGAATAAAGATACGTACAGAAGCATTGCTAGTATATTTTTATCAGGCGTTACCTATTTTCGTTATATTATAATGAAATGGAAATAATTATAATACGTAATACTTTGAGGTTTTCTATTGATAAAATCGATTAAATTGGTTATTACTGTTATATTTTTTCACACTCGCAGCTTTTCATCACAAACTAGTAAAAAAAAAGTGATGAACGAATCGAAAAGATTCGCGTTAGTGATGTGATAGTGACTGACACTTTTTAATGCGTACTAACCATAAAAACCGAAATAAAACTATATTTAACAATGGGAAACTTAAAATATCAGACATACAGTATTTTTATTTTAGAAAAATAACGCCTGATAACGAACTATAGCAATATACTAAATTGTCTCTAACTTCGTTTCGTTACGGTTGGTAGACATAATTCTTTTTGCTATTAATTTATCATACAGTCCTTTAAGATTGGATCCTAGGTTTCACTTTTGGCGAAATAAAAATATTACATGCTAGCAATGTATGGAAAAAGTTTCATTTCCCTTTAGCATATAGACCATGTCCTAGAATAGTTCGTATAGTTAATATCTCAGAAGTTTGTTCCCTTGTGATAATTTTCTACATAAACGTGGGTGAAAAAAAAAACACTTTCACAATGTTTTTGAAAGTCCTATTCCACGATACCGCATACTTACTATGAGATATATGAGAAAAACAGTAATTCCTACTTTACCCACCCTGGTAGGTACACTAAAAAAAACAGTTTTATTCTGTATTTTATTTTCCCACTTTATCGGCGTGTTAATTAATATAAACCCACGCAAATAACAGCTTCCTAGTAATAAATGTGTCTTAACTAAGTCGCGGACGGACAAATATACATAGCGAAACTATATAGGGTTTCAATATTAGAACTACGAACCCTAAATTTGAGTGTAAAATCTCTGACATCAGATCGTTGTAATTTTTCCACCTATTAGAAAAAGTAAAAAAGAACGAATTATAATTAATAACCTGGTAAATAAGTGACAGCACCCCATATCAACATGCACATCCCAGTGTGATGGTAGATGTGTAAGAACGTTACTTGGTTGGATTTCTTGCGTAGCACGAAGAATACCTGAAATAAAAATTTGTATCAAATTAGAAAAAAAATGCTGCTGGCAGCAGATTCTTCCACAAATAGAAATAGAAAATTGTCCTAAAAAAAGAACACAATCTTAGGATAAGTAGCAACATGTAGTGACACCTATTATGCCTCATAAGAACTAAAATTGAAATCCTGCATCGCAGCGTGAGAGCTCTGCGAGCAATTCCGCAAGGTGTCTTCAAAGCTAGAGTAAATAGGCTCTTCATAAAGCAGTTAGTGTGTAGCAGTGCGGTTCACCATCATCTATTGTATCACTGCTTCGGTGGGAACACACTCAAGCGCTAGTTTATATCATTTAAAAAAAAAATATATATAATAAAACAATAAAATTGTGGACCGATGGTATTAATTGGCGAAAAAACTACTGAACTGGGTACAATATTGACTGGTCTACACTGTTCTTACTTACATAATATCTATTATTACTGTAATATGAAAATATTGTAAACAACCACTTTTTTAAAAGAGTAACCATGGAGTTTCTTGCCGGTTCTTCTCCATAGGAAACGACCAATTTGGAACCGTGCACTAGCTTCTGACGTTTTATAGGTGCCCGTGTATTCCTATGTGAAATAAAAACTTTTGACTTTGACTTTGACTTAGAACCAATCCTGTTCAAATTTTGCATACGTAATCCATAAAGGCCAGGTCAACTTATAGGCTATAAATTATCACGTTATTTGCTATGAGGGGTAAGTAATATTCGAAACTGTCGGTATTGAACGACATTTGCCTTAAGTTCGATCCCCAGCTATAGAAATATTTTTTGTGAGTATTTTGTCGTTTTTTTTTTGTATATAAAACACGACAGTACATCGGTTACATTAGTAAAACGACTTTTAGCATATTTTTAAGATATTCTAGACATTTATAATCCATATTTTTGTAAAAAGTAACTTAAACATGTAATAAAATCGAAGCGGCGAAACGAAAAATAGTAATTATTTTTCGCTTAGCCACTTACTACTAATTGAATGTCATAGATGAAAATCATCACGCTAGCATCGACAAAGGGCCAAGAAGTCAATCATGAAGTTTTAAATATAAGAACACCAAGAATCTTGTATACAAATTGGATTGATTACTTGAACCTCAAAAACGTACCGAAGAGTAAACTTCAACCTCAAAAACGTACAAAAGTGTACCTATGTTATCTCTTTCTACCAGGGTGTCTATAAATACTAGTTCGTACTACGAGACATTCTGTTCTAAAGAAGTTCAAGATGTTTTATTACATTATATTACAGACTTGTACGTTCAAAAACTAATAAATGTATATTATATAGGTATATATTGTGAGTACATGGCTTTAAGGGTACTGGAATAATAACCATGTGCTATGAATGATAAAATAAAGTTTTTATTTTAGTTTTACATTTGCACTAAAAACACAAATTATCTTTATTAGAGAAAATTTACCGAATTGGCAGACACACTCTTTCTGCTTTTCTGTCTAATATAAATTCAAACATTTGTCAATCTCTCAGAATGTTAGTACCTACTCACGATACGATACGATTACAACCTCTTCTGACATATATGTTTATATCGACCGTGAAGTACCAATACCTCCCAAAAATATTTTTTCGAGAAAATCATATTACCGCTACGAATTTAAATTGTTTTTCTGCATATTTTAGTAAAATCTCCGAAGAGGATTTTTTTGTTGCAAATGCATTAAATTAAAATACCAGTCCTCGACTGCAATCTTCATAACTAAACCAACGTGTCTATTTCACGATTACCTCCTAAACATAGGATACTAATAACTTCTGGTTTAGTTAGAAAACACAAGTGGATAAAGAAACACTAAAATAAAATACATTAAAGCAGTATAACTAAACCAGAAATTATAATTACTATAAATTAAATAAATACAAAATTTTGACTTCTCAATAAATTAAACTATTTTTTCTGGTTTACAGACGGTCAGAAGTTATTGGTCCTTTGCCGTCGACATATAAAATCTATCTACAGCATCAATTAATATAAAATGCTGCAGTGACAAAAATAGTAAATAATTAATTCACGGGAATCCAATGGATGCGAGACGCACAGGACCGGTTATAGCGACGCTTGGGGGAAGCCTATGTCCAACAGTGGATGTCTTTCGGCTGAGATGATGATAATGATGATGATGATGACAGCGTTGATTTATCATAACAATAACCAGAAACATACATAAACTAATACCATTCCCTTATAGGGGTAGGCAGAACCTTAAAACACCAACTGGGTGGTTTCACCGACAGCGTTTTTAGAAGTTCTTCGCGTGAAATCACTATGTAAAATGTTTATCTATGACCATTCTATATTTTTTCTTGTAATAAGAAAACTAGCTCATATGAAGGCACTGGTATAAATATATTTCTCATAAATATAAATAAAAAAAAAGAAATATGTCTGTTTCTCAATAACGGTGGTATGTCCGTCATTAACTTTTAAGCGCATTTACCTCTTTAAACAAGTTGCGATGTAAAGTTTAGTACTTAAATTAAACATTATTATGTTGGTCAATACATAAAGCAACCATATTTAATACTTCCGTTACTTCTGTTATCATGTAGACATCAGGACCATTGTGAAAAGGAACGTCCGCGCCAAAAGTGCAATTTCGGTGCATTTTATTAAAATCGATGTATAACGTAAACACGTCTAATAAAGCGAACTATCTCCTTACGCACACGGAGGCCCAGTCGTGCTCTTGCGTTCACGCAGTAGTGACGCGTCCGATCCTGCTGAGTTTTCGCGCCAATACGTAAGTACTTTTTGAATCTACAAGGGAATACGAAATTATGCAATCTCGGTGGGTTACTGTACGAATTAATGTTGTTTTTTTACGTTACGTTTCGCGAGTATGTTATATGTTATTAGGTACCCTTGGCAATCATACATTTTAAGTGACGAAAGTATAAATAGTTTTGTTTTTATTTAACTTTTTGTTCATATTTCTAATTTCGGTGGTGCAATATCGGTGGTTTCGGTGGTAAGTTTATTGCCACCGATATTTATTTTACTCTGAGGGTTAACAAAATTAATCCGACAAACTTTGGAGGGTAGTATTATAAGTAGGTACCTAGTACCTTACAAAAGAGTTTTTAATCGGCTTCAAAAAAAGGAAGTAATTAGTTCGTCCCGTATGATAATTTAATATTCTTGTATATTGTAGGTCTATGTAGGCTACTTAACGAATGTGCCAAATTTCATAAGTGTATACGTATGTCTGTTTGTATGTAGGTATGTTTGTAAAATATTTTTTTTTTGTTAACCGGGCCTGCATTAGAACTGTGCAATATATGTATAAACTCTTTACTATACCTACTCAATTTTTTCTTATTTTAGGATGAGAAGGCGAAAGGAAAAACAGTCAAGAGAAGAGGCTTTAGAAAAAAAAAACAGGCTGAAAGACTAAGAAAGAAAAGAATAAAAGATGATCCAGTACTAGACGAAGAACTAAGAAGAAAAGATAGAGAACGATATAAGAAGAAAAAAGCGGAAGGAAAATTTTTATCGATGGCTGAAATGACTCCACGTGCCCGAAGATTGAAGCAAAAAATAAACAGAGCTAACTTTAAAGCATTTTATGAAAGACGAAAAAGAACCACAAAATTATCACGTGAAGAAAATTTACCATCCAAAAATGTTCCACCTAAAAAAACCAATGACCCTCCTGAAACACAGGGTGACGATATGACAGGCGCGTCATCTCCCACAAGTCCTTCCATTCTAAATCGTTCTCGCTCGCTTAGTCCACAACCAGGACCTTCTCATGATGGAAACTTCAATTCCAACTTTCAACGTTCTCGCAGCATTAGTCCTCATTCAAGCATTTCTCGTTGTCTACGTTCTAAAAACAAAATATTCACTAGTAGTCCCGTTCATTCTTATTTGCCTTCTGGACGAATAACTGCAGCTGTCAGCAGAATTCAAACCCCTGAATCTAATTTATGTCTAAGTAGCCCTTTAACTACTTTGTGTCCAAGTAGCCCTGTATTTACCTTATGTCCAATGAGCCCTGTATCTTCTTTATGTCCAAGTAGCCCTGTACCTTCTTTATCCGATGTGTTTTCCTCTTTGAAGGATTTGGATGCCAGATTCAGAAAATACCAAAGAATAAAAGCAAAGGAGATTAGAAAAAAAGTAATATAACTAAAGAGAGAAAAAGACTTATATAGAAAAAGAGCGGAAAGACTGAATAAGATTCTCAGAAGTCCACGTTTAGAAAACAAGATAGTTAAAAAGAAAAGAAAGTCAGATGAACCAAAGAATAAAAATAAAATTAATGCCTAAGTACGAAACACTGTACAAAAGTTTTATGAAGAAGATGAGAATTCACGTATGTGCCCCGGAAAAAAAGATTGCATAACTAAAAGTCAAGTAAAAAAACAAAAGAGATATTTAACAGACTCGATAAAAAATTTACATCAAAAATATTTAAAATTAGGCCATCCACCAATAGGCTATACTACATTTTCCAAATTGAGACCATTCTGGATTTTGAAGCCAAACATAAATAACCGCAATACATGTCTTTGGCAAATACACGCCAATATTGAACTATTAATAACATCTCTTAAAAGGAATAAAATAATAAAAAAGCCTACTACCGATCTTCTAAAAAATATGTGTTGTGATAAGGACAATGTAAAGTGCCTAGAAAGAAAATGTGTATCGTGCAGAGACAAAGTTGTAAACTACCAGGAATTTAGTAATCAGACTAATATAACTTATTGGGCATGGCAACAACAAGCTAGAGTGTATACTAAAGATAATGTGGAAAAAACTACTAAAACCGTTACAAAGATTATTCATTCAGTTAAGCCACTGGCAGTGATAAAAAAATTTGAAAATTTCCTAAAGTCGTTTCTCAAACACTGTGCTAACTTAAAAAATCAATATCAGGCTGTCAAAGAAATAAAGGACAATATGAGTGAAAGTCAGTGTTTAATACATATAGATTTCAGCGAAAATTATGGGACGAAATATAATGAAGAGGTACAGTCTGCACATTGGAGTAAGAACCAGATCACATTACATACTGTCGTGATTTATTATCATGGCAGTCAAACTTATAAAACACAAGCTTTTTGCACAATCAGTGCTTCTTTACGCCATGACGCTGCTGCAGTATGGGCTCATTTAGTCCCAATATTAAGAGAAATAGAAACAAACGCTCCTATGGTACGCACACTTCACATAGTGTCAGACTCACCTTCTGCACAATATCGGAACAAGAAAATATCGTACATTATTTCTCAGTTGAGTTCATACTGCCCACAATTAAACGAAATTATATAGCATTACACTGAATGCGGCCATGGTAAAGGAGCACCGGACGGTGTCGGTGGAGTGTTAAAAAGAACTGCTGACCAGCTGGTTGCGTATGGAAAAGACATCGCCGACCTCGATACTTTAGTTCAGAATCTTAGAATTTCAGTTAAAGGTGTGAAAATAGAAGTAGTAGAAGATTACAAAATAACCGAAAAAGACTGGCTTCTTCCTGACCAATTAAAAACGTTTCCAGGTACTTTGAAGGTTCACCAGATAGTTTGGATGAAAGAAAAGCCACGACGATTAGCTTTGCGATCATTGTCTTGTACACATCCTGACTGTTTGATTAAAGCAACAATTTGTCCTCATGGAAAACATTTAGGATTCCATAATCTTGCCTGCAATGATAACTCGCAATCACGAGGCCAAAAAGATTGTTTTATCACACAACTTGACCTTCAACGATATTCCACAAGAAACACTGAGTCTAAAGTTCAGATTTTAAGCGTGCAACGATTTAAAGCTTCTGAAAGATTTGACTTAGTCAAGCCGTCAAACAAAACCCAACACTCCAGAAATCCATTCGACAAGAAACTTTCTATAGCAACCATTCCATCAAAATCATTGGGGATATTAGATGACTCACTGAGTATTGAAAATGTTGATTTGGATATCATCCCCTCCACGTCGTTTTTTGAAAACGTTGACAGCGCAATGTGTTTGGAATTTGAAAATTCAATACCTGAAACTAATTGGAAGAAAGATGACAAAACTGACAAGATAAGGAAACAAGATTAGCTGAATCTTCTACAGCACAAATTGAAACCAATATTGAAAATGACTCTGACAGTGATTAGAATATTTTTTGATTTTTGTTTTTTATTTGAAAGTTTACTATTTTATGTTTGTTTAAGATTTTTTTATAAAAACCATAATTATTTGCTGAATTGTTAATTAAACGAAGATCTCATTAAAACTTCTTTTTTTTAGTATTACCCTCAACATGGATCACATTTAGCAGAAGGAGCGTTAGTTTAGTAAATCTGCTAAATGTGGTCATGATCCATATCAAAAGACACAGTATCGAATATAGACAAATAAATGTATTTTTTACACCTACTATACCCACCTCTGCAGCCGCTACATAATTTTGCCAACGGTAAAGTTGTTCTTTGTTCAATAACTGTCATGGTGCATTACAAAACATCCATTTTGATGTGATGTTGCAATTTCGGTGTAAGATTTGCAATTTCGGTGTAAGATTCGCAATTTCGGTGTAAAATTTTCAATTTCGGTGGGTTGGTAATTTCGGTGGCCGTCATATTTTCAAAACATTTATTTATGTCCTACTAAAATAACTAGAATACTAATGTGTTCTAGAATAAAACAAGTTTGTTTTTTTATCCGAAAACCTACAAATAAAAAATACCACTGAAATTAGCAAAAAATTGTGCCTGCGTGAAATTACCCAACTGAACTGCAACCTCAACATGTCGGTTTCTGTTTATTGACCTCATAAGTTTATTTGATGTATATAATTTACGTGTATTCTATTATTGGTGAGTCAAATAAATAAAATAAAATAAATATATCGGGATATAAGAAATACATTTTAAATAACAAATTTACTGGAGGTCATTTCCATTTTGACCTTTAACCATTTTGTGTGAAAGTAGAACAAATGAATTTGATGCTTTGGCCATGAACAACAGGCACATAATTATTTATTTATTTATTTAAACTTCATGTACAGTAGTGGTACATAGGCGGATTTAATGCAACAAGGCATTCTCTGCCAGTCAACCTTTGGGCGTACCTACCTAATTATTAATTACGTTTGTGCATTTTTACGAACTTGACGTGGATGAAGTCGCGGGCAACTGCTAGTTAAATATAAATAAATATCGGCTCATTAGCTCACGCCCTGTCAACGCTCTTTGACAGCTGTCATACAAACCCGTCGGCAAAGCCCACGCATTACATGACTGGAGTCCACCACAAATATAATATATAGTCAATACTAGTAAAGTATTGAAACGATAAAATGTTTAATATAAATAATATATTCTATTGTCAGACTTTTACTGACTAAAAACCCACTCCTGTTCCTTCTTTGCCTTCGCCCCAGGGCCGAGTTTTCTTTTCAGAAATAAACCCTTGGCCCCAGTAGGCTTCGACCCTGTTGGGCCCTTACGTTTTGCTGACATCTCCTTGACATTTCGGAAGTCGGTGTTAAAAAATGAAGAGACAAAACTATTATAGAAACACTGCCTTCCGAAATTAAAGTTATTTTGCACTTTTCAGTCTATTTAGGGTTCCGTACCTCAAAAGGAAAAAACGGAACCCTTATAGGGTGGTCCGTCCGTCTGTCTGTCTGTCTGACTGTCAAGACCTACGACGAATACCTACGACGACGACGTATCTTTTTTTTCCGTTAACTCAGATGTTTGATTTTTTCACAGCTTCAAGGGACTGCAGACCTAAGTATATGGTTTTAATTTCAACTCGGTACCTCCACGCGTTCCCGAGATAAAAGGTCTTGACAGACAGACAGACAGACTGTCGGACGGACAACAAAGTGATCCTATAAGAGTTCCATTTTCAAGTCGATTAAGTTCATTACTAAACAGGTGTTGTTTGATATTTTTTATGTAGCCTCATAGGTCATAAAGGCTAGAGTATAGTATCATTTTAATTATTTGAATAGAATAAATCATTATAAACGTACTTTAAATTATTTACAAATGAATATTGATTTTGATTTGCAGTCAAAGTATTCAGATCTAGTTTGAATAATAAATAAAAGTACCAATGGTATGTTTAGTGTGTGGAGTAGGAAATGCTAGAGTATAAGTATTCATTTTAATTATTTGAATAGAATAAATAATTATAAATGTACTATAAATAATTTACAAATTAATATTGATTTTGGCTTGTAGTCAAAAGATTCAGATCTAGTTTGAAAAATAAAAAATACCTTTGTTTAGTGTGTGGAGTAGGAAATCATCAAACAACATCTTTCACTCTCTCATCTTGACTGGCCTTTAGTCTAGTGGTTAGTTTCCCTAACTGCTACGCCGGAGGTCGTGGGTTCGATTCCCACCCAGGACAATTAATGTTTGTGTGATGAGCACGATCATTTGTTCTGTGTCTGGGTGTAATTTATCTATAACATGTATGTATTTAGAAATATATAAGTATCTTTATCAGTTGTCTAGTACTCATAACACAAGCTCTGCTTAGCTTGGGACTAGACGGCGCGGCGTTGTGTGAAAGTTACGTGGAATATAATTATATTATTACTCTAGGTGGAGCAAGAGGAAGTGGCAGACTTTTACAGACTACAACCCACCCGTATTTCTTCAGTTGCCTTTTGCGGACGGTAACTCTTTCGACAATATGCAACCCGAAATAGTATATACCTACCTACCTATAATAGCATAAACAGCCTTATAATGTTCCCACTGCTGGGACTCAGGCCTTCCTTCTAGGAGAAGGAATGGGCCGTGATCCACCACGCGGGTCCAGAGCGGATTGGTGGAGACAGGACATGCCGGCTTCCTCACGATGTTTTCCTTCACCGTTTTGAGAGAAGTGGTGATGAAAATAAATTACATAAAGTAATGCACCTGGCTAGGTTTGAACCCGCGACCTTCAGCTCATAAATCGGGGCCGTTACTACTCGGCCACCACTGCTTACCTACCTACCTACCTACCGATAATAGTAGGTTATGTGACTAGGGGATACAGCAGTGTCTTTAGGTCGCGGGCGGCATGTTGAATTCCGAACGAAACGAAGGTTGCTAATTTTAATCCCGAACGACAGCGAGGGATTTATATAATTAACTCCCGAGTATTGCGAGGGAGTTAATAAAGAAACCTGAGTGAAGTGAGGATTTCAAGCCACCCAAGACAAAGACAGCTTTATCCCCGTGTTGGATACTCTACTTTTTACACCATCTGTGAGATAATTAAAAGATAATTTAGTAAAACAAATCATATGTTAGAGAAATATAAGTATTATGTACAAATTAATCTTAACTGTCACTCAACATGTCTTGAGATTTGAAACAAACAAAATTCACTACTGTAAGATTCTATAGTTTCAATTTTCTTTATCGCTCCCGCTTTTTCATTACTTACCTACTTTTTTTTCGAAGCTCGTCTTCTGTTTTTTTTTTTTTTTGTTAGTGGCCAGTTTGAAGTTTAAATAAACTTGTTTGATGCACATACATTTTAGTTCACTTATTGTTAACGGTTTTTGATGTTCCAAATTCAAATCTCATTATTCCCTATTATTATATATATTAAAGGGCATTATTGAGCAGGTGGTGTAAAAATAATATTTTTACACCACCTGTTCGATAATGGCCTTTTATATGTCATACAACCATCACTTAAAGCAAGTAATTCTGTCTCTAGGGAGATAATGCAGTATGGGCGATCCCTAGGGAATAATGAGATTTGAATTTGGAACGTGGAAAACCATCAACATTATGTGAGTTAAAATGTAGTGCATCAAAAAAGTTTATTCAAAATTCAAACTGGCCACTAACAAAAAAAAAACAATTAAACGTGGTTACGGAGTCTAAAAAAAGTAATGAACAAGCAGGAGCGTTATAATTTAAACTATAGAATCTAGAGTACAAATTTTATTGGTTTCAAATCTCTAAACATGTTGAGTGATAGTTAAGATTAACTTGTAAATAATACTTATACTTCTCTAATATATGATTTGTTTTACTAAATTGTTTTTAATTATCTCACAGATGGTGTAAAAAGTAGAGTATCCAACACGGGGATAAAGCTGTCTTTGTCTTGGGCAGCTTAAATTCCTCACTTCACTCAGGTTTCTTTATTAACTCCCTCGCAATGCTCGGGAGTTAATTATATAAATCCCTCACTGCCGTTCGGGATTAAAATTAACAACCTTCGTTTCGTTCGGAATTCAACACGCCGCCCGCGACTTAAAGACACTTCTTTATCCCCTAGTCACATAATCTACTATTATGCATTATTATTCTACTCGAATAAAATGCATTACAACACTTTTCTTTAAACGCGGGAAATTATCCAATGACTTCTCCCGTTACAGGGCGCGGTGGAGCGGGAAGGTGTGTCAGACTTTTACTGACTAAAACTACATCTATATGTGTGTATGTTTGTATCTCCTCAACGCTCAAACGTGGTGACCGGGTTTGGATGCAATTTGATACAGATAGCGGCACGGATCTTGAGCACTCGGCGAAAGAGCGGGGATCGCTTTGCGCATCGTACACATCAGCGAGCCAATCACTGTACAAGGATTGCACTCCCCGCCCCCGTGTCTCTTTTCATACCACTAAAGAGACCTGATATTTCACTTCTGCGTGCTTCTGCGCAAGTAAAACTGTAGAAGTCAGCGCTCAAGATCCGTGCCGGTATCTCGGTATAGGTATTTAATAATAATAATTTTATTTTTATGTGTGTTTTAAGAAATATTTAAAATATATAAAATATGTATAGAAAATAAATAAAGAAGAATAATAATAATAAACATTTAATGTGACATGAGGACACGGTGCAGCACACGGTGGAGGTGTGCCCCGCTTGGGCAGAGCAACGCCGTGTCCTCGTGGGGGCGATCGGCGGCGGCGATCTCTCGCGCCGGGCCTTGGTACAGGCCATGGTCCGGAGCGAGGAGGAGTGGCAGGCGGTCGCCTCCTTCTGCGAAGCAGTAATGCTAGCAAAGGAGGCGGCCGATCGCGTGGGGCAACGGTCCTCACGCCCCAACCGCCGCCGGGATTCCGATCCCGATTTCCGGCCACCGTAGGCGCGGGCTTGCGGACGGCGAGCAATGGGTGGCTCGCCGTCCGATCGTCCGGTAACCGTCCGGACCGAGCCCAAGTCGTCGACGGCGCGTATTGTTCCACGCGCGCCTCAGGGAGATGTCAGCAAATCGTAGGGGCCCAACAGGGTCGAAGCCTACTGGGGCCACGGCTAGTGTGAAAGTGAAACCCGGGGCCCTGGGACGAAGGCAAAGAAGGAACAGGTTTTTAGTCAGTAAAAGTCTGACACTATTTTTCGCTCCGCCCAAGAGCGCGATTTGCCATAAGATTTTCCCGCCAAAAAAAAAACCCATATGGATGTAACTAATCCGAATTAAAGATTATTTTATTTATTGATTTAATATAATGCCATAAAGTTCTATCAATCGTATGCACTGACGAATATCAGTACATTGTTTGCACTGACATTCGTCGGTGCATGTACGTGCAGGCAGTTTTGAAAGCAAGAGGAGGTAACTTTAAGTACTGAGCATATTATGAAACAAAGATTTTAACAATATTCAATTTCCTCTATAAAAGGACAAAAATAATAAAATTATAAAAATTAATAATTTTCATAATTATTTTTTTTTTATAAATTTCTATTTTGTTTTGTACCTACAATAATAATAATGTTTTTTTTTCATAAATAATGGATTCTTTAATGATCACAGTGAAGGCTGTTTTTATACAATTTGTCCCTTTTGTGTTCCTCTAAATATTTGCTTGAGTGTAATTAGCAGATACTGTGTTTTAGACTAGAATTTAACCCGCGAAGTAGGAATTGTTAATAATTTAATATCATTTTCACGATATTTTTTAATGTGGTTAAAAAAAGCGGTTATAAATCAGTACATTGTGCACAAAAATAAAACATTATTTTTGGTATTAATATACTTGTGACGCAATATGGTACGGGAAATGAACATTCTTCTTTGTTGTTACGTCACAAAAAAAAACTTTTTTTGCGTCTAGAAAAAATCTTCGAGACTCCATTCTGGAATTGAACTATTTAAATAGGTATGACCTATTTTGTACGGAACCCTCAGGGCGCGAGTCCGACTCACATTTACCCAGTTTTGGTAGAACAAAGTCATAATAAACAACCATGTAGTATCCACTCCTATCAAGATTGGAGACTCTACACGCGAAGATGTAGACACATTTTTTCTTGGGACAGACCAGTTCAGGACCTACCCCCAAGGTCCAACTTTTATTTATTAATTTTTTTAAGTGATATAAACTAGTGCTTGACTGCGATTCCACCTGGTGGTAACATGGTCTAACTTCGAAAAAGTGGTCAATCGTCGAACCCGACTCGGTTGGGCACCGTTCGGGAAGCTACCGCGACGAGAAAATACCGGGCAGCCGGCCACCCGCATTTGTCTTAGATTTTCATCTTGAGATACGTCTGAGAGATTCAAAACGAAATGATACTTTAATAATATGTTCATTGCATGTCGCTAGTAATGACATATGACTCTGAAACGTAATCATTCATAATGGACCTCAACAAAAGGCTGAAAGTTTCCTTGCGAAATGAAGATGTCTGCAAGAGAACTAAAATTGCTGACATAGCAAGAAGAATCGTCAAACTTATGCAAAAGTGACCAAGGCACATTACTCGCAGAACAGATTGCCAATGGGGCCGAAAGATTCTCGAGTGGCGACCGCGTACTAAAAGACGCAAGCTCGGTAGCTGTTCCAGAAGGTGGATCAATCTAACCACAATACTATATCGATCTGCCTACCTATCTCTTAACTGGATCGTAGTTTCCTATGTAACTGGATGCAGCTGAATATTCACTCCACACCCTCACTACATACACACAGATCTCGCACAACTTTAGGTTAGAATAATTAAATATATAATGTATAGCTAAGCTCAGCAGCATGGGTGTGGGCTGTCGGATGGTGGTATTAATATTAACAGCATCAGCTATGCCGATGACATGGTGCTGCTGGGACCGACTGTGGAATCTATTGGAGAGATGTTGAAGGTTTGTGAGGATTATGCGGCTGCACATGGGCTCGTATACAATGTCAGAAAGTGTGAGTACATGATCTTTAAGGCCGCCGGTAAATACACAGATTACACACCTAATCTTACCTTAAATGGCATGAACATAATGAGATCAAACCAGTTCAAATATCTTGGGCATATACTTACTGACGACCTTAAGGATAATGCAGATATTGAGAGGGAGCGCAGGGCATTGGCGGTCCGCGGTAATATGTTGACCCGTAGATTCTCCCGCTGTACTGACCAGGTCAAAATAACGCTTTTCAAAGCATATTGTCAGAGTCTGTACACGGGGGGTCTGTGGATTAGCTACACCAAAAGGTCGCTGGATGTCCTGCGCGTCCAATACAATAATATTTTTAGAACGTTGTTGAGGCTGCCCCGGTTAGGTAGCGCGTCGGAGATGTTTACACAGAATCGAACTGACGGCTTTGGTTGGCGGCTAGAACCCGGGCCAGTAGCAACAGCATTCTAAAAACAGTCGCGGAGAGTGTGCTTTCTCCCTTTTTTGGGCATTTTGTGGAGAAAATGAAACTGGAGTCACCTTTTGTGCTGAATGCTTATCTAATATATAAAATTCTCGTGTCACGGTGTTCGAACTTGAACTCCTCCGAAACGGCTCGACCGATTCTCATGAAATTTTGTGAGCATATTGAGTAGGTCTGAGAATCGGCCAACATCTATTTTTTTTTTTTTTAAAGTGCAAAACAACGTTTGCCGGCTCAGCTAGTAATAGTATAAAATAGTATAAGTAAGATAATTATAATATAAAACTAACACTAGGTTTAAGGCAATTGTTTACTAACACTATGGATCTTTTGTTGTCTGTGAAATAAATAAATTATTATACATTTATTTATCTCAGCACCCTAAGGTCCTGGGCCTTTGGAAGGCGTACGAGGAGCCGAAACCAACTCGCAGAGGCCCTTTTAGACGCTTTAATGGAAAGTGGTACAAACCGGTGATTATTCCTGTACGTACTATGCTAGTGTATCCAAGGACAACCCCCGGTTGGTGGGAAAATATAGTGACATTTGGAAAACTAAGATATAAGGCTATGGTTTATGGAGTTTTAAGTAGACTGTTTACCAGGAACTATGTAGACTGGCCCCTGCCTGAATAATGTTATTAATTTCCATCGATAAAAAGGCAAGGGGTGACTTGCACACTCAATAAATGGGCCCCCAAAAACGGTCGCTAGCACAAAGTGACATAGCAATAAGAGGGTAACATATCCTGAGGTGCTTGAGGAGTGGAGAGGTATACCATGGCTATCAGGACAATCCCGGAAGTACGGTCAAGATCCATAGCAGCACCTTACTGGATTATACATCATTCTCCCGAGCACGTTTGCTCTTGCGAATCTCCACTCAAGCCAGCCAATAAAGGCAAGAGAGAGGTGGGAGCTCTGTTCCTCGTCAGTGTTCACTACGGCCGGCCAATAAAGGCAAGCCGGAGATGAAGAACAAGAATTCTCCCGAGAGATCGGGTCCGTGGGGTCGCTAATGCCCAACAGTTCGCCACATAACTGCCCTGCGGATTTATTATTATTATTATAATCACCGAACCACTGTTCTAACCGTGCCGTCATTGAAAAGTAGTAAGAAGAAAGAAAGAAAGAAGTTCTCTAGTTGTTTCATCTTTCCCACAATCCATATTTATTCGCTCTTACGTACAATCTACCCTGCTGGTAAGCGATGATGTGGTCGACGATGGAGCATGCTCGCCTAGATTTTAGCTATCAGAAATTGGTCATACATAACTTCTTTAGTTTTTGTTCACCCATCCTTATAAACCATCTACATCCATACTCAAAACATTTTTAATGACCAAATGCTCTTCATTCTTCCGTATCGTATGTCCATACCATAAACAACTGAAATTAACTTGAAACGCCAATGATTAAGTTCAATACTCAAATAATAAATAATATTTCTTTTTGTTTTTTGTGTGTACATAAATAGTAAAATAAATAACAATAAATATTATAAAAGTAGATTATTAGAAATATAGACAACAATCAAAAATAAATTCCTTCCAAATGAGATTCAAAAATTTAAACAAAGGTATGCATAATACAAAAAATTTACATAAATTAATTAACACGAATGATAAAAATAGAAAAAGGAATGTTCGGAAATCAACTATTGTAGTTGATTTCCGAACATTCCTGCTTGTTTTGTAATTCAGTAAATAAAATGAACTAAAAACCCTGCATTTTTTATACATTGTATTCAATATACTTACAGTGTCCAGAAGATCAACGAGCTTTAGTATGAAATAGTAATAAACCGTTTGTGCAATTGTCAAGGCTTTTGGTTCATTTGAGAAGTCGACAGGTTCACAAATCCATTTGTAGTCCCACCCCCATGCCAGGTATATACTCTGTAAAATATAAATAAAAACTAATAAATACATGTCGAACAAATTAGTTTCATTAAACCTTCTGCTGAAGCATTTGGATTTTTCTAAAAAGTTGCAGCGCATGATGAAACAGGTATACATACAAATAAAAAAATATGATTAAGTATCGGTTGAAGTATCGGTTTCAGCGCTATTTACCAGCCATCAGTTTCACCATGCGACATCCCTTAAGGCGCATAGTCCCCCTAAACATCTGGCCGGATGTTTAAGCTGACCTTTAAATCCATTTCCTTTGCGAAATGTTCACTGATTTACTTAAAAATTCTATGTATATTCTGAAGATTTGTATTATTATTATTTCGAAAGATCACAGCCGTTTGAAAGGAGTAGGGAAAGCAAGCGAAAAAATATCACGATGTTAAATATTTTTTTTAGACAAAATTATTAATCGCACGAAAAAATCATATTGAAAATATTGTACATGAATCTATGATAATATATTATTTTTAAATCTATTAACCCAGCCGTTACCGAGGAGTAGGCCACTGAAGTTGACTAGCTAAGAACTAGTTAAAAAAGTCACTGTTTTATGGCACTGCTCGGGCGCTAGGGCCTTTAACAATAGTCCATGCGGCTAACTATAAAAATGGTAGCCTAATGCGTTAGTGGCACAGCATATGCATATATTTAAATTGTTGGTTAAAGTAACCTCTACCCATAACTTACAAGGAAAACTAAAATTGTAATGGATGAATATTGTCCTTAGGATTAAAGTTTCGAAAAACTAATAATAAATTATTGCAATATATGGAAATGACCTTGGTTCAGACTATGGTCTGGAACGAGTGCAAATTGGATGCGGTTGCCACCTTCTGCCAGCGAAGGAGGCGACCGCCTGTCATTTTTGCTCTCTCCGGAACATGGCCTGTACCAGAGCCCGGCGCGAGAGGTCGTTGCCATCGATTGCCTCCACGAGGACACAGTGGTACTTCGCCCAAGCGGGGCACACCTCCACCGTATATCCCACGGTGTCGTCCAGGCGGTCCATATAGTGATGAAACCGTCACGCCCTAGCCACCGTGACAAGAGACACCACGGACGTCGGGAGTCGCAGAGCGATCTCCCGCCACTGTAGATACGGGCTTGCGGATAAAGAGCAATGGGTAGCTTGCCGTCCGGCCTTCCGGTAAGGACCAAGCCCCAGTTGTCTTCGTCATATATTGGAGTGTCGTCATTACAACGAAAATATTCAAGTACAACTTCAAAGTTTCATAATTTTTTCATTTTTAGAAATAATGATTAATTTAATGACTGTTTCATGTTTTTTATTTTGATTTAATTTGACTAAATAATTCATAACAAGAATTAATATATATATATATATATATATATATATATATTAATAATAATTTTTATTCAGTACTTAATAAACGTAAAAAAATAATACAAAATACTTACTTTAACAAACAAATGCATGCAACACACTATTTGAATTGCATTGTATAGCATTAGAACTTTGTCTAAATTATAAGGTTGACGATTCTTCATATGCTTTGGTCCCCATTTTAATACAAACATTAGATAAAGGCCTAGTATAACCACAACTTGGTAAGGTTTTGCTACAAATAACCATCCTTTAGTTCTGGGATCTGAAATTGAAACAAAAACAAGGTTTCATCAATTTTTTGTACTGCAAAAGGATAAAAATATTGGTAAAGATAATTTTAACAATATCAAATAAGAATAATAGGGATTACCAATAACTAATTTTCATTTCATCATCAATAATAATCTAAATAGGTACTTTTGTTGTAAATTGTTTAACCTTTGTAACTAACTCTAGGAATTAATGTACTTTAACTAGATCATGAAAACAATACTATTGAAGATTCAGTTATTCAGGCTGACGTAAATTCCTACTTGAAGACAAAGCAAATATGAACTTGAATGCATGAAGATGAAGAACAAGCTACGTTTATAATAAACAAAGAGATTTAAAATAGAGCGGCTATCAGAAGAAATGTCTTGGAAAAACTGTCATCTCAGCTTTGAATAGCAAACAAGCGAATTAAATATGTCAAAATTTATAAATTTAACTATCGCTCGGTAGGTGGCTAAGGGCCTTACCATAATAATAGGTCAGTCGTACGAGCTAAAAAGAGTGATGGAGCTTTACACCCTACATAGATCCATCCCATTAACAGTTCAGTTTAGGTCGTAAAATGGAGCTCGTAGTAGAGTCTCACTGTGTGCTAGGGATGCTACCAACAGTTTGGTATCAACTATCGATAGTAAAAATTGACAGTTTTTGTTTCAAATTTGAATAGATTGAAAAAAAAATGGCAAGGACTTAGCGAAGCAATAAAATGGAGTAATTTCAATGTATTTGTTTTTAATACAAATGACAAAATTATGATTACATATTAAGTATGGTCAATGATACATGCAGTGTTTACATTTAATATCATCTTCCTGCCCATGTCTAGTGTTATTTGGGATCTGCGAAACACGTTTTTCTATTAATTTGTCCTGTCACTCGATATGCTATTACTAACTTCCTTACAGGACATTAATATGGTTATGTGTATGCATTGAGAGACAGACAGTTCAGTTGTTTTTTTAATACATTATATTTATTATTATTGTAATACATCATATACCCTAGATCAAAAAATATTAATCTAAAGTGTGGCATCGAAAAACTTCTCCGCATCGCTGTCAACTGGTAGTGTACCCAAAAGATTGCAATGCTTATTCTCTGTCCAAGGTAATAGCCTGCCCTTGGGTCTAGCGAAGTTTCAACAAGGCGTTTGGAAAGGTCTTTAAACCATTTGTGAGCAAACACTAGAGGTTCTCCGCAGCCGCAGCGGCAGCACCAGCATAGTACAATGAGCTTGAAAGATGAAATGGCACAAGAGTATCGACTTAAGTAGTGTTTAACACTAAAGGCCTACCCATCTTCCAACAAAATATGAAATATAGACATGCCGTCTAGACATTCCTGATTAATTTCTCAGTGCCGTGAACCGGGGATATAAAAGCAAAGTAGGCAAACTAATACTAGTAATTTTATAGACGCCGAGGCCACCCTTATGGTGAGGTGTGCTAAAGTTCGGTTGTTCATGGCCAAATTAAAAATTTTATGAAATTAATATTTATTTCAGACCATTTTTTCCAAAAAAAGATTGGTATGTTTCTACAAAAGTTCGAAGGAAATATGGTTAATATGGGGTCCTAGAACGCAAGACAAAGAAGAAACAAAGACGTGTAGTTTTTGTCAGTAAAAGTCTGACAGGCTTTCTCACTCCACCTTAGGGTGGGAGAATTCATTGGATGATTTCCCACCTTAAAAAAGGGAAATAAAATCATAAGTCCTATCCTAAGTCCCAGAAACAGTATTTTACTTACTTCACTTGCAGTATAAGGTACCGCTTCTTTTTTTTTAAATTGATCGACCAGTCTATCGGTAATAAATGTCCTAAAAATGTTTCATAGAATGCTTCGAGCATAATTTTGACGAAGCAGATGGAAGCCAGTTTTCTTCTCTACGGTCTACCTGGACAAAACGTATCCACTTTTCGCGTTCTTCACTATTTAGATTCAGAAATTTAAAATAGTAGAAACCTACTTGAACAAATAGACCTTGTGTTTTTATTGACTTTTAAATTATATGACCGAACTATTTTCAATTATGTACTACTTTTGAAATTTTATCGATAACAAAATCGATAAATAAAATTACGTCTCTTACACTCTTACATACACAAACACGACTGGACGTGTAGGGTGTTATACTAGACAGCGAATTATGACCACTAGGTAATATTATTAAGTTTATATTTAATGTCGTTCCGGAAACTGCGCGGTATCTTCTAGTCCAACATACCACAGTGCCTCAAGACAAAAGTCTGATCAGTGCGTATTGCCAGTGATGACATATGGCACTGAAACATGGTCGCTTACAATGGGCCTCATCAGAAAGCTTACAGTCACCCAAAGGACAATGGAAAGGGCTATGCTCGGAGTTTCCTTGTGTGATCGCATCAGGATAGAAGATATCCGCAGGAGAACCAAGGTCACTGACATAGCCCGAAGAATCGCCAAACTTATGTGGCAGTGGGCAGGGCACATTGCTCGTAGAACGGATGGTCGATGGGGCCGAAAGGTTCTAGAGTGGCGAACGCGCACCGGAAAACGCAGCGTTGGAAAGCCTCCCCCAAGGTGGACCGACGACCTGGTGAGAGTCGTGGAAATGCGGTGGATGATGCGAGACGCACAGGATTGGTCGTTGTGGCCACGCTTGGGGGATACCTTTGTCCAACAGTGGACGTCTTTCGGCTGAAATGATGAATGTCTCTGGGTAATGAGTATCGAATTACGATTTTGTTCGCTATGTCCTGTCTATTGGTAGTATATATTTTATGTTCTTGATAGTAAACAATGATACGCAGGGGAACTACACTCAGCGTTTGGTAGATATACGTTGGAAAATAGAAGAGTGAAAGACAATGCTTACCTGGTAATTCTTCAAATAACAAATGATATCCTTGCGAAACTAAACCAAAAATTGAAACCATTTTGACAATTTAAAACCGTCCGCTTCTGCCAAATTCTTTTTCTTGTTTATGTCAACTTTGCCACTTCACGGTGTTGTCGGTGGCAGAGGTCACCAATGTTGCAAAAAGATTTGCTTTTACTGAAGCAGTACCTTCAAATACCTCATTTGTATTCCTCGAGTTGATTAAATTCTGTTATTTTTTTAACTTCAACATCAACAATTGTATCCACATTGTTTGATTTATCTTGTTTTTTTTTTATTGCATCGTTTAAAAATTTTACGGACCTCATAGACCGATGACTATCGTACGACTAATACAATTCTTTTGCATTTAATACGATAATTGATTCAGTGTGGAAGCGTATAAATATATTTGCATTTTAATTACAGATGCCACCACTTTTTTTAAATTACAAAAGAACAAGTAGGTAAGCCTGGTATTTAGAGTATAAATATGCGTTTTACTGAAAAACAAATACGATTACAACATGGCGTCTAAAAAGTTTAAAAATTAAAGCTTGTTTTTAGGGTTCCGTAGCCAAATGGCAAAAAACGAAACCTTTATGGATTCGTCATGTCTGTCTGTTTGTCCGTCCGTATGTCACAGCCACTTTTTTCCAAAATCATAAGAACTATACTGTTGAAACTTAGTAAGTGGATGTATTTTGTGAACCGCATTAAGATTTTCATACAAATAGAAAAAAAAAACAATAAATTTTTGGGGTTCCTCATACTTAGAACTGAAACTCAAAAAAATTTTTTTCATCAAACCCATACGTGATATTAAGGTTTTTAATGCCATTTTTTTTCAAACTGAATAGTTTGCACGAGAGACACTTCCAAAGTGGTAAAATGTGTGTGTTGTAACTTCTAAAATAAGAGAATAATAAAACTAAAAAAAAATATATGATGTACATTATGCAAACTTCCACCGATAATTGGTTTGAACGAGATCTAGTAAGTAGATTTTTTTAATATGTCATAAATCGTAAACTGCAATTTACCTTTCAAGTTTGTACGGAATCCTCAGTGGACGAGTCCGACTCGCACTTGCCCAGTTTTTTTTTCTTATTTATCACACTACACAGCTTAACATTTACCACTATATAATAATATTCTTCACTGTATTCAATAATCAAAGTAGGTTCAGATTTAGGTTTTCAATTCTTTTCTTTTTATAATTTTTTAAGTAACAATATTATGTACACAAAAAAACACGCTTTTAAACAAGTATGCTCCACCAAAAGCGGGAGAGGATATTTTATGATTTTATTTTTAAAACACCTTAAGATACCTGGATATGTTTTTAACCGACTTTAAAAAGAAGGAAATTATATGTTTGCCTGTGTTTGCGGGTTCCGTACCTCAAAAGGAAAAAACGGAACCTTTATAGGATCACTTTGTTGTCCGTCTGTCTGTCTGTCTGTCTGTCTGTCTGTCAAGACCCTTTATCTCGGGAACTCGTGGAGGTATCCAGTTGAAATTAAAACCATATATATATTCAGGTTAGCGACATAGCACGAAGAATCGCCAAACTAAAGTGGCAATGGGCAGGGCACATTGCTCGCAGAACGGATGGCCGTTGGGGCCGAAAGGTTCTGGAATGGTGACCACGTACCGGAAGACGTAGCGTTGGAAGGCCTCCTACAAGGTGGACCGATGACTTGGTAACGGTTGCGGGAGTCGAGAGCGAGACGCACAAGACCGTTCATTGTGGCGACACTTGGGGGAGGCCTATGTCCAGCAGTGGACGTCTTTCGGCTGAAATGATGATGATGATGATGATTCAGGTATGCAGTTCCTTAAAACTGTGGAAAAAAATCAAACTCCTGAGTTAACGAAAAAAAAGATACGGCCGTTTATGTCGCAAAAAACGTGTATTTCGACACTCTCAAGGAAATCAAAATTCATAGGGTACTTTCCGTTGACCTAGAATCCTGAAATTTGGCATGAAGCAAGGTCTAATAGCACAAGTATAGGGGAAAATATGAAAACTGTAAATTTATAGTTACGTCATAAAAGAACAACTTTTTTGCGATTCGGAAAAATCTTCGTAACTCAATTCGGGAATTAATAATAAAAAATTGAACTGTTTTCATAGGTAAGTTTGTACAGAACCCTCAGTGCGCGAGTCCAACTCGCACTTGCCCGGTTTTTTTTATGTATGTTCACCGATTTCTCAGTCAATTGTGGACCGATTTTAGAAATTATTTTTATGATATGTTTTGTTGTTTGTGTTTTGTGTTTTTTTTTATGGTTAAGTTTCGGAGTTGGTCCCATAGAAATATTTTTATTTATTTATTTATTTATTAAATACTTTATGCACAAACGTACAGCGGCGGACTTAATGCCTTAGGCATTTTCTACCAGTCAACCTTAGGGTGATGCAGAGATAAATAGTGGTAGGTGCAATAAAAGAGAGAGAAAAGGCGAATATGTACAAGAAAATATATACTAATAAACCATAAATATCATACAATTATACAATACATACACAAATTAATAAACTATCTACATATATATCTACACTAATAAAGTCAAACAATTAGTTCAAATCGACAATTTGAAAACATTAACGCTGTGATGACACTACTGCCAACTTCTTACGAATTAGCTCGCGAACTTTGGTTTTGAATGTTAATCGATTTGTTGCCATCCTAATCTCCTGGGGGAGCGCATTCCACAAAGAAATAGCTTGAACAAAGAAAGAACAGTGAAGAAAGTCAGTACGATGAGTGGGACAGTGAAGTAGGCGGTTATGAGATGAGCGCAGATTTCTATTGTGGTTGGCGCAAATGTATTGAAAGTGAGGGGCTAAATGACTAGAGGGGAATTAGGAGAATCAAGAAATGAAAACAAGGTAGTGAGCGCCCTTTGCTCTCTGCGCTGACGTATGGGTAACCACTTTAGAAGCGACCGATGCGCTGAAACATGATCATATTTACGTAGATTGTAAACGAATCGAATGCAGTAATTTAGAAGACGGTCAAGCTTGTTGAGGAGATCTGCATTCAGGTCATAGTAGCACACGTCACCATAATCGATGATAGGAAAAATCAAGGTCTGCACAAGCATTGTCTTCGTACTCGATGGTAGCAGGTTTTTCAACCGAAACAGAGCCCGCAACGTTCCTGTAACCTTCTGACTAACACTAGCCACTTGTGTACGCCAGTTCATAGTACTATCGATGCGCAAGCCAAGATCCTTTACATCGGTGCTAAATGGGACGATCGTACCGTCGAAACAAACTGGTGGCAAAGTTGCACTATCCACTTTAGCGATGCTTCGAGGACTCCCAATGATGATTTTTTGACCTGACATTTTTTGGGGTTTACTGCAACACCAAACCTATCGGACCAGGCTTTTATGGCTGTTAAGTCCCTATTTAATAGATCGATAGCGGCAGATATTTCGTCGACTTTCTCTTGACAGTACAACTGCAAGTCATCTGCATACAGATGATACGAACACTGAAGTTCGGTAGTAATGATATTAATAAAAATAGAAAACAGAAGAGGAGAAAGGATACCGCCTTGAGGAACGCCAGCTTCCAAACCACACCAGCGAGATGAAGAATCTCCGACGTGAACTGACTGCTGACGCTCCTGAAGATAGGAAGAGAACCACTCCAGCGCTTCGGGAGAGACCATAATATAGGACAGAATGGCTAAGAGGATCTCGTGACTGACGGTATTAAAGGCGTTCGAGAAATCGACCAACACTAGTACAGTGACTTTGGTGTCTTCAAGTCCTGCCCTTATATCGCCAGTCACTTTAAGGAGGGCGGTAACAGTGCTATGCCCCGGTCTGAATCCAGATTGCAAAGGGCTTATGAGTGAATTATACCTCACAAAACTGGAGAGTTGTTTGTGGACACAGGCCTCAAGCACTTTGGATAGGAAAGGAAGGATAGAAATTGGGCGGAAATGGGTTGGAAGAGTAGGATTGGAAACTCTGGGTAGTGGACGAACATAGGCTCTACGCCATAAGGAGGGAAAAACTCCGGAATACAGGGAAAAATTTACAATGTGGATAATTTTTAAATAAAATTTTTATGATCTGATAATGAATTTCAAAGATATGGAACGGAAATCTTCATAGGATCACAGCCAAACTGTCGTAACAAGTAAAATTGCTTTGTTTGTACCAATAGAATATCATTGGTTTTTACGTGTAGTCGATGACTGACTAAAGGAAGATGGGGGAGAAGATATATCGAACTGATTTGATGACGAAGCCGGAAAGTTGACACTGGAACTCTGTAATAAATCAATGTAACCTAACCGTGTTTGGGAGTACTAGAATTGTCATGAGGCGCACTCTGGCTATAAGGTACCATTGAGCTAATCTGATGATGTTAGGTGCGCACAAAAACTTTGTAATAAAACAATGACAAAATGTATGTATACTAATGTGTAGTAATGTATATAATGTATCCTATCCTTGGCTTGTTGAAATTGTAATGAAATAAATAGAATAGGAATAGATAGAATGAATAGTAAGGTACCTAACCTTACTATGGAACTTGCACACTATATAAGTTTGTCTGAGGGGTAGGTACTTTTTAGTTGTGGTACCACAACTAATCTGCACTCATTGTATACTCACTCATGTAAGCAAAAAGGCTGGTATTCTACTAAGGTAGGACTTTATGTCCCTTGATTTTTAATTGCGTATACCCAAGACGTGGCGTAAAAGATTAATTTGATCTTGATAATTGTTTAGGCTATTATTTCACGCCGTAACATTTTCTTAATTAGAGAAATAAAGGAAGAAAGCTTGATTTATAAAAATTAATGAACAATGTTGGTTTTTCTGAACATAGTATAGTTTTTTAAATCAAATAAGACAAAAATCCTGTATTAATTTATTTCAATCACAGAACTAGTACCTAATTGTATTAAAATGAAGAAAATATTTACATAAATGGAAGTCATTGTATTTTGTAAACTAAGTTTAAGAGTCAATTAGTTTTGTGTCATTGACATTGTCGATAATTAACATACAATTTGAACCTTAACTCAAAGTAGTAGAGTTAGACATTATTTCCAAGGCACTGAAATGACTCTTCGAAATTTGGACGATTCCCTCTTGACCTCATTTGAATGGTTCAGCAGCGAGACGCCAGTGAATAAATAACAAAGGAGCAGGTTAAGCGTTTGGGCTGTTGCATACGATGCTTAAAACTAATTTGTAGATTTGTTGCATGTGTAGATAGTACATCCACGTGTGAATAAATTGTATCACATTTTTAATGCTAGTTCATTACTTACCGTGGGGTAAGTAATGAACTCCAGAGGTGACCGAGGTAGAGATGAGAGTGGTGATACAAAAGCTGAACGACAGAAATACCGCCCCAGGACCGTCAGATCCGTTGGGTGGGGAAGCCTGGTATGATGCGGGGATGTCGCACGGTCTCCCGCGAAGCGGCGAGCTTCCTTGCCGGCCGGTCACCATCGGATTTGGATGCACGCATGAACGATTTGCGCACGGGGATGCAACGTCGGGGCGAAACTCCGCTGCCACGACAAGTCACGGCATACCGGACAGAGTTCCGGCAGGATCTCATGGCGATACCTATGGCGACAGCGACTGTCACAATCCACTGCTGGCCACGCCATAATAACGGCAGTAAATTCCTTCTTTGAGGAGTGTCTAGAGAGATGTCATGGCGTCTTCACCTACCGCATGACGCGAGTCCTCACTGGACATGGTAAGTTCGGAAGATTCCTGAACCTGATTCATGCGGAAGAAACGCGCAGGTGTCACCCCCAGGCAGGCAGGCAGGCAGCACCAGCAGGCAGGCAGCACCAGCAGGCAGGCAGGCAGGTGTCTTGACCGCCCGGAGGACACGGTGGAGGTGTGCTTCACTTGGGTGGAGCACCGCCGTGTCCTCGTGGGGGCGATCGGTGGCGGTGACTTCTCGCGCTGGGCCATGGCATAGACCATAGTCCGGAGCCAAGGGGAATGGGTGGCAGTCGCCACCTTCTGCGGAGCGGTAATGCTAGCAAAGGAGGCGGCCGCTCCCGTAAGAAAATGGACGTCCTCACTCCCCAGCCGCCCGGACCACGACCCCGACTTCCAGCCACCGTGGGCTTGGGCTTGCGGACGACGAGTAAAAGGTAGCTCACCGTCCCGGTTGCACGCATGCCTCAAAGAGATTGCAGCCAAACCATAGGGGCCTAGCAGAGCCGAAGCTTACTGGGGCCATGGGTTGAATTTCGAAAGGGACATCCGCGATCCTGCAACGCTGACCTTGATTTGATTTTGAGGATGTTCTTTATCAAGGTAGTACGTTCTCTTGAGATAATTATCGACTTTCATGGGAGGACTGAAAAAAAATATTATTATAACAAAAAAAAAAACTAAATTTGTGTTTTAGACTCTATATTTCTAAAAAAATACCTAAGTCATGTTCTATTTACAAAAGAAAAAATAATTGTAACAAAACCTGCAACATTGAACTTAAAGTGTATTTTCTTTTAAATTTGTAAATTTTAAGATTTTTCTTTGATTTTAAAAGAAAATCAAAAAGTAATAAACAAGATCATATTTGTGAATATAGATTATATTGTGTTTATATACTTTTATATAATGTTAATGTGAGAACACTATAGACTCCGCAGACACATCTTGACTAGTCTTGTCAAGATTGTACTAAATTTTGAAAAACAATGGATCTAATAAGAAAATATGTGTCTGCGGGGCCTATAGGATAGCAGTTGTGGCCGAGTGGTAACGGCTCCGACTTACGAGTTGTAGGTCGCGGGTTCAAACCAAGCCAGGCGCATTACTTTATGTAATTTATTTCATCACCACTGCTCTCAAAACGGCGAATGAAAACATCGTGAGGAAACCGGCATGTCCTAGAACCAAAAATTTGAAGACATGTGACATTCACCAACCCGCACTGGGCCCGCGTGGTGGATTACGGCCCATTCCTTACTCCAGAAGAGGCCTGAGTCCCAGCAGTGGGAACATTAAAAAAAGGCTGATAGTTCTCACATTTACATTATAAAAAAGCTAATATCCCTTTAGCTATATATTATATAGTTCCTCTTATATCTATTAATGTTTTGGTATTTAAATATTGTGAATATAGGTAATTATTTTTTTTAAAGAGATTGTAGAATTAAGACCATTGTAAATTATTAATTTATTGGAATCATGACTGGCCATTTATAAGGGCTCACACGAATACTTAAAATAGGTTAAGAATCAAATAAACGTGGACGAATGGAAAGAGAGAGCCAATGAAAAGATGGACGGATTGTGTGAAACCGAAAACGTGTTGCGCTAGCCCCAAGTGATAATGGTACCTATATGTAGCAGAAACATGACGTTAACGCTACATATAGGTACAAATAACGTATAAAAAGTAAATAACGTTGCTTTTTTGTTGCGTATTTAAAAAAAAAAAAAACTGTGACAATAAACAATATTTCTTTTTCGGGTACTTTCACATCCTTTAAGATTGTCAATAACTTCTAAACCAAAGTTAAATAAACTTATCATTGCACGTGTAGACAAAACATATTATAATACTTACTTACTAATGCACTTTTGTACCTAATTAAAACCACTAATTATTTCTACATTCCACTATGACGCAGTAAACGACTTTCACGTCATACTCTTAAGGTTATAATTGAATTGCATTATTGTTTTATTTAAAAATAACATTTAAGATAATTGATGAACTTAAAAAAAATAATACACTTTGTACTCCTAAAATTAGAATAAAAATCTTCCAAAAGCGAGTTGGACTCTCCCACCGAAAGTAGGTAAAATAATTTATTTTATTCAAGTACATATTTTTACAAACATTGTTCATCATAAATCAAAAAAGATTTATAAAATTGTACCAGATTTGACCTTACCCCACTTTGAATAAAACGTAAACAATATTGGCTGCTTATTGCAAAAAAAATTACAAACAAATTCTATCATTGTCACAATATTTGCGTTATGGTCACGACATAAGCTGCTGTGACAGACATACAGACAAAATTACACCATTAAAGGTTATTTTCTACCATGTTCGTATGAAACCTTTTATCAAGCAAGAACATTTTTTTTAACGCCTAACCATTTTCAAATAGCAACAAATAGCACGATATCGTTTTAGTAAACATTTATTCACAGGAACTTTAAAACGTTAAAACTAGCAGGAATTTGTAAAAATACACAACACACAAGTTCTTTATTGTCATCAGGATCTGACAACATTTTTATAGATAATTTGATCTTAACTAACGTAGATTGTGTGACTGTTCCTAAAAGACCCTAGGCTGATAAAAATTTCGTTTTTCCTGAATTTGCCTTCATGAAGGTGTGAAGGTCGGCTACCCCCTAAGGGGTAGAAGGTGAGCTCCTCCTTACGCCCACCTTTGTGGTTCTCATCCAGAGACGTGGCCAAACCCCCACCGATTAATGATGAGTAATCGTGAATTCCATAATTACGAAGTGGTCTAATACCTTATCACATTGTTCGGACAAGGAAAGAGTTGAAAGAATTGTTAAGTGAGACCTTGGAATTCATAGTACGAGATGTATTAGAAGTGGTTTTAGAAGGATACATAATATAACTAAGGGACGTAAAGTTATTATTAATTAACATTAGATCATGTGAGCAACCCTTACGCAAGCGTAATAGGTGTTTGGTCAACAATTACTCACACGGCACCTCACATCCGAACTCATAGCACTCAGGGTAACATTTCCATAAGCGACGCATGCGGCTTTTCAGCAACAATACGTCAACAACATGCTCCTATTGAACATGGTCCCTAGCAGTTCTCTCGAACTGTAATACGTGACGAAGCAACCTTCCCTGCTGCAAACCGTGCGACCGTCCTTGTCCAGCAACGGGGCTAGCTAGTTCCAGTGCAAGACGTCGACATCATGCTCCTATTGAACATGGTCCCTAACAGTCCTTGGACTGTATAATATGTGATAGATATGGTCAACCCATCCCCAGGATGTGCACCCTTTGTACTTTAAGTACATCTGCAAGATACAGTGCTCGTAACTGACCGAAGTAATGGTCGCAGATAGAGAGTATAAACTCAAGAGTAAATGCAAATACTAATAAATAATATAGACGGGAGTCGTCGCTCCAAACATAAATAGAGTTGTACATTTTAACTCTTTTGAATGCCTATATAGACAGCCCCAAAAGCGCCCCAGCATTCGCTATTTCCTAGTGTTTGAGCTGGGGAGAAGAAATAGCGAAACAAACTCCCCAGCAACACATTTCTGTCTATTGGTTATAAAACCAGCTCCTCCCGCGACTCTGCTCGCAAGTCTGTGTATAGCAACACAATATCAGCCTAGGATAAATTAGAACAATGAATGACTCACCCAGTCGCACCATCAAACACACACACACTGTACGCTTTGCTACTTTAATTAGGTACTAGACCGGTCAATCGGACTGTGGCCATTTGTATCTAATTGAATCACAATACTAGCACTCCTAAGAACTACAACGGGACATAGCCCTATGATATTTAGGTACTGAGTCAGTTAGCTTTCGCTGAACGTCCGAGCCCTATCCTGCTCCGGAGCCAAGTGTCCTGTCGTCGAGCCAACACCCTGGCTCCTCCGCGTCCGAAGCGCGGAGTCCCCTCTCACGCTTTCCTAACAAGTTTTTATTGCTCCGTTTTTGTATACTTTCTTAATTGCCTCTAAAAGGTTTGGGTCTGACTTGCACATGTGCGCTATTAGAAATCCCATTATTCAATAGTTTCTTTAGAATTCTATCGGCCCTTTCTTTAAAAAGGACAATTTACGTGGTGTTTAAAAATAAATATAATTTCTTGTTATTAATTTGGAATAAGTGACAGACAGTCACATTCCCCCCTCTGAAAATCAGACGCGTGACGTAGTAAAGCGGATGAGCTTTCACAATAGGATAAACCATTCATTCTCATTAAATCTAATATAGAATCCTATTCCCATTTGGTGGGTTAAAATAGTCTAATAATCTAGTTGGACTGGTACATGAGTCCAATAAAATAAAATGTCTGCTAAGATTTCCTAACTGGTACATGAGTCCAATAAGATAAAATGTCTGCTAAGATTTCCTAACTGGTACATGAGTCCAATAAGATAAAATGTCTGCTAAGATTTCCTAACGTACTAGACGTTAACAAGGAAGCATCCTCTAGTGATTACATTCACCTATGATTATGCTTATTATATGAATCTATATCATTCATAATCCCTTAAAATTGGCACATTATACTACCAAATTAATATACATGTATGTCTGTAACCTTGTTTTACATACATGTTATTATGAAATAGGATTAAAATCCAAAGAAAACATTTGGAAATCCAAAAACTTTGCATTGTAATTAAACAATTACAGAATGCTATAGAGCTTTACCCTTTTGGTATATTAAAATAATCTAATCATTATAGTTATTCCAGCAAGATGGGAATCCAGCTACAATTATTCCAGTGGGTTGTCGGCCATAATTCGGCTATGTGTCACCCATGGGTTGTAACACAATCGCTTTACCTATTTCAAGCTATAGTCCATAAAAATGGCTAAGTTCTCACTCTTTATCCTACCTCAATGTACCAACTGTTTGCTCACGTGGTTTTATCACCAAGACCCCTTTCAAGTAACCTCACTCAAAACAATCAGCATGTGCTCAGCACCTATTTTTTTTTTTTTTTTTGGCCTATTGAGTTTAAGAAACCGGCCTCATCTAGTTTAAAAATGACGAAAAAAAATATTGACGTGTAAAAGTGTTTTTTTAAACCTACTTACAAAATAAATATCATTTATCATTTATCATTTAAAACAGTCCCTTTTTTTGTTTCATAAGGATCGGCAACATTGTGGCAACTAAAATTTTTTTCTGTGCCTTAAATGTGCGTCGGGTCATTTCGTTAATGACTTTTAGAATTGTGATGAATATGGCATCTCAATGGGCACAAAACATTGCTCTCGCCATATGGCGGACATAAATGTGGGCTTGTTTCCCATAAAACTCAGGCTAAATGAGTTTACAAGAGGTCCAAAATTATGTTACGCTATTTTAAAACGGATAACAATTTTTTGTTATTCTTAAACTAATTGACAGACTGTCAAGTCGTAAAATACACACATAAGGTACATTTAAGTGGCTCGATGTAGCCGGTCTATATGGTAAATATATTTGGTCGTCATGAGAAAATTGTTTATCTATAAAACCTAATCAGCGCTAGAATTTCTATGTAAGTTTCCCAAGATACTGATACCTAAAATACCACGTGGTAGGTACGGCAAAAGAAGTTAGTACTCATAACCATTCGATTTGAAACATGAATCAATTAAGATGTACGTATATATAACGTCAATTATTCGTAGAACCATCTTCAAGAGATACCTAGTTCTATAAAACGTTCTCAGGCCCATCTGACGTTCATTCGATACATAGCTGGTATATCTAAACCTAGTTTTACCCAATTAGCACGAAGGGTTATTTTGAATAATACCTATACCTTCTATACTTCTATACGTCATATCGAAAAATCATCGTTTTATGAGACCTTATGTTTATGTTTTTATTTTACACCAGCGTCTCATCTAACCTGTAGTCGGCGTGTAACTATTATAACGGGATTTTTCTGCGACTTAGTATTGTTGTAATTTTTCGAGCAACTGCATTTCAGTAGACCTGTGCATGCTTATAGTTTAATTTTACATACCAGGGTCTCTTCTAGGGCTATACGTGTACCTACGGTGCTCGCTCGTTCTAAACTCAGCCTATCGCAGTTGTCGCAGGACAAAGGCCATCCTTTATGCACCTTCACGCTGAGTCAGCTGCTGAGATCGACTCCAAGAGTAGCTGAAATAGTCCGCACATAAAAATATTAGATTATATTTCACTGAGACGCAATAACCCCCCTCTGATTCTAAGAGGATAGAATAGTCCTGAAATGCAACAAGTTTTAGGAAGTTATTGATACTGATTCTGCTAGAACAGACAGTTTTGGATTTCCTAGAAGAGTTGAGACCAATATCTATTCATTAGAGATGGTCTATTTCCTATAAACGTGGGCACTTTGAGAAATCTGATAATGCCTCCCTCGCTCTTACATATAAATCAAATTACTCACTGATATAATTGTGACGCGACTTGTTTGGTACCTACGCCATTTTTTTTTTTTTTTTAGATTGGGTTTCCCATTTACGAAATAAAATCGAATAACTCCTCTCGCTCTGGGTGGAGCGCGAGGGACCGTCAGACCCTTATTGACCAAAACTCTGCAGTGTTCCTTTATTTCGGTAACCCTAATCACTAATATTTAGTGTCATAACAAAGATCATACGCGAAGTAACGTAAGGGTCTAATAAAAGTGAAACTTAGCTTCGCAACAGGGACCGCGTTACAGCAATCACTGGAATCAGGTGGTGTCAGCCATCAGATGAACTACGGGCTAAGCGCAACGCACAAATCGCAAGTTTAGTAACAGCGTTGTCGCAGCGATGTGAAGATTTAAATATCCTGGAATTTATAATAAGGCCACACAAGTATCTATTTAAATAATATAACATACGCTGCAGACTTGGCAATATTTAGAATATCCTACTATAATGTAATCACTGAAAGATATGCCTACTACTTTCGTTGTAGACGAATTACCATGGTGTAGATAAACTACACGTTTGTTTTGGTACTAAATTATATTTCATGTCTATTCCTTTCACTTAACACACATACAGTTCTCAACCTCAAAACCTAGTTTTATTTTCACAAACATTCATTCAGATTTAAAACTTATGGTTGCAGGGAGTCGAACCCATTCTGACATTAGCTCAGGGCCCTATTACTGAAACTATTTACACTAACTAGGTACATAACATTACCTCCTCATATAAGCATGGGGATCGAACCCATTATTAGTAGCATATAAACACAAACACACATTCATACAAGCTATAATCTTCATACATATATCTCCGTGTTCACGGGAATCGAACCCTGATAACACAAAGAAATTGAAACTGAATAAATCATTATAAGTCAAGCGGGAATTGAACCCACAACCGTGACACAGGAATTCCAGAATTTATCAACCAACGAATTAATCGGGAATCGAACCCAAAATTCATGACAAATAAAATTATATACTTAAACTAACAAATCATGTAGGAATCAAACCTGCTATAAAAGTATATATTTATGTAAGTACGTAGTTAAAGGATTCAATTACATACAAAATTCAGATCTTTACCTAGCCGTTGTAATTCTTTCTACATCTAAATAGTCCTACGCGTTTATATCTCTAGAAAATTACGTTGTGTTATTTTAGTAGTAACCCATAAATATCGTTTCTCGTTGCACTGAAGTGAATCGGTGCATTTAATGACGAGAATCCTGGTCACGGCACCATATGTGACTGTTCCTAAAAGACCCTAGGCTGATAAAAATTTCGTTTTTCCTGAATTTGCCTTCATGAAGGTGTGAAGGTCGGCTACCCCCTAAGGGGTAGAAGGTGAGCTCCTCCTTACGCCCACCTTTGTGGTTCTCATCCAGAGACGTGGCCAAACCCCCACCGATTAATGATGAGTAATCGTGAATTCCATAATTACGAAGTGGTCTAATACCTTATCACATTGTTCGGACAAGGAAAGAGTTGAAAGAATTGTTAAGTGAGACCTTGGAATTCATAGTACGAGATGTATTAGAAGTGGTTTTAGAAGGATACATAATATAACTAAGGGACGTAAAGTTATTATTAATTAACATTAGATCATGTGAGCAACCCTTACGCAAGCGTAATAGGTGTTTGGTCAACAATTACTCACACGGCACCTCACATCCGAACTCATAGCACTCAGGGTAACATTTCCATAAGCGACGCATGCGGCTTTTCAGCAACAATACGTCAACAACATGCTCCTATTGAACATGGTCCCTAGCAGTTCTCTCGAACTGTAATACGTGACGAAGCAACCTTCCCTGCTGCAAACCGTGCGACCGTCCTTGTCCAGCAACGGGGCTAGCTAGTTCCAGTGCAAGACGTCGACATCATGCTCCTATTGAACATGGTCCCTAACAGTCCTTGGACTGTATAATATGTGATAGATATGGTCAACCCATCCCCAGGATGTGCACCCTTTGTACTTTAAGTACATCTGCAAGATACAGTGCTCGTAACTGACCGAAGTAATGGTCGCAGATAGAGAGTATAAACTCAAGAGTAAATGCAAATACTAATAAATAATATAGACGGGAGTCGTCGCTCCAAACATAAATAGAGTTGTACATTTTAACTCTTTTGAATGCCTATATAGACAGCCCCAAAAGCGCCCCAGCATTCGCTATTTCCTAGTGTTTGAGCTGGGGAGAAGAAATAGCGAAACAAACTCCCCAGCAACACATTTCTGTCTATTGGTTATAAAACCAGCTCCTCCCGCGACTCTGCTCGCAAGTCTGTGTATAGCAACACAATATCAGCCTAGGATAAATTAGAACAATGAATGACTCACCCAGTCGCACCATCAAACACACACACACTGTACGCTTTGCTACTTTAATTAGGTACTAGACCGGTCAATCGGACTGTGGCCATTTGTATCTAATTGAATCACAATACTAGCACTCCTAAGAACTACAACGGGACATAGCCCTATGATATTTAGGTACTGAGTCAGTTAGCTTTCGCTGAACGTCCGAGCCCTATCCTGCTCCGGAGCCAAGTGTCCTGTCGTCGAGCCAACACCCTGGCTCCTCCGCGTCCGAAGCGCGGAGTCCCCTCTCACGCTTTCCTAACAAGTTTTTATTGCTCCGTTTTTGTATACTTTCTTAATTGCCTCTAAAAGGTTTGGGTCTGACTTGCACATGTGCGCTATTAGAAATCCCATTATTCAATAGTTTCTTTAGAATTCTATCGGCCCTTTCTTTAAAAAGGACAATTTACGTGGTGTTTAAAAATAAATATAATTTCTTGTTATTAATTTGGAATAAGTGACAGACAGTCACAATTGCAAGCATATTATAAACAAAAAACACAACATTTATAACATAAAATGTTTAGCTGCGTCCGTTTATAAATACTTAATAATTTAGTTTTACACTAAGATCACGAGAAAGTCATGTTACTTAACACAGACCAACAATAACTCTAAAAATGTATAGAGGCAGGTATAAAAATCTGGTACAAAATACAAAATTAGTGGTAGCAGCAGTGCCATCACCAATTTCTCACTCAGCCTGAATAAACAGCCAAAGTAACGCCGTAACTTAATCCTTTTTTTCACAAACCGATTCAAATTTTTTATTGCTTCCTTGCATGTAGCTGTTATAGTAGAACTTTCCAAACATATAGAAGAAAGCCAAGCAGTTGAACATGACTAAATAGCTTAAGTACTTGGGATAGTTGCAACTGCTTGAGGATAAGCTGTTCACGTTCAGGTATACTACGATGCAGAACTGGATCTGGAAGAAGGGAAAATGTTAGTCAAGTAAAATACGCCGCATAAAATAAGTTTAAATTCGGTAAGTAGATATTAGGGGTTAAAGTATTAGCTTTGAAGTGATTTCAACTTATTATTCCAAGTCAATCCAAAGAAAACATAAGATTCATAATCAATAGCCTGTACAATATTTCCATAAATTGAGTTAACTTTGGGATATAAACAAACGCTAATAACTTTGCTGTTTATGAATATTATTACTGAAACTCTACTTAAATAATAACAAGATCTTTACTAATAAACCCTTTAAGAATTTGTACTAATTAAAAATAGTGGTGAATAAAGATAAGATAAAGTTAAACTATTCTTCTTACCAGCTGCATTTTAGTAAGGTACTTTTTCCACCATAAGTACTTCTGATACTGAGGTCCTAGACCAGAGATCAGGTAGTACGTGTACATAACGACATGGATGAAAGCGTTGATAGAACCCTCAGGTACTGCTTGTCCTCCTGAAAACAATTCAATAGTTTTGCTATATATGTTTCATGTATTATTGTGACACGTCTCGTTTATTCATGATTGCAGAATATTATTTACACAAAGTTTCATTTGTTACTCTTTTTTAATATTAGTGAGAATCGTATCATTATCTTTCGTAAAGTTTAGAAGACGTAAATGGAACAACAGACAGAAGCAGACAGCGACATTGTTTTATACTCTTATGAGATAGACATAGAAGATGTTTGGTTAGAATGGAGCTGACTACAGCTCTCTCGATAATCACGGTTCCTTTTTTTTTGTTTCCTATGGAGATGAATCGGCAAGAAACTCTAGAAAATATAAAATGTATAAAAAAAGATATGTTGCACCCACCCAAAATTAATTGGGGTACCTAAGGGCAGGAAGATGATGATGATGATGGTACAGTGATTTAAAAGGTTGCTAAGATGTGCTTGTGTCACAAGATTAACACTCTTTATTCAAAATTCAATAGAAGAATACTTTTGGAAGTTATATTCATTTTTGCTGAATTTACTTCAAAGTGTAGATCGAGAGTCACATAGGAACTAAACTACGATATCCTACATCGCCCAATTTGAGCTCTACTCGTGATTTGAACATTTACAACAGCCCGAAATCAACTATCGGGCATAGCATAGCATACATAGCATAGTCGGCCTTACAATGTTCCCACTGTTGGGACTCAGGCCTCCTCTCTAGGAGAGAGAATGGGCCGTAATCCACCACGCGGGCCCAGTGCGGGTTGGTGAATGTCACATGTCTTCGAATTTTTGGTAGAATCAAGGTAGTTCATGCCGGTTTCCTCACGATGTTTTCCTTCACCGTTTTGAGAGCAGTGGTAATGAAATAAATTAAACAAAGAATGCGCCTGGGTGGGTTTGAACCCGCAACCTATAACTCGTAAGTCGGGGCCGTTACCACTCAGCCACCACTGCTCTACCTAACTAACTATCGGGCAGTTGCGCTTTAATATCCATCTGGTCAGAGGATCCTCCCTTTTCAACGCAGGTTTGCGGGACAACACCCTGTTACACACATCTCTAAAATAAGAACAGAAAAGCTGGAGCTTGTTAAATATAAGTAACCAACCTGCAGCATATTTAAGTCCAATCCATCCAATGATAGGCATGATCGTGTGATGGTATAGATGCAGAAATGAGATCTGCCTGTCTTTTTTTCGCAGCACAAAGAACACAGTATCTAGAAGTTCTGTGATTTTTGCGAAAAAGAACCACCAGACACCAGCGGCCCACTGAAAAAGAACAAGTATTTCATTACAAAAACCTGCAAAATAATAATTTTACTGATACTGTAATAATAGTGAGGGTTGCGGAAATCTGATTAGAAATGAGACGCATTGGACCGGTCGTTATGGTGACGCTTGGGGGAGGCCGATGTACAACAGTGGGGCGTCTTTCGGCTGAAATGATGATGATGATGATGATAATAAAAGTATCAGCAACGTTTTGAGTTAAGGCCGATGCTGCTAGAGCTGCGGAATTATTCAATAGAGGTGTATATATGAAATAGGTGTGAATGTATGAAAGGGTAACTAAAGAAACAGAGGTGAGTTTTAGTCAATAAAAATCTGGCATGCCCTTTCGCTCTGCTCAGAACGGGAGAAGTCATTTGATGAGTTTCCATCGTGAGGAAACCGGCATGTCCTAGAACCAAAAATTCGAAGACATGTGACATCCACCAACCCGCACTGGGCCCGCGTGGTGGATTACGGCCCATTCCCTCTTCTAGAGAGGAGGCCTGAGTCCCAACAGTGGGAACATTATAAGGCCGACTATGCTATGCTGCTATGCAAATAAAAATGCATCAGTAGGGTTTTAGATAAAGTTGATGTGATGTTGAATAATTATATATTGTTGTACTACCACAGTGCAGGTCTATTAGAACCCAAAGGTTGACTGATATATAATGGCGCCTATTATGCTATTTTAAACTATCGCTCTCTTTCACTAATCGTTAAAACTAGAAAGAAATAACAATAATTTGACTCCTGTCAAAATAATTTAAGTGATGCAATTCTTTGCATTCTTACCCAATTGTTAATCTACACGTTCTGAAATCACGTCTAAAATTGTATTGCAAACAAAATTCTGGCTAATTGGAAAGGGGTAAAATTCTTTCTATCTTTTTTATACGTTACTATTGTTAGAGAGAGCGATCGTTTAAAATAAGGTTAGTTAGTGCACAAAGAGTGCCAAACTTAAGTGACAATGGGCTGGGGCACATTGCTCGCAAAACAGATGGCCGTTGGAGCCGAAAGGTTCTGGAGGGGCGACCGCGTACCGGATGACGCAGTGTTGGAAGGCCCCCTACAAGGTGGACCGATGACCTGGTAAAGGTTGCGGGAATCCGATGGATGCGAGACGCACAGGACCGTTCTTTGTGGCGATATTTGGGGGAGGCCTATGTCCAGCAGTGGACGTCTATGGGCTGAAATGATGTAGATGATGATGAGTGGATAAGGAAATTAACGCCATTGTCTAGTTTCATTAAATCCGCATATTATGTACCACTACTGTACATGAAGTTTAAATAAGTAATTATCTAAAGGACATGAAAAGATATAGGAGAAAAGAGAAAATAAACGACATTGAAGTATTTATCAATTTGCGGTCCACAGTCGTTAGTAATAAGTCTTAGATATCGGAGGAATAGCCGTCATATTTCATGGAAATATCACACTTTCAAAATAGTGTTAATCCTCAATGCTAAATTCTAAGAAATAACTCAAATTGTATCGAATCCGTGGAAAATCCCCAGATTTGGGTGACAAATTGCAAAAATACACAGTATTATGTTGACTAGTTCCTCTGTTACTCGTTAGCACAAAAATGTTTGTGCTAACACCAAATTATGTTAAGGTCAATAGTAAGATGACACATGGTTTCCTAGCGGTCAGCGAAATACTCGCAAATGTTGACAAAGCTAATAAGTAATATCTACGTGATTTTTCTACGGAATTTAAGTTTGTTTGTCGTCAAGTAATTTGTACTGATTTGTCAAATATTGTCTTGTTGGTTGTAGTAGTAATTTATAATAAGTTATTTTTTTTATCAATAATAGGATATAGTAATAGGCTCACGTTTGACCATTATCTCACCTGATGGTAAGCGATGATGTGGCCGACGATGGAGCACGCTTACCTAGAAGTAAGCTATTCACTCTTGACTTAAAGACCCCTAAGTTGTAGCTATCAGGAAAGACAGACTCCGGCAGGGAATTCCACTCCTTAGCTGTAGGCATAATGAATGTGTTCCTAAAACGCTTTCTACTAATTGAAATCAAAAGAATTTCACACATTCTTCTTTTCTTACTTGCTACGCACTATTTTTACACATTGCTTTGTAATCTTTCCTTTTAATAATAATAATAATAATAATAACTCTTTATTTCAGGCTACTAAGGCCCATAGACACTATACATAAATAAAAATCTTAAAAATAATAAACTAATACATAATAACATTCTATTTTTATTTATTATTAAAACTACGTTGGGTCGGCGAAAAACCTTTTGCAGATTTGCTGGAAGAAACTTGAGAAATAAGCAGTATTTTCGTTTTGTGTTTGTTTGAAACTCCATGGACACTCTTTTAAATAATAGGTACGTTACAAATGTCTCGGTTACATATTTCTTGTACATACAAGATTACATATTAAGTTGCAAATTACTTGTATCTTAATGATTTCCAATCTTTCTTCCAATGTTTGCTTTAGGCGTGTGAGCGCGTAAAAATAGAAAACGAAAACTTGTACGATACGAGTATAATTAATTATATTTTTTATCTGCATACTTATCAATATTTTTACTGATTCTGTTTTCCATTATGTATTAGATTTGTAGATACTATTTGTACATGTTTTCTTGTACTTACACTTTAAGCCCATTTTTATGCATATTGTATTGAATTCCATATAAATTTATTCTTTCACTAAAGACTTCGTCATTGTGTAATTAACTTTCATAGGATTCGATTTAGTCACTGTTACCGCATTAAAATACCCGTTGGCTAATTGGAAAAAAGTCGTACAACCAGGTAATAAACTAAATACTTAATCATTAAATTTCGATTATATTTAAAATTCTTTCATTGTTCTTGTTCATAATCTTAATCATTTCTAAAAAAATAATTTCTATAAAAGTTAGTCAATACTTAGCCATAATAAAAACAATAAAAAAATAGCGGAAACAAATAAAAATAGAATGTTTAAAATAACTCGTTCCAACTCTCACAAAGGACAGCAACTATCAAAAATATAGATTCGGGTTATTTTTAAGACTTAATCTGATTCCGTCAACATCTCGTCCCAATCTCCTTTATTCCAAAAATAACATAATAATTACACTTATAACTAATCAATACTCATAATATTATTAAACTGAAGACTTTGTATGTATCTTTGTTTGAACGTGCTTAACTCAGGAAATACTACTTCGAATTAAAAAAATCTTTTAGTGTTAGGTAGCCCATTTATCGATGAAAACTACATAACACCATGCTACAACCAAAAAGAGTGAAACCGTGGCTAATGCTCGAAAAGTGGCAGTTAGAAATTTTAACATAAAAAATATAACAATACAGCAAATATTGAAATAGCATTATATAGAGTAAATTATATTAAAATTTGTCGAAATGTAAACTATGGTTGATTAATTCGAACAATAAAAAAAATATATAAAAAAAAGAATTTAGAAAATAAAATACATAAAAATTACTTTCGCAGTAGTGGTAGTAACTGCCAGCCTGACGGCCCCAGTGAGAAGAATCTCCTAACAATGCGACCCGTGTACATAGTACCGCTTTCTGAATCAAGCCTTTTATCCACCTGCCTAACAAAAGCCCTTTCAGATGCTGGTCTAGGCTCATTGCTATTGATCCTATGGCTGTCACGAATCACTACTATCGGAACAATAATCATATTTTACTTGTTGATCTCTACAGTTAAATCAATATCTTGTTGAATTGTTGAATTTTACAATATTGCGATTGGTGACTATTCTAGCGTTACAACAAGGTTTAGACAAAGTTTTGAATAATTAATAGTTTCTGTACTTTCTAGTTCTTTAATTTAAAACGGTTAAACATATAAAAACTGCTTGAAACAAAATTTCTAAAAAAAATGTTCTTTGGTGCTCTGCGATTTGGTGTAGTTACTGTTTATTTGCATTGCTAATAAATGCAAATACTTTCTAAACTATAGAATAAACTATGGAAATACGAAAATCTTTTTGAACCTTTAAATTTAAATAATTTAAAATGCGCACATGATATTTGTTACGATTTATAACGTAATATTCAAAATTTAAGCAGATAAATTTTAGATATCTCTGCCTGTAGAGGTAGAGGGAATATTTTTATCATCATGTTTTACAGCTTATGATTTAAAAAATCACGTTCCCAGTAGATATTCTATTGGTTTACTATGGATATTTAAAGACACTTTAATTCTTCATTAAATACTCAAAGACAAATTTAACAAAAAATGTTTCGTCCCCCACCTGTAAAGCTAGAACTACATTAGATCCATGCACATGTCTAACACGCTTGATTTGTACGTAGAATGACGTCGCGTGGCGTAGATCAAGTGTAGCTCTACAAGTCTAGTTTCCATATAAAATGAATGGAGACCGACGCGCCCAGATCGGCGTGTGTGGCTTACGTGTGCGCAATTAAGTTCTAGCTTAAATCCGCCCTATATAAGTTTATGTGTCAGTTTTTCCGTTTACCAAATTCTACTGGCCATTAAAGGGTTAAATTTATTTCTAAATTTTCAGCTTCTTATCTTTCATTCAGAGCTTTGGCCTCTTTTACAGTATTTTTGTTTTTTTGGTGTCGATAGTCCAAGCTAGGCCTTTCTCAACCTATGATGTGCTGTGCCTTAAGGTGTGAAATCATCAAAAAAACTTTTTTCGCTCTGTTTGGAGCTAAAGGGAATGTCAGACTTTTCGGTTTAAAGATATTTATTCCCATAAAGAACACAAATAGTTCACTTAAATATGAGATTACAAACAAATCATGCAGTTATTATAAAGCACATCGTGACTCCGTGAGTCGATTTAGATAAAAAATAACGAAAATTACACTTATATAGGGTTCTAAAGAATTTAAGTAGGTACACATGCTTTGTTATAAAATTTCAGACACATAAACTATAAACATTTTTTTAAAGATATTTGTACTTCTTACAATAATTAACCATATCATTTGGTAATTTATATAACACCGCTCCCTCGTATAAAATCTTTTTCTTCCCGTAATTGGTTCTGGGTGGTCTGAGTTCTAGCTTGTTACGGTTCTACTTTTACTAACTAAGACTTACCCGTGTTCCATCAATCGCTTTTAGCCTTTCCAGAGTCACGGTAACTCTTTCGATCATATGCGCAGAATTCGATGATACCTTGAAACCTTTTCTATTGTGTTTACAAAGTTAATAAGGTGCCTCCCACGGTTCGAAACTTACCTATAGATAGATACTCGTAGTTAGACTTACACATTAATCAATTAATTATCCACAATTAAGATCCATCAGTGTCTGGAGGACAAACGTTACCTACTTTTTAGGGTTCCGTAGCAAAATGGCAAAAACCGGAAACCTTATAGATTCGTCATGTCTGTCTGTCTGTCCGTCCGTATGTCACAGCCACTTTTTTCCGAAACTATAAGAACTATACTGTAAAAATTTGTAAGTAGATGTATTCTGTGAACCGCATTAAGATTTTCACACAAAAATAGAAAAAAAAAAAACAATAAATTTTTGGGGTTCCCCATACTTAGAACTGAAACTCAAAATTTTTTTTCATCAAACCCATACGTGTGGGGTATCTATGGATAGGTCTTCAAAAATGATATTGAGGTTTCCAATATCATTTTTTTCTATACTGAATAGTTTGCGCGAGAGACACTTCCAAAGTGGTAAAATGTGTCCCCCCCCCCCTGTAACTTCTAAAATAAGAGAATGATAAAACTAAAAAAATATATGATGTACATTACCATGCAAACTTCCACCGAAAATTGGTTTGAACGAGATCTAGTTAGTAGTTTTTTTTTAATACGTCATAAATCGTAAACCGCAATTCACCTTTCAAGTTGGTACGAAACCCTAAGTGCGCGAGTGCGACTCGCACTTACCCAGTTTTTATTCACGTAAGAAGGTATCTGTATGTATATAATTCTTCTGTACGTGTGTTTGTCACCTAATTCCTCTGATAAAACTTTGTGTGTATATTTGAGTGGACCTCTGAATGGTTTGAAAATACATTTGAACCCGATAGGTGGCGCTAGCTGGTAGTAATCGGGATCGGTATTTTTTTTTGTGGTTAAAAGTCAGCTTGCAGGTAGGACAACATCTGTCGAGACTACTAGTATAAATATAGTATTTTACCTGTTGCAATATCGTTGCTAGGTATTTACTTATTATAATCTATTTTGTTATTTAAATTGTATTTAACGATTACAAAATAGTTTTCAAATATTTTATTTTTAATTTTAAGACAACTTTTGGTCCACATTATATGTTAGTACCTACTTATTTCTATGTTAGTTCATACATTACATCACACTGTTTTTATATTCTTCCCATAACAAATTACATAATTATTAAATTCAAATTCATTAAATTAAATTACAATTGTCACTAAATGAATTAAATGTCTTAGAATAAAGCTTAAAAATGTCAATAGATAAAATATCAATAAATTAAATGGCATGGAAACAAAAAAATTAAATGTTATAGAATAATAAAAATAAAATTTTATGGCATGATGTTATTTTATTAGATTGCAAATCAAAGAATTTGATTTGAATGTTAAAGTTAAACTTCATTTGAACACAATGAAGTTTTAAATATTTTGCTTGCAGTCCCGTTTTATATAAGCTGTAAGTTGTTTATGAATATGATATTCTGAAATCATCATCACCATTTTTTTTATTTTGGGTTGGCGCGCAACATGTATTTTAATTTATAAAAATTTAAAAAGAAAATTTACTTACTGCTTTTCTTTTTTTGAATAAAATGTTTATTACGAATTTTAAAACTATTTTAAACTGATTTGAAATTATTATTTTTATGATTACTTAATATCATATTTTTTTAATTAATCGTTAGTTTAGCTTATTCTTCAACAGGCGCCTTCTCTAAAGTTTTCTATACTAATCTGTCTAAAAATCTCCACATTCATCCACATAGACAGTCACCTACATCCAGTAATATTAACTATTGTAACACAAACAAATAATTTCCTTTGAAATTATATTTTAGACTTCTTATTTATATTTCTCACGAGTTATTGTAATAATATTGGACATTGACCGATGTACAGTAAGTAATTAAATATGAATTCAGAACATGAAACATTGGAATATTTACAGAGTAGTGTTTACAAAGAGTCCACAGTGATATTTTTTCCTTATTAATTGTATAGACGGAAGGTAAACCAAAGACTATTAATTAAACAAGGATAATATAGTAAATTATTCAACATACACCTAAACGAACTTCAGAGATTTGAATCAAAGTTCATCTTTTCATGTTGTGCTAGGTATGTCTATGTCACACATAATTAAAACAGTTTTAATTTCACATAACTGAAATGTTTTTTAGCATATACAACACGGAAGTAACTTGTTGATTACTTGTTGATTATTTACTTTTAAAATAATGCACTTCCTTATATGTATAAGGAAGTGCATTATTTCAGTTACTTTACCCAATTTGAAAATTAAGTTACAAATATAATTCTAGTACTGACATTTTACTTAAATGCACTGTATTATGTTACAGGTTGTATAGTTTTGGTCAAGCATCGGCATTAAATTCATAAATTTAATGCCGATGTTGCCGGACATCTAAACACAGAAAATCTTTACCGAGAGCCAGATTTATGAACACACCAAAAAGAAAAATAAACACTTCAAATCATAAAGGTTGGGACAGTTAACGTTTAGTTTTAATTTCACATAACTGAAATGTTTTTTAGCATATACAACACGGAAGTAACTTGTTGATTACTTGTTGATTATTTAATCTGAAATAATGCACTTCCTTTTATGTATAAGGAAGTGCATTATTTCAGTTACTTTACCCAATTTGAAAATCAACTTACAAATATAATTCTAGCACTGACATTTTACTTAAATGCACTGTATTATGTTACAGGTTGTATAGTTTTGGTCAAGCATCGGCATTAAATTCATAAATTTAATGCCGATGTTGCCGGACATCTAAACACAGAAAATCTTTACCGAGAGCCAGATTTATGAACACACCAAAAAGAAAAATAAACACTTCAAATCATAAAGGTTGGGACAGTTAACGGGACAGACACGTACACAGGGACGGGACAGGTACGGTTAGGTTTGGTTTTTATCTTTTAATCATCTCAATTTTGATAATTCTGTGAAAAATGAGCGAGAAATTTCATCAAAACGAAATTACGATGAAAAGGGACCATGACGTGTGGTCCAACCAGATTGTTTTAAAGTAGTTTAAGGAAATTAAACCACTTTCGTAAAATTATTCGGTAACTGTGTCAGTTATAAGTAGTTATTTCAAGTGCATTCCAGTTCCAAAAACACAATTTACTTAAAGTAACATCGAGAGACTGGAACAATTTGCCTGCTGCGGTCTTCCCATCCGATTATAATTTGGGTGTCTTCAAGTCTAGAGTGAATAGGCTCTTAATAAACTAGTGCGCCTCACCATCAACGAAAAAACAATAAATTTACTTAAGATAACATCGAGGGACTGGAACAATTTGCCTGCTGAAAACAACCAAATTATAATCGGATGAGAAGACCTCATCCGATTATAATTTGATTGTCTTCAAGGCTAGAGTCAATAGACTCTTAATAAACAAGTTTACCTCACCATCAACGATTGCATCACTGCTTACGATCAGGTGGGATCGGAGTCAAGCAAAAATAATATAGTATATTATTATATCAAATAAAAAATAAAAAAACTAACCTGCATCGCTCTCGAACTCTCCGAAAAATCCACTGAATAACATCGGTTGTCGTACTTCTCTATGAAAACGTAGCTAAGTCCCTGAAAAAAAAAAGAATAGTCTTTAAGAAAATTAAAAAGGCTTGCGTTTAACCCTTTAAACGCAAGGGGGTCCAATATACCACAGTGTCTCAAGACGAAAGTCTATGACCAGTGTGTGTTGCCAGTGATGACATATGGCTCCGAAACGTGGTCGCTTACAATGGGATCAATCAGAAGGCTTAAAGTCACTCAAAGGGCAATGGAAAGGGCTATGATCGGAGTTTCCTTGCGTGATCGCGTAAGAAATGAAGATATCCGCAGGAGAACCAAGGTTACAGACATAGCCCGAAGAATCGCCAAACTTAAGTGGCAGTGGGCAGGGCACATTGCTCGCAGAACAGATGGTCGATGGGGACGAACGGTTCTGGAATTGCGACCACGTACCGGAAGACGCAGCGTTGAAAGGCTTCCCACAAGGTGGACCGATGACCTGGTAAGGGTCGCGGGAATCCGATGGATGTGAGACGCACAGGACCGGTCATTGTGGCGACATTTGGGTGAAGCTTATGTCCAACAGTGGACGTCTTTCGGCCGAAATGATGAATAGCTTCTATGGGAATATCGTAATAACATCATAATCACGTAAGAGCGGTCGTATGAAAATGTACCTCGAAAAGGACGCTCTTAAGTTTATACAGTGTACCTAACTATCCAATTTGGCTATCACAAAAATCTGAAGATTCTCTTTCTTAAAAATTAAAAATCAATTATGCCCAACTGGTTATTTAAAAGACCTCTAAAGCCAAATATGGAAGTGCATGGTGACGGTAAAAAAGTCTCATTTAATTGTTTTACTATATTGTCGAAGGTAGGTGTGTCAGAATAAAGAAGCTACAACTGGATTTTAAAACAAGTTTCTTTTTTCAATGATTAAGTAAGTTGGGATGATATTTTTAACCATTAAGGTCAGTTTTATAACTTTAATAAAGTTTAAAACTACTTTCTTATACACCGTTGACTACGTTTACTTATAACAATATAATTATAATATTATGATACTCCACAAATTTCACACAACGTCATCTAGTCTCAAACTAAGCAGAGTTTTAAGTGCTATGAGTAGGTACTAGACAACTAATAAACATATTTCTATATTTCTAAATACGTAAATATTATAGATAAATTTCACCCAGACACAGAACAAATGATCGTGCTCATCACACAAACATTTGTCCTGGGTGGGAATCGAATCCACGACCTCTAGTATAGCAGTCACAGCCACTAACCACTAGACCAACAGGCCAGTCATATAACGATTCAGACTACCTCCATGGGAGAAAAATATGAGATTACGACAACACAGAAATTATAATAATTATGACATTACAATTTGACGTCTTGGCCTGTGCTGTGCATAGTTGACCATCCTTTACATTCCAGGACTCCTTCTTTGTGCCTCAGAAAGCACACACAGCTGAAATTTTTGCACCAGTCTTGTATTGCCTGCATCGAATAAATGCTATTCTGTTCTATTCTATTATATTCTATTCTTGCTAGAGATATCGCGCTACTCAGGTACTTAGTTATGGAAGTCTGGGACTTTGGAATCACAGGCGCTCAGAGTGGGGACTCTGCTCGCCCGTCAAATGATTCCAGGGAAGACGGTGACTCAGTGATCACGTGCTGCCGTGCACAGTGATGCTCAGGGGAGACCGTTGTACAGTCTCCTCAGGGATGTGCTGTAACAGGGTTTCCAGAGGGGATTCTGGAGTAGTCTTCTTAGAGGTAATGGAGCCCCTTCTATATGCTGATGGTGATCACCGAGGTGGTTTTAGTGAGGTAAAAATTCCACACTCCCCGGACTTATCTCCGAATCCCCAAAGTGTGGGCGCCTTTTGAAGGTTTCCACTCGAAAACAAAAAAAAAATATGTTTGTGGAAGACAGATAGTCACTCCCTTAAAAAAAACTCGTAAATTTAGCTGAATTCAGTTAGATTAGAAGCCGATTCCAAAATACTTGGGAAAAGACTAAGGGTCACCGTACACGGATCACCGGCCACATCCACAAAACGCCGCCATCGGCATATTTCCTATAGTTTTCATACATTTTATATGGATTAGCCGCACACGGTTGACGCCGGTGGCCGCCACACGCTTCAAATCGCCGCTGTTCGCTTCTTGTGACCCGCACTGGTCACTAAACGCCGATACAAAACGCTGTCACACGCCACTCGCGCATTTAAACCTTCTTTGTCTGAGTCCATTATGACAATGCGCGTATGGGTTAAAAAAAGTAGCAGCCACCGGCCACAAGTAGCTGTCGCGCGCTTCAGCTTCCTTTGTGGCCGCATCTAGCTTCTCGTGGTGGTGTCTGTGGCTGTCGCGTGTGGTCCGCGTGTGGCGACCCTAAGCAGATTGGTGGCATTAGTTTAAAAATAGTACTTACTATACAAGTGATATAAACACTCATGATGATCTGGAACACATTGTAGGCCATCACCACATGCTTCAAGTTGTACGGCTTCTTATCCTTCATGTATCGAGGCCCAGCTTTAGTGCAGAAGTAGAGGTATGTAGCTAGTATTGTGAGGAGAGGACCAGGTCCTGATACAAGCCACCAGTCTTTTGTCCGAGGATCTAGAACAAGAATAAGGACATCCATGAGATCTTTAAAGGCACATCTTTACATATGTTATTCTTCTTTACGTGTGTTTGACACTTAACTTCTCCTAAACGGAATGACCGATTTGAATGAAATTGTGTGTGTATATTTAAGTGGGTGAAAAACATTACATTAATAATAAATAATTATAAAATCGTTTTTTTTTTTTTGGTCATTTAGATACTATTTAAATAATTTAATACTCAGTTACAAACAAATATTTTACGTAAGAGCACAAATAAAATCCGAACTGCTGCCTGCATTAAATACAACATGAATCATTTTATTAAAATTCGTCATCACTTAAATTTGCCGTATGTCAACACTTTCTAATATTTAATCCTTATACTATCGAATAATATAATGCATCATTTTTTAAATCAACGGGTTTGACTCTGACTGACCAGGAATATTGTTTATTTATTAACAAATGATGCAGTCATAGTTTTATTAAAATTGGGCTATAAAACAAGTATTTTAGAAGTAATATAAAAGAAAAGGGAGTTAGTGATAGCGTGACAGGACAGAAAGGAGGTAAAAAACGTGTTGCGCTGACCCCAAATAAATCGGGACAAGGACAGAAAGATGAATAATTTCCGATTTACCCATCAACGACATCTTGTAAAATTCAGCCAAAATGTAAAACTAGCTTGTTACCGTGTTAGCGTTCCCGTGGCCTATCTACGCCACTTATAAACCAAAGACCATCAGCTATATTATATCTAGCCTTCTATCAGAAAAATATTTCTTTTCTAATTGGATCAGTATTGTTAGAGGTTATCTTTTACATACATTGGTATGTATAATTATAATATGAATTGGCTTATGCATATGGTATATTAATAAACAAACAGTTTAACTGTACCTCTTTATAATATGAGTTGAGATAAGATTAGAAAAGTGATTTGATGTGTGAGTGTCTTCAGATCTGCCTACAGTCTTTGACTAGTCGGTGAATAAGGGCGTAGGTAAAGGATAAGTAGGAAGGTAAATAGTCAATGGGAACAATTAATGCTTTTGTAAAAATAAAACCTAAAATAATAACAATCCTAGTTTGCAGCTGGATCAAGTTGGCTTTATTCAGAAAGTAATGTTACTAGACACGGCTCGTCATGTTTGAAGGAGCCCAGACCGCCGCCTGCTGGTAGCTTGGAATCTGTTCCCGATACCGGTTGAATACTATTTTTCATAAATTTATATTTTCCATTCAAATATTCAAAAATGTAACTATAAACGGATTTATGCTGGTTGGCAAATTTCAGAATGCAACTCACGTTTTGGTTAAATTACGACTCATTGAAAAAAATATAATTATAAATTGACTTATCCGTCTGTTGCATTTCTGACGAAAATTAATTTATTAAAATATGCTTGCACTAAAAAATAAAGTCGATTGATTTGATGTACCTATCCGTAGGTTGGTGAATCATTGTTATTATGTTGACGATTATTATATTATGTAACAAAAATTGGAAATGGTACTCACCTGACAATTCCTCAAATACATAATGATATCCTTGCAGCGCTTGCTGAACCACTGCCATTTTTCAGAAAAATAGTTTTTTTTTAATATCCTCAAAAAACACTTCAAATTGGCACAGTTTTATTCACTTTCCTAAAGTTACTAGATTTATTTATCCTTATTTAGAAATAAACGCGAAATTGTATCCACTTATCTAATAGCACCGACCCTGCCTGCGCAAGCGTCTCTCACTGACTAACAACGATTAAGATATTTTAAGTTTTATATTTCCCACAGCTGTATGGGAGATCGCACGAGTACTTAACAAATATTTTATGCTATTATTTGGTTTAGAGAATGGTCAAAATATTTTGTTTACTTTGTATGTTGTTTTATTTGATATTATAAAATCCAATTAGATATTTAAAACCTATGGAAAAGTTGACTATGCGCATTATAAATAATTCTTGAATCATTAACTAGAGAAATTATGTTTTAGATTACAGTGCTTGTAATTGATAAATTGCATACACTAATCTCAAGTAGTTTTGTTCATTGATTTGGTATCTCTGTAAATAGTTAAGTAGTTGTGTAGTACCAAAAAAATAAAACTATTATCTAATATATAAAATAAAAATGGTATTAAAGTGTAGTTTATTATCGAACTCCTCCAAATCGGATTGACTGATTTTTACGAAATTATCGGTGTATATTTGAGTTGTAGGCAATTTTTTACTCTCCTATCACCCCCTCAAAATTTTCTTCAAAATTTATATGCCAGGACTTTTGCTAGTACAATATACCCACTCTCAATAGCTTTTTTTATTTATTTTTTATTCTTGATTGGTTCACGCTTGACCGCTATCTCACCTAGTATTTATTTAATTGATTTAAACTAGTGATGCAATCGTTGACGGTGAGGTGCACTAGTTTATTAAAAGTACATATATCTACTATTATTTAAATGAACTGAAATATAACTTGAATAGTGTTGATTTACTTCCAACTAACATTATTGAATAATTTTATCGCTACTTGAATGGAACAATAATCATTTCCACTTTTCCTGTTATTTGTAGGTCATTAGATGTTAATTGGTTATTACAAATTTATTCGGACAGGGAATCAATAGACCAGGCAAATGTTTGTCTAGGAGAAAAATAAAATAAAAAAAAACTCTTGGATTATCTTCAGTTAATCTATTGCTCAACTGAAGATAATATAAGTCAAGTGGTTTTTTTTTTCATAAAGGGCATAGGTAGAGCAGTGGGGGCCCAGTGGTCCCGTGGTTCAAACCCAGCCAGGCGCATGACTTTGTGTAATTTATTTCATTACCACTGCTCTCTAAACGGTGAAGGAAAACATCGTGAGGAAACCGACATCTCTTAGAACCAAAAAATTCGAAGACATGTGACATCCACCAACCCGCACTAGGCCCGTGTGGTGGATTACGGCCCTTTCCCACTCCTAGAGAATAGGTCTGAGTCCCAGCAGTGAGAGCATTATATTATAAGGCTGATTATGTTAAGCAATAAAAACTATGGGATACATTGTACGTAAAAAACTGTTGTCTGATAGAAAACCCTGAAAACAGTTTTATTTCTTAATAGCTTGTGCCAGTGGTTTCCCCTGCGTCATAGTAAGTTTGTCCATACAAACTTTGGACCCCCGTTTCATCCCCTTTGGGGGTGAATTTCGGAAAATGCTTTCTTATCCTTTGTATAATGTTACCGGCCGAACCAGATTTTAGGATGAACTAGTTTCGCCTAGGCCTAATCCGCGGTGTTAGTCCAAGAGCGAGCGACGCGAGATCGGAATTTTAGGGCACCGTGACACGGACAGGTTAGGTTAGAAGGCTAAGGCGGGTGCGGAGCGAAGTGGAGCTCCCGCCTTAACCTTCGCGGTTATTTTTTTTATAACAAACCAGAAATAAGAGCCGCGTGGAGCGGGGCTTCGCGCCTGTAGGGAGAACTGGCTTGGCCTAGGCGAAACTAGTTTACCCTAAAATCTAATTTGGCCGGTAACATATAGGTACATCATAAAAGAAACTTCATAGAATTCTAGGTGCAAGTGTTTGGGCTGGGCGTTGCTTAGTCAGTGAGTGAGTCAGGACTTTGCCTTTTAAACAACATTACTTTTATGCGAAACCCGAAACACGTGTCTAGTATTTTTATGTAAAGAATCTATGTACAAAATTTTATGACTGTATCATGAAAAATCACAAAGTTATAAGCTTGTTACGTTCCCTGGTTGTTCGCACAAATACATGATCACCAGGCCATCTAGGTTACTCAGGGGTTGTTTTGCTCCCGCACCCAGATGTGCGCTGGCGCCTAATGCCTGCTATGACCTGCCGTGACCTATGTTGTCCTTAGTGTCGGCAGTATCCAACTTGTGACCTTTTTTAAATATTTTTGGGAAAAAATATAACATGGTGTAAAAATTTTTGGAATCGATTTAGTAACTGATTCTGAACAAAGTATATTCTGGTTTCGAATACAATAAAAATAATGTTTTATATATTATACAGATTACCTAACTTCTGCCAGTTTTCCGTGAAATTAAAAAAAAATAACCTACTTTCTGTCCCAAAGTATGGTCATTTTGGAGAGAGAAAGTATAGTATATGCTATTCCAGAACATGTTCTATAAATCTGCCAATTTCACCCAAATCCATTCACCTATTTGAGTGTGAAGGAATAAGAAACATAAAATATATACAAACTTCCGCCTTTATTATATTTATTTCTTTATTGTTTTTAAATGAATTTCTTCTACTACAGCTTAACAAATATTAATTTATTTGCACAATGTGGTTTCAAGACTCGAATACAGGACCAATATCATAGATTTATATCAGAATATAATACCTTTGTCTCTGCATAACCTTTAGAATAGATTTGATGATTTGAATGATGTTGTGAATGACTGGTCTGCTAGTCTAGTGTTCAGTGGCTCTGATTGCTATGCTGGATGGAGGTCATGGGTTTGATTCCCACCTAAGAAAAATGTTTGTGTGATGAGCACGATCATTTGTTCTGTGTCTGAGTGTAATTTATCTATAATTAATATGTCTGTCTTTAGAAATATATAAGTATGTTTGTCAGTTATCTAGTAATAATAGCACAAGCTCTGCTTAGTTTGGCACTAGATGGCGTTGTGTGAAAGTCCTGAAATATTGTTATTTAAAAGTGCGCTTTACTTCGATTGATACAATTTTATCTTATTACTTCTTACAGGTATATATGTCATTATTTTCACAACTCTATAATAGCTGTTCTATATTTTCTGAAGAAAACACTGTGTATATTTCAATATTGTTTACGCACCTATTTTTATTATTCAGCATAGGTAATAGGGTATTTTTAAAACATGACTGGCATACCAGAAAATATGTGTGTATGTATTGAGCGGCTTTCTTGAGCATTCAAAAGTATTAGCATAAACTATTACTACTCTTTATTGCGCAGTAATTTAGTGTAGCAGTATGCGTTTCTGTTAACGTTTTCTTAGAATTATGCCTTTTATTTTGAGAACTAATTTGTTATGTATTAGTTACCATAAATTAACCATAAGACCTGCTGTATGTATCTAAAAAACACACTAATGAATATTTTGATTTGACTTTGACTATTCTATTTAAGAGGGTCATTTTTTACTCGACTAACGTCAACATCGAACATGGTTTAAAGGCTTGTTACTTCATCTAACGCAATCCAACGCGATGTTTGACGAAAAGGCAACGTGAAGAAAAAAGAGAGATAACGCCTGAAAACTTTTTCTTCTTTTACAAAACTTGTTTCAGGAAATACGTATTTTTTTAAACAATTAAAAGTTTTTGAAAAAAATTGCCTTCATTCAGAATCTTGATTCTATTGTTATACTTTTTTGACTTTTTTAAATTTTTGAGTAACTTATGAAGTGTCAAAGGTCATGCAAAATAGCAAATTTTCAGAGGTCTTTACTGAATTAGTTTTACACAAATTTATAAATTGATTTCAATAGAAGATACTAGATAATATCCACAAGATACTGTGTTTCCAAAATATCTAATGAAAAATGTGTAATAACGTCATAATCGCGTAAGAGCGGTTGTATGAAAAACAGTGAAAATGTATGTCGAGTTGCATCTCCTTAAGTGGGGAACAAGCAAGCGGCTCACCTTATCATAGTATCCACTACTTATGACCATGACAGGGACACTATCTCAGACACTAATCTGCATGGTTCTCACACGATTTGACCGTTACATGTTTGCTGGCTTTAAAAGAGACTAACTTTTTTTTAGCTTGTTTCTCTGTTTCTTCTCAGGTTAGTCAGCAAGGAAACACCACACTCGTATAGTATAAACTGACGAAAAACCTGACGCGTAAAAGTGTCTTTTAAAAACTTATTCGCAAAATAAATATCATTTAACATTTATGTACTCTATAATCTAACTTTTAAGGATCTTTTCAAAGAAAACTAACCAACTAATTCTTAAACTATTGGTGTGACTACAAGACTTTTTGTGCAGATATAACATAATCAATCTTATAGTGCTCCCAAAGCTGGGACTCTGGCCTTCTGTCTAGGCTGTAATCTACCTCGCAGGCCTAATACAGTTAAGTGAATTGTTGGATATTTGTACCGAAAATACAGATTAAATTAAATAAGGAATAAACTCTTTGCTTCATAAGCTTACGTAAACCCCATAGATTTTAATTTATTTTGAAAATTATCTTTCGTAATTTTTGACCGTTATTTTGTTTGTTTTTATTGCATATTTTATTATTGATAAGCTTGACCGCTATCTTACTTATGGTAAACAATGATGTGGTCGACGTTAGAATACGCTTATCTAGCAGTTACCTATTCGCTTTTAACTCTCTTTTCGCACTTTTTACACAGCTTAGCTATTATAATTAACACAATTCCTATGAAAACTTTTACTAGGATTAGTTTTAGAGATTTATCTACAAATTGATCTTATTTTCTTGAAAAACGATTATATTAATTGATTTATTAGTTATGCAAACACATTTTAAGTCACATTGACAATATAGGTTTTTTCTTTTTAAATTGTGATTCCGATACAGATTTAATATGATAAATTGTGAGTTTATTTTAGTAACAACCTCATTTTTGAAATAAGGGTCGGGACAGAATAGATTTATCCATACTAATATTATAGAGAGAAAAGATTTGATTTTTTTTTTTCTGTGGGAAAATCATCTTATGCTTTACTCATGAACGGGGCGTTCATGAGTAAAGCATAAGATGGTTGAAGATGATAGAGGTCAGACTTTTACTGACTAAAAACCCACTCCTGTTCCTTCGTTGCCATTCGTACCAGGGCCGAGTCTTCCTTTCAGAATCAGACCCTTGGCCCCAGTAGGCTTCGACCCTGCTAGGCCCCTACAGTTGCTGACATCTCCCCGTCGACAACTTGGGCTCGATCCGGACGATTACCGGACAGTCGGACGGCGAGCCACCCATTGCTCGCCGTCCGCAAGCCTGCGCCTACGATGGCCGGAAATCGGGATCGGAATCCCGGCGGCGATTGGGGCGTGAGGACCGTTGCCTCACGCGATCGGCCGCCTCCTTTGCTAGCATTACTGCTTCGCAGAAGGAGGCGACCGCCTGCCACTCCTCCTCGCTCCGGACCATGGCCTGTACCAAGGCCCGGCGCGAGAGATCGCCGCCGCCGATCACCCCCACGAGGACACGGCGTTGCTCTGCCCAAGCGGGGCACACCTCCACCGTGTGCTCCACCGTGTCCTCCGGGTGGTCCACACAATGGTGACACCCGGGCGTTTCTTCCGCACGAATCCGGTGCAGGAACCTCCCGAACTTACCATGTCCGGTGAGGACCTGCGTCATGCGGAAGGTAAGGACGCCGTGTTGCCTTTCCAGCCACTCCTCAAAGAGGGGACTTACCGCCATAATTATGGCGTGCCCATTTGTTTGTATGTTACGATTCAACTCAAAAATTACTTGACTGAATTCAAAAATTCTTTCACCATTAGAACGTTACATCTTTACTGAGTAACATGGGCTATTTATTTTCTATTTTCATGCGGGCGAAGCCAGTGGCAAAAGTTAATGATTTTATGTCCTGAATCTAGCGGGCCCAACTGACGTTGTCCAGCGTGGAACATGGTATTAAAAAAAAATCTGATCGCAGCGCCATCTACCGGGCCTAATTGTGAATCTCAACCATCCAATGACCCACTCGAACATAAAAATCTTTCTAGCGGTATAGAATGGGATCATGAGTAGGTAAAGAATAAGTAGGTATAGATGAATCCTCTTTATATGTATGTTTATACAAAGAGAGCGGATCTAATCAGGAATAACGATATCCGCAGAAGAACTAAGGTGACCGACATAGCCCGAAGAATCGCCAAACTTAAGTGGCAGTGAGCAGGGCACATTGCTCGCAGAACAGATGGTCGTTGGGATCAAAAGGTTCTGGAGTGGCGACCGCGCACCGGAAGACGAAGCGTTGGAAGGCCTCCTAAAAGGTGGATCTGGTAAGGGTTGAGGGAATCCGATGGATGTGAGACGCACATGACCGTTCATTGTGGCGATACCTACTTGGGGGAGTCCTATGTCCAATAGTGGACGTCTTTTGGCTGAAATGATGATGATGATGATGATACAAAGAGAAACAAGGCATTTTGCGACTTTTTAAAAGCATTGTATAATTAGACCACCTATTTAATTAATGGTGACTAATACCGTCTCAGAAGTGACACCAAAATATGTCATTACGTGAATCTGTAATACATTAATTATTACCATTATTAATGAGTAGTCATTAATTTATAATTATCTAGAACTATTTTTAGTATATTGTAACTAAATAATCATCGCACAGGTCGATAAACAGACTGGCCAGTTGGTGTAGTGGTTAGCCTTGACTGCCATGCCGCAGGTCGTGGGTTCGATTCCCATCCAAGACAAATGTCTGTGTGATGAGCACGATCATTTGTTCTGTGTCTGGCTGTAATTTATCTATAATATGTTTTTTTTAGGGTTCCGTACATCAAAAGGAAAAAATGGAGCCCGTATAGGATCACTTTGTTGTTCGTCTGTCTGTCTGTCAAGACCCTTTATCTCGGGAACGCGCGGAGGTATCGAGTTGAAATTAAAATCAAACTTCTGAGTTAACGAAAAAAAAGATACGGCCGTATATGTCGCAAAAAACGTATATTTCGACACTCTCAAGGGAATCAAAATTCATAGGGTACTTCCGTTGACCTAGAATTCTGAAATTTGGCATGAAGTAAGTTCTCATAGCATGGCTCCGCCATGGGTGGGGAGAGTGTTCCCCTCGAGCGGGGAACAGAGCACTCACCACACCTTCCACAAGCTGGGGCCGGAAACTCTGTGGCAGTGGGGGAGCCAAGAGGTGGAACTTATTCCGCACCACTTGGTAGAGGCGTCCTCACGGGTCGCTGTTCCAACCACACCGCTTTATCTCTGCTCGGAGGGTGCGCTTGTCACTCTGTATCCCTCGTACTTATCTACAATATGTGTGACTGTATGTATTTAGAAATATTTAAGTATGTTTATCAATAGTCCAGCCCCCCTAGCCAAGTTGCAAACGATAAACGTGAACGCTTAGTAATCTCCAATAGACTTTCAACTTTATACCTAAGAGCATAAAGTTGAAAATCTATTAAAGACTACTACTAGCGTTAGCGACCGGAACGAATGAAAACACTATGTAATCTTCAATAGATTTTCAACTTTATATCCAATAATATAAAGTTGAAAATCTATTAAAGACTACTGAGAGTTTACGTTTATCGTTTGTGACTTGGCTAGGGGGGCTGCTTCGCTTACCAAGATCGCTCTGCACATAGGTGATCGTGAATTTTGCAGTTTTCTGATAATTAAAGTATCTTATTTCTTCTTCTTTTTGGGTGGATGGGCCGCTGCATAAACAATCTGGCCAAATGGGGATTTTTTTTCGGTGTAGAAATCCTCACGGATGTTCTCCACCATGGGGAGGGTGGAAGGGTCTGTCAAATACTTACTGACTAAAACTACCCCGGTGTTCCCTCGTACACTTGTGTTGGGGGCTGCGGGGGCAGTTTATCTTCCTCTACCCCAGACTAGTGTAGACCCAGTCCCCGCAGGTCTCGTCATGTATTAGAAAGTGGCTCTACTATGCGTCTAAGAGTCCTCTCTTACGCGCTCCGGCGCGTGGAACACTACGCGTCATCATCTCGGGTCCGGAATCATGGGCCGATGGATGTCCCCTAATTCTAAAAAACAAATTAAATTATGGAAAATACTCCCGGGACAAAAATATTGCATAGCATCTTCTTCTTCCTGCCCTTATCCCATATTACTTGGGGTCGGCGCAACACGTCTTTTTCTTCCATTCTCTCCTGTCACCCGTCACACTATCACTAACTCCCTTTTCTTTCATATCACTCCTCACACAATCCATCCATCTTTTCTTTGGTCTCCCTCGCCCTCTCCAAAAATATTGCAAAGCATAATCATTCTTCTAATGTTCCCAATGTTGGGAATGTTGAGTCTCTAGGAGAAGGAAAAGTCGTAATCCACCACGATCGGCCATTGCTGGTTGGTAAAAAATATCGTGCTATGTGCTATTCGACGTCTTTATGTCGATACCGTTATCGGCCCACGCTGAAAACCAGCGCCGTAGACTCATCGCAATTTGCGTGTGGTCACGGCATTATGCTGAGCGTTCGGCCGTTTTGCGCGGATGTGGCGCATATTAAATTTCTTTCACATAATATACTTATAATTTGCTAGTTCTAAATTTGCGCCTTGTTCCGCCAAATAAAATGTTTTCCTTTCTTTCTTTCTTTCTATTCCAGAACATGCTCTACCCGTGTGCCAGTTTTCATCCGAATCCATTTATATAATACTGGCTTCTCCCAGCGACTTCGCCCGCGTGAAAATAGGTTTCTCCATACAAACTTTGGACCCCGTTTCGTCCTTTTAGTGGGTGAGTTGTGGAAAATCCTCTCTAAGGCCCGTATTACAGAACCTTACTCAAGTACTACTTAAACTGCGTTCAACCGATTACTGCTTGAGCGGAGAATCTCGACTTAAGCGTTCAGTTTATTTTAGAACTATACTCAAATTCAAATCAAACGAAACTACGCTTGAGTAGAGATTTTGATCTCTGATTTAAATCCACAACAATTTCCATGAGATTCTATGCTCAAGCGTGGTCTCGACTACACTTGCGAAAACAAAGATCAAATCTCGCCTCAAGCAGAGATTCTGAGCTGATTGTGCTTTTAAAATAAGGACACATTGAGTGGAGCTCACTCAAGCACTGTTCTATAATACGTAAAAAATGTCATTGTAAAGTGACACTGCTCAGGTGATTATTGATTGTAGTTTCTCTGTTCAAGTCAAGTTCTAAAATGAGAACTCCAACTGAGACTCGTTTTAAGTAATGCTTGAGTCTTGATTGTAGTTCTGTAATACGGGCCTTAGTGCTCGCCTACGTCATAAAAAGAAACCTTATGCAAAATTTCACGTTCTTAGTCCCAGTAGTTTCGGCTGTGCGTTGATATGTCAGTCAGTCAGTTTCTTTTTTTATATATAAGGACTAGTTTTTACCAGCAGCTTAGCCCGCGTGAAAATAGAAAATAAATAACCTGTCTCAAAGTAGCACTCTGGGATAAAGCAGCATTCTACTGGTTAAAAAAACTATTAACAAACACATGAAATACATAATTATCTTTCCTCTTTATAATAATATTATAATATTAGTGTCTACACTAGCTGCCCCCCTAGCTAAGTCACAAACGATAAACGTAAACTCTCAGTAGTCTTTAATAGATTTTCAACTTTATGTTATTGGATATAAAGTTGAAAATCTATTGAAGATTACATAGTGTTTTCGTTCGTTCCGGTCGCTAACGCTCAGTAGTCTTTAATAGATTTTCAACTTTATGCTCTTAGGTATAAAGTTGAAAATCTATTGGAGATTACTAAGCGTTCACGTTTATCGTTTGCAACTTGGCTAGGGGGGCAGGGCTGATCCGACAAACATTCTTCTGCCATATAACATATCGAAATAAAAAAACCGGGCAAGTGAGAGTCGGACTCGCGCACTGAGGGTTCCGTACACACTTATGTACCTATGAAGCAACAAACTTTTCCAAATCACAAGTTTTTTTTTGTGACGTAACTTCAAATTTTCCTTTACTTGTGCTATGAGAGTTTGCTTCATGACAAATTTCAGGATTCTTGGTCAACGGGAAGTACACTATGAATTGCCATTACCTTGAGAGTGTCGCAATACACGTTTTTTACGACATAAACGGCCGTAACTTTTTCTTTGTTAACTCAGAAGTTTGATTTTTTCATAGCTTCAAGAAACCTAAGCCTTGAGGTATATGGTTTTAATTTCAACTCTTTACCTCCACGCGTTCTCGAGTTAAAGGGTCTTGATAGACAGACAGACAACAAAGTGATCCTATAAAGGACCCGTTTTTTCCTTTTGAGATACGGAACCCTAAAAATTGGGGTAAACAAAACTAACATGCACATAAAAAATAAACCATTTTTTAAATCAGTATGCAGGTAGATACTTTGTTTTGTTTCGTATATAAAAGATTTTTTATTTTTTCCTTTTGCATAATTTATTATTATCTGACTAAAAATAGGTTAGCTGCGCTAAAATATGGTGCCGGTGTAATGATATCAGTTGATGACAATCATCTTATGCACCTGCATACCGTGATTCACACTATAGCCTTTTCGTTATCAATTAAATCTTATCAAACACTTCACTCTACTGATATTGATATAAAAGTACTGTGAATAATAGCGTTATCTAACTTTGCTATTGTTGACTCAGATTAATAACACCATTGATATGCAGAGTCGTAGGAAATGGAGGGTTTATTTTTTCTATCCATGTTAGTGTCAGCTGTTTAAATACCTACTCTACAAAAAATACAACCGATTTCAATAACAAAGGAAAAAATGCAAAATAACTTTAATTTCGGAACTTGGTGTCTAAAATTGAGGATGCAAAACCAGAAACGAAACAAAAAAAAAATCTTTGACTCTTTATAAAGGTTTTATAATAGATAGGTACTATTATTTCTTGTTTAGCAACTTTAGTAAATAAGAAACAATAGCCAATAAAAAACCAAATGCCTCGTAATGTGATTTTAGTGACACACTAAAAATACATTATGAGGTAATTGAGAATAATGCTTGATGCCCAGAAAAAGACTTGATTATTTAGCCATTTTTCTCAATTGTTTCACAAAATGATAGTGTTCATCAATGTTTATGCCTGATTGTTTTTTAACACCAATCTAATTACCAGGTATGTTATTGATATTAGCTGACCTGATAGATGTCCAGAGTAGTGTTGCCTGGTCCGATTGGATTAAAATCGGGACAGATGGTAAAACAAATCGGGATTTAGGATTTTAGATCGGGACAAATAAAAAAAAACTTTTTACACCACGTCCTGCTCGATAATGCCCGTTTATATGTCATACAACCATCACTTACAGCAAGTCATTCTGTCCCTAGGGAGATAATGCAGTATGAGCGATCCCTAGGGAATAATGAGATTTGAATTTGGAACGTCAAAAATCGTCAACATTAAGTGAACTAAAATGTACGTGCATCAAACAAGCTCTGCTTAGCTTGGGACTAGACGGCGTTGTGTGATAGTTGTGAAATATTATATATTATATATTTGTAGTAGTTTACAAAAACAAATAACGACAACCTTTATTATAATTACTTTACTTATGTGACCATTCGGCAAGTGTCGGATTTTGGCTCTAGGAACAAAAATTGCATACAAAATGAAACTCAATTTTCACCCCCTTAAAAACTGAATTGCCAAAAACCTCTTCTTAGTACTCGCCTACATCATAAAAGAAAACCTTGTGCAAAATTTCACATTCCCACTTCTAGTAGTTTCAGCTGTGTGCTGATATGTCAGTCAGTTTCTCCTTTTACACTTTTTTTTTTTTTTTTTTCTTTGAACTCAACAGCACGTCAACCCGCGCGCTGGGTTAAATAAACCTGAAAATATCGTGAAATACTACTGCTAGTGAGGCAGTGAGGTGATGCCCTGGCTCCCAGCATCCTGTGAGTACTGACTAATCCCAATTTTAATAATCCTTAAGCCTGTTCTGGGTAGGAAACTTAGGGAAGCGTCCCTGGTGGGACGCAATACTCATTCATATTTTTGAAAGAAGATAACCGCCCGTTGAGCACTTATTATTAATAATGTTTATCCATGTTATTTTTTTTGTTTATGTGGTGTACAATAAAAATATACATATAATAATAATAATTGCTACGTCTTGTTGTTACGTCACTTCGTGCTAGCGACCGTTTTCGGGGGCCCATTTATTGAGTGTGCAAGTCACCCCCCTGCCTTTTATCGATGGATATAATAACATTGTTCAGGCAGGGGCCATAGTGTTAACATAGTTCCAGGTTACCAGTCCTCATAAGGCTTCAAAAGGTCTCCATAAGCCATAGCCCTATTATCTTTGTTTTTAATATGTCGCAGTAGTTTTTCACCAACCGGGGGTTGTCCTTGGGTGTACTAGCATAGCGCGTACAGGGATAATCGTCTGTTGGTATCACGTTCCATTAAAATTATCTAAAGGGCCTCTGCGAGTTGGTTTCGGCCCCTCGTACGTTTTCCAAAGGTCCAGGACCTCAGGGTCCTGAGATATATAAATACACAAAAATAATAATAATAATAACCAGGGGCCTTAACCATGACCTTTTAAAATGTCAAGCGTGCGAGCGAGAGAGAGATGGAGCTATACCTTCTTTATAGCTCCGTCTCTTTAACAATTGAGTTTAGGTCGTGAAATGAATCCCGGTGGAGGTCATACTTGTGAGGTGTAGCTTATCAAGAAATATTGGTGATCGGCTACATCTGGTAAGACTTAGAAGCCAAACCTAACGTAACTGGTCCGATCGTCCGGTAACCGTCCGGACCGAGCCCAAGTCGTCGACGGCGCGTAGTGTTCCACGCGCGCCTCAAGGAGATGTCAGCAACCGTAGGGGCCCAGCAGGGTCGAAGCCTACTGGGGCCATGGGTGATGCGAAAGAGATCCCCGGGGCCCTGGAAAAATGACAAAGAAGGAACAGGCGTGGGTTTTTAGTCAGTAAAAGTCTGACACTATCTCTCGCTCCACCCAAGAGCAGGGGATGTCATTAGATGATTTTCCCAACCGAAAAAAAACGGAACTGGTAAATAATGAATTTGTAGATAATAAGCAAGTAAAATACTTATGTTGTGTCCATTTGCTAAATGCATACGAAACATGGAGGAATGTAAACGAGTCACGTGGATTCATTGAAACTCGTGACTATTTGTGCTTAATGAGCTAAAATTCGAATTATGTAGTAAAGTAACTTGCAATAATTCACATCAATTTATCAAGCTTACTAAATGATTTTTGGATGTCAAGGTCACGAGCCCGAGTCATCGACGGCGCGCAGTGTTTTACGCGCGCCTCAAAGAGATATCAGTAAACTGTAGGAGCCTGCTAGGACCATGGGGAAAAGTATGACAGGGATACTCGTGGTTCTAGAACGCAAAAGGCAACTAAAGGAACATAGGTGTGGTTTTAGTCTGTAAAAGTCTGACACGTCTTTTTACTCTACCCTAAAGCGGTAGAAATAATGACCTTTTTTAGAGATGGAAAATCATCTGATATGATTTTCTACCTCAAAAAAAGGTCGCAACATTGTTAGTAACAAAATACTGACTATGGGCTCATCAATCTATAGAAACATGTAAGATTTTGTGTTCAAGCGTTATATTTCCAGCCAGTAGACGTTGAAGTCACAGCTAAACATAAGTGTCTTCTGGACCATACTATATCGACCCGGTCTGTGTCCGGTCTTGTTTTGTCATGCTCGTGAACGGGCACCGTCAGTTGAGACTGGTCATGTCTTAACTGCTAGTAGCTTATTTTAATTTCTCTTCTTTAATTTGTCTTTTGTTTTCTTTATTTATTTACATTGTGCTCATTACTGCTGACATAATAGAAGCGTCAAGAAATTTTAATATGACGTAATCAAGATTTTTGTAATTCATAAAATTAATAATACATTCTAAAAGGGTGTACCCATGTGTACCTAAGTCGATGTGTGTACCTACCTATGTATAAAATAGAATGAGAATGGAACGAATGGAGTTTCTAGCACATTCTTCTACGCTATGGAACGCGCAATTTAGCTTTACTTTTTTTGACAATCAAGTGCCCGTAAATGGTATAATTGAAACAAACGTTTCTGATTCTGATTCTTGAATAGGCGCCGCCGTCAGTTGAGACAGGTCATGTCTATTTCAATTTCTATTCTTAAATTATTATTTTTTCTTTATTTATTTACATTGTGCTCACACTGCTCACATAGTAGAAGCGTCAAAAAATTTTAATATGGTACCAAGATTTTTGTAATTTATAACATGATTAAGAGTAGTGTACTTACGAGTTGTAGGTTTCGGGTTCAAACCCAGCCAGGCGCATTACTTTGTGTAATTTATTTCATCACCACTGCTCTCAAAACGGTGAAGGAAAACATCGTGAGGAAACTGGCATGTCCTACAACCAAAAATTCGAGCACTGGGCCCGCGTGGTGGATTACGGCCTATTCCCTCTCCTAGAGAGGAGGCCTGAGTCCCAACAGTGGGAACATTATAAGGCCAACTATGCTATGCTATAACATGATTTAGAAGGGATCTATGTTTTGGAACGCGTAATTTAGCGTTACTTTTTTTTGACAATCAAAAGTGCCCGTAAATGGTTTATTTGAAACAATCTGATTCTGTGCTTCCTGCATCCAGCAGACGGCCGCGACCTATATATCAATTTTAATTTGCTATCATCAAATTCCTTGAGTCCATGCCACGAGAGGTCACTTCTATTAAGCACATTCTTCGCTCGTGCGTAGTATGTCTCTGGCTGAATGATTTTTTTTTTCTTACCTCGAAGAGTACATGCTGTGTCCGTCCGGTAGTCATGCGAATATTTATGCCTATCTTTGTGGTCAATATCGATATATTACATGAGTTGCCCATGACAAGGTGGACCGCTGACCTGCGGGGCTATTGCGTAACTCTGTTGACAGTACAAGTGATGATCACTTGTTAACAATGTGCATCATTGAACTGTCAAACAGCTAGTTTCGTATTGCCTATCTTCAGTGACCAACTGCAGTGACGTCATTAGCCACTGGTGTCTTTAATAGCCACCGTAACACGTTTTGACAGATGTTATTGTATCGATACTTTTGAAATTGCGATTGTGTAAGCTTTTGAAGCTGTATAATAGTCGATAAAATTTTAGAGTGGTCATAATAGGCACCGTAATTTTTAATATGGTACCCTCAGACTAATAAAAAAGTAAAGACAGAGCCATCGTAAACAAAATCGACGAAATAAGTGAGGACTAGTTTTGGCTTTGTGTGCGTAACTTGGTGTATGACATCGTAGATTTGCACATGTGTGCTAGAGAAAAAATGTTGCAAGCGTTGCGCTGCGACTCCCAAGTACGAGAGATATACTTTGGTTAAGTTTTATTATCGTGTAGGTAGTATAGTGTTTATCTTGGTTATATGAAATGAAAGATAATTTCATTTAATGAAAATCATTTATTTTCATATTAAGTGAAATTATTAATTTTAAAAACACACAAAACTTACATATAAAAATAATAATACATATCCAACGACTATTGGATTAGGTGCGGGTCATCCAGCGTAACCGTATGTTGAATGACGCCGTACTTGTAAATAAAAAAACACTTTGTTGTAATGTCCGTAAAAATTACGACTTCCCTTATTTTTGGGAAAAAATAATGTTCTTAACTTGCAACACCGACAAAATGGCGTGTTCCGAGAAATTATTTCAGATATTTTTACGATTTTATTTAATTTATACAGCAAAAACGTTACTTACTTGTGAAAAGTAATCCCAGAAGCCTTTTTTTGCAAACTGGAATTGTTTTTGCAGCAGTTTATGACACAGGACGGCATAATTTCATAATTATTGTGTCAACAAAAAAACGTCACGCGCACTCGCTTGCTAGCGGCAGACTACCGAGCGGCCGGCTTCATATTGCCGATTGGCTTCATATTACGTGTCTCACTTTTAGGAGCGCAATGTTCTGTCTATACTTTTTTATTAGTCTGAGATGGTACCATGTAATTTTTTATAATTCACCACATTTCCACCGTAGTTTGTTAGTCACTTGTGTGATACGTAATACCAATTTTATGAAATTGTCAGTTGACAACTAAGTTTAGTGTGCAACGAATACTAGTTGTCAACTGTTATTGAAAAAGTTAGCCAATAGCCCCCCTGGTGAGAGTCGCGGGAATGCGGTGGATGCGAGACGTACAGGACCGTTCGTTGTGGCGACACTTGGAGGAGGCATATGTCCAACAGTGGACGTCCTTTGGCTGAAATGATGATGATGCCCATTATTCTTTTTCTGTTTATAAATATAGTCTTTATTGATAAATGAGCTATATAACACTAAAATATTTTTCAATACAATTACTCGAAAACCCGCTCTTATCCCACCGCTTTTAGGCACGTAATAGACTGTTTTCCGCGCTAGTGCAGAAAAGTGTGCGTGTTCTCCCCGCCACAATGTTATTACATTTATCGTATTAGGCTGGGTGCCCGTCGTCCCCCACGAGTCGCGGGTCAACCCCGTTATTCATTTTGTAAGTGTATTGAAAATAGTCGTTTGATACACGTGCAAATTTGTCACTGCAGCCCTCGGCTCCATAACACCCTCGCCTGCGGCTTGTGCAAATTCCGCCTCGGTCGCAATGACAAACTTTTTGCACTTGTATCGAAATGTACTATTTCAGTTCGAGCCAGAGTTCTCGAGATTAGTGCGTTCAAACAAACAAAGTCTTCAATATTAGTAAATAATAGACTAGCTTTTGCCAATGGCTTTATCCGTGTGATAGTAGGTTTCTTCATACAAACTGTTTTTCTTTTTCTTTTAATATTTTTTTTTATCTCATCTTAGCATGCCATGTATTGTACCATACTCTGAATCATACTCTGTCAAATTGATTACTATAAATTTGTAAACTGTATTCGTTAAATAAATAATTATTATTATTATTACAAACTTTGAACCCTCGTTTCAGCCATTTAGAGAGTGACTTTTTTAAAATCTTCTCTTAGTGCATGTTTGCGTTAGGTATAAAAAGAATGATTTTGCAAAATTACACACTCCTAGTCACAGTAGTTTCGGCTGTGCGCTGATATGTTAGTCAATAAGTTTCTCCTTTTATACCTATATATATAGATTAATGCTTTTTAAGCTATTGCATAGCTTCTATCGCGGGCCTTGAGCGCGGGGACCGAATCCAGAAATTCCGTAACGAAAAATATACCTCACGCTCCCCACTCCGACGGGCACGGAGGTGTGGCTTGGAGGCCGACAGAGATCGAACACCTATTTTAGAAAAGTCGTTAACGACCTGTGTGGCGCATTGGTACAGCGTTCTACCTATGATATCATCGTGCCTCGAGTTCAAATCTCGGTCAAACAAAATAGTCTTTTTGTATTATAATAGATTATAGTAATGTTCTATGATAACAACTGAACATACTTGTAGCAATTTATGAAGTAAACAAGAAAGAAAAAAAATTGTTTTCTTATCGGTCACCACGCTCAAAAAGTGTAACTTGAATTAATATCAAAGAAAAAGAAATACTGCATAAATAAAATAAATAAATAAGTATAATTGCATAAGTTGATACAAAATGCTATGCAATAGCTTTACCGCGGCAGTCCCCGAGTGCCACACTTATTTTTTTTTTAGGTGGGAAATTAAACAATGACTTCTCGTGCTCTAGGGCAGAGTGGGAGGGTGTGTCAGACTTTTACTGACTAAAACCGACTGCTATGTTCCTTATTTGCCTTGAGTTCCAGGACCACGGGTGATCCTTTCAGAAGCGAACCCATGGCCCCAGTAGGTTTTGACCTTGCTGAGCCCCTACGGTTTTGCTGAATCTCCTTGAGGCGCGCGTGGAACACTACGTGCCATCGACGACTTGGGCTTGGTTCGGACGGTTACCGGACAGCAGGACGATAAGCTACCCATTGCTCTCCGTCCGCAAGCCAACGCCTACGGTGGCTGGAAACCAGGGCCCGGTGCGAGAGGTAGTTGCCGCGGATCGCTCCCACGAGGACACGGTGGTGCTCCGCCCAAGCGGGGCACACCGTGTGCTCCACCGTGTCCTCCGGGTGGTCTACACAATGGTGACACCCGGGCGTTTCTTCCACACGAATCCGGTGCAGGAACTTCCCGAACTTACCAAAAAGGAAAGAAGGAAGGAAGGGTCATGGGGAAGGTGATGACGTCTTTCCAGCCACTTTTAGAAGAGGGCACTGGGTTGCGACAGTCGCTGTCGCCATTTTAGCATGAGATCCCGCCATAATTCTGTCCGCCATGCTGCGACATGTCGCGGCAGCGGAATTTCGCCCTGACGACGTTACATTTCCATGCGCAAATCGTGCACGCGTGCAAGGACTCTTACCTCCAGATCCCATGGTGGCAGGCCAGCAAGGCAGCTCGCCGCTTCGCGGGAAAACGTGTGGTATCCGCACTATTCGGATGGCCATGAATCTCTGGCATGCGTTCAACTTGCCCACGGGTCGCTTTCGCAGCGACGGCGCCCACACTGACGGCGGCGCCCCGTAAAGGGCCATGGACCAACCGATCTCCGCGTAGAGCCTCCGGCAAAAGGTGTTTGGATCCCCTAGGTTAAGCAGGAGCGGCTTGAGAGCAGCCTCAGTCCTGTTCAGTTTGGGAGCCAGATGTCGAAAAGTAAGAAAAAGAAAAGAAAGAAAGAAAAATATCTATCTCTTTTATTTTATCTTTTTTTTTGGTATATGTCGGAAGTACTCCTCGAAATACCACCGGCTGTAGAAGACGAGTTCCAGGTACTTTATCATCGACCCAAAGCCGATGTGGCCCTCCTACCATTATTTGGGAACCCGGTGGTGTGGTGCATTTCGAGGGCCATGAAAACACATTGGCCTCGGACTTCTGCAATGCCACCTCGAGACCTAACTGCTGGAACCTCTCCACGTCTGTCGCAACCCTGCGATAGATTAATGCTTATGAATACTTACCGTGATCTGTTAGTGATAAAAATCTAGGTAGATACTGTGTGAAATAATATAGTCTTACATAAATAGCAATTTTTTATAGTATGGTGCGAAGTATATACATTATTATACATATTAAAATTCGATAATATATAATATTATGTAGGTTCTACAATTTTCACTGCCCAACGCTGAGCCTCTTTTCCTTCCGTCCACTTATTGGTTTCACTTTGGTAGTAACGTCTTCAATCTTCTTTGGATTTACTTTGATATAATTGTTGTAGTAAAAATTACTGAACATATAGAATAGTAAACTTGTGTTGACGATGCAGAAAATATGAACGTGTTTAGGATAGTTGCAGTTGTGAAATAAGGCATTCGTGTTGTGAGTAATCACGACGGAAAACTGCGCCTGAAAAATAATAATAATTTATTTCCAAAATTTCAAAATAAAGTAAAACGACTGAAAGAGTAATTTACTGACTTATTTTTATTTTTTTATTTATATTTTTTTTTGCTTCAAGATTTTTTTTTAAGTTTTAATTATTTATTTTTTAGTACAAATTTAATTGTCATAAAAAAGGTTATAGTGAACCACATTAAAAGGTAGATATATACAGTCGCAGACTTTTTTTTGCACTTTTAAAGGGAAACAATTTTTTAGTACCTACATATTTTTTCCATAAATTTAATCGTTTACGCACGCAACAGATCTCTCAAAAGGAATAGTTTTCCTCCATTTATGCAACATTTTTCGTCGATACTCCGGTACTATTGGTTGTAGCGTATTGTTATATTATATATATATATAGCTTTCCTCGATAAATGGGCAGAAAGAATTTTTCAAATCGGACCTGAGTAGTATTTCCTGAGATTATTAGCGCGTTCAACCAACCAAACAAACAAGCTTTGTTATTAGCATATATAAATATAAATGTATTTAGGAATATATACGAGTTGGTATGTTTATCAATTGTCTTGTACTCATACCACAAGCTCTGCTTAGTTTGGGACTAGATGGCGTTGTGTGAAAGTTGTGGAATATCATTATTATTATTCCATTTTGCAAGTCTTAGTACTAGTGGCATTTTTAGGTGACCTGATCTTTTTCATAGACTAATAAAATGAGACTCCAATCTTTTAGATGCTTTCACCAATTTATCACTTATACATACTATAGAAATCTTACCAATTGAATCAAAGTGACATATTTCTTCCACCACAAATATTTCTGGTACTGAGGTCCCAGACCAGCAATGAAGTAATACGTGTACATCAGTATATGGACAAAGGAGTTCAATGTACCAATCAGGATAAAAGGACCAACTGAAAAGAAAAATAAAATTATGTACACAAAAAACAAATTGAATGTCAACACTAAAAATACATATTATTTTATAGAACAGCTTTCAGGTGCACAATGCTTTTCACGCTCTCGACTGTTTATGAGTCGCAACACACCTGCGAAACGTACGGTGCCTAACGTTCGGTTGATAACGCTCGCAGTGTTTTTTAAGTTCCCTATCAGCCGAAATTACGTCGTGTTCATGAGAAAGCGACACATTTAGCGACGCGTCACAACGGAAAGTTTAGCGACGCGTTAATTAAACTAGCACAAACTGTTGCTTAAGAGCTTTGGAGCTAATCCGATTATTCCCAAAGGCGCCAAGCTCAAGCGCCAGAGCGTGCACTGCAGACCTTATGCAGCCGCTTTGGAGCCAAAGGGGCACAACTTTTTGCAATCTATAGTTCCATTAGAACTTCATAATAGTGCCATAAAAGCGCTACAGGAGCTGCAACTAATAATTAACACCACATTAAAGCTCTTGTGGCGCTTATTGAATGAATAACAGGTTTAACTGAACGAATAAAGGATCACTGATCATTCACCTTGTCTCTCATTTATTAAATACTATCTGTTGTTCCTGAGTCAGACATTACTGAATGCAAATAAATAATAAGTGAAGTAAAGGTAAGTGTTTTTGAGCAATATTTTGTATTATATGCAAGTGGCTACAAACGCAGATCAGTTTGTCGTGCATATAGTTGATATTATGGCAGTATTTTTAACGCGCCTCAATAATTACCTCAGAATATCGTAAAATATGTAAAATATTATTATATAAATATTATTATATCACATACCTACACGATATGGAAATTACATAATTGACTACATTTGTATTTAGTAAGTTGCTGGTTCTATATTTAGTCATATTTTACTACAAATTGCGATAAAAACCTATAAATTTCTCAAGTAATGATAAATAATTGTCTTGTAAACATGTCGTCTATGAGAAGCAGCTTTAACTTGCAACTTCAACCTTAATACTTCCTCTCTGCGCGTCAAAGCGCTAAGTTTCACTCTTCTGAAGGTCCAAGTAATACCTGTACCACTAATGCAGTTCAAGTCTTTACAATCACTTTAATTTCGTACTTACTGCAGATATAATAATAATAATAATATTTTTATTGACACTTCAAGACATAGTTATCAGTGTAGCTCTGACTCTTGTACTAGGATTTCCTGTATCACAAGAGCCAGACCTCTCAATATACAGGGTACATTACAGAGAAGTACAATAGACAGGGTCAAAGGGCAATTACAGGATTACAGAATTATAAAAAAAGGAGTAATTTTTAATTAAAAATACCTATAAGAAAAAGAGAAAAAAAAAGTCTATAATAATAAGAAGATACTCCATATGTAGGGCATGTTTACGTGAGTGTAGTGTGTGTGTGTGTGTGTGTGTGTGTGTGCGTGTGTGGTGGGTGTGTGCATGAAGGTGAGTAGTGTATGTGCGTGAGGGTTGAGAAGTGTACTAGTCATTGTGTCATTTAATGTTGTCGAGTAAGTTTTCAGTTTCATTGTAGTCATAATTATCAAGCCAGTGCATTATTGTTTGTTTGAATTGAAAGTTGCTTAGGTGTTTAAGTTGTAGTTGGTTGGACCCTTTGTCTTGGCAGACTTTGTTATATAACCGAGGAGCTACGTAGTAGTAGTGTTTTCTGGCATCGAACCACACTAATGGTTATTTGTTTAGAGATCTGTAGAACTCGTTGAAAACCCTAAAATACGATACTCATTTGTAGCTGCTTCTATATTTTTCGCTCTTTCAATTGTTTAGCACTTACTATGTCTTTCCATGTTTTAAGAATGCCTTTCAAAATAATTTAAACTTATAATGAACAACAAAATAAACAAGAACTTTGCATCTGTCCATCTAAGTGGGAAAAACATAGAGTGTTACACTGGCCGAATAAAAAAAGTAAAAAAAAATATGTAAAATAGAAGATCTATTCAACTCCACACCCAAACTGGACTAAAATAAACTGCATCATATTAAAATAACAATTTTATTGCAAATAGCAGAAACATGTTGTTTTTGATTCAAACATTTGGTCTATTTCGATTCACCATGTCAGACTCGTGAAGATAATGAGACAAAAGGCACAATGTTGTGCAAATATTGTTTATACTGTTGTTATTGTTTATACTGTTCCGTATGGTGTTCGGACGTTAAGAATAACACCATCCCATCTCTTCCCGAGGGTGTCGTAAGAGGCGACTAAGGGACATACCAGAGAATGGGCAGCAGCATCCTCTGTGCATTACAACAACCAAACTGCGATCGCCAACCCGTCTGCCAAGCGTGGCGATTATGGCAACCCCCCCCAACATGAAAAACAGAAAGAAAAAATGGCCCCTAGTGCCCGGCAGCCCGTCTACCCTTGACTCCGGTAGCGGTCAAGGCCACGACGAGGCAAGGGGTGCGAAGAATCTCCGGATGAGATTTGGCTACCCATCTATTAAACGACTCGACCTGGCAACTTTTAACACGCGTACACTGAGGACTGACGAGAAGATCACCGAACTGGAGGAGGAATTGAGCAGGTTGCGATGGAGTATTGTGGGATTGTCTGAAGTCCGAAGACAGGGGGAGGATACGATAATTCTCAAATCCGGTAACCTGCTCTATTTCCGGGAGGGTGACCAGCAGTCCCAGGGTGGTGTCGGGTTTATCGTCCACAAGTCCCTTGTGAACAATGTGGTGAGGATCGAGAGTGTGTCGACCAGGGTGGCGTACCTTATACTCAGAATATCATCAAGATTTATTCGCTGAAGGTCATACAGGTCTACGCCCCGACCTCGACACATCCCGACGACGAAGTAGAATCCATGTATGAGGACATATCAAGAGCCATGCATGGTTCTAAGACTCACTTCACCGTGGTCATGGGGGACTTTAACGCGAAACTGGGCAAACGAGACGGTGACGAGCTGCGAGTGGGGCAATTTGGATTTGGACGTCGGAATCACCGGGGACACCTACTGGCTAGCTTTATGGAGAAGGAGGGCCTCTATATGATGAATTCCTTCTTCAAAAAGCGTGAGCATAGAAGGTGGACCTGGCAAAGTCCTGACGGTGCAACTAGAAATGAGATTGACTTCATCCTGTCGACGAAAAAGCAAATATTCAATGATGTCTCTGTGATCAACGCGGTGAAAACTGGAAGTGATCACCGCGTCGTAAGAGGCACATTGAATATTAACATTAAGCTTGAAAGGTCTCGACTGATGAAGTCTACGCTCCGTCCAGCACAGATCCGGATCCAAAACCCCGAGAGCTTTCAGCTCGAACTCCACAATCGTTTCGAGTGCCTAGGAAGCTCCGTGGATGAATATAACGATGGGTTCGTGGAAACTGTCCATACGGTCGGGTCTAAGTTTTTCAAGACTCACCGTACAAATAAGAACAAGAAGCTCTCCGATCCGACCCTCGAGCTAATGAAGAAGAGGCGTGAGATGATTCTGCAGTCTTCAGACGATGCGTGCATATACCGGCAGCTCAATAGACAAATCTCGAAGTCCCTGAAACGTGACCTTCGCCGCTTTAATACCGCAAGGATTAAGGATGCGATTGAGCGGAATAAGGGCTCTAAAGTATTTGCACGAGATCTGTCTATTGGGCAAAGCCAGCTCACGAAACTGAAGACCGACGATGGCAGAGTCATATCCGCCAAATCGGAGCTTCTGGGAGAGATCGAGGCTTTTTATGGACAGTTATACACGTCTATCGCTAAACCGCTGTAAATCTAGTAAACGACCCAAGAGCTAGATTGACTCGACACTATACCGAAGATATCCCGGACGTCAGCCTGTACGAGATTAGGATGGCTCTGAAGCAGCTGAAAAACAACAAGGCGTCGGGTGAGGACGGAATTACGGCCGAACTCCTGAAGGCGGGTGGAAAACCGGTCCTTAAGGCCCTTCAGAAGCTATTTGATTCCGTAATACTCGAGGGAAAACGCCACAGGCGTGGAGCAGAGGCGTGGTGGTACTCTTCTTTAAGAAGGGCGATAATGGCCTGCTTAAGAATTATAGGCCCATCTCGCTTCTGAGCCATGTCTACAAGCTGTTTTCCAGAGTCATCACGAATCGTCTCGCGCGCAGGTTCGACGACTTCCAGCCTCCCGAACAAGCCGGATTTCGAAAAGGCTTCAGCACCGTGGACCACATACATACGCTGCGGCAGGTTATACAGAAGACTGAGGAGTATAATCAGCCTCTCTGCTTAGCGTTTGTGGACTACGAGAAAGCCTTTGATTCGATTGAAACTTGGGCTGTACTGCAGTCTCTCCAACGGTGCCAAATTGACTATCGGTATATCGAAGTGCTGAAGTGTTTGTACAAAAACGCCACTATGTCAGTCCGACTACAAGACCAGACCTCGAAACCTATCCTCTTGCAGCGGGGTGTGAGGCAGGGAGACGTTATTTCTCCGAAACTGTTCACGGCAGCAATGGAGGATGTCTTCAAGGTTTTGGAATGGAGAGGGCTAGGCATTAATGTCAATGGCGAGTACATCACTCACCTTCGGTTTGCCGACGACATAGTAGTCATGGCTGAGACTACGGAGGAGCTCAGTACAATGCTTGGTGACCTCAGTAGAGCTTCCGAAAGAGTGGGACTTAAAATGAACATGGACAAAACCAAAGTCATGGTAAACAGCCATGTAGCACCCACTCCTGTCAAGGTCGGGGACTCTACACTCGAAGTTGTAGACGACTACGTTTACCTGGGACAGACGGTCCAGTTGGGAAGGTCTAACTTCGAGAAAGAGATCAATCGTCGAATCCGACTCGGCTGGGCAGCGTTCGGGAAGCTGCGCGGTGTTTTCTCGTCCAATATACCACAGTGTCTCAAGACGAAAGTCTATGACCAGTGCGTGTTGCCAGTGATGACATATGGCTCCGAAACGTGGTCGCTTACAATGGGCCTCATTAGAAGGCTTAAAGTCACCCAAAGGGCAATGGAGAGGGCTATGCTCGGAGTTTCCTTGCGTGATCGAATCAGGAATGAGGATATCCGCAGGAGAACCAAGGTTGCCGACATAGCACGAAGAATCGCCAAACTAAAGTGGCAATGGGCAGGGCACATTGCTCGCAGAACAGATGGCCGTTGGGGCCGAAAGGTTCTGGAATGGCGACCACGTACCGGAAGACGTAGCGTTGGAAGGCCTCCTACAAGGTGAACCGATGACTTGGTAATGGTTGCGGGAGTCCGATGGATGCGAGACGCACAGGACCGTTCGCTGTGGCGACGCTTGGGGGAGGCCTATGTCCAGCAGTGGACGTCTTTCGGCTGAAATGATGATGATGATGATGTTGTTATTTTAGAATTTACCTAGTTTAATTATTTTAATAATGTCAATTATGGGCCAATTTGCCAATAAAATAAGTTGATTATATCTCAAATATTTTTTTATTTCAATTCACCAATTAAACAAGAGGCGCTTCGATTGTATACTCGTTATAATGTGGGTAGTAAAGGAACAAAATATAAATCCCATTTATATCGAGTGACCACAAGTTTACATTTAACATCACACGGCGAACACACGTATTCTGAACTTAAAACTGATGTATAGTTGCTTTTGAAAATATTTAGATAAGAGGAGAAGATTGGAAGGAACATTTGTGTTTAAGCGCCCAAATTCGTATTTGCTCGCGATAGCTCCATTTTCTTTCACATTCGACATACTCTAGTTTATATTTAGTATCGCTGTCCGAGTCCAGTCTAGAAAAAAAGAAACAATAAATTACGCAAAGAAGGTTATTTTACTTTATTTTTATAATATGCTACACCAAGCTCTATCTTACTTTTCCTCTGTAACTGGTCCGTTATCAGTAATTGAGAATACAAAATCTACGGGACCCTCGCTTGTGTTTGTTGAACTCGAACTTGGCGCATTATTTTTGTTTATGACTCTCCTGCTTCTATTGTGAAGCCTTAATGTCGCTATTAGTAAAACAGTCGACCAAATCCCTACTTAAGTCTGCGCAAAAGAACAAATCACTTCTGCAATGAAACTTTCAGTGGCAGAACAGTGATAAATATATCTTATATACAGTTCCGTTAAAAAGTCTGCAATGAAAGTCTTTATGCAGTTCTGAAGCGTACAGCAGTGGAAATAGAAGCTCTTTAGCAGCTTTAAGCTTTAACATACATGTTTTAACTCTCTTTTAAAGCTATAGACGGCAAATGGGTTGTAAAATGAACTGTTATAAAACCTAGAGTGGCATTTGGTTCAGTTTCTGCTACCCCTAGTGATATTTACAGCTATGAGCAGTTACGGAAGCAATAGTAGAACTTAAAACCACTTTTTGAACGCCTAAAGCGCTACTGTACAGCTAAAAATTGCAAAATAGGCTGCTATTTCCACTAGTGTGCTAGTTGGTGACCGAATGTTGAGTGCCTATTGCATTCTTCTTTTAAGCCCTATAAAATAGCCATTAATGTAATAAAATCCATTTTGCTGGAAAATTCGATACGTCACAACCGCACAACCGATCAGTTAATCCGATTCTTAGACAAACACTACTCACCCACTCATCTCTCGCACTCACACCTTACACATCAAGGCGAGTGGCACACTCTTGTCATGTTTTCTTTTATTGTTTTTATTTTATATATTATTGATATTATCATATTGTTTTTGCATGCTGAGTATATTATTTTTTTCTGTTTATCTATCATTATTCTTTTTACTAAACATTTTGTATATTGAGAGGTTTGAATCTTGTGATACAAGATATCCTAGTACAAAAGCCAGAGCCCCACTGATGTGTGTGTCTACAGTGTGTGAAATATAATGTATTAATATTGTATTGATCAGGTACACAGGGCCCTGAAATCTTTGAATTGTTCTAAAGCCGGGGTCTAACCTAGCAGTATATTTATAATAGATGTTTGAGCCAATCACTTTCCTCGAAGTATGAAAACGAGCCAATATTACCCCTGTTCATAAATTTGGCCCCAAAATATGAGATTGAGACCTATTTCTATATTCTTGTCTAAACTTTTCGAAAGATTGGTCTACAATCAGCCAAGGTCGATCATAAATTACTTTTAAGAGAAATTATGTAACAATATACACAAGCGTGGGGATTTGCTAAGGATATTGAAGACATTATAAAAGGTTATCATTTAGAAAATCCTGGACAGAATAATAACATTTATTTACAAGTAATTCTGTGAAACGTTTTTAAAATTTTATGCAACGGTAAGCTTTTATTTGGTCTGGTATTTTATTATAGATTTTAGGAGCCATACAATCATATTTGGATCTCATAGCTTTTTTTTGTTTTAGATGGGAAAAACATCTACAGACAAATCCCGCTCTTGGGCGGAGCGAGAGATAGTGTCAGACTTTTACTGACTAAAAACCCACTCCTGTTCCTTCTTTGCCTTCATGCCGGGGCCCCGGGTTTCGCTTTCACACTACCCGTGGCCCCAGTAGGCTTCGACCCTGCTGGGCCCCTACGATTTGCTGACATCTCCCTGAGGCGCGCGTGGAACACTACGCGCCGTCGACGACTTGGGCTTGGTCCGGATGGTTACCGGACGGTCGGACGGCGAGCCACTCATTACTCGCCGTCCACAAGCCCGCGGAGATCTCATAGCTGTGTTTCGTTTTCTAGTTTCTATTAAAGTTGCAAATAGAGATTAATTTGTTTTTACAAAAATTGCCAATTCAAAGATGTAAAGGCATGGGAAGGTTAATAATTTATGAGACTTAAATATAGGTACTCAGCTGTCTGTTACTTTAATACAAGTATAGCCCTCAAGCAGCGCTTTTGAGCTTTGAAAATGCTTTCGCGTTCACTACTGTACAGTAACCCTAAAATATTATCCCAAATCTTAAAATGAAAATTACTAGACCATGGTAAGCCACTTATATTAATGGTAAATTTACTTTTTTGATAAATTATATAAACGAAGCTGTGCTTAAACGTTTGTATTACACATATCTTCTGCTTGCGGTTTCCAAGTTAACTGGCTGTCTATTAAAATTCCTAAAAATTTTATACTATTTACTTTTTCTAGAGTTTGACCATTGTAGTTTATATCCATGTCTCCCGTAGGTGCATAATTTTAGTTTTTTGGAGATTGATAACTAAGTTTTTATTTTCAAGCCACTTTGTTAAACTACTTATTGTATTATTAATGTCATTTACATATAATTCTTTATCTATACATGAAATAATTGGTGGACTATTATCTGCAAATAATACCATAGGATGTTTTATACAAAGTGGCAGGTCATTTATATATAATAAAAATAATAAGGATCCTAGGACGCTGCCCTGAGGGAAACCATATTTTATTTCTCTAAAAGACGATATAGATTTAAATTCCTTTCTAGATCTTAAACATAGGCTCGATATTTCTGTATATTGTCTACGACCTGTTAGGTACGTTTTTATTAAATTAAGGGCATTTCCACGAATACCATATGCGTGAAGTTTGGTTAGAAGGATATAGTGATCCACACAATCAAAAGCCTTCGACATATATTGCGCATAAAATATGGGTATTTTAGAGTCAACTTTGGGCATTATTTTATGGAGAAAGTCGAAAATAGCCATGTTTATGTTTTTGTTTTTTCTAAAAACCTGAGAGAGAGAGAGCAGTGGTGGCAGAGCGGTAACGGCTCCAATTTACGAGTTGTAGGTCGCGGGTTTAATCCCAGCCAGGCGCATTACTTTGTGTAATTTATTTCATCACCACTGCTCTCAAAACGGTGAAGGAAAACATCGTGAGGAAAACGCATGTCCTAGGACCAAAAATTCAAAGACGTGATATTCACCAACCCGCACTGGGCCCGCGTGGTGGATTACGGCCCATTCTCTCTCCTAGAGAGATGGCCTGAGTTCCAGCAGAAAGATTATGCTTATTAATTAAATTTTTATTAATGCTTATCGCATAATAAGGCTTTGTGCTAACATCGGCCTCAGAATTTAAGCACCCTAGTACATATTTTATATTTATAAATCCCTAATTAGATCTTAACTAGAATAAGTTGTATCCGTGTGGAACCCTTATTACAGGAAATATATTGAAGTATAGAAAGCACAAAACGTATTTTTTTGAAGTAAGTATGTATTGTCATCATCACAGATTAAAAAGTAATTTACAGGTTTATTGTTTAAACAAACAATAAACGTGTAAATTTATTTTCAATAAATAAAATAAAAATTAGGAATTAGCTTATTTTGTCGGAAAATTACGCTCCATTGCTTTTTGTAATATTGTTTTAACTGATAGAAATCCACTACTGAATAAAGGCCTCTCCTTATTGTCGCTTCATTGAAAGATTCTGCACATCTCAAAATTATGTAGCTTACCTGGGAAGTATTTCGTTGCCCCCCAAGCACCGATGGCGACCATCGAGTGGTGGTACAAGTGTAGGGTTGAAATCTGCCTGCTTTTCTTTCTGAATACGAAGAAAACGGTGTCCAAGAATTCTGTTAGCTTACCGAAGAAATACCACCAGGAGCACAAAGCTGTCTGCAAAATACAATTTATAAAATTTATACGAACAAACGAAACATGGTATTCGTAAAATTAATTGACATGATCCGGTTTATCAGAATTTACAAAAGTTAAAAGTAATAAAAACGTTTTCTACAAATAATACAAACGACTTCCAAACACGAAATCAGTGTTTTTGGTTTTGTTTTGACATTATTTGACACCGACTTTCGAAATTAAAGTTCAATCCCGGAGTTATCATTTATTGAAATATTCCATCTCCGAATCTTAAATCTTCGCTAAATTAAATTAAATGACTCGAGTTCCCAATTATTCTATAAAAAAAATGCGTGCCTCTAGCCCCTAGTAAAGATAATATATTTATAATAACACAGCAGTATAAATTCTATGAGAGCAAACTTCAAATAAAACCGTATTAATAAAACAAGAGAAGAATGTCTGAAAGGACTTGGGGTAGGCCTTCGCCAAGATTTGGGAAAATAATTGATGGGCATTTAAAAAAATATAAAAACTTACCCTAGTAACACGTGGATCATCTGAATTTATAAAAGGATCGCAAACGAAACTATAGTCCTTCATTAAAAGATAGTTAAGCCCCTGAAACAATAACCAAAGCTATTACAATATATCTGAAAACTTACACAGAGCGCCTATCGAAAAAGAATAGCAAATTCTCCCACGTGAGTTTTGAAGTGCAGTTTACGAAATTTGTGTGATAAATTATTTCAACATAATAGAAACTTTGCCTAAAACCTCTGTATGAGTCAATTGTAGTGAATTCTACAGTAGATCAAGATAATATAGTGATCGTTTCCTTATAATAAATTATTATTTTGATCGGCGCTTTCTTATTCATATAGACAATTTAAAGTTGCTTAGTTATATTGCACTGTCAATTAAATAATAATTGGTTTTTGAGTAATGCAATTTATTAATTTCTTGTTACAAAAATGTTCACTTTACAAATACTAACATCATAGAACAAAAATAAATAATATAAAATGTTAGGAAAATCACCTTAAAGAAAAATATACAACAAAAATAGTTAAAAGCTAAGTTAAGCAAAAATAATATAACTATGTTTAATATAAGTAGTATTATTTTAATTTAGGCGTCTTCTTTGTGCCTTACTTGTGTATGCAGTCATGCTTCAGTATTAAGTCAGTATCAAGTTAGGTACCAAATTTTGAATTGATTAGACATAAAATTGACTCGGGTTACTTCGAAAATTAGAAAAGTGCTGATGATCATCAAAGCTTTTTTTTTTAATTGTATATTATATTATATTATATTATATTATATTATATTATATTATATTATATTATATTATATTATATTATATTATATTATATTATATTATATTATATTATATTATATTATATTATATTATATTATATTATATTATATTATATTATATTATATTATATTATATTATATTATATTATATTATATTATATTATATTATATTATATTATATTATATTATATTATATTATAGTAAATTATATTATATATAAATTTTATTTTCCATATAGTAAAGTATTTTTTTATTTTATTTTAAATGTAACAAAATTAGTTAATTTAAAAAAACACTAAGATATATCTCATTATTTGTATGTATTTTTTATTTATGTTTAAGCTGTGTACTTCTTTACGTGACAAGTTCACCATAATAATTGATATATAATATGTAAGTTATTTTTTGTAATATGTAATTAGTGAATAAGTCGTTGCAGTCGTGCCTTTAATATAAATAAATAAAAAGTACACATATCAAACTTAAATCACCCATTTTTTTGATCGGAAGTTAAAATTGCCACTCACCTCATAAACTAAGAATGCACTTAATATTATTTGAAAAATATTGTAGAACATAATCGGTTTTTTCAGCTCAAATGGTTTTCGATTCTTCATGAAACGTGGTCCATAATCGGTACAGAATTTCAGGTATAGTACGATAGTGACAATAACTGTTATGGGGCTTGAAATTAACGGCAGATGTTTTGTCCTAGGATCTGTAGAAAAATATATGAGATACAATTTTATTTATTATCTATATCCAAGAAATTAAAATCTCGCGTACAACCTTTAACACCCCCTAAACCGTTTTATAGGGGTTGTTTTGAAAAATGAACAATGAAAACTTTTTGTATTTACTATTGAGTTAACCTTTTTGCTAAGTTTTATGTTTATGAGCCCAAGGAATGAAATACATCAAACGAATTTCCCATGGTTGAATTTCCAAAAACACGTCATAAAAGCAAGCATTGTGCAAAATTTCATGCTCCTAGTCCCAGTCGGCTATACGTTGATATGGTACGTCAGTCAGTTTCTCCTTTTATATAGGGTGACTGGTAATTAGTGTACGATACTTAAACACGTGATTGTCCTCATGATAACCAACAACTTTTACTATGGGAACAAACCTGAAATCGCGAAAAAAAATCAGCTGTTCAGTACATATTTTATGTTTGCCTAATGTACTGAACAGCTGATATTTTTTTCGCGATTTCGGCTTTGCTCCCATAATAAAAATTGTTTGTTATCATGAGCACAATCACGTGTTTAAGTATCGTACACTAATTGCCAGTCACCATATATATATCCCCTCGAGCGCCGATTACACATACGTCTGTACAACTTGAATGACCTTGAAAAACGCTTAATTGTCGTTTTGTACATACAATTTTTTTGGCCGAAAATTTTGGTTTCTACATCTTTGTTTTTCCTAGAAAAATTCAGTAAAAGTTTTTTTTTTGGTGATTTACGTGAAAACGCGCAATTACGTAATAATAATACCCCGGGGCGCCCGAGGGGATATAGATAGATAAATTAGTTTCAAAGGGAATAAAATAGATCTCCCAACCATACTACTACTATCTAACTAATTAAAACTATATATACATAAAGTCAAAAACTACTAGCAAAATATGGCGTTATAAAACTCCTCCATATCGCTGTCGACTGGAAATGTGCCCAAAAAGCTGGCGGCATTGCCACGTTGTATGGCAATGCTAAATCTCTGACCGAGGTAAAAGTCAGCCCTTGGGTCAAGCGAAGTGTCAACTAAGAAACTACTATATTGACCTACTTTAACCCGGTATCTTTGGATATGCAGACGACAGCACTGTTGTTGAGAGTTACATGTCCGGCGCGCGAGCTAGTGGGTCACAGATCCAGTCTCTCCGAGAGGCTATGGTTGGACGCTTGAACTTGTTCTTGAAGGCAGTCTCAGAATGGGGCGGTGCCATTCTGGTCAAGTTCAATGCTGCTAAAACCCAAGCGTGTCTTTTTTTCGCTAAACGGAGCCAATTCTATCCGGCTCCATCTTTCCGGGGTGTGACGAAAGCTCAACTGACTGCCAAAAAATTGGGGATCTTAGCAAAGGTGAGACTAATTTCACGCCGGAACAGCTGCTCAACCTCTATTAAGCGCAAGTTCGATCGTGTATGGAGTACTGCTCTCATCTTTGAGAAGGGTCTGCCTCATAACAGTTTGATGCACTAGAGTCGATTGAAAAGCGAACCAAGGGGATCATCGGCAATGATGCACTTGTCAAGTCAAAACTCCAAAGTCTTGAGCATCGACGCCGAGTTGCTAGCTTGTCGGTTTTCTATCGTTTACATTTCGGGAAGTGTGCTTTGGAATTGCACAATTTAATTCCGCGAAGTCTGTTCCATCATCGGACCACAAGACCTATGGCGTTGCGCTACCGGTACATGGTGGACATGCCACCCAAACGTACAAAGCGTTTTGGGAACACATTCATTATGCATACAGTTAAGGAATTGATTCCCTGCCGGAGTCTGTGTTTCCTGATAGCCATAACCTAGGAGTCTGTAAGTCAAGGATGAATAGGTTGCTTCTAGGCAAGAGTGCTTCATCGTCCACATTACACATCATCGCTTTCCATCAGGTTAGATAGTGGTCAAACGCCAACCAATCCTTCCAGGCCCCTTTCGTGAGGTGCGCACATTATTTCACAATATTTTCTTATACGCGCACGTGTTTGCGAGTGTGTTTGTAGTAGATGACAAAAATAAACCGCCAATTGTGTTGTGGCTCTAAATGTTTGACATTTGCAAGAGTTGCGATACAAAAGTTTGGCGTTAAGAGACGTAGTGCAATTAATAACATATTTTTATTAGACGTGATTAGACGTTATGTTAACAACAAATTGTATAAACTTGACGTTATAAGACGTTGCTGGTCCGAACGTGTTAATTTAAAATAGTAAGAGGTATAGATATTTTTGAAGACGTCCAATATTTTTAATGGCATTCTTTACCACATTTTTCTTTAATCATCATCATCATCATTTCAGCCGATAGACGTCCACTGCTGGACATAGGCCTCCCCCAAACGTCGCCACAACGAACGATCCTGTGCGTCTCGCATCCATCGGATTCCCGCAACCTTCACCAGGTCATCGGTCCACCTTGTAGGGGGCCTTCCGACACTGCGTCTTCCGGTACGCGGTCGCCACTCCAAAACCTTTCGGCCCCAACGGCCATCCGTTCTGCGAGCAATGTGCCCTGCCCATTGCCACTTTAGTTTGGCGATTCTTCGCGCTATGTCGGCAACCTTGGTTCTCCTGCGGATATCTTCATTTCTGATTCGATCACGCAAGGAAACTCCGAGCATAGCCCTTTCCATTGCCCTTTGGGTGACTTTGAGCCTTCTGATGAGGCCCATTGTGAGCGTCCACGTTTCGGAACCATATGTCATCACTGGCAACACGCACTGGTCATAGACTTTCGTCTTGAGACACTGTGGTATATTGGATGAGAAGATACCGCGCAGCTTCCCGAACGCCGCCCAGCCGAGTTGGATTCGACGGTTGACCTCTTTCTCGAAATTAGATCTACCCAACTGGACTGTCTGTCCAAGGTAGACGTAATCGTCTACAACTTCGAGTGCAGAGTCTCCGATCTTGATCGGAGTGGGTGCTACATGGTTATTTACCATGACTTTGGTTTTGTCCATGTTCATTTTAAGACCTACTCTTTCGGAAGCTCTACTGAGGTCATTGAGCATTGTGCTGAGCTCTTCCGTAGTCCGACACTGCGTCCGCGCCGCGGCGTCTGCGTCTTCCGTTATGACTACTATGTCGTCGGCAAACCGAAGATGAGTGATGTACTCGCCATTGACATTAATGCCCAATCCACTCCAGTCCAGAACCTTGAAGACATCTTCCATTGCGGCCGTGAACAGTTTCGGAGAAATGACGTCTCCCTGCCTCACACCCCGCTGCAGGAGAATAGGTTTCGAGGTCTGGTCCTGCAGTCTGACTGACATAGTGGCGTTTTCGTACAAACACTTCAGCACCTCGATGTACCGATAGTCAATCTGGCACCGTTGGAGAGACTGCAGCACAGCCCAAGTCTCGATCGAATCAAAGGCTTTCTCGTAATCCACAAACGCTAAGCAGAGAGGCAGATTATACTCCTCGGTCTTCTGTATAACCTGCCGTAGCGTGTGTATGTGGTCTATGGTGCTAAAGCCTTTTCGGAATCCGGCTTGTTCGGGAGGCTGGAAGTCGTCGAACCTGCGCGCGAGACGGTTCGTGATGACTCTGGAAAACAGCTTGTAGACATGGCTCAGAAGTGAGATGGGCCTATAATTCTTGAGCAGGGCCTTGTCGCCCTTCTTAAAGAAGAGTACCACCACACTTCCGCTCCATGCCTGTGGTGTTTTTCCCTCGAATATGACGGAATCAAACAGCTTCTGAAGGGCCTTAAGGATCGGTTTACCACCCGCCTTCAGGAGTTCGGCTGTAATTCCGTCATCACCCGGTGCCTTGTTGTTATTAAGCTGCTTCAGAGCCATCCTAATCTCGTACAGGCTGACGTCCGGGATATCTTCGGTATAGTGTCGGGTCAACCTTGCTCTTGGGTCGTTTGCTAGATTCGTAGTGGGTTTTGTGATTGACGTGTATAACTGTCCATAAAAAGCCTCGATCTCTCCCAGAAGCTCCGATTTGGCGGATATGACTCTGCCATCTTCGGTCTTCAGTTTCGTGAGCTGGCTCTGCCCAATAGACAGATCTCTTGCAAACACCTTGGAGCCCTTATTTCGCTCAATCGCGTCTTTAATTTTTCCAGTATTAAAGTGACGGATATCGCGTTTCAAGGACTTAGAGATCCGTTTATTGAGCAGCCGATATGTGCACGCATCGTCTGAAGACTGCAGAATCATATCACGCCTTTCCTTCATAAGCTGGAGAGTTCGATCTGTGAGCCTCTTGCTCTTATTTGTACGAGTCTTATAGAATTTAGACCCGACCGTATGGACAGTTTCCACGAACCCATCGTTGTATTCGTCCACAGAGCTTCCTAGGCATTCGAAACGATTTTGAAGTTCGAGCTGAAAGCTCTCGGAGTTTTGGATCTGGATCTGTGCAAGACGGAGCGTAGACTTCATCAGTCGAGATCTTTCAAGCTTGACATTGATATTCAATGTGCCTCTTACCATGCGGTGATCACTTCCGGTTTTCACCGCACTGATCACAGAGACATCATTGAATATTTGCTTCTTCGTCGACATGATGAAGTCAATCTCATTTTTTGTTACACCATCAGGGCTTTGCCAGGTCCACTTCCTATGCTCACGCTTTCTGAAGAAGGAGTTCATCATGTAGAGGCCCTCCCTCTCCATAAAGCTGGCCAGTAGGTGTCCCCGGTGGTTCCTACGTCCAAATCCAAATTGCCCCACTCGCAGCTCATCACCGTCTCGTTTGCCCAGTTTGGCATTAAAGTCCCCCATGACCACGGTGAAGTGAGTCTTATAACCATGTATGGCTCTGGATACATCCTCATACATAGTCTCTACCTCGTCATCGGGGTGTGTCGAGGTCGGAGCGTAAACCTGTATGACCTTCAGCGAATATCTTGATGATATTCTGAGTATAAGGTACGCCACCCTGGTCGACACGCTCTCGATCTTCACCACATTGTTCACAAGGGACCTGTGGACGATAAACCCGAAACCACCTTGGGACTGCTGGTCCCCCTCCCGAAAATAGAGCAGGTTACCAGATCTTAGGATTATCGTATCCTCCCCCTGTCTTCGGACTTCGGATAATCCCACAATACTCCATCGTAACCTGCTCAACTCCTCCTCAAGCTCGGCAATCTTCTCATCGGACCGGAGTGTACGCGTGTTGTACGTGGCCAGGTCCAGTCGTCGACGGTTGATCGATCCCACCCGGAGATTCTTAGCACCCCAGACCCCAGGGCTGCGCCCACGCCCGTCCACGCTAGCACAACCGCTGGAGTCACCGGGCACTTGGGGCCTGTTTCCTGTTGTATTATGCATTTGAGGGGGTTTGGACCATAACCCGCCACGCTGGTCCAGTGCGTGTTGGCGGGTCGCCATAGCCTCGTTCGTTTATCAGCAGGGTGCGCCACGTGCAGGTGAGGTTGGCTTGGGTCCCGATAGGTGTTGATTGGGACCCCGTATACACCCCCTTTTTCTTTAATAATAATAATAAACATAATTCCAGTTTACCAGTCCCCTAAAGACTCCAAAAACCATAGCCCTATTATCTTTGTTTTCCATATATCGTCGTTTGTTATCACGTTCCATTAAAATTATCTAAAGAGCCTCTGCGAGTTGGCTTCGGCCCCTCGTACGCCTTCCAAATGTCCCGGACCTCAGGGTTCTGAGATATAATAACCCATAATAATAAATCGTTTATTATAAGGCATGGCATGGCCCATAGCTGACCTTACAGAATTACATACATAGAGTAAATACAATTTATCGTTAGTAAATAAGACTTAGGACTATGTTAATAAAACTTCACATTGTACTATGTTCACTTCGTCTTTAAATACTATGGTTAGTTTTGTAATTCAATTTTATATACTGATCGTTAATTGTTTTGGCCTCTCTTTAAGTCTCTATTCGTCCATATAAATATCTTTAATAAAAAACTTTTTACAAAAAAATACAACCGACTTCAAAGTAAAACAAAAAAACACTGAAAAGCGCAAAATAACTTTAATTTCGGAAGTCGGTGTTTCATAGTTTTGTCTCTTCGTTATTTAACACCGACTTCTGAAATTAAAGTTATTTTGCGCTTTTCAGTGTTTTTTTGTTTTACTTTGAAGTCGGTTGTATTTTTTTGTAAAAAGTTTTTTATTTTACACTTTTTAGTTATGGTACCACCACTAAAAAGTACCCCTCAGCCAAACTTAAATACCTTATAGCCAGAGTGCATCTCATGACAATTCTAATAATCCCAAACACGGTTAGATTACATTAATTTAATACAGAGTTCCGGTGCCTAACTTCAGGCTTCATCATCAGATCAGTTCGATATATTCCCCCTCTACTTTCAGTCAGTCATCGACTACACGTATAAACAAAGCAATTTTACTTTTTACGACGGTTCTGCTGTGATCCTATGAGGAGTTCTGTTCCATATCTTCGAAGTTCATGATCAGATCATAACAATATTTCTATGGGACCAACTCGGAAGCATAACCTTTCAATCAAAAAAAAAAATTTCGAAATCGGTCCACATTTGACCGAGAAATCGGTGAACATACATAAAAAAAAAAAATAAACAACATACATTCAACCGAACATATAACCTCCTCCTTTTTGAAGTCGGTTAAAAATGATGTGCGCACAAATTAAAAAACATACCTGTCAATTCATCAAACACATAATTATATGTACTAGTTATACTATTTATAACTCCCTCCATTCCGGCAGTCAATTTATCAACACCAAATATTTAAAGAATTAAGATATAGCTACTACTTAGGGTTATAACAACCCTCTATAAGCAAGCAGCTACAATGAAAGCAAGTTTAAAACTTAATTAAAAGGTTAGTAGTTCCTTAATTAGAATTTTAATTAATTTATACATTTAGTGACGAATTTATTTCAGATTCAAGTGTTCCGTACCTTACTCAAATAACTCAATTCATTATCATCATCATTTCAGCCGAAAGACGTCCACTGTTGGACATAGGCTTCCTCCAAGTGTCGCCACAATGAACAGTCCTGTGCGTCGCATCCATCGGATTCCCGCAATCCTTACCAGGTCTTCGTCCACCTTGTAGAAGGCCTTCCAACACTACGTCTTCCGGTACGTGGTCACCATTCCAGAACCTTTCGGCCACAACGGCCATACGTTCGGCGAGCAATGTGCCCTGCCCATTGCCACTTAAGTTTGGACATTCTTCGTGCTATGTCGGCAACCTTGGTTCTCCTGCGTATATCCTCATTCCTGTTTCGATCACGCAAGCAAACTCCGAGCTTGCCCTTTCCATTACTTTTTGGGTGACTTTAAGCCTTCTGATGTGGCCCATTGTAAGCGACCACATTTTGAAGCCATATATCATCAATGGCAACACGCACTGGTCATAGAAATTCGTCTTGAGACACTCTGGTATATTGGACGAGAAGATAGCGCGCAGCTTCCCGAACGCTGCCCAGCCGAGTTGGATTCGACGATTGATCTCTTTCTCGAAGTTAGACCTACCCAACTGGACCGTTTGTCCCAGGTAAACATAGTCGTCCACAACTTCGAGTGTAGAGTCTCCGATCTTGATAGGAGTGGGTGCTACATGGCTGTTTACCATGACTTTGATTTTGTCCATCTTCATTTTAAGTCTAACTCTTTCGGAAACTCTACTTAGGTCACCAAGCATTGTACTGAGCTCCTCCGTAGTCTCAGCCATGGCTACTATGTCGTCGGCAAACCGAAGGTGAGTGATGTACTCGCCATTGATATTCATGCTTAGCCCTCTCCATTCCAGAACCTTGAAGCCATCCTCCATTGCTGCCGTGAATAGTTTCGGAGAAATAACGTTTCCCTGTCTCACTGCAAGAGGATAGGTTTCGAGGTCTGGTCTTGTAGTCGGACTGACATGGTGGCGATTTTGTACAAACACTTCAGCATTTCGATGTACCGATAGTCAATTTGACACCATTGGAGAGACTGCAGTACAGCCCAAGTCTCGATCAAAAGCAAAAAAAACGAAGGTCTAAAAAACGCCATCTCACCGAGCAATGTTCGTCTGGCATCCTCATGCAAGGAAAGCATTCAAGTTCAGCCTATTACACTGGAGTGCTATTACTGGAGCGTGGAAATCACTACAAAGCACAGGTATATCTTCAGCTGTAGACAAAGAGTGCTGTGGATGATCGTACTTCTTTCAATGTCGATAAATTCTAATTAAAATATTAATAACTAGCTGACCTGGCGAACTTCGTACCTCTTAATAGTTAGGATAACGCCATCTACTGGCATTACCAGAACAGCATAATTCATTTTATAATGACATTTTAATTAGAGATGGCGTTGTATTCGGATTTTGTTTTTCGTGATTTTTTACATTTTTTCTCACCGTTTAAACCTTCCCTGGACTATCTCAAAAATTAGCCAAATCGGTCCAGCCTTTTTTGAGTTTTAGCGAGGCTATCGAACAGCTATTCATTTATATATATGTCGGTGAAGTCAATAGTACGGAAGCTTGAGAACGAATGAACGAGCTAAGTGAAAAGTGACACATGTCACTTTGACAGAATCCGCGCTGACGTTTACACGAACCGAGCAGATAAAAGGGCCGACCGCAGAGGTCCGTGGCTCTTTCCTCTGTCGGCAGCCGTGCGTACAACGTCTGGTCACGGGGACTGTCTCACTGCTCGTTGTGTAAAGTGAATACCTAAAACTCGCATCATATTAAATCAGTTGTGTGATCTGGAATAGTTTGTTTATTGCTCCATACCCAGCCTTCGCCCACAAAACAGAGTACCTGGACAGAGCTTCAATGATGATCGGCATCCTGCGCCGACATATATATAGATAATGGATAGATAGATAAAGATAATATTCCACAACTTTCACACAACGCCATCTAGTCATAATTTCTGAGTCGGCCACCGCAGATTACGTCCAGGGGGATATGATCAGCCGGAAAATGATGTACTGGTTTATAGAAAAAGATTTATTCAGTAATAGACCTCTTTTGGCAGGCTTGTGATGACAATTCAATTTTCGTTGGTATTTTGATTAGCGGCTTATCACGGTTTATTGTCGCTTAGACTATTTTATATTGTGAGTCCAAAATAAGACCTATTAAAGTTAATATTTAATCCCTTTTTGCAGTAAAATCCTTAAAATCTAAATAGTGTCCATGTTTGTCATTATGTTGGGTTACAGAATAGACTACTTATAAAATCGTTTAGATGCGAGTAGATACTCGTACTTGCCTGTTGAAGATTTCACTTTTCAGGAGTAATAATTTACATAACTTAAAAAAAAAATAGTTTCTCCAGAATTATTCTAGCTCTTGCCCGCAGCTTCGCCCGCGTACATAAAATACCCTTCGACACTCAAGAATAAAGCAGCTTTCTATCGGTGAAAAAATTTTAGCAATCGGACCAGTATTTTCAGAGATAACCGTTTACATTATACGTTTACTATTTTTTTTGAGTTTATATCGATTTTGGATATTATGATAAAATAATCTAAAACAAATTATACAGAAAAAAAATGTGCACAACTTTAGAATCAAACTTTTTCCAATAGTGAAAAATTTTATCCTCTTTTAGATTAAATTAACATAATGTATTTTAAAAAAAAACTGGGGAAGTGCGAGTCGGACTCGCGCATTGAGGGTTCCGTACAAACTTACCTATGTAAATAGTTCAATTTCGGAATGGAGTCTTGAAAGATTTTTCTGAATCGCAAAAAGAAAATTGTTACGTAACAACAATTTTACTGTTTTCATATTTATTCCTATACCTGTAATAAAAGACCTTACTTTATGCCAAAATTCAGGATTCTGGGTCAACGGAAAGTATCCTATGAATTTCAATTCCCTTGAGAGTGTCGAACTATAAGTTTTTTGTTTTAACTTAGAAGTTTAAATTTTTCGCAGCTTCAAGGAACCGAGTATATGGTTTTAATTTCAAATCGATACTTCCACGCGTTCTGAGATAAAGGGTTTTGACTGATAGACAGACAGACGGACAACAAAGTGATCCTATAAGGTTTCCGTTTTTTCAAACTCAATACTCTATAATGTTGTGTTGTTATCTTTGTATGTGTGACAAAGATGACTAGACATAACCATAATTTTATGTACTCGCGCATTACAATTCAGTGGGTATTGTATTAAAATCGCATGTTAAACTATTCCAATTTTAGCTGATTAATTTCCATTTCAGTGTAGAATTTATAAATAAATTGATCAACTGACGTACAAAGGTTACCTCTGTACTGGTATTATAATTGAAATTCATGTGACAGTAGGTATATAAGTAGATATAAGCATAATCAGCCTTTCAATGTTCCCACTGCTAGGACTCAGGCCTCCTCTCTAAGAGAGGGAATGGGCCGTAATCCACCACGCGGGCCCAGTGCGGGTTGGTGAATGTCACATGTCTTCGAATTTTTGGTTCTAGGACATGCCGGTTTCCTCACGATGGTTTCTTTCACCGTTTTGAGAGCAGTGGTAATGAATTAAATTACACAAAGTAATGCGCCTGGCTGGGTTTGAACCCTCGACCTACAAATCGTAAGTCGGAGCCGTTACCACTCGGCCACTGCTCTTAGGTATATAGTCACAACCAAACTCTGACATAGCGACATAGTCATTATTGACAAAGCTCCAAAATAAAGATTAAAAAAAAAATACTGGGCAAATGCAAATCGGACTCGCGCACTGAGGTTTCCGTACAAACTTGAAAGATAAATTGCGGTTTACGATTTATGACGTATTAAAAAAAAACTACTTACTAGATCTCATTCAAACCAATTTTCGGTGGAAGTTTGCATGGTAATGTACATCATATATTTTTTTTTAGTTTTATCATTCTCTTATTTAAGAAGTTACGGGGGGGGGGGACACACACATTTTACCACTTTGGAAGTGTCTCTCGCGCAAACTATTCAGTTTAAAAAAAATGATATTAGAAACCTCAATATCATTTTTGAAGACCTATCCATAGATACCCCACACGTATGGGAAACCCCAAAATTTATTGTCTTTCTTCTATTTTTGTGTGAAAATCTTAATGCGGTTTACAGAATACATTTACTTACCAAGTTTCAACAGTATAGTTCTTATAGTTTCGGAAAAAAGTGGCTGTGACATACGGACGGACAGACAGACACATGACGAATCTATAAGGGTTCCGTTTTTTGCCATTTGGCTACGGAACCCTAAAAAGAAACTTCACAATGGCAAAATGTTTTTTGATAGGGATCAGGGGCAGTATAACATTCAGCTTATTATACTGGCCACCGATTTCTGATTTAAGCATTTGAAGTTGAGTATTTCTCAAACTCTACTTTAGACTAAAAACCTTGTATGTTTGAGTCACTCTTAAGGGGCATAGTCCCTTGAACATCTGGCCAGAGTTAATAACACACATACTCATACTGCCGCCTGCGCCCATATGGAGCCCCACTGACCTTTACATCCATTTTCTTTGCGAAATATTGATTGATTTACATTATGCTATGTACATTACGAAAACCAAACCAGCAATTTTTTTTTGTGTTTACATATTTCTATCAATGCCGTTTGAAAGAAGTAGGGAAAACAAGCGAAAAAATATCAGGTTGTTAAATATTTTACCCATGTCAAAGTAATAATAATAATAATAACCTCGACCAATTGGCCCGGCTTGATTCAGAAAGCGGTACTCCTGGACACGGCTCGTATTGTTAGGAGGTTCCTTTCTCTGGAGCCCTGACCGCCGGTAGCTTGAACCCTATTCCCGATACCGGTGGGTTTTTTTTTTAAATATTTAAAAATGTAATTTATATGAATTTAAAATTAATAAAGGATATAATAAAAATAATATTACACAACTATCACACAACGCCGTCTAGCCCCAAGTTAAGCAGAGCTTGTGTTATGAGTACTAGACAACTGATAAACATACTTATATATTTCTAAATACATACATATATTATAGATAAATTACACCCAGACACAGAACAAATTATGATCATGCTTATCACTCAAACATTTGTCCTGGGTGGGAATCGAATTCATGATCTCCTGCATAGCAGTCAGGGCCACTAGTGACCACTAGACCAACAGGCCAGTCAAAAGTTAATTTATCAAATGCCAAATTGTAAAATAAAAATATTCATCAATGACGAAAATTACAAAGCAAGAAATAAAAACAGATATGTAAAAAAACCACAACAAAATAAAACAACAACAATCATAGTACGTAGGTATATATTACTAGAGCAGGTCAATCCCAAACCTTTTTGCTCATATTAGCGGGATGGAAGTAACTATATGGATATATTTATATATGTTACCGGCAATCTGTATAATCCGGTATTCTATACAACACATAAGCAATGTATGTTTATTTTACACATTGCCGGTGGTTGCTGGTTCACCGGCAATGTGTAAAATATGTACTCAATAATCAATAGGTAAGTACTCTATACAATCCCTAGGAATGTATACGTTACCTGGGTAAAGTATGTAATGGACAATAATATTCGTTATATTTCATACATTGCTTGGACGCCCTAGGTATTCCATACATTGCTTAGGTATTGGATAAAATAACCAAAATTATACAGATTGCCGGTAACATATATATAGGGTGACTGGTAATTAGTGACCGATACTTAAACACGTGATTGTACTCATGATTACAAACAACTTTCCCAAAGAAACTTTTTTTGCGTGCGGCCGAAGCGGCGCGCGCGCGCTCCATCCTGCAGCGCGCGCTGCAGGCCGAGGCCACGGATGACCGTGCCACCGCGCAGCTCACTTACTAGTTTGTAGGTACATTCACTGATTAGGTACGTCCACCTATGGGTTTGCAAGCTGCGCGGGTGTTCTATCACTATTGTAGGTACGACGGCGTCACGCGGCTAACAGCTGAGGGGTCGCCGGTCGCAGGCGCGCGCGCGTATTTAAACAGCTGTTTTAATATTGTGATAAAACTAATGAGAATATAAAAGTTTCTTTGGGAAAATTGTTTGTGATCATGAGTACACTCATGTGTTTAAGTATCGGTCACTAATTACCAGTCACCCTATATTATATCTATACAATGCTAGGATCTCATGATGGATACTGGTTATCTACCGTGTATCAAACTTCCTATAACTTTTTTTTTCCGGGTGGGAAAATCATCTAATGACATCCCGCGCTCTTGGGCAGAGCGGGAGATAGTGTCGCTCTTGGGCGGACCGGGAGATAGTGTCAGACTTTTACTGACTAAAAACCCACTCCTGTTCCTTCTTTGCCATTTTTCCAGGGCCCCGGGGATCTCTTTCGCATCACCCATGGTCCTAGTAGGCTTCGACCCTGCTGGGCCCCTATGGTTGCTGACATCTCCTTGAGGAGCGCGTTGAACAGTACGCGCCGTCGACGACTTGGGCCCGGTCTGAACGGTTACTGGACGATCGGACGGCGAGCCACCCATTGTTCGCCGTCCGTAAACCCGCGCCTACGGTGGCCAGAAATCGGGATCGGAATCCCGGCGGCGGTTGGGGCGTGAGGACCTTTGCCTCACGCGATCAGCCGCCTCCTTTGCTAGCATTACTGATTCGCAGAAGGAGGCAACCACCTGCCACTCCTCCTCGCTCCGGACCATGGCCTGTACCAAGGCCCGGCGCGAGAGATCGCTGCCGCCGATCGCCCCCACGAGGACACGGCGGTGCTCTGCCCAGGCGGGGCAAACTTCCTATCACTGTGGCGTGTAGGGAAAGGGTCTTTAGTAGTCAATAACGGTTTATCGTTGTTTAACAAGTCAACCATTTTACTAGAAACAAACATCTTTTTTTATAAGAAAATGTAGGTGAGAAGACACTTTCTTAAATGTCAAATTTAATATCCCTTTTTCTATCAATCACTATTAACCCATAAATTATATCAATCACAGTTAACCCATTAATTCTATCAATCACAGTTAACCCAATAATTCTATCAATCACAGTTAACCCATTAATTATATCAATCACAACCCATTAATCGCCTACGTCGGACACATCCGTCAAACACTCTCGCGTTTATTCCGCCAGGGTCGCACGTCCACGACTAAATACTCCATCTCCCGGATTTCTAATGAACAATCCCGTGTGGCGAACAATATTACAAATAAATAATAATAAAAACCTAAGAAAAATAAAACAAAGTTAATTAACATATAATTTTTATTATTATTTTTCATTGAAAAAAATCTCTCTACGTCAACTGAGGTAAAGTTAACAAATTTATACACTTCCTCCTCCTCGAAATTAATGCAGGAAGAATTTTTTTCTGCTATATTTCTGATAATGTCAAAAAAATCTACTCTTTAAAATTAATCTCGGGATTTGAGGCATATCCATTTTATTCTTTTGCTGTATGAAATTGGTGTAAGTACATGTTTAACTCTACCTAATTCCGACCTCTGATTAAGGCACAAAGCCATGGCAGTGTAGTCATAACTGTCTTAAATAAAATATGGACGCCCCTTAAAACCATTGACGAGAATAAAAGCCCAGTCTAGCTTGAATAGACACTTTAATTTTTGTTACCCAAAACCCGGTTGCATATCATGCTTGAAGACTCCCATAGATAAACGGGTGCTATGTAACATCATCACTCCAATACAACGATCACTTTGTTTTTACTAATGGGCAATGAAACACCAGATAAAAAAAGAAAACGATATTGCTTGCATAATTCAACTTTATTTTTTTACAAATTAGTTGAGTACTAACGGCAAAATAGACAGGTATGCCGGTTGGCATCTTTGGTTAGACTGTGCCATAGGTTGATGGTTAGTCTTTGATATCAATCAATATAATGGCAGTGGCTTGATATATGACGGCATGGCGTCTGTTAACACAATTTAATATACCAAGCCCATTAAAATATAATAAGACAGTGGCAGAACTACAAAAATGCTATTTCTATAAAATTAAAACGGGTCATTTTAAGCTGTACTATTTACGTATAATCTTGGAACTATAACTTCAAATAAACTTTATATTATAGGCATATTATTATTATTTTCGAAAATAAAAAACTATACATTTTTTTTTATATTTAGGTCCTATTTTTATTTTTCTCGACTTAAATTTACTTTTAGAAATAAAATCGATTCTAAATCTGTTAATAAAATCTGGTTCTGGTTATGTTGTACTTGATGTTAAGTACGAAAATGCCATGTTGCATTAAGTCCGCCTATGTACTATACCACGGTAATATTATCTATACAGTATTGTAACTCGGCCGTATCTTTGAAATAAATGCCTAAAGCCGCGCGGTACGTAAACATGCGATAGGGCTGCCCGCACTATGGCTGCCCGCCTCCACCATTTTAATTACATTTGCCTACTTTGTGTTTCCATTTAGTTTTGTGATTGTAAATATACTTTTTTATATAAACAAATAAAATACTTTGTGAATTGAATAGGAAGTGCTCAATATTTGCGACCGAAAAATATTTGCGCCTCGACTGAGACGTACTCGTACCTACGAAATGCTATATTGTTAAATTTTAAAGTACAAAAATCCGCATTCTAAAGCTTAATTAAAAATTGTTTTGGAAAACATGGACAAGGTGGAGAAAAAGGAATATCTTTTACTTGGTTATAGATACCTGCAGCTACTTTACAATTTATATGTTTGGTTTTAAATGAAAAATTCATGCAACCAAAAATAGCACAATATATCCTATTCGTCTTAATAAATATATAAATATGTACTTGAACTTATTTTTATTGAAAAAATCGCGCGGCACAGACGCGACTGTCTGCATCCCGAGCGCACCTCGAGATCGAGGCGCGTAGGTATAGCTCGCGTTTCGACCGTTTGTATGAAGTTGGAATACTGTATAGATAATATTACCGTGACTATACTGTACATGAAGTTTAAATGAATAAACAATAAATTAATAAAATATTATAAGAAATTTAAATACCGCCATATTAAAATTTCTATTTTTTTTTTGTTGGTCATTATCTGCACAAAGCTATTAAAACGTCATTTGAGTTCCACAAGTAATAATTACAAATCATTGAAAATCAGCCTTTTAATATAATTATATTATTCATCGTGATTTTTCTGCAAGTTTTCTTCTACCGTAGCTATCATTGACTTTGTTAGAAATCGGTGTAACCTTTTTGCTATTCAAAACAGTTTTTGCCTCATTATCTTTCTTATAACTGTTGATGTAGAACTTCCCGAACATGTAGATGAATGCTGCTGAGTTGAGCATGCACAAAAAGTTGAGCATTTTGGGGAAATTGCACTCGTAGAAGAAGACGGCTGCGTTGTGAGCAAAGACGATTAAGAATTGAATCTGGAAAGAAAGATATTTAGGAAATTAAAATATATAGAAACGAAACATAGATAAACGAAAAAGGAGTTACACTATAGTTGTAGTTGGATGGTACGGGTGATAGCTGTCGGATTCATACAATGTATCCTTTTCTCTCATCTTAAAGATGTGTAGCGACATCTATGGCGTCGCATAAGAACTAATCCTGCATCGCGCAATCAAAGTTCTCCGCGCGATTTGAATATATACGACAGCCCGAAACCATCTATCGGGAAGCTGCCCACCAGACATAACACCCGTCTGGTTGGAGGATCCTCCCTTTTCAACGGAGGTATGTGAGGCTTTACTCTGTTCCACATACCTCCAAAGATGCATATTTTCGCCCTGCTGTTATCCTACCAATGCTATGTACGGAGGACACGGTGGAGCATATGGTAGAGGTGTGCCCTGCCTGGGCAAAGCACCGCCGTGCCCTCATGGGGACAATCGGCGGCAGCGCCCCAGCCGCCGGATTCCAATCCCGATTTCCGGACACCGTAGGCGCCGGCTTGCGGACGGCGAACAATGGGTAGCTCGCCGTCCGATCGTCCGGTAACCGTCCGGACCGAGCCCAAGTTGTCTACGGCGCGTAGTGTTCCACACGCGCCTCAAGGAGATGTCAGCGACCGTAAGGGCCCAGCAGGGTCGAAGCCTACTGGGGCCATGGGTACGCGAAAGAGATCCCCGGGGCCCTGGAAAATAGCAAAGAAGGAACAGGAGTGGGTTTTTAGTCAGTAAAAGTCTGACACTATCTCCCGCTCCGCCTAAGAGCAGGGGATATCATTAGATGATTTTCCCACCAGAATAAAAAAACCCCTGCTATGTAAAAAAGGCCTTAGCATTTAGTATGGTGGAAATTTTAGGGGTGTCTGTACCTACTTTCATGGGAATATTATGACAGTTTGTATTCCCAACTGGTAATAATATATATTTGGTACAACAGTTTATTCTTGATAGGTTCGCGCTTGATCGCTATCTCACTTGATGGAAAGCGACTATGCGGTCGACTATGGAGCGCGCTTACCTAGAAGTGACCTATTAACTCTTGACTTAAAGATTCCCGAGTTGTAGCCATCAGGAAACACAGATTCCGGCAAGGAATTCCACTCCTTAGCTGTACGCACAAGGAATGTGTTCCTAAAACGTTTCGAGCGTATAGGTGGGATGTCCACCATGATAGATTTATTTTATCTTCTGTTAGAAAGTTAAAGCAAATCTATAAATACATATATAAATGAATCTCTGTTTCCCTTGGTCACGTCATCACGCGTGAACCTTGGAATAATTTCGTAAATTAAATTTTTCTTTTTTTAGTTCGCCATCCAGTCGTCCTGTTAGGACCGAGCCCCAGTCGTCGACGGCTTGTAGTGTTCCATGTGCGCCTCAAAGAGATGTCAGCAAAATTGCAGTGGGAGAGAAGATCTGATGCTCACAAGAGCCATGGGGTTTCTGAAAAGGAAACCCACGATCCTAGAACGCAAAGGGTAACTGAACGGACATACGTTGGTTTTAATCAGTTAAAGTCTTGCACGCTCTCTGAATTCTTGAAATGAAAACAGTTATGGGGATTTAAAATTGCACTTGCTTGAATAATTTCGTTATAGGCGACGCTTCATTGTGTGACGTCATTCGAAATCGACGATGCGGCTCGTATTCGCTGAGTACGTACAAATTCATTGGTGTTTAGTCAGTTGTACCGTTCGAGTCGTATTTGTTTATTACACGATATTTATGTTTTTATTTTTTTGGGAGGTGGAAAATCATCTAATGACCTCCTGCTCTAGGCATCCACAGAGCGAAGCGGAGCGAGTGGTCCTTCCACTCGCTCCGCTTCGCTCTAAAATGCATCGCTCTAAAGTGGGAGAAGTCATAAGATGATTTTTCACCTTCCGAAAAAATTTGTCATTCAGACTGTTTTGTGTGTGTAGCGACATCTATGGCGTTACACAAAAAGTAATCCTGCATCGCGCAATTAAAGTTCTCCGCGCGATTAGAACATATAGAACAGTCCGAAATCATCTAACGGGCAGTTGTCCACCAGACATAACACCTGTCTGGTTGGAGGATCCTCCCTTTTCAACGGAGGTTTGCGGGACTTTACACTCTGTTCTGCATACCTCCAAATGTGGGTTTGTGAGTCGATCTTTCCGCCTTCTCCCCAGGGGCTTACCATGACGTGTTAAAATGCTGTCAGGCGTGCGAGCGAGAAAAAGGAATGGAGAGATGAGAAAAAGGCTGTACACCCTATATAGCTCCATCCCTTTAACTATCATCATCATCATCTTCCTGCCCCTGCCCCATTTTATTTAGGGTCGGCGAAACACGTTTTTTTCTTCCATTCTGTCCTGTCACACGTCACTCTATCACTAACTCCCTTTTCTTTCATATCACTTCTCACACAATCCATCCATCATGTAAACTCTTATCTCTTTTAGTAACATGCGTTTCATCCCTCCTCTTCACATGACCATACGAAGACAAACGACAAAAATCCAACAAATCCCTTTAACCGTTCAGTATAGATCGTAAAAGGGATCGCGTTAATATCTCGTGGTTTTTTTGACTCTGGCCTTTAAGTTAGTCGAATAAATTAAAAAAAAAATAAGACCTACCAGTTGTAATTTTGTTACGTGCTTCTTCCACCACACGTACTTTTGGTACTCAGGCCCTAGTCCCGAGATGAAATAATAAGTGTACATGATGACGTGGACGAAAGAATTCAAATATCCCATGAAGATTGTGTGACCCCCTGCAATAAAAATAAACCATTTATTTGTTTCTTTGTTAATAAGCAAATTAATATGTATTTGTTTTTGGGAGATGTAAGGGCGCCTTCAAATTAGCCGCAAAGTGCAGCGCGACGGCAGCGATAAAAATAACGAATATGGAATAACAAAGCAGCGTCACAGTATAGATATATGGAACAGTACGGAAACTACCTACAAATATTCGAAACGGCACACTCACACAAACATACGCATCGACGAGACTCCTAAGCGTTTCTCGCGGTCCTGTCAGTAGTGAATGCCGCTTAGGAGTCTCGTCGATGCGTGTGTTTGTGTGAGTGAGTCGTTTCGAACATTTGTAGGTAGTTTCCGTACTGTTCCATATATCTATACTGTGGCAGCGTGCCGGCAGTGCTGCTACCGTGCTGCCGTCTTGCGGCACTTTGTGGCTAATTTGAAGGCTCCCCCTACGAAAACAAGAAATTTCTTAGCATTTGAAGCCTCATTGTCTTAGAACACCGGTTGGTACACCAGTAATTGACTGCTGTTATCTTTTTTGTAAACTTATTTGTTACTGGCTTCTGCTAGAGGCTTTGCCCGTGTGAAAGTTGAAAATATATTATAGCTTATGCAAGCCTATGTCAATTTGACACACTATCATTATCATCATTTCAGCCGAAAGACGTCCACTAATGGACATAGGCTTCCCCCAAGCGTCGATACAACGAACGATCCTGTTCGTCTCGCATCCATCGCATTCCCGTGACTCTCGCCAGGTCATCGGTCCAACTTATGAAAGGCCTTCCAACGCTGGGTCTTCCGGTGTGTGGTCGTCACTCCAGAACCTTTCGGCCCTATCAACCGTCCGTTCTACGAGCAATGTGCCCTGCTCATAACAAACTGGCTGTCCAACCGAAATGGGACTTGGCAGGACATGTCTGCCGTAGGTATACCCGAAAAATTGTGTCAAAGTAACACAAAGCTGGTGCCCTGAAACAATGCGATGGGGTCACGGCACACCACAAAGAGATGGCAGGATGAACTAGACAGATTTCACCAAAACTGAAAGGAGGAAGCGCGGGCGAACGAAAGATGGAATGAATGGAGAACTAACAAAAAAAAATGTAACTTAGGGATATAATAGAATTCTACTAATGTAAAACTTTAAAAAATCTTTCTTTTTATTTTAGTCATTACAAAGAAAAATAGAAAAATACTAATCTTTTGTCTTTATATTTTTGTTATTTATTAATGGCAAATAGTTCCATAAAAAATTGTGCTTTGTAATGAGCAAAATAGATTAATAGGAGACCATTTATCAGCTCTTTAATTAATTGGATTACTTTATATGACAAATCATGGTATGGTTTTTGCTTGTCGTTTATTTTAATTTAACTATATTTATATGTTTTAGAAGGTAAACTCAAGAGTTACTGATCCGATTACTACAATTCTCACTCATAAAGACATTAATATCAAGTGTTCATATTTTTTTATCAGCAGTACTGTTCCAGATTGGATTGTTCCATTTGGCTACCCATCTATTAAACGACTCGACCTGGCAACTTTCAACACGCGTACACTGAGGACTGACGAGAAGATCACCGAACTGGAGGAGGAATTGAGCAGGTTGCGATGGAGTATTGTGGGATTGTCTGAAGTCCGAAGACAGGGGGAGGATACGATAATTCTCAAATCCGGTAACCTGCTCTATTTCCGGGAGGGTGACCAGCAGTCCCAGGGTGGTGTCGGGTTTTTCGTCCACAGGTCCCTTGTGAACAATGTCGTGAGGATCGAGAGTGTGTCGACCAGGGTGGCGTACCTTATACTCAGAATATCATCAAGATATTCGCTGAAGGTCATACAGGTCTACGCCCCGACCTCGACACATCCCGACGACGAAGTAGAATCCATGTATGAGGATATATCAAGAGCCATGCATGGTTCTAAGACTCACTTCACCGTGGTCATGGGGGACTTTAACGCGAAACTGGGCAAACGAGACGGTGACGAGCTGCGAGTGGGGCAATTTGGATTTGGACGTCGGAATCACCGGGGACACCTACTGGCTAGCTTTATGGAGAAGGAGGGCCTCTATATGATGAATTCCTTCTTCAAAAAGCGTGAGCATAGAAGGTGGACTTGGCAAAGTCCTGACGGTGCAACTAGAAATGAGATTGACTTCATCCTGTCGACGAAAAAGCAAATATTCAATGATGTCTCTGTGATCAACGCGGTGAAAACTGGAAGTGATCACCGCGTCGTAAGAGGCACATTGAATATTAACATTAAGCTTGAAAGGTCTCGACTGATGAAGTCTACGCTCCGTCCAGCACAGATCCAGATCCAAAACCCCGAGAGCTTTCAGCTCGAACTCCACAATCGTTTCGAGTGCCTAGGAAGCTCCGTGGATGAATATAACGATGGGTTCGTGGAAACTGTCCATACGGTCGGGTCTAAGTTTTTCAAGACTCACCGTACAAACAAGAACAAGAAGCTCTCCGATCCGACCCTCGAGCTAATGAAGAAGAGGCGTGAGATGATTCTGCAGTCTTCAGACGATGCGTGCATATACCGGCAGCTCAATAGACAAATCTCGAAGTCCCTGAAACGTGACCTTCGCCGCTTTAATACCGCAAGGATTAAGGATGCGATTGAGCGGATTATGGGCTCTAAAGTATTTGCACGAGATCTGTCTATTGGGCAAAGCCAGCTCACGAAACTGAAGACCGACGATGGCAGAGTCATATCCGCCAAATCGGAGCTTCTGGGAGAGATCGAGGCTTTTTATGGACAGTTATACACGTCTACCGCTAAACCCGCTGTAAATCTAGTAAACGACCCAAGAGCTAGATTGACTCGACACTATACCGAAGATATCCCGGACGTCAGCCTGTACGAGATTAGGATGGCTCTGAAGCAGCTGAAAAACAACAAGGCGTCGGGTGAGGACGGAATTACGGCCGAACTCCTGAAGGCGGGTGGAAAACCGGTCCTTAAGGCCCTTCAGAAGCTATTTGATTCCGTCATACTCGAGGGGAAAACGCCACAGGCGTGGAGCAGAGGCGTGGTGGTACTCTTCTTTAAGAAGGGCGATAATGCCCTGCTTAAGAATTATAGGCCCATCTCGCTTCTGAGCCATGTCTACAAGCTGTTTTCCAGAGTCATCACGAATCGTCTCGCGCGCAGGTTCGACGACTTCCAGCCTCCCGAACAAGCCGGATTTCGAAAAGGCTTCAGCACCGTGGACCACATACATACGCTGCGGCAGGTTATACAGAAGACTGAGGAGTATAACCAGCCTCTCTGCTTAGCGTTTGTGGACTACGAGAAAGCCTTTGATTCGATTGAAACTTGGGCTGTACTGCAGTCTCTCCAACGGTGCCAAATTGACTATCGGTATATCGAAGTGCTGAAGTGTTTGTACAAAAACGCCACTATGTCAGTCCGACTACAAGACCAGACCTCGAAACCTATCCTCTTGCAGCGGGGTGTGAGGCAGGGAGACGTTATTTCTCCGAAACTGTTCACGGCAGCAATGGAGGATGTCTTCAAGGTTTTGGAATGGAGAGGGCTAGGCATTAATGTCAATGGCGAGTACATCACTCACCTTCGGTTTGCCGACGACATAGTAGTCATGGCTGAGACTACGGAGGAGCTCAGTACAATGCTTGGTGACCTCAGTAGAGCTTCCGAAAGAGTGGGACTTAAAATGAACATGGACAAAACCAAAGTCATGGTAAACAGCCATGTAGCACCCACTCCTATCAAGGTCGGGGACTCTACACTCGAAGTTGTAGACGACTACGTTTACCTGGGACAGACGGTCCAGTTGGGAAGGTCTAACTTCGAGAAAGAGATCAATCGTCGAATCCGACTCGGCTGGGCGGCGTTCGGGAAGCTGCGCGGTGTCTTCTCGTCCAATATACCACAGTGTCTCAAGACGAAAGTCTATGACCAGTGCGTGTTGCCAGTGATGACATATGGCTCCGAAACGTGGTCGCTTACAATGGGCCTCATTAGAAGGCTTAAAGTCACCCAAAGGGCAATGGAGAGGGCTATGCTCGGAGTTTCCTTGCGTGATCGAATCAGGAATGAGGATATCCGCAGGAGAACCAAGGTTGCCGACATAGCACGAAGAATCGCCAAACTAAAGTGGCAATGGGCAGGGCACATTGCTCGCAGAACAGATGGCCGTTGGGGCCGAAAGGTTCTGGAATGGCGACCACGTACCGGAAGACGTAGCGTTGGAAGGCCTCCTACAAGGTGGACCGATGACTTGGTAACGGTTGCGGGGGTCCGATGGATGCGAGACGCACAGGACCGTTCGCTGTGGCGACGCTTGGGGGAGGCCTATGTCCAGCAGTGGACGTCTTTCGGCTGAAATGATGATGATGACTGTTCCAGATCACATCATTATAATAATAATCATTTACTTCAGGAAATTATTCTCATAATTATCATAAAATTACAAATTACGTACAGATAAAAATTACCTACAAAAATAAGATTAAAATTAAAATTGCATCATCAAATCATTGCATCAAAACAATTAAAACAAAGTCAATCAATTAAAATAAAATAAAATAATTGAAAATTAAAATCAAAATAAATTAAAATCAAGTTAAATAAATTAAAATAATTGAAAATTAAAATCAAAATAAATAAAATAAAATAAAAGAATTGAAAGTTACGCATTAAAATCATTGCGTCAAAACTATTAAAACAAAGTCAATCAATTAAAATAAAATAAAATAATTGAAAATTAAAATCAAATTAAATAAATTAAAATTAAAATCAAAGTTCATTAATCAAAATCAAAATGAACAAATTAAAAACCCCGATTATAGAGCGAAAGTTTATGAGTGTCTGTGTCTTTTTCATGCTTTTTCATGCCATGAAACTTTGTTCACGGGTAAACCATATCCTGGAATAGCCCATAGCATACTTTTTATTCCGGAGTTTCCTTGGATTGATTTTCTACTTTCACGAGGGCTAAGCCGCAAGCATACTAAAGATATAAAACAAAGTCTTTACTGACTTAATTGTATCTCCCAAAACTACACTGCGCACACGTGTGCCACGTACGCCGATCTGGGCGCGTCGGTCTCCATACATTTTATACGACAACTAGACTTGTAGAACTACATTAGACCGACGCACACGTGTACCACGCCTGATTTGTACGTAGAACGACATCGCGTGGCTTTGCGTAGCGTGGATCTAATGTAGCTCTACAAATCTAGTTGTCGTATAAAATGTATGGAGACCGACGCGCCCAGATCGGCGTACGTGGCACACGTGTGCGCAGTGTAGTTCTACCTTAACTCAGTGGAAAAAAGTTTGTTTAATCATACTAATATTTTAAAGGCGGTTTGTGAGTGACATTGTATGTATTTTATGTCTTCAAACTCAAACGGCAGAACGGATTTGGACGTAATTTGGACCACGGGCAGACCTAAAGACTTAGAATACTGTTCCATTGGAACAATTTTCTACTATAGCGAGAAGTAAGTTAGTTTTTTTTCCCCACAACTATCACACAACGCTGCCTAGCCACAAGCTAAGCAGAGCTTGTGTTATGAGTACTAGACAACTGATAAACATATTTATATATAAATACATATTATAGATAAATTACACCCAGACACAGAAAAATGATCGTGCTCATCACACAAACATTTGTCCTGGGTGGGAATCGAACCCACGACCTCCGGCATAGCAGTCAGGGCCACTAACCACTAGACCAACAGGCCAGTTAGATATAAATAAAGGTCACATACCTGGGAAGTACTTCACTCCAAGCCAAATGACGACAGACATCATACTGTGATGGTAGACGTGTAAGAAAGTAACTTGGTTGAACTTCTTCCGAAGGACGAAGAAGACAGTGTCCAGCAGTTCCGTGATCTTTGCGAAGTAATAGAACCATGATGCGGCTGCAACCTGGAAATATAAAAATGCACTTAATCACAAAGATTCCTTAGCTCGTCGTCCGGCTATCTTTGAGGCGCGTAGTGTTCAGCAAAACCGTAGGGGCCCAGCAGGGTTGATGCCCGCTAGGGTCACGGAGAAGGGACATCGTGGTCCTAGAACGCAAAAAGCTTCAGTTGCTTACAGTTAGACAAAGTGGAGTTTTAGTCAGTAAAGGTCTGACATGCCTTCTCGCTACACCCTAGAGCGAGAGGTCATTGGATGATTTTAAAGATGACCACTGAAAAAAAAATTACAAAGAACAGATTCGTTTTGTAGGTTATCTTGCATTTTCTTCCTTTGAATGTAAAATCTCCGTGCAATATATAAAACTTAGAATCCCATTTTTGTAACATTGTCTTTTTATGGAATTCTTTAGGATAAGTTTTTGTTATTTTTGTCATTGGACTCTGACACTCCTCTTTCCATATTTAGATCAGTTAAATTTAAATCAATTATAAAATGTAAAATAAAATGTATTTTAGTTTGACTTTTATTTGCGGAGTAAATGTAAAAACTGGCCAAGCGCGAGTCGGACTTGCACACAAAGGGTACTTGAATATTAAAATCGAGTGAAAAACGCCGACTACATAATGTTTCTTGTAAGTGAACCTCCTTTATTTTTAACCTTAAATTTTATTAATTGTTCATGTGTATTTCACACATTTCGTCAAAATTTCAACTGTCTACCTCTTACGGTTTAAGAGATACAGCCTGCTGACAGATGGGCAGACAGACAGACGGACAGAGGGTCCCGTTGGCAACCTTCGACTACAGTTCCCTTAAAAGGGAATTTACTTTATTTTTTATTCAAGTATTTATTTATTTATTTAATCTTCATGCAACATAAAGTACAAAGGCGGACTTAATGCCTAAGGCATTCTCTACCAGTCAACCTAGGGTGGTGAAGAGACAATATGGTACGTGCATAAAAAGAAAATTTTATATGGAAAACATGAGTAAAAAAAAAGTATACATGATATAATTAAAATACACATACATATATATTTAATATAATATATATACATATATATTAATATAAAGTAACGAAAGAAGTTTTGAGACGATTCTGCTATTGGTGGAGCAAATGATTCCGCAACTTCCGCTTAAATGCATATCGACTTTCAAGTAAAACTTGCTGGTTACGTACCCTGAGTGCTCTAGGATTGTTGGAATAATCAATTGGTTCACATGCTAGGTTGTACTCCTTGGAAAGTACGTAGACTGATCCCTGAAAAAGACAACCACAACAATTAATACAGGCGAAGAAAAGATGTTCTGGATATAATTTTTTATGGATGTAAGGGTGCTTTTAATATCGTGCGGTTTTGATCACACATGCGGGATTACCCCGCACGTGTAACCCCCGCAAATGTCCATTTCATACAAGTATTTATTGCAATGCGTGGAATACGCACGAGGGACGCGTTTTTTTTGCATTGTGAAATTTTCTTCATCCGCATGCACAACTCCGGACACAGCAACTAACTCCGTATTTATTCCGCACGATATTAGAAGCACCCTAAGAGTAATACTAGGAGTAATTGTCAGTGTGGGGCAACTTTTTTTTAATATGTATAAGTACGTACATGCAACTGGAATAATACACACCCTTATATACCCTAATTAGAAAATAAAATTGCAATCATAATTCAAGCACGCAGTTTTTTTTTAAGAAATTAATTATCCTAATTGGGTTTCGATGCACTGATTTGGTAGTTCATCTATATTGGTATAAATATCTACGCATGCACACACTAACACTCTAGTGGTGCAATTTTATCAAGAATTTATCAAAACGGGTAATTTTTTATCTTTAAAAATCAAGAATGAACTAATCAAACAAACAATTAACAAAGGGTTTAGCACCCAAAAGAAGGTGGTTATATGTTCGTCTGTATGTATTTATTTTTTTATGTATGTACACCGATTTCTCAGTTAAGTGTAGACCGATTTTAAAAATAATTTTTCTAATTGAAAGGTTATAGTTCCGAGTTGGTCCCATAGAAATATTGTTTTGATCTGATGATAAACTTCTAAGATATGGAACGGAACTCCTCGTAGGATCACAGCAGAACTGTCGTAACAAGTAAAATTGCTTTATTTATACGTGTAGTCGATGACTGATTGAAAGAAGAGGGAGAAGGGATATATCGAACTGATCTGATGATGAAGCCGGAAGGTAGGTACCGAAACTCTATTTTAAATCAATGTAACCTAACCGTGTTTGGGATTATTAGAATTGTCATGAGATATACTCTGGCTATAAGGTACCATCGAGATAATCTTATGATGATTTCTGATGGAACCTTAAAAAATAACCACGAAGGCTCAAAATGGCTAAAACCTTTTAACCTAACCTTTCCGTGTTGGAGTGCTCCACAATTTCGAGCTCACTTCGTTCGCTCTTGTACTAAGAATATTTGATTAAAAAGACGATAATAATTGCTTATTTGAGGCTGTCTCATTTTCCCGTTGCTTAGTTATAAAATGAGGAGTTTGATCACGTGGCCCATAAAGAAATGTGTGGCTCTACTTATAATTTCTAAATTAATAATACTCCCGACCGAATTTCAATCACGGTGTTTTTTTTTTTGATTATTGATAGGCTCGCGTTTGACCACTATCTCACCTGATGGTAAGCGATGATGTAACCGACGATGGAGCACGCTTAACTAGAAGTAACCTATTCACTCTTGACTTAAAGACCCCTAGGTTGTAGCTATCAGGAAACACAGACTCCGGCAGGGAATTCCACTTCTTAGCTGTACGCATAATGAATGTGTTCCCAAAACGCTTTGTACGTATAGGTGGGATGTCCACCATGTACCGATGGCGCAACGCCGTACGTCTGGTGGTCCGATGATGGAACGGACTTGGTGGAATTAAATTGTGCAATTCTAACGCACACTCCCCGAAATGTAATCGATAGAAAACCGACAGGCCAGCAACTGGACTCAACAGATATTAGCCAAATACGCACGAGATATTAAAAAGCACAAGTATATGTGCAAACACAGCTGCGCTCCTTGTTCCTTTACTGTCATAGTCCGTTGAGACGGCAATCTGACACGACTGGAGAGAGTTCCAGTGCAGGATCAAAGGCATTACGTGTTTTCTGAGGCACGGGGATATCATACCACCGACTTTAGAACTTCGAGCAGTTACAGATTTTTTCCTAATGAAAAAACTCAATATCACTTTTTATCCGACCCGGGAATCGAACGCACGACGCCACGCTCAGCAGTCGCGCTTACGACCACGAGACCAACGAGGCAGTCAATTTCTAATCAAAAAGTACACAACAACAAACTACTTACTATGCTATACTTAGTTGTCGATTATATCCACAACTATTGGATAATTATTAAAATATATGCATTTAGGGTCAGTTTCACTTTCAATAGTGAAATAGTTATTGACGTAAACTAGTTTGATCCATTACTCTATTAATATTTATGTAGAACCAGCGACCCGCCCCAGGTTCGAATGGGTGTAACAGTTTTATGCAAAAGGCAACTAAAGGAACATAGGTGTGGTTTTAGTCAGTTTAAGTCTGACATGCCCTTCCGCTAAACCCTGGAGCGGGGGAAGTCATTAGATGATTTACCACCCCAAAAAAAACCCTGTATCATCGCGTATTTACATTCTTTTAAATATATACTGATTGCAGAAATAAGCGTTGATCTTATCTTATCTTATTGTGGGGCTGGCCCTGGGCCAGAGCACTTCGACCCTTCTGGATCTTTTGTGTTATGCGCCTCCTGTTTACTCAACCCCTAGCCCTTCGTGCACCTCCTTCATGAGTCCCAGTGTGGCCTTGATGGTGCTGAGCCTGTGGTCTTGGGAATTGTTGGCCCCGATACCCTAGTCTTTTGGAGCCTATAGCTGCACAGTCGTACAACAAGTGTAACATAGTCTTCTCTGCATCTCCACAGATCCCGCAAGTCGGGTCGCTTGCTAGTCCCATGTTGTGGAGCTGTTTGTTGGTGGCATAGTGCCCCGTGAAGACTCCTGTGATTGTTAGGAGCTGTGATCTGCTGTACCTCCATATTTTTTTGGGTCCATATCTATGTCATTAAGAAATAGCTTTGCATGCTTCTGGCCTTTTGTGTTGCGCCAGTGTATGCTGTGTATCTCTAACGCAACCTGTTTCAATGCTTGGTTGATGACCCTTGGTGAGAGTCCTATGAAGGGTTCCGGTCCATATAGGGGTATCTCGGATCCTTTCCTTGCCAGAGTGTCGGCTTTTTCGATGCCTTCTACTCCTGTATGACCTGGCACCCAGATCAGTCTGACCTTGATGAGCCTTCCTATCCGGTTTAGTATTTTAATACAGTACAGTACCATTACATTTAGCGTTATATACCATACAATTGGCGTTGATACTATTAATCATTGTATCAGATTGAACTGATTATTTTAATAGATAAAATTATGATTTATTAATATAACTTATCTTGTACTAAGAAATTCCTCTGCATCGTACGTGCGTTTCCAACAGATGTGACATGCGCAAGGGCATACGTCATCTCAATACTAACGCTTCTGTGAGCAGTATAGTATCACTATGGATTAATAATTAATTTCATCGAAGTATATTAACAACTTTGTTCAGGTAGGGGCCATAGTATTATTTAACATAGTTCTTGGTAAACATTTAAGCCTCCAAAAACATCCCAACGCAATCTAATTCCGCCATCACCCCGACTCACTGGGGATTCACCGCAGATGCGCACTGCAAACTATGCGGCGTTCGGTTCCGACCCACTGGAATCAACCTACCACTGGCCTGGCGCGCATCATGACGCATCAAGAACCATCGATCTCCGATCTCCGGAGGGGAGTGATGTAGGGACATCTATGGCGTTACATAAGAACTACACGAAAACACCAAATCTGCATCGCGCAATTAAAGTTCTCTGTGCAATTTGAGTATATAAGACAGCCCGAAATTATCTATCGGGCAGTTGCCCACCAGACATAACACCCGTCTGGTTGAAGTATCCTCCCTTTTCAACGGTGGTTTACAGGACTGTACACTCTATTTCGCACACCTCCAAAAGCCCATTGTCGACAATATTCGACAACCGGGCTCAATGCCAGATTTGGGACTGCTACCGAGAAATTTTAGAACACCTAGAAACGTTTCACCCAACCCGAGATTTGAACCCACCTCTTGATAAACTAATAAAAACATTCATTAACAATCAAAAGTTATATACTATAAAAGCCCTAAAGTACTAAAAAAAGCAATCTAAAGTATGGCGTTGAAAAACTCCTGCGCATCGCTGTCGACTGGTAAATGTACCCAAAAGACTGGCGGCATTGCCACGCTGAATGGCATTTTTATTTTGTAATTTAGTTTTAATTAATTTAAATTAAGCATATTAATGTATTAGTTAGTTGCTACAAATAATCAAAGTTATATTACTTTTGCTTTTTTTTCGGTCACAAATGTTTCCTAGAAGGTGGACAGAACATAAACTTGATTTGTGTAATAATCATAAGCATAATCAGCCTTTTAATGTTCCCACTGCTGGGACTCAGGCCTCCTCCCTAGGAGAGGGAATGGACCGTAATCCACCACGCGGGCCCAGTGCGGATTGATGAATGTCACATGTCTTCGAATTTTTGGATCTAGGCCATGCCGGTTTCCTCACGATGTTTTCCTTCACCATTTTGAGAGCAGTAGTGATGAAATAAATTACACAAAGTAATGCGCCTGACTGGGTTTGAACCCGCGACCTACAACTCGTAAGTGTAATATGAAAATATAATAAGTAGACTAGCTTAATTCTGCCACTGGCTTCGTCCGCATGTGTGTAGGAAATATATAATAGCCTATATTATTTAGTGATAAAGTAGTATTCTATTGGTGAAAGAATTTTAAAGTTGGTCGTGTAGTTTTTAATTTGATTCGTTACAAACTAAAACACAGATCTTTACTTTTACTTTAAAAATCTACCATATAAATTTATCAGTAATGAAAATAATGAAAATGGGGGGCAAGGGGAGGAGGATAAAAAATAGCCTACGACCTATTCTTCGATCTACAAATATCGGATAAGCCATTTCGGAGCAGTTCGATAACATCACGACAACACGAGATTTTTGTATAGTAGAAATTATATAATTTTTTTTTTTATATATTAGACTAGCTGACTCATTAAATGTTGATCTGTTATATAAATTATCAAAGAAAAAAAGGGGTCGTTATAAGGGTAAAAATAGCCTATGACCTATTCTCAGAGCTACACATACCTACACAAAAAACGATCAAGCCGTTTCAGAGGAGTTCAACCACAAACACTGTGACATGAGGTTAGTATACGAGTGAGTGAGCGAGAGAGTAGTTACGAGTGTAAAGTTTTTATAAATAATAATAATAATTATTTATTTGAAGACTACATGGGTCCAATGGTTAGTAAAAAAAACTTATCAACTAAAAGGGTTAGTAAAAAACTTAGACTAATGCCACACTAACAATTGCAACCAGTGCTTCGAGGTTCGAAGAATGCCATTGGAGCTGGTCCTAGATCTGCTTAGCAATGAGGCAGCCTTCTTCCTTACTATAGCGTGGAAATCATCCACACGCGCTAAAGCGAACATACCCGTTGCACTGCAGTATCTAGGCAGCCCCAACAGCACCCTAAAGCCATTATTATATTGGATCCGAAGGGCATCTAGAGCCAGAGAGAGAGAGAGATAAATGAAATACTAAAATTTCTTACCTCATAAACTAAGAATATGCTATATAATATCTGGAAGATGTTGTAAAACATAAGCGTGGTCTTGAGCTCAAAAGCCGGTCTGTTGGCCATCAACCTAGGGCCCAGAGACTTGCAGAAGTACAAGTAAGCTGAAGTAATTGAGATCACCACCATGGGGTTTGACACACCCCACCAGTCTGCCGTTCTAGGATCTGGAAAGGTTAAGATTTTTTTGAGTACCTGATAGAAATAAAGAAAGAAAAGAAACCTGTTTATTTAATAATAAAAAAAAAACTGTTTAATTCACTAGTACAACATCTACGAAATGAAATTAATTATTAAAAAAATGGTACCTAGAGCTCTTCCTGTAAATAGTCTATAAACTTTAAATTCAGTTTTATCAGCCAAAAAAAAATTAAGAAAAAATAATTAGGTATCATCACCAAGAATAATATTCGAATTTTTTGACAAATGTCATCACAGCAGAAAATATTATTTTAAATTTTCAGATTTCTATCACTTTTAATAATTATAAATAACTCACCAGCCAAATCATGAATCACATAATTATATTTTTCGGCTATACTTTCCAGTATTCCCGCCATTGTTACTACGAATAGTAAGACGTTCAACCCACAGCCGAGTCACTCCTCTTATGACACTTGTGTGCAAACTGCCAACTCACATTCTACTTAAAATAAAACAAATTAAATCAAATCAGTTTTACACAATCACGGTACGTATAATTTTACGTACGAAATGATTAAAATATCTAACACCTAATGGTGATACGCTAAAATATCCACAAAACGATCAGGTCGAAGTTTGATTCAGTCAACCTAAACTTTAAATATTGAAAATGCAGTTATAGTTACAATTTATCAAATACCTTTAATATTTATGCAACAGTCTTTTAATTACGGTGATTAAACTAACATTTATTAATTAATGTGATTATAATAATTAGTTTTTAAATAAAACCATGAGCGAATTTCTGGTTTTCCGTCAGCTGATTGAAAACTAAAGACATTGTAGTAGAAGCACGTTTGCATATACTGTACAGTAAACGTGCTTTATCTTCGATTTTTTAAATCGATAATATCGATTTGTTTCGAAACTCTGACCGATATTTCGTAAGACAACGTCTCGCCTGGATTCTCTGAAGCGTAAGGAAGAAGTGTATCCGGCTGCGTGATTGTTGAAAATGTTACCGCGGCCCTGGAACATAAAGGGCAACTAAAGGAACACGGGTGGGTTTTAGTCAGTAAAAACCTCTCTCACTCCACCCACAGCGGGAGAAGTTATTTTAATTCTCACCCTAATAAAAAAGCAGAGGTATACCTATTTTCACACATTGTCCCAGTAATGTTTTATTCCCAAGTTATACACCACAAATTTTTCATTAGTACAAATACTTAAAGGGCTTATTAGAAAATGTCTTGTTATTTTTTAAGAGGGGTGTATACGGGGTCCCAATCAACACCTAGCGGGACTCAAGCCAACCTCACCTGCACGTGGTGCACCCTACTGAAAAACAAACGAGACTATGGCGACCCGCCAACACGCACTGGACCAGCGTGGCGGATTATGGTCCAAACCCCCCAAATCCATAATGCAACAAAAAACAGGCCCCAAGTGCCCAGCGACTCCAGCGGTTGTGCTAGCGTGGACGGGCGTGGGCGCAGCTCTGGGTTCTGAGATGCTAAGAATCTCCGAGTGGGATCGATCAACCGTCGACGACTGGACCTGGCGACGTACAACACGCGTACACTCCGGTCCGATGAGAAGATCACCGAGCTTGAGGAAGAGTTGAGCAGGTTACGATAGAGCATTGTGGGATTATCCGAAGTCCGAAGACAGGAGAGGACATGATAATCCTATTATCTGGTAACCTGCTCTATTTTCGGGAGGGGGACCAGCAGTCTCAAGGTGGTGTCGGGTTTATCGACCACAAGTCCCTTGTGAACAATGTGGTGAAGATTGAGAGCGTGTCGACCAGGGTGGTGTACCTTATACTCAGAATATCATCAAGATATTCGCTGAAGGTCATACAGGTTTACGCTCCGACCTCAACACACCCCGACGACGAAGTAGTGACCATGTATGAGGATGTATCCAGAGCCATGCATGGTTATAAGACTCACTTCACCGTGGTCATGGGGGACTTTAATGCGAAACTGGGCAAACGAGACGATGACGAGCTGCGAGTGGGGAAATTTGGATCTGGAAGTAGGAACCACCGGGGACACCTACTGGCCAGCTTTATAGAGAAGGAGGGCCTCTACATGATGAACTCTTTCTTCAGAAAGCGTGAGCATAGGAAGTGGACCTGGCAAATCGTTTCGAATGCACAGGTAGCTAGCTCTGTGGACGAATACAACGATGGGTTCGTGGAAACAGTCCATACGGTCGGGTCTAAATTCTACATATAAGACTCGTACATCGTACAAATAAGAGCAAGAGGCTCACAGATCGAACTCTCCAGCTTATGAAGGAAAGGCGTGAGATAATTCTGCAGTCTTCAGACGATGCGTGCACATATCGGCTGCTCAATAAACGGATCTCTAAGTCCTTGAAACGCGATCTACGTCACTTTAATACTGGAAAAATTAAAGACGCGATTGAGTGAAATAAGGGCTCTTAGGTGTTTGTAAGAGATCTGTCTATTGGGCAGAGCCAGCTCACGAAACTGAAGACTAAAGATAGCAGAGTCATATCCGCCAAATCGGAGCTTCTGGGAGAGATCTAGGCTTTTTATGGACAGTTGTACAGGTCAATCACAAAACCTACTATGAATCTAGCAAACGACCCAAGAGCTACATTAACCCGGCACTATACCGAAGATATCCCGGACGCCAGCCTGTACGAGATTAGGATGGCTCTGAAGCAGCTTAATAACAACAAGGCACCGGGTGATGATGGAATTATAGCCAAACTCCTGAAGGCGGGTGGGAGACCGATCCTTAAAGTCCTTCAGAAGTTGTTTGATTCCGTCATATTCGAGGGAAAAACACCACAGGCATGGAGCGGAGGTGTGGTGGTACTCTTCTTTAAAAAAGGCGACAAGGCCCTGCTTAAGAATTATAGGCCCATCTCACTTCTGAGCCATGTCAACAAGCTGTTTTCCAGAGTCATCACGAACCGTCTCGCGCGCAGGTTCGACGACTTCCAGCCTCCCGAACAAGCCGGATTCCGAAAAGGCTTCAGCACCATAGACCACATTCACACGCTACGGCAGGTTATACAGAAGACCGAGGAGTATACTCTGCCTCTCTGCCTAGCGTTAGTGGACTACGAGAAAGCCTTTGATTCGATCGAGACTTGGGCTGTGTTGCAGTCTTTCCAACGGTGCCAGATTGACTATCGGTACATCGAAATACTGAAGTGTTTGTACGAAAACGTCACTATGTCAGTCAGACTGCAGGACCAGACCTCGAAACCTATCCTCTTGCAGCGGTGTGTGAGGCAGGGAGACGTCATTTCTCCGAAACTGTTCACGGCCGCAATGGAGCATGTCTTCAAGGTTCTGGGCTGGAGTGGATTAGGCATTAATGTCAATGGCGAGTACATCACTCATCTTCGGTTTGCCGACGACATAGTAGTCATGGCTGAGACTACGGAAGAGCTCAGCTCAATACTCAATGACCTTAGTAGAGCTTCCGAAAGAGTGAGTCTTAAAATTAACATGGACAAAACTAAAGTCATGTTAAACAACCATGTAACACTCACTCCTATCAAGATTGGAGACTCTATACTCGAAGTTGTGGACGATTACTTCTACCTTGGACAGACAGTCCAGTTGGGTAGATCTAATTTCGAGAAAGAGGTCAACCGTCGAATCCGACTCAACTGGGCAGCGTTCGGGAAGCTGCGCGGTATCTTCTCATCCAATATACCACAGTGTCTAAAGATGATATTCTGGCGTGTGATGACATATGGTTCCGAAACGTGGTCGCTCACAATGGGCCTCGTCAGAAGGCTCAAAGTCACCCAAAGGGCAATGGAAAGGGCTATGCTCGGAGTTTCCTTGCGTGATCGAATCAGAAATGAAGATATCCGGAGAGGCGAGGACCAAGGTGGCCGACATAGCATGAAGAATAAAAAAGCTAGCAAATAAAGCGGAGCTATTAAATAAGCTTGAGCGCTTGCAAGATTTGTGCATTCGTTTTGTTTTTGGCTTAAGAAAATACGACCACGTCTCTCAGTTCCGCAAGGATCTCAAGTGGCTCCCTATCCGTCTTCGTAGGAACACTCGGGTATTATGTCTCCTGTACAATATCCTATTCAACCCTGCTTATCCTGGCTACTTGCGTGATCGTTTTTCGTTCACTCGCCCTGCCGATGCCCCATGCAGATCCCACCTTAAATTCCATCTCAATTTCCCAGCCCATAAAACCCATTTTTATTCCAACTCCTTCTCTTTTCATGCGGTACGATTATGGAACTCACTTCCAGCTAATACCCGTGATGCTAAAAATATATCTGCCTTCAAAAAGCTAGTCAAAGAACATTACAACAACAACATTGAGGAGTTCCCTCGATTGCTCATGGATTCCATCATCAGAACTGGATTTTGAAAAAAATGGGACCAATCTGGAAGCATATCCTATAAAGCGAAAAAAAAATTTTGCAAATCGGTCCATAAACGACGGAGTTCTGAGGTAACAAACATAAAAAAAAAAATGAAGACGACAAAAAAAAAAAAAAAAATACAACCGAATTGATAACCTCCTCCTTTTTTTGAAGTCGGTTAAAAATAGGGGTGCATGTAGAGGTGACCAAATTATTGCTTTACAACTTAACAGAAATCCTACTTCCGGGATGTTACTGAAGAATTCTAGGTGTGAAAATCCAATTATACATTTAACGACGAGGGATTCGAATCCAAGACCTCATGCTCAGCCACAGTGGTAATGTTCAGTAGACTATAGATTGTGTTTTTGGAGAGGATCACAGTTGAATAGCATCATCTTCACCAACATCGGACCCTTTAGTGTTAGTGTCACTATTTTCTATTACGTAAATCGGTTTATTACATGTTACTCTCCTTTTGCAGGTATGCTGGAAGAGATTTCTGTAGAAAGAAGCATCACATTTGTACCATTTTTTTTGTTTCCTTATTTTTTTCTTTTATATATGTGTGAAAATGAATTGTTAAATAAATAAAAAATAAATTATAAATTAATAAAAAAAATATATAAAAATTTAATTTAATTTATTTTTGCTTGGAATCATCACCAATGATCTCTTGCCCTTATCCCAATCCTTATCCTTATCGTTTGGAGTCGGTGCCATATCTCTTTTTCTTCCATATTTTTCTCAAATGCAAACTCAAATCATTAATTTCAATAATACCATTTACAAGAACTTTTGTATTGTTAAAATCTGTCAGTCACAAAAAAGATAAAAAATATGAAGCTATATGCACGTTCCAAAGAGTGGATCTCTAAGAAGAAGAATGTGCAAAAAACTCCTCGGACACTCTTTTAAATACTCTATTAGTCGACCCCGTTCCTAGCCATTTCATCTTTCAAACAGTCCAGCCATCATTACTTGGGTGTAACACAAAGCACTTCAAAGCAATCCATACTTATTTATATTGTAAATGCAAAACTCATTTTCTGTTACCTTTTCACATCTTAGACGGGCAAACCATTAGTATATAGGCAGAAGCGTAGCTAGACGTGGGCGAAGTGGGCCCACGGCCTCGCACCCTAAGAGGCGTCGCACAAGCGAGGGTTCTTTAAGAACGAGAGGTTTTTTATAATTGATACGCTCGCGTTTAACCACTATTTTACCAGATGGTAAGATACGATGTGGTCCAACACTGGGTTGCGACAGTCACTGTCTTGTTTTCGTATTTATGAAATAAAAAGGCCACGCTGATGCGCCTTCGCCCACGTCTAAATTAATCCACACTACGCCTCTGTATATAGGATACTTTTTATCTCAAAAGAATGTTACTTTATGATGATCTCCAAATTTCACGCGGGTGAAAACCACTGGCAGAAGCGTTTTAAATAAATTATTTTCAGGCACTTTTAAATTGTCGAGATTATTAAATTGTCACTTGAACCAGATTTCTTAATCTTTTATTATATTCTTCCAGTTGAGTAGATCTAATTTCGAGAAAGAGATCAACCGTCGAATCCAACTCGGCTGGGCAGCGTTCGGGAACCTGCGTGGTATCTTCTAATCCAATATACCACAGTGTCTAAAGACGATAGTCTATGACCAGTGCGTGTTGCCAGTGATGACATATGGTTTCGAAACGTGGTCGCTCACAATGGGCCTCATCAGAAGGCTCAAAGTCACCCAAAGGGCAATGAAAAAGGCTATGCTCGGGGTTTCCTTGCGTGATCGAATCAGAAATGAAGATTTTCGGAGAGGAGGACCAAGGTGGCCGACATAGCAACCAGATTTCTCAATCTACGGTTTTTTTGTGACATTGACCTGTAGGCTTAAAATCCAGCTTGATCATGTTACAATGATTTCTTAACGACAAAGAAAATCAATTAACATTTGAACATCAAAACAGGACAAAATTTATTAACTATCACAGATTTAGGTAAAATCAGAACGCTACTAATTACCCGGAACAAAGTCATCATATTGATCCGACTGGCCAGTTAGTCTAGTGGTTAGGGCCCTGACTGCTATACCGGAGGTCATGAGTTTGATTCCCACCCAAGACAAATGTTTGTGTAATGAGCACGATCATTTGTTCTGTGTCTGGGTGTAATTTAGCTCTGATATGTATGTATTTAGAAATATATAAGTATGTTTATCAGTTGTCTAGTACTCATAGCACAAGCTCTGGTTAGGTTGGGACTAGATGGCGTTGTGTGAAAGTTGTGAAATAACATTATTACATTGAAAATCAATAAAATACCGTGGTATTATAAGTGAAAGGCCGCTAAAACCAAAATTGTAATAAAAGCAGTCGCATTATATTTACAAATAGTTTTTTTTTTCGTGTAGGAAAATCATCTAATGACATCCCCCGCTCTTGGGCGGTGCGGGAGATAGTGTCAGACTTTTACTGACTAAAAACCCACTCCTGTTCCTTCTTTGACATTTTTCCAGGGCCCCGGGGATCTTTTTCGGATCACCCATGGCCCCAGTGGGCTTCGACCCTGCTGGGCCCCTACGGTTGCTGACATCTCCTTGAGGCGCGCGTGGGAAACTACGCGCCGTTGACGACTTGGGCTCGGTCCGGACGGTGAGCTACCCATTGTTCGTCGTCCGCAAGCCCGCGCCTACGGCCGGAAATCGGGTTCGGAATCCCGGCGGCTGGGGCGCGAGGGCCATTGCCTCGTACGTACACGTGCGGCCTCCTCCTTTGCTAGCATTACTGCTTCGCAGAAGGAGGCGACCGCCTGCCACTCCTCCTCACTCAAGACCATGGCCTGTACGAAGGCCCGGCGCGAGAGATCTAACAAACTAGTTTAATCATTTTTCCGAAACTTTTGAGGACGTATTCAAGATTCTGAATTGCAGTTTCATTCTGCAGGCTGCTGAGGAAAATAACCTTGAAACTTATGATCCAAATTTTAGTACCTACTGCCAAACGCCTCTCAGACAGAGTCTGCAAAATAGTACCCTGTAGAGTAGCAGTAGCGAAAAGGCATTTTATGTTCATCAGCTCCAAGATTTACAATAAAATAAACAAACTCGTCAATATTTACCACCTAAAACGAAATGACCTTAAAAAGAATTTGACTGATTGGTTAAAACACTTTCGTACAGTGATAATGAGAAAATTGTGGAACCTTAGAAAGAATTAATACATACACACACACAACACATATACACACACTACACACTACATATTACACACTACATACTCACACGTATTTTTATGTCTGGGACATTGTTTTCTCGTTGATAGTTGCGACACAGTTTATAACTTTTGCAGCTGCCATCGTTATCCATGTCATTATTGTCAACTGTTTTATGTTCCAAAATAAATATTTTTATGTTTTTTTTTTTATGGTTAAATAGTCAGAGACCAATATCTAGATAATTGTTGCTACCACGAGCTCCTAGCGCGATCCATTTAACGACCTAAACTGAACTGCTTGGGATGGAGTTATATAGAGTGTATAAGCTCCATCCCTCTTTCTCATTCGCGCGAATGACATTTTAAGACGACATAGGTAGTAAGTCCCAAGAGACTGAGACAAAGAGTCCAATAGAACTAACTTCGAGAAAAAGGTCGACCGTCGAAAACCACTCGGCAAAGCAGCGTCCGGGAGAAGTTTCGTGCTATTATCTGATCTCATATATCACATTGTCGCAAAAGCGAATTCGATGATCAGTGCGCGTTGCCCATGATCACAACATATGACATTGATATGCGGCCGCTGGCAATATCTTCATCAGAAGGTTAAAGTCATCCAAAGGATAATACTGAGGGCTATATTCAATTTTAAATAGAGTTAATTCGCAATAGAACTAGGGTAATCGACATATAATATCATCAAACTTAAGTAGATTGGGTAGAGCACGTTGCTCACAGAACAGGGTCTGCTATTTTTATAAATTCCTCATTCCAACACGATCCCATTGTCATTTTGGTAAAAGTTCGTAATCTGCTAATTCATAATAATCGATCATTGATCGGTCAATGGTCTCGTAATAGAATTGTAGTAGAATGACAATATAGAGCTTATTAAAAGCCATGACTGCACTATGACGTTCTAATGGTAGGTCACTGATCAAAGGAACTGTCAAAATTTTAGCAGATTACCTCTTACGTCAGACATTCATTTGTCAATATGTACGAGATTACAATTCTATGCCACTTCTTTCAATGTAGTGAAAATCATTAAGCGCAATACACATTGAGCCCGCCGGGCCGCCGACATATGTCGGCAACTTTTTGTTTTTCATACATTTCATACAACATTCTTTTAATACAGGCCGCCGGGTTGTGTCGCCGGGCTTTGTCGGCGGCTCGGCGGGCTCAGTGTGTATTGCGCTTAATGACGCCATTATATTATTAGATTACCAAACTTGTCAAAATCAACAATTATGAAATCAATGATAGACCATCCTGACCCTATTGTAATAGCAGACTTGAGGCCCAGGTGGTCGATGGGGACCGAAACATTGTGAAGAAGTGACTTCGTACCACAAGACGCGAAACGCCGCGTCGCACCACGTGGAAGGCCTCATACAAGGTGGGCCAATGACCTGGTAAGGCTAAAATAATGATGATGATGAATTTAGCATTTACCAATTATTACGTTCAACTTAGTCATTTAAATTGTTACTTATAAGTACTTTGAACAATGTAAAATTAAAATTTTAAATAGTATGTACGCATTATTAGCACAGTCACACTGAAATTTAAATATCTACGATATTCTTTGTCAAGGATCCAATTTAAATAGGTAAAAGTCACACCTAACAGACAATGTTGAAATGTATAAATAAACTCTATGAGAATTATTGTGGTTAATTTACCCTATGGGGTATAAAGTTCATTTCAAAATAATTTCAAAGCTATATCAGTGAATAGGTACGTGTGTATATCTACCAGGCAATAATGAAATGTATAAAAAAACCATTTTTGGTTTATTTATATCAAAAGATTTATAAGTATATATTTAATGCCTTTTATTTATAAATAAAGTTATACCAGTGAGTACGTGTGCAAACCGTTAAGTAGGGTCGCCTCACGCCCTAACCCCCACAGGAGACGCCCTGAGCGTCGGGACCAGCTGGACAGTATCCGGCCATCGTAGGTGCTCCTGCGGACGGTAAACAATACGTAATAATTTGTCGATCGGCCATCCGGTAAGCACCGAGCCCAGGTCAATGACGCTTTATGTTTCACGCGCCTCTCAAAGAGATAGTAGACGCCTTCCAGGGCTACGGGTTATTCGAACGAGTTGCCGTAGTCCTCGCAAAAAGATAACTGATGGTACTCTGTAGGTTTTAGTCAGTTATCTATCACTCCCTCCATCAAGAGTGGGAGAAGTTATTTGATGGTTACTTACGTAAAAAGGTACATATGCAAGCTTTCATACTTATCCATAAAACACCACAACACTAGTTTACTAGTGGTTAGTTTATAGCACAAAAGATCCAGAAGGGTCGAAGTGCTCTGGCCTAGGGCCAGCCCCACAACAAGATAAGATAAGTGGTTAGTTTTGGACTATCACAACAGTAGTTTTGTCACCAGTAGCACAAAATAGATAGGTACAGAAGTCAATGTCATGTATGTACTTCACTTTTCATACCTACGTTCGGCGATCGAGCTAAGGTCAGCGCGTGGCGCTGAACTGTCCGAGTGCAACCGGGCGCGGTAATAAATGCCTACCTAATCTGAATATTAACTAAACTATACTAAAACCTAACTATGTACATAAATATAAAACAAAAACACAAAGTACTCTCTCGTTCCCTCTCCTAGATAGAGGAGGCATGAGTCCCAGCAGTGGGAACATTAAAAGGCTGATTATGCTATGCTATTATGCTACTCTCTCATTAAGGTTACAGTATTTGCGCCGTTTAAGGTCTCAGCAGCCACAGCGGCTGCGCCAGCACAGCCCGCCGTACTTGGAACATGGGAATATAATGAATCTGAATTATAAAAATATCACATGGCCACAAAATCATCTTCTTTTTGTTGGTGCGGGGCCTGCTCTGTATTACGTTGAAACAAACCATCAAAATACAAGCAAATATCTACTTACCTCTCAAAAACAACTGATAGCCTAAAAAAAACTGGGCAAGTGCGAGTCGGACTCGCGCACTGAGGGTTCCGTACAAACTTGAAAGGTAAATTGTGGTTTACGATTTATGACGTATTAAAAAAAACTACTTACTAGATTTCGTTCAAACCAATTATCGGTGGAAGTTTGCATGGTAATGTACATCATATATTTTTTTTAGTTTTATCATTCTCTTATTTTAGAAGTTACGGGGGGGGGGGGGACACATTTTACCACTTTGGAAGTGTCTCTCGCGCAAACTATTCAGTTTAGAAGAAAATTATATTAGAAGCCTCAATATCATTTTGAAGACCTATACATAGATACCCCACACGTATGGGCTTGATGGTAAAAAAATTTTGAGTTTCAGTTCTAAGTATGGGGAATCCCCAAAATTTACTGATTTTTTTCAATTTTTGTGTGAAAATCTTAATGCGGTTCACAGAATACATCTACTTACCAACAGTATAGTTCTTATAGTTTCGGAAAAAAGTGGCTGTGACATACGGACGGACAGACAGACAGACATGACGAATCTATAAGGGTTCCGTTTTTTGCTATTTGGCTACGGAACCCTAAAAACGTCAATTCACTGTTTAATTTTGAATTTAAACAACCGTCCACTGAACAGTTAGAATAAGGGTTTTTTTGTTGATCGCGGGCTCGCATTGAGCTGAATTGAGCCGAGATATCGTGTCCTTGAGCGGTGTCTATGTGTTCGTTGCTCGAGCGCGCTTTGTATGTAGATTGACTTCTGTACCTATCTGTTTTATGCCAGTAATGTGTTGTAATCAGTGTGGATTGATTTTAATACATCTCGTGACAGTTCTAATAAGCTCTAACATGACTGGGATACATTGTTTTTAACCAACTTCAAAAAAAAGGAGGTGGTTCTCAATTCGGTTGTATTTTTATTATCATTATTTTTTATGTTTTTATTTATGGACCGATTTGCAATTTTTTTTTCTCCTGAATGATCTACGTTCATATTGGTCCCATTTTTTTAAAATCCAGTTCTGATGATGGGTGGATCCCATCATCAGAACTGGATTGAGGAATCGAGGGAACTCCTCAAATGTTATAGGCAACTATATAGTGATTTTGGTATTTTCATTGAGAACACAAGCTTTTACAGTCAAAAAGTAACATTTAATAAAGTGGAACTGGTGAAGAACTGGTGTTCTTCACCGATGGAACTTCACACTCACATAGTTATCACAATGAAGATAGTTAAGCAACTATGACAATACAAATAAATAAATGGTTCTGAATAGTTATATTGAAAATGGTATCATCGAAGTGCTCTGATGATGATATTGGAGCTGGAAAGTAGGAACCGGAACTCCGTAATTAATCAATGTATCTTAGCCGTGTTTAGGCTTATTAGAATTGTCATGAGATGCACTTTAGCTATAAGGTACTATCGAACTGATCTGATGATGGAGCCGGAAGGTGGAAGGTAGACACGGGAACTTCATAATAAAACAATGTGTGTTTGGGTTAGTTGGAATTTTCATGACAATAAAAACTTTTTAGAAAAAAAAAAATAACCGACTTCCGAAATTAAAGTTATTTTGATCCTTTTAGTGTTTTTTTTAGTGAAGTCGGTTATTTTTTTTTTGTAAAAAGTTTTTATTTCACACTTTTTAGTTGCGATACACTTATAAACAGAGTGCCTATTTCTCATGACAATTCCATTTAACCCAAATACTGCTAGGTTACATTTTTTATTATAAAGTTCCTGTGTCTACCTTCCTCCTTCCGGCTCCATCAGCAGATCAGTTCGATAGTACCTTATAGCCAAAGAGCATCTCACGACAATTCTAATAAGCCCAAACACGGCTAGGTCACATTGATTAATTACGGAGTTCCTGTGCCTACCTTCCGCCTCCATCATCAGATCAGTTCGATAGTACCTTATAGCCAAAGTGCATATCATGACAATTCTAATAAGTCCAAACACGGCTAGGTTACATTGATTAATTACGGAGTTCCAGTGCCTACCTTCCGGCTCCATCATCATCATCAGATCACTTCGATGATACCATTTTTAACGTAACTATTCAGAATCATTCATTTATTTGTATTGTCATAGTCGCTTAACTATATCTTCATTGTGATATGTATTTGAGTATGAAGTTCCGTTGACCATTTCTGGTCTTCATCATCAGTTCCACTTCATCAAATGTTACTTTTTGACTGTAAATGCTTAAGTTCTTGATGAAAATACTAAAATTACCATAGGGTTGCCTATAATTTTTGAGGAGTTCCCTCGATTCCTCATGGATTCCATCATCAGAACTGGATTTTGAAAAAAATGGAACCAATCTGGAAGCATATTCTATAAAGGGAATAAAAATTTTGCAAATCGGTCCATAAACGACGCAGTTCTGAGGTAACAAACATAAAAAAATAAATAATGACGATAAAAAAAAAAATATAATTGAATTGATAACCTCCTCCTTTTTTTGAAGTCGGTTAAAAAGGTACCTACTCTGGCTATAAGTGTAACACAACTAAAAAATGTGAATAAAATAAAATACTTTTAACAACAAAAAAAAAACCGACTTCACTACAAAAAAAAACACTAAAATGATCAAAATTGCTTTAATTTTGGAAGTCGGTTATTATTATTTTATTTCGTAAAAAGTTTTGTATTATAGTAGAGAGAGAAATAGTTTCCCCCGTTTGCTTACATCATCAGATCACTTTGATGGTCGAAGTGCAAGACACGACAAATCTAATGAGGACAACAATCAATGTAGATTTACTACGGAGTTCCAGTGTCTATCTTCCAGTTTCATCACCAGCCGTGCTATTCTGTAAATGGTAAATCATTTCGAAACTCATTTCACAAATCATCTCGAATGTCACACTCAGCGAATTGTATTTCAGAATACCAAATCCTATAGACAAATTTGTAGATAAATGTCAAAATACTCAACCGTTTTAGTTCCTCTCACTTTGATTATCACTCGGTGGCGCCAGTGTCGAATTCACTCCATTTCAGAATACGAAACTTTAATTTCACCATGATTTCACTCGGATTCAGAAGTGATTTCGCAAATAAACTTTTCAGAATAGCAAGGCAGAACATTTCAATGAACAGGGAGTACCCTCACTTCCTTAATTCAGTCATGGACTTCACGTATCAACTAAGTAATTTTACTTGTTACGACAGTTCTGCAATGTACAGTCAGGGGTCAAAAGTGCTGTTGCACTCTACCAATGCTAAAATGTCTAAAATTTATTTGTAAGAAGGGGATCAATGTTTCATGACTGATTTAATTCGTAGAATAAAATCTAAAGTATTGAACAAACTAGTTCTGAACCATTCAACTTCTACTACAAATTTTCAGACAATTTAGCATTAGTAAAGTGCCTCTGCACTTTTGACCCCTTGAGTTATGTTCAATATTTCTAAAGTTTATCATCAGATCATTACAATATTTTTAGTTTACTAATAAGGGAGTATCTCCTTCAAATAAGTTCACAAAACTGAGAGTTTGCAAGATTTATTTCAGATATAAAGAATGAACAATAATTCGGTGACATAATATAGATAGTGTTGACTATTCCGTATTTTAGTGGATACTGAGATGCTTTAGTGAATTGTTCAGTTACTAGGCGGATAGCAAAGAATAGTTCATTTTCATATAAGTAGAGAAAGTTTGTCATTGCGAACGAGGCGGAATTCGCCCGAGCTGAAGGCGAGAGTATAATGAAACCGAGTGCTGCTATTTCAAATTTCCACGAAGGTATATCAAACGACAAATAGGGGTTGGTGCGTGACTCGCGGGGGTCGCTTAGCACTGAACCCGCCACATTATACGTAATATAATAAATTTTGACGGGGGCGAGCTTGCGCACTTTTCCGCACTAGTGCGAAATAAAATAAATCTAAAGTCGGGTTTTCGAGCAAGTGTATTGATAAAATATTTCCATTGCTGAACAACATAGACTAGCTGTTTTGCGACAGCCGTAATAAGTAGACAATCATTTTTTTTTTTTGTAACTGGCCCTACCATGACGTGTCAAAAGCCAGTCGTACGAGCGATAAAATCCCTGCCCGGCAAGAAACAGTCGTGGGCTTACGCGCAGTGAGAACGGTAGAGCACCATATCGCCACATCTTCCCACTAAAAATGTAAATACGTAATTTCAGTTTGCAAGAAGGATGGAGCTATACACCCTATATAACCCCATCCCTTTAACAGCTCAGTTTAAGTTGTCAAATAGATCGGAATAAGAGCTTGTGGTAGGGCCTTAGGTTCCTCGGGGGGAGGACACCACACTCTCCCCGCGGGCCTGAGGTGGCCCGCGTAGGCGGGCCGGCACTAGCCGGGGATCATGGATAGCGTATAAGCTCCCACGATCCCCGGTCCAAGTGTGGGAGGGAACACCGAGGTGATTTTTAGTCAGTAAGAGTCTTACAGACCCCTTCGCCTGCCCCAGGCGAAGGACATCCATGAGGGTTTACCACCCTGGCAACAAAAAAAGGGCCTTAGGTTCCTGATAACTTTTATTGATAACTAGGATAATTATATTACGTGACTTGGTTTATTTTTCATTTGGCAGTCGTGATTTTTGTTATAAAATAATATTGATGCGTTGTATTATTTTGAGTGCATTTATAATTTCCTTCTTTCCTTTTAGAGCCGATAACAAATGTGAATATTGTTTAAAATTATTTGGCGGAGCGCGAGATAATGTCAGACTTTTACTGACTAAGAACCCACTCCTGTTCCTTCGTTGCCTTCGTCCCAGGGCCCCAGTAGGCTTCGACTCTGCTGGGCCCCTACGATTTGCTGACCTCTCCCTGAGGCGTGCGTGGAACCATACGCGCCGTCGACGACTTGGGCTCGGTCCGGACGGTTACCGGATGGTCGGACGGCGAGCTACCGATATTGCTTGCCGTCCGCAAGCCCGCGCCTACGGTGGCCGGAAATCCGTCCCTAATCGCCGCCGGGATCGGAATCCCGGCGGCGATTAGGGCGTGAGGACCGTTGCAGAAGGAGGCGACCGTCTGCCACTCCTCCTCGCTCCGGACCATGGCCTGTACCAAGGCCCGGCGCGAGAGATCACCGCCACCGATCGCCCCCACGAGGACACGGCGTTGCTCTGCCCAAGCGGGGCATACCTTCACCGTGTGCTCCACCATGTCCTCGGGGCATTCCACACAGTGGCGATACCCGGGCGTCGCTTCCACACGAATCATCATCATCATCATCATCATCATTTCAGCCGAAAGACGTCCACTGTTGGACATAGGCCTCCCCCAAGCGTCGCCACAGCGAAAGGTCCTGTGCGTCTCGCATCCATCGGACTCCCGCAACCGTTACCAAGTCATCGGTCCACCTTGTAGAAGGCCTTCCAACGCTACGTCTTCCGGTACGTGGTCGCCATTCCAGAACCTTTCGGCCCCAACGGCCATCTGTTCTGTGAGCAATGTGCCCTGCCCATTGCCACTTTAGTTTGGCGATTCTTCGTGCTATGTCGGCAACCTTGGTTCTCCTGCGGATATCCTCATTCCTGATTCGATCACGCAAGGAAACTCCGAGCATAGCCCTCTCCATTGCCCTTTGGGTGACTTTAAGCCTTCTGATGAGGCCCATTGTAAGCGACCACGTTTCGGAGCCATATGTCATCACTGGCAACACGCACTGGTCATAGACTTTCGTCTTGAGACACTGTGGTATATTGGACGAGAAGATACCGCGCAGCTTCCCGAACGCTGCCCAGCCGAGTCGGATTCGACGATTGATCTCTTTCTCGAAGTTTGACCTTCCCAACTGGACCGTCTGTCCCAGGTAAACGTAGTCGTCTACAACTTCGAATGTAGAGTCCCCGACCTTGATAGGAGTGGGTGCTACATGGCTGTTTACCATGACTTTGGTATGCAGGAACTTCCCGAACTTACCGTGTTCGGTGAGAACCTGCGTCATGCGGAAGGTGAGGATGCCGTGAGGTCTTTCCAACCACGCCTCAAAGAGGGGACTTACCGCCATAAGGTAAGTAATCTCCCCAATTGCGGTATCAGTTGTATTATTTATAGTCTCAGCGAGTTACGTCTATAAATACTCTTATATATTAAGCACTAGCTTTTGGGCGCGGATTCGCCCGCGTACATAAAATATAGCCTATGTTACTCAGGAATAAAGCAGCTTTCTATCTGTGAACCGCGCAGCTTCCCGAACGCAGCCCAGCCGAGTCAGATTCGACGGTTGACCTCTTTCTCGAAATTAGATATAGCCAACTGGACTGTCTGTCCGAGGTGGATGTAATCGTCCACAACTTCAAGTGTATAGTCTCCGATCTTGATAAGAGTGGGTGCTACATGATTGTTTTTTTTTTAATTCTTTATAGGTTCGCGCTTGACCACTATGTCATGTTTATCATGACTTTAGTTTTGTCCGTGTTCATTTTAAGACCCACTCTTTCGGAAACTGTACTGAGGTCATTAAGCATTGTGCTGAGCTCCTCTATAATTATATATGTATTTATAATAATATTAAATATATTGATATAGTAATAATAAAATAGTAGTTATTTTGCCATTTATAGTACGAGTATGTACTAATACTATAAACGATTGATTAAAACCCACCCGTGCTTCTTAGTTGCCCTGGAGCGACATCTGTGTTACTACAAAGGAACTCTTCTTCTTCTTCCTGTCCTCATCATCCGTCACACTATCACTAACTCCCTTTTCTTTCATATCACTTCTCACACATTCCATACATCTTTTCTTTGGCCTCCCCTCCATCCCTCCTCCTATCCATCTACATTTGTGTTGCCACAAAGGAACTACAATCTAAAAATCCTGCATTGCCATGTTGGAGTTATCCGCAATTAGAATATATACAACTGCTCAAAATTTATAGTGCAGTGTGTTGCCCGGATCAGACGAAACATCTCAAATCAAATCAGGTGGATTCTTCGACCAGACGGATTCCGTTTGGTCGAAGAATCCACCCTTTTCAATGGAGGTTTATGGGAGTTTACACCCTGTTCCGCATAAGGGTCTAAAACTGTATCTCTTTCGAACAATCCCGTAGCCCATCAGCTAAATACTAAGGCATTAAGTCCGCCTTTGTAGCTTTGTGTTGCATGAACTTTTAATAAATAAATAAATACAAAAATAAAAACAAAAACATTTCCCAGATGATTTATTTTCTTTACAGCGTTCATTGTTATTTCTGATAATATTGTTGTTAATAAAATATATATAGGGTGTCCCAAAATTAACACAAGATTTGAATTTGCCGCTATTTGTGCAGTAAAGTGTTGGCAACCCCCAAAAAAAGAAACTGTGTTTTCTATTTAATTCAAATCTTGCGGTAATTTTGGGACATCCTAAACATATAATTTGAGTTAGTAGCAGGTTTGAGTAACAGTTAAACTTATTAATAAATAATAATAAAATTAGGAACAGTTCCTACTTAACTAATAATTTCATAAAACTATACTACGAACTAATTCGCGGCCAGATGTGACTCACAGAAAACTATACACTAGCAACCTGCCCCAGCTTCGCCCGGGTGTTACAAATGTTTGTCATTCACGTCTTTTTTCTACCATAATATGCATGTGATATATATCTAAACCTTCTTAATGTTTGTTATTGTCTGGAGAAGGTTTTAATGAAAGTAAAAAAAAAAATCGCACAGAGAAAATCAAAAAACTACGACGACTATTTTATCTACGCGCGTTCGAAAGTTCATAGCTAAGACAAGATAATGTCGGGTTAGTAAGTATTAATTAGTGTTCTCATCAGCTATCTAAAAATATGAGTATTTTAGCAGTAGTACTAAAAGGTCTTTTGCAGTTCAAAAGAATCTATCAATAAAGAATCGGTCGACTCGCAGTCGACAACTATGAGTCACATCTGATCGCAACCTAAACATCTACAGTTGAATTCTACGACTAGCATAACTCCTTGGAAAAGCAGTCTTAAAACCCCCAGCTCAGTTTACTTTGTTCTTGCCAGTTTTAGATTTAACATTTCCATTTGTACTGTCCTGTTTTGCGTTCTTAACGTATGTGACATAGTAGAAGTTTCCAAACATATAAATGAACTGTAGACAGTGAACGCAAAGAATACAAGATATCCACTTTGGGTAGCCACAGTCATGGTAGATTGCTGACAAGTTATGAAGGAAGACAATACCAAACTGGATCTGAGGAGGAGAAACGAGAGATTTAGAACAGAGGTTGAGAATGTGTTAGAAGTGCAGACCTTGGTAAGCAAACTAATTCAATAATTAGAAAGTTGCAAAACCCTTGCATATTTTGAAATTTAGTCAGATGGTTTAGCAGAACACTTGGCCGCCCAAAGAGGGAGCAATGCTTTTCCAAACCACTGTAATGGTTGATTTTTTAAATTCAATTAATACAAGGTTACTGCGTATCTGCGATGCATTACTGTCGAATCAGTACTGTAATATGTAATCGCCCCTAGAAGATTTGCATACAAACTTGTTTTCTATACAAGGCATTAACCATTGGGGTGTTGGCGAATCGAACACAGTTAACAGGAATAAAACATAGAGAAGACTTACCAACTGCATCGTAGTAAGGTGCTTCTTCCACCAGAGATACTTCTGGTATTTAGGCCCAAGTCCAGATATGAGGTAGTAAGTGTACATCACGACGTGAACGAGACAGTTAATGATTCCGAGAAGAGTGGCATGACCATCTGAAAATTTGAAAAAGATTACTTTGATTGATGCTTACCATTGGAAGGCAAGGTGAGTCTCAAGGTGGGCCGATGACTTTGTAAGAGTTCGAGACGCATAAGGTCAGTCATTGTGGCGACACTTGGGATGGCCTGTCTATAGACGACGTCTTTCAGCTGTAATGATGATGACGATGCAGTGGCCGGCATTTTTTAGAATTACGCTTATTTGACTATAGTTAAACCGCTGCAGGCAAGTGTATCATTGCTAAAGCGTAACAACCAGGCGTTTGCTAACAAGCGCTTTGCTCACAGCCTTGCTGTTTAATAATCTTCTAGTAACGTTCACATTTATCTCTCACATGTGAACTGGCTCATCTTATATATTCTTGTGTTCAAGATTTGCTGTGGTATTTTAATGCAATACAACCAGATTAAAAAACATTTAAATAGTTTTGCTATGTAACTGATGTGCAATTCTAAAAAAATACTTACTTGGAAAATATTTAAGTCCAATATAAGACGCTACGGGCATCATGGAATGATGGAACACGTGCAAGAAAGTTATCTGCCTGTCTTTCTTTCTCAAAATAAAGAACACTGTATCTAACATGTCTATGAATTTCACCACTGTGTACCACCAGAAGGCATTGTGTATCTGAAATAAAAATACAATAGGTATCTCATCATCATCATCAAATATAATATAATATATGAAATGTTTTTTTTAATAAACAGACTATCTTCGCCCGCGTGATAGTTTTTTTTTTTAGGTGGGAAAATCATCTAATAACAAATCCCGCTCTTGGGCGGTGCCGGAGATATTGTCAGACTTTTACTGACTAAAAACCCACTCCTGTTCCTTCGTTGCCTGCCTCCCAGGGCCCCGGGTTTCGTTTTCACACTACCCATGGCCCCAGTAGGCTTCGACCCTGCTGGGCCCCTACGATTTGCTGACATCTCCATGAGGCGCGCGTGGAACAATACGCGCCGTCGACGACTTGGGCTCGGTCCGGACGGTTACCGGACGGTCGGACGGCGAGCCACCCATTGCTCGCCGTCCGCAAACCCGCGCCTACGGTGGCCGGAAATCGGGATCGGAATCCCGGCGGCGGTTAGGGCGTGAGGACCGTTGCCTCAGCCCGCGTGATAGTAAGTTTCTTTATGCAAACTTTGGACCCTGTTTCATCCCTTGGGGTGAATGAACCATTTGCCTGCTGATGCTTTGGGTCAGATTTTACCCAGTACAAGAATTATATTGAAAAAAGATTCGAAAACAAAGAAGGCTTTTCTAATGAATTTAATTTTCTTTATTATTTTTTGATTTTTTTTTAATTATAATTTTATTTATTTAAATAAAACGATTTGACAACACGATTAGATGTATTTTTATAACAAACAATTAAAAAATATATGTATGTGTAATTTATTCTTATTATTTTGGGTGCATAATAAAAACCGTTTAATACCTAATTGTATTTTTATGTTTTTTACACAAAAATTTCTATTACCAAAAAATTCTAATATTTTACAGATTCACTGTATTGTATCATCAGTTTCAGCACATAGTTTAAAACGACTTCTTTTGAGAGCGTTCTTTACTAATAGTACTTAGTATTATTTTCCTTTTGCTAAGTCGAAATTGATGGAGTCTATAAAAAATTAAAAATCTAATATATTATCACTTGTTTTGTTTTAGCAAATTCTATTGAAAAAAGGTGCCCCTGGTAATGATTTCGAATATATTCGAAATTTTATATACATATAGATAAGTATGCAGTGTCTTCGTTTTACTAGGCATCCTACCTACCAAATATCATTAGCAGCATTGAATTATACAAAAGCATTTTATGCTCACTTTGTTGCTAATTATGCCTGGTGACCCATAACATAGGTATTCTTTTCCTATGTCGGGCACCAGTCTCTCACAAATGTTTATGTTATTTAGTTTAAGCATTTTAGTTCACCATATTGCATTTGTGATGTTTCAAAAGTTTACCCTCAATTTTTTGTAGGTAAACTTTTAGTCTTTTTTGCGTTAACTTTAGCTATGAATCAGCAGAATGGTTCATCGCGACACTGCGCAACTCTTTTCTACCCGTAGAACAATTTCTATGAAAAAAGATCGTCGCATCATTGTCTTGACTGTCTGTTTTTGCTGGCTTATAAATATGATGTCTACTTACTCTTGTATTAAATGGGTTATCAGATGTGTCCACTGGTTGGCAAAGCAAGTCGTAACTATTAGCAGACGGCCACCAGCCCGCAACTAAACCCTGTAATAAAAAAAAAAAGGTTAGCAACTGATATTTTGACTCTCTGACTACTCGCCCTGTGTGTAGGCTCATCTATTGCTTACCATCAGGTATCGACAAAAACTTACCTCATAAAATATGTAGCCGCTTATAAGTATTTGAAAAATATTGTAATAAAACATAACCCTTTTCAACTTGAACGGTTTTATATCTTTCATGAGCTGTGGTCCCAAGCTGTTGGAGAAATATAAGTAGAATGGTATCACGGTGAACATAACCAAGGGCGATGGCCACCAGTCCATTGTCCTGGGGTCTGTAAAGAAGAGAAAGAAACACAATTAAACATAAAATTAATAAATAATGTATAATTAATTTGTGTATAATTTTAGCATATAATTATGAATTTTATTATTATAAGTCTTGTTGCTCGAAATAAAGAATATTATTATTATTAAACATTATTTCAGCCTTGAAAAGATGTACAAAGGTTATGTTTTTTCCGGGTGGGAAAATCATCTAATGACATCCCAGATAGTGTCAGGCTTTTACTGACTAAAAACCCACTCCTGTTCCTTCTTTGCCATTTTTCCCAGCGCCCTGGGGATCTATTTCGCATAACCCATGGCATGGAATATTATTATTATTAAGCATTATTTCAGCCTTGAAAAGAAGTACAAAGGTGGGAACAGAAACACATTTAAAATTTTAAGGGCTTCATATGAACGTTTACAACATAATAAAGACTGAAAAAACGCCCAGGTTTCACCATTGTGTGGATCGCCCGGAGAAAACGGTGAAGCATATGATAGAGGTGTGTCCCGATTGGGCGGAGCACCGCCGTGCCCACGTGGAGGCAATTGGCGGCGGTGACCTCTCGCATCGGGCTCTGGTTCAAGTAATCACCATCTTCTACGAAGCAGGAATGCTAGTGAAGGAGACGGCCGCAAGAGTGAGGGAAACACATCCTCCCACCCCAGACGTCACGACATGAGACGTTCCGGGTATTGGGAATCGCAGAGCGATCCCAAGCCATCAAAGATGCGGGCTTGCAGACGACGAGGAATGGGTAGCTCGCTGTTCGCTGCTAAGACCAAGCCCGAGTTGTCGACGGCACGTTCTGTTCCACGTGTGCCTCAAAGAGCTGTCAGCAAACAGTAGGGGGCCAGCAGGCCGATGCTCGCTAGGACCATGGGGGAATTTCTGAAAGTCTGCGTGTCAGTCTGCGAGCAGTGGTGCCCGAGTGGTAACGGCCCCGACTTACGAATTGTATGTCACGGGTTCAAACCCAGCCAGGTGCATTACTTTGTGTAATTTATTTCATCACCACTGCTCTCAAAACGGTGAAGGAAAACATCGTGAGGAAACCGGCATGTCCTAGAACCAAAAATTCGAAGACATGTGACATTCACCAACCCGCCCTGGGCCCGCGTGGTGAATTACGGCCCATTCCCTCTCCTAGAGGCCTTAGTCCCAGCAGTGGGAACATTAAAAGGCTGAATATGTATATAAAATATGTAATATCTGCGTGTCAGACTCAGTCCTCTAGCTCTGCCCTAAAGCACGAGTAGTCGTTAGATGATTTCCCACTTCCTAAAAAAAAAACTACTATCTACATACGAGTATAACTTAAAATAAAAACTCTCCTACACGTCGCTGTCGACTGGAAATGTGCTCAAAATACTGGCGGGATTGTCATGTTGTATGGTAATGCTTAATCTCTGCCTAAGGTAAAAGCCAGCCCTTGGGTCAAGCGAGGTGCCAACTGGGGTAAGTGATATATCGTATAATTACAAAATCTCTAATATTTACAAAATATAACAACATACGACTCAAAAGACATACTCGTAAATGTTGATAGGCTCGCGTTGGACCACTATCTCACCTGATAGTAAGCCATGACTTGGTCGACAATTTTACATAAAGTATTCCTTACCTACCTTTTGTGACCGTTCAACTTATTTAGTCTAATATGAAAGAACAAAAGCTTTTATAAATCATAATGACTTTTAACTTAACTTAATCCAAATGATGCACTAACATTAGAAGGGGATCTTGAATGGTCACTGTTCTAATCTAACCTAACCCACATGATCGCTTCCTGCGCTCGCGATCGCGTTCTAATGGTCACTTTAATCCAGACGTAATTTTTAACCGACTTCAAAAAAAGGAGGAGGTTATCAATTCAGTTGTATGTTTTTTTTATGTGTATGTTACCTCAGAACTCCGTCGGTTATGGACCGATATGCTAATTTTTTTTTCAACTAAAAAAGTATGAAATAAAAATCTTTTTAGAAAAAAAAATATCAGACTTCATGTTTCTCTTAGTGTTTTTCTTGATTCTTTTAGTGTTTTTTTTTTAGTGAAGTCGGTTATTTTTTTTTGTAAAAAGATTTTTACTTGTAATACTAACAGTATATGAACGATACAGCTGCGACAAATATATATTTTAAACGATAGACCTAATGATTTTCAATGAAATAAACTTTATATCCAATAACGTTATACGAAATAAGTTTTAGAGTATATAAATTTCATTTATAAAGAAATTATATCAACAGTTGGTATATCTCACGTTTATTATATCTTGTGAATTTATATCATATAAGACGCACCCGCCAACTGACGGATTGTAGGAACTTCATGCTAGTTACAAATTTGCAATTTGTGTAGACGCAGTACTAGGCCGGCAAAATTGTCGTCAAGATGATAATTTGTTACTGCCCCTAATTAGTATGATTTACCACGTCAATGCATTCTTAAAGCTGTCTATCAAACATTAAAAAAAAATAACCTTCAGGAAAGGTGTTGACGTAATATGTAAATGATTTTCTAGTTGACCTTAACACCTACAAATCTATTGTAAATACTATTGTTGTTATTCATATTGTCGATAATCATGAATTGCTGAATGCATGTTTACTTCATGTACTTTTTTATATTACGTGTGCTAGAAGTCATAAGTGGATCTTTAGTCAACTGGACCCACTCAAAATGGACTAGTACTCAAATTTTAAAAGAGTCACGGAGCAAATGAAATATTATATATTATATAAATGTATTTTGCAAATAGGTTTTAAAACATTTTTTTCTTCAGTTTAAGCCAGATGAAGCTGGTTTTCCTAACTGACTATTAAACAAACATCAAAATAAAAAGAAACATCGAAATAAAAGTAAAACCGATAACAGTTTTTCAACGAGTTAAATTGGACCCTCAGTACACCGTTTTTTTTGTTAATAGAATGCTCGCTACCCACTGGTAGCTTTAAATAATCGATTAAAAAATTATTTAGTGGACCCGCAGGTCCAACTGACCTGAGCTGAAAAACTCGCACTGTCCACGTAATCTGTTTATGTAATTAGCAAATTATAATTACTTTTGTGTGAACTGCTGTTAAGCTTATGCTCGTTTTCACGATGATAATAATCTGCAGTCCTTCAGTGCAAATGACCACAGTTGTATATTGACTGTATATTTTACATGGATCGATAGCCTATTAGACCTCCATGGCCCAGTAATTCAGTAACCTCCGTCAAGACTGGTGATTTGATGATCGAGATATTTGTAATAAATAACATGACTGAAAAGAGTATCCATGGAGTTTCTTGCACATTCTTCTCCAGAGATCTACGCTTTGGAAAGTGCAATTAGCCTCATTTTAGCTGACTGACTTACTTCTTGATACTTCAAAAGTGCCTGTAAATAATTTATTTGAAATAAATGCTTTGTTTTTTTATTGATCCTTAAAAAAAAAGATATTTCTTGGTTTCTGTCTCCCACCACGAGGAGTTCTTCCCTAGTAGGGCACACCTCTACCGTGTGCTCCACTGTGTTCTCCGGGCGGTCCACACAGTGGTGGCACCCGGGTGTTACTTCCGCACGAACCCGGTGCAGGAACTTTCCGAACAGGCCATGTTCGGTGAGAACCTGCGTCATGCGGAAGGTGGGGCCGCCATGCGGTCTTTCAAGCCACTCCTCAAAGAGGGGACTCACCGGGGAACCGATCACTTGTCCGAAATTTTTTTTTACAGAAAACTATTGACCGACGTCTTTTTTGCTTTAAGCATTATTTGACATATTTTTAGATCATCGAAGTATGTCATAGGTATTATTTTACGGAACTATGTTTCGCCGATTTACAAAATAACTTTTTGCTATTAGCCGAAGCCTGTTTTGAACTTTTTCTATTGCCAAATGATTTATTTGCCATATTTTCACCACAAAGAAACAACAATTTACGGAATTTTGATGACAAATATATAAATGGTACTTGGTAGCATTTTCAGTATTAAATTAACATAGTGTCATAAAAAGTCAATATGTTGTGTTACAAAATTTAGTGACAGAAACGAATCGCTGCAAAACCGACTTCACACAGTCTTGTCTGCCTACCCCTAACGTGTAATTAAACCCAGCTGCGTCGTAGCCGTGGCAGAAGCAATGCTTGCTGCATGTTACATGCATATTGCATGTTGCATGCCTGCTTCCATGCTGCATGCCTGTTTTTACAATTTACATTTCTAGGCGTTTGGTGAAATGAAAATATAATAATTAAAACAGTGGTATAGCGAATCTTCGGAAACATAATACTTCGATCGATGCTTCGAACAAATGTTATTTCGGTTAAGTGTAACATCGGTGAAAAGTTTTTCGACCAAATGAAACGTCGGAGTAACAAAAAACCTTAAATTAATAATAGGTCAACTGATACAGAGGCAGACGTGACTTCGATGAAATAAAAAAAAACTAAAGAAAAATGGTTAAAAAGTTTTAAGTGAAATGAAATTTGGTCAAATATTTTTCGAACTTATGATAGATCACCATCTTACCGCCATAATTATGGCGTGCCCAGCACTGGGTTGTGGTAGTCGCTGTCGCCATTTCATCATGAGATAACACCTGAACACTGCCCACCATGCCGCGACTTGTCGCGGCAGCGTAGTTTCACCCCGGCGTTGCATCTCCACGCACAAATCGTGCATGCGTGCAAGGCAAATCCTCCAAATCCCATGGTGGCAGGCCTGCAAGGCGGCTATCCCCGCACCATCCGTATGGCCATGACCCTCTGGTATGCGTTCAGCTGTACCGCCGGTCGCTTTCGCAGTGACGTCGCACACACCGGCGTTCCATAAATGGCCATGGACCGAACGATGCCTACGTAAATGTCACCGGCAGGAGGCGACTGGACCCCTAGGTTAGGCAGGAGTCGCTCGAAGGCAGCCCCAGTCCGATTCAGTTTGAGAGCCAGACGTCGGAAGTGTTCCTCGAAATTCCACCGGCTGCCGAGGACGAGTCCCAGGTACTTCATCGTCGACCCGACGCCGATATGAACTGCTCCTATCGTTAATTGGGAACGCCGTGGTGGTGCGCTCCGAGGGCCGTGAAAACACATAGCCTCGGACTTTTGCAGCGCCACCTCGAGTCTCAACTGCTGGATCTTCTCAACGACTATCGCAACCCAAGCGTGTCGCTAGTTCAGCCGCCACCCTGTACGACTCTCCCTGCGCCAGGACCAGCGTGTCGTCTGCGTAACAGACCACGCTGACCACGTCAGGGAGGTCGCCGTGCAGCACGTAGTCGTACCCGATGTTCTACAAGGGCGGTCCTAGTACCGATCCCGGCGGAACACTGCACAACATCTCTCGCCGTTTTCACTCTCCCTGGTGACCAAGTTAGATGATGTACCTGTCCGACAGGTAGGCCTCGATCACGCGACGGAGGTAGTCGGGCACACGGTGATACCGGAGTGCCCTCCTAATGCTACTCCAGGGCAGGGAGTCAAAGGCGTTGGCAATGTCCAAAGACACCACCACAACACACCTGCCCTGGGACACCGCATGCCCCGTCGTGAGGGCTCGCACGCGCATGATGACGTCCATCGTGGAGTGCCCCCTGCGAAAGCCAAATTGGCCGACCGCAAGGTTCGGCCCCGAACACGCTAGGTGTTCAACGGGCGGTCTGCAATTACTCTTTCAAAGAGCTTGTCGAGCAGTACTATGGGTCAATACGCGGGTGGAGAGTCCGCTGGGCGCCCCAGCTTCGCGATGAGGACCAGTTTCCCCGTCTTCCAGCGAAGTGGGAACTGGCCCCTCTCCATGCATGCACTGAAGAGCCCTGAAATGCCCTTAATTGAGACCTGAAAGCTTCCATGGCCAGGACCCAGGCTTAACCAGGCAAGCCTTCGGGTCCTGGGGCGGTATAAGGGTGGCACTCAGCCTTCGTACCGCCACTCTTATCTCTACCTGGGTCATCTCTGGAGTATTGTCGTCGTCGTCACCAACGTGGTCCACGTTGGACACCACTGGTGGCGGAGCCATAGGCGGGGGAACAGAGCGCTCACCACGAGACTCTGCATTAGCGGGGGAGCCCAGGGGTAGAGTTTATACCGCATCACCTTGTAGGAGCATCATTTTGGCCCACTTTATCTTCGCTCGGAGGATGCGCTTCGCCACTCTGTATCCCTCGTACAGCTCCGCCTCTCTGGCCTCCGCATCCGGCGGACGGATGCGGCGCCTGCAATGTCTGGCGTACCGGCGCCGCGTGGCATTAAACGCGTTGCACAGTTCCACAATCTCCGGCGACCACCAGTACACCTGGTGCCGAGCACTGCCTGGACGGAATCGGGGCATTGTCGCGTCGCAGATTTGCGATATGGCCTCCCGGAACCACTCCGCCTCGATGTCGATGTCGACAGGCCTGTCCAGTGCTTGCACCCAAGCCTGTACCGTCGCGGCTTCCAGGAGGAGCTCCCGGTCCATCTGCTTCAGCGCCTACCGCGGACCACAAGGGCTCTGTCGGGCCGGTGTGGTCGAGGTTTGGGCGGAGACGTCAAATCGGATGTACCGGTGATCACTCAGACATAGGCTTAGTTATTTGATGATTTTCTAACCAAAAAAACTGTCAATAATTAAGTCATCGTAACAGTACATTTACGCCGTCTCCGTCAGAGACTGCGTACTCAGCGTAAACGTATGCATTCATGCGTCGTATTGCAACTATGTATTTACTGGAAATTGGACATAATTCTTTTTTCTTTGTATTATATTCAGTCTTGCATCAGCCATCAGCTAAATTACCTCTAATATATAAATATGGTAATAGATAAATATATTTTTGAACTAAATTTCCCATCGCCGTCGCTTTCCACCAGGTGAAATAGCGGTCAAGCGCGAACCTATCAAGAATAAAAAAAAGCTAATTAACTTTTAATTTGATGATTCTAGTACAGTTAAAGGACCTAACTTAGAAAAACGGGGCTTTTTTAGGGTTCCGTACCTCAAAAGGAAAAAACGGAACCCTTATAGGATCACTTTGTTGTCTGTCTGTCAAGAACCCTTATCTCGGGAAACATGGAGGTATCAAGTTGAAATTAAAACTATATATTACGTATATTTTGACACACTCTATGGAATCAAAATTCATAGGGTACCTACTTCCCGTTGGCTCAAAATTCTGAAATTTGGTATGAATCAAGGTCTTATAGCACAGTTATAGGAATAAATCTGAAAACAGTAAATTTGTTATTATGTCATATAGGTACGGAACCCTCAGTGCGCGAGTCCGACTCGCACTTGCTTAGCGATTGCGATTACAGTCCAAGGCCGATTTTTTCGAACAATCCCGCATAGAATACGGGTCCTAAAAATTCAATGTGGAATAAACCGAGTAAAAAGAAAGTAAATAATATCAATATCTTACCACACAAATCATAAAAAATATATTGGTAGCTCTCCTGTAACTTCCCTAATAGCGCCGCCATTTTTTCTTAGATATACGTCTAACTCTAAGATATCACACAAATTTTTATTAATTTTTAAATAACAAAGTCAGAAATAAATAAACCAAGCCTTATACTACACCACTAGGCCAGTACTAAAGGTAAAAATCATCGCGCATTCAATTTATTACAATACAAAATTCTCTTTAATGAATTCATTGTACATATATAATTAAAATATAACCATGATTTGCTAAAGCGTCAAGTGCGTGAAAGGTACTGAACCATTACATAATATTATTTAGTAGCGTCATGGTCCATTGTTTATATGTCGCAGCCAATTAATTTAACATTCAAAGGTCTTTAATATTACTGCCATTACCAATCCTTGGGTCAGAGAATAATACTGAAAAATGGCTAAAAAATAAAGAAAAGCTTTTTTAGTGAATCTAATTTACATTATTTTTTTTATTTTGATTATAATAATAATAATAATAGAGATATTTATTACAATTTTCATTCATATAAAACTGAATTATTTTCCCACGTGGAGATATATTTTTATAACTGTGATGAATGTTAGTTTTTTTTTTATTAATGACAGCATAGCATAGCATAGTCGGCCTTACAATGTTCCCACTGTTGGGACTCAGGCCTCCTCTCTAGGAGAGGGAATGGGCCGTAATCCACCACGCGGGCCCAGTGCGGGTTGGTGAATGTCACATGTCTTCGAATAATAATAACAGGCTAATGACAGGCTCGCGTTTGACTATCAACTCACCTGATGGTAAGCGATGATGTGGTCGATGATGAAGCACGCTTGCCTAGAAGTAGCCTATTCACTCTTGACTTAAAGACCCCTAAGTTGTAGCTATCAGGAAACACAGACTCCGGCCGGGAATTCCACTCTTTAGCTGTACGCATAATGAATGTGTTCCCAACGCTTTCTACGCATGGGTGGGATGTCTACCATGTACCGGTGGCGCAACGCCGTACGTCTAGTGGTCTGATGATGGAACGGACTTAGTGGAATTAGATTGTGCAATTCCAGTGCACACTACCCGAAATGTAAACGACAGAAGACTTCAGGAGCTTCGGCTCAACAAGTGCATCATTGCCGATGATTCTCTTGGATCGCCTCTCGATCGACTCTAGCGCATCAAGCTGGTATTTGGCAGACCTGTCCCAAAGATGAGAACAGTACTCTATACACGATCGTACTTGCGCTTGAATAAGGTTGAGCAGCTGTTCCGGCGTGAAGTACCGTCTCACCTTTGCTAAGATCCCCGCCTTCAAAGATGAGTTCAAGCGTTCAACCATAGCCTCTCGGGATGACTGGATCTGTGATCCACTAGCACGTGCGTCAGATACATATCTCTCGGCAATAGTACTGTCAGAAATCAGAAACGTTTATTTCAAATAGACCAATTACAGGCACTTTTGAATTGTCAAATGTCGGTCAGTCAAAAAAAAAAAACAAGTGAAGCTAAATTGCACGTTCCAAAGCGTAGATCTCTATGAAGAAGAACGTGTAAGAAACTCCATGGACACTTTTTTATTAAATCATATTATGAGTTACATAAATCTTGGTTACATATTTCTTGTCGCTTCTAATATGTGAGCACAATGTAGATAAGTAATAATAATTAAAATAAAAAATAAAAAAAAAACTAATTAAAAAAAATAGAAATTGAATTAAGTCACTGGCAGCTAAGGGATGACCAGTCTCAGCTGACGGCACCCGTTCACGAGCATGACGCATGCATCAGCCCCACTCAGCTCAACCATTTTGAATGGAACTGAATGACCCAATAACACGTGCCACCATCAGCAAGGCATTTGAGTGAGCATGACAAACTCTCAACTGCCATGCTCGTTATGTCAAACAAGTTGTATCCTAATAAAAATGCTCCATGGTACTTCACATTTACAAAACTTGAAACACAAAATGCTTCTACATTATACAATGCTATTGTTTCCAAATAATATATTAATAGGTAATAAATTATCATAAGCTCTATTGAAATAAACAAATGAAATAAAATAAAAAACATTTCGAAAACAACAATACAAAAAGGGAAATAGTATCTCTTCTAATATTTATAAATATATATATATATATAAAAAAACTAATTTGAAGGTAAAAGTGGCGGCGACCGGCTGTCGTCTGCATACCCAAAGATACCGGGTTTAAGTAAGTCATTCACGTGCAGCAAAAACAGTGTTGCCGAGAGTACCGACCCCTGAGAGACCCCGGCATTAATATCCATTTGACCGGACGAGCAGCCATCAATAACCACTCGGATGAATCGATCCCTCAAGAAGTCTGCGATCCAATCACAGTTAGTTAATAATTAGGTTAAGTGGGTAGCTGGTAAATTAGGGTTTTTATTGTGAAGGTGCGCCAGTCTGTCAATATACACCGTGCTGTCTAGACGTTATTTGATTTCACTTCTTGCTATCAAGTACCCCGTGCAGTAATATTTCTCAGTGGCGACGAGAGTGAACAATTCGCGTGTAATATTATACATACGATGTCTATCGGGAAGATATCCGAGTTTAACGTGGACAAAGACGATTGGAATCTATAATTATGTCAAATGGTTTGAACAACACTTCATCGTCAACAAAATACCGGAGAATTTACATGTGTCAACGTTAATAACCGTAATGAGAGCTGAAAGTTATGAGTTATTAGTCAATCTGTGTACACCAAATAAACCCAAAACAAAGAGTTTTGAGCAATTATCGGAAATCATGGGTAAACACTTGCAACTAAATCCCAGTGTGCTCGCAGAGAGATATAAATTTCGACATAGGAAGCAGAAGGAGGGCGAGACTATATCGGAGTACGTGGCAGTTTTTAAAAAATGTCAAAAATCTGCGAGTTTGGAAGTTGGCTCGAGGAAAGTTAAGAGATCAATTAGTATGTGGAATAGCGAGTGAAAATATCAGACAACGATTATTCGCAGAACCTGCATTGGATTTTGCCAAAGCTTATAAGCTTGCCGCCAGCATGGAGTCGGCAGAGAAGGACGCCACTGCAGTCGAAGGGCCTAAAGCACAAGTTGAAACGGGTGCAGCGACGGTTGAGTGCCAAGCGATGATGGTGAGACGACAAGCAACGAGCATGGCGGAGCGCGGCGGGCAGCTGGGCGCGGGAATCGTGCGGCGGGACGTGCGCGAGCGGTGCGCAGTTCGCGACTCGGCGATGATGGTGCCGGCTAAGCGGGCCCGGCTGGCTGAGCGGGCCCGGCTGGCTGAGCAGGCTCAGCCGTGTCAAGCATGCGGTGCAGACCATAACGAGTCGAGGTGCAAGTTCGCGCGTTACGTGTGTAGGGTGTGCAATCGTCAAGGACTCCTAAGGCGTAATTAAGTAGAACAATATCAGGTAGATGTGCAAACAGCATCTGAAGTTCGAAGACAGGGGGAGGACACGATAATTCTCAAATCCGGTAACCTACTTTATTTCCGGGAGGGTGACCAGCAGTCCCAGGGTGGAGTCGGGTTTATCGTCCACAAGTCCCTTGTGAACAATGTGGTGAAGATCGAGAGTGTGTTGACCAGGGTGGCGTATCTTATACTCACAATATCATCAAGATATGACCTCCCCGCCCCGACCTCGACACATCCTGACGACGAAGTAGAGCCCACGTATTTGAATATATCCAGAGCCATGCATGTTTCTAAGACTCACTTCACCGTGGTCATCGAGACTTTAACTCGAAACTGGGCAAACGAGATGGTGATGAGCTGCGAGTGGGGAATTGGATTTGGACATCGGAACCACCGGGAACACCTATTAGCTAGTTTTATGAAGAAGGAGGGCCTCCATATGATGAACTCCTTCTTCAAAAAACTTGAGCATAGGAAGGGGACCTGATGGTGCGACCAGAAATGAGATTGACTTCATCATGTCGACGAAGAAGCAAATATTCAATGATGTCTCTGTGATAAACGCGGTGAAAACTGAAAGTGATCACCGCGTGGTAAGATACACATTGAATATCAATATCAAGACTAAAAGATCTCGACTGATGAAGTCTATGCTCTGTCCAGCACAGATCCAGATTCGAAAATCCGAGAGCTTTAAGCTCCAACTTCAAAATCATCGAGTGCCTAGGTGACTCCGTGGACGAATACAACGATGGGTTCGTGAAAACTATCCATACGGTCGGGTCTAAGTTTTTTAAGACTCGTCGTACAAAGAAGAAAAGGCTCTCTGATCAAACTCTCGAACTCTTGAAAGAGAGGCGTGAGATGATTCTGCAGTCTTCAGACGATGCGTGCATCTACCGGCAGCTCAATAGATGGATCTCCAAGTCCTTAAAACGCGATCTCCACCTCTTTAATACCGAACGGATTAAAGACGCGATCGAGCGGAATAAGGGCTCGAAGGTTTTTGCAAGAGATCTGTCTATAGGGCAAAGGCCAGCTCACGAATCCGAAGACCGACGGTGGCTGAGTCATATCTGCCAAATCGGGGCTTCTGGGAGAGATCGAGGCATTCTATGGACAGCTGTACACGTCTATCACAAAACCCACAATGAATCTAGCAAACGACCCAAGAGCTAGATTAACCCAGCACTATACTGAAGATATCCCGGACGTCATCTTGTACGAGATTAGGATGGCTCTGAAGCAGCCTAAAAACAACAAGTCGGGTGACGACGGAATTAAGGCCGAACTCCTGAAGGCGGGTGGTAAACCGGTCCTAAAGGCCCTTCAGAGATTGTTTGATTCCCTCATACTTGAGGGAAAGACGCCACAGGCATGGAGCAGAGGTGTGGTGGTACTTTTCTTTAAGAAGGGCGACAATGCCCTGCTTAAGAAATACAGGCCCATCTCACTTCTAAGTCATGTCTACAGACTGTTTTTCAGAGTCATCACGAATCGTCTCGCGCGCAGGTTTTATGACTTCCAGCCTCCCGAACAAGCCGGATTCCGAAAAGGTTTAAGCACCGTAGACCACATACATACGCTCCGGTAGGTTATACAGAAGACCAAGGAGTATAACCTGCCTCTATGCTTAGCGTTCGTGGACTACGAGAAAGCTTTTGATTCGATCGAGACTTGGGCTGTACTGCAATCTCTCCAGCGGTGCCAGATTGACTATCGGTACATCGAAGTGCTGAAGTGTTTGTACAAGAACAACACAATGTAAGTCCGACTTCAGGACTGGACCTCGAAACCTATCCTTCTGCGGCGGGGTGTGAGGCAGGGAGACGTCATTTCTCCGAAACTGTTTACGGCTGTAATGGAGGATGTCTTCAAGATTCTGGACTGGAGTGGACTAGGCATTAATGTCAATGGCGAGTACATCACTCACCTTCGGTTTGCCGACGATATAGTAGTCATGGCTGAGACTACGGAGGAGCTCAGTACAATGCTCGATGACCTTAGTAGAGCTTCCAAAAGAGTGGGTCTTAAAATGAACATGGACAAAACTAAAGTCATGGTAAATAACAATGTAGCACCCACTCCGATCAAGATCGGAGACTCGTAGAAGTTGTAGACGATTGTGATGAGTTCGCAGATGAGTGGATGAAGATCTTGTCAGAATGTTGTGAGGCGAGTGAATGACTGTCATGTTGTTATATTTTGTTTAAAAAACATGGCTTTAACAAATATAAATGACCTTTGGCCGTGTTACTTTACAATCAATAATTAAATACATATTTACTTTTCTTGCCTTAGGTTGGCTTGATAGGTCTTGCTTGACTAAAGTTATAACAATTATATGAGAGGAGGTGAAGAACAAAACCTCACTTTTCCACTTTTTCTAATTTTAGAGAAAACAGCAAAATGTAAATAACTAACTGACCACAACAACTGCATTTTGTTTATATTGTGTCATTTAAACTAGTGTTTCAGTCAGTCTGATGTACCAAATGGCTGATAAAAATGATTAAAAATATTAGCTAATATTTTGAAATGAAATTTGGAAATGTGAGGTTTTGATTAAACATTTTTGGTAAAGTGTGGTTCTGATAAAGACTTCTGGTAAAGAGAGGTTTTGATATTTACCAAAAAATAGGTATGGTTTTGAAAATGACTGAAAAGATACCCTTACTTTTAAAAAGAAATATATTTTCTTCTTAAACTGTACGAGCTTTGACATATTCTTACTATAATCATCACAACCAGTGTCTATTATTAATATTTCACAGTATTATTATTTTAGCCTTATGACAAAATCACTCATCATTTTTATTATCACCACCAACAGTATCTAAATTCTTATAGTGTTAGTATCAGGTTCAAGATAATCACACTCTTCGTTTTCACTGACATCTCCAGCATCTCCAACTTCTATTATTGTATGTGAAGAACTATTATCCAAGATCTCAACATACCATTGAAGTTCTTCAATATCCCTCCACTTATCTCCAAATTGTTTCACCAGTAAATTGTCAATATCGCAAAGCAAATGACAAGTAAAACTATCATAAACTATGGAGCAAAAATACCAGGCATTAGAAGTTTAGCACCTTTGGACTAAACTCAATGTTTTTATATGGTTTTGACGAAGTCTTAATGATACCATTGAATTTTACTCCAATAAAGTGAGCTTTTGAAAATAATCAAGGGAGACTGATTTTTTTCGAGTATAAAGTGTGGTTTTGTTCTTGTTGTTGTTATAAGAAAATGGGTGTTTTTGATGAGGTTTTACTTATTTGCTTTAATCAATTTAACATTTTTTTGCACATAGACTAATATTTTTTATTATGGAAAAGTGAGGTTTTGTTCTTCACCTCCTCATGGGTAAAAAGTAAAAGTATAAAATAGGATTGATAAACTCCGCTGTCTGTTCAATAAATGGACGACTCAATATAATGACCGTAATATTTCAGTAATGTATAGGGGAAGTCAATATCTAATAAACTGCTTCGAAAGTGCTGATGTAGAAACCATACTGTTAATAAAAAAAACAGGCAAGTGCGAGTCGGACTCGCGCACTGAGGGTTTCGTACAAATTTACCTATGAAAACAGTTCAATTTCCGAATTAAGTTAAAAAGATTTTTCCCGAATCGCCAGAAAGCTTTTTTTTGTGACGTAACTACTAATTTACAGTTTTGCAGACTTTTTCCTATATTTGTGCTATGAGACCTTGCTCCATGCCAAATTTCAGGATTCTAGGTCAACGAGAAGTACCTACCCTATGAATTTTGATTCCCTCGAGAGTGTCGAAATACACGTTTTTTGCAACATAAACAACTCAGAAGTTTGATTTTTTCACAGCTTCAAGGGAACGCAGACCTGATTTAATTTCAACTCAATATCTTCACGCGTTCCCGAGATAAAGGATTTTGACAGACAGACAGACAGACAGACGGACGGACAACAAAGTGATAAGGGTTCCGTTTTTTTTTGGTTTGAGGTACGGAACCCTAAAAACAAAAGGAAGAGAAAAATATGCACTACGATAACAACACGCACTACGATACTAATATGCTTTACGATACAAATGCATTTAAAAATTGTCGAAAACAGAAACTTTTTTTTGAGTGTGTGATGGGGAAAAGTGCCTTTTATTAACCCTCCGTTAAAATAAAAATCAGCCATTTGACTGATCACCAAAAAAAAAAATACAACCAAGAAACCACTTTAAACTACTTGAATTGGTAACTAAGACTTTTGACCGGTTAAAACTACTGAAAATTTTTAATTTTAAAGTAGTTTTAACCGGCTTAAAGTAGTGCCTAGAATCAGTACATTTTTTTTTAAGTTCTGCGAGATTCCTACTAACATAACAGGTTTTTGAGTAAATTTTAGTAGTTATTGTATTGTTAAGGAGTGACGTGTTTTTTTTAGGTGGGTAATCATCCAATGGCTTTTCTCGCTCTAGGGTAGAGTGGGAAGCCATATCAGGCTTTTACTGACTAAAACCTACTCCTATGTTCCTTCTTTGCCCTGTGTTCTAGGACCCCGGGTTTTCCTTAAAGAAGCGAACCCATGGCCCCAGTAGTCTTCGACCCAGCTGGGCCCCTACGGTTTTGCAGACATCTCCTGAGGCGCGCGTGGGGCACTACGCGCCGTGAATTACTTACTACTACGTTACCAGCTGGCCGAACGGCGAGCTACCCAATGGTCGTCATCCGCCTACCGTGGCTAGTAGTCGAGGTCGCGGTGGCTGAGGCGTGAGGTTATCCGTTCCCTCTCGCGTGCGACCGTCTCCTTGCTAGTATTACTACTTCGCGGAAGGAGGTGACCATCTGCCATTCTCCCTTGCTCTGGCCCATGGCCTGAACTATGGTCTAGGGTGAAAAGGTCGTGGTAGGTGAACCTCCACGAGGACACGGCAGTGCTTCGTCCAAGTATACCTCCACCGTGTGCTTCCTCCGGGCGTTCCGCACAATTGGGGCATCCGGGCGTTTCTTCCGCCTGAATCTAGTGCAGGAACTTCCTGAACTTATTGTGTCCGATGAACACCTGTGTCATGCGGAAGGTGAAGTGGTGTGAGAGGGCGGATTTTTTAGATAGAATTTTCCATCGTGGAGTACTATTATTTTATCTTCTCACTCGTTTCGTGCAAAAAAAAAATATCTGAGAAAACGTCATTGAGCTTTATATAAAAAACAGTTTTAACATTCAGAAATTCTATGATGTGAATTATTAGCTTCAATCGACGACAATGTCGAAATACGAAACAGATGTTGGGCCTGCATTCATAACAGAGGTCAAAAATTTGGGCAGGATTTGTAAAAATTATGAAATAAATGTTAAAAATGCAATTTTTTATTTTTTTATTTCTAGTAAAACCCACGAAGAGAGAGTTACGAGACAGATTTTACCTTATAAGCGTGAGATAACATTTTTAGTAGGTTTTTCAGGTATCATTTAAGCAAAAATATTTTTTAAATCATAATTTTGAATATTAGCTTATGTGACTCGATTCACAATTCTAGCGAATTCACAAAGTTATAAAAAGATTTTTATGGCATGTGGCACATCAGTAGCAAGAGAATAAACTAGAGAATTTTTGAGGAAGTTGGAAGAATCCGGTCGCTTTTGGTTTTTTTTATCGCCAAGTAAATAGCTGTAGCATAGACAGCTTTAATTCAAGTCCAAAACTTTGGAAGTAAATTTAAAAAAAACTTGATAGCTAATGTCACTAATTTTAAATTTAAAAGTACTCTAATACAATACACATCTAAATAAAATTAAATTCAGAGTCTACGCCACATGTATTTTTTAAAATTTGTATTTGAATGAAAAATTTGGGCCTTATTTTCATAAAACAATAAAAAGTCGATGAAAAAAAATCCACATGGCATGAGAAATCTTTAGGAGTCTGAAAGGATAGCAGATGACCCCTCCGGTCGTCCATTTCAATTTAGGACACGATGCACCAAACAGGCTGTATATTATTTTAGTCATAATTAGTTTAAAAAAAAAAAACTTTTTGTTAATTGCATTGTTAGGATCAATTCGCCTTCTTCCACTACTCAGACATTTCACACAGTGACGCAGAGATTAGCAAAATGGAAGAACTGGAATCTGATAAAACTTTTTTCGCTCATGATTCGTAAATAAAAATATTATTTAAAACTATTTCTTGTTTACTCACCCTACCTAATTTTTCGATTTGACAGCTATGAACACGGCGTAAAAATTGATCCTAATTTTATTTCGAACGCATTGTACATGCATTACTTTCGCCTAAGTATATAATTGTCATGTTTATTGACGACCGCTGTGCTCTCTTAGTAAAGCTAAGGGTGATGTCACTGGATCGGCTTGGTATTCAACGGTGACGTTGGAGTGCTCGATGACGTCACAAGATTGGCATGGTGTTCGATGGCGACGTTCAAGTGCTTGGGCTACGATATCTCGAGCCAAGACGTAAACATCCGATGACCTCTTGATTCAAGGAGCATGGGAACTTTATCAAGACCAGTGTTTCCATCAAATAAAGGAACTAACCTTTGTGTAAGACGGTCATTGTGATTTATATTTGTTCATGATTTGCGTTTTAGCCATAGAAGATGGCAAGAGAGGAAGAGGTCGGCCTCCAACTACCTGAAGGCGTACCATCCAGAACGACCATGGGTCTAATGCCAGAAATGACGCTAAATTGTCTAAAATGGCTTAACAATATTAAGAAGGCTGACCCCTAAATTAGGAACAAGCCAAGGGATTGACTGATTGATAGTCTTTGTTCATGACCAAAGTTGTTTCACTTTAAGCAAAGAAATATTAATTTAACCACCTGCGTTGGATATATCCTACAAACCCTCTCTCGCATATCAACATTCATCATCATTTCAGCCGAAAGACGTCCACTGCTGGACATAGGCCTCCCCCAAGTGTCGCCACAATGAACGGTCCTGTGCGTCTCGCATCCATCGGACTCCCGCAACCGTTACCAAGTCATCGGTCCACCTTGTAGGAGGCCTTCCAACGCTACGTCTTCCGGTACGTGGTTGCCATTCCAGAAACTTTCGGCCCCAACGGCCATCCGTTCTGCGTGTGCTGCCCTGCCCATTGCCACTTAAGTTTGGCGATTCTTCGTGCTATGTCGGTAACCTTGATTCTCCTGCGGATATCCTCATTCTTGATTCCATCACGCAAGGAAACTCCGAGCATAGCTCTCTCTCGCATATATTCCGCCAGATTCGCACTTCCACGACCTAAATACTCCATCTCATCAGCTCCTCTGTCACCTATGGTGATTGAAGAGCTAAATGAGATGCAAACATACGACTCTGGCGAATAGGACACGAAAACACTCATCGAGCTAATGCGATGCAAGCCATTAAAGGGTTAAAAGAATAGTAAACTATTATTTTAAACCATTAATGATTAACCGCTTGCATCGAATATTGTCGAATTTCGAAAAAATCGTCAGCTTATATAATTACTTTTGTTTACGTAATTGCGCGTGACATTACTTTGAATTATTTAGTGTAGGTTAAGGTGAACCTGTTACTTGTTATTTATGAAATCGTTGTTAAGTTCGACTCCGCTGAACTTTAAATTCCTTTAGTTTTAGTCGGTTACTATATCAGTGTAAGTACATAGTTTGACTGATAGAATACCTTTTAAAAAACTTATAAGTACTCAACGCGCTACTAAATCATCATCTGGACCTGGTACAGTTTAAGTTGGGAAATTATTCAATGACTTCTTCTGTTCCAAAGTGGAACGAGGGGACGTGTCAGACTTTTACTCATACTTCCTCCTTTTTTAACGGAGATTTGCAGGACTTCACACCCTTCAATTATTCTCTTTGCGTTATGGGGTCACTCTTTCGAACGCTCCGCCAGTCCTACCCACCATCACCCGCACCCACCATCATACGCCTATGGTGGCCGGAAATCGCCCTGCAACTGCCGATGCCCGGAACGGCGGCGGTGGGGTGGTAGCGGTCATTCTCATCAATTCTTTTTGTCATGATAAGACTAAGATAATATAAGCCGAAACCTCTCCTAACTCCTATAACTTAACATAATCCTCCTGCACCAGCGTGAAAGATAGAGTTCTCAATTAGCGCACCAGCGATAAGCAGCGCATCGGGTTGATTTTGTGCTTCTTAGTTAATGCCAATGTCAATCCCAAAAACTTGGCTTGGGGGTTTCCCGGTACACAAATCAGCGTGGTTTGATGGTGGAGGACTGGGCTTTGGAGACAGGCCTGGTCGTCCTAAACCGGAGTTATGTCCCCACAAGTGTGCGGATGCGGGGCGAGTCGGTGGTGGACATTTCGTTCGCCAGTCCCACCGCGTGTCGTCATGGAGAGGGTGGAAACGTACTCAGACTATCGGTACATCCGGTTTGACGTCTCCGCCCAGCCCTCAACCACGCCGGTCCAACAGACCCCGTGTGGTCCGCGTTGGGCGCTGAAGCAGCTGGACTGGGAGCTCCTCCTGGAAGCCGCGATGGAACAGGCCTGGGTGCAAGCACCAGACAGGCTTGTCGACATCGACGTCGAGACAGAGTGGTTCCGGGAGGCCATGTCACAAATCTGCGACGTGGCAATGCCCCGAGTCCGGCCAGTACGTGCCCGGCGCTAGGTATACTGGTGGTCGCCAGAGATCGCAGCACTGCGTAGCGCGTACAATGCCGCACGGCACCAGTACGCCAGGATGCGGAGGCCAGTGAGGCGGAGCTGTACGAGGGATACAGAGAGGCGAAGCGCACCCTTCGAGCGGAGATAAAGCGGGCCAAGTTAGAGGCCCGCAATCTGAGGCTGGTGACTCTGAACGAAGACCCGTGGGGGCGCCACCACGGTAGAACTCATATTACAAAATAATGCTAGTTTTCTTATATTTCATACAAAAATAGTTACAAGTACTGCGTGTGTTATTACAGAAAATACAACACGCAACGATTTCAATAAATACCTAATTTCGGAAAAAGAATAACATACCTTTAATATAAAGTTTATTTGAATTTATAATCCCAGTCAATCCAAAGATATAACTCTTCAAAGCAACCCGTCTTAAAAAACGGCAATTTCATACTTTAACCCCTATTATTAGTGTAGCTACCTTATAAACAATATACTACATATTTATGTTTAGATATCACATCCCAAAACCTAAATAAAGGAAATCTCACTTTGTTTACTTTGCGCAACAGTTATTTAGTCGAACGACGCACTAACACTTATATTACTCTTAATCTACTCAATATTGCATTTTTTGGTAAATTTCATTTTGTTATATTATGCCCAATTATTCATAAAAGTTTGATTCACATTGACAAGACCTAGTCTCAAAGTAGTGGTCAAAATACTGTCTAACAAAAACAAAGAGCGTCCTCCTCCTAACATAAAATGGCACGTGGAGAGGAATGATTGTGCAAAGAAGTTCAGGGAGCGAGTGGTGGACAGAATGATAGAGATGGGAGACATGAATGATCGAAGTATTCGATCATTCATGACTCCGATCCGATGTATCTGATCAAATGAAAGCTGGAATGAGATGGCTGGGTGTGTCAGCGAAAGATATTTTGGGACAGAAGAGAGGAAAAAGCATTCTCTGTAAGACTATGGAACGTGTGCTGAACACTAAGCTCCTGGCATACCTTGAAACTAATGACATCTTAAGTGACCGTCAATACGGTTTTCGCCGAAATCGGTCAACTGGTGATCTTCTAGCGTATGCCATTCACATCTGGAGTGAGGCCATCGAGAGGCACGGGGAAGCGCTTGCCGTCTCCCTCGATATTTCGAAGGCTTTCGATAGGGTCTGGCACGAAAGCCTTATTCCTTATACCTATATACCTATATACCTATATACCTATATTCCTTATACCTTCCTTCCTTCGGTTTACCTGCTGGATTGTGTGCTTGCATCGCAGACATCCTGAGTGACCGGTTCATCCGAGTGGTCATTGATGGCTGCTCGTCCGGTTAAATGGTCATTAATGCCGGGGTCCCTCAGGGGTCAGTGCTCTCGGCAACATTGTTCTTGCTGCACATAAACGATCTGCTTAAGCCCGGTACCTTTGGGTATGCAGATGACAGCACTGTTGCTGAGAGTTATAAATCCAGTGCGCGAGCTAGCGGGTCACAGGTCCAGTCTCTCCGAGAGGCTATGGTTGAGTGCTTGAACTTGTCCTTGGAGGCGATCTCCGAATGGGGCGATGCCAATTTGGTCAGGTTCAATGCTGCTAAAACCCAGGTGTGTCTATTTTCCACCAAAAGGAGCCAATTCCGCCCTGCTGCAACTTTCCGGGGTGTAAACGTGCCGATAGCCGAAGATCTTGATCTTCTTGGTGTTACGTTGACGTCAACACTCAACTTTGGGCCACACATCGAAGCAAAGGCTCAATTGACTGCAAAAAAGCTGGGTTTCCTCGCGAAGGTCAGACAGTACTTAACGCCGGAACAGCTGCTCAAACTTTATCAAGCGCAAGTTCGATCGTGTATGGAGTACTCCTCTCATCTTTGGCACGGATCTGCCCGATACCAGCTTGATGCGCTTCAGGCAATTGAGAGGCGAGCCAGGAGGATCATTGGCAATGATGCACTCTTCGAATCGAAGCTTCAAAATTTTGAGCATCGACGCCGAGTTGCTAGCCTGTCGGTTTTCAACCGGTTGCATGTCGAAGAGTGTGCGTCGGAATTGCATGACCTAATTCCACCTAGCCCGTTCCATCATCGGACCACCAGGCGTACGGTGATACGCCACCGGCACATGGTGGACATCCCACCTATACTATACGCACAAAGCGTTTTGAGAGCACATTTAATGTGCGCACAGCTAAGGAGTGGAATTCCTTGCCGAAGTCTATGTTTCCTGATGGCTACAACCCGGGAGTCTTTAGGTCAAGAGTGAATAGGTTAAAATTAATTATAAAGTTAATTATACATAATACATATATTATATTATTATACAAATATTCCTGTATATTTGTATAATTATATTATCAGACTGGGAACATTATGAGGAGTACACAGTTTAATTTGCTGCCTTATTATCGGCGCCACCCCGTATATCAGTGTTTGACTCATGCAAACGTCAGCCTGGATTCTGTCAAAATGACATATGTCACTTAGCTGTCAGTTGTTCATTCGTTCTCAAGCTTCCGTACTATTGACTTCACCGACATTATAATATAATTAAAGAGATTTTAAAATATATTTGTAAATCAAATTGGCTGATTTGTGTTTTATATGTGACCGTCTGCCAGCGCATCATGAAACAATTGTAATATGTCCTTAAGGACGAATTTTGGATATTCCTCAGTCAATGAGTGAGTTAAGCCTTTGCTTTTTATGTATACACAGATAATTAACTAATAATGAACGTGGAATAAGTAAAATAAGAAATAAAACAACAAAAAAATATAAAATTACCCATATATTTCAGATCCTCTTATAGTAACAAATCTTGCATGTATGCGTATTTGAAATTCATTTTCAAATATACCTATAAAAATATATATATACCGTCATTACTCGTACGTAAAAAGAATACTTAATAGGTACAAATGTAGAAATATCAATCCTATATTTTAATATTCTGTTATAGAAATTATCACAAGACAATAACCATAATAATTTATTAAAATATAGAAGACCAAGTCTGCGAGGTCTTCGATAATTTGTGTTTTACCTTGGTAAAACTATTAAAAGTACAAATATGTTTATAGAAAATAAACTATTGGTCTGCGGAGTTTCACTAAATCAATAAATTTGACCCTGATTGATTAACTTAGATTAAAAAATTAATCGTCGAAATAATAAAAAAGGTGTGTAAGAAAAGAATATGTGACTATTTATTTTGTTGTAAAATCTAGTTCAATAATTGGAAAATACGAACTTATAAACGGCTTGGTCGGGTCACCATAAATGATTTAATTCTACTCTCATTTTGTACAGTTACAAATAAGAAGTCTAAAGTACCGTAATACCTTATTAAAAGACTTTGTCCACGGACAACTATAGTAAAATAAAAAAAAAATATTTTATAACATACTTACCTACACAAATATTTCAAACAAAATAATGTTATAAAATATCTTTTTTTGACTATAGTACAACTCAACGTCTTGTAAAACTTATCTATGTAACATAAGTTTACTAGACGTTGACAAAAAATAACATAAACTAGGTACGCAACATAGCCAAAGTTGTATTTGAAAACTTATAAACAAAAATGTTTTTATTTATTTATTTTAATAAATAAATAAAACAAAACAATTTTTTGGTTATGGTCAAATATTGAAATAATAGTATGCACAATAGTTTCGGACTAGCTCCGTTTAAAAGTAGTGTATGCTGCCCTGTTTAAAACGTAATCATCATAATTATCATTTACCTATAGCATCAATCTTACGAAACTAAATTATGTAAATTATAAAAAAAAACATCACAAGCTATCTAAAATAAACTTTTTAGTAACCCGATTAGATTTGGAAAGGACGTGTTTATTTATTGAATTATTACTGAAGGTGTAAGTAGAAATAAACAGTAATAATAATAAACACTATAGACAGATTGTAGAATTCGAAATTTCTAAATTTAGCCACAGTACTTTTTACTAAGGATTTTCTGAAAATATGTTTTTCTCTCGATCTTGAAAAGTCGACCAATATAATGTTACACTCATATACAATATTTTTACAGTATACATGATAACACACATTTAAACAGTCAAACATAGTGTAAATATCAAATAGTGTTCATTGATATAATAATATATTATACCTTAACCAACAATTAAAACTATTTGTACAAATATACAGTCATTATATAAGAAATGGTGGAAGTCTATACGAATGTCTACTAAAATATTTATGTTCCATATGTTAAAAATTCTGTAAATGTGTGTGTTGAATAAAAAGTTTAATCTTTTGAGAAATATAAAAGTAAGTTAAAAAAATAAAAATTACTAACAGGTTATACAAAGGTTACACAAAAAAGATAAGTATGTATAGAATTATAATATGCAAGTTATGTGAGTGAAAACGCTAAGAGTGGAACGCCCTTGAAAGACGTCTCCACAGATATTGCTGTTAATATTCTTTAAAAAAAGCCAGTGGTGCGGTACTGGACGGTATGCGTGTGTGCAAGCGAAGCAAAATATTTATTAAGTATAGAAGCAGGTGGGAAATAGGTATCCATGTATGTATATCCGAAAGTATATATACACCACAAATTTTTAATTAGTACTATTATTTAAAGGGCTTATTAGAAAAGATAAAGTTAAGGTATTATTTAACCTTCAAGCGGGCGCGCGTAGTCGAATCGACCGCGCTTTGTACATTTTCGTTCATTATTATTATTACCCATCACATTTATTTCTAATTTCTAGTAGCCTGTCGCTATGTCATTGGGAGTAAAGAATAAACCGTCGCTCGGGATGTTGTAGTCCCGGTGCAGTCGTCAAAAAGACTACACGCGCCTGCCTTGTATTTTTACATTGACGAGAAGACTGATTCTGAAGAAAATTAGACCTAAGTAGATGAAAAACTCTTTGATGCCAATTATTCGATCTCTCAGAAGAATATTAAAAAAATGCAAATTAATTGGAGATATAATCAAGACTCACAATAGGACTCTTGTTATGTCGGGCAGAATTGATTCCTAATCCGAAGAAACTAAAAAAATTCAAAATTTTGTTTTGAATTTAAACAAATTATTGTTTAGTTGAAAAATAGGTAATATCTGAATATAAAAATAAATCATCATTAATTAATCAGTTTTCTAAGTTCCTGAAATCTCCCATCGGTCTTTTAGGTTACGCGCAACCACTATGTTTTAAATAGTCGCGCGCCCGCTTGAAGGTTATGTAAAGTCTCAATAAATAATATTCATAAACAGCAAAGTTATTAGTGTTTGTTTATATCCCAAAAGTCACTCAATTTATGGAAATATTGTACAGGCTATATTGATTAGGAATGAATAAAATGACGATCAAAATGGAAAAACACTGCGAGTAGTATTTCTAGTAGCAATTGTTATGAACGATTGATTCTATTATGAATTTACCAATTATGACAAATTTTCGTCGACAATTTTGGGATTTCATTTTTCTTACTTTTGAAAACAAAAATATAATCTATATGATGACATGATGAAGGAAATTAAAAGCTAGATGTGTACATATAAAAAATAAATCCAAAATATACCTAATAAATATTTCACAAGCGCAAGATAAAATGAAATAGATGTATTAGACTACAAAATTGTTAACATTGATGAAAAATATTAAACCGAAAAAATCTCTAAGGTTACGTTATACACACAATCTACAGAATCCATAACACATAAATCTATCGTACATAAGCTAGCCAAAAGCCAGCTTTATTAACTAAACTAAAACAATCACAATTATTCAAGTCTTTGTTTTAATGTTGTTTTGATTTTCCATTTGCAGTAACCTGACCATTCTGAGCAGCCGTCCTGTTTTTGACGTAGTTATGGTAATAAAAGTTACCGAACATGTAAAGGAAAAGACCAGCATTGAGGGAGAGTAAGAAGTTGATGCCCTTAGGGTAGTTGCAGTCGCTGAACATGACCGAAAAGTTGTGATAGAAGATGATGCAAAACTGGATCTGAAAGTGGATAAAGACAAAAATGAAAATCGTTTTCATGTAACAGAAGTATTAAATCAGCTGGTTAATACTATGGTGACAATACAAGGAAATAGTAAGTAACTTATGTATTAATTTGAGCACATATCGTACATTTAAGTTGTGAATTACAAGCTGCTATAGCATCGCACGAATTTTTTGAATTTTTTAGATAAACCTTGTCCTAAAGATATTATGAAAATGAATATATACGAGTATGTATGCCGATTCTGTAGGCGCAACCTTCTAAAGTGATGCGCTTACTTTTGGCAATTGATATTTATTTATATGTATCGATACTAATATTATAAATATTAAAATAACTCTGTCTGTCTGTTATGCTTTCACGGTTAAATTTTTGAAGTGATTTTGATGAAACATTTTATGTTATGAGGTAAGTTTGAACCCCAGGAAAGGACATTGGCTACTTTTTATCTGGCTACGATTTCAACTTGCATCCACAATAATCAACATTCACGCAGACGAAGCCAATCGTAAAAGCTAGTACATACAGATTCCATTCATAATTTATTATGCTTATGTATGACGTTTATTGAGGCTTTGCTATTTTTAGTTTGGTTTAGTTAGTTAGTTTTTCGTCAGTTTATAATTAAGATTCACATTTGGTTCAGCAAATATTATCATGAGGACTATGTACTGTTTCCATATATTATGCAAATTTACAATTTACTCATCACACCACATTGTATACTCTGCAAGTTCTATTCTATATATTTATATATTCAGGTTAATATAGTTCATGCTTATTTGCAGGTTTCAATTCAAATTCATTGTAATGTCCGAATTTTTATTATGTAACCATTTTTTAAAGTGAGTTTTAACAAAGCTGGTTATTTCATTTAATTAAGTTTCAATATTATCATTTAACAGAGTTTTTTTTTCAATTTTTAAGTGTACATATTTATATCAGTATATTTAGTTCCTACAATATCATTTTCTGATTGTAATACACAACTAACTTACCAGCTGCATGGTAGTGAGGTGTTTCTTCCACCACAAGTACTTCTGGTATTGAGGTCCAAGACCGGAGATCAGATAGTAAGTGTACATGATGATGTGGATAAAGGAGTTGATCACACCGAGTAGAGTTCCGTGACCACCTGAAATTATAATTATACTATTATTATTATATCTAGCCTGTGGTGTCTTACAATAGGGCAAAGACTTCCCTCCATTTCTTCTTGCGATTTCAAAGGACCAATATTGAAATTATTCGTAAACAATTTAGTTAAAGATATAGGTACGTTTAAATGTATCCACCATCATTTTCACTAATTATATTTTTTTCGTATTTATTTATCGAGTCATCATCAATCAATTTGCAGTTTTATTATTAACACTTTTGCAGAATGCTGCTAAGGACAATTCTCTTTATATTATTCAATTCTCTTCTGGAATATTATCTTCTATCAAACTGATTTATTAGACATGCGAAAAAGAAAAACATACCTGGCAAGAATTTGACACCAATCCAAGCACAGATGGGCATCATGAAATGATGGTACAAATGCAGGAAAGTGATCTGCCTGTTCTTCTTTCTTAAAACGAAGAAGATAGTGTCCAACAGTTCAATGATCTTGGCTGCGAAGTACCACCATACTGCTGCTGCCATCTGAAAAGAGCGTTAAATAGTGCTTTTATAATTGTGGTACATTCAAATAATTCAATTTAATAATTTTATCAATGTTTCAATAATTTATATAATCTAATGTATTTAATTTTATTTATTTATTAAGTTATAACAATTTTATTTAATTCTTTAATATTACTATGGGTTAATTAATGCCTGAAATAATAAATCAGCAGGCGTAAAAACAAGGTACATTAAATCTTGCTCTGGAATTTAGCAGTACAGAACGTCGGTTAAGCGATATTTGTTTAAGGGATAATTGATACTACTTACTCTGTGAGCTTTAGGACTGTTCGAATAATCTACGGGCTGGCATGAGAAGTTGTAGTCGTTCCACCATCCAGAGACCAAACCCTGTAAAAAAATAATGAACCAATTAAAAACTAATATTCGGTTACTATTATTTTGTGTTACTGAATTAAAAAAGTATTCTTACGTTGGTTATCAATAAACTTAAAAAAAAAAAATTAGTTATGATAGCATAATCACATTAATTACAGCCATTCTTAACACAGTTGAGGAAGAAAAACGTTGAATATTGAAAACAAGCAACTATTTTACTTGCCGTCTATATTGCTTTATTATCTTCAGCCGTATTATAAAAAAACATGTAAATGCTGTTTTAAAAAAATATATATACTGCTTGCAATCATGTTGCCTTACAAAATATGTTGTTTACGATCAAAGACCATTATTTCGTCCAGTGTTGGGCAATATGTATTCTAACTACTGATTCCTAGCTACGACTACATATTGGAGTTAGTAATCACGACTACAAATTACTTAAAAACATCGTAAAAAGTAGTTAAACATTTTGATTACTAACTACAAATTGTAGTTGTAATCACGATGACGGGACTGCTTTTTATACATTCCACATTTAAAGGTTATTTTTTTATTACTTATCAATCCACGCAATAATAATATCTAATAAATATAGGTTTATGTACCTACGTCATCTACGACTTGCATTCAATTAATTATTCATGAAAGTAAACATACGTGTTTTTTTATACAGTTAGATTCCGTTTTTTTAAACTATATTTTAGAGCTAGATTCAGTTTTGATAAATCAATAATTCTAATACATTACATGTTTGTTTAATTGCATAATATAAGTTGTTAGTACTGAAATAATCAGTAATTATAACAACTACTTCATGTAGTTTGATTATTGTAGTTAAGTTACATGTAATCAAACTACTTGTTAAGACTACTTTTATTTGTAATTTGTAATCTGATTACAAAATAGTAGTTAACTGCTACGCCCTACACTGATTTTGTCGAAAGCAAACTTTTCCGCTGTACAAGTGCATTCAATAATTTCTAGTGCTCGCTGCATTAGAAATATTGAAGACACTTTATTTGACTCTGGCTGAATTGAAATCGTACTCACCTCATAAACTAGGTAAATGCTCATCAATATCTGTGACACATTGTACAGGATCATGACATTTTTCAAATCGTAGGGTTTCCTGTCCCTCATATACTTGGGGCCGACGGAGTTGCAGAAGTAGAGGTATGTTGCAAGGATGGTCAGTAGGGGCCCTGGTCCTGACATCAGCCACCAGTTTTCTGTTCGAGGATCTGGAAAGAAGAGAATTATTGATAAGTATTTTTAGGTCTTTTTATTTTTTCAATGCTTTTAAGGTTTCAATATCTAAAAGGAACAGTACAGTATTGATATTGGACCGATAATATCTGTGACATGAGGACGAAAGTAGACAAAATATTTTTCACATAAAACATATTTATTTAAGGAGTTTTTAATATTCAACACCTCCAAATAGGTAGTGGGTCTATTTTGATGTTACATAAAGGTTATTTTTAACCGACTTCTAAAAAAGGAGGAGGTTCTCAATTCGGATGTTTGTATTTTTTTTTTTTTTTTTATGTTTGTTCGCGGATAACTTCGTCGCTTGCCAACCGATTTGAAAAATTCTTTTTTCGTTGGAAAGGGTATGCTTCCCAAATGGTCCCATAGTCACCAAATCGGGATCTGATGATGGAATCTTGGCGAAATCGAGGGAACTCCTCAAATATTATAGGCAATCATATAGTGATTTATGTATTTTCATCGAGAACTTAAGCATTTACAGTCAAAAAGTAACATTTGATGAAGTGGAACTGACGAAGAAGACCAGAAATGGTTAACGGAACTTCATACTCGCATAGATATACAATAAAGATACTTATGCGACTATGACAATACAAATGAATGAAAGGTTCTGAATAGTTACGTTGAAAATGGTGTCATCGAAGTCATCTGATGATGATGATGGAGCCGGAAGGTAGGCACTGAAACTCCGTAATTAACCAATGTATCCTAGCCGTGTTTGAACTTATTAGAATTATCATGAGATGAACTTTGGCTATAAGGTACTATCGAACTGATTTGATGATGGAACCGGAAGGTGGAAGGTAGACACAGGAACTTCATAATAAAACAATGTAACCTAGCAGTGTTTGAGTTAAATGGAATTATCATGAGAAATAGGCACTCTGCTTATAAGTGTATCGCAACTAAAAAGTGTGAAATAAAAAACTTTTTACAAAAAAAAAATAACCGACTTCACTAAAAACACTAAAAGGATCAAAATAACTTTAATTTCGGAAGTCGGTGTTAAATAAGATACAAATAATACCGAGAAACACCAACTTCCGAAATTAAAGTTATTTTGATTCTTTTAGTGTTTTTAGTAAAGTCGGTTATTTATTTTTTTGTAAAAAGTTTTTTATTATTCTAATTTTCTGGAGAAAAATTGGAAATACTAGACATTTCACTAGCAGAACTTTGGTATTATTTGTAATTCGGTTGTATTTGCATATCTTTCTCAGGCGATCTACTACCGTCCTTGCGATAGTGTATCGGTGCTTGATCTCATCTTCACATCCTCCAACGTTCAAGATAGTGGTACCGAAGAAGGTGTAGCTCTGCCCTACTTTGCAGTTAGCTATACTCAATACACCATTGGTGTGGTATTTAACTCGGTACACTATCATAACTTTCGCCTTATCGAAAAACCAGTCCGAATTGGAGGTTTATTGTTTCCAGCCAAATCAAGAACTCTCCCAAACCTCCTTTATTTATTGCAAGAAATCAGCATATTGAAAGTTATTTATCACCATTCAAGATTGAATAATCGAAAGCATATCATTATAAGACATTTCAAAATGTATTCGTTATGGGATGATCCATGTGGAATCCTGGAGGAGCGATGGCCTGATGCTGCGTAAGCGAGCGACGTGACCCTCCGCCGTGCCGCTCCTTTGATGACTACCATTCCACTGCGCACACGATGTTGGAAAGTAGCAGATTCTGGACTAATTGTGCTCCATTGGTGTAATTGCTGCAAGGCGTTCCGATGTGAGGATATAAATAAATAAATAAATAAGTATTACGACCGGTATAACGCATTTTTTTTAAATTTATTCATTTATATTTGACAGTAACTAATACTAAAAAAGTGCGAATATAACATTATAACTTATATTAATATTTAAAGACTATTTTATATTCTTATGCAAAAGTTTAGCACCTATGAGGTTAAACATTCTAGCCGGTACTATTGAAGAATTATTTGAATACACAGTAATTATAATGCAGGAATGTATATACGTTTAAGCTAATACAGTTTCAACATTTGCATATCACGACTAACAGAGAAATGCGTCAATATACTCAATTATACGTCAGTTCAAATGTGTGAAAACGGACAAGTGTATTTAGAATATTGTTTAACTTTCATTAAAAATCTATGGAACTATGGAAGTGAGTAAGGACGGTAATAAAATAGGAGGTGAGCTTAATACCATTAAGGGGACAGAAGACTAAAATTTTCTTACGGTAAACCCCAAGGATAGCTCCAAAGTCTTGACTTAGTTGTCGAGACTTCTTGACATACGAATAAATAACTATTTGATAATTTTTGAGATTTATTTTTAGCAAAATACGGGCTAATTTTTTGACAGCAAAATTAAATATCACAGACAGGTTATAACTTTCGCTATTGTTGGAAATTTTAATCGTGTGGTCTAAAATTATAGTATGTTCCCTGACTTTACAAACAACAATAATAAAATCTAATATAAATATTTATTAGTTTAAGAGTTCACAAACTTTTCTTATTTCTACACACTATTGTCTACATTTTTTTTTTATCTCTCCTTTCGCAGGTCTGCTGGAAGAAATTTCTTTTAGAAATAAGCAGTACCTTTGTACATTTTGTTTTTATTACTGTATCTTATTCCAATATAATGTGTGTACAAAAATAATAAAATAAATAAATAAACAAAAATACCGTAAACTGTGAAATAATACACAACTTTGATAGCTTTGAAATGTTCTTTAATTGCAGCTCATATTCGTTGAGTAGTTTAAAAACCCGTTAAAGTTTTGAAGCAGTTCCCAATTATAAGTTGATTTCGAGTGAAGAAAATTTTGCGGTATTCCGTAATAAATAATGTTTGGAACCGAAGCTATGCTTGAACTAATTTAACTTAGATTAATCCGAGAGAACTACGATTGCTGATATTTAAATCTGATTGCATACGTATATACACGTCGCCTGTGTACATCACCTACCCCCTAGCCAAGTTACAACCGTTTCGTTTCAATTTTCTTTTCGTTGATCGCCTCGAGTTGGCCACGCCTCCTTTGTTCTATTATATATTCCTTTGTTCTGACCACGTGACTGAGCGTTGAGATGACGTCAGTGACGCTGGTTGGAATGATTAGTTTCTTGTATGTAAACACATGGACCAGTTTTAAATATATTTTTTATACATATCGATTTTAAAAAAACACTCCCATAACAGGTAAGTTAAATTTAATTCTAGTCCTATTAAACAAATAAAAAACTAGTTTTATATCTGAATTTCTGCAATATTTGTCTACATATTCGAAGTGTTCTATATACCTAAATTGAATAAACTCACTTAGGTGCAAAAACCTCATAATATTTTAATTTAAAACATACTAGTATTGTTGACCGCATATGCTCAATAGGATCGAATTATTTACCATAAAAGCTATAGGTAGTTGTAAATGATCTTCAACAGAATCTATATATCTATACATATAATAAAATTATCTATACATATAATAAAACAGTAAAATTATTTAGCGATGGTATTAATTGGCGCAAAAACTACTGAACCGATCCTGTTCAAATTTTGCATACATAATCCTTATAGGTCAGTGCATCTGTTAGGCTATAAATTATCACGCTATTTGCTATGGGGGGTGAGCAATAATCCAAAACGTCCGTGTTGAACGACATTTGCCGCGAGTTCGATTCCCAGCAACAGTTAAAATTTTTGTCATTATTTTATCTTCTTTTTGTAATAAAATAACTTTTACCATTTTTTCAAAATAAAATTGACATTTCTATTCGATATCTTCTAAATATATTGTAAAAACTAATCAAAACACATAATAAAATCGAATTAGTAAAATATGGCACCACACGCAATTCAGATACTCGCAACGCCATCTAAAGACTCAAAGTAGAAATAATGATGACAATGACAGTTGAACTTCATATTTGATAGATGGCATTGTGTATTTTACGTAATTTTCTGAATGGCGGAAGAACTGACCATCACCCACGTTTGCAGACAGTTCTATTGTTCAAAATTGGTGGAAAATAGTTATGGTTAAACTGGTGTTCGACGGAGGCATTTTTAACAATCCTACTGCTTTTTTTTCCATGATTGTAACAAGATAATTGACCATGATTATTCAAGGGATACCAACCAAAAAAGGCGATAAAAGTAAACAAGTATATGTATTTAATTATTGATTTTAAAATAACACGGCCAAATTTTCGTAAGGGGTTGCATGGCACCTTGTGTTGGAAGGCCCCCAGGTAGACCGATGACCTGGTGAGGGTCGCGGGAATCCGATGGATGCGAGACACACAGGACCAGTCATTATGGCGATACTTGGGGAGGCCTATGACCATGATAATGATAATGATGGTACTTTTTTTTTCTTTTTTTAAGAGTGGAAATCATCCAATGACTTCTCTGGTTGGAGCGAGAGGGCGTGTCAAACTTTTACTGACTAAAACCACACTTGTGCCCTTCAGTTGCGCTTTGAAACATCTCTTTGAGGAGCGCGTGGATCACTACGTGCTGTTGACGACTGGGCTCGGTTCGGTTAATTACCGGACGGCCGGACGGTTAGCTACCCATTGTTCGATGTCTGCAAGCCTGCGTCTACCGTGGCTGGTCGTCGGGGTCGGAATCTCGGCTCGGCGTGAGGACGTTCGTTCCCTCACGCGTGCGGCCTCCTCCTTCGCTAGCATTGCGGCTTTGCAGAAGGAGGCGACCGCCTACCATTCCTCCTCGCTCTGGACTATAGCCCAAATCAGGCCCCGGCGCGAGAGGTGACTGACGCCGATTGACTCCACGAGGACACGGCGGTGATCCGCCCTTGCGGGACACACCTCTGTATGCTCCACTATGTCCTCCGGGATGGCACCTTGCGGCCTAATAATGGCGTGATTTATTGTTTGCAGTTTCTGCTCAATATAAAACGGGGTCGAAAGTGGTTTACGTTCCTGATCACTGATGTATCTCAGATTCCTGGCAGCCTTACGTCGACATCTGGACGTTACCTCCTTGCAGTGAGTGGTGACCAACACTGGAACAACCCTCTGAGGGAGGCCAGTCTCAGGGATAACACTAATCGGCTGCTACATTTGTTTACCGTAATTTCATTGTTTTAAGGATACACAAGCTCAGGACTGTTGAGGGTGTTTCGAGCGGTTTCTGTTCCGGATTCGGTTGGAAGTATCCTGATATTACCATTTTGCGAATCGCCCGGAAGACCCGGTGTAACATGCGGTGGAGGTCTATCACATTTGGGTGAACCGCCGTGTCCTCATAGAGGCAATCGGTGACAGTGACCTCTCGGTTTGGCCATCAATATGCGAGTTTGATTGGGCGGGGATACACGCGCTCAAGATTTCGCCGAAATTCATTCAACGGGGACGTCAGTTAAATACACACCAAAAAATCCTAGGTAAATGAACAAGTAATTTTTATGCCCAAAATGATCAAGCTGCAACAATCAATGCAAGCATGCTCTCGCAAATTCTTCATAAGTACTGTTGTGGAGGAAGATAGTTGATGATGATGATGGTAGTTTTTGGATTCACTGGCTTTTTGGCTTTGCACTATCAGTGCACTTTATTCAGCTGAAGGTCGGTGTCCCGATTATGCTCCTTCATTTACCTCTACCAAAGCTGTCTGTTTTACCACTGCGATTTACTCTGTAGCAGTTCGCAGTTTGGAAATTGGTGGTATGACACCTCGGAAAGCAGTCTTAAAGCCTTTGTGGTCATGAAGCTGATCTCACCTCGGCCTCGGTCGGATCGAGCTGCCATTCCAACGGATTTATGAAGAGTGCACGTGTTTGCGAATGCGCTTAGCATAATAGCATAATCAGCCTTTTAATGTTCCCACTGCTGGGACTCAGGCCTCCTCTCTAGGAGAGGGAATAGGCCGTAATCCACCACGCGGGCCCATTGCGGGTTGGTGAATGTCACATGTCTTCGAATTTTTGGTTCTAGTACATGCCGGTTTCCTCACGATGTTTTCCTTCACCGTTTTGAGAGCAGTGGTGATGAAATAAATTACACAAAGTAATGCGCCTGGCTGGGTTTGAACCCGCGACCTACAACTCGTAAGTCGGGGCCATTACCACTCGGCCACCACTGCTCCGAATGCGCTTGTACACTGTAATATTTCTTGGGGACTTGGCCAAACTCCTTTGAGATTGGCCACCGTGATCGATATTTGGTTTGGAGGACTATTGTGACTTTAGGACCGTCGCCCACAGCGACTTTTTGTAGCGATGCTGTCGCGCGTTTCGTAAATGTGCGGTAGCATCGCTACTAACGCATGTTAGTCGCATTTGCAACGCTCTACAGAAGATGCGTACGCACTACATCATTGCAACTGTATCGATGCAAACGCGCGACTGTGACAGACGACATCGGGGAGAGAACGGAGAGAGGGTGGCGTGTGATTGAAACATTCTAAAAATACTTAATTTTTGTCACCGTATCGGGTTTACATCGCGGCTGAGAATTGTGGTGTGGGAGAGGGCAAAAAAGGGCTAGCGACCGCATCGATACAGTCGCACTACTGCATCGCTATAAAAAGTTTCTGTGGGCGAGGCGCCGTAGCCATTAGAAAAGCAATGAGAAGCAGAGTGCCAGTAGAAAATAAGTTAATTTGGCCTAACTTATTTTCTACTGGTAAAGTCTGTTTCCTCTGACGGCGAGCAATGGCTAGCTCGCCGTCCGACCGTCCGGTAACAGTCCGGACCGAGCCCAAGTCGTCGACGGCGCGTACTGTTCCACGCGCGCCTCAAGGAGATGTCAGCAAACCGTAGGGGCCCAGCAGGGTCGAAGCCTACTGGGGCAAAGGGTCTGCTTCTGAAAGGAAGACTCGGCCCTGGTACGAAAGGCAACGAAGGAACTGGAGTGGCATAAGCATAGCATAATCAGCCTTTCAATGTTCCCACTGCTGGGACTCAGGCCTCCTCTATCTAGGAGAGGGAATGGGCCGTAATCCACCACGCGGGCCCAGTGCGGATTGGTGAATGTCACATGTCTTCGAATTTTTGGTTCTAGGACATACCGGTTTCCTCACGATGTTTTCCTTCACCGTTTTGAGAGCAGTGGTGATGAAATAAATTACACAAAGTAATGCGCCTGGCTGGGTTTGAACCCGCGACCTACAACTCGTAAGTCGGGGCCGTTACCGCTCGGCCACCACTGCTCTCTCTGGAGTGGGCTTTTAGTCAATAAAAGCCTGACACTATCTCACGTTTCGCCCAAGAGCGGGGAATGTCATTAGATGATTTTCCCACCGAAAAAAAAAGCCTGTTTCTCAATCGCAAGAAAAAGTAGTAGATAGTTATTACAATCAATAAATACATCGTGTTTTTTTTGCTACAACTAAGTATAAACAAATCAACAACCTCTGCTTTTGATACGATCATACATGACTCAATCGCAGAAACAAATGACCATAACAATACGAGCGGGCATGCGTCTGCGCACCTCCACGCACATAAATATGATTATTATTGTAATTAACAGGTGTTGTTTCCGCCTTTATTGGACGTAATCTTAGATTGATTAATCTGGATAAAACTAATCTTTAGCTAAACAGATGACCTCGTGATTGTGACCTTGAAAGGAGTAGATAACTGAAATTATAGTAATTTTTAAGGTTCCTTACCTCAAAAGGAAAAAACGGAACCCTTATAGGATCACTTTGCTGTCCGTCCGTCCGTCTGTCTGTCTGTCTGTCAAGACCCTTTATCTCGGGAATTCGTGAAGGTATCGAATTGTAATGAAAACCGTATACTCAGGTCTGCGATCCCTTAAAGCTGTGATAGAATGAAACTTGTGAATTAACGAAAAAAAAAGAAACGGCGGTTTAAGTCGCAAAAAACGTATATTTTGACACTCTCAAGGAAATTAAAATTCATAGGGTACTTTCCGTTGACCTAGAATCCTGAAATTTGGCATGAAGTAAGGTTGCATAGCTAGCACAAGTATAGGAAAAAATCTGAAAACTGTAAATTTGTAGTTACGTCACAAATAAAAACTTTTTTTGCGATTCGGAAAAATCTTCTTAACTCAATTCGGGAATTGAACTGTTTTCATATGTAAGTTTGTACAGAACCCTCAGTGTGCGAGTCCGACTCGCACGTGCCTGGTTTTTTTCTCTAGTTTAAATTGACGAAGAAATTAAGATCATTATTATCATTTGACCTACTGTAGAACAATTTGATGCGGAATTGTCCGTACAAGTCATCACGGCCTTGAAATGCAAAGGGCAAAACTGAAGGAACACGCGTGGGTCTCAGTGAATAAAATTTTGTCCCTCCCTCTCGCTCCATTCAGAGCTGGAAAAGTTATTAAGTGATTTTCGGCCCCAGAAATTACGGACTTATGGAGATTACGGCCCATTTCCACACCTAGAGAAGAGATCTGAGTCCCAACAGTGAGAGCATTAGGTATACCTAAGGCTAATTATCAATTGATGCTCAATTAATTTCTTTATAAGTAGTTTAGCATCCATAAACATTATTTTGTCTTTTATATTGTCTTTCAACTAGACGTTGTGTATTTCAACCATTTTTGTATCTTTTTAAGCAATATTCCCATATTGTTATTTTTTAAGTTAAGAAATCATCCAATGACTTCTCTCGCTCTAGGGAGGAGCGCGAAGGCGTGTCAGACTTTTACTGACTAAAATAGAACCTATGTTCCTTCTTTGTCTTGCGTTCCAGGACCACAGGTTTCCCTTTCAGAAGTCAACCCATGGCCCCAGTAGGCTTCGGCCCTGCTGGGCCTATACGGTTTTGCTGACATCTCTTTGAGGCGCGCGTGGTCTACCCTATCATTGTATTTTGTATTGTCAGGTGTAAGCCACCTAAATAAAATAAATAAATTAGAAAGAAAGAAAAGAGAGAAAAACATTTTATTTGGCGGAACAAGGCGCAAATTTAGAACTAACAAATTATAAGTATATTAGGTGAAAGAAATATGCGCCACATCCGCGCAAAACGGCCGACCGCTCAGCATAATGCCGTGGCCAAAATGAATGAAAAAAATGTATGAATGAGTGAATTATGCTATGTATTTTATGACATAGGTAATATCCACAGGTTCCTTATCGAATCAAGGCGACAAATTAAAAGCCTTATTGTAACGGTTAAAAAAAAAGTAAAAGTTTTATCTGACATATACATACATACGAATATAATTAGTACCTAAGTATTAATTTAAATTTAAATATAAAACTAGTTGAGATGAATCACAGATAAGAAAATTAAATAGGTACTTATATTAGCGCTCTTCGTCACTCCTACCATTTATAATGTTGCTGTGCCCGACAGGGTCCATAACTGTTTCAATTTTTTATTATTTACCACCTGACATGTACATTATGGATTGCAATAAAGATTTGAGATTTAACGGCAAGGAAGACTATCATACTACCAGACGAAAGTGGTGGTTCACAAAATAGAAATGCTAAAAAAAGGCGTCATTCATTCTAAACGTCTGTTAATTGCGCCTGACGATATTATCATAAATACTACCCAAACAAACATGCTATGAGTAGTATCTAGTAGTCTTATAAATTATGCAGGCGCCAAAACAAAACAGTCCAAATAATCCAATGATGTAGACTACAAATTAATATCCTTATTTTTTTGTATACTGCTCCACCCATTGTCTACCAGCCAAGGATTTTTAGTAACGGTCCTAAAATCATACGCAGATTGAAGTTTGTCTAAAACAATGACATGCGTAGACCTACCAGTTAGTGAACCTACTTAGAAATCTTATCACGTATCGACTATAAATATGTGGGCAAACCTACCATTAGCCTGGAGTATCAGATTTATTTGTATAAATATAAATATTAACTAGGATGCTATCATCGTTTTTGTTAGCAGCCGTGGGTTGAAATCAAAAGGTGTCATACATAGAAATCGATAGTGATCAAGACGGAAATCAGGCAAAATAGTAAATAACAACGGTTTTTTTTCATAATCAGCCGTTTTGGCTTTTACGAGGCCGATTTTAAAGCCCGTCATAGACGTATCTACAAAATATATTATAATATATCGATACAAAATAGTGTCGGCCCCAACTTACGAGATGTAGGTCGCGGGTTCAAACCCAGCCAGGCGCATTACTTTGTGTAATTTATTTCATCACCACTGATCTCAAAACGTGAAGAAAAACATCGTGAGGAAACCGGCATGTTCTTGAACCAAAAATTCGAAGATATGTGACATTCACCAACCCACACTGTGCCCGCGTGGTAGATTACGGCCCATTCCCTCTTCTAGAAAGAGGAGGCTTGAGTCCCAGCGGTGGGAACATTAAAAGGCTGATTATGCTTATATGCTATGTATAGCAAACAACCACACACGGGAAATGTACTAATGCACAGAGATAATGTCGACATGTTTTGGTGACGTCATAGAAATATATATTATAGTTACGTCTGTGACGGGCTTAACACTCTTTTCAAATGATTATGAAATGGTGCATCGAATTCTTTAACAAGTTTATTCGTTGTGAATTATGATTGTTATATTATAACTAAATGACTCGGCAAATGTTATCCTAACATATAAAAATATCAAAGAAAATATAGGTTAAGGGGTAGAAGGATAAAAATAGCCAACGACCGGCGACCTATTCTCAGACTTCGTATTCTCGATTTTGTTTTTATAATACTATAGCTAGATATGTCTAAAGCAAAGTATTGAAGGGGCTCGTCAAATGACTAACAAGACTATATATATCGACTTATAATACTCAGGTGCATGTCGGCACTTGTTCTAATCACGTCTCATACATACTATATGCATAAGAATTAAACAATAATTTTAATCAGCAATTCATATGAATGTAATTTATTTTATTCTGGGTGGCCTTATAAGTTATTTTATAAAATAAGAATTAAAAATTTATAGAACACGAGGTTAGTGAACCCTATTAGCCGATTTGTGAACTATATAACCGATTTGTGAACTATATTAGCCGATTTGTGAACTATATAGCCGATTTGTGAACTATATTAGCCGATTTGTGAACTATATAGCCGATTTGTGAACTATATTAGCCGATTTGTGAACTATATAGCCGATTTGTGAACTATATTAGCCGATTTGTGAACTATATAACCGATTTGTGAACTATATTAGCCGTTGTGAGCTATATTAGCCGATTTGTGAACTATATTAGCCCTTGGGCGGGGCGAGAGGGCGTGTCAGAATTTTACTGACTTTTTTTTTTACTGACTGACGAAAACCCACTCCTGTTCCTTCTTTGCATTCGTTCTAGGGCCCCAGGATTCTCTTTCACGTCACCCATGACCCCAGTAGGCTTCGACCCTGCTGGGCCTATGGTTTGCTGACATCTCCTTGAGGCGCGCCTGCGCGACTTGGGCAAGGTCTTGGAGGAGAAGTTATTGGAGGATTTCTCGCCTCAAAAAAGAAGGATATAGCCTCGGGCTTGCGGACGGCGAGCAATGGGCGGCTCGCCATCCGACCGTCCGGTAACCGTCCGGACCGAGCCCAAGTCGTCGACGGCGCGTACTGTTCCACGCGCACCTCAGGGAGATCGCAGGGGCAAATCGTAGGGGCCCAGCAGGGTCGAAGCCTACTGGGGCCACTGGTAGTGTGAAAGTGAAACCCGTGGCCCCGGGACGAAGGCAAAGAAGGAACAGGAGTGGGTTTTTAGTCAGTAAAAGTCTGACACTATCTCCCACACCGCCCAAGAGCGCAATTTGTCATAAGATGATTTGAGCGTCAAAGAATAACAAATATACATACGACCCACAAACACGCAAGCATATGTATAAACTTTCGCATTTTTTAATGTTAATGTAATTTACGATTTAAAATGTTAAATTTGATGTATTTCTAAAAATATAGAGCCACTTTTAATCTAATGGTATTTGAAAAAAAAAATAGAAATCTTTCAGAAATAAATCCTTTACTTCGTGATATTATAAAGAGCAAATTTATGTAAATAAAATTTGAAAAAAAAGCTTACTTCTTTATAATTTTAACATTGTAAACTAACAATGTATTGTAAATTATTCGTAATTATACAAACCTTAGATACACAGGATTACGTTAGTTAGCATCTAAGTGCGAAAATTTTTTAATGAGAGGCCGGCCAGAAGAGGAATCAATTTCATTGTTTCTTTGGGTGTTATAGCATAATTCCTTTACAAATTGATGTAAATTGCCTCATTTGCAAACTTGGTAATTTACTTACATAACTTTAATTCTTTATTGTACACAAAACATAACATAATATATGGAGATACAGACAGTTCATGTACAAAGGCGAGCTTAACTCAGCAATGAGTTTTCTCCCAGCAAACCTTTGATATACAGAGAGAGAATATATTATTATATTATAATTTACGCATTACTACAAATGAAAGATTTACCATATATTATCCTTCCTTACATATTTCCTTAATCTTAAAATATTACCGGACAAACAGTAAAACTTACGCAAATAGAACACAAGACTAGAATATCAACTATCTATATACGCAGTGCTACAGTTTTTTGGCCACATAGGCAGGAAATATGGCCACAAATTTGAGCAGCTCATCGGCATGGTTGATGGCAAATGACCAAGAGGCCGTGACCCAAAATGATGAGCAGATTAGGTCCACTCCACACTGGATTCCCAATTGCACGACGAACTAACAGACGCCAAAGACTAACTCAGATGGCAAGACATCATCACTAAGAAGCTGTTCCAATGGCAACTTCACAACCCTCAGTAATGAGGATTATAACGTGAGGAGAAGAACATATTACACAGTAACGTACCCCACAGCGTCTTTCTATCTGCCAGTCTATTTGCGATAAACTCAAAAACTAATGAATTCTCATTCGGTTAATCACTAAATTTTGCTAGAGTGATTCAGATGGAAACTTCACATGTAAATTATTCTGATTTTGAAAGCAGCAATAGAGAAAATCAAAGTTTTTTTTTTGTTTAAAACTTTGCCCCATACTAGGAATTAGTCCTGTATCATAGAAGCGTTTAAATTCATATACACAAGACACCCAGAGCTGGAATATCCATTTGAAGCTAGGGTGGGTGGTTAGTTTAACAAATAAAACTCTTAACAAAACCTCTTCAAATATCTCTCTAAGAAATAATACAAACGATTAGCATAGCTCATGTTAAAATAAACGTAGAATAATTAAAACTTTATTATGTTTACTACTCAAAAATTAAAAATAGAATACTTGTATAAACAGAAAACGGTACAAACTCAGTCTCAGTTACTGACGCAAAAGAATAATTAACTTAATATATTATTAACACGTTCCTACTTTGTTACGCACGTGTAAGTCGCACACACAAGTATTGCACTGTTATTTGTTATAGCTTTTAAGTTCACTGTTGGTGAAAATATTCATAAGGCAATAGGACATTACTCTACTGATTGCTAGAATCGGGCGAGACTTGTCTCGGCCAGTGTTAGTAAGAGCTATACTGGTGAACATAGAAGACTGGAGAGAAATGGCTTCCTTCTATTTGACAGTGATGATCCAAAAGAAAGCCGCCGAGCAGGATCGTAAAAGGGCTGATTCTGCTGGGAGAAGAAAACGTCGGAGAGGCAACCACCTTAACGTCATACACGCCAAAACCCTATATGCATCATTTAATGTGAACGGGACTTTGGAATTACAACTGCTCAGAATATGGACTCGAATCTGAACGCCTTTTGAAGATTTTCCTATTTTTTTTTTGTTTTCGGGTTGAAACCTTCAAAAGGCGCCTGGACTTTTGGGGAAAAGACCAGGGAGTGTGGGATTTTTACCTCACTAAAACCACCCCAGTGATCACCATCCGCACACGGAAGATGGCCCCGTGACCTCTTAAAAGACCACCCCGGAACCCCCTCTGTACAACGCCTGTTAGGGCACATCCCTGAGGAGATTGTGAGAGGTCTCCCCTTAGCCTCGTTGTGCACGGTAGCACGTGATCACTGTGCCACCGTCTTTCCTGATGTCATTTGGCGGGCGGACAGAGTCCCCACTCTGAGAGCCCGTGACCTCGGAGTCCCGCCTACCTTAAATGTTGCAAGCGGGGTTTCAACGTTTTAGGCGTCGAGACAAAAACAAAAAAAAAGGCTACAACGTGTCAATCTATCTAACTTTTCCCGCAGGTTCCAGTTAAACTGGATGAACCTGCTGAGTACGAGTATTTACCATGGAGTGACTAGTTATCTGCCCTCCACAACCTAGTAACTTGCTAACACGATAGTCAAACTAACCATAACACTGTCAAAGATCTACAAGCGATTTAAGAACGTCTCAAGTTCCTTCATGACACACATGCTAGATATCTTAGGTCATCAGAAAATTTGAGGCTAGAGATGCCAAGCCACTCCACCAATTTTTATGACAAGTCGTTTGCAGTTCAAGCAGTGCGGCTGTGGAATGCTTTGCCCGTGTCAGTAAGGCAAGTTCAAACACTCACAATTTAAAAAAATATGGTTATGGATCACCTTTCCTCTTGCACGTCGTCATTAAGTACATTATTTCTCTGCTTTCGTAATTATGTATGAATATTATGTATTGTTTGCATTATATGCAATTTATTAGTTTATGTATTGTATATATATAAATAGTACACAACGAACTACCTGCGTATCTTTTTCTCTTTCTCTGTCAAATCCATCCAAAGGTTGTCTGTAAAAAATCGCTTTTAGCGATAAGACCGCCCATTGTGACACCCTATTAATTTAAAGTTCCTAATGTAATTTTTATTTTTGGCGTACAATAAAGAATATATCTATCTATCGATCTAGGAGATAGTCTAACCATGTGCCAAGTTTTATCGAAATCTGTTCAGCCGTTCGAGCGTTACGAAGTAACAAACACACACACACACACACACGTAGTATGATAGTACTAACTGTCTATAAATAGCCAAATAAAATAAAATACTGGCTGTTGACAATTTTACGGCCCAAATAAAACTACTTGACCCTACTAGCCCTAAAACCAAAAGTTAAACGGCAATGATCTGAGCACACAAAGTCAGTATACAAACTTTTGGTGTAAGTAAACAATATGATCCGCATAGCAATAAGTAATGACATAAAATCATATATAGGCATGTCAAAAAAAAATTAGAGGGAATTGCAAATTGACTCCCATTCATAGGCACAAACACGTTATGGGCACACATAAATGATGAGAAGTGGAATTCCCTACCGGAGTCTATGATTGCTAGTAGCTACAACTTAAAGGTCTTTAAGACAAGAGTGAGTGAATGGGTTACTTCTAGGCAAGTGTACTCCACCGTCGACCACATCATCGCTTACTTAAGTGAGATAGCGGTCCAAGTTTATTTACTTTTAATATTATATAAAGAGGTAAAGTTTGTTTTTTGGTTTGTAGGAGGTAACCTCTGAAAATACTGGTCCGATTGCTAAAATTTTTTCGCCGAAAGAAAGCTGCTTTATTCCTGAGTGACATAGGCTATATTTTATGTACGCGGGCGATACTGCGGGCGAAAGCTAGTTAATAATAAAAAGGATTTTTTTTTAATTAATTTGTTTTTTGTGATGCTTATATTTTGTTAGAACTGCCACTACTTCTAAAACTGCCTAAATCGTCCTTGTTTTTAAGTAGGTACTAGTGTGGAAACAAAAATGGCAATAATGTAACATCTATTGCACGTGTATGTGATGTCAATGTGAACCTAGTTAAATCAATGTTCCTTTACCGTAGATACTAATTAAAGTGTAAACTGTTTCGTAATATTTGTTGGACTGTTGACACACCGCCGTGTTCGCATGTTTTCAAGATCACGGTCAAAGAATGTGTGCTCATACGAGTACTAAGTTTGTTTTTATTATTCTACGCCAGGCTTGTCACCTGTTTTATTTGTAAACAGAACTGATAATGTTTTTAAGGGCCCTGTTATAAAATTTCGTTCTTTCGTACAAAATAATGAAATTTTAATAACCAATACATCGCGTATTGTAGCGTTTTTTAAGATTTATTTACGATTATTAAAAGATTTTTAATTTAAATTAATTTTATTATACTTATTTAAAACAAAAAACTGTATATGAAACTATATTTTTCAAGTATATATAAAATAACGTATTTTTTGGTAAATATTATAGTTCGTAAAAATAAATTGTTTATTTACAGTTAATTTTGTAGTATTATGGTTATGAACGTGTTTTTTTTTTTATAGAAATTCTACTCATATATCAAAATTCTGAGTCGTTACTAACTAATGAACTATTTAAGAGATATCAAAAAAAAGTTAATAAAAAAAATAGTTTTAAAGGTTGTCTGTAAAAAATCACTTTTAGCGTTATGACCGCCCATTGTGACACCCTATTAATTTTAAGTTCCTATTGTAATTTTATTATTGGTGTACAATTAAGAATATCTATCTAATAATCTATCTATCTATCTATTATTTTATATACCTGTATATATTTTTATTTCATATGTTTAGTACCTACAGTTCGAAAAGTGTCGTCGTCGTGCAATTAATTAAAAATATGTTTCATAATTTTGGCTTTAGCTTTATATTATATTAAATAGATAAAAAAAATTTGAACATCGAGGTCTAGACTATAAACTAGGCTAATAAATTTATTATCTCCGCCATTCAATAAGTTAAAATTGTCTAAGTAATTCAGTTACTCTGAATAATAACGCCAAAGGCTACTTGATGAACAAATCACGATCTATATGTTATCATCAAAATTATAAAGTAAAATATACAAAAAATCTCGTTTTTTATAGACCTACTCTTAAAATTTAAAAACAAAAACTTTATAATTAAACGCAAAACGAACCGGATCTTCACATGTATGATAAAAAAAAATTGTTAATTAAGATCCCTGGCCCACCAACGATCAAAATTATAATTTTGTAACATATTTTATAGAGCTACTTTGACCATGGTCAAAATCATCAAAAATTTGTTTGAATGTCGTAAATAATTTCCAAAAACTCATTGAGACTTGAGTAACCCATTATTTTCTCGTCATAATTATTTTAATTGCTAATTATTGCGTACCTAGCCGAAATAATACGTAGGCATTTGGCACACAAAAGTTATAATATATGGTTTAGTTACCCTACCTATATGCTTGGTATTGCCGTTATTGGGCCGTAATCCTTTGAATCTTGCTTGTGTTCTTTTTAGCTATTATTTTTGATGGAAATAAATTTTAGGAAAAAAGAATTAATTTTTATAAGGTAGTCAGGTTCAAATTGGATTGGCCAGGTCAAATTAGCCGCATACACAGGCTTATTGTTCTACAAGGTATTTTTTTATTATTATTAATAAGTCATTTTATTACTTTTCATTTCTTAAAAATGCGTGGTATATTTGGGACAGTCTACGGGAGCCAGTACTTTGTAAACTAGTACAAGGTTTTTTAGATACAATTACTTATTTTGCCCAAAAAAAGTGCATAATTAGTACGTTGTTCATCATGTTGTTTTATCTTCTATCTGTCCAAAAATAACTTAGGTATGTTTAATTAGAGAAGTTGCATTCATGATAATGTGTATAATAAATATTATGATGAAGCAATTTGTTTCTAACATCTTCAACTAATTCGATTTCTACAAAAATACGTCAATTACAAATTTTTATCGCATTATTTCGTAAATGTCATGATTTTGTTATGGCGTTTTGCAAGAAATTCTTTTGCTTTTTTTTTAATAATTCCTTGTTAAAGCTTTACATTCACTGTAGGTATGTAATAAGTAATTTAATTTAAGTTATATTACATTACAGTACAAGAAAAAAATTGTGACATTTAAAACTAATTAAACCAAACCAGATATAAATATTCGGAATAAGTTGTCTGACAAAGAGTGAGTAGGTATTATTAATAAAATTATGAGTTGGCTTGAAGAAACACTACAAAGAACGAGTTTGCCCAAGAGTGGGACGAATAAAAAAAAAAATGAAAATCATTGAACCTAACCACCATATTTATCTCTTTCTATCAAAACATCATAAACATGGCCTTCCATAAATAATAAATATCGTGCAGTTAATCAATTCATGGTATAACGTAATAATCATCGGTAACATAATATAATACTCGACTGCCCTCGATATTATGTATATATACAACTTACACGAGTAACCTTTAGTAACCTTGACCCAAAGACCCTGAGAATGACCACCACTTTTTCACGAAGTCTATAATGAAATATTAATTTTTACTATCTGACCAGTAAAAAATATTTTTTGCCATCATATAAGAAGTAAAGGTAAATAACAAAACAAAAATCCTGACGCAACGCCCATCTAGTCGGAAGATCCTTCCTAATATAACAGGTTTGCTGAACTTTACACCATGTTTCACATACATTTATAGTAGCCTCTGAGTTACTCCATTTATAAACGTTATTTCTTTTATATAAACTGCTTTTAAAGTGGAATAAGGAGCAAGAAAATGAATGGATGGATTGTGTGAGAAGTGATATTAAAGAAAAAGGAGTAAGTGATTGCGTGACGGATGACAGGACAGAATGGGAGAAAAAACGTGTTGGGCCGACCCCAAATAAAACGGGATAAGGACAGGAAGATGATGAAGGAGCAAGAAAATTATGATAAGTAAAACTTAGGTGAGAACCATTTTCAGTTTGAAATAAAAACTTACCGCTGTTGCGTTCCATGAACTGTCGGTATGAGTCCACAAACGACATGGTTGCGTTTGGACCTGAAAAAAATGAGAAATTAATATTAAAAACCAAAACTAAACCAAAAAACAAAAACTCAAAACTAAATTTTTGATAATTTTGAACAATTCTTCAATAAAATGAAAATAAGTAATCATTTTAATATTTTATGTATTTTGTGATATGTAACTGAAAATTATTGAATGAATAATATAACTGGAACAACCACGAACACACACCTTAGATATATTTTTAAAAATGAATCCAAAAACAAAATACTCAAAGCACAACACTTGAAAAGAAAAAACACTAATAATTAAAATTTAAAATCGCTGAGACAACGCACTTCTCAGACAGAGAGCGATTGGAAACTAACACTCTAACCAAAAATAGCATTAAAAGTAAATTAGTCTATTGCGGAAATATATATTAGTTATGGCCTTTAGATGACACTGGCCTAGTTGCTAATCGACTAGGCGTCGTTAGATAATGTGCTATGGAACATAATGATTTTTTCGTTGATTTTACACCTCACGATAGAAAATATTTTTAACCTCCAACCTTTCAACCGGATTCATAAAAGGCATGTAGATCTCAATTTGGTTAATTATTTATTTTGTACGTTCGTAACATCAGAACTCTCATCATTTATTAACAGATTTTGGAATCCGATAACGCAGTAACAAATTTAGAAACTCCCGACTTCCGAATCATAGTTAAGTGTTTTGTATTTTTTTATGGATTTATATGTATTTCGTGGCCAGATCATAGAAAATAATCACTTCATGATATGGTCAACTAAAACTGGCCAGATCGTTTAAACGTTAACATTTGATGATATGTCAATCCTCGTTTGGCCATATCATTGATGTAGGATTTCTATGATAATAAAAGGTCTAAAGAAAGTAAGCCAAACGAGGATTGAAATATCGTCAAACTTTAACATTTAAAATGATCTGGCCAGTTTTAGTTGGCCATATCATGAAGTGATAAATTTCTATGATTTGGCCACGACATGTAGGTATATTAAATTCGAACTTTTCGGTAGAATATACAGGCAAATTTTTAAAGCTTTCGGAACAACTTATTTCTAACACCGACCAAGAGTTGATGAATACTGTTAACTAAATACCACACTTGACACTAATGTTATAAATGCGACAGTTTGTATGCATGTGGTTAAGTTTTTTACTCCTATATGCTGAAACGAAAGAACGGTTTTGAATATTTCAAATACGACTAGATCATGTCCTGCAATAACACGAAGAATACTTTTTATCCAGGGAATATGATCCCTTGAGATAGCTATCTACTTTTACGCAAGCGAAACCGCTGGCAGAAGCAAAAATCTGATAAGATTTTCTGATTTTCGTCTACCTTATCATACCCGACTAGCATCAATCAAGAAACTATTTAAAATATTTACAGTTGATATACTTGTTCTGCAACATTCCATTAGAGAATGATTATTCAATGCTATTGAGCTGTCACAGTGTAATGGCAACAATATTAACTAACAACTTAATATTGTAATGCCGTCTCATTAATCAATGGTCGCATCGATTTCTGGGTCGGTCAGTAGTATTATTTTTTTCACTCCCCTGGAATGTTTCAATAGCAGTCCGGAAATTGGATTAACAACCAGTTGTTACCCAAAGTAGTACATGGATATAAACATAACTGACGAAATATACGTGTATTTAATCAAATAAAAAAAATATTTTGTACGTTTGTTGAATAGACTGCAAAAAGGCGTGTGACTCGGTGTCTCATACGTGGTTCATGAGGATAGTTAGACATATAACATTGACACAACACTAAACATCTTTCTGATGTCATGTATGAGGCATTAGAGGACGGTCCTTTGCTATCTAGGATGTCGCCATATCCACAAAAATAGCAAACCGGTGAAAATCGAGCGAGGTATTTTCAGGGTGATAGATTGAGCCCGCTTTGGTTTTACCTAGCCTTTAATCCTCTAAGCGCACTACTGGAAAGTTCGGGCTCAAGATAGGTAGACCTCTGTTTAATTTTTTGGAGAATACAGGTACAATACAGCCTAAAGATGTCCACTACTGGACATAGATATCCCCCTAGTGTCGTAACAACGGCCAATCATGTGCAGATGCACAAGATCAAGAGAGATTGTGATGATGTTATTATAGCTTCTGTCAGTAGCTTCGGTCACGTGAAAGTAGAAAATATTTATTAGCTAGCCTATCACTCAATGATAAAGCAGTATTCTACTAATTTTTTTTTAAATATTTTTTTTAATATATCCACTGTCCAGTAATTTTTGAGGTTATTTATTACAAACAAAAATACAATTCTTTCATCTTTATAATATTAGATTATTAAATTTTATGATACACTAAAAGCCTTCATGTATGACTTTCATTTTTAATAGTAATTTGTAACAATAATGATATTTTAGGAAAGACGCATCTCAGAAATGTCAATGATGCCATTTAATTTGACTGTGAATGGTTATAGTCTGCGACTAGATAATGTTATTTTTACTACAAAGTTCATGCCATTTTAGCAAAAGGTGTGTTCTCTCCAAAAAAATATTTTTTTATCTATTTTTTTATTATGTTCTTACATATTACTCCGTGTGACGGTACTCATTTTGTAAATAATAAATACATACTTAAAACTTCGTGTGTGGCTTCCTTTTACCGAGTCTACCATACTTTCTGTCGACGATTTTTTTTTATAGTGCTGCGTTTTCAAGTGTCGTGAGTTCTGAGTCACTCGTCCCTTACCAGTTTTACTATTTCTCTGAATGTGTCGACATCCTGGATATCGAAGGTCCATCCTCCATTGCCACATACATGACATCGGGTAGGTGCGTAGGTTGTGTCATTTTTATACAACTCTAGCACCCTCATTAACTATGTATGAGTCACCCAGTCATAGGCCTTTTTATAGTCTATCCAACAATTACATAATTTTTTAAATATTATTTTTTCTAAATTTCTGTAATCGTCTTTTTTAGCTCTTTATTTTGACAGAGAATTCATATAATCTTCGTCACTTTGTCATTAAGTATAAATCTAATGATTTTATATTTGTTAAAATCTGCCCAGTCGTTTAGGCTACAGGGCGTGACAAAGAAATAGACATACAAACATACGTACATATTTACGAAATCTTGATAATCAGTATCACGTTTTAGGGCAGCTGGGTATTCTTCAGACAGTACCAAAAACGTACCTTATGTAGAGTTAATCATGTTTTGATCCAAATTGTAAAATATATTTTTAAAAAGTCTCCTTAGATCACATAATATACATATTAAAAGAACTGTTGCTAGAAAACCTAATAACCTTAGCCAGAATCTCACGATCATAATACCTGTGCCCGCAAAAGAAAGTCCTATCCTAAGTGCTAAGACCCACTTCAAAATTATCCCTATTTCTATATCTCTTAAGTTTCAAATCAACTGTTAGCTGTGGGTTGAAATAATGTGTTACTATGCACAAATAAATCTGTGGAAATGGATTGTCGTTCAGTTTTTATTTCTTCACCATAATGTCGCTGTTGAAACTTTGACTTTTATGATTGTAATTAATTTGTAAGATCACTTTATTGATTAGCCTTTCAGTTAATTGTTTAGATGAAATGATTATGATGAAGCAAATCCTTTTATGCCGTACGGAGTAATCATATTTGCGGTCAATATCTATTAGTTTTATTGCAGATATAATTTTAATTAAAGTGTTAGTTGAAATGTTGGTAAAGAATTTACTTTAAAAGCGTCGAAATAAAACTAAAGGATCAAAATATTATAGTAATTGAATATTTTTTTATTATAGTTACCAAATTTCTATGGACCGACTTGTAATTATTCTGCGTAAGACAAGTTAGTTGCGAATTTAAACGTGATGGTTACTTATTTGCGAAATAAGTAATAAAGTAAAAGATAATGATGAGTTACGGCAATCTTCAAATATATAAATTACCTACATTAGCAAGATTTCGGAGAAACCATTGTTTTATTAATGATATTTGTTAAGTAGGTACGTACATACAATGTAAATGATGCAATCATTATTTGTTAATTTTAATGGGTTCAAAATTTTCACAGAAATCATTAACATGTGTGAAATGATGTGATTTCTTTAGACACTGTGTTTTGAGTTGATTTTTAGGCTTGGTTTATTGAATTTATTATTAACTACAGTTATTTTTTCTAATGTTTACCATTATTGGTTTGAAAGGTTTCTTAAGTTTTACTAAAACATTCCAGAACCTTTCGGCCCCAACGGCCATCTGTTCTGCGAGCAATGTGCCCTGCCCATTGCCACTTTAGTTTGGCGATTCTTCGTTCTGGAATGGCGACCACGTGCCGGAAGACGTAGCGTTGGAAGGCCTCCTACAAGGTGGACCGATGACTTGGTAACGGTTGCGGGAGTCCGATGGATGCGAGACGCACAGGACCGTTCGTTGTGGCGACGCTTGGGGGAGGCCTATGTCCAGCAGTGGACGTCTTTTGGCTGAAATGATGATGATGATGATGATGATGACTAAAACATTATGTCCAATTTTACTTTCTTACTATCCCACGCCGCCCACTAGCTTAAACCCGCGTCTTTGGTTATTGCTTCGCTCCGATAGGACCTAAGGATTTGCAAATAATGCAGCGGGCTCCAACATGACTTTTCAAAATGTGTTTATTCTATACACAAGCTCTATTCTTCTACATGCCTTTTGCCAACTGCCCCCCTAGCCAAGTTACGATCGTTTCGTTTGCGTCAAACGCCTCGAGTAGGCCACGCCTCCGATTCCTTTGTTCTGACGTCATCTCAACGCTCAGTCACGTGGTCAGAACAAAGGAATCGGAGGCGTGGCCTACACGAGGAGTTCGACGCAAACGAAACGATCGTAACTTGGCTAGGGGGGCTGGCTTGGGATTGGCTACCAGTCTAACCAGATACGGCTGAATGCCTGTGTTTTACATGGAGCAACTACCTATCAGATCTATACGACCCAGTAAATGGGCAACACGATACTACTTGTATATACTGATGGTCAGACTTTATGGCATCTGACTACCTGTCATCATCATCATAATTTCAGCCGATAGACGTCCACTGCTGGACATAGGCCTCCTCCAAATTTCGCCACAATGAACGGTCCTGTGCGCATCCATCGGATTCCCGCAACCTTCACTTACGGGGTTACCATGACGTTCAAAGTAAGATTGTTTCATTCTTATTTCGGTGTGGGTAAGAGACAGAGTTATACAGGTTGTCTAGCGCCATCTCTTACCCACACTGGAAATAAGAATGAAACAATCTTACTTTAAACGTCATGGTACAGGTCCAGGTCATCGGTCCACCTTGTAGGGGGCCTTCCAACACTGCGTCTTCCGGTACGCGGTCGCCACGCCAGAACCTTTTGGCCCCAACGTCCATCTGTTCTGCGAGCAACGTGCCCTGCCCATTCATCATCCATCATCTGACTACCTATAACGCCTGTCAAAGATCTACGAATGACAACCGGGACCAACGGTTTAACGTGCTTTCCGAGGTACGAGGTGTCAGTACATAATGTGCTAGATGCACAAGGTTTGTGATGCAGCCATTTATTATTCCTCAATAAATTAAAAATACATCGAAGTCCATCTACGTTTGCATGATTAAATAAAATACATTATCAGCCAGTGTCAATTCCACTTGCAAAACAGCCGTAAATTAAAATAATAATTTAATTTAAGAATTTTATGTTACAATTGTACTTGAAGGTACAATGTCAAGGTACAATCGGTCATTGTACTTTAAAACCTGGGTAAATATTCATTTTAAGAGACATCGATAAAACGATTTTTTTATTCTGCTGTAAATAGCTCAGGCTGCCGGGATTGAACGCAAAGAACAACTGAAGGAACACAGGTGGATTTTAGTCAGTGAAAGTTTCAAACAAGCGAGTAAGAAGGAAATCATCAAAGGAGTTATTTGATTATTTCCATGTGGATGAATGGAGAGGGAGAGGGAGGCCAAAGAAAAGATAGATGGATTGTGTGAGGAGTGATATGAAAGAAAACGGAGTTAGTGATAGCGTGATAGCGTAACTGGTGACAGGACAAAATGGAAGAAAAAAACGTGTTGCGCTGACCCCGAATAAAATGGGACAAGGGCAGGAAGATGATTAATTATTACAACCAAAAAAAAAACATACATTGCTCAATTTTCTATCAACTCCAGCACTTCATAATAAATAGTTGTTGTGAAAGAATCACCATATTGTTTCAATTATCACAAAGTTAGTTACTAAGAAAGAACATTGAACAAAGGATATTTAATCATGTGTTTTTGTTTAGGCGATAATAAAGAAAATGTAGTGAAAAATAACGGAGATTTAAGCTAATCCATACTCCACTATTCGCGTCTCCGACTGTCATTGTCACATTATGTCAGACCCTCTTGACAGGCTGTCACATTACATTAATTGACACCCACTAAGGAGGTCTGTTATACTGCGGAATTGTTTGTTGGAACTTAAGTCAGTATATCTGATACTCTCTCTCGATTCACCCAGAGCCATTTTTTTATGGTTCCGTACTTCAAAAAGAAAAAACGGAACCCTTATAGGATCACTTTGTTGTCCGTATGTCTGTCCATCAAGACCCTTTATCGCGGGAACGCGTGAAGGTATCGAGTTGAAATTAAAACCATATACTTAAGTCTGCGGTCTCTTAAAGCTGTGAAAAAATCAAACTTGTAAGTTAACGAAAAAAAGATACGGCAGTTTATGTTACAAAAAACGTATGTATTTCGACACTCTCAAGGAATTCAAAATTCATAGGGTACTTCCCGTTGACCTAGAATCCTGAAATTTTACATAAAACGAGGTCAGGACAGATAAATAAATCTGAAAACAGTAATTTATTTTATTCATAATAAAAAAAATTGCGATTCGGAAAAATCTTCCCATTTAGGAATTGAAACTATTTACATAGGTAAGTTTGTACGGAACCCTCTCTTTTTTAGAGGTTGAATATTCATCAAATACCTTCTCCCGCTCTAAGTGGAGCGAGAGGGAATGATACACTTATCCTGAGTAAAACTAACCCGTGTATCTTCAGTTGACCTTTGGTTAATCGGCGACTGACGGGTCTGTTTTTTACCGCTTACTATTTACGTAATTAGTTATAGTATTTTTAAAGTTGTATTATATGAACGTTTTGTCAGTTAAAATTGTAGGTTCTGCTAATCATCATCTTATTTTTCTAAATTTGCATGTCAAAATGGTTAAGGTCAAAATATCAATCCGTAAGACAAGCTACGTACCTGGTACGTGTTAGGATTATTTGGTTTAATCGGGCAGATATCGAATACCTATTAGATAACTAGGTATTATTATAATGTCAATCGGAATTCGGAGCGAGGGGGAATGGGCGGTCGCCTTCTTCCGTAGTGCAGTAATACTAGCGAAGGAAGTGGCCGTACCTGTGAGGGAACCACCGCCGGAACCCTGACCCCGACTTCCAGCCTGCAGCCAATAGGTAGCTCGCCGTCCAACCGTCCGGTAACCGTCCGGACCGAGCCCAAGTCGTCGACGGCGCGTACTGTTTCACGCGCGCCTCAGGGAGATGTCAGCAAATCGTAGGGGCCCAGCAGGGTCGAAGCCTACTGGGGCCACGGGTAGTGCAAAAGCGAAACCCGGGGTCCCGGGATGAAGGCAAAGAAGGAAAAGCAGTGGGTTTTTAGTCAGTAAAAGTCTGACACTATCTACCGCTCCGCCCAAGAGCAGGATTTGTTATTAGATGATTTTCCCACCTAAAAAAATGGGAAGACAGCTACAGGCAAATTGTTTCAATCCTTCGATGTACGGGGTATAAACGACAAGGGGAAACGCTTAGTCCGGGCCGTAGAGGTGTAAAAAACGTAAGGGTGGATACTCGCCATACGTCGCGTTCTCCGATGGTATAAAGGTAATGGCGGAATCAAATCATGTAATTCCTACGCACACACAAGTTTGCTGACTTATGCTAGTCGAATGTAAGCCGAAAACTTAAATGTAGGTGATTCAGTTCGGATTTAAAGTTCAACGCATACCGTCCAATTAAACACAAGCGCAAGTGTGTAGCCTGCCTTATGAATACTAGAATTAGGTTCATATTACTTGAGCAAAATAAACGCGAAAAATATCATTTGGTATTATTTAATCAAATATAATTTATTAAAATGTGCATAAACCCAACCTGCCTTGACAACGCTGTTTTCTTTTCTGGATAAACCCTCTTCTCCTTCCTATTTGACTTCTCTTATTTCTCTTATTCAATTTCTTTGCTCTGGTCATATTAAAAATCTCCGATCTACCAATAATCGCCTACTACGATGTCCCACACATCGCTCTGAGTTTATCCAGTCCTCCTTCTTTGTCCAGGCGATCTCTCTTTGGAATGCGCTCCCTCTGAACATCAGGACGGCTTCCAGTCGGTTCACTTTTAAGGTGAAGGCACGTGAATACATTCGCAGGAACTTAGTGTAATCATCACAGCGTTGATTTGTTGGATTCGTTTTTCATAATAACATTGTTAATTTGTATGTATGTATCTAAGTATATATTTATTATTTTATTTCTAATCTAGTTTATCATTTTGTTGCACCTACCATGTTATATTTCTGCACCACCCTGAGGTCGACTGGTAGAAAATGCCTAAGGCATTAAGTCCACCTTTGTAGAGTGTTTCTTACTAGTGCATAAAGTTTTAATAAATAAATAAATAAACTAAAGCAGTGATTTATATTTAAATATGGTTAGAATTATTGAATATTTAACCAGTGGAATATAATTTGCTGGCCTGCACAAAAACAATTTTTGCATAACTATTATTCATGAATATTCATAACAAAATTTTTAGTTATTTGAATTCTATACAGTTCACGGTTCATACGATTGTATAAGAAATACCTAATATCTAATAATGAAATGTCCCAGGTTAAGTTTTGAATACCATTGACATGCCTACAAGGTTCAAAAACAAATAATATATAAAATAAATTATATACTTAAAATAACTCATTAATAAATATTAGGATGTATTTGACTTAAGGTCAAATACACTGGTTTACAAAAATAATGCGTAAGATTGAAATCTGACTGCGTTAACTCTCGAAGTTATGTAAATAAATTGCTCGTATAATATATGTTGTCAGCAGATTAGTAATGCTAATAATAAAGCTGAAATTCTCGTTTATGAATTTTGATAGATAATAAAATTTAAACTTAGTAGAAAGGATTTTTTGAGAGCAGTGGTGGCCGAGTGGTAACGGCCCCGACTTACGAGTTGTAGGTCGCGGGTTCAAACCCAGCCAGACGCTTTACTTTGTGTAATTTATTTCATCATCACTGCTCTCAAAACGGTGAAGGAAAACATCGTGAGGAAACTGGCTAGTCCTAGAACCAAAAATTCGAAAACATGTGACATTCACCAATCCGTACTAGGCCCGCGTAGTGGATTACGGCCCATTCCCTCTCCTAGAGAGAGGAGGCCTGAGTCCCAGCAGTGGGAACATTAAAACGCTGATTATGCTTATGCTTATAAGGGATTTTTATCTGCTCTTGTTTCTTGAGCGTTCATTGGCATTGTGGTTGGATTTATTAGATTAGTATTCAAAGGTGAGCAATGGTGTTCCAGTGGTAACTGCCCCGACTTACGGTAGGTCGCGGGTTCAAACCCAGCCAGGTGCATTACTTCGTGTAATTTATTTCATCACCACTGCTCTCAAAACGGTGAAGGAAAAGATCGTGAGGAAACCGGCATGCCCTGTATAAAAAATTTAAAGACCTTTACATCCACCAACCCGCACTGTGCCTGCGTGGTGGATTACGGCCCATTCCCTCTCTTAGCGAGGAGGCCTGAGTCCCAGCAGTGGGAACAATACAAGGCTGATTATGTTTATGCTTATGGTTATGGTAATCAAAGCAACATCATATCGCTAACGCTTGAAGAAGGTACACAAACAATTACCATGGTCTATTAACTATTTCATATAAGAAAGGAGAATTCAACGTTGTACTGTTACAGCAGTAGTACTCAAGCAATGTGAAAAGATTTGCATGCATCAGAAGACCAAAAAATGTTATACCATGAGGAAACCGATTCATTGTGATAACTATGTTAAGAAATTGACATCTCACGGCTGTTTAGATCCAATACGGCGTTCAAAAAATTTGCTGGCCACAAAATTTGAGCTCTGCCACAATCCTGCGTCGACTCCATGCTGCAAGCTGATGATATGTCAGCAAATAGTCCTAAACTTCTCAGAGAATATAGAGTTGCCAGCTTATTGTTTTCTCGAGAACATGTCCGACGGACAAACGAAGATTGGTCCAGGGTTATGATTTCCGATGAGTCCAGATTTTATATAGCATAGCATAGCATAGTCGGCCTTATAATGTTCCCACTGTTGGGACTCAGGCCTGCTCTCTAGGAGAGGGTATGGGCCGTAATCCACCACGCGGGCCCAGTGCGGGTTGGTGGATGTCACATGTCTTCGAATTTTTATTTCTGGGACATGCCGGTTTCCTCACGATGTTTTCCTTCACCGTTTTGAGAGCAGTGGTGATGAAATAAATTACACAAAGTAATGCACCTGGCTGGGTTTGAGCCCGCAACCTACAAGTCGTAAGTCGGGGCCGTTACCACTCGGCCACCACTGCTCTCAGATTTTATATAGATGGATAGATATATTCTTTATTGTACCATAAAAATCAGGAGCTTGTGGAGTCACAGTAGGTGGTCTTATCTAGAAAAGCAATTTTTAAAGGATGACCTTTGGATGGATTTGACAGAAAAAGAAAAAGCAATAGGGGTAGGCAGTTAGTGCGTGATATTTATATTTATACAATACATAACGAATAAAATACAAACAGTATATAATATACATATATTTATGAAAGCAGAATAATTATGTACTTAATGACTTTCAAGAGGTGAGGTAGTGATCCTTGACCACTGTTTTTTAATTTAAATTTGTGCAAATTTTGTTTAATTACTTACATAAATAAAATAGGAGACATAGAGTATTTAGACGACTAGAAAAATGGAATCATCAAGCGTGTTTTAAAGAAAGGCACCATTTGATGGAGGATCAATCAAGGTATGTGCTGGGACATCTTCAGAATATCGTGCGAAACTAGTGGAGATAGAAAACGGCTTTTTGATTACTTTCAGATACGTAGAGGAAATTTTAAATGGGCATGCTGGTGAATAAGGACGTAAATTTCTTTTTTATGCACGAAAATGCGCGAGTGATCGCACCTCATTCTTACATACCTATTACTAGCTGACTCGACAAATGTCAACAATGACAACTTTTAAACCTACACAAAAAAAAATCGGTCTAGCCATTTCGGAGGAGTTTTATATCAAACACTGTTGTTATCTACACGAGATTTTTATGTATAAAATAAAACGAAGTCTACTGAGTCTCTCTGTCTGCATGAACACGATAAATTCAAAAACCTCCGAACGGGTTTGCGTGCAGTTTCACCAATAGACCGAGTGTAGGTTTACGTTTATAATACATGCATATATTAAAGCCAAGTTTCAAAGATTTCTAGAACCCGTGCAAAGCTTAGACGAGTGCTTAAAAACACAATAAACATGTTCAAGGAGTTTTTTTTTTGTGGGAAAATCATCTTATGACATTCCCCGCTCTTGAGCGGAGCGTGAGATAGTGTCAGACTTTTACTGACAAAAAACCCCACTCCTTTTCCTTCGTTGCCTTTCGTACCAGGGCCGAGTCTTCCTTTCAGAATCAGACCCTTGGCCTTGTAGGCTTCGACCCTGCTGGGCTCCTACAGAATGATGCTGACAAATCTCCTTGAGGCGCGCGTGGAACAGTACGCGCCGTCGACGACTTGGGCTCGGTCTGAATGGTTACCGGACGTTTGGACGGCGAGCTAACCATTGCTCGCCGTCCGCAAGCCCGCGCCTACGGTGGCCGGAAATCGGGTTTGGAATCCCGGTGGCGCAAGACGTCATGTATTTCATTTGGCTGGCTTAGTACAGTAATTCAATCCACGAACTCAAAAAAGTGCAGTCGCTTATTTTATGAACTTGCTTCGATATTTTTATTTTATATATACAGATAGGTAAATAAGAAAAAAATGAAAAAGGCGAGGACGCTGTGACTGGTAATAATAGCTCTTCTTTATTAGTCGAACTTGTCAAAGCCTTTCGGTTTCTTTTTAACCGACTTCAAAAAAAGAGGAGGTTATCAATTCGGTTGTGTTTTTTTTTGTATCATTATTATTATTATTTTTTATGTCTGTTACCACAGAACTCCGTCGTTTATGGACCGATTTGCAAAATTTTTTTTCCCTTTTATAGGATATGCTTCCAGATTAGTCCTATTTTTTTCAAAATCCAGTTCTGATGATAGAATCCATGAGGAATCGAGGGAACTCCTCAGAAATTATAGGCAACCCTATGGTAATTTTGGTATTTTCATCAAGAACTTAAGCATTTACAGTCAAAAAGTAACATTTGATTAAGTGGAACTGATGAAGAAGACCAGAAATGGTCAACGGAACTTCATACTCAAATAGATATCACAATGAAGAGTTTTATTAAGCGACTATGACAATACAAATAAATGAATGATTCTGAATAGTTACGTTGAAAATGGTATCATCGAAGTGATCTGATGATGATGATGGAGCTGGAAGGTAGGCACTGTAACTCCGTAATTAATCAATGTAACCTAGCCGTGTTTGGACTTATTAGAATTGTCATGAGATGCACTTTGGCTATAAGGTACTATCGAACTGATCTGATGATGGAGCCGGAAGGTAGGCACAGGAACTCCGTAATTAATCAATGTATCCTAGCCGTGTTTGGGCTTATTAGAATTGTCGTGAGATGCTCTTTGGCTATAAGGTACTATCGAACTGATCTGATGATGGAGCCGGAAGGAGGAAGGTAGACACAGGAACTTTATAATAAAACAATGTAACCTAGCAGTATTTGGGTTAATTGGAATTTTCATGAGAAATAGGCACTCTGTTTATAAGTGTATCGCAACTAAAAAGTGTGAAATAAAAACTTTTTACAAAAAAAAAACCGACTTTACTAAAAAAAAACACTAAAAGGATCAAAATAACTTTAATTTCGGAAGTCGGTGTTAAATAAGAAACAAACAATACTGAGAAACACCGACTTCCGAACTTTCTTTCTAACTTCTTCCGACTTTTTTAGTGAAGTCGGTTATTTTTTTTTTGTAAAAAGTTTAAAGCAAATATCACGTTCAAAATATAATAGCGCACTGATATTGGACAGTTTGGTATTAGTTTACAAATACAAATCGTTCTGAATATAAAAAAACCTCTCATTCAAACGCATTTTTTCTCAACCTTCACTTACAACTAATAAAAATCTAATGAAAGATTGCAACAGAGCAGTAACACGTGCCAGTGCGTGCCAGTGACATTCAAATAATTAAATATCACTAAAACGGAGCGTAACAGCGGACTGAGAAGGTCTGGCCTCGATTGAACAGCTGGTTCCGTATGATATGACAGTTTTATTTCTGTTGACGGATGGTGTACATCGAGATAAAATTAATGTGAGGAAGAGAAGTCTGTATAGGCTGTTCTTTTATTATTAAAGCTAACCCGTATTGTCCCACTGCTGGGTCTCCCTCCAATTTTTCCAACGATCACGGTTCCTTGCTTTCACATTTTAATTCTTAAAGAAGACATCCAGGTCGTCCCGCCATTTCCTTTATGGTCTACAGCGGCCCCTCATTGTGGAGTCTGGGCACCAGCCCTGTGTTTTACAGACCACAGCTCGATAGACCTGTGGCAGACATATCCTGCCCAGTCTGACTTAAGTTGGGCCGCCTACTGAGCCACAATCAACGACTTGCGTTTTGGAGCGCAGTGTAGTGTTTCGAATGTGGTCTGTTATTTTTTTTTTAGATTGTAAAATCATCTAATGTTATCCCCCGCTCTTGGGCGGAGGGCGTGTCAGACTTTTACTGACTAAACTCCTGTTCCTTCTTTGCCATTGTTCCAGGGCCCCGGGGATCTCTTTAGCATCACCTATGGCCGCAGTAGGCTTCGACCCTGCTGGGCCCCTACGGTTGCTGACATTTCCTTGAGTACACAAACTTCTATCCATGGATTTGATAGCAGTCCTATTACTGACAGCAATATCTACCAGACGAACTTTGGACAGATAAAAAAGGGGTAGTCTATGGATATACGTATATTAAAAATATACTATACTTTCTTAACTATAAAATTGTATAGCTATACAAAAACAATATATAAGCTTACAAGTACATATACACATAATTAAATATCGTACGAGTACAATTTCATAGAAAGATGGAAAAAAAAAGAAAATAATATAGTTAGTGATAGAAGTAATTAAGTTAGGTATTAGAGAATTAGAGAAACGGTGAAGGAAAACATCGTGAGGAAACCGGCATGTCCTAGAACCAAAAATTCGAAGACATGTGACATTCACCAATCCGCACTGGGCCCGCGTGGTGGATTACTGCCCATTCCCTCTCCTAGAGAGGAGGCCTGAGTCCCAGCAGTGGGAACATTAAAAGGCTGATTATGCTATGCTTATGCTATTAGAGAATTTAACATTAGAGAGAAAGGAAACAAGTCTTTAACTAGAGTTTTAAAAGAAATTAGTATCTGCCCCTCTAGCCAAGTTACGACCGTTTCGTTTCGATTCTTTTGCGTCGAACGCCTCTAGTAGGCCACGCCTCCGATTCCTTTGTCCTGACGTTATCTCAACGCTCAGTCTTGAACAAAGGAATCGGAGGCATGACCTACTCGAGGCGTTCGACGCAAGAGAATCGACACGAAACGGTCGTAACTTGACTAGGGGGCTGGGCTTATTTAAGTGGCGTTGGCAATCAAATGCGTCCCACAAAGGTATCGCCAGGACGGAGAACGATAAAATATGTCCCAAATCTTCGTAGAATTCGAGGGCATAAAAGTATCATAATTTTTCGATGATCTCAAGTGTTTAGAATGTGTTATAACAATGATTACTTCACATGTACATAACTTACGTTCAGATATTGACATTTGGTTTTACAATTGGAAAACCCACAGAACATTTATAAATGGTGTTCAAACAACCGGAATCGTGACACAAATTATATTAGATACAGGTTGTTAGTTAGCAAATAGGTTGTTTTATTTACTTTGATTCATATTTATTCTTTAGTTGATGTTGTTGAAGTAGAATTGTAAAATAGACCACATACATGAAAAGAAAAACATATATGTTTATTTTTAAAAGTATCGAGTATCTGATAATAGTGAAGAGAAAGAGGTAGGCTAAAGGCTAAATTGGTGATTGTTTAAAATGCGTAGATATTTTTATTATTATTTGATAGGTAGCTTTCTTGGGGTCGGCTTCCAATTTAACTAGAACCAGCTTAGTACCAGTATTTACACACACACAGTATTGACACAGTACCTAAAGGGTATCCTGGTACCCAATAATAGGATACCCTTTGGCAACCACCGATTTTAAGTGCATTTTGAGGCTCTTAGGGACGTTGGTACTTTAAGATCTCCCATCATCAAATGTTGCTTAATCTTGGAGAATGATTCTAGGCACGATTTCTTGCATTTATATTAATTCAATATTGTATCATATAAATGTTTCACGTAGAAAACTTATTATAAGTACTGTAACTTTAATTGAACCTTGATAAGTGACAAATAATAGTAATCTGTATTAAACTTAGGCCAAGCTTACCTCGTCTGCCCATGCATAACAAGAACAGGGCGCTAGCAGCTGCTTAGGATTTGCAGTTGTCAAATTAATGTAGACTGCGAAGACCTCACCGAGAGACAATCGATAATGTACTGCGCACCTGTATCATGTTGTGTAGCGAATTTACAGACAGTGACGTAAATGCGACCGAAACCAGCCATTCCGGCTTTGCAGTGCAGGATAAGCGTCTATTGGTGAGGCCACAGCACTCTTTGGCAAACTAGTCTATCGAATTCCTGAGGCAAAAGGTGTGTGATACATAAGCAAAGCGTGTCCGTAGGTATAAGCGGCGTGTGGAATTGTGGTGCCTTCCGAATGTTGACGCCATGTGTTTATTCTGGCACAGCACCTGGTCCGTGTCTCTCAGTCATATCGAGGATAACTGGACTCGGTAGATCGAGTTCGTGTGCGATTTAATACCAGAAATGGAAGTAATTAATACCAACCAGCCCATCCGTTACCAACTTGAACATCTCCAAAGTTGGACGAGCTGTAAAACTACAAGTAGTCACGAGAACAGTCCTTTGCTGTCCAGGACATGTTCATATAATTATCTTCATTATATCCAGAGGAATAGCGAGCTGGTTGAGGATCGTGTAAGGTATATTCCAGGGTGATAGTTTGAGTCCACTTTGGTTTTACCTAATCTTGAATCTTCAAAGGATATCACGGTAGAATTTACACTAAGGCTATCGGTAGAAAAGAGGTGATCAGCCCCCCTAGCCAAGTTACGACCGTTTCGTTAGCATCGAACGCCTCGAGTAGGCCACGCCTCCGATTGCTTTGTTCTGACGTCATCTCAACGCTCAGTCACGTGATCAGAACAAAGGAATCGGAGGCATGGCCTACTCGAGGCGTTCGACGTTAACGAAACGGTTGTAACTTGACTAGGGGGGCAGGTCTCACCTCCTTTACATGAATGACTTGAAACTTTCTGCTCCCAATAAATAACCTATAATTAAAGAAGCTACTGAAGGTAACTAACCTTCAGTAGTGCTATCAGGACAGAGTTTAGTGTGGACAAATGTGTGGTCATGCATCATGTTAGACGAGGGGACATTGTGTAATATAGAATTATGTACTTAGCTCGGATTCCATAAACCCTGAGATCCCTCCCTCAAACCAAAACAATGTCTAAAAACATCTATAACTAGTGAAAAATCTAAATTGTACGTTATTTTTTTCTCGTGCCGTACGATGTAAACAATACCTTAACTACTTAATAACCATTATTAAAAACAATTTATTCGTTAGAAATAGAATATTAAAGTAAATTTAAATTGGAATAGTTTCCATCACCTTGAACTGTTGGTATTAAAAAAAAGATATTTTTTGCTTCTTACAAGTTGTAAGTATTTGCGTAGTGTCTTTAAATAAATCAATAATATTTTAATTCATTGACAGAAGAGAAGTTTCAAAACCCTGTGAAGATTGCCTAATGGTGATTTTAAAATCTAGATAACCTAGTCTAATTAAAATTAATGATTCTAATCGTTTCGATATATTACCCAATTATTAGGGGGCGTGTGCCTAGATTTCATATATATTTTTAATTCTTTATTTTAGTTATTACCCTTTTCCGAGAATCTAGGGTCTAGACATAATATTATGTTTCACAGCTTCATTCGAAGTGATTTATTTTAAAAAACAATTTTAAGCAATGCCTCCATGTACAATGCCTCGCATGTATTTTTAGAGGTAACAAATGTTTTTTTTTGTATCCCTCATTTTACTGATGATACTATTCTGCCACTATAATAAAAAATAATAATAATAAACGTTTATTAAAGATAACTTTGATCCAATTTGTTAGTAGTATAACACTATTTTACATCAACGGTATACGGTAATTTTTAGAAAGAAAACACTTTAAATTTTTACATGGAGGCGTTGCTACAATACGTTTACAATATTTATTTATTTGTATATAATTTATTGCACACCAAGATTACAAACTTACAAAAGGAAACCTTATAATAAAAAAAAAAAAACAATATTGGCGGCTTTATCGCACCAGGCGATTTCTTCCAGGCATTAAATCACTTTAAAAGCAGCTGTTTATATAATTATCATCGAATAATCATTTTATATTTTATCATTTATATGGTAGTTTTAATGATTTTTAATTATTTTTCACACAAAAATAAAGAACACGACAACAACGATTATTTTTTGAACTGTAAAGTTAATCGGAATTGATAATTCATTTTGTAGAATAGTTAGAAAAACTTTTGGTTCAAATTTTCTCAAGACAAACGCAATCCAACGATTAACTAGTCCAAATTAAGTTTACCTAACAATCAATTACTTTAACCGAATCAGCAATTATAAAAGCCCACAATTCACGTCTAATCACATAAAATTAAGACAAACAAAGGAATATTTCTTAATAAAAAATTGAAGAGTACGGGCTCAAACAATGAGTAATGGTCTCTGGGCGTAGACTGAGCAAATTGCCCCTACTTTGTTCTAACTGCTATCTTGCCCGTACTGGTGTCTGTACGTATTACTTGCTTACTTTTGAAGCATAGATGATATACTAACTTCTATAAATCATCACCATCGCCACCATGACTTCGCCCTCTTCTGGCTTATACGCTTCTCTTTGTTGTGCCAATCCCCACGTTTCTATTTCACCCTTATCTAGGTTTTATCTGCGATGCCAGCAATATTATTATCGTCAGCTTATCTGGCTGCTGGATGACCAAAATTCTTTCTTTTAGTCATAATTCATAAGTCCTCGGACGCTATTCGGTTATTACCTTACTCTGCTTGTTTGCCACCATCATTGCGCCTTGCCTTGTGTCTATAGTAACTTCTATTTACCTAGCAATATTAAGTAGTTTTTTTCGCCTATCCATACATTCGCATAACAACATATCAAACTAATGGTCAATATGACATATAAAAACGTGCAAATTCTGATTTATCCGCTTTTTTCCACCTATATTGAAGTTCAGAAAAACTAAAACCGAAAGCAACTAAATTCCATTCAAGTATTTTCTATGGAGCAGACACCTGATAAACCTCCATGAATCATTATTGGGTACTTTTAATAGTTACTACATGAGGAGGAATTGTAGGCGGTCACCTCCTTCGACGAAGCAGTAATGCTAGCAAAAGAGAAGGTCGCACGTGCACGCGCAAGGGGCGGCCCTTACGCCCCAGTCGCCGGGATCCCGATCCCGATTTTCAGCCACCGTAGGCGCTGGCTTGCGGACAGCAAGCAATGTGTAGCTCGCCGTCCGACCGGCCGGTAACCGTCCGGACCGAGCCCAAGTCGTCGACGGCGCGTATTGTTCCACGCGAACCTCAAGGAGATGACAGCAAACCGTAGGGGCCCTGCAGTGTCGAAGCCGACTGGGGCCACGGGTAGTATGAAAGTGAAACCCGTGGCCCTGGAACAAACGCAAAGAAGGAACAGGAGTGGGTTTTTAGTCAGTAAAAGTCTGACACACCCTCTCGCACCGTCCAAGAGTGGGGAATGTCATTGGATGATTTTCCCACCTAAAAAAAGGTACTGCACAATGATATTATTTTATTTATTTATTAACAAGCTGTTGCCAGCGGCTTCGCTCGCGTGATAGTGGAAATATATTCCAAGAGAACATGGGTACTGCCGGGATAAAAAAATATCCTATGGGGGATTATAGACTCTTCCGAAACCCAGTACGAGTGCCGTGCTCCTGACCTGGCGGTGGCCCACTTATTAGTGCCCCTACATCAGCACTTTGGAGGACCTAAAAACGCCACTTATGCCGCTATTACGGCCTGCCCCCCTAGCCAAGTTGCAAACGATAAACGTGAACGCTTAGTAATTTCCAATAGATTTTCAACTTTATACCTAAGAGCATAAAGTTGAAAATCTATTAAAGACTACTGAGAGTTTACGTTTATCGTTTGTGACTTGGCTAGGGGGGCTGTTCACGACTTCGGTCTTGGCGGCGAGCGGCGCGGCGAGCGGGGCGGCATCGGTACGCGGACGCGCGGCGCTATGAGCGGCAGCGTCTCGTGGCGTGCTTCATACATATTCATACTTTTGATCTTACTGCTCGCCGCCGCCCGTGCTTAGCTACCGCTCACAGCGGCAAGGTCGTGAACGGGCCGTAAACGTGGTAACCTACTGGGTCCAAATATTTTGAGGGAAAAAAAATCAACTCGAGAAGTCAGAAGAACAAGGTCCGGATTGATTTTGTAATAAATATTATAATTTTAATCATTGAATTGATGGCACATTTTTTTACGGTGGGAAATCATCCAATGATATGTCGTGTCAGACTTTTACTGACTAAAATCCCACTCCTGTTCCTTCTTTGTCTTTGTTTCAGGGCCCCGGGATTCTCTTTCGCATCACCCATGGCCCCAGTAGGCTTCGACCCTGCTAGGCTCCTAAGATTGTGGACATCTCCTTGAGGTGAGAGATTTTATATTTAAAAAATCTTCGACATAAAATTTTTATGCTATGTCTTGCATCAACAATTTAATCTTTTTGTGGTTAAAATTTTGCACAACATAATAATAACACCGAATGTGATAGTCATACCAGGAAAATATATGTCCATAATATGTTCAGTAAAATTTATTACACATAAAAGAGGAGTGTAAAACTTAATAAGCGTTAGATACTCGTATTTTCAATGTTAAAATAAAAACAAGAATTAACGATTTTTTTTTTTATTTACAGACCAAGCTGAAGTTTCTGTTTTTAATGCGATAATAATTGTTTTTTAGAGTGAATTTAATCTTTTAACACAATATTCCTTTTTGTTTATCTGTTTGTTCCTGCTAAAATATTCTGACTGAAATATTATTATGATTGAGTCAATCTTGACGAATTGTTTACTGGCAGTTGACTATAAGTAGGTTACTTCTAGGCAAGCGTGCTCCATCACCGGCCACATCACCGCTTACCATCAGGTGAGATAGTGGTCAAACGCGAGCCTATCAATAATAAAAAAGTAGTTATTTTTATTTTTATACAAAATAAAAGAAATATGGTCCACGCGAAAAAAAAAACATGAAATGGTGCGCAACATTTGCTTAAAAAAATAAATCGTAAGAATAAAATGAAGTCTTTGCTCTTTACATGACAATGAAATTCATATTTTGTTTTTTGTGGCAAAAAAGAAAAGATTTTAAGTCCAATCCGGTTGCAACTTGACATTTTGCATCTTTTTATTGTTTAAATAATAACAATGATTTCGCTTCCAATTATTTAAGTCTAGCAGCATATTGTATCTTCAATTCTAGTCACCTGCTCATGAGTAACAAAATCAGTATAATCTGGTATCTTATCATATTGAAATAACAGTTAAAATACCGAGGCGTAGTCTACCGTGACCCTGCCCCCCTAGCCAAGTTACAACCGTTTCGTTTCGATTCTCTTTTCGTCGATCGCCTCGAGTAGGCCACGCCTTCGATTCCTTTGTTCTGACGTCATCTCAACGCTCAGTCACGTAGTCAGAACGGAATAGGAGGCGTGGCCGACTTTAACTTGGCAAAGGGGCTTGGCTTGGGGGCTGTAATTCAGAGGTCAACTGAAGGGACCCAAATGGGTTTAGTCGGTATAAATCTGACTCGCCCTCACGCTCGACTCATAGCAGGAGAAATTATTAGATGATTTCCCACCTTAAAAAAGTAAGTTTTCAGAAAGATTCCTCTAATATTTACGTAGGCAATCAAATCAACATTGTAATTACAAGTCCACGGAGTGGAACAACCACAAATTAAAAGAGCACAGAAAAAAAAGAGTAATGCAAAAAGTACCGCAAATTATGTAGTTTGCTTTCAACCGTGATTTAGCGTAAAGACATGAAATAACATTAAAACGCCGACTACTATTTGAACGGGTTAGAGAGATGAAAGCATCGCTGGTAATAGTGTGTAGAGTTACAAGGGGACAATGTAAAAAAAGAAAAATAAGTTGTAAGAAAAAAATAATTGCTTACTTTGTTAGGTCGGAAACTTTTCAGACCACCAATGTTCTTTCAATTGTCCTTTACTTTCCAAGACCACGGTAACTCGAACAGGCTCTAGTGAGCAATATCCATTAGGCTAAAATCTCTTTGATGCGCTTGTGACATATAACGCGCCGTCAATTCGGGCGTGATCCTTACCAGACGGGGCGTCTCCTATACATCCGCGGCCGGGGCGTGTGGCTGGTCTTTCCCTCACGGTTTCAGCCATCTCCTTCGCTTGCATTAATTCTTTGCAGAAGGACGTGTCTCCTTCCCATTCCCTTTCACTCTATACCTTGGCCTCAACCAGGGCCGAATGCGAGATATCACCACGGCCTCCATAAGGACAAGGCGGTGCTCTGACCACGCGAGGCCGTGGCTAATGTATGTCTACTTATTTAAATCGTCCGTTCTGTCGAAATAGCGCAGTAATAAATAAATAAATCATATTTTACGATGCCTATTGCAAAATATATAATAACTTAAATAAATCTATTTTTACCTAAACCTTGATCATTGATTTCCATAAGATTAAACTGTTTAATAGGCTGACGATGTTACCCTTGAAGAAAATTAAAATTTAATATCATTTTCATCCAATTAAAACGAGGTAACCAGAAGACTGGGTTAGAGATTTATGTTTTATTTTTATCATAAAAAATACTGATGTTGCGATGTCACCCGAAAAGGTGCGATGCTAAAATGGAATTATGTTGAACACCTCTACTTTATGTCAAACGTTCTATGTCTATGAGCCTTTCAATTTTTTCCTTTCACGGGCGACACAGTGGCAGGTTCAAAGTAAAAGTCAAAAGTTTTTATTTCACATAGTGCCTACATGGGCACTTATAAAACGTCAGAAGCTAGTGCATGGTTCCAAATTGGTCGTTTTCTATGGAGAAAAACCGGCAAGAAATTCCATGGTTGAGATGGAGATCGCGGAATGAGTCCAATTTAAAACTGTAAAACTAATAAAGACTAGTCCCAAATATCACAAGACAGAGAAATGCAAAAGCCCATGCCATTTGATTTAATTTTTTAGTTTTTATTTTATTTTATTGTATTCTTTTTATAATTTAATTTTAATTTAATTTAGTTTAATTTTTTTTTTATTCTTGTTAGGTTCGCGCTTGACCGCTAACTCACCTGATGGAAAGCGACGATGCGGTCGACGATGGAGCGCGCTTACCTAGAAGTAACCTATTCACTCTTGACTTAAAGATTCCCGGGTTGTAGCCATCAGGAAAAACCGATTCCGGCAAGGAATTCCACTCCTTAGCTGTACGCACTATGAATTCAATCATTTTATTTAATTAGACATTTTTGTTTTTTGTAATGTAATGTAATTATCAATTCCTATTTTTATTTCTTGTTCTGTATTTTTGTGGTATAATTACTGATAATTCTAATTATTATTTTTCTCCTTGACATCGTATGTAATGATAATTAACTAATCTTATGAGTTTTAAAATCAAATGTTTTGTGTTAATGTTGTGATTGTCTCACTTGAATAGAGCTATATAATGATCCTGTAAGTTCTCTAATAAATAAATAAATAAAGTAGGATGACGATAGGAGGTCCTTAGATGCTGTAAGCAAAACCAGGTTAGTACAACGGTAACAAGGGCTCTGCCAGCGACTTTGTCTAGAACATGATATGTTTTAGGCCATACATTGAGGCAAATGCTGTAAAAAAATGGGAATCCTAACGAAGGTGAGACAGTACTTCACGCAGGAACAGCTGCTCAACCTTTATTGAGCGCAAATTTGATCGGGTATGTAGTATTGCTCTCATCTTTGGGATGGATCTATTAGAGACCAGATAATGTACTTGAGTCAATTGAGAAACGAATCAAGAGGATTATAGGCGACGATGCGCTTATCGAGTCAAAGCTTCTAAGTCTTGAGCATCGACGCCGAGTTGCTAGCTTATCGGTTTTCTACCGGATGCATTTTGGAGAGTATGCGTTGGAATTGCACAAATTATTTTTGCGAAGCCCGTTCCATCATCGGACCTTCAAACGTAAGTCGATGCGCCACTGGTAGATAACCCACTCATACATGCAAAATGTTTTGAGGACACATTCTTTGTGCGTACAGTTAAGGTGTCGGAGCCGAAGCCAAGAGCGAATAAGTTCCTTATAGGCTAGGGTGCTCTATCGTCAACCGCATCACGGTATGACACTAACACATATTATAAAAAGTATATTTTTTTTATGTTTGTAGGAGGCCTAGGAGGTAATCTCTGAAAGTACTGGTTCGATTGCTAAATTTTTTCACCAATAGAAAGCTGCTTTATTCCTGAGTGAAATAGGCTATATTTTATGTACGCGGGCAAAGATGCGGGCAAAAGCTAGTAATTATTATAAAGACGAAAGTTTGTGAGAAACATACAGACACATAACGTGTCTGTATGTGTGTATATTTGTATAAAACCGGTGGCCGTAACGGGTTGAATTAAAAATATCAACATAATATCTATTACTCATGACAGTTCAAATAGTTGCACCTGGTTAGCAAGTTTTTTGCGTATCATGCAGTAAATCACGAATCATTTATTCAACAGTTTGTTTAAGTCTTTAACTAAACGTTATTTATAAAATCAATATTAATGTTTTTATTTAATATGAAATGATTTATTGTTACAGATTTGCAACTGTTTCTAAATCCATATTTGTACATAAGAAACTAAAATATTAATTAAACTAGTATTTATATTAAACCTAGCTATGTACAGTCAGGGGTCAAAAGTGCAGTTCCACCTTACCAATGCTAAAATGTCTGAAATTTCTTTGTAGAAGAGGGTCAATGGTTCATGACTGATTTAATTGGTAACATAGAAAGTATTGAATAAACTAGTTGTTGACTATTAAACTTCTACAACAAAGAAATTTAAGACACTTTAGCATTGGTAGAGTGCAACTGCACTTTTGATCCCTGACTGTACATATAATACAAAAACACAAAATACACTCAGGCGTTAAAGTACTCCTCTACATCGCTGTCATCCAGAAATGTGCCCAGAAGACTGGCAGTATGAAAAAAAAAACTTTTTATAAAAAAAAAAATAACCGACTTCACTAAAAAAAACACTAAAAGGATCAAAATAACTTTAATTTTGGAAGTCGGTGTTTCTCGGTATTGTTTGTTTCTTATTTAACACCGACTTCCGAAATTAAAGTTATTTTGATCCTTTTAGTGTTTTTTTTAGTGAAGTCGGTTATTTTTTTTTTTATAAAAAGTTTTTATTTCACACTTTTTAGTTGCGATACACTTATAAACAGAGTGCCTATTTCTCATGACAATTCCAATTAACCCAAATACTGCTAGGTTACATAGTTTTATTATAAAGTTCCTGTGTCTACCTTCCTCCTTCCGGCTCCATCATCAGATCAGTTCGATAGTACCTTATAGCCAAAGAGCATCTCACGACAATTCTAATAAGCCCAAACACGGCTAGGATACATTGATTAATTACGGAGTTCCTGTGCCTACCTTCCGGCTCCATCATCAGATCAGTTCGATAGTACCTTATAGCCAAAGTGCATCTCATGACAATTCTAATAAGTCCAAACACGGCTAGGTTACATTGATTAATTACGGAGTTCCAGTGCCTACCTTCCGGCTCCATCATCATCATCAGATCACTTCGATGATACCATTTTCAACGTAACTATTCAGAATCATTCATTTATTTGTATTGTCATAGTCGCTTAACTATGTATATCTTCATTGTAATATCTATTTGTGTATGAAGTTCCGTTGACCATTTCTGGTCTTCTTCATCAGTTCCACTTCATCAAATGTTACTTTTTGACTGTAAATGCTTAAGTTCTTGATGAAAATACTAAAATCACCATAGGGTTGCCTATAATTTTTGAGGAGTTCCCTCGATTCCTCATGGATTCCATCATCAGAACTGGATTTTGAAAAAAATGGGACCAATCTGGAAGCATATCCTGTATAGGGAAAAAAAAATTTTGCAAATCGGTCCATAAACGACGGAGTTCTGAGGTAACAAACATAAAAAAAAAAAATAATGATAAAAAAAAAAAAAAAAAAAAAAAAAAAAAAAAAAATACAACCGAATTGATAACCTCCTCCTTTTTTTTGAAGTCGGTTAATAAAAAAACGAGCCTGCTCTGAGTTAGTGTTAAGCGTTTTGACCCCAAACGGCTCAAAACTGTCATTATAAATAAGGTTACAGTATTTACGCCTACATGGGCCTCATAGGAGACACCCAAAGAGCAATGGAAAGCCCAAGCTGTGCTAGGAGTATCCTTGCGTGATCACTTCAGATATGAAGATATCCGCAGGAGAACCAAGATTATCGACATAGCTCGAAGAATCGCCAAACTTAAGTGGCAATGGGCAAGGCACATTGCACGCAGAACAAATGGTCGATGGGGACGAAATTTTCTGGAGTGGTGACCACGTATCGGAAGATGCAGCGTTGGAAGGCCTCCCACAAGGTGGACCGGTGCCGGGAGGCCTGTGTCCAACAGTAGACATCTTTCGGCTGAAATGGTCATTACGATGATTTGCGCCACTTAAGAGTCTCGGCAGCCACAGTGGCAGTGGCGGTAGTGATATGGATTATCTATTTACTTTAATAATTTAATAAGATTTCATGAAACTATCTAATTAAAGTGCCAAAAGTGGGTCAACCCATTATAAAAATTTAAATTAATACCTACAAAATTTGTACGCCGTTATAGGCGAAACATGGACGCTCACAGCATATTAATTTAATACCTTGCATGTCTGATTAGTCAGTTTATGTAAAGGCATGTTTGACAAATAAATTATCTTTCTTTCTTTCTTTCTTTCTTTCTTTCTTTCTTTCTTTATTTCTTTCTCTCTCTCTCTCTCTTTCTTTCTTTCTTTCTTCTTTCTTTCGATGGGTGAGTGACTATGATATGATAGTTTATAGATATACGCAGGAGAATCAAGGTTACGTAGCCCGAGGAATTGTCAAACAGAAGTGGCATTAGCAGGGTACATTGCTATCAGAACAGATAGTCGATGGGGTCAAAAAATTCTGGAGTAGCAACCACGTACCAAAAGACGCAGCGTTAGAAGGACTCTCACAAGGTGGACCAATGATCTGGTGAAGATTGAGAGAATCCAATGGATGCGGGACGCACGAGACTGGTTATTGTGGCTACGCTTGGGGGAGGCCTATGTCCGGTAGTGAAGCCTCCTTCTACGAAGCAGTAATGCTAGCAAAGAAGGAGGCCGCACGTGCATGCGCGAGGGAACGGCCTTCATGCCCCAGCCACCGGGATCCTGATCCCGATTTCCGGCCATCGTAGGCGCGGGCTTGCAGACGGCGAGCAATGGGTAGCTCGCCGTCCGACCGTCTGGTATCCTTCCGGACCGAGCACAAGTTGTCGACGGCGCGTACTGCTCCAGGCGCGCCTCAAGGAGATAATCAGCAAACCGTAGGGGCCCAGCAGGGTCTGGGTACTGGGGTCAAGGGTTTGTTTCTGAAAGGAAAACTCGGCCCTGTCATGAAGATAAAGAAGGAATAGGAGTGGGATTTTAGTTAGTAAAAGTCTGACACGCCCTCTCGCTCCGCCCAAGGACGGGGAATGTCATTGGATGATTGACCCACCAAAAAAAAAAGTGAATGTCTTTCGGCTGAAAGGATGATGATGATCCATATATCGTATGTTATCATGTATATATTATTTTTATTGATTTTTTGTGCTTAGTTTTCCTGCTACTCAAAGATAAGTTATGAGTCAGAATGCGGGTCCGAATATTGAGCAACATTGAGTAGATATTATGTGCCAATATAAATTTTTCAATGTCAGACAAGTTCGATCTAAAATACCACATATAGTTACACAATTTTATTAGGAAACCAAAAATCGTCAACATACTTTCAACTACTATGCGTAGGTAGTGCTTGATAAATTCAGATGAATGAGGAAACGTCACAGAGAAACAATCACACTTCATATTAATATAGAGGCGAAAGTTTGTAAGTGTATGTTCGTTACGTTCGTTTTTGATTTACGCATTGACATTTCTCTATATTGTGACATTTATAATTTTTGATTTTAATTTACGCATTGACATTGCTCCATATTGTGACATTTAATTATCATTACAATAATTTTGACATACCTGCAAATAATTCAAGTTTACCTGTCGCATGATTAATGTATTTTTTTCTCTATGCATGCAACCATATTTGTACGTCTCTAGGCTCTATAACAGTGACCTATGAAAGTATGAACCTTATTTAAGATCTGTATGAACTACCTATGTTAAAACAAATAATAAATGATGATGATGATGATTACTTCTTCACGCTGGAACGGTTGAATGGAATCAGATGAAATATGGCACACGGGTAGACCATGTCCTATAATAGCACAAAAGATTATTCTAATCTCAAGAGTATCGCCCTTGTGGCCGTTTTCTACTTTCACACGAGTGAAGCAGCTGTCAGTAACTAGATTTATAAATAAATGAATCATCATCATCATCATTTCAGCCGAAAGACGTCCACTGTTGGACATAAGCCTCCCCCAAGCATCGTCACAACGACCGATCCTGTACGTCTCGTATCCACCGCATTCCCGTGACTCTCACCAGGTCTTCGGTCCACCTTGTGGGAGGCCTTCCAACGCTGCGTTTTCCGGTGCGCGGTCGCCACTCTAGAACCTTTCGGCCCCATTGACCATCCGTTCTACGAACAATGTGCCCTGCCCGCTGCCATTTAAGTCAAGTTATTAATGAATATAATAGCATAGCATAGTCGGCCTTATAATTTTCCCACTGTTGGGACTCAGGCCTCCTCTCTAGGAGAGGGATTGGTCCGTAATCCACCACGCGGGCCCAGTGCGGGTTGTTGGATGTCATATGTCTTCGAATTTTTGGTTCTAGGACATGCCGGTTTCCTTACGATGTTTTCCTTCACCGTTTTGAGAGCATTGGTGATGAAATAAATTACACAAAGTAATGCGCCTGGCTGGGTTTGAACCAGGACATACCGGTTTCCTTACGATGTTTTCCTTCACCGTTTTGAGAGCAGTGGTGATGAAATAAATTACACAAAGTAATGCGCCTGGCTGGGTTTGAACCCGCAACCTACCACTCTTAAGTCGGGGCCATTACCACTCGGCCACCACTGCTCTCATAAATGAATAGCTCAGAGTTAATTTATAGGTCCGATACGGACCAGGCCCTGGTCGGTAACTCGTCTTGTTCCACACGTGCCTAAAAGAAGCATATTAATAAAATGGTTAAAGGAAATACTGTGGCTCTGGATCGTAAACGGCAACAGTTGAAGGTGGGTTTTAGTCAGTAAAAGTCTGATAGTCCCTTTCTAACGGGAGCAGTCAATTGGTGATGAGCTAAATGAATAACTTGTACTTTATCAAGGGAACTTATCTTTTAATGTTTTTAAAGTCCGCAAAATTAAATTAAAACTTTGTCTGATCGACTAATTCCAAATTACTTCGATTTCCATACAGAAGTCCATTTTCTGTATTGATAGATGAATAAATAACTAACTGTGGATCTAGAAAAAATCTATAAGTATCCATAATTCTTTGTCCTTAAGAACCTCCTTTTCCACTCGCCTATCGTCAACATCAAGCATGGTTTAAAAGCTTGTTACTTCATCTAATGCAAGTTAATGCGATGTTTGACGAAAAGACAACGCGAAAAATGAGAGATATCGCCTGAAAACCCTGTTAACTTTTAGTAATTCCGTGATTTACTCGAATATTTTACGAAACTTGTTCCAAGAAATACGTGTTTTTTTAAACTCTTAAAAGTTTTTGGAAAAAATGGTCGTCATTCAGAATCTTGATTAAATTTGCAAGGCTTCTATTGTTATACTTTTTTGACTTTTTTAATTTTTGAGTAAATTATGAAGTGTCAAAGTTCATGCAAAATAGCTGTATTTTTCTTTTGTTTATTGTCTGTATTTTTGTTTTGTTGTATTTTTACAAGTGACAATAGTGACAGCGGCTAAACGCGATTATGCGAGCCAAACGTTAAAACGCGATTAGTTTTATCGGTGAATTCCGCCCATGATTTTGCTATTGAGCAATTATGTTGGCAAGCCCGCTACCGAATCCAATATATCTAGATTTCAATGTCAACGACATAAAATCTGATAAGAGTAATTTAATACCTGAATGTACTATAAATACAGCCTAGAAACTAAGTTTGCAAAACTGAGGTCAACTTAATTTAAGTCAAAACTGTGAAATAGATTTTTTTCTCGCTCGTATTTAATTTATGCGCGATCAAATCAAAAATAAAGACCTCTGCAAGAGACCCAAGGTAAGCGACATAGCTCAAAAAGTTGCCGAACTTAAGTGATATTGGGCACGGCATATTTTTCGTAGAACGGATCACTGATGGTATCAAAACTTTCTGGAGTAGTATCGGCTACCTGGATTCAGTTTTGAAGGTCCCATGATTACCACAGGGTAATCACGGGACCTTCATAATTCTGATGCACCTTGCGAGTCGCATCTATAGAATCTCCTTAAATCCCCTCCCCACTCCAACGAATTCTACTTCTACTCCTTCACTGCGCACGCAGTATGGTTATGGAATTTACTACCACCTGACATTAGGGGCTGCCAAACTCTTGCAGTTATTAAAAGTAGAGTGAAAGAACACTATATTTCTATTTCGTCAAAGTTGCATATTAGTATGTATGTATTAGTTTTATTATATTATTTAATATGTATTTTTGTGATATCTATTTTACTATGTATATGTATATAATTATAATAGTATATCTTTTTTATTTTTGCATATTATATTATTTCATTGATAACTATTTTGTATGTACTTATTTTCCTTTTACTGTTTGTTACACACGGTGTCTACATCTCTATGTATTTTCTCCAACTCTCCTTTCACAGGTATGCTGCAAGAGCTTTAGAAATAAGCATAACTGCTGTACCTATTTTTCTGTTTCCTACTTCTAATATTTTATTTTGTGTTTGTACATTAATCGTTAAATAAATAAATAATACTATAATTACAGCATTATAGTGGCTAGCTACTGCTGCCAATGTGCTCTTTCTTGGAAATATTGAATAAAGCGAAAACCAATTATAAATGATATCCAAGTGTTGTGTTGTGAGAGTTGAGAAAGGCTATACTACCATGATACAGTGTATACTAGTAAGGAGGATAGTATGAATCTGGTTCAAACAACCAAACATCTTTGTCCATGTAGTGTGCAGCAACAATATTACTATGTAAGTTATGGTCGTTTTGTTAATTTGTTTTGATTAAATAAATAAATAAATTAATGTTAATGTAAATTTATCCTACTTTAACTCTATGGTCTTTCTTTTTTAAACTATAAATATCTTCTTTCTAAATGTCGATCTTTTTTTTCGTTGAAAATCATGAAATATTTTCTCCCGCTCCCGGTGGCACGAGTAGTACACACTGTATTCCTTCATTTGCCCTTTGCGAAGTCCACAGTAACTCTTTCAAATAATCCGTAGCCCTGGCAGAGATCCCGTGATCCTGAAACGCAAAGGGCAAAGCAGGAACACAGGTGTGGTTTTAGTCAGTAAAATCCTGACACGCCCTCCCACCTCGCCCTAAAGCGGGAGAAGACACTAGACGACTTCCACCTCAGAAAAAAAAACTTACAAACTCAAATAGAAAAAAGTTAAAGTTCAGATCAGGACTATGACATTTATGTATAGTTGATGGCCAAATATGACGGTTGTTGTTATTTTAATCTTCAATGCATAAAATAATAACATTAAAACAAATGAGATTGAATTATTAAACATCATTACATTCATCTTCAAAACCGCAGGAATAAAATTATAGCTATAATCCTATCACGTGTTTGGATAAATGAAATTACATCAGCCAGGTCTATGTATATTAGCAGCGCTTACAAAACAAAAGTTACGAAATGAACATTGACCTTAACAAAACTGTCTAATATTGTGTTACTTGTACTCTTTCGCATATGGTAGTTTTTGTATAATACCTGTAGAAGGATAAACAACATTATCTTTAGTATATGCGAAACCTGAATATAGTTTGTTCAGATTCAGTAACTGAATCGATTCCAATAATTTTTACACCACGTTATATTTTTTTACAAAAATAAGTATTTGAAAAATGTCACAAGTTGGACACCACCGACGCTAAAAACAACACTGTTTACTTAATTCAACTCAATAAGTAATTTTATTTTTATTTATTCACATAGATGTCTAAATTTTTGATATTTATATGAAAACTAATTTGTACTTATTAATCTTTGTTTATATAATTGTTTTGTACATGTGATTGTCACATAACTTCCGCATAAAAAAGGTTGACTGATTTGGATTAATTTTTGCGTGTATATATATTTGAGTGGATCCCTGGATGGTTTAATAATACATTTGAACTTAGTAGGTGGCGCTTTAATTTCTTTTTTTTCTGACGTAAAGCCAAGTTTTGGGCGTCTATCGGGACCGCTAGTAATATATAAAACTGCACTTGGCCAGTACTTACGTACGCCATAGGCTCTGTGCGGGAATCAGCGCAGCAGCCAATTGCTCTACTACTCCGACAAAAGTTCATCGGAGGTCATTAACTCTGATTCACTAGTAAATAAATACCGTCATTAATTCCTCATTATTATGATTGTTAGTGAAAAAGTTCCATAGCAAATGACAATGACATAGCATTAAGAGAACGAGATGACGTGTTTTATCTACGCAACGAATATTTTAGGCTGTTACTCTCTTTTTTAATGTCATTTTATTTGCGGTGTTTTTTCTATATACAATATTTTATTTTACACATTCATTGTGCGTACAGCTAAGGAGTGGAATTATCTGCCAGAGTCTGTGTTGCCTGACAGCAACAACCTGGGGACCTTTAAGGGTTCCCACACAAAACTGCAATACGATGCGATATGATGCCGCATTGCAGAAACTTGCGATGCGAATTGCTGCGATGCGATTTGGTGTGTCCAAGCATTGGTTCATGTGACCATACAATGTGTGATGTGAACCAATTCGCAAGTTCTTGCGATGCATCGTGTGAGCTCGTAGATTTTTACGATGCGACATCACATCCCAGTTTTGTGTTTGCACCCTTAGTCAAGAGTGAATAGATTACTTCTAGACAAGTGCGCTCCTACGTCGAGCATATCATCGTTTACCGTCAGGTCAGATAGTAGTCAAGCGTGAGCCTTCCAACAATAAGCGTGCTTAGCGGCTTCGCCCGTGTCAAAGTAGGTTTTTTCATACAAACTTTAGAACCCCGTTTCATCCCATTAGGGGCTGAATTTTGAAAAATTCCTTAATGCTCATCTACGTCATAAAAAGAAGCCTTGTGCAAAATTTCACGCTTTTAGTCCCAGTTGTTTCGGCTGTGCGTTGGTATGTCAATTGGTGTTCTGGAATCACACGACGGGGTCACTGTAGACATCAAAGGAGATGGCGGGACGACTAAGTTGTCAAATTTTCATCCTTAGGAACTGGCAAGAAGTAACAGAGAGCCGGGAACAATGATAGAAATGGAGGGAAGCCTTTGCCCAATCTTCTTCTTAGCGTATCGATGGCAAAACTAATTAAATTCCTTGCCTGGCCCAGTATTCGCCACGGCAATGCCGTCCGCTGATGCTGTCATTAGGTCCCTACGTGAACAGGTAACAGGGCACGTGATGCAGGATCGAAGGTGGGACTTGGTCTGCGGAGAGACGCTGCACAAACACAGAAGATCGGAACCGTCCGAGAACCCCCATCTGTGGAGATTGTTTTTGCTGCGCCTAACTTGGGTGCGGAGTCTGTTTAGAGTTTTCCAGGTGGGTCATGGCAACTCGTGTCCGAGGCTCTCCGACGGCTCGACAAAATCATCAGGTGATTTAAACTTTCTTCCAGCAGAGGTGCTCAATATTAGGACAGTTCAGGCTAAATATATATTTTTTTTTTACTAAACATTCATTTTTAAAACGACACAATATATTGTAAAATGATGCTAGTATACCTACAATTAGTAGAGTAGGTATTGTAGGTGTTATATTATATGTTTGTTTAAATATCAATGCCGTGGGATGTTAAATACCTATTTGATATTTTTATTACTGGTGGCCTTTAAAGTTCATCAATAGATTTTACAACCACTAATATGAAATTTAAATTTTTCACTTTTTTTCAGTGAGAAGACATCAAATTACCTCTCATGCTCTGGACGGAGTGAGAGGGAGTGTCAAATTTTTACTGACTGAAACCCACCTGTCGTCAGTTAGCTACAACGCCGCTCAAGTCGAAAATTGGTGGTTTTCACATTTGCATGCCTTTAGATGGAGCTGCGCATTGCACGTCTAACCATTGGTCACATGGTATAGATTTTAGCCAATCAGAAGCCATAATTCGAAAAGTAGTGATAGCGTGCAAGTCGGCTGGCCTCTCAACACCGCACAGTTTTTTTCGTTTCCTGTAAAGTTGGTAAAAATGACTTATGCGGTGTTGTTAGCTAAGAGAAGCTGTGTTCCTTCAGTTGTTTTTTGAGTTCCTTGGCCACGGTAACTCTTGAATAATCCTGTAGCCCTGGCAAGCATCCGCCCTAGTGGGCTTCGTTAATTTTGCTGGCAACCACGACCCACGTGCCCTGGGTCCTTATCGAACGGTGAGCTACCTATAACTCGCCGTCCACAAACCCGCGTCTACGGTGACAATTTTAAAAATCGTGTATTCAAAAATCGTGAAACATATTCCCAGATAAAAAGTATCCTATGTACTATTCCAGGATATGGTCTACTCGTATACTAAGTTTTATCGAAATCCATTCAGTAGTTTTTGCGAGAAAGAGTAACAAACATCCATACATACAAACTTTCCTGTTTATAATATTAGTAGGATATCTTTATAACATGATGTTCTGGAGTATCCCCTCGGGCGCCCCGGGGTATTATTGTTACGTCATTGCGCGTTTTTACGTAAATCACCAAAAAAAATAATAATAATAAAAATCTTTTTCTGGATTTTTCTAGGAAAAACAAATATATAGAAACCAAAATTTTCGGCTAAAAAAAAACGTACAAACGTGTGTACAAAACGACAATTAAGAGTTTTTCAAGGTCATTCAAGTTGTACAGACGTATGTACAATCGGCGCTCGAGGAGGTATACTCCAATCAGAAGGGTCTGATGTATGATGAGCAACTGACCAATGATAGTCTTCGCCTTGAACGTGTAAAGTCCAGAAAAATATAACAGTAAGGAAAATATTTAAGTATCGTGATCTGAAGTCTTTATTTCTACTGACTGATATTAAAGTATCCGTGTTTATATTAATGATAGCGTAAACGTTATATAATAATATTGTCATTCAACAATTTTGTTGTTCATAAGGATGTTGCACACTTACGTCATTGATATAAAGGTGTTTGTTTTTCATTGTGATCTTTGCTTGTGAGTGCACTCTCATCTCAATAATTAAACAAACTCAGTCACACACACGATTTTTGAAGCATTTTGTAAAGGTCAAATCCTTATTTCGCATGTTTACGTAGACGAAAATACAGCACCCCTAGCCAAGTTGATAATCTGCAATCGTTAACGCTAGTCGAAAACTAATCAAATGTATGGGAATGACATCATCTCAACGTTAAGTCACGTGGTCAGAACAAACGAATAGAAAATTCGTAGCCAAGTTCACATCGTTCAAAATTATAGAATGAATTTTTATCGTTTCTACAATGTTCAACGCTACATCCTTTGTTATTGTAGAACGAGCGTCCGACTCAGGCGCGTCAACATGGCTATGGAATTCGACACGAAACGGTTGTAACTTGGCTAGGGGGGCAGGTGCTGATTTGAGAAAGAATGTGGATTATTTACTATTATTATTTATTATATTTATACATTTATTTATCTCAGCACCCTAAGATCCTGGACCTTTGGAAGGCGTACGAGGAGCCGAAACCAACTCGCAGAGGCCCTTTTAGACGCTTTTAATGGAAAATGGTACAAACCGGTGATTATCCCTGTACGCACTATGCTAGTGCATCCAAGGACAACCTCCGGTTGGTGGGAAGCTATTGCGACATATGAAAAACTAAGATATAAGGCTATGGTTTTTAGAGTCTTAAGTGGACTGGTTACCAGGAACTATGTTAAGACTATGGCCCAATGTTATTAATATCCATCGACAAAAGGCAGGGGGTGAGTTGCACACTCATATTTATTATTATTTACATATTTTATTGTTTAGAGGTTCATTGACTATGACGTACTGGTTGTGTCAAAGCTCCAAAGCCTTGAGCATCGACGCCGAATTGCCTGTCGGTTTTATATCCGTTACATTTCGGAGAGTGGGCGTCAGAATACCACCATTAATTCTGCCAAGCCCTTTTTATCATAGGACTACGCCTTAATCGGCTATTTATCATCAGTATTTACATGGTGGAAAACCCATAATTATAAATACTTCCATTGTGCGTAAAACCTTTTTTTTTTCGTGGGAAACAAGGTGTGTCAGATTTTTATTGAAAAAAACCCACAGTGTTCCTTCAGTTGCCTTTTGTGAGGGCTACGGTAACTCTTTCAAATAGTTCGCAGTTTTAGCAGGATTTTGCGTATAGTTATGGTGTGGAATTTCTCGAAGTAGTCTGTGTCTCCTGGTAGCGAGCTGATCTGGATGATATTTAAACCAACATTACTTTTACTAGGCAAGCATACCCCATCGTCGATCAAATTATCGCTTACCATCAGGTGAGAATGTGACATAGTAGCAAAACGTAAGCATAACTATTAAAAAAAAGATACGATGCAAAGTGAGTCGCTGACGCGAGTCATAATATAGTCGATTAAATACCCGTGCATACTCATTAGCACACTGACTAGGGATAGCGATTTGAGATTGAAGTATTGATTCTCTAAGTCAAAATAAACGATTTTCGATATCGATCTTAAACAATAGACCGATTCTGGTCATTGATCTCAGACACTTAAAATCGAGATTTGTTTTTCTCTCTGCAGAATGTAATCATATTATATTTTAGATAGTTTAAAAGGACCTATTAGTCTATCAATATAAACTATGAGGATATAATAAATATTTTCCTCAAGTTCATTTTTATGTGAAAGTTGTACACTCGATTACACAACAGTCATGAAACACATGTGCATTGTAGAAACCTCTGTACTGCGCTTTTTAGAACTCGGTACCTGTAAGGTAACCAACAGATCGATTTTGTAGAACTCGTTTTAGTACTGAATCGATTCTTTACACTTCGATTCGAAAATCGAACTACTTGAACAAAATTTGTCATCCTTATCTCAGACTTACTAATCTGTGCAATAATAATTATGAAGCGTTAACAATCGTAAGGGAAGTTTCCATGTATACTCGTATAGTCTAGGTAATGTACCTAGATTATACTACAATCACCTACATTGTATCTAGGTATATATATAGGTATATTATATGGTCATGTGAAGAGGAGAGATGAAACGCATGTTACTAAAAGAGTTATGAGTTTACATGTGGATGGATGGAGAGGGAGACCAAAGAAAAGATGGATGGATTGTGTGAAGAGTGATATGAAAGAAAAGGAAGTTAGTGATAGTATGACGAGTGACAGGGCAGAATGGAAGAAAAAATCGTGTTGCGCCGACCCCAAATAACACGGGACAAGGGCAGGAAGATGATGATGATATAGGTATATTACCTAGACTATACGAGTCAATAAACATATACATAGGTATGTATATGTACGTATATTAAGTTGTCATAATTGACGTCTTCCCCTCTATTTGCCCATAAAATGAATGGAACGTGTTCACAGTAATTAAATTGTATTGAATTTTTAGTTTAATTTTTTTTCCATTAGTCTTTGAAAACCTAGCGTTTGCATATTGAAAATGACATTGTAATTTTTTTACCGGTCGGATTTTTTTCTAACATAGAATGATAGAAAAATCAGTTTTTTGTAATGTAATGTTTTTTTTTTTATATTGTTTGCCTGTACCTACAATTATTAAGTTATTATTAATATTTTAGTGATAAAAACGTACTGAAAGACGCAGCGTTGAAAGGTCTCCCATAAGGTGGACCGATAACCTGGTCAGATTAAGGTGCCCTTCGTGTTAAATCATTTGTATCGTTTTTCTTCTAATAGATGCGATGGTAGTGGCAACAAAAAGCAATACCTACCTAACTTCACATAAATACTGAATCACGTAAGTCAAATCAGGCAGAGTTCATATAATGCGCCATTATAGGTAATGTTTACGACCTTAGGTATTATGTTAACAACCTTTTTCTCTATGTGATATCATCAAATTACTTCTCCCACTCTGGGTGGAGCGAGACTGAGTGTTAGGTTTTTGTCCTTATTGTAAATACAATAAGGACTAAAATACGTCGTCTGGCTAAATGACTAAATAGTATTAAATGCGGGATAAAAAGTATTGTATGTATTATTCCAAGACATGTTTCACCCGTGTGCAAAATTTTATCAAAATCCGTTCAGCCGTTCGAGTGTGAAGAATTGACACACAAACACACACTTTCGCCTCTATAATATTAGGGTGATTTGTTATGCATGCAAACCTGAAACAGCAGCAGTTGTATCTCTTCTGCACATAATGCGTGTCTGTTCAATTATTCTTAGATGTAAATTATTTTAACTTAACCAATAAAATAAAAAATAAACAATGTACTGGTCTATTTTTCCCACGGTCGTTAAATGTAACAAGATTTATTGTATAATTGATATTTATATTCCATTATTCTCTCTAAATTATATTAATAAGGTCACTAAAGTACGTTCTACAGATGGGTTATTTATAAATATATTTTGTTTTTTTTTTTGGCTACTCGTTCGTTACAGGTATTCTAACATCACACGGTACATTAAATAAAAAAAAACTAGAAGCTTGTTTAACTATATTATTATACCGTTTATCTACTCATGCGATTATACTTCGTGATTTAAATAAAAGGAGAATGCCAAAAAACATTTTACGACCAAAAAAATAATTTTAATGCACATTTTAGAAATGAAAAATTATAATTCCTGAATAATTCATTAATTTTAGTTCCATTATACTCATATTTTACAATTTTTACAATAATAATATAAAAATAAGTACGTCGCTTGTGTACGGGCCTTAACAGTTGTTGTTTGTATTACATAAAGGCTACAATGTCATTAACATTTGACGTAACTGACATACTTGCAGTCTTGCAAACTTGTTGTGTGCGTCGGAAATTCATTTATTTATAGTTTTTCTTTATTATGCGATGAGACTAATGGCTAGTAAGATAGAAAAATAATTTCACTTGATTAGATAAATCAATCCGACCGATCTCCGTTTGATTTCGAAATGATTAGCATAAAATATAGAAAAAAATAATGTTATTCATTTTTTATATTTCTTATTAATAACAAAATAATTATGCATATTTGAATAACAAATTCGAGGTAATTGTCAAATTTTGGACCATAGAGTTCAAATACTATTGCAACACATACTTTTTGTACGAGATTCTTCGTACTTCGTTCGTTCGTCTTTAGTAAAAGGTCATATAAAAATCAATTTATAATACACAAGCCTAAAGACGTTATCTGGATTAAGGCGACATTAAAATCCAGCGACCTTGAGCGATCAAAAGAGAAGTTAGTGTCACTCCCCGCGCATCAAGATTATTCGAATAATAATATGTCTTTCATTTATTAAACACAATATGAATAAAAACCGTATATCAAAAGATTGGTAATTAAATTATCTTTTAGTTTGTGAAAGTTTCATAAAAATAAACCAAATGGTTTTTGCCTGATCTTCACTTTTTTTATCTGTGTTAGACATAACTTTGAAAATAAATCACACCAAGTTTTATGAAAATAAAATGTAAATATTTGTATATTAAAGTATTAGGCAAATAGTCTTGTTTAACATATATTTTTTTCACAACATACGGACTAGCCGTTTAGACGTGATGTTGGATTTAAAAACATCAAAAATCATATATCTGCCCCTTAATGCTGACGTAAGTAAGTAGGTATAAATATCCGAGATGGAGTATTTCGAAGTTTCAACACTGATGCTGGAATCGATTGATGGAATCGATTTCCATAAGTCACGATTTATGTTAAAGACAGAACGTGTGGAATTCAAGAATAATAATAGTTTAAAAGCACTTGGTAATCTTAACAATCTTAAGCACACGCATTAGCGTTTGGCAAAAGCAAACGTCATCAATTCTGGTCATCGTCTTTTGCCTAAACTGCGTTTTTGACAATAATAATAATAATAGTATTCCACAACTATCACACAACGCCGTCTAGTCCCAAGCTAAGCAGAGCTTGTGTTACGAGTAATAGACAACTGATAAACATACTTATATATTTCTAAATACATACATATTATAGATAAATTACACCCAGACACAGAACAAATGATCATGCTCATCACACAAACATTTGTCCTGGGTGGGAATCAAACCCACGACCTCCGGCGCAGTAGTCAGGGCCACTAACCACTAGACCAATAGGCCAGCCAATAGTTATTAACTATGTGTAGAAATCCTAAGATCTTAAACCGACACTAAGAATTACTCCTTTATAGTGGTTTTTTTTTCTGGAGAGAGAGGGCAGGGGTGTGCCCCGCTTGGGCAGAGCACCGCCGTGTCCTCGGGGGGGCGATCGGTGGCAGCGATCTCTCGCGCCGGGCCTTGGTACAGGCCATGGTCCGGAGCAAGGAGGAGTGGCAGGCAGTTGCCTCCTTCTGCGAAGCAGTAATGCTAGCAAAGGAGACGGCCGATCGCGTGAGGCAACGGTCCTCACGCCCCAACCGCCGCCGGAATTCCGATCCCGATTTCCGGCCACCGTAGGCGCGGGCTTGCGGACGGTGGATAATGGGTGGCTCGCCGTCTGATCGTCCGGTAACCGTCCGGACCGAGCCCAAGTCGTCGACGGCGCGTAGTGTTCCACGCGCGCCTCAAGGAGATGTCAGCAACCGTAGGGGCCCAGCAGGGTCGAAGCCTACTGGGGTCATGGGTGATGCGAAAGAAATCCTCGGGGCCATGGAAAAAAATGGCAAAGAAGGAACAGGAGTGGGTTTTTAGTCAGTAAAAGTCTGACACTATGTCCCGCTCCGCCCAAGAGCGGGGGATGTCATTAGATGATTTTCCCACCCGGAAAAAAAAACCCCGCCCAAGGGCGGGAGATATCATTGGATGATTTCCCACCTTAAAAAAAAGTATATACATGTGCCATCAATTATTTACCTACATCAATACATTGTTGTTAAATAGCGTGGAATCTTACACGGTCAGTTAATGAATTACATAAATGGCGATTAAATGTGAATAGTACAGCTATTAATTATGACAGGCATGTTAACTATTTTCGATTACTCATACCTTCTTATATTTTCCTGATGAGGCATCTAATAGATGGAGTATACAATAGGGAAAACAGATAAACACGATGCGACATTGATGATAAAATATTTTTAAAGAAAAAGTTGCAAGGATTATCTGCTGAACCTTTTTTAAAAAAAACGCCAAATAGCGTCTCTCCTATCAATTGGATTCTTTGATAAAAATATTTAAAAATTGAATATATTATTTTAATGTTAAATTAACGCTTCCTATTTAAGCAAATTAAACCGGCACAAATTAAAAAAAAAATTCAATAGAATCAAATAATATGCAACACGATGCAACGAAAACAAAGCATCTAAAATCATTTTCAAGAATTCTAAATGATGAATATATTCATCATTTAGAATTCTTTAATGATTCTAAATAATTCTAATAGATTACATTTTTTATTGTGCTTTTGGATACAAAGCTGGTCTACATTATCCTCTCATATCTATTAATAATAATAACATACATATTAGTAATATGGAAATATTGTAAAAACAATATTTTTTTTAAAAGAGTAGCCATAGATTTTCTTACCGGTACTTCTCCATAGGAAACGACCAATTGGAACCATGCACTAGCTTCTGACGTTTTATAAGTACCCATGTAGGCCTATGTGAAATATTTATTGTTGAGTTTGAGTTGATTCGCAAGCTTACTATTATTCTTTCAAAACCTTACATCTATAGGTACTTGACTTACACACTTGTAATATTGCATGTTAAAATTATTTTCAAATTATCAAATTTACCTGTAGACCCAAACTCAAACCTAAAGTGCTAGAATTGACAAGAAGTCGGTTAAACAAGAAAATGAAGCTAATTAATTGCATATTCCAAATCATTAATCTCTAAGGAGAAGAATGTTACGAATTACAATAATGTAAATAAATAATTTAAAATACCTATATAAATTGATATAAACCACTAGCAGTTTAGAAACATCCAGTCTCAACTGATGATGTCTGTTCACTAACATGACGCATGCATCAGAATCATTTTACTCCAAAACGAGTAAATATTAACGTGTGGACCGCAAAACTCACAGCTCGAAGGCTTGCTTCGAGCCGGCTCGATGGAATTAAATAAAAGTAATTTCCTTCGCACCTACTCGAAGCGAGCCTCCAGCTAGAGTGCGCCTCCTTTTATGTTTCTTCTTTTCATTTTCTTTAATTCTTTTATAATTAAGAACTGCGAGACTTGGTAAATGTAGCAGCTACCGTCTAGCAGTCAGTCCTTTGTTGAACAGACATGTTTTGGCTCGAACGGTTCGGTGAATACTGAACGGTGTGCGTTACTCGATAGATTAATGCTGAATGTGTAGACGAAAGCCCATGCCATGGTTTTTACTCGACATGATAGCTCGATCGAGTAAAACCATATGTGAGTGCGGAGCTTTACACACTCGACATCATTAGTAAGTGAGCATGACAAACAATATAATATATTATTAAGTAAATCAAAGCCAAAAAACTAATTATGTATCATTTAAATATATAAAAATATTCTAAGTATAAAAATTAAATACTAACTATTGTTCCAGTATTTAACCAAACGTTGTGTTTTTAACTAGCAAGTATAATAATATTCTAATTTAAAATTATGTCTATGCATGATATTTTCAAAGTTTTGTTTTACTTGGTTAGAAAGCGTTTTAGTAAAGACTTTTTTTTTTACACTCTACCCTACAAAAAATTTTGTTCTTTCCGCAAACCTGAATCGAGGTTGATCTAGACATTTTTTTTATTTTAAAAATTATACTGGTTACATATCTTAGTAAAAAGAGTAAGATTTATCATGTTATTATTAATAAGTCCATTAAAACCAAAAAATCATATTAGTATATATGGAATGTATATTGGGAATATATATTCCCACTGCTGGGACTCAGGCCTGCTCTCTAGAAGAAAGCCTCCTCTCTAGGAGACGAAATGGACCGTAATCCACCACGCGGGCCCGGTGCGGGTTGGTGGATATGACATGTCTTCGAATTATTGGTTCTAGGACATGCGGGTTTCCTCACGATGTTTTCCTTCACAATCATATTAAACACGATTTAAATATACAGTATTACTGTAAAAATTTATAAATAACTAGTGTTCCGATATTTAGCCAAGCGTTGTGTTTTTAACTAGCAAATAATAATGTTTTAATTTAAAATCAGTTTTTTGCGTTATATTTTCAAATTTTGTTTCACTTGGCTGAAGCAATATTTTTTCATGTTTTTTTTTACACTGTATCCCACAAAAAGTAATTCTTTCCACCAACTTGAATCGAAGTTGATTTAGTTTAATTTTAAGTTTTCAAACAGTATAGTTTGAAAACTAATCTTAGTAAAAAGATGAAAATTTTTCAAAAGATACATGTTTTTGCACAAAGGTATTATAGAGGTCCCGTCATGACGTTAATAGCCTTAAATAGTTCCCTAAGAGAATTACTCTTGCGAAGATTATACGTGGCTCTGATTTCTCTATTCTGTAGAAACAAAAGCCCACAGCTCATCCTTATAGCAAAATATCGTAAGCCCTTCGGTATCCACATAGGTAAATAAATTTAAAGATTGTTCTGACTATAAAGAGTGTGCTAGCAGAAGCATGATTAAACATAGTCAAAATTTTAGTTAAAAGCGTGCTACATCATCTTAAGTCTGTATGGCTTGTAAAGGAAATACAAAGTTTTCAAACAACAAATAATAAATTTGTAATTTTGCTGTCATAAGTCAGACGCGCGTTATATTCTGTATTTAATTAAAATTAATTTGTGTATAAATTATGGTATGTATTTTCTTTTTTGTATTAATCAGTCATCTACACAGCATACTATAGTTTTAAGAATCTATTTTTTTGCGTATTTTTTATCAGCGTAAATCCATAAAAATATAAATTTTTGGCAGAAGGCTTAGCGCCACCTTCGTCCTCGCTGAGAAAAGGACGGTGCAGAAGTCTTATTGATACTTTTGTATAAAACTTTCATATTGGCAAAATAAACGTCGTGAATCATCAAACGTCCAGCAGTCTATCATTTTTACATGCATAGATAAAATGTAAATTTTTATTCAATTACGTTGCATTTTTAATGTAATTTTAATAATTATTTTAATTATCATATTAATTTAATAATGTAAACAAATAAGGTTGATCAATCTACAATTCTGCCCCAACTTTATTTGTTTACATTACGCAAGTTGAACTCGCAACGTCCTCGCATTTCTGACCCCGTGAGAAATCAGTGTGAGAAAATGTATGTAAACTTTACCAATTGTTTTGTGTTTAATTGTTACTTTGTTTGTGAATAAGTAGGTAATGTAGGTTGTAGAGGTACTTTACTGATGTCCCTGAATATCCGTTGAATATCAAACTAGGATTGAAAACATACAAATTTTCTATAAAAAATGTATTTGACTTGACTTTATAACCGATTTCTCAGTCAATTACTGAAAAATCGGTGAACATACATAAGAAAACCTCCCCTGGCGGAGTCTGTGTTTCCTGATAGCTACAACCATAGATATAAGAAACCTAGGGGTCTTTAACTCAACAGTGAATAGATTACTTCCAGGCAAGTGTGCTCCATCGTATTAAGATAATAATGAAAAAAAAAAGGCGACAGCCAAACATTAAGAACCTGCCGGAACTATCTCATAAAGTGGCATACTAACTGACTAAGGGCCAAATGATGACACAACACTAATGATGATGATTCATTGTTCAATCAATCAATCTGTGATGGATTGAGATTTGTAATTATTATTTCCTGTTATGGGTCATTCTATAGATGATTTCAATACAATCTACAAAGCCTTGAGCACAGGCACAGGGTAGCCAGCCTATCGGTATTTTACAGGTTGCATTTTGGAGAGCGTGCGTGAGAACTGCATGACTTGATTCCGCCATCTCCTTTCTACCATCGGACAACCCGACGTACGGCGAGTATCCACCCTTACGTTGTTGAAACTTCAACGGTCCGGACTAAGCGTTTCGCTTCGTCGTTTATACCGCGTACATCGAAGGACTGGAACAATTTGCCTGCTGCTGTCTTCCCGTTCAACTATAATTTAGGTGCCTTCAAGGCTAGAGTGAATAGGCTCTTAATAAGCTAATGCGCCTCACCATCAATTATTGCATCACTACTTACCATCAGGTGGGATCGCAGTCAAGCACTGGATTATAAAAATTAAAAAAAAAAACCTATTTAGAGAGGAATTTCTTGCACGTTCTTCTCCACAGAGATCTACACTTTAAAACGTGCAAATAGTTTCATTTTTCTCTTTCTTTGTTGTGACTGACCGACCTTGATAATTGATAAGTGCTTGTAAATGGCATACTTGAAATAAGTTTATCACTTGTTTCAGAGGTACAAAAAAGTTGATAATCCTATCTCGTCTATATCAATACCTGACAAAAATTGTAACTTTTCTCGTTTTTAGGAGGAATAATCATCAAACGATGATTTTAAGTGAGAAGGAGTGTAAATTTTTTACTGAGTACAACCCACGTAAACTCTTTCAGTTACTTTTTGCGCTCCGGGGCTGTGACAACTGATTCAAACAATTTTGCAGCTCACTTATTAGAACCGTAATAATATGGAAATATTGTAAAATCGTTTCTTGCCGGTTCGTCTCCATAAGAAACAAATAATTGGAACCGTGCACTAACTCCTGACATTATAAAAGAGCCTATATGAAATGAGAGCAGTGATGGCCGAGTGGTATCGGCCCCGATTTACGAGTTGTAGGTCGCGGGTTTAAACCAAGCCAGGCGCATTACTTTGTGTAATTTATTTCATCACCACTGCTCTCAAAACGGTGAAGGAAAACATCATGAGGAAACCGGCATTTCCTAGAACCGAATATTCGAAGACATGTGACATTCACCAACCCGCTCTGGGCCCGCGTGGTAGATTACGGCCCATTACCTCTCCTATAAGAGAGGAGACCTGAGTCCCAGCAGTGGGAACATTAAAAGGCTGACTATGCTATGCTTACGCTATATGAAATAAAACCATATTGAATTTGAATCTATTTTTATATTGTGAATAGTTTAGTAGTAGTCTAGCGTCATCGATATCGTAGCGTAAAAGGCTTTATTAGAGCTAAATATCTCAAATCATAAATCAAACCTCACATTTCGATCGTGAACAGCGATGCAAGGGCAAGAAAAATCATAACTTAATTCAAATTCCAAGGTTAAACGACACGTAATGATTGCGCCCATTTCATTGATAACTTCAATTAGTGGGACCTTGGCGCCTACATAATGATCTGTTACTATAACTGTCGTAACTAAGTGCTATAGTAGTAATCTAGTAATAGTAAGGTAGCGTTGGTTTAAAAACCCGATGGGTTTTTATTTAACGGTATTAGTAAACAAGCATGCAAAAGACTTCTACACCGTCCTTTTCCCAGCGAGGACAAAGGTTACGCTAAGCCTTCTAGGCAAAAATTTATATTTTATGGATTTACGCTGGTAAGGTAAATACGCAAAAAAAAATAGATTCTTAAAACTATAGTATGCTGTGTAGATGACTGATTAATACAAAAAAGAAAATACATACCACACAAATTAAGTTGTACACAAATTAATTTTAATAAAATACAATATATTATAAAGCGCGTCTGAATTATGACGGCAGTAAAATTACAAATCACAGTTTATGTTAAAAAGGGTTATTTTTTGTCGTTTGAAAACTTTAAAGGTATTAATTAGTAAACAAGCATGCAATATGTAGTGGTCGCAGTCTGACAGATTTTTTATGATATTTTTTTTTTTTGGAAATTTTAGATTGATTTTAAATTACTCCAGAATCCTGAACCAAATCTTGACCTTTATTGATGATTACCAATTATAATGGAATTTAACATTATTTCCCATCAGATGGATCGACTACTTTAAAAGGTCGATGAAAAAACCTAAGTTTGTAAGTTGCAAAACCAGTTGAGCCGAATTTTGGAAAATATTTTTATTCAAGTATTGGAAAGCGATAATCTAGATAAATAGTCCTCATATTCACTTGTATGAGATAACTTTAGATGCAGTGTCACCGTAACAGACATTGCAGGAAATAAAATAATCTATCAAGTACAAAATAGCACTACCACTCGAACATTTTCATCTAGATAAATAACTCAGCATAATTATTATGCAAACAAATTCAAGGAAACTGCTCTACTATAAATTCAGAAAAATACACGATTATTTCTACATACCTACGTACAAACAATGGATCCAGTATTTATAACCTATTGTGATTAACAGGTCATGGAGTGATCATTTCAATGTACTTTGAATTTTAATGAGGTTTAATGGATCAAGGCTTATGTGTCTATTGTTGGGATAGGGCAAGTTCAAATCTACTTTCTTGAGTCATCGTCCCCTTGTCCTTAAACCCTTTTTTTTTGTGTCAGCGCAACATTTATTCTTCATTAGTACATCTTAATATATCCTCATCCTAATGGTCACTTCGTTTCCAGCCAAAACTGTGTCATATTTCGTACAGTCCATGGTTTATTCTACCATATTCTACTTTTTAGAGCGTTCTTTAAAATATTTGAGAACTTAAAATATTTGAAATATTATACTGTGCAGTTAGAATATCTAAACAAAAAAATTTGCACGAAGTAAAATTATTCCATAATTATGTAAATTGAATATAATGTAAATATTAAATTATTACAATATTTCGCCACCGCATCTAATAATAATTATAAAGAAATAATTAATTATTATTTTTAGTTTTGAAGGTTATTTATTGGAAATACACAAAATTGAATATTTCCTTTGTATTATTCAATATCATCATCATTAAGTTTTACCGATATAAATAAACGAGCCGCAAAACTTTCAGGAAAAAGATTATCCTAAAATATTTCAAGGTACTTTGAACTCTATGCCAAAAGGAAATATGTCTATTATTGGTCGTAGTAGTGGGAAATAATTCGGAACCAGTTATATTTGGTACATTAATTTATGCTAATAGGGAAGGAAAACATGGTTTGAAAGAAACGTAAAAAATACTTGAATTCTGTTTGAGGCCTATCAAAATATGTATAATGCTAATTTAGAAGCAGGTGGTATTAATTTATTGTAAAAACTTTTTTTTTTTGAATAAAATGCTAATTTAGAATCAGATTACTTAACCGGTTTTTTTTTTTTCAAGTGTCTAAGCGGAACTAAAACATGCTTAGCTATTGGAATTCAAATAATGCTTAATAATTGAAACTCACAAAATGCTAAGAAGGATACAAGGGTTGGTGGATGTCTCGTATTTTCGAAGTTTTGGTTCTAGGTATTTTTTCAGAGTGGTGATGAAACATAGCCTTTATACAAAGTAATGCGCCGATCCAGGTATGAATTCACGCCTTACTGCTACTCAGGACCATCACCACTGAGTCACAATTGCTTAGTTATAATTATATAATGCAAGGGCTGTTCTCGTTTTTAACTCTTTGGCTTTTGACCGATAGTACTTTGTTTTCTTCTGCTGTAAAAATGCTGTAAAGCTAGTGTGAGAATCCTGGTACCCATAACACAAATTTAGTTAAATCTTTCCTTGGGTACCAAAATTACTTACAAATACTACTAACATACTGTATTTTTTATTTTCTTATGTTTCTTTGTTTTTTGTGTTGTTTATTTATTTATTGATTTATTTAATACTTCATGCACATAAAGGTACAGAGGTGGACTTAATGCCTTAGGCATTTTCTACCAGTCAACCATGCACTGCATGCATGCATGGTGATGCAGAGAAGAATAGTGGTAGGTGCGACAAAAGAAAGAAAAAAAAGAGGTTAATATAAAAAAGATATACAAATGAATCATAGATACAACACAATATAGGTACTGGCATAGTACAGTCCATGGCCCTTTATGGGGCGCCGGTATGGGCGCCGTCACTGCGAAAGCGACCGGCGGCCCAGCTGAACGCGTGCCAGAGGGTCATGGCCATACGGATGGTGCGGGGATACCGCACGGTTTCCCGCGAAGCGGCGAGCCTCCTTGCTGGCCAGCCACCATGGGACCTGGTGGCAACAGGCCTTGCACGCATGCACGATCTGCGCGTGGAGATGCAACGTCGGGGCGAAACTCCGCTGCCACGACAAGTCGCGGCATGGCGGACAGAGCTCCGGCGGGGTCTCATGGTGGAATGGCGACAGCGACTATCGCAACCCAGTGCTGGGCACGCCATAATTATGGCGGTAAGTCCCCTCTTTGAGGAGTGGCTGGAAAGGCAACACGGCGTCCTTACCTTCCGCATGACGCAGGTCCTCACCGGACATGGTAAGTTCGGGAGGTTCCTGCACCGGATTCGTGCGGAAGAAACGCCCGGGTGTCACCATTGTGTGGACCACCCGGAGGACACGGTGGAGCACACGGTGGAGGTGTGTCCCGCTTGGGCAGAGCAACGCCGTGTCCTCGTGTTGGCGATCGGCGGCGGCGATCTCTCACGCCGGGCCTTGGTACAGGCCATGGTCCGGAGCGAGGAGGAGTGGCAGGCGGTCGCCTCCTTCTGCGAAGCAGTAATGCTAGCAAAGGAGGCGGCCGATCGCGTGAGGCAACGGTCCTCACGCCCCAATCGCCGCCGGGATTCCGATCCCGATTTCCGGCCATCGTAGGCGCGGGCTTGCGGACGGCGAGCAATGGGTGGCTCGCCTTCCGACCGTCCGGTAACCGTCCGGACCAAGCCCAGGTCGTCGACGGCGCGTGCTGTTCCACGCGCGCCTCAAGGAGATGTCAGCTACTGTAGGGGCCTAGCAGGGTCGAAGCCTACTGGGGCCAAGGGTCTGATTCTGAAAGGAAGACTCGGCCCTGGTACGAAAGGCAATGAAGGAACAGGAGTGGGTTTTTAGTCAGTAAAAGTCTGACACTATCTCCCGCCCCGCCCAAGGGCGGGGGATGTCATAAGATGATTTTCCCACCGAAAAAAAAAAAAAAAAAAAAAAAAAAAAAAAAAAAAAAAAAAAAAACACAATATAGGTAAATATAATATATACATAATTTAATGAACTAAATATATATACTCAAAAACAAAAAAAACATGGTCCCAATCGACAAACAGAGAAATATCAACGTTAACGTTATTAACGTTGTTTGTAGGTAAGTGTTTGCTTGTACAAAATGTTGCAGTCCAATAAATTATTATTATTATTATAATCAAGTAGTTATACATTTGGGAGTAAAACATATAAAACACAGAAAAGAAAAATAATAAGATTAGTACAAAATTAAAATAAAATCTATCATAGGATAGTGGAATAATTTGAATTTCATTAAGAAATGAATTATTAATTAGTTATTGCCTGTAACAAAGGGTATGTTGACATCAAAGAAAAAGCTGGAATATGTTACCAATAATGAGAACAAGTTAGTAATCGCAATCAATTAATTGCATAGTTCCTCGAAATAAAATCCCACACACTTGTAATCGAAAACTAATCACTTACCATTCATTTTTGTCAATTCCAACACCAATTACAAAATTGTACAAGACCACTGCGTAAATTACACTAATTAGATTAATTCACTGCAAATTAAGCAGTCGATTAAGCACTACACTTTAAAATTACACATGCCTAAGTAAAATTTAAAAAATATAATTATTTACTCTAAAATAATTAAGGAGCAAATATATTTTTTGCTGTGTAATTATTTTTTTTGTGTTCTTTTTTCGAAATTTTGCTGCACTGGAAGCTGCGTACGGGCAAGCGCGCGTGTCGTTAGATCGAAACAAAATGCAGGGAGTCGCGTCGGCGTCGTTGTAATAAACATTCGGTGCGCGCGCGCCGATAAAGATTCTGTAGATCAAACAGTACGTGACGATACGATACGCAATGTCTTTGTCAGTGATAGCAATTACAAAATACACGTACCTACCTATATTATTTTCACTCGGTACTCAAAATTGATTGCTTTGGTAAATGATCTTGTAATACACAAACTACTCTTCGTTTAACTCTCTCTCTCTCTCTCTCTTTCTCTTCAAGGACAATAATTTAATAATAAATTCTAAGTAATAATAATAATCATTTAATTCAGGAAATTATTCTCATATAAATTACAAATTACATACAAATATAAATTACGTACAGAAATAAAATTAAAATTACGTAATAATACATTAAAACAACATTGCACATTCAAATCAATGCATTAAAAAAAAAAGAAGCAAAGTCAATCAGTTAAAACCAAATTAAATAAATTAGAATAACATAAAATAATTCGAAATTAAAATCAAAGTAAATTAATAATAAATAAATAATAAATAATTCTTCAAGGCTAGAATGAATAGTCTTTTAATATACTAGTGCGTTTCACTATCAACGGTTGCATCACTGCTTACCATCAGGTTGGATCACAGTCAAGCACTAGTTAAAGTCATTAAAAAAAAAACAAGTTTTACAAATAGTCAACTGTTAAATAAGTGTAATGAATCAAAATTAGTAATAGATACTCTTATGATAACATACAGGAAAACCAAATTTTGGAGTTTCCAAAGGTCATATTAGAATAAAAAATACTACGCACTAAACAGTCTTGTCCAAATATGGATGTAGGAACTTTAGATGATAAAAAATAACAAAATATATTGTTATGATTGGTGCCATAAATAAATTCGTAATGAAATTGAATTTTAATTGAATAACAATTAACAAACATGGAAGTGAAAATTACAGAAGACCAGAAACCACAAAATACCATTAGCAGGTATCATTGTAGATATTGAAGGTATTTTGAATGACTTCTGGTTCCATCTGTAATTATTGATCTCATCATTGTAATCAATCATAAAAAAAGTTATAAATACACTGCACTTTGGAATTTTTAAATAAACAATTACTAACACACAGGTATCTTTTATCCTAATAGTTAACGTGATAAACGAATCGAATAGGCATTTCGTTATTTATGTGGAATGGTGTCATACATTTTTTTCATGATTTTTTGAGTAAAAAGGTTTTTATGGAAACCATAAATCCACGCACCAATCTAAGGTACCTATCATTGTTACGGCATCGGCGATAACTAGTAACAAAAAGCATTGGATGCAAAAAGGGAAAGCAACAGCCTGGAAATTATTGGCAACCTGCCACTATAATCAACATATATACAGCAAGTTAAGTTTTTCCAAAGATGCAACTAAAATGAACATCAGGCCCCCTAGCCAAGTTACAACCATTTCGTTTCGATTTTCGTAGATCGCCTCGAGTAGGCCACGCCTCCGATTCCTTTGTTCTGAAGTCATCTCAACGCTTAGTCACGTGATCAGAACAAAGGAATAGGAGGCGTGGCCGACTCGACGCGATTAACGAAAAGAGAATCGAAACGAAACGGTTGTAACTTGGCTAGGGGGGCAGTACAGATTCTGTTTATTCAAAATTCATCATTATCATTATTTCAGCCGAAAAGCGTCCACTTAGTAGGTCAAAGGCACCTCCTAAGGGTTGCCACAACGAATGGTCCTGTGTGTCCCACATCCATCGAATTCTCACGACCCTCACCAGGTCATCGGTCCACCTTGTGGGAGCCCTTTTAACGCTGCGTTTTCCGGTACGCGGTCGCTACTCCAGAACCTTTCAGACCCATCAATTATCACTAAAGCCTGAAAATTGTTTTATTGTGATCATAAAACTCAAAAGCATGGTTACATACCAATACTGGATAATTCTATCAAACAGAAAGATGAAAAAAATGTATTAATAATAGTGTAATAAAAAAATAACTATTTGAATTACAAACAATGAAGTCTATCACCCAAATAGTTATTTCATTGCACATATCATTTGGAGTAATGCGTTTTCTAATTAAGTCGAATGGAATGTGAACAATTAAAAGTCCTAGAAAAAAGTTCTAGAAAAGCTAAATGCGAAGATATTTTTCAATGCCAGTCATCAGTTACTCGTTTAGACTAGTAAAAAAATACTAAAAAATTAAGTCTATCTGTATGCTTTCTTACTAGTGGACAAAGTTTGAATAAATAAATATACCTATAATATTATATAAATAAATAAAAATTAAATAAAAATGACATTTATTCCACTACTTAAAATTTTTAGAAAACTTAGGTATGAAAACCATTAAAAACTATACAAATCTTCTGCTATTCCTTTTAATCTAATTGCATAATTTCGTTCCTTCATTTGTTTCTCCTATTCAGGTTTGTCATCGCTATTCATAGTAGACCAAGATCCCAGAGCTGTTAGACATAACTTATTTTCACATGGATGAAACTTTAGGTTCTCAGTAGCGTCTCAAGTGCTTTGAATACCTGTGTACTTGTGGAGCTCGCCCTTGGGGAACTTTGGCAGGTACGAGGTGAGAAAGGGAACTAAAAATAACGAGTTACTAAACTTAATTTTTTTTTAAATTATGGCTGATTTTTATAGATGTTTTGTAGAATCTAAAGTAGTATCATAAGTGTCAGACACTTTCCATGGATCAAAACTTCTGTCACACACTCGGCTCAAAAAAAAAAATGAACTTTACTTATTTTTACATGTCTGATTTTTAAATTGGTTATTGAGGTAACTATTACAAAGTTATATTTTATTAGTCAGACTAATTGTAGTGACCAAACATCCCCGCCCCTAAACCGTCCTTCACCCACATCGGGTGATTGTCAAAACACAAAAATATTCAGCCGAGAGTATGAGCGCGAGAGCACGCATGCGTTTCAGAGCGAGTGAGACGATTTCATGCACTGACTGGATGTTTGGTCACTACAATTTGTCTGACTAATGAAATATAACTTTGTAATAGTTACCTTAATAACATATTTAAAATCAGACATGTAAAAATAAGTAAAGTATATTTACTTTTTGTGGAACTTTAAAGCGTCTGACAGAAGTTTTGGTCCATGGAAAGTGTCTGAGACTTATGATACTACTTTAGAATAATATTCTACAAAATATATATAAAAATCAGCCATAAAACATTAAGTTAAGTAACTCGTTATTACCCGACTACGGAGGGTTATGATTTTGACAGGCTATGTATGTATGTGAGTTTGTTCATCTGTTCCCACATAGCTCCTAATCTACTTATCGTAACTCGACGTATGAGGTATCGTTAGAACCGTCTTAATTGTCCGCTGAACATAGGTTACGTGACGTGTCACAAAACTTGATATGGCGCCCTCTAGCGGACAAAAAGTAATGTGTAAAAATAAAAATGGAGATAAATACGCCGCGTTTGGTATCATTTGAAAGGGCTTTACTTGTACATTTCCAAAATATTGTTCAAATTTAAAGTGACGCCCTCTAGCGGACAAGGAGTCATGTGTTAAAAAAAATGTTAAGATAAATACACCGTGTTTGATATCATTTGAAAGGGCTTCACTGGTACTTATCAAAATATATCATCAAAATTCAATGTGGCGCCATCTGGTGGACAAAAATTAATTTACCATTATTAATTAGAAATTTTAAATTTATATTTTGCAAATGGTATAGAAGCACAGTGATTTAACACCAAAATAATTTAAATAAAAAAAAAAGTAAAAAAAACTAAAACCCGACTACGACAAAAAAAACGACGAAACTAAAAGTATGAAACAAGATTTCCAGGATGCTGAAATAAACAAGGTAAAAAGAAAACCGTAGTCACACGTTATTAAAGTGTTTCGGTTGTTACCTATAACGTGTGACTGCGGCTTTTCTTTTTACCTTGTTTATTTCAGCATCCTGGAAATCTTGTTTCATACTTTTAGTTTCGTCGTTTTTTTGTCGTAGTCGGGTTTTAGTTTTTTTATTTTTAGTTCCCTTTCTCACCTCGTACCTGCCAAAGTTCCCCAAGGGGGAGCTCCACAAGTACACAGGTATTCAAAGCACATGAGACGCTACTGAGAACCTAAGGTTTCATCCATGTGAAAGTAAGTTATGTTTGACAGCTCTGGGATCTTAGTATATAGCGGTCGCCACTACGGCATAGGCCTCCCTTAAATCGCTCCACGCTTTTCTATCGTGCGCTTTTTGCATCCAGTTTGGTCCACAACGTTGGATAAAAATATCTCACCATCTCTACATTGCTCGCAGAAAAGATCGTCGATGAGGAGGATAGGTTCTAGAGTAGTGACTACGTACCGGAAGATACAGCGGTTGAAGACCTTCCACAAGGTAGACCGATGACCTGGTGAGGGTCGCAGGAAGCCGATGGATACGAGACGCATAGGACCGGTCATCATTAGTATAGGTATGGCCAGTTATAACAAGTAAAATGTAATAAATAACATTAATTTTAACTAGGTTAAGATTTCTATGGGTCTATGCCACTCGAAATAAAGTTATTATTATTAATATTTTATTTATCAGTATATCTCGGAACCCTGAATCTTTGGAAGTCGTACGAGGAGCCGAAACCAACTCGCAAAGGCCTTTTAATCACTTAATTGAATGTGATACCAACCGACGATTATCTCTGTACGCACTATACTAGTGCACCCAAGGATAACCCCCGGTTGGTGAAAAACTATTGCGATATATGGAAAACAAAGACAATAAGGTTATGGTTTTTGGAATATTAAGTGGACTGGTTATCAGGAACTACGACCTCTGCCTCAACAATGTTATTAATATCCATCGATAAAAAGGCAGAGGGTGACTTACACACTCAATAAATGGGCCCCCAAAAACGGCCGCTAGCACGAAGTGACGTAGCAACTAGGGGGCAACATATCCATAGGTGCTTCAGGAGTGGAGAGGTTTACCACGGCTATCAGGACATTCCCGGAATCATGGTCAAGATCCCTACCTGCACCTTACTGGACATTCTTCTCCCAAGCACGTTTGCTCTTGCGAATCTCCACTCAAGCCAGCCAATAAAAGCAAGAGACAGGTGGGAGCTCTGTTCCTCGTCAGTATTAACAACGCCAATGAAGGCAAGCCGGAGATGAAGAACAAGAATTCTCCCTGGAGATCGGGTCCTTTATATACCCAACAGTTCGCCACAAAACTGCCCTGCGGAATGTATATCTCTTGGTCTGACCCCTCACCCTAGGCATGTTACGGCATAGCAAACTCTACCGATACAGACCTAGGATTTTATGGAGCGCGCAAGCCCCACCATGACGTCAACGTAGAGACACGGCGATGGGGTTATTATCATTATTATGGCGACACTTGGGGGAGGCCTATGATCAGCTGAAATGATGATGATGATGATCTCTTTCTTTATCTCCCTTGCTTTGTTTATCCATCTAATGGAATCCATTCTGTTACCAGTTCCACTTCAGTCAATCTCATTCTTTGCTTTACGTCAGTTAGTTTAGTTTTCCCCCGTAATATTGAATTTTTACTTTGACTGATTTTTTTCATGCTTCTTTCCATTTTCCAAGTTAAAAAATACTTTTCCCTTATCTTGTTTCCTTAATGACCATGTTATTTATTTACGCTTACACATAAAAAAATAAAGTATTTGAAACAGCCATACTTCGTCTTATAAACGAACAATAATATACATAATAAACTTAAATCATCAGAAAAAAATGTGGTTTATCTAATTGACATTTTAAAATAGATAATTTGATGACAGACGCTACAATATAATAAAAAAAAACCTAACTAAAACTTGTCTTTATGTAGGTGTCTAATGTTAAAATAATATAAAATAATTATCCCAGACGGTAAAAATATTAGCATTATTAATATTATTTAATAGGTCTTTACCTATAAAATGGCCGTTTTTTTAAAACGGGTTGCTTTGAGGATTTGATGAGTGCTACCGATTAGCCACCTATTGGACCCAAACAATTTGACGAGTTTACCATCGAATCGAAAAGAAGAAGAAGTGTGTATATATTAATCAATGAAGTTTTACTATATAGTGGTAAGTCTTCATTACTACTACTTATGGTCCATTACTTAATATCTTACTTCAAATGATCGGTGAATTTAATATCACCTCAAACAATTATATGTTACACCATTAATAAATATAGTAGAGACATTTTTTAACGTATTTTTTAAGATAAATTCTTCACCATTATATCTCAGACAACCGGTTCACTATCAAGCAAAATAATTTATCAAGGTTAAAATACCGTAGATTATTGATGTGAAATATTGATTAATTTTTAACTGACTTCGAAAAACCGAATTGGGAGCTTCCTGTTCCGAATTCAGTCTTTTTTTAATGTTCGTTTCCTCAGAACAAAATGAATGAATGTGAATGAATGAATGTCAATGAATGTCAATGAATGAATTTGAATGAATGAATGTGAATGAATGAATGTGAATGAATAAATGTGAATGAATGAATGTGAATGAATGAATGTGAATGAAAGTGAATGAATGAATGTGAATGAATGAATGTGAATGAATGAATGTGAGTGTGAATGTTCTTTTTATTAATACTTGAACTAATACTTTTAGATCGGTCCCATCTTTATCAACATCCAGTTCTGATTATGGAATCCATGAGGAATTAAAAGATCTTACGCATATATAGAGATTTTCATGTGAACTTTTCTGAACTTTAACTGATGAAGAAGACCACAGATGGCACACGGAACTTCACAAATACACAGATATCTCAATTAACCCAGTTGAGCTCGTGGGGAGCATTTTGTTGCTCTCCTGCTCCACCCTAGAGTAGAAGAAAATCATTAGATGATTTCTCACCCCAAAAAAATACTATCTACTGGAAGGTCTTATTTGTTCTACATTCGAATGTCAGGGGTACTATCGAACTTTACGTGTTTGTCATCAGCTGTTCGCTTTTGGCGTAAGTCATTCACAACTGGTTGAACTCATCTAACTGAAACTACAACTTGAGCCCCTACTATCGTCATCATTGCAGGTTTATCGTTTTTACACATTTTATCGACAATTTTATTTATTTATGTACACACAAACACTTAAAAATGAAAAGAATAAAAGCAGATAAAAGAGCACAAAGGTACTGCTTATTTCAAATGAAATTCCTTCCAACAGACCTGCGAAAGTAGAGTTAGATGAGAGATGTAGACACAGTGTATACGAATAAGTTAGAAATTTAAAAATATACTGTATTATCTAAATTAAATCATATAATACATAATTATATATATCAATAAAAGTATATAAAACACATAAATAGATACAATACATAAGCTAAATTATAAAAATATATATCTATAAAATATAACTTTACGAGATGGTAGAGAAGTAATGTTCTTTGACTAGCTTCTTGAAGACACCACACTTTCAGCGTCACGGATCTTAGCTGGAAGTGAGTTCCACAGTCGTACCGCATGAAAAGAGAAGGAGTTGGAATAGAAATCGGTATTATGGGATGGGAAATTGAGATGGTATTTAAGGTGGGATCTGCATGGCGCATCGGCAGGGCGAGTGAACGAAAAACGATCACTCAAGTAGCCAGGGTATGCAGGGTTGAAAAAGATGTTGTACAGGAGACATAATACCCGAGTGTTCCTATGAAGACGGATAGGGAGTCACTTGAGATCCTTGCGGAATTGAGAGACATGGTCGTATTTTCTTAGGCCAAAAACCAAACGAATGCACAGGTTTTGCAAGCGCTCAAGCTTATTTAAAAGCTCCTCAGTGGAATCCAGATAGCAGGCATCCGCATAATCAATGATCGGCTAAATCAAGTTTAAGTTAAATATATTTTAGTTTTTAAGGGCAAGAACCTTTGAAGGGATTTAAGGCTGTGGAAGGAAAAGTGAACCTTACGGCTAACCTCATTCACCTGCGCTCGCCAAGAGAGGTTGCTGTCAATTGTGACACCGAGATTCTTTTATATCGATTTTTGGAATCATTATTCTTATTTGGATACGAAAAAGAGGTGAACGAACGAATGCAGCTCATGACCATCTATTTTTTCAGGATCAAAAATAGGTATCAAGTGTATGATCCGTGCATTCAGAGATTACCTCTCTCTATAATAAAATTTTGTATCATAACTCCCCAGTTATGATACATATATATATTAATTACGCTGTTATGATATGAAACCGGAGCCATACGGGGAACAATATAATCTTTAGAAAATATTGCAAAAAAAAAACTGTACCGAAAAATATGAACACAATAAAAAAGTAATCTACCGAATCAATCGAAACGTTAAATGTGGCAATTTATTTTTATTTTCAATTTTTTTTTATAAATATTATTATTTTTACAGTCGATAACTAATAAACTATCAAATAAACTTTTGTGAAAGATTTCTGCTAAAATCGTACTAAAATCCAATTACAATAGGCTCATGAAGGTCCATGAATTTCTTAAGAAGTCAAAGTCTAATATATTGTCTTCATTGTGTCAACTAAGTAGAACAATAACAATAGGTAAGGTCAATGTCTCACCTGGCAACTTACCATGATGCGTTAAAATGACAGCCGTGCAAGCAAGAAATAGAGATGGAGCTATAATAATAATAATAAAAAAATAAAGCTCCCACCTCTCTCTTGTCTTTATTGGCTGCCATGGCTTGAGTGGAAATTCGCAAGAGCAAACGTGCTCGGGAGAAGGATGTATAATCCAGTAAGGTGCTGGTAGGGATCTTGACCGTACTTCCGGGATTGTCCTGATAGACGTGGTATACCTCTCCACTCCTCAAGCACCTCAGGATATGTTGCCTCCTTATTTCTAAGTCACTTCGTGCTAGCGGCCGTTTTTGGGGCCCATTTATTGAGTGTGCAAGTAACCCCCTGTCTTTTTATCGATGGATATTAATAACATTGTTCAGGCAGGGGCCATGGTCTTAACATAGTTCCTGGTAACCAGTCCATTTAATATTCCAGAAACCATAGCCTTATAGTCTTTGTTTTCCATATATCGCAATAGTTTTTCACCAACCGGGGGTTATCCTTGGGTGCACTAGCATAGCGCGTACAGGGATAATCGTCGGTTGGTATCACATTCAATTAAAAGTGACTAAAGGGCCTCTGCGAGTTGGTTTCGGCTCCTTGTACGCCTTCCAAAAGTCCGAGATCTCAGGGTTCCGAGATATACTGATACATAAAAATATTTTTTAAGAAATATTTAAAAATGTTAATTATAATTATGTAAATAAGAAAAATAAAGAGATAATAATAAAATTCTACAACAATCACACAACGTCGTCTAGTCCCAAGCTAAGCAGAGCTTGTGTTATGATTACTAGACAAATGATAAACATACTTATATATTCTAAATACATACATATTATAGATAAATTACACGCAGACACAGAACAAATGATCGTTCTCATCACACAAACATTTGCCCTGGGTGGGAATTGAGCCCACGACTTCCGGCATAGCAGTTAGGGCCACTAACCACTAGACAAACAGGCCAGTCAGGCTATCTTGACAGCACTGCTGTCCTAGCTGGCAAGCGATTGCCTCCTTCTGCGAAGCAGTAATGCTAGCAAAGGAGGCGGCCGCACTCGCGGGTGAAAGGCCCTCACGCCTCAGCTGCCGGGATCCCGATCCCGATATCCAGCCACCGTAGACATTGGCTTGCGGTCGGCTAGCATCGGGTAGCTCACCGTCCGACCATCCGGTGACCGTCCGGAACAAGCCCAAGTCGTCGACGGCGCGTAGCCACACGCCACACGTGCCTCAAAGAGATGTCAGCAAAACCCTAAGGGCCCAGCAGGGCCTTACTAGGGCCATGGGTTGACTTTTGAAAAGATTACCCGTGGTCCTAGATCGCAAAAGGCAACTGAAGGAGCAAGGAGGAGGTACGTGTTTAGTCAGCAAAGCCTGGTACAGCCTCTCACTCCACCCTATAGTGGGGCCGGGCCTTGGTACAGGACATGGTCCGAAGCGAGGAGAATCGGCAAGCGGTCGCCTCATTCTACGAAGCAGTAATGCTAGCAAAGGAGGAGATTGCAGGTGCACGCGCGAGGGAACGGCCCTCACGCCCCAGCCGCCGGGATCCAGATGTCCCGACGAGCACATTCTGTTACAAATTGCGTTGACTAGACAATTATAGATAAAAATTAATTTAATTAAGTATTATAGATCGTGTCGAGTCATGCAATATTAAACCTAGATACCTCCATGAGTTCCCGAGATAAATGGTCTTGCCAGACAGACAGACAGACAGACGGACGGACAACAATGTGATCCTATAAGGGTTCTGTTTTATTCCTTTTCCACGGAACCCTGAAAAATACATATAGCCGAACATGTAAACACCTCCGTTTTAAAGCCGGTTAAAAATAATGTTCGTGTTAGTACAACAGTCTGCGTAGTCGATAGTCTAGGTATAATATAGTTCGGCAACACTATGTCGAAATATTTTCTCATACGCATATTACAATTATTATGACGTGAATGCTTGTTAATAGCTGTTTGACATATGAATGAACTGGAAATAACTACATACTTAACAAGAACTCTTTCAATTATGAACGACACTAATAACATAAATAAATCAATTATTGTTTAGATGTTATTTTGCAAACTTACTGAGCATAGCATAAGCATAAGCATAATCAGCCTCATAATTTTCCCACTGCTGGGACTCAGGCCTCCTCTCTAGGAGAGGGAATGGGCCGTAATCCACCACGCGGGCCCAGTGCGGGTTGGTGGACGTCACATGTCTTCGAATTTTTGGTTCTAAGACATGCCGGTTTCCTCACAATGTTTTCCTTCACCGTTATGAGAGCAGTGGTGATGAAATAAAATACACAAAGTAATGCGCCTTGCTGGGATTGAACCCGCGACCCACAACTCGTAAGTCGGGGCCGTTACCACTCGGCCACCACTGCTCATCAAACTAAACTAAAAAAACTAAAAAACTAACTGAGCACTTTTAAGCAATTGTTTGAAATTGCCTCATAAGGTAAATCTATACTAATATTATAAATGTGAAAGATACTCTGTCGATTACGCTTTTACGGTTAAATATTATGCTTTTTATATGCAAACGATCTTGTTTTAACCGCTGAGACACCTACTTTTGAAGAGGCTGAAGAAAAACTTATAGAAGCTCTGAAAGCACTTGGCAAATTCTATGATGAAAATGCACTAAGACCAAACCCTTCTAAGACCCGGTCCTGTGTTTTTCGCCTTCGCAACCGTCAATCTAATAGGGCTTTAGCCACTCAAACCCCAAGCAAACCGGCGGCGCCGGCGTTCTTGCGTGATTTCGCGCCACTCGGTTAAACACCAAGCGAACACCAGCGTCCGCGTAGATTATAAAATATTGAGCGTTTTATTTATAGGGTATGTATCCAAGAACGTAAATAAGAAGTTCTTCATACAGTAGTCTGTAAATTATCGAAAATAAGCAAACCTTCCCATTATTCCCTATATATACCTATTAGAAAAAAAACGTGTTGCGCCGACCCTAAATAACACGGGACAAGGGCAGGAAGATGATGATGATGATGGTACTTACTTACTTAATGTCCTATGTCCCCTAGATGGGGCAGAGGGCGTCCACAGTAATTCTCCATCGCGAACGGTCTTGAGCTTCACGCTTCACCTCGCTCCACGTCATTCCGTTGCTTGCCGCTTCTGCCAATACGGTGCGACGCCAGGTTTGACGGGGACGGCCACGCTTTCTTTTTCCTTGCGGATTCCAGTCCAAAGCTTGCTTGGGTATGTGATCGGAATTCCTTCGAAGCATGTGACCAATCCACCTCCACTTGCGACGCTTGATCTGGCGGTCGATCGGGCTCTCGTGGCATTTTTCCAGCAGTTCCATGTTGGATATCGTCTCGGGCCAGTAAATTCCGAGGATGCGACGGAGACAGCGGTTGACGAAAACTTGGATTTGGCGTGAGATGTCCTTTGTGACCTTCCATGTTTCGCACCCGTAGAGCAGTACAGATTTGACATTTGACCCGAAGATTTTAAGTTTTATCCTTCGGGTCAATTTCCGCGACTGCCAAACAGGTCTCAGCTGCGCGAAGGTTGCTCGAGCTTTGGCGATCCGTGAAGTGATGTCCTCTTCACTACCTCCGGTTTCTGAAATGACGCTTCCCAGGTAGGTAAATTTGTGTACGCGTTCTACTACCTCTGAGTTCAACATTAACGGTGCGGGATTCCTCACACCCGTTCTCATCTCCTGTGTCTTCCGGATGTTTATTTTAAGGCCAGTTTCTGCAGCTTCCCGACTTAAATCTTCCAACTTTGCTTGCATGTTGGCGTGGGTATGACTCAGGAGGCATAGGTCATCGGCGTAATCTAGGTCCTCCAAGACGTCGGACAAACCCCACTCAATCCCGCGGCGCCTGTTATTGGAGATGCGAAGCATTATTCCGTCAAGAACCACAAGAAAGAGAAGCAGCGAGAGTAGGCAGCCCTGGCGGACACCAGCGTGAACTGCGATGTCATCAGAGATGAGGCCGTCGTGCGTAACCTTGCAAGAATACTTCCTGTATATAGCCTCCAGAAGACGGATAATTTTCGGTGGTACTCCAATGCTCAGTAGGCGAGACCAGATGCTGGACCACTTCAGCGTATCAAAGGCTTTTTCGAAGTCAACAAAAGTCAGATAAATCTCCCTCTGCCATTCTGCTGCCTGCTCAAGTATGATACGAAGAGTGTTGATCTGGTCCGTGCACGAGCGGTCAGAGCGGAAACCAGCCAGCCAGATGATGATGGTGATACCTACTTATATGCGAGGGCTGAAAAGTTAAGTATATCGTGGCTTCCTCGACCCATCTCTAACACAGTAGCAGTTTGGAGCCGCTGCACAGGACATACGTCACCTGCTATGCTGCTCATCCTCCATAACCACCACCACTTTTCAAGGTTAATGCGGGGCCAATAACAGAGCTGTACAGGTTGTCAAATACTGGTCAGAAAAAAAAATATTCGAGCCCATGGACACGAAAGAAAGAAGAAGATTAAACTATTGAACCGATTATGATGAAATTTGGTACGCAGTAAGCTTGAATCCCAAGTAAGAAGTTATAGTTTTTAGTCTGGCTTCGAATTCGATTTCACGTCCGCAATAACCGACATTCACGCAGACAAATTATACACCACTAAGTTTTAATTAGTAAAAATACTTATAGGGCTTATTAGAAAAGATCTTGTTATTATTTAAGTAAAGTCTCAATGAATAATATTTATAAACAGCAAAGTTATTAGCGTTTGTTTAAATCTCAAAATGTCACTCAATTTATGGAAATATTGTACAGGCTATTGATTATGAATGAATAAATGACGATCGAAATGGAAAAATATTAGTAGTAATATTTTCTAGTAGCAGTTGTTATGAATAATTGATTCTATTATGAATTTTAAGTTAGTTATGAGGACAAATTTTCGTGGATAATTTTGGGATTAGGATTTTTTACTTTTGACTACAAAAATAACTCAGTCAATCAGTATCAGTAACGGGTACGGATAGAGCCCCATTTTTAGGGTTCCGTACCTCAAAAGGTACAAAAGGAACCATTATAGTCAAGTCTGTGGTCCCTTGATGCTGTGAAAACATCAAATATCTAAGGTCGCTTATATCGCAAAAAACGTATATTTCGTTTCGACACTTTCATGGAATATCAAAATTCATAGAGTAGTTCCCGTTGACCCAGAATCCAGAAATTTGACATAAAGCAAGGTCTTATAGGACAGATGTAGGAATAAATCTGAAAACAGTAATTTGTTGTTACGTAACAAAAAAAAAATTTTGCGTTTCGGAAAAATCTTCGAAACTCCATTCAGGAATCGAACTGTTTACATAGGTAGGTTTGTAGGGAACCCTCAGTGCGAGTCTGACGCACACTTGCCCAGTTTTTTGTACTAATAAAAAATAAGGTTGTCTATGTAATGTCTGAAACTGTTGCGAAAGCTTTTTTTCATTTTTGGCAATTAAACTGATGTCGACTATTCTGAGCGTGACCGGTCCGTTACTCTCTTGTTTTTCGTGCGTCACAGAAAGGTCAAAGCCCTAATTATGCATATACACAGTCTACATAAACTGTTAAGTTTCTTGTCTATATCCAAGGGAAATACCTAAGTCGACGGAAAAACCAGGAGAAAAAGAAACTAGTTCGTAATTATAAAATTGCACTTACAAAAAGATCAAGATTATTTCTTTTACGTAGATCTTGATCAATAAGGTCTTATTTTCTCACAGGTTTTAGTTTCTCAAAATAAAAGTCTAAGACCAGTGCGTGTTGCCAGTGATGACGTATGACGCTGAAACTGCTCGCTCACAAAATTATCTTCATCAGAAAGAAGGTTTTAAGTCACCCAAAGGGCGATGAAATGAGTTCATAGTCTTCATGAAAATATTCGACAGAGAACTATCGACATAACCCGCTGAATCGCAAAACTTATGACTGTGGCAGTAGGCAGGTCACATTGCTCGCAGGACAGTTAGGACTAAACATTTCGCCTCGTCGTTTATACCGCATACTTCAAAGGACTGGAACAATTTGCTTGCTGCGGTCGTCCCGTCCGATAATAATTTAGGTGTTTTGAAGGCGTTTAAAAAACTAATGCGCTTCACTATCAACGACTGCATCACTGCTTACCACCAGGTGGGATTGCAGTCAAACACTGGTTTATATTATAAAAAAATCACAAATACGTATCGGTGTTGCCAGCACAATTACTTAATCGATTACAAAACAAATTAATAATATCTGGGTTACAAAAACCAGAGCTAATAATCTGATTACCCCGCTGTAATTCCAGAGATCGCAGATATGGATTTTAGTTCAATTCTTCAAGTCAATGATGCGAATATTGCTGGAGATCTACTGATATCTGGTATTGATTCATTTATAGAATAGCGTTATAAGACTGGGCGTTTACCCTCCAGGCACTAAATACTGAAACCTATTTAATTGTTTTTGTATTATAAATGATAGATAGACATATAGATAGATACACTAATATTATAATGAGGTAAAGTTTTTTTTTTTTTTGCTTGTAGCAGATAATCACTGAAAGTACTGGTCCGATTGTTAAAATTTTTTCTCCTCTTTAGCATCTTTACCACCTTTATCATTTACTAGATTTTGCCAGCGGCTTCGCCCGCGTACATAAAATATAGCCTATGTCACTCAAGAATAAAGCAGCTTTCTATCGGTGAAAAAAATTTAGCAATCGGACCAATACTCCCAGAGATTACCTCCTACAAACAAAAAACAAACTTTACCTCTTTATAATATTACCTTTAAGGTTACGATTTGCTAATTTTCAAGTATATTGGCAGACGGAATGTAATTTTGCATGCGAACGAAATTTGCCCTTTTCATCCCTTTAAAGGTTCAATATCCTAAAACCTCTTAGTGCTCGCGTAACCATAAATGGAAGCCTAGTTCAAAAATTCTCGTTTCTATTCGCAGTAGTTTCTTCTGGGCGTTGATATGTCCGCCACTTTCTCTTTGTATATACACCACAAATTTTTAATTAGTACAAGTACTTGAAGGGCTTATTAGAAAAGTTCTTGTTATTATTTAAGTAAAGTCTCAATAAATAATATTCATAAACAGCAAAGTTATTATCGTTTGTTTTTATCCCAAAATGTCACTCAATTTATGGAAATATTGTAGGTACTGGCTATTGATTATGAATGAATAAATGACGATCAAAATGGAAAAATATTAGTAGTAGTATTTTCTAGTAGCAATTGTTATGAATGATTTTTTTTACTTTTGACTACAAAAATACGATTAGTAACGGGTACGGATAGAGCCAAATATTTTTTGTACTAATTAAAAAAATTGGGGTGTATGTCGTGGCCAGATCTTAGAATCGATCACTTCATGTTATGGCCAACTAAAATTGGCCAGATTGTTTAAAGGTTAACGTTTGATGATATGTTAATCCTCGTTTAGCCATATCATTGATGTAGGATATCTATTATAATAAAATGTCTAAATAAAAAATGTAGACCAAACAAGGATTGAAATATCATCAAACTTTAAAACGATCTGGCCAGTTTTATTTGACCACATTAATTTCTAAGATCTAGCCACGACATATATATAGATATAGATACCTTTATAGTAAGCTATGGAGCTTCCTGGTTGACATTATTAGAGACAATTAAAAAGCCATTGTGTCCCGCGTAAATTTACGTTCGGCATACAACGGGTTAAAATTAACCGCAAACGCCACAAAGTTCCAGATACGCATTAATCAACAAATAAAAAAGAAGAAGATTTTAGTAGTAGTAGTCAACAAATAAAAAAGTAGAGGCCATTCAACTCTAGAAAAACACAGTTGATCGAAGTTGAAAGAACTTTATGAAGGTTTTGCCCTTTGAGAGCATAAAATTAAAGTAGTTAAATAAAATTCCGTCTGACCTGTTATATGATCAGTTTTATTTATTAGCTAATGTCACCTAATAATTAAAACTAAGATTATAATATATCTAAAATAGTTTTAAGATTTGATTTATTTCATTTCACATTATGTCTAAATAGGCACTTATAAAACGTCAAACTATATTAAGAGGCTCCTTTTCCACTTGCCTATCGTCAACTTCGTGCATGGTTTAAAAGCTTGTTGGTTCATCTAACGCAATCCAACGCGATGTTTGATGAAGAGGTAACGCGAAAAAAGAGAGATAACGCCTGTAAACTCTACCTACGTGTTTTTTTTTTTCCGGACTTGCGGACGGCGAGCAATAGATAGCTCGCCGTACGACCGTCCGGTAATCATCCGGACCGAGCCCAAGTCGTCGACGGTGCGTAGTGTTCCACGCGCGCCTCAAGGAGATGTCAGCAACCGTAGGGGCCCAGCAGGGTCGAAGCCTGCTGGGGCCATAGGTGATGCGAAAGAGATCCCCGGGGCCCTGGAACAATGGCAAAGAAGGAACAGGAGTGGGTTTTTAGTCAGTAAAAGTCTGACACGCCCTCCCGCTCCGCTCGAGCGGGGGATGTCATTGGTTGATTTTCCCAACCAAAAAAAAAGTTAGGTGTGTTATATCATTGGATAGGTATTTTTAGGCCAAATAAAAGTTACTATTGCACCAAGTTTCTAATTTAAGTCCAGAGTTATTTAAATGCTTTTTTATTTTATAAACAAAACAATGTTAATGTATTTTGTAATGAAATAGCTTGTTTTTTAACTCGCTTTCTTTTTATAAGAAGATAGATGGCGCTGTTGCCACGAAAAACATCGACTCCGTAACAAAAATATTGAAAAAATAGCAAAAGTAATATATTTTATAATTTTAATTTGGAATCCCGTCAAGTGATAAGTAATTCACGACTTGTAATGTTGGTGATACGAAAAGTTCAAGTTTACGTGAAGAAATAGACAAAACATTTAGTGGAATCATATCAGTAAAACCAGTGAACTATTCGGAAATATAATTATACCAAAAAACATCTGTTATCCAGTGAAAACGATCTCATCAAAAAACCAAAGGATTTTGTGAAACCAAGTGAGTGAATTTTTAAATATTGTGCAAAAGCAAACCGTTAAATAATCATCACTACGTTTTGCTTTGTTTCGAAAACTGACCTTCGGACTGTGCTAATCGACGGTCATACTCAAATCTCAACACTTCAACGAATCGTCTATTTCACTTCGACGTCACATATAAGTCCTGACTACGCTGCTACGTACACCGCTTTGCATTACATGAGGTTCGAGTTCAAATCCCGCTGAGAACCCAGACTTTTTGGATTTTTGATTATTTTTTATTTTGTTTTTGTTTTGTTTTCGGATTTTTGAATAGAAAATAACTAATAAAACTTAAAATAAATATTACCACTATGAACTCTTTTGAAATGGAACTGGAGAACATTACAACCAGAAATTCATTTGTAATTTAACTTATTGACATTTTATTTTAATTTTTTGTTTGACATTTGTAATTTAATTTATTGAATTTTTTTTTTTTTTGGTTTTACATTTATAATTTAATTTATTGACATTTCATTTTAATTTTTCTTGTTTGACATTTGTAATTTAATTTATTGACATTTTTTATTGGGTTTGACATTTGTAATTTATTTCGTTGTCATTTTTTTAATTTGACATTTGTGATTTATTTTATTGACATTTTATTTTAATTTAATGTTTTTGTTATTTAATTTAATTTATTGGCATTTATCTCATTGACATATTATAAATAGGATTGTTTTGTATAAGTTAAATGATTGTTTTTTAAAAGGAAACAAAATTTAGCTTAATTAAAATTTGCATGCTGAATATAAGGCGGACCATGAAGAACCTTGTACCTGTTATATTATAAGATCTGTACTACCATGTTTCAGGCAAATAAATGAATTATTATTATTATTATTATTATTATAAAGCCACGACGGGCAAACTCCCTTGATCATTTGTTTATAAATAATTCGACTTTGCTCGATACTACCATGAAGAGCTTGCCAAGCACATCCATGAATGATAGCGACACTGTAATCAACCTCAATGAAACAATTAAACGATTAACAATGGAACTTCAATCAGCACATCAGGAGATTGAAAACTTAAACAGTTAAAATTTCCGTTTAAAAATGGATCTAGGTGAAAGTCAGAAAATTATCGATACATACAAGAAAATTATCTCATCCCACATGAAAAACATGACACCGACAACCTCACGTAAACGTAATCACATCAGAACGACCATTACATCTACTCATTCTACACCTTTAAATCTCGTTAGAAAAACTAGTGCATCTACCCACTCTACACCCCTAAAGACTCAAGATTTTGACCTAGTATACCATGAGCTTAAAACTCCTCAAGTCCCACTACTAAAGCGCGACATCATAAACAACACGGCACAACATCTAGCGACATCTATGGACCAAAACAAAAGTCTCAACGCACCTATAAATTATCCACCCAAGTTGACTAAAGAAACTCGACATGAAGACTTACTTATTTCTTCGTCCAATACAGAAAGAGTAGAACTGAGCCGCAACATAAATCTTCTCCAAGGATATTACTTTTAGGTGACCAACAAGTGCGGGGATTTGCTCAAGAAATAGCAGCACAAAGAAATAATAATAAATGGAACGACATATACTCGGTATCAGGAATTTCAAAACCGTATGCAACGAGTACGCAAGTCCTGTGCGACTTTGACAAATTATCAGAAGAAATAAAAAGTAACGACATTATCGTATTAGGTATTGGAAGTAACGATAAAAATCCCTACTTATTACTTACAGAATTATGTTGTTCACTTCATAAAGTAAAAAATAACAAAATGTTCATACTAAACGTTTTAAATAATCGCTACTTAAATACCAACCTATTAAATAACCATATAAAACTGATTGTGAAAAACTATCCAAACTGTCAATTCATTGATACATCTGATGTCATGGTAAGTACTAATAACTATAATTATGTATCAAAGCGCTTTATGTGTTTTAAAATAAATATAGAAATCGACAACATAAACTACCTGAAACTAGTAACTTCTCAATTAAAATCAAGATGTGCCAACAAAGATATGCAACATAAATATACTAACTATCTTAAACAAAAAAATATGTACAAAAAAGGAACTATCCCATATTATTTTAAAAAATAGTATAATACCACTAATCATATTTCAAAATCTAAAAGTGACAGTAAAAGCACTGGCCAACCGATGTTTTTTCGAGATTAAACGAAAATGTTCTCTTCTGCATCAAAATATAGCTGGTGTATTGAGTAAAAAAGACCTTCTAGAATTATCAATAACGGAACTTGAAAAATCCAATATGAGTATTGACATTGTTTGTCTCTGCGAAACATTTATACGACAAGGGGCAGAATCTAATCTTACCATGACAAACTATAGAGTAGTGTCAGCCTTTTCAAGGCCGCATCAACGTAGAGGTGGAACTTGTATATTGACCAAAAAAGACCTTGACTGCAAACCTTTATGTAATTTAATTGACCCCAAGTTATATTATTTCGAATACTGTGCAATTGAAATTACTACCTTGAAACTTTATGTTATCTGCATTTATCGCACTCCAAATTCAAACATTAAATTATTTTTTGAAAATTTAAACCTCCTCTTAAGACAACTTATAAAGAAAAATAATAACAGCATTATATTATGTGGTGACTGGAATATAGACGCTATAAAAGGAGATAAACATTTCAAAGAGCTAGAATCTATTTTAAAAAACTATAACATAATCAATCATATTACCAATCCAACAAGAAAACTCTCTTGTATCGACTTAATTGCGAGTAATATACCAAACGTTAAACCCCAAATACACTACCTAGCTCTATCTGATCACGAAACAGGACAATCTATATCTTTTGAGGTAACGGTAGACACCACAAAAATTAAAAGACCATTTTATTTTGAAGAAAGACGCGATTTTAATAAAAAAAATATAGATAAATTTGTTAACTGTCTATCTTCATTGTCCTTCTCAGATATTTACCAAACTGAAGATACTGACATTGCATTTAATTATTTCCATGACATTCTAATATTATTTTATAATTTATGTTTCCCTAAATTTAAATTTAAAATAACTATTAAGCCCTTAAAACATAACTGGATGACAAAAGGTATAAAAAAATGTTGTATAATCAAACGGCGTCTATATTTAAAATATCGTCTCTCGACAGCAAATAAAAAACGTCATAAAAATACCTATAGTAAATATACCGCTATTCTAAAGAGATGCATGCAACAGGCACAAAATAAATATACCGCTATTCTAAAGAGATGCATGCAACAGGCACAAAAAGGCGAAAACACGCGATATTTGTCTCAATCCAGCAACAAATGTAAAGCTGCCTGGAAAGTAATAAAAAGTAATACTAGCGAAAAACAAAATTCTCATGACATAAATAAAATTCAATTAAACAATCAAACTTACACTGAACCTGAAAAGATAGCTGACATTTTTAACAATTTTTTTATTGATATGACAAACGACACCATTGACCCCTCTATTGGCAGATGACTTATCACCCAAATACTATGTATCTGACCCCAACTAATGACACTGACGTTTATAAAATAATAAACTCTTTAAAATCCACGAACTCTACAGGTTACGATGACATTAACACAAAAATCCTCAAATTATGCTCTACATTTTTATCAGTTCACATTAGCCATATTATTAATTTGTCATATATGCAAGGCTTATTCCCTTCACATCCACAAGAAAGGTGAAATAAGTGATATGAATAATTACCGCCCCATAACACTCATACCAATACAATCAAAGATTTTTGAAAAGGTCATGCATGAAAAACTCACCGGTTTTTTAACCAAATACAAAATCTTAAATGAGAATCAATTTGGTTTCAGAAAAAATAAATCGACTACAACAGCTTGTTTCGCTCTATTAAAATTAATAACCAAAAGCCTTAATGATAAACTACCAATTACCTCTATTTTTCTAGATATGTCCAAGGCATTCGATTTTGTGAACCATAAACTGTTAATTTATAAATTAAACCGATATGGCATAAGAGGAAACGCGTCACAGTGGTTCGAAAGCTACCTTACAAATCGACAGCAATGTGTTGAAATTTCGAGACAAACAGGAAATCAAAAGCTCACATATAGGTCTCAGTATCGTGAGAATAACTGTGGTGTTCCCCAAGGGACCATACTGGGGCCGCCTTTATTTTTACTATACATTAATGACTTACCTGATGTAACTTCCCACAACTGCATATTATACGCTGACGATACGACCCTTAGCATTATAAACGAAAATGACGACATTGTTGAGTACCAAAATGAAATAAACATGACATTAAATAAAATTATTACGTGGCTTGAACGCAATAATCTCCATAACAACGTTAATAAAACAAAAATGATAAAATTCCAGACATATAAAAGTACTCGCCCACGGCTTAATATACAATATGAAAACGAGACAATAGAAGAGGTCGATTATGCAAAATTCTTGGGGATAATAATTGACAAAAACTGTAACTGGAAATCTCATGTGGATGACTTATGTAAGAAGATAGATAGATTTGTATTCGTTTTATATAGACTAACACGTGTGGCTAGTGTTAATGCAGCACTATGTGCATACCATGGCTATGTGGCATCAATTTTGCGCTATGGCATTATAATATGGGGTAATTCTGTTGACTTTGAAAGAGTGTTTCGAGCTCAGAAAAAATACGTACGCTCAATTTGCGGAGCGCACCCACTGGACAGTTGTGTTCCACTATTCAAAAAACATAAAACACTGCCACTTCCAGCACTATATATTTTTGAAATTTGTATCTTTGTACATCAAAACAGACATGAATTTGATTTGTTCAATGATATTGTATCCAGACCCAGCCGTAAAGTGCATTTGCTTAATGTCCCTAGGCGTAGAATTAAATTGTTTTCTAATAATGTATACTGTATGTCTATTACTATTTATAACAAATTACCTGATGGTTTCAAAACCCTCAACCTCAAAACATTTAAAAATAATTTATTTAACTTTCATTTAAGCAAATGTTATTACTCGACTGAAGATTTTATGACTGAAAAATTTACCTAAATATTTGACAATACCTATGAATCATACTTCTCCTTGACATTATTAAAATTGTGACTTATATAATTAATATCTCTTATAATATACAATAACTAAACTAAAAAATAATTTCAATAATTTGTAATTCTAATGATAAACAATAATAATGTATTGACCCATAATTTTACAAACCATATTTGTACGCCGGAAACGGTAGAATATTATGATCATAATATATAAGCACATAACAACTTTGTACAATATTCTGACAAATAAATACATTCTATTCATTCTATTCTATTCTTAAGGGTAAGAAAGAGATAGAGATAGAACTGAACAACAGTTCAAATGTGAACCAACAATATAGATAATGGAAGGTATGCCCAGATTTCATAGAAACCCTGGCATCATTCTTTATTAACAGCTTAACGTGATCAGCTACCAAGGTAATTTAAAATTAATAAAAAAATAAAATTAGCTTAGACCTTGATTAATCAAAACTCAAACACAACAAATTTTAATTTAACGTTTTTATTATTTATTCAATTTCAAAATTGACATTAATGGCTGATTCTTGAACCTTGTTTAAAGTACGAGCTGCTGACTTTACCGATCAGTACTCAGATGGGAGCAGCTCGGCTCGTTCCAACCGCACAATGCTGCAATGGTGCTGACAAGCTACGGTCCACGCGTATCTCATAGAGCAGTAAACAAAATAGACCCAGCCTGTTTTTTTTTTTTTTCGGTGGGAAAATCATCATAATATGACTGATGATTATGCGAATATGAGAATGCGATAAGGCCGCTAATTGTATGTTTTTTTGATAGAAGGCCTAAAGTATATATAAATAAATAAATATGACATCTATCGCTCTTGGGCGGAGCGAGAGATAGTGTCAGACTTTTACTGACTATAATACTAATACCCACTCCTATTCCTTCCTTGCCTTTGTTCTAGGGCCCCGGGGTTCACTTTCGCACAACCCATGGCCCCACTAGGCTTCGACCCTGCTGGGCCCCTACGATTTGCTGACATCTCCTTGAGGCGTGCGTGGAACACTACGCACCGACGATGACTTGGGCTTGGTTCGGACGGTTACCGGACGGTCGGACGGCAAGCTACCCATGGTTCGCCGTCCGCAAGACCGCGCCTGCCAGAAATCGGGATCGGAATCCCGGTGGCGGTTGGGGCGTGAGGACCGTTGCCTCACGCGATCGGCTGCCTCCTTTGCTAGCATTACTGCTTCCCAGAAGGAGGCGTCCTCCTGCCAGTCCTCCTCGCTCCGGACAATGTCTAATAGGTCTGCGGGATTGTTCAAAACAGTTACCATGACCCTGGAATAGGAAGAGTGAGTAAAAGTCTGATACGTCATTCTCGCTCCATCCAGAGCGGTCAAAATTATATCTACTGATGCAATTCACTGATGGAAACTCGATGGACCAATCACAGCAGTCAGTGCACGTGTGACCATTTGTTTTAGGAAGGAAGTAAGCTCTTTACTACTGTACATGAATTTTAAATAAATAAATAAATAAAGATTGATTACTTTTGGAACAAAGCCGAAGTCTTTTAAGATTTAAAAGTCATCTGGGACCATTATTAATTAATTTTGTATAGAGTCGTAGCGGAATTAAATAAGATAAAAACGACCCATAAGGATACTCCAATTTTATATGACAACAATTTTTAAAGGAATTCATTATATTCAATTACTGCTACAAGTATGACAAGTTCAAACAAATGAGGTCAAGATTTACAGACATATACGCCTTTTTTTAAGGTGGGAAAATAATTTAATGACATCTCTCGCCCTTGGGCGGGGCGCGAAGGCGTGTCAAACTTTTCATCATCATCATCATCATATCAGCCGAAAGACGTCCACTGTTGGACATAAGCCTCCCCCAAGTGTCGCCACAATAAACGGTACCGTGCGTCTCGCATCCATCGGATTCCTGCAACCCTTACCAGGTCATCGGTCCACCTTGTAGGAGGCCTTCCAACAATGCGTCTTCCGGTACGCGGTCGCCACTCCAGAAGCTTTCGGCCCCAAGGGCCATCTGTTCTGCGAGCAAATATGTGCCCTGCACATTGCCACTTAAGTTTGACGATTCTTCGTGCTATGTCGGCAACCTTGGTTCTCCTGCGGATATCCTAATTCCTAATTCGATCACGCAAGGAAACTCCAAGCATAGCCCTTTAGTCAGACTTTTACTAACTAAATACCCACTCCTGTTTCTTCGTTGCCTTTCATAACAGGGCCGAATTTTCCTTTTAGAAACAAACCCTTGGCCCCAGTAGGCTTCGACTCTGCTAGGGCCCTAAGGTTTGCTGACATCTCCTTGAGGCACGCGTAGAACAATACGCCTTGTCGGCGATGTGGGTTTGGTCCGGACGGTTACCGGACGGTCGGACGGCGAGCTACCCGTTGCTCTCCGTCCGCAACCTGCGGCTACGGTAGCCGGAAATCGGGATCGGGCGCTCCATAGCAAAGAGTAAAGTTCCACGCGCTCTTCAAAGAGATGTCGGCAAACCAAAGGGGGCCAGGATCGATGCCCGCTAGGGCTGCGGGGATTCTCTGAACAGAAAACCCCGTGGTCCTAGAAGGACAACTGAAGGGCACAGGACTAAAACCACTTTAGTTACTGAAGCCTGACACGCCCTCCTACTCCACCTTAGAGCAGGAGAAGTCATTGGCTGATATCCCACGTTAAAAAAAACCTATACGCACAGAAAGTTCATATTATTATGAAAGCGAACCTTTGTTAATCGAAGAAGCGAACCAAACCGAAGTACGTGTCGTGAATCTTGTACTTAGAGCTTCTTCACATACATATTTGTAGCAGTATTTGAATATAATGAATTTCAATAGTAATTAAGAGGGCCCTTTTCCACGCGCGCCTCAGGGAGATGTCAGCAAATCGTAGGGGCCCAGCAGGGTCGAAGCCTACTGAGGCCATGGGTAGTGTGAAAATGAAACCCGCGGCCCTGGGATGAAGGCAACGAAGGAACAGGAGTGGGTTTTTAGTCAGTAAAAGTCTGACACTATCTCTCGCTCCGCCCAAAAGCGCGATTTGTCATTAGATGATTTTCCCACCTAAAAAAAAAAACTCGCTAATCGTCAACGTTGACCATAGTTTAAAAGCTTGTTGCTTCATCTAACGCAATCCAAAGCGATATTTGATGAAGAGGCAATGCAATAAAAAAAAGAGATCACGCCTGAAAACTCTGTTGGCATTCGGTAATTCTGTGATTTATTCGAATATTTCACAAAACTTGTTCCAGGAAATACGGGTTCTTTTTTAACCCTTAAAAGTTTTTCAAAAAAATTGTCGTCATTCAGAATCTCGATTAAATATGCAAGGCATCGATGTACTTTTTTATATATTTTTAATTTTTGAGTTAATTATGAAGTGTCAAAATTCACGTAAAATAGCAGACTTTCAGAGGTCTTTACTAGATTAGTTTTACACAAATTTATGTTTTGATTCCTATAGAATCCTAGATAATATCCACAAGGTAGCTGTGTATTCAAAATAGAAAGATGTTTAATAACATCATAACCACGTAAGAGCGGTTGTATGGAAATGTACCTCGAATTGGTCGCTCTTAATGTTGTAAGTAGACCCTTATGGATTTGAAGGATCGGGATTTTAAAAGTATATATTATTATGTCACCGTAAATTTGTAAATACCATTAGATTACAATCTAGAGATAGAGTGTAAACTATCGAAAGATTGTGAACCATAGCAAACAGCTCACGATTTAACCTATTATTTTTCGGTAGATTGTAATTTATCGAAGTTAAACAGAACGCATCTCGCGCGCAGCTATTGCGTAACTCTGTTGACAGTTCAAGTGATGATCACTTTTTAACAATGTGCATCATTGAACTGTGAAACAGCTAGTTTCGTATTGCCTATCTTCAGTGACCAACTGCAGTGACGTCATTAGCCACTGGTGCCTTTGATAGCAACCGTAACACGTTTTGACAGATGTTATTGTATCGATACTTTTAAAATTGCGATTGTGTAAGCTTTTGAAGCTGTATAATAGTCGATAAAATTTTAGAGTGGTCACAATAGGCACCGTAAATTTTTATAATTCACCACATTTCCACCGTAGTTTGTTAGTCACTTGTGTGATACGTAATACCAATTTTATGAAATTGTCAGTTGACAACTAAGTTTAGTGTGCAACGAATGCTAGTTGTCAACTGTTATTGAAAAAGTTAGCCAATAGCCCAGCTGATCGGTAGAACGTCATGTTCCCCAAGCCGCCATATTTGTTTATATATTCGTTTGTTGTCGAATGTAAACAAACAGTGTTTTGGTGATTTTAAATTGATTCCGTGTTTAAAATAACTCACAGCTTTATAATTAGTTACATGTAATTGTTGTGGAAGTGAAACTGAATCTGTGATTAACCTAAGAAGTGTATTTTGAATGATAAATAATATAAGTTGGTTTTAGTCACCAAACATAGCCTAAATTACTAAAATTTGCCGTGTTTTCATATTTTTTATGCATGTGAACCTATGTTATCTCATTTGATAATATTTACAATGTCGGATATTGAGACTGTCCATCAACAAAACTCAGAAATACCAGTTATTATTATTCAAGACAAATTTGCCATAGAGTTACAAAACTCTTACAGTGGGCATAATTAAAATAGTACAAAATTAGAATGGGCTAATTTAAGAATAAAAAGTGTACTTAATAAAATTGTTAGACGAGTATAGCACAATAAAATCTCAAGGTAGGCAACCAACAATTAAGCATTACCATCTTGCAAGAAAATACATCATCATCATTCATCATTTCAGCCAAAAGACGTCCACTGTTGGACATAGGCCTCCCCCAAATGTCACCACAATGACCGGTCCTGTGCGTCTCGCATCCATCGGATTTCCGCCGCGACCCTCACCAAGTCATCGGTCCACCTTGTGGGAGGCCTTCCAACGCTGCGTCTTCCGGTACGTGGTCGCCATTCCAGAACCTTTTGTCCCCATCGACCATCTGTTCTGCGAGCAATGTGCCCTGCCCACTGCCACTTAAGTTTGGCGATTCTTCGGGCTATGTCTGTAACCTTGGTTCTCCTGCGGATATCTTCATTTCTGACGCGATCACGCAAGGAAACTCCGAGCATAGCCCTTTCCATTGCAGTGACTTTAAGCCTTCTGATGAGGCCCATTGTAAGCGACTACGTTTCGGAGCCATATGTCATCACTGGCAACACGCACTGGTTCTTTCTTTTCACTGGACTTTCCTTTTGAGACACTGTGGTATATTGGACGAGAAGACACTGCGCAGCTTCCCGAACGCTGCCCAGCCGAGTCGGATTCTACGATTGACTTCTTTCTCGAAGTTAGACCTTCCCAACTGGACCGTCTGTCCCAGGTAAACGTAGTCGTCCACAACTTCGAGTGTAGAGTCTCCGATCTTGATAGGAAAATACGGTGTAATGAATATCATTGGTAACCAGAAAGTTTTAATAATGGAAAGAAAGGATATCTCAGATCCTATAGCAAAAATAATTCAAACGGAAGAGTATTATCAAAAGATACTCGACGCCATCACGTTTCACGCCTTGAGAGATAAATATATAATTTTATGGTTTCAATATTCCTAAATTTGTGTAAAACATGTCTGTCAAAGAAAAGCTTTCCAAAAAAAGAATTGTCGTAAAATCGTTGATTTCGGTCGACTTCAATGAAAGAGGACAAATAGTAGTAGGTCCAACTGTCTAGCTATCACGGTTCATGAGATACAGCCTGGTGACAGACAGACGGACAGCGGAGTCTTAGTAATAGGGTCCCGTTTTTCCTCTTGGGTACGGAACCTTAAAAAAGAGGAAGACCTTTAACTTTATACCTGGCAATGGGACAGATATAATGGACTAGATGTAATGTAATTATTACATGAAAAATAAAAACACTTAACTAATTAAAATTATATAATATATACACAATAACTCCTATCTAAAATATGGCGTCAAAAAATTCCTCCGCATCGCTGTCGACTGGAAGTGTGCCCAAAAGACTGGCGGCATTGCCACGTTGTATGGCAATGCTTAATCTCTGACCGAGGTAAAAGCCAGCCCTTGGGTCACGCGAAGTGTCAACTAGCCGTTTGGATAATTCTTTAAAAAGGGCATGAGCACTCGGACCCCACGGCCCAAGAGTCTCAACCCCAAACGGCTCAAAAATATAACTACCGACGAGGTTGTTATATTTTCGCCGCTTGAGGTTCTCCGCAGCCGCCGCGGCAGCACCAGCACAGCGCGACGAGCTAGGAAGATGGGATGGCGCAAGAGTGTCGACACAGGTAGCGTCCCATACTAAATGCCTACCCATCTTCCAAGGAAATAAAGACATACCGTCCGGTCTCTTACCATCGTCGCGTGCCAGGCCATGAGGTTCCAAAACAGCCGGAACGCCGACGGTGACAAGGGCTCGTCGAATGATGTCATTAATATTCGCGTGCCGCGCTATACGTCCCGCGCTTCGACTGCATGACAGGCCGTGGTGACCTGTCATGCAGGCTATACAGGCTGTTGACAACTTCGCCACAGTGGCAGCGATGAGGCGAACAGCAAGGAGCGCCTAGGCGTAGGGAAACAGCTAGGCGGAAAGTTGTATCGTCGAACAAGGTGCCTATGTTCGACGATGGTAGTGCGTGGAGCCAAAGGCCCGACTCCCACTCTCCCACAGCCAGTAGGCGCGCACGCTCTGCAGTAGTAGCAGATGTCAAGATTAGGTTTTCCTGAACTACTTTGCAGAGCGGCTCATCCCACCGCCTCTGGGAAGAGGGGTTGTTGGGCGGATTTGTATTCGGACAAGCGAGTCTCCAGGCATCCATAGCCTCGGTGAAGCACGGCACATCAAAAGGAATCAGTGTTGGAGTTAGAATATTCCTGATTAATTTATTTATGATGTCTATAACATTGCCAAAGAAAACTGAAGATTTGAGGTATTTCTTTTTTAGTTTCTGCCAGCAAGGTGTCCCTATTAACAGAATTAAATGCATTTTTGATGTCAACCTTAAGGATAGCCTCTCCTTTGCCAGAATTTAGGTAGGTCGACAACGCGTATACGGCAGCCTCACAGCCCCCTTTGGAGCCGTAACCAAGCTGCAGGGGCTGAAATTTTTCCGAAATTACCTCACCAAAAAATTTGCAACAAATCTTGGCTGCCATACGACGGTACGTAGTTCCCACGGCAATGGGACGAATACCGCCATCCCTCTTGCGCAGAGCACATAAATTAGCCCCGTACAAGAGGTCGATGACGGATTCGCTCCTATTTGCAATATAAATATATTAATCTTTTCATGTAATGATTTAAAAAATATTATGAGGAAACAGATGACAAAACACATGGATTAAAATCATAATCGTCGTTTTGGATTCACCGTAATAATAACAGCATACAAAAACCAACATCAAATTATGAAGTTTTGACGATTCAAAATATGGGTGACGAAGGCTGTCAAATGCATCATCTGATCTTTGGCTTGCGTAAGCTTTGCTTGAAGAATTGTTTTTAAATCAATTTTTGTCTAAAGGTTAGGAGATTGGCGTGGGTTGAAAACTGGTATTCTTAGACGGTTGTAAATTTAGTTATAATATTTTTTGTCAGATGATTTGCGTCACACATGCATAAATAACCTTTTATGCCATTTTTAAGTTAGCTTAGACCGTTAGATGTTACGATAAAAAACTGGGCAAGTGCAAGTCGGACTCGTGCGCTTGAGGGTTCCGTAGAAACTTGAAAGGTAAATTGCGGTTTACGATTTATGACGTATTAAAAAAAAACTGCTTACTAGATCTCGTTCAAACCAATTTTCGGTGGAAGTTTGCATGGTAATGTACATCATATAGTTTTATCATTATCTTATTTTAGATGTTACAGGGGGGGGGGACACATTTTACCACTTTGGAAGTGTCTCTCGCGCAAACTATTCAGTTTAGAAAAAAAAATGATATTAGAAACCTCAATATCATTTTTGAAGACCTATCCATAGATACCCCACAGATATGGGTTTGATGAAAAAAAAATTTTTGAGTTTCATCTCTAAGTATGGGGAAACCCCAAAATTTATTGTTTTTTTTTTCTATTTTTGTGTGAAAATCTTAATGCGGTTCACAGAATACACCTATTACCAAGTTTTAACAATATAGTTCTTATAGTTTCGGAAAAAAGTGGCTGTGACATACGGACGGGGACATACAGACAGACATGACGAATCCACAAGGGTTCCGTTTTTTGCCATTTGGCTACGGAACCCTAAAATGTGTAGAACCAATGTCCTAGAAAAGATTACATAGATGCAGAAATACGTTTCGTGTATTTTTTATTTTGTTTATTTTATCGTTTTAACTGTAGATGTAGCCTTGTTGCATTAAGTTCACTTATGCATTACTACAGTACATAAAGTTTAAATAAATCAACTTTACTTTTTTAAAGAACTTTCCAAACACTTAGTTGACACTTCGCGTGACCCAAGGGCTGGCTTTTACCTCGGTCAGAGATTAAGCATTGCCATACATCGTGGCAATGCCGCCAGCCTTTTGGGCACACTTCCAGTCGACAGCGATTCGGAGGAGTTTTATGACGACTTATTTTAGTTAGGAGTAGCTTTTAGTGTTTATATAGTTTTAACCTTTTGTGTAGCGTAATTAGAGACAGAATAGAAGGACAATGAGCGAGCGCTTGGGGTTTAATGAATATTAGTTAAGTGACTTTACTCAAATGTTTGATGGTTCTGATGAAGATCAAGAGACAGCTAATTATTAATCTTAAACACTGTTCTTAGATTCAAAATTAAGAAATTTGGTTCAGCGGTACTTTCTATGTCATCGGTCAATGAACGGTAAATTCTACGGTCGTTCATAATTTACGATGGTCCAATTTTGTCCTATCGCCTTGGAAAAGCGTTGTGATGACTGCTCGTGCTTTCTCTGTATGACAAGAAGCCTTTGTTTTGCAGTAGAGCAGTTACATGTTGTTTTATTATTCCCTTTAGTCTTTTAAATGCATGGAAATAACACTTCTAAACATTTAAAAACAAAACTAGCTAAGTTAACTCGTACGAAGGGTTCCGTACAACAATATTAAAATGGAGCAAAAAGGGACAGGAACCCCCGCACAACGCGAGACGTATCAAGAACTACTTTACTCTGCATCAGGCCCTTGATCCAACCATTAAACAATAACTTCGACAGATTGTTCTCGAGGCTTTTGGCACAATGACAGTTGAGTTCACATTCCACAAATGTCGACAACCTCATATGCTAAGTCGACATATTTAATTTGTTGCTAAGTAAAATTAATTATCTCACTGTTATATTAAACGATATTTTTTATACTGTGATCTAGAAATTATTGTATTACCTACCTTATTACATTCTCTCTTTTTTTACAGATGAAATGAAAATCCATTTGGATAGTCACAAGGGTATAACTTTTTCGGGATCTAAGGCGGCAGGGGCTTTTGCCGAGTTTTTCTCTGATGTTTTCCTACCTGATGCTCCGCGGCTTGATGCAGATCATATCTCTGCGGCTGTCCATACCAGTAACAGCAATTACATAAGCATACCTCCCTTGTGCCCAGTAGACCTTATAAAAGCCATAAATAAACTCAAACCTAGCAGCTCCATCGGCCCTGACAATATTCCCCCCTTTATTATTAAAGATTTAAGAAATATTTTCAGTGATCCTCTTTACCACATTTTTAATTTAGCTTTGCAGGCTGGTACATATCCCTCTCAGTGGAAGGTTTCCAGAGTCACGCCAATTCCTAAAACCCAAAACAAAAGTTCCGTTGAAGATTACCGCCCTATCGCAATTTTATCTTCCCCGGCGAAGGTCTTTGAGAACATCCTTCACAATGCCATCTACCAACAAATAAACACATACTTATGTAATGAGCAGCACGGTTTCAGGGGCAAGAGATCTGTTGACACCAATCTCCTGACTTTGGTTGATTACATAATAATATCCTCTAGCTTAGACCGCGGACGTCAGGTAGACGTACTTTACTTTGACCTCCGGAAAGCGTTTGATAGGATTAATAATGACACGCTGCTGATGAAACTAAACAAAATTGGTTTCTCACCCTCTCTCCTCCGTTTTTTCGCAGACTATCTACGTGATCGTCAGCAGTTTGTTAGGCTCGGAATGTACGAATCCGGTGCCTATCACACGCGTTCCGGAGTGAGTCAAGGCTCAATTCTGGGGCCTTTATTATTCCTAATTATGATAAATGATCTTCCCCAAGTTCTGCGTCACGCAAAATGTCTATTGTATGCCGACGACTTGAAACTTTACCTCGAAGTAAACTCCGAGTCTGACTGCTTGGCACTACAGCAAGACATTGACGCAATCTACAAGTGGAGTCTAGATAATAAGATGGATTTTAATACCTCTAAATGCTTTGCTATGACCTTTGGTCGAATGCGGCACCCAGTTGAATTCGAATACCATCTCGATAATAATGCCATCATAAAAACAACTGCTATGAAAGACCTGGGAATCACATTCGACCGAAAGCTCACATTCCACGACCACATGGTTACAGTAGCAAAGCAATCATACCAAAGGTTGGGTTTCGTTTTACGCAATTGCCGTGATTTTCGCACCGCGCACGTCATTAAGATTTTATTCAATGCGCTCGTGCGCAGTAAGTTAGAATCCAGCTCTAGCGTGTGGAACCCGCACCAAAGTTCTTACGCACTTTTACTAGCATAGCATAGTCGGCCTTATAATGTTCCCACTGTTGGGACTCAGGCCTCCTCTCTAGGAGAGGGAATGGGCCGTAATCCACCACGCGGGCCCAATGCGGGTTGGTGGATGTCACATGTCTTCGAATTTTTGGTTCTAGGACATGCCGGTTTCCTCACGATGTTTTCCTTCACCGTTTTGAGAGCAGTGGTGATGAAATAAATTACACAAAGTAATGCGCCTGGCTGGGTTTGAATCCGCGACCTACAACTCGTAAGTCGGGGCCGTTACCACTCGGCCACCACTGCTCTTAATTTTACTAGAAAAAGTGCAAAAAGCGTTCCTTAGGTTCCTGTACAAGCGAAAACACGGCTATTATCCATACCTCTATCCGACAAAATTTCTATTGGGTTGCCTCGGATATAACTCACTAGAGGTAAGACGAGCGCGAGATAAGCTCACCATAGCCTGCAAGACGCTCCGTGGCACTATTGACGCGCCTGATCTGCTTACTGTGCTAGCGCGTTTCTTTGTCCCAGACAATTACTGCCGCGGCAAAAAGCACAGAATGTTTGCTGTGCCTCAGTGTCGCACTGTTGCCCGTGCGCAGTCTCCAATACCTCGTACTTTGGCTGCACTAAATGATCTCTTGGATTCTTATCCAACAAACGATCTGTTTGCGGATGAATGGAAGATGATTTTATTGGTATGTCAGAAGTACTGTGAGAGGAATTGATGAAAGTACATGTTGTTTTTAACTTAAAGTTTTTGACTAGTTACTGTAATTGGTTGTTTAACCGATGTAATTACTTAATTAAATAAATAAATAAATAAATAAATAAATAAATAAATAAATAAATAAATAAATAAATAAATAAATAAATAAATAAATAAATAAATAAATAAATAAATAAATAAATAAATAAATAAATAAATAAATAAATAAATAAATAAATAAATAAATAAATAAATAAATAAATAAATAAATAAATAAATAAATAAATAAATAAATAAATAAATAAATAAATAAATAAATAAATAAATAAATAAATAAATAAATAAATAAATAAATAAATAAATAAATAAATAAATAAATAAATAAATAAATAAATAAATAAATAAATAAATAAATAAATAAATAAATAAATAAATAAATAAATAAATAAATAAATAAATAAATAAATAAATAAATAAATAAATAAATAAATAAATAAATAAATAAATAAATAAATAAATAAATAAATAAATAAATAAATAAATAAATAAATAAATAAATAAATAAATAAATAAATAAATAAATAAATAAATAAATAAATAAATAAATAAATAAATAAATAAATAAATAAATAAATAAATAAATAAATAAATAAATAAATAAATAAATAAATAAATAAATAAATAAATAAATAAATAAATAAATAAATAAATAAATAAATAAATAAATAAATAAATAAATAAATAAATAAATAAATAAATAAATAAATAAATAAATAAATAAATAAATAAATAAATAAATAAATAAATAAATAAATAAATAAATAAATAAATAAATAAATAAATAAATAAATAAATAAATAAATAAATAAATAAATAAATAAATAAATAAATAAATAAATAAATAAATAAATAAATAAATAAATAAATAAATAAATAAATAAATAAATAAATAAATAAATAAATAAATAAATAAATAAATAAATAAATAAATAAATAAATAAATAAATAAATCATACATGGAGAGGGGCTAGTTCCCACTTCGTTGGAAGACGGGGAAACTGGTTCTCATTGAGAAGCCGGGGCGTCCAGCAGACCCTCCATCCGCATCCCAGCCTATCGTGCTGCTCGATGGGTGGGCAAGCTCTTTGAAAGAGTAATTGCAGACCACCTCATCGTGCAGCTGTTGATGGAGCCAGATCTTGCGAATAGCCAGTTTGCCTTTCTCAGCGGGCGTTCAACAGTAGACGGCATCATACGCGTGTGAGTCCTCACGGCAGGGGACGCGGTGTCCCGGATCGGGGTGGTCTTGGCGGTATCTTTGGACATGTCCAGTACTTTCAATACCCTGCCTAGGAGTTGCGTTGGAGAGGCACTCCGGTATCACCGGGTGGCGACCTACTTCCGTCGCGTAATCGAGGCCTATTTGACGGATAGATTCGTTATCGTTGTGGAAACAGCGAGAGATATCGTGCGGTGTTTTACAGGGATCGGTACTAGGACCGCCCTTGTGGAACATCGGGTATGACTACGTGCTGCGCGGCGGCCTCCCTGACTTGGTCAGCGTGGACTGTTACGCAGACGACACGCTGGTCCTGGCACAGGGGGAGTCGCACCAGGCGACAGCCGAACTAGCAATAGTCGTGGAGAGGCCCCTCGGGTATACTTGTAAAAATAATTGTGTGCTATTAATAAATAAGTATATTTTGGCAAATAAGCAACCATATAATCTCATTTCCACTACATAATATCCTATATTACGACATATACTTCTTAATTTTAAGTCGCTATACTTTCCAGCAACCTGTTATCGATCTAAAATAAATATACATAATCCATAGTGTACATACTTGTAGAACACATGGGTTTACTCTTTATTTAATATTAGGTATAGCTTTTGTTGATTTGTCGCGACACAACTTGACACGAGTAAATATTTAGGATTAAAATTTTATTTGAAGTAGAAGATAGAATGTTTACTGATCACTATAAGTTTGAGGTTTATTGCTAATCTAAGGACCCTGTAGCCCTGGGCAGACAAGAAACAAAGAGAGTTTATTTACGACAAATATACCGCGCGCATGCCTTAAAAAATAAAACAATAACAACTCTGTGCAATAGTGCGAGTAATGCAACACATCCGCGCAAAACAGCCAGCGCTCAGCAAAATGCTGAGGCTCATGTATTTAACAGAGCCACAGCGCTGATGTTCAGCGCCAGCCATCTTGCGTTGAGCTTATATTGAAATAACACTCAGTCTAATTATTATTGTATATATAATATATATCCCACAGCTGGTTTTTTTTAAAAAAAAAATTCTCGATAGGTAAAGGGCTTCCTCAATTTTTTCTATCGTTCCCGGCTCTGTACTACTTCTGGCCAATTCGAAGAAAACTTATCAGTCAGGAGTCATTTTGCCATTTCCTTCGTGATCTGCCATGACCTCGTCTAGTACAAGTAGATACCTAATTAAACTCACGGACATGGTAAGTTTGGGAGGTTCCTGCACCGGATTCGTGCGGAAGAAACGCCCGGGTGTCACCATTGCGTGGACCGCCCGGACGACACGGTGGAGCACATGGTGGAGGTGTGCTCCACCGTGTCGAGCACACCTCCACCGTGGAGGTGTGCTTGGGAAGAGCAACGCCGTGTCCTCGTGGAGGCGATCGGCGGCGGTGATCTCTCGCGCCGGGCCTTGGTACAGGCCATGGTCCGGAGCGAGGAGGAGTGGCAGGCGGTCGCCTCCTTCTGCGAAGCAGTAATGCTAGCAAAGGAGGCGGCCGATCGCGTGAGGCAACGGTCCTCACGCCCCAACCGCCGCCGGGATTCCGATCCCGATTTCCGGCCACCGTAGGCGCGGGCTTGTGGACGGCGAGCAATGGGTGGGTCGCCGTCCGACCGTCCGGTAACCGTCCGGACCGAGCCCAAGTCGTCGATGGCGCGTACTGTTTCACGCGCGCCTCAAGGAGATGTCAGCAACTGTAGGGGCCATCAGGGTCGAAGCCTACCGGGGCCAAGGGTCTGATTCTGAAAGGAGGACTCGGCCCTGGTACGAAAGGCAACGAAGGAACAGGAGTGGGTTTTTAGTCAGTAAAAGTCTGACACTATCTCCCGCTCCGCCCAAGAGGATGTCATAAGATGATTTTCCCACCGAAAAAAAAAAAAAAAAAACTATAAAATTTAGGATGACTTCAAAAACAACATAATTACGTATTCTAGACTCGCACGGTACTTGAAAGGCAGCAGAGTATAATATTTTCTGCCAAAACTTATGACCGAAATCAAAAACCAATTTCCGCAAACCACTTTGCGTAAATGCTAGGTCAATACTTGCTTGATGATGACTAAAATTTAGCATAATTAAATCCACTGGCAATTCAAAGTCCAAGATTTTTTTTTCGTTTTTACATTCTTTGATACGTGTTTGTAAACATAAGGTTAAGGCTTTTTTTTGGTGGGAAATCATCCAATGACTTATTTCGCTCTAAGGCGGTGTGGGAGGGCGTTTCAAACTTTTACTTACTAAAATCCACATCTATAGTCTTTCTTTTTCTTGCGTTCCAGGACTCCGGGTTTTCCTTTCGGAAGCGAACCCGTGAACCCAGATGAAGGGTGTAGCACAACATCCACTATTATCAACAATTCTCACTATACTATATAAATATTGATATCATGCTGAATGCGAATCTTGCTACAAAAAAATACAGGGAATCTTTTGGTTAAATAGCTATATCAATAACTATATAGACGCAACTCGAAAAAATTGCAACTTTTTCTGATTTCTTTAATTTAGTTTATGAACATTTTATCCAATAGAAACGTTTCATGACCAGAAGTCAATCTCATGTATGTACTTCATTTTTCATACCTAAGCTCGGCGATCGCGCTAGGGTCAGCGCGTGGTGCCGAACTGTCCGAGTGCGACCGGGCGTGGTGATAAATACCTGCCTAATCTGAATTGTAAAAATATTACATGGCCACAAAATCATTTTCCCTTTCTCGGCGCGGGGCCTGTTCTGTGTTACGTTAAAAAAAACCATCAAAATACAAGCAAATATCTACTTACCTCTATGAAACAACTGCTAGCTTAAAAATGTCAATTCACTGTTTAATGTTGAATTAAAACAACCGTCCACTGAACAGTTAGATTAAGGATATTTTTGTTGGTTCATTTTTCTATAAAAAAGATCACAGACGCGTGTCTCAAACGGATAGCACTCGAGCTCGCATTGAGCTGAATTGAGCCGAGATAACGTGTCCGTGACCGGTGTCTTTGTGTGCTTTGCTCGAGCTTGCTTTGTATGTAAATTGAATTTTGTACCTATCTATTTTGTGATTTGTAGATTCAACAAAAGGTTTAAAAGTTCGTAAGGAAGATCTCATCAACTAATGACAGCCCCATATTATGTTCTGAAAATTACTATCTAGTCCAGGTTGCCTAGAAGAGATCGTGGAATGTGATAAGGTCGCCCATTATATGTGTTTTAGGTATGTATAAGTTTTTCTATCTTATGTATCATGGTGTAAGTACAACAAAGTGTATAAAAAATAAATAAATATTTGCTCTCCTTTACATATTCTGCTAATTGAATTACGGGCACAAGTTTATCCTGAAGTATAGAAGAGTTATGAAGATATCTGCAGGAGATCCGCACATCCTCGTAGATCGGATGGTCGATGGGGCCGAAAGGTTCTAGAGTGGCGACCGCGCACCGGAAAACGCAGCGTTGGCCTGGCCTCCCACAAGATGGGCCGACGACCTGGTGAGAGTCGCGGGAATGCGGTGGATGCGAGACGCACAGGATCGGTCATTGTGGAGACGCTTGGTGGAAGCCTATGTCCAACAGTGGAAGTCTTTCAGCTGAAATGATGATGATGATGGAAGAGTATAAATATAACTCTAATTTATAAATCGGATTCTAAGCAAGTTTTGGTTTATGAAACATTAGTCCATGATTAACTAATTAACGGCGTTGCGCCACCGGTACATGGTAGACATCCCACCCATACGCACAAAACGTTTTAAGAACACATTTACTATGCGTACAGCCAAGGAGTGGAATTCCTTGCCGGAGTCTGTGTTTCCTGATAGCTACAACTTAGGGGTCTTTAAGTCAAGAGTGAATAGGCTACTTCTAGGTAAGCATGCTCCATCGTCGACCACATCATCGCTAACCATCAGGTGAGATGGTGGTCAAACGCGAGCCTATCATTAATAATAAAAAAAAAAACTATATCCAGAGGCGTAGGGCCACGAGCTCATAACACGATCCATTTAACGACCTAAACTGAACTGTTAAAGGGATGGAACTATATAGAGTGTATAGCTCCATCCCGCTTTCTCACTCGCACGGCTGACATTTTAACACGTCATGTCTGGGCCCCTATTATTCATCAAACTGTAATCTAACTACAACACCAATTCGTAAAGGTTACGTAAACTACCATAAATTCTGTGGTTTTATTATTATACATATTATTTATGCAACAACACAGATTTTCGTGTTCAAGTGTATACAATTTGTACTGACTTTTGAAAAGTATTCGATAATGTCGATCACGAAAAAAGAAAACCCTATAAACTGCGCTAAAGGCATACGTGTTGATTTACTCCTATTGCTCTCTTCAAAATATAGATATATTTATTTATCACAAAACAAAACTCAGAGAGTCGTAATTATCGGTTTCAAATCTATCATAACCATAACCGTCACTTCCGGCGTGCATCAAGGCTTGACTTTGGGAACCATTTTATTCAACTTATTAATTTTGACATAAAAACTTTGTTTCTGGAAATCCTACAATTCTTCTATATCCCCTCGCGCGTATAGGGGTATTATTATTACGTAATTGCGCGTTTTTTACGTAAAATCACCAAAAAAAAAGAAATAAAAAAAAAACTTTTTCTGGATTTTTCTAGAAAAACGAAGGTATAGAGACCAAAATTTTTGGCCGAACAAATTCCTGACATTAGTTTACCTAAATACTGTTTTATCAGTTTCACGAAGAAGAAAGTTTTCAAGCATCCTTATTTTTTGCATAACCCCCCAAGTGTCCTTCATTCGTGATCTTGGAATCCTTTTCGACGATAAACTATATTGATGCCTTTAATAATGTTATGAATAACCTTATCTTATGTACGGTTTTGTCATCCACCTATTTTTTAACTTTATAAATCTCTGATCAGGATATCAACTCGAGTACACAGCGCCAGTGTAGAATCTTTTCTACAATAAGTATTTAGAACTTTAGATGGTGCAAAGAGAATCCCAAAAAGCCATGCATCATCGTTGCTTTCATTATTATCGTATTGTACTTACTTAAAATTATAAATTACTTCGTTTAGAATCAAGACTTGCTCTCATATAGACAGTATTTTTGTCCACTGTCAAGTGTTTTCTTTCCAGGTACTCATTTTATCTTACGCAGGTTTGAACCCTTATCACGCCCAAGTCACTTTGCCTTCTCATTCAGGCGTGATGACTCTTGAAAATCTTTATCTGTAAAAGTAAAATATAAATTCTAGATTTCGTCTTACGTTTCATAAATTAGATAACCATCGATTTAACATCGACTAACAGCCTTAACACATGGCATTTAAAACTGATGCTCACAAAAATACCTTACATAAGCACCACCATATCCAATGTCAAGTGTAAGTTGCAGCATCTATAATATATATTATATAGACAAGGTTGTGTGTTGTAATGGTTATATCCGCCGTATCACGAGCAGTTAGAAACTATAGCAACCCCCACTTGGGGAAACTGGTTTTTGTTATTTTTGAGCAAACGGTTCTGACCCTGCTTTACGGGCTTTGAATAATAATTATTTCCCACTTCCGAGTAACTTATTTTTGAAATATAAATAATTTATATATAAATCATAACGTTCATATTTCCTATAGATTAAGCATACGTTTAGTAACTTAGTAACGTCAGTTAATATGTTCCTTTTTTTACAAAAAATCCAAGTGACTTCAAAATTAAAATGAAAAATATTTAATAAAAAAAACAGGTGCAGAATCCTGTTTCACGAACTTTGAATAATAATAATTAGTTCCGACTTCCAAACAGTTTATTTTTCAAAAACATACAATTTGTATATCAATTATCACGTTCGCATTTCCTATAGACTAAGCAAGCTTTAGTAATTTAGGTACGTCAGTTACGTACCTACTCCTCCCAATCTACTTATAATATTATTATTCTTGTTAATAATATTATTGTGTCTATAGTTATAATCGACTTTTATTATAAGAAAAAAATTAACTTTTAAATGTTTTTTTTTTTAGATTGAAGTCAATGTTAAAAAAAGCTTTAAAGGATATAATATTTAAAATAAAAACATATAATATATTGACAGAGTTCTGAAGTATCGAACATGAAAAAGTAACAAATATAGAGCTAATTTTCAATCTTTTCCTTTTTTGAAATCCGCAGGGAATCTTAGATTATACGATTTGTAACTCCAATATAACCTTATAATCCCCAATTAGAAAATAAATCTATTAAAATTTAATTGTAATTTTATTTAAATGTAGGTACTTAGGTAATGTATTTCTAAGAAATAAATTATCTAAATAGTAGGAAAATAATTATAGACATACAATAATTATAGGCGCACTATATTAGTAACGCATTCGTTACTAATAGTAACGCATTGGTATTAATATCTACGCTAGCACACACAAACACGCAAGTGACGCAATCAATACTTTTACAGAATCATTCATAATTTCGAACGTTATCCAGAAAAATTGACCGACAACCTAATCAATAAAGATTTTTACCCACATATAGCCTATACAACAGCGCAGTGACAGTATTATAAACTTTACCTTATCGACGGCCTTGTTCGTTGCGACACTAATCGATCACTCAAACGATGCGGTTTAGGTGACCAATCAGTAATTTATCGGAACAGATACTAACGGATATTACACTCAATATGAAGTTTAGAAATAAGTGAACATCTACTAACAGTAGATACTTAAATCTGTAGTAATAATAGGGATATTATAAATTGCATATCAAATAAATAATCGCCTATCAATACATACTCATCATTTATATTCTTTTTTACATCAATATGACATTACTTTTTTCCTCATAATGCAATACAGTTAAATTTATTTTTGTACAAAAATACTACATACATAGCATAAATACTGACTGCACAGCAAATTTTCCATATTTCATAGCAAAATAACTATCCCAGTCGCATATTAACCAGTAAGTACAACCAAACCTGTTCATCATATTTGTCTTAATTTTCAAGAAGCCATGCTCGGCAAATTTAATGATTATTATAACAAAAAAATTCTTTTACATTGCATTATTTCTAAAAGCAGAACAAATGGATCAGCCGAAGGTTCTCCAGGGCTAAACTTTCCTTTATGGACCGTCGATTTGGAAGTTCATTTTTTTATAGTAGATAGTACTCATAAATAGAAAGCTTTTTGCAAAATATTAAGTTGCGCAAACTTACCGTTTACGAGATATAATTTTCCAAAGTTCCATAAAAATTGCAAAATAATACGCCATTTAGGTTAGTTAAATTGTTATTGTAGATGTCAAAGTTGACGTTTCACGTTTCGTTAAGCCAGATCCCCCTCTAATGTTAGTGAATCATTTGGGTTAGGTTAGGTTAGAACTGTGACCATCAACGCGCGAAGGCGAGTGAGCGGAGCGAGTGAGCCGCGGCAGCGGCCGCCGAGCGCCATATCCCCTTCTAATGTTAAAAGCCATTATGATTTGGGCCCCAAACCGCCCCATAAATGATGAATCGATGGAAATTAGTGTTCTAACTTAACCTAACCTCAAACTTTAAACATGGATATCTCCAAAACCATGGGGTTCTGCGGGTGGGGATGGTCCGACTCAAGTACGTGGCGCCACCTGCAGAAGCAAAAATGTGCCTATTGGGCAAAAAAGGAAGCGTGGACGCCCCGCGAAAGCAAGACCCGCTTTAATACAATTTTGTATCTAAATTTATATTTTTTTTGCTGATCTCATTATGTGGTAATTAATAAATAATATGACGACTGTGACTAATAAAATGCTGTTTTATTTAGAAAAACTGCTGTAAATAATATAAAAATAGAAGCTATATTTAAAAGAAAAAGAGTTAACATGTATAATGTGTATTAAGATTATTAGCTGTGCATTGATGAAAAAGCTTTTGCTTTAGGAAAAATCGCTGTACGCTACGAAAATAAATTGTAGTGTGTTTAGTGATATTTTAATTTGAATATTTTGCTGTGCAATCAGTAATTTTGATGGGAATTCGGAATCTTATTGCATAGAAAAAGGATTTTTTTGATTTGCGTTTAAATACTACCCGTAATAATATCAATTATAATTGCTTTATTATAACTATGTTCTGCCAGCGGCTTCACTTGCTTGAAAAAAGAAGATATTTTGTAATTAGTGTGGTATATTTAAATAATAGAAGTTCATAATATTATAATATAATATAGTACTCCACAACTATCACACAACGCCGTCTAGTCCCAAGCCAAGCAGAGCTTGTGTTATGGGTACTAGACAACTGATAAACATACTTATATATTTCTAAATACATACATATTATAGATAATAGTATGTTTAATTAGAGAAGTTGCATTCATGATAATGTGTATAATAAATATTATATACAGAACCAGTGATATAATATTATATCACTGGTTCTGTGTCTGGGACACAGAACCAGTGATCGTGCTCATCACATAAACATTTGTCCTGGGTGGGAATCGAACCCACGACCTCCGGCGTAGCAGTCAGGGCCACTGACCACTAGACCAACAGGCCAGTAAACTTATATTAAAAACAATTTGTTTGTGAGTCGTACAGGACAAACAACAATTAAATATTTTTTTAACCAAACCATAAATAACTTAAAATTCAGAATTGATTAAAAAGAATAACAAATAATATAAAAGACCTGTGCGGAGGTGACACGGCTGCTATATGCATATGCATATGCTTTGCATAACAAAAAAAGTAAAATAACGCAGTATTTTGACCGACCCTGGCAATGCAACGGTCACACTCACGGCACATAGAGACAGACAAGATAGGTAATAACAAAAAAAAGTAAACAAACCAAAACATTTACACTGCAAGACACAGTAATAGACCACATTATTATACAAGATATGTACAAAAACAGCTTATTTTCGAAAAAAAAAATTCTAGTAGACATGCGCCAGAAAAAATAAAAAAATAAATATATATAAACGGTAGTGTCAACAAATTTTAATCAAAACCACAGAAAAGCAGGCCAAAAGTTTTAAGGTTCTGACTACTATTGTTGCATGTCTTTAATTGTACCTTCTGATGTTTAGACACTTGAGTTAGTTTAACCTGTTCGACCTGCGATCATCCATCATCCTCCTGCCTTTATTCCAATTTGTTTAAAGTTGGCGCAACAGGTATTCTTCTTCCTCTATCTCTATTCTCTTCGATTCTTTTGTAGTTCGACAAGTAGACGGGTTTAGAGCGAAAAAAGGTCTTCTTCAATTTTGCGCTTTCTGATGATTGCAGTAACTTTATAAAAATATCATATTCCACAACAAATCTTCTTTCATAATTATGTTATTTAAAAAGGTTAAAAAAAAAAATAAGACGATATATAATTATGTAAATATTTTTGCCAGACTATAAATAATATATAAATATAAGTAAACCACAAAAGTGAAGGTAAACTTTTTTTTACTTCACACCCGTCGATGAGTGGGTAATAACAAAATCGCATTTGACGATAACATTTTTTAAATTGTGCCTAATATTTATTAGCAAAGTCATGCTGACTTTTTGGAAAGTTTATAAATTATGACAATTATAATTCATTGAATATTCTTATTGACCTCTTGGGTCAACACAATTCGAAATAAAACAATATAATAATATATACCTAAGTATAGGCATTGTATGTAAAATTTGTTTAATAAATTATAATTATATTATGAGTAGACACAAAATTAAAAGTCACCTTTTATATTGATCTAGGCTGTTCCTACTACTGCAAGTTTTGATAGCTTGGATCATCAATCACATGTCATTGATTTCGACTGGCCTGTTGGTCTAGTGGTTAGTGACCCTGACTGCTATGCCGGAGGTTGTGGGTTCGATTCCCACCCAGGACAAATGTTTATGTGATGAGCACGATCATTTGTTCTGTGTTTGGGTGTAATTTATCTATAATATGTATGTATTTAGAAATATACAAGTATGTTTATTAGTTGTCTAGTCCTCATAACACAAGCTCTGCTTAGCTTGGGACTAGATACCACCGGTATATTTCCTGTAGGTTTCATACATTTTATTTGGATTCAAACACGGTTGACGCCGCCGGTAGCCGCCACACGCTACAAATCGCCGCTGCTCGCTTCTTGTGCCCCGAACCGGCCACTAAACGCCGATACAAAACGCCGCCACAAGCTGCATTTAAACCTTCTTTGCCAGAGTACTTTATGATACTGCGAGCATGGGTTAAAAAAGTAGCAGCCACCGGCCACAAGTTGCTGTCGCGGGCTTTAGCTTCCTTTGTGGCCGCTTCCAGTTTCCCATGGCAACGTTTGTGGCTATGGCATGTGGCTCATGTGCGGCGACACTAAGCTTGGCGTTGTAGCTATAAGGGTCTTTAAGTCAAGAGTGAATAGGTTACTTCTAGGCAAGCGTGCTCCATCGTCGACCACATTATCGCTTACCATCAGGTGAGATAGTGTTCAAACGCGAGCCTTATAACAATAAAAAACAGAAGTGATATAAAGGCAGAATCTTTTATCGGACCTGCAGACACAATAATAAATTGCTTCCTCTGACTGTACTTCTGCCTAGTTTCAGTTTTTAGGGTTCCGTAGCCAAATGGTAAAAAACGGAACCCTCTAGTTAGTAGTTTTTTTTTTTAATACGTCATGAATCGTAAACCGCAATTTACCTTTCAAGTTTGTACCGAACCCTCAGTGCGCGAGTCCGACTCGCACTTACCCAGTTTTTCTCATACGCAACGCTATTTTTTTCTTCCATACAAACAATAACGAACAACAGAATTAATCAAATAAGCATCCGTTCAGGGCCTCAAGTCTGCTATTACAATAGTGTCAAAATGATCTATCATTGATTTCATAATTGATGATTTTGATAAGTTTGGTAATCTACTAATATAATGGCGTTATTATGACTTTACAATGATCAACCACTGACACTCTATTGAAAGAAGTGGTAATCTCGTACATACTGACAAATGAATATCTGACGTATATTAGTAATCTGCTTAAATTTTGACAGATCCTTTGATCAGTGACCTACCATTATAACGTCATTGTGCAGTCATTGCTTTTAATAAGCTCGATATTGTCATTCTACCACAACTCTGGTACGAGACCATTGACCGATCAATGATCGATCATTATGAATTAGCAGATTACGAACTTTTAGTAAAATGACAATGGGATCGTGTTGGAATGACGAATTTATAAAAATAGCAGACTTGGGCCCCTGAAGTGATGCACTCACATCCATAAATACATTTCACACTTGTTACCTAAAATTCACATTTTTTTTATCGAATACACTTAGATATATACACAGATATGTCAATAAGTCAGATATCTATTTAGGTTCTTCATTATTTTTATTTTTTTGTGTAATTCAGTGCGGTGTATTTTTAGAACTTTCGAAAACTGTATGTGCCTTTTTAGGTGTGTTTTAAGGACTCCTCTTAAGAATCCTTTAGAATTGAAAAGGTTAAAAATAATTAATGAAAAAAAATGGTTAAAAATGTCATTAGGGTAAATTAGAATAATGTTTTTTACTTTAAAATAAAAAAGTAGGTATAGATTAAAAAAAAAAAACAAAAAAAAATCACCACTGAGTGTCTAAAATCATGTAATGTATCAATAGTACACGTTTGTGCGTTGATATTTGAGAAATAGTGTAATCGAAAATATAGCAAAACTGAAAAAATCAAAACTATATATGTGGTCTCTTATCGACCGTTTTGCTCAGAACTCAACATCTTAAGGAATGCAATATGTCTAAAAAGTCCACTGATGATTAAATATAACATCTGCGGCACTATCAGCAACCGTATAAAGTTTCATCATAGATTTTATAATTTAAACCTTTATTTGACCACTTGCGACTTCGATATTCAAACTTTTTTGAATAACAAGTTTAATCAAAAAATGTTAGAAGAAATGAAAATAAAAAAAATAATAGTAACAAAATAAAAACTGAGGAATATGTTGGATCAAGTCACTCTCTCCATTCAGCCATTATAATCGGTCAGAGTTTGGGAAATTGAAGGCATAAGGAACTCTTTATGTCTTCAATTTCCATAGAACCGGCATTGACCTTGACCATCTCTCAATATACAAGGTTATTCGCCTCTAGATCCCAGGGTTTTGACCTGGTTAAGAGAGTTGCTGCCTCGTAAAAGATCGTTATATATATCGTCCGATATTCTCTTAAAACCCTGACAACCATAACTCTCTTTATTCTTTATTGTACCCACAATTTTATATAAACAATAAAATAGGACAGTTGATGTACATAGGCGAGCTTAACCCACAACTCTCTGTGGTCATTGCAAAAATGCGAACCACCCACATGAGCGATCCACATGAGCAGTCCGTGACCCTATAGGTCACGGACAGCACGATTTTCAGGCATAATCTCAAGCCACCGATCTGCTGTTGCGTGTGCTGTTTAACGTTCTATCAATTATCGAGGGCCAGTTATGTGTTTACTCCGAGGCCGGTGGAATCAGAGAGCCTCAGACTTAAGCATACCGACCTGCACAATATCCGCAGAGGACAACCAGTACGGACCAGTGCCAGTGCGTTTACTCCCGACCAAGAAGTTTATATCAATGCCATGTGGAAGCAACCTCAGGATGAACCGAGACCACAAAAGCAATGTTAAATTTAAAAAAAATCAAATTCAAAAGTTTTTATTCAGGCCTACATGGACACTGTGTGTGTGTTGTACTTTATGTTGCATGAAGATTAAATAAATATATAAATATATAAAACGTCAGAAGCTAGTGCACGGTTCCAAATTGGCCGTTTCCAATGGAGAAGAACCGGAAAGAAACTCCATGGTTTCTCTTTTAAAAAAAGAGCTTAAGTTAGATTGTATCGAATGATTTCATAATAAAATTGTTATCCTATATTTATATAGTTTTGATTTCGCCATAAAGAGAAAAGCGGAGAAAATACATGAAATTTAGCCCAAAATAGTAATATCTCATGAGGATGAAAGTTATAAATTAATTTAGGAAAGCCTACCCGAGAAGCTATTTCAATCCTATAAATAACCAAAATATCGTTCCATTTTGTTGATACACTAGTCTGTAAGTTTGTAAGTCGTTGTTGTTATTTGTTTTTATTTCTAAGTTATGCGCCATGTTTCACGTAAATAAATTCTTTTTCTTTCTTATTTGATGTATCTCAGATCTTTGCATACGTGTAGTCAATTGTTGGTGAGCTAAATAAAAAAATAATTTCTGATTTCTTCAAAATCTGTTCCAGGAGTCGAGAGAAAAAAAGTGTTTTGTTGTGAATTATTTATTTTAGAAAAGTAGCTTAATAATTGTTTTCTGTGTAATTGATCAATTAAACTGAGTCTTCAATGAATGCTAAACAAATGTTTTTCAATATTAGAGAACCTAAGAGGTGCAGTGGCTTTTTTTTCTCCAACTAAACTAAACTTTTTATTTCTGGAGCTATTATAACAATTTTTTTTCCGAATCGCAAAAATATGCGATACCTCTACGCGTTTCCAAGATAAAGGGTTTTAACAGACAGTCGGACAGACAGACGGACGGACAACAAAGTGATCCTATAAGGGTTCTTTTTTTTCCTTTTGAGGTACGGGACCCTAAAAACAAAAAAATATGCATTGAAAAAATAAAACAGTGTCTTTTATCAAAGATTCCTGAGTAAGGGAGATAATACTAAAATCCTGACTGCAGTAAAGGTTTCAAACTAGTCCAATCCTCGAGGAGCATACTCTACTTTTACTACTTACAAAGTGGTTAAACAAAAAACGCACGGTGTGTTGATTGCTATATCCCTTCCATAAATATTATTGACATTACAAGCAGTTTCAGCTTCGATATTGTATGACGTTGGAACTCGTATACGAAAATTACTCAGATTTTTGCCGTATCCATCTTCGTTTTAAAAGCTGTTTTTAAAAACAATTGAAAATGGAACAATTAAATGTTTTTTTTTTAAATATTGAATGCTATAGTTTACGTGCAAAAACGTTTCACTCTGAAATCTGACACTAAGGTTTAATTTTTAGGGTTCCGTAACCAAAGGGTAAAAACGAGACCTTATTACTAAGACTCCACTGTCCGTCTGGCTGTCACTAGGCTATATCTTATGAACCGTGACAGCTAGACAGTTGAAATTTTCACAATTTATGTATTTCTTTGCCACGGACAGTACGGAACCCTTCGTGCATGAGTCTGACTCGCGACTCGCACCTGTCCGGTTTTTAATTTCAAATTTTTAAATGTTGTTTCTACACTATGTGAACCAAAATATGAAATATTTCTTTCTTTCTTTCAACAGGTTTTTTTTTTAGGTGGGAAAATCATCTAATGAGAAATCGCGCTCTTGGGCGGAGCGGGAGATAGTGTCAGACTTTTACTGACTAAAAATCCACTCCTGTTCCTTCTTTGCCTTCGTCGCAGAGCCCCGGGTTTCACTTTTACACTACCCGTGGCCTCAGTAGTCTTCAACCCTGCTGGGCCCCTACGATTTGCTGACATCTCCCTGAGGCGCGCGTGGAACAATACGCGCCGTCGACCAGACGGTTACCGGACGGTCGAACGGTGAGATACCCATTGCTCGTCGTCCGCATGCCCGCGCCTTCGGTGGCCGGAAATCGGACAGGTTAAAATACATAAATATACTCGTATTTAAATCTCACCAATTAAGGAACATAAAAAGAGGGCCGATGCTTTCCACAATCCACAGCCTAAAAAAACATTCACATCCGTGTCAAAACTATGGTATGTTAAACACCCAATTTGTATATTATTACCAAGTCATAATCACACAAAAACTGTAAAATATCAGTGCTAATAATGTAGTTATTATCCTTAATTCCGACGATGATAATGTCATCTTCTTTGAAAACGTTCGCGTGAGTCAATAGTGATCATTATGACTTGTTAGCGTTTAAAATGTATTAAGTATGGATACTTAAACAATTTGGCGATGTTTCTTTGACGAAATTCACTATAGATTGTGACCTACTATTAAAATTACCGTATGTATGATAAATGTGGAAGGGGTTTACATTGCGTTGAGTCGATGATGAAGTGTCTACCTGCGACTTGTCCAATGGAACTTTGAGAAGCACTACCGCTGTCACGACTCTCAGCCCTGCGTTCAAAGCAGTAAAATAAGCAGAGTAGGGGATTCGCTACTCCAACCGTTCAAAAATGCTTCGAGTTGCAACGTTCTTCTATGACTCGAGTAGCTACCCTAGAGTTAACCCAACTAACTCTACTCCGAGCAGGGTAGGTTGGTGTAAGCGGCCATAAATGACACTTGCTTGACATTGACAGTGAATGCTACGTTTATTTATTTATTAAAACTTCATGCAACACAAAAGTAAAAAGGTGGACTTAATGCATTAGGCATTCTCTACCACTCAACCTAGGGTGGTGAAGAGAAAATGTGACAGGTGCATAAAAATACAAAAGAATATTAAGAAAATAAGAGTTCAAAAGTATATATATTTAAAAAATAAACATACATACACCGTGTAATTGACAGGTTGGCAAAAACTGAAACAGTAGCTTCATGACCATGATTATGACTGTAAAACGTTGGAATTTTCTTCAGGAAAATTGTCGAATTTTCCGACCGTTTTTCAACTAGATTTGTGTTCTATTTATTTGTTACAACAAAATCCAGCCCAAAAACACAATTTTAGTGAAAAAAAAGCAAAAAACTTAAATTCGGCAATGTAATCGTAAAAGAAAATTCATACAACTCGCGGGGAATCAGCTGTTAGCCGTAAAAGTTTACTGAACTCCGTAGTACCTACGACAGACAGAGACAGCATACCGCTCGCTCGCTCGCTCCTTTTGTGTGGTGCACGGGTCGTGCGGCTTTGACGCGCCGACGCGGCGACGCTGCTAGGGTTGTACCGCGTACGGAATTTAATACTTGTAATTCTATTTTCTTTATGTAAAATGCTTTAATAATAATTAGATACTCAGGAGTATGATTACTTTACCTATTATTTCTTAATTCCAAAAACCTTATTTTAAATTGTTTGCTTTAGACAATTTAGTAGGACATAAAACATAAAAACAATGTGTCAATATTGCCAGATTCACATTCTACCTGTCAATCCCTGAGCGAAAGCCGGCGTTCGCGCGTGTAGTTACGAAAAGCTTTGCTTATTTTCGATTTTTACATACTATAATGAAAACTTCTTATTTACGTTCTTGAATAAATACCCTATAAAAAAAAAACTTAATTTATAATCTATGCGAACGCCGACGTTTGCTTAGTGTTTAGAAAATGCGCAAAATCGCGCGCATGCTGCTAGGGGATTGACCGGTACTAGGTTTAAACTTGGAAGCAGAACCATGAGTAAAAGTTACAAAAGATAGCGGTTAATAACAATGTTTATCATACGATTACGATACGATTATTTTTCAATACCTAGTTCTTCATCTTTATCTCAATCGCAGGCCGACCACTGTAACTACTGCGCCATGGGCACCTCGACTAACGTACTTACTATTACCGAAATAAAAATGTTTAATTTCATACCATGTGGGCAGCCCTAATTGCTACACGTGTCACACACACTCTCAAAGGTGTGCCGACAAACGAAACCATTAGCCGAGGCGCTTTGCCGCCATTTAATTCAGTTTGCCGCGATTGCTGGTCAATGCTGGTGCGTTCTGGACGTCTATTTCGTTTTCTTTCAACTGTCGAGAGTTCGGGACTGTGTATTGCGTTCAGTTGAGTTGTGTGTTTTTGTGTTGTGTGGTATCGTCATGAATCGGCGTAATGAAACGTTTAGTGCTCGCGAATATGGCCAGATGTTAATGTGCTTGGGTGAAGCTAGAGGAAACGCGTCGTTGGCATTAAGGCTCTATGTTCAAAGACACCCAAATGAACGACATCCAGCTAATAGTCGTACTATCACAAGGGCATATCAACGTGTTTTAGAAAATTTACCTATTGTGCCGCGTCAGGAAGGTTCTGGAAGGACAATCCGTGCTCGTTCTGAGCAGGCGATTTTAGATGTTGTCCGTCGAAATCCGCGTTTGGGAACCCGTACTGCTGCAAAACTTGTAAGGCGTAATAACGGACCCCGTGTTTCACATCGTTGAACCAAAAACTCAATGAGGATGTGACAATGATACCTCGTCTCCATGCCGAAACCCTGCGTAGAGCACAACTGTGCGTGCAGCTCGGAGGCAACCACTTTGAGCCATGCCTTATACGACCCGAGAGACTTTAATTTAGGTAAGTGACTATTTTAATTTTTGATAGGTTTTGAATTCGTGTTAAAAATTTTTGATAGGTGTGTTTGTGTGTGTAGTGTACTATGTATTTATTCCAAACTGGTACTTCGGGACGTGGACCTTACGTCCCGAAGTACCTACCTATTAGTATGAATGAACAATGCGCGAGGTACAGGGTCGCGTGCGTATCGATATATTCGTTATACATTGCGTAGCCGAAATAAAATTGAAAATTGAAAAACGTTCACCTATCATTTCCGGGAAAATATTTCACTATCAAAATATTAACAATACCAGTCTGAATTCATACTTTTCGTTTTTGCCAACCTGTCAATTACACGCTGTATATAATTTAATATAATATAAAAAAAGAAAGGGGTTATTGAGACGACTTCACTATTTGTGCAGAAAGTAATTTCGCAACATCCGCTTAAATGCATATAGATGCGATCGCGTTAAAAAATGCGAGTGTAGAGTATCTACCCTGATGACGTCATAAGAGTTAACTCCAACTTCAAATTTGAACGCAGGGCTGACCATAGCGCCCAGTTATGGTCAGACCTGCGTTCAAATTTCTAAATTCCTTCCAACCGACCAAAACCGGACCAAAAACCGGACTTCTAAATTCCTCTTGCCAGAGGCTCGGGGATCACGCGGTCCATTGCCCTTTACGGGACAGCGGTGTGTACACGATCGCTACAAAAGCAACCGGCCCGTAATTTGAAAACCTTGGACTTATGCCCTAACAATTGATTATATTATTCCCATAGAATAATAAAATTCTCACGCGGGTGAAGCTGCGGGTAGAGGTTAGTATTAAATATAAATCTAAAATATACATCTTTGAATACGTTGTTACAATCAGCTATACAAACAAACATAAGATGACACTGCATTATAAGTAAAAGGTCATAATGGAGTGTCATCTTATGAAGTAGTATTAGTCATTAATAACACTAAACGTATCTACACAAAACCCTAAAATACAGATCCGATTACAATAAAATAATCTCTAAACGCGTCCTCCATATTCCTCTTCCCGAAGCAGAAGTCTGTTGGTCAGGAGATGCCCCTTGTAAAAAGAACCTTAATTAACTGGCTTGCTCTTTTATCGTACGAACAGACAGAGGAAATTTTAAAATAACACAGAACTACTCCAGTCAAGCTATAAACAAAAACAATACGGCAATACTATTTGGCACATATAAGTACACACATACACTACACACATACCCTACACACGTACACTACACACATACACTACACACAAAAACCTTTATTTTAAGTTAGCTTGTTTTTATCCTATTTTTACTTTTTATTATTCATTTTGTTGTTTCATTGTTTACAACAACCTCTTCGATAAATATAAAAAAAACCGAATTTCTACATGTCCGCCCGATACAATTTTATTTTACTTCGCGCCGAAACTGAAATGCAATTCTATTATTGTTCACATAATGTAGTAATATTTTCATTACGGGTCAAAGGATTCGCAAGTTTAGATATATATAAAAAAATACAATCAATGTATCCTGGCAACACCATCGCGTCTAGATGTCACTTATTTTTTTTGCGGTAAAAGTTTCGCATGGAAAAAACTTTATCCTATCTAATTATTCATTTAGGATACATGGAATAGTATTTTTTTAGCAATTTAACAAAATCCCAAGTGATACATCTTATTATTCATTTATAATACATGAAATAGTTCCTTCTTTAGCAAAATTAACAAAATTTCAAGTGATAACCTATAAAGTGTATTGTGCAATAACGAATTTCAGTGTCGAATTTAAGCCTTGAATCTACAATCACACAGGATGAAGAACCGATATCCAGCAAAAGCCAAAGCACTAAGTGATCATAGCGAGTACTGCATCTCAGACTTACGAGTCGAAACCTTGCTCAATCTTCAATCAGGGTACGAGATACCATTAGCGACGTTGTTTTCGCACGCTAACTGATTGGAAGCTGCCAGACTGGTACGTGATGCTCTTAGCGGCTTATTCTACGTTGCTAGTCTGAAAAAGCCCCTGAAACCTGTCATCGAGGACGCGATCCTCATCGGGCAATGGCGGAGGCACTAAGTGATCATAGCGAGTGCTGTTTTTCGGACTTGCGAGTCGAGGCCTTGTTCAATCTTCAATCAGGGTACGAGATACCATTGGCGACGTTATTTTTACGCGCTAACTGATTGTAAGCTACCAGACTAGTACGCGATACTCTTGGCTTCGTTATTTTACGTTGCTAATCTGGTATGCATCTGTTATAGCAGGTGAGTCCCATTCATTTATAATCCAAAGAACAAAATGGCAAAAAGACTAAGTTCGACGTGCTCCACTTTATCAGTGCCTATAAAGGTCACGAGAAGGCCAAGTTCATACTACCCATCTGTGTATTATTAATTCGTGTAAAAACAGTACACCACCTATGTGTAGATCGCTACAAAACATTCAAACTCCTTTAGTGAATACGAGATATTCCAAACCACCATAAGGTGGCAAGTTATACTGCCTAATATGTAAATTATAAACTTTCCAAAGTAATGCTAAAGAATACGAGATATTCCAAACTGTCATAAGTTAATCCAATGTTCCTAGCCGGATTGCCGGTAGATACCCACCTGTGTCCAGTTGTTGGACTAGAAGCCAACCCAAAACCATGGGAGAAGGCAAGGCAGAATTATTGACACCCTTACCGGCTACAATGCTGGTGGAAAATACTGCCATAGTGCGAGCATAACGGTGGCCGATTATCAAGACCTATTCAATAGAAATATTATTATTTCCTTATGGTTATGTTGTACACTGACCTGCAATATATTCAAAATAATAAAAACAAAAACAAACCATGGAACACGAGATGTTCACAATGATATATATCTAAGCACTAAGTGACATGAATACTTCATCAACAATTTACAAATGATATGTTCACTTATAGCAACAAATATCAGTAAGTGTTGATTATGATATGACTCCATGTAATAATATCTATGGAAAATCTTGATATAATTTAAACGGATTAAATTCATAGGTACAGCATATCATTCCACATCCTCAGTATTTAAGCTTATAGTAAAAACCTTGCTCAAAGAGCATGTAAGCTAACTTTTAAGGAACCAAAACCTAAGGAAATCGCAGGTTAAGTCCTCTGCTGACACCAGCAGTCCTGAATAAAATTATAAGGTTCTAAAGTTTCAATACCAGAATTACAGGAACTCCTCACAGGCTTGAAGAACCCGTGCACCAGCACCTTGGAATACTTGATGTATGACACCAATGCCACAATTGGTGTGGCCACTCGCTGGGCTGAGCGGTTTGAGGAAGCTACCATTGATTTTAAGAAGAAGTAACTTCTCACTGTTGAAAGCAGAAGGGAATAATATTGACGGGCAAAACCACCAGCCCTACTTACTTATAATCACCCCAAGGGAGTAAGTCAGCAATAAACTTATAATGAAATACAACAACTAAATAATGAAATATGTGCTGATATATTTGTAAATAGTTGTTAGAACAAAATGGTATGAGGTATCTACCTTACTTAATGTCTAAATCACTCAATAAACTAAAAATTCAATATAAATGAATGTCAAATTACACAAACCGTGTACGCCTGCTATTGACAATTGCACAGAACTAAACCTAAATTCAAATCTTTTGTAAAAACCTTACCTGGTTGGTGCTCCTAATAAATAAATAAACAGACCCCCTATCAACATATAAGGTTGAAATAAACAGGGAAATCTTTGTTGTAACAAAACAGAAATAACAAGATTCAGATTTAATTTGATCTGCACTGTTATAACATTTCCAGTAGCAATTGTCTTATATTGACAATATTTTCTGTGTTCAAAGCAAATATTGTATGGAGGGAAATTGCCTCATTATAGGGAATACCTAGGAACAAGCTTCCCATGACTAGACAACTGGCCTTGTCATGGAAACATTACTTCTGATGCATTTGGCACATAAGAGCTCTCATGCCACGGGACACAAAAAGTGTGCACCAAAGCAACTTGTTTCACCAAGGACTCACTTCTATGACAATCAAAAAATCTCACTGCGCTTAATAGAAAAATTACTTTGCAGTATACATGACTCCTGAACTTAAAAATTTAACATAAAAGTAGACAACTATCTACCACTTGGTAAAGAAATGTAGAATGATAGATTTTATGTTAGATCATTCAGACATTCCCAAAACATGCATGGCATACCCACCAATTTTGGGACAGGGATGGTTTGCTGAACACAGTTTAATATCATGCCTATAAGCCTATATGTATCCTATAAGTCATATGGTGAAATTATGGCTTCTCTCTAGTTTGTTAGGTTGTCACTGTCAAACAGTGTCAGAAATGCAATAGACAACTTTGTCTACGGTGCAGCTAAAACCCGGTCCACACATGACCTACAGTAAAACTAGTCTTTTGTTTGGCTGATACTTTTAAATTTATTTCATGTTTATCCAGGTAGAATAAACATATCTTATCTCCTCTTTATTCTCTAAAATAGCTAAGTGGGACTGAATGTTCAAAATACACTTACTTAATTGAGGCAATGAATTACCCCATTTGAATTACTAGTATCATCAAAACTATAAGTACTTAACTTACCAATACAAAAGTAAAATTGCATTGAAACAAAAAGGGGGGGGGGTGTATGCTGGGGACCAACTAGTGCAACAGGTCCTCGTGAAAAGTCAGTGACCATACAACTTCTCTAGGTATCTAGTCCCTAGCAGGAAGTTCATTCCATCGACATGACATAAACCCCTCCCTCAAGAAACAAAGTTTCTCGTTACATATAACATAAACTGTGACACAAAAATACTACTGTGATGATAGAGAAAGACAATCGCATTAACTTCCATTTCGAGAGGGACATAAAATGGTCTTCATAAGTATAAAATAATTGTATTTACATATATTTAGATAGACCCATATGCATATACATACAGGTATATACAAGTATACACATACATGCTGAAATGAACGTTAGTATACTAGCTGTATCATGCAGTAGAGAAGAAAAAAATAATAAAAAAAAATAATAATAATTTAATATAATAAAATATAATTTATATGTTATGTTAAATGAACAAACGGAATAATAATAATAAAATCGATAAGCTAGACTTCCATACCAGTCACCTACAATGTCAACACAAATATAACTTAGATGTGAATAGATACTTATCGTTTGAAACGAAAATGATGAATGTGATAATATAATATATAATGCATGTACCTAATTGCATTGCCTAATGCAAGGCTAATTATATGATGCATGTAATGTAATTACATTACCCCCAGTGACATTTAAAACATCACTATGGTATGATAAAAACAACTAATGAGATTATTCTGCTTCAATAGATTTCAACAAATTGTCTCTGTGTTAAGTGGGAACAGCAGTACTATAAAACCAAAGTAACTCTTTGTCTGATTACATTTAGTAATAGTGACCTTGTAATATAGCCGACATCAACGGCTAGGTACAGGGGCGCTGGCTTTTAGAAAACCTCATGGGTGCTCATGCTCATTTGATGGACTCGAAAAAGTGGCGAAGTGTGAGAAGAAAAATGCACACTGATCAACCGACAAATAAATAAATGTCCTACTTACATACTGCGTACCTAATTACTAATTATGTTCGATAAAAATATAAAATGAAATCATTTTATAAAAATGAAACTAGTTTTTAGTATCAAGAAATATTATAATGTAACCGTAACCTAAAAGGCAATTACTTATCTGTTTCTTGATGTCTATTCTCAGGGGTGCTCGGCACCCACTGTTTATTTCTCATAATCGGCGCCCCTGGCTAGGTACATATAACGATGATGTACAAATAACCAAGTAAGTACTAAAATATACTGAGAGTAATAATATAATATTTCTAAAATAAGCTAGTAAGTCATAAGTGACTTTCATTAAGAATAATCCAATTAATTACAATACACGTCTCACACCGTGGTATTATAACTGCCCCTGTTGAAGATAACATGCTTCTCATCTAAATCAGTTGCCTATCAATGAATCAAATATATTTTTACAATACGAGAATACTTGTCACACAATACTTTAAAAAATGAACGGATAGTCTAGTCAACACCTTGGGACACTCCCAGCAAGAACGTATGACTGTAGCGACAAAAAAACCTTAGGGAAAACTGAAATCAACTCATATCTTAATATAAAAAGAAACCGCACTTGAGTTGATAGTACCAGTACTAACAATAGCGTAACAATTAATTATTGCAGCAAACTCTAAACATCTACATTATGTGAACAATAATAGAATTGCATTTCAGTTTCGGCGCGAAGTAAAATTGGGAATCAAACGAGCTTACCTGTTAAGCGAAGTCTTGATTCTAATTTTATGAGCGCCGAAACTGAAATGCAATCACCCACCCACCACTAGTTAATAGCCCCAAAGCTGCAATAATTAACCTACCTAACTCACAGTTATCCTTACAGGGAAATAGTGAATGTAAGTATGCGGTAACAAGTCTGTCCAAAAGACAGCTTGTTCCTTGTCCTATAATCTCTAAAGTAAGTGACATCTAGACGCGATGGTGTTGCCAGGATACATTGATTGTATTTTTTTATATATATCTAAACTTGCGAATCCTTTGACCCGTAATGAAAATATTACTACATTATGTGAACAATAATAGAATTGCATTTCAGTTTCGGCGCTCATAAAATTAGAATCAAGACTTCGCTTAACAGGTAAGCTCGTTTGATTCCCAATTATAGATTAAAGTTATCTCAACTCAGATCCCCAAGATACAGGTTCTACCTAGTTTGGGGACCACCATCCAAATATATGTATAATTACTAATTAGTTACAGACAATATTAATAATTATATAATAGTTTTAAGCTATTCTTTATTTACTGTAACAATGAGTAATAAACATTATTCTTATTCTTATTCTTAATAAAATAAAAATTGTTATTACGTACTTGTCATTTCGGGTATAATTTGAACATTTTTAGAAGGAGTGTATTCTGTGGGGCTATATATTTTATTTGAACATTGTTAGTAGGAGTGATTTCTGTGGGGCTATATATTTTATTTGAACATTGTTAGTAGGAGTGTATTCTGTGGGGCTATATATTTTATTTGAACATTGTTAGTAGGAGTGATTTCTATGGGGCTATATATTTTATTTGAACATTGTTAGTAGGAGTGATTTCTGTAGGGCTATATATTTTATTTGAACATTGTTAGTAGGAGTGTATTCTGTGGGGCTATATATTTTATTTGAACATTGTTAGTAGGAGTGTATTCTGTGGGGCTATATATTTTATTTGAACATTGTTAGTAGGAGTGTCTTCTATGGGGCTATATATTTTATTTGAACATTGTTAGTAGGAGTGTATTCTGTGGGGCTATATATTTTATTTGAACATTGTTAGTAGGAGTGATTTCTGTGGGGCTATATATTTTATTTGAACATTGTTAGTAGGAGTGTCTTCTATGGGGCTATATATTTTATTTGAACATTGTTAGTAGGAGTGTATTCTGTGGGGCTATATATTTTATTTGAACATTGTTAGTAGGAGTGTCTTCTATGGGGCTATATATTTTATTTGAACATTGTTAGTAGGAGTGTATTCTGTGGGGCTATATATTTTATTTGAACATTGTTAGTAGGAGTGTCTTCTATGGGGCTATATATTTTATTTGAACATTGTTAGTAGGAGTGTATTCTGTGGGGCTATATATTTTATTTGAACATTGTTAGTAGGAGTGTATTCTGTGGGGCTATATATTTTATTCGCTATTTCAGAATATGGCATACCAGTGTGCCAAGTTTAATTCCAACCATTCAGCAGTTCGAGTGTGAAGAATTTATTTATTATTTATTTATTTAGTACAGCAAAATAGCCATTAATACTAAACTAATTTAATCCTTTCACTCTGTCTTCTCACAGAATCGCAAACTTTCTAATAATATTGTCTTCCATTCATCAGCAAACAAATCCAATCCAGGGTTGGTCTCCACGAGCGCGTTGAGCATCGTTAGCATACGTGGTATAGGGGAGGTGGATCGAGCTACAGTGCGACAAAATGGGACATTAAATAATTTATGCTTTCTAGAGCGATTGTAATTATTCCGAACAAATAATTGACACAACTCGACATGTAAGTCGGACGCATCAGTGTAACCATTAATAATTTTATAAGCTGTTGTAATTTGGTCAACAGCCCGCCTAACCTTTAGTGAATTGCAATTTAAGCATCCTAAAATAAACATAGTAGGATACATATATAGGGTGACTGGCAATTAGTGTACGATACTTAAACACGTAATTGTGCTCATGATAAAAAACAAGTTTTATTATGGGAACAAAGCTGAAATCGCGAAAAAAATATTAGCTGTTGAGTACATTAGGCAAACATAAATGTACTGAACAGCTGATTTTTTTTCGCGATTACAGATTACAGGTTTGTTCCCATAGTAAAAGTTGTTGGTTTTCATAAGCACAATCACATGTTTAAGTATCGTACACTAATTACCAGTCACCCTATATGGATAGTATCCAAATAATCGTTTACATAGGTACCTGAGATAAGCTTTTTGTACTTTCTCCAGCATGAGTGTATATGTAACTTCATGAGGATTCCATACACAAGCGCTGGTTTCAAGTTTGCACCGAACTAGAGCATTATACAGAAGCTTTATAACTGCTTGGTTTTTAAAACCTTGACAGTTGCGTAAAATAAATCCTAAACATCTAAATGATTCTTTAGCCAGACTTATTATGTGCGTATGGAAAGTTAATTTGGTGTCAAATTGTACACCGAGGTCTTTCACTGTCGAGACTCTGGTTATAAGACCATTGTTCATACTGTAGTCGTACTGTATAGGATTCCGCATGCGGCCAAAGCTCATTATTTGGCATTTGGAGATGTTAAATTCCATCTTGTTGGTGGTGGCCCATTCACTCAGGGCATCTATATCATGCTGGAGAGCTATACAGTCCGACACAGAGTTAACATTGGCAAAGATCTTAAGGTCGTCGGCATAAAGTACCTAAACATTTTGCATGTTTTATTATTTGTGGAAGATCGTTAATCATAATTAAAAAAAGTAAATAGTAGTAATAAAAAAAAGAAGTACCAAACACACACACTTAAACTGTCACAACCACTCGCCCATATAATATCATCATCATCATCATCATCATTTCAGCCGAAAGACGTCCACTGCTGGACATAGGCCTCCCCCAAGCGTCGCCACAGCGAACGGTCCTGTGCGTCTCGCATCCATCGGACTCCCGCAACCGTTACCAAGTCATCGGTCCACCTTGTAGGAGGCCTTCCAACGCTACGTCTTCCGGTACGTGGTCGCCATTCCAGAACCTTTCGGCCCCAACGGCCATCTGTTCTGCGAGCAATGTGCCCTGCCCATTGCCACTTTAGTTTGGCGATTCTTCGTGCTATGTCGGCAACCTTGGTTCTCCTGCGGATATCCTCATTCCTGATTCGATCACGCAAGGAAACCCCGAGCATAGCCCTCTCCATTGCCCTTTGGGTGACTTTAAGCCTTCTAATGAGGCCCATTGTAAGCGACCACGTTTCGGAGCCATATGTCATCACTGGCAACACGCACTGGTCATAGACTTTCGTCTTGAGACACTGTGGTATATTGGACGAGAAGACACCGCGCAGCTTCCCGAACGCTGCCCAACCGAGTCGGATTCGACGATTGATCTCTTTCTCGAAGTTAGACCTTCCCAACTGGACCGTCTGTCCCAGGTAAACGTAGTCGTCTACAACTTCGAGTGTAGAGTCCCCGACCTTGATAGGAGTGGGTGCTACATGGCTGTTTACCATGACTTTGGTTTTGTCCATGTTCATTTTAAGTCCCACTCTTTCGGAAGCTCTACTGAGGTCACCAAGCATTGTACTGAGCTCCTCCGTAGTCTCAGCCATGACTACTATGTCGTCGGCAAACCGAAGGTGAGTGATGTACTCGCCATTGACATTAATGCCTAGCCCTCTCCATTCCAAAACCTTGAAGACATCCTCCATTGCTGCCGTGAACAGTTTCGGAGAAATAACGTCTCCCTGCCTCACACCCCGCTGCAAGAGGGTAGGTTTCGAGGTCTGGTCTTGTAGTCGGACTGACATAGTGGCGTTTTTGTACAAACACTTCAGCACTTCGATATACCGATAATCAATTTGGCACCGTTGGAGAGACTGCAGTACAGCCCAAGTTTCAATCGAATCAAAGGCTTTCTCGTAGTCCACAAACGCTAGGCAGAGAGGCTGGTTATACTCCTCAGTCTTCTGTATAACCTGCCGCAGCGTATGTATGTGGTCCACGGTGCTGAAGCCTTTTCGAAATCCGGCTTGTTCGGGAGGCTGGAAGTCGTCGAACCTGCGCGCGAGACGATTCGTGATGACTCTGGAAAACAGCTTGTAGACATGGCTCAGAAGCGAGATGGGCCTATAATTCTTAAGCAGGGCATTATCGCCCTTCTTAAAGAAGAGTACCACCACGCCTCTGCTCCACGCCTGTGGCGTTTTTCCCTCGAGTATGACGGAATCAAATAGCTTCTGAAGGGCCTTAAGGACCGGTTTTCCACCCGCCTTCAGGAGTTCGGCCGTAATTCCGTCCTCACCCGACGCCTTGTTGTTTTTCAGCTGCTTCAGAGCCATCCTAATCTCGTACAGGCTGACGTCCGGGATATCTTCGGTATAGTGTCGAGTCAATCTAGCTCTTGGGTCGTTTACTAGATTTACAGCGGGTTTAGCGGTAGACGTGTATAACTGTCCATAAAAAGCCTCGATCTCTCCCAGAAGCTCCGATTTGGCGGATATGACTCTGCCATCGTCGGTCTTCAGTTTCGTGAGCTGGCTTTGCCCAATAGACAGATCTCGTGCAAATACTTTAGAGCCCTTATTCCGCTCAATCGCATCCTTAATCCTTGCGGTATTAAAGCGGCGAAGGTCACGTTTCAGGGACTTCGAGATTTGTCTATTGAGCTGCCGGTATATGCACGCATCGTCTGAAGACTGCAGAATCATCTCACGCCTTCATTAGCTTCTTCATTAGCTCGAGGGTCGGATCGGAGAGCTTCTTGTTTTTATTTGTACGGTGAGTCTTGAAAAACTTAGACCCGACCGTATGGACAGTTTCCACGAACCCATCGTTATATTCATCCACGGAGCTTCCTAGGCACTCGAAACGATTGTGGAGTTCGAGCTGAAAGCTCTCGGGGTTTTGGATCTGGATCTGTGCTGGACGGAGCGTAGACTTCATCAGTCGAGACCTTTCAAGCTTAATGTTAATATTCAATGTGCCTCTTACGACGCGGTGATCACTTCCAGTTTTCACCGCGTTGATCACAGAGACATCAATGAATATTTGCTTTTTCGTCGACAGGATGAAGTCAATCTCATTTCTAGTTGCACCGTCAGGACTTTGCCAGGTCCACCTTCTATGCTCACGCTTTTTGAAGAAGGAATTCATCATATAGAGGCCCTCCTTCTCCATAAAGCTAGCCAGTAGGTGTCCCCGGTGATTCCGACGTCCAAATCCAAATTGCCCCACTCGCAGCTCGTCACCGTCTCGTTTGCCCAGTTTCGCGTTAAAGTCCCCCATGACCACGGTGAAGTGAGTCTTAGAACCATGCATGGCTCTTGATATATCCTCATACATGGATTCTACTTCGTCGTCGGGATGTGTCGAGGTCGGGGCGTAGACCTGTATGACCTTCAGTGAATATCTTGATGATATTCTGAGTATAAGGTACGCCACCCTGGTCGACACACTCTCGATCCTCACGACATTGTTCACAAGGGATCTGTGGACGATAAACCCGACACCACCCTGGAACTGCTGGTCACCCTCCCGGAAATAGAGCAGGTTACCGGATTTGAGAATTATCGTATCCTCCCCCTGTCTTCGGACTTCAGACAATCCCACAATACTCCATCGCAACCTGCTCAATTCCTCCTTCTTCGCACCCCTTGCCTCGTCGTGGCCTTGACCGCCACCGGAGTCAAGGGTAGACGGGCTGCCGGGCACTAGGGGCCATTTTTTCTTTCTGTTTTTCATGTTGGGGGGGGGTTGCCATAATCGCCACGCTTGGCAGACGGGTTGGCGATCGCAGTTTGGTTGTTGTAATGCACAGAGGATGCTGCTGCCCATTCTCTGGTATGTCCCTTAGTCGCCTCTTACGACACCCTCGGGAAGAGATGGGAAGGTGTTATTCTTAACGTCCGAACACCATACGGAACACATGTATGACATATAAAAGGGGCATTATCGAACAGGTGGTGTAAAATAGTAGATTATGTGACTAGGGGATAAAGCAGTGTCTTTAAGTCGCGGGTGGCAGATGTTGAATTCCGAACGAAACGAAAGTTGCTAATTTTAATCCCAAACGATAGTGAGGGATTTATATAATTAACTCCCGAGCATTGCGAGGGAGTTAATAAAGAAACCTGAGTGAAGTGAGGAATTCAAGCAGCCCAAGACAAAGACAGCTTTATCCCCGTGTTGGATACTCTACTTTTTACACCATCTGTGAGATAATTAAAAGACAATTTAGTAAAAAGAAATCATATAATACAGAAATATAAGTATTATTTACAAGTTAATCTTAACTATCACTCAAAATGTTTTGAGATTTGAAACAAACAAAATTCACTACTCAAAGATTCTATAGTTTAAATTTTCTATAACGCTCCCGCTTGTTCATTACTTTTTTTTAGAAACTTTTTATTGTTTTTTTTTTTGTTAGTGGCCAGTTTGAAATTTGAATAAACTTGTTTGATGCACTACATTTTAATTCACATAATGCTGACGGTTTTTCACGTTCCAAATTCAAATCACATTATTCCCTAGGGATCGCCCATATTACATTATCTCCCTAGGGACATAATTTGCGTACAGCCAAGGAGTGGAATTCCTTGCCGGAGTCTGTGTTTCCTGATAACTACAACTTAGGGGTCTTTAAGTCAAGAGTGAATAGGCTACTTCTAGGCAAGCGTGCTCCATCGTCGACCACATCATCGCTTACAATCAGGTGAGATGGTGGTCAAACGCGAGCCTATCATTAATGAAAAAAAATGACTTGCTTTAAGTGATGGTTGTATGACGTATAAAAGGGCATTATCGAGCAGGTGGTGTAAAAAAGACATTTAGATGAGAACCGTACTGTGCATCACACTAAAATTATAAAGAAGATAATTTGTATGTATGTGTTTATGTTTGTTCCTCCTTCGCGCTCAAACGGGTAAACGAACTTATATGTTTGGCACTAAGGTAGTGTCCTGGAATAGCACATGGGATGTTATTTGTCCTGGGAGTATATGTTCTCTTGGAATAATTTACTACTTTCGTGAGGCCGAAGTTATAATGCACCCATGCACGCCCAAGTGCGGGGGATATTATTGGATGATTTTCCCAACAAAAAAAAAGTTGGAGTTGTGAAAAAACAAAAAAAAAAGTTTGGTAATTTTTTATTATTTGTTGTTTAGATTGTATCACACTGATATTATATGCATACAACCATCACTTAAAGCAAGTCTTTATGTCCCTAGGGAGATAATGCAGTATGGGCGATCCTTAAGGAATAATGAGATTTGAATTTGGAACGTGAAAAACCATCAACATTATGTGAATTAAAATGTAGTGCATCAAACAAGTTTATGCAAAATTCACACTGGCCACTAAAAAAAAAAAAAACAGAATAAAACGGGTTACGGACGAGTTTGTAAAAAAAAGTAATGAACAAGCGGGAGCGTTATAATTTAAACTATAGAATCTTAGAGTTGGGAATTTTATTTGTTTCAAATCTCAAAACATGTTGAGTGATAGTTAAGATTAACTTGTAAATAATACTTATGTTTCTCTAATATATGATTTGTTTTACTAAATTGTTTTAATTATCTCACAGATGGTGTAAAAAGTAGAGTTTCCAACACGGGGATAAAGCTGTCTTTGTCTTGGGCGGCTTAAATTCCTCACTTCACTCAGGTTTCTTTATTAACTCCCTCGTAATGCTCGGGAGTTAATTATATAAATCCCTCACTGACGTTCGGGATTAAAATTAACAACCTTCGTTTCGTTCGGAATTCAACATGCCGCCCGCGACTTAAAGACACTGCTTTATCCCCTAGTCACATAATCTACTATTTCTGTCGGGAAATACACAGTTTCTATAAGATAGACCATTGGTTCCGGGTCTGGGTGATATGTATATGAATGTACCCAAAACATAAAAGTATTTTTTTACACCACCTGCTCGATAATGACCTTTTATACGAGTATGTCATCACTTAAAGCAAGTCATTCTGTCCCTAGGGAGATAATGTAGTAAGGGCAATCCTTAGGGAATATTGAGATTTGAATTTAGAACGTCAAAAACATTCAGTGAATTAAAATGTACGTGCATCAAACAAGTTTATTCAAAGATCAAACTGGTCACTAACAAAAAAAAAAATCATAATGTGGCTAATGACGAGTCTTTTAAAAAAAAGTAATGAAAGCGCGGGAACGTTAGGTACAGAAAATTAAAACTTGATAGATCATAAAGAAGTGAATTTTGTTTGTTTCAAATCTCCTAATATGTCGAGTGGTAGTTAAGATTAACTTGTAAATAATACTTATGTTTCTCTAATAGGTAGGGATATATTTTTTTTAGTAAATTTTCTTTTAATTATCTCAACTCCCTCGGAATGCTCGGGAGTTATTTGTATAAATCCCTCACTGCTGTTTGGGAAAAAAACTTCAACCTTCGTTTTGTTCGGAATTCAACATGCCACCCGCGACTTAAAGACACTGCTTTATCCCCTAGTCACATAATCTACTATTACATTTGAAAATCTTCCGTCGCAGTGTTTGTTATCAAACTCCTCTAAAACGGCGTGACCGATTTTTTTGAAATTTTTGTGGTAGGTCTGAGAATAGGTCGTAAAATATTTTTCACGAAATGTTTTAATTGTGACATTTCTTTGATAAATTCAAATTCAATTCAATTCAAATTATAATACAAAAACACAAAGTACACTCAGGCGTCGAAATACTCCTCCACATCGCTGTCATCCGGGAATGTGCCCAGAAGACAGCATTGCCACGTTGAATGACAATGCTAATTCTTTGGGCGAAGAACAAGCCGATCAGTCGGCGTGAAATTTCCTTAAGAAGGAGACGCATACTCTGACCACATGACCCAAGCGTTTCGACCCCAAACGGCTCAAAACTCTAATTACCAATAACGTTACAGTATTTGCGCCGTTTAAGGGTCTCTAATATTTAAGTTTAATATGTAAGAGTGTGTTAACAATTTGTAAAATAAAGAATTCAAATTCAAAATATTTTTATTTCACATAGGTCTACGTAGGGGCACTTATAAAACGTCAGAAGCTAGTGCACGGTTCCAAATTGGTCGTTTCCTATGGAGAAGAACCGGCAAGAAACTCCATGGTTACTCTTAAAAAAAAAGTGGTTGATATTGCAATATTTCCATATTACAGTATAAATAGATATTACGTAAACAGTGTAGACCAGTCAATATTGTACCCAAAAGCACAATAAAAATAATCATTATAAAAAGTGAGTCGTCGTCATTACAACGACTCACTTTTTTTAGGAATAGGCGATCCCTGAGGTCTACCTACCATGAACTCTTAACGCGAACCATTTGACGACATAAATTGAATTGTTAAAGGGATGGAGCTTTATAGGGTGTATAGCTTCATCTTTCTTTTTCGTTCGCACGCCTGAAATTTTAACAGGTCATGGTAAGGCTCTTGTTCTGTTCACTTTTGCTTTAAAACTGACTATCTAAAGTCATTATTTTCTTTGGAAACCCCAGACAACCAGGCATACGGCGATGCACCACCAGTACATGGTGGACATCTCACCTATACGCACAAAACGTTTTGGGAACACATTCATTGTGCGTACAGCTAAGGAGTGGAATTCCTTGCCGGTATCTGTGTTTCCTGATGGCTACAACCTGGAAATCTTTAAGTCAAGAGTAAAGGTTGCTTCTAGGTAAGCGCGCTCCATCGTCGACCGCATCGTCGCTTTCCATCAGGTGAGATAGCGGTCAAGCGCGAACTTATCAAGAGTAAACAAATGACAAAATATGTGATGACTTAAAGTATTTAACACTACATCCTACGGTCTTTTTAACAAACAAATGTGAGGTCAGAAAAATGGAAAGTTACTTACGTGTTTCCTTATCTTCAAATGGGTAATTTTTAAATAAATAATCAATTTGTCATGAATCGCGGTTTTTACCAACGCATAGTTTTCCCAGAAGATGTTTGGTAATAACTTTACCACGGAGTAGCCTTGAAATAGTTTTTTTATTTGATGAAGCCCTTTAGGCTTAGTCACTTGTGTGACGTCAGCTTTTAGGAATGTTGTACGACAGTAGAGTAGAATGCTAGTACGTTACAGTCAAAGGAAAAGTCTACAAAATGCGGTCTTTCGGTTCGAAACATTCGGCACCGTCGTAGGTTAAAGCCGGACGCTCTAACCTCCGAATCAAAAATCAGAAACGTTTATTTCAAATAGACCAATTACAGGCACTTTTGAATTGTCAAAATTTCGGTCAGTCAAAAAAAAAACAAGTGAAGCTAAATTGCACGTTCCAAAGCGTAGATCTCTATGGAGAAGAATGTGCATGGACACTCTTTTAAATCATATTATGAGTTACATAAGTCTTGGGTACATATTTCTTGTCGCTTCTAATATGTGAGCACAATGTAGATAAGTAATAATAATTTAAAAAATACGAATTAAAAAATAGTCTCAACTGACGGCACCCGTTCACGAGCATGACGAGTGTATCAGCCCCACTCAGCTCAACCATTTTGAAGGGAACCGAATGACCCAATAATAACACGTGCCACCATCAGGACATTTGAGTGAGCATGACAAAGTCTCAACTGCCATGCTCGTAATGTCAAACAAGTTGTAACCTAATAAAAATGCTCCATGGTACGTCATATTCACAAAACTTGAAAAAAAAAGTGCTTCTACATTATACAATGCTATTTTTTCCAAATACAAAGCAACAATACAAAGAGGGGAATAGTATCTCTTCCAATATTTATAAATACCTATATAAAAAAAAAAACTATTTTGAAGGTAAAAGTGGCTGTGGCTGTGGAGCAGGATGTTGGCCCCTAAAAAAACTCATGCCACAAAAAAGCGCACGACAGAGGTGAAGATACTGAGATAGGCAGGAGGTGTCACTTTCAATGACGGAGTTAAAAACGAACCTATTCGTGGAAGTTTTAAGACCCACCCAATTTATATTAATTTGGGCTTTGTCGCTTAGTAACCACATCGCCCAGAACAGAAAACCCAAAAATTTTTTCCTGTACTGGGCGAACTTATGACGAACTCAAATAAGGTTTTAGCTTTGTTGAGCTCAGGAGAAGCGAGGATTGTATTACAAGTTCCAATTTCATAAGTTTTACAGCACGTATAAACAATGATACTCGTATTTTCATTCCGGATATTTAGTTTTTTACATTACCATTCTAGAAATAACGAACCAACCTATTTTTTGAAGGTGGAAAATCATCTAATTATCCCCCGCTCTGGATACAGCAAAATGATGTGTCCGACTTTTCAAACTCAAACTCAAAATGGCTTACCATGGGCCCTTATAAAACGCATGGTTATAAATGGTCGTTTCCTATGGAGAAGAAGCCGACAAGAAACTCCATAAAGACCCAGGTTGGTTTTATTCGGTAAAAGTCTAACCGTCTCGCTCCACCATGGAGCGTGAAAAGCGTCGACTACTAGGAAGAAGTAATTTTCCAACCTCGAATGAAAATAGATGTGACGTGATCTGCAACGCTGTTTCTCAACCGTGACCTTCAGTCATTTTGTCGTGTTATCCCATAATTATCAAATTGCTTAAAGATAATCTGCTATAATATATTTCATTACTAGCTTTTGCCCGCAGCTTCGCCCGCGTACATAAAATATAGCCTATGTCACTTAAGAATAAAGCAGCTTTCTAAGAATGAAAAATTTTTAGCAATCGGGCCAGTACTTTCAGAGATTACCTGCTACAAACGAAAAAATTAACTTTACCTCTTTATAATATTAGTCTAGATAAAAATTAAATATTAATCGATAACACTTAGATAATGATTTAATCTTTAACACTTTAATCGAGTGCTTTCAAGATGATTATAAAGAAAACGGAAGGCTATAAAGACTGCCTAGTCATCATTGGTCATTCATCTTTGATTTTAGCAATCATCTTCTATGTACATATTACTCTAAAATTGTATGGGTCATGGTCTTCTTTACATTAGTCAAGCCACGATGTCATTACACAAACAATAAAGTCTAAAAGCTTAATCAATCAAAATTTTCAAAAGGTATTTGCTTCACAGGTACTGCTAGGAGCGGCACTAAATGAGGATTGTTTATTTTATTAATAACTAATTTTAACTTACCAGGGCTGCAGAGAGACCTCAAAGTAATGTGTGGATTGAGTCCTTGTGAATCTATAGGTATTGTAATAACGAAAATTGATTGTTTTCTAATGTCAAGCTGTTATGCGGAAATAATACTGTTTCTCTTCATTCTAGTAATTTATTTTGTTAACGTCTCATTTATTGATAGTTGTAATTTATTTTTTTTTGTTCTTTTTTTTTTATAATGTGAATGTGAGAACACTCCGTGAATTCTTAGATTACTTGCTTACGACTCACTTTTTATTATGATTATCTTTATTGTACTTTTGAGTACAATATTGACTGGTCTACACTGTCCTTAAGTAATATTATCTACTAATACTGTAATATGGAAATATTTTAAGAAAAACATATTTTTTTTAAAGAGTAACCATGGAGTTTCTTGCCGGTTCTTCTCCATAGGAAACGACCATTTTGGGACCGTGCATTAGCTTCTGACGTTTTATAAGTGCCCATGTAGGCCTATGATATTAAAACATTTGATTTTTTTTTCATATAATAATAACATGTAGTGCTTCTAATAATATAAGTAATCATTTAGAGCACAACAATCTTTCACTACATTTTCGACGTCACAGTAATATAATTCCTATAGGTAGGTAATTTAATTTGATCTATTACGACTACCATAGCATAGAATCCCGGGTGTCACCATTGCGTGGACCGCCCGGAGGACTCGGTGGAGGTGTGCCCCGCTTGGGAAGAGCAACGCCGTGTTTTCGTAGGGGCGATCGGCGGCGGTGATCTCTTGCACCGGGCCTTGGTACAGGCCATGGTCCGGAGCGAGGAGGAGTGGCAAGCAGTCGCCTCCTTCTGCGAAGCAGTAATGCTAGCAAAGGAGGCGGCCGATCGCGTGAGGCAACGGTCCTCACGCCCCAACCGCCGCCGGGATTCTGATCCCGATTTCCGGCCACTGTAGGCGCGGGCTTGCGGCCGTTGAGCAATGGGTAGCTCACCGTCCGACCGTCCGGTAACCGTCCGGACCGAGCCCAAGTCGTAGATGGCGCATACTGTTTCACGCGCGCCTCAAGGAGATGTCAGCAACTGTAGGGTCCATCAGGGTCGAAGCCTATTGGGGCCAAGGGTCTGATTCTGAAAGGAAGACTCGGCCCTGGTACGAAAGGCAACGAAGGAACAAAAGTGGGTTTTTAGTCAGTAAAAGTTTGACACTATCTCTCGCTCCGCCCAAGAGCGGGAGATGTCATAAGATGATTTTTCCACCGAAAAAAAATATAGCATAGTATAATCAGTCTTATAATTTTCGCTCTACTGAGACCTCTTCTCTAGGAAAGAACATGGGCTGTTATCCACCACGTGAGCCCAGCGTAGTTGGTGGATGTCACGTCTTCAATATTTTCATTCTAGGACATGCCGGTTTCTTCACGATGTTTTTCCTTCACCGATTAACAATTTACCAATAGTCACGTTTTTGAAAGGTGAAAAATTAAAAACATAAATATTACCAAAACGTACACAAGATAACAAGGAAATTCAAAATAACTTTAATTTCGAAAGTCAGTGACAAAAAACAGAAAAATGAAAAAACCAGCAACTCGGCTTCCGTGGTTATAGTTATGCGGCTTTTTTTATTGTAAAAAAACATTTATTATAAATAGATTTAGACTCTAGGAGATTGTTACGAGATGCTGACGAAATCGAAGTAAACAAAATGAGCCACATCAATATTTTTGATAGTTGCTGTCCTTTACGATCGATCGTAGAAAGTTGTTGTTTTTTAACATTCTCTTTTCATTCTTTTCCGCTACCGTGATCATGTAAATAACTATTGTTTTTATTTTGCGCAATATTTATAATTTTTTTAATAGGTACACTATTTTTAGCGAAGATTCATCATCATCATCACTAACTGGGCTTAGGGTCAGCGTCCAGTCTAATCAGATACGGTTGTAAGGTATACAACCGTAAACACGAGTGTGTTTTACAATGAGCGACTGCTTATCAGACATTTAGGGTCGCCGCACACGGGCCACCGGCCACAACCACAAAACGACGCCACCAGCATATTTCCGATAGTTTTCATACATTTTATATAAATTTGCCGCAAACGTGTAAAATTCGCCCCCCCCCCTAAACGAAAATCTAAATTGTTTTTCTCCTGTTTATAATAGCAATGACGTGGACACTAAGGTGGCTGAATTTAACACGCTTATTTGATGTGCATGCCCCACTCAAAAAGGTCAGATTGAAGCATCTTCCGACTTGGTTAAAAACACAATGTCTAAAAGAGATAAGGCTAAGACACCGTACAAAAGAGATCCAACTGACGAGAACTGTTCTCAATACAAGAAACTGCGAAATCGCTGCGGTCGGATATGTAGGGATGCTAAAAGGCGCCATATCCATAATTCTATTCAAAACTTCAATACTGCACAAGTATGGCAATTTCTCAAATCACTTGGTATCGGTAAAGCTGTTCATGATAGCTCACCTGATATTGACCTCAGAAACGCAATTAATTTTTATTTCTCCAGATCTCCTGTTGTTCTGGATGACAACGTTAAAGCTTCCATTCTTAACAATATCTCTAAGCTTCCTCTGCCAACTTGTGCTTCATTCTCTTTTCAAACGGTTACAAAAGGGGATATTAAAACTATAACATCTACGAAAGTGGTGGGTGATGATGGTCTTCAACTCCAGATGCTTCTTCCTATCCTGAATGAACTCACTTCTGTCATCCTCTACATTATCAACTATTCCCTTTTCACTGGCTGCTTTCCTTCTGCGTTAAAGAAAGCGCATGTCTTACTTCTACCCAAAGTCTCTAATCCCTCGTCGGTGTCCCAGTTCCGTCCAATCTTCATACTCCCAATCCTGTCTAAAGTCCTTGAGAGTGTTGTCAATAATCAACTGTCTCATTTCCTATCCTCTAATGGCCTGCTGAGTTCTTACCAATCTGGTTTCTGTCCTGGTCACAACACTGTATCGGCAATAGTTAAGATAACTGACGACATCCGACTGGCCATGGAAAACCGACTTCTTACGGTATTGATTCTATTGGACTTTGGCAGCGCTTTTAATTCAGTTGATTTTGACATCCTCTTGGGAATCCTATCCTCTCTTAATATATCTCCTCCTGTAATTGCTTGGTTTAATTCTTATCTTCGTGGTCGCTCGCAGTCTGTTCGCTCAGGAGAGGCCTCCTCTGACTGGTGCGATCTGGCTGTGTGTGTTCCTCAGGGTGGCGTCCTTTCTCCTCTTCTTTTCTCTATTTTTATTAATGTTATCACAAAGGTCTTATCTTCACACTACCATCTCTATGAAGACGACTTGCAGCTTTATCGCCACTTTAAACCTGAAGATCTTCCTGACGCTATTGATGCCATCGATAATGATCTTAAAAATATCTGTCAATGGGCAAAATGTTTGGCCTTTTAGTAAATCCAACAAAGTCACAAGCTCTCATTATTGGTGGCAGATATTTCATAAATTTGTTGAGTAACCAGTCTCTCCCTCCAGTTTTGTACGATGGCGTCGCTATAGAATACTCTACAAAAGTTAAAAACTTAGATGTCTTCCTAGACTGTAACCTGTCCTGGAATGTCCACATTGCGGAAGTAAGCAGGAGGATATTTTGCTCGTTTCAGTCACTAAAACGTCTCCAGAAATTCCTGCCTTTCTCAACTAAAGTTACTCTTGCTCAGTCTCTTCTTCTACTAGGAACTTCTTGACAAGCTGGAGCGTCTGCAGAATCTGTATATCCGCTTCATTTTTGGCCTTCGAAAATACGACCATGTGGCGGAATTTCGAAGGCAATTGAAGTGGTTGCCTATACGGCAGCGTTGGGATTGCCACATTCTTTCTTGTCTCTTATCTATTTTTCATAATCCCAACTCTCCCTTGTATCTTCGTGAACGCTTTGAGTATCTTGTTCCGAGAGGAAGGTTTTGTCGCTCATAATCCTCTCTTCTCCTTCGTTTTCCTCCCCATTCCTCTAGATGGTACAGTGGATCATTCACTGTTCAAGCTGTGCGCCTTTGGAATTTTCTTCCGCAAACATTAAGGGCTAGCCTCTCGTTGGAGGTCTTCAGGGGAAGAATTAGGGAACATTTCATGTCAACATGACATAGGTTTTATTTGTTGTATATAGTATTTTTATACGTATTGTGTGCTGTGCACGTATTTGTGTGGTTTATTTTAGATCTGATCTGTTTTTTTTTTTTAACTTAGATTTTTGTTGTGCATTTGTTTCAGTTATCCTATAAATAAAATTTCTTACAAATATATTAAGGTTTGCTGTAAAAAAAACAAAACAATTGTGGATTAAGCTCGCCTTTGTACATCAGCTGTCCAATTATTTAATAATTTGTTATTTTATGTACAATAAAGAATATAAGAATAAGAACTTTGAGTCTAACTATGTAACCTGAATTTTCGAATTCATAACATAATTCAAAACAGTGTCTCTGGATTTTTTGCATATTCTTCGCCATAGAGATCTTCGCTTTGGTATTTGAAATTTGCTTCATTTTTCTGACTTACCAACAAGTTAAAAGTGGCTGTAATTGACCTATTTGAAATAAAAACTTTGAGTCTAAAACTTGTCGCTCAAAAACATTTTGAGCCCACGACAGACATTTGCCGAATATATTTCAATCTTTGCTACCATAAAAATACCAACAGAAAAAAAATTGGTGCTACAAAAAAAAAAACAAGTTTACAAAAATATTTCATTACTTATAAAGACCTTCGAAAACAATAGCGGTTATCCAAATCCACTCATAGAGGTGCTCATCAAATTGATTAGCCATGAACTCTAACAGAAGGTCAAAAAGACGCAACATGCCGACTCATCCTGACTCTTATTTTTCACTCGCTAAATACTTGAAAACACTGAACTGACTAGGTGAAGGCCGCTCTGCCACTTTCATCATAATTGTCACGATAAGTCATTCTATATAATTAGGTGAACAAACTGACGGTTCTGCAGCGCCATTATGAAACATTGTTTAGGCCTAGAAACCTGTTGTTGCTTTTTTTTCAATATATTTCAATTTAATTCCACGTAATTCAATTCAATTTAAATTTAATAATTTTATTTATAATTATGTACCTTACCTATACTACATTTATTAGAGAGTGAATACGTTACTTCTAGGCAAGCCTGGTCCATTCTCGACCACATCGAAGTCCAAGGCGTGCGAAGAGGCTAATTGGGGATCTAGATTTGGTTAAGTCCAATCTACAAAACCTCGAGCACAAGCGCAGGGTAGCCAGCCTATCGGTTGCATTTGGGAGTGTGCGCGGGAATTGCATGACTTGATTCCGGCATCTCCTTTCTACCAACGAACAACCCGACGTACGGCGAGTATCCACCCTTACGTTGTTGAAACTTCAACGAGCGTTTCGCTTCGTCGTTTATACCGCGTAAATCGAAGGACTGGAACAATTTGCCTGCTGCGGTCTTCCCGTCCAATTATAATTTAGGTGTCTTCAAGGCTAGAGTGAATGGGTTCTTAATAAACTAGTGCGCCTCACCATCAATGATTGCATCGCTGCTTACCATCAGGTGGGATCGTAGTCAAGCACTGGTTTATATCAATTAAAAAAAAAAAACATCGTCGCTTACCATCAGGTGAGATAGTGGTCAAACGAGAGTCTATTTATAATTAAAAAAAAGCTCGGTACAATAAACATTACCACCCTATGCTAATGTTTCCACTGCTGAGATATAACTTGTCTTTATAGAATTGAAAAGAGCCTTTAATGTATTCAAAATACATTTCCGAAAAAATGACCAGACTCAAAAGACCTTAAGCCCTCCTCTAGCAAAAGAGCTTCTAGCAAAAGAGCTTCTAGCAAAAGAGCTTCTAGCAAAAGAGCTTCTAGCAAAAGGCCAATATTTTTATTAAATATATATTTTGTTTGTTATGAATGTTATATTTATATACGTCAAAGCAGTTCATTAGGCACACAAAAAAAAATATGCTCAAACTAAAATAACATGTCATCCCACTAGTTTTTTTAAGAAGATTTAAGTCGCAAAAAAAAAAATTAATACTGATTCCTTACCACTAGAATATCAATTAACACCATATATTATTCAAATTAGGTACGAATACGTTTCCTCTTTGATTGATATACATAAAATTTCGCATTTCATACTTCCTGGTATGACGAAGTAAAAACCTATAATGGTAAAAAAAAAACATTTTTATTCATGTGAATAACAGATCAAGAAATGAGTCAGTAAGGAGCGCCTAAAATATTGACATCACTCGTATGAACGCAATGTGAACCTTCACCTTTTGGTTTAGTCCCATCTTAGCAACCATTTTTTTCTTTTGGCCTCAGGGCGTCGCTTCCGCGGACAAGTACCACAGGATACACGGGTAGTTTGAAAGGCAAAGAAGGAACAGGAGTGGGTTTTTAGTCAGTAAAAGTCTGACACTATCTCCCGATCCGCCCAAGAGCGGGATTTGTCATTAGATGATTTTCCCAACTGAAAAAAGAAAAAAAAGTACCACAGGACAGCACCAAGATAATAGAAGTGAAGTGAAGTGATACTAACATAGTCTTAAATCATGTTCACTAACAAAATGATATAATATAAGTAGTTATGTATGTTAGTTTTTATTGTATTTATGATATGGGTATTGTTACCTGAAATAAGTTGATTATGGCAAAGTCAAAGGAGGGTTATAAATTTGACAGGTTGTGTATGTCTGTATGTATGTGTGTGTGTATGTTCATCTTTTTCCTTATAGCTCCTAAACCACTAATCGGAAACTCGACAAATGCGGTATCCTTAGAACCGTCTTAATCGTCCGCTGAACACAGGCTACGTGACATGTCACGAAGCTCAATCTGGCGCTCTCTAGCGGATAAAAAGTATTGTGTTAAAAAAATTATAAATACGCTGTGTTTGGTATCATTTGAAAAGGCTTTACATGTCCAAAATATTGATCTAATTTAAAATTACGCCCTCTAGTGGACAAAAGGTCATGTGTATAAAATACACCATGTTTTATATCATTTGTAAGGTGTTCACTTGTACTTATCGAAATTATCAAAATTCAATGTGGCACCCTCGAAAGGTCAAAAAATTCGATGTCAATAACACCAAATTAGTCTAAATAAAAACAAAAAAAACGACGCTGAAAAAGTATGAAACAAAATTTTCAGGATTCTGAAATAAACAAGGTTACTGGAGAAACAAGAATAGAATAAAAAGAAAAGCCATACGTTATATATTTGTCGTAGTCGGGTTTTTATTATTAATTTATTTATTTTGCCTTCAAAAATTCCCATCTTGGCAATCTGTCATAAATGATTGTCAAGTAAAACATGCCAATACCATATCACACTTCCGCTCAATATAACTCAAAAAATGTTGAAGAAATTTTTGGTTTTAAACTTATTATTTTTAGAATTCGTCATACTTAACACTCAGACAGTTTGTTATTCATTATTTTCCCACAGATATCCATTTTCTATGTTTTTTTTTATAGTCATGAATAAATACGTTTTACACATACGGTGTTTAAAATTTCATGAATGTATGAAAATTTCGTGTCACAGTGTATATCACTGAACCTGGCTTTTTGGAGTCATAAGTGGACTGGTTACCAGGAACTATCGTTAAGACTATGGACCCTGCCTGAACAATGTTATTAATTTTCCTGGATAAAAAGGCAGGGGGTGACTTACTTTACTTACACCAAATAAATGGGCCCCCAAAAATGGTCGATAGCACGAATTGACATAGCAACAAGAGGGCAGTATATCCTGAGGTGCTTGAGGAGTGGAGAGGTATACCACGGCTATCAGGGCAATAGATAGAATAGATCCCTACCAGCACCTTACTGAATTATACATCCTTCTCCCGAGCACGTTTGCTCTTGCGAATCTCCACTCAAGCCAGCCAATAAAGGCAAGAGAGAGGTGGGAGATCTGTTCCTCGTCAGTGTTCACTACGGCCGGCCAATAAAGGCTAGCCGGAGATGAAGTACAACAGTTCTCCCAGGAGATCGGGTTCGTTGGGTCGCTAATGCCCAACATTTCGCCACAAAATATTATTATTATATTATTATACAAAAATATTCCTAGTCTAAGGCAATTGTTAAATTTAAAAATAAAAAAACTATGACCTAATCAGAAAAATACTTGGCACCTAGTATTATTAATAGAGCTTTATGTTGAATCTGATTGATGTTATCCATTAATCTTAGCATGTACTTGGCAATGTGCAATATTTCACACTATATTTTCCTGGATCATAAACTAAAATAAAGAAGTAAATAACAAGTTCATAATATGCAAATTAAAAGTCCAGTCAGGTACGACTATACACTTATATCTACTGCATTATTGAGAAAGAGTGTTATGTGTATGGCTCCTATTGTTTATAACCATGTACCAAAAATTATTAAAGAGCAACCATTAATAAGATTTAAAAAGTACCTTAAAGAATTACTAGTAAAAAAATGTTATTACTCTGTATCGGATTTCATAAATGATAAATCTTTTTAATTTAAATGTTTATGTAGCATTCAGTAATGAAATAATTCTATTGTAGTACCTAGTTATAAGTTTTTTAAATTGTATTAATTACCTACATTCTACGCAAATAAATAAATCTATCTATCTACACATTAATCTTGAGTATAAAAATCCATAGTGAGGAATTAATATGCTAACATGATTTCTGGAATTTCAACTATAGAATTAAAGATCACGAAATCACCGCGAAAGCAGCAATTGAAACGCCGTACATACTTAAAAAAGTTCCTTCGTACCTTCGCTTCAAGTACTGCACCATTCTTAATGTTACACCCACCATTCTTCCAGTATGGAGCATATCTGGTGATCTGGGTACGCCGCAATCGTGGCGGTAGGTAAGTCTCCTCTTTGAGGAGTGTCCTCACTTTCCGCCTGACGTAAGTTTTCACTGGACATGGGCAGTTCGGAAAGTTCATGTTTCGGAATCAGGTAGGAAAAAACGCAAGGGTGTCACTATTGTGCGAATCCCTCAGAGGACATGGTGGAGCATACTGTGGAAGTCTAACACGCTGGGGTGGAGCGCCGCCGTGTCCTCGCGGAGGTGTTCAGCGGCAGCAACCTCTCGCGTCTGAATCTGGTTCAGGCCATGGTCAGGAGCGCGAGGGAATAGGAAACAGCTGGCTCTTTCTTTGAACTAGTAGTGCGAGTAAAGGAGATGGCTGCAAACGTCAGGTGACGGACATCCTCTCGTCTTAGCTGCCGCTGAACAAGATGCTCCGGGCGTCTGTAGTCGTAAGGTGATTACCGGCCACCTTAGGCGCAAGCTTGCGGACGACGACTAATTTGTAGCGGCCGTAAGGACCAAACCCGAGACGACGGCGATTAGTGGTTCTCGGGCGCCTCAAAATGATATCAGCAAAACTGATGCCTGCTAGGGCTGTGAGACACCGGTGGGGTTTAGTCAGTAAAAGTCTGACACGCCCTCTTGCTTCACCCTAGAGCAGGAGAAGTCATATGCGTATACTGATATCATATTTCCAGTAAAACCATGATTCTTGCACAATCTCTAGGTAAAAGGCAAGATAAATAACGTTTAGTTGCTGTAGAAACCTTGGTTTCTATAATCAAAATATCAAAATTCATCGATCAAGAAATAAATGAGAAAAACAAAACGTCAAAAGTAAGACACCAATTTAAAAAAAGATTATATTAGTTTTTAAGTTTTTTTTTTCAGCCAGTCTTTTAAAGAAGTTGACTATAAAAATATTAAAAAAAAAATCTTTTTAATCCTTTTTATTTCGATATATATAATATATCATGTGTACTTTAAGTACAGAGGGAGAGGGAGTACATATTAGGCAGTTTTAAAGTTACTCCGATATCTGTTAAAGGCAAAGAGAAGCGGTAGTATGATCACGTGCAAAGACGCATTATAGATGATCCTCATCATCATCTTCCTGCCCTTGTCCCGTGTTATTTGGGGTCGGCGCAACATGTTTTTTTCTTCCATTCTGCCCTGTCACTCGTCATACTATCACTAACTTCCTTTTCTTTCATATCACTCTTCACACAATCCATCCATCTTTTCTTTGGTCTCCCTCTCCCTCTCCATCCATCCACATGTAAACTCATAACTCTTTTAGTAACATGCGTTTCATCCCTCCTCTTCACATGACCATACCAAGACAAACGATTCCCTTTCAACTTTTCAGTCACTGGCGCCACTTTCAAACTTCCCCTAATATACTCATTTCTCACTTTATCCATTCTCGTCACACCACACATCCATCTTAACATTCTCATCTCCGCTACGTGCAATCTTTTTTCACCCGTCTTTATATATATATATTTTTTTTTTTTTTTTTTGTATTTTTGTCCCGTCGGCATTATAGATGATCCTAGGGTGGAAAACGAAGACAAGGAGGGCTGACCCCAAATAAATGGGATAAGGTTTAGCCAGAAGAACATCATGTGTACTTTAAAATTACTTTAATTTTAAAAGTGTGGTACTTCAATATTGTGTGTACGTTTATTAGTGTACTTGTTAAGTGAATCGCGATTTTTCTACTTCGAAGTTTTAGGTTCCATTGACTTTAATCCTAATTTTAAACTGTCGACAACCTAACATGCGTAACCATTAGCAATCAATGTGTTATACATATTAATTTATCTATTGTCTATAATATTAATTAGAAGTTTTAATTGTCGTTTCGTACGTGAAGATCATTGACCTTGGCCTTCGGGTCGACGCGGCGCGTGACTTGGTGCGTCTGCACATCGCGGGATCTGTGAAGTGTGAACACCATTTTGCATAACTGACACTTTACAAGGATGGAAGCGAAGTGCTATTGAAGAGTTAGGTTTCTACTTAGTTTTATTAGTACAGAATCAATTGAGTGAACTAAATAGCCCTTTTATTTACACCAATTTATAACTACTACATATTTACGAACAACTAAACAAATAATAACTTAATTATAAAAGAATTAAAGAATTAAAATTACTGTTTTCAGACTTATTCCTATATTTGTGCTTTAGGACCTTGCTTTATACCAAATTTCAGGATTCTGGCTAACGGGAAGTACCCTATGAATTTTAATTGGTGACGCGTTTTTTGCGACATAAATTACCGTATCTTTTTTTTTTCGTTAACTTAGAAATTTGATTTTTTCACAGCTTCAAGGAACCGCAGACTTAAATATATGGTTTTAATTTCAACTCGATAACTCCACGCGTTCCTGATAAAAAGTCTTGACAGACAGACAGATGGACGGACAACAAAGTGATCCCATATGGGTTCCGTTTTTCTTTTTAAGTTACGGAACCCTAAAAATAATAAAAAAAACTACTTACGTATTATGATTAATTTATATAATAATGATAGTGGAAGTACGTAATAGCATCGCATTGGCGTGAGCTGTTAGGGTGTTGTTACTAAAATTTTATATAAGTTAACATTTAACAAATAGTTAGTATTAATTGAAAATAATAATAATAATACACCACAAATTTTTGATTAGTACAAATAATTGAAGGCCTTATTAGAAAAGGTCTTGTTATTATTTAAGTAAAGTCTCAATAAATAATATTTATAAACAGCAAAGTTATTAGCGTTTGTTTATATCCCAAAATGTCACTCAATTTATGGAAATATTGTACAGGCTATTGATTATGAATGAATGAATGACGATCAAAATGGAAAAGCACTGCAACGCAATAATTAATTGCATAGTAGCAATTGTTATGTACCTATGATTGATTCAATTATGAATTTACCAATTTTGACAAATTTTCGTGGACAATTTTGGGTTTTTTTTTTTACTTTTGAGTACAAAAATATGATCAGTAACGGATACAGTTAGAGCCTCACTTTTTTTGTACTAGTTAAAAAATAGTAGTATACACAAACGCGTATAAAGAATTTATTGAGCATTAAAAAAATTATACCGATCGTTATCAATAACAAAACTGCACAGAACGCTGACAGTATTACCACGTTGAATAGCAATGCTATTATTGATATTTGTTGGTAAAAAAGTCCAATCTTTTGGTCACGTGAAAAGTCTATTTAATATTCAAAATAATTAACCTAAAAAACTAAAATAATGGACCAAAAAGTCAATGCATCGAAGATGTCGACAATACCTACTTATATTGGTGGTATCAACTATTACCTAAGTATGCTGAATCCAATGCATGAATGTATTTAATTTAAACCCTACACACCCCCCCACCAACTGTGTTCCCACGTTGTCGTCGTGGTGGGGCTTGCGTGTCTCTGTGATCTTGAGGGCTATGCCGGTAGAGCTACTCATGCCGGAAGGCCTCAAGTGAGAGACCAGACCAAGAGGAACACACAGGCGGAGTCCAGACGGACCGCCACGGAGGGTGCGCTGTCCAGAAGCATCGGCACCAACAGCTGTTGGTGTTTTTGGACAGTGGTTTCGGGAGAGTGGGTTCGCCTCGGGTACGCGTCTGTTTATCAGACGTGACCAAGATGGCGAACGTGGTTATTGGGGACCCCACCCCACAAAAAAGGCAAAGCTGAGTTCAGCACTATCATGGACGCACATCTTAAAAAGTTATTACCCCAGGAGGGTACCGCCTGCATCGCAGGAGGAGAATCCCTCACCAAGCAGAGCTTGGTCTGCCCCTCGTACTCTGGGGGGGGCAAAGAGTGCGCCAGATCCCACAAGGATCTGTTACCGTCCTTCGTGGACGCAGAGAGCCAGGGTGGCTCACTCTCCGGTAGCGTGGAGTCCCTGGGACCAGTTCCCAGCACGTCCGCTGCGCCGGTGGGTCCTGCAGAGGCCGGCAGGAGCTTCGGCCTCAGGGAAGTGAGCGGAGACGCGGCGTCGGACTCCGATGCCGCGTCTTCGCCCAACTCAGAGAGAATGGAGGTGGAAGAGTTCACCTCCAGGAGGACGACCCAGTTCCTCAAACGCCCCATCTTGGGGGATGGCCGGAGGACTTCCTCCGATGACGAACTGGGTGCATCGGCCCGCAAAATCTCCACCGCTATACGGGGTGCGGGCCGAAAGACGAGAAAGGGGAGCTGGCGCACCAACGAGGAAGTGACCCGGCGATCCCTCAAAATCGCCAGGGAGGGGCACCAACCCGGGGCACCCAGTGGTCAGGCCGGCCCTTCGGAGCCGGAGCCTTCAGGCAGTGAGCCAGAAGGCATGGAGGAGGCGCTGACCAAGTTCACGGAGATCGTGGCAGCTGCCATAACAGGCGTGGCCAAGAAGAGGGAGAAGGTCTCCAAGAGGCGATCCATCGCCCAGGCCACGACCTCAATAACCGAGGCACTGGGGATCGTCCTGGAGCCGTTCAAAAAATCCCTCAACAAGAGGATTGAGCGGCTCGAGGCGGACCTAGCCGGTCTCCGTGGAACTGGCCCCCAGGTAGCGCCAAAAGGGGGACGCAGGCAAGGGCAAGATCAGTCGCAGCCCCTGCCCCAGCCAGAGAATGAGGTGCTGACCCTGCTGCGGCAAGAGCTGGCTGCCTTCCGGCAGCAGCAGCGGGAGCAGCAGCAGCAGTTCCAAGAGCGGGTCCAGCGGCAGTTCGCTGTCCTGGAGGGCATTGTGCTGCGCCCCCCGCTTGCGGCCTCCGGCCAGAAGAGGGCGGTGACGTACGCCGCCGCCGCCGCGGCCGCGGCTGCTGCGCCCAAGGCGGGCCCGTCGGGGCAAGTTGGGCGCGGGGCCGTGTTGTCGGAGCCTGCGAGGCCGGCCCCAGCGACCAAGCAGCGGCAGCGGCAGGAGAAGACTGCTCCTTCCCCGAAGGGTGGGGCGGCCAATGCTGCTAAATCAGCAGGAGCTCCTGTTGCGGCGGCGACTAGGCCGCGTCTATCTGAAATGCCCCCGGTTGGCGCCGAATGGACGGTTGTCGGCGCCAGCAGGAAGGCGGGCAAGGCAGCTAGAGCGGCGAAAAAGCGCGAGCGGCGACAGCAGCGTAGGAAGCGGGCCATGGCAGCCAGACTTCGCGCCCCGAATTCCGCAGCTGTAGTGATTACACTACAGCCAGCTGCGGAAAAGAAGGGCGTGAACTATGACATGGTCATGGCAAAGGCGAAGCAGGCGGTGGTGGAGCACCTCGACGAATTCGGAGCCTCTGAAGGCTTTCGAATGAGGCGCACCGCAACCGGGGCCCGAATATTGGAGGTCCCTGGTGCGGACAGTGGCTCTGCCGCGGACGCCCTGGCCGCAAGGATCAGAGCGTCCCTGGACGTCGAGGAGGTCCGAGTGTCCAGGCCCACAAAGTGCATAGACATGCGCATCATGGGCCTGGATGACTCCGTTAGGGTGGATGAGGTGGTGGCCGCCGTCGTCAGGACGGGAGGGTGCCAGGCCGATCAAGTGCGAGCGGGTACCATCCGTGCTGACAGCACGGGCATGCGAGCCGTTACGGTTAGCTGCCCCGTGTCGGCGGCCAAAGCCATCACGGGCGAAGGCCGAAGGCTTTTGGTGGGCTGGGTCTCCGCGCAGGTAAAACTGCTGGAGCCCAGACCTCTGCGGTGCTGCCGCTGTCACGTAGGGCACCACGTGGGGGCCTATTGCGCCGCGGAGGTGGACCGCAGTGACCGCTGCTACCAGTGCGGTCAGGCTGGTCACAAGGCCGTTGAATGCCGTGCAACGCCGCACTGCTACGCATGTGCGGCGGCAGGCAAGCCGGCCGACCACCGGGCTGGGAGCAGGTCCTGCGACCCCCCCGCCAAGGCCAAGGGCAAGGTTCGGAGGCCCATCCACCCGGACGTACTCACCGCCGCAGCCACCTCCTTGGCTGCCGCCGCTGTCGCCGCCGCACCCGCCGCGGTGGGGTCCTCACGGGGGGCTCGGGAGGAGACTGTAATGGACTGTCACTAGTGACTCCATTGCGTCTCCTCCAGGCGAACATCAACCACTGCGCCCCCGCTCAGGATCTGTTGCTCCAGAGCATGGCGCAGTGGTCGATCAATATCGCCGTGGTCTCCGAGCCGTACTATGTCCTGCCCAGGGGAGACTGGGTGCGGGACCTGGACGGCTCGGTGACCCTAATTTCGTCGGCCGCCGCCGGTACCCCTACCCTTGAGGCTATCACGAGGGGACGGGGTTGCGTGGCAGCACGGTTCGGGGACATTGCAGTGGTGGGCGTCTACCTGTCCCCGAACAGATCTCTCGGTGAACTTCACATCTCCCTAATGGAGCTGAAAGCCGTCGTCGCTGGGTTTGGTTCCCTTCCCGTGGTCGTGTGCGGGGACTTCAATGCCAAGAACTTGGCTTGGGGTTCCCGGTTCACGAACCAGCGGGGTCGGATGGTGGAGGACTGGGCTCTGGAGACAGGCCTGGTCGTCCTAAACCGGGGTTCTGTCCCCACGTGTGTGCGGATGCGGGGTGACTCAGTGGTGGACATCTCGTTCGCCAGCCCCGCTCTGTCGCCGCGTGTCGTCGACTGGCGTGTTATGGAGGAGGTGGAGACGTACTCAGACCACCGGTACATCCGGTTTGACGTCTCCGCCCAAACCTCGACCGCGCCGGTCCGACAGAACCCTTGTGGTCCGCGGTGGGCGCTGAGGCAGATGGACCGGGAGCTCCTCCTGGAAGCCGCGACGGTACAGGCCTGGGTGCAAGCACCGGACAGGCCTGTTGACATCGACGTCGAGGCAGAGTGGTTCCGGGAGGCCGTGTCGCAAATCTGCGACGCGGCAATGCCCCGAGTCCATCCAGGACGTGCTCGGCGCCAGGTATACTGGTGGTCGCCGGAGATTGCGGCACTGCGCAATGCATGCAATATCGCGCGACGCCGGTATGCCAGATACCGCAGGCGCCGTATCCGTCCACCGGATGCGGAGGCCAGAGAGGCGGAGCTGTACGAGGGATACAGAGAGGCAAAGCGCACCCTCCGAGCGGAGATAAGGCGGGCCAAACTCGAGGCCCGCAACGTGTGGCTGGGGACTCTGAACGGGGACCCATGGGGACGCCCCTACAAGGTGGTGCGGGACAAGCTCCGCCCCTGGGCTCCCCCGCTAACGCAGAGTCTCCGGCCTCAGCTTGTGGAGGGTGTGGTGAGCACTCTGTTCCCCACGCGAGGGGAACACTCTCCCCCGCCCATGGCTCCGCCACCAGCGGTGTCCGACGCGGACCACGATGGCGACGACGACGACAACGCTCCAGAGGTGACCGAGGTAGAGATGAGAGTGGTGGTACGAAGGCTGAGTGCCAAAAATACCGCCCCAGGACCCGATGGCTTGCCTGGGAAGGCCTGGGTCCTGGCCATGGAGGCTCTCGGGCCTCGACTAAGAGGGCTCTTCAGCGCATGCATGGAGAGGGGCCAGTTCCCACTTCGCTGGAAGACTGGGAAACTGGTCCTCATCGCGAAGCCGGGGCGCCCTGCGGACTCTCCGTCCGCGTACCGGCCCATTGTGCTGCTCGACGAGGTGGGCAAGCTCTTTGAAAGAGTAATTGCAGACCGCCTTGTCGCGCACCTAACACGGGTGGGGCCGGATCTGGCGGACGGCCAGTTTGGTTTTCGCAGGAGGCGCTCCACGGTGGACGCCATCATGCGCGTGCGAGCCCTCACGACGGGGGATGCGGTGGCCCAGGGCAGGTGTGTCGTGGCGGTGTTTCTGGACATCGCCAACGCCTTCAACTCCCTGCCTTGGAGTAGCATTAGGAGGGCACTCCGGTATCACCGGACGCCCGACTACCTCTGTCGTGTGGTCGAGGCGTACCTGTCGGACAGGTACATCATCTACCCTGGTCACCAGGGAGAGTGGGAACGCCGAGAGATGTCGTGCGGTGTTCCGCAGGGATCGGTACTAGGGCCGCCCTTGTGGAACATCGGATACGACTACGTGCTGCGCGGCGACCTCCCTGACGGGGTCAGCGTAGTCTGCTACGCAGACGACACGCTGGTCCTGGCGCGGGGAGAGTCGTACCAGGCGGCGGTCGAACTAGCGACACACGGGGTTGCGACAGTCGTGGGCAGGATCCAGGAGTTGGGACTCGAGGTGGCATTGCACAAGTCCGAGGCCATGTGCTTTCACGGTCCTCGGAACGCGCCACCACCGGGTTCCCAACTAACGGTAGGAGGAGTCCACATCGGCGTCGGGTCGACGATGAAGTACCTGGGACTCGTTCTCGACAGCCGATGGGATTTCGAGGAGCACTTCCGACGTCTGGCTCCCAAACTAAATCGGACTGGGGCTGCCCTCGGGCGGCTCCTGCCCAACCTGGGGGGTCCAGACGCCTCCTGCCGGAGGCTCTACGCAGGAATCGTTCGGTCCATGGCCCTTTATGGCGCACCGGTATGGGCGCCGGCGCTGCGGAAGCAGCCGGCGGCCCGGCTGAACGCATGCCAGAGGGTCATGGCCATACGGATGGTGCGAGGATACCGGACGATTTCCCGCGAAGCGGCGAGCCTCCTTGCTGGACAGCCACCATGGGATCTGGTAGCAACAGGCCTTGCTCACATGCACGATCTGCGCATGGAGATGCAACGCCGGGGCGAAACTCCGCTGCCGCGACAAGTCGCAGCATGGCGGACAGAGCTCTGGCGGGTTCTCATGGAGAAATGGCGACAGCGACTGTCGCGACCCAGTGCTGGGCACGCCACAATTATGGCGGTAAGTCCCCTCTTTGAGGCGTGGTTGGAAAGACCTCACGGCGTCCTCACCTTCCGCATGACGCAGGTTCTCACCGAACACGGTAAGTTCGGGAAGTTCCTGCACCGAATTCGTGCGGAAGAGACGCCCGGGTGTCGCCACTGTGCGGACCGCCCGGAGGACACGGTGGAGCACACGGTGGAGGTGTGCCCCGCTTGGGCAGAGCAACGCCGTGTCCTCGTGGGGGCGATCGGCGGCGGCGATCTCTCGCGCCGGGCCTTGGTACAGGCCATGGTCCGGAGCGAGGAAGAGTGGCAGGCGGTCGCCTCCTTCTGCGAAGCAGTAATGCTAGCAAAGGAGGCGGCCGATCGCGTGAGGCAACGGTCCTCACGCCCCAACCGCCGCCGGGATTCCGATCCCGATTTCCGGCCACCGTAGGCGAGGGCTTGCGGACGGCGAGCAATGGGTGGCTCGCCGTCCGATCGTCCGGTAACCGTCCGGACCAAGCCCAAGTCGTCGACGGCGCGTATTGTTCCACGCGCGCCTCATGGAGATGTCAGCAAATCGTAGGGGCCCAACAGGGTCGAAGCCTACTGGGGCCACGGGTAGTGTGAAAGCGAAACCCGGGGCCCTGGGACGAAGGCAAAGAAGGAACAGGAGTGGGTTTTTAGTCAGTAAAAGTCTGACACTACTTTCCGCTCCGCCCAAGAGCGGGATTTGTCATAAGATGATTTTCCCACCTAAAAAAAAAAAAAAAAAAACCCTACACACCCTCTCACACACTTACACTCACCCTTTTCACCTTATACATCCAGAGGACAGTTACACCTATTTTTACCGACTACGGAGGGTTATGATTTTGACAGGCTATGTATGTATTGAGTATGTTCATCTGTTCCCTCATAGTTCCTAATCTACCAATCGTAATTCGACATATGAGGTATCGTTAGAACCGTCTTCATTGTCCGCTGAACATAGGCTACTTGACGTGGCACAAAAGTCGACATGGCGCCCTCTAGCGGACAAAAAGTATGTGTTAAAAAATAAAAATGGAGATAAATACGCCGTGTTTGGTATCATTTGAAAGGGCTACATTTGTAAATTTCTAAAATATTGCTCAAATTTAAAGTGACGCCCTCTAGCGGAAAAAAAGTCATGTGTTAAGTTTAACACCAAAATTGTTTAAATAAAAATAAAGTAAAAAAACTAAAACCCGACTACGACAAAAAAAAAACGACGCTGAAAAAGTATGAAACAAGATTTTCATACTTCGAACAGAACAAAAAGAAAAACCGTAGTCACACGTTATTAAAGTGTTTCGGTTGGTACTTGGTACCTATAACGTGTGACTGCGGCTTTTCTTTCTGTTCTGTTCGAAGTATGAAAATCTTGTTTCATACTTTTTCAGCGTCGTTTTTTTTTTGTCGTAGTCGGGTTTTAGTTTTTTTACTTTATTTTTTTACAACTAGTTTTTTATTTTATTTTAATTTTGTGCTTTTTTCTTTACTTTTGTTTATAATTCCTAAACTTAATTGAATACTAACATTGATACCATTTGCTCACAAGCTAATACTCGAAGACCCAGTTCCAGGGCTTGAGGCGCTGCATGCCAAAATACAGGCTCCAAACCTAGTTCGGCAGCACATATTAATTTAGTCACAATTTTTATATATTGTAACAATATCTTAATTATGAGCGCAGAATAATTGTGTAATATGTATTTTTGGTGCAATAAATTATTATTATTATAAAAAAATATACTTATGCACTTAGTAAATATATAAGCCAATAATTTTTTTGAGGGGTTAGAAATCACCAAATTACTAATTTCTAGCTCTTGAGGTGGACCGTAAAGGAGTGTCAGACTTTTAATGACCAAAAAGCCCACCATGTTTCTTCAATTGCCCTTTATGTTCCAGGGCTACGGTAACACACACATTTACCTTGCCTAAGGTAAATAACATATATCCACGTAATTAAATTACGACACAAATCTAAAAACACAGTGGTGTTAAATTTGATATTCATCTTGATGTTTTTAGGATTTGGCAAAAGATACATTTAAAACAATTATTTCGAATATATCCAACATTTTAATTATATGCTCAAGGAAACTACAGTGTTCATTAAACACCATAGAATCAAAATAACGTGTTATTTAATAACACGTAACGAAACTTCAAGTAAAAAAAAAAACTTAAAGGAATGTCTATTATGAATTTATGATGGTTATTGGTACAGTGAACTCTTTATTAGAACGTGTTATTGAGTATAACTTGTAATAGGTATATGCAATACTTGCGATTAGGTCATGTTTTCAAATAGTAAATAAAGTTATGTTACTAACAAGATCTTTTCTGTGGTTTTTTTATTGATTTTTTATTAACCCCTCGCTCGATGATTCAAAACCCCAAGCGAACGCCGGCGTTCGCGCGTGATTTCGCGCCATTCGGTTAAACACCAAGCGAGCACTGGTTTTCGCATAGATTATAAAATATTAAGCGTTTTATTTAAAGGGTATTTATCCAAGAACGTAAATAAAAAGGTCTTCATTAAGTAGTCTGTAAATTAAATATCTAAAATAAGCAAACATTTCCTTTATTCCCTATACCTACCTATAATAATACAAGCTCGGTATTGTTATTACTTAATTGCGCGTTTTTACGTAAAATCACAAAAAAAAAAAACAATAAAAAAAAACTTTTTCTGGATTTTTCTAGGAAAAATGAAGATAAAGAGACAAAAATTTTCGGCCGAATAAATTTCGTACACCCGTGTGTACAAAACCATAATTAAGCGTTTTTCAAGGTCACTCAAGTTGTACAGACGTATCTACAATCGGCCCTCGAGTAGTAGTGGTCAAGTAGTAACGGCCCCGACTTACCAGTTGTACATAAACCGCGGGTTCAAACCCAGCCCTCACTTTATGTACTTTTCATCACCACTGCTCTCAAAACGGTAAAGAAAACTGGCACGTCTTAGAACAAAAAAATAAGTAATCGAAGACATGTAATCCTCCAACCCATACTGGGCCCAAATCGTGGCCTGGTGGTGGTGGCGTGGTCTGGAGCCAAGGGTCTGCATCTGAAACAAAGACTCGGCCCTGGTACGAAAGGCAACGAAGAAACAGGAGTGGGTTTTTAGTCAGTAAAAGTCTGACACGCCCTTTCGCTCCGCCCAAGTGCGGGGGATGTCATTGGATGATTTTACCAGCTATAAAAAAAAAAAATTCCGGGCCCGAGTCGTGGATTCGTTAGAGAAGACACCAGGGGCTTTACCATGACATGTTAAAAATGTCAGGGGAACGAACGAAATATAGGGATGGTTCTAAACACCTTATACAACATTATTTTTAATATATGCGAAAACTGAATATAGTTTGTTCAGAATCAGTAACTGAATCGATTCCAATATTTCTTACACCATGTTAGATTTTTTCCCAAAAATATTTTTTTTAAAGTCACAAGTTGGACACCACCGACACTAAGTACAACACAGGTCACGGCAGATCATAACGGGCATTAGGCGCCAGTGCACAGCTGGGCGCGAGAGCAAAACAACCCCTCAGTCACCCGGATTGCCCGGTGACCATATAATTGTGCGGACAACAAGGTAACAGCAAGCTCATAACTTTGTGATTTTTCATGATACAGTTATGAAACATAGATGTTTTGTACATAGATTCTTTACATAAAAATACTAGATATTTGTTTCGGGTTTCGCATATACCTACTAAAAATAATGTTGTATAGCTCCATCTCTTTAACAGTTCAGTTTAGGTCGTTAAATGGACTACGTTAAGAGCTTGTGGTAGCCTCTAACAACAACAAAAACAACAAGAACAACAACTACGGCAACATTTTAAACTTATTATATTTGTTATAATAATAATTTAGGTTAAAATAAAGTGCAAGGGCGAGCACAAAATGGAAATCAATCCTGGAAAAATACATAGAATCAGACAACCGACAGGGTTCCATATTTTCAACACCATCTATGTATACATATATGGATTGCAATAAAGTATTGAATACTGTTTTGAGGTGCTCCCGGAATGTTCAAAAGATTTACCTTGGCCTTTAAACGCAAAGGACAATTGAAGGAATACAGGTACTCTTTTAAGTGGGAAATTATCCATGATCCCCGCTCTAGAGTGGAGCGTGAGGACATGTCAGATTTTTACTGACAAAAACCCACTTAGAAACTAGAAACATTTATTTCGAATAGACCATTTACAGGCACTTATGAATTATCAAAATATCGGTCAATTAAAAAAAAAGTTTTTTATATTCCACAACTATCACACAACGCCGTCTAGTCCCAAGCTAAGCAAAGCTTGTGTTATGAGTACTAGACAACTGATAAACATACTTATATATTTCTAAATACATACATATTATAGATAAATTACACCCAGACACAGAACAAATGATCGTGCTCATCACAAAAACATTTGTCCTGGGTGGAAAACGAACCCACGACCTCCGGCATAGTAGTCAGGGCCACTAACCACTAGACCAACAGGCCAGTCATAAAAGTGAAACTAAATTGCACTCCCATGTTCCTTCTTTGCCCCGTTCCAGGGCCCCGGGTTTCCCTTTCAGGAGCCAACCCATGGTCTCAGTAGGCTTCGGCCCTAGATGGGTTTTAGTCAGTAAAAGTCTGACACGCCCTCTTGCTCTACTCAGAGCAGGAGAAGTTTCTTGATGATTGGCCGCCTCGACTGTTTTGAGGTTGAGAAAGAAAGAAAAGAATTTATTTACGTCAAACATGGCGCATACCTTAAAAATAAAAACCAATAACGATTTATATTATAAGTGGTAGGGTATAGATACATAATTTAATAATAAAGATGACAAAAACAAAAATTAAATAATCGGACACAATCTACCAATACTTATATACACATACATAATAACATACATCTATTAGATCTACCTACAATAATGAATTCCATGAATTGTTACTTTGCCGCCATCCTCTCTCCTAACTTTGCTGTGCCCGACAGGGTCCATATTGATCTTGACTATATTTTATACCACCTATGTACATAATATGGAATGCAATAAAGTATTGAGTATACGTCACATCCACGCAAAACGGCCAGCGCTCAGCAAAATGCTGGTGCTCGTGTAAGACAGGGCCTCAGCGCTGATATTCAGCACCAGCTGTCGTCGACGGTGTGACGGTTAGTAATTTTAAATAACATGTTACCTCTAGCTATGACGTATTCGAACAAACGGGGTGATGTCTACCGTACTAAATAAACTGTGAAATTTGACCCAGAGATTAAAAACTCAAAATGCGTCATCAGCATCACAAATAACGGTCTATCTATCGCTGTCTATTTTTTAGGGTTCAGTACCCAAAGAGTCCCTTGCCAGCTTCCTTGCATGATCACATTAGAAATGAAGATATCCGCAAGAGAACCAAGGTTACCATCATAGCTCGAAGAATCGTCAAAAGTGGTCGTGGGCAGGGCACATTGCTCGCAAAACAGATAGTCGATGGGGACTAAAGGTTCTGGAGTGGCGACCACGTACCGGAAGATGCAGCGTGGGTGGACCGATGACCTGGTGAGGGTCGCGGGAATCCGATGGATGCGAGACGCACAGGACCGGTCGTTGTGGCGACGATTGGGGGAGGCCTATGTCCAACAGTGGACGTCTTACGGCTGAAATGATGAAAAATGGAACCCTAATACTAAGGTATTAGGTATACCTTAGTATTAGGGTCCCGTTTTTACTCTTTGGGTCATGATCGGTTTGTGACAGACAGACAGACGGTCAGTGGAGTCTTAACTCTACTGACCGTCTGTCTGTCACCAGGCTGTATCTCATGAACTGTGATAGCCAGATAGTTGAAATCACAGATGATCTATTTCTGTTGCCCCTATAACAACGAATAATAAAAACTGAATAAAATAAAATATTTAAGTGAACTCCCATGCAACAAACGTGTTTGTTTTTGCCGTTTTCGGCTCAATATAAGAGACACTTATAATTATTATAACTAATACAGAACCCCTCGTGCGCGTATCCGACATGCACTTGACCGGTTTTTTATAATAAATTCAACTAGCTATGATTATGAGCCGTTTGCCATGAGAAGTTGCAAAACTCGTTGGACTTCCAAATAGTTTCATTGTGGTATTTATGCGAAAAGATTGATCAGGCCAGTTTCATGGTCGTCGTTTCGTAAGTGTTTACCGAGGATTTAATGAAGCGAGCGATTTGTTTGTGTTGTTATTGAATTAAGTCTCTTACAAAACTAATAATTATTTGAAATAGAGGCATCTTTTAACTAATTATTTATTAATTAAATACTTTAGCATAGCATAATCGACCACTACTGCCTATTGGAGCCAAGGGTCTGATTCTGAAAGGAAAACTCGGCCCTGGTGCGAAAGGCAACGAAGGAACAGGAGTGGGTTTTTAGTCAGTAAAAGTCTGACACTATCTCCCGCCCCGCCCAAGGGCGGGGGATGTCATAAGATGATTTTCCCAACGAAAAAAAAAAAGCATAGCATAGTCGGCCTTATAATGTTCCCACTGTTGGGACTTAGGCGTCCTCTCTAGGAGAGGAAATGGGCCGTAATCCACCACGCAGGCCCAGTGCAGGTTGGTGGATGTCACATGATGTTTTCCTTCACCGTTTTGAGAGCAGTGGTGATGAAATTACACAAAGTAATGCGCCTGGCTGGGTTTGAACCCACAACCTACAACTCGTAAGTCAGGGCTATTACTACTCGGCCACCACTGCTCTCACTTTATGCACACAAAATTACATAGACGGACTTAATGCCTTAGACATTCTCGAGGAGTCAACCTTTTGATCATCATCATCTTCCTGCCCTTGTCCCGTGTTATTTGGTGTCGGCGCAACCCGTTTTTTTCTTCCATTCTGCCCTGTCACTCGTCATACTATCACTAACTTCCTTTTCTTTCATATCACTCTTCACACAAGCCATCCATCTTTTCTTTGGTCTCCCTCTCCCTCTCCACCCATCCACATGTAAACTCATAACTCTTTTAATAACACGCGTTTCATCCTTCCTCTTCACATGACCATACCAAGATAAACGATTCCCTTTCAACTTTTCAGTCACTGGCGCCACTTTCAAACATCCCCTAATATACTCATTTCTCACTTTATCCATTCTCGTCACACCACACATCCATCTTAACATTCTGGTCTCCGCTACGTGCAATCTTTTTTCATCCGCCTTTTTACAGCCCAGGAGTCAACCTTTTGATGTTGCAAATTAAAACTAGTGGCTCTTCTTGTCAGTCGTACACTCCTGGAGGAATGGTTGTGGTCATGAACAGTCTGGTAAAATGTTTGCGACTTTTGTGAGACTTCTCCATCTCTCTCTATTCGTGTACATTCAATGAGGGAACACTTCAAAAATGATTTAATGAGGTCTGTCCATCTGGTGGGTGATCGACCGCGAGAACGTTGGACCTCTACACTCTTTCCTGTATCACTAAATGTTCAAAAGAGCTATCATTGCGGATGATTTATGTTCAAACACCTTAAAGATTCCCACTTGCACAATCCATGAAAGTCTTCGTTCGATGAGAAGCTCTTTGAGAATGGAAACGTTAGTACGGTGAGCAGTTCACTTTATCCATTTTAAAACTATTGGTAGGAGCAATAAAAGAAAAAACCGGGCAAGTGCGAGTCGGACTCGCGCGCACTGAGGGTTCCGTACAAACTTATCTATGAAAACAGTTAATTCCCGAATTGATTTACGAAGATTTTTCCGAATCGCATTTTTTTGTGACGTTTTTACAAATTTACAGTTTTTAGATTTTTTTCTATACTTGTGCTATAAGACCTTGCTCCATGCCAAATTTCGGGATTCTAGGTCAACGGGAAGACGATTTCGACACTTGAGAGTGAAACGTAGATTTCGACACTCTCAAGGGAATCAAAATTCATAGGGGAATTTTGATTCCCTTGAGAGTGTCGAAATCTACGTTTTTTTGCCACATAAACGATCCTGCAGCTCAAGTCTGCAGGCATTTGTATGGTTTTAATTTCAACTGGATACCTCCATGCGTTTTTGACATGACAGATAGACAGACAGACGGACAACAAAGTGATCCCATTAGGGTTCCGTTTTTTTCTTGAGAGATACGGAACTCTAAACATGGTGAATGCTTTCTTGCATTCACCATGTTTAGAGTTCCGTGAATGAAATATCAATTAAATATAAACTTAAATACTTAAACTTGAATAAATCAATTTAGACTTAAAAAAAAACAGAAATTAATGTAAGCCACTAAACAATTTTTTTTTCTTTTTTTTCTTCTTTTTTCAATTTAAATTTTTTCTAATTGAATTGTGTGTCTATTCAGGCAGAATAAACATGTTTTCTTTCTTTTTTTTTTCTTTTCCACTGGCAGTCAAAAGATGGCCACTCTCAACTGACAGAGTTCGTTCACGGATATGACGCATTGGCGTTCATTCTGTTTGTTTACAAATTTCAATATCATCAGCGATGCGATGTTTTTTACCGTATCGATTATTATTACAAGGTAAATGAACGATGATAAACAAACGATTACGCATTCCAAACTTTAGTATTTTCCTGAATTAGTAAAAAAAATTATAATGGTATGTAAATTGACGTAAATCATATTAGACGGTTGTTTTTTTGTTTTGTTTTTTTGAGGTCGAAAATCCGCTAATGACATCTTACGCTCGAAGACGGAGCGAGAAGCCTGTCCGACTTTTATTCACTAAAACCACACCTATATTCATTCGGAGATCGCATGAGCTACGCCCCAATGAATAGAAATGTGGAGGCAACAAACATTTATATTCTAAAAAAAAACTTTCGAAGGATTAAGCATGACCTACCTATTACCTAACACAGATGTGCCTACCTTTGTATGGATGAAAAATTACTATAATGGCGTACGTCTTTATAAAGCGAGCTTAATTTAGAGCCAACGATAGTTGCCTTACGTTCTTGGACCACGGATTTACCTTTCAGAAGTCGACCAATGACCCCAGTAGGCTTCGGCCCTGCTGGGCTCCTACGGTTTTGCTGACATTTCTTTGAGGCACGTGTGGAGCACTACGCGCCGCCAACGACTCGGGATATTAGGCGATAGTAAGTTGTTCCACACATCGAAAATTACCAATATTTTATTTCAAACTAATGGAATGGATACACGGGGCGTGTGAACGCTAAAAGAAAAAAAAAACTGGCCAAGTGCGAGTCGGACTACCACATGAAGGATTCCGTCATTATCATCATCATTTCAGCCGAAAGACGTCCACTGTTGGATATAGGCCTCCCCCAAATGTCGCCACAATGACCGGTCCTGTGCGTCTCGCATCCATCAGATTCCCGCGACCCTCACCAGGTCATCGGTCCACCTTGTGGGAGGCCTTCCAACGCTGCGTCTTCCGTTACGTGGTCGCCACTCCAGAACTTTTCGTCCCCATCGACCATCTGTTCTGCGAGCAATGTGCCCTGCCCACTGCCACTTAAGTTTGGCGATTCTTCGGGCTATGTCTGTAACCTTGGTTCTCCTGCGGATATCTTCATTTCTGACGCGATCACGCAAGGAAACTCCAAGCATAGCCCTTTCCATTGCCCTTTGAGTGACTTTAAGCCTTCTGATGACGCCCATTGTAAGCGACCACGTTTCCGATAAGGATTCCGTACTACTATATTAAAATAGAGTAAAAAATCACGTTTGTTTTATGGGAGCCCCAATTAAATATTTATTTTATTCTGATTTTTAGTATTAATTTTTAAAAGTTGCTACAGGAATACAACATCTGTGACAACTGTCTAGCTAGATGGTTTCAAAGTCTGTAACGGTAGGTTGAAACAATTTTTGAGTTTTAATTATATTAATTTAACACCATCGCTCGAAACACGATTCTTATTATTATGGGCCTGTTGTGTCCCACTGCAAGGCAAAGGGAGGCCTTCCATTCTTCCACTCATCTCTGTTCTTAGCCACTTCTGGCCAATCCCTTTGGCGTAAATTCCAAACCCGTCACGCCATTGCCTTCTGGGCCTACCGCGTTGCCAGCTCCTGCTGTTCGGGATTCAATTAGTGGTTGCTTTCGCCTAATTTCATTACGTCACATCAAAACACGATTATTAGTCAATGTGAATGTGAGAACATTGTAGACTCCGCGAATTCTTAGGTTACTTCCTATTACGACTCACTTTTTATTATGAATATTTTTATTGTACTTTTTAGTACAATATTGACCGGTCTACACTGTCCTTACATAATATGTACTTAAACTGTAATATGGAAATATTGTAAAACAACAATTTTTTTTAAAAGAGTAACCATGTAGTTTCTTGCCGGTTCTTCTCCATAGAAAACGACCGATTTGGAACCGTGCACTAGCTTCTGATGTTTTATAAGTGCCCATTTAGGCCTATGTGAAATAAAAAACTTTTAACTTTGACTTTGACTTTGAATCTAGCAAGGATGCTCCAAAAAAGTCTCCATGGCCCTTTTTTTTCAGGTGAGAAAGCAACCAATGACTTCTCTTGCTCTAGAGTGGGAGGGCGTGCCAGATTTTTGCTAACTAAAACCACACCTGTGTCCTTCAGATGCACTTTGCGTTCTAGGACCACGGGTTCCCTTTTCAGAAATTCTCGTGCTCTCTTTGCAAAGGCAAAGGGGAACTGAAGAAACACAGGTGGATTTTCAGTCAAATTTTCCCTGTCGTTATTTGATGGTACCCCAGCAAAAATAAAAATTGGTTCCATACATTTCGAAACTACCTTTGTCTCGGAACTGCAGTCCCGTGGCTCATTCCATTGAACCATAATTTTTTTGGAATAAAAATCAGTAACAGAATTTTTGCTATCGATTCAGTTCATATAGAAGTGATGGCCTATTACAAACATTTTTTTTAATTATTATTTATTGCCCCGCACTTGACTACTATCTCACCAGCCCCCCTAGCCAAGTTACGACCGTTTCGTTTCGATTCTTTTGCGTCGAACGCCTCGAGTAGGCCACGCCTCCGATTTCTTTGTTCTGACGTCATCTCAACGCTCAGTCAGAACAAAGGAACCGAAGGCGTAGCCTACTCGAGGCGTTCGACGCAAGAGAATCAAAACGAAACGGTCGTAACTTGGCTAGGAGGCCGATCGTAAGCAATGATGTGGTAGACAATGGAGTACGCTTGCCTAGAAGTAACCTATTCACCTTTGACTTAAATCTCTAGGTTATAGCTATCAGACTTCGGCAGGGAATTCCACTCCTTAGCTGTACGCACAATAAAGGTGACAGAATAACCCAACACAGTATGAACAAAAATAAGCAACTTTACATATTATAATTGAATTGTTTATTTGATTTGATAATTTTCCTGTTTATTTTAGTACAACATTTTATTCAAAACAACAAAAATAACACTATAAACTTATTTCCTGTGTTTATGTTAATACACAATATTTTTTACACTATGCTATATTTTTTTCCAATAATATTTAATAAAGGTCACAATTTGGACAGTAACACTAAGTACAACACAGGTCACGGCAGGTTATAGCGGACTGGATGCGGGAGTAAAACAACCCCTCGGTCGTCTGGGTGGCCCGGTGATCGTGTATTTGTGCGGCCAACCAGGTAACACAACAAGCTCATAACTTAGTGAGTTTTCATCGTACAGTTATTAATTTTTGTACACAGATTCTTTACATAAAAATGCTAAACAATTGTTTCGGGTTTCGCATATTACACTAAAAGTAATGTTATATAAAAGGAGAAACTGACTGACTGACATATCAACGCACAGACGAAACTACCCCAGTTGTTTCGGGAGCTTGAAATTTTGCTCAAGGTTTTCTTTTATGACGTATGCGAGCACTAAGAGAGGATTTTTCAAAATTTACCTCCTAAACGAATGAAACGGAGGTCCAAACTTTGTATGGAGAAACATACTTTCTGCTAGTACATTCATATACATAAACAAAAATTCCTTAAACAAGGTAGTAAATACGGGCTGTTCCCAGAAGTCTACGAGTCTATTGTTCTCGAAAAATGAAAATTCATACTCGTACTTTACTTTCCAAAGGGTCCCATTAAATATTTTTTCTTTTCCTGCGGAGAAGTGTAGGAAGGATTTTTCGGGGGTCATGAGTTTGGTGCAGCCAATATTAAGAGTTCGATTGAGAGATCAATATTTATTATTTACGTACGATATATTGTACGTACGGCGAGTATCCACCCTAACGATGTTGAAACTTCAACGGTCCGGACTAAGCGTTTTGCTTCGTCGTTTATACCGCGTACATCGAAAGACTGGAACAATTTGCCTGCTGTGGTCTTCCCGTTCAACTATAATTTACGTGTCTTCAAGGCTAGAGTGAATAGGCTCATAATAACCTAATGCGCCTCACCATTAATGATTGCATCACTGCTTACCATCAGGTGGGATCGCAGTCAAGCACTGGTTTATATCAAATAAAAAAAATAAAATAAAATACATGAGATAAAAGACCAAGATCAAGATCATGACCTCACATTCTCACGATTCTTCACAAGCCAATTTGAACTGTTTAATTTAATTACAACACAAGCCCATATATGGCTCCACAATAAAAAGTCACACATTTCTCTCTGTCGCAAGCAAACCTACCATAGCCGAACACAAAGAGACAAAGCGTGTATTACCTATGATGCCATGATTTATGGTGTAAAAATGGCGGTTGTAAACATAGCAAGGACAGGCCTTTCACTTGGCAAAGTACTACTAAGTTATGGCGACGGTTTGACGGCTTTGTTTTGATGAGCTGGTAAAATTGATGCGTTGTTCAAACAAGAACGCAATGATGCTAGAGTAGCCATTTGAAGGGTTAGTGTCTTGCAACATGTTCGTTCCTTTTCTGGAATTTCATAGGAATGGTCTCTGGGAATAAGATCGGGGCAGTAGAATTCTTACTCTCACTTAAATAATCCCATTATGAGAGTAGTGGTAACGGCCCGACTTACGAGTTGTAGGTCGCGGGTTCAAACCCAGCCAGGCGCATTACTTTGTGTAATTATTCCATCACCACTGCTCTCAAAACGGTAAAAGAAAACATCGTGAGGAAACCAGCATGTCCTAGAACCAAAAATTTGAAGACATGTGATATTCACCAACCTGCACTGGGCCCGCGTGATGGATTATGGCCTATTCCCTCTTCTTGAGAGGAGGCCTGAGTCCCATCAGTGGGAACATTATAAGGCCAACTATGCTATGCTATGCTAATTCCATTATTCGGGGTCACTGTTTTAGGATACTGCCGTCGCTGCCATGTATCTGTAGCGCGTTAGGTATATTTGCAGTATTGCGTACAGATGATTTCTTTGTGATCATACAAAAAGAACGCAATAATGCTAGAGTAGCCTAAAAAAAAAAAACATCGAAAACATCGTGAGGAAACCGGCATGTCCTAGAACCAAAAATTCGAAGACATGTGACATTCACCAATCCGCACTGGGCCCGCGTGGTGGATTACGGCCCATTCCCTCTCCTAGATAGAGGAGGCCTGAGTCCCAGCAGTGGGAACATTAAAAGGCTGATTATGCTTATGCTTTATACAAAAAGATCGGCTGTACTACAGCGTCGGATGCGGGGCAGCGACAGCATTGTTACCAGCAAGATTGAAAGTCACCTAATTGGGCACCTGCGTGCAGTGCATGTACAGTTGCCGGGTGTCTCCGGACAGTGGCGCAATTAAGTGTTATATTATTAAGTTTTTTGTCGATTATACTAACATATGAAATACTAACGAATTTATGGGTACCTGAATCATAACCATGATAAACACATGGAAAGGGATCCCCATGTTCCCTTAAAAGAACACCTAGACTGCTATATCCTGTACTTACAACTCCTTTTAGGACATCTCTCTGGGGAGATAGTAGAGAGGTCTACCTTGAATTACGCCATCGAAATTTGTAGCTTTGCAACATCTATTCTTACTATCAAAAAAGTCTTTGTTCTTTGTATTGTTTGTACAAAATATTTTAGTCCAATTAATTATTAGATATTTTTATCTTTTGTGAAATCTAAAAGCTCATTGCACATAGGCTAAAATATTAAGGAACTTCAAAGAACTAGCCTTTTCTACGCCTGGAATGTAAATTTAATCTACCTGATGCAGGTTTTCACCAGGATTAGTGTTTTGATAGGTACCTGTTTCTGATCTGACGGGAAGAAACGCTCGGGTTTTACCATTTTGTATACCGCCCGGAGCATATGGTAGAAGTTCGCATCGTTTAGGCGGAGCTCCACCGTGTCCTGGTCCTCGGTCTATGATGGTGACCCGAGCGTCCGCCCCTGGTTCAGGCCATGGTATGAAGCGAGAGGGAGTGAGAAACAGTAACGTCCATCTGATGACAACAATGGCCCTGGTTTGATCGTTTCTGCGCCCCATCAAGGCCTGCGGCTGTCATGCTGAGTTAGACGCCTTTTTGGCCTCACACAGATATTAATGTTATTTTTCCAAACCTATCTGTATATATATTGTATACTAGCTGTTGCCCGCGACTTTGTTTGCGTCAAGTTCGTAAAAATGCGCAAATGCAACTAATAATTCTATGCTTGTGATTCGTTCCGAAAGCATCTAATTCATTTATTTTAGTTTCACAAATGGTTAAATGCCAAAACGAAAATTACCTCGTGTAAATATGTTACATAGAATGTTTTTCTTATGTCCAGATATATTTATTTTATTTTTTTCGCTCACCTAAAATAGAATACACGTAAATGAGATACATCAAATAAACTTATGAACGTCAATATATTGTATACGATTGTGTAAGGTACAAATAAACGAATTCTTTCTGTGCCTGGGTACCGCTGGTATCGCCCTAATTACGGCACTGCTTAACAGTTGCATAAAAAAACCAAAAAACAAGCTTCATCAGCAGTTAAGGACATCTAAGAAGGTAATCACAACGAGTAAGCAAAAACAACTGGTTGCATAGTCTTCACCGCTTCAAGCTGTTAAAACCTGTGGTTAGAGAAACAATTACAAGCAGGCGGTCATTCATACTTGACATACTAAACAATATTGCTACAAGCTTTAAACAAAGCCTCTGAACTATTAATTTTGTGGGCTGACATTATTTTGTTGTGGTTTTAAAGGATGACTTTAAAACAAAGAAATATTTGGTACTTTTTGTGTTGCAATAGCGAACCTGCTCTTATAAAGTCAAACACCGCAATAATGGTTTTCGAGGACATATATAATAACAGTATATTATCTAACTGAAAAGATTATTGATCAATTAAAATCCGTAGATCCGTAGATTTGCAAAGTGTTCAAAGGATGTAAAGGCTACTCTGTTTAGGGCATACTGCCAGTCTTTTTACACTTGCAGTCTATGGGTTGACTACACGCAGAGGGCTTACAGCGCCTTGCGGGTTCAATACAATAACGCATACAGGGCACTGTTGAGGCTGCCGCGTCATTGCAGCGCATCGGGGATGTTTGCGGAAGCACGTATTGATGACTTTTATGCTATCGTACGAAAGCGTGCCGCATCCCTGATGGGGCGGGTACGGGGCAGCGCCAACAGTCTCTTAAAAACCGTAGCGGATAGGACTGATGGCCTTATATTAAAACACTGGACGAGGACGCAAGTGTTATCCTCAAACAGTGTCCAGAAGTAGTGTTGTGTGTGTATGTTAATTGTTATTTGATAATATTGACATGCTTTATTGAATTTATTTATTTAATTGACAGAGATATAAATGTACTAACAATAGTTTATAAGTTGTGTATGTCTTTACTTACCATAATGGATTGTATTATCTGGAAAATAAATTATTATAAAAAAAAAAAATAGTTTTTGACTTGAAACCTGGGCAACAATTAGATTGCACAAATTTTGACACTCGCTTCGATTTACAGTTTTTTTGTAAATTTATTTTAGTAAATACACTTATCAGTGGTTGATCTAAAAACATTTTAAATATAGCATAATAATACAGAATAAAAATATAGGTAAAAATATTGTAATTATGTCATATCGTAAGAACCATGTAGGTAAAACCAATCCGCTAAAAAAAATGAAGTCATCCTAACCACAAGGTTAGGATGACTTCATTTTCAAAAACATCTAGCGTGCAAAACTGGATTTAAATTACAACTTTTTGCGTTTCAAAAAGGATGCCTTTTTGCTCTGATAGATTAGGTTAACCACCCCAATGATAGTTCTCTGGTAGATTTCATCTAGCTGAAAAAATTATTAATTAATTTAAAATAATTTTTAACTTGAAGACTTGGTGCCGCCATGCCGTTTAGATTGTACAAATTCCGATGCCCACTATGACCGACATACAAATAACAACACTACACTAAATAAAATAATAACAACGCTATGACATACCTAAATAATTTTTAGTAGACAGTATACGATTTCGAGTTGCTGATAATTATTTTTTGTTGACGTAAACGCTCACGCTATGTACATTGTACATGCTGAGAGTTTTCACAGAGAGACATAGAGCGTTTCATGCTCGGCATACATATATTTAGACCGATTTCAAAACGTGAAGATCCAAAGACGTTTGAAGATTTTCGATAGGTACATGACAAAAAAAAATAATTGGAACTCAAATGGAGGGGGAGTGGCGTCCAAAGACCTAAGCACAAATGTTGGTGTGCATTCAAATTTGAATTTTGAGCTTTTGAATTGGTCAGTTTTTAGTAAGAGTTCTCAACCAATTGCAAACTCAGCCTCTAGTTATAAAAGTAGCCACTCCAAAGTTACAATCGGTAATGGTGGTGTCTCACTCATGTTTGACAGGCATCCATATCTTATTAATCTAGTCAAAATTTACAACTGCTATAAAATACTTTTCTTAATAAAAAAGTTGTAAGACCAATTTATTCAATATCGACCTTTCCCAATCACTGTATAACAAGAACCAGCATGCAGAAGGTTAACCATAACTGATCACCATAAGTTCATCTTGAGTGGAGACCACAATGGTAATTGGAATTTTCGTATGGTTTTAGCGTTAGTAAAAATGTTTAAATGATTGTAAACTCTATCTCTAGTGTTTTTTGTAATATAAACTAGTACTTGACAGTGATCCCACCTGATGGTAAGCAATGATGCAATCGTTGATGGTGAGCACGATGCACTTGTTTATTAAGAGCCTATTCAGAAATGTTTAACAAACACTAACTCCACGGTTGAGAAAAAAAAGTGTAAACTGTACACGCTATTTTAAATCTAATACTAAATGTACTTTGGATCAAAAGTTATTACACAAATTGCAAGGTACAATCTGAAAGTCACAACTTTAATACAATATTCTACCAAGAACACACCAGTATAACTTACTCAATAATGTTAATGAAGATTCGTTTCCACTGGGTTATCTTACATTCGAGGTCTGTTACTATCACATTATAAGAAAATAAATTAGAAAAACAGGAGATTTAAGAAAAATAAAGTTGTCCATAGAAATTATAAACAAAAAATAGCACACAAAAGTTAGTCATGTCAATATGAACTATCACTTATATTATAATCGTTCGGGAAAGTTTATAAAAGAAGTCACTCAAACAGTTTTATTTCCAGCGGCAAGATAAGCAGACGGTATTGTTTGTTGTCATCGTGAGTAGAACCTGGATGAAACTGACCCAGAGACGTGAGGATTGCCACAAGGAATAAGAGGTCTGTGCTCACTAGTCGACAAAGTTGCACTGGAAATGTTAACGATTATAATTTACTTAAAAAGTATGATCATGTCTCAGGCTTTCGCAAGGTACTCAAGTGGCTCCCTATTCGACTTCGCAGGAATTAAGGACTCGGATATTACGTCTGCTATTTAACATCCTTCACAACCTTAAAACTCCCTCTAACCTGCGGGAACGCTTTTCCTACTCTCGTCCTTCTGATGCACCTTGTAGGTCGCATCTTAGAATCTCCTTAAATCCTCTCCTCACTCCACCAAGTTCTATTCTTACTCCTTCACTGCGCACGCAGTACGATTGTGGAACTCTTGCAACTCTCTGCCGAACTCAGCCGAACTCTTGCAGTTTTCAAAAAAGAAGTGAAAGAACATTATCTTTCTATTTCATCGTAGTATTCGTAGTTGCTTATAAGTATTTATTTTTTATTCAGTACGTATTATTGCGATATTTATTCTAATATGTGTATGTATATATTTATGACAGTATGTTTTAATACTGTGTATGTTATTGATAATTGTTTTATTTGTACTTTCCTTTTTTCCTTTCGCAGGTATGCTGGAAGAGATTTCCGTAGAAATAAGCATCACCTATGTACCTATTTTTCTGTCTCCGTCTTCATTTCTTTTATTATATTTATAAGTGTGTACATGAATTGTAAAATAAATAAATAAATAAATATGATTAGGTATGTAATGTTAACAAAATATGAATATTTTTGTTGCAGTCTTCCCGTCTGGTTATAATTTAGGTGTCTTCAAGGCTAGAGTGAATAGCAAGACTCTTGATAAATTAATGCGATTTACCATCAACGATTGCATCACTGCTTATGCTTACCATCAGGTGGAATCGCCGTTAAGCACTGGTTTATATAATTTAAAAAAATCTGGTTTATTTTTCAGTCATAGTTGTAAGTATTACTGTAGTATTTAGTATAGAAAATATTACAGTTTTACTCAATTTATGATTGGTCAGATTTCATAACAGAGACATGTCACAAAAACTTCTCTGTAACTACGTATATGTATTATGTATTGTGTACATTGCGTGCAATAAATAAATAAATCATATTAATTAACAGACAGCGTGTGATATTTTGTATCTTAACTCACAATTTAATTTAATTAATTACTGCAAATACTGCTACAATGAATGACGGATTGGTGGTGCAAGTCTAGAGGATAATTTACTCGCCATACAAATTGACTAGGCCGGTTATAGTATATTTTGATACATGTGGATTCGAGAAAGTTTGACATTGTGACGAGGCTGTTATGGAGCCGAGAGCCGCAATGACATTTCCACGTGTATCAAACGACATTTTTCAATACACTTACGAAGACATAAATAAATGGGGGTTGACACGCGACTCGTGGGGGTTGACGCGCGCCCAGCCTAATATGATAAAATGAAATGTAATAAAACTGTGACGGGGCGAAAACGCGCTTTTTTCCACACTAGTGCGTAAAACAGCCAATTGCGTGCCTAAAAGTAGTGAGAAATGAGTAGGTTTTCGAATAAGTATATTGAAAAATAACTTGTAGGTAAGAAGTCTTCTTTCTTCTGAACATAATTATGTATTTATTAAAAGAACAGCTTGCCATGGGTTGGCTTCTGCCCCCCTAGATAAGTTACAATCTTTTCGTTTCGATTCTTTTTTCCTTGATCGCTTCGAGTTGGCCACGCCTCCGATTCCTTTGTTTTGACGTCATCTCAACGCTCAGTCACGTGGTCAGAACAAAGGAATAGGAGGCGTGGCCGACTCAAGGGGGGGTTGAAAAGGTTACCCATAATTTTAGAACGCAATGGGCAACTAAAGGAACATAGGTGTGGCTTTAGTTAGTAAAAGCCTGACACGCCGTACCACTCCGCCCTAGAGCGGGAGAAATCATTAGAAGATTTCCCACCTCAAAAAAAGAAGGGTACGCGTACGTTGGCAATAAATATCTGAATATAAAATACTTACTAATATAAACATGCTCAAGAAATTCGGTATTGGTTCTTAAATTACACTTAATCGATTATTATTAGAGTGTCATTGAATTAAAGTTTTGAAACTGTCGAAACACCACGGTAATATTATCTATACAGTATTGTAACTCGGCCGTATCTTTGAAATAAATGCCTACAGCCGCGCGGTACGTAAACATGCGATAGGGCTGCCCGCACTATGGCTGCCCGCCTCCAGCATTTTAATTACATTTGCCTACTTTGTGTTTCCATTTAGTTTTGTGATTGTAAATATACTTTTTTTATATAAACAAATAAAATACTTTGTGAATTGAATAGGAAGTGTTCAATATTTGCGACCGAAAAATATTTGCGCCTCGACTGAGACGTACCTACGAAATGCTTTATTATTAAATTTTAAAGTACAAAAATCCGCATTCTAAAGCTTAATTAAAAATTGTTTTGGGAAACATGGACAAGGTGGAGAAAAAGGAATATCTTTTACTTGGTTATAGATACCTGCAGCTACTTTACAATTTATATGTTTGGTTTTAAATGAAGAATTCATGCAACCAAAAACAGCACAATATATCCTACTCGTCATATTAAATATACAAATATGTACTTGAACTTATTTTTATTGAAAAAATCGCGCGGCACAGACGCGACTGTCTGCATCCCGAGCGCACCCCGAGATCGAGGCGCGTAGGTATAGCTCGCGTTTCGTCCATTTGTATGAAGTTGGAATACTGTATAGATAATAACGATAATATTACCGTGCCATTACCTTCACGACATGTCAATTAGCGTGTAATGGTAAACTTAAACAAATCATGCAAGCATACCCACGCTATTATAGCTACATGTACGTAAGTAGGTATAGAATAGAATAGAATAGAATAGAATAGAATAGAATAGAATAGAATAGAATAGAATAGAATAGAATAGAATAGAATAGAATAGAATAGAATAGAATAGAATAGAATAGAATAGAATAGAATAGAATAGAATAGAATAGAATAGAATAGAATAGAATAGAATAGAATAGAATAGAATAGAATAGAATAGAATAGAATAGAATAGAATAGAATAGAATAGAATAGAATAGAATAGAATAGAATAGAATAGAATAGAATAGAATAGAATAGAATAGAATAGAATAGAATAGAATAGAATAGAATAGAATAAACTTTATTGTACACCAAAAAAGTAACACAACTAGTAGTATAGTTTGAGAAGAATAGCATTTTTTTTTTGATGTTTGATAATTTGATATATATCATGAAGCTAGCTTCTGTCAGCGGCTTCGAATGCGTATTAGTTTTTCCATACAAACTTTGGACCCCCGTTTCATTCCGTTAGGAAGTGAATTTTGGAAAATCCTCTCGTAGTGCTTGCCTACGTCATAAAAGAAAACTTTGTGCAAAATTTCACGTTCCTAATCCCAGTAGTTTTGGCTGTGCGTTAATATGTTAGTAAGTCAGTTTCTCCTTTTATATATGTGGCGGCCAGATCTTAGAATTGATCACTTCATGGCCGACTAAACCTGGGCTGGTCATTTAAACGTTAACATTATTTTGATGATATGTCCATCTTCGTTTGGCCATACCATTGATAGGATTTCAATGATAATAAATTATCTAAAGAAAGTAGGCCAAACGAAGATTGAAATATTATCAAATGTTAACGTTTAAATGATCTTTCAATCTTTTTTTCTTTTTTTTTGGGCCAGGTTTAGTTGGCCATATAATGAAGTGATCAATTCTAAGATCTGGCCACCACATATATAAAAGGAGAAACTGACTGACTATTAGAATCGTTAACTTAGAAGTTTGATTTTTTCATAGCTTCAAGGGACCGGAGACCTAAGTATATGGTTTTAATTACAACTCGATACGTTTACGCGTTCCCGAGATAAAGGGTGTTGACAGACGGACAGACAAACAGACAGACGGATGTACAACAAAGTAATCCTTTAAGGGTTCCGTTTTTTCCTTTTGAGGTACGGAACCCTAAAAAGTAGCTGGTCCAGAATGGACAAGAATAACAAAAGACTGAGTGGAATGGAAGGCTTTAAAGGAGGCCTTTGTCGAAGGACAAGCTAAACCGGTTGCCGATAAATATATAAGTAAATGAAAAAAAATAAGTAAAAATAAAATGTTAGTGATTAATGGCTATCTACTTAGTCTGGCCATTATTTTGTTACACATAAAAAAAGGAAAAAAAAACTATTTGTTTTTCTTCACCAATTTAAATTTAGAACGAAGCCAATTCATTTTAAATATTAATACAGAATTTTATAAATATTCTGTTTAGTTGTGACGTATTTCTGTGTAGTTTTTTACCGCTATTTTTATTAATTGAATATATTATTTCGTTATAAGTTTATTTATATTTATTATATTATTTGATTAATTGGTTGTTGATTTGTATTAAAGAAAACAGGATTATTATGATGAAGCTTGCCCTTGAACTGCCTGTGACGAAGCGCACCCGTGGAAGACCACCCTCCACTTGGCTGACGACGACGACGCGACGGTCCAAATACATTTTAAAGTAGCCCATCTCGACACCAACATGGCACAAATTCAATGGAAAATGAAGACAAGGAGGGCCGACCCCAAATAAATAGGATAAAGTCTAGCCAGAAGAAGAGATTGCTATGATTGACCTGCAAAAAGTGGGAATGGAACCCACAATAATTTCTAAAACACTACTGAAGCTTGGTATTAATTGTATGTTTGTTTATCGTATCACACCAATACGTCTTCTCAGGGGCGCCGGCTTTTAAAAGACCTCATGGGTGCTCATGCTCATTTGATGACTCGAAAAAGTGGCGAAGTGTGAGAAGAGAAATACACACTGATCGACATTTTGATAACGGTTATACATGCCAAATAATAATCAGTAATTTAGTAATCAGTATCTGGCATCCGTTACCCGCATCGTTAATAAATAATAAATTTAGACTACATCACATACATTGTCCTGGTCCCAAACTAAGGTTTTTTTAATAAATAATAATAAATAAATTATTATTATTTATTAAACGGGTCGTCGGGTAATGAAAAAACGCCCATCCCTAAAAGGCGATTACTGATCTGTTTCTTGATGTCTATTCTCAGGGGTGCTCGTGCTCGGCACCCACTGTTTATTTCTCATGGAAGCTCGAGCCTCCGAGCACCCACGCAGTCGACGCCCCTGCATCTTCTGTTGATGATCATAAAAGATCAGGCCAGCCGCATGTTGTAAGGACTCTACAGAGAGTGAATGCTGACATGTCAGGGTCAGAATTCGTCGAAATCCCTTGAGGATACAATTTTTTTAATCTTATTATATATCTAACTTAAAGCTTACCAGCAATACACGTTAAACGTGTCCCTTAAATTGAAGAGTAGTAGTAGAAAGATCAAAACGTTACTTGTTGGTTACGCTGATGGAAAATACAGGGATATTCTTTTTACCGATGAGAAAATTTTCACAATTGATGAACATTACAACTAGTAAAATGATCGAGTGTGCTCGTACCTTCAAAGAAACTTCTCAACGAAGCAGTTGGCAGAGTCTTGCGTGGTAATCATGCGGCATCAGTTATGGTTTTGTGGGGGGTCCTATTATGGAGGGACTAAGGTTCATTTTTGTCAACAAATGAGTGAAAACTTCAGCTAAATTGTATCAAAATTTATTTTTTTACTCTTTCAGATGGTTTGTATGATGGTTATACCTTGGATATATCAGTTAGACACAGCACCAGGAGTCAAAAGGCACGCAATATCCAGGTTTGGCTTGCTGACGATGTTCCGGACTTCTTTATGGCCAACGATTGGACCTCGGTGGCTAACCCAGAATTCAACCCCCTAGATTACAAATTATGTTCTGTGTTAGGGCCGACCACAGAACAAAAAATACATAGAAGTGCCCTTAAACTGGCTAAGCACGGGAACCAGCACAGAACAAAAAATACATAGAAGTGCCCTTAAACTGGCTAAGCACGGGAACCAGTGTCGCCAAACTCACACATTTGCATATAAAATTATCTATAACACACATAAAAAACAGTGATTTGATTGGCTACAAATTACAAACGCAACTTTTACAAATCATCTTCTTATTGCTTTCAAAAATTAAGTCTTATTACAACGAGTGAAAGTTGTTATTACTTGATATGACACAAACAATAATGACGTTTTTCGTCTAAAAACTTTAAATAGTCAAATTTACAACAAGTTCAGCTACTCAACGCTAGATGGCGCCATAACCAATTCATGCTATTCAGAACGCTAGGGTGTTTGAAATAGATGTCATATTCCCATACACATGTAATCTCATTTGTTACTCAATTAGAGATGTAGATATATATCGATATTTTAATATTGATGTTACGTAATTTATTCGGGAGAGCAATGTAAAAATTTGTTAACATCATACAAATTAATAATGGAAAAGGTTGATTATCTTTAAAATATCAATGTTAAAGAGGTATTTGTATGTTTGTATGGAGGGCTAGGGGGTAATCTTAATTTCATATAATCAAGTACAATGCGTTCCAAATAAGAATAGGATCGATTGCCATTTTGTGACGTCACGTCATACTGTCAAATCGAAGAAATTGAGTAGGGTGAGCAAAACAAGAATTATTTAAAATTTAATTTATTTACGAATTGTGAACGAAAAAAGTTTAATCAGAATCCAGTCCTTCAATTTTGCTCATCTCTGCGTCCCTGTGTGAAGTGTCTGAGTAGTGGAAAATGGAAGAAGGCGAATTATTCCTAACAATGAAAATAAGAAAGAAAACAGTTTTTTTTTTAACTAATGATGACTTAAAACAATATTTATTTCGCAGCTAATTTATTTTTTTGAGGTCTATCTATATAGAAGTTAATGTATTACGATTAATATTATGTAATATTATCTTCATTAACTATTAACTGCTGCCAGCGACTTCACCCGCCTAAAAGTAGAAAGTTATCCCGAGGGAACATACTTTTGTGACGTGGTCTACCCATGTACCAAGTTTTATTGAAATCCGTTCAGCCTTTCGAACGTGAAGAAGTAAAAGAAAGTGATTAGCAACCCGCACCTACTTCGGACGGATGCAGGTTACGTGTTGTTAAAACCTCGAGATCTCTGTGCAATCTTAGTTAAATATTTATAAATTATACACATGAACCGTCCGACACAAATTTTGGATGATGGTGCCAGCCATGAAATGAAGAGTTAGAAATAAATAATAATAATAATAATAATAATAATAAAAAGGTTTATGTGGTCCCTATCGTCCTTTCCACAACAGGTGTCATCCCGCATCATCTCCTCCATAGTCTAAAGTTATTAAATCTTAAAGATACCCTTTATATACCCTTACAAAAAGCAGCTATCTTAAATACATGTCGCATTGTCAGAAAGTTCTTACAAATAGACGAACGCGAAATGGGTCTACTTCAGAACGCATCCACCACATAACATACCACACGCTACATTTACTTGGCTTGGCCCGTAAATGTAGTTAAATACCAGCCTAAGAGCTGAGAAGTAAAAACAGAAACAAAAATAATAATAATAATATTCCACAACTATCACACAACGCCGTCTAGTCCCAAGCTAAGCAGAGCTTGTGTTATGGGTACTAGACAACTGATAAACATACTTATATATTTCTAAATACATACATATATAGATAAATTACACCCAGACACAGAACAAATGATCGTGCTCATCACACAAACATTTGTCCTGGGTGGGAATCGAACCCACGACCTCCGGCATAGCAGTCAGGGCCACTAACCACTAGACCAACAGGCCAGTCAAATAAAAATTATCGATACCGATCTACTTTACAGATGTGTCCCATCCCTAATTGAGTAGCGTCGAAGTTACTAGAATTTATGTTATGATTTTCCAGATGACGACCAAGTGCATTTAGACTTTGTGACAATGAACATAAGGTTGTTTATAGTTTGCATTGAAGTCATAAAATGTGGTATTGTCATTAAAATCAACTATATTAAAAATTAACAAAGTTTAGTATTTACCGATGATACGATACACCTCCACAAGATACATTTTTTTTCTGCTTTCGTTTTTGCAGGTCAAATCCGCACAATAAGGCATAATTTGTAATTTTTCGAGTATTTCTGAGACAACCAATCGCGACAAGTATCTGACGGCGAATAAGCTAATTCTTGCACAGCTGTGCTTAATGTTGACACGCGTGCGATATCTGAGGGGCACTTCCCCTACTTTTCTTTATTCCGTGGGGCCGACGCTGTGTTATGCAGGCGTCCGCACGGGCACCCGTAACGGGGAGCCGCGCCCCGCGCCCGTTTTGCTACATAATAATATATTAGAGTTCTCCATCGACACGGCTACATGCACACTGTTAAAGTTGAACTAGAGACACTGCTCAGGTAATAATTCGGTTTCCGCTACGGGGACTGCCGCACACGACACACGCGACGTCACGCGACGGGTGCACGCAAGGGCACGGGCGGCCGCGTGGACTCCCGCTTAACGCAGCGTTGACCCTTAGAGGACTAGGCCTGCTTGAAACGTCACCATAATTTGAAATTGTTAAAAAAATCCTGCTGTTGACAACTTTTGAATGGACACAGTATGTAAAATTGTAGAGCAAAAAACGCGTGGCCTGATCATTTAAAGGCCTGTGTTAAGGCTTAGGTTTGGCTTACATTTTGAGTAGAAGTATGTAGTAATTTCTTGTTCAGATTCTCTATCACATGTACAAAATTATTATAAGTATATAGCTTTAGATCATTCAACGCATAAAAAATATTAAAAGTAAATAAATGCCCTCTATTTTCAACAAATAAACAAAATATATATATTTCTTTTTTTATCGTTGTAGCACACGCCGGGTATCCGCTAATAATAAGGAGCGAAATTTTAAAATTCTGAAGTTTTAACTTCACATCGCTCACATAGCGCCATCTGTGAAAATTTTGCAAAGAATTGTGGTAAACGCCCTCTATTGAATATACCAATAATCTACTGTAGTTTATGCTGAACGAGGGGCAGTGAGTTGAGTGAGCGCGTAGGTGTACTACGCGCGTAGTACACTTAATGTTCTGTAGATGGCGCTAATGTATATTTATACCATCACGAATTACATAACGGGATAGGCAGGATTATATTATAATCCTGAGTATCCGAATATTGATCACAAGTTTTTTATATAAAAAAGTAGTAAAATAATAAAGTTTAGATATTACAAAAAATTTATGGCTTAAAAAAATATCTATCGAATGACTTTCTTCTCCATATATTTCATCTTATTTTAGGGTTCCGTACCTCAAAAGGAAAAAACGGAAACCTTATAGGATCACATTTTTGTCCGTCCGTCTGTCTGTCAAAACCCTTTATGTCGGAAACGCGTGGAGATATCGTGATGAAATTATAACCACATACCTACTCAGCTCCGCGGTCCCTTGATGCTTTGAGAAAAATCAAATTTCTGAGTTAACGAAAAAAAAGGCCGTCTATGTCCAAAAAACGTACTTCCCGTTGACCTAGAATCTTGAAATTTGGCATGAAGCAAGGTCTCATAGCACAATGTATAGAAAAAAATCTAAAAACTGTAAAACTTTTTTTGCGATTCGGAAAAATCTTCGAAACTCAATTGGGGAATTGAACTGGTTTCATAGGTAAATTTGTACGGAACCCTTAATGCGCGAGTCCGACTCGCACTTGTCGAGTCTTTTTGGGCCACTAATCCCGTAGCCGTAAGCATTGGTCCTAACAGGCCCTGTCAATCTTGTTGACATCTTTTTGAGGCGCGGGTGGAATAGAAAGAGACGTCGGCGTCGCAGTCGACCCCAGCAAACCCTTGGCCCCAGTAGGCTTCGACCCTGCTGGGCCCCTACGGTTTGCTGACATCTTCTTGAGGCGCGCGTGGTAACAGTACGCGCCATCGACGACTTGGGCTCGGTTCGGATGGATACCGAACGGTCGGACAACGAGCTACCCATTGCACGCCGTCCGCATGCCCGCGCTTACGGTTGCTTTACCAATACATATACGTGCTGCGTATGGACACCATGGATCTCTGAATCATTATAGGACATTTTAATACAAGTGGAGAAAGTTTGTCATTACGATTGCGATCAAGGCGGAATTTTCCCGAGCATCAGGCGAGGGTGTTATGGAGCCGAGAACTGCAGTCAAAAAGATTCAAAAGATTCAAAGCATTTTATTTCAAATAAACCATTTACAGGCACTTTTGAAATGTCATGAAGTCAGTCAGTCAGAAAAAAAAAATGATGCTAATTGCACATTCCAAAGCGTAGATCTCTATGGAGAAGAATGTGCAAGAAACTCCATGGACACTCTTTTCAATCATGTTTTGTAATTACAAATATCTCTGTTACATGTTTCTTGTCGCTATCATGTGAGAACAATGTAAATAAAGTAAAAATACAAACTAAATATTATAATATTAAAATAGCAACTGGCAGCTAAGAGATGACCAGTCTCAACTGACAGCGCCCGTTCACGAACATGACGCCAATATTAGCACCACTCAGCTCAACCATTTTGAAGGGAACCGAATGATCCAACACATGCGCCACCATCAGTGAGACATTTGAGTGAGCATGATAAACTCTCAACTGCCATGCTGATTTATGTCAAACAAGTCCAATAGTAACATAAAAAACCATAAAATAGCTCCATGGTACTCACATTTACAAACTTTGAAAAAAATGCTTCTACATTATACAATACTTTTATTATTTAAAAATTCAGAAAAAAAAAACATTTAAAAATAATAACAATAATTTCCAAACTAATCAATTTGTTCACCCCGGTGGTAGTGGAGCTGGACCAGCATTGAGCCAAGCATTTTTATCTTGAATATAATCCTCCAACTTATAATATGCCTGCCTGCATAGTGTGCGTTTAATACAAGATTTAAATTTTGTTTCATTGAGTTCTAATATTTGTGGAGGTATTTTATTATAACATTTCAAACAGTACCCCATGAAAGAAGACGCCACTTTAGCCAATCTGAAACCTGGTTGAACTAATTGGTCCCTATTTCTTGTAACATAATTATGTCTATCGCCTCTTTTGCTAAAAAGATGAAGATTTTTTCTAACGTACATGATGTTTTCATAAATATATTGACAAGGCACCGTCATGATATTAATATCCTTAAACAGTTCCCTTAGAGAATCGCACCGGCGAAGATTGTAAATAGCTCTGATGGCTCTTTTCTGTAGTATAAAAATTGAGTCGATGTCTGCAGCCCGTCCCCATAGTAAGATACCGTATGACATGATACTATGAAAATAACTAAAATAGACTAGTCTAGCGGTATCAACATCCGTAAATTGGCGGATTTTTCTAACAGCATATGCAGCTGAGCTAAGCCGTCCTGCAAGAGATGTTAAATGAGGACCCCATTGTAGCCTAGAGTCAAGCGTTATCCCCAGGAAAACAGTTTTGTCGACTTCGACAAAACTTTCGACAGTGATACACGTGTACCTATCAAACGAAGTTTTTCCAACACCATTACAAAGAAATATTTATTAAGGTTTTAAGTTAAATAAAACGGGGTTGACGGACGACTTCGGGTCGCTTAGCGCCCAGCCTGATACGATAAATACCTACAATAAATTGTGGCGGGGGTGCGCTTGCGCACTTTTCCACACTAGTGCGAAAAAGAGTAAGTGTATTGAAAAATCATTATTTACGCTACCTAAGAGTATTATGCATATTAATGTTAATGTTTTTGTTTATCCAAACAAGACAAACAGCACCTGACTGTTCTGACAAATAACTTCAGGAACTCATCCGACCAAATTATATCTAGAATAACAGAAACAGTTAATTTGTAAATTTCAGCTAACTAGGAAAGTGTTGGAGCGCTAACTTTGTGGTGAAAGTTTTTATTCGCGAAACAACCCTCGCTGTAGCCCATTAGACGAACGAAATTAACTTAAAGAGAAAACTCAGGGGATGGAATGGCGATTGTAAAAGCTGGCTTAATGAGTTGAGAAAAATATTTACGGATCTATACTAATATTTATTTATTTAAACTTCATGTACAGTACCATAGTGGTACATAGGCGGACTTAAAGCAACAAGGCACTCACACACAACACAATATCACATCACATCGTTCTAATTTTATAAAGGCGAAAGTTTTTGAGTATATTTGCTACTTCTTCCCGAATCTCTCGAATGGCTGAACAGATTTGGATGGAATTTGGCACAGGGATAGACCATGTCCTAGAATAGCACATAGAAAAATTATTTCAGTGTTAAATAGTTCATTTAAACTAGTGCGCCTCACCATCAATGATTGCATCGCTGCTTACCATCAGGTGGTTTATTTATATTAATTAAAAAAAAAAAAATATCGAGAAGGGTAAAGGCTAAAAAACATGTTGCGCCGACCCCAAATAACACGGGACAAGGGCAGGAAGATGATGATGACCCTTCTCGATAATTTTTTTGAAGTGAAAAAGCTTGCTGAACTTCTGCAGAAGCGGAAGCTGAAGCAGAGTTCTGTTGCAACACTACTCAGCATGGTGTCCGGCAATATCAATGTTCAGAGTACCTAAATTTTATTTTTTATTTATTTATTTATTAATAAGACAGCATTTGGTCCACAATATCTGTTAGTAATTCTAATCTACGTTAGTACTTCAGTTCTTCATCAAATATAAATAATAATATACGAAAACAATAAAATAAAATAGACTAATAAAATATTCAATAAATTAAAATGTCAAAATTACAATGTCAGTGAAATTTAAAATGCTTAAATCAGAACAATAGAATAAATTAAAATGGTCAATAAATTAAAATGACAAATCAAATTTTCAATCATGATAAAAACAATTAATGAAACTAAAATTATTATAACAAACAATGTTACCTGCCCCACGCCTGATTGACGGGTGCATGCAAGGCCTGCCAGTGCTGTATAAAGGGCCCGTCCAACCTAGTGGCAATGACGGCAAGAAGACTGTTGCTGCTGCCTCGCACTCTACTCGCTAACGATGTCGCCCTCTTGCGCATGCAGGTGTAAAAGCAGTCAGTGCGTGCCTCTGCGAACATTCCCGAAGCGCTACAGAAGCGAGGCAGCCGCAGCAGTGCCCTCAGTGCGTTATTATATTGCACGCGGAGCGCGCTGTAGGATTTCTGCGTGTATGAAACCCACAGGCTGCACGTATAAAAAGATGTACAATAGGCTCGAAACAAGGTGATTTTGGCTTCCTTGGAGCTACGGGCAAACCTACGGGCAATCATATTCGCTCTCACCGACAGCGCCCTCCTTTCTCGCTCAATATCAGCGTTGTCTCTGAGGTCAGACGTCAGAATATGACCTAGATATTTAAAACTCGATACCAGCTCCAAGGACACACCGCACAACTTCACTGGTGGAATTTCCGTCGGACATTTGGACCCAGCCTTGAAGACCATAAGCTCGCTCTTTTTAACATTATATTTTAGGCCGTGAGTAACGGCGTATGCTTCACAGATACTTATGAGCTCCCTGAGTCCCCCTATTGACGCACTCAGCAGCACCATATCATCAGCGTAGCTGATGTTGTTAAAACATACATCATCAACATGGCATCCAACATGGCGACCACTGAGCTCGACAACAAGATCATCGATGTACAGATTGAAGAGCGTTGGTGAAGTCAACCCCCCCTGCCTCACCCCGCACTCCAACCTGTACGAGTCCGACAGAGCTCCTGACCATTTCACATTATTGACCTGGTTCCCGTACCAGTACTGAAAGATCTTTACTATTTCTGGTGAGACTTGTCTGTCAAACAGCTTCTTCCACAGCACTTTGTATGAAACCAGGTCAAAAGCCCTAGACAAGTCGAGAAAACCGGCGTAAACCGGTGTGTTCCGATCCGTGTAATATCCTGACAGCATGCTTTAAGCTCAATATCGCACTGTCAGTGGACAATTTGGGCCTGAAACCAAACTGGTTATCGTGCAAAGATACTGTCCTATTTAACTGAGAATTAAGCACGCTGTCAAATACCTTAGCGATGACTGTTGCTAATGAGATAGGTCTGTAGTTGTTTTTATCGGAAATGTCCCCTGTTTTGTTCTTAACAATCGGCACTACGACCGTTCTCATCAACTCGTCCGGCAAGTAAGAATGCCGAAGACAAAATGTAAATAGCATAGCTAAAACGCGCGGCAGGTGAGGACCTGCATGCTGTAGATGCTCGATGCTGAGCCCATCATGTCCTGGAGACTTTCCCCTGGTCATGTACTGTATGGTTTTGGCAATGGCCGCAGCTGAGAACTTAACTTTTGGTTCCAGGATTGTACACTGTGGTTCAGCATCGATCACCTCAGACAATGGAATACTACTCGGGCTGACACAAAAGTGAGACTTAAAAACATTGGCAATATCCCTTTCAGCAGAGACGCCGTCGACGCTCACTGGTAAACCAGGCCTAAGGTTATGTTTTTTCGTAGCTTTCCAGAAGCCCCGAAAGTCTCGCTTAGTGTGCTTCTCAGCTAAGATGTCCATCTGGATTTGATCCTGGTGATTCTGACACCATCTTAGCTTAGATTTAAAAATCTTACGACTGTCACACATTTCCCTATAACTTATGCCAGAGGTAGGTTTGCCGTAATAAAGCCACTCCCTAAATTTAAGCCTGGCGTACGAATGAGCCTCACCGACGTGCTTATTCCAACCCACCACGCGCCTCAGCCTACCATTAGAGACTTGTGTCTCCCTGCTTACAATGGCGGCCTCACTTAGAGCAGATATCACATCTCGATACAGGCAATCTATTATTTTTCTGTGGTCCGGCTCACCACACATGCGATCACAACACTTGGACAATGCGAGTGGAAAATCAATATTTCGCAATCGACGATGACTCTCCCGTCTATAAGAATGGATGGCCTCTGAGCTTTTATTCCCCCACGTAACTCGGTTGTCACCGAACACACTCTGACTTGATTTCGGCCTAATTACTTTAATATCACATTCAACAAGCAATGGGTAGTGATCAGACCACATTACATCATACTTAACATTAACACTACAAACAGTTTTTAAAGACGATTCTGTGCAGAGACAGTGATCTAGCCATCGCCTAGCCCCATTACACTCACTCACATACGTGTATGTATTCGAGCCCAACCCTAGCATTTCTACATCAACGCACGAAAAGTCATTATCACTGCAATAGTTCAATAGATCCGTAAAAAATAGTTCATGAGGATGCGCGTTAAAGTCACCCAGACAATAAACCGCCTCCACACCACTACTGTCAATAATCGCACTTACCAGACCCAAACAGTGTGAGAACTCCGGCAGGTTACTCACTGCATCCGTGGGCATATATACACTCATCACTAGGAAAGGTCTTTCACACGTATTAATTCGTATCGCACAAACTCGCGGGTTATCACACGGTATTACCGACACATCACTGAACGCACTTCTTCGCCACAGAAGAGCCACCCCTCCGTAGGGTCGGCCACGCAGCATGCCAGCAGACGTGTCAACGGCCGAGGTCCCTGTGCTGCTGAAGTCACTATGGATGGAGCTTAGGACCGGCAGCTCATCTGGCAGCAGCCAGCACTCCTGAAGCGCTATTACATCGCAATTTGAGCAAAGCGCCCTTACATCCTCAATAGAACGCTTAATACTCTTACAATTGAAGCTAGCGAATCGTAATAACATATTATCATCCATGCTTATTGTTTACAGTGCCGACTTTAAGCGCATTATCGTCTTTACGTCTTTGACTGTAGTGCACAAAACGTGAAGTAGTGCACAAACGTACCTAAAGTAAAGATGTTTTACGTTAACGCGATCGACACGTTTATGACGTTCGGCGCTCCGGTTGCCCCACTCCAAGCTCTTAACCAATCAGAGAGCCGGACGCGGTAAACGTGTTGATCGTGTTAACGTAAAAACAACTCGCACAGCTAACCTTTGTTCTATCTGTTCGTCTGATGTTCCGTGTGCTGCGTTCGAATCCTCAATCCCTCCATGACTGTTCTTCTGTTCAGCAGGCCTAGCCAAGTTACAACGGTTTCGTTTCGATTCTCTTGCGTCGAACGCCTCGAGTAGGCCACGCCTCCGATTCCTTTGTTCTAACGTCATCTCAACGCTTAGTCACGTGGTCAGAACAAAAGAATCGGAGGCGTGGCCGACTCGAGGTATTCGACGCAAGACAATCGAAACGAAACGGTCGTAACTTGCCTAGAGGGGCAGTGCCTATCGACTATGTTCTCTGGTTTATTCCGAATTTCCGACCGACCACAGATAATTTTCGCCTTGAACGCCAACATAACCCGCGTTTTTCAAGAAATTGGGTCCATTTATGCAAAGATGTCATCCAAAATGGTTCCACTTAGGATGCGCGATTACGGCAGAGCTGGCAGCCTTTCACCTTAAATTATATTCCACTTAAAATGTCATCGATGGCATCTATACATTAAAATTGTATATAGTGTCTGTTTGTAATATTAAAGTTTTTTTTAATAAATAATAATAAATAAATAATATACTTTATTTCGAGCAACAAGACTCATTTTGTGTTAGTAAAAAACAAAACAAACTTACAACTATGTTAGTGACACACGTTTAATACTAAATGCGTACGAAAGTTTATTTGATAGTTATAATAAAATATTTTTGTCTGTTAGTCGGTCTCTCTTTTTGTTCTGGTTAATCTCCGAAACGGCTGGACTGATTTTGACGGGACTTACATTGCTATATAGCTGATATTCCTGTTCACATATGGACCTAATGACAGCATCAGCGGACGGTATTGCAATGGCCGAAAACTAGGCCAGGCAAGGAATTTAACTAGTTTTGCCATCGATACGCTAAGAAGAAGCTGATTTTGTCACTGAGCCCGTAGGGGTCCAGCAGGGTCGAAGCCTATTGGAGCCACGGGTAGTGTGTAAGTGAAACCCGGGGCTCTGGAACGAAGGCAAAGAAAGAACAGGAGTGGGTTTTTAGTCAGTAAAAGTCTGACACACCTTCTCACTCCGCCCAAGAGCGAGAGATGTGATTAGATGATTTGCCCCTAAAAAAAAGGGCGTCACCGAGGCAACTTATATTAATTTTTAGACAAAAAAAAATATACAGGTCTACAAATAATACGTCCGCAAAAACAATGTTATAATGAATTATTAATGTTATTTCGCACAACTCTTATCGAAAACTGAAAACAGTTCTTCAATTAAAGTCTGTGACAAACCGCCACGCTTTGCATAAACAACCTCTTTATCAAAACTCCGGATTATATTTCACTAAAATATTGCACCAATTATTAATTCCGGCAATTAGTTTTAATATATTTGCAATTTAGAGGGCAATATTGCCCGTCCCCGGCTATAAGTCGGCTTTGTAACGCAAATATAAATTGCGCCTACGATAAAATGATAAGCAATTAGTTGTAAATGTGCTATTGTTATTTTTCAGCAGGCGCGTAAATGTTTTTGGTTAGTTTATGACGATCTAATACTATGCTCCTAAGTACTTTTTGAAAGGGTCATAAGTTACATTTTATTGAAACTCAAATTGTTATTTATTAACAAGTTATTTAGTTTAGAAATTCTTTAAAACTCCTTTCCTAATAATGTCAAAAATATGGCCGTGGTCAAATTGTAGAGATAAATAAATGATGCGATCTTATCAAAAACTAAAATTTCTTTTAGACGAAGTGATATTCAAAAATTTACAAAAACTGGCAAAAAACAACTAAAAGTTCCAAACAAGTTACTATTCAAGCGACAAACGTCCGACGCAGATGATAAAAATAAAGTTTTTAATGATGCCATCTTTCTTTAAATTAAATTTGATATCCTACATGACCATGTTACATAAAATACGACTACACTTACCTAACGGGGGGCGTCATTTTTCTTGTCACAATTCATATAAGAAAGAAAGAAAGAAAGAAAGATGGCATCGAAGATGGATGGAAGAAAACGTAAGGGTGTTTTTAATATCATGCGGATTTCATCACGCATGCGGAATTGCTCCGCATGCGGGGCAGCTGCACGATATCATGCCCCGCATCCCGCGTGCATATTCAACGCATTACAATAATTACTTGTATGTAAAGGACATTTACGCTACGCGTGCGGAGCAATCCCGCATGCGTGATGATATGCGCACGATATTAAATACACCTTTAACCTCCTTAGTGACAGTCGGGTAAAAAGCCGACCAAATCAATTCAACACCATAAAACATAAAAACAGAAATCCTCAATTTCTTAGTTGAATAATGGAATCCTCTAATAAATGATGTTCTGAACAAGAAACGAACAAATGGGTCCACAGTGCAAAGGTCTTCACAGCTTTATTAATCAGTTATAGAAGCTCCCGACAGTTTGTTAGCCGCGAGATAAAAAACTTCGCTTTATTTGATCAAAATTGAATTCGATCATTTTGATTAAGGGAAAAATGACAGCGCAAGGAATCAGTTCTGGATTTGTAACAGATTTATATTTGCTACCGGGGATATTCTTTGGTAAACTACAAGAATGTGTACTTGTAACTTAATTAATTAATTAATTAATTATAACTTTTTTATATTTCACGGCTTATTTCCCGGCTTGCGGACGACAAATAATGGGTAGCTCGCCGTCCAGTAATCGTCCAGACTGAGCCCGGGTCGTAAACCATGCGTAATGTTCCACGCGCGCATCGAAGAGATGAATAATAATAATAAGAAGAAAATAAAAAATGTAATGGAACGTAAGAATTTTTTTTTCTTTCTTTCTAGATGTCAACGAAACCGTAGGGGCCCAGCAGGGCCAATGCCTGCTAGGGCACGGGGAAAAGTACGAAAGGGCTACTCGTGGTCCTAGAAAATAAAGCAAAGAAGGTACATAGAAGTGAGTGTTTTAGTCAGTCTGACAAAAAGACCACATACAAATCCTACTCCCCACATAAAAAAATCTCATTTACCCACACCAGAAAGCGCATCGTTGTAAGACCTAGATGACTACTGAAGGCCAGAGGAATCCATTGGATACATCATATTAATTTCAATTTTAGTTTGGATTTTTATTTTAGTTATAATTTTAATATTTCAATTATAATTTCAATCTTAATTTTAGTTCCTAATATTTTGCTCTTGTTTTAGTTTTATTAGTGTTATGGGGCATGCGGTGCTAACCTATAAGAAATTGTAACACTAACCTAGATTATAAATAGGTATATATATATTTTTTTTTGTATATGTTTCAGTGTATACAATTGTTGGTTGGCCAATAAAATAAATAAATAACTACGAGAATTATTAGATTGGTTTATGTGGTGACCCTTGAAAAGGCTTTTCTCAAGCAGATACGAGACGTCTTTCGGCTGAAATAGTGAGGGTGTATTTCAGTGGGATATTATGAAATAACTAGCTTCTGCCAGCGGCTTTCGTGAAAGTACGTTTCTCCATACAAACTTTGGACCCCCGTTTCATACCTTTAGGGGGTGAATTTTGGGAAATCCTCTCTTAATGCTCGCTCACGTCATAAAAGAAAATCTTGTGCAAAATTTCACGCTCTTAGGCCTTGTAGTTTCGGCTGTGCGTTGATATGTCAGTCAGTCAGTCAGTTTCTCCTTATATTTAAATAGATTAATTAATGCTTGTAGTTTTAAGTACACAGAAGAAAGATATGGTCATATCAAAAGTTCTCATTATATTAAGATCTTTTTTACCTATATAAAACATGGAGTATGTTGACAACTTTAATAATTATGGCATCTTAAAAAATACGTGCATCGTTACTCGAGCTCATTTTACATCAAAAATGGCGGATGACGATTCATGTCAAAAGAGTAAAATGTACTCTCAAAAATGATATTTTCACCGCGCAGAACCGCTATATAAAGAGCTTAAGACTCAAGTAAACAACTCTTATGCCCAACTACATTACGCCAAACGTTCCCTGATGCAAACTTACGATAAGAAAATACAAGTAATGTTCTGCAAAGTTTTTTAACTGTCGAAGTTTTGCTGTTCGGGATGATTTCTGGTGTTTTATTTGAGTTAAAGACGGTAATGGGGCTTTACATTGTCGAATAAAGTAAGCCATCTAATTGATGAAGTAGCAACAAGCCTAGGGACGTTGACGGCTCATACTTTGAAGATATTATTTTCGTAATTCCCTAGACTGAAGTAGGACGGGTCTTATTGAAAATTAAAATATTGATCAGGCTGTATACTTGGCCCCTATGGATTCATGGATCAATCGTAATCTATTCTGTCTTTTTAATAAAAGGTATCGACTGTCTAAAATAATAATATTTTGTTATGTTTAGGAAGTTATGATAAATTCATTCATGTAGTGGGGTCAATGGTCGGAGCAAAGTGTGCCCCGCTTGGGCAGAGCACCGCCGTATCCTCGTGGGGGCGATCGGTGGCAACAACCTCTCGCGCTGGGCTCTGGTTCGGCCCATGATCCGGAGTGAGGAGGAATGGCAGGCGGTCGCCTCAATCTGTGAAGCAGTAATGCTAGCGAAGGAGACGGCCACACACGTGAGGGAACGAACTTCTGTACGTGTGCGGCCGCCACAACCCCGACCCCAACTACCAGCCACGGTTACCCGGTATCAGGGGCGGGCTTGCGGACGACGACCTATGGGAAGCTCGCCATCCTGCCGTCCAGTAACCTTCCGGACCAAGCCCAAGTCAATAGCGCCGTAACGCGTAGTGTTTCACACGAGCACCACGAAGTGCTGTCAGCAAACTGTAATGCCGATGCCAGCAAAGATTATGTGAAAAGCAAATTCATGGTTCTAGAACGCAATGGGAAACCGAAGGACACAGGTGTGGTTTTCTGATCCACCCTAGAGTGGGAGAAGTCATCAAATGATTTCCCTCCTCGAAAAAAAGGGTCAATGATATCTGAATCATTTTATTCAAGATAGTGATATAAGCCTTTTAACCAATAACAAGTACAATACAAAATACACTGACTGGTCTTTGGAGGTATGCGGAACAGAGAGTAAAGTCCCACAAACCTCCGTTGAAAAGGGAGGATCCTCCGGCCAGACGGGTGTTATGTCTGGTGGGCAACTGCCCAATAGATGATTTCGGGCTGTTCTATATGTTCAAATCGCACGCAGAACTTTAATTGCGTGATGCAGGATTAGTTCTTAAGTGAAGCCATAGATTTCGCTACAGGTCCAACTCCCATGAAAAATAATAGAAACAAATGATGGTCTAACTTTCTTACGTAACAAAGGCCAAATTATTAGTATACCAAAGTCCTTCTGCTTCAATAAATCCCCAACCGAGCGGCCAGCAATGTTTAATAAACACACGTAGTCCCGTTTGATAGAGGAAGTTCGGTGGTACCACAAGAAGTCATATAGAACTAAATTAGTGCAATAGCCCCGTACTTACACAAAGCGAGCGGCACAGAGTGGCTTGAAGCTTCGTAAGTCAGAATTAATGAAGCGTAGGAACTGGTAGTAATCATTATCTATGAGGTACGGTTTTGTGCAGGTAAGTTGTGAGATCAAGTTTGAAGATAGCGTGTTGATATTAAATTATTTGCTGCTAAAGTTTTATTACATATTATTAGGATATTTTTAACTGGTAACAGTAATTGTTCCCCAAATATTAATGGACTTTTAATAATTATTACGGCACTTGGGGCACCCTGACACGGACAGGTTCGTTTAGAAGAGGATGGCGGTGTCTAGTGAGCGAGCGAAACAAGCGAATACAGACCCCGTCATCCCTTTCGTAGCTATTTTTTTAAGATCACCTAGAAAAGCATATAAAGGTATATTTAGTAGTAGAAAACAGGAATAAATCGTGGAAAAGTTAAATACTACCCCATATTATTTTATATAAATATTTATCTAAAAAGAAAAAAAGAAAGAAATAAAAATATTTTATTCGGCACACGTACACAGATACTTGCTATGCTTTTTTTTTCCTTTTGTGTAAAAGGAAAAATAAAACCAAAAGAATATATTATAAAATATAATTAAAATTTATAATATTATTATAAAATAATAGTAAGTATAGTAATAGTAGTAGTAGTAGTGTATGTAGTGGTAGTGGTGTAGTAGTAGTAGTAGTAGTAGTAGTAATAGTGTGTAGTATAGTAATTATCTCAAAAGGATAATAAAATAAATAATTTTGAAATCAACAAATTATAATTAGTACTATCGGAGTTTTTTTAAATTACTATTCAATGCTTTTCTGTCACATTTGGCCTAATTTTTTCAAGATTCTACTATTTCACGGTCCAAATTATTTTCATCCTACATAATGTTACTATAAAAATCTCAAACCGACATCCAGTCTTCATTAGCACGATAACAACTGTCTGAGGCTGACATTTTGAGGGCAGCTAATAACGTCATAGTTTCCAAGCTCCAGTTACTAAGCTATCTGTTGGCTAACTTAGTTCATTTACTATCTCATTCTCCACATCAGGAACTGACGGTCAATTGAAAAGAATCTTTTAAGCTTTACAACTTTTGAAAGGCTTAGTAAATATTTATAGAGTAACGTAGAAATGAAATTAAGTTTGGTTTAGCTTGATTAGATTTATTTATTGAAACTTTATGATGCAGCTAACACTGTACAAAGGTGGACTTAATGCCTGTGGCATTAGATTTAGTCACAGGATATCACCAAGTTTTAATCCATAATTAGCGATGATCAAAACTAAGTTAGACTAGTTACATATATCTTTGTATATCTATGATTAATTTATGAAAAATTATAACAGGAATCAAAATAATTTGAAAGTTACTAAAATTGCACAAAACAATAATGATGAAACTGGTTAGTGTTTACATCGATGATTTATTAATTTATGGATAATGAACTCAACGACAAGGTAACGTCACAGGTAACAAAAAAGTTTCACATATTAAAACACAAAATCTCAAAGAAAACAGGCTAGCTGAACTTTCAATACAATCAACAATTTGAACCCAGAAAGGTGATAATCTAAATTATCACGATATATTTGAAAAGGGTCAAAGTGGCAGCTTTTATTAATACTCCGTTCCTCAATATAATATTTTCAAAGTGGCCTTATATTTTCCACACTAACATTATTTTTTAAGAAACGCAACATGATACAACTAGCTAAGAAAGCAATAACGAATTGAGGATTTTCGTCAAAGTGCATGTATCATTAGAAACAACATCACTGATAAAGATTTTCTCCATGTTAGTAGAAGCAGTAAACATGAAATGATCGTTAAGGACTTAATGATGAGACTTCGTGTATTAAAGTTTTGCGATTGGATTAGTTGATTTGGACAGATTGGTTTTGATGTTACAGTTATAATTCACATTCATCATTTTAATGATGGTTAGGTTGATGATGGTGCCTAGCTCTTCTTAACTATGTTGGGAATGGCTTCCAGTCTAACCTGATTTGAAGTACTTATATTATCTCATTTTAATAATCTATTAGGTTCTTAAACATAAAATTCATTTCTCTTCTTTTATTACTTCTACACACTATTGTCTACATTTCTTCGTATCTCTCCTTTCGCAGGTCTGCTGGATGATTTTTTTTTTTAGAAATAAGCAGTACCTTTGTACAATTTTTATCTTCTTTTGTATTTGTGTATGTACATAAATTATAAAATAAATAAACAACTAAATTGGCGTTTTTAGCACAACAATATATTACAAAAAACTAAAAACATAGCTTCAATATAAAGTTTATTTGAACCTGAATATATCACAGTTCAAAGTAGCCCGGTTTTTAAACATTTATTTCATATTTATTATATTATAGTTATTTAGTGCGGTTTTTAGGGTTCCGTATCTCAAAAGGAAAAAACGGAACCCATAAAGGATCACTTTGTTATCCGTCTGTCTGTCAAGACCCTTTATCTTGGAAACGCGTAGAGGTATCAAGTTGAAATTGAAACCATATAGTCAAGTCTGCGGTCCCTTGAAGGTGTGAAAACATCAAATTTCTGAGTTCACGTTAAAAAAAGATACGGCCGTTTATGTCGCAAAATAGGTATATTTCGACACTCTCAAGGCAATCAAAATTCATAGGGTACTTCCCGTTAACCTAGAATCCGGAAATTTGGCATGAAGCAAGGTCTCATAGCCCAAATATAGGAAAAAATTTGAAAACTGTAAATCTTCGTAACTCAATTCGGGAATTGAATTGTTTTCATAGGTAAGTTTCTACGGAACCCTCAGTGCGCTAGTCTGACTCGCACTTGCCTGGTTTTTTTTTCATCATCATCATCATTTCAGGGGTTTTTTTTTGTTGGTACGAAATTATTATTAAACTTCTCCCGCTCTAGGTGGAGCGAGAGGAAGTATAAGATTTTACAAAACCACCCCTGTGTTTGCCCTTTGAGTTGCAAGGCTGCGGTATAGGTACGGGTGCCACATTATTACAACAACTGACTGCAAAGTTCCGTAATACCAATTAATTACTAGAGGTTGCTCAATCTGTATTTTAATATTAACTAGCAACCCGCCCCGGCTGCGCACGGGTGCAATTCTGATACCACTGCAACCGCTATGTCCCTGCATTTTATATCTATAATATCTTCGAAAATATTCATTTAAAGTACATGCTGTAAAGGGCCGTATTAATCTTTATATTTAATAAAGATTAATACGGCCCTTTAAAACAAATACATTGTATTTAAGGTAATTAATATTGTATAAGGATTAATCGTCAATGCTGTATTGCTTAAAATTGCTTCGTAAATAAGCCATTATTTCTCGAAAAAACTAAAGGATAAAAAATGGTTATTGTGAGTTATCCCTAAGAGATAGACATATACCATCGCGGACTTTTTTTTAGACATTTTTAAGGTGTACAATACTGTAGTATATTGATCTATAATCTCGTAGGGTTCAGCCAGAGTTTGTAATGTAAGCGCAAAAAATGTGTTTATTTACATCACATTAGAAACCTCTAAAATTATATCAGTGTTTCTCTACTATATTATGCATGTATTATACATATAAACCACCCTCTTTAATCACTCTATCTATTAAAAAACCTACCTGGTAAGGGTTGCGGGAATCCGATGGATGCGAGACGCACAGTACCGTTCATTGTAGCGACACTTGGGGGAGGCCTATGTCCAACAGTGGACGTCTTTTAGCTGAAAGGATGATGATGATGATGATTAAAAAAACTACATTAAAATCCGTTGCGTAGTTTTAAAGATCTAAGCAAGAAAAAAAAAAGTTTGTTGTTTATAAAAAAGTTAATTAGTTATTTACTGAATTTAATAAATATAATGGGTTACCAAAACAATAATTAGTATAAAACTCTTTTTTATTATGTAACATTTTAGAAAGAAAGAAAGAAAAAGAGTAGGAGGGATTTTCTCCAAGTGCAACTAATATAAAAATGTAAAAGGAAAGATTGTAAAAATTATACCGTCCGACTGTTGAACCAGATGGTACTGATGTCACTTTAACTCTAGTTTTTATTTTATTTCAGACTGTTTCGTGTTATTAGACAAGTTTCTGAAGTTTCATTATGTTTTATTAAGGTGGGTGAAGGAAGGTACAAGATGTTATTTATAAGAGTGGTCTTAGTGATGACAAATCAATTTTAAAGGGGATGCAACTCGACATACACTTTCACTGTTTTTCATACAACCGCTCTTACACGATTATGATGTTATTACACATTTTTCATTAGATTTTTTGTAAACACAGTATCTTGTGGATATTATCTAGGCTTCTATTGAAATCAATTTATAAGTTTGTGTTAAAATAAAGAACTCTCTTAAGTAAAGACCTCTGAAAATCTGCTATTTTGCATGAACTTTGACACTTCATAATTTACTCAAAAATTGAAAAAGTCAAAAAAGTATAACAATAGAAGCTTTGCAAATTTAATCAAGATTCTGAATGATGACAATTTTTTTGGAACAAGTTTTGTAAAATATTCGAGTAAATCACGGAATTACCGGATGCTTAGAGTTTTCAGGCGTTCTCTCTTTTTTCGAGTTGCCTTTTCGTCAAAAATCGCGTTGGATTGCGTTAGATGAAGTAACAAGCTTTTAAACCATGCTCGACGTTGACGATAGGCGAGTGAAAAAGGAAAAAAGGATCCTCTTAACAGTCTATACTAGTGCATGTTTGAAATATGTATGTGCCCCTAATCTTAGATTACATCCGAAAGATGGGCCCTAATTTTTATTACAATCTAGCTTTTTATAAATACTAATAAGTAATTTAATTATATCCTAAACTACTAAATTCTCTTTACTAAGTTACGTGATACTGCTGCTTACAAAGTTAAATTATATAATTATATTAATCGGACCAAAGGTTTAGTAATACAAAAGAGTGAGAGAGCGATGACCGCTAATCGTGCACTGAAAGCTCGAGTAAAATCAATTAGTGAAATGAGGTAAAAATTCACGAATAAGCATTAGTGCATTATTATTGTATGGTATCACAGTACACTGCATATGCGTCTAATAGCATATACTTTTCTTATTGTCTCTATGGAGATGAATACATTTCGTTTTATTAGGTAGTACTTATGCTACACTACTAACTATCACTAAACAGTAATTTGAACGATTTTATTCTTTTTAGTGAGCAGTGGTGGTCGAGTGGTAACGGACCCGACTTATGAGTTGTACGTCGCGGGTTTAAACCCAGCCAGGCGCATTACTTTGTGTAATATAATTTCATCACCACTGCTCTCAAAACGGTGAAGGAAAACATCGTGACGAAACCGGCATGTCCTAGAACCAAAAATTCAAAGACCTGTGACATCCACCAATCCGCACTGGGCCCGCGTGGTGGATTACGGCCCATTCCCTCTCCTAGAGAGGAGGCTTGAGTCCCAGCAGTGGGAACATTATAAGGCTGATTATGCTATGCTATGCTTATTCTTTTTAGTTAATTTAAGTCTATGTGTGATAAATTTGGTAGGTAAAGTCGTATAAGTACGAAACTGATTTCAACATTACAGGTAAGGCATCTTTTTTTGTTTGCTCTGATTGAGACCGTGTCTAGATGCTTTTCATCCACCAAATTTTATTTTGTAGGATTTCGTAATCAAGTTTTAGTTGCTATGGAAAAATATTTTTTGTGGAGTTTTCCATTTTGCGTGTGGAGAGTATTCGATACGTTTCTAGGGCTATGTAGTTCTAACCAGGAAGCCTTATAGTTTTGCCGTGTCCTTCTCGTGGCGCGCTTCCAACCTTACATAAACAAATCGATTGCGTAAGTTGCGTGGAATCTAGATTTTTATTATTACATAACCTTGCCGCTGTGATAGTGTGATCCATCTTTTTTTTTATTTGTTACCACAGACTTAAAATGTGACTTTCATTTGACAGCTCTAGTTTTAAGTTCGATCGTTTATCGATCGACTAATTGTAAATGTAGTCGACTGTGTCAATGCTGTTTTTGGCAACTGTTATTTTGTTGTTTTATTTGTTTTTTTATTTTTGTTCCTCTTTATGTATTTTAATAGTATATTGTTGTTTTTGATTTGTTTGTTCAGTAATTATAAGTATAATATTGTGTAATACTTGCTGGCCGATCAACGTCTCTCCGTCGACGACGGCTGGTGCTGAAAATCAGCGCTGAGGCTCTATTTTATACGAGCCCCAGCATTTTTGCTGAGCGCTGGCCGTTTTACGCGGATGTGACGCATAACCTACCAATTATATATGTCGTTATTGTTATTTGTTTATTTTAAGGTGTGCGCCATATTTGACGTAAATAAACTGTTTTTCTTTCTTTTCTTTCTTACGACCCTCAGAGTCCAATTGGTCTTCACTTTTAAATACTCCACGACTTCCTCGACCTTCGTGTAGTGATGCAGCCGCTATACATATAGCTGCGTTGTAGGCACAGCAGGACGCAGCAGCATGTTCGGACCACTCGTTGCGGTACCGCACTGGTTACGGGAACAGGGCTTTTTCTTTTTTTACTTATTATTTTATTATTTCTTATTATAGTAGAATAAAACTTGCTTATTTAAAAAAATAGCTTTAATCGATTCAGTAGCCGATTTTTAACATACCATTTTCAGGATTTTTCATGTTAAATGTTGTATATCTTTTCCGGATTCACATAACCAATAGAATTTACTTAATTATATATTTAAACGGCCACATTTACGACTCATCCCCTTAATTACAATTTGACTTGTAAATCATGTAATATGAATAATTTATAATCACCTCAGCGTATAACTACTTTAACATATTTGCTTGTAGTTACGTGGAGGGTACACTGAATTTAAGTTAGTTTTACAGGTGAATGAATATATATATTTTGGTTACCGATGTTCGTAATTATTTCCTGTAGTAACATTTGCTTTAAGTTTTGCTTTAATAAGTTGGTGGATCATCTAAATAATCGGGGAATTAGTAAGCTTGTCCAATGTTTTTCTAACCGTTTTGTTTGAATTAGCAACAGAGGCTATGAGCGAGTTTCTAATTGAGTATTTTGTTTCGACAGGTTTTCAGGTTAGAGTTAGAGAAATACTTAACTTCAAATGCTTAAATCAAAAACAGGGGGACTATTATAGAATATCGCACAAAGAAAAACTCAGTTGGGATTAACTTTTACTGTGAAACCATTCTTGGTTATTGCAAAAAAAAAAAAACTGGGCAAGTGCGAGTTGGACTCGCGCACTGAGGGTTCCGTAAAAACTTACCTATGAAAACAGTTCAATTCCCGAATTGAGTTACGAAGATTTTACCGAATCGCAAAAAGTTTTTTTTTTGTGACGTAACTACAAAATTACAGTTTTCAGATTTTTCCTATATATGTGTTATGAGATCTTGCTTGATGCCAAATTTCAGAATTCTAGGTCAACGGGAAGTATCCTTTGAATTTTGATTCCCTTGCGAGTGTCGAAATACATGTTTTTGCGACATAAACGGCCGTACGCCTTTTCTTTCCGTTCACTCAGTTATTTGATTTTTTCACAGCTTCAAGGAACCGCAAACTTCAGTATACAGTTTTAATTTCAACTCGACACATCCACGCGTTCCCGAGATAAAGGGTCTTGACAGACAGACAGACGGACGGACAACAAAATGATCCTATAAGGGTTCCGTTTTTTCCTTTTGAGGTACGGAACCAGTAAACAGTTTTTTTTTCAGTATGTTTTATCGAATTTCATTAACATACTAGCTTTTACCCGCGGTTTCGTCCGTGTTCATAAAATATAGCCTATGTCACTCAGAAATAAAGCAGATGTCTATGGGTGAAAAAATTTTGGCAATCAGACCAGTACTAGTTACAGTAAAAAAAAAAACTTTACCTCTTTATTACATTAGTGTAGAAATGTTCCAATAGGGCAGTTGCTCTACGGAATTGTTCGAAATAGTCACCGTGGCTCTAGAACGTAAAGGGCAATTGAAGAAACGCATACAAAGGCACGGCTTGCTCAACTAAGAGCGGGAAAAACGTTTCGGAAACTCATCTAAGGGCGGAATTCACCAACAAAACTAATCGCGTTTTAACGTTTGGCTTGCATAATCGCGTTTAGCCGCTGTCACTAGTGTTACTTGTAAAAATACAACAAAAGAAAAATACAGACAAGTGACACTAGTCACAGCGGCTAAACGCGATTATGCGAGCCAAACGTTAAAACGCGATTAGTTTTATTGGTGAATTCCGCCCTAAGGAGTGGCATTCCGTGCTAGAGTCTGTGTTTGCTACAACATGAGGGTCATCACATCATCGCTTAGCAAGTGAATGAGTGGCCAAGCGTGAACTCATCAATAAAAATAATAATAAAAAAGTTTTTTGATGAATTGCTGACGATTAAACAAAAAAAAAAGTTTTGAAGAAGATATCGTTTTTTGTGCCATAGTAAAAGTTGTCCATAATTATAAGGCGTTGTGTAACAGTTGTGGAATATTATTATTATTCCATTTATTTATTCATATTCGGATCCAGATCCAAAACCCCGAGAGCTTTCAGCTCGAACTCCACAATCGTTTCGAGTGCCTAGGAAGCTCCGTGGATGAATATAACGATGGGTTCGTGGAAACTGTCCATACGGTCGGGTCTAAGTTTTTCAAGACTCACCGTACAAATAAGAATAAGAAGCTCTCCGATCCGACCCTCGAGCTAATGAAGAAGAGGCGTGAGATGATTCTGCAGTCTTCAGACGATGCGTGCATATACCGGCAGCTCAATAGACAAATCTCGAAGTCCCTGGAACGCGACCTTCACCGCTTTAATAGCGCAAGGATTAAGGATGCGATTGAGCGGAATAAGGGCTCTAAAGTATTTGCACGAGATCTGTCTATTGGGCAAAGCCAGCTCACGAAACTGAAGACCGACGATGGCAGAGTCATATCCGCCAAATCGGAGCTTCTGGGAGAGATCGAGGCTTTTTATGGACAGTTATACACGTCTATCGCTAAACCCGCTGTAAATCTAGTAAACGACCCAAGAGCTAGATTGACTCGACACTATACCGAAGATATCCCGGACGTCAGCCTGTACGAGATTAGGATGGCTCTGAAGCAGCTAAAAAATAACAAGGCGTCGGGTGAGGACGGAATTACGGCCGAACTCCTGAAGGCGGGTGGAAAACCGGTCCTTAAGGCCCTTCAAAACCTATTTGATTCCGTCATACTCGAGGGAAAAACGCCACAGGCGTGGAGCAGAGGCGTGGTGGTACTCTTCTTTAAGAAGGGCGATAACGCCCTGCTTAAGAATTATAGGCCCATCTCGCTTCTGAGCCATGTCTACAAGCTGTTTTCCAGAGTCATCACGAATCGTCTCGCGCGCAGGTTCGACGACTTCCAGCGTCCCGAACAAGCTGGATTTCGAAAAGGCTTCAGCACCGTGGACCACATACATACGCTGCGGCAGGTTATACAGAAGACTGAGGAGTATAATCAGCCTCTCTGCTTAGCGTTTGTGGACTACGAGAAAGCCTTTGATTCGATTGAAACTTGGGCTGTACTGCAGTCTCTCCAACGGTGCCAAATTGACTATCGGTATATCGAAGTGCTGAAGTGTTTGTACAAAAACGCCACTATGTCAGTCCGACTACAAGACCAGATCTCGAAACCTATCCTCTTGCAGCGGGGTGTGAGGCAGGGAGACGTTATTTCTCCGAAACTGTTCACGGCAGCAATGGAGGATGTCTTCAAGGTTTTGGAATGGAGAGGGCTAGGCATTAATGTCAATGGCGAGTACATCACTCACCTTCGGTTTGCCGACGACATAGTAGTCATGGCTGAGACTACGGAGGAGCTCAGTACAATGCTTGGTGACCTCAGTAGAGCTTCCGAAAGAGTGGGGCTTAAAATGAACATGGACAAAACCAAAGTCATGGTAAACAGCCATGTAGCACCCACTCCTATCAAGGTCGGGGACTACGTTTACCTGGGACAGACGGTCCAGTTGGGAAGGTCTAACTTCGAGAAAGAGATCAATCGTCGAATCCGACTCGGCTGGGCAGCGTTCGGGAAGCTGCGCGGTATCTTCTCGTCCAATATACCACAATGTCTCAAGACGAAAGTCTATGACCAGTGCGTGTTGCCAGTGATGACATATGGCTCCAAAACGTGGTCGCTTACAATGGGCCTCATTAGAAGGCTTAAAGTCACCCAAAGGGCAATGGAGAGGGCTATGCTCGGAGTTTCCTTGCGTGATCGAATCAGGAATGAGGATATCCGCAGGAGAACCAAGGTTGCCGACATAGCACGAAGAATCGCCAAACTAAAGTGGCAATGGGCAGGGCACATTGCTCGCAGAACAGATGGCCGTTGGGGCCGAAAGGTTCTGGAATGGCGACCACGTACCGGAAGACGTAGCGTTGGAAGGCCTCCTACAAGGTGGACCGATGACTTGGTAACGGTTGCGGGAGTCCGATGGATGCGAGACGCACAGGACCGTTCGCTGTGGCGACGCTTGGGGGAGGCCTATGTCCAGCAGTGGACGTCTTTCGGCTGAAATGATGATGATGATGATGATTTATTTATTTTATATACACATTTATTACGTTTTTAAATATTTCTTTAAAAAAAACTTTTCAAAATATATAAAATAGTAGCCCACCGGCACCGGGAACAGGGGGTCCAAGCTACCGGCGGTCAGGGCTCCTGAGAGAGGAATCTCCTAACAATTATTATTATTGCATTTATTTAATTTTCCTGACAAATAAATGATTATTATTATTACTATTATTATAAACATATCATTTACATTTTTAAATATTTCTTTAAAAAAAAAAACACATGAAAAAAACATTTAAAAATATAAAAAATATTTGTCCGCCGGTGTCGGGAACAGGGTCCAAGCTACCGGTGGTTAGGGCTCCAGAGACATGAACCTCCTTTGTCTTTGATCCAACCGCGTAACGACAGCTTCGAAAGATGGTCGTCGAAGCTTTTGGCTATAAGTCCATTGGCGGTCAAGACAATCGGCATTATTATTATTATCATTATTACTCTGCACACTGAATTACTTCCCTCTTATACAAATCTATTTAATATTTACCCGAGCACCTACCCAAAAGCAAAGTACATAACAAGGTTAAATAAAAACTTGCAAATCCGTCCGTACTAAATAATATATTGAATTTAAAACTTGGACGCTAATTCGAAACTAAGTTACTGGACCGATAATGTTGTTTACAGTTTTCAAAACCTGCCTCAAATTTAGTTATTTCGTTGGTAAAAAGAGTAGATGTGAACGGAAAGAGGTAAAGTGGATGAAACTTATCTACAGCTTAGATAAGCTAAGGCTGTTTAGCCTTTACAATATTCCCGCTGCTAGGATTCAGGCCTCTTTTCTAGGAGAGGGCATGGACCGCTCATCAGTCAGCTTAATTCATGGGAAAAAAAAATAAAAATCATAGTCAAGTTAAAAAATAGTGATTCATCGTTGTTACTCAGCTTAACCACGCCTTATAACCGATCAGCATATAATAAACAATATTTTTTTTATTATCAGGCAACTAACGGCCCCGACTTACGAATTGTTGGTCGCAGGTTCAAACCCAGCCAGGTGCATTACTTTGTGTAATTTATTTCATCACCACTGCTCTCAAAACGGTGAAGGAAAACTACGTGAGGAAACCGGCATGTCCTTGAACCAAAAATTCGAAGACATGTGACATCCACCAACCCGCACTGGGCCCGCGTGGTGGATTATGGCCCATTCCCTCTCCTAGAGAGAGGAGGCCTGAGTCCCAGCAGTGGGAACATTAAAAGGCTGAATACGTATGTATGTATATGTAGGCAACTAAAGCCCATAGACAAAATATACCAATAATAATCTTACAAAATAATATACTAAGTAATACATAATACTGAAAAACATAACAACTAATCTATAAATTATTATTACACACGAAGTGACGGCGTCGTGTTTCGCTGCGAGGCGGTTTATATTAATATATATATGCAATATAGGTCAAAGTGCCCTGAGTATTCCCTTTTTTCTGTGTATTCAAGTTATAACCTACTGAAGTATCTCACCTGTAAATTATTAAAAGGATGGATGTAACTTGGTAAAAGAAACTATCAGCGTATGCTCACTTTAAAGCTTCTCTATCTGAATGCGTTATTGGTAGTATGGCGAGCAACGTGCTTTATCTACTATAGGCAGATGACGCCGTCTTGATATTTGTCTTGTTTCAGTGAACATTCCACCTTTTGATTTGATTGCGCGTATAGTACAGCTAGTGTGATTCCATGCCGAAGTATGTATTTCCTAATAGCTATAACCTGGAGGTATTTTAGTGAAGAGTGAATATCTTACTTCTAGGCAAGCGTGCTCCAACGACGACGATGGCATCGCTTACCATCAATAACAAAACTTAAATCAGACCGTAAAGATAGAAAATGCTAACATAAAATAAAATGTAGTAAAGAAAAAATGTAGTGAACTAAATAATGAAAGTCTGGTCTCAATAACAATTCTCAATTATTTAGTTTACTTCAACTTAAAAAATGCACGTTTATTTTCACATGTTTATGTGTTCTGAAAACTCGCGGTCCTAGAACGCAAAGGGTAAGTGAAAGACATAGGTGTGGTTTTAGTCGGTAAAAGTCTGATGCACCCTCACGCCCCACCCTAGAGCAGCAAAAGTCATTGATTTTCCAACTCAAAAAAAAAGTAGCTAAATAGTAACAACTTTAAAGTACTTTACCCAAGGGCTGGCTTTTACTTCGGACACAGGATAAGCATTACCATACAGCGTGGCAATGCAGCCAGTCTTTTGAGTACACTACTAGTCGACAGCGATGCCTACCGTACCGCCAGATTACCGTTTTCACTAACAATAGACGACGAAATCTAAATTTCGCTACTAAGACAAGATCTTATTTAACTACCGTATTTTATATCTATCTGGTCAAACTTATAAAACCAACCAAGTTCAGATTAAGAAATGGTTTTAATGGTGGTTAAAAAGAATCCCTAAAATAAGAATTTAAAGAATAACCTAAAAGGTACAAAAGTATCAAGACGACTAGTGTGCACATCTGCACAACGAACTTCTATTGTTAACCGCACGGAAAAGATCAACTAACTGTTGCATTCAGACGAGACAGTACTTTGTAGTCTACGTTTTTTTTTTTGTAGTTCTGGTACCGCGTGTTCTTAGAACCCAACTAACTAACTAATAAGTGCAATACAGTCACACACACTGACTTGGGGTTTTTTCTATCCCATGTAGATTAAAAGTTGCTTCTTATGTTAGAAATGGATCAGTGCAGTGAGGCCTGCGATACTCTTCAAGCTACACAGTTCTTTAAAAATAACTTTTTGAGTTTTCCTAATATTACTTACAATAAACGAAGTCCAATAAATGAAGTTGGACTTATGTTATTGTATAATAAAAGGCGTGTCATAGATGTACTTCTCTATATAAACTGTAACACTATATTTTTACCTCAATTTTGAATTTTAATTTGGAGCAGAGGTGGCCCACTGGCAAAGGCCCCGGACTTATGAGTTGTAGGTACGTCTTGGGGAAAGCACTTTCTGTAATTTATTTCATCATCACTGCTCTCGAAACCGTGAAGGAAAACATTGTGAAGAAACGAGCATGTGCCAGAATCAAAACTTTGAAGCCATGTGACATCTCCTAACTCGTACTGGGATATGCGATCCCAGTAGTAGGTTAGAGAAGATGCCTGAGTCCCAGCAGTGGGAACATCGTAAGGCTGATTATGCTTTGCACTCTTATGCTATTACAGTTTGATTATTTTGATTGGCTCTTGAACTACCACAGTCCTCTGTAGTAGCACTTCTGGCTCCTGTTGAACCAAAAAGATTTATTTTATTGTAGTTTTGTAAATGACTGAGCTAATAAAGCCACTATGGCCAATTTCTAAACTAAAATGCCAATTTAATTAATCAAAAAAACCAAACCAACCAATAAAATATATATATATATATATATATATATAATATAAAAAAATATATATATTTTATAATATTGCCAATTTATTTTTATTTTTTTTTTCAAGTACAATTCTTGAAAATTTTATTGCTCAGCATGCACAACCACCTACACCTTCCACAACTTAAACGAGGCAGGCGGTAGAGTAATCTAGGTGGTTACACGAAAAGAAGAAATGTCATAATGCGCTTGCCTATGTCCTAATTTCTTTGCGGGAAACGCAACATAATATATGTCTCCTATTTTCATATTACTATAGTCCCCATTTTAGTAGTTCCCTCAGTTCGTACATTTTTGTCTTTCACACAGTCCATCTACCGTTTTTTTGGTACCTTCCTCTTACAGCCATCCACTCAAAACTTTACTCACTTAATTTTTCTTTCAATGAACACGATTCTAGTATTCTAAGTAAAACTATGTCCCGACCTCAAAAACCATATCGCATCTGCTCCCAACTCTTTGCCCCAGCTACATCCCTTTTCGATACAACGTTTATATTAAAACTCGATGCGTCCAGGAAATTGCTATCATACTTGATCTCAAACTGTCACTGTTATGCGGCTGGAACCCGTGGCGAGCGGAGCGGTGGAGCGGAGAATAATTTTAATAGTAGGAGGTCAAATGAATGTGTAAAGGGCATGACTGTGTGTACGAAATAGGCTGGTTTGAAGCGTTGGGAGATAGTTTCTTGCACTTGTCAATAGTTTGGTAGGCTAGTAGAAACCAAACTTGAAAAAAGACCTAACGGAACGTGACTGAGAAGTTGATTAACATGCCTTGTTTAAATACATACATAACATAATAAAATTTTCCATTATTCACTTCTTTTGGAATGTTTGTCCTGTGTTTGTATCGTGTGGTGTTCAATTATTTTATTTATTTTAATCCTGGAATAAAAAAACAAAACTGTTCTACATTTTGCAACTACATAATCCAGCTTAGTTTAATGATTTTTTTAAATGAAAAATTCTACTAAAGCACTGATCGTGATCAAAATTGATAAACTCGTTGAATAACTTAAACAGTCTTTGCACCTCACTCTGCAAAGACTGGAGTCCTATAATATAAGACTGATCAAGATAGTGTTGTGGAAACTAAGAAGAAGTAAGCTGTCAACTTCTACCTTTAGGAGGAATATCAGTTCACTTTACACTCTCTCAATCTAGGAACATTCACGGTAAGATGTTTACTGAATAGACAGATTGCTATACTTTTAAGATTGTAAAACCATGTGTTCATTTTTCGATAGTCCATGAAAGAGGTTTCATTACACAAAATCGCTCCACTCCCGCTCAACAACAACCTCGCACCTTATAGCTTTGTAACGCATTTCAACCCACACACAACTCGAATAGAATTGCAACCCTACAAGTCAACACAGAAGATTGCTTTTTGCAAAACACACAAGTATCAATGGGGATGTTCATAAAATAGAAAACGTAAGCCCGTCGACAGATCAGAAAGTGTTTAGCTTCGTGTTGTATTGTGAAAAGTGAGACGTATCTCTGAAACCATGACAATAGCAACTAGTTGTTATTGGGAATTGCCAAAGATTTTGACAACTTTGAAGGATTAGTGGTTGTTAAACGGTTATTATATTTCGGATTTTAAGTTACTAATAGTGACAGTGAACATTTTTGTTTTTTTTTCTACAGGATGCACAGCAAAAAGGCCAATAGCAATGTTCAAGCATTTTATCATTAGCACATTTTTTTCCAATCATGTTCGGCTGATTCGGCTTCCATTAATTAGACTGGGTCAATACAGCTGAGTATTTTGATTGCCTTTTGACTTTCAAAATTCATATATTATATAATAGATGGGCCAAAAGCGACACAAAAAAACCAAGCTAATATTTATTGAAGTCTGTTAGGCGTCTTTTCGTTTGCATCTTTGGTAATTACACCAAATATCGTGTCTGGAAAACTTTCTAACAAGCATGAATTTACTTTCGTATAAAGAGTAAATAAGTTATTTTGAGGTAAAAGAAAATCTCATGCCGACACGAGAGAAGGTAATAACTGTTACCCAACAGTACTTAATGCAAAAAGTGATAATACATCACAGGAGCAATTTATGTGCGTATTAATGTATGAAACTTTATTAATATTCCTGTTAAACTCTTTCAACTAAGTCGTACCTAACTCCTGATATTCATTGTTCTAAGTTCGCTTTTGTGTGACTGAGTTTTGTATAAATGACGTATGTGATAATATTAAACTGCAGAATGTTATTGTGTGAACCTGGACTTGTCTATATAATGCCTAGCTATTGATAGATGTCTAAGAAATTGCTGGTTAATGAAGATTGTAATACTTAAAAACTAAATAGTATACTCGTATATTGAAAAGGTTGTCAACGATACTGGAGGAGCAAACTGAAACAAACTTATTACATTTATTTATACTTTTTAGTGTTTTCATATTTTATTTCATTTAATATTCAATAATGCAGATAGCATATATATTTAAATTAATCAACAAAATGGCAAGGACATAAATAAAATAAAAAAAGTAACAAAAAGTTTCACTTTTGTTTTGTGTTATTTTCCTTGTTAAACAAAAACACGTGCGAAAGAACTCTGGCTTTTCCTCAATGAAATGAAAAGACACGTGCCACTTAATGGAAATGTTATTCCCCCATATTCAGCGAAATTACCATAAAATTGACATCGTCATATTAACATTTTCCTGGGACATAGATTGACATATCCTTTGATATAGGAAGGTGAAATATTGAGAATATAATAATAACTGTCACATATTTGTCACAGAAGTGGTTAATATTGTACAAAAAAGATATAGTCTTTGGATTATGGTCCTAAAATAAGTGGTTGTGGCTCATCGAATTTTGAATTTTAAGTATATAAACCGCAAACGACGCAAATATAACCGTATTGGGAATTATGTTTGAGCCATTTGGGGTTGAAACATTAGGGTCCGAGTTCTCGTGGATTTTTTATGAAATCAGCAAGCAGTCCTCTGATCACGTTGCCTAACAGCAAACGTGATCAGGGGACTGGTTTTATTTTTGGCCAAAGAATAAACTTTGTTAATCAAGGTGGTAATTGGAACCTTTGGTCTATGCTCACAACGATTTATCGTTTTTTTTTTTAAACAATGATGATTAAGTCAGCTCCGCCTTTTATTTCAAAAACTCAAGATTGTAGTAAAAAGTAAAGATTTCCAAAAAAAATCTGACTGAAACAAGAACGGGCGGTAGATATTAAATTATTTCCAATAAATTCAGTTTCTACTCGATTTCAGTTTCAAAAGAAAGAACTGATGTAAAAGTTAAATAAGTTTTGTTCGCCACCGATTCAGTGCGCTTTGCTATCTCTGAAACAAAATCTTTCAATCGTGAATATATTTCTTCGTCACAAACAAGATGGAAGACCGATCGTCATAGGAGATAGAGGAGAAAATTTTCGAAAATTCCAACTGGATTTGCAAGTATTTTATATAAATCAGGCTTTATTGGCATCGAGAGGGCCGTATCATTTTAGTACATATCTATTCAGGGGCTATGCCAACCGTACGTGGTTAGAATACCAACTATTGCAATGCAAACTTAAATTTACAGTCTTGAAATTGCAGATCCCAGTCCCGAAAACCTTAAATTTAAAGACATAAGGATGATTTTTGAAAAGAAATTTGACGTAGTAAGTGAAAATGATGAGAGTGGATTTGCACAATGTACCCAACACTATCTGTCAAACCATGAAATAAAGTGAGAATAAATCGAGATATTTTTACGATTGTTAAACTCTGAATGTTCTTTAATTTGGTTTAGATATATGGAGATATATGAATGTAATATTTGAATTGTATTAAAATGTGGTATTAGAATTTGATTGGTAGCAATTCTAGATAAATCAATGTCATAAAGCGTGTTAAGAACACAAAGAAAGGCTTCATGTTAGAAGATAGATAGATAGAGACACAGAGAGATAAATACGTGATTTTATAAATTTAATTGTGGAATTATCTATAATATAAAAATGAATCGCAAAATGTGTTGGTAAGCGCATAACTCAACAACGCCTGGACCAATTTGGCCAATTCTTTTTTTTAAATGTTCGTTGAAGTTCAAGGATGGTTTTTAAGTAGGGTAGAGTAGGGTAGAGTAGGGTAGAGTAGAGTAGAGTAGGGTAGAGTAGGGTAGAGTAGGGTAGAGTAGGGTAGAGTAGGGTAGAGTAGGGTAGAGTAGGGTAGAGTAGGGTAGAGTAGGGTAGAGTAGGGTAGAGTAGGGTAGAGTAGGGTAGAGTAGGGTAGAGTAGGGTAGAGTAGGGTAGAGTAGGGTAGAGTAGGGTAGAGTAGGGTAGAGTAGGGTAGAGTAGGGTAGAGTAGGGTAGAGTAGGGTAGAGTAGGGTAGAGTAGGGTAGAGTAGGGTAGAGTAGGGTAGAGTAGGGTAGAGTAGGGTAGAGTAGGGTAGAGTAGGGTAGAGTAGGGTAGAGTAGGGTAGAGTAGGGTAGAGTAGGGTAGAGTAGGGTAGAGTAGGGTAGAGTAGAGTAGGGTAGAGTAGTCAGTTGACGGGAGCGAAGCCGCGGGCAAAAGCTAGTCATAAATAGAAAAATTTCGTATCATAGTGTTTGTTATCGAACTCTTCCAAAACAGTTTGACCGATTGTTTTGTTTTTATTTTTTATTTTTTGTGTAAATTTGGTAGGTCTGAGGAGGACAGGTCGTAGGCTATTTTTTACCCTCCTACTCTTATTTTTCCTTTGATAATTTATATGGCAGAACAACATTTGCTGGGTCAGTTATAAGCAGAGGTCGGAATTAGTAGAGTTAAAAATCGGTGTAAGTAACACCGATTTCATACAGCGAAAGAATAAAGTGGATATGCCTCAAACCCAAGATTAATTTTGAAGAGCATATTTTTTTTATGACACTTTCAGAAATAAAGCAGAAAAAATTCTTCTTGCATTAATGACGAGGATTAGGAAGTGTATAAATTTGTTAACCTTACCTCAGTTGATGTAGAGAGATCTTTTTCAATGAAAAATACTAACAAAAATTGTACGTTAATTATCTTTGTTTTATTTGTCTTATATAACTGTGAGGTTTTTATTATTATTTATTTGTAATATTATTGGCCACATAGGATGTTTCATTAGAAATCCCGGGAAGATCCATATTAATATCAACATTTCAATGTAAGTACAGTCAGGGATCAAAAGTGCAGTTGCACTCTACCAATGCTAAAGTGTCTAAAATTTCTTTATTGTAGAAGTTCAATAGTCCACAACTAGTTTATTCAATACTTTAGATTCTATGCTACCAATTAAATTAGTCATGGGCCATTGGCACTCTTCTACAAAGAAATTTTAGACATTTTAGGATTGGTAAGGTGGAACTGCACTTTTGACCCCTGACTGTACATGAATAATTCTACCTAATTCTGACCCCTACTTAAAAGTGTTGTTATAATTATTATTCTGAAAATAAATGAAATTTCAGCCAAAGAATCCGATAATGAAGTAGTATTGACTATTTTCGTTCAAGTAATCTTATTATTGTACATAGATAAATGATATTTATTCTGCAAATAGGTTTATAAAACACTTTTACACGTCAATTTTTCTTTGTCATTTTTAACTAGATGAGGCCGGATATAACTATAATTTCTTTAATTTTTGCTGCTCATAGTTGCAGCCATAACTTATTTGTTATCATAAAAGTTCTATTGTTCATTCCTATAAACGAAAACAATATACAAGGCGATAACAGTTGGAATCCGTCCATGTAACATTGTATGAATTTGCAGCAACACTGCAAAACTGCAGGGTAAGCTAAATGGGGAACTGTTGCGAACTTTTCAGCTTAACACTTTATTGAGACGTGTACTTATTGCTTTTAGAGATTAAATTTAGGTTCTATCGTATGATGCTAACATCACGTCTATATTTCCTGCAGTGTGAGCTAGCGAAGCGAGCGTGCCGCGGCAGAGGCCGCCGAGCGCCAGATCCCTTTCTAATATTAGTAAATCATTTGGATTAGGTTAAGTTAAAAGCCATTATGATTTATAAAAAGCTTTTGTTCTTTCATATTTAACAAATCATACTTTCAACTCAATATCTTTATGCTTAGCTGTAATATCTTTATTCTCAAAGTATCTAATATAAAAAATCATAACTACCATCTGATCTCACGTCCCATACTAACATTAAACACCACGACAGCCCATAAACGAGAAGATACCCCATCGAACATGAACACCCAAAACCTTTTGTCCAAATTCTAACAATTTGCACGACCCGGACATAGCAATTGTCCTTTATGACTGCCGAAACCTTAATATTAGAGAAACTATATCACTAGTGTGAGCATTAATAATATCCTACGAAATTTTATTATGTAGTGTTGTTCAGAATTAGTTTGAATGAAAACCTGTCATCATCATCATCATGTTTTAAGCCAAGAACTTTGTTTCTGCCACAGGTGATGAATTAATCGACATTCACCTCTCCCTTCATTTTTTCTTTTAAAGGTGAACCGTTCGATATCAGAAACGTGTCATCATCATAACCATAATTTCAGCCGAAAGACGTCCATTGTTAGACATAGGGCTCCCTCAAGCGTCGCCACGCCGACCGGTCTTGTGGGTCTCGCGTCTATCGGATTCCCGCGACCCTCACCAGGTCATCGTTTCACCTTGTGGGAGGTCTTTTAAAGCTGCATCTTCCGGTACGTGGTCGCCACTCCAGAACCTTCCGTCCCCATCGAACATCTGTACTGTGAGCAATGTGTCCTGCCCACTACCACTCAAGTGAACGCTACATAATATAATATAATATAATATAATATAATATAATATAATATAATATAATATAATATAATATAATATAATATAATATAATATAATATAATATAATATAATATAATATAATATAATATAATATAATATAATATAATATAATATAATATAATATAATATAATATAATATAATATAATATAATATAATATAATATAATATAATATAATATAATAATAATAATATAATATTCCACAACTATCACACAACGCCGTCTAGTCCCAAGCTAAGCAGAGCTTGTGTTATGAGTACTAGACAACTGATGAACATACTTATATATTTCTAAATACATACATATTATAGATAAATTTTAATTACACCCAGACACAGAACAAATGATCGTGCTCATCATACAAACATTTATCCTGGGTGGGAATCGAACCCACAACCTCCGGCATAGCAGTCAGGGTCAATAACCACTAGACCAACAGGCCAGTCATAATGAAAACGTGTGTTAGAGAAAAATTAAATTTTCTTTAGTGATTTATTTATTTATTTATTATTTATTTAATCTTCATGCAACACAAGGTACAAAGGCGGACTTAATGCCTTAGGCATTCTCTACTAGTCAACCTAGGGTAGTGGAAAGACAATATGGCAGGTGCATAAAAAAAAAAGAAAATATTATTTAGACAACAAGTACCTATTACAAAATTATATATAAAACTAAACATACATACATAATTAATAAAATATATACCTATACATACATACATACATAAAATTATAAAAGGAAAGGAAGGAATTAGTAAAGGAGTTTTGAGATGATTCTGCTAATTGTGTAGAAAGTAATTCCGCAACTTTCGCATAAATGCATACTTACTCGTGGCCGTCCTGATCAAGAGGTAGTGAATTCCACAGAAGGATGAACTGTATATAGAAGGAGGAATGAATAAAATCAGAAGTATGAGAAGGAGAAAGCAGTAGGAGATTGTTGGAAGAACGCAGATTCTTAGCGTGTGAAGAACAGAGATATTGAAAGTGAGATATAAGATAAGAAGGAGGGGTAGGAGAGTTGAGCAAAGAGAAAAGGATTGTCAAAGCTCGCAGACTTCTTCTCTGGCGAATAGGCAACCATTTGAGCTCCGATCTGAAGCTTGATACGTGGTCATATTTCCTCAAGTTAAAAATAAACCTGATGCAGTTGTTGAGGAGCCTATCAAGATTATCCAGCAAGACTGAGTTCAGGTCATAGTAGCACACATCACCATAGTCGACAATACAATAGGGAAAATTAAAGTCTGCACAAGCATTGTCTTCGTCTTTGCGGGAAAAAAGTTCCTCAGACGATACAGATACCGCAAAGTCCCGTTGACTCTTTGACAGACAGTAGAAACCTGACTTTGCCAGCCAAGCGTCGAGTCAAGATGCAATCCGAGGTCCTTTACACTAGGGCTGATGGGAATGACGGCACCATTGAAAATAATAGGAGGTAGAGAGCCAACCGCCACTTTACTCATCATGCGTGCACTACCAATAACAATGTCCTGACATTTTTAGGGGTTTACAGACACCCCAAACCTATCAGACCAGTCACTAATAGCATTCAAATCTCGGTTCACATCCTCTATAGCGTCAGACAAACCTTCCACCCGCGCAGCTGCATACAATTGAAGATCATCGGCATAAAGATGATACGCACACCAAAGACAGTGAGTTATAAAGTTTATGAAAATGGAGAATAATAATGGAGAAAGAATACCGCCTTAGGGAACACCAGCATCCAGGTCACGCCAACTTGACGAGCTTTCATCAACGCGAACCGACTGCCGACGTCCCCGAAGATAAGAAGAGAACCATTCCAGCGCCTCGGAAGAAACCATAAGATGGGAAAGGATAGATAGGAGTATGTCATGACTGACGGCGTTAAAGGCATTGGAGAAATCTATTAATACCAACACAGTAACCATTGTATCCTCCATTGCTTCTCTAACGTCGCCAGTAACTTTGAGGAGTGCGGTGGTTGTACTGTGCCCAGGTGTGAATCCAGACTGGAATGAGCTTACGAAGTTGTTTCGGTGAACAAACCCCGAAAACTACTTGTGTACGCAGGCCTCTAGCACTTTAGAAAGGAAAGGAAGAATGGAAATTGGACGAAAATGACTTGGAATTGAAATTTTAGGAAGTGGACGGACATAAGCCATACGCCACAGGGATGGGAATTGACCAGAATCGAGAGAATAGTTAATGGTGTGGGCAATAGGTGGAAGGAGAAAATCAAGGATCAGGGTGACCATATAACGACTGATGTCATCAATGCCTATAGCCTTAGATTTAATAGACAGGATAATCTTTTTAATTTCATCCAAGGTGGCAGGAGAAAAGCAAAATGGCTCTATGATTGGACTAGGTAGATTTAGTTGGTAGTGTTAACGCAGCGCAGCGTTGGAAGGCCTCCCGGAAGTTAGACCGACGATCTGGAGAAGGTTGCGGGAATCCGATGGATGCGAAACACACAGGACCGGATCTTATGGCGACACTTGAGGGAGCCCCTATGTCCTGATACTAAACAGAAGCAAGTGCAATGTCTGATCTTAGTTTAGATATCTTCATCTTTTTTTAATTAGGTGAGTAATAATCAAATACCTCCTGCCACACTGGGTGGAGCGACAAGACGTGTTAGATTTTTTACTGGCTAACTTTCAGTTGCCCTTTGCGTTCCAGAGACGTGATTACTAGTGTTCCAAACAGTCCTGCAACATGAAGATTTAATATAGTTAAAATTCCTATTGCAGACTTACCTATGTCCACGCGCGCTTTAAAAAGATGTCACTACAACCGTAGACGTCCAGTGGAGCCGATGTTTGCTAGAACTGTAGCAAGTTTTGAATGATAACCCACAGTAAAAAAGTTTAACAACTAGTGAAGCATAGTTGCTGCCTGAGGGTATCGAAAGGTGACGAAGTATCACCACATGTGGCGACTCTTTTATTGGCATTTAAAACGTTGGGAAAAACTGGCAAACAAAAAGATCTATCCCATTAATTGGTTTGTCAAAATGCTCCGGGCATTTCTCGCTAGTGACGTTGAAATGAAAAAACTGGCACCGTGCACTGCACCGACGAAAAATAATCGTGGCCCACACGTAGTCGAAACAAACCGAACGCTTTTACGGAAAAAAGTACTGAAATAAACTACATAAGCATCAATAATACCGCAAATAATACCCGTCAGAAGAGCAATAAAAGATCATCCCAATATCAAAACCGGAAAGTGCATTTGCAAAAATTTACAACGCATTTAAAATTTAACTGCACTCATTTGTTTTTGTGCCAAAAATACGCGGTACTGTTCCGCAGGGCATTTCAACTTCACTATGATTTCTTGGCCGTATAACAAAGTTCCGTTTGCAGTTGGGAAAAATCATGTATTTTATGTAGATGATGGTTTATTTCTTTCCCAAATCTATTTAATAATAAAATGGTCATACTTTATGCTTACGCTTAAATTATAGAATTACATGAAACATTCGTACTCTTCTATAGTTGTGTTGCAGCCATTTCGTTATCTTTCAAATGTCACCAACTCCGGCTATTGCTGTCTCTAATGCGCTTTGGCCCCCAGTTGTATCACAACAATCGATAAATATTAAGTGTTTCATTAATCAAAACCTAACATTAATTATTTCTTCATTGACCTAACTTACAATACCGCTTTCATCATCTCCATCATCATCGTTGCTATCTTTCCTTCTCCTTAGTTATTTGTGGTCTGCACATTGTGTTTTCTGCTTCCATTCTCTCCGTTCAACCGTCATGATATCATTTACTTACTTGTCTTTTATATAAAAATCGTTTCTTTAGCCACCTTCTCCATCCATCCATCGATAGGTATTATTTACTCTTTTAGCCAGTTGCACCTTGTAGTCACAGTCTCGTTCCACTTAAGCAAATAAATATTTGACAGCAGACACAATAACTTTGTATTCCCGTATGTGCAACGCATTTCTGGATAAATACGGCGTAAGGCAAGTAAACCACGATCATAACAGTAAATGGTGCGTCCACAAACGAATACATTAGCAGTTTTATGGACCGGATACGAGATGCTGAAGTTATTGTATGACTTCTGTGTAGAAGGAGAAGGAAAAAATTGTGGTGTTTATGTGTATTTTGTTAAACCTTAGCAGCTGTTTTTGGAGGTTGAATATTGAGGAATGTAAAAAACAGTATACTCATATTATCAAGGTTAAAAATTGTGAGGGCAGAAATATAATGAAAGGCATCTGTGTTCTAACTAATAAAGCTTATTCTTATGAGTACTTAAATTTAGTTATCTATACAGATTTTTTAATTACTTTTAGTTTTTATTTGCAATAATAAGCCTTATACAATATGACTTACTACATTTTTAAGGTTTTCCATACTTGCATATAATAACATTTTTGATTTGCGTAATAGTAGGCCTAATGCAATTAGTATCGTGAGTAGTGCCTTAGTTTAAAATAATGCCCATGACTTCAATTGCACCCTGTATATATAAAAGGAGAAACTGACTGACTGACTGGATATATCAACGCACAGTCAAAACTACAGAGTCTAAGGCCGTGAAATTTTTCCAGTTTACATAAAATTATGTAACATTGGTGGTTTTTCAGATTATAAGTTTATGAATTCACCGAAAACGTTTTGGGAACACATTCATTGTGCGTACAGCCAAGGAGTAGAATGCACTACCGGAGTCTGTGTTTCCTGATAAGTGTAACCTAGGTGTATTGCAGTCAAGAGTGAATAGGTTTCTTCTAGTCAGGCGTGCTCTATCATCGATCATATCGCCGCTTACCATCAGGTGTGACGACTATTTCATCTGCTGGTAAGTGAGCCTATCAATAATTTAAAAAAAAAAACTGGGCAACTTGTGCGAGTTAGACTCGCGCCCTGAGGGTTCCGTACAAAAAAACAATTTTTAAAATCGACGCCTGATTAATAAAACTGGTAATTTTTATATGTTTGCAAGCAAGGATCACTATAATAGCTACCTAGTTATTGTTTTATTCTTCTTCTTAGCGTGTCGATGGCAAAACTAGTTAAATTCTTTGCCTGGCTCAGTATTCGGCCTCGGCAGTGCCGTCCGCTGATGCTGTAATTAGGTCTCTACGTGAACAGGTAACAGGGCACGTGATGCAGGATCGAAGGTGGGACATGATCATTGTTTTATTACTTATTGTTATTGATAATTTGAGATAAATCTCGTTTCTGCCGGAGCTGGGTTTTTCTATTAAGCTTTCCCCTTTATGCTTTTAATTTTTCAGTTATAAGTTCATTCTGATTCACAATCACATCGTATAATTGTTTTGTACGAGTATGTTTCTTCGAGAGCAGTGGTGGCCGAGTGGTAACGGCCCCGACTTACGAGTTGTAGGTCACGGGTTCAAACCCAGCCAGGCGCATTACTTTGTGTAATTTATTTCATCACCACTGCTCTCAAAACGGTGAAGGAAAACATCGTGAGGAAACCGGCATGTCCTAGAACCAAAAATTCGAAGACATGTGACATCCACCAACCCGCACTGGGCCCGCGTGGTGGATTACGGCCCATTCCCTCTCCTAGAGAGGAGGCCTGAGTCCCAACAGTGGGAACATTATAAGGCCGACTATGCTATATGCTATGCTATGTTTCTTCGTGGAAGAGGTTAAACTAACAGAAAAAGAAAAAAAAAACTTGATCAAAATCCAAATATTTAGCTGTTCACACTAATATGTTATTAGTGTGAACAGCTAAATATTTGTTTCGTTTCAAAATATATTAAATCCGACTTCTGTTAAAAGTAGGGTGACCATGTAAAACCCAATAGGGTTTATTTGCTTGAAATTAAGTTATGCGTCCGATTTTGGAATTAAGTATTGCGATGGCTTACAGATTACCTCCTAACTGTGAAATACGTGACTTTTCAGGAGGCACAAAAAACCAAACTAGACCTGTATTATATAAAAGTTGAAAATTTGTTCGGTTTTCTATCGTTTACAGTTCAGGGAGTGTGCATTGGAATTGCACAATTTAATTCCGCCAAGTCCGTTCCATCATCGGATCACAAGACGTACGGCGTTGCGCCACCAGTTCATGGTGGACACCCCCCCCCCCCCATACGTACAAAGCGTTTTGGGAACACATTAATTATGTGTTTCCTGATAGCTATTATATAAACTAGGGGTCTTTAAGTCTAGAGTGGAATAAGTTACTTCTAGGCAAGCGTGCTCCATCATCGGCCACATCATCGCTCACCATCAGCAGGCTTAGTCAAGTTGATAATCTACAATCGTTAACGCTAGTAGAAAACTAATCAAATGTATCAGATAATGACATCATCTCAACGTTAAGTCATATAGTCAGAACAAATGAATAGAAAATTCGTAACCAAGTTCACATCGTTCAAAATGATAGAATGAAATGTAATCGTTTCTACAATGTTCATCGCTACATCCTGTAGTTTTTATGGTGTAAATGGTACCCTAGTTACAATATTAGTAAAACGAGCAATCGACACAGGCGCGTCAACATGGCTACCAACTTATCGTTTTCTAAAATCGCTTACGCGTCGAGGCGTTACCGATTGTTGAAAGAGATTCAACAAAAAACGGTCATAACTTGGCTAGGCCTGCAGGTGAGATAGTGGTCAAAGGCGAGACTATTCATAACAATAATAAAAAAAAATTCAAACTCTACTTCTTCTCTTCTTCATGTGTGCCAAATAAAATACTTTTCTTTTTTTTTACTTAAACTAAAAATCTGTTGAATTTTTTTTTTCAAAGAAGGTATAATATAACAAAAAATTAAAATATAAAAACCATCCCTCAGCTACTAACAGTAAAAAAAAACATATTACAATTAATAACGAAATCTATTTAGCCTATTATTATCATAATGTAGGTTTTTTCTTACTTTTATAGCCAATTTTGACTGATCAGTCATAAGTGTTCTTATCTTAAAAATCCACATCACACAAATATCATTAAACCGAAAGTTTGTAAGTAGGTGTTTTTTTTTTTAATTTGGAAAATCATCCAATGACATCTCCATCTGAAGTAGGTGTGTAGGTTTGTTACTTCTTCTTTACGCTTGAACGGCTGAATGGATTTGAATGAAATTTGGCACAAGTGTAGACCATGTTCTGGAACAGTTTGTAGGATATTTTGTACCCAGGAAAATGTTCCCTTGGAATAATTTTCTACTTTGACACGGGTGAAGCCACTAACAGCAGACTGTTATTTTTAAAACTAATCAAGCACTTAAATATAATAATAATATTCGACAACTTTCACACAGCTCTATCTAGTCCCAAACTAAGCAGAGCTTGTAGTATGAGTACTAGACACAGACCTCTACTATTTACCACACTGGATTGTCATGGCGGTTGTCAAAATGCTTTTGTGCCCGTTTGATATTCGCCATTTTGGTGCTGTCGACCGTAGCGATTGATGGCGAGTGTCTACGGTACTAAAACTAATAATGTCGCGCCACTTACAATATACACATGACCTCATTTTTTATAGGTTTTACATAATTCGTGAAGCAAGAATAACACGGAATTCGAACGAAATTAATTCCAAATGCAAAAATACTTCAGAGTATTTCACTTCTCTGCAGCCATTTGCATTATAAGTCAAAATTAGTTCCCTGGACGCTCGAAAGTGACGCTTCAAATAGGCACAAAAAATTATCTGTCAAACATATGGAACAGCCTGTCCAGTGGTATATAGTAGAGGTCAGTAGTACTAGACAACTGTTTTTTTTTAAGGTGGGAAATCTCGTGCTCTGTGTGGAGCGTGAGGGCGTGTCAGACTTTTACTGACTAAAACTACACCATTACCCTTTGCGTTCTAGGACTACGGGTTTCCCTTTCAGAAATTCTCCGCGGTCCTAGCTATACATACTTATATATTTCTAAATATATACATATTATAGATAAATTACACACAGACACAGAACAAATGATCGTGTTCATCACAAAAACATTTTTCTTGGGTGGGAGTCAGGGCCCCTGACCACTAGACCTACAGGCGAATTTATTAACGAGTAGAATTTTCCACACGACCATATCTTTGCAAGCCCGGATATGTTACTGGGCATGGCCGCTTCTTAAGATATGCATGAAGTATTGCGTGCCAGAATATTCTCCATCCATCTGCAAACACTGTTGTTCACTATTATGCATCCTAGTGTCAGTCACCCGAATCGGGTGATTGTCAAAATGACAGCAAAATGTCCGTCACCCGAATCGGGTGACGGATTCATATCGCCTATGTTTTATTTTTTGTGTATGGTTCGCCTTTATAAAACCCGCTCAAAATTGCATAGACTTTAGTCGATTAATCGATTTAGTCTATGACGTTTTCCTTAAATGACAACACTGAGTGAACATAGATACGGAAGGTCGCAAAGTCAGTCGACCGCTCGCTACGGCGCAAGTCAGTTTGGGATTTTACGTTTCGCGCCAAAACGTTTGTTTTTCTTGTGATTTGTGTGTTTTTGTGTGTTTTGTGGGTGAACTACAATGCCAGGGTAAGTAATAAACATTTTTCAATGCATAAACAGTGCAGTTCATTAAGATTTTGACCAGAATGTTCATTTCAACAAACATGATTTCACATCACAAACCGTTACTACTGTTGACTAAACATTTTGCGATATTTTGGCGATAAATATTGATAGAAATGCAAAATAAGGCTATTACGTAAGTTTGTATGTATACTACTATAGATATTAGGCGTTTAATTTGAATTTTATCGTATTTTTATTGTGTACATTTTGAAATTAGAATTACGTTGACCTTTAGGTATTTATACCTAAACGTGTTCGGTAATTCTAATACGTATTTGTGTAATGTTTTTGTTCGGCAGCATACCCTTTTTATGTGATTAACGTTTTGTAGATATCTTCAAAATGTAGGATGTTGAATTAGATTTCAAATTTAGTCAACAGAATTCAAACAGTGATCCAAAGTTCGAGTAGGTGTTTTTTGCGCCTCTTTTCAAGTGGTCCGTTCGGTTAACCGATACAAATAAACTAAACATTTCTAACAGCTGAGACTCTGTCTGTGTAATGAATGTGAACCAAACATTAGTAAAAAAATCTAACTCAAGCTGCCAGATGTGCAAGTCACCGGAAGACAAGTGTAAACAAACGTTATCTTTTGTTTCGAACTACGCACTTAAAAATGACGTCATGCCTATTGTTCAGCTTGTGGTATGTTATAAATGTATTACGACGTCTGTTCTTTTGTTTGATTTATGTGAACTAAAGTGTATTTGTGTAAGTAAAACAATAACTTTTTGTATCAATGGTCTATTTATTTTATTAAAATTACATTAACACAAGAAACTGGTAAAAATCCCCTCACACTAAACATACACGATACTTACGAATACATGACAAGGTAAACCTACACCAATGTATACATATCCTGTTAGGTAATTTAATAACGATTAAATTACCTAACAGGACGAACAAGCTAGCTAACGTAGTTTTGAAGTTATCGTCGTTTTAGTAAGACGGGGCGAAATGTCCCGCCAAGAGGTCGCGAACGGTGACAGATAGGGCGTTAGCGCCGCGGGAGCGTCCGGCAGTTCGGGGGTAAGTACTAAGTTTGCTGGCTGCAACTTCTAACTAACGGTATGCATCTCTAATTTATGCATTATACATATTCGTGCAATTTTAGAGCCATTTTCAAAACACGGTTTTTGTATGTAACTTTAAGAGGGTCCTTTTCCACTCGCCAATCGTCAACATCGAGCATGGTTTAAAAGCTTGTTGCTTCATCTAACGTAATCCAACGCGATATTTGATGAATAGGCAATGCAAAAAAAGAGAGATAACGCCTGAAAACTCTGTTGGCATTCGGTAATTCCGTGATTTACTCGAATATTTCACAAAACTTGTTCCAGGAAATACGTGTTTTTTTGACACCCTTAAAAGTTTTTCAGAAAAATTGTCGTCATTCAGAATTTCGATTAAATTTACAAGGCTTCTATTGATGTACTTTTTTATATTTTTAATACATGAGTACATTATTAAGGGCCAAAGTTCACGTAAATTACCAGATTTTCAGAGGTTACTTTACTAGATTAGTTTTACACAAATTTATGTTTTGATTTCTATAATATCCACAAGATAGCTGTTTATCCAAAATATCTATAGAAAGATGTGTAATAACATCATAATTACGTAAACGTGGTTGTATGAAATGTACCTCAAAAAGGACGCTCTTAAAATATTAGCCCTGATTGTATAGTATCAACCTGTTTTTGTTCTATTTCAATGTGGCACGAATAGTGCAGCAATGGGCTACTACTCTACGCGACTTCAATTCCCGCACATAAATAATATCTGTATCGCCTACAGGCAGTTGTTCCGAATCTGGCTGCCTTGTATATGTGAGTTCAAATGTTTCGAATGGAATTCATATAATTTCAAACAATCATCGATTGGTTCAATAGTACATTTTGATACAAGTGGAGAGAGTTTGTCTTTGTGACCGAGCTGCAAGACGAAGTTATTATGGAGCCGAGTGCTGCAGTGACAATTTTCCACGTGTATCAAACGACATTTTGCAATACACTTACGAATAAATAAATAAACGGGGGTTGACCGGCGACTCATGGGTGTCGTTTAGCGCTCATTTTGATGCGATAAATACAATAAATTGTGGCGGGAGTGAGCTCGCGCACTTTCCGTACTAGTGCAGAAAACAGTAAATTGCGTGCCGAAAAGTGAAAGGGCGGGTTTTCGAGCAAGATTAAAAATATTATCATTACATTTTAAAAGCCTATAATGTATCCAAAAGTTTGGTAACCCTACTATAAAGTAACATCTTACCCACATGTTCCGTTTGTGTTTTTTTACAAGTTTTTTGATCACTTTTTGCATGAACTCCGAAACGAAACTCTTACACATGTCAAATACTTAATTTCTTGAGGATTTATAACTGTCTGAGGTTAGGCCCAGAATAGATGACTGTTTATTCAGTCACTGCTACACTGCACTTTTATTGAATATAGATTCATGTATTATCTAAATAAGTAATTGTCAAAATTGATTACCTAATATATTTGTTAAGTGTATGTTGAAAGAACGTTTAGTTATTTATTTATTTATTACGGCACTCCAACGAACAGTTCGCCGATACATTTACAAAAAAAAAAATCTTATTAATTTACATTATCGCAGCGAATGCTTCACTAAAAGGTGTGCACAGAACTTACAGAATTTGGTAAATTAATAATAATTATATTTTAAATGTTGTCCCAAATAGTTAAATTAAAGAGATTACGCTTTCAAATAAGAGTAATAACTATACTTCAGAAATATATAAATCTCATTTCATCAATAGTTTGCCACGAGCTACCAGCGTGTATTTTCTCCTTCTCTGTCAAATTCATCCAAAGGGTTTTTTAATTTTTTTTTATTATTGATAGGCTTGCGTTTGATCATCATCTCACCTGATGGTTAGCGATGATGTAACCGATAATGGAGCGCGCTTGCCTAGAAGTAACCTATTCACTCTTGACTTAACCTATTGAATAGCGTAATTAGAGACACAATAGAGACAATGACGTTCGAACACCGGCGTTCGCTCGGGGTTTAATGAAAGACCCCTAAGTTGTAGCTGGAAACACAGACTGCGATAGAAAATTCCACTCCTTAGCTGTACGTATAATAAATGTGTTTCCAAGACGATTGCTACAAAAAGTAAAAAATTGTTTGTAAAATATCACTTTTAGCGATAAAACCGCCCATCATTACACCTTATTCATTTTAAGCTCCTACTGTATTTTTATGGTATAGCTACAATAAAGAGTATACCTCTCTATCTATCTATCTATAATCTGGACTCATGGAAACCATGACTCTGGACCAATCTTCATCTGTCCAACGGACGTGTTCTCGAGAAAACTATAAGCTGGCAACTCGATGTTCTCTGATGAGTTTGGAACCTATCATCAGCTTGCAGCACGAAGTCGTAGCAGGACTCTGTCAGAGTTCAAATGGTTGTGGACGGTGAATTTTCTGGAGTCTGTTTTGGACCTAAATAATCAATTTCTTAGTATAGTGATCACAATGAATCTATTTCCTCGTGTAGTTCGTGCAGCAATTTCTTTAACACAAGAAGCAGATCCTTGCTGACCACGTCAACTTTGGCGATAAATTTATTTATTTACTAAATTATATTATAACAGCTTTACAGACACGTCCAAGGCGATGTTATAACGAACACTTAAAATACATATTATTAAATTAATTATGATTATAAATAAATTATTTTTAAAAATTTCGGCAGGTTTTGGCTAAATATCTCCTCTGATAGCAATATCTCATTAACAATACCTATGGCTCGTGACAAAGGGAAAACTTTAGGAGGTTAGTCCTAGCAGACGGCACCTCTAAGAGAGCGGGGCAGCGGTGCGCCCCCACACACCCGTCCGGCGCGCGCAGCCGTAGGTCTTCCAGCACCTTTGGGTGGTGCAATAACCCTAGCAGTACTCTAGCCACGTACTTGACCAGTGCGATATCCTTTCTTCCTGCTACATATAAACATCCCATCTGTTCAAACATCACAGTTCGTGTGTACTAGCCTTAACTTCGCTTCAAGATGCTGTTATGTGATTTTGATTTGATACGGTGTTGTGCTATGCCTTAATTTTGTAAGTAGAATCCAACAAAACAGAAGCAGTTCTTTGAAATATCTAATTATTTTTTATTTTATTTCAATGACTCTTTTAAATTTAAATAAGAACGAATCCCAAAAAACAAATTCTAAAAACAATCAACAAAATGTGACAGTAATTAGTTTTCATTGGGGTTCCGTACCCAAAAACGGGACCCAATTGCTATCATTCCGCTGTCCGTCTGTCTGTCACTAGGCTGTATCTCATGAACCGTGATAGTTAGACCGTTGAAATTTTCACATGATGAATTTCTGTTGCTTCTATAATAACAAATTCTAAAAACAGAATAAAATAAATATTTAAGTAAGTCCCATAAAAAAACATATTTTTTTGCAGTTTTTTGCTACGGATGGTATGAAAAAATTGTATGCGAGTCCGACTCGCACTTGGCTGGTTTTCTCTTATTTATTTGTAGTAGGTCTGTACTATTGCACCCCTAGCCAAGTTGATAATCTGCAATCGTTAACGCTAGTCGAAAACTAATCATATTTATGCGAATGACATCATCTCAACGTTAAGTCACGTGGTCAGAACAAACGAATAGAAAATTCGTAGCCAAATTCACATCGTTCAAAATTATAGAATGCATTGTTATCGTTTCTACAATGTTCAACGCTACATCCTTCGTTATTGTAGAATGACATTGTAGAACGAGCGGCCGATTCAGGCGCGTCAACATGGCTACCAACTTATCGTTTTCTACAATTGCTGACACCGAGGCGTTACCGACTGGAGAACGGAATTCGACACGAAACTATTGTAACTTGGCTAGGGGGCAGATACTCTGGAGTGCATTACGAGAAAAGACGAATAATTTATCAATATGTATGCTTAGATTGGATCAGATTTAGATTGCAGGAATGTTTGAAAAAGTCAACGTGGTCGCAGAACGTCAAAGGTAACTGAAGAAACACAGGTGGGTTCTCCAGTAGAACCATAGATAGTAGAACCGATACCTCCTAAGGGCTGCAAGAACGTTTGAAAGAGTGATCATGGCCCTGGAACGCAAAGAGTAACTGAAAGTGACAAGAGGTTTTAGTCAGTATAACTCTGACGCATTCTCTCGCTCCATCTTAGAGCGTAAGAAGTAATTTTACAATTTCTCACCACAAAAAAGAGTGGATTCAAAACAATAAAAGTCTGATTCTCTCTCTCACTCTACCTAGAGTAAGAGATGTTATTTGATGATTTCCCACTTTCATCATCATCATCATAATCAACTTCCTGCCCTTGTCCCGTCTTATTTGGGGTCGGCACAACATGTTTTTTTCTTCCATTCTATCCTGTCAACCGTCATTCTATCACTAACTTCCTTTTCTTTCATATCACTGTTCACACAATCCATCCATCTTTTCTTTGGCCTCCCTCTTCCTCTACACCCATCCACATGTATACTCATAACTCTTTTAGTAACATGCGTTTCACCTTAAAAAATAAAAAAAATAACATCAAGACACACACATGTTCCTATTACGCGTTCTTATGCCAAAATACCGGCTGGCAACCGCTTCTCACTAACTAAAAATATATTCATTCAAATCTGTTGTTCCTATTACGCGTTCTTATGCCAAAATACCGACTGGCAACCGCTTCTCACTAACTAAAAATATATTCATTCAAATCTGTTGTTCCTATTACGCGTTCTTATGCCAAAATACCGACTGGCAACCGCTTCTCACTAACTAAAAATATATTCATTCAAATCTGTTGTTCCTATTACGCGTTCTTATGCCAAAATACCGACTGGCAACCGCTTCTCACTAACTAAAAATATATTCATTCAAATCTGTTGTTCCTATTACGCGTTCTTATGCCAAAATACCGACTGGCAACCGCTTCTCACTAACTAAAAATATATTCATTCAAATCTGTTGTTCCTATTACGCGTTCTTATGCCAAAATACCGACTGGCAACCGCTTCTCACTAACTAAAAATATATTCATTCAAATCTGTTGTTCCTATTACGCGTTCTTATGCCAAAATACCGACTGGCAACCGCTTCTCACTAACTAAAAATATATTCATTCAAATCATAATGAGATATGAAATAAACCATTCACATTTTAATAGCTTTTCTGTATATCTCGATTATTACCTAACACTTAGGGAAAACTATAAAACGAGCAAGAAAAACGAAGTGGAAACTTTGTAATTAGTTTTACAGCAGGAAGTTGCACGTTGCTTAAACATCGGTTTTAGCAACTTCGGTTGCCGCTAAATTGAATAAAACCTAGCAAAAGAAACAGGAATAACTCAATTTATTTTCATGACTTTGGAAAAAGCTTCATAACTGTAGTGAGAGAAATGGTATAAGGTAAAGATGAAAGGTTGATCAAATTAAATCGATCAAAGATGAATCATATTTATTAAATTCGTCTTTTTTAGGGTTCTATAACTCTGGCGACAAAAACGGAACTCTTATAGGATAACTTTCTTGTCAGTATGTCAGTCTGTCAGTCTGTCAGTCTGTCAGTCTGTCAGTCTGTCAGTCTGTCAGTCTGTCAGTCTGTCAGTCTGTCAGTCTGTCAGTCTGTCAGTCTGTCAGTCTGTCAGTCTGTCAGTCTGTCAGTCTGTCAGTCTGTCAGTCTGTCAGTCTGTCAGTCTGTCAGTCTGTCAGTCTGTCAGTCTGTCAGTCTGTCAGTCTGTCAGTCTGTCAGTCTGTCAGTCTGTCAGTCTGTCAGTCTGTCAGTCTGTCAGTCTGTCAGTCTGTCAGTCTGTCAGTCTGTCAGTCTGTCAGTCTGTCAGTCTGTCAGTCTGTCAGTCTGTCAGTCTGTCAGTCTGTCAGTCTGTCAGTCTGTCAGTCTGTCAGTCTGTCAGTCTGTCAGTCTGTCAGTCTGTCAGTCTGTCAGTCTGTCAGTCTGTCAGTCTGTCAGTCTGTCAGTCTGACAGTCTGTCAGCCTGTCAGTCTGTCAGAATCAAAACTTATAGGGTACTTTCCAATGAACATAGAATCCTGAGTCACCACAAAATAATTACTTTTTTGCGATTCAGAAAAAAAAGCGTGATTCGATTAGGGAATCGAACTATTTATAATTATAATAAGTAAGTTTGTACGGAACTTTCGGTGCACACTCGCACTTGATCGGTTTTTCTTCTTAGTTCATATCTTTTCTTAGGTCCTATTAACCTACAATAAATTAAACATGAAATTAAGAAAATTACACGTGGCGGTTGTTTTTGTGGAGTATATGCGGTATTATATTAGTATAGGTATTATATATTTTGGGTATATAGTACAGATGTGCCATATTTTATAAATAAATAAACGTTATTAGAACTGAGAGCCCCAACGTAGACTTCTTCTAAATGGTGCCATATCTCCCAGTTCTTTACATACCATTTTAAAATAGTAGCTCACCATAATTAAGGGTTCATCTAGTTAAAGTTAAAATTTTACATTGAAACCATTATTAATTAAAATTGTTTGAATTTATCTTGAAACAACTTTTTACAAAAAAAAAAATACCGACTTCACTAAAAACAAAAACACTAAAAGGATCAAAATAACTTTAATTTCGGAAGTCGGTGTTTCTCGGTCCATACACAACGGAGTTCTGAGGTAACACACATAAAAAATAAATAAATTTTTGAAGTTGGTTAAAAATAAATGTTGTGCACACCGCTTCTATGGAACCTCTTTTGTTTAATGCTATCGTGAATGGAATATAGGTTCGTACAAAAGCATATGAGTCAGTATTTAATATCACTAGAAAAGCAGACTAGTATTTAAACATTTTACAAGCTCACATCATAAACTAAGTACATTAGGCCACCGCTATAAATATGAGAGAATCTGCAGTACCTAACCACTAACCACGCAGTCACGGGCCAAGTCAAACAAACTAAGTTTTAGGTCGAGCCGGTAACTAAGCTGCTCTTATTTGCACAGATCGACGTTACAACGGACATCGTTTACTAAATGAACAAACAAGATTACTTATACGTGGTAGTGTAATTTTAGAAGCAGAATGTGCCAGCAGTTATCTGTGTTCTTTAGGTGTGACTAAATACTGGTCAGAAAAAATATAGTTTATTCCATATTATAGTTTAATCCACCGAATCTGCCTCACTGCAACTGCACTGACAATTCAATGCCCGAGGTTCGCATAAGAAACAAAGAAGTTCTGAATGAGAGCACTGTGTCGTCTAGACGTGAATAAAGCTAGTGGACCAGCGATTGTTCTCAAAGCTTATGCGCCCGAGTTGTCTCCTGTATTGACGCGCTTGCAAGTATCGCCTTTCACTTAGGATTGGTATAGTGCCTAAGTCCTGGAAACTTGCCAACGTGCAACTTATGCCCAAGAAGGGCAGTCGTGCCGATCCTGCCAACTATCGGCCGATTTCAGTATTCGATAACCTTCATACTCTGCAAGATTATAGAGCGTGTATTGAACTCACGCCTCATGATATACCTGGAAGGTAACGATCTCCTCAGTGACCGACAGTACGGGTTTCGCCGCAACGCAAACTACGACGTACTAGTTTATGCCACGCACTCGTTGGGCGAGGCTCTCGAGAAGAATGGGGAAACGATTGCCGTTTCCTTAGATGTCTCAAAGGCCTTCGACAGGGTATGGTACGCCAGCCTTTTTAGTAAGCTTCCAGCGTACGGCATTTCCCCTGGGTAAAAGACTTCCTGAGTGAACGTTCCTGAGAGAAATTTCCGAGTTGTTGTCGACGGATACTCATCAGAGCCCATTACGACTAATGCCGGAGTTCCTCAGAGGTCAGTTCTCTCTGCAACTCTCTTCCTGCTGAATGTCAACGATCTGCTGATGCCCGGTATTTATGGGTATGCAGATGATAGCACAGTTGTAGAGAGATACCCGTCAAGTGCTCGTAAGGAGCTAATCCGGTCCGAAAGAGAGGCTATGGTTGAGCGTAAGAATGTCTCGCTTCAGGCAGTCTCCAAGTGGTGTGAAGCCAATCTGGTGGGATTCAACGCCGCCTAAACACAAGCGTGTCTGTTCACTGTAAAAAGGAGCCCGTTTACCTTAGCTCCTGCTTTTCAAAATGTATCCCTGGAGTGCACCGACCGCCTTTAGCTATTGGGAATAGAAATTTCCTGAGACCTTAATTTTGGGCGGTTCATTGAGTCCAAAGCCAAGGTAGCTGCTAGAAAACTCGGCAATCTTGCAAAGGTCCGGCGGTACTTCATACCGGGACAGCTTTTAATGTTTGACAAAGCACAGGTCCGATCGTGTGTGGAGTACTGCAGACACATATAGGCTGTCACATAGGTGCTGCAAAATTTCACCTGGCAGCTTTGGATTTGGTGGAAAGGCGTACGAAGAGGCTAATTAGTGATCCAGATTTGGTTAAGTCCAATCTACAAAGCCTTGAGTACTGAGTGTAGTGTAACCAGCCTATCGGTATTTTACAGGATGCATTTTGGAGTGTGTGCGCGGGAATTGCATGACTTGATTCCACCATCTCATTTCTAGCATTGGACAACCCGACGTACGGCGAATATCCACCCTTACGTTGATGAAACCGTAGAGGTTAAATTTATTAATATACTATAATTATATATTCCTCGATTTTCAGAAACGGCTAATTTTTTTTAGAAATATTCTGTGGTAACCAATTTCTTTGTTGGTATTTTTTTTTTCCAATAATATCTTTCACCTACCAAAATTAATTATCATACTGTAATTTAAATTATCCGTTCACATCAAAAATCGTTCACTATCTAACTGAATTATTCAACGACACTTTAATTGAGGCGACTGAGGTATCGATAGTGTTGCCAAGCGGACAGTTTTAACTGAAGTAACCTCAATATTAAAATTACATTTAAGTTGCCATTTTGAAAATTCTGATTCATTTAACGTAATTAATTTTCCCGTGATTATTTTTTGATCATGTAAAATGGGACATATGGCTCCTAGATTTTCATTTCTTGATGTATCTGTAGCAAATTGAGATAACAAACAGCAATCAAGAAAAAAAAAAAACCGGGCATGTGCGAATCGGACTCGCGCACTGAGGGTTCCGTACAAACTTACCTATGAAAACAATTCAATTCCCGAATTGAGTTATGAAGGTTTTTCCGGACATCTTTTTTTTTGTGACGTAACTACAAACTTACAGTTTTCAGGTTTTTTCCTACGATTTTGCTATGAGATTTTGCTTCATGCCAAATTTCAGGATTCTAGGTCAACGGGAAGCACCCTATGAATTTTGATTCCCTTGAGAGTGTCGAAATATACGTTTTTTGCGTCATAAACGGGCGTATCTTTTTTATTCGGCCACTCAGAAGTTTGATTTTTTCACAGCTTCAAGGAACCGCAGATTTGCGTACATGGTTTTAATTTCAACTCGATAGCTTTACGCGTTCCCGAGATAAAGGGTCTTGATAGACAGACTGACAGATAAATAAGTGATCCTATAAGGGTCCTATTTTTTCCTTTTGAAAAATGTTGAAAGTTTTAATGGGGCACATATTTTTTGATACTTTTGAGCAGTATATCATACACAAAACGAACCTGAACTAAACTCTTTTTTTACTTTACTGGTATAAATAAATCCATCAATACTGTTACTATCTAAATAAAAAAAAAATTTGAGAGAGGAATTTTGTTTCAAAAATCTGCAATTAAGTTGAAATCAAAAAATTCTCTTCACCTGGCCACCCAGGGCGCCCGTTTAATTTACTTCTATACGCCGGATGGGCTCACAAAGAGCTTTATTGGATTTTTCTGGCGCCTTTTGAGTAAAAGGCAGGTTATGATTTAGATGCACAGCGCTCAGCGGAATACCGTTTATGACACCCGTTGGGTTTCATTAAGAACTGGAAATTATATCGGACGTTTTCATCTTACTAGTTTCAAAGAACGATTTTTCTTTGATTTTGTGAGACTGCTGGTTGGATTTTCGTGACTGTAAAAGGTGAAGTAAATTCTATGTTATTTAGGTAATCATACAATTATTATGTTTTCCATATTGCTTGCAGAAGACGGGGTGAGAAGGTTTTGGAATAGCGAGTGCATACCGGAAAACGTAGCGTTGAAAAGCAATGCTTAAGTTAGACCTGTACCTAGGTAAACACTTTTAAGCTGATATGACGTTTGCTGTTATTTCTTGATAAAAATTATTAAGCTGCTAACAATAGGAGTTTTATGACTTCGCAAAGATTGTTTTTATCGTTAATCCTCCAACAGTTGATATCACCTTTCAGTATTTTTACGATGTTCTAGTATCAGATTTTATACACAAAACCACAATTTACGACCCTTTTTAGTCACGTTCGTTGATTTTATATCCTAGCATTAGGTTATTATTTTTTGCTCATACAAACGAAAAACAAGGGTAAATAAAATATTCATGTAAAAGATATTAAACCACAAAAATTTTCACATAAAAGCTGTTGGTATTGCGGTATAAAATTGGTGATAGTAATGATCCGAGGGTGTAGGAGCGAAACACGAAATTGATGTTGCGGTTTCGAACCCGCTTGTATTAATGCGTTTTTGAATGAACGGAATTCCCGTTCGCTCATTCAAATAAAATAGAGTGTGTTTCTGAATTCGTGATAGATGCAGTGATTGTTTATAATGTAATCTCTCGACTGCCAGTAGCTTATTTTAATTTCTATATTTTTTATAGTTTTGTTTTTTTTTCTTCTTTTATTTATATTGTTCTCACGAAATGACAAAAATTTGTAACCGTATCTCGTCCACAAATTTTTGTAAATTTAATTTAAAGTAATTTTTTATAATATAATTTTGCTGATTTAAAAGAATGTGTGATTATTTAGTGTCCATGGAGTTTCTTGCACGTTCTTCTCGATAGAGATCTACGCTTTGGAATGTGCAATTAGCATTATTTATTTTTTTTGACTAAATTCTTGACAATTACATTCAAAAGTGCCTGCAAATGGTTTATTTGAAATAAATGCTTTGATTCTTGATTTAGGGCACGAGTCTCTCACAAATGTTTATATTTATTGTACTTCTGTTCACCATAACATTTGTGATGAAAAATAAATATATTATAATTATTATAAATCTCAAAGGTTAAGCAAAGCTTGCTAAGATTGATCTGTTGATATATCATCGTAACATATCAATAAAGTCTATGCCTAGGAATATATGTTAGACCGTTGGTCCCAGCTGTCTTTTGCAAATCTTTTATAGTCTCTACGGAAATCTGAGACCAGTCTTGTCGAGGTATCGTGTTACCAAATTTGTGGTGTGTGGAGGTCAGATATATCGAACCTTTACTATTCCTTCTTCTAAAATTATGCATATTCTTCATCAAGCAGTTGTCATTCAAATATTAAGATAATAATTCAAATCACAACTCCACGTTCAAGTCACAGTACACGACGTAGAGCAGACGTTCGCCAGTATCCGTTACACGAGTCCGGACTGTTGGGAAACTTTCGCTGCTGCTAACTTGGGCCGCTCACTTGGCCTACATTTTGTCTCTTACTTGTAAGTTAGGGCCACAGAATTAGGGATATTGAAATTGAAAAACGTGGAACTGCATATAATATATTCATTTAAATTTCATGCTTTGCAAAAATTTTTTGTGAATGTAAATATCCGCAGCCAAGGAGGCAGGGCACATTGCTCGTAGAACAAATGATGCACGATGGGGCCAAAAGGTTTAGTGTCAACCGCGCACCAGAAGGCGCAGCATTGGAAAGCCTCTTACAAGGTTGACCGATGACTTGGTGAGAGTCGCAGGAATGCGATGGATGCGAAACCCACACGATACCTGAAAGAAGTCATAGGTCTCCCGCCTATGTCCAGTAGTGGACGTCTTTCGCCCGAAATGATGAATGATGATGATGATTGTTGGTTACACGTTTAATCATACTCTTTTGTATTGTTTTCTAATTTAATGTGTCACTGTTGTGTATATCTGCGTTTGACGTATCGTAGGACATATCGTAATATTGCCACGCAGGCCACTTTTTATGTAATTTTTTTATAGAGGGGTGATTCTCATATTTTTAAGGATTGATTTGATTGAAACCCTCGATTGTATTCTCTCTCTGGCACTTAAAGGTATGCTGGGAGAATGCTCATTGTTGAGTTAAGCTTACCTTTGTACATAAATTGTCAAATCACTGTGTACTATGTTAAGTTTTTGTTTACAATGAAGAATTAAGACTGAATTGTATTGTTACTTACAGTCTATCAAAAACACTTCACTTTTTGTAATTGATTGTTGCCGATATAAAATTACAACTTGAGTTAGAATATTTCTTAATACAAAATATCGACCTTTTGGTGTGTCTCACTATGAAGTTCGAGTCTCAAATAAATGTTTTCTTTCTTTCTTTCTTTCTTTCTTTCTTTCTAAGTTTGATTGATGTTCTCTGCATACATGGGGAACGGGATGAATCCTTAACAAGTAATTTAAAGATGGTGTCCTAAGAAATATAATGAAGAAAAAAGAAAAAGTTGAAAATTAACCAACCAAAAAAATATCGGATTTACGCTCAAAGATTTGTTTCACCAGCTTCTTTATAGTTAATTATTATTTATTTAACTCAGATACGAAGGAGATAGCGGGATGACCTGGATGTCTTCCGTAAGAATTGGAAAAAGAAAGCGAGGAACTGTTATCGTTTGAAATAATGGAGGGAGGTCGTTGTCCAGCGGTGGGACAATACGAGCTGGCTGTAATAAATTGTTATTCTTATTTAATTGCTTTATATAATTGTTATATCGTTCGATCCATAATTTGATAGTATAGATTCTTAAAAATTTATTAAACCGTTAAAATCACATTTTGAGTAACTGAACTAAATAAATAACAGCAAATTGAATAAAAACAGTTAAATTAACACAATCTGTTAACTTCTTCACTTTTAGTGGCCCAACGTTTAAAGATATAGGCGCCTACAACATTTTCATATTCAGTTAAGTTGAATATTTTACGTAACTAAGTGCATTTCGCACAGTCTAACTTTTTAAGTTCTGAAAAAGATTCCTATAACTTATTCGCAGTCAACACAAGTAGTTTATTTTGAACGCTATGAAAATAGAATAGAATGAAAACAATAAAAATTTACTTCACGTGAACGCTTTTTATATGAACTTAAATCTATAGGTACAATCATTAACTCACCGTCCGGCCGCTCGGTAACAGTCCAGACCAAGCCCGAGTCATCGACGACGCGTAGTGTTGCATGCAAGCCTCAAAGAGATGTCAGTAAACCGTAGTGGCTTAGCAGGGCCAAGCCTACTGGGGCCATGGGTTAACTTAAACGAAACCTGGAGACCTGGAACGCTGGGCAAAGAAGGAACATAGGTGTGGTTTTAGTCAGTAAAAGTCTAATACGAGTGTATTCGCGCTCCGTCATAGAGCGAGAGAAGTCATTGGACGATTTCCCACTTTAAAGAAAAACTGGTTACAATCATAACGGTTATACAGAGCAGTCGCAGACTCTCCATTCGCACACCGGCCCATTGTAATGCACGACAAGGTGTGTAAGCTCTTTGAGAGTGTTATTGCAGATCGCCTTGACGCGTGGCTAGTGGGAGCATGTCCGGAGAGCCAGTTTAACTTCCACAGGGGGCGCTTCACGGTGTAGGCCAACATGCGCGTGCGAGCCCTCACGACGAGGGAGCGGTGTTCTGGGGCAGATCCTCCCCTTATTTGGACCAAGCACGGGGCGAGAGGGAATGGGTAGCTTTTGGCATAGTCTTTATATAGTACTTGGTAACTAGTCCACTGTAACCTCTCAAAACTATAGCCCTTATATCTTTGTTTTCCATATGTCCCTATAGTTTTCCACCAACCCGGGGTATTCCTTGGGTACACTTGCACATCAGCTTGGGAGCAGTGATGGCCGAGTGGTAATGGCCCCGACTTATGAGTTGTAGGTCGCGGATTCAAAACCAGCCAGGCGCATTACTTTGAGTAATATAATTTCATCAACACTGCTCTCAAAACGTGAAGGAAAACATCGTGAGGAAACCGGCATGTCCTAGAACCAAAAATTCGAAGACATGTGACATCCACCAACCCGCACTGGACCCGCGTGGTGGCTTACGGCCCGTTTCCTAGAAAGAGGAGGCCTGAGTCCAGCAGCGGGAACATTAAATGGCTGATTATGCTATACTTGCCAATCATACTCCAGTATCGTTGGTGTTTTCACAAAAATATGGACCCAGATGCGGAACAACTATCAGTACTTTGTAGTCGTTAAAAAAAAAAACAAAGTTTTAAAATTAAGAAGAGACAGTTTATCATGACCACATCAAATCCTCGTAAGGCCGCGTTCCCACTATGTCTTAACAGATAATTTATCGTCGGACGTCGAAAATAACGACTTTGTCTTCATTTTTTTTTATTATAGAACATTTTATTTTGAACATACGGTATAACAAGAAAATAAAAACACATAACTAATTAAAATTACAAAATATATGTATACACAATAACTCCTACCTAAAATATGGCGTCAAAAAATTCCTCCGCATCGCTGTCGACTGGAAATATGCCCAAAAGACTGGCGGCATTGCCACGTTGTATGGCAATGCTTAATCTCTGACCGAGGTAAAAGCCAGCCCTTTGGTCACGCGAAGTGACAACTAGCCGTTTGGATAATTCATTAAAAAATCATTTTTTTTTATCGTTTAGCGACTATCGTATCTAGCTGTTCCCATTAAACCGCGATGACATTTTATCGTTTCACGATCGTTGTTATGTCGTTTGCACATCAGTAGCAAGCAACACAACACACAGCTGATAATTTTTTATCGTTATACGACTATCGTGCTAGCCGTTTCCGCTGTCGTGTCGTGTCGACCTATATGTGAACACCTACATTTAAATATATAAACCACGACACTAAACTTAAAACTACACGGTTATCTGTCGTCACAACAAAGTTGAAACGCTGCCTAACTGTCGAATATGAATATCATCCTTTGACACACATGGTGTCAAAAATTAATTTAAAAATAGAACAGGCTCCTTCACGCTTTCGCCTTAAACAATTGACGTCATGCCACCAATTCCGACAAGCGTGTAAACAGCCAGTACCAGCACACATGTCTGCAGAGCTGTCTAATAGAATCTGCATAACAGAGAGAGTGCGTACAACTACTGCCTCGGCGGTGTCGAACTCGATGCGAAGTCACCGCGCCAATGTACCGGTCTAGTTCGATCTGTATGACGTAGTTAGTAATTGTTTGGTACAGTTTTGAATGGTAAGCGAGATATGTGGTGCAGGTATGTCTGATGGTTCAATGTTTATAAAAAATGGGGCAAGTGCGAGTCGGACTCGCGCCCTGAGGGTTCCGTACAAACTTAGCTATGTAAATAGTTCAGTTCCGGAATGGAGTCTCGGCTGATTTTTTCGAATCACAAAAAAAAATTGTGACGTAACAACAAATTTACAGTTTTAAGATTTATTCATATACTTGTGCCATAAGACCTTGCTTTATGACAAATTGATTTTGATTTCCTCCCTATAAATTTTGATTTCCTCGAGAGTGTCGAAATGTACGTTTTTTGCCACATAAACCCAAGTACCATTTTGCTCGTTAACTTAAGTACAAGTTTTTTTTTTACAGCATCAAGAGTCCGCAGACCTGAGTACATGGTTTTAATTTCAATTCGATACCTCTACGCGTTCCCGAGATAAAGGGTCTTGACAGACAGACACACAGAAGGATAGACGGACAACAAAATGATCCTATAAGGGTTCCGTTTTTCCTTTTGAGGCACGGAACCCTAAAACAAACTCCACGGGTTTTCTTTTCTGAAAATTTCCATATCTCTAGCAAGCATCAGTTCTGCTGGACCCCTACGATTTTGCTGACATCTCATAGAAGCGCTCGTCTGCAAGTCCGTGCCTGCAGCGGCTGAAGATCACTCTGCGACTTCCGATGCCCAGGACGTCTCCCGTCGTGGCGGCCTGGGACGTGAGTTGTACGTTCCCTCACTCTTGCGGCCGTCTCTTTTACTGGCTTACTGCTTTGCAAAAGGAGGGGCCCGTATCCCATTCTGAAATAGGTGTGGATAGCATTTGATAACTGTGGAATTTATTAAGTGGTCGAAAGCATGACACATACGGATCAATACCTAACCCACCTGGTTACTTTTTACAACTTAAGAGCATTCATCCGTTAAAACCACGCAGAAGCCAAAATCAATGATTTCCGACGGAAAATATAACAATAATGTGCACTACAATATAATTAATTATTTAGTATCACTGTAGAATAGAAAGACTAAAAATCTGAAAGACCTCGGCCGGTACAAAGCGCTGACGCGATTTCGCGTCTATTATTTATTGATATTAAATAATTAATTGTAGTGTAAACAAATAAGTTATTAAAAAAATTATTGTACCATGTCATAGATCGTAAATCATCATCTTCCTGCCCTTGTCCCGTGTTATTTGGGGTCGGCGCAACATGTTTTTTTCTTCCATTCTGCCCTGTCACTCGTCATAGATCGTAAATGCGTTCAATTAATAAGTCTAAAAAAAAACAAAAATGCCTCATATATTATCCTAAACTAACACGTTTAATATCTCCAAAAACGGCTAAAAATGACAGTTTTGAGATTACTTTTCTTGAATGAAAACTTACAGCAATCGTATTTTTTTTTTGGGCCATGAACTAGTCAATGTTATCATTTTTTTTTTAAGTAAAATGTTGTAAGTTTACCATACACGGTTTAACTACTATCTCGCATCTGCGTAGACCGTCGACCGCTAGTTTTAAAAACGGCTTGGATAAGAACTGTTCTAATGGGAAAACTATACGATCATTTGAAAATGTTTTTGGACCATACACTAGATTATGAAATTCCCAATAATATGACGTCAATATCTTATCTAGAAAATAAACACATTATTGTTATATTGTCCGTCGGAAATCATTGATTTTGGCTTCTGCGTAGTTGTAACGGAGGAATGCTCTTAATATTATTTTTTGTTCCCCAAACAGCTTGGATTAACTATATACTACTCTCACTCTCGATTAGGTTTCTCACGCAAATGTTTTAAAATTGAAGTTTCTGGCATAACCATTGCTATTAATGCCTCCTTTATTCGAAATTACATATAAGCTATCGCTTAAATTAACAATCTGGCAACAAATAATCTTCTTTGTCATATACCTATTAAAAAAAGAAACGTTTAGTTAAGCGTAAGTTAGCCAAGTGTTTCGTCGCAGTAATTCGATCAGTATATTGGCATATTTGATGAAGTTGAATTATTGTTGACTAGTTTCAGATAGGTTGTCCACTCCGTAGCAGTTGTCAAACTGAAACTAACTATGCGGGGAATTATTGCGAGCGACGTCGTCGGTGTCAGTAGCTTATATCTATATGGCAGGTATCCACGCCTCCGATTCCTTTGTTCTGACCACGTGACTGAGCGTTGAGATGACGTCAGAGCAAAGGAATCGGAGGCGTGGCCTACTCGAGGCATTTGACGCAAACGAAACGATCGTAACTTGGCTAGGGGGGCTGTTAGATTACCTAGGTATATATAAATAGAGAAACTGACTGACTGACCTATCAACGCACAGCCGAAACTACTGGGACTAGGAACATGAAATTTTGCACAAGGCTTACTTTTATGACGTAGGCGAGCACTAAGAGAGGATTTTCCAAAATTCACCTCCTAAGTGTATGAAACGGAGATCCAAAATTTGTATGGAGAAAACTACTTTCACGGTGGCGAAGCCGCTCACAGAAGCTAGTAAACTTATATATTATGTCAACGGAAAATTGTAAACACCGTAAAATTGTAGAATATCGCGAGAAATTGTAAACGAAATTTTCTAAATAAGACACAGTTATGTTAGAAAAGAATTTGGATGTTATTTATCGTTTACGATACGATTTTTTCATAATATATCAAGAATTAATAATCTAATAAAGATTTATTACAATCATAAGGAGTCTGCAATTTTTCAGTGACATACGCGTATATATTTTAGTTACACTATCAAAAATAATTATAATATTTGGGCTGAAGATTTTGTTTATTTGTTTGGTTGAACGCGCTAATCTCAGGAACTACTGGAATGGATTGAAACATTATTATAGATATGAATATAACTTCACGGTACGACTAAAAGGAGCGAAGCAGTAACCAAACATGCGGGTAAAACCATGAGGGTAGCTGCTTTAAATATTCTACCTAAAATAGTATAATTTCAATTCAAAAACATTTTAGTTTCAATGTGCAAAACATGAATACAGTTTCAGCCAATTTGATGAAAAGAGACAATAACATTTGTATTTCATTATATTTGGCTGTTCTATTTTACTTAATTATTTGCATAAGCGTTGTAGAACTTACCGCTTTTCATATTGCACAGAATCAAGTAGATCAGTCAATCAATAGAGCTACGGCCGCGTACCGGAAGACGCAGCGTTGGAAGGCCTCCCAAAAGGTGGACCGATGACCTAGCGGGTGTCGTGGAAATGCGAGACGCACAGGACCGTCATTCGACATTCGACACTTGGGTGACGCCTTTGTCCAACAGTGGACGTCTTTTGGCTAAAATGATGATGGTGATGATAATAATGACAAAATTATATCATCGAATTCATGTAAGTACCTACTCAACACTTTTTCAAATACAGAATTTAGAAGATAAGTCAGTCAGAGATTAACAAGAGCCATTAACATTCCTTCAACTTACTCCTAGTCCTACGTCATCACCTGTGCAGCTTGCACTGGCCACGCTCTTAGAAAAGAAATTATTTATCAGACCTATTTTAAGAGAGAAGCTTCTCGTCTTTATCCAACCCTCTTCTCAGTTTAGCTAGCTAGTTGTACGTCTGCACCAAACAGCTTTGTTCTTTGTTCTAGAAGATCTTACTGACAATACATCACTGTATGATAAACACACGATAAAATTGGTGAGCATTTGTGAAGAGTATGTTAATTCCCATTCAAACATGGTGGATGGTTTACAAAAGACCGCGGGTTAAACTTGAGGGCCAATAAATTTCTGCTTTTTCTGCAGATTTGTCTGAAAGAGTCACCATGGCGCTGGAACGCGAAATGCAACTGAAGGAACACGGGTGGGTGTGTCACTCTCTCGCCCACCTAGAGAGGGAGAAATTATTTTATGATTTTCCACCCTAAAAAAAGCAAGAAGTCCTAAAGGTTTATGACTGACGACCGAAATATCGAATACCAACAGTAATTACACCGTAGGGCCCAGGGTCGAAGCCTCCTGGGGATGACTCCAGTAGGCTTAGACCCTGCTGGGCCCCACAACCCATGGGGGTTGTGCGAAAAAGAATCCCGGGGCCTTGAAATGAAGGTAAAGAAGGAACAAGAGTGGGTTTTAATCAGTAAAAAACTGACACGCCCTGTCACCTGCCCAAGGGCGGAAGAAGTCTTTAGAAAATGTCCAACCTAAAAAAAAAAAACAGTAAGAACATTTCTTGCCATGTTAACATTACAGCATCTTCAGTGGTGTCCATGCCTCGAAATTGAAGTTGCTGTTAGGGCAACTTGAACTGGACACATGCTGAACACAGATAGAATGTAATTTTGAGTCTAAAAAACCTATTTGTAGCTCTAATTGAGACTAGCGCATACCCAGTGAAATATAGCACAAAAACTTGATCGTTGATATCTCATTGTTGCATCGTATAGCACTATCGTCTGCGATAAATGACAATCTTGTTATGTAGCCAGATGTAGCTAAAAATCCTCATTAGAATTTAATTTTAGTTGTGTACAATTATTATACATAATTAATTATTGTGACACAAATTCGTGTTGATTTCTAAAGGTGATTATTGTAAATACTTTTTTTATACGAAATTGTAGTTCTTGAAATAAATAATTTATTATGTTCTAGCTTTTGCCCGCGGCTTCGCCAACGTACGTAAAATATAGAGTAATCGGACCAGTACTTTCAGAAATTACCATTTACGAACAAAAAAAAAACAAACTACCTCTTTATAATATTAGTGTAGACTGTATTTTAACTCACTGACATTTCAATGTATTTTATAATTTATTTCAATGTAATTTAACTTAATTGTTTTTATTTAATCACGAGCTTTTTTCACCACACAAATTCACCACATTTTTTTCTTCATTTGCACAAAAAATGTATATTGTATTGAAATAATGAATTATAAGGTTGTTGGGGTGTCAATAAATAAATAATTATTTAAAACATTGGGTAATGTTTCTTTAGGAGCAGTCCAGCCAATAGTCTTTAGATCTATTGAGACCACTCTCTGTAGTAGTTACCTAATGAAAAGACAGCCAGTGAAAGATCTTACCCTAAAATTCCTCACACATGAAATTCCTAACTGCGACTCAAGGTAGGGGCCCTTCTTATCAACGTGCATACAACAGACTAGGAATGCAAATTCACTACTCTTATTGGTGCTCTGTTGTCTTGTTCAGCAGTTAATTATCTTTTAGAATTGTTTACTAGATAGTATTTGGCTTTGTTCAGAAGCGTGTATTACGGAGATTGGCTGGCGATGTGTTAGTTTGTCTTTCTGTGTTTGTACGGTAAAGGGTGGGAAGGTAAATGTAGAGAAACAGTGGAAAGTAAGGTTCAATTGTAAACCAGCGTCAGGCAATTGCTAAGTAATTACCTGGCATTTTGCTGATCTGGACTTATTTAGCAGTTTGTAGACGTGAAACATGTTACTGTTTTTTCTTTTTTAAGTTTCAACATATTTATTTCTACATTGTATTTGAACAAACATGTTTTCTTTCTTCTTTCCTTTTTTTGTATTTTATTTCTCCATGTGCAAATCTTCTTTGTCATTAGTTACGTTTTTGAGATGATCACTGGTTCCTTAAGACTGAAACCTCTTAAATGTTAAATTATATTTCTTTATAAATAACATTTGTACACGTAACTTTTCTTATTAACTTAAACTAGATGTAGTAGTTAGCTGCGAAACACTGGCCTTTCGTAGGTAACTACTTTGAGAAGAAGCATCGAAACAAACTAAGAGGTCAAAGTCTCTTTTAAAGTCTATACAGTTAATACGTAATGATTACATCAGAACCATGCAGATTAGAGTCTGAGATGGTCTTTTGGGGAAAGAACCACACAAATTTGAGTGGACCTTAATTGTGTAACATCGATTCTTGACTTTTCTTTCTAAAAAAAAAATTTTAAGCCTTCTAACATATTAACCACAACTACTACAAAGCTGGCATTTTTGCTGAATTGGACCTATTTGGTGCAGGCGCGAGAAACACAATGTTAGTAATTTTTTTTGTATCTTAAGTGTTTACATGTTGTTTCTATATTGTGTGTATATGTATACGTGTGCCAAATAAAATATTTTTCCGTCTTTCTTTCTTTATTAATGGCAACTCCAAAGGTGAATGTTACCATTGAAAATATTTTGAAAATGATAGTGATTTTTCTACTTTACAGATCCTAGATTCTATAATATAGCTAGGTTAAATACAAAATGAAATAGGATCTATTCTATGCCCTGACAATTGAAAATCCAGGTTCAATTACGGTTTTCAGGTATAATTCATTCCATAGAACAGGTAATATCCCCGTCGAACTCCATTAAACCTGCAAATTCTTGGCTATTTCTAGAAACAATAGCCTACGGTCCTGAATTCAAGGACCTGCGTATTCCAGAGAGTACTTGGGTGCCTTTGTGCACCACAGGTAGAGACGGCATTAGAAATAATACTCGTACAAATAAAGCGCGACAGGGTTTTCTTTTAAGGTGGGAAAGCATCCATTTTTTTTTTTGGTGTGCAATAAAGTTTATTCTATTCTATTGATTTTTTCCACTCTAGGTGGAGCGTGGAGGTAAAGTTTGTTTTTTTGTTTTAGGAGGTAATTTCTGGAAGTACTGGTCCGATTGCTAAAATTTTTTCACCGTTAGAAAGCTGTTTTATTCCTGAATGACATAGGCTTACATATATATTTTATGTACGAAGCTGCGCGCAGGTAAAAGCTAGCAGCTAGTAAGCGTTCCTGCTCCACTCCCGTGAGTCGTAGCACTCGTACAGTTATGTTATAAATCTATGTCCTAAAATTTGAACCAGTTATAGTTTCTAAAATTAACACGCTCAAACAAACAAACTCTTAAACTTTATAATATTAGTGCAGGTAACGATAAAATAACTATACTAGCAGTTTCGGCTGAAGTTGTTATGCCCGAAGGCGGACTTATTGTCAGAAAAAAAGTGAGGACCCAATCGCAGAGCCATCTACCGGGTTTAATTGTATTTTCAAACCATCCTGGGATCCACTCATAAATACAATCAAAAAAAAGTTCATCCAAATCGATCAAGCCATTTAGAAGGAGTCAGGTGACCCATGGAGTAGTACACATCACGTTGTTTACTTAACCCCTCCTTCCCTTTCCTTAATTTACATTATATAATTATATGTTAGTCTGTTAGGTATTTATCTATGGGCCAAGATGCCTGAAAATAAATGATTTATTATTATTATTCTTTATTTATTTTTTATACATATTTTATATATTTTTAAATATTTCTTACAAAAAACACATATAAAAAAACATTTAAAAATATAAAAAAATAGTAGTCCGCCGGTGTCGGGAGCAGGGTCCAAGCTATCGGTGGTTAGGGCTCCAGAGACAGGAACCTCCTCACAATCCGAGCCGTATCAAGGAGTACTGCCTTTTGTATCAGGCCCTTGATCCAACCGCGTAACGACAGCTTCGACAGATGGTCGTCGAAGCTTTTGGCTATAAGGCCATTGGCAGTCACAACAATCGGCACAATGACAGCCGAGTCCATATTCCACATGCCGACAACCTCGTGTGCTAAGTCGAGATATTTGATTTGTTTCTCTTTCTCAGCTTTCACGAGATTCTCGTCATGTGGGATAGTGACATCGACTATTATTGCACGGCGCGCTAATCGGTCTATCACCACTATATCCGGCTTATTGGCTACAATAGTCCGGTCAGTAATGATAGACCGATCCCAGTACAACGTGACATGGTCATTTTCGAGAACTGGGTCGGGCACATACTTGTAATACGGTACCTCAGAATCCACTAGGTTGTACTTCAAAGCAAGTTGCTGGTGAATAATCCTGGCTACTTGGTTATGTCTGTGCAAATACTCGCCGTTAGCCAAACGAGAACAACCAGAGATAATATGTCTGATAGACTCACCTGGACGGTGGCATGCCCGACACACGTCAACCGTCCCGTCCTTCATTATATATTTCCGGTAGTTGTTCGTTAAGATAACTTCGTCCATAATCGCACAGACAAAACCTTCAGTTTCCCCAAAGAGGTCGCTGAAACGTAGCCAGGCCACGGACGCCAAGAAATCTACATCAGGCTCATGAAGAGCCCGGTAAAAGCGCCCGTGAAGCTCCTTGCCTTTCCATACTTCCTTGCGGTCATCAGTAGTCAGTACTACAGGTTTGCGCCAGTCCTCTTTAGCCATGGATAACGGGGTGAGTCCCTTGTCCACTGCGACCACATCTCGGTGCATACCCACATCGGTTTTAAGAAAATATTCTCTGAGGCTGCACACCTCGCGGTTGTGTAGAGTCTTTGCGTTCAAAAAGCCTCGACCTCCACACTTCCGCGAGATGTACAGTCTCATCACCGATGATCGTGGGTGATGCATCCGATTTGCTGTCAGCAATGTACGGACCCGCCTATCCAGGGCGTCTAGTTCGGTCTGAGTCCATTTGAGTATGCCAAAAGAGTACATTAAAACTGGCATGACCCAACCGTTGAAGGCGCGCACCTTATTTCCGCCCGACAGAAGGCTATTTAATACCTTCTTTAGGCGGCCAAAGAAGCGCTCCTTCAGCGATTGCTTCATGTCAGCATTGTTAATGCCTAACGCTTCTGACATACCCAAATACCTGTAGGTTTCGGTCGAGGAGAGCGATTTAAGGTGTATGGAATCCGGGAGTTGAATTCCCTCGGATTCCATAATCTCCCCTTGCTTTACATGCATAGCTGCACATTTGTCCACACCAAATTCCATCCTGATGGCGCTACTGAAAGTTTCAGTTACCTTCAGTAGCTCCATTAGTTGCAAATTGCTGGGGGCAAAGAGTTTCAGGTCATCCATGTAAAGAAGGTGAGATATGGCCTGACCACCTCTTCTCAACCGATAGCCCAGTCCTGAATCCTCCAGTAATGTGCTAAGAGGATTCAGAGCTAAGCAAAACCAAAGTGGACTCAGACTGTCGCCCTGAAATATTCCCCGTTTAATCCTAATAGGCTCATCATCACCCTGGATCGGTCGACATCCTGGATAGCGAAGTACCGTCTTCCATTGCCTCATACATGACTCAAGGAAGGTGCGTAAAGTCGTATCTATTTTGTACAACTCCAACACCCTCATGAGCCATGCATGTGGAACAGAGTCATAGGCCTTCTTGTAATCTATCCAACATGTCGACAGATCCTTGCGGGATCGACGAGCCTGTTGGCTTACGGCCATGTCTATGAGGAGTAGCTCCTTAGTACCCCGGGACCCATTCCTACATCCATTCTGAGAGGCAGACATAATCGAGTTATTCTCTATGTGTCGATTGATTTTTTCTCTCAGAATGGATGTAAGAAGTTTATAGACCGTCGACAAACACGTAATCGGTCTATAATTCTTGGGTTCCGCGGGGTTACCTGTCTTATGGAGCAGGTGGGTAACGCCAGTTGTTAGATACTCTGGTAGCGACCCAGACTCTAAGGTTGACTGGAATTGCGATGCCAGGGGCGCGTGTGAGTTTCTATACCATTTCAGCCAGAAGTTTTGCAGTCCGTCCGGTCCCGGTGATTTCCAGTTCGGTAACGGACGAACTGCTTTGGCTACATCCGCTGGACTAATTGTAATTTTTTCCATTTCTGGTATAGCTTCACACACGCGCTCGACTTCACGTATCCAGCCTCCCTCAGTGTGACTGACAGGCACCGACCAAATGTTTCGCCAGAATGTAATAGTGGCAAAATCATCTGGGCGGAGCCCGTCAATCACATTTTGTTCAGGTCGCTCCCAAGCTCTATATACCCACCTCTCATCGCTCTGGAAAATGCGATTCTGCGAGTACCGATCAACCCGCCGCTTATACCGGCGAATGCGGCTCGCCCATGCACAAACCTTCTGCTTCAGGAAGTCGATGCGCTCTGTGACACGTGACATATATTCTTGAGGGCTGATACTAGTCCCCAAAAACGCACGCCTCACAAAGCGCATCACTCGTGGTCGCGTATTACCCTCCCTGAAACTGTGTAGTTTGCCGATGAGTACCCTGGCCCCATCGATACGCCTCTCAATTCTGTATTGCCAGGCTGGTACAGCAGGTTTTGGTCGAATAGTTCCATCTGTATTAGGGAACTTGATGTTCGCCAAACGACATGCCGCAACAGCCCCACAATACAAGATTGAGTGCGTATCAACGAGGTTCTCGCTACTCTCAAAGATGTTTTTAAGCAGCGAGTCCAGAGTACACACCAGCGCCCTATTTTTTTTGTGCATGGGTAACCGTGGCAAACGGGGTCTAAGCTCAGTCGGAGTCAATCTGTACTCGCGAAGCGCATCCTCCAGTGCGCTCCTCAGTTCGTCGTTGCACTGGCTACTTACTGTGACAACCCTCTCATCTGCATCATCATTATTAAGAATGGACCGCGGCGAGATTGCGTTAGTAGTCGGCGTTGCCGCGGTCTGCGTTTGTATAGATGTGGAGACGATTTGGTTGCTCAGTACCTCTGAGCGCAGCCGATCAAGTGCAGCGTCGTCCAACCTGTGATTGCGTTGGATAAACCGCACCTGATCCGACAATCGTTGGGCCGAGACGTTGACGGTTGGTTCCAGGTCCTGAAAAAGAGACAGCATCCTATCACGATACGCAGTGAGGCTAGTTCCCCCCTCTGTAGACCCGTAATATGCGCGCATGACGTTCTCATTCATAGACTGAGTCCATCTCATGCGCTGCACACAACCACCGGCAGCGGGGACCCGGCTCGGAGCCGGTTGGCCCCCAGGTCCCAAGCTCTTCGGTGGCCGGCCTCTCCCCGGCCGACGTACAGGTGTTGGCGACGTCGGCGGGGAAAAATACTCGTCGCTCGAGCTCGACGCAACTGCAGCCACCGGTGACACTGGTGATCCGAGGTCCGGCGGCGGCGAGGCGGAGCTGAGCGGCGAGCCCGGGGGTGGATGGCGTGCGCGACGGGCAGCTGCTCTAGTCAACATTTTTATTCATTCCATTTCCAGTTTCCAATTTAGATGCGATGTGTTTGACGTTGTCAAACGTCATTCGGTGTTTTTCTCTTCATATTTCATTTATTATTATTATTATTAAATACACGTACAGAAGAATTAGAGGTATATAGAGACTTCTTGATCTTTGATGCTATTATTCGCTATATATTGATTCTATATATTCACACATTTAACAGTAGATAAATATTTTCAGTCTTCAATACGTTTTCAATTTACATTTGAAGGGCACATAATGTCACGTAGTCAATATTGATCCCCTATTGTCTTTACATACAAGTTAAATAAGCTTGAAGGTCGCTGAATGCCTTCAAGATTGATTATGCCATTGGTTGTTATAATATATTACAGTTTTGGGACAGTCAGAAGCGTGGAGATAGAAAAAATGGATGAGGCATTGAGCGTGCTACTGCACCTACTATCATTGATCAAACTATAACAACTATACATTGTTCCTTTACAATAATCTTTTTTTTTTTACTTTACATATTTTTTAAAGAGTAACCGTGCAGTTTCTTTCCGGTTCTTCTCCGTAGGAAATGACCAATTGAAACCTTGCACTATTTTCTTTCGTTTTATTAATGCCCATGTAGATTTATGTTAATCAGAATCAGAATAATTTATTTGTAAACATAGGTTAGATTACAACAGAGTATGAGGTGTCAAAAATACGTAGATCCTCTATGTTTTACCCAGAGGCGTACAAATATATACAACTAACATTGTCAGTTTTCATTTAACTTTGAGATCATGTGAACTTTAATATCATTAATAAATTTAAAATTAATATTAATCGGCACATCATTACAAATTAAATTAAATTATATCAGTTTCACTAAATGTCACAGAGATTAAGTTATATGTCATATTAATAATAAAGTCAAATTAATAATTAATTCAGAACCATCAAAATAGGTCAACTTTTATGTAAAGTCAATAATAATTACAGGCACATGAATATCATTACAAATTATGTAAAATTAGTTTTAGTAAATGTCAGAGATTAAGTTTCATGTCATGTGAAATAAAAACCGTTTTAATTTTTAGGGTTCCGTACCTCAAAAGGAAAAAACGGAACCCTTATAGGATCACTATGTTGTCCGTCCGTCTGTCTGTCTGTCAAGACCCTTTATCTCAGAAACGCGTGGAGGCATCGAGTGGAAATTGACTCGCACTTGCCCTGTTTTTTTTTTTACAATTCATTAGATTCCTAACTGTATATTTTATTACGAAAATTAACTAATTTCCTTACTGGTTTAAGTTTAATGATAGGCAGAATAAAAGAAACTAAAACAAGTATCGCTGTTATATTGTTATATTGTTAATATCACAAATCCAAGACGAGTCGTTTGTGATTGATAGTCAAAAATAAAACTTTGTTTAGGCTTTATGTAACCTTTTCTTAACTTAGTTGAGAAAAGGCTAAACTACTTCTTCCTTAGCTACCAGTAGTTTACACGGAGACACTGTCTATCTGAGCTCTACAACCCAGTAACTGGGTAACACAATACCTTTTGGTAAGACTGTGTCAGATTTTCTGGCTTCTGATTGTCCCTAAAGCAACGACTGCAAATGCAAATGCTGTTAATGACACGTGGGACCCACGATCAACCAGCAAGCGTGCTCCATCGTCGGGTACATCATCGCTTACCATCAGGTGAGATAGTGGTCAAATGCGAGACAATAAAAAGAAATGAAAAAATAGCGTGCTTTCTCAGGAAGGCAGGAATCTCATTATATTAAGGGCGGAATTCACCAATAAAACTAATCGCGTTTTAACGTTTGGCTCGCATAATCGCGTTTAGCCGCTGTCACTAGTGTCACTTGTCTGTATTTTTCTTTTGTTGTATTTTTACAAGTGACACTAGTGACAGCGGCTAAACGCGATTATGCGAGCCAAACGTTAAAACGCGATTAGTTTTATTGGTGAATTCCACCCTAAGATGGTAACTCATCTACCGACCTACCTCACAAGCGTTGCTATATCTTGTGATATCAGAAAGTCACTATCACATACACTACAATGATTTTGTTTCAGAATACGTTTAGATTACAAAGTGTCACATCCAGCACTATTTCATCTTAGTCCCGACTAGATCTGTATGCATTGGCTCACCAACGCTATTTGTTCGGTCCGTGTCGATCGCCATATCTCACGTTGACGCACTATTGATCAAACTACTTGTACAGCATGTGCTCCTAGTACTTTTGATAGATTAGGTACTTGCAAGTCTGTGGTTTATGGAGTTCTGTATTGATTGGTGCATTTGTTATTTCGGGGCTAGTACATCACGACAGAATACGCGATGCTCTTCATACTCAAATAGCATATCATTTATGTTTGCCTTTAAAATCGAGATCACATACCTACTATGTATTGTAGGTAGGCAGATATTCATTAAACACTTTCTGTCAAATGAGCTGTTATCGGCCAATTATGCTATCTACAAAACCTGGAACACAGGCGTAGGGTAGCCAGCCTTTTGATATTTTATAGGATGTATTTTGGAGAGTGTGTGCAGGAATTAGATGGCGACAGATCACGGGAACAACATGTGACCCACAGATGCCTCTCAAGTTGAAGGGTAAAATCTACAAGTCCGTGATAAGGCCTGTCATACTGTATGGATCAGAATCTCTGGCTGTGAAAAAGACGGATGAAAAAAGATTGCACGTAGCGGAGATGAGAATGTTAAGATGGATGTGTGGTATGACGAGAATGGGTAAAGTGAGAAATGAGTATATCAGGGGAAGTTTGAAAGTGGTGCCAGTGACTGAAAAGTTGAAACGGAATCGTTTGTCTAGGTATGGTCATGTGAAGAGGAGGTATGAAATGCATGTTACTAAAAGAGTTATCGCACTATGCTAGTGTATCCAAAGACAACCCCCGGTTGGTGGGAAACTATTGCGACATATGGAAAACTAAGATATAAGGCTATGGTTTTTGGGAGTTTACATGTGGATGGATGGAGAGGGAGAAGGACACCAAAGAAAAGAAGGACGGATTGTGTGAAAGTTAGTGGTAGCGTGACGAGTGACAGGACAGAATGGAAGAAAAAAACGTGTTGCGCCGACCCCAAACGGGACAAAGACAGGAAGATGATGATGTGCATGAATTACATGACTTGATTCCACCATCACCGTTCTACCATCAGACAATCCGACGTACGGTTAAGGTATCACCCTTACGTTGTTGACATCTCTACGAATAAGACCAAACTAACAACTAACTAACAACCAAAAAGTGTTTCACCACGTTGTTTGTACCGCGTACAACGAAGGACTGGAACAATTTGCCTGCAGGCTATGGTCTTCCCATCCGAATATAATTAAGGTGTAGGAGGCCTACCAGTGCTCCGTCTTCCAGTACGCGGTCGCGACTTCAGAAAATATATATACTATATATATACTCCCTAGCCGATTTCGGCTACGGTGACTGGATTCCGTTTTATTGCAACTACGGGTTGCGATCATGTGCTCTGATGTGACTAATAAAGCCTATCTTTGCTGTAAACGTGCGTGCACAGTGCGGGCACGTTAAAACACCATTGTTGTATAGGTATTGGATGTTGGAGGGCGGCTTATTCTTGATGGTATCTCGCCTGAAGTCGAGATCTCTCTTACGTTGGTCTTCAAAGGCATAGACGTTTTGTTTAATTACACGTCTCCAACCAAGTCTATCTTTTACCGCCTCCTCCCAGCGAGAAGGGTCTATATTGCATTTCTTCATATGTTTTTTCTGAACGTCCTTATAACTGAGGAACTGGCCGCCTGGTTTCCGCTTACCGTCCTTGAGTTCAGAAAAGAATAAAAACTTTTTAGAAAAAAAAAATAACCGACTTCACTAAAAAAAACACTAAAAGGATCAAAATAACTTTAATTTCGGATGTCGGTGTTTCTCGGTATTGTTTGTTTCTTATTTAACACCGACTTCCGAAATTAAAGTTATTTTGATCCTTTTAGTGTTTTTTTTAGTGAAGTCGGTTATTTTTTTTTTCTAAAAAGTTTTTATTTCACACTTTTTAGTTGCGATACACTTATAAACAGAGTGCCTATTTCTAATGACAATTCCAATTAACCCAAATACTGCTAGGTTACATTGTTTTATTATAAAGTTGCTGTGCCTACCTTCCTCCTTCCGGCTCCATCATCAGATCAGTTCGATAGTACCTTATAGCCAAAGAGCATCTCACGACAATTCTAATAAGCCCAAACACGGCTAGGATACATTGATTAATTACGGAGTTCCTGTGCCTACCTTCCGGCTCCATCATCAGATCAGTTCGATAGTACCTTATAGCCAAAGTGCATCTCATGACAATTCTAATGAGTCCAAACACGGCTAGGTTACATTGATTAATTACGGAGTTCCAGTGCCTACCTTCCGGCTCCATCATCATCATCAGATCACTTCGATGATACCATTTTCAACGTAACTATTCAGAATCATTCATTTATTTGTATTGTCATAGTCGCTTAACTATATCTTCAATGTGATATCTATTTGAGTATGAAGTTCCGTTGACCATTTCTGGTCTTCTTCATCAGTTCCACTTCATCAAATGTTACTTTTTGACTGTAAATGCTTAAGTTCTTGATGAAAATACTAAAATTACCATAGGGTTGCCTATAATTTTTGAGGAGTTCCCTCGATTCCTCATAGATTCCATCATCAGAACTGGATTTTGAACAAAATGGGACCAATCTGGAAGCATATCCTATAAAGGGAAAAAAAAATTTTGCAAATCGGTCCATAAACGACGGAGTTCTGAGGTAACACACATAAAAAAAAAAAAAAAAAAAAAAATGATGATAAAAAAAAAAAAAAAAAAAAAATACAACCGAATTGATAACCTCCTCCTTTTTTTTGAAGTCGGTTAAAAATGCGCTTAGCTACCCTCTCATCAGGCATCCTTACAACATGTCCAGACCAGCGTAGCTGACGACGCATTAGATAGGCCTCAATACCACAGACACTAGCCCTTCGTAGAACATCCGTGTTCCTAACACGGTCGGACCATTTGATGTTCAAAATGTCACGGAGGCACCTAAGGTGGAAACGGTCTAATGCACGAATGTGTCTTCTGTACACGCACCATGTCTCAGCAGCGTAAAGAATATTCGGCATGACAATGGCCATATATACTTTAACCTTAGTCTGTAACTTAAGGTCATGTGAGCGGAATACCTTTTCCCGAAGTTTGCCAAACACTGCCGAAGCAGCACCGATTCTGCTGTTAATTTCTGGGTCCAGGTCACCTTTACTGGTAAGTGTACTACCCAGATATTTGAATTTTTCCACCTGCTTGAGGACGGCACCGTCGAGTCGTATTTCAAGTGGGCCATAGTTCGCAGTATCTAAAGCCATGACTTCAGTCTTTGAGATGCTAATTTTAAGTCCAAATGTACGACATGACTTATTAAGTTTCCCCATCAACTCTTGCAGGTCCTCTGAGGACTCTGCCACAAAACACAGATCATCAGCGTACATCACTTCGGTGATAAGGTCGTATGACACTTTGGTGTGAGCTCTTAATCGGGTCAAGTTAAAAAGTTTTCCGTCAGTACGGAAGCGGATATAATATTCCTTTTGCATTGTCCTCCAGAACCTCTCCCACAACAGCAGCAAAATACAAAGCAAATAGGGTAGGTGCCAACACACATCCCTGCTTTGCTCCACAGGTGACAGGGAAGAATTCCGACTGTTCGCCCCTTACTGCGACACAGCAACGCAAATTATCATGTAGGAGACGGATCAATCTAATGAACTTATCCGTACACCCAAGCTTTTGCAATACCATCCATAGTGCCTCACGGGGCACGCAGTCGAAGGCTTTTTCTAAATCAACAAAACACAGGACCAGCGGTTGCGACTGTTCTTTGCACTTCTTCTGAAGTTGCCGAATAGAGAAGATGGCCTCGCTGGTACCTCTGTTTGGACGAAACCCAAATTGGGTATCAGGTAGCACAATCTCGGACAACTTCAATAGCCGATTTAGGAGGACTCTAGCAAATATCTTGCCCGAGACTGATAGGAGCGAAATACCTCTATACGAATTGCAATCGGCACGATTGCCTTTGCCCTTGAAAAGTGTGCAGATGTTAGACACAGTAAAAGTATCTGGCACCAACTCTTCCTCCCACATACGGCAGAAAAACTTCCAAATAATCTCATGCAAGTCTCTCCCACCATATTTAAGCAGTTCGCCAGGGATTCCATCGCCACCCGCTGCTTTCTTGTTACGCTGCTGGTTTATGGCTTCAATGACTTCTTCAAGAGATAGTGGGTCATCTAATGCCGCGACTTGGGGAAGTGCTGGTATGGCTGATATATGACTAAGATCTGCTGATCGATCAACGTTGAGTAAGGTATTAAAATGTTCGACCCAGCGTTTCAGGACCCCCTCTCTACTCGTGAGCAAACTTCCATCGACAGCCTTTATTGGCACATTCACTTGGTGTTGCGCGCCAATCAACTGACGCAATTCTCCGAAAAAGTCACCGAGTTGATTAGAGTCAGCAAGCCACTGCATACGGTGTGCTCTGTCTTCCCACCACTTGTCTTTTACGCCTCGGACGAAACTCCGCAATTCTGCAGAGCTCTTTTTAATCGCGTCACTTTGAAGAACTGCTGGTGAAGAGTCAATACGGCGCAAGAGATCTCGATGGTTAGCTATAGCGGCAGTAAGGAGCGTATCATTTTCATCGAACCAATCTTTGTGGTATTTGGGTTTCAGACCTAAGGTATTAAAGGCTATCCTGGTTACTTGCGAAGACAGCTCCCGCCATTTTGGTATCAGATCATCTCCCTCAACGATGAGTTTAGACGAAAAGTCACTAATAGCCAGTTCAAACTGATCTCGGGAATCGCGATTTCAGCCTCATCAATCATCTGTTCTGCGACCAATGTGCCCTGCCCATTTTATGTCATAGCTAACTTTAAAATTATATTCTAATACGAAAAATAAATCAGATTTTATGTCTGTTTACGTATCTAAAATCTCCATACCGTGATCAAAATTTCAGTTCCATCTCCCAAATTACATGCGACGTATAATTTTCTATTCGATTGCTGGCACATCGATATAAATTACCAAGAACGATGCGTTGCCAACAAAATGTGTGCGGACGTAGGTAATGCATACGGAATGCACAAACATCATAAATAAACGAGTTATGAGGAGGCTTCCTTGCAAGCTTGGGAGTTTAGACTAAGATAGTGCTGCCGGTTTAGCATTTTCTTGGTCTATTGGTTGGATTACTTAACTTTGTTTGTAGGATTTGACCTGAATTTAATAAACCGTAAAGCTTCGGTAGGAGCAGTGGTGGCCGAGTGGTAACGGCCCCGACTTACGAGTTGTAGGTCGCGGGTTCAAACCCAGCCAGGCGCATTACTTTGTGTAATTTATTTCATCACCACTGCTCTCAAAACGGTGAAGGAAAACATCGTGAGGAAACCGGCATGTCCTAGAACCAAAAGTTCGAAGACATGTGACATTCACCAACCCGCACTGGGCCCGCGTGGTGGATTACGGCCCATTCCCACTCCTAGAGAGGAGGCCTGAGTCCCAGCAGTGGGAACATTAAAAGGCTGATTATGCTATGCTTTATGCTCATTGATCCTTTTATTATCTTATTTTTGGTAAAGTCGTTTATTTTTTTTTTTGTAAAAAGTTTTTTATTTCACACTCTTTAGTTGCGATACACGTATAATCAGAGTTCCTATTTCTCATTACAATTCCAAATAACCCAAATACTGTTAGGATACATTGTTTTGTTATGAAGTTCCCGTGTCTACCTTCCACCTTCCGGCTCCATCATCTGATCATTTCGATAGTACCTTGTAGCCAAAGTGCATCTCTTGACAATTCTAGGTAATAAGCCCAAACACGGCTAAGATACATTGATTAATTACAAAGTTCCGGTGCCTACCTTCTAGCTTCATCATCATCAGGTCACTTCGATGATACCATTTTCAACATAACTATTCAGAACTATTTATTTATTTTTATTGTCATAGTCGCTTAACTATCTTCAATGTGATATCTATGTGAGTATGAAATCTGTTGGCCATTTCTGGTCTTCTTCATCAGTTCCATTTCATCAAATGTTACTTTTTGACTGTAAATGCTGTTTAATGCGTAAAAGTTCTCGATGAAAATACCAAAATCACTATATAGTTGCCTAGAATATTTGAGGAATCGAGGGATCGATTCTTCATGGATCTCATCATTATAACTGGACCAAATCTGGATAAAAATATGGGACCAATCTGGAAGCATATCCATTAAGCGGAAAAAATGTGCAAATCGGTCCATAAATGATGTAGTTCTGAGATAATAACCGTAAAAAAAATACAACCAAATTGATAACCTTCTACTTTTTTTGGGTCTGCTTCTGAAAGGAAGATTCGGCCCTGGTACGAAAGGCAACGAAGGAACAGGGGTGGGTTTTTAGTCAGTAAAAGTCTGACACTATCTCCTGCTCCGCCCAAGAGCGCGGATGTCATTAGATGATTTTCCCCCCGAAAAAAAAAGTCGGTTAATCTGAGATTGGGATAAACGTAACACTCATACACGATAACTTTTTGGTCGATTTAAACTAGATGAGGTTGGTGTTTCCACATTGACTGATCCTGAGAAGAAACACTTAAACAAACTCAGAGGTCAAAGTCTCTATTAAAATCCATATACCCACATGTACCTAATGGTCAAATCATAAAAGAACCTTGCAGATTGGTGTCTGAGATGATCTTTTGAGGTAAGAACCGCACAGATTTGAGTGGTTTTGTCCAATCAGTACAAGTGTTTGTCAGTATTCGTGTAGCTCAAATCAAAAGCCAGCCTTTGAATCACAGGCGAAGTCAAAAAGGCGTTAAGATAGGTCTTTACTTTTGCAATTTGTGAGCACTCACTAAGGGTGGAATTCATGAATAAAACTTATCGCGTTTTAAGGTTTGGCTCGCATAATTGCGTTTAGCCGCTGTCACTAGTGTCACTTGTAAAATACGACAAAAGAAAAATACAGACAAGTGTCACTAGTGACAGCGGCTAAACGCGATTAGTTTTATTGGTGAATTCCGCCCTTTTAATCAGAAACAGTGCCTAAACTAAATCATCTTGTAAGGACAGAGTTGACGATGAAAAACTTGTCTATGAGTGAGCTCATCCTCCTACACCTAAGCTATCTAAAAATTTTCTAATCTTAGAAGCGTAGACTCTCACGGAAAAATATGGCGCAGTCTATTTTCCGTAGATATCACGATATGCATTATATTTTCATTCTCACTTAGGTAAAGAATATTTCGCGAAAAAATTTCCACTGACGGCTGCACGTGCAATCTTTATTTCCCGGGCATAACTCGAGTCTTAAATTGGAGAAAAATCTTAACTCGAGAGCGTACTACAATAAATTCTTTTTCTCATTATAAAATTGACGTTTAATTTAATATTATTGCAGTTTATAGTTAGCTGCTACGTTGAGAAGTTCCCTGTACATTGTAGGATATAGTTTTATCGGTTTACGATAAACTTGACGTTGCAAATTGAAGTTAAGTTCGTGTTGTTAGAAAAGTGCAGTGTGGAAATGTAGGCCATGACTTTTGGGAGAAGTTGAATTTTCTGCCAAGAGTTTGGTGAATGTGGACTGTGTAAAATTACCACTGTTGGATTCTTTTTTATTTTATTTTTTTCAGAGGGAAATTCTTCCAATGACATCTCACGCTCTTGGGCGGAGCGTGAGGGTGTGTCAGACTTTTAGTGATTAAAAACCAACTCTTGTTCCTTCGTTGCCTTTCTTACCAGGGCCGAGTCTTCCTTTCAGAAGCAGGCCCTTGGCCCCAGTAGGCTTCGACCCTGCTGGGCCCCTACGGTTTGTTGACATCTCCTTGAGGCGCGCGTGGAACAGTAAGCACCGTCGATGACCTGGGCTCGGTCTGGACGGTTACCGGACGATCAAACGGCGAGCTACCCATTGCTCGCCGTCCACAAGCCCGCGCCTGCGGTGGCCGGAAATCGGGATTGGATCGCTGGGACGTGAGGGCCACGCCCTCGGGCGTGCACACCACTGTTGGATTAGTAGTTAAATTTCATCACTGTGATGAAAAACAACCTCCAGATTTGACAAAGTCTTGACAGACAGACAGACAGACGGACGGACAACAAAGTGATCCTATAAGGGTTCCGTATTTTTTCTTTTGAGGTATGGAACCCTAAAAACAAGGATTTGATCACCAAACTTTTTCAAGGTAGGTTTTGCTTTTTTCAATTCACGTCTACTTTCTTTGTTAATCTCAGACATATTCTGTGAACTTATCTTGTTTCAGAAAATGCATTAGACGCGTTTGCTGACTAAAGTACTAAATTCTAATTATACTCAGCGCAGACTAAAGTAAGATGTTCAAGACAGTATTTAATTGGTTTTAGTTGTCTTGTTCCCTCAGTATGTGCACTTCCTTATCTCAACATTTAAGTGCTTGCCACATAAATGATATCACGAATCCTTGTAACTTTCCTACGTGTACTTTAAAAGTATTTTACGTTGAGAATGCTCAGATCAATGTGTGTATATGTGAGCTTCTCGAAATGATACGAGTTCAAAATATAGAAACTGAAGTACCTACCTACTTCGGTTATGTATATAGGCATCAAGTGATTCGGAATAGACTTAAAAGGATTTTTTTTTTTTTTTTTAGGTGGGAAAATCATCTTATGACAAATCCCGCTCTTGGGCGGAGCGGAAAGTAGTGTCAGACTTTTACTGACTAAAAACCCAGTCCTGTTCCTTCTTTGCCTTCGTCCCAGGGCCCCGGGTTTCGCTTTCACACTACCCGTGCCCCCAGTAGGCTTCGACCCTGTTGGGCCCCTACGATTTGCTGACATCTCCCTGAGGCGCGCGTGGAACAATACGCGCCGTCGACGACTTGGGCTCGGTCCGGACGGTTACCGGACGATCGGACGGCGAGCCACCCATTGCTCGCCGTCCGCAAGCCCTCGCCTACGGTGGCCGGAAATCGGGATCGGAATCCCGGCGGCGGTTGGGGCGTGAGGACCGTTGCCTCACGCGATCGGCCGCCTCCTTTGCTAGCATTACTGCTTCGCAGAAGGAGGCGACCGCCTGCCACTCCTCCTCGCTCCGGACCATGGCCTGTACCAAGGCCCGGCGCGAGAGATCGCCGCCGCCGATCGCCCCCACGAGGACACGGCGTTGCTCTGCCCAAGCGGGGCACACCTCCACAGTGTGCTCCACCGTGTCCTCCGGGCGAGACTTAAAAGGATTGGATTTTAGTTGGCTTTTTATAGAACTTACACAAACTTATAAAATGTCAAAAGTAAACAAAAAGTGGAAAACTACCCCAAGGAAATATACTTCCAGGATAAAAGTGTCCTATGTGCTTTTTTCTGATTATGGTATTCTTGTGTGCCAAATTCCAAATTCATTCAGCCGTTCGAGCGTTAAGGCGTAACAGCATACACACACACATACAAACTTCCGCTTTTTATAATATAAGTGTGAATGTTAAGTAATACCTATAAGCGAGACAGTAGTTTTAATTTTTACTAACCGACTTCAAAAAGAAGGAGGTTCTATGTTCGGCTGTATGTATTTTTTTTTATGTATGTTCACCGATTTCTCGGTCAATTGAGGACCGATTTTGAAAATTGATTTTGTTTGAAAGGTTATACGTCCGGGTTGGTTCTATAGAAAATAATATTCTTATGATCTGATGATGAACTTCGAAGATATGGAACGGAATTCTTCATAGGATCACAGCAGAACTGTCATAACAAGTAAAATTGCTTTGTTTATACGTATACGCGATGACATTAAGTTTGACTGAAGGGTACTTTTTAGTTGTGGTACCGCAACTAAAAAGTTTAAAATATTATTTTTTTTACAAAAAAATACAACCGACTTCAATGTAAAAAAACACATGCATAGTATCTATTTCTCGTATTTGAATTTGACGCAATATCTACTTTAGTATTTGACATTAATTTGTACAAATTTTGACATTAATTTGTACAATTTGTGTATTTCTCTTAGGATCCGCTATCTTTCTTGGTGCAGTACCTGAAGCCATTACGTCTCGAACTCGGCTCCTCCTTTCTGCGCACGAGCGTCTTAAAGATCTTTCCGCGCACGTTGCGATTGTCCTATTACGCATGTACTTCGCTCTCCCAAAAATAACATATCTGTTGCGGACCACCCCTACTTGGCTCTGTCCAGAGGAAGTTTCCTCGTTTGACAATGCCTTGAAAGTGGTGGTGGAGTCTGTTCTCAATGTCTCCCTAGATGGGCCCCAGCGGAGGCAGGCGGCTCTACCTATCCGTTGTGGTGGTCTCGGGGTGCGGTGCGCACGGGATGTGGGTCTGCCAGCTTTCTTGGCGTCTGCGCATGGGGTTGCCAACCTAGTCACTGTATTACTCAATACTAATGGTGACGGGGGAAGCATGCCCTTTGTGTCGGATGCTGTCTCAGCTTGGTTGACCCTCAACTTGGGTGCGGCAATCCCCGAATCAGAACATATTCAGCGGGCGTGGGATGACCTAGGGGTGAAGCTGCTCCAAGAGCAATTGTTGGAGGGTGCATTGGGAGTCGAGGCCAGACTACGAGCAGTGTCGCAACCCGAGTCAGGGGCGTGGTTACAGGCGATTCCTTCGCCTCATCTGGGCACTCTACTCGACGATGACTCTTTGCGTGTGGCGGTGGCTCTCCGCCTAGGCTGTAAGGTGTGCGAACCTCATATATGCACCTGCGGTTCTTTGGTGGAGGCCGATGGCCATCACGCACTGAGCTGTCCGCGCTGCACAGGGAGGTTCCCGCGTCACCACGCCCTGAATGACATAGTCCGTAGAGCCCTTATATCGGCAAACATCCCCTGCGTGCTTGAGCCTCCAGGTCTTAGCAGGTCTGATGGTAAGAGGCCGGATGGGCTGACTCTGGTGCCATGGAAAAACGGGAAGTGCCTGATCTGGGACGCAACTTGCGTCAGCACTGTCGCCGCCAGTCACTTGAGTCGCACCATGCACACTGCCTCTGCCACCGCTGAAGACGCCTGCTCTAAAAAAAGGCTGAAATACGCTTTCTTGGGTCAGCTTTATCATTTTGTGCCGGTTGCTGTAGAGACTCTGGGCAGTTGGAGTACGAAGGCAAAGTGTTTTGTGGGGGATTTGGGCCGTAGGCTCGGGGAGGCAACGGGTGACTCCCGGTCCGGGTCGTTCTTGGTGCAAAGGATGGCCATCGCTATTCAGCGAGGTAATGCGGCCAGTGTTATGGGCACTTTTGCACCAGGAACGATCAGGGGCGGGTTATTTATTGACATTTGACATTTTATATAATTGTAAAATGATAATTTATTTGTTGACCAAAAATTATAATAATATTTTTTATAATTAATATTAAATCATTTGGAAAAAAAAAACAAAAAAAAAATTGTACAATGTTAAAAAAAAAACTATTTACAAAAAAAAATACAACCGATTTTAATGTAAAAAGACACTAAAAAGTGCAAAATAACTTTAATTTCGGAAGTTGGTGTTAAGTAACGAACAGACAAAACTATTGTAAAAACGTGGTTCTCTTGCGGATATCTTCATTTCTGACGCGATCACGCAAGGAAACTCCGAGCATAGCCCTTTCCATTGCCCTTTGAGTGACTTTAAGCCTTCTGATGAGACCCATTATAAGCGACCACGTTTCGGAGCCATATGTCATCACTGGCAACACGCACTGGTCATAGATTTTCGTCTTGAGACACTGTGGTATATTGGACGAGAAAACACCGCGCAGCTTCCCGAACGCTGCCCACCCGAGTCGGATTCGACGATTGACCTCTTTCTCGAAGTTAGACCTACCCAACTGGACCTTTTGTCCATGGTAAACGTAGTCGTCCACAACTTCGAGTGTAGAGTCTCCGATCTTGATAGGAGTGGGTGCTACATGGATGTTTACCATGACTTTGGTTTTGTCCATGTTCATTTTAAGTCCCACTCTTTCGGAAGCTTTACTGAGGTCACCGAGCATTGTACTGAGCTCCTCCGTAGTCTCAGCCATGACTACTATGTCGTCGGCAAATCGAAGGTGAGTGATTTATTTATTTATTTTATTTATTTATTTATTTAATCTTCATGCAACATTATTGTACAAAGGCGGACTTAATGCCTGAGGCATTCTCTACCAGCCAACCTAGGGTGGTGAAGAGACAATATGGTAGGTGCATAAAAAGAAAATTATATGCGAAAAACAGGAGTAAAACAAAAAGGTACTTATACATATAATTAAAATACACATACATATATATTTAATATAATATATATATATATACATATATATTAATATAAATTAATGAAAGAAGTTTTGAGACGATTCTGCTATTGGTGGAGCAAATGATTCCGCAACCTCCGCTTAAATGCATATCGACTTTCGGCCGTCCTGATATAACCTGCCGCAGCGTATGTATGTGGTCCACGGTGCTGAAGCCTTTTCGAAATCCGGCTTGTTCGGGAGGCTGGAAGTCGTTGAACCTGCGCGCGAGACGGTTCGTGATGACTCTGGAAAACAGCTTGTAGACATGGCTCAGAAGTGAGATGGGCCTGTAGTATTGTCACCCTTCTTAAAGAAGAGTACCACCACACCCCTGCTCCACGCCTGTGGCGTTTTCCCCTCGAGTATGACGGAATCGAACAACTTCTGAAGTGCCTTTAGGACCAGTTTTCCACCCGCCTTCAGGAGCTCAGCCGTAATTCCGTCCTCACCCGACGCCTTGTTGTTCTTCAACTGCTTCAGAGCCATCCTAATCTCGTACAGGCTGACGTCCGGGATATCTTCGGTATAGTGTCGAGTCAATCTAGCTCTTAGGTCGTTTGCTAGATTTGCAGTGGGTTCGGAGATTGACGTGTACAACTGTCCATAAAAAGCCTCGACCTCTCCCAGAAGCTCCGATTTGGCGGATATGACTCTGCCATCGTCGGTCTTCAGTTTCGTGAGCTGGCTCTGCCCAATAGACAGATCTTGTGCAAATACTTTAGAGCCCTTATTCCGCTCAATCGCATTCTTAATCCTCTCGGTATTAAATCGGCGAAGGTCGCGTTTCAGAGACTTTGAGATCCGTTTATTGAGCTGCCGATATGTGCACGCATCATCTGAAGACTGCAAAGTCATCTTACGCCTCTTCTTTATAAGCTCGAGAGTTTGATCTGACAGCTTCTTGTTCTTTTTTGTACAGTGAGCCTTGAAAAATTTAGACCCGACCGTATGGACAGTTTCCACGAACCCATCGTTATATTCATCCACGGAGCTTCCTAGGCACTCGAAGCGATTGTGGAGTTCGAGCTGAAAGCTCTCGGAGTTTTGGATCTGGATCTGTGCTGGACGGAGCGTAGACTTCACCAGTTGAGACCTTTCAAGCTTAATATCGATATTCAATGTGCCTCTTTCCATGCGGTGATCACTTCCAGTTTTCACCGCATTGATCACGGAGACATCATTGAATATTTGCTTCTTCGTCGACAGAATGAAGTCAGTCTCATTTCTAGTCGCACCGTCGGGACTTTGCCAGGTCCACCTCCTATGCTCACGTTTTTTGAAGAAGGAGTTCATCATGTAGAGGCCTTCCTTCTCCATTTTTTAAATGTTATGAATTGGAATTGCATAGAATCATTATTGTAATTTATATTTTTGACTACACTATCGCATTGGATTGATCTGTAATGATAGCTGTATGTATGTCTAATAAATAAATAAAAAAAATAAAAAAAAAATAAAAAAAAACTAGCCACCAGGTGTCCCCGGTGATTCCGACGTCCAAATCCAAATTGCCCCACTCTCAGCTCGTCACCATCTCGTTTGCCCAGTTTCGCGTTGAAGTCCCCCATGACCACGGTGAAGTGGGTCTTAAAACCATGTATGGCTCTGGATACATCCTCATACATGGTCTCTACTTCGTCGTCGGGGTGCGTCGAGGTCGGGGCTTCAACCTGTATGACCTTCAGCAAATATCTTGGCGATATTCTGAGTATAAGGTACGCCACCCTGGTCGACACACTCTCGATCTTCACCACATTGTTCACAAGGGACTTGTGGCCGAAACACCCGACACCACCTTGGGACTGCTGGTCACCCTCCCGGAAATAGAGCAGGTTACCGGATTTGAGAATTATCTTGTCCTCCCCCTGTCTTCAGACTTCAGATAATCCAATAATACTCCATCGCAACCTGCTCAATTCCTCCTCAAGTTCGGTTATCTTCTCGTTCGTCCTCAGTGTCCGCGTGTTATATGTTGCCAGGTCCAGTCGTTGTTTTTTAAAAGGGTAGCCGGATCCCATCCGGTGATTCTTAGTACCCCTTGCTTCGCCGTGGCCTTGACCGGAGTCAAGGGTAGACGGGCTGCCGGGCACTAGGAGCCATTTCTTAATTTTGCTTATCGTTTTTTGGGGGGGGTTTGCCGTAATCGCCACGCTTGGCAGGCAGGTTGGCGATCGCAGTGTGGATGTTATAATGCACCGAGAATGCTGCAGCCCATTCTCTGGTATGTCCCTTAGTCGCCTCTTACGACACCCACGGGAAGAGATGGGATGGTGCCATTCTTTACGTCCGAACACCATACGTACGTATAGGTATAGATGATTCTCTTTTCTATTTACCGACGAATTATTTCATAATCAATCATTTTGTCTACAATCACAAAAATAAGCATTAGAGTAAAAAATGACAGTAATATTTTAATTTTACGTTTGAAAACCTAATTTATGGAGGTTAGTGATAGATTAGTCTCCGGCAAGACTATTCCAATGACAGTGACCATCTGACGCAGGATTCTCTTTCACTAGCGAATCTAGAATATCATCAATCAAGCAAGATTAATCCCTCAGGATATCAATAAACAAAAACCTTTATTATGTCCGCAAAAAGTCTTACAATGTCCGTTTACAATCAGCCATCGGCCTTGACTTATTTTACGTATAGAAGAAAACTCTGCAGAAGTCCTATTTCAGACAAATACCAAAAAACGCAAAAGTATGCGTTTACAAACGGAATCTTCTCAAAATCACTAGTAATAAAAATAATAATGTTCTGCAACTTTCACACAACGCCATCTAGTCCCGAACAAAGCAGAGTTTGTGCTATTAATACTAGACAATAATTGATAAACTGGAGAGCAGTGGCGGCCGAGTGAGAGCAGTGGCGGCCGAGTGGTAACGGCCTCGACTTACGAGTTGTAAGTCGCGGGTTGAAACCCAGCCATGCTAATTACTTTGTGTAATTTATTTCATCGCCACTGCTCTCAAAACGGTGAAGGAAAACATCGTGAGGAAACCGGCATATAACCAGAAATTCGAAGACATGTGACATGTGCCGATCCGCACTGGGCCCGCGTGTGGATTACGGCCCATTCCCTCTCCTAGAGAGAGGAGGCCTGATTTCCAGCAGTGGGATTATATGTTTGTGATTATTAGGCTGATTATGCTATGCTTATTATGCGATGCTAATTGATAAACATACTTACATATTTCTAAATACATACATATTATAGATAAATAACACCCAGACATAAGACAAATGATCGTGCTCATCACACAAACATTTGTCTTGGGTGGGAATCGAACCCGGCATAGCAGTCGGAGCCACTAACCACTAAAACAATAGGCCAGTCAACTGGTATAGGATGATTCGTGGTTTTGGAAACGCCCTGGTTGTCAGGAGTTGCAGTGCGATTCCTAAGCGAGTAATAGGTCGCCATTCGATATGGCCTAGGTCCGGATTGACAGCGCACCGTGTACGCGCGTCTCAAGAAGATGTCAGTAAATTAAACGGGGTAGGGGAAGCAAGGCCAATGCCTGCCAGGGCTGTGGCATTGTTCGAAAAAAACCCCTCTTTTTTATTTGATGATTTTCAACCAAAAAAAAAAACTCCTGGACAGATGGGATCGCAGTCAAGCACTGGTTTATATGAAATAAAAAAAAAAAAAAAAAAAAAGATGGGTTGTCACTCACTGGACGCCTGAGGAAAATCGACGCCGTCGAGGTCGACCGCAGCGAAGGTGGTGTGCTGATCTGATCACGTTCGCGGGGCAAACTTGATCAGAGATCGCCCTAGACAGAAAGAAAGAAAAACATTTTAATTGGCGGAACAAGGCGCCAATTTAGGACTAACAAATTATAAGTATATTATGAGAAAAAATATGCGACACATCCGCGGAAAACGGCCGAACGCTCAGCATAATGCCGTGACCACACGCAAAATGCAATTTGGAAGGAGAGGTTTGGAAGAAGAAAGGAGAGGCCTTTGCCCACCAGTGGGATACAACAAAGGCTATAAAAAGAAACAATAAAAGTGTAAAAGACTCGTCGTAAAGTATTTGCCAAATTTGACTACTGCCTATCACCAGGGTCCGTTTATAGATAGTTCTATCGTTTTTTCGTGGTGAGAAATAATCAATTAACTTCTCCCACTCTCGGTTAAGCGACAGGGTGAGTCAGACTTTAAAAGCGGGCAACTCAAGGGACATTTTCATACAACCGCTCTTACGTGATTATGATGTTATTACACATATTTCTCCAGATAATTTGGATGTACAGATATCTTGTGGTGTTTTGATTTCTATGGAAGCCTAGATAATATATCTAGGCTTTCATAAAAATCAAAACATAAATTTGTGTAAAACCAATCCAGTAACTTGAACTTTGGCCCTCCATGTACTCATATATTAAAAATATAAAAAAGTACATCCATAGAAGCCTTGCACATTTAATCGAGATTCTAAATGACGACATTTTTTTTCAAAAACATTTAAAGGTTTTAAAAAAACACGTGTTTCCTGGAACAAGTTTTATGAAATATTCGAGTAAATCACGGAATTACCGAATGCTAACAGAGATTTCAGGCGTTATCTCTCTTTTTTCGCGTTGCATCTTCGTCAAAGATAGCGTTGGATTGCGTTAGATGAAGCTGCAAGCTTTTAAACCATGCACGACGTTGACGATAGGCGAATAGAAAAGGACCCTCTTAAGTGACTGAAATCCTTCAGTTACTCATAGCGTTTCAGAACTGCGGTGACTCTTCAAAACAATCCATTGCAGCTCATCAAGACCCCTCCTGCCAAGCCATCGTGGTCCCGGCTGACATTTGAAGATCATTCGTTGGAAGTTGTTACGTGTATTCAGTAGCTCAAAAGTATGATGATGATTACTGAGACTGCTTCGCTTCGCTCACACCGCACCAACGTCCGGTTGGTCACGTATACACCGCAAAAGATGGTTCGAAAGAGTTACCACAGCCTGGTGGATTTCAGGCAGTTAAAAAATGATACTCCTTGTCGCTTCACCCACAAAAATAGGCAGAAAATGATCCTAATATCTAGCTTCAGTTAATTTATGTTTGTTTTCTTTTCTTTTCTCTCTGTTCACTATACATTCTGCATCTATCTACAAACTATTGTACGTCGTACGGTCAGCCAAACAAGACAAATGTTCGCCTGTCGAGATCGCCGCGTCGATACGCGATGTCCCATCCCCATTACAAGATGTTAGAAGTTTTGTAGATAAGCCTTTGTTATTTATATGGTGTTTGGGCTGGTATAAGAAGCTGATTAACGATTCCGTCTTCTGGTTATAAGTAGTGTTACGCGTAATTGGCACTTGAGTATTTTTAGGTTATCTCAAAAGGAAAAAACGGAAGCCTTATAGGATCATTTTGTTGTCTGTCTGTCTGTCAAGACCCTTTATCTCGGGAACGCGTTGAGGTATCGAGTTGATATTAAAACCATATTCTCAAGTCTGAGGTCCCTTGAAGTTGTGAAAAAATCAAACTTCTATCTTAACGAATAAAAAAGATACGGCCGTTTATGTCGCAAAAAACGTATATTTCGACTTTCAAGGGAATCAAAATTCATAGGGTACTTCCCGTTGACCTAAAATCCTGAAATTTGGCATAAAGTATGGTCTTATAGCACAAGTATAGGAAAAAATCTGAAAATTGTAAATTTGTAGTTATGTCACAAAAAAAACCTTTTTTTGCGATTCGAAAAAATCTTTGGAACTCAATTCGGGAAATGAACTGTTTTCATAGGTAAATTTGTACGTAACCCTCAGAGCGCTCGCGCTCTGAAGGTTCCGTACAAATTTACTCTCAAGAGCCTCTCTGAGGCTCTTGTCGGATTCGTCCGACTTGCACTTGCCCGGATTTTTTAGATAATGCTGTCTTGTAAAAAGTGGAGTTGATCAGTTTTTGAGACTTTCTCGGCAAAAGTTTGCATAAGACAGAAAAATGTGGAAGAAGAAAGAGGAAGTTATAGAAGAATAATAATATATGATATAATAAATGAATGATTGATTGAATTGATTGATTGATTGAAGAATTTAGAACTCGGTTTAAAGTCCCGCATATTTCCATAGAGGATCCTCCACCAAACGAATATCGTGTCTGGTCTAGAAGTTTGGTTTTGGACTGTGTTCTATTCTAATGGTGCGGACAATTCTCATACCGCGATGTAGGATTTTATCTTTTTAGTTCCTATGTGGTGTTATTGATGTCGCTACAAAATCTTTGCTCAGCAGTGGGGCACAACTAAAGCCAATAAAAACAAATAAATGCACCCACTGTTAGGCACAGGTTTCCTCCAAGTATCGCCGTAACGACCGGTCCTGTGCGTCTTGCATCCATCAGATTCCCGCGACCCTCACCAGGTCATGGGCCTACCTTAGGGGAGGCTTCCCAATGCTGTGTCTTCCGGTACGTGGTCACCACTCCAAAACCTTTACGCCCTATCGATCACCTGTTCTGCAACCACTCTGCCCACTTTGGTTTTTAAATACCAATAAAATAGGCTGTGTAGATAGGGAGTGTTATTAACAACAACAACAGTACAGCAAAGTCTAGCATTTGCTGACTTCGACAAAGTCAACGGTCAAAAAGCCAAAAAAACTGAATAAAATCATGCATCTATAATCTTAATTCAGCCCCCAGTCACCAGTCTTCCGATATCACCCGAACTCATCCCGTGATTAGAGGCCCGTGATTGATGAGGGCGTCACGATTCACGACGAATGGATGATCGATCGCGTGGCATCTGCGACCCGACGTACCTCATTGTCGCTAGCTTTCATTAAACTTCATTTGGACTTGTTGATTTTATGTTAAATGGCTTACCGATTAAATAAATTAACCAAGTCTTTAAGAAAATTTCATTTTCAGGTGGGACATCCTCTAATGAATTTTCCAACTCTAGGTTGGAGCGTAGGACGTGTCAGATTTTTACTGACTAAAACCTCACTTATGTTCCTTCTGTTGCCATTTGCGTTCTAAGACCACGAGTAAGCTTTTCTTAGAGAAGATCTGCTAAATGGTAACAGCTGCATTTGTCGAAACTTACCAAGGTCATTCATGACATAACAAAATTCGTCCGAGTCTTAGAAAGCACTTAAAGTCGTTAATTTTTGGCTGATGTTTGATCTATTTTAGAGATTTTTTTATTGTTAATAGCCTGCTCTCAAAACGGTGAAAGAAAACATCGTGAGTAAACTGGCATGTCCTAGAACCAAAAATTCGAAGACATGTGACATTCACCAATCTGCACTGGGCCCGCGTGGTGGATTACTGACACCTCTCTGTCAGTAGTGTAACCATTCTTGTCTGCAAAATAAAAACCGAAGTAGATACAAAAAAATCGAAATCCGTTTTAATTTTTGGTTTTAGTACCGAAATTGTCGTTCATTGGTTCTAATTTGATGTAGTGACCTTTAACAACACCCACGTGTAAATAAAACATAAATAAATATCTCCTATTCATATTTTTCAAGATCCATTTTCTAGAAATGAAAGACCTAACCAAATAACAAGTTATTTGAACTTTACCACAGAGTATAGTTAGGCCAAAAGATTCTGGAGTGCGAGTTGATGGATGTAACATGCCTGAATTTTTAGTTATCGATTTCCTCATCATGCTTTTATTTATTATTTTGACGGAATTGGTAAAAGAATAATCAATACAAAGTAATATTTTTATCTGGCTTCAAACCCATGATATTTCGTCAATTCATATCGTCCTAATTGTAAGGATAAAAGCGGTTAAAATTCTAATCATGTGGGATCTTCGGTAATACAGTAATTACTGGTTCTAATAAGCTTATTACTATTAATACTAGATATTCACCAGTGCCTGTTGGCAACTGAGTCTGTTTGGGTGAATGGTAATTAAGTTCTGATCATGAATTGATTATGTTATAGTGTCTGTACAAATTCTTTACTAAACTCTCATCTGGGATACTTTCTGTGATCTGACTGAATGTCTATGAGGATGGAAAGACCGCTATCTTCATTATACAATATTTGTTTACAAATCCCCAGATTGCTAAGATGAGATGCAGATGCTAAGTTAGATTAAGGTTGATTACACACGATCTGTGTATTCATATATTTTAGAGAAGCCCTTTTTTGTAATCAAAATTAATTAAATTATTTAATAATATACAGGTTAGTAATCAATCGATTACTAACCTCGCCTGTATATTATTAAAGTTTAGAATAATTCAGTATTATGATTCGAGAGTTAATTAGTAGATATTAATTTTATAGTCTAGAGATTGCCTGGTCGGCGAGCGTTTCAAAAGGGATCAAGTCTAACCATAGATTGACAAATCTGTAATTTGATCATTGCAAATCCAACCACCTCCTCACCAGTCCCCCCCCCAGTCTCGTCTTTGTGATCCTCTATGTCACTGTTTTGAGACCAGTAGTGGCCCAGTGCTAACGGCCCCTGCCTCGGCCCCGACGTATAACGCGTTAGTCAGGTCAACTTACGAGTTATACGTCGTGAGTTCGAATCCAGAGGTATTTCACTTTGTGTATTTAATATCCACTGCTCTCAAAACGGTAAACAAAAAAAAACCCAAAGAAGCAAACATCCTTGAAACAAAAATTCGAAGACATGTGACATCCACCAACACGCAATGAGTCCACGTGCTGGATTACGGCCCATTCCCTCTCATAGAGACCTGAGTGCTAGCAGTGGGATTACTATAAGGCTGATTGGTGCTTATGCTTTAGTGCTTAGAAATAGTTCGAGTCTAGCCATTAGCTGTTCGTGTACTCCGGCTCTTTGACACAAATTGGTTGTTAGCATAAAAAAAAGACTAAATCGGTACCTCTCCCGGAACTCTGCCGGAAATCTGACCTAAATCGGTACATTTGAAAGATTTACCGTGGCCCTAGAACGCAAAGGGCAACTAAAGAAAATAGGTGAGTTGTAGTCAGTAAAAGTCTGACACTTCACGCCAGAGGTAGGAGGTGTGTATTTTTTTTTTATGAATACATTGCCCCACTCTAAGAATAACTCCTGTGTCATGGACGCATTTAGAAACATGTAAACTCACATGCATAAGACATTCAGACCCGGAACACCTAACTGAAGGCCATAAAAATATTTGTTCCGAGCGAGAATCGAACCCGCGATACGCAGCGCATTATACAAACGTTCAACCACTTCACCAACCCCGCCGTTACTTTGATGATGATGATGATGTTTTGTTATGCTGAACTGGACCTATTTTGACACAGCTGTGAGACACACTATTTGAATTTTATAAAAAAATATATGGAACAGATTTCCTCCTAGGATCACAGCAGAACTGTCGTCACAAGTAAAATTGCTTTATTTATACGTGTAGTTGATGACTGACTGAAAGAAAAGGGGGAGGGGATATATCGAACTGATCTGATGATGAAGCCGGAAGGTAAATTAATGTAATCTAACCGTATTTGGGATTAGTAGAATTGTTTTGAGATGCACTCTGGCTATAAGGTATTTAAGTTTGGCTGAGAGGTACCTTTTAGTGGTGGTACCATAAATAAAAAGTGTAAAAAAAAAATATACAAATAAAATACAACCGATTGTTTCTATAATAGTTTTGTCTCTTCGTTATTTAACACCGACTTCCAAAATGAAAGTTATTTTGCACTGTTAATTTTTTTGATTGAAGTCAGTTGTATTTTTATTTTTGTAAAATGTTTGTATTAAAAAGTTATGAAATAATCTCAACAAATAATAAAATTTCAGTTTTGTTTTCTGTAAACTTTGATCATATGAGCCGATTTCAAAAGGAATCTCAATTCGATTTGATACTATATTTTATAAAATAAATATTATCATATTTACATTTTTAATGCAAAAAACACAGACCAATATTATGTTGCCTTTTTACGAGAACAAATATGAATAGAAATTTAGTAAAATATGTTAGCATTACCACATTATTTTGTTTTCAGAAAAGGTCAAAGTTAGGTCTACTTTTTATTACAAATGTGTTGGACAAATATTTAACCAATTCATAAGTATTGAAACAATTTGTTAAATAAAAATGTTCTGTTCTAAAATTCAGTTTTTATTTTCATTGGGTTTTTTACCTTCGTTCCCATCCCAGATAGAAAGGTTTCTAACCTTTCTTTTTGGGATGGGACTTCATCAAATAACTCATCTCGCTCTGGATGGAGCGAGGGAGTATCAAACCTTTTGCTAACTAAAACTCACCTATGTTCCTTCTGTAACTCTTTGCGTTCTAGGATCGCAGTGATTCTTTCAAACAATGCCGCATCCCTGGAGAGAATCGGGCTTGCGGACGGCGAGTAATAGGTAGCTCGCCGTCCGACCGTCCGGTAACCGTCCGGACCAAGCCCAAGTCGTCGAAGGCGTGTACTGTTCCATGCGCGCCTCAAGGAGATGTCAGCAAAACTGTAGCGGACCAGCAGGGTCGAAGCGTACTGGGGCTGGCTTGGAATGCAAGGTAACGAAGAAACTTAGGAGTGGGTTTTAGTCAGTAAAAGTCTGACACGCCCTCGCGCTCAGCCCAAAGGCGGGAGATGTCATTGGATGATTTCCCACCTAAAAAAAATCTCTGCTCGCAGCTCATTTCTAGTTCACTTTCTCTAACTTGTCACTTTAAATATTTTTACAGAGTATCGTTGCTAGTTAGAGGAAGTTTGAAAGTGACGCCAGTGACTGAAAAGTTAAAGGGGAATCGTCTGTCTTGGTACGGTCATGTGAAGAGGAAGGATCAAACGCATGTTACTAAAAGAGTTATGAGTATACTTATATGTGGATGGATGGAGAGAGAGAAGGGAGGCCAAAGAAAAGATGGATGAACGGTGTGATATGGAAGAAAACGGAGTTAGTGATAGCGTGACGGGTGATAGGACAAAATGAAAGAAAAAAACGTGTTGCACCTACTTCAAATAACATGGGACAACGGCAGGAAAATGACGATGATCATTACTAGTTAGTACAGCTCATCTATTCAAGCTTATGTCTTCATTAAGCCGCATTAATTAATTATGAGGCTTTAAATTCCATTTTCATTTGTACTAATACACTTTGATTGCGATATAACAACAACTATTCCATTCAAATGTTTGAATTATTAATGACTGAATTAATTACCGACATGTTTGGTTAAATAGCGGCTGTTGAGGTTTTGATTGGGTGGTGATTAGGAAGTGTGAATTTTAATTAGTTGTGTTCTCTCCTGGTTCTAGTAAGTCCTATAGAAACAAAGAAATTAATAGTTCGCTAAGTCTTTGAGCTCCTTAGTAGTCCTGCCCCCTAGCCAAATTACAACCATTTCGTTTCGATTCTCTTTTCGTTGATCGCCTCGAGTCAGCCACGCCTCCTATTCCTTTGTTCTGATGCCATTTCAACGCTCAGTCACGTGGTCAGAACAAAAGAATAGGACGCGTGGCCGACTCGAGGCGATCAACAAAAAGAGAATCGAAACGAAACGGTTATAACTTGACTAGGGGGGCCGAGTTGAGCTATAAGACTTAGCGGTGCTTGCACAAACCGGTCAAATCCACTCAAATCTGCATGTTTTTTTTTTTTTAAAGATCATCTCAGACACTAATCTGCATGGTTTTCACAGTGAAAAATCGTCCAGTCACACTTCAGCCTTGCATATTGGTCTCCAATATCGGCGATGCTTGTATTGGAGCGTAATATTATTTGAGTGAGGTACTTGTAGTATCACGGTGGATAAAAAAGCTGCCCGGATTAAGTGGGACTGCGCTGGACATATCTGCCGCATGTCGATCAAACTGTGGGCCCATTTGTGCCCCGAAATCGTCGGGGTTGCGGCAGATCACGAAGGAGATTCCGCGACGACAAGAGATCTTCTTTAGGACTTGGCAAGAAGTGACTCAGGGCCGGGAACAATGAAAAGAATGGAGGGAAAACCTTTGCCCAGCAATGGACAGTAAAGACTGAAGACTGTATTCTCATAATCAAAAAATTAACTGTATTCTTTAATAGTTTAAATTTTAGTAATATAAGATTTTTTTTTTTAATTTGTTAGTTTAATTAATTAGTTTTTACATACACATGTATACATCAACATATACTCGACTCGACTGGCCTGTTGGTCTAGTGGTTAGTGGCCCTGACTGCTATGCCGGAGGCCGTGGGTTCGATTCCCACCCAGGACAAATGTTTGTGTGATGAGCACGATCATTTGTTCTGTGTCTGGGTGTAATTTATCTATTTAAGTATGTATTTAGAAATATATTAGTATGTTTATCAGTTGTCTAGTACCCATAACACAAGCTCTGCTTAGCTTGGGACTAGACGGCGTTGTGTGATAGTTGTGGAATATTATTATTATTATTATTATATACATGTTGTACTCATTGTCTTCCAAACAATTTTAAATTTGTAACACGTGGATGACGTAGTTAGTTATGCACTTACCTACTTACTTACCTAGATTATAAGCTTTTGTTAATCATATGAAGTGTGTAATTGTTAGTTTTCCCTAATAAATAAAATAAAAATAAATAAAATTAAAATAAAGGCCAGATGTAATAATAAAAGCATTAGGTACCTACGTACTACCTCCCTAAATTCCACATATAAGACAATAGAACTTTATTTCAGCAATAAACTAAACGACACTAAATGTATCCTATTTACATATCTACGAAAGGTACTACAATAATAACATAACTTTCTTTACTGAAACGCGTAACGTACTCAGCTTATTATGTCATATAAAAATTATGTTTATACGTGGATACTACTAGCAGTAAAATTAATATCGATGAATATTCAAGTAGGTAGTAACTTTGTTGACCTCAGCTGGTTATGTACCTAGAGGTCGGTCCATATTTTTCTTGAGTAGCTCAAAAGTACTCGGTTTTCTCCTTACTTTGTTTTACTTCAATTCAGTCACATTTCAAAACTAATAATATTTGCATAAACATACTGCTCTAACACTATTTTTTAAAACATACTTGTTGTCTGTCTCTGAAAAAAAAATGTACCTAGACAGCTTTTTAACCGGCTTCTAAAAAAGGAGGAGGTTCTCAATTCGGATGTTTGTATTTTTTTCGAACTTCGTCGCTTGCCAACCGATTTGAAAAGTTCTTTTTTTTGTTAGAAGGGTTTTTTTTTTTCGGCAGGGAAAATCATCTAATGACATCCCGCGCTCTTTGACTAAAAACCCACTCCTGTTCCTTCTTTGCCATTTTTTTTTTCCAGGGCCCCGGGGATCTCTTTCGCATCACCCATGGCCCCAGTAGGCTTCGACCCTGCTGGGCCCCTACGGTTGCTGACATCTCCTTGAGGCGCGCGTGGAACACTACGCGCCGTCGACGACTTGGGCTCGGTCCGGACGGTTACCGGACGACCGGGTATACTTTCCAAATGTTCCCATAGTGACCAAGTCAATCTGATGTTGGAATCTTGGCGAAATCGAAGGAACTCCTCAAATATTATAGGCAAACATTAGGCAACGTTTGATGAAGTGGAACTGATGAAGAAGACCAGAAATGGTCAACGGAACTTCACACTCGCATAGATATCACAATGGAGATATAGTTAAGCGACTATGACAATACAAATAAATGAATGGTTCTGAATAGTTACGTTGAAAATGGTATCATCGAAGTGATCTGATGAAGATGATGGAGCCGGAGGGTAGGCACTGGAACTCCGTAATTAATCAATGTAACATTGTCATGTTAGAATTGTCATGAGATGCACTTTGGCTATAAGGGACTATCGAACTGATCTGATGATGGAGCCGGAAGGTGGAAGGTAGATATAGGAACTACATAATAAAACAATGTTTGGGATAATTGGAATTGTCATGAGAAATAGGCATTTTGTTTATAAGTGTATCGCAACTAAAAAGTGTGAAATAAAAAACTTTTTACAAAAAATAACCGACCACTAAAAAAAAAAAACTAAAAGGATCAAAATAACTTAAGTCGGTGTTAAATAAGATACAAATAATACCGAGAAACACCGACTTCTGAAATTAAAGTTATTTTGATCCTTTTAGTTTTTTTTGTAGTGAAGCCGGTTTTTTTTTTTTGTAAAAAGTTTTTTATTAGTTACAATTATGATGTCAAACATAAACAATTATAGCCACCACTTGCTTTTTAAGTCTTTATTCTTTTCAATTAAACTATTAACAGGCCCTTTTGAATTGTCAATATCGGTCAATAATAAAGAAAAAAACAGTGAAAGTTTTTTAAATTTGCTCGTTCAAAAGCGTAGATCTCCAAAAAACCATTAATATTCAAATTACACATAATGCTTATATGTGAAAACGATGTAAAAAGGCGTGCTTATTGAAAGAGATTAATGTAAAAAAGTAATAAATCAAAGACAAACAAATACTCAAAATAAAATATATTAGTTGACCGACGGAGCCTGTTCACGAACATGACCATTTTGAAGATAACCGAACGATCCAGCTCATGTGTCAGCATTAGCAAGACATTTCAGTGATCATGGCACTCCAAACCCACGGTATATTTAATACATTATTATTATATTTTCAAAAATCATTATTGACTGGTCTGTTGGCCTAGTGGTTAGTGACCCTGACTAGTGTGACGGAGGTCGTGGGTTCGATTCCCACCCAAGACCAATATTTGTGTGATGAGCACGATCATTTGTTCTGTGTCTGGGTGTAATTTATCTATAATATATAAATATATATATATATATTTAGAAATATATAAGTATGTTTATCAGTTGTATAGTACTCATAGCACAAACTCTGCTTTTTTTATTTATTTTTTTATTGATAGTATCGCGTTTGACCACTATCTCACCTGATGGTAAGCGATGATGTGGCCGACGATGGAGCACGCTTGCCTAGAAGTAACCTATTCACTCTTGACTTAAAGACCCCTAGGTTGTAGCTATCAGGGAACACAGATTCCGGCAGGAAATTCCACTCCTTAGCTGTACGCATTATGAATGTGTTCCCAAAACGCTTTGTACGTATGGGTGGGATGTTCACCATGTACCGATGGCGCAATGCCGTACGTCTAGTGGTCCGATAATAGAACGGACTTGGTGAAATTAAATTGTGCAATTGTGCTTTGTTTGGGACTAGATGGTATTGTGTGAAAGTTCTGGAATATTATATTATTATTACCTTAAAAGCCGTTTCACTTTTTAACCTAGAAAATGGTATACAAAGTTAATCGTTTACTTAATTACCTTACAATGATGGATGGCTTAATAGAGTAAATAAAACGAAATAGACCGCTTTTACGATTATCCCGACGAAGAAGCTTTTAACATTATTATATGTAACTTTTTTAACCTATACTAACCTACTCATACTAATATTATAAAACCGAAGGTTTGTATAGCATAGTCGGCCTTATAATGTTCCCATTGTTGGGACTCAGGCCTCCTCTCTAGGAGAGGGAATGGGCCGTAATCCACCACGCGGGCACAGTGCGGGTTGGTGAATGTCACATGTCTTCGAATTTTTGGTTCTAGGACATGCCGGTTTCCTCACGATGTTTTCCTTCACCGTTTTGAGAGCAGTGGTGATGAAATAAATTACACAAAGTAATGCGCCTGGCTGGGTTTGAACCCGCGACCTACAACTCGTAAGTCGGGGCCGTTACCACTCGGCCACCACTGCTCTAAGGTTTGTATGTTTTGCGATAATTAATATATATCGCGTCCGTATGGTGTTCGGACGTAAAGAATAGCACCATCCCATCTCTTCCCGTGGGTGTCGTAAGAGGCGACTAAGGGACATACCAGAGAATGGGCAGCAGCATTCTCTGTGCATTATAACAACCACACTGCGATTGCCAACCCGCCTGCCAATCGTGGCGATTACGGCAAACCCCCCCAAAAATTTGATTCGCCCGGAAATTGCCCGCACAAATGCGGGCTATCCCGCTAGCTGAAGGTAATATACGAAAAAAAACCGCTTTTAAAAATCCCCGGTGTACGCTTTTAAACATTTATTTTGTATTGAGAGCTGATTGTATCGAGAGTGCACTCTTGATGAATATTAACAATGGACATGACGTGAGCTTTTTCAGAAAAAAAGGTATTATTTCTGTTGTAAAAAATTGGGTTCTTTGAATTTTTTTTGCTCATTGGGTTTTTTTCAAATAAAATAATATATAATACGTGAGGACTTGTAATTGGCTTTCTAATGATTATGGTTTTCTTTTTTTGCCTGGTTTTATTAGCTGTAAGTCCTCCATGTACCTACTAATCAAATAAATAAATAATCTTTATTCAACGCTTAATCAAGGTTGAAACCTGAAAATTGGTTACGTTAGGTTAGACGCATTTTTTTTAAACATTTGCATTAAAATGTAACATTATCCGAAATCGCAAAGAAATAATTTTTTAAATCCGTAAGTAAGTTAGGGCAGCAGTCATTGTGGTGGCACAGTGGTAATGGCCCCGACTTACGAGTTGTAGGAAGCGGGTTCAATACGATGAAGGAAAACATCGTGAGGAAACTGGCATGTCCTAGAACCATAAATTCGAAGACATGTGACATTCAACAATACGCACTGGGCCTGTATAGTAGATTAAGGCCCATTCCCTCTCCTAGAGAGCAGGCGTGAGTCCCAGCAGTGGGAATATTATAAAGCTGACTGTGCTTTACGCTAAGTAAGTTATAAATCTTTAAAATCTGATGGAAGGGGAAGCTGTCAAGTAACAGAATAAACATGCACACTGAAATATAATTAGTGAAACTACTTACTTAATGAACGTAACTTTAGGTACCTACAGTTTATTCATTTTCATTTCAGTTTTTTTTTTTAAATGTAAGCCACATACATTAATAAACTTTGTGCATTTAACAAAAGATCTCAAAGAAATTTTTCATCCGTTTAAGAAATAAAAAATTCATTAAAAAAAAATTGTTAATTTATTGGTAAGGAAGTTTTCGCCAGAACAGTGATTAATAATACATGACTTTTTTTTTGATTCATATAAACCAGTGCTTGACTGCGATCCCACCTGATGGTAAGCAGAGATGCAATCATTGATGATGAGGCGCACTAGTTTATTAAGCTGTTGATCCCCGCATTAACGCCGGCGTTCACGTGCCATTGTCTTACTATTGTGTCTCTAATTACGCACTCAAAAGGCTACGAGCCTATTCACTCTAGCCTTGAAGACACCTAAATTATAGTTGGACGGGAAGACCGCAGCAGGCAAATTGTTCCATGACAATGTCTGGAACACAAACGAATACATTATTATAATATTTATATTGTCCGTAATTATATAAAAGTATTATTATATTATCGTCGGCCACATCATCGCTTACCATCAGGTCAGATAGTGGCCTGTCCATAATAAAATAAAAGTAAGTGATAGTAAAACACCTATTGTACTCTTGTTTTTTTATAAATGCTGTAGGTTTTATGAGATGTATAATAAAAAATATAATAATAACATTGTTCAGGCAGGGGCCATAGTTTTAACATAGTTCCAGTGTTCTTCGTATGTCGCAATAGTTTTTTACCAACCGGGGGTTGTCCTTGGGTGAACTAGCATAGCAAGTACAGGGATAATCGTCGGTTGGTATCACGTTCCATTAAAATTATCTAAAGGGCCTCTACGAGTTGGTTTCGGCCCCTTGTACGCCTTCCAAAGGTCCAGGACCTCAGGGTCTTGAGATGTATAAATAAATAAATAAAAAATTATAATAATAATCACAAGTTGTTTTTTCATTGACGAAAATTTTTAAATATTAATTTCTGATCCCAGTTTTACATATTTTTCACAGCAATAGCTAACAAAAAACAACACCCATTAAATACTCATCAAAACCAAAGAAAATAAAACGACAATAATCAAGAAAAGGAAAAATATGCATATCTACCAGACAGATGACAGATGTCATCAATATAAATATAATGAAATAATGAAACAAAGAATGAAAAAACATTTATGATCATGTTGACGAGAGCAGCTACCCGACGCGCACGCCCTTCACCCCTGGGCTCGTCGCTCAGCTCCGCCTCGCCGCCGCCGGACCTCGGATCACCAGTGTCACCGACGGCTGCAGTTGCGTCGAGCTCGAGCGACGAGTATTTCTCCCCGCCGACGTCGCCAACACCTGTACGTCGGCCGGGGAGAGGCCGGCCACCGAAGAGCTTAGGACCTAGGGGCCAACCGGCCCCGAGCCGGGTCCCCGCTACTGGTGGTTGTGTGCAGCGCATGAAATGGACTCAGTCCATGAACGAAAATGTCATGCGCGCATATTATGGGTCTACAGAGGGGGGAACTAACCTCACTGCGTACCGTGTTAGGATGCTGTCTCTGTTTCAGGAACTGGAACCAACCGTCAATGTCACGGCTCAACGATTGTCGGATCAGGTGCGGGTTATCCAACGAAATCACAGATTGGACGGCGCCGCACTTGATAGGCTGCGCTCAGAGGTACTGAGCAACCGTATCATCTCGACTCCATCACAGACACAGACTGAGGCACCACAGGCTACAGATGCAATCCTGCCGCGGTCCAATCATATTGATGATGAAGCAGATGATAGGGTTGTCACAGTAAGTAGCCAGTGCAACGATCGACTGAGGAGCGCACTGGAGGATGCACTCCGCGAGTACAGATCGACTCCGATCGCTCTTAGACCTCGTCTACCCCGGTTACCTATGCACAAAAAAAATAGGGCGCTAGTGTGTGCTCTGGACTCGCTGCTTGAGAATGTGTTCGAGAGCAGCGTAAACCTCGCTGATACGCACTCAATCCTCTATTGCGGGGCTATTGCGGCATGTCGTTTAGCCAACGTCAAACTACCAAGTTGTGACGGAGCTACTCGACCAAAGCCTGCCGCACCTGCCTGGCAATGTAGGATTGAGAGGCGTATTGATGAGGCCAGAGCGCTCATTGGTAAACTATACTGCTTCAGGGAGGGCAATACACGACCACGTGTGATGCGCTACGTGAGGCGAGCGTTTTCGGGGACTGAAATCAGCCCTCGAGAATACTTATCTCGTGTCACGGAGCGCATCGACTTCCTGAAGCAGAAAGTTTGTGCATGGGCCAACCGTATTCGACGGTATAAGCGGCGAGTCGACCGGTACTCGCAGAATCGCATGTTCCAGAGCGATGAGAGATGGGTATACAGAGCTTGGGAGCGACCTGAACAAAATGTGACTGACGTGACCCGCCCAGATGCTGTCGCCACGAATACTTTCTGGCGCAATATTTGGTCGGTGCCCGTCTGTCACACTGAGGATGGCTGGATGCGTGAAGTTGAGCGCGTGTGCGAAGCTATACCAGAAATGGAAAAAATAGTCATTAGCCCAATAGATGTAGCCAGAGCAGTCCGTCCGTTACCGAATTGGAAGTCTCCAGGACCGGACGGACTTCTAAATTTCTGGCTAAAATGGTATAGCAGCTCACACGCGCTCCTGGCATCTCAATTCCAGTCATCCTTAGAGTCTGGGTCGCTACCTCAATTTCTAACAACTGGCGTTACCCATCTGCTCCATAAGACAGGTAGTACTGCGGAACCCAAGAATTATAGACCGATAACATGCTTGTCAACGGTCTATAAACTTCTTACGTCCATTCTGAGAACGAAAATTAACAAGCATATTGATAGCAACTCAATTATGTCTGCCTCTCAGAATGGATGTAGGAACGGGTCTCGCGGTACTAAGGAGCTACTCCTCATAGACATGGCCATAAGCCAACAGGTTCGTCGATCTCGCAAGGATCTGTCGACATGTTGGATAGATTATAAGAAGGCCTATGACTCTGTGCCACATACATGGCTCATGAGGGTGTTGGAGTTGTATAAAATAGATGCAACTCTACGCACCTTCCTTGAGTCATGTATGGGGCAATGGAACACAGTTCTTCGCTATCCAGGATGTCGATCGATTCGGAGGGACGATGAGCCTATATGGATTAAACGGGGAATATTCCAGGGCGACAGTCTGAGTCCACTTTGGTTCTGCTTAGCCCTGAATCCTCTAAGCACATTGCTGGAGGAATCAGGCTTGGGCTATCGGTTGAGAAGAGGTGGTCAGGTTCTATCACACCTTCTTTACATGGATGATCTGAAACTCATTGCCCCCAACAAGTTACGACTGATGGAACTACTGAAGGTAACTGAAACCTTCAGTAGTGCCATCAGGATGGAATTTGGTGTGGATAAATGTGCAGTCATGCATGTAAAGCGAGGGGAGATTATGGAATCTGAGGGGATTCAACTCTCAGATTCCATACACTTTAGATCCCTCTCCTCGACCGAAACCTATAAGTATTTGGGTATGTCGGAAGCGTTAGGCATTAACGTTGCTGACATGAAGCAATCGTTGAAGGAGCGCTTCTTTGGCCGCCTGAAGAAGGTATTAAACAGCCTTCTGTCAGGTGGAAATAAGGTGCGCGCCTTCAATAGCTGGGTCATGCCGGTCTTAATGTACTCTTTCGGCATACTCAAATGGACTCAGACCGAGCTAGACGCTGTGGATAGGCGGGTCCGTACACTGCTGACCGCAAACCGGATGCATCACCCACGGTCGTCGGTGATGAGACTGTACATCCCGCGGAAGTGTGGAGGTCGAGGTTTTTTAAACGCGAAGACCCTGCACAACCGCGAGGTGTGCAGCCTCAGAGAATACTTTCACAAAACCGATGTGGGTATGCACCGAGATGTGGTCGCAGTGGACAATGGACTCACCCCGTTGTCCATGGCTAAAGAGAACTGGCGCAAACCTGTGGTACTTACAACTGATGACCGCAAGGAAGTATGGAAAAGTAAGGAGCTCCACGGGCGCTTTTATCGGGCTCTTCATGAGTCTGATATAGATTTTGCAGCGTCCGTAGCCTGGCTACGTTTCAGCAACCTCTTCGGGGAAACTGAAGGTTTTATCTGTGCAATTATGGACGAAGTCATCTTGACGAATAACTACCGGAGATATATAATGAAGGACGGGACGGTTGACGTGTGTCGGGCATGCCATCGTCCGGGTGAGTCTATCAGACATATTATCTCTGGTTGTTCTCGTCTGGCTAACGGCGAGTACTTGCACAGGCATAACCAAGTAGCCAGGATTATTCACCAGCAACTTGCTTTGAAATACAACCTAGTGGATTGTGAGGTACCGTATTACAGGTATGTGCCCGACCCAGTTCTCGAAAATGACCATGTCACCTTGTACTGGGATCGGTCTATCATTACTGACCGGACTATTGTAGCCAATAAGCCGGATATAGTAGTGATAGACCGATTAGCGCGCCGCGTAATGATAGTCGATGTCACCATCCCACATGACGAGAATCTCGTGAAAGCTGAGAAAGAGAAACAAATTAAATATCTCGACTTAGCACACGAGGTTGTTGACATGTGGAATGTAGACTCGGCTGTCATTGTGCCGATTGTCGTGACCGCCAACGGCCTTATAGCCAAAAGCTTCGACGACCATCTGTCGAAGCTGTCATTGCGCGGTTGGATCAAGAGCCTGATACAGAAGGCAGTACTCCTCGATACGGCTCGCATCGTGAGGAGGTTCCTGTCTCTGGAGCCCTAACCACCGGTAGCTTGGACCCTGTCTCGATACCGGCGGACTACTATTTTTTATATTTTTAAATGTTTTTTTTTTTATATGATTTTGTTAAAAAAATATTTAAAAATTTAATTAATATGTATATTGAACGAATAAAGAAATCACACTTTCTTTATACCATTCCTTTCGTCGCCAAATAACTTCTTCCACTCTGGCTGGCGCGAGAGAGGCTGCGTGTGAAACCAAAAATACTCTCTCGTAATCCTTAAGTTACCTAAGCTTTAATGTAGAACTACACTGAGCCCACGTGGGCCACGTACGCCGATCTGGGCGCGTTGGTCTCCATACATTTTATAAGGCAACTAGACTTGCAGAGCTACATTAGATCAGCCCCCCTAGCCAAGTTACGACCGTTTCGTTTTGATTCTCTTGCGTCGAACACCTCGAGTACGATTCCTTTGTTTTGACCACGTGACTGAGAGTTGAGATGACGTTAGCAGGCTATGGGGGCAGGCGTGGTCCACGTGTGCGTTAGTCTAATGTAGTTCTCGCTTTAGCGTTCTAGAGCCACTATCTACAGCCCAAGACAGCATGCCTTGCAAACGATTTTTTCCTTTTTATTACCACTAATGTCGTAGATTCAAACAAACTATTTGTGAGCAGCTAACTTGTGATTACTTTTAATAATATTGTGTTTGTTTGAATCTGCTGAAGAACACTTTTAAGTCATTGCCATCACACTCATATTATTAGTCTGTATGTATGTATGTTTGTTACTTTTTCACACTCAAACGGCTGTACGGATTTGGAATAAACTTGGCATCTGGGTAGACTGTGTTCTAGAATAGCATTTATGTAGAACGTTTTATCCCGGCATTATGTTCCAGTGAAATAATTTTCTGCAACTAAAGGTGTACTTAATCACTTGGACAAAACAGCTGGCAGCAATTTATTAAGATATAAAAAAGTTATCATGCAATAAAAACAAACTGGTCATGTAGTGGGAAGTAAGAAAATAGATACTTTTTATACCAATATTTGCTCGACAATACACCAGATACAGTATCATTACACTCCCCTACATGTGGTTATTCTGATCACCCCAAACAAATGCGTCATTAGTATTCGAATTTATGATTGATATCGGAATTACAGCTGGGGCGATGACTTGGGGCTACTAACCCCACGATTATATAATCGCTGGGTTGAATAGTGTCTAATTCGATGAGGCAGACCTTATTCATGTGGTGTCTAGTAGGTAAGGAAAATACACCCCTAGTTTATCATCAGTAACAGGTGCCTGTTACTGATCATAGTTTTTGTAGTTCAAAAGTAAAAAAAAACGAAATCTCAAAATTGACCACGAAAAAGAAATTGCCCAAATTTGTATGTGGATCCGTACCAACTTGCGTCAAACCAAATTTACTCTCAAGAGTATAAGTTATTATTGCAATTTTCACTATCTAAAATTTTTTTGTTAATATTTAACCACATTTTTGAGATATTAAAAAAAGTTCGAAAACGCCTGATCATATTTCATAGCAATTTTTAACCGTAGTGATTATTATAATTTGCATTCTATACTATAGGTATGCGTTTTAGGCCAAATTGATGAGTAGTGTATTGCATTATTATTGATGTATATGCGATAAGTCAGGACCCGGATTCCTTCGCTCCTATATTGTGGCGTTACTTACGCTCAGGCTTTTATCGCGCATGGGTAATATTTTTAGGCTATACCTAGGCCTACACTGAAGAACACGATCTTAAGACTGTTAAAAATCGTAATGGTTTAGTCTTTTATTTATTTATAAAATTATCAAGACCTAAACAAACTTACTACGTGTTTTAGTTCGATTTCTCGAATCAAAAACGCAATACATCACTTACAGGTTGTGGGTTCTACATTCAGCTACCGAAATGTACAATAAGAGGGCTGACTGTAGCCTATCAACAACCTTAGCTGCATCTAGCAACCTAGCCCTAACCATATGGCTACAATATATACGTATATAAATAATAGTGCGGGAAGCCTGTTGCCTATTGAGACCCAAGGCAACAGACGGAAGGTGGGAAGAATGAAGGGTGTATAGGACGGGATTTTATCACTGCCGATCCGCAAACTCACGGACCGACCAATAACTAAGACTGGATAAGGCCAGAGCTATCGGCAACCATTTATAGGCGCAGTAACAGTGAGAGGAGTCGATGGTTTCGTCGTAGATAATGAAACAGCGTTGCTCGTAGCGTAGAAAGAGACTTTATGACATATTTACATAGTATTTATATTAATCTATTTACATTAGTTATTAATGCATTTGTTTGAAACAATTGATCTAGTCGAATTATTTTAGTGACTAATAATTAATATTGACGTCAATTCGGCTTCACTGCCACTTTCTCGCGTGAGCATAGGTACTTAACAAGGTAACACAAATAAAGAATTTGTAATTGTTAGTCAATTAAAACATTTAATTTTAATTTTTCAAATCATTGTCATCTTCCTGCCCTTGGCCCATGTTGCTTGAGGTAGGCCCAAAACATATTTTTCTTCCATTATATCCTCCTCTCCATATATTCACAAGTTTATTCTTTGGCTATATTCTATATATAACTCTTTGGGTGTGTTCACATCTGACGAATACGCCGCTAGCGAGCTGCGTGCGTGCATTTCAAGTTAACGCGCCGTTTCCATGCCATCACCGTGCCCGTCGAGCCATGCGCCAAACCGTGCGCGCGCGGCCCGCGCGCTGCTCCTCACGCCCGCAGAAAGCAAATGAAAATGTATGCCCGCGAATTGCGCGACCCAACGTGCGCCGCGCGCGCCCCTTTACAAACCTTACCACTTGCAACACTTTGAGTCACTATCTCAACATTGTCAATAATTATTATAGACATATTGAATTAATTATTATTCAATAAAACTACCAGAAATACTCAAATACAGTACAAAAGATATAAACGTCAGTTTAGCAACAAAATACCAAAATGTCCTAATCAAATTGACAGTGTCAAGTTTTGAGTTTCTAATATACGCAATGTTTACTTTATAAAATGGTGAGCTAAACTAAAATAATTTAACAGAATTTATTTTTAGCAGTTTAATTATATTCTACTATATAATCTTATTTACTTAGATAGCAGATAAAATTAATTAGGCGAACCATTTATTTATGATCATTGTAAGATTAAAAGCGTTAGCTTTACATACTCTTTGGTCACATTACGAAAATAACTGGCAACTGTAATCGGAACGTAAAGATTTCTTAAATGACGTTATTTTTTTTCGGAAGTAGGAATTGTTAATCATTTAATATCATTTTCACGATATTTTTTAATGTGGTTAAAAAAATCGGTTAAAAATCAGTACATTGTACACAAAAATAAAACATTATTTTTGGTATTAATATACTTGTGACGCAATATGGTACGGGAAATGAACATTCTTCTTTATCTTAATTGGTAAATTCATAATAGAATCAATCATTCATAACAATTGCTACTAGAAAATACTACGCGCAGTGTTTTTTTTTTTCTATTTTGATCGTCATTTATTCATTCATAATATTATTAATAGCCTGTACAATATTTCCATAAATTGAGTGATATTTTGGAATATAAACAAACGCTAATAACTTTGCTGTTTACGAATATAATTTAGTGAGATTTTACTTAAATAATAACAAGACATTTTCTAATAAGCCCTTTTAGTATTTTTACTAATTAAAAATTAGTGGTGTATATTCAAGGGGGCACGAAATTATTTCCACCAGTCTTGATCGCAGACGTCAGGTCGATGTCTTCTACTTTGACTTTCGAAAGGCATTTGATAGAGTCAACAATGACGTCCTGCTATCAAAGCTCAGTGCGATAGGTGTTGCTCCAGGACTTCTCCGGCTTCTTGCAGACTATTTACGAGATCGACAGCAATTTGTGAGACTAGGACTATACGAGTCAATTCCGTATCACACTCGCTCAGGAGTAAGCCAAGGTTCGGTGCTTGGTCCTCTCCTTTTTATTTTGATGGTCAATGACCTACCTAACGTTATTAAAAATGTCAAATGCCTCTTATATGCCGATGACTTAAAACTTTTCTACGAAATAAAATCCGAGTTTGATTGCCTGGCCCTGCAAGCTGATATAGACCAGTGTATAAGTGGAGTTTGGATAACCAAATGGACTTTAATACCTCAAAGTGTTATGTAATGACTTTTGGTCGAATGCGGCACCCATTATACTTCAGATATAAGCTTGATAATGATCTTATTGCACGAACTGATGCTATGAAAGACCTGGGAGTCACATTTGACCAGAAACTCACCTTTCACAACCATATAACATCTACCGCCAAGGATTCCTTTAGACGTCTTGGTTTTGTTTTAAGAAACTGTCGCGATTTTCACAGTCCCCATGTCATCAAACTTGTTTTCGGTGCATTAGTCCGTAGCAAGCTTGAGTCAAGTGCGTGCGTTTGGAATCCTTTTGAAAAACAATATGTATTAACTTTGGAAAAAGTGCAAAAAGCATTTTTAAGGAATCTTTACAAACGTCTTTATGGCTATTATCCTTTTTTATATCCCATGAAATTCCTGCTGGGTTGCTTGGGTTTCAATTCCTTAGAAGCTAGACGGTCACGCGACCAGATGATTGTAGCATTCAAAATACTCAGGGGAATTATAGATGCTTCTGACCTACAAAACCATATCTGTAATTTGTATGTGCCAAACAACTACAGCCGTGGCAGGAAGCATCGGCTCCTGGCAGTTCCGACGTGTCGTACAGTTGCTCACTCCAAATCACCCATACCGCGGACACTCTCTGAGCTTAATGCTCTCCTAGACAAAAACACCGATTTTGATATGTTTGGCGAAGAATGGAAGACGATACTATCAGAATGTATGAAATTTTGTGAGATGAATGTATGACTGTGTGTAATGTTTATTAAATAGGTCCCCTTAAAAGTCCTGCGTGACTTCTGACTTGTCTGTTTTTTTTTTTAATTTAATTTTAATTATTGTTTTATATTTTTTCTGTATGTGTTTAAATGGTGTAATTGGCTTCGGCCGTTCTGTTTAAATTAAATAAATAAATAAATAAATGGTCTTAATTTGCTTTAGAGTTTTTTTGTTAGCTTTTTTGAAAAAATAAATCAACTTACGAAAAATTCGTACATGTATAATAGAGTTATAATTTATACGTACAATGACATAAATACATATATATAATGTTTTAATTTATAAATTAAACTAACTCACCAAGGAAACCACAATCCATCGGATGCAAGTGTGGAGATACATATTTTTTTTATATTTTACAAATTAAAAACTGGCCAAGATCAGAGCATCATCATCATTTCAACCAATCAACATCCACCACTAAACATAAGCCTCCGGTCCTGTGCGTCTTGTATCATCTCACCAGATCGTCGGTCCAACTTAAGAGGCCTTCCAACGCTGGCTCTTACGGTATGCCAGAGCATGGCAACAGAAACATCTTGTATTTGAATTTATTTATGACTAGCGACCCGCCCCCGCTTCGCACGGGTGCAATGCTGATTACTTAATAGTTTAAAACAAATTCGCTTCCCGCTGTCTAGATATATTTTCCAATGACCATCAATAAATCGCAGGGTCAAACTTTCAACGTTGCAGGCTTTAATTTGAGCGTTGAATGTTTTTCACATGGCCAATTATATGTCGCTCTTTCAAGAGTAACCTCAAAAGAAAACATGTTTGTATTGTCTAATGACAAAAATCAGCGATTGTTGTGTATAAAGACATTCTGTAGTATATTTAGTACTAGCGACCCGCCCTGGTGCAATACTGGACAAAACCGCATCAAATGCGTAGTTTTAAAGATCTAAGCATACATAGGGACAGACAGACACGAAAAGCGACTTTGTTTTATAATATGTAGTGAAGACAATATTTCAATATTGATGAAGGTATATTGAAAAGGGTATCAATAAGACAATATGATACTACAGACATAACCCTATTATCTTCTGTCATAATAGTTTTGAGAGGAGACATGAATTGTCATGATGCCTCATGACATGATAACAATCTGTAATTAGAGACTTGCCTTGTTAACCAAAATTATTGTTATAATTACCACGTATACGTAATAGAATCTGTCAATTATAATTAAAATGGATACATGCTAAAGAGCTGATAATGTAAATTGATGGACAGTAGGTTTAATTTTAGTTCAGCAATTTAGAATTTTGTTTAGTGTGTGGTTGAGGAGATGAAAATGTTGAGATGGATGTGTGGTATAGCGAATATGGATAAAGTTGGAAATGAGTATATTAGAGGAAGTTTGAAAGTTGCGCCAGTGACTGAAAAGTTGAAAGGAAATCGTTTGTCTTGGTATGGTCATGTGAACCACGGAGCAAGTACAAAGAGGAGATGTTGTAATTAGACGCGTGACACTTTGCGGGGTGCGGGAGTGTTAGACTCCACCCATTTCTTTATTTGCCATCTGCCAGTCAATAGCAAAACTACTGGCTCTTTCTGTCGATTTTATTTTGTAGTTACGTAACTATTTCACACTAGATGTCACTAAGTGCAGGATACAACAGGGTCGTACTCAGAATGACCAGGGAGTTCTGTGTTCTTTTTAATTAATTTTGCGAACCATCTCGATATTGATATTTTTTTTATTGAAATAGTGATTCTAATATTATTTGATGAATGACAAATAAAGATCATTCGAAATTGCTTTTTTCTTTTTTAAAGGCTTATTTTGATAATAAGACTTATTAAGATTGATTACAAAGCTAGCCTTTCTCACCTTCTCCCTTTATGTGGCAGTCCATTCGAAACCATTAAATAAATAAATAAGTAATCCCAGACTAAATTAAAAGCAGCATGACGCATGACTTTATGTCCAGCGTATTTAATGTTTTAAATGAGACAGCCGCAGGACAGTCTGTAAAATAATTGGCTTCTAATTACTGCCCTGTTTTTTTGTTCTGTTTATGTTTGTTATTATCGTTGAATCCGACTCGGCTGCGCAGCGTTCGGTAAGCTGCGCGGTATCTTCTCGTCCAACACACCACAGTGTCTCAAGACGAAAGTCTATGACCAGTGCGTGTTGCCAGGGGTGACATATGGCACTGAAACATGGTCGCTTACAATGGGCCTCATCAGAAGGCTTACAGTCACCCAAAGGGCAATGGAAAGGGCTATGCTCGGAGTTTTCTTGCGTGATCGCATAAAGAATGAAGATAGGAGGAGAACAAAGAGAGAACAGGAGAACCAAGGTCGCCGACATAGTCCGAAGAATCGCCAAACTAAAGTGGCAGTGGGCAGGGCACATTGCTCGTAGAACGGATGGTCGATGGGGCCGAAAGGTTCTAGAGTGACGACCGCGCACCGGAAGGCGCAGCGTCGGAAGGCCTCCCACAAGGTGGACTGATGACCTGGTGAGAGTCGCGGGAGTACGGTGGATGCGAGACACACAGGATCGGTCGTTGTGGAGACGCTTGGGTGAGGCCTATGTCCAGCAGTGGACGTCTTTCGGCTGAAATGATGATGATGATGTTTGTTATTCATAGTTGACGACAGATAGCGACCTGTTTACAAAATGATATAAAAACTACAAAAATAATATTTTGGCTAATAAAGGATGTTTAGGAATGAATGTTGAACAAATTTCAGTACATATGATTATTAAAATATATTAAGACTAAGCTCTACGTACCTAAATATATTTAGTTTTCATGACACAAAGTATCGCCATCTAATGTCGGGTAGAATTATATTTGGAAACGCTGACGCTAAGAGATTTTTCTAGAACTATTTTAATAAATCACGCGTAAAATAACTTACAAATAAAATGTGATGCCATCCATAGCATCAAAGCGTCTATCCGAATAGTTTTTACAAGATAAAACACCACATTTCATTCATTTTTTCTTCTATCGCGAATATGCTGTAAAATGGGTACGTTTACGAAGTTGTGCACAGGACGAACGCCAACAATACACTGACTTAAGCCTGGTCGTGGCTTGATGGCCGTGATGACGTCAGGACCTAGTTGAGAATCACAGTGCACAGTTGTTTAGGCCGTCTCCTCTTTGTACTAGCTCCGTGTGTGAAACGCATGTTACTAAAAGAGTTCTGAGTATACATGTAGATGGTTTTTGTGATATCTTAGTACTGATATTTCGACTGTCCATAGGCAAAATTATCGGAATTGAAAAAGCTTACTTTACAGGAGATTTGAAGTTGGAAGTTTATTCTATGGATAACTTTGTCATTAATCTATATCTGTATATAAATTTACTAAAACCAAAATCGATACTTTACGTCACTTAAAATTCCACGTACACAATCGGAAACGGCATTTTCGATATTATTTTGAATACGTACCGTGCTGAAAAATATCAAATCTACCAGATCCAATTTATTACTTAGAAAACACTCAAAGACCAAGACAATGTTTTTACTGCCATAACTTATTGTACAATTTAAATAAAACCGCGATCAGACTGCGGCGGCATGCGTCAGTGTGCGGCGAACACCGACGCATGCCGCCGTATGTTCGCGAACCCGGTAGTTCCGTCTCGTTCGGGCCACTTGCCACTACCGCTTATGCACGCGATACTTAACTTTCGTTCATATATGACGGCTTAACTGTTGCGTTTCGATATTATTCGATAAAGCAATAAGTACTGGTAATTGTCATTTTTTTAGTATATCATCATCATTTCAACCGAAAGATGTCCACTGTTGGACATAGGTCTCCTCCAAGTGTCGCCATAATGACTGGTCCTGTGCGTCTCACATCCATCGGATTTCCGCGCAGGTCATCGGTCCACCTTGTGGGGGCTTTCCGACGCTGCGTCTTCCGGTACGTGGTCGCCACATCAGAATCTTTCGTCCCCATCGACCATCTGCGAGTAATGTGCCCCGCCCACTGCCACTTAAATTTGACGATTCTTTGGGCTGTGTCGGTTACCTTGGTTAACCTGCGGATACCTTCATTTCTGATGTGATCACGCAAGAAAACTCCGAACATAGCCCTTTCCATTGCCCTTTGGGTGACTTTAAGCCTTTTGATGAGGCCCATTGTGTTGGGATCAGCTTTCAGCCAGAATACCAGAATTTAACATGGAGTGTCTGCCTATGTGACCCCACAACACAGTTATTTAATAACACGATACCTCTGGGCAAGACTGGTGTCACATTTTCTGAATTCTGACTCTCTGTAACGACTGTCAAAGATCAGCAAATGATAGGTGAGGCCAATCTCTTAACGTGCTTTCCGAGGCACGGAGGAATCTCGGTATATTATCATCATAATGGTGACCATCATCACCCATCCACAGACCGGTCGCGTTGCTTAACCTTGGGGACCAACCCGACTGTTGTTATTTTAGATACGAACGAAGGAACAGATGAGTGAAGGAACTGGTGATGATTTGATTGATGAGTTTTTGTTTGTTATTTTATAATAATAAACAAAAAACTCATCAATAAAATCAAATCATCTCACTAGCCTTTCCCAACTTGCTTGTGTTAGAGGTATGGAGGTAACTAAATAGATATATATTTATATCTACCTACATATCAGACACATCAATTTAAAAGCCTATCCAAACAATTAGATTCCAACACTAGGAGTCGGCTTCCAGTTTAACCGGTTGCGGCTGAATCTGTGTTTTACTTGTCTAAGTTTTTTTATTCATTGTATAATGTAGAAGCACTTTGTTTTTCAAGTTTTGTGAATGTGAAATACCATGGAGCATTTTTTATTAGGTTACAACTTGTTTGACATTACGAGCATGGCAGTTGAGAGTTTGTCATGCTCACTCAAATGTCTCGCTGATGGCGGCACGTGTTATTGGGTCATTCAGTTCCCTTCAAAAGGGTTGAGCTGAGTGAGGCTGATGCACGCGTCATGCTCGTGAACGGGTGCCGTCAGTTGAGACTGGTCATCTCTTGGCTGCCAGTGACTTAATTCAATTTCTTTTTTATTTTAATTATTATTACTTATCTACATTGTGCTCACATATTAGAAGCGACAAGAAATATATGTACCTAACCAAGATTTATGTAACTCATAATATGATTTAAAAGAGTGTCCATGGAGTTTCTTGCACGTTCTTCTCCATAGAGATCTACGCTTTGGAACGTGCAATTTAGCTTCACTTGTATTTTTTTTGACTGACCGACATTTTGACAATTCGAAAGTGCCTGTAATTGGTCTATTTGAAATAAACGTTTCTGATTTCTGATTACACAGATCGACTGCCTATCAAATTCCTTGGATAAACTGATGGTCAGACTTTCTGGCGTCTGCATACCTGTAACGGCTGTCAAAGATTTACGAATGTCACCGGGACCTATCGGCTTTACGTACTTTCTGAGTCACGGGTGTCAGTTATATCCTTAATAAAGTTAAAAAACTGGGCAAGTGCGTGTCAGACCCGACCATAAAGTTGCAGCTTGAAGTTGTTTTTGGTTTCTTTTTAGACGACCCGTCACATATATTTCTAACAAAAAATGGTGAAGAGTGACGAATTTAAATAATTGGATGAAAGGTTAGGCAAAAATAGAATCAAGAAAATTTTGTTTTTAAACATCTCATGTCTGAATCGCTCTAGCTACATTAAAAACTGGGCAAGTGCGAGTCGAACCCGCGCACTGAGGGTTCCGTACAAACTTGAAAGGTAAATTGCGGTTTATGATTTATGACGTATTAAAAAAAAAAACTACTTACTAGATCTCGTTCAAACTAATTTTCGGTGGAAATTTGCATGGTAATCATCATCATATATTTTTTTAGTTTTATCATTCTCTTATTTTAGAAGTTACAGGGGGGGGGCACACATTTTACCACTTTGGAAGTGCCTCTCGCGCAAACTATTCAGTTTAGAAAAAAAAGATATTAGAAACCTCAATATCATTTTTGAAGACCCATGGATAACCCCCAAAAATATTTTTTTTCTATTTTTGTGTGAAAATCTTAATGCGATTCACAGAAAACATCTACTTACCAAGTTTCAACAGTATAGTTCTTATAGTTTCGGAAAAAGAGGCTATGACATAGGGACGGACAGACAGACAGACATGACGAATCTATAAGGGTTCCGTTTTTTGCCATTTGGTTACGGAACCCTAAAAAGTAGGTACATATGAATTAAAAAAATCACATTGTACTTGCGCGGTTTCGAACCCGTAACCTCATGCATGAGAAGCAGCCATCACGACACTCAAACCAACAAAAGAAATAAAAATTCAAATACAAATAGCAACCAAAATCTTCTAAATACATCTACCATTTTATTCAACGAAAAATAAGCCCAAAAGATAAGAAAAAAGATCTTTTAAAAATTATAGTAACGTATCTGGTTCATAATCTTATCTAACAAATGGACTGATATCCAGGAGCTGTCAGAACACACCAATGTCTTTGAGGATATCATACGATATTTCCTCCTATTTTTTAGCCCCTCTTATTTTCTTATTATCAGGGTTGATGATTTTGTAAGGGCCTTCCGCAAGTTTTTGACAGTGCCTTTAATTAAATGTCAAGATACTGGAGATATCTAAGTGAAATTGGATCAAATTACAGGTGAAATCAATTTATTAGATCGTTTTTATTTTCTTTATTTCATTTTCGAAGGAGATGAAAGTTTTTAAAACTGATATTATCTTCATGTGTGATGGTAGAATTTATACAATTTATAACCTTTATTTAATACATATAAGGTCATGATAAAAAAAAAAATCATCTACTTCTGGTTGTATTTCACTGAAACGACATTATAGGGTGGCAAAAACATTTGTAATTCAAAAGAGTGGTTTTCATAATTAAAAAACAATATTGTTCTTAATTTGATGTATATGTCGTTCTCGTCGAAATTGATCACTTCATAATATGGCCAACTAAAACTGGCCAGATCATATAAACGTTAACATTTGATGATATGTCGATCACAGGCCACACAGTACCACCTTGGCCACCCTGTATGTGACAGTTTGATGGTTTGAAACATAAAAAAAAAATAGTTCTAAACTGATATCGAAAATGGCAACCAACAGTGATCGTCCCAAACAATGTATTTACCAATTTACATACATACATAAAATAATATGACTGACCCGAAAACCATTACCATAAATGGCGCCAAACCCGGTAACGTACCTAATGAAAAGAACTGACACTCTATGCCACTTCCGTAGCACAATCAAATTCCTTTTTGTTTATATAATTTAAAGGTTTAGGCTTTACTTGATGCAAGCCATTGTGCGGACCGCCCGGAGGACACGGTGGAGCATACGGTGGAGGTGTGCTCTACTTGGGCGGAGCACCGCCATGTCCTCGTGGAGGCGATCGGCGGCGGTAACCTCTCACGCCGTACCCTGGTACAGGCCATGATCTGGAGCGAAGAAGAATGGGTGGCGATCGCCTCTTTCTGCGAAGCAATAAAACTAACGAAGGAGACGGCCGCACTCGTTAGCGTTAGCGGTTAGCACGCGGACATTCTCACGCCCCATCCGCTGAGACCCCGACACCGAGTACTAGCCACAGTAGGCGCGGCCTTGTGGACGACGAGTAATGGGTAGCTCACCGTCCGGCCGCCAGATAACCGTCCGAACCGAGCCCGAGTCGTCGACGGCGCGTAGTGTTCCACGCACGCTTTTAAAAGGGATGTCAGCAAAACTGTAGGGGCCTAGCAGGCCCGATGCTTACTAGGGCCATGGGAAGACATCTGAAAAGGTTACTCGTGGTCCTGGAATGCAATGGGCAACTGAAAGAACATAGGTGTTGTTTTAGTCAAAAGTCTGACACTCCCCTTTTCCCCCCTCAATTTTATGATTACGTATAGACTTGAATCTCACTAAGAAATATTCTTAGAACCAAACTACGAATGACATTTATTCCATCCAACATTTAAAAAAAAATACAAATATAATATCATAATTTAAATATTTCTCTTCCTTTTTTGCAGACCCTACCCAGTTATGCTTCGTAATGATTGGCTACTGTAATTCCGCGCCGCCAGTTCAGGTTGCAGTGTATCAAAATATTGCCAATATTCATGTAACATGACGTTGCTATCCGTATTTTTATTAATATTTGCGATTGATTCTCTGAATGTATTTTGGATTTTTATATTTATTTGGACTGTGTTACTTGCAATTTGTTAGATGCAATGTATTTCTTAAATAACTTCTCGGATTTATAACGCGGTGATTCCCAATTTCAAACCTTTCACAGCATATTCAAATTATGAACACCACAATTGCCTCAACTAATTAGCAGGTATACTCGTAGATACAACATAGGGGGAGTCCGGGAGAGTTTAGCAGGTGGGAAACAATAACCACTGCTCATAAAATCTTTGTGGAACTAGATATTGCGACATTGTCACACTTCTTAGACTCCATAGGCACTTCCCACCTTCCCACGAGACGCTGTTGCAGTCGGCAGTTTGGTTTAAGAGTGAGAAAAGACAATACATTTTCGTGCCCGGTTAATATTTTTTTTCAATTTTAGATATTTTATTTCTGTTTATTACTGTGAATAGATTCCATCATGTCATTTATATACATCGTAAGTGTTAATAATAAGTGTCATAGTTTTGTGGGAGGGTGGAGACATTACCCTGATGTCGGGAGAAGACATTACCCAGGGTAATCTCTCCCGATTGCTTCTCTCTCAGTAGCTGCAGAACTACCTCCAGATGTAACCACGATCGAATTGCTAATAGACTGATGATTTGATATAATTTGACCATTACATGTTTGCTGTAAGGACTTTAAAAGAGACTGACCCCTTAATTGGTTTATGTGTTTCTTCTCAGGGTAGTCAGCTAGGAAACATCAGCCTCATATAGTTTAAACTGACGAAAAAGTTGTGTTTTTTTTAAAACCCATTTGCATAATGAATTAATTTATCGTGATATTGTTATTTTCAATGATTACATTCGATAGACAAAAAGCAATATCTGATGGTCTACAAAGCGTGTTTCGTGTCAATAGCGTGCTTAGAAAATACCTGTATATTCTTGATTTGAAGGCTAACTGATGGTGGTATCACATTTAATGTGTGTGTCTTTGTTTCTCTTATGATAAAACGACTAATGGATTTCAACAAAATTTGGCACTCAGGTAGACTATTTCTTGAAATAACTTTTTATTTTTAGAGTAGGTTCCTTTGAGATATTTTTTTTTTCTTTGACGTGGGCAATGCCGCTGATAGAAACTAGTACAGTGGGTCTATAGGTACTGAAAAACCTACAAAAATGCATTTTTGGCCAAAATCCTGAACAAAGTTTTCACCAATGTAAAAAACCACAAAAAAGAGTATTCAAAACGATTCCTTTGAAAAAATATACTAAGGAAACAATACTAGTACATAGAAACTCACAAAGTTCTGTATTTTTAGTACTGCAAACTGTGTAAAACTTGTTAAGAACTCCCGTACTGCGTTATAATCTGCAGAAGAAAGTCCATTAATATAGTGATGCATTTCCGTCGCTCGTATATGGAATTCGTTAAGAGAATATCATAAATTCCTATAGCTAATTTGCTCCTAGATTGATGACTCACTGAGTAATATTTCTGCTCTAATAATGGTGCTACGGGCGCGTCGTGGTGTTGCCACTTTATATTAATGTATTTGTCACTTTTTTTTAATTTAATTTACTTTTCTTTTTAATAAAAAATATAAATATTTTGTAATTCATATGTATTTTTATTTCCTTTTTCTATCCAAATCTCGTTGTACGCTGCACCGTTCGGGCTTCTTTATATCAACACCGCCACCGGCCCACGCTGAAAAACAGCGCTGTGAGCTCATCGCATAATGCGTGAGGCCGCAGCTTTATGCCGTTCGGCCGTTTTGCGCGGATGTGACGCATATCTTCCCTATTCAATTGATAATGTTTGTTAGCTAGTTTTAAGATTGCGTCATTTCGCGCGAATAAACAGTTTTTCTTTCTTTCTTTCTTTTTTCCCATTTTTAGGGTTCCAGACTCGGCAAAAATAACCATTAAGGATCACATTGTTGTCCGTCTGTCCATCTATCCATCTGTCTGTTGGTACATCTGTCAAGATAATTTTTCCGTGAAGGTATTAAAAATAAATTAATTTCAAATACTCAGGTTTGCTACCCCAACCAGTAGGTTGTAAAAAAAAACAGACTTCTAAATCAACGCAATTTAAAGATAAAGTCATCATTTTGGCTATCACTAAGAAATCAAAACCCGTATTTCCCGTTGACCTAGAATCGTGAAATTTGGCACATTGCAAGATCTCATAGCACAAGTATAGGAAAAAGTCTAAAAACTGTAATTTTATAGTTACTTGATTGAACATACTTGTTTGCCATTTGGAAAAATCTTCGAGACTAGATTAGGAAATTGGACAATTATAGTTTGCAAGGAACCCTCGGTACGCGAGTCTGACTCGCACTTGACCGGTTTTTTTTTAATACAGCTAGAGCTATTCAGACATGAGATGTTTAAAAACATAATTTTCTTGATTCTGTTTTTGCCTAAGCTTATCCAATTATTTAAAGTCGTCACTCTTCACCATTTTTTGTTAAAAATATATGTGATGGGTCGTCGAAAAAAAAAAACCAAAAAAAAACTGCAAGCTGCAACTTATGGTCGGGTCAGAGTTTCAAAGGCGGTCTGGAATAGTTTTCTGCCTAATCGTATCCCAATAGGCTCCTCTGCTGTCTGCTGTCACAAGCTTTATTTATTCAATTTTTTTGTACACGCGATCTGAACTGGAAATTTAGAAACTGATTTTGCAGTATATCGGCTGCATCAAAAATAATCTCCTCGTGGGGGCGCTCGGCGGCAGCGATCTCTCGCGCCGAACCTTCTGCGAAGCAGTAATGCTAGCAAAGGAGGCGGGCGTACGCGCGAGGCATCGGTCGACGCCCCAGCCGCCGGGATTCCGATCCCGATTTCCGGCCACCGTAGGCGCGGACTTGCGGACGGCGGGCAATGGGTAGCTAGCCGTCCGACTGTCGATATACTCTCTCTATCTCGCTTGTCCTAAATTATAAACCAGTGTCATTGTAATACTGTGCCAGTGTCATCCTACTCTATTTAGGTATTAGGTATAGAATTAGTACTAAGTAGGTATATTATAATCGACAGAACTGTCGATACCAGGCGGTATTATGGAGTACCCACTCGGCTCCACATGCCGCGTTACCAGTACTACGGTGATTTGATTACAGTTTAGGAACGTGAAAATATAAAAGTCGGTCAGCCCCGGCACACTGGAATTTTATTGTGTTTTTCATTAAAATCTAATTTGGGTTCAATATTGTGGAGCTCGTTGTTTGTATTTTTTTAGGGAAATGGCTAAATGATTATGAGTAGAGGTCGTAAAATTGTAACGAAAAAAAAAAATTGAAACAGTAAAGTAACCGAGCATATTGTAGTAAATTACTGAACAGAAATCTCTTCCAAGTTGGGCCACAACTCTCAGTCCTTTGCCTTCCACATCCAGCCTGTATATAACCCCCCTTTTTAAAGTTATTGGACCACCTCGCATTAATTATTATTTGACCACCTCAAGGTTGTCATTACCAACTACGCTGAAGTATAATCATATTCTTGCCCTTGTATCTTTTATTACCTATTTATTTTTTAAATAAACACACTATCTTTACAGGCTAAACCCAATACAATAGTGGTTCCCATACACATAAAAATATTTTTTTTAAAATCATCATCTTCGGCTAACATTTATATAAAAATCTAAAACAACACTAAACTCACTGACTTAACTGAGTTTAGTGTTGTTTCGCAAAAAAATAATCCTATTTCCTAAAAAAAAAATTATATTTTCTAAAAAAAATATCCTTTATCAAGTTTTAAAAAAAATAAATAGTCTCACGGAAATGTACTTTCAAAAATTCTGGTTTAATTTTAAATTAAAAGTATTTCTGGAAAGCTAATTAGCATCGTATCACGTAATTTAACGCGTATCTGACGTTATGAAGCAGCTGAAGTTACGAAGGAAGAGTCATTAATTATGATTCCATATTATTATCAAAAGATAATTAATCCAAAAGCAATTTTTTTCAAATTACTTTCAAAATTCGTTATTTATAGCAGATAACATGGGAGAAAACACGATGTGATTTAGTACAATGTTACTAGATATTGTTTTCTTCTAGCATGTGGCGAAACATTAAGTTCGACTACCAGCCACCGAGCAATGGATAGCTCGCCGTCCGGCCATCCGGTAACCCTCCGGAATGAGCCTGAATTGTCGACGGCGCGTAGTGTTCTACGCTCACCTCAAAGAGATGTCAGCAAAACCGTAGGGGCCAAAGCCTACTGGGGCCGTGGGTCAACCTCTGAAAGGGAAATCCGTGGTCGTCTGACACGCTCTCTCACACCACCCTTGAGCGGGAGAAGTCATTATATGATTTTCCACCATAAAAAGGTACTTAATGTTTAATGAAACAGTTATTACACTTTAAACATTTACGATTCTAAAATCACTGACATGAACTACAAATTTGCCTGTGCCAATTTGTTGCTTTGCTGATTAAATAATGGAAATGAGGCATGAATTTTTTGAAAAGTCTTAGAATGGCGACGCTAACGCTGTTTTTTTTTTCATGACTCGAAGGTAAAGCGTAGAAAAAAAATGGCCTTTTTCCAGGACGACAGACGACCAGGGTCATGAGAGTCTGTTGAATGTGAGAAGCTTGGGCCAGTCGATGGGATAACACTTAGGTGAGAAGACCTTGCTTAGCAGTCGATGTCTTTAGATTTAAATGATAAACATGGTCTTTAACATCAGGACGGCAACCAGTCGCAAAACTTAAAAAAAAAAAAAAAAAAAAACCAGTCGGTTCTCCTATAAAGGCACATTCGCAAGAAGTTGGTAGCATCATCATAAAATTGATTGGTCGAATTTGTTTTTTCACAATTGTGTCTAAGTACGAGTACCTTTATTTTATTTATTAGGGAAAACTAACAATTACACACTATATATATTACTATTGATTCTATAATAATATATAAAAATGAATAGCTGGTCGTTAGTCTCGCTAAAACTCAAAAACGGCTGGACTGATTTGGCTAATTTTGGTCTTAAAATATTCGAGAAAGTTTCGGGAAAGTTTAAACGGTGAGTAAAAATGGAAAAAATCACAAAAGAAAAATCCGAATATAGCTCCAACTCTAATTAAAATGAATTATGCTGTTCTGGTTTTGAAAGTAGATGGCGTTATCCTTACTATTAGGCGGCACGAAGTTCGCCGGGTCAGCTAGTGATTAACAAAAGCGTTTAATCTAGGCATATAAGTGCGTAACTAACTACGTCATCCACGTGTTACAAATTCAAAATTGTTTGGAAGACAATGAGTAGGTACAACATATACCTAAATACTAATTAATCATACAAATTAACAATTGTTATTCTTATATTACTAATATTTATACTATCAGAGAATACAGTTAATTTTCTGCGTTTTCGGTCATTTTAAGTAGATCAATACGAATTTTGTTTGCTGACAAAGAAAACAAATCTAAATCTGAAAACAGGTCATTATAATTTTTTGCTAAACGTCGTAGAAGCGCGCGTACACCCGCGCGTTGGTGCGACAAGAGGACACTGCAAATATCTATGTTTGTATTTTATTTTATTGAGCCGCATCGCCATTTTGATAAAAAATAACAAAGCATTGGTCAAAACAAATACCAGTTTTAATATTAAAATTCATATCACACAATGTATCATATTCAACAATACAGAGGTTTTTATTCGGAACCTGACCCATCACTCATGCATGTTATACGATATTGCAGTTTTTGTGTCGTATGAATAGAACATTATTTAAAAAAAATAGTCTTTTTTGATTTTACGTAGAGCTCATGTTTTGTATGAAGCAGGCATTGTCGTTTTAGTATACCTCTTATTTTAAAGAGCCCTATGGAAAGTTAAAAAGTCAGCCGCATGCACTCTGACCGGTGGGCAAGAGTCTCCACAAAGTGGGTACCTGAAGATGGACGACGCCGCCGAGGTCGACCTTGGAAGAGATGGCGAGACGACCTAGATGCCTACCGCAAAGGCTGGTTCGAGGTGGCCCAAGAAAAGAATACCTGGAAGAAGTTGGGGGTGGCTTTGCCCAGCAGTGGGGAAGTATAGGCTATTAAAAAAAAATACGGAAAGTTAATTCTACGAATTAAGTTGATTACGTGAAAAACATGCCACTCGAACGCGGAATTGTTTTATATCGTCACCGGAAAGCCAATACTACTTAAACGCCAAAAGGCCATTTTACAGTAGAGACATTTTAAGTTTTTTTTTATACAAAACCATGTCTAACTTTTTTTCTAATTTAGTAATCGAAATACAGTAAAGGCAAAAAATAATTGTGACACTATTATCTACGTACTGGAATCGAGATATTCTGCATATTTAATGTAATTCAGGAGATAGCTGTCACTTAAGTACATATGCTCTGTACTCTTCTTAAGGAGAAAGTACTTATCTTCATAATGATTTTTAAGTGCGGTTGTCGAAAAGTACTAACAAGTCAAGTCCTTTGAAATGTATGAAAGGAAAAAGTACTAACACGCATTACGGGTTGATGTAGTCTCAGGATAAAAGCACTTAAACGTTATATTAATGTTTTAGGACCGTACAGAAAAACGGTGTATAGCATTAAAAGTTGATACCATTGTTATGCCAAAAAGACTTATGTAAAAGATATATCATTTAAATTTAAATATATTATTCTTATCGGACATAGACAACAATAAGTAAGTGCTAACAATGGTACTAGCGGCGAATAAAATAAATGAGAATACTATTGTAATTCCTAATTTGAATTCGACTGCATCTTTTTACCATATTGGTTGAAAAAGGAAAATATAAATAAATACAGCTTGCTTAGTAATAACTTTAAATGAAAAATTAAAAAAAATTGTTGACAGTTTTCTTGTCAGTCTTAAAACTTAATTGCTTATAGCAAAAGTCATGCAGCACACTACGAATAATAAACGCAACACAGTTTTATTATTAATCTAAATACAATATTATGTATTGGGTAACAGTTTGGCGCAATTTTCGAAGAGATCAAATTGATTAGGTCTAGTAGATTTTGAATACCTGTGTATCATATAACGCGTCGATGCTCAAGACTTTGAAGCCTCGACTCAACGAGTGCATCATTGCCAATGATCCTCCTGGCTCGCCTCTCAATTGCCTCAAGTGCATCAAGCTGGTATCGGGCAGATCCATCCCAAAGATGAGAGCAGTACTCCATACACGATCGAACTTGCGCTTGATAAAGTTTTAGCAGCTGTTCCGGCGTGAAGTACTGTCTGACCTTCGCGAGGATTCCCAGCTTTTTTGCTGCCAGTTGAGCCTTTGCTTCGATGTATGGCCCAAAGTTGAGAGTTGACGTAAGCGTGACACCAAGAAGATCAAGATGGTCTGTTATCGGCACGGTTACGCCCTGGAAAGTTGGAGCAGGGCTGAATTGGCTCCTTTTAGCGGAAAATAGACACGCCTGAGTTTTAGCAGCATTGAACTTGACCAAATTAGCATCGCCCCATTCAGAGACTGCCTCCAAGGACAAGTCCAAGCGCTCGACCATAGCCTCTCGGAGAGACTGGATCTGTGACCCACTAGCTTGCGCGCTGGATATGTAACTCTCAGCAACAGTGCTGTCGTCTGCATACCCAAAGGTACCGGGCTTAAGCAGATCATTTATGTGCAGCAAGAACAATGGTGCCGAGAGCACTTACCCCTGAGGGACCCCGGCATTAATGGCCATTTGACCGGACGAGCAGCCATCGATGACCACTCGGATGGACCGCTCACTCAGGAAGTCTGCAATCCAAGCACACAAACCAGCAGGTAAACCGAAAGAAGGAAGCTTACTAATAAGGCTTTCGTGCCAGACCCTATCGAAAGCCTTCGAGATATCGAGGGAGACGGCAAGCGCTTCCCCGTGTTTCTCGATGGTCTCACTCCGGATGTGGATGGCATACGCTAGAAGATCACCAGTTGACTGATTTCGGTGAAAGCCGTATTGTCGGTCACTTAGGATGTCATTAGCTTCTAGGTATGCCAGGAGCTTAGTGTTGAGTACACGTTCCATAGTCTTACAGAGAATGGACGTTACTGAGATTGGCCTGTAATTAGCTGGATCAGCCCGACTACCCTTTTTGGGCACGGGCTGTACGTATCGGAGACAGTTCAGGCGCACACGTTCTCAGAACAATTGCCGGTATCCCTTCTGGACCGCTAGCCTTGTTCACGTCAAGGTTACGCAGCACCCTACGGACGTCCTTCTGATGGATGCGAATATCCGACATACTCGTTTCGCAACCATCAAGATTAACAGGGGGCCGCGTGTCACCAGGATCTAGACGCGAAGATTCCGCGAAGAGTGAGGCAAACAAGTTTGCTTTCTCCTCAGCGGTATGGGCCAGCGACCCGTTGGGTTTTAGCAGTGGCGGTAGTGAGGGACGGCAGAAGTTCAATTCAACCGACTTAGCCAGGGACCAAAACGCTTTACTACCAGCAGGGTATGAAGCAAGTTTGTTCCCAAAGCGGCTAATGTGGTCGAACCGAGACCTCCGCATCACCTTCTTGCAAGACTTGGCAGCTCTGTTGAAGGCTCTCTTCTTCTGACTCACGTCACTCGCCTTGTGCATACGAGCGTCGGTCCATGCCTGGAATGCGGTGTGCTTAAGTGCGTTAGCACGATCACACTCCGCACCAAACCAAGGTCGAGCCTGGTCAAACATTGTTACGTCAGAGAATGGAATATAGTACTCCATCCCCCGCCGCAACACATCTGTCACAGCATCTGCGCACGACGATGGATCATCCGAAGAAAAGCAAGTAGGCTGCCAAGGATAACATGCGAAGAAAGATCGCATGCCATCCCAATCTGCTGACCTATATCGCCAAACCCGCCTGGTGCCTCTAGGGCAGGGATCGGGCGGAGAGTAGACTGATATAGATTTCACCAGACAGTGGTTGGGACTAACTAACGGTGATGATATCGACACTGAATAGTGGTTTCGATCTGTTGTCAGCAGAAGGTCCAAGCAGTTGGCCGTGTGCGAATCAACATCCGGCACCCTCGTAGCTTCCTGGACCAGCTGGGTGAGATTTAAAGCTAGCGCAAGCTTTCGCGTCTCTCGACCAGCATGATTTGTGCATTGGTATGGGAAAAGCCACTCCTGATGGTGGGCATTAAAATCCCCCAGTAACACTAGTTGTACGGAAGGGTACCTCTGGTGAGCCGCATCCGCCGCCTCACTAAGGTACTGTGTGAACCTGGTCGTCTCTTGATCACCACTGTGCGAACGGTAGACACAAGCATAGATAATTTTATCCATGCCTGTGTCCACCAGAGCCCAAAGCGTTGAGAACCTGGAATCTTCAAGGTTGCGGAGACGCCGATAACAGATGTCGTCCCTGGCGTATAAACACACACCAGCGTGTGATTTAAAATTGTGCTCCAGTGTAAACCCTGGGTAAGACAGGTACGACACGTCTGACGGACTTCTTATCTGCGTCTCCGAAAGAAAAAAGAGGGAAGGTTTTTCAGTCTCCAGGTGATGATGGACTGCTGCGAGATTAGAGTGCAGACCTCTAATATTGCTAAGGTGCACTTTAAGTGAGAGGGAGTACAGCTGCTGTTTTACTTTTCTCTTTTTCAACCCTGGCAAGTTTATTCTATTCTATTCTATTCTATTCCTGGCATATTACGAGTGAGGTAGGAGAGGAGAAGGAAGTGAAATGGAGTTCCATGCTGCTAACCTTCAGTCACGCACTGGCAGGACAGCATCATTGGGGTACTAGTCTGGAGACTGCGGGGACGCCCGAGCCCCCCCGGAAATGACCATCGGGCCCTCTCATCTGGTCGCCAACCAGCACGGTGGTGCATTCCTGGATTTTTCATCAGTTGGCGGGGCAGCCTTTCATGTGTGGCTAGCACATTACTTGGGCCCCCAACTAACTGCGGTCGGCCAGCGGTGTACCGTGCCTCGGATCCCGCTACCCTCCGCGACTAGTCTCCCGATACGTCAATACCAGCGCGGGTCCGGCTGGTCTGCATACATTAGAACCGCTACTTCGACCCAACTCCTCTAAATTGGCTACTAGGCAAAGTCGTACCGCCAAACGGCCTAGCCATGTTCCGGTACGATGCCCAGTGGGTGGTCACAAACCGTCGGTCGAAACCTACCACCAGTTAATGTCACCTGATTAGCACCACCCGGGGACCACGTGTAGGGCCTAGCTATGGGTATTCTCCTACGAACGCGGGTGACTCAGCCCCCTAACTTGTTAACTATTTGCTGCGGGAACTTCATACACGCGTCACTCTTTTGTCGCTGCGGGGATCCGACTACAAGCAAAAGCAAGGTCGACTCATCGACTGAACCGCCTACAACTCGCGCGCGAAATATAAATTATAAGTACTCAACGAATCGTAATCAAAACAAAATTTTATTTCAAAAGACATAACTGAATATTTTTTGAACGTGTTTCACACATTTAAATGCTAAACAAACTATTAATATTTTGTCGAGTAAAATAATCCATGCTTAATATAATAATTATTCGATTTCATTGAATGTAAAACATTCTAAATAGACACTCAAATACTTAGGTATGAAAAGCAAAGTTACTTAAACCGTTCCCTCTCAGAAAACTGCGAAGACAAAATATACTAACGCGCCATGCTCATCAATTCTTACGTAAAGCAAATTTACTTAGCTACATATCAACTCATATTTACGGTCGGCAAAAAATACTAAAGCGACATCAATGACTCGAACTACAATATTTTGAGTTGCTGAACAAAGTTAAAGTGGCTGATGTCAGTATAGAAAAATACTAAACTGACAACGACTAAAATATAATCATAACTTGCATTACGTAAGTATTTATTAAAACATCAAAATTATGATAAATACCATACTTTTGCAGTGCTTAAGCGCCAAAAAAATGCTCAGATTATTACGAAATCCCGACTAATCGACGCAGCAAAAAAAATCCAATTCAACGATATATATAACTCATTTTGGTCAAAATGGCGCTTAAGTAGTATTGGCTTTCCGGTGACGATATTATTTTATTTCTTATTAATTATATTAGAAATTTCCACTTTACTCACCGCCCCGTGGTGAAATCTGTTTCACAAAGCAAGCGAAAAGATGCTTTCTGTCTACCTGGGCGATATGGCGATACTAATTTCACCCGTTTCGCTTTAACCGCGGAACTTCATGCAAAATACCCGGCGATATAACGCGCGAAATCGAGTGAAAATCTTTACTGCTGTTTGGTCAATTCCGCGTAGGTCTAGATAAGCCTTTGTACAAAACGGCTCCTTTTTTAGGGTTCCATACCTAAAAAGGAAAAAACGGAACCCTTATAGGATCACTTTGTTGTCCGTCCGTCTTTCTGTCTGTATGTCTGTCTGTCTGTCAAGACCCTTTATCTCGGGAACATGTAAAGTTATCGAGTTTTAATTAAAACCGTATACTCAAGTCAGCGGTCCCTTAAAGCTGTGAAAAAATCAAACTCCTAAGTTAATGAGAAAAAAAGATACGGCCGTTTATGTCGCAAAAAACATGAAAAAATTTTGACACTCTCAAAGGAATCATCATTCATAGGGTACTTCCCATTGACCTAAATTTCAGGTCTCATAGCACAAGTATAGGAAAAAATCTGAACTCTGTAAAATTTGTAGGTACGTCACAAAAAAAAACTATTTTTTTCGATTCGGAAAAATCTTCGTAACTTAATTCGGGAATTGAATTGTTTTCATAGGTAAATTTGTACGGAACCCTCAGTGTGCGAGTCCGATTCGCACTTGCCCGGTTTTTTAAACTTGTTAGCCGCTAGGATTATAATGTGCAGCAGATTCTATTATTTGGCTGCGACACAAACTTAATATACAACAACATAAATAGCAGGATGTTGGCATATTGCCAAAATTATGTATAATTGTTTTTTTTTTAAGTTTTCACAATTCTATGTTAATTTAAAAATGGGCATGTACCGTTTTAATTAAATAATAATAAATGAATAATATAAGTATGCCATTATTGACTGTAGATATATTAAATGCTAAATGACACCTTCGAAATAACTTTATGTTTGTACGTATTGCAATATGAAATGTTTCTACATTTACCGAGCGGACCAAATATCTTTGTGTAAGATCGCTGTAAATGAAAGGTTATTATTTGGAAATAATGGTATTTTATATAACTGGTGATATTCTTAAACTTGATGGAACAGAAACCCGCATGGTTGAACGCGACTCATTGCTATTCAGGTACTAGTAGGCGCAAATAAGATCTGATCTAATTGTCTGATCTTAGCAATAAGAGCGTCACGCATAAAATATTTTAAATGTGGGATAATTTAACCCACATCTACATGTATATTCTTCGGTAAGTCCCCTCTTTGAGGAGTGGCTGGAAAGACAACACGGCGTTTTTACCTTACCGATTCGAGGAGGAGGAGACGAGTTGATTTTACAACTTATTTATTAGAAATACCTGAGTTTGTGTCTGTTTTAGTAACTGAATACTAAAATAACGTTCATTTTGCAAATAAGTTATAAATAACACTTTTAATCGTCATTTTATTTCATTAATCTCAACTAGATTAAGTCAATATTTACTAACTGACTACCCTGAGAAGAAATTCCGAAACAACCTTAGAGGTCAAAGTTTATTTTAAAGTCACATACAGTAAACATGTAATGGTCAAATCATATTAGAACCATGCAGATTAGCGTCTGAGATAATTTTTTGAAGAAATTACCATATAAAATTGAGTGGACCTGTCCAGTCATTGCAAGCATTAATTTGTCAGTATTCGTGTAGCTCAACTTAGCACTAGTAAAGAGCAAGAAAAATAAAAATTGTTCAACTAATAAAATTAGTTGAACGTGAAATTAAATTAATAAATATTATAACTTATTAAATCATCATCTTCCTGCCCTTGTCCCGTGTTATTTGGGGTCGGCGCAACATGTTTTTTTCTTCCATTCTGCCCTGTCACTCGTCATACTATCACTAACTTCCTTTTCTTTCATATCACTCTTCACACAATCCATCCATCTTTTCTTTGGTCTCCCTCTCCCTCTCCATCCATCCACATGTAAACTCATAACTCTTTTAGTAACATGCGTTTCATCCCTCCTCTTCACATGACCATACCAAGACAAACGATTCCCTTTCAACTTTTCAGTCACTGGCGCCACTTTCAAACTTCCCCTAATATACTCATTTCTCACTTTATCCATTCTCGTCACACCACACATCCATCTTAACATTCTCATCTCCGCTACGTGCAATCTTTTTTCATCCGTCTTTTTCACAGCCCAACATTCTGGCTTATTAAATACAAATTGAAAATAATAATATTTACAAACGGGTGAAAAATAACTTAGTAAACATCAAAAAATTCATCCTCATCGATGTCAATGGGAAAATTGCCCAGAACGCTACGCTGGCAGCGTTGCCACGTTGGATAGGAATGCTGGTTCGTTGACCGAAGAAAAGCCCAGCGCTCTGGACAGACGAAGAGTCGACCAGCTGTTTGCTAATACTATATCACGCACAACTGGATGAGCGCTTGGACCGTACCGAAATCGGCCCTAGTGTTTCAACCCCAAACTGCTCAATCTTCTAACTTCCGATAAGGTTATTATAGTTACGCCGTTTTTGAGGTTTACTGCACTTGCAACAGCCGCCCCAGCACAGCCTGCCGTACTCAGAAGACGGAATGGTGCAAGGGTGTTGACACTACTGCACGAAAGGCCATGGTGTCCGAGGCGGTCGACTGCTTCACCGCATTGACACCGATGTGGAGCTCCACTAGGAGCACCCAGTCGCAAGCATGTAGCGATCCGGAAGGTGGTGTCAGTTAGCATAGTACCTATGTTGGGTGACGGTAGAGCCTGTAGCCAGAGACCCGACTCCCATTCACCCACAGCCAGTAGGCGGGCACGCTCAGCAGTATTAGTGGACGTATTAATGAGTTTATTCCATAGCAACCTGCAGAACGGCTCATCCCATTGTCTCTGGGAAGATAGATGGATTTTCGGGCAACGCCTTGTCCGGGCAAGTCACTTTCCAGGCGTTCACGGCGTTGGTCAAACACGGCACCTCCCAGTCAACCAGTGATGGAGTTAAAATTCTTTGATGATGATGATGACGAGCCCATCAAAACGAATGGGTAGCGTGGCTTGCAGTCACGCTCGGTCATCTAGGGCCACATTTAAGATGGACGTTAGAGTGTATCGAATGGTTTGATCAATTTTCCAGTCCAATCCAAGAGATGTGGTTTTTTCCATAAAGGGGAAGAGCGGAGAAAATGCATGAAATTTGGTGCAAAACAGTAATTAGATATTATGATGAGGGTGAAAGCCGAATGCAAGTTAATTTTTGAAAGTCTATCCGAAATACCTATCGTTGAAACATTTAATTTTGTCGTCAATGAATATGTCTGTCTGTGTATTTTTGGTGTACAATAAAGAATATCTATCTATCTGTCTTCCAAAATTGGAGAACCTAGGAGGTGAAGTCACAGAATAGTGCAGTGCACATTTTTCTAAAATATTGATCTCTGAGGCTATTACATTGAATTTCTCTAGAGTCAGTTGTCTGTCAGTATTGTCAGAAACAAAAATTTCACATTTGGAATAGTTGAAGTCAAGGCCGATAGATCGGAATTGCTCTAATTCAAATTAAATTATAAGACATAATAATTATACATATGTGACAGCCACCAACCCGCACTGGTCCCGCGTAGAGGATTATAACGGCCCATTCACTCTCCTACAATTCACTCCAAAACCCCACCGTTGTCATGCCAACGTCCTCATACATAATAATTTTTAATACGAATATATTCTTTTATTTGTACTGATATTATAAAAGTTTACGCAAGCAGACGAGTACCATTTGCAGTAACGTTCTGATGTTATGTGAAGTGCAATGAAAGCGTTGAGTAAAGTGTTATAAAAATGGATACGTTATGTTATGTCTGAGTATGGTTTCCACACTTAGTCTTATGCGGACCATTTTGTACGTGGGCCATGGTGGCCATAACCTTTGGTGGGCTTATTCCAACCAGACCACCTCTCTCCAAAAACAGATTAGGCCTCTCAGGTTTTTCAGGGTGTCAATGAGGGAGTTCGGGGATCTTATAATTCGTGTGCGTGTTTCAGTGACACCTGTGCAGTCTAGGAGCACATTGCGCAATTGTCTCCTCCTCCTCCAAGCATGATCTGCATAATGGACCGTCTGTGATGCCTATTGTGTGGAGGTGCTTATTCTGTGTACAGTGTCCGGTGATGGTCCCCGCCACCACGCGCAGGCTGCCTTTATCCAGTCTTATGAGTTTTTTGTTGAGGGCCTTGTTGAGGTGTGGCATTGCCTCCTTGGCCTGCCTGCGTCCTGATGTCGAGGACCACCAGCGCTCTGCTTGTATTTGTGTGTGTTCACGTAGCCAACTACGCAGCTGATCAAAGGGGACAAAAAACCTGGTATCAGTAAAGCTACGCGCTAAAAAAACCTTTTCCTTTTTTTAAACGATATAATCGAGTGCTTGACTGTGATCCCACCCGATGGTAAGCAGTGATGCAATCGTTGATGTTGAATGGCACTAGTTTATTAAAAGCCTGTTCACTCTAGCCTTGAAGACACCTAAATTATAATCGGACGAGAACACCTCTGCAGGCAAATAGAGTACGCACGCACATACCTGTATATACTCAATATAAATCTATATTTATAATCCTCCTAGAACAGTCCATAGAACAGTCTCCTGAGGGTGTTGTCTAAGCGGTAGGACCTGTCCCTGTTACGGAGGTGGATGCAGCTTCATGTTAGTGGTTCTCCTCGTATTGTTTGACCTTATTGTTTTTGACTATGTGTATTAATTATTGAGTTTGTGTAATTTGTTATGTTAATGTATAGCATAGCATAGTCGGCCTTATAATGTTCCCACTGTTGGGACTCAGGCCTCCTCTCTAGGAGAGGGAATGGGCCATAATCCATCACGCGGGCCCAGTGCGGGTTGGTGGATGTCACATGTCTTCGAATTTTTGGTTCTAGGACATGCCGGTTTCCTCACGATGTTTTCCTTCACCGTTTTGAGAGCAGTGGTGATGAAATAAATTACACAAAGTAATGCGCCTGGCTGGGTTTGAACCCGCGACCTACAACTCGTAAGTCGGGGCCGTTACCACTCGGTCACCGCTGCTCTAATGTTAATGTGTTTCATTTATATTTATTTAATGATATCTATGACATATTGTACTTAATTTTAAATGCATCTATGACATTTTATATTTAATTTAATTTTATGTAACATAAAACGTCGTGAGGAAATCGGCATGTCCTAGAACCAAAAATTCGAAGACATGTGACATTCACCAATCCGCACTGGGCCCTCGTGGTGGATTACGGCCCATTCCCTCTCCTAGAGAGGAGGCCTGAGTCCCAGCAGTGGGAATATTAAAAGGCTGATTATGCTATTATGTTATGTATGTAACATTATGTATGTGATTTTAATGTCTATTTTTGTAATTTTGTGTACTTACGGACAATGTCTAATAAAAATTTATACCTACTACAATTTTCAATACAACATTTTTTTATTCAGCATAAAGTTTCGCCAGCTGGATCATTGATTGACTGTGGATAGTTAAAGTTACTGCAACATGTTTCAATGCAACGATCGTTAGTGCTTGCGAGCCATTGGAAGCTGCATCCAGGGGCATTCAACGGTTGATGAAGCAATGAAAGGAAAACAGACAGATATTGCAATGTTTCGTAACAGCTTTTACTAGTATTTTTTTACGGTTTTAAATGATAGACAGGATTTGAATTGGTGATAGGTAACGAGTATTGACGGGTTATGAAATGTAGAAATAATTTAACATATTGTATAGATACCGGCACGGATCTTGAGCGCTGACTTCTACATTTCTACTTGCGCAGAAGCACGCAGAAGTGAAATATTGGGTCTCTTTAGTGGTATGAAAAGAGATACGGGGGCGGGGAATGCAATCCTTGTACAGTAGTTGTTGTGTGATTGGCTCGCCGATATTGTACGATGCGCAAAGCGATCCTAGCTCTTTCGCCGAGCGCTCAAGATTCGTGCCGCTATTTTTATATCATATGGCTAGTGTCTGCTCTTACGTTGCTGACACCTCTACGGTCCGGATTAAGCGTTTCGCCTCGTCGTACATCGAAGGATTGGATTGGAAAATTTTGCCTGCAGTGGTCTTTCTGTCCGATTATATTTTAGGTGTATTGAAGGTTAATGTTAATAAGCTCTTAATAACCTAGTGCGATTCACTATTAACGATTGTATCACTGCTTATGTGGAATCTAATCATACTGCTTACGTGGGATCGCAGTCAAGCACTAGTTTATATCATTATAAAAAACAAACCGGGCAAGTGCGTTCGTACAAATTTACCTTTGAAAACAGTTCAATTCCCGAATTGACGATAATTTTCAGCAAAAATAGTTTTTTTTTGTGACTTAACTACTCTGTTTTCAGATTTTTTCCTTACTTGTGCTATGAGAACTTGCTTCATGTCAAATTTCAAGATTCTAGGTAAACGGGAAGTACCCTATGAATTTTGGTTACAGTGAGAGTGTCGAAATACACGTTGTTTGCGACATAAACAGCCGTACCTCTTTTTTTCGTTAACTCAGAGGTTTGATTTTTTACAGCTTCTAGGGACCGCAGACTTAAGTATACATATAGTTTTAATTTCACGAGTTCCCGAGATAAAGGGTCTTGACAGACAGACAGACAGACAGACGAACAACAAAGTGATCCTATAAGGGTTCCATTGTCGCTCCGCCCAAGAGCGGGGGATATCATTGGATGATTTTCCCACCGAAAAAAAAAACTGTTGGTACAATGAATGTGTTCCTAAAACGTTTAGTGCGTATAGGCACAGAATAAGAAATAGTACAAGTACAGAAATTGCACTCCGTGATAGCCAACATACGAATTTAAACCTACTAACAACAACGATAATGTCCATAATACATTGCACGGCACGAACACGACCTTGATTTTATTAGCCTACCAGATCCAGTGGCGCTCGTAACGAATCAAAATGCACCGTAAGTCCGCGTGACGAGAGTCTCTTTTATTATGCCCGTTATGCGCCTTTGAACAGGCCGCTCTTTTTATAGGGTTAGGACTTGTGTGTTTTTGAAAAATGTGAAATAGGTACTTACGTTTTATTACATAAAATATAATCAGATTTTCTAAAATTATATGGTAGATAGGTACCTAATTGATTTCTACCTACACTTCTGGACACATCTATTGGCCCACCTTGTATTTTCAGTTTCGTTTGGTCCTAGCTCAAATTTTATATTAGGTCGAGCAAAAAGTTTTTATGCAGTTTTGAACCTGGCACATTCACAATTTCATTCAATAGTCTTTTTTTGAATTTCGAACACAGAATTTAAAGAAACAAAAGACAATTTGGAGCCTGTTTGTTGATATCAAACAATCGAATACTAAAAAAACTTGATTTTATTGGTTTACTTGGATTTAATTCTTGAAAAAGTGATTGATATCTTTGGTTTTGCAATAAACATTACTTATTCTTAACATTAAGGTGAGGTTCTATCAATAATCTATGGATACTTCACCTGAAGTTGCCGCCCAAGCTGTGGCACTTATTCAGGCCGGACACAGCCAAAGAAACGTGAGTGCTCAACTTAATTTAAGTCGATTTGCGGTCCGAAATGTTCATCGGAGGTACCTAGAGACTGGCGGCTTTGTTCGTCGCCAAGGAAGGCCACGATCTCGGGTCACAATTAAAAGGCAGGATCGATTCATCGTGACGACCAGCTTGAGAAATCGTCACCTTACCTCCATTGAGATACAAAACCAACTTCGCGACTTCCACGGAGTATCTGTGAGCGCTCGAACTGTTCGGAGAAGGTTAAAAGAACGCGATATGGTACCACACAAGCCAGCTAATGGGCCCAAACTAACGCGAGCCCACCGAACAGCGCGCCTTCATTTCGCACGCAGTCATTTAAATTGGACACAGCAAGATTGGAGCCGTGTACTCTTTTCTGATGAGTCTAAAATTGTGTTACATGGCAATGATAGAAGGAAGAAGGTCTACCGACGTAAGGGAGAGCGTTTCGCACAATGCTGCTTTGAAGAGAGGGTTGCTTATGGCGGTGGCTCATGGACTCTCTGGGGCGGTATATCCGCGAGCGGCAAAACTCAACTTGAGGCTGTTACAGGACCACGGCTGCCAACATTAAATGCTGAAAGGTACATTCGTGAGTGCTTAGAACCTCACGTGATACCATACGCGGACTATGTGGGCCCAAATTTCCTTTTTATGCATGATAATGCAAGAGCCCATGCGGCCGGCATCGTCAGGGAATATCTTCGGGATGTGAACATCACAGTTGGCCACTGACCAGCCAGAAGCCCAGACATGAACCCCATTGAGCACATGTGGGACGAGCTAAAAAGACGTGTTAGGGCTCGTCAGCCAGTTGCCCAGACGATGCAGGAGTTGAAAACTGCCATAGAAGAGGAATGGGAGATGATCACTCAAAATTTCATAGAGCGGTTGATAAACTCTATGCCTAATCGTATGAGAGCTGTGGTAGATGCCCATGGAGGCAACACGCGTTATTAAATTAAACCTTTATTTGATAAAACATGTTTTTTATTCAAAAATCAATTGCCTTTAACAAGGCGCATATCTGACTTGTTAGGCGTAGCTCCATGTCGTATGGTATTCTGAATTCAAATTTAAAACAATACGATCGAAAAAGATGGTAAAATGTATCAGGTTTAAAACTGCATAAACAGTTTTTGTTCAATCTAGCAATCATATTTCGGTAGGGGCCATCGAAACCTAAACTCTAAGGTGGGCCAATAGATGTGTCCAGAAGTGTATTTACTTATACCCATACTTTAAAAAATATTTTTTAAAAAGTCATCTCATAGAAGTGTCAAGAGATTGTTTACATTTAGTTATGTATCTAAACAAATGAAATAGGTAATTAAAATGAAGTGTATATGACTTTGTTGATTTTGTATGTGCGTTAGCTTTGCGTTCATATGTAATATTTAAAAGGTAGGTCGTTTAAGACGTTATTATACATAATAATTAACATTTTGTAAGATATAATTCCAATTATGTTGACCTTGCATTAGTAAGGTCAACATAATTGGGAGGTCTACTATATGGAATGATTTTAAGGTCATTGACTCGTTTACGTGAAAAATGTCGCAAATACTTGAAATAAAAACTCGATAGAATATTCGATAAAGAATTCAAAAATATTTTTTGTTAGCACGGGTCAAGCGGAAAATCGAACACGCGTGTGGCACTCTACCGAAATAAGCCTCGCAAGAGAGGCCGCGGGCGTAGGCAGATTTCTATACCTATAGTTAGAAGTGCGCCAGGCCTGGTATAGGTGAGATGTCCACCATGTACCGATGGTGCATCGCCGTACGCCTGGTGGTCTGATGATGGAACGGATTTGGCGGAATTAGGCTACGCAATTCCAACGCACTATTCCCAAAATGCAATCGGTAGAAAACCGACAGGCTAGCAACTCGACATCGATGCTTAAGATTTTGAAGCCTCAACTTGATGAGTGCATCATTACGTGCATTAAAAATTGATTTCGACACAGAATAAACTGCAACTAGCATCTTAGCTACATAATTATATTATTAACCTGTGTTACAGATGCCAGTTCCATTTCCCACACATTTCCTAATAATTTTTTAATTTAATCTTCTCCCGCTGAGGACAAAGGCAGAAGGAGTGTTAGGCCAAACTGACTAAAACTCAGTGTTCCTATTGTTGCCTTTTACAAGGGCCACAGTAAATCTTTCTAGTAATCCGCAACTCTGGCAAGCATTTGTCTTAACTGGTTTTGATAGTATACTGGATTTTAGGATCCCACCTTACCATCAGGTGGGATCGCCTTCAAGCACTAGTTCATAGCATAAGCATAATCAGCCTTTTAATGTTCCCACTGCTGGGACTCAGGCCTTCTCTCTTGGAGAGAGATTGGGGCACGCGGGCCCAGTGCGGGTTGGTGGATGTCACATGTCTTCGAATTTTCGGTTCTAGAACATGCCGGTTTCCTCACGATGTTTTCCTTCACCGTTTTGAGAACAGTGGTGATGGAATAAATTACACGAAGTAATGCGCCTGGCTGGGTTTAAAACCACCCATAAGTCGGGGCCGTTACCACTCGGCCACCACTGCTCCCAAACAAGCACTAGTTCATATCAATTAAAAAAAAAAACTTTTACTCTTCTAACCAATAAGATGCTCAAACGATTTCATGTGATTGAAATGCAATTTATCTTTATCATACCATAAAACTTGATAGCTCCATTAAAATATAAAATGGCTTAAATCGCAATATTATACTTAATAGCATTTTTATTTTTCAATTTCCAATATTCATTCGTCTGGTCCCTATGTCAAGGTTCAGTCATCTGTGAAACTCATAGATCAAAGAGTATCTTTTCTGGGAATATTCTCGATTCTTTTTAAACCCAAAATATGTGGATAAGGTAAAAAATCTATATTGGGTAACAATGGGTAGCTCACACCTGCTTCATATGTAGCAGTGGCGTAACTATAGGGTGGCAAGGCTGGCAAAATGACACGGGCCCCTGGCCCGGTGGGGCCCCCGGTTTGAGAGGCCTTGAGCTCAGAAGTAAATATGCAAATTCAAGTAAAGTATTAAGATTTATTAAACATATTCATAAGAAAAGATAAATTTCCCGTGGTATTTTGCCAGCATTACCACCTTATAGATATACGCCACTGGGAAGCCCACCTTCAGAGACAAAATATAAAAGTCCTTGTGTATTAGAGAACTTGCCGATTTATTAATAATGAAAAATATTTAATTTTATGTATACTTCAGTGATTTATCTAAATTAAATTGCAAAGTTGACGATTTTCCTGGGACCCCATACTATAATTTTGCCACGGGCCTCAGAACGATTTTCCTGGGGCCCCATACTATAATTTTGCCACGGGCCTCAGATGGTATAGTTTTTTTTTTTTTTTTATTTTTTTTTTTTTTTTAATCTTCTTTATTTAAGGGATTTTTGTACACAATAAGTGACGATGTCAATCCCATCGTACTTTCACACAAATTTAACAAATAATAAAGGGCTACCTTATATACTAACTTAATTACTTATTTAATAAAAACGAATACAAAAATTTTGCTGCTTTAGAGGTAGGTCTAGCCAAAATGCCATGGAACACTCCAACATCCATTGCAGACAACTTCATCAAGTTGAGAAGTGCCTTTCTCTTATACGTGTATCGGACGCATTCCACCAACACATGATTCGATGTACATCCTCTTTCTTACCACACATCTCACAGTTGGGAGAGTTTGATTTTCGCATGAGGAAAGCAAAATTGTTTAATGGAGCATGTCCTGACCGCAAACGATGTGCAGCAACAATTTGCCTACGATTCAGTTTCGCCCCGGAGAACCAAGGTATATGAGGAGGCTCACATTGTATACTTCTGTACCAGATTCCTTTCGATTTCGACCTTTCATTAAAATGTTCCTTCCAAGACAAATTGTTTATTTTTCTGTATTTACATAATATTTCCGAATAACTAGGTAATATACTTGGTGTTTGTGCGCCTAACAGAATGGCATCTTTGGCTAATCTATCAGCCTCCTCATTACCCAGAAGTCCAACATGAGACGGTACCCACTGGAAAATAACTTTTCGACCTGTTTGGTTGAGATATTGTAACTGTTCCAGAATTTTATATGCAATCGCTAAACCCTTAGACCCGTTGTGTACACATTTTGAAATATGTTGTAGGGCACTCTTACTGTCGGTACATATCACAACTTTCATTGCATTATGGTCCAGCACATATCTCAAGACTTCAGAAATGGCAAAAAGTTCAGCCGTCATAATGGAGATGTATTTATTCATGCTATAAGTTCCATGACACTTGTTTAATAAATCACAAAAAGCTGCACCTACTCCGTCAGATGTTTTGGACCCATCTGTGTAAGTGACATTCCAGCCAGTGTATCTCTCCCGCAATTCATTAAGGGCATTGTATTTTAAAGAGTTGATGTCATAATGCGATTTTGGAGCAGTAACACTATCTAGATTACATTTTATAATATCCTTAATATCTATGTTGGACACCCATGTATTCAAAGTAAACATCAAATTTGGATACGATGACGAGATCTCCTCATCTCTTATTATACTGTGTGAAGTTACTAGCAGAGGTTTCCTCTTTCTATTCCAGTAACTATGTTCCATCATACTACTGAGATCTGTTATCAAACTTATTGAAATATCATTTGACCTGGACTGAAGCTTTAAACAAAATTTTAAAGAGAGGAATTGTCTTCTAATTTGTAAAGGAGGTATACTCAACTCACTCTCCATTACGTGTATCGGAGTCGACTTAATGAAACCACCGATTATTCTTAACGCTAGATTTTGTAGTTTTTCCAATTTGTAAGTGTGACTAATTGCAGAATTATCGTACAAAAAACATCCGTAATCAATTCTGCTCCTAATCAGGGACATATACAGTCTACGAATATGAATAGGGTGTATACCCCATGAGGATCCCGCCAGAACTTTGAGTAACTGAATTTTTTTTTGTGAGCTCTCGTACAACTCGTTAACATGCTTCCCCCATCTTAAGCATTTGTCCAGCCACATTCCTAAATATTTAATGCAATCGACTGTTTCCAAAGTAATGTTGTTTGCTTTAATATCCACTGAAAGCCTTTTGCGTCCTCTGGTAAATGTACATAATTTTGATTTATTGCTTGATAATTCCAAACCTAACACGTCTATTTCTGATACAAATAAGTCTAAAGCTTGCTGCATATTATTAACACTATCCTCTATTTTACTGTTAGTACAATATAGTACAAAATCGTCAGCGTATTGACTGACGCACACGTTATTAATTTTTTGACAAATATTGGCCGTGATTATGTTAAAAAGAAGGGGGGATAGAGGATCACCCTGTGCAATTCCCTTAGCAGTCCATCTTATGTACAGTCTGTCGCTTTCGTCAGCCTTTATAGTGAGATGCCTTTCTTTTAAAAAATCCCAAATGTAAGAACAAATATATTTTCCAACTTTCAAATCATTTAGAATCTGGACAACTCTGTCAATAAGAACGTTGTTATACGCTCCTTCAACATCTAAAAAAGTTGCTATAGTTGGGATATTTTTGGTAAAGCCAATTTGTATTTTAGTAACCAGCCGTGCGAGACTATCATGACACGAGTGATTTCTTCTGAAACCAGTTGTACTAGGGGATAGTATTTTATTATATTCTGTAAACCATTCCAGTCGCTTCAGGATCATGGAGTGAAATATTTTGCAAAGACAAGATATCAAGGCGATTGGTCGGAGCTTACTATCGGGGCCACCGCTAGTTTTAGGAATCGGTACTATATAAATATCTCGCCATTGAAAGGGAACCGATGATGTTTTAAAAATTAAGTTATATATGTCAAGTAAATATTTTTTTGCATTAATAGGCAGATTAAAAATCATTGAATATGTAATATTATCTAGACCTGGAGATGTATCTTTAGCTTTAAAGCATGATTCTAATTCTTGTTTTGAAAATTCACAATTTAACGGTGACTCATTATTATCAAGTGTAGGTTTTGGAGTCATAACAAAGTCTGGAGCCAATGAATTCAACAGTTCTTCTTTTTTTCGGTCCGATGAATAAGATCTCGTCTGCCTGTAACCCTTCATCCAACGCATTTTTCTCCACATGGTTGTTGAAGTTGTGGTTCCATCAATACTGTCGCAGAAGTTATGAAAGGATTTAGATCTAGCTTGCCTAATCATCTTTTGGCTTTCAGAAATTTTAATATTAAGTAAATCTAGATTTTGAGGAATGGGGTTTTTCCTAAAATTTGTCAAAGCTAGACGACGTTCGGCTACCACTTTAGAAAGTTGTTGGTTCCAGTATATTTTTGGTGTAAATTTACGGGCTGGATTATTACACTGTTTTATAAATGGAATTGTTTTATCAGCAGCCTTATTAACTAGGTTAATGAGGTAGTTATACATACATTGTACGTTTTCTGATGGTGGTGGAAGCTCTATAAAATAACTGGAAATAATTTTACGATAGTTAACCCAGTCTGCCTTTTTTAAATTTCGCCTTAAGGTGATATTATTTACCTCGGGATATTTGAAACAGATTTTTATAATGAGATGGTCACTACCAAGGCTTTCACTACTAACACTCCATGAACCATTAATAGCTATGTCTGTGGTACAGAAAGAAACATCAGGAGAAGTTTTTTGTAAAAAACCACTTACGAGCTTCATTCTAGTGTGGTCGCCATTATTTAATGAGATAAAATTGTTTTCAATTGCAGCTTCGAACAATTGTTTGCCCCTAGAATCGTTTTTACTTGACCAGCAGGTGTGGTGTCCATTAAAGTCGCCCGCAACAATAGTGCTTTTTGAAAATCTTGAAAAAATATGCTCCCAATCTGATTGAGAGGTTCTAACAGAGGACGGACAGTAGACCGAAATTATATTGTGAATTAATTTACAGTTAAGAATTTTAATGTGTAATATTTCTATACCTGAGTTAGTCACACTTATAGGAACAATTAAAGTTTTTAAAGATTTGTGTGAAATAATCGATACTCCTCCGTATGCGTCATGCCTGTCCTTTCTATATACGTTACATCCACTTATATTTATATGGCTATCTTCATCCAGCCATGTTTCGCTTAAAATAGCGACATGAATGTTTCCTCTATTTAGTAATAACTCTAAATCAATTAATTTTGGCTTCAGACTCTGAGCATTCCACTGATATATGTTGATATTAGAAGTAGTAGTGTGGAAATTATCCATCTATGATTAATTTAAAAAGTTTACTCACAATATCCCACTCCTTAAAATACGAAACAACATACAACATAATTTCTTCTAGTACTAATCTTATGACCTTCTTCACCTTTTGTTCCGATGAATAATCGGCCAACACTATGTCTTTAACCTTATTATAAAAATTCCTCAATATAGATATGTTTTCGTTTTTATTGGAAATTTCTTCTGTTGTAATTTCATGATTTTTCTCTTGCTGACCTAGCTGTTCATGTTGTTTGGTACTTCCCTTTGATTGTTCTCTTTTATTCTCATTCTGTTTCTTCTTCTTCTTCTTATTCGGTTTAGATGTAGTTCTATTTTCCGGACCTTCGTCGCTGTCACTGACTTCTTCTATTAAATCTGACACTTAAATCCATGCAGGTGTTTACTAAATTAATCGATGGTTCTAGGGGTATCAGAACATCCTTGTAGCTTCTATTCTGTGAAGAAGAGGTAGAAGAATGAAGTATTTCCCCAGCTTCAACACTGTCATACGTGACTTCATTAGTTTTTTTCAATTGTTTCAAGTATATATCCAGCGCTATCTTGTAAGAACATTTGTCTTTACTCATTATGTCCCGAATAATTCTCTCTTTAACATACACTGGGCAGTTTTTATTCAATGCCATGTGCGGGCCTTTGCAATTAATACATGAGAATTCCTTAGTTTCACAATTATCATGACATTTGCCGCATTTAGGGCATATGATTTTCTGGGTAGGACAGAAGCGTTTCATGTGGCCATATTTCCAACATCCTGAACACTGGGTTACAGGGAAAACATATGATTCAACCTTAAAACGACACCCATATCCATATATGTGTGAAGGTAATGTTGCTCCCTTGAAAGCAATTCGAATAGCTTCACTATCGATCCACTGCCCATCATCAGTTAATCTTTTCAGTCTTTTGACCGAGTGAATATCTGCTTCACTTTGAAATAATTCCGCAAGTTCCTTCTCCTCTATTTCCAAGTCAATATTTCTGACAATGCCATAAATCATACTTAATTGGTCTGTTCTTTGACATCTAAATTCCAGTTCTTTAAATTTTTGGCAATTAAGTATTTTATTTGCATCTTCAATATATTTCAATATGATGAACATTCTATAAGGACTTTTATATTTGATTTTAAGAATGCTGTTTATATTTTGGGATTTCAATAATTTAGCCATTCCAACCATTTTTGGAAGTACCGTCTTGGATGTAATACATACTTCAAAATATTTTGCTTGGTGTGGATTATTTTCACAGGTACCCTCATTATCCTTACAATTATTATTGTTTGAACACCTTAGTAATAATCTTTTCGGTTTTCTGGTCACTGTGGTAAAACCATCATCTTCTTCTATAATTTCTTCACTGTCTTCTCTCTCTCTTTTCTCAGCATTTCTCTGATTCTCATTTTCCACATTCATATTCGATTCAATAATTGTTTCTTCTCTCGTATATTCGATCATCTCTTCATTAATAACATTTTCATCTGGTGTAGTCAACTCCGTACTTAAAGATCTTCCAAATCTATCCATTGTCTAGATTATTATATAGCATGTAGGTAGTTTTAGAAATAAGTGTCACGACAAAATAAGCAAGACGTCCGCACGTCTCAGTCGTCAACGCGGCACTGATGGTATAGTTACGCCTCTGAATATAGTAGGTAAGTATCTACGAAATACATCTACATTTTCTACACTAACATTATAAAGAGGTAAAGTTTGTTTTGTTTTTTTTTTTTTTTTTTTGTTTTTTGTAGGAGGTAATCTACGAAAGTACTGGTCTGATTGCTAAAATTTTTTCACCGATAGAAAGCTGCTTTAATCCTAAGTGACATGGCTATATTTTTTTATGTACGCGGATAAAGCCGCAAGCAAAAGCTAGTATTTCATAGAACCATACGCTTTTTATTTTTTGAGGTGGTGCGGGAGGGCGTGTCAGGATTTACTGACTAATATCACATTGTGTCCTTCAGTTGCTTCTTGCGTTCTAAGACCAGGGTTTTCCTTTAAGGAATTCCTCAGGGACTTAACGGGTATTGGCCCTCCTACCCTTACGGTTTGCATTATTAACATCTCTTTGAGGTGCGCGTGGAACACTACGCACCGTCGACGGCACGGGTTTAGTCCTTACCGGCCGGCTGGATGGCAAACAGACTCGGTCGTGCTCCACCCAAGCACACCTCCACCATAGGCACCAGCGCTGCACCGTGTCTGTGTCCGCATAATGGAGACTGGTGTCAGTTTGTTTGGCAACAACAAAATATCTAAATTCCAATACAAACTATTAACATTTTTTACTACGATTTCAAGAACTCTAAGGTTAGTCAATTAAACATGATCTAGCCGGAATATTTTAATCATTATCCTCCAGCATTTACCGGGGATGGCAAATGCATGAAAATGGAAGGCAAATCTATACTGCAGTGTAAGGGCCGACGCTGCGTTAAACGGGCACCCGCGCCGCGCGGTCTCATACAAAAATGCTCCGTTGCGGCTCGCAGCCCGGGCATTCGTCACAGGGAGCTGGCTCCTCGTGCCCGCCTCCGTACGACGGAGGCCCGCACGGTAACACGCCCGGACTTATTTATTTATCATCGCTATGTGATACGAGTCGCACGCATGGAGGAAAATGTATTTGGACACTAAGTTCTCCATCGACACGACTGTACATACATACACACCGTTAAAGTTGAACTAGCGACACTGCGTAGGGACGTTGTGGACTGCGTCCGCGACGGGACCCGTTGCGGTCCCACGGAAACGGTCCGCGCGTATGCACGCGCGTGTTCCCACGACTGGTGCCCAGCTTAACGCAGCGTCGGCCTTTAGCCACTGTGAAAACGACGATCGCTATGACCGTTTTAATGGGTTTTCCACACACATTAGTTATTATGACTCAGCGGATTTCCTCTAAGCCCAGTGCTAGGTGGGAAGGCAAAGTAAATCTAATATGTGTAAAGAGAATTTGATATCCGTATGAAGCAGAGCTATCAACGACATATAATTTTACTGGAATATTACCAGTATGGCAAGAAAATTTTGATTGAATAAGATAATAATAACATACTGAGCAGTGAGCATATGACTGGCCTCATGGTTTAGTTGTTAGTAGCCCTGACTGCAGGCTATGCCGGAGGTTGTGGGTTCGCCCACCCAAGAAAAATGTTTGTGTGATGAGCACGACCATTTGTTCTGTGCCTAGGTGTATAGCATAGTCGGCCTTATAATGTTCCCACTACTAGGACTCAGGCCTCCTCTCTACGAGAGGGAATGGGCGGTAATCCACCACGCGGGTCCAGTGTGGGTTGGTGAATGTCACATGTCTTCGAGTTTTTGGTTCTAGGACATGCCGGTTTCCTCACGATATTTTGCTTTACCGTTTTGAGAGCAGTGGTGATGAAATAAATTACACAAAGTAATGCGCCTGGCTGAGTTTGAACCCGCAACCTACAACTCGTAAGTCGGAGCCACCGAGCTCGCCACTCGGCCACCACTGCTCCACTGTTTATTATGTATGTATTTAGAAATATGTAAGTATGTTTATCAGTGGTCTAGTATTCATAGCATAATCTCTGCTTAGTTTGAGACTAGATGGAGTTGTGTGATATTTGTGGAATTTTATTATTATATTAATCTATATATATAAAAGGAGAATCTGACTGACTGACATATCAACGCACAGCCAAAATTACTGGGCCTAGGAGTGTGAAATTTTACACAAGGTTTCCTTTTATGACATAGGCGAGCACTAAGAAAGGATTTTTGAAAATTCACATCCTAAGAGGATGAAAGTGTATGGCGAAAGCTACTTTCACGCAGGCGAAGCCGCTGGCAGAAACTAGTCTATATATATAAAAGGAGAAACTGACTGACTGACATATCAACGCACAGCCGAAACTACTGGGACTAGGAGCGTGAAATTTTGCACGAGGTTTCCTTTTATGACGTAGGCGAGCACTAAGAAGGAATTTTTGGAAATTCAACTTTTAAGGGGGTGAAACAGAGGTCCAAAGTTTGTATTGAGAAACCTACTTTCACGCGGGCGAAGCCGCTGGCAGAAGCTAGTTAATATTACACTAGACTTAATATCAATGATACTTTTTCCAATTCTTCAGGCATGAATTACGAAACAGTTACCAACATTGAATCTTCAGCATTTCCGTCTTTTTCACCCAATCTCCTAAATCACTCGCTGTTTCATCCATCCATAAACAACATAATACATTTCAGCCTAATAACAAGCACTTAAATCCTGGACTTAGTCGCCAATTCGTGAACGGCCTTTAACCTTTTTTTATGGGCCATTATATAAAGCTGGCCTATGAGAGACGGCTCATTGGGCCTGAAGCGTCCATGGTTTGTTAGATCCAGTGAAAGATAACCGGACACAGGATTTTGAGGGCAATGATCTTTGTAATAGCCTGCCTTTGTAAGGACTGTTTAAGAGGGCAGTATTTTTGGATGGATACAAGGGCTTTGGTCTCAATAATTATAGTCGTATATTGTGAGGTAGGCCAGACGCTGTAGGTTTGATGAAATTACGACCATCTCTACAATTAGCTTCACTTTTCGGACTGATCGACTTTTTGATAATTCTGAAGTACCTATAGATGGTTTATCTATTTATAGGCATAACATATAAAAGGAGAAACTGCTTGATTTACATATCAACACACAGCCAAAACTACTGGGACTACGAATGTGAAATTTTGAACAAGGTATCCTTTTATGACGTAGAAAGAAAGAAAGAAAAAAGAATTTATTTGGTACAGCACAAGGCACAAACACAATATTAGGTAACACGAAACAAAAATTAAAAAAGAAGCAAACAATATAGTTGTGTGCCTCACGGCTGTACCAAAATAGGTACAGTTCAGCGTGAATGTCAGACAAGTAATGCCTGACGCTGGTTTTCAACTGAACCTGTGGTTGTTGTAGACGAGCACTAGGAGAGTATTTTCCAAAGTTCACCTTTAAGTTGCTGTAACGGGGGTCCAAAGTTTATATGGAGAAACCTACGCGTGCAAAGCTGCAGGTAGAAACTGGTTTGAAATAAATAATAATAAAATGTTTTTCGTTTTTTTTTATTCAAATATTTAAAAATATAATTTATATGTTACAATAATGAATAAACGGAATAATAATATTTTTTTTTTATTCAGGTCAAATATACCCATTTACAGAATCAAAACTCATCAATACATTAATTAAAATAATAAAATTAAATACATTAAAATTAATAAGACATTGTCAATGAATTACAATTAAATTAAATAAATTAAAATCAAATTAAATACATTAAAATCAAATTAAATTAATTAATATCAAATTAAATACATTAAAATCAAATTAAATAAATTAAAATCAAATGCTTCGATTTTGACTTTTTGATACACGGTGTTCTTTCATAGACGACCCGGACGTCATCTATAAAATAACATTAAATTGACGAAATTAGTTTCAAATTTGTTTTTTGTTTGCTCTTGTAGTTCACTAAATGAATTCTGTCCCTCTAGTCGAGAACGTTGGCCCTCTATTCTACAAATAAAATATAATAATCTTTCGTTGACTGGCCTGTTGGTCTAGTGGTTAGTGGCCCTGACTGCTATGCCGAAGGTCGTGGGTTCGATTCCCACCCAGGACAAATGTTTGTGTGATGAGCACGATCATTTGTTCTGTGTCTGGGTTTAATTTATCTATATATATGTATGTATTTAGAAATATATAAGTAGGTTTATCAGTTGTCTAGTACCCTTAACACAAGCTCTGCTTAGCTTGGGACTATACGGCGTTGTGTGATAGTTGTGGAATATATTATTATTTTCTTTATTCATTCAATATACATATGAATAAAAAAAATTAATATTTTTTTTAACAAAACCATATTTAAAAAAAAACATTTAAAAACATAAAAAATAGTGTCCCACTGGTATCGGGAACAGGGTCCAAGCTACCGGCGGTCAGGGCTCCAGAGAAAGGAACCTCCTAACAATACGAGCCGTGTCCAGGAGTACCGCTTTCTGGATCAAGCCCTTGATCCAGCCGCCTAACGCGAGCCTCCTAAGGTGTTGGTCGAGGCTCTTGGCTATTAAGCCATTGGCTGACACGACTATCGGTACAATGATCGTCGACTCTACATCCTACATGTCGACAACCTCGCGAGCCAAATCAATATACTTGATTTGTTTGTCTTTCTCGGCTTTCACGAGGTTCTCGTCATGCGGAACGGATATGTCAACAATCATTGTACGCCTCTTTTTTCGGTCCACCACCACTATATCAGGCTTATTGGCTACAATTGTCCTGTCAGTGATGATGGACCGATCCCAGTACAGCGTGATATCGCCATTATCGAGAACTGGGTCGGGCATATACCTGTAGTATGGCACCTCCGATTCCAAAAGAGAGTACTTCAGAGCAAGTTGCTGATGGATAATCCTGGCTACAAGGTTGTGTCTATGCAAGTATTCACCGTTAGCTAAACGAGAACAACCAGAGATAATGTGGCGGATTGATTCACCCGGTCGGTGACATGCCCGACAAATGTCAACCGTGCCGTCCTTCACAATAAATCTCCGGTAGTTATTCGTCATGATAACTTCGTCCATAATTGCACAGACAAAACCTTCGGTTTCCCCAAAGAGGTCACAGACGCGCAGCCAGGCTACGGACGCTAGTTGATCTACATCGGGCCCATGAAGAGCTCGGAAAAAGCGTCCGTGAAGTTCCTTACTCTGCCATACTTCCCTGCGATCGTTAGTGTCAAGCACTGCAGGTTTGCGCCAGCTCTCGTTAGCCAAGGAGAGCGGGGTGAGTCCCTTGTCCACTCCCACTACATCACGATGCATACCCACGTCGGCGGCTAGGAAATATTCCCTGAGACTGCATACCTCGCGATTGTGCAGGGTCTTAGCATTTAAAAAGCCTCGACCCCCACACTTCCGCGGGATATACAGTCTCATCAACGACGATCGTGGGTGATGCATTCGGTATGCAGTCAGCAGTGTACGGACCCGCCTATCCAGGGCATCAAGTTCTGTTTGAGTCCATTTGAGTACGCCGAAAGAGTACATCAATACCGGCATGACCCAACCGTTGAAGGCGCGCACCTTGTTTCCGCCTGAAAGAAGGCTATTGAATACCTTCTTCAGGCGTCCAAAGAAACGCTCCCTTAACGTTTGCTTCATGTCAATAGCATTGATGCCTAACGCTTCCGACATACCCAAATACTTATAGGTTTCGGTTGGAGAGAGAGATCTCAAGTTTATGGAATCCGAGAGTTGGGTACCCACGGATTCCACAATCTCCCCTCTCTTTACATGCATGACTGCACATTTATCCACACCAAACTCCATCCTGATGGTACTACTGAAGGTTTCAGTTACCTTCAGTAGCTCCATCAGTTGCAGATTGTTGGGGGCAAAAAGTTTCTAGTCATCCATGTAAAGGAGGTGAGATATAACCTGACCACCTCTCTTCAACCGATAGCCTAGGCTTGAATTCTCCAGCAGTGTGCTTAGAGCATTCAAGGCCAGGCAGAACCAAAGCGGACTCAAACTGTCACCCTGGAATATACCTTGCTCGATCCTTACCGGTTCGCTGTTCCTCTGGATATGTTGACATCCTGGATAGCGAAGGACCGTCCTCCATTGCCTCATACATGACATCAGGAAGGTGCGTAATGTTGTATCAATTTTGTATAATTCTAGCACCCTCATGAGCCATGTATGAGGAACTGAGTCGAAGGCCTTCTTATAGTCTATCCAACATGTCGACAGATCCTTTCGGGAACGCCGAACCTGTTGGCAAATGGCCATATCGATGAGGAGTAGCTCCTTAGTACCGCGGGACCCATTCCTACATCCATTTTGAGAGGCAGACATGATAGTGTTATTATCTACATGGTGGTTAATCTTTGCTCTCAAAATGGATGTAAGAACCTTATAGACTGTCGGCAGACACGTAATCGGTCGATAGTTTTTGGGTTCCGCGGTGCTACCAGATTTGTGGAGCAGGTGGGTAACTCCTGTTGTAAGAAACTCGGGTAGCGAGCCAGACTCCAAGGCGGTCTGATACTGAGATGCCAAACGAGCGTGCGATCTTTGAAGCCACTTTATCCAAAAGTTGTGCAGTCCGTCCGGCCCTGGAGATTTCCAATTAGGCAACGGACGGACTGCATGGGCCACATCTTGGGGGCTGATTGTAATTGCCCCCATTTCTGGAATCGGTTCGCACGCTCGTTCGACCTCTCGAGTCCAACCACCTTCAGTATGACTGACAGGCACCGACCAGATGTTACGCCAGAACGAACTCATGGCGTCATCATCCGGAAGGTGCGTGTCAGTCACACCTTGGTCCGGCTGCTCCCAAGCCTTATATACCCACCTTTCATTACTCCGGAATGTGCGATTCTGGGTGTACCGCTCAACCCGCCGCTTATACCTTCGGATACGGTTTGCCCATGCCTACACCTTCTGCTTCAGAAAGTCGATGCGCTCTGTGACACAGGACATATAGTCTCGGGGGCTGATATCAGTCCCCGAAAACGCCCGTCTCACAAAGCGCATCACTCGTGGGCGAGTGTTGCCCTCCCTGAAGCAGATTAGTTTGCCGATGAGTGCTCTGGCCCCACCAATACGACGCTCGATCCTGCACTGCCAGGCTGGCACAGCTGGTTTTGGTCGTGTAGCTACGTCACTGTTTGAAATTTTGACGTGAGCTACACGACATGCCGTTACAGCCGCGCAGTACATTATCGAGTGTGTATCAGTGAGATCTTCGCAGTCATCAAAATAGTTTGACAACTGCGAATTCAGAGCAGCCACCAGCGCCTTATTCTTATTACACATGGGCAAACGAGGTAACCGCGGCCTGAGTTCAAGCGGCATGTTGTGATACTCCCGAATAGCACACTCCAAAGCACTCCTCAATTCGTTGCTACACTGGGTACTTACATGTGTAACCATGTCAGTGCTCTCCTCGTCAGCGTGGTTAGGAAGATGGTTGGACGGTGATACCTGTGAAGGTACCGCCGTCTGCGACGAAGAGGCAATGACATGGCTACCCATTTCCGTTCGGAGGTGATCAAGTACAGTATCGTCCAACATATGATTACGCTGGATGACCCGCACATATACACGATAGTCGTTGGGCCGAAACGTTGACGGCTGGCTCAAGCACCTGAAACAAAGAGAGCATCCGAACACGGTACGCGGTCAGGTTGTTTCCTCCCTCTGTCGCCCCATAGTATGCGCGCATGACGTTTTCGTTAATCGATTGCGTCCATCGCATGCGCGACACACATCCGCTGGTAGCTGGGACCCTATCAGAGGCCGGTGGGCCTCGAGATCCTAAATATGCTGGCGGCCGGCGTTCTCCCCGACGACGTGTAGGTGGTGGTGTCGTTGGCGGCGAGTAGTACTTGTCGCTCGAGCTCGACGCAGCTGCCACGGCCGGTGTCATAGCACTCACAGTGAGGCAGGGTTCCGGCGGCGGCGAGGCGGAGCTGAGCGACGAGGCCGGAGGTGGTGGGCGTGCTCGGCGAGCTGCAGCTCTTATCAACATTGTTTCAACATTGTCGTATTTATTTTATGTGTAAATATTGATGTGACTTGAAATGTCATCAGCTGTATTTCGGCTTTTCGTTTCTTTTGATTTCATTTTCTAGTCTATAAATGCTTCGAAAAGTTTAGATTTTTATGTTATTGTTTATTTTTGGGCTTCCTGCTGAAATACTATAATGGTATGGTACCTAAAACTATTAATTTAAATTAAAATTTGCTTTATCGACAAAACGATTACTTTTGACATCGAGAGTTGCCAGCTTTATTATTATCATTTTTATACATTTATTTATCTCAGCACCCTAAGGTCCTGGACCTTTGGAAGGCGTACGAGGAGCCGAAACCAACTCGCAGAGGCCTTTTTAGACGCTTTTAATGGAAAGTGGTACGAACCGGTGATTATCCCATTATTATTATTTTATATGAATAAAAAAAAAATATTTTATATTTTATAAATATTTATTTATTAAACACTTTATGCTCCAAAGAACAAAGGCGGACTTAATGCCTTAGGCATTTTCTACCAGTCAACCTTAGGGGTGATGCAGAGATAAATAGTGGTAGATGGAAAAAAGAGAGAAAAGGGGAATAGGTACAAGAATAGATATACTAATAAACCATAATAAGCTTTCCAAAGAACTTTCATTGCGGTTGATATGTCCAAAAATATTAAATAACTGTACCTGCGTAATCAATGAAAGTCTTGGTTGGGAAGCACCTTCAAGGTGGAAATGTTAGTACGGTGAGGAGTCTGTTTCATCATCAGCTTACTTCGTTTAACCATCTTCAGAATAATTACAGTAATATCAAAAAGGCGAAAGTTCGTGAGTGTCTGTGTATGTTTTTAGTATTCCGTACCTTAAAAGGAAAAAACGGAACCCTTATAGGATCACTTTGTTGTCCGTCTGTCTATCTGTCTGTCTGTCAAGACCCTTTATCTCGGGAACGCGTGGATGTATCGAGTTCAAATTAAAATCATATACTCAAATCTGGTTCCTTGAAACTGAAAAAATCAAATTTGAGTTAACAGGAAAAAAGATACGGCCGTTTATGTCGCAAAAAACGTGTATTTCGACACTCTCAAGGGAATTAAAATTCATAGGGTAGGTACTTACTTCCAATTGAAATAGAATCCTGAAATTTAGCATAAAGCTAGGTCTCATAACACAAATATACAAATAAATCTAATAACTGTAAATTTGTAGTTGCGTCACAAAAATAAAAAAAACATTTTTTGAGTTTCGGAATAATCTTCGTAACTCAATTCGAGAATTGAACGGTTTTCATAGGTAAGTTTGTACGGAACCCTCAGTTCGTGAATCCGATTCGCACTTGCCCTTGGCTGAACGGATTTGGTTGAGGTGTAGGTAGACCATGTCCTGGAATAGCCACAAAGGATACTTTTTATCCCAGGATTACGTTCACTTGGAACAATTTTACACTATCTAGGTTGACTGGTAAAGAATGCTTAAGGCATTAAGTCCGCCTTTGTACTTTATGGTACGCTTGCAGCAATTAGTCTATTTTAATATAATATACTTAGAGGAAATATTTGCATTTTTTGCATTTTGAGAGCAGTGGTGGCCCAGTGGTAACGGCCCCGACTTACGAGTTGTAGGTCGCGGGTTCAAACCCAGCCAGGCGCATTACTTTGTGTAATTTATTTCATCACCACTGCTCTCAAAACGGTGAAGGAAAACATCGTGAGGAAACCGGCATGTCCGAGAACCAAAAATTCGAAGACATGTGACATCCACCAACCTGCACTGGGCCCGCGTGGTGGATTACAGCCCATTCCCTCTCCTAGAGAGGAGGCCTGAGTCCCAACAGTGGGAACATCATAAGGCCGACTATGCTATGCTATGCTATTTGCATTTTTGTTTGTAATAAATAAACTGAAAAACTACTGGACGAATTAAAAAAATAATAATTTACCAATAGAATAATAATATTCCATAACTATCACACGACGCCGTCTAGTCTAAAGCTAAGCGGAGCTTGTGTTATGAGTACTAGACAACTAATAAACATACTTGTATATTTCTAAAAACGTACATATTAAAGATAAATTACACCCAGACACGAACAAATGATCATGCTCATCACACATTCTGGGTGGGAATCGAACCCTACTAAACACTAGACCAACAGGCCAGTCAAAAAAAGTTGCTGAATGCTGATTTATCACTGAGTGGCATAGGCTATACATTTTCTAATTTTACGCGGGCGAAGTCACCAGCACCAGCTTTACTGACCTTCCACCACACCAAATCTTCAAAGATATTTCTCACGTGGCGCAAGTGAATTCTAATTGCATTTATTTGCGCACCCGCGGTGTCGACACGCGGCTGTTTAGTAGTGTGTGTATGAATGTATGTTTGTGTTAATGATCTTTTGTATTGCACGTTGTTAGATTGAGATTTTGAATAGAGTTGGAGTAAATGTTGGAAAGTTTTGCTAGAGGTGGTAAATGTGATAGCTGGAACTAGGAAAGTGGTTTAGCAGTTTCGAACCTAACTTTACTCTTTCCAGACTTGATTGTAATAGCTAATGAATAAAAAACCTGTTTTTTTAGGGTTCCGTTCCTCAAAAAGAAAAAAACGGAGCCCTTATAGGATCACTTTGTAGTCCGTCCGTCTGTCTGTCTGTCTATCTGTCTGTTTATCTGTCAAGACCCGTTATCTCCGGAACGCACGGACGTATCGAGTTGAAATTATAACCATATACTCAAGTCTGCGGTCCTTTGAAGCTGTAAAAAGATCAACCTTCTAATTTAACGGAAAAAAAGATAAGGCCATTTATGTCGCAAAAAACTTATATTTCGACACTCTAGGGAACCAAAATTCTAGAGTACTTCCCGTTGACCTAGAATCCTGAAATTTCCGATTTGGAAAAAACTTCGAAACTCCAATCGGGAATTGAACTCTTTACATAGGTAAGTTTGTACGGAACCCTCAAGCGTGAGTCCGACTTGCACTTGCCCAGCTTTTTTAAATATATCATAGAAGTTGACATTTGACAGTGAAGACTTTGACCGGAAATCTGTAATAAATTAATTTAATCTAACCGTGTTTGGTATTATTAGAATTGTCATCAGATGCACTCTGGCTATAAGGTATTTTTACACCACCTGCTCGATAATGCCCTTTTATACGTCATACAACCATCACTTAAAGCAAGTCATTATCTCCCTAGGGAGATAATGCAGTATGGGCGATCCCTAGGGAATAATGAGATTTGAATTTGGAACGTGAAAAACCGTCAGCATTATGTGAATTAAAATATAGTGCATCAAACAAGTTTATTCAAAATTCAAACTGGCCACTAACAAAAAAAAAAACAGAATACAAAAAGTTTCTAAAAAAAAGTAAGGAACAAGCGGGGCGTTATAGAAAATTTAAACTATAGAATCTTTGAGTAGTGAATTTTGTTTGTTTCAAATCTCAAAACATTTTGAGTGATAGTTAAGATTAACTCGTAAATAATACTTATATTTCTCTATTATATGATTTGTTTTACTAAATTGTCTTTTAATTATCTCACAGATGGTGTAAAAAGTAGAGTATCCAACACGGGGATAAAGCTGTCTTTGTCTTGGGCGGCTTGAATTCCTCACTTCACTCAGGTTTCTTTATTAACTCCCTCGCAGTGCTCGGGAGTTAATTATATAAATCCCTCACTGACGTTCGGGATTAAAATTAGCAACCTTCGTTTCGTTCGGAATTCAACATGCCGCCCGCGACTTAAAGACACTGCTTTATCCCCTAGTCACATAATCTACTATTAAGTATGGCTGAGGGGTACTTTTTAGTGGTACCATAACTAAAAAGCTAAAATAAAAAACTTAAAAATAAAATACAACTGACTTCAATGTAAAAAAAAACACGGAAAAGTGCAAAATAACTTTAATTTTGGAAGTAGGTGTTAAATAACGAAGAAACAAAACTATTATAGGGTTTTTTTTACATTGAAGTCGTTTGCATTTTTTTAAAGTTTTTTATTAACCTAAAAGTTGACTGATACTGAATGCCGTGTTCACTACTACAAACTGCATATTATGAAGTTTTAATTAAGGAATCAAAGGGTTGGTTCTCAAAAATGTGAAGAAAAACATCGTGAAGGAACCGGCATGTCCAAGAACCTTTAATTCGAAGACATGTGACTTCTACTAACCTGCACTGGGCCCGCCTAGTAAATATAAAGAGGAGGCTAAAGTCCCAGCAGTGGGAACGTTATAAGGCTGATTTTGTATGTTATGAATTTAAAAAAAAAATACATTAACTATATAAACTGGTTTTTAATAATGACACAATAATTTCACATTATTCAGAATAATATCTATAATATATTATGTTAAAATGAATTTACTATATTTTTTCCTCTTGCTATTTAATGAAAAATACAGGTTTCAGTTGAATCCATATTATTGGATGCCCGTTTGTTAAAATAAATGTAGTTTCGTCGAAAAAGGTATAAAAAGATTAAAATATATTCGAACGTAGGTATACCTATATAGTGCAGTATCAACGAAGCCAACTCGCAGAGGCCCTTTAGACACTTTTTATGGAACATGGTACAAACCGTACAAACCGATGACTATCCCTGTACCTACGTGCTATGCAAGTGAACCCTAGGACCATCGTTTTTTTTTTTCGTTTTTTTTTTGGTGATTTTATGTAAACACGCGCAATTAGGTAGTAATAATACGTGCGAGGGGTTATAAAAAAACCACCTATCTCCGCTTCTGTTTCAAGTTATAGCTACTGTAACTTCTAATTTATTATGAATATAAAAGTTAAAACCATCCAATACTATTTTCAAACTCTTAATGGATCTCCTGTAACTTTTACACCTTCATTACGGCAGTCTTTTAAAATAAAACCTAACAGCTTGCGGAGCATTCAGCTAGAAGAGTATCCCGGCTATAACAACATTAGCAGCTCGTAATGCCATCTTCACTTAATAATTTTAGTTCCCTTTGCTAGTCTAAGTGCGATGGGTATTATTTTGTTAATCTTGTTGCTAATAGCAGGATGGAGTTTTAGCAAGTACTATTAAATGGTTGACTGCGAAACTGGGGATTGAAGCTGGGTGCAGCAAGCTGAAGTGCTGTAAACATTTTTGAGTCTGGAATTTATTGCAGAGTGTTTTAAAGTCTTTGAATGGCACTTTTTAGTGACAAGTGAGTTGAATTTTCACCGACGACAATGTGTGATGAGCACGATCATTTGTTCTGTGTTTGGGTGTAATTTAATAATAAAAATAGTACTCATAGCACAAGCTCTGCTTAGTTTGAGACTAGATGGCGTTGTGTGAATGTAATAATATATATTATATTATTATTATACAACTTATTCACAATAGATTGCTGTTGGTATAGTTTTTTTGCTGTTTTTGTTGTTTTTTGTTATCTGTGGCATTCACAGGCCCTATCAAAACAGTCCTATTAATATTGTAATGAGGAAATTTTGTAAAAAAAAAAACAGGTAAGTGCGGATCGGACTCGCACACTGAGGGTTCCGTAAAAACTTATCTATGAAAACAGTTCAATTTTCGAATTGAGTTACGAAGATATTTCCAAATCACAACAAAAGTATTTTTTTTGTGACGTAACTACAAATTTTCAGTTTTCAGATTTTTTCCTGTATTTGTGCTATATGACCTTAATTCTTGTCAAATTTCAGGATTCTAGGTCAACGGGAAATACCGTATGAATTTTGATTTTCTTGAGAGTGCTGAAATACACATTTTTTGCGACATAAGCGGCCGTATCTTTTTTTTCGTAAACTCAGAAGTTTGATTTTTTCACAGCAACAAGTAACCGCAGACTTGAGTATTAGATAGATAGATAGATAGATAGATTTTTATTTTTTATTTTTTTTTTTTTATTTTTTTTTTTTAGATTAGATTTTAATTTGAATTCTATACCTTCACTCGTTCCCGAGATAAAGGGTCATGACAGACAGACAGACAGACGGACGAACAACAAAGTGATCCTATAAGGAGGAACCCTTTTCCTTTTGAGATAAGGAACCTTAAAAATGGATTTACTTGTAGGATCTTTTCTATAGGAAATAATCAGTTGGAGCCATGCACTAGCTTCTGACGTTTATAAGTGCCCATGTAGACCTATGTGAAATAAATTGAATCTGGATTTTTGATTTTTTACTGTGCAACTTTTTTTATACAGATAGGACGGCCCTTTTTCGCACAGGTCTTTTTTACGTTCTTATTTTTATTAGTTAATGATTAGTTAATACCTATTTCTTTTTCGTTTGAAGTGAGTAAGTCAAAAATATATTTTTTTCTTTATTTTATTGGTAAAAAATGTTATTTAACATACTCATGTAACACTTTCAGATTTGGTATTTAATTTTTTGCCGTGAATCATTGCGCACTTTATTGTTGCAGATGCCAAAAACCAATGACCATTTTCAATCAGGTGGGCCGACGCAACCAGCCTGTTTGAAAACCTATAAAACAAAAATAAAGAAGTTTCATTAATCAATAACAGTTACCGAAAAGATTTGTGAAGAACTAAACAAATTAATGTATTGCAATGACATTATTTCAGTAGCGACCTTGCAGTAAGTACACATTCGTCGAGTGTAATTAAAGTCAAAAATACTCAATAATTCTTCTTCAACAATATAAATAATGGTGACACGTTGTTCGTGACATGATATCTACAAGGCCGTCTTTGTCTCAATTCAGTTACACTTGATAGCATATAAAAACGAATTTATCCAAAAAAAATAAGCACGTGTAACATTTCAACACTAAAACGACGACATAAATCAAATTATATCTGCACATCTTCAAAAAGGCTACATTAAAATCAGCTCTTCAAAGAGTCGCCGAGTTTCGTTTAAAACGATTAACTAATAAAACAGAATTCATTAGGGACACGCGAAAAAGGACGTTAATGACAAAGGCAAAAAGATCGTTGAGATACGGTGGCGCAAAAAAAAACTGTGACACTTCATATCATATCACACATGTGAGGCTGGAACTAGTCACCCTAGTGTCTCTAGAGATGGGCTGAATTGTGTGTGTGCGTGTGTGTATGTTTAAAGGTGAATAAATTTGAAGATCTGGAATATCTGTAACTATATTTTATTAACTATAAGAAATTAGAAACTGGTCAAGTGCGATTCGAACTCACATACGAAGGGTTTCGTACTACGATATTAAAATTGAGCAAAACATCACCGTCAAAATAATATTTCTTGTATGAGAATTTAATTTTATTACTTGTTATTGTAGCGGAAAAATACACATTCAGTGAAAATTTGAGTTCTTAACATCTTAGTTCATGAGATACAGCCCGCTGACGGACCGACAGACAGCGAAGAAACCCTATGAATTAGCTTTTACTTTTTTGGCTTATAACTGCCACCATTATTCAAGGGTTAAACTGCATTACTTAATAAAAAATATAAAGCTTTCAAAGGACTGAAAATGGGCACGCGGTTGTTATGTATATGTATTATAATATAGTTCTGATGAGCTTTACTTATAATTTATTTTTTGTGTTAAATTGACAAGCATAAATAAATGGTCAAGATATGCTAGCACTAAAAGATTATGTTAAATGTGTGATACTTGTCAAATCACACATTTATGACAGAAACTAGTCACCGTCTTGTCTTTAGAGTTGAACAAAGCATTTACGAGCAAAGATAAAAAAATATAACAATTTGCATGCATTTGAAAAAACTGACACTCATTATATCACGCATTTGTATCTGTAACTGATTACTGTAGTGTCTCTAAATATGGGTTTGGTTCTGAGCAAATATAAACTATATTAATTTATAACTTAATAGTGTGGCGGATGACAGGACAGAATGGAAGAAAAAATCGTGTTGCACCGACCCCAAGTAATATGGGATAAGGGCAGGAAGAAGAAGAAGACTGTGATATCACACATGTGTATTTGGAACTAGTCACCACCATGTCTCTAGTGATGGGCTGAGAAAGAAGCGAAGTAGAATGTTTAAAAATATTTCTTAGTTGTCTAGATCTACTACAATAATAGCATCGTAATGGTTCAAGGGTTGAACTATTTAGCGATATAGAATTATATAAAAAAGCTTATATACACCTTTTCAATGAGTCATAGAAATTAAAAAGCTATGGGTCTGAAATTATTTCGTAAATTAATGTTAAACTTATGCTCCTTACGAATATTGCTTAGCTCCACCAAAACACCCCCCCCTCCCGTTAAAAAAATATTTCACCTGACTGTGGTGAAGCTTAGAAAGAAAGTAATGTATTTTTTTACGTTGATATCTCTTGAATGGTTGATATATTTGTATCATTTTTCCAAAGTGTTTTGCGAGATGGGAGCTACAGACTGCCCGCGTAAAAGCTAAAAATAAAAACCTACTTAGTAATAAAGTAGCATTCTGCTGGTGAAAGATTTTTTAATTTGTTGTAGTAGTTTTTAAGATTATTAATTAGGTACATACCAAAATAAACAATCTGTAATTTGTAATAATATTATTCAATAATATTAGTATAGATTAACCAAAATTAAAAATAGATCCCTCAATCAACATATAAACCAAAACGTGTGGTATTGATTTTTTATCACCATCACTAATCACCGAACTCCGAAAAATTAGGAACTGGGGCAAAAAAGTGCCCCACACTTCATTCACACATGTCCCTAGTGTCGCTTCCCTAGCGTAATGCTGACAAATCGCCGGTGGTTTGTGCCGAGCGCGATGATTCATGTTTATTGGCGGGTTGCCAGACACTCCCCACCAACCGACGTTTGGTCAAACATTTGACGTGGCAGAAATGTTTTATGTCCAACTATTTGTTTGTCGTATTTCGGGGACATAAGTAGTGGTTTTTGAGATTTTCGATGATTTTGATGTTCAAGATTCAGATTCAACCTAACTCTTTATTGATTGTAGAGGGCTTTCGTAGTAGACAAGACAAACAATTTTGTTAATAATACATAAGTACAGTTCATCGCACGTCACTGTTAACACTATAAGTTTGAGCTGACCGAGCACAGTATGGAGTTTTCAACGGGCTCCGGGATATTTCAAAACAGTTACAAACTTATTACGGTCCTGATAAATACAAATGGCAAATGAAGAAAAACAGTTGAGTTTTAGCCAGTAAAAATCTGACACTCCCTCTTGCTCGGGGTGGACCCCGAGCAGGAGAATTTATTTGATAAGTTCCCACCCCCAAATATATAATGGAGTTTTCAATAGAAGCCAAGTCGTCGACGACGCATAGTGTTTCAAGCGCGCCTCAAACATATATCAGCAAAACTGTATTAAGGCTGATGCGTACTGGGGCCACAGCATTTTTTGGAAGCGATACCGTGATCCTGGAATGATAAGGGTAAGTGAAGAACACAGGTGAATCTAGTCAGTAAAAGTCTGATGAGCCCACCTGCTCCACTCTAGAGCAGGGACATTCATTGGATGATAATTATACCCGTCAAAAAAAAAATTGTCTCAGCATACTAAATTTTTTCTTCAATTCTTTAGAGACTATTAAAATACCACTAAAAAAAATAATAGGCTCTTTAGTTCTGCAAACCGATACAGAAATAAAATATCAATTAATGTAAGTATTGAGTTTTTCAATGAACATTACACCAACAGTTCCAGTTCAGAATACATATCTGAACTGGAACTGTTGGTGTAATGTTAATGATCCTTGCTGGCCAATCAACGTCTTACCGTCGACGACGGTTGGTGCTGAAAATCAGCGCTGAGGCTCTGTCTTACACGAGCCCCAGCATTTTGCTCAGCGCTGGCCGTTTTGCGTGGATGTGATGTATATCCTACCACTTATAATATAGGTCGTTATTGTTATTTGTTTTTATTTTTAATGTATGCGCCATGTTTGATGCAAATAAACTCTTTTTCTTTTCCTTCTTTTCTTTCTTTTCTTTCTTTTCTTTCTTTTCTTTCTTTTCTTTCTTTTCTTTCTTTTCTTTCTTTTCTTTCTTTTCTTTCTTTTCTTTCTTTTCTTTCTTTTCTTTCTTTTCTTTCTTTTCTTTCTTTTCTTTCTTTTCTTTCTTTTCTTTCTTTTCTTTCTTTTCTTTCTTTTCTTTCTTTAGTTCAATACTTATGTGATAGATGGCACTACCGCTCGGACTCACTTTTGTTGCGTAACGCTAGATCAACGTAGGTAACATCCCGTGGATACGATACACTAATAGATTTCTCTTTACCAAATTTGGATCCTTGTTTCATCCCATTAGAAATTTTGGAAAATCCTTTCTTATTTCTTTGTTCACATCTTATAGGGAAGCTTTGTGCAAAATTTTAGCGTTCTAGGTTTAAGTTTGAATTAACGATGAGTCAGGTTTTATCAAAAAATATGATGTTTCTTTTAAAATACCGTCCAGCTTTTATTTCGGAACATGCATCACAAACGCAATTCAAGTATTGCAATTGCTTGTTGATAATTATTTGCACAAGCTATCATGCATTTGGCAATTAGGTAGTAGACGCATTAAATTATTTGTGTTAAAAAGTAATTTTATCCAGAATTGCAAGTAAACAGAACCGTTCAAGTTCGTTAGATATAAAATCAATTGGAACAATATTGACTGGTCTACGCTGTTCTTACATATTATCTATTAATACTACTGTAACATGGAAATATTTTAAAATCAACTACTTGAGTAACCATGAAGTTTCTTGCCTGATCTCCTCTATAGGAAACGACCAATTTAGAACCGTGGACTAGCTTCTGGCGTTTTATAAGTGCCCATGTAGGCCTATGTGAAAAAAAAATTAGAATAGAATCTTGTGGCAGAGAAACCTTTCAAGTAACTGTAAAAAGATGCAAACTGCCTTGTTACGTCATCGCCGCAAGAGATAACGACATATTCCCACCATGACCCCCATCTTCCTCATACCAGAACTTAAAAAAAAAAACAAAAGTGAGTGAGTGTTTTTGTGTAGTGTGGTGTGTATTTGAACTGCTGATTGCTACTTCACTTAATAACCAATGTTGATGCTGTTTTCCGAGAAAAAATTCTTTGTAGTATTATTTATTGTTTAATATAACTAAAATATGACAACCCGTAAGGAGGACTACTGATCTGGTAAGGGTCGCGAGAATCCGATGGATGCGAGACGCACAGGACCGTTCGTTGTGGCGACACTTGCAGGAGACTTACGTCTAACGGTGGCCGTCTTTCGTATCACAATGTTTTTACTGTAGAAGCTAGTATAAAATCTATTCGTAACACCTTTACTAAACAATAATTTACCGTTACACCCTCTCCCGATACAGTCTAGATCTGTGTAGATTTTTTGGTCCTGAAGTGTTATTATAATAAAATTACACTTCAGGACCATAAAATCTACACAAAAAAATGCTCGCCTATAAAACACTATAGCTCAAAACTTTGTCATAACAGGCAAAGCTGGAATAATTTATAATTTACTCTTAAAGGTTAAAGTTGAAGACAGTGGGCTATTAGGGAGATTTTTTGGCTCAAACTTAGCGGAGTTATGGATCAAGTTCCTTTACACAGCTTCCATTGCTTCGCCGTGAACCGTCTTTGAAAGGGGCGAAAGACAGACCGTTATAAAAATAGTTTTCTATAAATACACCGGGTTTTATTATGGGTTTCGGCTTCAAGTTCGTTCATCGTTCGTGTTTTTCTAAGGGAACGTTTGTGTGTATTGAAGTCGGTAAAATTGTTTCGGATAGTATTTGTTTGGGTTAGGCATTAGGAGGTAGTTTAGTATTACCTATTGGATGTTTAGCTTGCTTAGACACATTTGAACAATCACACGTGTATAAGGATTTCGACAATAAATATAAACTTTGCACTATTTACCTGTAGACCTTTTTTGAATCTTACATAGATTCAATTCTTACCTGAATTAAATAGTTTAATATTTTATCAATCGACTAATCAAGTTTTTTTAAGACTTGCCTTAACAAATTCAGACCGGCACCTCATATGCACGTAGAAAAGGTTTGCTGGTGGGCCACCGGTAGACACGGCTAATAGTGTTACCACAATAGAATAGAATAAACTATATGGTACACCAAAATGGTAACAAAACTTTTACACTAACTTAAATCTATGGGTGCAAAGGCGGTCTTATCGTTGACAGCGATATCTACCAGGCAACCTTAGGATGGAAGAACTTGGTAAGAACTTGAAATAAAAAAGAGGGGTAGTCTGCGGCGTACTGCAAATTAATCAAGTAAATATTAGATTAAAATTATATACTAGACTATACATAGATATAATATACTCGTAGCTAATATAATATAAAATAGTGATGGATGATTTTCCACCTAAAAACGCTCTAAGTTGGTGCGATGGTTTTGGTTTGTCGTAACAAGGTTGTGGTCTGTTGGTACCTCGGTCAAGCGCGATTTGGCGCAATTAAAATGATCACACGTTCGAACTTACTATAGTACGACGGACCAAACTTACGCTGAGTCACGCCAGACTTTGGTACGGAACGGACCAAATCCGTTGTACCAAATTCAAATGTGTGTTAACACTATAAGTATTGGAACAACTTATGCATTCTCTCTCTTTCAAACAAGCTAAATAATCCTATTATAAGGATTACTGTTTTGTTTCATCATTAGTCTAGTGTGGCGTGGCCACCGGTTGTACTTCAAATATCTGTGGGTGGTACACCCCACCAGCTGGGGTAAGAGATGTAAGAATGAAACAATCTTACTTTGAACGTCATGGTCACCCACCAGGTCAGAAAACACAGTGATAAAAGCCGGGGTGAACATATAAAATAAGATTTTTAACTATGGCAATATCCTGGATAACTGCACGATATCATTACCAGTCCATATCAAATTTATCACTCCATCCTACAATCCAGACTGACCCCACCAATGAAAATCCGACATTTATTCCCTCGATATCGCCTCATTTCGCTGTCAAAACGACCACGATTTGTCGTCCGCCGCCGTCAATATGACACGGTCAATGCGCTTCGCAATATGAAAATAAGCAGGACCAGCAAGACCACAGATCCGGGAATCAGGAATCTTTCTAGACATGTCAGCCCCCCTAGCCTTTTTGTTCTGACCACGTGACTGAGCGTTGAGATGACGTCAAAACAAAGGAATCGGAGGTGTGGCCTACTCGAGGCGTTCTACGCAAGTAATTCGAAACGAAACGATCGTAACTTGGCTGGGGGGGGGGAGGGGGCTGTACTAACAAAATTCGTGGAACCGAATGTGTTTTCAGCACACAAATTCCCCTACAACAGTTGCGAGACCGTTCAAAAGAGTGACCGTGGCTCTGAAACCCAAATGGCAACTGAAGGAACTCAGGTGGGATTTAGTCAGTAGTCTGATATAGGTACTCCTTTAGAGGTATGCGGTACAGAGTGCGAAGTCCCGCATACCTCCGTTGAAAAAGGAGGATCCTTCGACCACACAGGTATTATGTCTGATCTGGGCAAGTACACGATAGATGATATCGGGTTGTTGAAAGTTTAAAGTAATCGCGCGGAGAACTTTAATTGCGCGATGCAGGATTTCGTATTTTTCAGTTCTTTTGTGGCTCTATAGATGTCGCTACCCTCCGTCTCGCTCCACCAAGAGCAGAAAAAAGTTACTTGATGATTTTCCACCTCAAAAAGGAACACAAATTTTGTCATGACCACTACTTAAACCCGTCAGTTTCTATGAAAGGTTACCACAAGAAAAAATACCGTAATTACACTAAGATCTTAAAAAAATGTATATCAAAATCACAGCAGATAAATAACAACAATTTTTTAAATAATGCTAAAAATAAATGCAAAGCGACATGGTCAATCATAAAAAATAATTCAAATCAATTAAATAACAACAACTACATAAATGAAATTATAATCGGTGATAAAATAATTACTAATCCTGATGACATATGTAACAAATTCAATGACTATTTTATCGAACTAACACAAAAATCTAACAATAATAATTATAACATAAACAACATTGACATTGATAATAACACAAATACTTTATTTTTGACTCCTGTAAATGAAATTGACATTATTAAAATAATTAATTCATTGAATAACACAAATTCAACTGGATATGATGAAGTAACCACTAAAATAATTAAATTAAGTGCAAAAATTATAGCATCCCCACTTAGCTACCTAATAAACCTCTCATTTGAACAAGGTATTTTCCCAAAGAAACTTAAAGAGTCTATAATTAAACCACTATACAAAAAGGGTAACTGCTCTGATATGAATAATTATAGGCCTATTACACTGATCTCTATCTTTGCAAAAATTTTTGAAAAAGCAATGCATGGCAAAATAAATAGCTTTGTAACTAAACATAACCTAATTGTGGAGAGTCAGTTTGGGTTCAGAAAAAACTGTTCAACAACTCTAGCTTGTTTTTCCTTAGTAAAACTAATTACTGAAGCTCTTAATAAAAAAATGTCTGCATTGTCGGTATTCTTAGATATGAGCAAAGCATTTGATTTTGTCTCACATGAACGACTACTCCACAAATTAGAGAAATACGGAATAAGAGGCAAAGCGCATGATTGGCTTAAAAGCTATTTGTCTGATCGCCAACAGAGAACTGTTATTTCTAGAATAGAAAAAAATACTAGGAAGACATATTGCTCAGAATTAAAAATTAATTATTCTGGCGTTCCACAGGGAAGCATACTGGGTCCGCCACTATTCGTATTATACATAAATGACCTCATCAAATGCTTAAAATGTGAATGTATCCAATTTGCTGACGACACCACTTTGACGATAAAATGTTCCAACAAAACTGACATAGAAATTGATACTAATATTGAACTAATTAATGTAATAAAATGGCTAGGGGAGAATAATCTACATGTTAATATTAATAAAACTAAAGTAGTACAATTTCAAACATGCAACTTGTCAGCTACACCAACAACAATTCGACATGACAATACAATTTTGCAACCAGAACAATCGGCTTTATTTTTGGGTATTGTAATTGACAACAAACTGAATTGGAAGGAACATGTAGACAGAGTATGCAGTAAGCTTGACAAGTTTGTATATGCTCTTCGCAAGTTAAGACTAGTGTCCAGTAAAAAAACAGTCCTAAATGCTTATCATGGGTATGTTTCGTCAGTACTGCGTTACGGCCTAGTCATATGGGGCAATTCAGTGGACGTGGAAAGAGCGTTCAAAGTACAAAAAAAGTGTATCCGAGCCATGAGTGGAGCAGAATATTTAGACCATTGCAGGCCATTATTTAAAGAATTAAAAATTCTCCCACTACCGTGTCTGTATATTTTTGAGGTTTGTTTATTTGTAAAAAAATACCCTCATTTATTCTCATTGAATAAACAAGTCTCAGAAAGATTAAGTAAAAAAAATGCTGGGAAACTGTTGGTTCCTCCTCAGAGATTGCATCTCTATAGTAGAAATGCCAGTTGTATGACAATTAAAATTTATAATAAATTACCACCTGAATTCAGAATGCTACCAATGGATAAATTTAAACGTAAAATGTTTGCCTGGCTTTTGGACATGTGCTTTTATTCGGTTAGCGAATTCTTAAATCATAGTTTTTGACATTAATAAAGATAATAAATATTTGAAGTAATGACAGTAATTAATAATGTGGGTTATTAGTATTTTGGTATTATTATTATTTTGACATTCTACTTAATAATTTTTGACATTGTATTTCTTTTTTGACATTATTTAAACTGACATTTAATTACTTTTTTTAATGATAATTTTACCTACTGACTTTATTTTTCTTGTTTGTTTGTTTTTAAGTGCTTTGACATTAGTGATAAGTATAATTGTGTGATCATTTTGACATTTTATTCCATGATAATAATATAATATAACAAAATTGTACTGTCTTGATATTAGATAAAAAAAAACTATCTTAAATATAATTTTTAAAATTTCTACACCGGCAATGGTAGTGTACGTGAAACATTTTAATATTAAGATCTTGTATGTACCGTATGCTCAGAAATAAATGAATTATTATTATTATTATTATTATTATTATGTCATTTGTGCGGTAGCATGAGTAAACTGAGATATAGAAAAGAAAAGAAAAAATAAGACTTCATTTACGTCAAACATGGCGCTTATCTTAAAAAATAAAAACAAATAACATAATATAAGTGGTAGGATATGCGTCACATCCGCGCAAAACGGCCAGCGCTCAGCAAAATGCTGGGGCTTGTGTAAGACAGAGCCACAGCACAGATTTTCAGCACCAGCCGTCGTCGACGATGAGACGTATGTAGTAGGTGTTTACAAACAGCCTGTTATTATTCTATCTGTTAAATATTTAAAAACACAAAGACAATGAAGCTCAGCGTACCCGTTGAGCTATCGGAGAAGCGATTGAATTGTCTTGGATCCCGCAACGAATCTAATTAAAACATAACACCTCTGACGTTTACGGTCCGGACCAAGCGTTTTGCCTCGTTACTTATACCGCGAACATCGAGGGACTGGGCGGACGAGGGCTTGCTTTTTTTTTTTTTTTTTCGGTGGGAAAATCATCTTATGACATCCCCCGCCCTTGGGCGGGGCGGGAGCCCTGCGGTCTTCTTGTCTGATTATAATTTAGGTGTCTTCAAGACTAGAGTTAATAAGCTTTTAATAAACTAGTGCGCCTCACCATCAACGATTGCATCACTACTTACCATCAAGTGGTATCGCAGTCAAGCACTAGTTTATAACAATAAAAAATAATAACAGCAGAGGAATGAAAAACAATAAAAATATAAATTCCACTTCCCTCTCTATAAAAAAGAAGACAGAACATAGCTGGTTCACATAGGGAAGATTACAAACAGAGTAGGTAACCCCAGTTGTCAAGCACAGATCGTAAATAAGATAATTTCAATAACAAAACCCGGAGTTTATTAAAAAATATTATCAAATCTTTTTAGTTTGAGCGTGCGGACAATATCAGATTAACATCTTTACAAAATTTCCGAGAAATTGTTTGTTACATAAAGTTCGAAAGAGTTAACTTAGCCCTGGACAGACAGAGAAACAGCAAATCGTAGGGGCCCAGCAGGGTCTTAACCTACCGGAGCCAGTGAAAATGAACCCCAGGGCCATGTAACGCAAGGCAAAGAAGGAACAAACGAGTGGGTTTTAGTCAGTAAAAGTCTGACACGCCCTCTCGCTCCGCCCAAAGGCGCGAGATGTCATTAGATGATTCTCCACCTAAAAAAAGCCCCTGAAACGCAAAGGGCAACTAAAAGAACACAGGTAGGTTTAAGTCAGTAAAAATTTCACTCTCCGTCTACCTCCACACAGAGCCGGAGGAGTTATTTTACTATTCCCTGCCATATAAAAAAAAAACAAAAATGGTGTCTGGCAGCGGCTACCAAAGTGTATCTGTACATTCTGTACTCTGTAGCCAGGACTAACGTTTCGCGAGGCGGCGCGTCTGATGCTGTGGGACTTAGCGGGAGTATGTCAAGTGGTTGAGATGATGATGAGTTATGACGTCATGATTGAAAACAATGGTACTCTTGTTTAATTAAGCGGTATATTATCGGACAGATTTTTTGTTCAAACAATCTGCGAGATTTTAAACAAAATGACGTGTGTAATGATGGTTATTTTTGTAGATTTAAAAATATACTGTGTTACTAATCACTGGGATGAGCACTTATTTTTATTAATAATATTTTATTGGTGACTGGCCTGTTGGTCTAGTGGTTAGTGGCCCTGACTGCTATGCCGGAGGTTCGATTCCCGTCCGAGACAAATGTTTGTGTGTTGAGCACGATCATTTTGTTCTGTGTCTGGGTGTAATGTATCTATAATATATATGTATATAGAAATATATAAGTATGTTTATCAGTTGTCTTGTACTCATAGCACAAGCTCTGCTTAATTTGGGACTAGATGGCGTTGAAAGTACCTTCCACTGGTAAATTTTAAATCAATTTTATACTATAGGTACTTACCTTGTTAACATTTAAAAATTAATAAAATCTATGCTAAGTTTTTTCATGTTCAACAACATTAATTTTGTTCCTCATAATGAAATTAAATTTTCAATAATATTTTTTTTTCTCATTTTACAAATCTAATAATATAGAACAGAGAGCAGAATTTTTAATTAAATTCTAAATTGGATGCTTGGTGGGTACTTGTATTTTATTTTTCTCATCTGAGCCATATCGAGTAATCAATGGCATGTATATTAAATGTCTATACTGAGAGAAAAAAAATTAAAGAATATTATACATTATATATTTTAAATGATATAAACTTGTGCTTGACTGCGATCTCACTGGGGCCATGGGTAGTGTGAAAACGAAACCCGGGGCCCTGGGACGAAGGCAACGAAGGAACTGGAGTGGGTTTTAAGTCAGTAAAAGTCTGACAGCTGACACTATATCCCGCTCCGCCCAAGAGCGGGATTTGTCATTAGATGATTTTCCTACCTAAAAAAAAAAACCTTATGGAATGCAGTGATGCAATTGTTGATGGTAAAGCGCACTAGTTTATTAATTAAGAGCCTATTCACTCTAGCCTTAAAGAAACCTAAATTATAATCGGACGGGAAGACCGCTGCAGGCAAATTGTTCCAGTCCTTCGATGTACGCGGTATAAACGACGAGGCGAAATGCTTAGTCCGGACCGTAGAGGTGTTAATAACGTAAGGGTTGACACTCGCCGTACATTGAGTTGTGCCATGGTATTGTATGTTGCTATGATTGCAGATGTAAAAACACAAGAGACATTACCAATCTTATTAACAATGTTACTCGTAAAAATAAATTAGGTTATATAAGATTTGTGGTGTATGTGTTACCGGCAATCTGTATAATCCAGTATTCTATACAATATCTAGGCAATGTATAGAACACCTGAGACGTCCAGGAAATTTATGAAATATTAACATAATTATGCATATTCATTTCAGTAGAAAACAATTTCGTGTTTCAGCCGTTGAAAAACAACTCTTGCTGTCACATTTCAGTCTTTTATACTAGTCAATATTAATTACAATTTGCAATTAAAATTAACCAAAACTTTTCAATTACATTTCTACCATCAAAATATTCACAAATGACGCTCAACTCTCAAACAATTTTCTTAAAGGACATCTTAGAACTTGTCTGAAAATTACGCGAAAATGACTAGATATTGTTCAGAAAATGAGATATTTGGAATTTAGTTTTGTAAACCTCAGGTTCGCAAATGTCGAAACGAAACAGCGTCCAGCTTTCCTTGGACGACATCTTCGACCCTTTTGTTTAGGTATCTTCTTTTACAGTGAATTTCTAAAGGTCTACGTGTACTGGTCTTTTAAATATTCTAATAAAATCAGTACCAGATAACTTTCGCGGAGTTTTAAGCCTTTGAGAATGAGAAAGTTGAAAGAGTAGCATGGGAACCCTTTAAAAGTTGCGACGTAATTGATCGCAGCCATTTCAATTTGTACCTATCGTATCATTCTGATTGATTTGTTCGCATTCAACTCCTGGTGGATGCAAAATTTAACTCCAGTTAAAAGGTTCATTAATTCAGATGGTGATTTCAAATTGCTTTTAGTTATATTCCGCGCATATACTCTCTAAGCCGATCATGAAGCCAGGTGGGCAGCTGTAGGTACAAATTAATCAGATGGGGGTACTTCAATGAGCATAGCCACAGTGCAAATACACCAGATCTAGGTCTACGTATACAAGGCAAGTTTTAACGCTGTTGGATGTAGCTGAATTCGGTTTTTTTTTATTATTGATAGGCTCGCGTTTGACCACTATCTCACCTGATGGTAAGCGATGATGATGTGATGGCAAACGAATACAAAATACCAACTGCAGTTCAGTTAATAAATGATAATGGACTGGAATTTCATCTTAACACACACTGGATGCGTCCAGAGCGTAATAGGTTAGGTTAGGGTAGGCGGTATTATTTTTCAACGTCTTTGAAATATCTAAGAAATGAAAAACACGTGTTCTAATGGTTGATAGCTTGACGTTTCTACATTAAAATTTGCTTGCTACTTTTATGGTCAAAAATATTCATACTTGATTTCGTCTTCAGTTTTCCTGTCTTTTGGCTGTGAGAGAAAATTAAGAAGAGGTTTTTTTTATTGTAAATGCTTATCGCGATTGACCACTATCTCACCTGATGGTAAGCAATAATATGCCCGACGATGGAGCACACTTGCCTAGAAGTAACTTGACTTAAAGACGCTATCAGGAAACACAGACTCCGGCAGGGAATTCCACTCCTTAACTGTACGCATAATGAATGTGTTCCCAAAACGCTTTGTACGTATGGGTGGGATGTCAACCATGTACCGATGGCGTAACGCCGTACGTCTAGTGCGTATAGTGGTCCGATGTTTTTTTTTTTTTCGGGTGGGAAAATCATCTAATGACATCCCCCGCTCTTGGGCGGAGCGAGAGGTAGTGTCAGACTTTTACTGACTAAAAACCCACTCCTGTTCCTTCTTTGCCATTTTTCCAGGGCCCCGGGGATCACTTTTGCATCACCCATGGCCCCAGTAGGCCTCGACCCTGCTGGGCCCCTACGGTTGCTGACAACTCCCTGAGGCGCGCGTGGAACACTACGCGCCGTCGACGACTTGGGCTCGGTCCGGACAGTTACCGGACGATCGGACGACGAGTCACCCATTGCTCGCCGTCCGCAAGCCCGCGCCTACGGTGGCCGGAAATCGGGATCGGAATCCCGGCGGCGGCGGCGGCGGCGGTTGGGGCGTGAGGACCGTTGCCTCACGCGATCGGCCGCCTCCTTTGCTAGCATTACTGCTTCGCAGAAGGAGGCAACCGCCTGCCACTCCTCCTCACTCCGGACCATGGCCTGTACCAAGGCCCGGCGCGAGAGATCGCTGCCGCCGATCGCCCCCACGAGGACACGGCGGTGCTCTGCCCAAGCAGGGCACACCTCTACATAGTGGTCCGATGATGGAACGGACTCGGTGGAATTAAATTGTGCAATTCCAATGCACACTCCCCGAAATTAAATCGATTGAAAACCGACAGGCCAGCAACTCGGTGTCGATGCTCAAGGCTTTTTTTTTTTTAGGTGTGAAAATCATCTTATGACAAATCGCGCTCTTGGGCGGCGCGGAAAATAGTGTCAGACTTTTACTGACTAAAAACCCACTCCTGTTCCTTCTTTGCCTTCGTCCCAGGGCCCCGGGTTTCACTTTCACACTACCCGTGGCCTTGCCCGTGGCTTGGAGTTATACACATTTAACAATGAAAATCATCCACACGTCGAAGAAAAAGCACGTTTAATTACTCCGAGTTGATATTACTTAAATATTTTGTCTTTAAAACATATGTGTACCTTTCTAGGATTTTGTACCCGAAGGGTGACTAATGTAAATAATAGAGTTTCTAGTAAGCCTCCACTATTACTATTGTTGCTATTACAACAAATTATTAAAAGAAAATAATTTAAATTTAAAGGGGCCCATACAAGAAGCAAATAATCGGTTTGTTTTACGGAACCCTTCGTGTGCGTATTATGAGTTAATGTTTTTTTTATTTTATTTTATAAAGCTTTTTATCCTGAAGGATTTTTTCTGGCAGACATGTCTAGTAAAAATATCACGTTTTCAATCAAAGATTTTTGTAGAAAAAGTAAGAAAATAAAACTTTTTCAATTTTCATTTTCATTTTAAAATCTGCCATAAAGAGCTAAAGCACTGGCTCTGTTTGAATGATTACATAACATTAAGAAATCATCACACTACACGATGTTGCAAATGACAAGACGCCACGTTTTTTTAATCTCCTCTGAAAGACCGCAAAATAAACTTTAAACAGTCTGCTGCTTACAAAAATATTAGTTAAACAGACCACGACTTTAGATCAAAGAATGTTTAACTGTTTGACTACATACGAGTTTACTACCATATGACCGACCTCAGATTTATAGCATTATCCTGTTTATGCTTCAATAAGTTTGCTGCTTGGCTGAACAGACTTGAATCTTTGCCCGTTTTCGGTGCACTGTATGACGAAGCAAGCGACTGAACTCAGTTACTTGACTCAGTTTGATCCTGACCGCGCGCGGGAAGGACGTGCGTCCCCTTTGCAAGTTGTGTGACGAAAATAGTAACGTCTATTTGACGTTTATCTATATTTGTATTCGAAGTGAAAGTGACTAGTACTTTGTTGAGTGTAACTTTAATTGAAGTGAAATTGTACAGTTCAGAGAAGTTTTTCAGAATATTTGTTTTATTCGGAGAGGATTTTCTGAACGAAACGTGAGTATTTTCTCGTCACCCTATTTAATAAACACCCTTATTTGGAGTTATCGAAACAATGTCGAATTTAATTAATATTTCGTTGGTTGCAAAATTTGAACATTGTTGTTTTCAAGTTAATCAAAGATATTCTCTAAATGATTTTCTTGCCTGTAATTAATATTAATCTGGTTTCGGTTCTAATGGTCCTAATTTATACAAAAATAAAGAATTTAGATATTTTTCACACGGAAATTGTTAGACATTCGAACTCATAAATATCTAGGAAAAGCCTATTTGAACTATCTATTACATAACAAATACGAAATTCAAAATTACTATTTTTAACCCTTCAAAACGTCAAAGAAAATTAAAAAAAAAACTGCATGCATAATCCAACACATCAAAGCAGAATTTTCCAATAAGTAGTCCAGGGATAAACAAGATTTATAGGATGCAAATGTTAATGAAAATATTCATGAAAATTCACCGATCAAAGGGACGTAATACGGGTTCATAGACTTATAGGGGGTGCAAAGTTCGGCCAAAACTGTCAACGGTCGACTCAACCGAAATTGATTTGATGCGTTAATAAGTGAAGACATGTTCCACGTTTGAAAATTGTAATAGAGTTGATTGGTATTCAATGATTTGAAATTGGAATTTTGTGTTCTTTTGTTCATCGTTCAATAATTTCGAGTAACGCTAAATTGTAACATTGGTGTAGTTTGACCCGCAGTAAAAATACTTTAGGTATTTTTTCGTCACATTTACTCGACAAGGCGCTGACAGACTCCGCGACTATTTATTTGGTGTGTATCTACTGTCATATTGTAAAGTTTCAATTATAAAATTAAAAGTGATACCACGTTGACCGACTTTATCCACAAAAAATTCATTGTTTATTTATAACACACTTTAAAAGGATATGCTACAAAAGGTCTTAGCTCAATCACAAAGTTTTCAAATCATAGGTTATATTTAACAATGTCGAAAATAAAAATTAGATCACTTTACTTAGTGGAGTTATTTTAATTGAAAAATACGTAACAACATTTATGAAACAAAATCTTTTTTTGATTTCCTACTCATAATCGAATAACCTTTCCTACTCCCTTCTACGTTTAGGCTCACACTATAGTGTATTTTGCACTAAGGCGTCCATTACACGGTCATGCAAGCGTCAATCAAAACCATCAATCATGAATGATGTTTAAATGACGGAATTTTATCGCCATACGTTTTTCGTCATGCAATCGTCAGTCATCGCATTAGATGGTAGGTTTTTCGTCAATCAAAATATTTGACTGTGGCAAAACTGACAGCAAAACCTATCGTGTAATGGATGCCTTATACGAAAAGTGCGTCAGTCAAAACCTGCCTCAATTTACTATATTTATTGTATCAGGCTGGTAGCCGGACAGTTCTCACTGATTGCCGGGCAAAAACCATCAAGGTGTATAAAAATAATCCCCACTCATTGGTCACAATTAATTGTAACTAAATATTATGTTGAAATTTAATTTATTATTGTCTTCGATTAAGTAGTTTCTGATCGTAACTGTGAATCTACTAATGAAAAATATCGAAAAGGCATTTATTGTTTATTTTATTAAACGTATAAATGATATTTATTTGCAAAATAAATATCATTTATCATTACGCAAACTTTAATAACAGCTTCTGAGTGAAACAATTAAATATAGCATAGCAGGTAAACGCTCCAAAATGAGTTGAGATTACTATGATTACTAACTTTAAATATTATCAAGTATCCCGTAGGATATTTGGTAATCTGAATGGTTCTACGAAAACTTATAACCTCATCTTAATAATATTATTCAATATTCATTATAATTTCTTAGAAGATTTAGATAAAGGAGATAATGTAGGTTTATCTAAATATTCTATGTATTATGAATATCGGATATTATTGTTAAGATTAGCTCCAAAATCCGGATTATCAAGATAAGTAAATGAATAGTTACGAATTATTAGGCTATTAATATGTTATCAAGCCTTAAGCAGTCTAACGATTATAATCAACTTGATCATAATAATCAAGCGAATATTGTGATTGATTTCATGATTCAAGTACTTACATTTACTTTTTTCATAATCTGCTGCATACAATTCTAATTTTAATTAATCACTCTCAGTCGTCATTCAGCCTAAACCACTGTGTCTAAAAGCACGAAATGCGCACAGGTTCTTTATGAAATAAAGGTGGGCACTATATGTATACATAGTCTTTTCCCAAATATGTTGGGTCTATCTATAGATATATGAATATGTTGGGGTTGGCTTCCATCCCAACCAGTGGCAACCAATTGGCGGCAGCGACCTTTCGCGTCGGGCCCTGGTTCAGGCTATGGTCCGGAGCGAGGAGGAATGGCAGGCGGTCGCCTCCTTTTGCGAAGCAGTAATGCTAGCGAAGGAGGAGGCTGCACGTGTGAGGGAACGAAGGTCCTCACGCCCTAGCCGCCGTAATTCCGACCCCGACTACCAGCCACGGTAGACGCGGGCTTGCGGACGTCGAGCACTGGGTAGCTCGCCGTCCGGCTGTTCGGTAATTAACTGGACCGAGCCCAGTCGTCAACAGCGCGTAGTGGTCCTCGCGCTCCTCAAGAGATGTCAGCAAACCGTAGGGGCCCAGCAGGGCCGATGCCCGTTAGCTAGGACCGCGGAGAATTTCTGAAAGGGAAACCCGTAGTCCTAGAACGCAAAGAGTAATTGAAGGATACAGGTGTGGTTTTAGTCAGTAAAAGTCTGACACGAAGAGCGCGAGAAGTCATTTGGATGATTTCCCACCTTAAAAAAAAAAAAAAACCAGATGCAGCTGAATGACAGTATTTTATATGGAACGACTGCTTATATGGCCTGAACCATCCAGTAACTGAGTAATATTATGATACCCTTTGAGTAGGCTAGTGTCAGATTTTCTAACTTCTGACTAAGGAAGAGTTAAAAAATATACCCCATACATAAGCAGTGTGTGCTTGTATTAAGTACTATAATATTTAGAAGCTTGTGTTCCTGAAGTCACATTAAGTCACATGACATATAGCGGTCTCGGACATCCCACCTCCACGCACTCGCTCGCCGACACCTTTAGTGTGCGGACATATTATCGGTCGACTAAAAATTAGTTCCTTTAAAATATATACATAAGTACAGTCAAATTTAAGCAGTTTTACTTTGTCAAGACTACCACCAGCACCTCTGGAGCTTAACACTCAACAACTGGTGATCACAAAGAAAACTAAAACGATTAATCTGTTAATCGTTATAATCCATCAAAAGCATCTGATGTGGATAATCGCATCGCAAATCTAGTTTCATACAGCAAATCGATTTTTGCTGTTGACGTGAGTTGACCCTCCACAACAATTGGATTTTTATGATTGGAACAAATTGTATGGAACAGATTTCTTTCGATATGTTATCGAGTATGATAAATTACTTTTTGGAAATAAAATTATGTTAGCAAATTTTGTTAATTGTTACATAAATCAAGCATATAGTAAAATGGTTACAATTTTTAATTTAGGTTAAAATTTAATTGCTGCCCCAGGATGGGAATCAATAAATCTATTATATGAAATAAGTATGTACATATTAGCGCTTGAGATACCATCTTTCTATACGAAAATAATGTAAAATATCTTAAATCGGAATAAAATCACAATGCTGCATTTTTGGGATATATCAAAATACCTGTACTAATTGTGTAGTGCTCGGAAAACTTAAAAAATTTCGATAATTTTTGAGGTTTTGACTTTTTAACGGTATATATTACAGATAAAGTTAGTCCATCTATTTTTAAAGTAGGAAAAATTTTCTACAATTTGAATGGATTTGTGAGACCTCAAACATTGAGCATTAATCCCAAAATAAACGAAATTTTATTTATTTCTTTAACGGAGCCATATGAACTATAGATCTTTTGTAAAGGATAATAAAAACAATTTTAGCATAAAACGTTTAATAACATGCAAAATGAAATTCAATTAATTTGTTATACACATAAAATCAAAATTTCATGAACGAATATTTTAGGAGAAATATTTAGGGATGGGAAATAATTAAAATTATGGGATGGAAGGACCTCAAAAGACTGACTCCTGCTGACAGAAAGACACAATAGAATGTAAATTAGTATTTTAAAAGGGAATGGGTATTGCTCTTATAATTAATCATAATATGTTTACTGTTGGAAAGAGGAGAAGAATATTCTCCTACTTACTCGTCATTTGCTGATCGATATTTCATTCGACGTTGATGATCTGAACCAGTAACTAATTTTGAGCACAAAGTCAAGGAACCATATGACTATAATCACCGAAATATGTGACTAATTGGACAACAAGTCAAGAATTTTAAATCTCGTAATACAAATGTATCGCTAAGTGTAAATATTTTCTTAAAATATAGGTGTCAATGCACCTTGTCCGACAGTGCACTTACACTATCAAGTATATACGTTATCGAGCGGGAAGAGCATTCAAGTACTCTTTTTACTCATTACAAGCCAACCTGAAAACTAATACAAGTCTTACGAAGCTGTAAACTTGGCTGTACATTATTGATATATATCCTAAAAGCATCCTAAAAAACACCAGTAGTGTAGTGAATTATTTACAACCTGCTTTTAAATTGTCTTCGGTGGCTAGCCTATTTATAATGTTATCAATAATATACGCTGCTTTTAACATAGATGTAGAAACAACAGCTGCTAACAATTATTGCTAAAATACAATGTAACAGCACGTTATATTTTTCCGAACTGTAATAAAAGGTTTTAAAGTTGATGCTATTGTAATAGCCAAAATAGCCAATTATCAATAATTTAGTTTATAATGCACTAAGTAACATTACAATAATTACATCTTTGTTTAAAGTTTTCCAGTTAAAATGGACTTCTACAGTCATTACAGCTATATAGTAGTATATAGTAGCCAATACTAGTTTCAGCTGTTGGAGTATAACAAATCTACTTCAACACTATGGTCTTCCTCTTTTTAACCAACAAACATTGTATTCTATGATCTAAACGGATAAAAACCTCGTGTCACTATTAGACTAAAATCTCTAGTCTCGTTGCAGTAACTGTATTCCTTCAAGTTTGCTTAGGAGCACATATCTCACATAACATCAGTGAAACACACTTTACAGTATATAATAAAAAACCGGCCAAATTAGAGGCGGACTCGCCCAACAAGGGTTCCGTACCGTTCGTACCAAAAAACGGCAAAAAAGACACGTTTTTTCTACGGGAGCCCCACTTCTAGATTTTATTTCCATTAATAAGTGTTTGTACCACTATTATATCTGTTCATGCATATACATCCATATACTGTTACCGTGTGTATTATTATTATTACTTAAATATTCATTTTATTCTGTTTTTAGTATTTGTTTTTAAAGCGGCCGTATAAATACATCATTTGTGAAAATTTCAACTGTCTAGCTATCAAGGTTCATGAGATACAGCCTGTGGACAGACGGACAGATAGACAGGCAAACAGACAGACAGACGGACGGATAGTGGGGTCTTAGTAATAGGGTCCCGTTTTACCCTTTAGGTACGAAACCCTAAAAAAGAATAATAAATAATTATTATTGTTGAAATCTTTAAAACGAGGATTCTTTTGGTGTCCACCTATAATATTAACAATAACATCTGCCAGCGACATCGCCCGCGTAAAAGTAAAAAATAACTTTAAGGGTACACCTGAGATTTAAATATCCTATTTACTATTCTAGGATATGGTGTAACCGTATGTCAATTTTATCCAAAATCGTTTAGCCGTTTGATTTTGAAGGGGCAACAAACATAAAAACTTTCGCTTTAATGATATCAGTGTGATTTTCACCCAAATATTCATATTCGTTCTTATTAGCATCTAAGTTATCTACTTCACCAACAGCGTAATTCTCTAAATGTCTCTACTTTAAAGTCATGAATAAAACTTAGTGCTTCACTAATAAACACTTTATCTTCAACTGCATAATTTAACCAACATCAAAATTTAAGCTGGATATATGTAAATTCTTCACATACATTCTCCAACAAATTAAATGAATATAGATTCATGTAGAATTTAATCACTGCGGCAAAGTCCATGAGGACTGGAAAGTTGGGACTTCTAGATTCTGCTTTAATTTGCACGTATACTCGTAATATGCACATAATATAACGGATTAGAAGGAACAGAAGGTCTGCTCCAGACAACACACCCATAAAAATCAAGGCTAGATCAAAGTTGTAATAAGTTAAAATACTTCATAGTGACTTTTCTTATGAACTAAATTTTCGTCAACTGTGTTTTCGTTTTAGACCTATGAACGGCCAGTGACTGAACGGATACTAATGAATTGAGGACTACGATAAATGTCTTTCGTTTTCAAAGCATTTCGTCTTTTCAGAATGCCGTTCAATATAATTGATAGAATGTTTCTGGTGGTTTATGGCAATCCAACACACTTTGTCTGCTTTTATTTTATTTTCTTATCTTGTCCCGTATCCGAAACCCATTAAACTATCTAAATCAAGCTGTAAGTGCAATTTTGCATACTGTACGCAAAGCGACTTTTATTGGTGCGTGCGTTTTCGGTCATTGTATAGAGTCGATCCTTCTGTATCTACATATCTGTTCTGTGGTACAAGATAGCAATTCGTTCCTGTTGTGGAACTAGGATCACACGTTCTAACGCTTGGGTTAATCCTAGGAGCGATGTTGAGTCGCAAATGTGATTTATTGGTGATATCTCTACGAATTTTGGCGTTGGTTTTGTAATCAGTAGTTTAGTTTCAAGTTTGTGTTTTCTAGCACAGGTAATTGGGAATAGTTTTACGGTTTTACTTCCTTAATTGCAAGATATTGTAATTTGAACACTCCAACTTCAGACAATTTAGTTGATTTTTATTTAAATAGATGATCAAGTCTTGAGAAGTAAACAGTATAATAGTCTAGAAGATGTCACATTTTGTGCCGAGATATTATATTACAGTAGATTATAAAAAATAAATTTTGACTTTGCAGAATTCAATTACTTACGTTAATTCATACGGAGTTGGTACTCATGATACCAATTTTGCTAACAAAGCATCGATATTTCAGTTTGGCCTATCGGATAATCGGTCATTATCGGCCTATTTCATTCATTTTATAAGTGATCAACTGGATCGGATTACTAAATTACATTAATTTCTAATATGTATATATGCCAAAGGTTAGACCTTCAACTTCACCAATCATAGTACGAAGTATCAGTAGAACAGGGTTTCAAGTTATACTGGTTTTATTACCACTGACGTATAGTCTGGCGTATTATGATGTTTCAATGTGAAAATAAAAAAACAAAACAAATAACAATAATAATAACAATATGCAACACACAATTATGCAACAAACAATTAAAAAACAACAACAAACAACACAACAACAACAAACAACACACAACAAACACAAACAACATACAATACAACACAACAACACAAATACACAATACAATATACAATTATATAATATAATGTGAACTAGTGCGCCTCACCATCAATGATTGCATCACTGCTTACCATCAGGTGGGATCGCAGTCAAGCACTGGTTTATATCAATTAAAAAAAAATATATATAAATTATAAATGAAAGCTCAAGTATTTCCTACATAATCTCAAACTATAGTACAATTGACACTCCAAGATATATTTTCATCTCTCAAAAGGCCTTTTGATTCTACACTACACAAATTATTATGGTTACAATTTCCATTGTTTCCAACGTGTACTGTTGTTATAGAAATGAAGATTAATACAACGTTGTAAACGAAATTGTGGGCTATTAAATGTAACAAATGAATCATTTCGCTCTAATTGGTTATCACTGGGTTCATTTGTTTGGTATTGGTAAGATTCAATACGTAGTCTAAATTAATAACACACCCACGTTTAAGATAAAAGAAAGAAAAAAGTGGGTGTTTACTCAACGTTACATTGAACGTCGACCTTAGTATATTTCAGACGGACGATATAATATATCTATGATAAGTTACTACAATTATCAGGATATTTCAGGTATTTTTTATCACCTTGCACTCGTCCAGATGATTTATATCGCGTATTATATTGTAGAACAGGGTAAATCATAAATAGTTCACGACTGAAACTATTTTACTAGTATATACTTTAGATTTTATGTTTGCTATACTAGCGATCCCCACCCGCCCTAGTTTCGGACAAGAGCTTCAATCAATGTTGAACCTAAACCTTCCTTATAAATCACTCTGTCTATTGTTCAGTAGCTTTAAAATTTGTCGCGAATAAACAATCAAACAGAAAAACAATCCCGGCAAGGGACTTTATTTTATAATATGTAAGGATATTAAATCAGGTTTTGTTCACCAAAAAAATAATTAAGAAATCAGAAACATGTATTTCAAATAAACCATTTACAGGCACTTTTGAATTGTAAAAAGGTCGGTCAGTCAAAAAAGTGAAGGTAAATTGCACGTTTCAAAGCGTAGATCTCTATGGAGAAGAACGTGCAAAAAACTCCATGGACACTCTTTTAAATCAAGTTATGAGTTACAAAAATCTTAGTTACATATTTTTTGTCGCTTCTATTAGTATGCGAGTACAATGTAAATAAATAATTAAAAAAAGATTACTTAAAAAATATAAATTTAAAATAAGCCACTGGCAGCTAAGAGATGACCAGTCTCGACCGACGGCGCCCGTTCACGAGCATGACGCGTGCATCAGCCTCACTCAGTTCAACAATTTTAAAGAAAACTAAATGACCCAATAACACGTGCCAGCATCAGCGAGACATTTCAGTGAGCATGATCAATTCTCAACTGCCAAGTTTGTTTATGTCAAAACAAGTTGTAACCTAATAATATAAATTGCTCCATGGTACTTTATATTTACAAAATTTGAAAAAAAAAATGCTTCTACATTATACAATGCTATCTATATATTTTTATATACTATGCTATAGGCACTATAGTCTTAGGTGATTGCAACTGCATTTATGATCTGTGACTACCTACAATAAAATCCTTAAGACCAAATGTCACCAGGTATTAAGCAAGCCGTCAATGGACTTAAAAAAATGCACGGATTTATATTCACGATTTTCCGTAAAAGCTTAAACAAAATCAATGATCATCATATTTTGACATTTATTTGCACATCCCCTAAAATAATACTCGTCACATTTTAAAGTTAAAGTTTCCCCTCGACGTCGTTTATACTGCGTACTCGAAGGACTGGAACAATTTGCCTGCTGCAGTCTTCCCGTTCGATTATAATTTGGGTGTCTTCAAGGCTAGAGTGAATAGGCTTCTCATGAACTAATGCGCCTCACCATAAACGATTGCATCACTGCTTGCCATCAGGTAGGATTGCAGTCAAGCACTATTAATATCATATTTTTTTTTAAAATGCCCTCCGTCACCCATCAAAAACAGGTGCCCAACATGATTTACTAAACAACAGTTTAACATAAACAGTGATTGAGGTAAACAATCTGGCTGTTTTGCCTAAAATAAAAAGAGGCACGTCATCCACAATTTCAGTTTACTCAACCGTTATTGTCAATCTCTTGGTCAAAATGTAAAATTATTTACTTTTTCTTCCTTACTGCTTTTAGGGTCAAAGGAAAATAAACTGTGTCGTTGATTTCTTGTCATAAACTGTGAAGGTCAATGAGCGGTACTTTTTGTCGTTCATAGTGTTGTACTCCATGGACCAGTTTTATAGTGTCTGGATAGGTTCTATGATACAGATAAACTTTATATCTACGTGATAAATTAACCAAAGGCTTAAGAAAAAGAGATCGTAAATGTAAAATACCAGAAATAAACATAGATTTCCGAACTTGAAAATTATTTTGCAATTTTTAGTATTTTTTTTCAAGTTGTTTTACTTTTTTGTAAATGTAGATATAATTTCAGCAAAGGTAGGGAATTATTACATTTCCCATATCATAGTCAATAGTTTTAAAATATTTTTGACTGATTTTTGATTTTTATGCATCAACATAATGGATGCTGTTAGGCAAAGTATAAGCAATTATAATATTATTTTTTTAAAGTGGTAATTCAATTACGTTTGACAGAAATGAATTAATCAAATATAATATATTTGCATTTTTTTATAATATTAATTTAGACTTGATCGTAAAAAAAATGTATATAAAAAAAAACAACATAAACACTAAAATTGATTTTATTTTGCTAGCTTTCAAATATAACAAAGATAATGTCGCTTTGAAAAAAATTCAACTGCAGACACTTTTTTTCAAATAGGTCCTCAATTAACTAAGATACAGAGCATCAGCTCTACAATCTACTCGATCAACTACAATTAATACCTTCCACAAATAACATAGGTTACATACAGAAACAGATTCCTATCGGGGGCAGTTTTGCTCTAGAAGTATGGCTAGACCCCATGTTTCTAATCCTAGTAGTTTCGGCTGTCCATTAATAAGTCAGACAGTCAGTTTCACCTTTTACATACTCGTATGTCTTTTAACAATGAATTATATATGGTGATTTGAATTCCTACTGTCAATTTTATTGTTTGTTGTTGTTATTTGATGAACTTTTAATAAAAAATTGTTGTCAGTGTTATTTCATTCACAATGTTTGCTTGACACAGTTATATTGGAACAGTTTTGTAACTGTAGCCAAACATCGATCGCGGTGCTGGTCCTTAGGGATATGCAATCAATCCATCACTATTTGCGAGCAATTACGATATTTAATCTAGATGGACATGCGCTGTGTGTTGGCCTATAACTCTGTCGATTTAACAGCTTTTGGGGAAACGTCACATGTGAATTAGTTGGGGTTACAGTCAATATCATTAGGCTGTTTACATTCACTGTTAGTAATTTATTTTGTTGACATGTAATTTATTGATAATTGTATTTTTTTATTTTTCTTGCTTATTTTATATAGCCTCTTTTTATAATGTGAATGTAAGGACACTGTAGACTCCGCGAATTCTCAGGTTACTTCTATTACGCCTCACTTTTTTTTTTAATATGATTATTTTTATTGTGCTTTTCGGTACAATATCGACTGGTCTACACTATTCTTACATAATGTCTATTAATACTATAATATGAAAATATTTTAAGCAACCACTTTTTTAAAAGAGTAACCATGGAGGTTCTTGCCGGTTCTTCTCCATAGGAAACGACCAATTTGGAACCATGCACTAGCTTCTGACGTTTTATAAGTGCCCATGTAGGCCTATGTGAAATGAAAACTTTTTGACTTTGACTTTGACTGTATATTAAAAGTTGTGGTATCTCTAGGATGAAGGTTTTTTAGACACAGATGTTCTTTAAGGAAATCATAATACAAGCCACTAGTGGCCAGTGGCTGCTACTTTTTTTTAACCCATACGCGCATTATCATAATGGACTCTGACAAAGAAGGTTTAAATGCGCGAGTGGCGTGTGACGGCGTTTTGTATCGGCGTTTAGTGGCCTGTGCGGGCCACAAGAAGCGAGCAGCGGCGATTTGAAGCGTGTGGCGGCCACCGGCGTCAACTGTGTGCGGCGAATCCTTATAAAATGTATGAAACCTACAGAAAACATGCCGGTGGCGGCGTTTTGTGGTTGTGGCCGGTGACCCTTAGTGTTCAAGTCTGGACAGTTCCAAGTAGCGCCTCGGCGAATGGGCACAACTTACCTACACAGAAGAAAACATACTTTTTTTTCGGAGGTGGGAAATCATCTAATTACTTCTCCCTCTTTAGGGTGGGCGAGTGTGCCTGTCAGACTTTTACTGACTAAAACTCACCAATGCTCCTTCAATTGTCCTTTTGTTCTACGGTTTCCTTTTTCGAAATTCCCATGGCCGACAGCGAGCTACCAATTTTTCGTCGTCCACGAGCCCGCGCCTATTGTAGCCGGAGATCGCTTTTTGATGGTCGCGATTCGATTTGCCGTGGCAGTGGAGTTTCGCCCTGGTTTTGTAACACTGTGCAGGTCGTACATGTGTGCAAGGACTGTTACCTCCAAATCCCACAGGGCTGGCAGGCTGGCAAGAAGACATTATAGGTACTGAGTGTCACCCTCTAGATAAATATAATACTCGTACTTTATTTCTACTAGTTTTTAATAACAGCTTCACCCGCGTAAAGTTAGTAAGAATAATGTAAATATATCATTATAAATGTGACTATTTTATATTAATTCAGTAGAAAATTATGCTATCTTGATATTAAATTACAACTATTCAATCTACAACTGCGTAACAAACACACACACACCATTAAAAAACTTTTAATATTACTGTGATATTGGCTGTTAGAAATCAGAATTCCTCTTAAACCGTTTTGCTGCACCCAGTGATCTACATCATAAGAAATGTTCTCAAAACAATGATAACGTATTCTCTTTCTACCAGTAACAGGAACACAGAATACTTGTAGGTCTACACCTTAGGGCCTGTGCACACCACGTTTTTTAAATGCGCCGTTGACGCGCGATTGTAGCGATACAGACGCGATACGCACGCGAGTCAGACGCAACCTGTAGACCTTTAATATGATAAAAGCGCGCCGTCGACGCACGTTTCTAAAACGCGCGTCTACGGCGCGTTTAAAAAAGGTGGTGTGCACAGGCCCTTAGTTTAGCTCGATATGTCGTCTTGTACCTACGTACACGACGACAAATCGAGCTAACATTTCCAGTATAAGCTAACCTCACATTGAACGAAAAACCGCAATAATGCAAGGTCAGCTCATACTGGAATATTATACCAACTGATATATCATCGTGCGTACAATATACACGGTAATGTACTACTTATAAAAGCCGCGTGTTTCCATCAGTCACTTCGCAGACTCTCAAACGTATTGACATCCCCCCACTCTTGAGTATAAGTATTTGAAATGCTTCTAAAGTACATATATGTGTTTAGATGTATAGGTAAAAGACTTTCAGTTTTGACTTTTGAGGGAGGTGATGTTATGAAATGTGGAGTCGCAAATTTGAAGGTCGATTTTTTAAAGTTTCAGCGTTTTAAAATGGTTTGTCTAACTGCAAATTAGGGGTTCCAATTTTAGTGTTTCTTAATAGCAAACAATTTATAACATTTTTTTGTAACAAATATGTGCAATATCCCAAAACAATCAATGCTGATAAATTTGTCAGTTTTTTTTTTTTAACTTCATCGTATAAATCGAAAACTAATAAACATAAAAACGATCCCATAAAAGAGTATACCGAAAGAAAATTACAAACTTAATCGACAAATAGTGTCAAGCTAATCAGTACATTTGTCTATAAGCCCATAAAGACTCTACGGGGCTCTGTGTTTAGTGCCGTTTCTAGTTCATTGTCAGTCAGTAGGGATCCTAGTGAATTGTGTCCAAAATTTACGACCGTTTTCCAGCTGAGATTTAGATATGTGTTCCTTTGCATTCGTGTCGCGGATAAGCTTGATTTGTGATTTCGGAATTCTCGAATCGAAATTGCTGTAGTTAAAGTAATAAATACTTTGGCTATGAGATTGTTTTGGGGGAATAGTAATGAGAATTGTTTATTTATTTTCTTCAGCTACTCCTTTGAATTCATAATTTTCTTTAAGTGTGGCTAAATATTTTTAATAGGCTGGTCGGCGTCCAGGAATTTTCTTATTGCTGCCTAATATTCAAAATAAATCTTACAGTATCTTTTTAGTAATAATGAATTTTATAATAAATAAATAAAACGATGCTTAGTGTATAAGTCTGGAAATCTTTCCACTATGGAAAAATATGCTACCTCGATACAAAAAAGAACGATGAAAAGAGCTTATAAATTGGTTTATTTTTACAGCATCTCCAGGAAACTATTAAATATTCTTTTAGATGGCCTCTGGGGATGTTATAAAAGCCTGTCACTCCTACCTTATGATCAGATGCTTCAAATTAACAGGAAAAAAGTTGAAATAAGGAGAAGACTCAAAGGACAGCATAATGACTTCGCGAGAGTGTATATTTTGATGCTAAGAGTTAACTCAAGTAGATCCAATGCAGTCTCATTTTATAGTTTCCATTAATGTCAACTGTTTTATTTTACCTACGTATGTGTTTATGAATTTTATCTTCCTAAGTAAATTGTTCTTTTTTGTTATATTGATTGATGATTTAAATAATATGAGTTCGCACCAGAATTAATTCATTAAACCCCAAGCTAACGCTCGCTCTCTCATTGTCTTTCTATTGTGTCTCTAATTACGGTGTTTGAAAAGTTAAGATACTATTTATTTTATATAGCTTATATAATATAATTTTATATAGACTAGTATACAGTTTTTAATGTCAAATTTAACACTTAATTAATTTAATAGCAGACTATATTAAGTTCTTATAGTCTATTTCAAGGTTTCCTGGTAGATATTACTGTCAGCGATAAGACCACCATTGTACCCATAGATTTACTTTGTTACGATTTTGGTGTACAATAAAGTTAATTTTATTCTATTTTAATATTCCAAGACCATTATTCCATTTCGTTAACTGTTGTGTTTATTTGTGTGTGAAGATTTGGTTGTTACGTTCGTTGAACATGATTACTTCACTGTCACAACCACGCACTCTTCAAAATATTCATTGATTAAGGCACCTTGCAGCAGCAAGCTAAGTGCATTCACCTATTAAAGCATTACAATTCTGACGCCTTGCCAACTCTTCACAGATTTTGTCAGAGTTAAAACTAACGCTATCTCAAGAATTATTTTCTACCCTGAAATTTTTGAACACAAAAGATTAACGACTTGTTTTCTTGAACCACTAAGAAGACAAATAGCTCTACAGCATTAAATACATTAGCAATGGTTAACCAAGCATGACTTTCAAGTAATTTATAAACAAGCTAAGTGATTTCTTTATCAAAATATAGTAATATGGCTTTTAAAAATAAATTTTGCTACTCGTCTTGTTAAAAGTTGATATTTTTAGTATAAACTTTTAGATTTTGCCGTAACATTTGAACTGAACAATATGAGCGAACAGGAATCAGTCAAACCAGTTCTTGGAAATGATTTAGTAGTCAATTATACATTCTCGGTCTTAGTTAGTTCTTATTGTCCATCTATCATACTTGTTTTAGACCGCTCTTAGTCATCCTGCACCTCATGTCATATCTGGAATGAAATATAAATATTAATAACGAATATTATTTTGTTGCGATTTTTTTTAAGATCAAAGCAAGGAGGAGGATTTTATTCATGGATGTGTATATAGCTTAGAGTGGTTTCAACAATCATATAGCCAATGCCAGGTACGCTGTTAATCCACAACAAAAAAAGGGCTTCAAATAGCATCGAGATTTTTCCTTATGTAGCAAAATTTCTGCTATACGATTTTATTTCCGCCTCATTTGATGTCACGGATTGGTGAACCTCTCGTAATAACTAAGTTACATCACTCTTGTTGCCAATATCGATAGGGATATTGGATTCTCGTTTCGGCTATATATCGAATCATATTGAATTTTCAGGTTTTTTACTAAGATCTAGGTTTAAAATATAGAAATCGTGTACATTTTAAGACGTATTTCTTAATAATTTACTTTCTTTTTTATTTATGAGTAGGTATATTATTTATTTACGTAGAGGGCTGCGAAACAATTACTTTACATAGTAAATCACGTTTTAACCATCCAGAATTATTTGATACCTTCCACTATACCCGGGGGAAGAACTTGACTATTCTATTCTTAGTTAGGCTACTATGTGGCCAAAATACATTTATGGTAAATATATTATATACAGTACGGTCTTAGTTTCACCATGTCCTCGGGGATTACTATATGCCTCCGGTTATGCAAAGTTGAGTTTATACTATAATCCCTCCGAGCTTCGACATAGTAAAGCCAATCCGTTATTGACACCAGGTACCAACAGCGGTGGTTGCTTAGAACTTTTAATTGGATAATTGGCTATTCCCAGTATCACTTGGGGCTTATTGGCTGATTCTTAATTTTGAATTAGAAAAGTCAATGGTATTTTTGACATAGCATGGGTAGTAGGATGACAGAAGGACGAAAATATGCATCTTTAAGATGAGAGAAAAGGATAGGTTCCCGCATCCCATCCAATAGCAATAGTAGTGTAACGAAAAACATTATATGCAACGGTATAAAAGATTGAGATGATGACTAATAAACAAGTAAGGAAGAATACATATTTTGACGACCTCAAATAGAATAAAATGCAAACAAATGATGATGATGATATGAAATGCCTTGCACATCAAAAAAAGTCAATCATTAAACACAAAAAAGAACATAAAATATAAGGCACTGCTGTAACAGTGTTTTTTTTTTTTTTTTTTTTCGGTGGGAAAATCATCTAATGACAAATCCCGCTCTTGGGCGGAGAGAGAGATAGTGTCAGACTTTTACTGACTAAAAACCCACTCCTGTTCCTTCGTTGCCTTCGTCCCAGGGCCCCGGGTTTCGTTTTCACACTACCCATGGCCCCAGTAGGCTTCGACCCTGCTGGGCCCCTACGATTTGCTGACATCTCCCTGAGGCGCGCGTGGAACAATACGCGCCGTCGACGACTTGGCTCAGTCCGGACGGTTACCGGACGGTCCGACGGCGAGCCACCCATTGCTCGCCGTCCGCAAGCCCGCGCCTACGGTGGCCGGAAATCGGGATCCCGGCGGCGGTAAGGGCGTGAGGACCGTTGCCCCACGCGATCGGCCGCCTTCTTTGCTAGCATTACTGCTTCACAGAAGGAGGCGACCGCCTGCCACTCTTCCTCGCTCCGGACCATGGCCTGTACCAAGGCCCGGCGCGAGAGATCGCCGCCGCCGATCGCCCCCACAAGGACACGGCGTTGCTCTGCCCAAGCGGGGCACACCTCAACCGTGTGCTCCACCGTGTCCTCCGGGCGGTCCACACAGTGGTGACACCCGGGCGTCGCTTCCGCACGAATCCGGTGCAGGAACTTCCCGAACTTACCGTGTTCGGTGAGAACCTGCGTCATGCGAAAGGTGAGGACGCCGTGAGGTCTTTCCAACCACGCCTCAAAGAGGGGACTTACCGCCATAATTGTGGCGTGCTCAGCTGTAACAGTGTAAGAATTGAAACAAAAATAAAAATTACGCAAGCGCAAAATCATCACTCACGAATGTTTATCAAACAATGTCAATGCCACAAAATGAAACGCAAAAAAGGGAAGTTTCAAAGACTATTTAAATCATAATACACGTATCGTATGATTCAGAGCAGTCTTTGTTCGCTTCAATGGCTGACAACACAAAAGGACCGCCAACGTTTGAGCTTTTCTCAACTTTGCCAGTAGAAATCCCTATTGAAATAGTGATTTTGCTAAATTTTTTCAAGTAGAAAAATATGCGGGTATTTTGCTTAGAGTGATTATTGAGGTATTCACTAAAGATTTTAATAGTCTTAGTTAATTTGTGGAATGGAAATTAGGAGGCTTTAGTTGGGAAAGATTTTTTGTTAATTTGTCTGTTATAATTTTTCTTTCAACATAATTTTTTTCAAGGTCTTATCTAAATAATTCTTGTTTGCTATTATATAATATAGAATAATTAGCCTTTTAACTTTCCCACTGCTGGGACTCAGGCCTCCTCTCTAGGAGAGGGAATGTGCCGTAATCCACCACGCGGGCCCAGTGCGGGTTGGTGGATGTCACACGTCTTCGAATTTTTGGTTCTAGGACATGCTGGTTTGCTCACAATGTTTTCCTTCACCGTTTTGAGAGCAGTGGTGATGAAATAAATTACACAAAGTAATGCGCCTGGCTGGGTTTCAACCCGCGACCTACAACCATAAGTCAGAGCCGTTACCACTCGGCTACCACTGCTGTTTGCTATTATTTTTTGTAAAATTTTACGTCTTTTTCTTTTACATAAACCCTATTTATACCTTTTACTTATAATTTTTTAACAACAAACACAAACACATTAGATTTTTCATTCTTTACACCGAAATTGGATTTCTCTTTGTCTACTATGTTGATATTCTTTTTTCGTTTAACTGTTGAACTTAAATTTAATTTTGTGTTCTTGTTATTTATTCAATTGCTCCCAACTATCCCAAGTAGGTATAGTGTCGCATTGTCAACCCTTATCAGCTATATAGGTGTTAAGTTAAGAGAAGACTGCGTACTGGTAAATATTTTTGGAGTTTGTATGTTTAGGTAAAAGCATCTCTTTGGTCGGTTAAAAATAAACGAGTGACCTGATTTGAATGCAGTTGTTTTCTAGCGACAGTCCTTATTATATCCAAATTCAAAAGAATTAATCAACTGTTAAAAAGTAATGGAGGGTGAAAGACATGATTCGTTCTTTGGGTTAAAAATTTAAAACCGAAAAAACTTAAATTAAAAAATGGTTTTTAATTTTTTAATTTAAGTTTCTGTTTATTAAGGTTTTGGCCATTCGTAGCAGTTTCGTTTTTCCACTGTAATAGTTTTAACATGGTTATTTTCATTGCTTTCTCATGAAAATTACCATTTATTAAAGCACCACCATTCCCCTTCTAGATTGTGACTGTTGCTATAGCTGCCATCTGGTACTGTTATGATAAAATGGATCCAGGATTTTTATCACATATTGTAAATACCTGCACTCTGAGTAAATAAATCAAAATTTTATTCTATTCGGCTACACCCAAAATAAAAAAAAGTACCTTTTCGCTTCCACTCTCATTTTAAAACAACTCTTAGGTTTCATCCCTTGCAAAGTAGGCTGAGACACAAAACAGAGTGTATAATGCCAGTGTGCCGAAATACATTACGCAGTCCTAGAACGATGCTTCTACCAATTGTAAAAGCCGTTTGTTTTTCCGACCTTCTGTGCTAAAGGGTCATCTCGAGATCAAATTGAATGTTTTAAGTCGTAATTTGTAGGCAGTAGCCGGCTGGCTAAATTATAGTTTTTGTTAATGGGAAAGTGGGCTCTTGAGAGTGTCTAGTGAGGTAAGTATTTTTGTTTGAGGTAAAAGCTAATATCAGCCGATCTTATTGTGGTTGTGTATAGTGGATTGTGGATCCATGGATTTTAAGGCAACAATTTGCCTGCTCCGGTCTTCTCGTCCGATTATAATTTAGGAGTCGTCAAGGCTAGAGTGAATAGGCACTTAACAAACTAAGCGCCTCCTTTTCTCCAATTCGATTGGTAGATTTTATGGAGAGATTAGCACATTAAACAAACACAATACTTCCACTGTATCATTATTCATCATCATCATCATTTCAGCCGAAAGACATATGCCTGCCCAAAGTGTCGCCACAATGAACGGTCCTGTGCGTCTCGCATTCATCTGATTCCCACAACCTTTACCAGGTCATCGGTCTACTTTGTAGGAGGCCTTCCAACATTGCGTTTTCCGGTACGCGATCGCCACTCCAGAACCTTTTGGCCCTAATGGTCATCTGTTTTGCGAGCAATGTACCCTGCTCATTGCCACTTAAGTTTGGTTCTCCTGCGGATATCTTCATTTCTAATTCGATCACGCAAGGAAACTTCGAGCATAGCCCTTTCAATTGCCCTTTGGGTGACTTTAAGCCTTCTGATGAGGCCCATTGTGAGCTACCACGTTTCGGAGCCATATTTCATCACTGGCAACACGCACTGGTCATATACTTTCGTCTTGAGACACTGTGGTATGTTGGATGAGAAGATACAGCGCAGCTTCCCGAACGCTGCCCAGCCAATCAGTATCATTATTATTAGTGTATATTAGTGCTTTCGGTACTACTCCAAAAACAAGGGCTCGATGGAAAGACTTGTGATGCACGGCCGCGTTGAAAGCAAGAGAGCCCGTAATCTATCCCTGACTCGTTGCATCGACCTTATCACCAAGGCTACGCAGTCCAGTGCACCGCAGTACGGTGTGTGCTTAATGCCAATACCTGTTAGAAATGGAGACACATCGCTCGATATACCGCAGTCTTATCCATGAACTACAGCCACGATCACTGACAAGATAGCCCGACTAAGAAGATAGATATTAATATAGGTTAATCATAAAACAAAATAGAAAGAATACAAAACATAAATTTGAAAACAAGAAGCAAAATGTCACGGGTCATAAATTTTAGCATGCACAGCAGACTCTTGGCGCCTTTTAAAGTCTCGAATGAAATTTCGCTAATTAATTTGTAATTTAGTTAACATAAAGTGTTACTATGAACGCTGGCAATTACTTTTATTAAATGTTCTTGTTAGTTTTCATAACAGTTTGAGTCGACTGAAGTTTTAATACTTAATGTTTTTTAGGGTTCCTTACCTCAAAAGGAAAAAACGGAACCCTTATAGGATCACTTTGTTGTCCGTCCGTCTGTCTATCTGTTTGTCAAGACCCTTTATCTCGAGAACGCGTGGACGTATCGAGTTGAAATTAAAACCATATAGGTACTTAGGTCTGCGGTCCCTTGAAGCTGTGAAAAAAACAAACTTCTAAGTTAACGGAAAAAAAGCTTTGGTCGTTTATGTCGCAAAAAACGTATATTTCGACAACCAAAATTCTACAGTACTTTCCGTTGACCTAAAATCCTGAAATTTTGCATAAAGCAAGGTCTTATAATACAAGTATATAGGAATAAATTTGAAAACAGAAAATTAGTGGCTACGTCACAAAAAAAAAAAATTGCTATTTGGAAAAAACCTTCGAGACTCTAATCAGGAATTGGACTCTTTACATAGGTAAGTTTGTACGGAACCCTCAGGGCACGAGTCCGACTAGCAGTTGCCCAGTTTTTATTTTATTTTATAACGTTTACACTCACTGAAAAAAAAAACCATAATAGATATCACACTAATTTTATCCTAATACTATAAAGGCGAAAATTTTTGAGTGTGTTTGTTACTTCTTCACGCCCAAACGGCTAAACGGATTTAGTTGAAATTTGGCAAATGAGTAGAACATGTCCTCGAAAGGCATATAGAATTTCATTTCTTATCATGGAACTATATGTTTCCTTGTTATAATTATCTACTTTCACGCAGGCGAAGTCACTGGCAGCAGTTAATTTAATTTATAAATGCTATAAAATATATATAGGGTGACTGGTAATTAGTGTACGATACTTAAACACGTGATTGTGCTCATGATAACCAACAACTTTTACTATGGGAACAAACCTGAAATCGCGAAAAAAAATCAGCTGTTCAGTACATTTATCTTTGCCTAATGTACTGAACAGCTGATATTTTTTTCGCGATTTCGGCTTTGCTCCCGTAATAAAAGTAGTTTGTTATCATGAGCACAATCACGTGTTTAAGTATCGTACACTAATTGCCAGTCACCCTATATAGGACGGTTGCCTATATTGTACCAATTAACGAACTTTACAAGCTGTCACAAAAACTATTTAACTTAAGAGGATCGAATCCAAAATGGCAGCGATTGCGTCATGTTAGTAGTACTGCTTTTTAGTGTCACCAATTCAAAATTATATATTATGGTTTGGTATATTTTTGGAGTGGTACAATTTAGGAGCCTGTCCGATTGGGATTGATGGGCAACTCGACCCTACATAGACTGCTGTTAAGGGCTTAATTGAAAGTGGAATTTAATACCTGCCTTTATCGATTTCTTAATCACATATGCATGTTTTAAGCCTTATATTGTATAAAGAATAATTCTACTCAATGACAACAAACATTTTCTTAAAAGTCGAGAAAATATGTCTTTGCGACCGAGGCGGAATTCATCCATGCCGTAGGTGAGGGTATTATAGAGCTGAGTGTTGCAGTAAAAAAATTTCACGTGTATCAAAACGACGTTTTCCAATACACTAATGAAGATATAAATAGGGGTTGACGTGCGACTCGTGAGGTCCCTTAGCACCCATCCTGATACGGGGCTTGATCCAGAAAGCAGTAGGTATTCCTGGACACGGCTCGTAGTGTTAGGAGATGTCTCTCACAGGAGCCCTGACCACCAGTACCTTGAAACCTATTCCCGATATTGGTGGGTAATAAATTGTGGCGGAGGTGAGCTCACGCACTTTTCTGCACTAGTGCAAAAAACAGTAAATTGCGTGCCTAAAAACGGTAAGGATAATAGTGAGTTTTCGAGTAAGTTTATTGTTGAAAATAATAATATATGTTCTTCGATTTAAGATGTCAATACTTCCAGTCTGCTTATTAACGAATGATAAAATACTTCTTTGAGAACCGCAAGTTGATGTAATAGCTTATTTTTAGGAAGACTACGTTTTCCAAACATTTTTTAAATTCCAAGATAAAATCAACTGATTCATCGTTAGAAATGAGCTGAAACATAAATACTCTGCACTAATCCATCTCGAAATTCTAATAATGATTGTAAAATCTACTCATAAAACCTACACTGTAAGGAAAACTGAATCACCCACGTTTTGTATTGTCTGGCCACATTGAATATTGCGTTTTCAGTTCGATATTATTGTACTACTGAGTTATATTAAACTCTTTTGTTGGCCTCATCACAATGGCTCGCAGTGTACATTGCGAATAGTTTGGTTTTTTTTTTTTTTTTGTTGTTTTGTTTTATTTTATACAAGAATAAACCATTCTTGTTAGAATTTTTTTTTCGTTTACTAAATCAGTTAGGTTCTATGGTGAAATTTTGCGTTTTTACTTTATTATTTTATTTTTTGTAATTTTAATGAGTTGTTTTTTGTGTTTTATTTACTAATTAGGAGAGACCAGGTTTCAAGTTGTAGGTCACGTAAAAAACTAAAACTAAGTACTTATGATTTAATTGATTTTTTAACACACTTACTCGAAAAATCGCTCCTACCTCTTTCAGGCACGCCATTTACTGTTTTTCCCATTAGTGCGGAAAAGTGTACCAACGCCACAATTTATTACATTTATAGTATCACACTGGTTGCCAAGCTGCCTTCAGTAGTCGTTGGACAGCTCCGTTTATGTAATTATTCCTAAGTGTATTTGTCATCCATTATGTTCTAAAGCGAAAATTTTACGATTTTTCATTATTGTATTGTAATTTTTTGAGTTTTATGTATTCTACTTTCCATATTAAGAGAGGTTAAAAAAAAACCCTAAAACTAAGTATGGCATAATTGATTTTTGCGCAGCTGTTGAAGAAAAGACAACGATTTACCAAAGTACCAGTCAGTATAAAATAGCAGTCTAAAAGCCTAACCATTTTTCGTGATAATAAATGAGGGAACGTCATCTTCACATCATCTTCACTACATGTTATTCTTGTTGTTGCCTAGCCCCTGGAATCAAAACGAAACACCTTTACATGACGAATATGCTTTAACATCTAGAAAAGATTAGGTGCCACATACATTTACACAAAACATAAATTTTCCTGCATTTCCTATTTCCAAATCACATACAGGCACACACTACAACAAATGGAAAATTTTGACGCATCATCAATCATTGACAACTAAAAACTAGATGCGGTAACAGATGCTTTTAAAACAAATAGGTACGCTCACTAAAGCCTGCTCGAATAGTATTGTTATTCAGTAGACATAAACTCTTAGTGTCACTATCGACAAATATAACAAAATCATAATTATTGTGAAAATATTTGGGAGTGAATATATTGCTTTAAAATTATTTAAAACCTACACTACGTAACAATTTAAGTGCAGTTTTACGAGAATGTGTCTTTATTCTATAAAATGCAGAACTTTTGCAAGAATTATACCTCCGCATCCGTATTTACCATAGCAAGATTTTTAAGCGAAATTGTAAAAATGTTCTTATTTCTTTTTGTACATAAAAGTTTACATTGTTAACAGTACGCTTTTTATCTATTTTTTCATTATTTATTATTTTATTTCGATAATTTATTTAATGTCTATTTCCGTAAATACGGACATGAAAATCTATATGAAATACCGTGAAGTGTTGTTCTAATGCTCTTAAGAAATCTCCCTGCAGAAATAAACACACCATATCCATGTTTCTTTCTCTTCACTCTTCTTATCTCCACTTTACTTTGTTATTCAAAAAAAGAATATTTATGATCGGACATTTAAAGGGAAGGGTTATATTTTCACGATTACAATCGTAAACCTTATGAATACGGGGTTACGGTAGATTTTTCATGCTCAATTTAACACGTCTTATAGCTGTTCTCAGAACATTACACTCGTTATTTATTATGTTTGTAATGTTCAGGATTTCTGTGGTTCTTTTAATACTTTTTTGTAGTTTTGTAAATCAACATTTGTTTGCTAAAATAACTTAAATATTTCGGTAGTAAGAAGCATGCACAATTCCCGTATCTACCTTAATAGAGGTCGCATATATGTACCACTGCCAAATGAATGTCAAATATTAGTATGGTTACGGATTTGTTTTACATTTCGAGTACTTGTGTCACTTGTGTGTATAAATAAAGTCACTTTTATCTCCATGAAAAGTCCCATTTATATCCATTATACCTAAAACTAAGCGCTACTTTTTGATGGCACTCAAAATAATTAGCATTAGCATTATCGGCCTTGTAATGTACCCACTGCTAGGACTCAGGCCTAGAGAGAACTCTAGGCGAGGGAATGGGCCATAATCCACTACGCGGGCCCAGTGCAAATTGATGAACTCAAAGTGATTAAAAAAAAATTAAACATACATTAACAAGCGCTCTAATTTTTCCATTTGATTTCCTTTAACAGTTTTAATTGATAGTTCATATCATATGCTCAATCAATAAATCATAATAAGCTTCTAATACTAACTGACTGACTCCAAGAGTGCTTTACATCATGTGGGTCGTTGTACCTCGACATTTCGAGGAACACCAATAGCATACACAATAATTAACCAGATTCTGGAACATCAACAGAATTCTAAATCAGTAATACTGCAGTGGATTCTGTCACACATGGGATTCATGGCAATGAAATTGTAGATTCGATGACAAAGCGAGCCTGTGTTGAAGAATACCTTAAACACAGGCTCGCTTTGCCACCAAATTATTTAAATATAGTACCATTTATCTCAGATGACTTTTATCTGATTAAAAAATATTGTCATAAATTGTGGAAGGAATTTCAGGTCGCTGTCGCCAATTGCCTCCACGAGGACACGGCGGTGCTCCGCCCAAGCGGGGCACACCTCCACCGTATGCTCCACCGTGTCCTCTGGGTGGATCGCACAATGATGACACCCTGGCGTTGCTTCCGCCTGAATCCGATGCAGGAACCTCCCGAACTTGCCATGTCCGGTGAGGACCTGCGTCATGCGGAAGGTGAGGACGCCGTGTTGCCGCTCTAGCCATTCCTCAAAGAGGGGATTTACCCCCATAATTGTAGCGTGCCCATGGTATACCTAACCCACAGTGTGTAGAAGGATTGGCAATACGATTTAAACAGTGTTATTTTTACTTCCTTACTACAATGCGCAAACCGGTGTATCAACATATTAGCCCGGCCCGCCAACGTCCTGCGCTCACGATCTATATCCACTTCGTCTCTAAGGTCCCCGGTAAGAAAGTATCCTAGGTATTTAAACTAGTGTACTCTACAAAGAGGTAACCCATTATTTATAACCGGGTTGGATGACACCTTCTTCCCAAACACCAAGTAGACACTCTTCTTAACATTGTACACAATATATGAATTATATAACAATCATTTAAAATAATTTAACATTCAAAATTTGGCTATGATGGAGCGATATAGTCAATATTGTGACAAAGCTCCTTAATAAAGATTTAAGAAAATGTATCAAACATTTTAATTACCTATGTAAAATCTACCAAAACTTCTCAGGGGCCCAGCAGGGTCGAAGCCTACTGGGGCCATGGGTAGTGTTAAAACGTAACCCGGGGCCCTGGGTCGAAGGCAATGAAGGAACAGGAGTGGGTTTTTAGTCAGTAAAAGTCTGACACTATCTCCCGCCCCGCCCAAGAGCGTGATTTGTCATTAGAGGAAGAAAAAAACATAATCTCACATTCATTATAGAACATCTATTCTACATACATTTTGAAAGTCTTCGTGGCCGATTTTCTCAGTAATGGCAACTTAAATAAAACTAGAAACAGGTTTTATCATGTCTTTGTACTTATTTTTACGTGACGTTTCCTTATAAAGACTCTTTGTGAACGTGAAGTCAGCTAGTATTAGATTTGCTATGCATTTTTCTTGGAACGTACTCTTTCTTATTAAGTAAGGATGTTCTTTTGTAAGTTTGCATGTTTCATAAATTGTCGCCGTATACTTTAAACATATACAGTACCTATTTTGTATTTGTATTTTCGGGCTGGTGTCCGCAACTCCACAACTAAAGCGCGTATTTTGCGTACGGGTGGGACAAATGCGTCATTCGATCCACTCTAGCTCCTCCAGGAAGGCAAGCAGCGCAGCGGCAAACTGGGCAGCTTAGAAGCAGATGTGCTGCTGTCTCGTCCTCCTCCATGCAGGCTCTGCACAGTGGGCTGTCTGTAACTCCTATGACAGAGAGGTGCTCATTGAAGGTCCCGTGGCCAGATGTTACGGCCGTCACTTTACGCAACTGAGGATGGATAAATCTTGGAAGATGGATAAATCTTGGAGTACTGTATATATTGTACTCCAAGATTTATGTTTGTATTTTGTTTTGTGTTCATGTTTCTTTGATCTAATGTTATGGTAACTGGCCAGTGACATCTGTTTTGATATGTTTATTTTTGACCGATTTCAAAATACGGAATATGTTCTCAATTTTTGTTTTAATTTTATTTTTATCTGTACTCCATCGTTTATAAAACCGTTTTGAAAAATATAGATAGTGTAGATTTATACTCTTTACTGTTCACCAAAAATAAAATTACAATAGGAACTTAAAATTAATAGGTGTAATTATGTTTTATTTTAGACAATATACTTCCAGATTGGTCCTATTTTTATCAATAGGTACTCATTTTTGATGATCAGATACAACCATGAGGTATTGAGGGAATTCCATAAATATTACAACCACACATATATTATTCGTATTATAAATCCTCTTATTTACCATTTATGTACAACAAAATTATTCTAGAAATGGTGCCTTGTTATGTTGCTAAAATATATTGGGCTATGCATAATATCCTAATTACCCTTATTTTGTGTTGTTTTTGTTTCGATAATATTGAAACCAAAATCACTATTGAATGTTTGTTTCAATATTTAGGCTGTGAAACAATGTTTTGATATTTATTGAAAATTCATGTATTATTATTAATTGGATAGGAAAACTAAATCTTAATGTGGTTCCAAGCGAATTATAAATTGAACAAACGATTATTGAAATGATTTACATTTTTTTCCCCTTTTTCGCGTCTTTAGCTCAAATCTGTGATCATCTTTCTACTATCGGACAACCCGACGTACGACGTACCCTTACATTGTTAACATGTCTACAGTTCGGACTAAGCGTTTCACCTCATCGTCTTACCGCGTACATCGAAGGACTAGAACTATTTGCCTGCTGCGATCTTCCCATCTGATTATAATTTAGGTGTCTTTAAAGCTAGAGTAAATAGGCTCTTAACCTTTTGACGTGCGTAATTAGAGACACAATAGTAAGACAATGGCTTGCGGGCGCCGGCTACCGCCTGAGCGTTAATGAATTAATAAACTACTGTACATCAGGCGGGACTGCAGTCAATTACTAGTTTATATTATTATGCTAAACCAGACATGCCCCAGTCGCCTCCTTCTTCGAAGCAGTAATGCTAGCAAAGGAGGCGGCCGCACGTGCACGTGTGAGGGCGCGGTCCTTACGCCCCAGCCGCCGGGATTCCGATCCCGATTTCCGGCCACCGTAGGCGCGGGCTTGCGGACGGCGAGCAATGGGTAGCTCGCCATCCGACCGTCCGGTAACCGTCCGAACCGAGCCCAAGTCGTCGACGGCGCGTACTGTTCCATGCGCGCCTGAAGGAGATGTCGGCAACTGTAGGGGCCCCAGCAGGGTCGAAGCCTACTGGGGCCAAGGGTCTGATTCTGAAAGAAAGACTTGGCCCTGGTACGAAAGGCAACGAAGGAACAGGAGTAGGTTTTTAGTCAGTAAAAGTCTGACACTATCTCCCGCTCCGCCCAAGAGCGAGGGATGTCATAAGATGATTTTCCCACCGAAAAAAAAAAGACATGCCTAAGTCGGTAACTTGCCCCACTTGTAAAGCTAAGACGTATATTTTACAATTTGGTGCTTATTTGAGCCAATCTGGTTAATTTATAAGCATGACGGCGCTGTAAACTACACAATGCAAGTTTAACTTGCGTTGTATAGGTTCCATAATTTAAATGCGTGTCTTATTTTTGCAAGTGGGGCATGTACGTACGCCTGGTTCACCTTATAAAAAAAGTCCTCTTTTTATAAATGTAACAATAACAAGCCAATAAAGACTCCAACCTCAATAATATTGAAAGTTAATATTTCAAATCTAGATACCAATATTGAATTAAGGGCACTGATATTCTATTTAATCCTTGGATCAGAACTGAAGCCCAGTCAAAAGTATTCATTACGTAAATGGAATTGCCATTTTTTTTCCTCTGTATTTCGTTGCTCTTTCGGGCGAAATGTTTTGTTCAAAAATCCTTTTTCGCGTTAAAGCATGTTTGGACTGATGGTGATTTTGCATTTTGTTGAAATAATATTGACATCATCATCATTTGCTCCCTTTTCCTTTACTTTATATGAATGAATAGATATATATATATGATTGGTAGGCTCATGAGTTGAGTGCATCTAACAAAATGTTATACATAAAAAGTTTTTTTTTTGGTTTTATAAACAACACAGTAATCTTATTGTTGGTAAAAAGAAATACATGATACAAATACAAAATGGTCAATATTTCATATAATATAATTATGTATGACTGTGTATTTTAACTATAAATATTTACCTGGTTTTCTAAATACTATTTGTTTTTTTTATACACCTGACATTTTGTCTCTCCACTACTCTTGGTTGATTAGTGTACTCTTTAAAAAATGCATTTGTGTTAACACAGTTGTTGGGTAACACTATACCACGTTGGGCTGGTAGCTGAACCCAATGTTGGTTATGAAGTTGATGGAACTTCAAACTCATAATAAACACCAATTATCTTCCAAATACATTCAAATATATTTTATTTATTTGTAAGTAGGTACATCATACAATTTAGTGACTTTTATGTATTGTACGACTCAAATGAGAATAGGACTGACTTAGCGCCATGTCGTGACGTCATAACTGTCAAATTGAAGCAGTTAGGTAGGGTGAGCAAAACAAGATATTTTTAAAGTAAATTTATTTAAGAATCATGAAGGAAAAAAGTTCGATTCCGCTCATCTCTGCATCACCGTGTAAAGTGTCCGAGTAATGGCGAATGGAAGAAGGCGAATTGTTGGAAACAATGAAAATAAGTAGTATTTTTTAACTCATTATGACTTAAATAACATATTTAGTTAATTTAGATTTGTAATAACGTTTTTTCTTCACTAAGATTTAACTAAGAATCTGTTAAAAAAAAGTAAAAAGAAACCATTATTGACACCCAAATACGTTGTCTTTGCAAACCGTACTTTTCAAGTAACATTTGACAGACAGAGGTCATTGATATTCCTATTCTTATTTGAGTCGCATCGTATGTTTCTCACTGCTCTGTTCTCTACTAATTACTTTGACAGAACTCTTGAATTAAGATTAAACTCTCTAAGCGAGATTGCATATGTGTATGAACATTTAGTTTTAGTAATTCTATCTTGCTCGGAGTTTCCTTGCGTGATCGAATCAGAAATGAAGATATCCGCAGGAGAACCAAGGTTGCCGACATAGCGCGAAGAATCGCCAAACTAAAGTGGCAATGGGCAGGGCACATTGCTCGCAGAACGGATGGCCGTTGGGGCCGAAAGGTTCTGGAGTGGCGACCGCGTACCGGAAGACGCAGTGTCGGAAGGCCCCCTACAAGGTGGACCGATGACCTGGTGAAGGTTGCGGGAATCCGATGGATGCGAGACGCACAGGATCGTTCGCTGTGGCGACGTTTGGGGGAGGCCTATGTCCAGCAGTGGACGTCTATCGGATGAATTCTATCTTCCGACGGTGGGTTGGTTTGGTTGTGTGTGTAAATTTAGGAGCACATTGATTCTGTGTACGTAAGCTATATTTGCTTACGCATACTGAAAAACCAGTGTATGTGAATCTTTAACTCAGATCGCCTTAGCTTTAGTATTAGTATTCATCATCATCATCATCATAATTTCAGCCGATAGACGTCCACTGTTGGACATAGGCCTCCCCCAAGTATCGCTACAATGAACGGTCCTGTGCGTCTCGCATCCATCGGATTCTCGGATTCCCGAAAGGTTCTGGGTGGCGACAGCGTACCGGAAGGCGCAGCGTTGGAAGGCTTCCTACAAGGTGGACCGATGACCTGGTAAAGGTTGCATCAGTATTATCAGCCTTATAACGTTCCCACTGCTGGAACTTAGACCTCTTCTCTAGGAGAGGAAATAGGCAATAATCCACCACGCAGGCTCATTGCGGATTGGTGGATGTCACATGACAACCCGCCTTAGTGAGATAGAACAACTACACTAGTTTTAATAAGTATTATCCATCGAAAGCAGAGAGTATGGAATTTCCGCGCTCGCAGTAACAACAGAAACTATTCATTCATAATCACGCCATATCCATTTACACGTACCTAGTTGTATAATGTGAATATTTAATTATCATCGATTTATTAGTAAGTAAAAGAGTTTAACAATTGAAACGCCCAAACGACCATCTATTTTACTAGCTATGTGCACTTAAATTTGGCGATTCTTAGGTTTATGTCGGCGATCTTGGTTCTCCTGTGGATATCCTCATTCCTGATGCGATCACGCAAGGAATCTTCGAGCACAGCCCTTTCCATTGCCCTTTGGGTGACTTTAGGCCTTCTGATGAGTTATTGCTTTAAATTTATAGAATGAGATAAGTAGCAGAATATAATAATAATATTGATATTCCACAACGATTACACAACGCCATCTAATACCAAACTAAGCAGAGCTTGTGCTATGAGTACTAGATAACTGATAAACATACTTATATATTTCTAAATACATACATAATATAGATAAATTACACCCAGACACAGAACAAATGATTGTGGTCATCACACAAACATTTGTCCTGGGTGGGAATCGAACCCACAACCTCCGGCTGCTAAGTCAGGGCCACTAACCACTAGGCCAACAGGCCAGTCAATATGATAAGATTATTGAACTATTATTCAAAATATACTACGACAGCATAAACTGATTCTAGAGCGTTCCAAATACCTGTTATCGGTTGCAGTATTCAAACCACACCAAATAAAAAACCCACGAAAGCAAAAATAGATTAAAACCGCAATTTTGATGACCAACATTTAAAAAACAGTTACGAGCATAAATCAAACAGACTCGATTTATTAAATCGGACATCGTCCAACGCAGCGTAAAAGTTTTAGCGACAAATAAACCATTTGAAAACTAAAATAAACTGTTTTTAGTCTGAAAACTGTTCAGTGTCGGGCACTACTATTGATTGGAATGTACCCACTAGCGCTGTCAAATGTCCCGGGCTTCTCTCCGGGGTTTCACCCCTTACGGGATTCTAAATCCCGCATTTGCAGACATTTAGAATCTCATTGATAGTTGTTCTTGTCGGAAACTGAATTATTTGGATAGAACGTCTATCAGCTGTCTGAATTAATGACTCTGGATTGTTAGCTCTTAATAAATTTATCTCTCTCGTATTTACTGTATTTATATTTTATTACTAGCTGTGCCCCGCGGTTTCACCCGCGTTTTTCTCGTTTCCATGGAAATACCGAGATAAATATAGCCTCCCTCAATAAATGGACTATTGAATATTTAAACAGTTTTCATATCAGATCAGTATTTCCCGAGATTATATTTTATTATTTTATACTTTTCATGTTCTAAACCTATTTAGTTCTTTATAAACCCTAATGATTAACATCATGATCATTTTAACACCGAATACAGCCAGTAAATAATCAGTTTATTTGGAAACATGGTGGACATTATACCCAGACGCAACGTTTTGGGAACACAGTTATTGTGCGTACAGCTAAGGAGTGGAATATTTCCTGATAACTACAACCTAGGGGTCTTTAAGTTACAGATATGGAGTTGAATTACCTGCCGGAGCCTGTATTTATAACTTAGGGGTCTTTAACTCAAGAATGAATCGACAACTTCTAGGCTCGCTTGCTCTATTGACGACCAGATCATCGCTTACCATCAGGTTTTTTAATTTTTTTTTAGATGGGAAAATCATCTTATGACAAATCCCGCTCTTGGGCGGGGCGGGAGATAGTGTCAGATTTTACTGACTAAAAACCCACTCCTGTTCCTTCGTTGCTTTCGTCCCAGGGCCGTAAGGTATTGGTGCGAGCCTATTAATAATAATAAAAACAAACATTATCCTCTACCATGAATAATCAAATTGTAGTTGTAGAATTAAAAAAAAAAACTTTCTATTCTATAAATTACATTCTTAACAATCTCGTTTATAGAATTGAATCAAGCTCTGGCACTGTCGGTTGAGAAGGACTTTATATAAAAGCTCCTACATACGAAATGAACTCCTCTCACAAAGGAATCTGGACATGTGAAAGAATACCACGTTTATGAAGACTCTCAATTGAATATTGGATGCAGTGGAATTATTTAAAAGGAATCTGTGAGAGCATTCAATTGGATTACGCTGGAAAATAAAAGTGAGGATTGAAATGTGAGCTCAATAGATTAAGAATGGTATTGTTTGTTATCTTTGGACACAATGGAATTGTACAAAAAAGTGGTACCACTATGACTATTTTTGTCACCAACATGTATTATTTGATGACTTTCATACCGAAAGTTTGTTTGTTGATATTTCTTCACACTTGAACGGCTGTACAGATTTGGATGTTTCTTTTTTTTTTGGTGTACAGGTAGATAATATCCTATAGCACATAGAATCCCGGGAATATGTTCTATTGAGACAATTTTATACTTTCACGCGGGCGGTGCCACTGGTAACAGCTAGTTTATCTAGACAATTCGTCTTTCAAATTGTTGTAATCTCTATAAGCGATGGTTTTGTCGTTCTATCTTAAAGCTTATAGTATTCCCTATTTTTTTACTTTTTTTATGGGTTCCCCTAGAGGCTACACTAGGGACATCAATCATCATGCCCCATGTGTGTGTCTGCGCCATACCCCTTTTTTGAATATGGTAACATCTAACTACAGTTAAACAGTTATGGATTTTGTTCTTTGAAAATACCAAGTAATAAAATTGTTTAAAAGTTCTATACACTTGTTTTAACTCCATTTTTACTTCAGAACTACAGAGAAGTGCACATATGTATCTTCTAAACTAATAAAAAGACCAAGTTGCATGAAGATGCGGGCAGTAGCGGTAGAAAATGAAACATAATTTTTCTCAAATACGAAAAAAAACTTTGTACCACCTCAAGCACTTACTTAATTTAAGTTGAAAAACTCGTAATAACTTTTATACAAGAAGCGTGGCCGAAAACAAAAAAGCTTCTATTTAGAAATAGAAAAAAAAGTGTTTTTTTTTTCTTTTTTCGTTTAATGTTAGAAATAATAATAATATATTTATTAAGAATTATTATTAAGTTCTCTTAATGATTTGATATTTTTCATAGTATTTATTAGTTTATAATTTTAGCATATAGTATATATGTATTTTATTTTATTACAAATAACGATTGTGTGAACAGTGATATGAAAGAAAAGGAAGTTAGTGATAGCATGACGGTTGACAGGATAGAATGGAAGAAAAAAACATGTTGTGCCGACCCCAAATAAGATGGGACAAGGGCAGGAAGATGATGATTTTATTATAAATAACATATTTTTTTGCCTAAGGCATTAAGTCCGCCTTTGTACCTTTATGTTGCATGAAGTTTTAATAAATAAATAAATAAATATTTTTTTAATTTATTTTTTCTGTTTGAAGTATCTGTTATTATTTCGTTTATTGTGCAAGCCTACCACAGTGTTGTTTTTTTTAACCCAAAGGTTGACTGGTAGAGAATGCTTTGTTGCATTAAGTCCGCCTATGTACCACTACTGTATATGAAGTTTAAATAAATAATATATTTATTCGTTTCTCTCATAAAGGTACAAAGGTTGATAGTAACTAATAATTATTTTGTAACAGTCAATCCTTTGTGAGAGCTGGAGTCTATACTGGGTACAGAACCTGTGTGACAGAACTCCAGGCTCACACCTTCAAAATTACAATTCTAATTGCACTTACGTACTACTGATATTAATGGAGTTGAATGTTGCGAGGAGAAAACATGAGTACAAATAAAATAATTCTAAAACAAAATTAAAAATAGGGTGCGATTGTGTCCGTGAGTGCAATATAAGTACTCATGCTCCAACGTCCGAAAAGGGACGAGGGCTAAGCATGTACTTATTCGGAAGTGTATGCGTGTATGTGTGTCTGTGTGTATGTTTGTGTGTGTATGTCTGTGTGTGTGTAAGGTAAAGGGAAGCGCTACCTATGGGTAAATGAGAAAAATTTCACTAATAAATAGTACTAATATTTTTTTCCGTATCAGCATAATCTAACTGAAAGAGCCAGTTCGTAATTGCTTTTTTACAGTTTGATTTGCGCATATGCTAAATAATATTTTTTTAAGGTAATTTTTTTTTGGCAATGACTACTTTCTGCCCATATGGCCCCCTTGTAACTCATTAATATTGTGTCTATTAACTTCTCCATCTTTGTTTTAATATATCCATTATTTTTAACACATTGCTTTTGAAAATTTTTTATATTATTTAGACCTCGACCACCTTAAATTCGTTACTAATTTATTTTGTTAACATCTCATTTATTGGTAGTTGTAATTATTTATTATTTTATCTTGTTTTTTTTATATAGCCTCTTTTTTATAATGTGAATGAACGCTGTAGACTCCAAATTCTTAGATTATTTCCAATTACGATTCACTTTTTTATTATGATTTTTTATTGTGCACGACAGTATAGACCAGTCAATATTGTACCCAAAAGGGAAACCAAATAATGTGAAACAAATAATTTATTTTTATTTTTATGTAAGCTCACAATTTATGTTTACTCTTGGATGTAAAAGTCGAATTATATTAGTTTTGTTGGCTACCATGTTATCCAGTGATTATAATAAAATACTCTCTAGCTGGCTAAATTCATATCTTACGTGTCGCCTCGTCGTATATACCGCGTACGTCGAAGGACTGGAACAATTTGCCTGCTGCGGTCTTCCCGTCCGATTAAAACTTAGGTGTCTTCAAGGCTAGAGTGAATAGGCTCTTAATAAACTAGTGCGCCTCACCATCAACGATTGCTTCACTGCTTACCATTAGGTGAGATCGCAGTTAAGCACTAGTTTATATAATTTAAAAAATAGGTGCATGAAGATAAGGGCAGTAGCGGTAGAAAATAAAGCATAACTTTTCAGAAATACGGAAAAAACATTGTACCACGTATATTAAATACCTACTTACTTAATTCAAGTGGAAAAACTCGTAACAACTTTTACAAGGAACATGGCCGAAAACGAAAACTTCTATTTAGATTATTGGTGGATATCAGAAAAAAAAAATGTTTGATGTTAAACTCACAAATTATGTTTACTCTCTGATGTAAAAGTTGAATTATATTAGTTTTGTTGGCTTCCATGTTACCCAGTGATTTTAATAAAATACTGTGTAGCTGGCTAAATCCATATCTTGATCAAGAAGCTTATTTATATTCTGTACGTTATTCTAATGTTTATTTGGGATATCTGATACTGAAAATTTAAATTAAGGTTCGTGTCGATTACAGTTAGTGTACTTCTTTAGAAAATCGATAGGCGACCCGATATGCTTTTAATCAAATCGAGATGACTTATGGCTGCCAATTTCTGATCTATCGATTTTTCGCATGATATTATTTCATTAGTAGAATAAGGTATGAATGATGACAGTTTTGTGCTATCAGAGGACATTCCTAAGAATTAATTATTACATTATATTAAGGCTTTTTTATTAAAAAATAACTTTACAATCAATTCCGTTTTACTTTTTATTACATTTTCTTTAAGGAACGCTATAGTAACGTACATATCTTTCTAAACAACATAATTCTTCTGTACGAGTGTTTGTTACCTAGTTCCTCCTAAACGGCTTGACTGATTTGGATGATTTTTTCCGTGTATATTTGATGGTTGGATGGTTTGGAAATGTAATTGGACCCGCTGCAATCGGCTTTTCATTTTTTTTGAACGTTTGCCCCGCACGGTCCCCCAGTATATGCGTTTTAGGTGTGCACCAATACAATTTACTTGCCTCTAGGAGTATATGTACCTGTTTCTTTTTCAATGTACCTCTGTACTTTTGAAGAAATATGTAAAAAAGGGGGGCCGTGCCAGCCAAACTTTTTCAGCATGGCCCCTGTGTAACTTGAAAAATAATAACGCGTCCTGGAGTACCTAGAGGCGAGTATATTGCATTGGTGCACATCTAAAACGCAGATTCTGGGGGGTTGTGCGGGGCAAACGTTTATTTTTTTTGGGACAAAATGCCAGCTTTCATGCAGAACAATGTCTGTTGGGACCGCTAGTACATATATATATACAGGTACTTAAGTGTGTTACAAATGCACTTACCAATCTCTAAATCTAGTTGGAGTCATTCCAAGGTTTTAAAACAACTACCTCCTGTGTATGTATTGTAGAAATGTTTATTTTGTTTCTTAAATTATTTAGTTTTGTGAATATAGTGACTATCTAAGTACATATTTTTAGGCACTAGATAGATAAATATATAAACAAAATAGATGTCAGGGTAAAATCTAACAAGAGGTAATGATGCGGTAGATAAAGTCTGTGCAGAATCTGAGTTTCCTGATTGCTACAACTTTAAATCAAGAGTGAATAAGATACTTCTAAGTGAGCGTACTACTTAACATTTTAAGCGTCGCATCTAAGTAAGCTTAGGTACTTATTTATCATCGCTTATTATCAGGTGAGTACGTGTATAGTGGTCAAATGCGAGATATAAATAAAAAATATTATACAAAATATTATTTTATTTCAAACCTCGTAATTGCCAATGTAACTGATGACTTTTCTTTTAAATGGTATAAATTAGTGCTTGCGATCCCACCTAATAGTAAGCAGTGATGGAATCGTTGATGATCAAGCACACTGTTTTATTAAGAGCCTGTTCACTCTTATAGCCTTGAAGACACCTAAGTCTATATATATAAAAGCAAAATACCACTCACTGATTAATCACGAAATCTCAGAAACTATAACACCTACAAACTTAAAATTTGGCACGTAGGTTCCTTAAAGGGTGTAGACAACCGCTAAGGACGGATTTTACGAAACTTCACCCCTAAGAAACTAGTTGCCAATATAACAGAGGACTTTTTATTAAATGGTATAAATTAGTGCTTGCGATGCCGCCTAATAGTAAGCAGTGATGCAATCGTTGATGGTGAAGCACACTGTTTTACTCAGAGTCAATTTTAAGCCTAAATTATGTATAATTGGACGGGAAGACCGTAACAGGCAAATTGTTCTTCAAATTGCAAAGTTATTATTTATTTCATTCAACTAAACCGTATGCAGCAAAAAATGTATAAATTTAAAACGGCAAAAGTTTTTCTTTTAACCTTGGCTAAGAAAAATGTCAAACTTTCCACAAAATATTTTTCGAATTAAACAGGTAAGTCTACCAGTTTCTTCTACAATTTCAGTCCCAATTTATTTCTCAAAATTTTTACGTCTCAGCTATTTTAAAAGGAAGAAAATTATAAAGCCATCGAGTTTCAATTTAAGTGCCATTGGGTTTGGAACCGTCGCAGCCTTTGCGCTCTTGACTTTCAACTCGAACTAAAAGTTTAAACATGGACGCACTTGGGCTATCACTGTTTACTCTCCAAGTCTAGTGGTTACGGTCGAAAATGTGCGCGGGATGTTTTGGTTTCAATAAAATTGTGTGTTACGAATGATCGTTTTTTTTTATGTCGCGTTTGGCCACTATCTCACCTGATAGTAACCAATGATGTGACTGACGATGGAGCACGCTTGCCTAGAAATAACCTATTCACTCTTGACTCAAAGACCCCTAGGTTGTGTCTAAAAGGAAACATAGACTCCAGCAGGGAATTTCACTTCTTTACTGTACGCATAATGAAATCGTTTTTTTTTTCAGTAAGAAAACTAGGTTTGAGGTAAAAGTTTCAGTAACATTAACTAAGTACCTTGCCTTTTCCTAAGTATGTTGGGATCGGTTCTTAGTCATTCAGTGCGCGAGTCCGACTCGCACTTACCCAGTTTTTTTATTGAAGTAGGAATACATCAAATAATTTCTCACTCAGTGACTCTTTGCATTTCAAGGCCACGATAACACTTCAAACAATTCTGCAGCCTTCGAACTTCAAACCCTTATATTAGAAAATTCTGGCGTCGAAAATTGACTGACAAAACAGTTTGTTCAAAATATTATTTCTTAATTGGTCAACTCCATGAACCCGAGCAATTTGAAACCGACTAGGAAGTTCGAGCTTAACCAAGTGGACGATTTAACAAAGCCAATTTGATAATCAAATTGCTAACCGAACTCACTCAAATCAAATCATATGATTGAGTTAAACAAATTCTTGTTCGCTAATTGAATTATAGTTCAAGCCAATCATAAAACTTTAAAAGGATAGAAATTGTGAAATCTCGGAAAAAGTATCTGGAATACTTTAGACAAATGGATACCCATTTGAATGAGGTACTCCAGTTATTTTTACAGTTATCCGTTTTGTGGAAAATCCCTTTAGTTTCAATGTTTAATCTTAGGATCTCATTAGAAATACTTTATTATATTAAGCTGTTGATCCCCGCATTAACGCCGGCGTTCACGCGCCATTGTCTTACTATTGTGTCTCTAATTACGCACTCAAAAGGTTAATATTATAGAAACGAAAGTTTGCATATATGAGTGTGTATGTTTTTTCCGTTTTTACACTCAAAGTACACGCTGTTTAAAAAAGACAAATGCAAAATAGAAAACAGTTTTTATAACATTCTGTACTTTTTTTTTTAATCTTGATAGGTTCGCGCTTGACCGCTATCTCACCTGATGGAAAGCGACGATGCGGTCGACAATGGAGCGCGCTTACCTAGAAGTAACCTATTCACTCTTGACTTAAAAATTCCCGGGTTGTAGCCATCAGGAAACAGATTCCGGCAAGGAATTCCCCTTCTTAGCTGTATGCATAATGAATGTGTTCCCAAAACGTTTCGTGCGTATAGGTGAGATGTCCACCATGAACCGGTGGCGCATTGCCGTACGCCTGGTGGTCTGATGATGGAACGGGCTAGGTGGAATTAGGTTATGCAATTCCGACGCACACTCTCCGAAATGCAACCGGTAGAAAACCGACAGGCTAGCAACTCGGCGTCGATGCTCAAGCCTTTGAAGCCTCAACTCAACGAGTGCATCATTGCCAATGATCCTCCTGGCTCGCCTCTCAATTTCCATCCTAATCACTCCGTAATATAATTATCTAAATTATTAAGGTTTTTTAAATATAAAGTCATACATCAGGGCATAATTAGACATTTATATTCGTTTATTCACCTACAAAATTAGTATCGCTTGTATAAATAAAACACGAAATCACTTAAATTTTAGATATTACCAGGGTAAGATACAGGAAAAAGTTACTCTATAATATCGAAACCTAGATTTTATTGATTAGGTTATTCATAAATTGTCATTTTTTAACATTCGACTGTTAGTTTAGTTCACAAAAAAAAAACAATCTCAAATCGTCGTATCCTGCGAATAGTGCCCTAACGAACATAGGGGGCTTTCTTTTTTTATTGCATAATCCAATTCTGCTCGTCATACCACATATATTATAACCAGTTCAACAAAACAATTAAAAACGGTACAAATTATCAAATAATTAGGTTTAAGCCACAATTTTAAGCACTACGTTTTCATCGAAGAAAAAAAGCTACAATCGCCGTCATGCCCTATTTCTTCGCGAGTAGTGGGGGTGCGCGGGCGCGGCGAGAGCGTACTAGCGCCGCTCGGCCACTAGTCGGCGGAACGCGTTTTGTTAAATTGTAGTATTGAATAAGTTCAAATATCATAACATCAACGAAATTGTACTTAATTAAGTCATTCCATAATGTGAAGTAGTGTTGGACTTGAGCAATAAGTTACATTATGCATTTTATCTGCGGAAGAATAAAAGACAAAAACAATTTGAAACATAGAAAAAAGACACAAACGTAATTAGGGCTTCGTCTCGCAATATAGCCATTCCATAGAACACGGCCACAATCACCATTATGGTTTTTTTCTATGTACCCAATATTGAAATTGATTAACACAACTGAGAATAAGGATTTAAGGGACAAAATGCGTTTAAAATATAAAGATAATTTATTTAAAATAATCCTAGCCGAATCTTAAGATATCAATACACATTATATGAAATCACTAATACATATTTTATAATATTTCATTTAATTAAACACAAAAAAGTGTCTCCTGAAAAGTTGCAGTTACGCCTCCATTCGTAGGATACGACGAAATAAGAAGATGAAAATGTTAATTTCAGTCTATAGAGAGCAAGCTTCGTTAGTCCACCAGACTATTATAAAATTCAATTTATTTACTAAAAAAATGGGCCTAAAATATAGGCGTGAACTACAGTCCTGTGGTTATTGAAATTAATAAGCCTGGGGTAACCACAGCACTGAGACGCTATTGCTAGAGACAGAATATTCAAAAAATTCATAGAAACTTATCGTGTCAGTCTTTTTTTGAGGTGGTGGGAAATCATCCAATGACTTTTCTTGCTCTAGAGTGAAGCGAGAGGGTGTGTCCGAATTTTACTGATTAAAACCACACCGGTGTCTTATATGGCAACTGAAATTTGCGTTCAATTTAAATTTTAAATTTGCGTTTTTGCGTTCAATTTTGTACATCCATTTATTGATTATTGAAAGGTTACTTAATTTTGAATGCATGTGTAAAACTCTTTCTCTTTGCGATTTTGGATCAAAAATCAAAATCAAAAATATTTATATTTCACATAGGCCTACATGGGTACTTATAAAACGTCAGGCTAGTGCACGGTTCCAAATTGGTCGTTTCCTATGGAGAAGAACCGGCAAGAAACTCCATGGTTACTCTTTTAAAAAAAGTGGTTGTTTACAATATTTTCATATTACAGTATTAATATATATTATGTAAGAACAGTGTAGACCGGTCAATATTGTACCCAAAAGCACAATAAAAATAATCATATTAAAAAAAGTGAGTCGTAATAGAAAGTAATCTAAGAATTCGTGGAGTCTACAGTGTTCTTATTTATATTCATTATAAAAAGAGGCTATATTAAAAAAAAACAAGAAAAATATGAATAAAGTTCCTTTTTGATACAAATAATAATAAAATACGATTACCTAAATAATATAATCAATGAAAATGGCGTCTCAAGTCGTTGCCGACTCGACGTTCCGTGTTCTGTTAGCATAACCTTTTCAACTATTCAATATCAGATTGTTTTGAATTTAGATGACTTAGTCTGTGATTTACAGCCATGAGTTGTCAAGAGCAAGCCGAGTTCAACCGAAACTCTCCAATTCCGTTTTGAAGATGATTGGGTGTGAGCAAATTGGAATAGACATCTATTTGTTATTTTGATAAAAATATCGTTGTATTGTTATAATATCGTTCTAGTTCAAGCTGTAGACTTCTTTTTACCCGACTGCAAAAAGGGTTATGTTTTTTACGTGGGAAATCATCAATTACTGACTAAAACCCACATGTCTTATTTTATTTGCCTTTTTACACGACTGCCCAAAAAAAGGAGTGTTACGTTTTCAGGGTTCATGAATAAATCTAAATTATGTATGTATGTAAGTTTCTTTAATCCACCATATCTTCTAAATGATTGAACTGATTTACATGTATGAGGTATCGTTAGGGTGTTTTTAATATCGTGCGGATTTCATCACACATGCGGGATTGCTCCGCACGCGTAGCCCCCGAAAATGTCCTTTTCATACAAGTATTTATTGTAATGCGTGGAATACGCACGCGGGATGCGGGGCGTGATATCAGGCAGCAGCCCCGCATGCGGAGCATTTCCGCATGCGTGATGGAATCCACGCGGTATTAACACCCTTAGAATCCTTGCATCGTTCAGAGTAACATAGGCTATTGGAATAATATTATTATTGAAATGCAATGTGGTGAGTATGATAAATAAATGAACACCTACCCGATTTTTTTGGGGGGCTGCGGTAGTTCCGTCGTACAATCCGCAGCCCTGGCAGGTGTCGGCCGTAACTGGCCTCATCAATTTTGCTAACTTCTGTTTGAGGTGTGAATGGAACACAACGCGCCGACCTGGGCTTGATCTTTACCGGCCTGGGCTTATTAAACTTAGGGTATAATTGAACAATAAAACTAACACTGTTTGATTGAGATTATTTTCCCATTATTTAAAAATAAATAACTGTAAATCTATCTAAAAAACTGAAAAAAATAATAATTTTAGCTATCGGAAAAAGTGTGACGCCTCAGTGACATAAGAAACGAATGGAGTCTATAGATTATAGAATAGCGAGTGGATAATGGACACGTTGCTAGTTTTTTTTTGTTATTTCAAGATATAGTTTAAATATGTGACGTCCTCCAGTAACCAGGAATTATACTACATTAGTAAAATTCTTGATCATCTTCAGACGAGACAATTACAGGTATAATATTCCAATATTTTCTATTCATGGCACTTCTGTTGTTGGTTAAAAAATATATCTTTATGTATTTTTTTTAGCCATCATTATGAGTCACAATGAGAACATAATGAGTAATTGAGTACATAATGTGATATTAAAGAAGATCGCATAAAAAACGTACCTTGTTGGCATGCAGGTTAGTTAGGCAAATGTATATTTAGTGTTGTGCTTTACGATAGGATTGTTAATATGATAGGAAAATAATTAACCAACAGAACTGCCATAAACATGGAGTATTGAAATATCATATCCCCAGTCTATCTTAATAAACGTCAGATCCCATACTAGTTGTTACGGTATTTCTATATATGCGATACATTCATTTTTTTTTTAGGTGGATGTTGCAATTCCTATAGTCACCCCTTTTCTGCACATACGTTTTTTTTTCAGGTGGGAAACTCTTCTTATGACAAATCGCGCTCTTGGGCGGAGTGGGAAGTAGTGTCAGATATTTACTGACTCAAAACACACCCCTGTTCCTTCTTTGCCTTCGTCCCAGGGCCCCAGGTTTCACTTTCACACTACCCGTGGCCTCAGTAGGCTTCGACCGTGTTGGGCCCCTACGATTTGCTGACATCTCCATGAGGCGCGCGTGGAAAAGTACACGCCGTCGACGACTTGGGCTCGGTCCGGACGGTTACCGGACGATCGGACGGCGAGTCACCCATTGCTCGCCGTCTTCCTGCACATCTAGGTACCTATCGTTTGGAAATGACATTTCGATGACACCCACACTTTTCAATGGTGTCGTTTGACTGCCCCTGTTCGTGTTTTGAACCGCAATCGAAATTCAGAAATCGAGTAAAATTTGGTGTTTGTGTCTTGAAAATAGTGACACCGTGCGTGCTAAGCTATGCTGAAGACTAACCAGGTATTGTGCCAATCTTTCAAGGGACGAGTTGTTCTGACCTTATTTTTCCTATAGCTCATCAATTACACCCTCTTCACCGGCGAATTTCAAACAGTTCGCCATCTTACGTCTGAGACATGCAAACAAATAGAGTGACAACTTTGAGCACAGAACTAGTGAAGTGATTGAAAGCACTATTGACAGAAGTGCAGATCATTTTTTTTTTCTTAAATATAAACAAGTGCTTGACTGCGGTCCCACCTCGTGGTAAGCAGTGATGCAAACGTTGATGGTGAGGCGCACCAGTTTATTAAGAGCCTATTCAGTCTAGCCTTGAAGACATCTAAATCATAATCGGAGGGGAAGACCGCAGCAGGCAAATTTTTCGGTATAAGCGACGAGACGCTTAGTTCGGACCGTAAAGGTTTCAACAACATAAGGGTGGATACTCGCCGTACGTTGGGTTATCCGATGTAACTTGGAACGAATCTGAATGAAACAATAAAATAATAATTAAGGATCCGGTGTAGTAGTAGCTATTTTAGTAGCAGCTATACTACACCGGACAAGCCTTTAGGTAGTCAAAATACAATTGTCAACACGGCCCATTTATTTTTTGACTACTTTAGTTTTATTACCCCACCCCCTAGTCAAAAAATATTCTTTATGAAACTTCATATTATTACCGATGAGTATAATTATGCCCATCACCATATTTCAAAATTAATTGCCAATATTGGCATTCTCGATCCGATGAACTTGAACGGGTTATCGAGCTCAAAAATGGCGAATACTTCAGAATTGTTTCTGACGTCATCACACCAAACCATCATTTTGTGGGTACCTACTGAAGCGATTTAAGGGTTATTGTACACCCTTTTATTACGTTACTTGATATTTTCATTAATATCCTAAATGAATATTCAGTGAAAGGTACGGGGTGATTAACCTCGACCTCGCATATACTCGTACATAGTAATTAAATATTTTTCATTATATAGTATGAAATCTATATATATAAAAGGGGAAACTGACTAAATGGCATATCAATGCACAGCCGAAACTTCTGGGATTAGGAGCGTGAAATTTTGCATCCTTTTATGACGTAGGCAAGCACTAAGAAAGGATTTTCCAAAATTCACTCCCTAAGGGGATGAAGTGGGGGTCCAAAGTTTGTATGGAGAAAACTACTTTCACGCCAGCGAAGCCGCGGGCAGAAGCTAGTATACATATACATTATCAGCGAGCTACGGAACGCAGTTATGGACCATGTTTGGAACACTACACTGCAGTCCAAAACATAAATCGTTGATGTGGCTCAAAGGGCTGCCCAACTTAAATGGGACAGGACATGTCTGCCGTATATCTAACAAACTGTGCCTGATTGGTGCCCGGAAAAAGTAACGTGGGGCCGCGGCAGACTGCGAAGGAGATGGCGGGAAGACCTGGATAGCTTCCTTAAGAATTGGAATGAGAAAGCGAGGAACCGTGATCGTTGGAAAGAATGGGGGGTAGCTTTGCCGTCCAATGTGACAATACGGGCTAGCTATAATAATAATGGCTTGACTTGGCTCGCGATATTTTCAAGATGTGGAATTCTGGATTCAGGATACAGCAGTCATTGTGCCGATAGTCGTGAGCAACATCTGAGGAGGCTCGCGTTGGGCAGTTAGATCAAGGGCCATGACACAGAAAGCAGTCCTGGACACGGCGCGTATTGTTAATAGGTTCCTCTCTCAGGAGCCCTGACCACCGGTAGCTTGGGACCTTCTTCCCGATGCCGTTGAGCTATTTTTTTTATATTTTTAAATGATATTTTTGTTACGTTTTTTTTAAGAAATAATTAAAAATGTAAAAAGTATGTAAATAAAAATAAATTAATGGAATAATAATAATACAGTAGCAAACAGTAGGACGTTTCGAAATGTTATTAGTTATATTTCGTTTTTTTTTGTGATATTTTATGTAGCTATTCCAATCCAATTATCGGTTAAAAAAACACTGCAATATATTGCAGGTCGGCCATAAATGTCAGCTCTATTAAATCAAACTCACCTACGGCATGACCAAAACAACTGCGTCGATTTATGATATTAAATGTACCTACGTGATAAAAATATTCAGCTGAAAAATAAAAAGTGATGGCACTAAATTATATGGTCCAATTGCTTTTTTAAGCCCCTGCAAGATATTCATGACTCATTTTATTTGTGCCAAATTGGGTCATTTGGTGGCCCTAAAGTGTACCTACATTATCTGCCAATGTAACTTCTTCAATGTTGTTTTCTTTCTTTCTCTGTTCTTTTTTTAGAGTACCGTACCCAAAGGGTAAAACGGGACCCTATTAATAAGACTCCGCTATCCGTCCGTCTGTCTGTCCTTCTGTCGCTGGGCTGTACCTATGTATCTCATGAACCGTGATAGTTAGACAGTTGAAATTTTCACAGATTTCTGTTGCCGCTATTACAACAAATACTAAAAACAGAATAAAATAAATATTTAAGTGGGGCTGCCATACAACAAACGTTATTTTTTTGCCGCTTTTCGCTTTCCACAGTTTGTCGGGCATGCAGCAGCCTTTTTAATCACATCAGCTATCCTTTTTTTAATTGATACAAACCAGTGCTTGACTGCGATCCCACCCGATGGTAAGCAGTGATGCAATCAATGATGGTGAGGCGCACTAGTTTATTAAGAGTCTATTCACTCTAGCCTTGAAGGCACCTAAATTATAGTTGGACGGGAGACCGCAGCAGGCAAATTGTTCCAGTCCTTCGATGGTTATGGATAGTTATAGTGTGGTAGTTATAGTATGCGTAGTATAGTTTTTCCAACTCGATCTGTTAAATTAAAACTTATTACACTGCACTCTATTGCACATTGGTAAAATACAAGTTTTACAGACTTACTACAACTGTGAACATTTGAAAATCGGCTTTTAAAATTATACCTAGCATAGATAAAACGGTGTTTAAATCACTTATTTCCATATCTCCGCTCTCTATAGTGTTTTAAAATAATTAACAATTTTACCTTACGATGTTTTAACTTCCTAAAAACTTAAAGAAATTGATTCATAAGATGGAGTATCAAGACTAATTCAAAGAAGAATAATTCAAATCGGAATCTAAAATTATAACCAGCGTAAAGAGAGAGAAGTTATGTTGATTACTTATTTTCAACTCTCCTCTCTCCATAGTGTTAAAAAATAAATAACAATTTTACCTTAAAGTGTTTCAACTCCCTAAAAACTTAGGAAATCGGTTAGGACAGAGGATCAAGGCCAATAATTCACTGTTGTTTTTGCCCACGATGGGTTGACAATCTGTTATGTTTTGTGAACTACTACTGAGATTTATGACCACAAAATGTAATTGGATTTAGCTTCTAACGGTTATAGGCAGTATCAAAACAGTCAGTTGTGAAGTTTGTTTTACGAGTATTTCATGCTGAACGACTTGCTTGTAATCTTCGATTGACTTCTTGGACTAAAATTATTATCATTATTTTTATACATTTATTTATCTCAGCACCCTAAGGTCCTGGACCTTTGGAAGGCGTACGAGGAGCCGAAACCAACTCGCAGAGGCCCTTTTAGACGCTTTTAATGGAAAGTGGTACGAACCGGTGATTATCCCTGTACGCACTATGCTAGTGCATCCAAGGACAACCCCCGGTTGGTGGAAAACTATTGCGACATATGGAAAACTAAGATATAAGGCTATGGTTTTTGGAGTCTTAAGTGGACTGGTTACCAGGAACTATGTTAAGACTATGGCCCCTGCCTAAACAATGTTATTAATATTCATCGACGAAAGGCAGGGGGTGACTTGCACACTCAATAAATGGGTCCCCATAAACGGTCGCCAGCACGAAGTGACGTAGCAACAAGAGGGCAACATATCCTGAGGTGCTTAAGGAGTGGAGACGTATACCACGGCTATCAGGACAATCCCGGAAGTATGGTCAAGATCCCTACCAGCACCTTACTGGATTATACATCCTTCTCCCGAGCACGTTTGCTCTTGTGAATCTCCACTCAAGCCAGCCAATAAAGGCAAGAGAGAGGTGAGAGCTCTGTTCCTCGTCAGTGTTTTATCATTATTATTATTATTATTTTTATTGTACTACATAAAAAAATACAGGACAAACATTTATAAAAATTAGTGCACAATAGGCGGTCTTATCGCATAGGGCAATTTCTAACATTCAACCTTTGGATGGACTAAAGGAAAGGAGACAGATTTAGGGCTGCCAGTGTATAGACATCAGAAATAATACTAATAAGACATAATAACATAAAATATATACATGCAATACCAAATAATAAACTTATAAATATCAAATACAATAATTGAATCAGAGAAGAAAAATCAAAGTAAAAGTGAGTGTTGATTTTTCTTCACCACTATTTTGTAACAATTTTAGATGGTATTACTGCATATTGTAGTATAGTTTAACTTAGAAAAAACAGTCAGATTTTTATTAGACTTGAGGCTTCTTCCAACCGTCACTACATTTCTCAATCCTAAGCTTCTCGCATTTAGTGGGAATTTTCATCTCTAGCCAGGTAGTTGCTCCACCTTGTGGAAGATTCCCCAACGCTGTATCTTGAACCTCCAGAAAATTTCTGCCCCGTATTAGTTATGTGTTCCTACTTGATCAAATTTAGTTAAAACAGCTTATGCTTCGCCATTAAATCTTTTTGTGTCTTCTGATTCCTTTGTGCCATTTTGATTTAGCTGTTTTTATTACTCTCCTGTAACTCATCCTGGACTCAAGTAACGGCTCTTGCAAAATTTACTCTCCATAACCAAAATCAGTTGATCCGTCTCACTTAAGTGCAAGAATTACTTTCGAAACTCCTACCATAAAGATCCTTATGCGTTCTTACCAAATTCAATTCCAAATAGATTGGGAGCGTTTATTTTTATCAATATAGCCCCGTCGGGCCACACCACAAATCTGTGGCTTCTCTTTACGGGCCCTTTTATTGTAATGGAAAGCTATTTTGAAACTTTATTGTGTTGTAGCTATATGTTGTGTTGTTGGCTGTACTACTAACGAATAGTATTGTTTTGCAGCATTTTTATATTAGTGCTAGCTTTTAGGTGGTAGATTCAAATTTATTTTTTAACCGAATTCAAAAAAGAGGAGGTTTTCAATTTATTTATAAATTTTTATTTTTGATGTATTTTCCCCGATCACACAAAGACACCTGGATTGATTTAGAAATTTTGTTTTTTGCTTGAAAGGGTATAGGTACTCCTCAGGTTCCGGTTCTTTGGTCATGAGCTCAGGATCTGATGTTGGGATCTTGCAGAATTCGAAGGAACTCTTCAAATGTTTTTAGTATACTTGTAAAGGTTATATTCTATAGGTGTCATAGTTTACAAATTGTATACTATTAGGGTTTAGCTGACCACTATAAAGTGTAAAATCTAAAATAATTTGAAAAAAAAAAATGTATATTTTGAAATAATAATATCACAATTATGAGCTTTAAAAGTCTTTAGAATATAATTGTATGCTAATTCCGCTTCATCATCCACAGTATATTTTTTTTATAATTATGACAGTCTCGCGTTTGACTACTATCTCACCTGATGGTAAACAATGATGTGTTCGACGATGGGGCACAATTCCTTAGAAGTAATCTAATTAATGCTAAATGCAAATTTATTTATTTATTTACCAGTGCATTCACCTGCAAGATTTAAAAGGGACTGAACAAAAAATGCATCAAAATCATACCATAAATATTTTTCAATATTGCAGAACCTGCTCAGATACCAAGTTACGCTCAAAATGACGCTCTTTATAAAACGATTCGCTATTTTTACAAAACTTAAGATTTTCATTTCTAGTTTTTTGTTCACTATTTTATCTTGAGTATTAAATTAGTACTATCCCACTACTCCTACCTTAATGGATCACGTACACTGAACATTAAGGTTGATAGTAGGAGCGAGATGTTCGGTACTTCTCAACTTTTTACTGAGTCTTCCCGGTTCGAAGTTTTTGTCAGAGCTTAATGTGGGGCCGGAATTATTTATAGAAGTTATGTTTCTGAAAAGGAGAATAGTTAACTAGCTTTACTTTACGAACCAAAAAGATTTTTATATATTTTCCGGGAAATACTCATCGTTTGTTCTCAGTTTTAAAGCCTTGTTATCTTTGTGAAACCTAAAAGAAATAAATTTAACGGATAAGCCATTAAAATATACTACTAAGCCTCTTGTCCACGGACGCGTAGCTTCATATAGCATAAAGCATAGCATAATCAGCCTTTTTTTAATGTTCCCACTGCTGGGACTCAAGCCTCCTCTCTCTAGGAGAGGGAATGGGCCGTAATCCACCACGCGGGCCCAGTGCGGGTTGGTGAACGTCACACGTCTTCGAATTTTTGGTTCCAGGACATGCCGGTTTCCTCACGATATTTTCTTTTACCGTTTAGAGAGCAGTGGTGATGAAATAAATTACACCAAGTAATACGCCTGGCTGGGTTTGAACCCACAACCTACAACTCGTAAGTCGGGGCCGTTACCACTCGGCCACCACTGCTCTGTAGCTTCATAGACGCTTCAAAATACACAAAACAGCTTGAGCAACACAGCGTACTAAACCCTATCCACGAGGTACGTCTCGTGGATAGGGTTACACGCGTAAGTTGTCAATCATTTGTGACCCAAGATATACTTACACGCCAATAAATCCGCCATCGTGCTGTCGCTCGAAGTACGCCCCGACGTATGATATGCGGTACGGCAGGCGTCATGAAGCCTGCATGCAGCGACGCGAGCATGACCCTGCCACTCCGTTGACAGGGTTTTATAGTTTTGTATGTAAGCTGTGAACAGGCGTACACCAAGCGTATAATAACGAAATACGAGACCGTGGACGTGGACGAAGTAGGCTCAATACTTCATCATCTTCCTGACCTTGTCCCGTGTTATTTGGGGTCGGCGCAACACGTTTTTTTCTTCCATTCTGCCCTGTCACTCGTCATACTATCACTAACTTCCTTTTCTTTCATATCACTCTTCACACAATCCATCCATCTTTTCTTTGGTCTCCCTCTCCATCCATCCACATGGAAACTCATAACTCTTTTAGTAACATGCGTTTCATCCCTCCTCTTCACATGACCATACCAAGACAAACGATTCCCTTTCAACTTTTCAGTCACTGGCGCCACTTTATTTTTTACGAAGTAGGCTCAATACTTAAAAAAGAAAAAAAGTGGCTTACATAATTTTTTTTAAGTTCAAAAAATTATGTCTGTATAAACATGTTTTCATTTATGAAATAAACAACTGTACCTGATCTTATGAAACAAGATACAGTAATTAAAATAAATGAAGCTATAAATAATGCAAGATAAACCTAAACTTCCTAATTCTTACTAATTAATGGAACAGTTATTTAGTTATCTTAACCCTTAAATTACATAAGATTACACACTTAAGTACTTAACTTTATACCAAAACTGACCTATCTAAATTAGGTTGTGGCTTCCTCTTATAATGAACATGTAGTATATTTTGAACTGACTCAATTATTGTCAAAGGATTCCAGTGTTCCGGGCTAGGAACCTTCTCAAGGAAGACTATTAGATATTCTGATTAGATTATCCTAAGGTCAAAATGAAATATATTGTGGGTTACGTGCTTCTCAAATGTAAAACCGGAAAATGGCCGACATTTGGGTAGTCTGGAAGGAATTAAACAAAGAGTAAGAAGAGAACCTGCAAGCAAGATTGAGGGTTGATTTATTGTTTGTTAAAACCTGCCACACTATTCCCACGAACTACAACTCTTGAAAACCAGAATTACTGTGGCGATTGCAACAAAAGCGCTGAGGCACACGCAGTAAAATAATAATACCAGAGTGGAGCTCGACGAGCACTGAGAAAAGCAAGATTATCGAACTAGATTGATTGAATGGTCAATCATATCTGGAAGGGACACTCAGTACGAGACCCTTAGTGAATGTCTCATAGAATAGAATAGAATAAAACTTTATTGTACACCAAAATAGTAACAAAAACTAAGTCTCATACTGAGTGTTGAAGTTGTTCAATTCTGGTCCCAGGTTGCACGACAACACTCAATCCATAATCGCTTTGTATCTAGTCTTCCGCTTTTTTTCAGTATGATATTTATTAATTTATTAAAATTTTATGCACTAGTAAATGAGTGAGTGAGTGTTTGTGTTTTGTGTGTGTATTTTTTCCTTTAGTGTGTTTGTATGTTTGTTACTCCTTCACGCTCATACGGATTTGGAACACGACCGTACATAGGTGGATGGAACACGACAGTACACGGACCTTGTTCTTGAATAGCACATAGCATGATTTTTATCTCGGGAAAATTTTTCACGCGGGCAAAGTCACTTGCAGAAGCCAGTATTTATACTGTTTGTTACAAAGCAAGAAAACAATCCTTGCTAAAAACTCATCACAAACACCAAACTAATTTTACCAAAAATAAATCCATAAAATTACCGCCTATGTCAGCAAAAATGAGAAAAACCTCGCAAAATTTTCGTTCATAACCGCGGAAAAAATTGTGGAAGAAATCGTTGTCCTACGCAGGTAAGGATAATCAAATATCTGGGCGAACAGACCCGTATATCAAAGGCCTCGGTGGGGTGCTTACGTGAAAAGCGGGTTGGAATAACTTAGGACCCTAAGGCTGTTACTTTAGGAGGCTAGAAAAACCGGATCGTCTGCTGAAATTGTGTAAGTCGACTACAGAAAATTATGATTGTTAGGTGTTATTATATTGGTGCTTTTAGGGGGCAATGGTCGGGTAAGATGGTGTGAACCTTAATGTGGTTGAAAGGAATGACTTTTTCCTTTTATTTCTCAAAATGGACCCTACTATTCGGTTTTCCTTTTCTTTGGGTGGGAAATCATCAAATAACCTGACGTACGGCTAGTATCCACACATACGTTGTTGAAACTTGAATGGTCCGAACTAAGCGTTTCGCTTCGTTGTTTATATCGCGTACATCGAAGGACTGTAACAATTTACCTGCTTTGGTCTTCCCGTCCAACTATAATTAGGTGTCTTCAAGGTTACAGTGAATAGGCTCTTAATAAACTAGTGCACCTCACCATCAATCATTGCATCACTGCTTGCCATCTAGTGGGATCGCATTCAAGCACTGTTTTATATCAATTTAAAAAAAAAACTAATTCCGTTCCAGGTCCTCGGTAAAAATCTAAAACTCTCTCTTGTAGAGCAAGCGCTCTTGTAGACCTACTGACCACGGACGCGTAGCTTCAAAGACGCTTCGTCATTATTATACGCGTATACGCTTGGTGTACGCCTGCGTGAACCTTCCCATCCAACCAAAACTATGAAACTCTGTCGACGAAACGGCAACGACGCCACGGCACGACGTTCACGTTGTGGACAGTAGGCCTGAGAATACTTTAGAATAGCGTTGAGTACTTCTGCCGGTGGCATTATTAAAAATCTTAGGTAGTTCTAGCGCAAAGTTGGTAGCTGGTGCCAGTTGCCTTGCTAATGTTAGATTTTTACTGACTAAGGTCCATCTGTATTCCTTTAGTTGCATTTTTTGTTCCAGGACCTTAATTGCTCTTTTGAACAATCTAGCAGCCCATTATTCAGTATCCTTACTATCAAATTATGGAACTACTAGCTTCTGCCTTTTATTATCTTAAGGGCCATTTTTTATAAAAATCTCAAATCCATTTCCAGGATATGAACTCCACTCGTGCCAAATTTCATCCAAATCCGATCAACCATGCAATCGATTACGAAGATTTAGAAAAATTATGAAGGAGTAACACAAGGGTGTTTCAATATACACAATATATGCCTAAAGCCTTTATAATACGAGTATTAATGTGATACTCTTTGAACCTGAAGTCATAAATAGTACTTGTTAGATATCAGAAGCAGTAGCTTTGGCGAAAACGGAATTTATGAATTTTGACACTCTTGAAAAATATTAAAGCATTTCTCTTTTACCAAGTCTTCGCAGCTGATCATTGTGGAGGCTTGAGTTGAAAGTGTCAGTTTCAGTTTTCACAAATCTGGCTAAGTACAAACTCCAGACGAAAGGTGAAATCCTGGCTAAAAGCCAAAATCTAAAGGAAAAATGTTGGGAACCTGAAAACATTCTTTCCCGCATTTAACATGTAACAAAACGGTAGAAATAAAACAGTCTTACTAAAATTGAGATTGGGTAATACATTTAGGGGTAGACCGTTTTTTTTTTCTTGTTTATTTGGTCCAGTTTAGGCGAGATGTTTTATTATCTTATCTTTGTTTCAGTGTGAAATAAACTAGGCAAATTATTACGATGTATTTTTCATGAACGGACTATTCATTGCATATTGTAAGATTTTATCAAATTTATATACTAAGAAAGCCACTTAGTAACTAGTACATTGTAACTTAATAATAAACTTGTATTTGTACTTAATATATAAGTACGTTTATCAGTTGTTTAGTACTCATCTCTGCTCTCAACACAAGCTCTGCTTAGCTTAAGACTAGACGGCGTTGTGTGATATTTGTGGAATATTATTATAATTAAAGATTCTAGCTTTGTTTGTGATTCAAAAAAAGAACATACCAACAAAATTAAGCTCAAATTCAGCAATATCTCTAAATTAAAGGAAAATTTATAAAACGAATGTTTTTTTAAAGATCCCTTGCGACGTATTTGAGAAGAATTCAAGGAGCCCTTAAGTCAATTAAATTAGATTTTTAATGGCTATTACTTTACCTACGTCAACCGATTTTTTCTTCATTGAACATTTCCTTGGCGTAATTGAAATTTCATCGGATCCATTTTACCTTGAGAACGGTCAAAGTTTGAAGATAGCGGTATGAATAACTTTGGCATGCATAAATTCTTGTTCATAGTCCTTAGGATGTTATAAGTCAAGAGGAAATGGCTCGATACGGTGATCAAAGAGATTGGGTTCTAACTTACCTACAATACGTTAGAACCATTATAGGTAAGTTAGTTATTATCTACAGGTGACTGTACCTATAAGTTGAAACCTTACTTTTGTATTTTTATATAGTTTTTGCTATTTACAATACTCATATAATATAGAAGCGAAAAGAAATATGTAACCAGTATTTTATAATACTCTAAATTTTTGTAGCATGTTCTTCTTCGTAAAGATCTATACTTTAGCATGTGCACTAAGTGTTATCGCTCTGAAAATAAATGCTTTGATTCTTGATTTTAATATTAAAAACTTTGTAATATTGTTGAGATTACTACGATTTCATAGCGTTTTAAATGGGGCATTAGAAAATCAAAATTAAAATTAAATTATATTACTAAATAATGTCAATTGTTTAGTAAAGTGTTTACTGTAAGACAGTTTAGTGTTTAGTCAGGTTGGTACACATACATAAGTGCTTCCAAAATGTTGCTTAAAAGTTTTATTTCAATCCTTTTTCTGTAATATATATATATATCATTTATTTCTAGCACGCTATGATCCTTGTCTTATTTATTTTATTTTTTTCACAAAATCTTAACATAGTAAACAGTGATCAGACAACTAATGAACAAAGGCGAGCTTAACTAAACAATGTGTTTTTTCCAGGAAACTTTTGAGTCTGGGTAGGATGCAGTGCTTCCTCTTGGGACTTAAGCCTGTGACATGACCTAAAGCGCGGGTACCGTCGGATCGCACAGAAAAAAAAACGAAATGTGCAACGACACAATGCTTACAGTTTAGTTAAAAAATATGAAGCTTTTTAACAATTTACTAAAATTTGTCGAGTTATTAAAACATAACACAATAATTTTGGCATTCAAATTCTATTATTATTTACTTTATTTATTTAATCTATATATATAAAAGGAGAAACTGACTGACTGACATATCAACGCACAGCCGAAACTACTGGGATTAGGAGCGTCAAATTTTGCACAAGGTTTCCTTTTATGACGTAGGCGAGCACTAAGAAAGGATTTTCCAAAATTCACCTCCTAAAGAGATGAAATGGGGGTCCAAAGTTTGTATGGAAAAACCTACTTTTACGCGGGCGAAGCCGCTGGCAGATGTTAGTGTTATTACTTACTTATAAATGACATTTTAAAATATTTTTTTAACAAAATCATATAAAAAAACATAAAAAAAAAAAATAAAAAATAGTAGTCCGCCGGTGTAGGGAGCAGGGTCCAAGCTACCGGTGGTTTGGGCTCCAGAGACAGGAACCTCCTCACAATGCGAGCCGTATCAAGGAGCACTGCCTTCTGTATCAGGCCCTTGATCCAACCGTGTAACGAAAGCTTCGACAGATGGTCGTCGAAGCTTTTGGCTATGAGGCCATTGGCGGTCACGACAATCGGCACAATGATAGCCGAGTCTACATTCCACATGTCTATTATTATTATTATTAATTTTACCGATTTACGACGGTGAATAAAACGAATAAAAAATAGTAATTAAAAGTTTAAAGTTAGAGGTTTTAACGATCCTTTCTATCGTTATATTTTTTAAACGCTTAGTTAGTTAGAAACTAATTCAGGCCCCTGCAGATAACTCCGAGTTATTTGCTAATGATAATAACCTTGGTTTAAGCAAACGGGCTTTAGTGTATATTGTATTTATCAATGTTAAAATTTAATGTTTTCTCTTGTTTTCTTTCTTTGCCCTCGGTTTCATAAAAGAATTTGACGATGCCGTACCAGATAAACGCAAGTCAAGACTGGCTGGATTGGCTGTTGGAAACTCATCTAATCAATCACAATAACTAACGTGAAATTGACAAGTTATCACATTAATTTTGCGATAATTTTCATTTCAGTACTTTGGCTTTAATTTCCATTATTTATCGATAAAATCATCGCTGCTTCGTCTTTTACACCTCAGTCCTTGTCTTGTGTTTCTCCGGGGAGTCATAGACACAATAAATTTATGCATTCCGCGCTTTTCTGCTGAGTAACTTTTTTATAACTGCACAAAAATGTATTAGGCGTACAGTCGTACCGTGGTCGTACCTCTAGTAGCTACCTGCACACCCATGTAAAAATGGGATTATCCAGTGAAATTCACTACAATGTGAGCAGTGAGCACCTTAATACTCTGGGATTCGTTTACAACTGGAATTGCAGCATGCTTTGAATTTGGAGTAAGCTTTGAACAAAGAATGTTACCGAGTGTGTACAATTTGCATTGTTTAAGTTCTGTGATTTTTCCGTGCTTCGTTGCATTGCGTTAACATTGCTTGCTCTTGAAAATACAAAATATCTCGTCAGTTTTAGAAAATTTATTTTTATGGTCTAATTTTGAACACATTCTTTGAGCCTCTATATTTTTTTTTAACCTTTTGTATGCCGTAATTAGAGACACAATTAAAAAGCGATTGTGTCTCGCGTGGATCCGCGCACCGGGCATTCAATGAGTTAAATGATATGAACTAATGCTTGACTGAGATCCCACCTGATGGTAAGCAGTGATGCAATCATTGATGGTGAATCGCACTAGTTTATTAGAATTATTAACCTATTCACTCTAGCCTTGAAGGCACCTAAATTATTATCGGACGGGAAGGTCGAGAAAAGAATAAATTACCTCCTTTTTGCGCCATGTAATTTTTTCTTCACGCTTAATCAAAAATAAAATGCTTATCCTTGCGGTTCGACAGGCACCAATGATGCAAAACTTAATACCACTAGAAAACTTTTAAATTACTTCATTTTCTGTGAATTTCGTTGAGGCTAGCTCTCGCAAGTCAGCCAAACGTACAAGTTGGGAACTACTGGAACAGTAGTAGCAGTTTACGGAACTTTCTCAACACTTGCATTCCCCACTTGAATTATTGCATAATATACGTTTGGCGATAAAACTAACAGTTCCCATTGTTCCGCGTCATTGTTTTTATTGGTGCTTGTAAAATGTTTGATGGTACTCCCTGCTTTATAACAGTTTGTTTCTTTTTGGCAACGTTTATGGAGTTCTAATTCTTGTTATATTATAGTGCTTTAAATTTTAATGTTGACCTATGTATGTACATAGGTGTTCTTGTTATTCTTCTGTTTTCGATTCTGTTTTGGTCTTGTTAGCTTCTGTAGCATTCAAAAACTCATAACCATCTGACCTTTGCTTTGTTTATTTGGTTCGGTTTGCAAAATCACGTATATTCCTGATAATAAAATAGTATTAGAGCTCACAAAGATCTTCACAACTATTTCCAATTGTCTAGCTGTTCTTTGGAATTTAATATGCTCGAGTAATCTTGGCCGAGAAAAATGCATGGCATGGATTCCAAGACTAAGCAGTTTTGAAAAATGTACGATTTATAAATTTAATGTCAACCTTGAAAGATATGAATTCAGTATAATTTTGAAATCTTAATTAGAATATAAATAAAAATGACTTGAAAAATCCACTACACAATGTATTTTTGTCTATTACTGTTTACCTGTGTGTAAAAAATAATGAAATTAATACCTAAATAAAGCCGGTATTTTGCAACAATCAATTCATTTAATTTCATCAATTCATTTATTTATTCTCTCTTCACAATTGGTTTTTTTTTATATTTAACAATGGGACTTAAAGACTATAATTCCACTATTGTAAGAGTCTGGTGCCTGAAATAGGTTTTAAAAAAAAAAACCTGTGGTATAGGTCACCAGGGCCCCGCACAGCAAAAAAAAGAAAGTACATCGTTAGACGACCTTGAGTGTCAGTAATACTATTTGTGGTTACAGAACATCAGACCATAACAAGGAGAAAAAAGGAAATAAACAAAAAAAAAACGGATGCACAAAAACTTCTAGCAAATCCACAATACTTTGCCACTATTTGAACGACTAATAATTCATCAGTCAACCTACATGTAATGTTTTATGAGACGCCTTCAATCTCCAACGTATCTAGATTCAACCATTTAATTTTCCCCACAAATCGTTTCAATCCGAAATAAAATGAAACATTTATTCCCCACTTTATTTCTATCTCACAAATCTGGAAACACTGTTGATCACACCATAAAACGCGACGAGAAGAAACCCGAAGCCGTAATCCAATTTACTGCGAACAACAAACATTATAAATAAACACGGAGACCCCACAAATAGCGAAAACTATAAATAATACGAGCACATAAACATCGCCATAGTTCAACACCATGATATTGATAATAAAAATTCCTTTCCGGATGGAGGGGAAACCTAAGCCCGCGCACTGAATGCCGAAGTGTGGATAAATCGAGATCTGCCGAAGATGGTTTTCGAAAACGAACTTATTCAGTATTTTTATCCAGATTAAGTGTGCACGTGTGAATCCTTACAAGTTTGCAAATTGGAAATAGCTGCAAAGTAAAGTTCGAAGATATTGATAGGAAAAATAATATATGACATTTCAGGTGCTTCCTGTCCCACGCATTCCTGGTAAATGTCTTTTGTGGGACTGATGTCAACGAAACTGCTTCTAAGGAAAAACATATTAATTTATTGATACTAAAAATAACTTTCTATTATGACATGTTTATAATAAAATGCAACAACTAGATGCAGATACTAAGTTATTTAAAAATTTAGAAGTGATGACATGAAAACGACATTAAATCACGGTTCGGTTAGAAGAAGCTTAGAGATTGAATAAAGCAATTGTTGTATTTAAATCAACGTGGCTAGGTCATATGTTTATTAGTGAGCCACAGTCGAATTTACGGTATTCAAGATTATGTGAATAAATCTTTCTTTACATAAAACATTGACCTCAGCAAGCCTTAGGCAAACTAGCTTCATTCTGAGATAAGACCCAGAAAAAAATACAAATCCAAATTTAAGTAGCAATTTGTCTTCCTACGCAGGCAAATCCGAATATTTTACATAAGATCGAATACGAAGACTACGTCGGGTCGAACCCAAAAGATAACCTCGAACGGATGGCAGAGAGCGACCACAGTAGAAATAAAATCTTTCATAGAGTCAGTATGTTCACTGTTCAGCATTGCATTAACTGGATGTTTAAGTTTAATTAAACTGCATGTTTTATTGTTTATGCGTTTGGGTAAATGGTGTTTGGTAACTGTTTATGTTAGTGTACCTACACCACCACTTGCGGAGATTTTATTTCAGTGTTTATTTACGGATTATTTATTTAAGAATTCATGTACACACATATAATAAAAAGACAAGAAGAAGGGAACAGAAAAATATGTACAATCAGGGGTCAAAAGTGCAGTTGGACTCTACTAATGCTAAAGTGACTAACATTTCTTTATAGAAGAATGTCAAGGGTTTATGAATTATTTAAATTATAGCGTAGCATCTAAAGTATTGAATAAACGACTTATGGATCATTGAACGTCCACTATACAGAAATTTTAGGCACTTTAGCACTGGTAAAGTGCAACTGCACTTTTGACCCCTGACTGTACAAAGGCACTATAGAAAATCTCTTTCAGTATTCTTACATCTCTTTTTTTGCCAACTCTCCTTGGGTTGGAAAAAAAGAGATTATGATTATATTTACATACAAAATTTTGTAATCACAGATGAGTTAAAATGTTATTTGTTTGTTTCAGGTATTGTGAGTGTCAATTCAAAGTGTTTATTTGGTACGTATATCGTGATTTCAGTACAAAATATTACTTCTATATCAATGAGCGTTGAGCTAGAAAACAGAATCGTTAACGTTTATCAAAGCCCGTTTATTGCTTCTATACTTATCCATACATCTACAATAATATCTATCAATACAATAATATCAATATCAAACGCTAACGCTTTCATATCCCAATTCCCTACCCAGCCATAAAATAAACAATCAAGTCGTAAAAGTACAACATTTGGTAACCTTCCCACCAAATTATAAGAGAAAAAAAGGTGAATTACGTGAAGAAACCCATACTAATTGGGACTAAACTGAGGCTACCTATACCTTCACCATTGACAAATTAAAACAACAAACAGTTAACCCCTCGCGCATATAGGGATATTTTTATTACGTAATTGTGCATTTTTACGTATAATCGCCAAAAGAAAATTAAAAATAAATAACAAAAATCTTTTTCTGGATTTTTCTAGACAAAACGAAGATATAGAGACCAAAATTTTCGACCGAATTAATTTCGTACACCCGTGTGTACAAAACGACAATTAAGCTTTTTTGAAGGTCACTCAAGTTGTACAGACATACGTACAATCGGCGCTCGAGGGGACGACACAGTTGCCAAAATGGTCGAGCTATCAGCCCCCTTTTATTTACCCAGCAATACTATAACGCGTTTTCGGGAACGTACATGATTGCGCGCGTGACTGATGAGATTGACAAGCACTGAACGCGTGGTATTTCTCGTCTCCTTTAAACATCTTCACAAGTGCGTTCTTTTGTACACGATTACTGTGTCATTTGCGAAAGAGTGACTTTGTAAAGCCTGCTATTGGCTGCTGCACTGCATGTTGTGGAACCAATTCCCGTATGGAACATGAATCTGTACAGCCTATATGAAGTATGAAGAGAGGGAAAAAGGTTTACCTAGGCTAGGCTGTTTTTATATTTACTGTATGTCCACGTTTCTATTAATAAATAACGGTTAAGCAATATTATAGATACCTATATAAATCCCTCTAGGTTTGATCTCAATCAAGGTAACCTTTCAAGCACTTGATAGCTGTCTTTGAGTGTTTGATCGTGTACTGTCTGGAGAGGCTCACATTTTTGGGTCAAGTCTCTAGGTACTATAATTAACCTAAATTTTGACGAACTTAACAGTATATTACTATGAATAACTCAATTTGATTCACTATCATGGTCATAAGTGGGTAGCTCGCCGTCCGACCGTCCGGACTGAGCCCAAATTGTCGACGGCGCGTAGTTTTCCACACGCGCCTCAAGGAGATGTCAGCAAAACTGTAGGGGCTCAGCAAGGTCAAAGCTTACTGGGGGCATGGGTGATGCGAAAAAGAATCCCGGGGCCCTGGAACGAAGACAAAGAAGAAATAGGAGTTGGTTTTAGTCAGTAAAAGTCCTAAAGGCGTGAGATGTCATTAGATGATTTCCCACCTAAAAAAAAAGATGAAACAAATAGTTTCAGTAGCATCCCGTGGTCTGATTCTTCTTCTTCTTCTCCGTCGTACACTCCTGGTGGAGTGGACGTGGTCATGGATCGTCTGGTTGGTTGGTTGTGGGCTGCAGCTTTTGCGAGACTTGTCCATCTCTCTCTAGTGGTAACGCGTACGGTGGAGGTGTGCCCCGCTTGGGCCGGGCACCGCCGTGTCCTCGTGGAGGCAATTGGCGGCAGCGACCTTTCGCGTCGGGCCCTGGTTCAGGCTATGGTCCGAAACGAGGAGGAATGGCAGGCGGTCGCCTCCTTCTGCGAAGCAGTAATGCTGGCGAAGGAGGAGGCTGCACGCGTGAGGGAACGAAGGTCCTCACGCCCTAGCCGTCGTAATTCCGACCCCGACTACCGGCCACGGTAAACGCGGGCTTGCGGACGTCGAGCACTGGGTAGCTCGCCGTCCGGCTGTTCGGTAATTAACCGGACCGAGCCCAGTCGTCGACAGCGCGTAGTGATCCTCGCGCTCCTCAAAGAGATGTCAGCAAACCGTAGGGGCCCAGCAGGGCCAATGCCCGGTAGCTAGGACCGCGGAGAATTTCTGAAAGGGAAACCCGTAGTCCTAGAACGCAAGGGTAATTGAAGGATACAGGTGTGGTTTTAGTCAGTAAAAGTCTGACACGCCCTACCGCTCCACCCAGAGCGCGAGAAGTCATTTTGATGATTTCCCATCATTTTGAAAAGTGGTAACGCATGTACATTGGGGTCTGGTTTTGGGTCCTGCTATATTATTTCCTGTATATTAGTACTTCAAATACAGACATCATGCTCTGTGTTCATTCATAGAGTATTCCATTCCTAGGTAAACCTTTTGTTATGATTTTTATAGTTTCTTTCTATGCACGAGCAAAATTGTTGACGAGATTCGGTTTTGTATTTATAGCTGAAAATTGTTTGGTGGAGTCAAATGTTTTGTTTGCATTGTACTATATTCGGTGGAATGTTGGCAATGCTCAACCATTTAATTGATTAGTCGTTGATTGAAAAGTAGTTGAACACCAATAGTTTATCTTTTACGCTTGCTTCATCAGTATTTTCCACAAGATATAATTTCATGTTTTTGTATGGTTATATTTTAGAAAACGAAATGTATATGTAGTTCAGATACATTTTTATGGTTGATATTCTTGATTGGAGCTACTATAGAATGTGATTTTTTGAATTTCATCTAAACCAGGTTTGTTTTTTTATTATCAAAGTCTATGTTACTTTTGAATCAAAATAATCAGCATCATCTAGCATATGAGACAATGCAATGAAATTCATGTAAGAAATAGCAGCCGTTACAAACTTATACTTAAGATCCAACTATCAATTTGCTTTGTAACATTAAAAGGAACTATTTTAATAAATTCCCGTTGCTGCAGTTCCAAGCGATTCTACAAAGAATAATATTTTTTGTTACAAATGCAAGGCTTTGCTTTTAATGGAAAGTTTCCCTGCAGCATCAGGCTGTCAGCTTTGTAACTCCTTTAATAGTATTTTATAGTTTTAACTTCTGTTTCTGCTGCTCTAACGTAAAAATGCGGGTGATATATTATAAATTTGTTATGTTGTTTGTTTGGGCATTTTGTTTTGGGTTGGTCGAGGTACTACTTTGCCTAGTTTTCTCAAAATAGTGCATGTGTTCGTTGTAAATTGAGCATTGTGTGGATCGGTAAACTGCCTACAACAATACCCAAAGAGCACAATGGCAGTTATCTAGTTTTTAGACACTGTCAAGTGTTGATCTCCATAAAATCTTATAGACTGTATTATTTTCACTTTTTATGCCACTCATAATAGCTTGATTTCATAAATTTTTAGCTACAAAAAAAAAAAACAGATCTAATTTTAAGAATGAAATAATAAATAATATATCTTTATTTTTCAAAAATGCAGATATAATTAATTATACCTTATTTTTTTTTTTAATTTATGGTAGAGAAAAATTTACGCAAAGAAATGAATAAAAAATATTTTTAAAACAACGTTAGCATTCAGAATCGTTGAAACGCGCTCAGTCATTTATAGGTGATGTTTCGATTGACGAAAAATATTCACGTAATATGAGCATCTTACCTCATCTTGCATCATCAATTTCAAAAATATAAATAATAATATTCCGCAACTTTCAAACAAGTCCATCTGAAAAAAAATATGATACAAAACTAATTGAATTAGCCTGCGCTTCTAAGCTTATATCTTTAGGACACTTGGGTGCCGGTGGAGACTTAATTGGGTTGTAGAGGTCAGACGGCAGTCTCCTTGAGTAAAATACTAATATTCAAATGCCTCTAGTCAGCTTGAATACCAACCTAAATATATTACCCAGTGCTTGATTTCAACCTAAAATTTAATGAAGCATTCTTTCACGTACTTTCTATTTACAATATGAAAGTATGTTTAAATGTTTGATATTCAATCACATAACAGAAGCACAACTGATTTGAATAAAATTTCTGATCTTCGTATTTGAAAAACCAGTTTTAGAAGTCTATGCAACACTTTGCTATGGTAAAGTTTGTTCCATCTGACGTTCCATAGATAGCTAATTGGCAGTTACAAACATTCTATAGCTGTTGAATTCGGTAACATAGTTTGACATGCTCGGCTGCATAGTAAACGCACACTACCTGAGCGAAATTGGTCTTGCTGTCTATGTTACGTGTTTATTTGTTGTTCCTGCAGCAGGACTAATATGTTGATTGGTTCTGGGAAGTTTACTATCAATGTAGATGTTAACATTAATATCTATTGAAAGTTTTATGTTAACTTTTACATTATTATCATCATCGTTAGATTCTCCTTCTTGAATGAATTTTGCTCTTATTATATATTATTGTATCATCTTAGTAGTTTCCGCTCTTTTAATTATATCATATCTCACATATATAATTATTTTCCTACTCAAAACTTTCCTCACAAGCATTATACAAATTCACAAATCAGCCTACTTAGCCTTTTCCTAACTATGTTATGGTCGGATTCCAATCTAAATAGATGCTGCTGAATATCAGTACATTATATGAAACGGCTGCTTATCTGACCTCTACAATTCAGCAATCAAGAAACACGATAACCCAGTGCCAATGGGTAAGACTAATCTAAATCTTATATTTCCTATTATCCATAACAACTATCAAAAGTCTATATATAATGTCTTGACCAACGGCTGAACATATTTATCAAAGCAGGAAGGAATATCGGTACGCTAAGATGGTCACCCTTCCACAAATAGACCTCAGCAAGCGTTGCTCATCTTTGGTTACCAACTCGTATGGCTGTTGTTATTCTAACTACGAGCTCCTCAATATACCTGCACAAATATGCATATCAAAATTGTTTAAATACGGTTTTGTGGAAATTTTAAACTTCACCAAACTAATTCTTGTAAATTATGGTCAGCATTAATGCTAGCATTTACTTCAGTGTTAAACTTTCAATAGCTCCAAATATCTGCAATTTCCTATATAGAAAGCGGTACAATTATACACACCAATTGCCCCTATCCACGAGTTTGAAATTAGCGGAATCGTTTCTATCCCGCAGCACTACTGCTCTGCAAAGTTTTCTTTGTCCGCAGAGCTGTTCTATCCTCTTTGCGAGCCGGCTTCCATTTTGTTTCCTTTATTATATTTCAATACATTTAACTATTAAGCTGGTGAATTACCATCGGGTGGTTACTATGCTTCTATTACAGTTTTTACTGATCATACTGGTATAAAATATATAGATTATAATATATAGTTCACACCAACGTGATGCAATTTTTACATAAGCAAATTATTGATTAAGTGCTGCAAGTCAAAACAAGAAAATGCTCAATTTTAATAAGGTAAATTTTTTGTTAATAATAATTTAAACTAGTGCTTGACTGCGATCCCACCTGATGGTAAGCACTGATGCAATCGTTGATGGTGAGGCGCACTAGTTCATTAGGACCCTTTTTACTCTAGCACACTTTTATATTTCTTAATACATACATATTTTAAATAAATTACAACCAGATACAGAACAAATGATCGTGCTCATCATATAAATATTTGGTTTGAGTGGGAATTTAATCCAGACCAGAATTACTGAACCAATAGGCCAGTCAAATTATTTTTGGTCAACACTAAAAATTGTTTGTAAACTAATTGATAGCCTAAAATCAAGAACTGAGATCAGTAACGCCATATATAAAGAATTGATGATAAATGAAATGACAATTTTAAAATTATACACAGTGTTCTCAGTTATCTTCCCTAGTCCATTCTTCACATTTTATAACAAGTCTCTGATCTCTCAGTTATTTGCAGGTTTTCAAGCCAGATGCTAGAGTAATACGGTTGTTTAAAGGATCGTAACAATATGTCACCGTCGCCGCCGTGGCCAGTTTCTCCAGTATTACTTGCGCACTAAAAGAAGAGTGGTGTTTTCTGTTTAGACGTGGATACACGTTTGCAATTTATTTTCTTATATTCTTGAAGTTTTATTGTGTGAGGTATTTTGTTATGAATATTATGGAAACCTTTTTTTTATCAGAAGAGATTCAAATTTCATTTGTATACCACTAAGATATAGGAAAATATTTCGTTTACAATACTTTGCTTCTAGTTGAATGAACATTTTGGATTCAATTAGTATATTAAAACTTAATAAAACATATCGTTTTATAAAAATTATGTTCAGAATAAGGATAACAGAAATATGACTCATGTTTTAGCTCCATAGTTTTGTCAGCACCACAACCCATCAAAACTATAGACCCACCCAATAAATAAAATTTTAAGAATAATAAAACAATCAAAGTGACGTTTTATTTCCCGCACAGATATTATTGTTTTGGGGCAAGAAGTAAGAAGGGCTGATATTCAATTTAATGGGAATCCCATATAAAAACATGAGGGAAATGTTTAGGGGACATTCTGTCGATTTCTGCTCTCAAGTTATTGAAGGGAACTCTAGAAGGGCAACGCTAGGCATTCAATTTTCAACTCTAGTGTCTAGAAAATATGGTTTAAAATTCTCTGCTTGTGGTGAGTGCTTATTTTTAGTATCACCTATTAAATTATCAAAGTAATCTAGTGATAAAAATCTCGATGTAAAGGAAATGTATCACTTTCGCTTTCTTCCAATAGGGTGTGGGAATGAGGGAAGCTGTACTGTGACGAAACTCATTTCTGCAATCCGTTGTGATAATATCTTTTAAAAATCTTTGGGGGTGGTAATGGTGCAAGAATAAAGTTAAATATTACAAATCATCGTAAAGAATAAACAATTTATATCTATTTTGAATGTACGAGTAACAATTTTCTTGCATCGCTAAATTTTCGTCATGCTTTTCCTCTGGATTGCAATTTCCCAATAATATTTACAAATGTTTATTGGTAAGGAAAAAAATCAATGTAAGTCTTCTTATTACAATAGAAGAACTTTACTTTTTTCTTTTTTTTTTCTTCTTTGTAGGATTCGTGTAAAAAAATGACTGTCATTCATTTCACGAAAATTAAAAGTAGCGTGAGTTACTTCTTATAACATCAGTTATCTATATATTTACTGAATAGTCAAAATCGGTCCAGTGGTTCCAGAGATTAGCCGGAACAAACAGACAGACAAAAAAAAATCAAATAATTTTTTTTATTATTGGTGTGGTTTATTACTTTCTTAGCCATTTAGAAACAAAATTTATTTTTTTGATTTTACAAACAGAAACTTAAATTTTATTTTTCTGTGGGGATAGATTATAAATATTGGCACTTAATAGTACTTCTATAATATTTACTGATTATTTCTGGCTAAAGTTCAGTTCGCGAACCTACAGGTCAACAAACTTCCAAATGATTGGCTGAAAAGTCACTAGCTTCAGTTTAAACAAAAAATAATAATATACTTAAATACAATATGTACCACTATCACACAAAACCATCTTGTCCCAAACTAAACAGAGATTGTGCTATGAGTACTAGACAATTGATAAACATACCTACTTATATGTTTCTAGATACATATTATAGATAAATTACACCCTGACACAGAATAAATAATCGTGCTCATAAATGATATTTATTTTGCAAATAGGTTCTTATAAACACTTTTACACGTCATTTTTTTCGTCAGTTTGAACTAGCTGACTGCACTGAGAAAACACAACGAAACAAACTCAGGGGTCAAATTGTCTTTTAAAGTCCTTACAGCAAACATATAATGGTCAAATCATATGAGAACTATGTAGATTAATGTCTGAGATTGTCTTTTGAGGAAAGAAACACACAGATTTGAGTGGACCTGTCCAGTCAGTGCAAGCAAATGTCAGCATTTATATAGCTCAACTTAGGACTACTAAGGAGCTCAGCGATTTGACGAAAAATACGAAGGAAAAGACATTTGGGTATGCCGCAGAAAATCATCACACAAACATTTCTCTTGGGTGGGAATCGAACCCACGACCTCCGGCATAGCATTCAGAGCCACTAACCACTAGACTAATAGGCCAGTCAAATATAGCTTTCAGGCCATACAGTATTTTGATCCTATTATATTTACATAAACTGAAACGGTCCGATATGAGAGCAAAACAAACAATGTATCAATTGGAGTTGGAATATTCCCCCGTGGTATATTGTAATTAAACTTTTTTTATGTGAGCCGTGCCCCAGTTTCCTTGCCGATACATTAGTGGACTGACATTCTTTTAACTTCTTCTAAGCTTGTATTTTTATATTCGAATTTATTAATAAATTAGTTTGTATTTCTCCTCCTTCAAGAATGATGATCCTTCATCTTTATAGGCATAGCCTTCCGCTTTATTCGCTCCACTCAAAATTTTATATTTGATATTTATTAGCAGGTATTTTAATTGATATGGTATATATGTATGTATTTTATTTAATATAATTAACATTATTTATGATTTTTGTCACTGACCGCCCCAAATCTATTTCTTTCGTTTAGTCCATTCTAAAGTCACCTGTTAGAGATTGTCCTATGCTATAAGACCGCCCATTGTACACTTAGTTTCTGCAAATTTTTATCCTGTCAACATTATGTTGTATCCGTTTTTTTTTCTCAATATCATTATTTATCTCGTATGTATCTAAGTATATATTTATTATTGTTCTTGTTGTTGTTTATTGCACCTGCCATGTTGCACCTGCCATGTTATGTCTCTGCATCACCCTAAGGTCGACTGGTAGAAAATGCCTAAGGCATTAAGTCCGCCTTTGTACAATGTTTATTAGTGCATAAAGTTTTAAATAAATAAATAAATTATGAGGTGTACAATAAAGTGTTTATAATAAATAATAATCAACCTATTCGACATGTTGTAACTAAAGGAATACAGGTGGATTTTAGTCCGTACAAGTCCGACACTCCCTCTCACTCTGGTGATTTCCCACCAAATAAGGCCTTATCATGTTCCCACTACTGGGACTCCAGTCTCCTCTCTAAAAGAGAGACTAAGTTGTAATCCACCACGCAGGCTGTGTGCAGGTTAATTAATAGACGTCTTCGATTTTTTTGATTTTCTTTGTAATTTTATATTTTATTATTCTTGTTGACAGCCAACTAACGTGGAAAATGCAGGCAGATGACATATGTGCGCGGCTAAGCAAATCTGCTTATGCTCTTTTCATACTGGCAAAGAAAGTTAATTTACAAACGGTACTCATAGCATACCATGGCATAGTTTCCTCAGTATTGAGATTTGGCATAATATTTTGGGGAAACTGTGCTGAAAGAGAAACTATATTTAAAACTCAAAAAAGATGTATAAGATCTATGGTAGGCCTAAAAACTACTGACAGCTGTGAGCCTGTCTTCAAATCTTTAAAAATCTTGACTTTCCCATGCCTTTATATTCTTGAAGTAGCATTGTTTGTCAAATGTAACCTGAACTTGTTTCCTGCGATAGTCGATACTAGAAAACGAACCAATCAACTTAGATCTCAATACAAAACCATGTTGTGTACAAGTAAATACAAAACAGCACTAGCAAGGAGGAGTATTTTGGGCATGGGTCCTGTAATATACAATAAAATTCCTGATAGCATTAAGAATGAAAATTTGCACAACTTTAAAGGAAAATTGAAGAATTTTTTAATAGAAAAATGCTATTACTCAATCACCGAATATTTGAATGACACGTTGTTATAAAATTTCTGACATTTCATTTTCTATATTGATATTTAATTTTACATTTTGACATTTAATTTTACATTTTGACATTTAATTTTTACATTTAATTTTACTTTTTGACATTTAATTTTTACATTTTGACATTTAATTTTACTTTTTGACATTTAATTTTAATTTATGACATCATTCAAATTCTTTAATATTCTTTAAATAAGTGCTGACAATTTCTTTCAATACAACAACTGCGGACATTTTGTTAATTCCATTATTTTATTTGTCTTTTGTAATTATTTAATCGACAAAGTTCAATGTGATTGCAAATTCTTAATGCGATAAATTATCAAAATTATTTAATTCTTTATTTGTGGTCTTTAAATCTGTATTAAATTCTTGTTTTAATTAAGTATATTGCATGTATAATTACTTATTACTTTGTACGCCCTAGAGGCAAAACATAGCGCTCTCAATTTATTATATAAGAACTTATCATGTACCTATGTTTTACATTGAATAAATGAATCTTGAATCTTGAATCTTGAATCTTTAATTAATGCGGTCAGAACTAATAACATAGCTATCAATAATTTTTGCGCATTCTGACCTTTTCTGGCCATGTATCTCATCGTGCACATGTGCACTGGTGAGGGTCGCGGGAGTGCGGTGGATGCAAGAAGCACAGGATCGGTCTTTGTGGCGACGCTTGGGGGAGGCCTATGTCCAACAGTGGACGTCTTTCGGCTGAAATAACGATGATGATGATGATCTCATCGTGGTATTGACTCCATAGAGCGTCTCGTAGTACAGGACAAAGTTGAGGCCACGTGGTAGATCACCAATGAGATGGACAGACCAGATCAAGGTCGCAACTAAGTTCTCGGTTTACGAATGTACCCGGAAAGCTGCAGTCCGCGATGAATGGAGCCGTATTACCACCATCACTGTGTGTCACTCATCGTGATTCACGGTGATGACCACGACCGCTCTGGCGAGAGTGTACCGACTGAGAAGAAATCATTAACTTTGGGTGTCTACAGTAGCATAACACAGTTTGATGTCAAAAATACAAAATTGCAATTAATTTACAAAGAAAATCTAATTATAATATCATCTTTATAATATCGTCTTTATAAAAATACTACTGCTACCAGCGGCTTCACTCACATGGAACTCAAAAATTGACCACTCAAACATACTCGCAGAATGAAGGACAGGACAGGTTTACGCGTGTGCGAAGTTTCATTCAAAAACTTTTAATTCGTTAGTCCTTTATGACTTCGGACGCGCGCCTCAAAGAGATATCAGCAAAGAAGAAAAAGGAGTGGATGTTAGTCAGTAAAAGTCTGACACGCCCTCTCGCCCCACCCAAGGGCGGGAGATGTCATTGAATGATTTCCCATCTTAAAAAAAAGGGCTCAGCAGGACCGATGCCTACAAGGACCATGGGATGACTTCTGAGAAGGTAACCTGTTGTCTTAGAACGCAAAAGGCAACTGAAGGACAGGTGGATTTCAGTAAGTAAAAGTCTGACACGCCCTCTGGCTCCACCCCAGAGCGGGGTAGGTCATTGATGATTTCCCACCAAAAATAAATATCCGTTAAAAAACGTGAAAATGCAAAAGACGGACAGCCAGAGTTATTAATTTTTAATATTAGTATGGATTGGTGAACCAAGCGTTACCATTGCTAATTGCATCGTCTTCAAAGACATTTCGTAGGGAAGAAATTTTCGGAGAATTTCCCAGAGTAGTTAGCATCTCACTAATTAAAGTCGCCCGCTGTTCCAATTTTAGGTTGAAATAGGTTTTCGTTTTTATAATTACTTTGCGCTTTGTAATATTAACATCGTCTGTTTTTTGCTGTGGAAAGAGAAGCTTGTTAATTTTTGTAAGTATTTTTATCGTTCTCATATCGAGGAGGTCTGCTCCAGTAGTGGGAACATTATAAACAGATTCTGATTCAACGATTGATCGATACATTGCATGGCCAGAGGGCTTGCTTTTCCTTTGTCCAAAGAATTATCATTGTCATTCAACGTGGCAATGCTACCAGCCTTTTGGGCATACATCTAGATGACAGCGATGTAGAGCAGTACCATCTAATGACTTCTCGCACTCTAAGGTGGAACGAGAGGGTGTATCAGACTGTTACTGACTAAAACCACACCTCTGTTCCTTCAGTTGCTTTTTGCGTCCCAGGACCACAAGTAACCCTTTCAGAAGTCGACTCATTAGGCTTCGGCCCAGCTGGGCCCTTACAGTTATGCTGACATTTCTCTGAGGCGCGCGTGGAACACTATGTGCTGTTGACGACTCGGGCTCAATCTTTACAGGACGAGCGGACGGCGAACTACCCATTGCTTGTCGTCCGCAAGCCCGAGCTTACGGCCGCCGGAAATCGCTCTTCAATTCACGACGCCCGGGGCGTCTTATGTCGCGGCAGCTGGGGCGTGAGGAAGTACGTTCCCTCACTCTTGCAGCAACGTTCTTTGCTGGTATTACTCTCAGAAGGCTCCCATTCCCTCTCACTCCGACCTTAGTCTGAACCGGCCCCCCTAGCAAAGTTACGGTCGTTTCGTTCCTCCGATTCCTTTGTTCTGACGTCATCTCAACGCTCAGTCACGTGGTCAGAACAAAGGAATCGGAGGCGTGGCCTACTCGAGGCGTTCGATGCAAACGAAACGATCGTAACTTGGCTAGGACCGTTCATTAAGATTTTGAGATTATTATGTGAAGTAGTTTAACTAGGTTTTTTATCATAGTTCAATATTTTAAAATTACATAACACCTGACGCACCTCGTGTTCTTTTGATTCCAATCAAAAGAACACAGAAATAAGATTGCATACTCAGAAAAGAACTTCCGAATTGGTCGTCATAAAATATTTTGCACGTAAACCCGGCACTACTTGAAGAACATTTTGGTTTATATTTTTCTGATAACATCGTAAACATCTTCTTGGGTAGGAGCGTAAATAATGAATCCGTTTTATAACGTTTTTCTTATTTTGTTTTTGTTGTTTTTTTTATACTGATATTACTGATGCTTGGATGATTGACTTTCAACTTTATGGTATTTTTTGAGTTACTTTGGGCCTTATAAATTATACATTATTTCATTCGTTTATTATCTCAGGACCCTGAGGTCCTGGACCTTTGGAAGGCGTACGAGGAGCCGAAGCCAACTCGCAGAGACCCTTTAGATGACTGTAATGAAACGTGATACCAACCGACGATTAACCCAGTACGCGCTATGGTAGTGCACCCAAGGACAACCCTCGGTAGTTAAAAAGCTATTGCGACAAATGGAAAACAAAGATAATAGGCTATGGTTTTTGTCTTAAGTGGACTGGTAACATGGAATTATGTTAAGACTATGGCCCCAGTTTGAACAATGTTATTTACATTATTTATCAGTATATCTCGGAACTCTGAGATCTCGGACCTTTGGAAGGCGTACGAGGAGCCGAAACCAACTCGCAGAGGCCCTTTAGTTACTTCTAATGGAATATGATACCAACCGACGATTATCCCTGTACGCACTACGCTATGCTAGTGCACCCAAGGATAACCCCCGGTTGGTGAAAAACTATTGCGATATGTGGAAAACAAAGACTATAAGGCTATGGTTTTTGGAATATTAAGTGGACTGATGGTTACCAGGAACTATGTTAAGACTATGGCCCCTGCTTGAACAATGTCATTAATATCCATCGATAAAAAGGCAGGGGGTGACTTGCACACTCAATAAATGAGCCCCCAAAAACGGCCGCTAGCACGAAATAACGTAGCAACAAGGAGGCAACATATCCTGAGGTGCTTGAGTATACCACGGCTATCAGAACAATCCCGGAAGTACGGTCAAGATCCCTACCAGTACCTTACTGGATTATACATCCTTCTCCCGAGCACGTTTGCTCTTGCGAATCTCCACTCAAGACAGCCAATAAAGACAAGAGAGAGGTGGGAGCTTTGTTCTTCGTCAATATTCACAACGGCCGGCCAATAAAGGCGAGCCGGAGATGAAGAACAAGAATTCTCCCGGGAGATCGGGTTCGTGGGGTCGCTAATGCCCAACAGTTCGCCACAAAACTGCCCTGCGGAAACATTATTTTATTATTAGCATGGTTTGTAACCACACATTCGTACAAGTGTTACATCTTTGAATTTACCTGCTTTTTTGTACTATCATAATCTTTTTAGGGTTCCGTACCTACCTCAAAAGGAAAAAACGGAACCCTTATAGGATCACTTTGTTGTCCGTTCGTCTGTCTGTCTATCTGTCAAGACCTTTTATCTCGGGTACACACACAGGTATCGAGTTGAAATTAAAACCATATACTCAAACCTGCGGTCCCTTGAAGCTGTGAAAAAATCAAACTTCTGAGTTAATGAAAAAGAAAGATACGGCCGTTTATGTCGCAAAAAACGTGTATTTCGACTCTCTCAAGGGAATCAAAATTCATAGCGTACTTCCCGTTGAGCTTTCTGAATCTTGAAATTTGTCATATAGCAAGGCACAAGCATAAGAAAAAATCTAAAAACAGTAAAAACCGAAAAATCTTTGTAAATCAATTCGGGAATTGAACTGTTTTCATAGGTAAGTTTGTACGGAAACCTCAGTGCGCGAGTCCGACTCGCACTTGCCCGATTTTTTTTTTACTATAATACGCCCGTATTATATACTCAAACCTTCCTCATGAATTACTTGGTCTATTGGTGAAACCTGCAAGAAAATCCGTTCATTAGTTATTGAGTTTATCGTGTTCATACAGACCGATAGACGCTCTGGTCCAGGAATTTGTTTTATATGTCAGGAAGTTATAACTGTTGCAGGTTCTAGGTCTTCATGCACGGTAAACAATGTTTACCGAAGTCGGTCGGTGGATGACAAAACTTACAATACGAGACTGGTCCTCGAAAATTACCATTGGTCGCTCAGTAAGTTGTCCTTTGTAGAACTTTACCAGTTGTTACAAATAATTAGCTCCCCTAGCCAAGTTACGATCCTTTCGTTTGCATCGAACGCCTAGAGTAGGCCACGCCTCTGATTCCTTTGTTCTGACCACGTGACTGAGCGTTGAGATGACGTCAGAACCGGAATCGGAGGCGTGGCCTACCCGAGGCGTTCGACGCGAACGAAACGATCGTAACTTGGCTAGGGGGGGCAGAAGACTAAAAGAATAGGCTAGGTAGATCATTGTACGATGAACAAATAGCTAGAAAAAGTAGTGGGGTCTTTGTGACCGAGTTTATACGCGAAAATACCTAATTCATACAACGTTCTTCCTCGTCGTTGAAAGCATGTTGACATGAATTTGTGGAAAACACATTATCCTTCGCTCTGTTCGTAGTTCAGTGACCGGATAAAAGAACACTTAGAAAAATATGTTATATAGTGTTTAAATTTAGATATGAGTACTTTAAATTAAGATTATGATTGCAAAATAGATTTTTGTAGTCCAACACTGCATCAGTATGTCTGTTTGCGATAATCAAAAAAACTATTGAACGAATTTTATTGCAGGTTTCTCCAATAGACAGAGTGATTCATAAGGAATAGATTATAATATATCAAAGACATTTAAAGAGATACAATAGAGCGGCTATCAGAAAAAAATGTCTTAGAAAAACTGTCATCCTATGCCTCAGTGACGCCATCTGGCTTTGAATAGCATGTAATAAAAATAAATAAATTTGTCTTAATTTATAATTATTTAACTATCGCTTGATATGTGACCTGGGACTTTACCATGATAATGTTAAAATGTCAGTCATACGAGCAAAAAAGAGTGATGGAGCTATACACCCTATATAGCTCCATCCCTTTAACAGTTCGGTTTAGGTCGTAAAATGGATCACGTTATGAGCTCGTGGTAGAGCCTCAGTGTGTGATAAAGGTAAGGTTAAGCTTTTCAGCAATAGATGGCGTTATCACAAAATCAGCAAATGTTCTGGAACTATTTATAAAATTTATTAAATTCTAATTAATTACTTCGTAAATACCAAAAATATTTACGAAAATAAACCGAAGTTAGGTCCAGTCATTTTACCATAACAGGATTTGCAATATTAGCAATATAGCGTAATGCGCAGTTCGGCATATTTTCTCAGAAAATGATTTTCTTTTAGTGCATAGAGCGGATAGAAACACGACTTGACGTGTAAGGGGTGTCATACTAGACTGAGCAACTTATGACCACTAGGTAATAAGTATCGGATTACGATTTTGTTCGCCATGTCCTGTCTATTAGTAGTATATATTTAATTCAATGTATTTGTAATATATGCATGTCGGTAAATTCGAAATAGTATGGATGCCAGTTTCATAACGAGATGAAGTGTCATGAAACATACACACACTTTGACAGATTTTGGCATGTCGTTCGCAGTGAGTCTGGCTATAAAATAAATTATCAAGATCCCCTCTCGGCTCGTTGTGAATTAAAATATCTAAAACCTATTTCATAATAAATCAGTTGCGTGATTTGAAATATAATCACCCACATGCATATTAAAATAAATAAAAGCTGAAATTATCAAAGATTTGCTACAAAGCAAGATTACATCGCAACTTACCATCAGGTAGGATCGTAGTCAAGCACTAGTTTATAAAAATTAAAATAAATAATAAATACACGTAGGAAACAGCTGGGGCAGGTTGTTAGTTAGGATGAAAATAAAAATCAACCAACCGATTTGTTTTGAAATTTTTCATTTGATATTTAGTTACTGATATGAAAAGACTATATTCAGCAAAACAAATATATTTTATATTAGACTAATACCTAGTCTAGACGTGTAGGTGTGAACTCGATGACTAATTTACAACAGAGAAAACTCTTCCAGACAAACATACCTATCACTTTTTACACAATACACAATGTATCTTCAAGTGTTTTGTTTTATGGTGCGTAAAATAAATTACCAACACGTACATTATCTTCTGTTTTACGACAGGGGTAAGCTTTTAGAGATGGGACAAACCAGTTTCAGAATTCGATAGAATAATTATAAATAAAATAATGATGGTTGAATCAAATTATCCCTAGCTAATGATGGACGGGATGGAATTATAACGAAATCGCGATACGCGTCACTTAATTTAACAAAATTTAGTAGATTGTACTTGGTAATGAGCTTAGTAAGAATTTCGTTTAATAAGTTATCATTGACTTACATGTTATACATCGTTCTACTTTGTGTTATTTATTTCATCACCACTGCTCTCAAAACGGCGATGGAAAACATTGTGAGGAAACCGGTATGTCTTAGAATCAAAACTTCGAAGACATGCAATAGCAACCAACCCATACTAGGCTCGCGTGATGGATAATCCTATGTGTTATTCCATAATGTTCCACGCGCGCCTCAGGGAGATGTCAGCAAATCGTAGGGGCCCAGCAGGGTCGAAGCCTACTGGGGCCAGTGTGAAATCGAAACCCGGGGCCCTGGGACGAAGGCAACGAAGGAACAGGAGTGGGTTTTTAGTCAGTAAAAGTCTGACACTATCTCTCGCCCCGCCCAAGAGCGAGATTTGTCAATAGAGGATGTTCCCAATTAAAAAAAAATGTGTTATTCCAAGAAATCTACCAAGTTTCCTAGAAATCCGTTCTGGAGTTTGAGTGTGAAGAAGTAACAAACTTACACACTCACAAACTGTCACCCTTGGGATAATTTTTAGGGTTCCGTACCTCAAAAGGAAAAACGGAACCCTTATAGGATCACTTTGTTGTCCGTCTGTCTATCTATCTTTCAAGACCCTTTATCTCAGGAACTTGTGGAGGTATCGAGTTGAAATTTAAACTATATACTCAACCATATTTGAACCATACTCGCAAGGTCATAAAAAAAACTTTTTTTTGCGATTCGGAAAAATCATCGAGACTCCATTCGGGAATTGAACTATTACATATTAAGTAAGTTTGTACGGAACCCTCTGTGCACGAGTCCGACTCGCACTTGCGTGTGCACTCGAGTTTTTTACTATAATTCTGGGCGAAGCCGCCCCGCGCTGGAAGCAAGCAGCTAGTATTATAAATGCTAAAGTAACTCCGAATGTCTGTTACCTTCACGTCTAAACTACTGAACGGATTTTGATAAAACTTAGTACACTGGTAGACGACCTTAGCAAGCCGGCAAAGTTACTAGCAGTAACTAGTACTTGAATTATTTGATATATACGTTTTAATCGAATCACAAGACTTCAACCACTAGTCTTAATAAACGGCTACCCTAAACTCCGATTAAGGTCGAAACATTGTTCAGATTCTGTTGTATATTGGACATCAGACGATAATTTATACGACCGATTTTATTTGCCTATGGAAATTGTTGCCATTCCGATATTGTTTCACGCAATTTGCGTTTATAAGTAAATAACTATAGGTTTGTGTTTTGCGTAGCATTGTAGGGGTGCATACGTAATACAGCATTATGTTGATGATGACTTATGATAATAGCTATAGGAATATATTTCCATAGTGAATTTTGGTGGGACAAAATTTTTGTTCTTATTTTGGTCTTTTTCTTACACATCTAGTGATAAACATCAGTAGTGGTTCTGTAGTAATGGCGGTTTATACGTCAAGGATTCAAATCCAGGCAAGCGCTTTACGTTCAGCAACATATTTCATCTCAACTTCTTTCAAAACGGTGAAGAAAAGCGTCGTGAGGAAACTGGCATGTCCTAGAACCAAAAATTCAAAGAAATGTGATATCCGGCTACACGCACTAGGGCCATGTGACTGACCATTCCCTTAACTAGAGAGGAGGCCTGATACTCAGCATTGAGAACATTTTAAGGCTGATTACCTATGCTTATTATTGCACATAACTTCGTAACTAAGTTACACAGGCTTCGTCTACAAAATAGTAACGTTTATCAGCTGCATTCGGTTATATGGGATGACAACAAAATCGTAAGTTTTTATTTCACATAGGCCTACATGGGCACTTATAAAACGTCAGAAGCTAGTGCACGGTTCCAAATTGGTCGTTTCCTGTAGAGGAGAACCGGCAAGAAACTCCATGGTTACTCTTTTAAAAAAAAATTATATGTCGTGACCAGATCTTAGAAATTGATTACTTCATGGTAGGCATGGATAGAACCCCAAGCATAGCCCTTTCTATGCTTGGGGTTCTATCTATCTATCTATTTATATTTGGTTTCCGCACTTAGTCCTATGTGGACCATTGTACGTGGGCCATGGCGGCCATAAACCTTAGGTGGGCTTATTCCAACCAGCCCACCTCTCTCCATAAACAGATAAGGCCTCTTAGGTTTTTCAGGACATCAATAAGGGAGTTCGGGGATCCTAAGGTTCGTGTGCGTATTTCAGTGACACCTGTGCAGTCCAGGAGCACATGTTCAATTGTCTCCTCCCCCTCCAAACATGCTCTGCACAGGGGACTGTCTGTGATGCCTATTGTGTGGAGGTGCTTATTCAGTGTGCAGTGTCCGGTGATGGTCCCCGTCACCAGGCGCAGGCCGCCTCTGTCCAATCTTATGATTTTTTTGGTGAGGGCTTTATTGAGATGCGGCAGGGCCTCCTTGGCCTGCCTGCATCCCAGTGTCGAGGACTACCAGCGCTCTGCTTGTATATGCATGTGTTCACGTAGCCAACTACGCAGCTGACCAAAGGGGACCGGCACAATTGGTTCAGGCCCGAAGGTCACCGCTCCAGATCCTCTCCTGGCCAGTTCGTCCGCCGCGTCGTTGCCCAGTGAGCCGCTATGACCTTTAATCCACTGTAGTGTCACAGCCCCATGCTTGGGGTTTCCTTGCGTGATCATATCAGAAATGAAGATATCTGCAGCAGAACCAAGGTTACCGACATAGCTCGAAGAATCGCCAAACTTAGTGGCAATGAACAGGGCACATTGCACGCAGAACAGATGGTCGATGGGGACGAAAAGTTCTGGATTGGCGACCACGTACTGGAAGACGCAGCGTTGGAAGGCTCCTGAAATATGTAACCAAGATTATATTATGTAATTCACAATATAATTTAAAAGAGTGTCCATGGAGTTTCTTGCACGTTCTTCTTCATAGAGATCTACGCTGTGGAACGTGCAATTTAGTTTTTTTTTGTGGACTGACCTACATTTGACAATTCAAAAGTATATAAATGGTCTATTTGAAATAAATGTTTTTGACTTTGACTTGGACATCATTCATACACTCATCTATCATTTACACACACAACTAAAGAACTGTTCTTAAAACTTACCTCGTGACATTTTCCTCTTTATTTCTAAAACAAACTAAGAGATTGGTTATCTTCGATCGTTACAACATCAATGTTATGCTTTTATTCAGTATTATTGCATTACGTATTACTATTATGATCATTTCGGTTCAATTAACATCTTATACAATGGCATTATGAATTATGTAACACTGTATTTAACTAATTGTTATAACAATTGTCTTACATCATTGTTAGTGTATGCGTATTAGATCATAGTTAGGGATATTGTCATTATAGTAGATATTACGATTACATAAATAAATTATGGTTTATGTGACTATAATGATTTTAATTCATAACATGTTAAGCAAGTCTATAAACTGTTAATTATTGAACTGCTAAATTTATTTATAGGTACTATGTGTGAATGTGAAACGAGAATAAACTGCCGATAAAATATTATACAGTTTGTCAGAATTTAAGAATGTAATAATGGAAGTAAATTTTGATTAAAACAAATAAAAATACTAATAATATAAAGAGGAAAGAGTTGTATTTATGTTCATAATGAATAAACTCAAATACTTCTTAACTGAATTCAAAAATTCTTTCTCCAGTGTTGAATGAATGCTACTTTATCACAAAGTGACACAGGCTATATGTTTACTACTTTCGCAGAAGTTAGGCCGATGTAAAAAAAACCGGGCAAGTGCGAGTCGGACTCGCGTACTGAGGGTTCCGTACATATTTACCTATGTAAACAGTTCAATTCCCGAATTGAGTTTTTTATTCGTGACGTAACTACCAATTTACAGTTTTCAGATTTTTTCCTATACTTGTGCTATGAGACCTTCTTTCATGCCAAATTTCAGCGTTTTAGTTCAGCGGGAAGTACTCTATGAACTTTGATTCCCTTGAGAGTGTCGATATGCACGTTTTTTTGCGACATAAACGGCCGTATCTTTTTTTTTCGTTAACTCAGAAGTTTGATTTTTTACAGCTTCAAGGGACCGGAAACCTGGTATATGGTTTTAATTTCAACTCGATACCTCGACACGTTCCCGAGATAAAGGGTCTTGACAGACGTACGAACAACAAAGTGATTCTATAAGGGTTCCGTATTTTCCTTTTGAGTTACGGAACCCTGAAAATATGGTGTTGAGTACATTTTTATCACTTTAGAAATCTCTTTGATGAAAGAATTCGAACGTATTCTTAGCCATGATTAACTTACAAATTCCGAAAATACCAAAAAAAGAAAATGATAGAATAGAATTGAATAGAATAAAACTTTATTGTACACCAAAATAGTAACAGAAACTCAGATATATATAAAAAAAAATATATGTTTATGTTATGATGTTCAGTTCCAAGAATTCAGGTTAGTGGATACTCTCTCCGCGGCTCTGGCTCCCAGGATTATTGGATAAAAAGAGTCACCGAAACCTGGAAACGCAAAAAGCAAGTGGAAGAATGCGGGCGGGTATTAGTCAGTATAGGTCTGGCACTCAAAACGGGAGAAGTTAATAGATGATATTCCGTCCTCTAGAAAGAAAAATGAATTCAGGTAACACGAATTCAATTCTATAGAAATGTATAACAGTTGTTCTTTCAAATTCTTTTGATAAAGTTTGTTTCGTGGCACTATTTTTTGGTATAAAAACGGCTTGTTACCTTGGTGTAACAGTGTATTTCTTTTTGTGCTTTAGAACTTTCATCATTCAGCCGAAAGACGTCCACTGTTGGACATAGGCCTCCCAAGCGTCGCCACAACGACCGATCCTGTGCTTCTCGCATCCACCGCACTCCCGCGACCCTCACCAGGTCGTCGGTCCACCTTGTAGGAGGCCTTCCAACGCTGCGTTTTCCGGTGCGCGGTCGCCACTCTAGAACCTTTCGGCCCCATCGACCATCCGACACACCTTTGAATTTAACTAAATTGTTTCTGTTGATTAATTGGTCACTGCAGAAACCTTATGAGTATGATGCCTTTTCTTGGTATTATTGAAAGAAATTCTGAGATGCTGAGTATTTCCAACATTCACTAGGTACCACTATATATAAGTGTGTATATTTATTGACAAATTTTGAGGTATCATCATCAAGCACATCCTAGGTATAGACGCGAGAGGGCGCGGCCCTCACGTCCCAGCCGCCGGGATCTCGATCCCGATTTCCGGCTTGCGGACGGCGAGCAATGGGTAGCTCGCCGTCCGCTCATCCTGTAAAGATCGAGCCCAAGTCGTCAACGTCACATAGTGTTCCACGTGCGCCTCAAAGAGATGTCAGCAAACAGTAGGGGCCCAGCAGGGTCGAAGCCTACTGGGGCCAAGGGTCTGCTTCTGAAAGGAAGACTCAGCCCTGGTATGAAAGGCAACGAAGGAACTGGAGTGGGTTTTTAGTCAGTAAAAGTCTGACACACCTTCCCGCTCCGTCTAAGAGCGCGGGATGTCATTGGATGATTTTACCACTAAAAAAAAAAAGGTATAGACATCTCTTTTCTTGTATCAATCACCACGTTTCTGTCTAACCTTGATCCTGTGTTGGCAACAATACGAGTATCATCTTCATCTTCACCTGTATTGGCAACAATACGAGTATCATCTGCCCATCCTGCTGCTGGACAACCAACATTCCTTCTACCCAGTTATTGGATGAACTCGGTCACTTCCTTACTCCACTTGTTATGAACGTACCTTTATTCTACTCAACTTTATTTGAGTTCCATTACTTGTTTTCCAATATCGTAGACCTTCGTACGTCTTCGTATCTCGACTATACTGCTGAGGTATATTTCTAGTTTTATTATGGTTTCCATTATGTCTATTTATTGTTGGTTTTTAGGGTTCCATACCTCAAAAGGAAAAAACTAAACCCTTATAGGATCACTTTATTGTCCGTCTGTCTGTCAGTCATGAACCTTTATCTCGGAAACGCGTGGATGCATCGAGTTGAAATTAAAACCATATACTCAGGTCTGCAGTTCCTTAAAGCTGTAAAAAAATCAGACTTCTAAGTAAACGAAAAAAAAAATGATACGGATGTTTATGTCACATAAACGTATACTTCGACACGCTCAAGGAAATCAAAATTCATAGGGTATAGACCTTCCTATATCCCGTTAACCTAGAATCCAGAAATTTGGCATGAAGCAAGGTTTCATAGCACAAGAATATGAAAAAATCTGGAAAATAAAAAATTGAAGTAAGTCCCAAAAAAAACTAACTCGTAACTCAATTCGGGAATTGTGTTTTCATAGATAAGTTTGTACGGAACGCTCGCACTTGCCCGGTTTTGATAACGGTTTTTTTATATTATAGCAATCTAATCTAATCTAACTAGCCCCACTACTGGTTGGAGGCCACAGATATGTGTGATAGGAGATATTGTGATAGGGAAATTATTTTGCAAATTTTTATTTTTTATCAGATCTTCTAGAAAAAACTTAAATATTAACTAAACTATACTAAAACCTATCTATGTACATAAATATAATACAAAAACACAAAGTACACTCAGGCGTCGAAGTACTCCTCCACATCGCTGTCATCCGGAAATGTGCCCAGAAGAGTGGCAGGATTGCCACGTTGAATGGCAATGCTAATTCTTTGGGCGTAGAATGAGTCAGTCCTCTGGTCACGCTAAGTGTCGATCAGTTGGCGTAAAATTTCCTTAAAAAGGAAATATAGTAGATTTTTGCAAGTAGGTTTTAAAAACACTTTTACACGTTCAATGTTTTCGTCAGTTTAAACTAGATGAGGCAGGTGTAGATAACTACCTTGAGAAGAAACACAGAAACAAACTCAAGAGTCAAAGTCTATTTTAAAGTCCATACAGCAAATATGTAATTGTCAAATCATATGAGAACGATCTGAGATTAGTGTCTGAGATGGTCTTTTGAGGAAAGAACCACGCTGATTTGATGCGACCTGTCCAATTAGTGCAAGTATTTGTCAGTAATTCGTATAGCTCAACTCAGTAATACTAAGGAGCTCAATGTTTGTCCATTGCATTGTGTTTCAATGAGGTCTGTCATTTCCAATCCATCTTTCCGATTAGACTCGAGTTTTTTTCCTTCATATTCACCTTGGTCAACCGCAATGTCGCTAGAATTAAAAAAAAAAGTTCTTCAGAACTATTCACACATTGGAGTTCGCTCAACATTGTCAACAGTACCCAAAACTAAAGTCGAAATAAAATTTTCAATATTTTATTTCAATTGAATATTGAAATATTTTATTGTGAAGTGTTGCGATACAAAATTGAGTCCGAATAAACTGTCCATTAAACAAATAAAATACGTTTCCAATAAAATTGGGTGGGACTGACTCAATAGAAGGATTGCTATTTGAATATTTGCTTTTTCATACCATTTATGTTCTTTATTGCAGTTTGGTTTGCTGTTAGTAGTATTTTATGCAGTATATCGCTTGGTTTAATTGGGCAGCCTAGCTACGAAATGGTAATTTTTTATGCAAGTGGACCAACTATATCATTGCAGCTGAGGCGGAACATACGCCCGAACCGAAGGTGATGTCATTTTGGAGCCAATTACAATTAAAACGATACTTTTCCAAATACACATTCGACAATAATATCTAAGTAAAACTTCATAAAAATAATACCTATTTATTAACTAATTATTGTGTTCAATGGCTTGCCATGTTTTTATTGATGAGCCTTGGTGTGGACTGCCCAGCGACCAGCTTGTCTGGCAACCATTGAGAGGTTTTTTTTTTTTTTTTTTTTTTTTATTAATGATAGGCTCGCGTTTGACCACCATCTCACCTGATGGTAAGCGATGATGTGGTCGACGATGGAGCACGCTTGCCTAGAAGTAGCCTATTCACTCTTGACTTAAAGACCCCTAAGTTGTAGCTATCAGGAAACACAGACTCCGGCAAGGAATTCCACTCCTTGGCTGTACGCATAATAAATGTGTTCTTAAAACGTTTTGTGCGTATGGGTGGGATGTCCACCATGTACCGGTGGCGCAACGCCGTACGTCTAGTGGTCCGATGATGGAACGGACTTGGCGGAATTAGATTGTGCAATTCCAGTGCACACTCCCCGAAATGTAAACGATAGAAAACCGACAGGCCAGCAACTCGGCGGCGATGTCCAAGGCTTTGGAGCTTCGACTCAACAAGTGCATCATTGCCAATGATCCTCTTGGCTCGCCTCTCAATTGACTCTATCGCATCAAGCTGGTATTTGGCAGACCCGTCCCAAAGATGAGAGCAGTACTCCATACACGATCGAACTTGCGCTTGATAAAGTTTTAGCAGCTGTTCCGGCGTGAAGTACCGTCTGACCTTCGCGAGGATTCCCAGCTTTTTTGCTGCCAGTTGAGCCTTTGCTTCGATGTATGGCCCAAAGTTGAGAGTTGACGTCAAAATTTATTCCATTTATTAGGTTTTATTTCCAGAGGTTCATGAGTCTATTTTTCTTCTTTTCCCTTTAAATTTGTGAAAAAGTTGTAATAGTGTTTTAAATTATTATTATTATATACTTTATTGGGATGTTGGAACAGGCTTTTGAATGTGTTGCTTTTTTTGCAAACGACTGTAACAGAGTAATTCTATAGTAAGCCTGCGGATATGTTACAGACTGTATCTTTATAAAATTATTCAAATAAAACCACTAAAAAGGTGAAGTAATCTTAATGTTTCCAGAAGTTACAGTTCCCTTAGGACACTAACCTGCTTCTTGGTAACATGAAATATAACGGAATGTTGATAATGGACGAGACCCTCATCAAACGCGTTCCCTGTAAACATTATTAAACTATAAAAGATATAAATAAACTACCAAACACAAAAATTTTGTAGAACCAACCTTTTGTTCTTATTCAAACAACGGAGCGTTAATTACTAAAACAGTTCCTTTAATCCACATGTACTACGATCATCGTCCTTACTCCGTCCAAACTATAATGAACGTTAAGCTCAAAGGAATAAAATATTCTTTTAATTGTAGTTGTTAAAGCCATCAATCTGTTTGTAGAAAACATTGTTAGGGAGGTAATTAAAGATGTTATATATATATCGTGGCTAGATCTTAGAATTGATCACTTCATGATAAGTTAACACACTATGTATACATTATGTAAACACAATATGTAAACATTTGATGATATGTCAATCCTCGTTTGGCCATATCATTGATGTAAGATTTCAATGACAATAAAAGGTCTAAAGAAACTAGGCCAAACGAAAATTTAAATATCATCAAACTTTAACGTTTAAAACGATCTGGCCAGTTTTACTTGGCCATATCATGAAGCGATCAATTTCTAAGATCTGGCCACGAAATTATATACATTTTCCTCTAATAAGCCTCGAGTTTTGTTTGATAACAACAAATTGTTTGAAACTTAGCGTGTTTAACAGTATTACAATAATTTGTTTCAGAAACATAAATTGTTATGAGGGGTTTGGAAACGCTTATTTGTATGAAATTGGTATTTATTTAGCGTTTTTGCAGGTACTCTCGTTATGTTATGGTATTATCTCTGAGTTTTTTGTTTTTTTTTTATCGAATCTAGTGCTTAACTACGATCCCACCTGATTGTAAGCAGTGATAAAATCGTTGAAGGTGAAGCGCATTAAGAGCCTATTCACTCTAGCCTTGAAGACACCTTAATTATAATCGGACGGAAAGACCGCAGGCGCAGTAGGCAAATCATTTTTCCAGTCCTTCGATTTATGCGGTATAAGCGACAAGCTCCGTCATATTAAACAGATACGAGTAGAATGATGCAGTACAGGAGTTTATCAGGATCATACCAGAACCACCGAAACAGAAGTGCCCAATGCCTACGAGAGCCGACAGCCAGACCAGGCAAGCCAGGCGATTACGTGGCGAATGTCTTTCTCGAGTTTCAAGCCATCACAAAAGCAATCAATTCTGTCAGTCTCATGACCTGCCAGAAAACTATGCAGTTATACCAGCTAGAGACTGAAGTTTCATAATGTCATCTGTAGGCCACAGACTGCCCAAACCTCGTTGGCATAGTAATGCATGAGCTCAAGATAAATAACAGCATACCTACATACACACCCACACATACTATGTAAAGATAAAGATAGAATTTAAAATTGAAAAACAATATCAAAATTCTCAACTCACGCTCTCGAGTTTATAATTTTCTCATGAACAAACATTGCCGTTAACGACATAAGAGCATATGGACCCAAAATCTCTGCAGCATTAAAGACTCTTTTATATAAGATTGAAGGCTCTTTGTGGCTTGCAAGACTGCACATGCTAAATTGTCCTTGTAAAGATATGTCACGCCCGGACGAATGCTATGCTCCAACAATTTTAGTGCCCACAATAACAGTGATTCCTTTGGGTAAGGGGACGTACTGAAAGTGTAGTTTGTTGGGTATCGTAAAGCTATTAAACTTGGCGGGGTTATCGTTTGAGAAATGCGAGTGCGGTTAATGAGTTGTAAAATGAAGTGATGTCTAAATGTGTCGTGCAGACAAAAATAATAACTTCTTCTTAGACGTGCATTCTTGTGTCACAGATTTGATTACGTCCGTCCACCACCATGTTGGAGAGCGACCACGTCTTCTCTTCCCCTTTTCTGTCTTCTTTTGATCTCGACTTTCTCTTGCACCACCAATCGTTCTATCAAGTTCACGTTATGGGTAATACCGCCCGAAGAACTTGACAATTCGCAACATTATTTAGATTAGCAATATTCCATTTCAATCTATTACATTTCATCATTTTCTTCATCGTACCACATAATATTCCTGACCTTGTTTCATGTTACTTAGGGTCAGCGCATTTTGTATGACGGGAACCCTGTGAGAGCTGAGAAAGTGAAAAAAATTACTCGATTTATCATTCCATGTTTTTGTAATTTGGAATGTAGTCTCAGCTGTCTTTGTGCCGATTGTCATTTCTGCTAATGGCCTGGTGACCAAACAATTGAGTACTAATGATGAATCAGTACGCCTTTTCAATCTTTTGGGCACATTTTACGAAGTCTTCTATTTATTTATTTTTATTGGGTGGGAAAATCATCTTATGACAAATCACGCTCTTGGGCGGGGCGGGAGATAGTGTCTTCTATAAGAAATGCAACAATTTTGGGTCATCAAAAGACAGAAAAATAAAATAAAAAATGATAAAAAATGCACGTGCGTATGCAATTTTTTTAATTTTTTCAAAAAGTTTCATTTAGTAAAATAGATTTTTCAACACATTTACTCAAAAACCCACACCTATCCGCTTTAAGGCATGCAATTTGCTGTTTTTCGCACTAGTGCGGAAAAGTGCCTAAAGCTCTCCCCGCTACAATTTATTACATATATCGTATCACACTGGGCTCTAAGCGACCCGCATGAGTCGCACGTCAACCTCCGTTTATTTATTTCAACACTCAGTTCCATAACACTCTCACCTGGGGTTCGGGCGCAATGACAAACTTTCTCCACTCGTATCAAAATGTACTATAGTGTAAGAGTTGTCTTTCTTCTCTCTCATATGTAAAAAAATGTGCCTAATTCTGACGCATCCTTTTTTTATTCCTAATTCTCATCCAATTTGAAAATTGAATCCTCGAGTTCGTAAGTTTCACTTCAAAAATAGAAGCCAGACTCCATTTTTGAAATTATAAAAACTCTGAAAGCAAACGAGGTAGTGAAATGCAAAGAGATTGAAAAGGTAACGTAACTAGAAAAGTTAGCTGGTTTAAAATATTAGTGAAACAATGTATGCCTATGGCACATAACAAATGGAATATTTTTCTAAGCGGACGTTTATGACTACGGTACTACACAGGCTACAGCCGGCTGCAAATTTTGCTCGTAAAATTCTGCGGAAAATTACATAGGTAGGTAGTTTGCGGATATTGTGTTTTGTGTTAGTAAAAATAGAATTTCGTTCCTACAAATGCTAGGAAGTACGCAAAACAACAGCTTTGAATTATGATATTGTTTTCGAGCGTTGAATCCAATTTTCTTCTTTAACAGCATAATTATTTTTACACCGACTTCCGAAATTAAAGTTATTTTGTATTTTTTTTATGTTTTGTCGGTTTTGTTTTATTTTACACATTTTAGTTGTGATATCCTTCAGCTAAACCTAAACAGTGTACATGTTCTATAGTAAGGTTACTTACAGTATAGCATAGTCGGCCTTATAATCTCAGGTACCTACATAAACGATTATTTGGATACTATCCTACTATGTTTATTTTAGGATGCTTAAATTGCAATTCACTAAAGGTTAGGCGGGCTGTTGACCAAATTAGAACGGCTTATAAAATTATTAATGGTTACACTGATGCGTCCGACTTACATGTCGAGTTGTGTCAATTATTTGTTCGAATAATTACAATCGCTCTAGAAAGCATAAATTATTTAATGTCCCATTTTGTCGCACTGTAGCTCGATCCACCTCCCCTATACCGCGTATGCTAACGATGCTCAACGCGCTCGTGGAGACCAACCCTGGATTGGATTTGTTTGCTGATGAATGGAAGACAATATTATTAGATAGTTTGCGATTCTGTGAGAAGACAGAGTGAAAGGATTAGATTAGTTTAGTATTAATGGCTATTTTGCTGTACTAAATAAATAAATAAATAAATAAATAAATAATGTTCCCACTGCTGGGACTCAGGCTTGCTCTCCAGGAGAGGGAATGGGCCGTAATCCACCACGCAGGCCCAGTGCGGGTTGGTGGATGTCACATGTATTCGAATTTTTTGGTGCTAGGACATGCTGGTTTCCTCACGATGTTTTCCTTCACCATTTTGAGAGCAGTGGCGATAAAATAAATTACGCAAAATAATGGGCCTGGCTGAGTTTGAACCTGCGACCTACAACTCGTAAGTCGGGGCCGTTACTACTCGGCCACCACTGCTCTAGCTGCACTGCTGCTTACAGTATATAACCATTAAAACCACTTATAGCCACATTACATCACATGACAATTCCAATAAGCTAAAACACGTCTAGGATACATTGTTAAATAACAGAGTTCCCCTGTCTATCTTCCATTTTCCGATTCCACCACCAAATCAATTTGATGGTACCTTATAGTCCTAGTGCATCTCATGACCAATCTAATAAGGGCAAACACGGCTAGGATACATTGTTTTATTACGATGTTACTAGATCAGTTCAAAGGTACCTCATAGCCAAAGTGCAACTCATGATAATTCTAATAATTCCAAACACGCCTAGGATACATTGATTTAAATGTAGAATTTTGGTGGTTCAGCGGCGTCATCGTTAGAATCTTTTTTCCTTCAGTCAGTCATCGATTACACGTACCCATCAATTAAGTAATTTTACCTACAACGACAATTCTGCTATAATCCTACGAGGAATTCCGTTCCACATCTCTGTAGTTCATTGTCAAATCAGGACAATGTTTCTATGGAACCAATTAGGGTGGGTTTTTAAAAAGTGTTTTTTTTTTAAATTGGTCCACAATTGATCGAGAAGTTTGTATGTGTTCCTTCAGTTGCCCTTTGCATTCCTAGCCGCGGTCACTCTTTCAAACAAACTCGCAGCCTATGTTTGGTGCTCCTTTACGCTCAAACAACTGAACGCTATTGGATGGAATTTGGTACTTGGGAATATAATTATATACATAAAAGCGAAATACCACTCACAGATTAATTACGAAATCACAGAAACTATAACACCTACAAACTTAAAATTTGGCAGGTAGGTTCCTTAAAGGGTGTAGACATCCATTAAGAACGGATTTTACGAAACTCTGCCCCTGAAGGGGTAAAACGGGGGTTGGATGTTTGTATGGAGAAATCAACTTTTACGCACTTTTCCACTGACAGAAGCTAGTAACATACAAAATTATATACTTTATATGCCGAGATGACATTTCTTTAGGATGATTTTCTCCTTTTAAGCGGACAAAGTCGCTGGCAGAAGTTGATTGGTGATAAAACGCAACCAAATCAAAAAATATAAGGCATACCTGATGACTGGCCTGTTGGTCTAGTGGTTAGTGACCCTGACTGCTATGCCGGAGGTCAATTCCCACCCATGACAAATGTTTGTGTGAGGAACACGGTCATTTGTTCTGTTTCTGGGTGTAATTTATCTATAATATGTATGAATTTAGAAATAATATGTAAGTATGTTTATCAGTTTTCTAGTACTCATAACACAAGCTGTGCTTAGCTTGGGACTAGACGGCGTTGTGTGATAGTTGTGGAATATTATATTATTATTATTATACCTATCTAACTACGAACTACAACCGATTCTTAACTAAACCATTTGTGCATTCCTAATAGGTACTTCTGTTAGCCTTTCCAATTAATCTAAAGAGTTTGTTCAATGAAGACGGATTCTAATTGACGGTTTCCCAGCAATTAATTCACCTCAATTTGTTGTGCCTCTTCATCAATTCAAACTTCAGAATAGAAAAAAAATCACAGCTCTGGAACGCAAAAAGCAGTTGTGAAAAACATGGTTGAGCTTTAGTCAGTAAAAGTCTGACACTCCTTCTCGCTCCACCCAGAGCGAGAGAAATTATTTGATGAAATACCAATAAAAAAAACCGGCCAAGTGCGAGTCGGACTCGCGCAAGAAGGGTTCCGTACCGCCCGTAGCAAATAAACGGCAAAAAAATCACGTTTGTTGTATGGGAGCCCCACTTAAATATTTATTTTATTTTGCTTTTAGTATTTATTGTTATAAATAAATAAGCCTTTTATTTCATTCCCTTACTAACAATACAATACAATTGATTATAGTTGATATTATTAATAAACAAGCTTAAATTAAAAAACATAGATAAAAAAGTTAGATACAAGAAAAAAGTAATTGCTATCGACTTGCCTTTAAAAAACGATACGTAATGAGTTCCTAATACAATAAATATGTACTTTTTTTTTTCTTGTTACCCTCATGACATTGTAGAATTTTGTGTTTAGATAATTTAATACTTACTAGTTTATTTGAGTAGGTACCTACATTTCTCATGTCAACATGTTTAGTATTTATGAATTACTTGTATTTCTCATATTAAGTGAATTGTATTCTTTTTGAGAAATTAATGTCTAAAACTGTACATAAGGATTATATTAATTAATGATTGATTGCAGGACAGACTGCTATGCCGGAGGTCGTGGGTTCGATTCCCACCCAGGACAAATGTTTGTGTGATGAGCACGGTCATCTGTCTGTGTCTGGGTGTAATATATCTATATATGTATGTATTTAGAAATATTTAAGTATGTTTATCAGTCGTCTAGTACTCATAACACAACCTCTGCTTAGCTTGGGACTAGACGGCATTTATTATTTATTGAAACATGCACTTACAATTTAAATATATGCAATAAACTATAGCAAATAAATGTATTATTGCTATTGCGGCAACAAAAATACATAATCTGTGAAAATTTCAATTGTCTAGATATCGCGGTTCATGAGATACAGCCTGGTGACAGACGGACAGTGAAGTCTTAGTAATAGGGTCCCGTTTTAACATTTGGGTACGGAACCCTTAAAAAAAATTAAAACTGTTCTTTATTACAACATTCACAAATGAAATGTAAAACATGCTCGTTGTTATCGTTAAATATATTCTGACACGACATAAAAGGAACATTTTTGTTAAAAATGTCTAATTCAAAAAACAAAGCAGATTATTTTTACATAACAGCCCTTATTCGACCTTACATCTACGAACAAATAATTGGGTAGTCCTAAACCCGCTTTAAAAACATGGGCAAATTTAATTCTGCATCTGAATTATTTTCGAATAAATGGGTTTAGTACGGCGCGGCGCCCTGATTCGGTGCCTCAATTTCCTAATTCAAATCAGACGGTAGCCTTATCTCGGTGTTAAACAAAGACCACGCTTAGTTCCCGGCTTAAGAATATCTTGGAAAAAGCGCGTCAGAAAATAAATCGAGGTCAATGGGTCAGTATTTGTCCCTAGATTCGCTCATTTGGTCGAAGTGTAGATTTAGGGCTTGACAAATTGAAATAAGGAACCTTTTAGGACATTTTTTTTCTGTCTCGTAAACTTTTATGATCTTTATTTTGGAGGAAACTTTTTAATTAATTTTAAATTACTTTCACGATAAAACAAGAAAAATAAATTCCGTATTATATACACAATAACTCCTACCTAAAATATGGCGTCAAAAAATTCCTCCGCATCGCTGTCGACTGGAAGTGTGCCCAAAAGACTGGCGGCATTGCCACGTTGTATGGCAATGCTTAATCTCTGACCAAGGTAAAAGGCAGCCCTTGGGTCACGCGAAGAGTCGACTATCCGTTTGGATAATTCTTTAAAAAGCGTATGAGCACTCGGACCCCACGGCCCAAGAGTCTCAACCCCAAACGGCTCAAAAATATAACTGCCGACGAGGTTGTTATATTTTCTCTGCTTGAGGTTCTCCGCAGCCGCAGCGGCAGCACCAGCACAGCGCGACGAGCTATGAAGATGGGATGGCGCAAGAGTGTCGCCACAGGTAGCGTCCCACACTAATGGCCTACCCATATTCCATTGAAATAAAGACATACCGTCCGGTCTCTTACCAACGTCAAAATTCATCTCTTACTTTCACGATAATCTATTCGTAGGAAAATATAATATATAGACGACATTATCTCTTTTGTGGCGGTAGCAAAAAGGTATTTTTTTCCGTTTTCACAAACCTAATTTCATAAAAATATCAAATCAGTTGTTCTCAAATCGTTTCATAATAGACATTCGGTGGAAATCTCCACCACCAATCTCCATTTTTTTGTTGTCCATTTGACAAGATGGCTTACGGGAGATTTCCCGTAAGGAAAAAAATGTTACAATGAACTACAATGAAATAATATTTTGATGATAGCAAACAATATTTTTCCTTAAAATAATCTTTACAAGGAAAACATGAGGGAAATTGATACAAAAAGGGATTTACGTGTACTCTCTTTAAACTGGGTTCCCAGTATCGCTGGGGGTATAATAATATTGATCCCTGTGGCAACAATGGGTAATCCCTAAGGACGGAGAAGATACATTGACTGGTGTAAAATATAAGAGGAAAGTACCATCGGCATCGGGTGGCAAATTCTATACAAAAACATTATCTGGCTAGCCACTTTCATTGCATCTTTTAAGTAGGAGGGAAATAAACTTTTTAATCCATATACATTAAATCAATGGGTTCCAACGTTTTCTTGACGAGACCACTATGGTTTTTTTGGCAGAGACCACAAGCAAAAAATACACCACTAACACACCTACTCTTTGGAATCAAAAGTAATGAGCATTGCTATAGAAAACACAATATTTGTGATAGAAACAAAATCTTTTCGCATCGCAAATTTTCAATTTTTCCTATTAAAAACTAACACTTTGATAGGAAAAATTGAAAATTTTAGATCTTTTGTGGACCATAATTATTTTAACTCTTGCAGACTATCAATGATCCGCGAACCAAAACCACTGAATGATATAGAGAAACACAAAGCGACAATGCGATAAACTCTCTTTGTAAAAATGCTGACTTATAAAGAACATTTTCTATAAAAAAAACTTTTTACAAAAAAAAAAATACAACAGACTTCGATGTCAATAAAACACTGAAAAGTGCAAAATAACTTTAATTTCGGAAGTCGGTGTTTCTATAATAGTTTTGTCTCTCCGTTAAAACCGGTTTCCGAAATTAAAGTTATTTGGCACTTTTCAGTGTTTTATTGACATTGAAGTTGGTTTTTTTTTTGTAAAAAGTTTTTTATTTTAAACTTTTTAGTTATAATACCACCACTAAAAAGTACCCCTCAGCCATACTTAAATACCTTATAGCCAGAGTGCATCTCATGACAATTCTAGTAATACCAAACACGGTTAGATTAAATTAATTTATTACAGAGTTCCGGTGCCTAACTTCAGGCTTCATCATCAGACCAGTTCGATATATTCCCCCTATTTTTTCAGTCAGTCATCGACTACACGTACAAATAAAGTAAGTTTACTTGTTACGACAGTTCTGCTATGATCCTATGAGGAGTTCTGTTCCATATCTTCGAAGTTCATGATCAGATCATAACAATATTTCTATGGGACCAACTTGGAAGCATAACCTTTCAATCAATTTTCAAAATCAGTCCACAATTGACCAAGAAATCAGTGAACATACATAAAAATAAAAAAAAAACATACATTCAGCCGAACATAGAACCTCCTCCTTTTTGAAGCCGGTTAAAAAAACCTTTAATCAAAATTATAAGTGTCTATGCTAATATATTATGATATTCAGCACAGACACTTATAATTTGTCTGTAGAGACACTATATAAGCAACATTGGAACTAAAATTCCGTGCGATTAGAACATATACATTAGACCAAAATCAACTATCGAGCAATTGCCCGGATCAGACTAAACACCCGTCTGGTCGGAGGATGTTCTCTTTTTAACAGAAGCATGTGAGGCTTTTCACCCTGTTCCGCATACCTCCAAAAAACCATCACACGACGTTTAAATGTAACCTCATCTGGCCACCATAGGCGCGGGCTTGCGGATGGCGAGCAATGGGTAGCTCGCCGTCCGACCGTCCGGTAACCGTCCGGACCGAGCCCAAGTCGTCGACGGCGTGTACTGTTCAACGCGCGCCTCAAGGAGATGTCAGCAAACCGTACGGGCCCAGCAGGGTCGAAGCCTACTGGGGCCAAGGGTCTGATTCTGAAAGGAAGACTCGACCCTGGTACGAAAGGCAAACGAAGGAACAGGAGTGGGTTTTAGTCAGTAAAAGTCTGACACTATCTCGCGCTCCACCCAAGGGCGGGGGATGTCATAAGACGATTTTCCCACCGAATAAAAACCTCATTCTTTTTGAAGTCTGATAAAAAAAAATGAATTTAACTTGAAAATTCTGTGCCTCAACTAAACTCGGAACAAAATTGTTAAAATCTGTTAACAGTATAAATACTTAGTGACAATACATATACATAGCATAGCATAATCAGCCTTTTAATGTTCCCACTGCTGGGACTCAGGCCTCCTCTCTCTCTAGGAGAGGGAATGTCACATGTCTTCGAAATTTTGGTTCTAGGACATGCCGGTTTCCTCACGATGTTTTCCTTCACCGTTTTGAGAGTAGTGGTGATGAAATAAATTACACAAAGTAATACGCCTGGCTAAGTTTGAACCCTCGACCTACAACTCGTAAGTCGGGGCCATTACCACTCGGCCACCACTGCTCTAACAATATACATCTGTAATTAATTTATGTCAATACACTGTTACCATTGTAAATACATGTCATTATGATGCAATCTATTCCTCAATTCGTTACAACATTATTATTATAAATAACGTTAGTTTTATCTATAGTTATGTTCGTGTTTGTCTCCAGTTTACTCTCAGATGTAGTGAGATCATCGTCTTTGTCTTCATGTTCTGGATTTGTTACTCTTGTTTTATAGTTCATAATAATCTCATGTTCAGTGGTTAAACAATTAACACAGATGACTGGTCCTTTACAAATATGAGTATATGAGTTGTTTCTTTCTACCATCAATATTATGATATTTTTTTTATTTTGAAAATGGTTCAACGTGTTAATTGACCATTTCAGTTTACAACTAGATAGCCCACTATAGAAGTCTCCGAAAAAACCACTACGCACACAATGCACCATGTCACCGACATCGAAGCACAGATGAATACCATGAATTGATTCTGGACCCTGGATTTTTTGCTAAAAATATTTTATTTATTTATTTAAACTTCGTGTACAGTAGTGGTACATAGGCGGACTTAATGCAACAAGGCATTCTCTACCAGTCAACCTTTGGGTTAAAAGAGACAACACTGTGGTAGGTGTGCACAATAAATAAATAACAGATAAATATCAAATGAAAAGTAGTATCAATAAATTAAGTTACAATAATAAAATACTTATATATGCTAATATTATAAACTAATAAATACATTATAACTAGGAGAACTTAAAAATAACAATTATGACGAAGACCAAACTAAGGTTGAGAGGACTTCAAGTAGTAGTTCCGAACTTTACGCTTGAAGGAAAATTTACTTTCAGCTTTTTTGATGTCAAGGGGAAGCACATTCTAGAGTTTTATGGTAGAGACAACGTAAGAATTAGCCATAAACCCTGTACGGTGAGAAGGAATATGAAGAAGCATGTTTTTGGATGCTCGAAGGTTGAAATTGTGAGAACTGCCCAATACTTTAAAATATTGTTTTAAATAATCAGGAGCACACGGATCGTTCATTATAGTGAAGAGTGTACAAAGGGATCTGAGGGATCTCCTGAAAAAAAAATCCTCCTCCCCCCCTCCTCCTGGAAAAATATAATCGGAATAACGATTTTATACAGTTGAAATTTAAAAAAGTACAGATTTTTATTTTTTTAATTAGTAAAAACCGACGAAAAATTCCAGGCACTGGGGTCCAGAATCATGTACTGGATCCATTATATTCGTTTGTGCTACGATTTCGGTGACACCCTGTATACATTTTATTTATTTCTATTACTATATATAATTACACTTTATTAAACATTTATAATAAAAAACAAGTGTACACTAGGCAATCTTATCGCACAGGGCAATCATTCATTTAAATGGACTGAACAAAATGAGATAGATTTAGGGCTCTCCAAAATAAAATACAAAACTATATGACATTTAAAATTGAGAAAAGAGATGAAAAATTAAAGTGAAAGGTAATGCTCCTCCACCATTTTTTAAACTTTATTTTACGTCTTCAATACACTGAAAAAAAAAATATTTCAGCGGTTTAAATTACTTACGAGTAACTAAAAGAACGTTCGATCCTAGTTGGTAAGGATATACGATATATGGAAACTGTAGGTACTACCCAAGTGTCATGTAAGTTTCATAAGCCAGTCATTGTTTATTTATTTTTTTATAATAGGCGAGTAATAGATTGATATTTTGCATTATTCAGTATTTATTTATTTATTCATATAACAATTTTCATTGTGTTTGAATTTTATCGTACACTAATTAATTCATAACATCCATAAATAATACATAGTAAATTTCAAACAGTAAATTAACACTAAGTAAATCAAGAGCAATAATTACTAACAAATAATCAACAAATAATAGTCAATATTCAATTAATAATAGTCAGTAATTCATAATTATAATCAATATTCAACAAGAAATTCATTATAATATCATGATAAATATGATGTCAAAAAATTGTAAATAGTCATTATAGTAAATAAATTTTAGTTAAATTAACCTCAAGAAGCCGAAATATGGCAACCTCGTCTGCAGAACTATTTTCAAATCGTTTGAGGTTGAAACCACAGAGTAAATCTATACTGTGTTGAACCTTTTGGGCCGTGGGGTTCGAGTGCTCATACACTATTTAAAGATTTATGCAAACGCCTAGTTGACACTTCGCATGATCCGAAGGCTGAATTTCACTTCGGCCAGAAATTAAACACCGCCATATAACGTGGCAATACCGCTAGTTTTTTGGGCACACTTTCAGTCGACACGATGCGGAGAATTTTCTTTTTGACGCTATATTTAAAAACATTTAGTTATGGCTTTTTGTGTATATACAGTATAATTAGTTGAAATAATATTAAAGTTAAGTTTAAGAATCTGCGTTCTTCTAACAATCTTCTACTGCTTTGTCCTTCTCATACTTCTGACTTTGTTCATTCTTCCTTTCATATACAGTCCATACTTCTGTGGAATGCGCTTCCTCTTGACATCAGGACGGCCACCAGTCAGTATGCATTTAAGCGGAAGTTGCGGCTTTAATTTCTACACAAATAGCGGAGTAGTCTCAAAAATTCTTTCATTTTTCCTTATATAAATAATATATATTTATATATATATATATAGGTTTATATTATATTAAATATTTATGTATGTTTTTTTTTATATATATATACATTTGATCCCTTGTTTTCCTATTAATCTTTTCTTTTTTTTATGCACCTACCATGTTTTCTCTTCACTACCCTTGGTTGACTGGTAGAGAATGCTTAAGGCATTAAGTCCGCCTTTGTACCTTTGTGTAGCATGAAGTTTTCATAAATAAATAAATATATTGTAAATACTCAAATAAATTGTTTGGTCTTAAAACAAAAACTTAACACAGGTACTTACATACTTGATTTATATTTAACTTTTTTAGTGAACAAAGGTAGGTAGACACTAGCTCAGAATTCGTCCCAAAAATGCCTACAGAAGATTTCAAAAGTTCATTTTCAAATGTCAATAGCCGGGCAGCCTCCCATTCAGCTCTCTAGAGCATTTGACATGTAACTCGTAAATCTAATCCTTTCGCTCTTTTTCTATTATTCGCGTTGATTGACAACCTATTCCAATTTTGACAATGAATAGAACTCAATTACGTTCTGGAGTTTTTGAAGTCTAGTGAATTTGTCCCACTTTGGATTTTCAAAGGCAGTGATTGTTTTATACCTTTGTTTCTAGCGCTTACCAAAAAACTACCCATAAAGTAGTATTTTTTTCACGAAAAAAACTTAGAACACGTACGTAAGCGTTCTGTTTTTAAGCTGTTGATTCCCGCATTAACGCCGGCGTTCACGCGCCATTGTCTTACTATTGTGTCTCTAATTACGCACTCAAAAGGTTAAGTACAGTATGTTTTCTAAACTGAAAATCATCATAATCATTTCAGCCGAAAGACGACCACAGTTGGACATAGGCCTCCCCCAAGAATCGCCACAACGAACGGTCCTGTACGTCGCGCATCTGTCGCAGTCCCGCAACTCTCACCAGGGTCATCGTAGGAAAATAAAATAGTAGACTCTGAAAATCACCTAAATAAATTTTAAGAGACAGCTTGTATTTTGATCAAAAATAAACAGATTCTTGGTTTTTATTAATAGTCACGCACTATGTCACGATGATATTGTCGATGATGGAGTACACTTCACTAGAAGTAACCCAGACCCCGGCACTCCACTCCTTAACTTTACATAAACGAACGTGTTCTCAACTTCCTAAGACATATTTCTAGTTAAAAAAATAACATATTAAATTTTATACATTTTTTCTTTTAACTTGTTATAATTAAACGCGTTTTAAATGCAAAATTGGTACTCTGAAATCGCAGGAAGGCAGACTGAGATGGAGATAGCGGGACGATTTAGATGTGTTCTTTGGGAATTGGCGAGATGTGTCTCAGAGCCGGGAACAATGAAAGGAGTGGAGGGAGGCTTTGGGTAGCGGTGGGCCAATATAGATTAAATATAAAAATAACAATAAAACATACAGATTAAAAAAAATTGAGGTTTCAAATAATAAGGAAGAAATCAAGTAACTAAGCCAAAATAAAACTAACAATAAAAAATAACGATAAAAGCACTAATTTTGGAAACTGCAACCATCAAATGCACTAGTTTTTAACTCAACATACAAATCTCGTATGAATAAACTTACAGTTAATATTTTGATAGAACACATATACACAAAAAATAACTCTTTAAAGTTATGTGTTAGCAATGAGATACGTTGATTTTTAAATATTTAATGTTTATTTATTGTACACACCTACCACAGTATAATATTTTCAAAGGTTGACTTGTAGAGAAGGCCTTGTTGCATTAAGTCCACCTATGTAACACTACTGTACATAACAATTACAGCCCCCCTAGCCAAGTTACGATTGTTTCGTTAGCGTCGAACGCCTCGAGTAGGCCACGCCTCCGATTGCTTTGTTCTGACGTCATCTCAACGCTCAGTCACGTGATCAGAACAAAGGAATCGGAGACGTGGCCTACTCGAGGCGTTCGACGCTAACGAAACGGTTGTAACTTGGCTAGGGGGGCAGGTTACCAATGCCTTATAATCTGTTCTGAAAGCAAAATATTCCCTATATGCATGAATTTTTTTTATTTACCAAATTAAATAATTTGTTTTACAAACTAGTGTAATGTTATCAATTCCCGAAGGATGATGCTGCCCATCCATTTGTAGTCTGTTACGACACCCAAGAGAATTATTCTCGTGATTCATTTGTTGCCAAAACCACAAGCGTTCATTACATTAGACAACTCCGCTAATTATTTTACCTACATTTCATGTAGACAGTATTAAATTGGGCTTTAAAGTCTCATGTAATTGAGGCAAGCCTGTTGGCGTCTCTTTACGCGGCGCAAATTCTCGTAATCTACTTTTAAACTGAAAAATTCGTGATGGTAAAACCTAATACCACTTTTTCCGTCATAGGATTAAAACTCAGGTCGTCTCATGCTCAGGCTACCGTGACTCTGGACCGCAAAAGACAACTCAAGGACCACTGGTGAATTTTAGGAATAGGTAGACCGCAGATATAATCTAATGTCCCAACAGAGGCACAGTATAGATAAGATATGGAACAGTACGCAAACTACCTAGAAATGTTCGAAACGGCTCACTCACACAAACATATGCATCGACGAGACTCCTAAGCGGCATTCGCTACTGACAGGACCGCGAGAAACGCTTAGGAGTCTCGTCGATGCGTATGTTTGTGTGAGTGTGCCGTTTCGAATATTTGTAGGTAGTTTCCGTACTGTTCCATATCTTATCTATACTGTGACAGAGGTAACCTAGCTTGCTGCAATCCGTGCAGACAGCAGATGTAATCTAAATTTTGATATGACTTTCAACGTCCTGAAGGCGGGCGCGTTTTTCTACCCACCGGGGTTGGTCTGTTGGAACGCTGGATTGCATCTGTGTAGTCCATGTTATAGTCAGTAAAAATCTGACGCTCCCTACTCGTTCTGCCCAGTACGCGATCCTGTCATACACAGCAGAAACACAAACGGCCATTAAACTAACTGAAAGTAAAAAAAAAATATCAGTTCAACCTAGTTTCATTTTAAAACACTTTAATTAAATATTGTTGACAAAAGCAAGCGTAAGCTTTTGAATTCTAGTAGCTTTCAAATTAATTATGCCAACTTTAACATTAATTTCCAGTCTAGACAGAAAACATGGCAAAATATTATGACTGAAAACCAAATAAAACTTCGTAGGCGTGAAGGCATGAATAGAGTTCGTCTTCCAATGAATTTAGTGCCTCAAAATCTGAATTAAAGATGTTACGAACAGTTTAGCAGATGCGGTAGCGGGATAATAAATATAAGAAATAATAATGAGCAATTTGGCAAGAGGGAATATGTATAAAAAAGATATTTGTCTTTTTTAACCCAAAGGTTGACTGGTAGAGAAACCTTGTTGCATTAAGTCCGCCTATGTACCACTACTGTACATGAAGTTTAAAAAAATAAATTTGTTACCTAACTTTTTTTTAAGGGTGGAAATCATCCAACGACTTCGCCCGCCCTGGGCGGAGCGAGAGGGCTAAAACTAAAACTGGGCTAGGACTAAAACCACACCTGTCTCCTTCAGTTGCCCTTTGCGTTCTAGGACTACGGTTTTCCTTTCCAGAAATTCCCCGCGGTAGCGGCTAGCGCAGGTTTGGCTAGCGGACATCGGCCCTGCTGGGCCCCTACGGTTTGCTGACATCTCTTTGTGGAGCGCGTGGATCACTACGCGCTGTTGACGACTGGGCTCGGTCCGGATAATTACCGGTTGGCCGGATGGCTAATTATACATAATTCTAGGTTAATAAAGTCAATTTTCCTTTAGTTCTTAAATATTGATAAATTGATTATAGTTATTCCTTGGACATTAGCATAATAATTATTTGTTTAAGATTTACTTGTGGCTGTTACATGTAACTATTTTGTGTAAAAGATGAAATAAAGATTATTATTATTCCATTTATTTATATTTAAATACATATTTTATACATTATTAAATATTTCCTTAAAAAAACATTTAAAAATATAAAAAATAGTAGCCCACCGGGATCGGGAACAGGGTCCAAGCTACCGGTGGTTAGGACTCCAGAGACAGGAACTTCCTCACAATGCGAGCCGTATCGAGGAGTACTGCTTTCTGTGTCAGGCCCTTGATCCAACTGCGCAACGACAGCTTCGACAGATGGTCGTCGAAGCTTTTGGCTATAAGGCCATTGGCGGTCACGACAATCGGCACATTGATAACCGAGTCCACATTCCAGAACATGTCGACAACCTCATGTGCTAAGGCGAGATATATTTGTTTCTCTTTCTCAGCTTTCTTTATTATTATTATAAGCCTCCCCAAGTGTCGGCCCAACGACCAGCCTTGTAAGTTTCGCATCTATCGGGAATTCTAACATAATAATAAAAATGAAAAGTAATATTTCATTCCTGAGAATTACTAATTCAAACTCAAATGTTGCCAGTCAAACCCACTATAGAAAAATAATTTTGTGAATAGAGATGTTAAGTATAATTAATTACCAAGTGGAAAATAATTAATACTTGCTTGAACTAGATCTTGTATCGCTAATTAATCTTGCGTAGGTAGCTGAAAGGTACGATTTTCTAATTACCTTCAGAGTATCAAAGTGAAACATGTAACTATCATAGGTGATTTATTTATTATTTATTTATTTAAACTTCATGTACAGTAGTGGTACATAGGCGGACTTAATGCAACAAGGCATTCTCTACCAATCAACCTTTGGGTTAAAAAAGACAATACTGTGGTTTTTTTTTTTTTTTTTTTTTTTTTTTTTTTCGGTGGGAAAATCATCTTATGACATCCCCCGCCCTTGGGCGGGGCGGGAGATAGTGTCAGACTTTTACTGACTAAAAACCCACTCCTGTTCCTTCATTGCCTTTCGTACCAGGGCCGAGTCTTCCTTTCAGAATCAGACCCTTGGCCCCAGTAGGCTTCGACCCTGCTAGGCCCCTGCAGTTGCTGACATCTCCTTGAGGCGCGCGTGGAACAGCACGCGCCGTCGACGACTTGGGCTCGGTCCGGACGGTTACCGGACGGTCGGAAGGCGAGCCACCCATAGCTCGCCGTCCGCAAGCCCGCGCAGACAATACTGTGGTAGGTTTGCACAATAAACAAATAACAGATGCTTCAAACAGAAAAAATAAAAAGTTATTTATAATAATAAAATACAATATTAGATAATATAGTCTGTTTAATTCTTCTCTATATTATTTATACACACTGCGTCTACATCTCTCATCCAACTCTCCTGTCGCAGGTCTGCTGGAAGAAATTTCGTTAGAAATAAGTACCTTTGTACTCTTTTATCTGTATTTGTTCTTTTCGATTTTAAGTATTTGTGTGTACATAAATAAATAAACATATATATTCTAAAATTATAAACTAATAAATACTATGAAAAATATCAAATCATTAAGAGAACTTAATAACAATTCTGACGAAGACCGAACTAAGGTTGAGAGGACTTCAAATAGTAGTTCCGAATTTTACGCTTGAAGGAAAATTTACTTTCAGCTTTTTTGATGTCAAGGGGAAGCACATTCCAGAGTTTAATGGTGGAAACAGCGTATGAATTGGACATAAATCGGTGAGAAGGAATATGAAGGAGCATTTTTTGGATGCACGAACACTTTAAAATATTGTTTAAATAATCAGGAGCACATAAGAATCGTTCAATATGGTTAAGAACATGCAGAGGGATTTGAGGGATCTCCTGCATTAAAGAGATTAAAGCTTGCAGAGATTAAAGAGACCTGCCCAATTTTCCCGCAACCATCACCAGGTCTTCGGTTCACTTTGTCGCAGGCCCTTCAACGCTACATCTGCCGATACGCCGACACTCTAGAATCTTTCAGTTCCGTTGGCTTTCTGTTTTGCGGAAATATGCCACTTAACTTTAACGATTCTTTGAGCTATATCAGAAATTTTAGATACATACATCTGCAATAACCTAAATTTGACTTAAATTGCTGGTTTGCTAGATAAACGACATTTACGTACAATCACAATCATCTTTAAAATCAGTCAAAAGAAGGTTAAAACTATCTGCTCAGTCTTTTTTCAAGTCTGTTGGTGTCGTCTTCTCGTCTAACCAGATAAGGCTGAAGACTAGTACTTATTTTACATACAACAACTGCTTATCTCTATAGTGACTAGACGGCCGCCTCTTTCTGCGAAGCAGTAATGCTAGCGAAGGAAGTGGCCGTACACATGAGAGATCGGACTTCCTCACGCCCCAGCCACCGGGATCCCGACTCCAATTTCTAGCCACCGTAGGTGTGGGCTTAGATCGCCGTCCGGCCGTCTGGTAACCGTCCGGACCAAGCCATAGTCGTCGTCGATGCGTAGTGTTCCACGCGCGCCTTAAAGAGATGTCAGCAAAACCGTAGGGACCCAGAAGGGCCGAAGCCTACTGGGGCCATGGGTTGGTTTCCGAAAAGAACATCTGGGGTCCTGGAACGCTAGGTAAAGAAGGAATACAGGAGTGGGTTTTGGATAACTTTGCACCTAAAAAACAAAAAACACGGTACTGACTATGAAAACCACATCAAAATCCATCAATCAGCTTCTGAACTAAGCTATTATACAGACAAATGACGCGACGTTGATTATAAAGTTTATAGGATGTCGCAATAAAGGTCATCTATCAAACAATTTCGTCCAAAATTGAAACAGCGTGGAAAAACGCCAACATCGCTATACGACTCATAAATCTATTCAACAGCCACAATAAGATATTTTTTCGCAACACACAGTAAACACTGGACGAACCCGATTTTTGTTCGATTCGACACAAAGAGAAGTAATAAACTCCTTCCTTTCAATATGTCGGGATAGGGAGGCAGACGGTTCAAAATGTATCGATTAAAGAAAGTCGATACTGTTTTCGTTTTAACATATCGATGACTTGAACTTATTTTTTAATCTTTTATTTATACAACGAGAAACTGACTGACTGGCATATCAACGCACAGCCTAAACTACTGGGACTAGGAGAGAGAAATTTTGCACAAGGTTTCCTTTAATGACGTAGGCAAGCAATAAGAAAGGGTTTTTGGAAATTCATCTCCTGAGAGGATGAAACAGGAGCATAAAGTATGTATGGAGAAACCTTACACGCGGGCGAAGCCACTGGAAGAATCTAGTCCATTATAAACGAGTGCGCTGAATTTTCATATTATCTAGTTTTTTTTTTTTAATTCTTAATTTTGTATTCACTTTCTCCATAAACTCTGTTATATCTGGTCCATTGGTTCTATGTACTAAATACTCTAAATAAATAAAACGGTAAAAAATAATAATCTTACCGAATAGTCACTGGCGGTTATCAATCGAGTAAAAAATACTTAATTAATTTACTAAAAAATCGATACAGTTCCCATCACTAGTTAAGGGTGCTAGAAATAAAACTCGGGGTAAAGTAAAGTCGAAAATCACATCTTCGAGTTTCAGCTCAATACACTGGTATTGAACAGAAAGCTTAAGTTTCGTATACAATGCTGCGAGTAAATGAACGTTTTAACGTAAAAGAAAAAGTAATTCTAAGTTTCAAGATTTGCCGTTGATCGGCGATGATTTGGACGGATTCAGTTTGGCTGTAGTACTTATATCATGAAGTAAGGAGTAGCAAAAGATAACATGAAAGATGTTACTTGCAATAATAAACGTCTTTTCGTTTTTTAGGGTTCCGTACCTTAGAAGGAAAAACACGGAACCCTTATAGGATCACTTTGTTGTACGTCTGTCTGTCTGTCTAGACGCTTTATCTCGGGAACGCGTGGAGGTATCCAGTTGAAATTAAAACCAATACCCAGGATCTGCTGTCCCTTAAAACTGTGAAAAAATCAAACTTCTAAGTTAACGAATAAAAAAGATACACCGTTTATATCGCAAAAAAACGTATATTTCGATACTCTCAAAGGCATCAAAATACATAGGATACTAACATTTTTTGCGATTCGGAAAAATCTTTATATCTTAATTCGGGAATTTAACTATTTTCATAGGTTTTGTACGGAACCCTCAGTGCACGAGTCCGACTCGCACTTGCCCGGTTTTTTCTATTTATTGTTTTAAGGCTAGTTTTTCCCCAACTTGAGTCCCTATAATACAAAAAGCGCATTTTTTTTTAAATATAAATAAGTAAGTATAGATTTGAAAGAGCTCTTGAGTTGCCTAGAAACGATAAACCTCCAATTTCGACTGGCTCTTAATTCATTAACGCTCAGGCGGTAGCCGGCGTCCGCAAGCCATTGTCTTACTATTGTGTCTCTAATTACGCACGTTAAAAGGTTAAAGAAATAAAACGAAAGTTATGACAGTGGACCGGGGTGAACATCACACTAGAGAAAAAGATAGTAGAATATTTTCCATAATAAAATTAATAATTCCAGAAATAATCCTAACTAAGAAATCAGTTTTACCATTTGGCAATATTTGTTCAAATAATATATTCTTGCTAATAAAGGACACAAAAACAGCTGAGTAGTTCTCTGCACAATTTGCGAGTTACAATATTTAATGTAGAGACATGGGTTTCCGCGATATGCGAGCAACCTGTTACTACAAACTAATCCTTTTCTCGAACCCTCCATACAGTCTACATAGTTCAAGTTTGTATCCACAGGGATCAAATTTATAACCCACACCCTACTAAAGAACATACGAATATAACGTATATTGTAGAACCTAACATTGAATGAAATATATGTGAACTGTTTTTACTGTTTTAGCAAATCCTGTTGGAATATCCCTAAAACAAATACTACTAAAAAAAACTGAACGTGATCAGGGCCTTATTTCAAATACCTAAAAAAGCTTTTTACAAAGATACGATACGAATAGATTTAAATAATATTGTCTTATTTTATTGACGTACTCGTATATTAAATTAAACAATAAATGTATTTTTTCAAGGTGGGAAATCATCCAATGACTTCTCACGCCCTAGGGTGGAGCGTGAGGGGTCGAGCACTGGGTAGCTCGCTGTCCGGCTGTTCGGTAATTAACCGGACCGAGCCCAGTCGTCAACAGCGCGTAGTGATTTACGCGCTCCTCAAAGAGATGTCAGCAAACCGTAGGGGCCCAGCAGGGCCAATGCCCGGTAGCTAGGACCGCGGAGAATTTCTGAAAGGGAAACCCGTAGTCCTAGAACGCAAAGGGTAATTGAAGGATACAGGTGTGGTTTTAGTCAGTAAATTATGAAACGCCCTCCCGCCCCACCCAGAGCGCGAGAAGTCATTTTGATGATTTCGCACCTAAAAAAAAAACAAAAAAGGGTGGAGCGTGAGGGCGTGACAGACTTTTACTGGCTAAAACCATACCTATATTCCTTCTTTGCCTTGTATTATAGGACCCCGGATTTCCCTTTCAGAGTAAACCCATGGCCCTAGTAAGCTTCGGCCCTGCTGGGCCTCTACGGTTTTGCTGACTTATCTTCAAGGCACGCGTGGAACACTACGGGTCGTCGACGACATGAGCTCGGTCCGGACGGTTACTAGGCGGCCAGGTGACGAGCTACCTAATAATTGCTCGTCATTCACAAGCCCACGCCTATGGTGGATGGAAGTCAGGGTTGGGGTCCCGGCGAAATGTATGAAAACAACATGAAAATAGTCAAAATATTCCACAGCAAACATAAATCCTATAAAAGAGGAAATATTGGCGCTAACTCAGAGATTAATCGTTTGTGAAAGCGTTCTAATTTTAGGATGAAACCCTAAAATAAGAACGCTCATAAAATTAAACACGACTTAAAAACAATGGAAGACTAAGTACTTTCAAATTAAAAAGATTTTTCCTACGTACAAACTCATTTGCGGTAAGGTAATTAAATTTGTCCCATTATTCATCGTTTAATTTTAAAGAACCTCAATTAATACTTGTCAATGGTCTCGTAAAAAGATGAACGATGCCATGAAAATAAAACTTGAAGTGTCTTCAACGTAATTTACTTTTTAGTCTTTCTTTTTATAGAAAAAGCCATCAAGGAAGATTCTTAGAATTTCTTTGGTAATATAAGGTATCAAAAAGTGAAAAATTCTTACTTGTTAATCAAATTGCCTATCAAATTATTTAATTTCGACATAAATCAATATTAAACAATGATAAAGGTACAACATTAAATATAATAAACGCACATTAGCGAAGGAATATATTCAGAATCGAATAATGAATCGATTCCAGCTATTAAAAAAAATACCTATTAGCGTGGCGTGGATCAAGTGTAGCTCTACAAGTCTAGTTTCCATATAAAATGTATAGAAACCGACGCGCCCAGATCGGCGTGTGTGGCACACGTGTACGCAGTGCAGTGCAGCAGACCGACTCACACGTGTAACATGCCTGATTTGTACGTATAACGACGTCGTGTGGCGTCGCGTGGCGTGGATCAAGTGTAGCTCTACAAGTCTAGCTTCCATATAAAATGTATGGAGACCGACGCGCCCAGATCGGTGTGTGTGGCACACGTGTGTGCAGTGTAGTTCTAGCTTTCGTGTGTGTGCGTAGATACCAATACCAATGCGCTACTAGTATAGTGTATCGATTCGCATATTATTTGCCTACAGTTAGAATAACTAATTTAAAAAAAAAAACACTACCAAGTGATATTTCAGTAAAATTTAAAATGATAATCTTGGAAAAAATTTGAATTATGACATTGACACATTATCACACTAATATTATAATGGGTAAAGTTTGTAAGATGGTGTGTTTGAGCGTGTGTGTCTGTTTGTTACTTCTTCTTTTTGAATAAACATTTTTTCTTTCTTTCGTTTCTTTTTTTTCTTCACGCTCGGCCGGCTGAACAGGTTTTTTTGGCACACAGGTGAAAAATGACCTGGGATAGCACACAGGGTACTTTTGTCCCGTTTTAAGTATGTTTCATTGGGACAATTTACTATTTTACGCGGATAAAGCCGCTGGCAGCAGCCAGAAATGTATAAATAAAAATATTATTATAATTATTACAGAAAATACAAAACACAAAAAAACTAATAAATACCTAATTTCGAAAAAAGAAAATGTACCTGTAATATAAACTTTATTTGAATTTATAATTCCAAGTCAATCCAAAGATATAAATAACACTTCAGAGCCACCCGTTTTAAAAAACGGCAATTTCATAAGTCAGACCAATTATAAAATCCAACAAAATACATATAATTTCAAACCACAACTGAATACTAGCACTACTAGCGAATTGCACAGAGCGGAAAAAACCAATGAACTCAGTGACCCACTCTTTATAGTCGGAAAACCAGAGTAACAGAAAATGACAGTTGAACTGTTGATCCGTTGATCCCGGATGAAACACTCGCTCAAATGATTGGGGCCGAGTATCGAACATAGGGTTGTAAGTCACCCCTGCTTACACAAGCGGAAATTTCGCGAGTATCCATGTAGGTATCATTTATCCATAATTGTTTTTTTTATTAATGATAGGCTCGCATTTGTCCACCATCTTACCTGATGGTAAGCGATGATGTGGTCGACGATGGAGCACGTTTGCCTAGAAGTAGCCTATTAATTCTTGACTTAAAGACCCCTAAGTTGTAACTATCAGGAAACACAGACTCCGGCAAGGAATTCTACTCCTTGGCTGTACGCACAATAAATGTATTCTCAAAACGCTTCGTATCTACATTCACCTCCGCATATTTTCAGTAGAGTTGTAATGGTGGTCTAATTCTAAAAAAAAATAGTCGCATATCAACGACAGATTCTGAGGTGAGTCATAAAACAACTTCTGCTCTTGGTGGAGTGAGAGGGAGTATCCGACTTTTACTGACTGAAAGAACACAGAAAGAAAGAAAGAAAGAAAGAAAAAAAGAAAGAAGGAAAGAAAGAAAGAAAGAAAGAAAGAAAGAAAGAAAGAAAGAAAGAAAGAAAGAAAGAAAGAAAATTGTGTTAACACACACAGGTGGGTATAACACCTGAGTTCCTTCAGTAATTGTCCTTTATGTTCTAGGGCCACTATAACTCTTTGAACCATCCCGCAGCCCTCACAGGGTGATGTCAAAGGATGACTTTCCCAGCGAAAAAAAAAAGCCCTCACAGGGTCGGTACTAGTGGGCCCCGTTCATTTTGCTGACATTTTGAGCCCCAGGTTTAGCAACTGTTTTTGTACAGTTTATTTTGTTTATAAACCACTAAAAACCTGTCCAGACGATGAGAAAGGCGTAAAACATTTAAGCATTTTTTTCACTGACATTGTAATTTTGACATTTTAATTTATTAAACATTTTATTAGTCTATTTTATTGTTTTCGTATATTATTATTTATATTTGATGGTGAATTAACGTAGATATAAGAATTACTAACAGATATTGGACTGAATGATGTCTTCTTATTAAATTATTTTTTATTTTATTTAACTCAGGACCCTGAGGTCCTGGACCTTTGGGAGTCGTACGAGGAGCCAAAGCGAACTCGCAGAGGCCCTTTAGATAATTATAATGGAACATGATAATTATTATTATTATAAAACTCTTTTTGTGAAATGTATGTTAGCGTCTTTAAAATCTTAACTCAAACGGAACGATTTTTTTACTGTGATTAATGTTTATTTCATTTATCTATCGACTCGCCTAAGTTGGCCTTCAGATATCTCTAGGGTGAAGTGAGACTTAAACCACACCTAGGTTCCATTTATGGCCTTTGCGTTCCGAAACCACGGGTTTCCCTTTTTGAACTAAACCCACGGCCCCAATAGGCTACGGCCCTCGACGTCGCCGACTCCTTTCCGTTTCACCCCTACAAAAGAAGTATCGAAAAAATACCAAATGTTACTGAGGCAAATATATTGCGTAGGTCTTAGATAGGTAATGATAGGAACTATATTACCTTCTTTTCTTTCGGTTTTCCTGTCATGGTTCATATTTCATATTATATTCGGGGTCTTATCTTTAGTGGGCGGATATTGATTTTTATTTATCTTGTTGTAAGAGATGAGACGATTACTATTGGGATAGAATAGAATAGAAATACTATTATTCGGGACAGACACAGCACAACGGTTATAAACACAAAGTAAAAAAGAACAAAGTACAAAGTGCGCCGAGCGTGCCCGCACCGAAAGGGTAACCACCTCAGCATTTGCTAGGCGTTAGACACCCAGCGCTGGTTTTCAGTTGGCACCCCGCAGTGACGCACGGATTAGGCTAAACATATATAATACTTGTATGTAATTTAAATGTATATTGATATTGTGTACCAATTGAAATTGAATTGAAATGAAATTGGGAGTTGTACTTGCAACGTTTGAAATTTTATAGTTAGCAATGTGCATTTAAAAAAATAAATAATATGGTGCTATAATAATCACAATTCTAATTAGGTACGTTAAAATTTGTGCTATTCAAGACTCAAATAAATTTTCAGTAGCATTCATTGTAAATATGTAACCACAAACCATATTTTGGTCATGGATTTTTACTTAAAACTCACATACATTTCATATTTCGACTCACATAAATTTATTTTTGACGTTGTAACAATATTATTCACTGAATCAATCCCCAAAAGCTTTTAACAGCCAAATATTCGCCAATCCATCAGCTGATAATTTTTCATTCGTTATTTTGGACCGAAAACTGATATGCAAATATTAATAACCTATCAATAAGATATATAAAAATGGCATGGAGCAATCCCCTATTGATGTATCAACGTGTGGCGAGGTCAGCCAATTTGTATAGATTACACTGTCTGGTCCGACACTAGGGAATTACTTGAAAAATGGTTTTTAATTTATCTCCTGCAAAGAGTCCATAATCCAGGAAGCGAAACCACGGATGGAAATTACTTTGCTGATTTGTGATCGATAGTCTTTTCAACTTTGGTATTAGCAGTTTTTTTTTTGCTGGAGTCACCTTTGTTAGTCTTTTAGAGCGAGCTATCTTGTTTCTTTGTTTTATAAATCGACAGTTGTCTCTGTGAAGCTTTGTTGGTAGGTTTCTAGAAAGATTGGTTTTGTGTCCTATAAAGACGGCAAAGAACAAAATGAAAATTCTTGCTCCTGTTGAACTTTGAGTTTGTCTTGTTTTTGTTCCGTGTAAGATTTGTTTGTTATAAAAGTATTATAATTACTTACAATTTAAATATTGTATGATGTTTCGAATGATTATTAAATTAAGAACAAACTTCCTGGTTGCGCGGGTGAACGACAATTTGGTTGAGTGGACTGTACTTTGCGAAATGGTTATCTAGTTAGATGCGTGATTCTTTCCAATAATTGATGGATCGTAGATCGAGCTGTTTCAGGTATGGGATAGTTCGAGAAACAAACACAATTGCGTTTTATTTTTCGAGTTAAGTGCAGAAGGGTGGAGAGGTTCCAGCAGTTGGGACTCGAGGTGGCACTGCACAAGTCCGCCTCAAGGAGATGTCAGTAACCGTAGGGGCCCAGAAGGGTCAAAGCCTACTGGGGCCATGGGTGATGCGAAAGAGAACCCCGGGGCCCTGGAACGAAGGGAAAGAAGGAACAGGAATGGGTTTTAGTCAGCAAAAATCTGATATGACCTCTCGCCCCACCTAGGGGCGGGAGATTTCCCAGCTTAAAAAAAAGTGCAGGAGGTCATCTATTTAATGACAGGACGTGCAAAGTATTAAACAACAAAACACGGAAGGTTGTAATTCTATGCGGCTAATTTTTGCAGTAATTTTTACGCGGTAAGTTCAAATAGATATCGGCGCAACCACTTCTCTTAGATCATACATCAATGGATGTTTTATGAGTTGGTGTTTTTAATTTTTAATTAATCCCAACGTCTCCCATAGCAGCTATTATTCTCAATTCATGTCTAGCTAGATTCGTGTGAAACAAGAAATTGTTGCAATCAATTCCCTTGTCACCCATTAAGGAGAACAAGAGTTTACTGAACAAATCAACAGAGTAACGTTTTGAATTAAAACACTAAATCAAAGTCTGAAAGCAAATTGTTAATTTTATTAACCTTACATAAATCTCTAGGGATATTGTGAATGGTTCATATTTTATGTTTGCCTCCATTTTGCTGAGTTTACATGTTTTGTTTTTTTTTGTGCTTCGTTTTTATTTTTGGCGATATCATCATGTTTATTATTTACTAGCTGTTGCCCGCGACTTTGTACGCGTCAAGTTCGTAAAAATGCACAAAAGTAACTAATATTTCTGTGCTTATGATTAATGCCGAAAGCATCTAATTCAGTTATTTTACTATCACATAAAACGGTTAAAGGCCAAAACGAAAATTACCTCAAGTAAATATACAATGTACGAGTACTTCTTCTGTCCAGATGCAATTATATTATTAGGCTCACACTTATAGAATACACAAAAATGAGATTCATCAAATTAAACTTATGAACGACAATAAACAGAAAAAGACATGTTGAGGTCGCAATAGTTAGTGTTCTAAGGTTCTGTCTATCCCAAGGGAAAAGGCGTTAGTTTATTTATTATTTATGTCAGTATTTCATGTAACTTTTGACTGTGAATTTCGGATGTCGTATTTGGTAAAAATTTTGTATTGAAAAAACAGTTTTTCATTTTAGCTCCTGATGCCAGAGTTGTACCACATTACCCCCTTGTTAAACGGTGCGGCGAACAAACTCATAGATTACCCCCTTGTTAAATGGCAACGAAACACATATAATACTTATTTTTCCTCTCATCTTTAACACAGACATCTGTATGAAGCATGTCTGGACGTGTTTACGAGTACAAGCGTCAAACTTGCGAAGTAAAAAATAAATTAGAAAAACTAAACGATGGTCGTTAAATAAATTGAATTTTCTTTGTGTAAGAAAACTTTTGTAATTTGTGGTTTTTAGGGTTCCGTACCCAAAGGGTAAAACGGGACCCCGTTGTCCGTCCGTCTGTCTGTCCGTCTGTCACAAGGTTGTATCCCATGAACCGTAATAAATACAGTTGAAATTTTCACAGATATTTTTGTTGCCGCAATAACAACAAATAGAACAGAATATAATAAATATTGGGGGCTCCCATACAACACACGTGATTTTTTTTTGCCGTTTTTTGCTACGGACGGTACGGAACCCTTCGTGCGCGATTCCGACTGGCTCTTAGCCCGGTTTTTTTTTGTCGTTCAAATATTTGCCGAGAAATTCTCGAAGAAATATTAACTTCTGGGGGAACTTAATAATAACCTTCGTCTTTGTGTAAATTTTTGAATAAATGTTGAAACTGGTGTCCGTACGAAACGTTGGTTAGTGAGGTTTTTGTACGTCTATCCATTCAAATAATTATAGGTCACTGTTGAAATTTTGAGCACGTTTGGTCTTAATAAGTTAGGTCTAAAAATTTTATTAGTTAGATTTATAACTTACAAATTTTAAAAAAAATATTTAAGCTTCACCAAACCTTCAATTTATCGTCAACTAAATAATATTAAAAAACAATGCGAATGTGAGTTTGTTTGTTAATTACGATTTCACGACTTGAGCACTACAATTATCAACATCAAGTTGTTCACTTATACATTGTCAGAGATATAGAAAACTACATTCCTTTCACCCTAAAAGAAAGATCTGTCACCAAAGATATATTATTACGAAAATTAATTTTTTTTTCATAGATTGCTCCGTATCCGCAGGAGAACCAAGGTTACCGACATAGCATGAAGAATCGCCGAACTTAAATGGCAATGGACAGGGCACATTGCTCGCAGAACAGATGGCCGTTGGGGCCGAAAGGTCCTTGAGAGGCGACCACGTACCGGAAGACGCAGTGTTGGAAGGGGGGGCCTTCCAACACTGCGTACAAGGTAGACCGATGACCTGGTGAAGGTTGCAGGAATCCGATGGATGCGAGACGCACAAGACCGTTCATTGTGGCGACATTTGGGGGAGCCCTATGTCCAGCAGTGGACGTCTATCGGCTGAAACAATGATGATGTTATTGCTCCGTTACTAGGGTATTCATACAAATATAGGTATATTATGAAATGTATCGTTACTAGAATTAATATCAAATTCACAATATAATTTTACCTTTCAACTGGACCCTAAACCCAGAATTTAGAGCATCCTGTTTATATTTGGCACCTACATTAATTTTAGTTGATATAAATCTAGGTAATATTTCGGTCTTATATTACTTGCAAGGCTATCCTCAGGTAATTTAAGGACTGTGATGTATTGCCTTTCTCTTCTTATCTGAATTTTAACGTAAACGAAAAATTCTTTAGTATAAAATGGACGACTTTTATAATCGTTTCACGGTGAGTTTCAAAGAATTTTCCTCCTTTGACTTATGGTAATAAGTTTCAGAATTCAATGAAGTTAGAAAAAGTTTTTATTATGGAAATGAACTTTGGTGGATAGCATAGACGTGTGATGATAGGGACGATGCTGTAGTCAGTGAGAAATATAATAATAATAATAATATTCCACAACTTTCACACAACGCCATCTAGTCCCAAACTAAGCAGAGCTTGTGGTATGAGTACTAGACAACTGATAAACATACTTATATATTTTTAAATTCATAAGTATTATAAATAAATTACACACAGAACAAATTATCATGCTCATCACACTAAAATTTGTCCTGGGTGGAAATTGAACCCGGGCCACTGACCAATAGACCAACAGGCCAGTCAATATTCTCCTGTATAACCTGCCCCCCTAGCCAAGTTGCAAACGATAAACGTGAACGCTTAGTAATCTCCAATAGATTTTCAACTTTATACCTAAGAGCATAAAGTTGAAAATCTATTAAAGACTACTGAGCGTTAGCGACCGGAACGAACGAAAACACTATGTAATCTTCAATAGATTTTCAACTTTATATCCAATGACATAAAGTTGAAAATCTATTAAAGACTACTGAGAGTTTACGTTTATCGTTTGTGACTTGGCTAGGGGGGCTGCCCCCCTAGCCAAGTTACAATCGTTTCGTTCGCGCCGAACGCCTCGAGTAGGCCATGCCTCCGGTTCCTTTGTTCTGACCACGTGACTGAGCGTTCAGTTGACGTCAGTACAAAGGAATCGGAGGCGTTCGGCGCGAACGATACGATTGTAACTTGGCTAGGGGGGCTGTTACATTAAATGGTATAAAGGAAATAAACGTCAGAAATAACATAAGTACAGAAGAGAAAGAAATTTTAGTCGGAATAGCTTGTTATAAAAGAAAATATATGACACCGCGTAACTTCCTCAAGCGTCGCCACAGCGAACGGTCCTGTGCGTCTCGCATCCATCGGACCCCCGCAACCAGCGACGCTTGGGGGAGGCCTATGTCCAGCAGTGGACGTCTTTCGGCTGAAATGATGATGATGATGATGAACTTCCTCAAATTTTATCAAAGAATATCTTTATCACGTCAACAATGAAACGTCCAGGGGTCTTACCATGACTTGATAAAATTTCAGTCATGTAAGCGAGAGAGAGGGGTGGAGCTTTACACTAGAGTGTATAGCTTCACCCTTCTTTCTAAACTAGAAAACAAAATTAAACTGATCTTTTAACATACCAATTTAGGTCGTAAAATGAATCGAGTTAAGAGCTCGTGGTGCGGCCTCAGGTCGATTGTCCCGAAGGTGGTGTGACGATCTGATAATGTTCATGGGGCAAACTTGACCAGGGGTCGCCCAAGACAGAGAGAGAGGTTTGGAAGGAGAAGGAAAAATCATTTACCTAGCAGTGGGACAGTGGGACAGTGGGACACAACGTAGACGAACAAAAAAAAAGCCAAGTGCGAGTTGGACTCGCGCACTGAGGGTTCCGCACAAACTTATGAAAACAGTTCGATTCCCGAATTGAGTTACGAAGATTTTTCCGAATTGTAAAAAAAAAAAACAGATTTTTGTGACGTAACCACAAAACAGTTTTCAGATTTATTCCTATATCTATATCTATACCTTGCTTTATGCCAAATTTCAGGATTCTAGGTCAACGGGAAGTACACTATGAATTTTGATTCCTTTGAGAGTGTTGAAATGTACCTACGTTTTTTGCGACATAAACGGCCGTATCTTTTTTTCCGTTAACTTAGAAGTTTGATTTTTTTATAGCTTCAAGGGACCACAGACTTTAGTATACGGTTTAAATTTCAACTCGATGCGTCCACGCGTTTCTGAGATAAAAGGGTATACATTGTCACTCAGTGATAAAGTAACATTCTATTAGTGCAGAGTTTCTTAAAGTAGGGTCCCCAAATCCCTTAGCATTTGTATCAAGGGTCCGCAGAAGGTCAGTCTGTAAACATATTTATATTTATAATATTGGTGATCTATGAGTCAAGCTTATCCTCTTCTTTTCAAGCGAGCTATGTCCGTTCTGATATCATTTGCTACTACGTATCTTTGCGAGGCAGGGTTCTCGGTTCTGGTGTAAATAAAAACAAAAATCACAATCGATTGAACGTTGCAGATGACATGCATCTTGCCTTGTCGAAGAAAATCCCACAATTTAACGTTCTCATTGAGGCCATCGGAGCACCCTTCTCATTAACTTTGTAGTAAGTTTAATGAAAGTACCAATAAAAGTATTTTTTATTAATATTAATAAGGCTGTTATTCATTTCCAACAATAAAAACAAAAAATCACAATCGATTGAACGTCGCAGATGACATGAGCCTTGCCTTGTCGAAGACAATTCCACAATTTAACGTTCTCATTGAGGCCAAACAGGAGCACCCCTCTCATTAACTTTGTAGTAAGTTTAATGAAAGTACCAATAAAATAATTTTTATTAATATTAATAAGGATGTTTTTCATTTCCAAAAACATTTTTGACAGGGGGTCCTTGGATTGTGAAAGTGGTCCGTGAATGCAATAAGTTTAAGAAACCCTGTACTGTTGGAAGAATTTTTTGAATTAATCCTGTAGTTTATTCATAAAGACGAAAATAAAAACCTTTCCCTTTTATAATATTAATATAATACCTGTTTCGATAAATCTTGATTGCGTCACTGGCGTGTTTGTGTGTACGTGCGTAGATACCAATACAGATGTGCTTCGATTCCTACAGTTGCCTACAATTATAATGACTTAACTTCTGCAAATATCATCGCTTAAGTTCATATAAGTAAAACGGTGCGTTGAATTATAATTATAACTTAATTTTATAACTGGGGTTTATATACATTTCAAAAAATTAAACTACAATCATAGATGTGCATTATTCCAGTGACTTGTTGTATAATACATATAACTGTGCACGTATACCAATACCGATGGGCTACCAGTTTAGTGTGTTGATACCCATTAATTATGTGCCTATAATTAAGATGACTAATTTCTTAAAAAAAAAACTTCCTCATTGCATATACTTAAGTAAAATTTCAGTTCTTGAATCCTTTATTTTCTATTCAAAATTGTTTTTAAATAGGGATACATAATATATATAGATGTGCATTATTCTAGTTGTATGTTGTAATAATATAAACAAAGTTAAGCAATAAAGAAATCGCACTAAACCATAAGTTTAATGACAATTATAGCGCTTTAACTCAACAAGTTACAGTAATCATTGGTTAAATTATTGTGCTCTTCTAAATTGATATTATTACGTTCATAAAGCTGTCAATAATTACTGACAGTTTAATACTTTTTGTCGCTGACTAAGAGTTACTACCCATCGGAGACGATGGTATAAAAACTGGCCAAATATGAATCGGACTCATACACGAAGGGTTCAGTAATACAATATTAATATCTATCGAAAAACGCTGACAAAATAACGTTTCTCTAATTTTCAACTTTATTTCAATTCGATTGTAGTGGCAATATAATATAATAATAACATAATATTCACATAACTATCAAACAAAACCATCTAGTCCCAAACTAAGCAGAGCTTGTGTTATGAGTACTAGACAACTGATAAATATTTCCAAATACGTACATACATATTATTAGATGATTTTCTCACCTAAAAAAAAACCCAGACACAGAACAAATGATTGTGCTCATCATACAAACATTTGTCCTGGGTGGGAATCAAACCCACGACCTCCGGCATAGCAGTCATAGCAGTCAGGGCTACTGACCACTGGACCAACAGGCTTGTCAATAGAAATACAAATTCTGTGAAAATTTCAACTGTCTACCTCTTACGGTTTATTACATACAGCTCGCTGACAGATGGATGGATAGACGGATGGACAGCGGAGGCTTAGTAATAGGGTTGGCACCCTTCGGTTACGAAAGCCAAAAATAAAAGCAAAATAAGGAAGTTTAATATTCGTACACGTGACTTGATAATTAAGACGACGATGATAACAGAGAAGATTAAAAGTTAACGGAAAACAGTTTTAAAAGTAAAAAAAGGCATATCAATCATGGATCATACAATTATATTAAATTAATAATTATGAATAAAATGTACCAAAAACAATATACAATTTAAGCAACTATTCACACAAAGAAATAAATTAAAGTCTGTACTTTTTTTATATACACATATATTTTTGGTGTACATGAGAAGCAGTTTGAAATTAGCGCCAGTGACTGAAAAATTGAAAGGGAGTCCTTTTTCTTGGTACAGTCATTTGAGAAGGAGGGATGAAATGGTTGTTACTAAGAGAGTTATGAGTGAACAGGTAGATATAGACGGAGAGGGAGACCTAAGAAAATATGGATGGATTGTTTATGGACTGATATGAACAAAAAAACGTTTTACAAAAAAAAAAAATACAACCGACTTCAATAAAAGTACAAAATAATTTTAATTTTCAGAAGTCGGTGTTTCTAAAAAATAGTTTTGTCTCTTCGTTATTTAACACCGACTTCCGAAATTAAAATTATAATAATATATACATATATATTGATCATATACATATATCATACGTGATAATGTCATCTAAAAATCTCAAACATATACAGTATGATAAAAGAGATAAGATTGTTTTGTTCGTACATAAGCATAAGCATGCTGGGACTCAGGCCTCCTCTATCTAGGAGAGGGAATGGGCCGTAATCCACCACGCGGGTCCAGTGCGGATTGGTAAATGTCACATGTCTTCGAATTTTTGGTTCTAGGATATGCCGGTTTCCTCACGATGTTTTCCTTCGCCGTTTTGAGAGCAGTGGTGATGAAATAAATTACACAAAGTAATGCGCCTGGCTGGGTTTGAACCCGCGACCTACAACTCGTAAGTCGGGGCCGTTACCGCTCGGCCACCACTGCTCTTCGTTCTCTTTGTTCGTACAGTAAGAAAATATTATTTTGCATCTCAATTGTAGCGGTCAAAGAAACTTACTTAGTCTAACGTCCATTCAGAAAAGCTATTCATTAATTATTCCTTTTGTACCAGCTTAGGTTAAAATCGGGCATTTCCTCGTAGGCCTGGGTCCCTGCAGTAATTACTTGAGAATAACAATTTTCGTCTGTAATAATAATTTCATGTTTTGTTGGGACTAATCTTTTGTTTTACAAGCACTGCCTGAGGGTCTATGTGAGCTATACTTACACTAGCCTGTGGCTTTTCTCACGTGAAAGTTAAAAGTTATTTCAAGAAATAAACTCCCGGGATAAAATGGTGTAGTCGAGTGTGCATTCCCCGTTTGAACGTAAAAGAGTATCGAACATACACGACGACGTGTATGAGAATGTGTTTACACACATGTGCAATTTTTTAATATTATGTTTGACTTTTCTTTTTTTGTTTTCTCTCTACGGTTCTCTTCTTTTTTTCATTTCAAGCCAGATATAATTAGCAAATAAAAAAAAAAATGCAAAACAATCACAGCTTTTGCTAAAATACAGCTGAATTCATTATGAATGACGAGTGTGTTATTTTCAACTTGCTAACGCCTGTCAAAGTCATATTAATGTTTGTGAAAAGTCGGTTGGCCTTCACGTGGTTTCACAAACAAACCTGATGTTGCGTAGAGCTGTTTTGGCTGACAGGATTTCGGCTTTGACAACGTTTAGGGTAAATATTTGAATAAAAGATATTGAGGATCTGTTAATAATCCTTTTTTGCCTCAAAATATTATTTTGGGATTTTTTATGGCGGGTATACAATGACTTCTCCTGCTCTACACCTAAGCGGTGGGGCGTATCAGACTTATACTGACTAAAATCACACCTAAGTTCCTTTTTAGCTTTGTGTTCCAGGGCCCCGAGGTTCCCTTTCGGACTACCCATGATTATTATGGATTTAAAAGTGTATTTAGGGTATGCGGAACAGGGTGTAAAATCCTACTTAACTCCGCTGAAATGGGAGGATCCTCCGAGCTGACTGATGTTATGTTTAGTCCGGGCAACTGCCCGATAGTTGATTTTGAGCTGTCTTATTTTGAACTGTCCTATTTTGAGCTGTCTTATTTTGACCTGTCTTATTTTGAGCTGTCTTATTCCGCATTGTAGGATTTTTTGTGTGAATATTTTAGTTCCTATGTGCCGTCATGGATGCCGCTACATATATTCCAATCCTGAGTTAGTGTAGTAAACAACGCAAGTTGATTCTCATTACTTGTTTATATTATTTTCACATTATATCCTTGCTATCTGCTATGTAAAACAATTACATTTGGAATTTATTTATGACAAATATTTTCAAGAATATCATACTTATTTCATTTGTTAGTCAATTGATTTTATTTCTCACAACACTCTAAAATTGGTTTTCTAACTAAAGTCACTGAACAAAACTAAACTCTAGGAAATCCGGGGCTATCTGTCAAACAAATGAAGTGTAAAACCCGTGCCCAGTACATATCCGTGCCGGTGCGGCCGCGACCAATTTTTCAGGATTACAGATTTACGATGTATCGGGTCGGACCGAACGGGAAAAAATACGTAAATTCACATACTTTGAATTTAAGTCCAGCTATTTATTTGAGATCAGAGATCTCGGCTGGGCAGCGTTCGGGAAGCTGCGCGGTATCTTTTCATCCAATATACCACAGTGTCTCAAGACGAAAGTCTATGACGAGTGTGTGTTGCCAGTGATGACATATGGTTCCGAAACGTGGTCGCTTACAATGGGCCTCATCAGAAGACTTAAAGTCACCCAAAGGGCAATGGAAAGGGCTATGCTCGGAGTTTCCTTGCGTGATCGAATCAGGAATGAGAATATCCGCAGGAGAACCAAGGTCACCGACATAGCACGAAGAATCGCCAAACTTAAGTGGTAATGGGCAGGGCACATTGCTCGCAGAACGGATGGCCGTCGGGGCCGAAAGGTTCTAGAATGGCGACCACGTACCGGAAGACGTAGCGTTGGAAGGCCTTCTACAAGGTGGACCGATGACTTGGTAACGGTTGCGGGAGTCCGATGGATGCGAGACGCACAGGACCGTTCGTTGTGGCGACACTTGGGGGAGGCCTATGTCCAGCAGTGGACGTCTTTCGGCTGAAATGATGATGATGATGAAGAAAGAAAAGCTTGTGTCCCAATACAAACTATTCTTTCTAAAGTAAATAAATATTATTGGTGGTATTTAAATTCTACCTCTGGTAGATCTACGAATGATATATTTTAATATCATCATCATAATTTCAGCCGAAAGACGACCACTGTTAGACACCGGCCTTCCACAAGGTGGACCATGACCTGGTGAGCGTCGCGGATATCATATGGATGCGAGACGCACAGGACCGGTCATTATGGCGACACTTGGGGGAGGCCTAATTTAATGTAAGTTGAGATAAGTAAATGAATGTAAGTATATTATTGTTATATATTCTTTATTGTACACCGCATGAGAAAAAATACAGGACAATCAATCAATCATTTATAAAAACAAGTGTACAATGGGCAATCTTATCGCACAGGGCCATAACAAGACATGACAGGGAATATTTTCTTCTCGAAGAAACTATGTTCGTTTATTTTACATTCACAATTTAAGCAGAATTAGAATAACGTGTCAAGAAATTAAATTTAACAATTATCTAACTAAAATAATATTTAACTACCTTGATTGAAAATAAATCTTTTTGATTTATTTTCAATCAAGGTAGTTGAGAGTAAATTTATGAGAGTTGAGAGGCTGAGAGTAAATTTTCATTGTGTAAAATTCGGATCTACTACTTAAAATCCTCTCAAATTTAGTTTGGTCTTCGTTATACCTAATTATAATATTTTAAGCTCTATGAATTAGTATATGATATTTTTCAGTTACGTACCACTACTGAATTGTTAACATAAATAAACAACAAGATATTGAAATTCATAAAGCTAGAACTACATTAGACCGACGCACACGTGTAACACGCCTGATTTGTTCGACGTCGCGCGGCGTGGATCAAGTGTAGCTCTACAAGTCTAGTTTCCATAAAAAATGTATGGAAACCGACGCACCCAGAGTGTGTGGCACACGTGTGCGCAGTGTAGTTATAGCATCTCCTTGATTTCATACTAATACTAAAAGTTTGTGTGTTTATGCTTATTACCTCTTTACGCTCGAACGGCTGAACAGATAAGGAAGTATAGCAATCAATCTGCCCTGCCTTTTCCCAATTATTGAGGTCAGCTTCCAATCTTACCTTATGCATCTGACCTTTACCACCCTGTAATTAGGAAACACGATATCCTTTGGTTTTTTTTTTGTTGGGCGTGGCAGCCTTTTACTGAGTAAAAACCCACTCCTGTTCTTTCTTTTCTTCGTCCCAGGCATCTCCTTAAGGCGCGCGTGGAACAGTACGCGCTGGCTCGGTCTGGTCGGTTACCGGACGGTCGGACGGCGAGCTATCCATTGCTCGTCGCCTCAAGCCCGTGCCTACAGTGGCCGGAACGATATCCTTTGGTAAGATTGGTGTAAGATTTCTTGACATTTTGACTATTTTTAAGGACTGTCAACGGTCCAAAAATGACAGCCAAAACAATACTTTACGTGAATTCCGAGGCAGAAGTCTTCGTATAGCTGTTATTATTCTAGCAACGAGCTCTTCTAATATTAGAAATATATCATCAGTGGTAAGCCAAAAAAAGGGTTGGTACAATTTGTCTGCTGCGGTCTTCTCGTCTGAATATAATTTGAAAAGTGTCTTCAAGCTAGAGTGAATGGCCTTTTTTTTCTGTGGGAAAATCATCCAATGAAATCCCTCGCTCTTGGGCGGAGCGGGAGATAGTGTCAGACTTTTACTGACTAAATACCCACTCCTGATCCTTCGTTGCCTTACATACCAGGTTCGAGTCTTCCTTTCAGAAGCAGACCCTTGACCCCAGTAGGCTTCGAACCTTGCTGGGCCCCTACGGTTTGCTGACATCTCCTTGAGGCGCGCATGGAACAGTACGAGCCCTCGACGACTTGGGCTCAGTCCGGACGGTTACCGGACGATCGGACGGCGAGCTACCTCTTGATACGCCGTGAGGTCTTTCCAGCCACTCCTCAAAGAGGGGACTTGCCGCCGTAATTATGGCGTGCCCAAGAGTGAATAGGTTTAATAGACTCTCTGTTACTAGTGTGTTTCATCATCAACGATTGCATTATTACTTACGATCGGGTGGGATAGCAGTAAAGCACTAGTTTATAAAGTAAAGTATTTAAAAACTAAAATAAGTACGTCTTTAACTTACGCTTAAACTATCGTCAGCAGATCTCCTGTCAATTCAAAAGTCAAACTAAATTGACTTTCGCAACTCCTATTACACGTCAGGTTCATTTCGATATCACCTGAGATATTACGTCGAAAATATTCAACAGAATGTTCATTCTCATATCAAATAAGTTGGATTGGTTTATCGTGTCTCGACTTGAGATATACTTCGTAGTGTAATAACGTTTCACAGGATCTTCTACGATGCTACTTTCGATAACTGCGTACTATATCTATCAGTTATGACACTTATCGTGAGCTGAATCTTGTAAAGTTATGAGTAAGTTAGTCAGATCACTTAAATTCTCGTTTGCTGAAGTAAAGATTGGCACTGCTCTAAGCTAAGAGTGGTATTTTTTTTGTAGAATCATATCGCAAAGGTAAAAGTTTATATATATCTATACTATATTATAAAGAGGTAAAGTTTATTTTTTTGTTTGTAGGAGGTAATCTCTGAAAGTACTGCCCCCCTAGCCAAGTTACAACCGTTTCGTTTCGATTCTCTTTTCATTAATCGCCTCGAGTCCGAGATAACGAACGGTTCTCTGCGTCTCGCATCCATCGGAATCCCGCGACCCTCACTAAGTCGTCGGTCCAGCTTGTAGAAGGTCTTCCAAAGCTTCGTCTACGTGGTCGCCACTCCAGAATATTTTGTCCCTATCAATCATCTGTTCTGCGAGCAATGTGCCCTGCCCACTGCCACTTACGTTAGATTCGCGATTCTTCGGGATATGTCGGTACCCTTGGTTCTCCTGCGGATAGCAGAAGCAGAAATACATAAAACTTTGATCTACTTTATTTTATTATTTAGTGCCGTTTTTTAATGCTGGATGGGTGTAGCGCTCTTTCCATAATTTTTAATGCACATCTGTACTTACCTTTCCTTCATATCCACACCTCTCATTATTTTATTAAGACAAGAAAATATTATTTCTACCTTAAAATATTATCTATACTATCCGCTTAATTCCTCGTAACAGTTTTTTTTTTTCGTGTTCGTAATAAAATTGGTAGCGCTAGCAATATATCTAACGCAAAACCTTACATTTAGGGCGATCCTAACGTAATTCAATAATTCCACTACAGGATCAGATAATAAGGTTTTTACTGAAGAAAAAACATTTCCAAATATAATAAAACCTATATAATACTAGCTTTTGCCAGCGGCTTCGCCCGCGTGAAAGTTGTTTTCTGCATACAAACTTTGAACCCACGTTTCATCCCCTTAAGGGGTGAATTTTAGAAAATCCCTTCTCGCCCTACGTAATAAAAGGAGCCTTGTCCCAGTAGTTTCAGCTGTGCGTGGATATGTCCAGTCAGTCAGTTTTTCCTTTCATATATTTAGATAACTTTGCTTCTGAAGCAATAATGATAAAAGAAATAAAAGATCATTTGAAGACACAATTGTGATTTTGGGCGAAAGTGTAGAAGACAAAATCAAGTAATCGAATAATGCTAATCATGCCGATCCTCTTACCGATATAGCCGTACACTTTCCTACAAAACCGAGTGAATTTAATAAGCGGCCGACTTAACATTATTCAAATGGAAGCGGAAGAAATTCGTAGGCGTTTGTATAAAATTATTCAGCATTGAGATAAGTTGAGGAAAACAAGATTCTTCTCACACAATGTGTATAGTCTTTATACTGAGCATTATTCTGAATACAGAAGAAGGGTAAACAGTAAAAAGAAACTCACCTATCTTAAAGGTATTAGAAAGTGCTCCCATTTATAGGGTTTCATATCTGAAGGACGACGGATGGCCGTTGGGGCCGAAAGGTTCTGGAGTGGCGAGCGCGTACCGGAAGACAAAGTGTTGGAAGGCCGCCTACAAGGTGGACCGATGACCTGGTGAAGGTTGCGGGAATCCGATGGATGTGAGACGCACAGGACCGTTCATTGTGGCGACATTTGGGGGAGGCCTATGTACAGCAGTGGACGTCTATCTGCAGAAATGATGATGATATCTGAAGGGTGCCAATGGGACCCTATTACTAAGCCTCCGTTGTCCGTCCGTCACTCAGTCCGTCTGTCTGTCAGTTCGTCTATCAGCGGGCTGTATCTCATAAACCGTGAGAGGTAGAGAGTTGAAATATTCACAAACTGTGTATTTGTGTTGTTGCTACCAAAATTAATAATTTAAGCGGGTCTCAATATAAAAGTCTATTTTTTTTTGCGTTTTTTTTTTTTGCTCGCTTTTACTGTTTTTATGTGGTATAGAACGCTTCATGTGTGATATCGAATCATATTGACCAGTTTTGTTGTTGGTTGATGGAAAATGATTTACGACCTGATTCAGCAGCAGGTTTTTTCCATGTAACTAAAAGTAAATAGAAAAGAAAATCTCCTCGTCATAATTTAGTTGAGGGGGCTCATCTGGATATGGCTCATAAAGAACTGATCTTAGTAAAGAACTACGACCAGCTCTGTTATTCCAGTTTACATTATACTTGAGACACAATTCATTTGAAATTCTTGTAGCAAAAATGTAGAACAATATTCTCAGAAGTTACTATAATCCACCACAGACCGCACACAAATTGTAGTATCTCAGACTGGCGCGTCTGAGTTCCTCCTAACAACCACTCTAAGTGAATATTTTGAGAGCACCGAGACGATTGCCGTTTAAAACCCAGAGCGCCGAGCGATGGAAGATGACAATACCTACCTAAACACCCCAGTACGTACTGATACGGTACATGCGCGGATTTTGCTAGTGTTTCCTCAATTTATTTGGAGTATGCCTACTTAAATTTTGTCGTCGTGAGTGCTACAATAATAGAAGAACAATGTTTGGGTAATTGTTTGTTAGCGAAACGTGAGTGGTAAGGTAGCTGTGCCTAGAGGCATTATTACTTAAATGAAATGAGCGCGGCTAATCTTGTGAGGAGACAAATTGAGGTGTCTCAGAAGGTAATGAAAATAATTCCTAATTCTGTTGTATTTTGGCTGTATATTGTGTGAATTAATTGGCTAGACTACAACAGTGTGAGAATGTGCGCGGAAATTTCATAACTTGATTCCGCTATCACCTTTCTACAATCGGACAACCTGACGTACGGTGAGTTATATTTACGTTATTGACACCTCTACGGTCCGGACTAAGTGTTTCGCTTTGTCGTTTATACCGCTTACATCGAAGGATTGTAACAATTTACCTGCCGCTGTTTTCCCGTACGATTATAATTTAAGTGTCTTCCAGGCTAGAGTAAACAGGCTGTTAATAAACTAGTAGGTACGATTCACCACCATCAGGTGAGATCGCAGACAAGCACTGCTTTATAATTTAAAAAAAAAAGTGTTATGAGAAGACCAGATGATCACGTGATTAAAAAGTGCCTTTCTATCGCCACAAGAAAGAGGAAGAGGAAGGCAACCTGAATGACAAATGTCCAAAAGGATATGAAAGTATTTGGACTATATAACTATAACAAGACGCGATGGACACAAATGGCGTTGCATGATTCTAAAAACCGACCCCGTGTAACGGGATAGAGGCGACGCAGAAGAAAAAAAACACTGTTAATCTGTCTGATTCAACTGTTGAAAGATAGGAGTGATCAAAGGCCTCACTCCTCATGAGTTTCAGTTGTTCAGCCCAGGGCTGTCATCTAGCTTATTCCACCATATTTTGCGCGGTTTGCTGCTTTTTTTTCCTTGACCTACGCTGTCCCACAGCGAGGCAAAACATTACCCTGTATCTTTTCAGCTTTCTGAAAAGATACAGAAATGATCTTCTCCGGTCATCCTGTCAGAAATTTACAAATCATCACTCTGGTATTTTTTGGGCCTGCCTTGGTAACGCTCGTCTTCAGGTACCCACAATTTATCCTCATGTATCCTGAAAGTGTGACCCGCCCAGTGCCACTTCCGCTCACAAATTTGCCTCCAACATTGGCAGTTTCTTTAAATCACTATCTTTATTTTATTTGGAAACCATATACAATCTGATTCATCTGAACCTTTTATCAAATTGTCACCCCCTTTTGCCAATATCATAGAATTACCATGAAACAACCCGCCGATTTACCAAATTGACAAAAAGCTCCACCTCTCAAAATCAATAAGTGTTCGATGCATAAAACATGGAGGAACTAAAACCGAAGGTAACTCTCTAAGACAAGTGTTGATCTTACGGTATTTGATCGTATAAAACAATGGATTGAGGGAGTCAAGTGGTATCCATACTGACTTTGTGTTTGGGTGAATAAAGACCCCGTGTCTTATGTGTATGTAGCGGCTTTGGCATTTGTATTTTCATGGAGTTTAAGGGTTTGGTATTTTATGTAGTCGTAACCACCGACTGTAGGGATGATACCTGAATAAATAACCAGCTAACTGCGAGTCGGACTCGCTCACAAAGGGTTACTAGGGTACCGTCCATAGAAAAAAAAATGGCAAAAAAATCATGTTTATCATATTATTTTATTCTATTTTTACATTTTAACAGAAATACATCATATGTGAAAATTTCAACTGTCTAGCTATTAAGGCGGTCGCCTCCTTCTGCGAAGCAGTAATGCTAGCAAAGGAGGCGGCCGCAAGCGCGAGGGAACGCCCCTCACGCCCCAGCCATCGTAGGCGCGGGCTTGCGGACGGCGAGCAATGGGTAGCTCGCCGTCTGACCGTCCGATAACCGGCCAGACCAAGCCCAAGTCGTCGACGGCGCGTAGTGTTCCACGCACGCCTCAAGGAGATGTCAGCAAATCGTAGGGGCCCAGCAGGGACGAAGCCTACTGGGGCCATGGGTTAAGTGAAAATGACCCCGGGGCCCTGGAACCCAAGACAAAGAAGGAACAAACGAGTGGGTTTTAGTCAGGAAAAGTCAGACACAAACTCTCGCTCCGCCCAAGGGCGGGAGATGTCATTAGATGTTTTCCCACCTAAAAAAAAAACTGTCCAGCTATCACGATTCATAAGATTCAGCCTGGTGACAGATAGACGGACAGTGGAGTTTTAGTAATAGGTTCTCGTTTTTACCTTTTTGGTACGGAACCCTAAAAAGCAATAATTCTACTTTGTCCATCAGTCAGATGTCAAAAATTAATGAACACATTTTTTAATCAAATCAAATATGAATAAACTAGTGCTTGACTGCCATCCCATCTGATGGTAAGCAGTGATGTAATATTTAATTCAATAATAATAGTTTAACCTTTTGACGTGCGTAATTAGAGACACAATAGTAAGACAATGGCTTCCGGGCGCCGGCTACCGCCTGAGCGTTAATGAATTAAAAAACACGCTTTTGGATTTAAGTCACGTGACTATTTTTTTTCGTTTTCCTGACAGCAAACCCTTTCATTTGATACCCATATCATGGGGGTGGATTTCAAACAGCCAGTCCGCCATCTTGGGGAGGCCGCCATATTGGATTTGTAATGACGTTTCTTAGCTAGTCATGTATTGTCATCAAAACTCAGACGGGAAGTGGGTCAAATTAGGATTCCAAGATTTTCTTACATACATAGTTACAAGTGAAGCTAATAAAAGCGTGTTAAAAAGGCAAATTAGCAATAAATAACTACACAACATTTGCATACCGTACCTTTTGTCATCTTCTGAAGCACAAACAGAAAAAACATACACTCATAAGTAAAATATATAAACAACTTCCTGCATGTTAAAAACGACAACTATTTACAATATTTATTGCTAGGCTATAGTTGAAACACACTAATCATAAACAGACAGACAGATGACATAAAAGAATATTAATAAGTCCGAATAGTTCTTTGATGTTCGATGTTCAGTAGACTGAGAAACTTATAAAATTGATGCATGGGGAAAACTTTCAAAGAAACCTGCTCATTGGTTTTAATTTCTTGTGTGAATTATTATATAGTTTAAAGCTTGTCTTTGAATAGAGCGACAATTTGTTATCTATAAATATGAAAGGTGGTTAGTGGTGGCCGAGTGGTAACGGCCCCGACTTACGAGTTGTAGGTCGTAGGTTCAAACCCAGCCAGGCGCATTACTTTGTGTAATTTAATTCATCACCACTGCTCTCAAAACGGTGAAGGAAAACATCGTGAGGAAACCGGCATGTCCTAGAACCAAAAATTCAAAGACAGGTGACATTCACCAATCCGCACTGGGCCCGCGTGGTGGATTACGGCCCATTCCCTCTCCTAGAGAGAGGAGGCTTGAGTCCCAGCAGTGGGAACATTAAAAGGCTGATTATGCTATGCTTATGCTATGCTAAATATGAAAGGAGAGACTCACTGACTGACATATCAACGCACAGCCAAAACTACTAGATAGAAGAAAGCTTTTATTCAGTAAAAGAGTTTTTGAAGAAAAGTTCATGTTGTTACAATTTTTTTAAGAATGCATAAATTTATTTCATGTTTAATTTTTGTCTATTTTGACATTGTGATATAATCAATAATGTAAACTTCAATTATATATTTTCATTAATTCATGTATTCATAAATTTTATTTTTTAATATTTGCATACTTGTAACATAGGTGAAATATGTCTCGGTCTACAACTGTCACTATAAAAACTCCTGTACCATATTCATAGCAAATAAACGATTGATTGATTACTAGGTCTAGGACTCGTATGACCAGAGGTCGGAATTAGGTAGAGTTATTTATGTACACACACTGATTTCATACAGCAAAAGAATAAAGTGGATATGCCTCAAATCCCGAGATTTATTTTAAAAAGCGGATTTTTTTTATGACACTCACAAATATAGCAGAAAAAAATTCTTCCTGCATTAATGACGAGGAGGAAGAAGTGTATACAGTTAACCGCACCTAAGTTGACGTAGAGAGATCTTTTTCAATGAAAAATACTAATAAAATAAAAATTGTATGTTAATTATCTTTGTTTTATTTGTCTTATCTATCTCTGAGGTTTTTATTATTATTTATTTGTAAAATTGTTGGGATTTTTCCATTAAAAATCCCGAGAAGATCCATATTAATATCAAAATTTCAATGCAAGTATATGAATAACTCTACCTAATTCCAACCTCTGGTTATGACGTAGGCGAGCATTAAGAAAAGAAGGAGAAATCTACTTTCACGTGAGCATAACCACTGGCAGAAGCTAGGTACTCTATATTATTGATGGTCCGATACTTTAATACACAGGAAAGTACTACAAAACATTTTGGGGACACATTCATTGTGCGTACAGCTATAGAATGGAACCTCTCTCTGCCAGAATCTATGTTTCTCGATAGCTACAAACTGGCAGTCTTTAAAGCAAGAGGGAATATGTTGTAGGCAAGAGTGCTCCATCGTCGACTACTTCATCATAGCTTACCATCAGGTGATGTCATCAGCATATCAGTAATAATAATAAAAGCTTTATTTTGCTAATTTTCGTGTTGTTTGCAAAACACATGTGTACCTATGCCTTCATCAATCATTGAGCACATAAGTAAATGTTTATCTAATTTAAGTAATTTCATCATTAAGAGGGTCCTTTTCCACTCGCCTATCGTCAACATGGTTTAAAAGCTTGTTGCTTCATCTAACGCAATCTAATGCGATATTTGATTAAGAGGCAATGTAAAAAAGAAAGATAACGCCTGAAAATTCGGTGATTCCGTGATTTACTTGAATATTTCATAAAACTTGTTCCAGGAAATACGTGTTTTTTTAAACCCCTAAAAGTTTTTCAGAAAAATTTTGTCATTCAGAATTTCGATTAAATATGCAAGGCTTCTTGATGTAATTTTTAATATATGAGTACATTATGGAGAGCCAAAGTTTACGTAAAATAGCAGATTTTCAGAGGTCTTTACTAGATTAGTTTTACACAAATTTATATTTTGTTTTCTATAGAAGCCTAGATAATATCCACAAGATAGCTGTGTATCCAAAATATCTAGAGAAAGATATGTAATAACATCATAATCACGTAAGTGCGGTTGTATTAAAATGTACCTCGAAAAGGACGCTCCTAATAATTAATTCTAAAATTGTGTAACTAAAAATTCTTAAACTTGTGTTTGAATTTCTCTGATTTTATAATCAGAGAAATTCAAACACAAGTTAAACTTATACTAGAATATGACAAGAAACCACTTCGGATTGTATTCCAAAACTGCTAAACGAGAATAGTCCGGAAGAGCAAAACCCAAACCAAATCGCTTCTTCTAGGTCGCTTGAGTGTAATAGGGACGAAAATATCAAAACACGAATGTAAGAAAGAGAGAGGACATACCCTAACGACTCCTCATTTTGACATCCTGGATGTTTGTATTTATAGTTTCCGTGAATTGCCGCTGATTGTCCCGAAGGGTATTAAATCTCGATTCTTGGAACATTAATGTTTGGAATTTAGTCAATGAATGTACTAAAAACATTTGGTTTGTTAATCAGGTGAATTAAATTCTTGGTATCCATTAATTTATTAGTTGTGACCTCTTTTGACCTTTCAGTATTCTTTTGTGACTATAGTAGATCCAAGAAACTGTTTGTTCGAAATAATCATTAATTAACATTGTATCAATGATCTAAATTAACTTTCAGCATGGCAGTAGAGATTATTAACCTTCCATTGATTGACATTCTTGATTTAAAAATCAGTAATAAAGACAATGATAAATTAAATTTATTTTCAACTAGTTTTTAAAAAACACTTTATACGTAATTTTATTCATCAATTTAAACTAGATGAGGCCAGTGTTTCCTACTTGACTACCCTGAGAAGAAACACCGAAACAAACTCAGGGGCCAAAGTCTCTTTTAAAATCCATAAGCTAACAGGTCAAATCATATGAGAAACATGCTGATTAGTGTCTGAGATGGTCTGTTGAGGAAAGAACTACACGGATTTGACAATAATTCTTACTACAGCCACGTCTATCTTGATAATCAACCTTTTTTTTTTCTTTTATAGCATAATATAATATTCCACAACTATCACACAACGCCGTCTAGTCCCAAGCTAAGCAGAGCTTGTTTTATAGGTATAAGACAACTAACAAACATACTTATATATTTCTATATACATACATAAATAGACAAATTACACCTAGACACAGAACAAATGATCGTGCTCATCACACAAACATTTGTCCTGGGTGGGAATCGAATCCACGACCTCCGGCAAAGCAGTCAGGGCCACTAACCACTAGACCAACAGGCCAGTCAAAACATTATAATAATGAAAAAACAATACATACATAGCTTATTTATTGAAGATCCGACAAAAATACCTACCTATTGGAAAGGGCGATGCTTGGTGTTGCCATGCTGAAACGAAACCAGTACAATTTTGTAGGGTACTCAGTGATGTGGAAGAAACCTGGAATTTCATTAAAATCATCAGTTTCGCAAGCGGATTGTTAAACTTTAATAACTTAATTTAACGGCTCACTGGCTGTTCAATATTTCTGGTAGGTATATATAATGTACCTACTTATAAACAGTCAATGGCCTTTTGAATCTTAAGCTCTTTTTTTTTGAGGTTGAAAATCATCTAATGACTTCTCCACCAGAGTGGGAGGGGCGTGTTAGACTTACTGAATAAAACCATACCTTTTTTTAGGTGGGAAATCATCTAATGACCTCTCCCGCCTTTGGGCGGAGCGCGAGGGCGTGTCAGACCTTTACTGACTAAAACCCACTCATTTGTTCCTTCTTTGCCTCAGTAGGCTACGACCCTGCTGGGCCCCTACGATTTGCTGACATCTCCTTGAGGAGCGCTTGGAACACTACGCGCCGTCCACGACTTGGGCTCGGTCCGGACGGTTACCAGACGGTCGGACGACAAGCTACCCGTTGCTCGCCGTCCGCAAGCCCACGCCTACGGTGCCACCAACCACCACGGAAAAACCATACCAATATTTCTTCAGATTCCCTTTGCGTTCTAGGACCACGAGTTTCCTTTAGAAGTTTTCCCATGGTTCTAGTAAGCATCAGCCCTGCTGGACCCCTATGTTTTTGCTGACAAGTATTTGAGGCGCACGTGGTTCACTACACACCGTCGAAGACTCGGGCTCGGTGCGGACGGTTACGGCGAGCTATCAATTGCTCGTCGTCCACAACCCCACGCCTATGGTGGCTGGTAGTCGGGGTGCTGGATCTTCAATAGCGGTTTTCTCAAAATTGCAGCTGAAATCATATTATGTTATTGCTTATTACTTATTCGCGTCCACTAATTATTATAAAAAAAAGTAAAAAAACTAAAACCCGACTACGACAAAAAGAAAAGCCGTAGTCACACGCTATTAAAGTGTTTCGATTATTACCTACCTATAACGTGTGACTACGGCTTTTCTTTTTGTTCTATTCTTGTTTTCCAGTTACTTTGTTTATTTCAGCATCTTGAAAATCTTGTTTCATACTTTTTCAGCGTCTTTTTTTTGTCGTAGTCGGGTTTTAGTTTTTTACTTTTTTTTATTTGAAAGATTTTGGTGTTAAATCACTGTGCTTCTATACTATTTACTTTGGTATGAACAAGTGAAGTCCTTTCAAATGATACCAAAACGACGTATTTATCTTATTTTTTTTAACACAATACTTTTTGTCCACTAGAGGGCGCCACATTGAATTTTGATGATATTTTTTTATAAGTACCAGTGAAGCCCTTTCTAATGATATGAAACACGGTATATTTATATTTTTTTTTAAACATGACTTTTTGTCCGCTAGAGGGCGTCACTTTAAATTTGAGCAATATTTTGGAAATGTACAAGTGAAGCCCTTTCAAATAATACCAAACACGGTGTATTTATCTCCTTTTTTATTTTTAACGCATTACTTTTTGTCCGCTAGAGGGCGCCATATCGATTTTTGTGACACGTCAAGTAGCCTATGTTTAGCGGACAATTAAAACGGTTCTAACGATACCCCATACGTCGAGTTCCGATAAGTAGATTAGGAGCTATGAGGGAACAGATGAACATACTCACATACATACATAGCCTGTCAAAATCATAACCCTCCGTAGTCGGGTAAAAATCAGTAACAATCCCTTTAGAGTATACTGTACTTCAAGTTATAGGATAATCCTAGTTTGGAGGATGAATAATTAGATAGATAGGTAGATAGATATATTCTTTATTGTATACCAATAATAAAAGTACAATAGGAACTTAAAATTAATAGGGTGTCACAATGGGCGTTCTTATCGCTAAAAGCGATTTTTTACAGACAACCTTTGGATCGATTTGTCAGAGAAGGAGAACAAGATACGCAGGTAGTGCGTAGTGTACTATTTATATCTAAACAATATATAACATATTTATATATGAAAGCAGAGAAATAATGTATTTAATGATGTTTAAGGAGTGATCTGATCTATATCAACAACATAAAGCTTTTATATGATGTTTCTTCCAACAAACAAGGGGGTTACCACAAAGACTGTTATCATTTAACACTCATTGAGCCGTCAAATTACTTAAATAAGTTAACAAAACACTTGTCAAACTGATATTATCAGATGTCAAGACCATCGATCACTAAAACCCCATCACAACAGCTAAGTATACCATAAATATATAAAAAAAAACAACCCTTCAACACGATAAAATAATATCTTGATAAAACGACATTATTTAATAATATTAATGGCTAAACAAGTGAAGTGAATCGGACAATTAGATCGTCCGTCACGGAAACAATCAAAGCATTATATTTCTTATTGACTAGACAGTAAACACTAAAGTTGCTTTCACATGACAGTTTCATTACGATCGTATCACACAATTGACCCCTATATGCCGTCAATTGGAACTCGGGTTTTTGGTACAAACGTCAGGGTACATCTTAATGGTACATTAATTAAAATAGACCTCAAATTGATGATGTCTCTTTGATCTACAGCCGTAAGTGCTTAGTCAAGATTGTATTATGCCTGTACCTATTTCAATTGAATTGAGGGGAGTAAAGGTACGTATACATCATCGTCTATTTAGCTTTTTGATGGTGCGTGACAAGCGAAGCGTTTCTGTCAACACGAAGGGGAAATTTCAGTATTTTGAATTAAACAATTTGTCAAAATAATCTCTAATTAATTCGGAAAATAAATGTGAATAGTAATTCTCCTTGATTTTTTCACGTTGGTAGAGTTGAACGTGCTTCGCTTCACTTCTATACCTACTCATAGGTCACTTTATTTTTTTAAATGGCCTGTTTGTCTAGTGGTATTTGGCCCTAACTGCTATACCGGAAGTTTTGGGTTCGATTCCCACCCAAGACAAATGTTTGTGAGCTGAGCACAATCATCTGTTCTGTGTCTGTGTGTTATTTATCTTAAATGTGTACATATTTAGAAATATATAAGTACGTTTATCACTTGTCAAGCACTCATAGCACAAGCTCTGCTTAGTTCGGGACTAGATCGCGTTGTGTGATAGTTGTGGAATATTATTGTTATTACTTAAGTTTGGCGATTCTTCAGGCTATGTTGGTAATCTTGATTTGACTAAGGTTCGGAACCTTAAAAAGAGAAGAAAGATTAAAGAGCACCTTTTAAAGGAAATAAAGTATAATATGCCTTTATTGCTGTGAAAAGAACAGACTTTTAGGGTTCCGTAGCCAAATGGCAAAAAACGGAACCCTTATGGATTCGTCATCTCTGTCTGTCCGTCCATCCGTATGTTACAGCCACTTTTTTCCGAAACTTAAGAACTAAAAAACCTACTGTTGAAACTTGGTAAGTAGATGTATTCTGTGAACCGCATAAGATTTTCACACAAAAATAGAAAAAAAAAACAATAAATTTTAGGGGTTCCCCATACTTAGAACTGAAACTCAACATTTTTTTTTTATCAAACCCATACGTGGTACCTATGGATAGGTCTTCAAAAATGATATTGAGGTTTCTAATATCATTTTTTTCTAAACTGAATAGTTTGCGCAAGAGACACTTCCAAAGTGGTAAAATGTGTCCCCCCCCCCCGTTACTTCTGAAATAAGAGAATGATAAAACTAAAAAAATGTATGATGTACATTATCATGCAAACTTCCACCAAAAATTGGTTTGAACGAGATCTAGTAAGAAGTTTTTTTTAATACGTCATAAATCGGTAAACCGCAATTTACATTTTAAATTTGTACGGAACCCTCAGTGCGCTAGTCCGACTCGCACTTGCCTAGTTTTTTTTTTAAGATGGAAAATCATTTAATAACTTCTCCCGCTCTAAGGCGAAGTGAGTGGGCATGTCAGACTTTTTCTGACTAAAACCACATCTATTTTCCCTCAGTAGCTCTTAGCGTCCCAGGACCGTTAGTAACCCTTTCAGAAGTCGAGCCATGGCCTCAGTAGGCTTCAGCCCTGCTAGGTTCCTACGAGGCATGACTGATGTGTGTGCACAAACCTTAAGCAAGTATGTTTAGCTGCGCTAATTGCTTTGTCGCGGCTACTGACGCAGTTAGTGGAGTCATCAATATGATATATTGATAATGTAATGTTCGTATTATGGGCTCGTTAGATCAGCTATCTCGAACGTATTAGCGTTACTTGTAATTACGTTGAAATTATTAGTTTACTGTCAGTTTCTATGCTTCAGGTTGCTAGATTGTTTAAAATAGTCAAAAACTCAACTGGCTGCCAAATTGGGGATCTTAGCAAAGGTGAAGGTTACTTCTCGCCGGAACAGCTGCTCAACCTTTATCAAGCGCAAGTTCGGAGCGTGTATGGAGTACTGCTCTCATCTTTGGGATGGATTTGCTAAATACCAGCTTGACGTACTAGAGTCGATTGAGAAGCGAGCCAAGAAGATCATCGGCAATGACGAAATTGTCGACTCAAAACTCCAAATTCTTGAACATCGCTGAGTTGCTAGCCTGTCGGTTTTCTATCGTTTACAAATCGGGGAGTGGGCATTGGAGTTGCACAATTAAATTCCGCCTAGGCCGTTCCATAGGACCACTAGACGTACGGCGTTGCGCCATCGGTACCGACATGGTGGACATCCCACCCATACGTACCAAGCGTTTTGGGAACAAATTCATTATGCGTACAGCTACTTAGGGGTGGAATTCCCTGTGTTTCCTGATAGCTATAACCTAGGGGTTTTTAAGTCATGAGTGAATGGGTTGCTTGTAAGCAAGCGTGTTCCATCGTCGATCACATTGTCGCATACCATCAGGTGAAATAGTGGTCAGGCGTGAGCCTAAACATAATAGGCCATTTAAAAATAAAACTTATGAATAAATGAGATGTTAACAAAAATAAATCACAATGAAGGAAATAAGGTGGGTGAGGTCTAAATAATATAAAAAACTGGGCAAGTGTGAATCGGACTCGCGCCCTGAGGGTTCCGTACAAACTTACCTATGTAAATAGTTTGATTCCCGAATGGAGTCTCGAAGATTTTTACAAAATGCAAAAATAGTTTTTTTTTTTTTGAGACGTAACCACAAATTTACAATTTTCAGATTTATTCCTGTACCTGTTCTATAAGATCTTGCTTTATGCCAAATTTCAGGATTCTGGATCAACGGGAAGTAAGTACTCTATGAATTTTGATTCCCTTGAGAGTGTCGAAATACACGTTTTTGCAGCATAAACTGCCGTATCTTATGTTTTAGTAATTTAAAAGTTTGATTTTTCACAGCTTCAAGGGACCGTAGACCTGAGTCTATGTTTTGAATTTCAACTCGATACCTCCACGCGTTCCCGAGATAAAGGGTCTTGAAAGTGATCCTATAAGGGTTCCGTTTTTTCCTTTTGAGGTAGAACCCTAAAAATAAAGGGTTGGAAAGTTAGGGGAGTTATTAAAACTCCGCTAACAAGCCAAACCCTTTTTTTTGGGACCACATTTAATTTTAGAAATCACTGTCTCTAAATGTCATTCGAGGACCAAAAAAAATACATTAAAAATTAAATGGCTTAAGGATATGTTCTATATACGTTCCTCCCACTCCATACTGTTTTTTGGGTGGAATGTCGTCAATAAACTTCTCCAGTTTTGGGTGGAGGGAGAGGGAGTGTAAAACTTTTACTAACTAAAACTCACCTGTGTGTCTTCAGTCGCTTTTTGCGTTCCATGGCCACGGTAACCCTTTCGAACAATCCCGCAGCCAGCCTTCAGCAATCATGCTGACATGACACAGACACAAAACACCGTTGACCCAGGCCTCGTCTTTATCAGACGGCAAACTACCCGTTGCTCGTCGTCCACAAGCCCACGCCTACTGAGGCCTGAAAGGATATTCCTCCCACTCCTGAACAGTGATCACCCTCAACTAATTTCTCAGAAAAAAATCAATTACAATTTTTTTTTAGCACTAACAAACACAATAACTATAATATATGCATATAAACCGAAGTCGTTTTAAAAATTAAAAAGATTTTAGAAACAAAATATTTTATAACCCATTTGCAGTGAAAAGAAAGGGCGTCATAATATAGGTTATTTATTTAAATATAATAAGGCAATCCATCACTTTTATTATACTCGCGAAAGTAATATTTTAACACACTAATATTATGTTTATGTGGAATAAACATAAACAGCGTTTTATCTTTATAAGATAATATTAATTCTTATTTTCCATCAAAAAAATATTAAAATAATAAGAGTAGAGGTATTTATAATAATTCAAGTCAAATCAACAAACCAAAAACTCGTTTAAAAAAACCTTAGCATAGCATAGCATAGTCGGCCTTATAATGTTCCCACTGTTGGGACTCAGGCCTCCTAGAGAGGGAATAGGCCGTAATCCACCACGCGGGCCCAGTGCAGGTTGATGGATGTCACATGTCTTCAAATTTTTGGTTCTAGGACGTGCCAGTTTCCTCACGATGTTTTCCTTCACCGTTTTGAGAGCAGTGGTGATGAAATAAAAAAACCTTAGCTCATTGTAATCTATATAGGTTTATATAAAAGTGAAATACCACTCACTGATTAATCACGAAATTTCAGAAACTATAACACCTACAAACTTAAAATTTGGCAAGTAGGTTCCTTATAGGGTGTAGACATTCGCTAAGAACGGATTTTACGAAACTCTAGCCCTAAGGGGTAAAACGGGGGTTGGAAGTTTGTATGGAGATACCTACTTTTACGCGGGCGAAGCCACTGACAGAAGCTAGTTTACTATAGGTACTAATATTATAAAGCTGAAGAGTTTGTTTGTTTGAACCAGTAGTTCTTAAGTGTTGGATATTTATTGAAGAAGGTTATATGCTTTATAATATCACGCAACGATAAAAAGGATCGGAACAGTAACCAAAGACGCACGTGAAACCGCCGCGCCAGGTACAGTTACTCTTAAATAATAATTACACTTTGCAATCTATTACTGGTCTCAAATTAATGATTCGTATGTTCTCCAGTAAAAAAGGAAATGTCTGATTTTTTTTTAATTGATATAAACTAGTGTTACTAGGGCACATATGCTCGTTGAACGGATGAGGTTCTAGAGTGGCGACCACGCACCAGAAAACGCAGCGTTGGAAGGCCTCCCACAAGGTGGACCGACGACCTGGTGAGAGTCGCGGGAATGCGGTGGATGCGAGACGCACAGGGTCGGTCGTTGTGGCGACGCTTGGGGGAGGCCTATGTCCAACAGTGGACGTCTTTCGGCTGAAATAATAATGATGATGATGAAACTAGTGGTTGACTGCGATCCCACCTGATGGTAAGCAGGATGTATTCTTAATGATACACATTTTTATCAATAAATAGTTGCTGCCAGCGGCTTTGTACACGTAATAGTAGAAAATTGTAAAGGAACGTACTCCTGGGATAAAAAGTCACCTACGTGCTATTCCAGGATATGATCTACCCGTGTACTAAATTTCATCGGAATACGTTCAGCCGTTTACGCGTAAAGAAGTAACAAACATACACACACTCACAAACTTTCGCCTCTATAATATTAGAGTGATTATTACTTTGCAAATAACAAACAAATTTAACCCTTCGCTACAAAACCCTTCAACCACAAACACTACTAAATAATAATAGTAATAATTAACCACTGACATAATAAATGTTAATAATCATAAACATAATCCTATCCGATTCGAGGAGGAAATTACATCCCGATATGATCTTGGGGTTTCTCATTCATTATCTGAATTAGGGGTGTTATCGGTTTGATTACGACAATGAAGTGATTTTCATAGCTTAATCGGTATTGTTATTGCTTTGTTATTTCGATTTATTGGTGCCGACGATGTTTTGTGGTCGATGTTTTATTTAATTATTTAGCTTTAAGTTTCACTATCTTCAGCATCTCCAAAACACAAATCATAGACGTAGGTAACTCAGCCGCCAAATTAAAATGGAACTGGGCAGGCCACATCTGCCGCATGTCGCAACGAAATTGGGTGAAGGCAACCACTGACTGGATTCCGAACAGCAGGAGTTGGCGACGCGGTTGACCATGAAGGACATGGCGTGACGATTTGGACTCCTACCCAAAGGATCAGTCAGAAGTCGCTAAGGACAGAAAAGAGTGGAACGACGGAAGGGAGGCATTTGCCCTGCAGTGGGACAGAACCAGCTCATATTTGCGGCCTGTGTGGTACTGCACCGAGTGGACCAAATATGCTGCTGCATCCTGCTGTGCTTACGACGCAGCTGTATATTTCGCGTCTGCATTGTTCTACGAGTATATGAAGATAAAGAGCAACTGGATTCTGAGGGTCGAAAGGCTGGCTTCGCGCCATGACACTAACTTTAAGTCGTTCGTGATGCGAGTTCCAACCCATCATCTACAGACCTTTTTGAGAGAGGACTTTTGGTCGAAAGGTGTCGTGTATCGATGTTTACGAGGACGGCTACACGACACCACGCAGCGGAACACGACGCCGATGTTACGTGTATAATTATAGTTTATTGTTTGTGATATTTTTAATATGTATTAGTTTATTTCGTTTACTGTATAAGATTGTAATATAATGTATTTTATCTATGGGCCTTAGTTGCCTGAGAATAAAGAAATAATAATATTTAATAATAATCTCAGCATCCATTTTGGCAAAATAACTGTCTTGCGACCAGCACAATACTATACTACACTCATAGTCAGTCACACACAGTAGCAATCCAGCAACACCGGCATGTCCAGCATCACCATACCATACCAAGACAAACGATTCCCTTTCAACTTTTCAGTCACAGGCACTACTTCCAAATTTTCTGCTATATACGTCAATCAAAGTCAAGCACTATATAAGCTAGTGCTTGACCGCGATCACACCTGATGGTAAGCAGTGATGCCTATTCACTCTAGCCTTGAAGACACCTAAATTATAATCGGACAGTAAGACCGCAGCAGACAAATTGTTCCACTCCTTCTATGTACACAGTAAAAACGACGAGGCGAAAGGTTTAGTCCGGACCGTAGAGATGTTAACAATATGGTGGACACTCGCTGTACGTTGGGTTGTCATCTTATCCATTTTCTTCACATTATACATCCATTTCACTATTCTCATCTACATGCATTCTTTTTTCGTCCGTCTTTTTCACAGCCTAATATTCTGATCCATACAGTTTTACAGGTCTCATCAAGGGCTTGTTGATTTTACCCTTTCAACTTGAGTGTCATCCGTGGGTCGCTAGTTGTTCCAGTGACCTGTCACCATTTTGTTCATCCTAAGTTGATTCGGTGTGGTAGCGTTTCGGTCTACCGCGCCATCCCCTTGGAGAAGTGACCCGAGGTACCGAAAATCGAAGCAAATTGGTATGGATATTCTGGCAAGAGCTAGGGCCACAGGACTGGATATACTACTGAAATAAGTTGACTGTTTAATTCTAGGTCAACACTCTTCACTTTTTGCCACCACACCTTCAATCGGCTTTGGACCTCTAGGCCACTCTCGGTAACTAGTAGAATTTTATCATCAAACAGCATACATACACCAGGGAGACTCTTCTTGAAGGTCCAACGTCATTGTCCTTTATCATCCGTAAGAGGATAGGCTCAGGGCTGGCCTTGATGCAAGCCGACAGTCACATTGAAGCTGCCTGTAGTCCACTGTAGACCGGACTTGGGTATTGCATCGACTGTACATCGCTCGTAGTTCACCGTTAATGGTTTGAAATTCAGTGTCTGTTCTTATACTGTGGAAAAAAACAGGGTATTTGAGAAGACTGTTTATAGTTTGGTTGTGATATCAAAAATTTATTATAGTAGGTAAACTTAAAACATATTATTATTTTGGGAACTACAAACTAACTAGGAAGTAGACTAAGCCACAATTTCAATAAACCGATCAAAACCAACCACAAAAGCCCACACATGAACCTAAAACTTTATAAATCTATATTCATATTCAGCTGCTAACCAAATTATCGACGAACCCATAAATACACATAAACGCCGTGGGAGGGCGCCACTCGAAAGTAATTATAATTTATAATAACGTTAACGCGTTTGATGTGACGAAAACAGATGGTGACGTAGCGTGTCGAGTGATAAAGGTGAACTGTCATGGTTGACTGAGGTCATAAAATTTTATAAATTAATTATTGTTTGTTTTGTAATAACGTGAAGTATTTTAGGGTTAGTTGAGGTGATTAACGAGATTTATTTTAATTGGTATTGAAACTTTTTCTTTGTCTTGTGTATATTTTCATGTTTATCATTTATCATATTTCAGCTTTCACTGACTAAAACCAAACGGTGTTCTGTAGTTACCTTTGGCGGGGGCGCTGAGGTGCTTGTGCATTTTGTCAAGCGTGCTTTTTCAAAGATCGTCGTTGGTATAACTTGCGACGATATTTGATGGCTAAAAGCCGCAAAAAGCGTAAGGCGTAAGGTTTAAAGGCTAGGCTAGGCTTGACTTGTCATTAATTTCATTAGAATTTAAACTATTATCCTAAACAAAGAAGTTATGATAATCGGATTCATTAGCAACCAATTGAATTACACACACATTAATACTTCAAACGAGTAGGGATAGCTTTTGATTGTTGACAAAGCAAAGGTTAAATCGGCATAGTCTCAAACGTTCATTCAAGCTAGAGTGGTTCTCTGATTACTTCAAATGCCACTCAAAGCTGTTTTACATTGCATTATTATCTCACTTGATTACTAATTGACATACAGACAAACAGATACATTATATGTTTTCTATTTTACACAGAGATATTGATTCCCCTGTCATCGTAACCCAAATACCACAATGTTGTAACCTAATATTATTAGTAGCGATGAAAGGGTTATAATAAGGGTCGATCTTAATTATTGTTAACGTCAAATACTTTGTTCATCTTGATCTACAAATGACGGAGAATTGGGTTACATTTAGTAGTATGATGTTAGAAGGCCGTGTTATAACAATAACATTATTGTTACTCTTAATTTTGTATTGTTAATGTGGTCGACGATGGAGAACGCTATTCTCTCTTTATGTCAAGACTTGACATAAAGAAATCAGAACGTTTATTTCAAATAGACCAATTACAGGCACTTTTGAATTGTCAAAATTTCGGTCATTCAAAAAAAAAAAAACAAGTGAAGCTAAATTGCACGTTCCAAAAGAAAAGAAAGAGAGAGAGGGGCTATTTAATAAAACCGCTACAATCTAACAAACCGGTTTTGTACGAGTAAGTATGTCTTATACTAAAACGTTTACGTTTTGTCGTAATAATTTGACAAGATTGAATTTTTGTTTTTGATAAATGTTCGATATTTTCAGATATTTCAAATTAAACCCACAACGTCTTTAAGTGCGCGGGTTGCAGGATAGTTCGAAAGAGCTACTGCAACCCTGGAACGCAAATCGCAACTGAAGGAACACGGCAGGGTTTGTCAGTAAAAGTCTGACCCTTCCTCAAATTATTTGATGATTTGCACTCTTAAACGATCTTCATTCAAATAAAATAGAAAACTAGTTTAAGATATAGAAAATATGATAAAGATATCTATTTATGAAAGTGGATCTAGTAATTTCATTCGATATATTTAAAATGTAATAAAATCTTTGCTAATATTGCAGCATACAATAACTTCCACGGACCAAAACAGATGATTAAATTAGTTGTTAGTTAACAAAGTTAAATCTTATTTTTCCGCACACACTGTATATTTCATATCTTATATCTCTATCGATATCTCTATCGAAATCTCTATCGATATCTCTATCGATCTAATGCCAGATTTATTAATTTAGAGAAAAATATTGTGGTTATAAAATACATAGAAACGGTGCCCTTCATACGTACCGGTATGAAGGGCACCGTTTCTATGTATTTTTATCAAGAGATATTTTTAAAATGAAATAATTTTTATTGTACACGAATATAAAAACAAAATTGATTACAAAAATTTTTATCTAAGGGTACAATGGCAGTCTTCAACTCCATTTTTATTTAAGAAATACAATTAACTATAAGTAGCAAGTAAATTACACAATAAATTAATGTCTCGAAGTAAAGTTAACATTATATTCTCAACCGCAGACTAAAACAAATCAAACTATAAAATTAAAGACCTAAATGTTTCCACAAGAACTATCAAAGTGGATATTTTTCATGAAAAGGGTCCATTAAATGAAGAAATTCCACAGAGTCTGTAAATCGGTGCAGAATTTTCGCAATCAAAATATTTTTCAACGCGACCGCACATCGCTTGAAGAATGCCGCGGGCGACGGCGAATGATTTATTTTAATCGATTGTTTACCGCGGGAATCTGTTGGCTAAATCGTTTTATGTGATGTAATAAAATTGATAAAAATTGAGTAATGGATGTTAGGTGTACTGTGGGTGTGCCTTTATGTGCTTTGTTATTGTTACGGTCGACTTCGTTTGTCAGGTCAGCAGCAGAAGAAGTGTTAATGGTGTCGTAAGCGGTTTAGGATTGAATGCAGTATATGGGTAAGCATAAAGTTCCAACACGCTTTTAGGTCAAACTTCTAGGATTATGGCCGCTGTCTTTATATCTACATTTATGTTTATTGCTGAATAATCCTCATTGATGGAATCTGCTCCAGCATTGATTTAAATTTAAATAAAAATCAGTATCCTCTACAGCAGGCGATTCCCAACCTGTAATCCGCAACCACCGCTGGTCCGCAAAAGCTTTAATAAGATCCGCGAAAGTTTTAAATAAATCAAACTTCACGAATTAATGAAAAATAACATTGTTAGGAACTGATTACATTTCTATCAGAAGTGTTGTGTTTTCTATGACAATGTTCGTTACCTTTGATTTTAAAGGATAGGTGAGCTACAAGTTTTGAATTTAAAATTTAAGTTTTTACATTCAATAATATAAGTGTTAGTGTTCTTCTCTAATTGTGGTCCCTGCTAACAACTAAAAAGGTTGGGAAATCTTTGTTCTACAACAACGATATCATTCAGCTCAGATACATGCTACGTGAGCTCCACCACTACTTGCTACTTATGCATAATGTGATCATTAACAGAACGCGTTACTATTGCACGTGGTGTGGTTTCGGATTATGCAATGTACTAAGACACTTTAAACTGCTTGAATTTTAATTTAACTACCATTATACTGTGTAGGAGCTTTCTGCTACAATCGGAAATGTATAATAATTATTTATATTCTAAAAACAAATCATAAAATCTCGTCGTTAGTACAAATATTTTACCTTTACAAAGTACGGAATTTGCCATTGGATAAAATTACAAACTTTTTTAACAACTTTATTCCCTTGTGAACTCAAAGAAGCGCTAAAATTCTTAGTGGTTGTCTGTATAACATATATATGCACAATTGTATATATACTTCTATAACCAGCAATTTAGGTTCAGCATTGTCTCTAAATGAAAGTTCAATTATGTAGATTGGACTTGGAGTAGTTTTAGATTTGTAAAAATAATGTATTTACATATTCATTAATATTCAACATACTGCCGCCTTCATAATAATTATGGGCATCTAATATGATTAACTGGTTCAAAATGATGCGGTGCAGCAAGCAGTGAGACGGTTATAACAAAAAAAAAATATGACTAACTCACGGCAGGAGATATTGTATATATATAATATGTTTCCATTGTGGGTAGAACCTGGATGAGACTAACGTGAGGGACGGTAAAAAAGAGGCCTATAGGAAAATTAGCCTAAAGATGATAATTACTACCATCAAAAGTAAAACTACTGGCTGTAGTAAGGATTTCAATTAATTCGACACCACGAAATATTCAATTACTGTTTGTAATATCACGGACATCACCAAATCCATTTTGTTTTTGGTCAGGAATCATCAAATAACTCCTTTTACCCTGGCTAGTGCGAGAGAGAGTGTCAGACTTTTAAAGAATAAAAACCAACCGCGTTTATTCAGCTGCCCTTTGTAATCTAGGGCCGTGGTGATTGTTTCTCTTAGGACATCACCAAGCCCTAAGTGTATGACTGTCTCCTCAGCATTTGTTGTGGTACTAACTCCTACAACACATCCTAATCTAGCACGGTCTCATCTATTTAAATGCACCGTTTGGCTGGTCGCCAACTGAACATGAATCATGCACTGCTCTGTCAATGAAACATAATCCGATCATTTTGTTAAGTGTCTTCTCACATTATCCTCCTCTACTTGAATTGACGGATTTTGAAATGTAACACAGCGCTCGTTATGTTTCTCGGGGTTATGTTTTGTGTCATCTCTTGTGTTGGTAATGACTGTAATTATTTTTAATGTATTATCTTGAGTAGGTACGGTATAATTATCATACCTACTTCTTTTCGTTCTTTCACAATTTTTTGTATTTTTTAGACTTGAAAATTATCTTGATTTTTTATAGCTTGTAATTTTTTTTGCTTGTTTTAATTAATATAATAGCCCCTACGATTTGCTTCATTTGACATCTCCTTGAAGCGCGCGTGGTACAGTACGCGCCGTCAACGATTTGGGCTTGGTCCAGACGGTTACCGGACGACCGGACGGCGTGCTACCCATTGCTCGCCGTCCGCCTGCCTACGGTGGCTGGAAATCGGGATCGCGATCCCGGTGGTTGGGGTGTGAGGGCCGTTCCCTCGCACGTGTGGCCGCCTCCTTTGCTAACATTACTGCTTCTCAGAAGGAAGCGACTGCCTGCCACTCCTCCTCGCTCCAATTGTATCAATGGTGTACAATAAAACGTATAATTATCATCTATCTATCTGATTTCAAGACGTCATGTTAGGACTCCTTAGTAGTATTAGATTGCTTAAGAAAAAAATATTGTATCATATCACTTTAAATTTCTTGCACCACAGCAATACAGATAAGCTTAGACATTCACAATTTCCACGTCGTACTTTAAAGTCGTCAGCCATATATCTATTTGGCTTTGTTTAAATCGTTCCCTAGCCTCATCCAGGGCTGTTAGTTTTCTGTGACACATTTTATACGACGCGTTTTAACTAACACCGGCTATATTTGAATGGAGTTAACAAGACTCGTTATTCACTTTGGAATTAGTGCGGAAAAGGTACTTAGAATAAATCTTCAGCTTATAATTGCATAGTTGTTGGCAACTTGACGTGGAGAAAATTTAATGTGTTCATTAGTGTAGTTGTTTCAAACTTTTGTTTCAGGAATATATACAAGAAAATCTGGCTTGTGTTATATTATTTGTTAGTATAGTAGAAAATTATCCCAAGGTAATATCATCATCATCATCATCATTTCAGCCGAAAGACGTCCACTGCTGGACATAGGCCTCCTCCAAGTGTCGCCACAATGAACGGTCCTGTGCGTCTCACATCCATCGGACTCCCGCAACCGTTATTAAGTCATCGGTCCACCTTGTAGGAGGCCTTCCAACGCTACGTCTTCCGGTACATGGCCGCCATTCCAGAACCTTTCGGCCCCAACGGCCATCTGTTCTGCGAGCAATGTGCCCTGCCCATTGCCACTTTAGTTTGGCAATTCTTCGTGTAAGGAAATATACTTCCGGTATAAATATTATCCTATATTCTATTCCAGGATAATATTGTACACCAAAATAGTAACGAAACTTGTAAACATGAATACATCTTTGGGTACAATGGCTATTATTTACCAGACTATTTTTGGATTGATTGTAAGAATTCAAAAGAGGAGGTAAATTCCATCGAAATCCGTTCAACCGGTCAAGCGTAAAGAAGTAACTGATTTACCAACTTTCAGCTTTAATAAATAATATTACTGTGTAACATCAACTTTAAAAAAAAAAGATGATCTAAATTCGTCCGAAATCTTTTTTTATGTATGTTCTCGGACGGATTACTCATATACGCCTGAACAAGTTGGGAAAAATCTTTTTCAATACACTTACTTAAAAACCCGCGCTTATCCCACCGCTTTTAGACACGCAATAGACTGTCTTCCGTACTAGTGCAGAAAAGAGCGCATGCTCTCCCCCGACATAATTTTATTACATGTATCGTATCAAGCTGGACGCGCGTCGTCCCCACGAGTCGCTGGTCAAGCCCCGTTTATTCATTTCTTCGTAAGTGTATTGAAAAAAGTCATTTGATACACGTGCAGATTTGTCACTGCAGCCCTCGGCTCCATAACATAATTCCGCCTCGGTCGCAATGACAAACTTTCTGCACTTGTATCAAAATGTACTATTTTACTTAAAGGGCTCTTTTTAGTTGGCCCCATGGTTTCAAAATCAGGATCTGATAATAGGATGTTAAAATTGAGATTTTACTTTAAACTCCTATGAAAAAAAATATTTCATCGTTTTAAAATCATAATTTTCTATGCTACAGTGTACGGTCGTCGTCGGCTATATTGCAGCGCCGAAGTAAGATTGTATGCGGCTTTGTTTTAAGTTATTGCTTATCTTTCAATCAATCAGGATTTCCTTGACACCCGTAAAACCCGAACACTTTCAAAACCCCTTGGGGACGACCGCCGGACGCTCTTAAAACTAGGAAAAATCTGGGGAATTTCGGACGGATGGCAGCCTTTGGTCAGGGTATACATATCTTTCTTCTCTTCTCTTTATCCTCTTCTTCTCGATTATCATCATCTCAGTGGTCACATCATCTTCATGCCCTTGTTCTGGTTTATTTGCGGTAGGGGCAACACTGTTCAGTCATCCGACACGTTGTCACTAACTCCCTTTTCTTTCATATCTCTTCTCACAAAATCTATCCATCTTTTCTTTGGCCTCCCTTTCCTTCTCCATCCATCCACATGTATACTTATAACGCTTTTAGTAACATGCGTTTCATCTCTTTTCTTCACACGGCCATATCAAGACAAACAATTCCCTTTTAACTTTTCAGTCACCGGTGCCACTTTCAAACTTTTCCTAATAAACTCATTTCTTTATTGATTCTCATCACACCACTCATCCATCTCAACATTCTCATCTCCGCTACATGCAATCTTCTCTTATCTCAGTCATTCATACAATGCAGCGCTCGTTTCTTAGGGTTTCCTTATAGCCTAACATAACATTAAAGTTCTTCAAAAATAAAACTAAACTTAAACTTGAAAGTCCAACTAAGTAATTTTGAATCACATTTTGTACTGGCTCTATTCCAACACATGAATCAGTAAGTTTGATCTCAAACAATTTGTTACAATTAACAAATCCTGAATTAAAGTTTTGGTTACAATTTCAACCTTATCTTCTGTCAATTTAAGTCTATTTTTGTTCAAGTGGATGGGATGTGTCAACCTAACGTCTACTTAACTAGCAATTTCACTACGGTTTCCAGGATTTGAAACATCCTCGTTACTAAGTACCTATGTATTTTAGCTTTCAAATTATACTGTTCGTTCTCTTTATTAAAATGTTGTGTTATATATGGTAAAAGGATCCTTATATTTACAAATGTATGTAAACGCTAAGTGGCGCTATTATACACTAATTTTTAACAAAGCAATTGCCCAGATTAGAAAAAAGGATATGGCACTCAGTAATACGAGTGTAGTAATAATAATATGTAATTTATTCAGCAAAAAGTACATAATTACAGGTGACAATAATATACATATATAGTAATTTAATGAGTTAATAAGAGAAACACATTTGATCTATGACTCCCATTCTAATAAACCTAATTTAAAAAAAAACCTTTCTCTGTATCCCCAAATTGTTTAATACAATTTGGGTTTAGGAAAAGACAAAAAAAATTAACAGAAATTTGAAAAAAGGGAATGTTATCTTAACTGTTCGGTACATTAGGTATATGTATGTGTGAGCGTGACTGCCTGGGCATAGTTTAACAAAGCTATAAAATAAAAATATAATAATAATATCGAAACAGTGTGGCATGTAGTTTTTAAAGATATATGGTGAAAACAAAATTATAAAGTTATACTCAGTACTTGAAATTCCAAGTTTTTGTCATTCAGAGAGCAAAATTTCAGTTTATGATTCAGAGAGCAAAATTTGGATTATGAGCTGGTAAAAGAGCCAACATGCTGTCAGTGTGAAATTTGGTTATAAAAGTAGACATAAGTGACAATAGATGGATGGTGTGAAAGATGATTTGGCTAGAAAGGAAGTGACGATTGCAATGACGGCTAATAGATGTGGAAGAAGATATGCAGAGTGATCTTGAAATAAATTTAGAAATGAGTAGAAAGATGATGATGACTTAATATCAAAGGAAAATGATAACACTGTTAGCGTTTGTCCAATGTATCAGGTGTCCATTTAAAACATAAATGTCATTAAACAATGGATAATCAAACCAGTTTACTAATCTGAAATTCTCACTCCATGAAGCAGGTGTGCCATATGAATGTTATTCCTCGAAATATAAACAAATTACTCAGTAATTTTCCAGTTCAGTGTGTTTACCTAATTATAACGTAAACGGTAATCCTCATAATGTATGAGGGTCCTTTCAGAATAAACGACACGTTTAATAATTTTAATTATCCTGAATACTTTGCAGGGATGTAAGGATTATTAATAAATTCTTTTTATTTGCAGTTTTAAGCATAAATGTGTGAAACGATTATTCCACGACAACCACATGTTGTCATTTTTTCTTTATTTATAATGTTTCTATGATAAGTTCTTAAGTATTCATGATGAAAACATGTATTTATACGTTAACTAATTTGCCTTTTGTATCATTCGTTTAATGAGTTCTATAAATTTTCTTTTTGACTTTATTTAGCGTACCTAGTTGAGTTTCTCAGAAACATTTTAAGCGATTACTCTAATTTGAAGCAGTATTTTTTTTTTGCTTTTACGGAGTAATTTACTTATTCCTAAATTCTCAAAATGCCTCTCATCAAATTCTTTATCATCGTCGAACAGTTTGTATGTACGTTTATATGGGTTTTTAACTGACACCACGGGGCGATTAGCGTGAAATCATTAAATTTTCAGTATAAGCGCCCCTGCGGGTGCTAATACCGTTTTATCTGTCGTCGCGAGTTACATTAATTATTTGTTATGCTACCGTTTTAGTACGGATCCTCTTTTTATGGACGGCTTAATTTTTATATCTGTCTTTATAATTATGGCTTATTTTTTATCTTAAGATAAGGTATAGGGTAAACCAGCCATACGTGCCCCAGTCGATAACGTGCCCCACTTGAAAAACTAAGATTTGCATTTAAAATTACAGAAACTATACAAAGCAAGTTTAAGAGGAGAGTCCTCAAAAAACACCTAAAAAGGCACTTATAGTTTTCAAAATTTCGAAAAATACACCGCACTGACAGTTTCACCGCACAGATGTCCTTAATTCGGAGAAAAAATAATTTGTTCATAAAAAAATTGTTTAAATTTTGGCAAATCCTCCAAAAAAAAAACGATTTAGCTGTTTATTATTTAATTATTTCTTTCTTTCTTTCTTTATTGCACACCTTAACTATTTGTTTTTGAAAGATATTACCAAACATCCCGCGGTGAAACTATTGGCACATCTATTTAGGTTCTTCTTTTTTTCTATAATTTAGTGCGGTGTAATTTTAGAAATATTGAAAACTGTAAGTGCCTTTTTAGGTGTTTCTTAAGGACTCTCCTGTTAACTTGCTTTGTATAATTTACATTGCCCTCATACCTATAAACTAACTAGATCGGCTCAAATAAGCACCAAATTTCAAATGCGTGTCTTAGTTTTGCAATCGGGCCACATTACCGACTGGGGCATATATGCCTGGTTTACCATAGTACAAAAATTTAGAAACATTGTAGCTAAAGTGAAAATACAATTTTAAGTTACACTCAGCATTTGAAATTCTAAGTAATTGACGTGCAGATCGTAAAATTTCAGTTAAAGGTGGATTACGAGCTGGTTGAAAGAGATTTGCTTGCAATAAATGGACTATAACAAGAATCTCAGTCACGGTAATATTATCTATACAGTATTGTAACTCGGCCGTATCTTTGAAATAAATGCCTACAGCCGCGCGGTACGTAAACATGCGATAGGGCTGCCTGCACTATGGCTGCCCGCCTCCAGCATTTTAATTACATTTACCTACTTTGTGTTTCCATTTAGTTTTGTGATTGTAAATATACTTTTTTTATATAAACAAATAAAATACTTTGTGAATTGAATAGGAAGTGTTCAATATTTGCGACCGAAAAATATTTGCGCCTTGACTGAGACGTACCTACGAAATGTTTTATTATTAAATTTTAAAGTACAAAAATCCGCATTCTAAAGCTTAATTAAAAAATGTTTTAGGAAACATGGACAAGGTGGAGAAAAAGGAATATCTTTTACTTGGTTATAATACCCGCAGCTACTTTACAATTTATATGTTTGGTTTTAAATGAAGAATTCATGCAACCAAAAACAGCACAATATAATATCCTACTCGTCATATTAAATATATAAATATGTACTTGAACTTATTTTTAATGAAAAAATCGCGCGGCACAGACGCGACTGTCTGCATCCCGAGATCGAGGCGCGTAGGTATAGCTCGCGTTTCGTCCGTTTGTATGAAGTTGGAATACTGTATAGATAATATTACCGTGTCTCAGTGAAGCGTCTACTGCTTTATTTAATTTTACTGGAAATTTCAAGTGAATGGTTTTCAATAGAACTTAGAGCTTAGTATAGATACAAACAGACTACATTCATGAATGATTTGCTAACAGATTATCCGGCTACGTTACATTAAACTGTTGAATATGAAACTGGAATGAATAAATTAATCCCAATGCATAGCAACATAATAAGCCAAGTCTCTCGATAAGATATCTATATATTACCGGAAATATCAAACGAAATAAATCCACCACCTTTCCAATTATTATAATTTTATACGAAAGTCTCAATCCAAACGTTCCATCATCTGCTTTTAATGTTTCCAGTTAACAGATGCGTTCAAGGAACTTTGTCTAACTTTTCAAATTTGTCTCAACGGGCAATTATAAGTTTCGTTTTTACCTCGACTTGAGTTAATAACCATGTTTTGCGTAAAACCTTTTGCGTATTTGGGTCGTTGCTAACCGAAAATAAATTTCTAGTAAATGGTGTGGGAAAGGAGTGTTATATAATATTATGTTTTACATAATTGCTCGATATATTATATCGAGCAAGTGTACAAATATATTTTATATTTATCAAGAAAACTAAAAGTAGGCATAGGCGTAAGCATATATTAAGTGTATATAATATGTTTATCCATTTAAAACATTAGATAAGAGTTAATAAGATCAACCAATAAAAGATGAAAATGAATAGAATGTGCGATGAAAACTTTATTGTTATTGATGATTGAAGGTTAAAATGTATAGTAGAAATCAATTTGTGCGCTAGTTTCTGACGTTTTATAAGTGTCCCACTCCTGTTCCTTCTTCGCCATTTTTTCCAGGGCCCCGGGGGTCACTTTCGCATTACCAATGGCTCCAGTAGGCCTCGACCCTGCTGGGCCCCTACGGTTGCTGACATCTTCTTGAGGCGCGCGTGGAACACTACGCGCCGTCGACGACTTGGGCTCGGTCCGGACAGTTACCGGACGATCAGACGGCGAGCCACCCATTGCTCGCCGTCCGCAAGCCCGCGCCTACGATGGCCGGAAATCGGGATCGGAATCCCGGCTGGAAATACCAAGGCCCGGCGCGAGAGATCGCTGCCGCCTATCGCCCCCACGAGGACACAGCGGTGCTCTGCCCAAGCGGGGCACACCTCTACCATATGCTCCACCGTATCCTCCAGGCGGTCCACACAATGGTGGCACCCGGGCGTCTCTTCTGCACGAATCCGGTGCAGGAACCTCCCGAACTTACCATGTCCGGTGAGGGCCTCCGTCATGCGGTAGGTTAAGAACGCCGTGAGGTCTTTCCAGCCACTCCTCAAAGAGGGGACTTATCGCCATAATTATGGCGTGCCCAGCACTGGGTTGCGACAGTCGCTGTCACCATTCCACCATGAGATCCCGCCGGAAGTCTTTCCGCCATGCCGCGACTTGGCTCGGCAGCGGAGGTTCGCCCCGGCGTTGCATCTCCATGCGCAGATCGTGCATGCGTGAAGGTCTTTTGCCTCCAAATCCCACGGTGTTTATAAGTGTCTATGTAGGCTGTGTGAAATACATAATTTTGAGTTTTTAAATTGATGGCACGGTTGCCGTAGTGGTTATGCGATTAACTGCTACGCTGCGTGTCGCAGGTGGTTCGATTCCCGCACGGAACAATTATTTGTATGGCCTACAGATAGGTTTTCGGGTCTGGATCTGGATGTGAGTTTACATATTTGAGAACGCATCCACGATACAGGTGTGTGTGTGTGTTGTGTGTGTGTGTGTGTGTGTGGAGGGGTGCGTTCACAAACACGTAAATTAAAAACGTCAGTCAAACATCGTTACTAGTGTGGGGTCCTCCTCCTTGCGTCGTACTCCTCAATGCTGAGGGTCGTGACCTCCCTGCTTCATCGCTTTCATTCGAACGATATTCCTCCATCTGTTTCTGTCTCTGGCGGTGTGAAGGGCATTGTATACCGTAGAGTCAAGAGGAGTGCGGATCTGGTCTGACCAATGTATTGGTGTGACCAAGAGTTTGAAGAATTGGTGGTGTGGGTGGGGTTAAAAATAAAAAAAAAAATAATAATCAAGGTCTGATTGTGGTATCACTAATTTATGAGAACGATCTTTAAGTAAAGGTGTTCCAACAGCGCGGTGTCCTGACCTAAGGGGACAAATTCGTTCCCAATAAAAGTCGAGGACGCCATATTTTGTCGTTAATCATTTCATGCGGAAATGATTTTATGAAATGGAAAAAAATTAGCCTGGAAAAAATTTAAGAACTTAGGTTCCTAATTGAGTAACAAGGACGCTGATGATTAATAAGAATAATGGCAAAAATTCACAATTTTGTTTATTTATGAAATTGATAGATAGATAGATAATAATATATTCCTTAATGTACACCAATAATAAAATTACAATAGGAAATTAAAACTAATAGGTGGTCACAATAAGCGGTCTTATCACTAAGAGCGATTTTTTGCAGACAACCTTCAGATGGATTTGACAGAGAAGAAGAAGAAGGAAGGACGAAGGAGGATGGGAAAGATACGCTGGTAGTTCATAGTATACTATTTACATATATACAATACATAACTAATAAAATATATATAATATATTGTTTGTATTATATAATATAAAAAAGTAGAGAAATAATGTACCTAATGACGTTTAAGAGGAGAGATAGTGATCATTCATCATATTTTTGAAAATCTTTAGTTAATAACAAAAAAATAGTATTTTTTTTTTTGATTAAAATTTAATTAATTTTAAAAACCTCGATGACATTTTCAATTTTAAAAGTAATTAATTCTTTTTTTTTTTACTAAAAATATTAGAATAATGATTTTATACAGTTTAAATTAAAAAAATAGATTATTTTTTTTAAATAGAAAAATCCGACGAAAAATTCCACCACTAGGGGGTCCTGGGCACGCCACAATTATGGTGGTAAGTCCCTTCTTTGAGGCGTGGTTGGAAAGACCTCACGGCGTCCTCACCTTCCGCATGACGCAGGTTCTCACCGAACACGGGAAGTTCGGGAAGTTCCTACACCGGATTCGTGCGGAAGCGACGCCCGGGTGTCGCCACTGTGTGGACCGCCCGGAGGACACGGTGGAGCACACGGTGGAGGTGTGCCCCGCTTGGGAAGAGCAACGCCGTGTCCTCGTGGGGGCGATCGGCGGCGGCGATCTCTCGCGCCGGGCCTTGGTACAGGCCATGGTCCGGAGCGAGGAGGAGTGGCAGGCGGTCGCCTCCTTCTGCGAAGCAGTAATGCTAGCAAAGGAGGCGGCCGATCGCGTGAGGCAACGGTCCTCACGCCCCAACCGCCGCCGGGATTCCGATCCCGATTTCCGGCCACCGTAGGCGCGGGCTTGCGAACGGCGGGCAATGGGTGCCCCGCCGTCCGACCGTCCGGTAACCATCCGGACCGAGCCCAAGTCGTCGACGGCGCGTATTGTTCCGCGCGCGCCTCAGGGAGATGTCAGCAAATCGTAGGGGCCCAGCAGGGTCGAAGCCTACTGGGGCCATGGGTAGTGTGAAAACGAAACCGGGGCCCTGGGACGAAGGCAACGAAGGAACAGGAGTGGGTTTTTAGTCAGTAAAAGTCTGACACTATCTCCCGCTCTGCCCAAGAGCGCGATTTATCATAAGATGATTTTCCCACCTATAAAAAAAAAACCACTAGGGGGTCCAGACTCATGTGCTGGATCAATGGTATTCGTTTGTGCATCGATGTCGGTGACACGGTGTATGATGTGAGACCACACAGGGTTTTGAATTCAAAGTGTCTTCTGAAGTACTATGATTTACATGGAAAATCTCTTAATGATTTCAATGATGTCTAATAAACAGAAAAACAGTTTTCATTAACCGACTTCAAAAAAAAGGAGGAGGTTATCAATTCGGTTGTATTTTTTTTTAATATTTGTTACCTCAGAACTCCGTCGTTTATGAAAAAAAATTTTCACCTAAAAGGATATGCTTCCAGCCCTCCAGGCCAAGTTACAACCGTTTCGTTTCGATTCTCTTTTCGTTGATCACCTCGAGTCGGCCACGCCTCCTATTCCTTTGTTCTGACCACGTGACTGAGCGTTGAGATGACGTCAGAACAAAGGAATCGGAGGCGTGGCCTACTCGAGGCGATTGACAAAAAGAGAATCGAAACGAAACGGTTGTAACTTGGCTAGGGAGGCAGATACCACTACGCGCCATCGACGACTCAGGCTTGGTCTGGACGGTTATCGCACGGCCAAAGGGCAAGCTACCCCCTTTTTTATGTCTGGTTTATTGTTTTCATTCAAGTAGATATACTTATTAAAACCAATTTCGACTGGCCTGTTGGTCTAGTGGTTAGTGGCCCTGACTGCTATGCCGGAGGTCGTGGGTTCGATTCCCACCCAGGACAAATGTTTGTGTGATGAGCACGATCATTTGTTCTGTGTCTGGGTGTAATTTATCTATATATGTATGTATTTAGAAATATATAAGTATGTTTACCAGTTGTCTAGTACCCATAACACAAGCTCTGCTTAGCTTGGGACTAGACGGCGTTGTGTGATAGGTGTGGAATAAAAAAAAAAAAAAAAAATTAGCAACAAATCTTTGATCTTCCAGGTCTTCATGTATTTACCTAGCCATTAGTCTTTCTTCAAGATAATCAAATAGCTACAGTATTGCTTAAAATGTAGCTTCAAAGCAAGTGAAATTGCCCAAGTTCGTTCCGCGTACATCGAATGACTGGAACAATTTACTTGCTGCGGTCTTCCCGTTCGATTATAATTTGGGTGCCTTTAAGGCTAGAGTGAACAGGCTCGTCATAAAATAGTGCGCCTCACCATCAACGATTGCATCACTGCTTACCATCAGGTGGGATCGCAGTCAAGTATTAGTTTATATAAAAATTTTTTTAAAGTTTAAAAACAAATTCCCAATATTAACCCCACGGAACTAAAAACTAACTCCTATTTCTCAGCTTATCAACTTCCTCCATTTTCATCGCTAATAGCACAATTTAGTTTTCAACCAACAATTCATCCGCTTTGCCAACTTCCTTTTTTCTTATTTCTTTTAATCTCTTTAGCTTCACAATTAAAATAATAATAGAACAGACCGGCCATGTGCGAGTCGAGCTCGCGTGTAAATGGTTCCGAACGAATGATATTTTTATAATTAAATTTAAAAAAAGCATGGACGGATGGATGGATAGTATTAGTACACCGATTGCATCCTAACTCGTTCGAGATTTATCTTCCATCTACCCACATTTTGTATTTTTATTCTACCGTTTTTTCTTTTTTGTTTTCTCTCTGTCGTTGCATTTTGTTTTATTCGTCTATTATTTATTTTTTACACTTTTAACAAACACACTATCTTACACATATTTATTATAATTAACGCAACATTATTTTGATGGTTTATATTATTTAAGTATGCATCACCGATACATATATATATATTACACTCCAAAACTGTTTTACGTCCGTTGCGTCACAACCACAGGTTCAGTTGAAAACCAGCGTCAGGCACTAGTTGTCTGACATTCATGCTGAACTGGACCTATTTTGGTGCAGCCGTGAGGCACACAACTACATTTTTTTGCTTCTTGTTTTTATTTTTGTTTCGTGTTTACCTATATTGTGTTTGTGCCTTGTGCTGTACCAAATAAATTCTTTTTCTTTCTTTTCTTTCTTTCTTTCTAGTATGTATAAGTATTTATATTATAATTATATATAGACTTATGTATAATACAATTATATATTAGATTTAGTTATGTAAGGTTTATATTGTGCACTGGATCCTACCCTCGAATGTGTTCTCTCTCTGTAACTCAAAGTTTTGCTGGTAGAAAACTCATTGTTGAGTTAAGCTCGTCTTTGTACATAAACTGTATACAGTATCACCGTGTACTATGTATGTTTTTGTGTACAATATAGAATTAAGAATATGAACTTGTTATAGGTTTTACTGCAATTTTCAGGGCGTAATGGGAATTAATAGTCATATTTTAGATAGATGCTACTTTTTCCCCTGGAAATGAACAACTTCCTTCTTCAAAAGAGAAAAAAATTGTTGAAGAAGTTTTTATCGGGCGATTGAAATTAGTATGTCAGGTTTAAAGTTTTGCTAGGACCACGGGGAAATAAAAAAATCATCTAAATTCAAATGTTTTTATTTCACATACCTACGTGTATATGCCCATGTATTGTAGGCCTACTACAATACATGGGCACTTATAAAACGTCAGAAGCTAGTGCACGGTTCCAAATTGTTCATTTCCTATGAGAAGAACCGGCAAGAAACACCATGGTTTCTCTTTTAAAAAAATGTTGTTCTTACAATATTTTCATATTAAAGTATTAGTAAATAGTAGTAGTCAATATTGTACTTAAAAGTACAATAAAAATAATCATAATAAAAAGTGAATCGTAATAGGAAATAATCTAAGAATTCGCGGAGTCTAATAATAATTGAATGGATAATCGTGGTTCTAGAACACAAGAAGCATTTGAAGGACTCAGGTCGGTTTTAGTCAGGAAAAGTCGTTGCTCCACCCTTTTTTTTAAGCTATTGCATAGCTTCTATCGAGGGCCTTGAGCGCGGGGACCGAATCCAGAAATTCCGTAACGAAAAAAACCTCACGCTCCCCACTCCAACAGGCACGGAGGTGTGGCTTGAAGGCCGACAGAGACCGAACACCTATTTTAGAAAAGTCGTTAACGACCTGTGTGGCGCATTGGTACAGCGTTCTACCTATGTTATCATCGTGCCTCGAGTTCAAATCTCGGTCAAACAAAATAATCTTTTTGTATTATAATAGATTATAGTAATGTTCTATGATAACAACTGAACATACTTGTAGCAATTTATGAAGTAAACAAGAAAGAAAAAAAATTGTTTTCTTATCGGTCACTACGCTCAAAAAGTGTAACTTGAATTAATATCAAAGAAAAAGAAATACTGCATAAATAAAATAAATAAATTATTATAATTGCATAAGTTGATACAAAATGCTATGCAATAGCTTTACCGCGGCAGTCCCCGAGTGCCACACTTATTTTTTTTTAAGGTGGGAAATCATCCAAATGACTTCTCACGCTCCTCCCTAGAGCGACAAAGTCAATGGATGATTTTCCACCTCAAAAAAATATTTAAACAAAGCTGTTTATTTCTATAAATCTTGCAATATTTAAAATATGACTATTCATTTTCGTTACATCTTGTAGAAGCAATCAACCATTTTCTTTTTTGTTACTCAGAAGTTCCGGAAATAATAAGGCAGGGGAATGGTAAATTTTTGTCTATTTCCTTAGGTAACTTTAAAACTAATTATCATAATATTATAAAACAGTATATTCGGCACCTTCATAATATTCAGTACCTACGAATACGGTTAAATGATAAATGATAAATGATATTTATTTTGTAAATAGGTTTAAAAAACACTTTTACACGTCAATTTTTTTTTTGTCATTTTTAACTAGATGAGGCCGGTGTTTCCTAGCTGACTACCCTGAGAAGAAACACCGAAACAAACTCAGGGGTCAAAGTCTCTTTTAAAGTCCATACAGTAAATATGTAATGGTCAAATCACATGAGAACCATACAGATTTGAGTGGACCTGTCCAGTCAGTGCAAGCATTTGTCAGTATTCGTAAAGCTCAACTCAGGACTACTAAGGAGCTCAACGACTTGACGAACAATACCAAGGAAAGGACATTTGGGTAGGCCGCAGAAAATACTCAAATTGCCAGACACATTAAAATTACTGAAAAGGAAAAAAAAAACAATCAACATAGTCCTCACGTTCACAATAATAAAAGGAAAAATATAGGTAGTTTACAAAATGTAATACTTTAGCAAAGTAAACATTTTTGTCAAAAATTAATAGAAGAAAAAAAAAAAAAGTCGAATTGCAAAGTAAAAATAATCTACAATATCGAATTGTAATAAATAATAAAAAGCACAATTAAAAATAAAAACAAAAGAAATGAAAAGAAAAAAAAAAAAAAAACAAAAGGAAGAAAGGTTTGAAAAGCTTGGTTTATTAATTTTCCGGTTTGCTCCCTAAAGTTACCACATATTCATTTATTTCGGTACGTCAAACGTACACAATTTGTCTCTGCATCACCCAAAGGTTGACTGGTAGAAAATACCTTAAGGCATTAAGTACGCCTTTGCACCTCTTGTGTGCATAAAGAATTAAATAAATAAACGTACTTATTTGGATCGTACATGTTTATTATTTATTTATATTTTATTAATTTATTTATCTCAGGACCCTGAGGTCCTGGACCTTTAGAAGGCGTACGAGGGGCTGAAATCAACTCGCAGAGGCCTTTTAGATAATTTTAATGGAACGTGATACCAACCGACGATTATCCTTGTACGCGCTATGCTAGTGCACACAAGGACAAACCCCGGTTGGTGAAAAACTATTGCGACATATGGAAATTTATATTATTATTTATTTTATTGTAAGATGATAATTTACAAAACAGAAACGTTATACTATTAATAAAATTTAGCCAAGTGCGAGCAGGAGTCGAACATAATTTTTAACTTTATTTCAATTTTCTTATATTTTGTTGTAACGGCAATACAAATGCACATTCTGTGAAAATTTCAACTCTTTGTCGTTTTATGAGATACAGCCCAATGATAGACGAATGAACGGATGGACGAACAGCGTAGGCTTAGTAGCAGGATCCCGTTGGCACCTTTCACGTACGGAACCCTGAAAACATACAATTGTCGGCACATATTCATGTGTGCACTTACGAAATTTCAACTCCGTCAGTCCAGTAGATTTGAATCAAAGGAGACAATTTTTTTTGTTTGGGGAATAGGCCCACCACAAATTGTGGCGTATAGCAATGAAATGCACGTTAGTTTATTCCTTATAATCTCTAGATTACATTGGTATTATTGGCAAAACTGTATCTAACTGGAGTACCGTGAAATACGACAGTCAAAACATGACTCTCATAATAACCTAAAATCTCACAAGAGCGATTGTCTAATGAGTGGATAGGTCTCCTTGGTATTTTAAGTTAAAATAGTGCACTGTTCAATAATATACAGTATAAAACAAAGTCACGTCTGTACTACTTGACAGACTTTGATGTGATTTACACGATTTGATAGACTTATTCATGAAAATGCGTAGATGTATTCATTTCGAAATAGCGCGGCTTTTGTCGGCCATTGACTGTAGATCTAAAATAATAAGGTGATGTGTTTTATGCTGGTTGTGTAAGGAGAAAAAAACACACATTATAGCATCACAAGTATTTATTACTGTTCATCATCATCATTTTCAAAGTCATCTCTTAAAAGCAGTATTTCATCTAAAAAAGATGCAGGTGGCTCAACCTCACCTACCTCACCTCACAAACCACACTATACACATCACATATGCACAGCAGCCAACAGTGCGTCTGCCCACTAAACAATTACAACAGTATCCAGCAAGAGCAGTATTCAACATTCCGTTGAAATCGTGCTGCACAATTGATACAACGGCTTTGTGGATTATGTATGTATCTACAGATGCCATTTTCATAAAATCTTTCGAATAAAAATACGAAAAGAACAGAAGAAACATGCTATCTAGTAATCGGAAACAATAATAATGTTGTCTGTAGCGGTGGGGGTTTCAACGACGAACAGTTTTCAAAGACCGTTTTTTGTTCTGCAACGTAACAACCGTTTTCCATCCTGAGACCAAACAGTCTTCGTTGCATAAACCAGTCTTCGAATTGTTATCGCGAATTGTTATCTTACTGTTAAGAAAATAAGGTCGAAAATCTATTTTATGTTTATAGTCATAAAGTTCATTTTTATTTATTATTTATTTATTTAATCTTCATGCAACAAAAGGTACAAAGGCGGACTTAATGCCTTAGGCATTCTCTACCAGTCAAACTAGGGTAGTGGAGAGACAATATGGCAGGCATTTTTCATTCTAATAACTGGTTTTGAAACGACGACGCGACGAGTACAGAATTTATTACCGTCCTCAAACTAGTTGCGACAACGAACGTTTTTTGCAACTACTTCACTCAACCACAGTTTCGTCTTCAAACCAGTTGCGACGACGACCGTTTTCTGCAACCGTTTTTGTCGTCGCCAAAATGGTTACGTCTCGTCCGTCTAAAATTCGACAACGACCCACCACTAGTTGTCTGTCAGTGTCAAACTGATTGAAACTGGACCACAGAGCATCTGCAACGGGCTATTAATTACGTTTCGTTCCACGTTGATTTTTAAAGTACGTTACTTGATATTTGTGTTAACCGTTAATAACAGCATTAAAAACAAGTTCGCTGGACCAATTAATTATTATCTCTTGAAACGCATTGAAATCCAATGTCACCGCTGCGCACTATAGTAACATTTTTTTTTTCACGTTATAATAAACTTGAAAACGCTCCTAAACAAGCATTTTTTGCCGTAACACTTTTTTACTATTATTTCATTATTCCGGTTAGATTTCTATATAATTTTTGGTCTGTTAATTATAATAAGATGATCGCTTTTTCCATGTGTAATATTATTAATAAACGTAACCGTTTAATAGTGGGCCCAAAAAAAATTGTCTCCTTTGCTGTGACACACAGATAGACAGAAACACGGGTGATCCTATAAGGGTTCCGTTTTTTCACTCAAACGTTCAGAACCCTAAAACGACTTCATGACTCACGAGTCACAATAAGAGGTCCGTTGCTAGGCAACGCTAATCTGGTTGACCGCGCGACCCCTGTAACGAGACGACGTTGGTTAACTGATTATCCTTGGTCTCTCTGACTTGAGTTACGTTGTTAGAACTCGTTATTTTGTACCTAGTTCGGTTTACGTAAGCGTGTATGACAAATTGAAGGTATTTTGGTACTTTTGTGTCTGTTTTCTTTTGTGAAATTGTAAGTCAAGACACAAATTTCTGTATTAGCCAAGTGATTAAACTTCTCATTTTTAACCGACTTCAAAAAAAGGAGGAGGTTATCAATTCGGTTGTATGTTTTTTTTTATGATTGTTACCTCAGAACTCCGTCGTTTATGGACGGATTTGCAAAAATTTTTTTTTTCTCTTAAAGGAGTTGCTTTGAAATTGGTTCCATTTTTTCAGAATCCAGTTCTGATGATGGGATCCGTGAGGAATCGAGGGAACCCCTCTAATATTATAGGCAACCATATGGTGATTTTGGTATTTTCATCGAGAACTTAAGCATTTACATTCAAAAAGTAACATTTCATGAAGTGGAACTGGTGAATAAGACCAGAAATGGCCAACGGAACTTCATACTCACATAGATATCACAATGAAGATAGTTAAGCGACTATGACAATACAAATAAATAAATGGTTCTGAATAGTTATGTTGAAAATGGTATCATCGAAGTGAACTGATGATGATAATGGAGCCGGAAGGTAGGAACTGGAACTCCGTAATTAATCAATATAACCTAGCCGTGTTTGAACTTATTAGAATTGCCATGAGATGCACTTTGGCTATAAGGTACTATCGAACTGATCTGATGATGGAGCCGGTAGGTGGAGTGTAGATACAGGAACTTCATAATAAAACAATGTAACCAAGCAGTGTTTGGGTTAATTCGAATTGTCATGAGAAATAGGCACTCTGTTTATAAGTGTATCTCCACTAAAAAGTGTGAAATAAAAAACTTTATTTAGTGAAGTCGGTTATTTTTTTTGTAAAAAGTTTTTTATACAACTTAGCAACAAAAAAAATAGATAGCCTCTCTAATAAACTAATTCGTCTTATTTACGACGCCTACTAAATATTCTTAGTCCAAGAGCGAGCAAAGCGAGCTCGGAATTGTAGGGCACTCCGACACGGATGGGTTAGGTTAGAAAAATTAACCACAAAGGTTAAGGCGGGAGCTCCGCTCTGCCACATAGAATCCACAGCTCCCATCATAGGCATAGAAACAGTGTATACTCATAATAAAAGATAGCTAAATATAAACACATCATTGATGTTGGGCACGCCATAATTATGGCGGTAAGTCCCCTCTTTGAGGAGTAGCTGGAAAGGCAACACGGTGTCCTTACCTTCCGCATGACGCAGGTCCTCACCGGACATGGTAAGTTCGGGAGGTTCCTGCACCGGATTCACCATTGTGTGGACCACCCGGAGGACACGGTGGAGCACACGGTGGAGGTGTGCCCCGCTTGGGCAGAGCAACGCCGTGTCCTCGAAGGGCGATCGGCGGCGGCGATCTCTCGCGCCGGGCCCGATTTCCGGCCACCGTAGGCGCAGGCTTGCGGACGGCGAGTAATGGGTGGCTCGCCGTCCGACTGTCCGGTAACCGTCCAGACCGAGCCCAAGTCGTCGACGGCGCGTGCTGTTCCACGCGCACCTCAAGGAGATGTCAGCAACTGTAGGGGCTTAGCAGGGTCGAAGCTTACTGGGGCCAAGGGTCTGATTCTGAAAGGAAGACTCGGCCCTGGTATGAAAGGCAACGAAGGAACAGGAGTGGGTTTTTAATCAGTAAAAGTCTGACACTATCTCCCGCCCCGCCCAAAGGCGGGGGATGTCATAAGATGATATTCCCACCAAAAAAAAAAAAAAATCATTGATGTAGGATTTCAATGATAATAAAAAGTCTAAAGAAGATTGAAATATCATCAAACTTTAACGTTTACTTGGCCATATCATGAAGTGATCAATTTCTAAGATCTGGCCACGGCATGTATATATAACTAGTTGCTGTCAGCGGCTTGCCCTGCGTAAAAGTAGAAAATTGTCCCAAGGGAATATAATTCCGGGATCAAAAGTATTCTATGTACTATTCCAGGACATAATCTACCCGTGTGCCATATTTCAATCAAATCTGTTTAACCGTTTAAGCGTGAAGAAGTAACAAACAATGTGTATATGTTTAAAAAAGTAAGAAACATCAATCAACTTCATCATCATCATCATCATTTCAGCCGAAAGACGTCCACTGCTGGACATAGGATTCCCCCAAGTGTCGCCACAATGAACGGTCCTGTGCGTCTCACATCCATCGGACTCCCGCAACCGTTACCAAGTCATCGGTCCACCTTGTAGGAGGCCTTCCAACGCTACGTCTTCCGGTACGTGGTCGCCATTCCAGAACCTTTCGGCCCCAACGGCCATCCGTTCTGCGAGCAATGTGCCTGTCCATTGCCACTTAAGTTTGGCGATTCTTCGTGCTATGTCGGTAACCTTGGTTCTCCTGCGGATATCCTCATTCCTGATTCCTCATTCAATCAACTTATGTTTTAAAAAATAAATGATTGTTTGATTGATGTTTCTTACTTTTTTACGTTCGAACGGCTATGTGTTGTGTATGAGTGTGTCGCAAATTTTTGCCTTTATAATATTAGTGTGATTTGCATCCGTGCAAAACCGGGGCACGTCACTAGTGATAAAAAATAATCTATATATATATATAAAAGCGAAATAGTGAAATGCAAGTTACTAAAAGAGTTATGAGTTTACATGTGGATGGATGGAGAGGGAGAGGGAGACCAAAGAAAAGATGGATAAATTGTGTGAAGAGTGATAGGTATGAAAGAAAAGGAAGTTAGTGATAGTATGACGAGTGACAGGGCAGAATGGAAAAAAAAACGTGTTGCGCCGACCCCAAATAACACGGGACCAGGGCAGGAAAATGATGATGATGATATAAAAGCGAAATACCACTCACTGATTAATCACGAAATCTCCGAAACTATAACACCTACAAACTTAAAATTTGGCATGTAGGTTCCTTATAGGGTGTAGACATGTGCTAAGAACGGATTTTACGAAACTCTACCCCTAAGGGGGTAAAACGGGGGTCCAAAGTTTGAATAGAGAAACGTACTTTTACGCGGGTAAAATCGCTGGTAGAAGTTAAGTATTTACGTAAATATAACGTGATATTTTCGTTTACGTGCTTTGTATTCTATTCATTGTATTTGAAACAAAACCCCATTTATTGAAAGGTCATTCATTTATTTCAAACTAATTTGGCCGAGCAAATCTATAGACAAACGGGGACCTATTATCTAGATTGACTTTAAACCAACAAGACAAAGTGAATTGAAAATGTAAATTGTATTATTTTAATGGAACGTTACAATTATAGAAATGTAAAAGGAAATAGAAATAGACGGTTTGTTAGTCAAAATAAATGGGGTTTGTAGAATAGGGAGGTACTTTTGTTATATAGAATAGGTAGTTTAATTTTTATTGATGTTATTATAATTTACGTTAGTTTGAATAGAATGGGCTGCGAGATTATTCAAGAGAGTTACTGCTGCCTTGAAACAACACAAGTGGGTTTAAGTCAGTAAAAGGGTCATAAGTTCGAAAAATATTTGATCGAATTTCATTTTACATAAAACTTTTCAACTATTATCGTTTCGTTTTTTTTATAATATTAAAATCACGTCTGCCACTGTATCATTTGACCTATGTTCAATTCGATTTTTTTTTGTTACTCCGACGTTTCATTTGGTCGAAAAACTTTTCACCGATGTTACATTTAGCCAAAATATCAATTGTCCGAAGTATTATGTTTTCCGAACATTAATTATAATACTGTTTTAATTACCATATTTTTTTTTTTTTTTTTTATTTTTTATTTTTTTTATATAAGCAAGAAGGCATGCAGCATGCAAGCAGGCATGGAGCATGCAAGCAGGCATGCAGTATGCAAGCAGGCATGCAGCATGGAAGCAGGCTGCATTATGTAGCTGGCATGCAGCATGCAAGCAGGCATGCAACAAAATTCCGTCAAATGTTGTTTCGGTGTGGTATGGCAAATAAATCATTTGGCAAATAAAAAAAGTTCACTGTCAAAGTCACACTGTTGGGCGAGCCCAGTCTCCTGTCCCTCGCACTCTCTTTGCGCTCAACACTTTTTTGGACAAGTACCCTGATTGTGATGTGTTCGCGGACGAATGTAGATGATAATGTCAGTATGTTTGGAGTGAGATGAATGTCTGAATTTTGTGTATAATAATTATAGGTATTCTTGAACTAATGTAACTGGCGAATAGCTGTTTTTTGTTAAAGTAAAACAAATAAATATAGAAAAAAAGACGTCGGTCAATAGTTTTCGGTAAAATGAAATTCGAACAAAAAAATATCGGAAAAGTGATCGGTTCCCCCGTAAAAGTCTGACACTTTTCGCTCCATCCAGAGTAAAGGAAGTTATTTGATGAGTAGAAGAAGTTATTTTCCATATCAATAAAAATATAGAATATAATCTAAAAGTTTCTTTAAAGGCAGTTTTTTTTTTGTAATAGAAATGACTGATTTTTTAAATTGAAACAATATTGAAATCAATTCTTTCTATGTTGTCCTATTTGCGTAATAAGTTAACGGCAAGTGAACCATTAACAGCATTTTATTTTTTTTTTACTATCATTTAATCAAACTAAAATCACGATTATGTTAAGGATAACAATACATTCTTCCCTCACTTATCTAAAACAAAAATCACAATCGGTGGATTAGCCCTAATAACTAATAATTCTCGCTAATACAAATCATTGTTGTTGAACAGTTCTCTTCTTCGGATCCCAAGTGGGAAGCATTTTCGTACATCACTATGATTCTGCATTGTTACAGTCGACTGATCTCCGGCTTTACTTTGTTCAACTTCGGTAAGTCCGGAAAAGAATAGGGATTCGATTTTTTTTATCGAAATTGTTATCGATTTCAAAAAAAATTGCTTCCGCGCTTCGTGTGCCAAAGTGGTGCCTACAAAAACAAAGTGTTTTTGTTAGGAGTTAAAATGAGTTTGATGCAGATGTTACATGGTTTATTTCCTTTCGTGTTTCTTTTTTGTGAACTTTGGTAAATAATGTGTTTGTAGGCTGTTGAATTTTGCTGCGGAAATACTAGATAGTAATAGCAAAACCAAGCATGAAAATGATCGATACTGATATAAATCAAATACAAAACCACAAATAAATAAATTAACTCTATCCAATCAATAATCCAATTAATTTGTCTTTTCTAATTAATTTGGAGTTAGCGCATCACGATTTCTTCATACACACACACATATCTCTATTTCCTATCTCCACAGAGTCACCTCCTTTCTCGCCATCGTATTTTTTACTGAATCGTTACTTAATTTCATCTTCCTCTACTTTTGTAACGTGTACATTCATATTTAGAACTTTTCATCACGATAATCTAAATTACTGCGTCTGTTTTGTAAAAAAAAAAGTATCGATAACGTAATGCACATCCCTATCTGAATAAACTTCTCAAAGACGTTCGATTCTGCAAGTCACTCGAAGTAGGGTAAATAAAAAAGAAAGCGTGGGCTGTTCCCAGTATAGCATATTGGGTATGATTACCCATAAATACATAAAAAATGAAAGAAACCTTGGATTATGAACAGGCAATTATATGGCGTACGTTTATATGACAGCGAAATATATTCAAGTTCGAAAATATAGTATGTTTTTCCTCATGTGAAAATGACAGGATGAAAGATTGTGGTTTTGGAATAATAATAACTTGTGTGTAAGCTAAAATGTTTATGTAGATAAACATATTATTTCTTCTACTTGAGCCATTTTTAACCGTAGGCTCGGGCTTGCGGACGGCAAGCAATGGGTAGCCCGCCGTCCGACCGTCCGGTAACCGTCCGGACCGAGCCCAAGTCGTCGACGGCGCGTATTGTTCGACGCGCGCCTCAGAGAGATGTCAGCAAATCGTAGGGGCCCAGCAGGGTCAAAGCCTACTGGGGCCATGGGTAGTGTGAAAACGAAACCCGGGGCCCTGGGACGAAGGCAACGAAGGAACAGGAGTGGGTTTTTTGTCAGTAAAAGTCTAACACTATCTCCCGCTCCACCCAAGAGCGCGATTTGTCATTAGATGATTTTCCCACCTAAAAAAACCCCCGACGGAACAAAGGGATGTTAAAAGGTGAAAAAGTTTGTCTAAATACTAATGCAGTACCTATTAGGTCTCTAACTATGAAATTGTTGTTTTTTAAAACGGGTGGTTTTGAAGCGTTATTTGGATTGACTTGGAATTATAAGTTCAAATAAACTTTATATTAAAGTTACGTTATTCTTTTTTCGAAATGCGGTATTTATTTTTGTTTCGTTGTGGTTTCTATTTTCTATAATATCGCAGTACTTATAACCATGAAAGCTAATAAAAAAAACACTTCAAAGCAACCCGTTTTAAAAAACTGGGCAAGTGCGAGTCGGACTCGCGCACTGAGGGTTCCGTACAAACTTAAAAGGTAAATGGCGGTTTACGATTTATGACGTATTAAAAAAAAACTACTTACTAGATCTCGTTCAAACCAATTTTCAGTGGAAGTTTATAAGGTAATGTACATCATATATTTTTTTTAGTTTTATCATTCTTTTATTTTAGAAGTTACGGGGGCCGGACACACATTTTACCACTTTGGAAGTGTCTCTCGTGCAAACTATTCAGTATATAAAAAAATGATATTAGAAAGCTCAATATCATTTTTGAAGACCTATCCATAGATACCCCACACGTAATGGTTTAAAAAAAAAATTTGAGTTTCAGTTCTAAGTATGGGGAACCCACAAAATTTTTTTTTCTATTTTTTGTGAAAATCTTAATGCGGTTCACAGAATACATCTACTTACCAAGTTTCAACAGTATAGTTCTTAGAGTTTCGGAAAAAAGTGGCTGTGACATACGGACGGACAGACAGACACATGACGAATCTATAAGGGTTCCGTTTTTTGCCATTTGGCTACGGAACCCTAAAAACGGCAATTTCATACTTTAACCCCGATTATTATCAATTGGTTTCGGAAGTCGCACGGTGATCCCCGGCTGTCGTAGGCGCGGGCTTACGCACGACGAGTAATAGGTAGCACCATAGAAATATAAAAAATAGTAGCACACCTTCCGTCCAGTAAGGAGCAAGACCGAGTAATCGACACATAAAACAATTATTATTCTCAATTGGTTAACTAGCTATCAAAAGTGACAGTATGTTCTATTTCAGCAAAAACAACTGTCGAAAATTCAAAATGTGAGAAATTGACGACGTTACATTTCGATGGCTGTTACTTTTTTAGGAGATACGTACATATGGAGCCCGAGCTTTGGGGATACATCCAGGGAGTTTTGGTTTTTTACTTAACTGATACCATACCTACGTCTTGTGATCACCATCAGCATATTGTAAGGGTACTGTTACCTTTTAAAAGATCAACCTGGGACTCCTATGCAAAGGGACTGAGGAGACTGTAAAAGAGTCTCCCTGAACCTTGCTGTGAATTATTCGATGGGCGAGTCATCACTCTGGTTGCCCGTGATTCAAAAATCCCATCAGCTTTAAATGATGCAGGTGGGATTTCGGCGTGTTAGTCGCCGAAGCGTTTGCCTTAACGAAATCTTCTTTTTGGAGTGGGATTGACCTTTTCACGATCCCATTCGAAATTTTGTTTCTGGACTATCACGGTCTAACAGAAAGAGTCTACTTCCCTACAGTTTATTGTCAGCACCAGTAAAGCCCTCACTACTGTTGGCAGACGTCAGAGTCAAAGACGTTGATAATGTCCAAACTTACCACCAACGTCACTCCACCCTGGGACACTACCTGCTCTGACAGAGAGCGCACGTGTTGGATCGCATCTACTATACGACGCTGCTGCAGCTGTCAAATGGAAGCCACAGTGGTAATTGGTCAGGTCGAGACCAACACGCAATACGTCTCCGACAGATTTCTTGACAACTACACTATCGAGAACCTTTTGAACTTTTAGATAATCCTTATCACTGATAGAATGTTACATTATTGAAAATCTACTGCATTCAAAATAAGATGAAACGTTTTTACTGTCCGTTCAACCCATTTTGACTTTTATTGCGTTGTTCGTATGATAAATGGTGGCTGCAGTAAATAGTTGGTATTATAACCACTTTTTTTGCTTTTAATGCCATCTTTATGCCTACGAAAAAGAAGTCAGCGTCAGGCAGCGTTCGGGAAGCTGCGCGGTATCTTCTCGTCCAATATACCACAGTGTCTCAAGACGAAAGTCTATGACCAGTGCGTGTTGCCAGTGATGACATAGGTATGGCTTTGAAACGTGGTCGCTTACAACGGGCCTCATCAGAAGACTTAAAGTCACCCAAAGGGCAATGGAAAGGGCTATGCTCGGAGTTTCCTTGCGTGATCGAATCAGGAATAAGGATATCCGCAGGAGAACCAAGGTCACCGACATAGCACGAAGTTTCGCCAAACTTAAGTGGCAATGGGCAGAGCACATTGCTCGCAGAACGGATGGCCGTTGGGGCCGAAAGGTTCTGGAATGGCGACCACGTACCCGAAGACGTAGCGTTGGAAGGCCTCCAACAAGGTGGACCGATGACTTGGTAACGGTTGCGGGAGTCCGATGGATGCGAGACGCACAGGACCGTTCATTGTGGTGACACTTGGGGGAGGCCTATGTCCAGCAGAGGACGTCTTTCGGCTGAAATGATGATGATGATGAATAGAAGTCAAAATCGATTGAATGGACAGTATACAATGTTTGTTTGTCTCATTTTATATCGAATGGAGAATAGTCTTCTCTGAAATCCTAAACAAATAAATCATTTCGTCACTTGTCAACAAACTCTTCAGTAAACCGCCTTTGACGATGCGTAAATTGTTTGTTACTGTTTGATCAAAGTAAATGATTTTACGCTAACATTGCTTAGTTAATTGAGATAATAATTATTTGCTAGTTAATTCCAAACATGTCGCACACGTGTCAATAACGTACTATTCAATCACCAACTTTATGGGTTATATCGTACAGTATTGAAACTCGAATTGAATGCAAACATTCGGGTATAATGCTCATCATTTTCCAACAATTTGAACGGTAATATCCTTTGACGGTATAATCACAAAATTACGCAAAGACGTATATAAACTGTTTTCCGTCTGCGTTCGTTTTACCCAGTAACTGGGATGTGGTCAGACGCTTCGTGTAAACCACTGGTGTAAAATGAGCTGCAATTGGTTAAACTTGAAGCTGATTGGAAAAAATTATGATTTTACAACTTAGTATCTCACCTTTTCCATATTCATTTTGAAATGGATTTTATGTTTTTTTTTTCGACCTTATTTTTTATTGACATCCTTAATAAATTTATTTTGACATTTGTAATGAATTTATTTTAGATATTTATGATGAATTTATTTTGACATTTAAATAATGTATCCATTATGTGACCATTAATTTATTTATTTAGACATTTATTACTTTACCTACTATATTATTGACAATTGTATTATTATTTTATTTTATTTATAGGGTATCCAATTTATTCTCACTTTTTTTTAAATCAAACTTTAATCCGTTAATTTATATTCTACTACCTACTTACCTCTATGAAATTGCTGTACCCAACTGGTCCATGTGCACTTGTTAAACTATTTTTAAGGTCTTGCAAAACACATATGATATTGCAATAAAGGCCAGGCTGCAGGACGTAAACAATCTGGCCTTGTGATTCTCGTAATCTTTACTCCCAATGTGGCCATTCATCACATTTGATTTATGAATAATTTATTTACACTGTCATTTTATATTCATGGAAGTATGTCGGAGCTATAAAAAGTAGATGTTTGAGCTCCATTGTATTCAAGGAACCATGTCGTTGTCTGTTGATCGATGATCGGTAGTGACCCGTAACGATGGACTGGGCAAACAATTCCAATTACTGCGTAGTCGTCCGAAATGCAATTTGCCTTTGAGATATTGGTTTTGTAATTAATAATAATAAATCAGTTTAAATTTTTTTTAGATCGCCTACGCTCTTTATTAATTGTATTAACACATACAATTATTTAACAGGTATAGACCAAAGATAACAAATGTAGTCACAAAATAGCCGCACTCAGAGACGGCACTGACAAACTGATCATATAGGTACCTATCAGTGCAGGCAACATACATTATATACAACATTATTTTTAATATATTATTATGCGAAACCTGAATGTAGTTTGTTCCGAATCAGCAACTGAATCGATTATATATTTTTAAACCATGTTATATTTTTTCCCAAAAATAATAAAAAAAAGTCACAAGTTGGGCACCAGCGACAATAAGTACAGGTCATGGCAGGTCACAGCAGGCATTAGGCGCCAGCGCACAGCTAGGTACGGGAGCAAAACAACCCCTCTGACCCGCGGTGACCATGTTTTGTGCGGACAACCAGGTAACATTAAAAGCTTATAACATTGTGATTTATCATGATACAATTATGAAATTTTGTACATAGATTCTTTACATAAAAATACTAGACACGCGTTTCGGGTTTCGCATATACTAAAACTAACCACCACCACCACACCAAACTAACTAATAGCATAGCATAGCATAGTCGGCCTTATAATGTTCCCACTGCTGGGACTCAGGCCTCCTCTCTAGGAGAGGGAATGGGCCGTTATCCACCACGCGGGCCCAGTGCGAGTTGGTGGATGTCACATATCTTCGAATTTTTGGTTCTAGGACATGCCGGTTTCCTCACGATATTTTCCTTCACCATTTTGAGAGCAGTGGTGATGAAATAAAATACACAAAGTAATGCGCCTGGCTGGGTTTGAACCCGCGACCTACAACTCGGTAAGTCGGGGCCGTTACCACTCGGCCACCACTGCTCAATTACACTGGATTAAAACTAACTAATGTTGTATATAAATCGATGGTCACAAGCAACGTCTTGGAGAACCGGCACAAGTTACATACGGACAACACAGTTATTGTCACTCTCTGGAATTCCTCCATTGAGCAAGAAAAGATAATATCTAATCGTAGAGAGACTGTTCGAGTCACCCCTTGATCCTTTCAGTTGGCATATTATTACTGTTAAAGGAGTATTAATCGTTTCTAGTTTATTCTTTACATTAGCTTCATATTTGACTTGAGCTAAAAAACAACATGTAACTTGAGTAATCCACACTCTTATACACCCCAATTAGAAAATTAAGTTACAGTCATAATATATTATAAGCACTGAAATTTTACTTAAATATACTTAGAAATTATAAACTTAATACTTACTTATTTAATATACTTTTTTTTTTTTTTTTTTTTTTTTATTCTTGATAGGTTCGCGCTTGACCGCTAACTCACCTGATGGAAAGCGACGATGCGGTCGACGATGGAACGCGCTTACCTAGAAGTAACCTATTCACTCTTGACTTAAAGATTCCCGGGTTGTAGCCATCAGGAAAAACACTTACTTGTATCTAAGGTTTTTTTAACAAATCTGATTAAATTGTAGGCAATAATATATAGATATCTAAGCAAGTCCCCTCAAAACCGCTAGCGACACAATTAAGATTTATCAAGAATTTATTAAAATAGGTGATTTTTATCTTAAAAGAATTAATACTTGATGTTATTATTATTATTTTAGAAGAAAAAAAAATATTTCAAAAATAGCTGAAAGCGATTCATACAACATACTAGGTACTTTCAGGATGTACATTTATTATGTAATATGTTGTATATCGATATATTTTTAAGCTGAAGTATTACGATATCTTCAGTCATCACAGTAACTCAACGAGATTTAAACTAGATAGCTGGTTTTCCTTTTTTCACTCATTCATTGAGAGGGTTACCTACACTTGTATTCGTACGCTTTCCTGTACATTAAAAATCTCTTGTAATCATACATTCTTAAGTATTTTTTCTTCTTTTCCAGATTTTCCTGACTCCAAAGTGACAGTGTGTGTGATAAAATGATTCAGTGACGTGTACCGAAATAGTGTCAGTGTTGTGTACAAATATGTGGTCAAGATGAAGTTGTGGAAAAGCCTTAAGATATCAATAGGCAGTCGCAGCGACCCTAAGTCGTACTCTCAAGAGTTACCTCAGTGGGGTGGACAAGGATATGAATTGGATGGTAAGTTTAAGTATGGTAATGGTAAATTTATCAAATGATGAAACCGGAATGTGTTCTAGGTATGTTTGGGCATATTAGGATTGAGATACCCTTTGGTTTTAAGATATCATAGAACTAACCTGATAATGGAGCCTGAAGGTGGAAGGTCTGCACGGGAACTCCGTTATAATTATAATGTATCCTAGTAGTGTTTGGGCTTATTGGAATTGTCACTGTCATTTACCACTGAATAAATCTGATAATGTAGCCGGAAGGTGGAAGGTACATCCGATAATTCTCTAATAAAACAATGTGTTTTAGCCGTGTTTAGCTGTACCATCATAAAACAACAAACATAAAGAAGTTATATTATTATCGTGTTTTTAAACTCTCTATTGATTTTAATCGAATTTTTAACGTCCTAATAAAAATGTCCCAACACTAGTACCTACTGATCTGTAGATGCCATATCTGTAATCCATTTTTGAATAATAAACAATTATTCCATTTTAGGCACTTGCGAAAAATAACGATAGGTGCCGTATGTGGATTACCTCAGGTGCCATTTATTCAGGTGCCGTTTAAGCGGGTGCCCAATATGGAATACCTCGCTATGAAATATTGTTAGAATTGTTCAAATAACTTCGTTTCTGTTGGGTTATAGTATTTACAAGTTAATATATGAGCAGAGTTTAAAACATTTTTCCTTTTCTGTTTAATACATTCAGCTGGATATGGGAAATGAATATGTAATAACAGCTGCGCTTATTAAAATTGTTGCCATACTCACATTCTTGCCACTGATTCAAATCGTTAATCACTTTTTTGGATGGGCAACACAAAAAATGAGTATGATTATAAAAGGGATCTTTATAGATACACAAGAGAGTGTTTAAAGTTTTAATTCTTTTACAATATTTTTAGGGTTCCGTACCTCAAAAGGAAAAAACGGAACCATTATAGGATCACTTTGTTGTCCGTCTGTCTGTCTGTATCTTGGGAACGCGTGGATGTATTGAGTTGAAATTAAAACCATATACTCAAGTCTGCAGCTCTTTGAAGCTGTGAAAAAATCAAATAACTGAGTTGACGAAAAAAAAGTTATGGCCGTTTATGTCACAAAAAAATGTATATTTCGACACTCTCAAGGGAATCAAAATTCATAGGGTACTTCTCGTTGACCTAGAATCCTGAAATTTGGCATGTAGCAAGGTCTCATAGTACAGTTATAAGAAAAATCTGAAAACTGTAAATTTCTAGTTACGTCACAAAAAAACTCTTTTTTTTTGCGTTTCGAAAAACCTTCGTAACTCAATTCGGGAATTGAACTGTTTTCATAGGTAAGTTTGTACAGAACCCTCAGTGCACGAGTCCGACTCGCACTTGCCCGGTTTTTTATATTATTCAGACCTCAACTACCTTAACTTCATTGTGATTTATTTTTGTTAAAATCTCGTCTACATTGTCTTCTTATACTTATTAATATTGTAATACGGAAATATTGTAGAATCAATATAAAAAAAGAGTAACGATGGAGTTTCTTGCCGGTCCTCCTCCATAGGAAACGACCAACTGGAATCATGTACTAGCTTCTAACGCTTTTTAGGTACCCATGTAAGCTTATGTAAAAAAAAAACTTTGCATTTTTGAATTTATGTGTATTGCTGACAAAAAAAAAGAATGACTTAAGAATAAAATAATAAAAAAGTCACATGGCAATATAATTATAAACTTAACGATTCATTGAAGAAGAACATGACTGATATTAATTTAACATGTCCGATATCATTATTACAACAAAATATCATTGTAATTTTACTACACATATTTATGAGTCTACCTACATAAAACAACTTTAATCGTGAAATGTTAAAAGAAATATATGAAATGAATTTTACATTTTCATGACAGTAAAAAAACGGTGTGTATGTACACTGATTACGTGAATAACACGTCATAAACCCACACTTTATATAGAATAAAGCCAGTTAATTCTGGGCTAAACAAAATGTATACTCATTTCGGTCAAATCACGTTTTTTCCTCATCTCAGTTAAGGCGAGGGTACACCGCTACCCTCAGATGACAAGGGATTGACCATTTTGAGTTAGCGTTTGATGTATCGTTCTTTTTGATCTTAATCTTTTTTAATCTTTTTTTATATATATAAATTAATTTATATCAGAAATCAAAAGATTTTTTTTAAGCTAGCTAAAATTGAATTTACAAAATAAAATTGATACCGGAAAAAAATGTATAGGTTTTTTTGGTATCTGTCGCTGATGCTTTTGACGTAATATGCGTTTTTAAACTTTTCCAATATTGTCCAAACTATTTAACCGACCAAAAGTCCATTTTGTGGCCTTTACACGTCAAAGGTATGATGAAAGGCTTTTTTGCTCCTAATTTTTAATCAACGGGTTATCACTAGGCCGTGCTACACTCGCGAAGTCGTGACATCAAAGTTATTATTTCGGTTTCATAGTCAAGGTAATTGGGTAAAACGGTTGTTTATAGAATTCTCTCGTGGTGTTTTTTTTATGTTGTTTTGGGAAGGGAACAAGAGTTTATTTGAGTTTAATAGTCATATTAATAAATAATACTCCACAAATTTCACACAACGCCATCTAGTCCCAAACTTAGCAGACCTTGTGGTTTGAGTACTAGACAACTGATAAACATACATAAATGTTTCTAAATACATACATATTATAGATAAATTAAACCCAGACACACAACAAATGATCATGCTCATCACACAAACATTTGTCCTGGCTGGGAATCGAACCCACGACCTCCGGCATAGCAGTCAGGGCCACTGACCACTAGACCAACAAGCCTGTTTTATAATAAGTACAACCAAATTTTCGTAATTTTATTTATTTAAACTTCATGAACAGTAGTGGCATATAGGCAGACTTAATGCAACAAGACATTCTCTATCAGTCAACTTTTGGGTTAAAAAAGACTACACTTTGGTGGTTTGTGTGGTGTATGTATTTGATTGTCGTTATGTAAGGATCAAAGCTACAATACAAATGGTTTCAATAATCTATGAACAACTTTACTTAGCTGGATAAAAATAGTTCACAGATCGAAAGAGTAGCATGCGGTGCATTTTTCCACTTCCGCCTGACGGTAAGCAGTGATGCAATCGTTGATGGTGAAGCGCAGTAGTTTACTAAAAGCCTATTTTATTATATAAACTAGTGCTTGACTGCAATCCCGCCTGATAGCAAGCAGTGATGAAATCGTTGATGATGAAGCGCACTAGTTTACTAAAAGCCTATTTTATTATATAAACTAGTGCTTGACTGCAATCCCGCCTGATGGCAAGCAGTGATGAAATCGTTGATGGTGAAGCGCACTAGTTTACTAAAAGCCTATTTTATTATATAAACTAGTGCTTGACTGCAATCCCGCCTGATGGCAAGCAGTGATGAAATCGTTGATGGTGAAGCGCACTAGTTTACTAAGAGCCTATTTTATTATATAAACTAGTGCTTGACTGCAATCCCGCCTGATGGCAAGCAGTGATGAAATCGTTGATGGTGAAGCGCACTAGTTTACTAAAAGCCTATTTTATTATATAAACTAGTGCTTGACTGCAATCCCGCCTGATGGCAAGCAGTGATGAAATCGTTGATGGTGAAGCGCACTAGTTTACTAAGAGCCTATTTTATTATACAAACTAGTGCTTGACTGCAATCCCGCCTGATGGCAAGCAGTGATGCAATCGTTGATGGTGAAGCACACTAGTTTACTAAGAGCCTATTTTATTATGTAAACTAGTGCTTGACTGCAATCCCGCCTGATGGCAAGCAGTGATGAAATCGTTGATGGTGAAGCGCACTAGTTTACTAAGAGCCTATTTTATTATATAAACTAGTGCTTGACTGCAATCCCGCCTGATGGCAAGCAGTGATGCAATCGTTGATGGTGAAGCACACTAGTTTACTAAAAGCCTATTTTATTATGTAAACTAGTGCTTGACTGCAATCCCGCCTGATGGCAAGCAGTGATGAAATCGTTGATGGTGAAGCGCACTAGTTTACTAAGAGCCTATTTTATTATATAAACTAGTGCTTGACTGCAATCCCGCCTGATGGCAAGCAGTGATGAAATCGTTGATGGTGAAGCGCACTAGTTTACTAAAAGCCTATTTTATTATATAAACTAGTGCTTGACTGCAATCCCGCCTGATGGCAAGCAGTGATGAAATCGTTGATGGTGAAGCGCACTAGTTTACTAAGAGCCTATTTTATTATATAAACTAGTGCTTGACTGCAATCCCGCCTGATGGCAAGCAGTGATGCAATCGTTGATGGTGAAGCACACTAGTTTACTAAAAGCCTATTTTATTATGTAAACTAGTGCTTGACTGCAATCCCGCCTGATGGCAAGCAGTGATGAAATCGTTGATGGTGAAGCGCACTAGTTTACTAAGAGCCTATTTTATTATGTAAACTAGTGCTTGACTGCAATCCCGCCTGATGGCAAGCAGTGATGAAATCGTTGATGGTGAAGCACACTAGTTTACTAAAAGCCTATTTTATTATGTAAACTAGTGCTTGACTGCAATCCCGCCTGATGGCAAGCAGTGATGCAATCGTTGATGGTGAAGCACACTAGTTTACTAAGAGCCTATTTTATTATATAAACTAGTGCTTGACTGCAATCCCGCCTGATGGCAAGCAGTGATGCAATCGTTGATGGTGAAGCGCATTAGTTTACTAAGAGCCTATTTTATTATATAAACTAGTGCTTGACTGCAATCCCGTCTGATGGTAAGCAGTGATGCAATCGTTGATGGTGAAGCGCACTAGTTTACTAAGAGCCTATTTTATTATAAACTAGTGCTTGACTGCAATCCCGCCTGATGGCAAGCAGTGATGTAATCGTTGATGGTGAAGCACACTAGTTTACTAAAAGCCTATTTTATTATGTAAACTAGTGCTTGACTGCAATCCCGCCAGCAAAACTTACAGTCAGTGAACATAATTATATTGAACATGTATGCACATATTAGGAATATCGTACTTGTTCAAGGCTCTCAAAGAGTGATGGTAAAAAATAAAAGGAAAAAGAATTTCAGACAGAAAAGCGCTGGGACATTTCAGTCCTAGCAGGCTTTATATAGGTATAAAGAAATTAAAAAGTAGAGTTTTCTGGAAGGAACGTAAAAATTAGACTTGAGTTTCAGAGCTGAGCTCACGTCAGGCCTAGTTCGAGCATATCATTAACATCCCGAAATTGTATACAACAATAATAATTATGTAATTGTATTATATTGTGTCTATTGTATTTGTGTGGTGTTATTATGTCTTATTAGTATTATAATAGCATATAGCATAATCAGCCTTTTTAATGTTCCCACTGCTGGGATTCAGGCCTCCTCTCTAGTAGAGAGGATGGGCCGTAATCCACCACGAGGGCCTAGTGCGGGTTGATGGATGTCACATGTTTTCGAATTTTTGGTTCTAGGACATGCCGGTTTCCTCACGAGATTTTCCTTCACCGTTTTGAGAGCAGTGGTGTATTTCTGATATTTGTACACTGATAGCTCCAAATCTGTCTCCTTTTTTTCAGTCTATAAGGTTGTCTGTAAGAATTTACCCTGAGCGTTAAGACCGCCCATTGTACACTTATTTTTGTAAATGTTTATCCTGTATTTTTTTCTTATGCGGTACAATAAAGAATATAATAAATAAATAAAACCCGACAGAGATGGAAACTTAATTTCCACTGCTTCTAATTGCTTAATTTCCAAATTACTTATAGAGAGTAAAACCTATGTCAAAATAAAAATCACAAAATAGGTAAAACTAATTTAAAAATATTAAGAATATCTAGTCAAAAATACAGATAGAGAATCCAATAGTGTCCGTGCTAAACTCAACGCCGCTGCCCAAGTATGCAATGATTTGGCAATTTCGTTCAAGATTCGCCTTTGAATATTCTCTCTATTGAGGACTGACTTGGCGAATTTAAAATAACAAAATGCAATTTTGTTTGAGATTCCGTGCTTGAATTTGGAACTGTGTTGTTCAATGAAGTTGTTAAAAGTTTATGATGTTTTGGAGTTTTGTAATGTAGGTTTAAAAGTCAAAATAAATTGTTTAATAAAGAAAAAAACTCATAGTAACTTAGTAATTTCTTGCCCTTCTTGATGATTTGGGTACATATTTGATTGTCGAACATTAAAATACCTGTGGGTAAAATGTCAACGTTCAAAACATCGAAAATTTAAATATGGAATGACCAATTATCTGAAAATTAAAATAACGTAATGTCGAATGGTCGATAACCTACGTCCAATATATACCTCTAAAATCTAATTAGATATCTACAAAAGTGACATTAAAATATCTTAATATCGAAAGTACAGAGTATTGAAAGTCCTTAATATCGAAGTGCAGAGTATTGAATGTCCTATATATCGATATAATTTGTTTATTATGTATGTCACATGGTAATTTGGTAATTCGGATATAGCGAAAATCCGGATATTTAGAAAATGGTGAAATAAAATCTGCAAGCAACTTGGACGTAGCGGTTGATCACATTTCTAACCTTTTTTTTTTTTTTTGTTGCCGGGGTGGAAAATCCTCATGGATGTCCTTCGCCTGGGGCAGGCGAAGGGGTCTGTCAGACTCTTACTGACTAAAAACCACCTCGGTGTTCCCTCCCATACTTGGACCGGGGATCGTGGGAGCTGATACGCCATCCATGATCCTCGGCTAGTGCCGGCCCGCCTAAGCGAGCCACCTCAGGCCCGCGGGGAGTGTGAGGTGTCCTCCCCCCGCGACGTCCAATAGGGGCGCGCGTGGAACACTACGCGCCGCCGCCTCGGGTCTTGCTGGATGGGGGACGGCGGACGACCCCGAGTCCGCCGTCCCTCCGGACCTCTTTATGGGGGCTGGAAGAGGGCGTTGTCTGCCCTCCGCCGACGCCCGGTTCGCCTGCTGCGGCACGGGAGAGTGGCCACGGCCTCCCTCTCCCTCTCCGCAGCCTCCTTCTGCAAAATTACGGCTTCACAGAAGGAGATCACCGCATCCCATGACTCGGCGCCCCCGACCATCGAACGAACGACGGCCGGCAGCGACAGGTCGGGGCCCACTTCAGATACAAGGGCACGGCGCTGCTCCTCCCATGCGGCACACTCTGCCAGTGTGTGTTCCGCCGTGTCCTCCCGACAGTCAGTGCAGTGATGGCACCGAGCGTCCGGCTCCCTGTTTATGCGACACAAGTACTTCCCGAAGCAGCCATGCCCCGAGAGCACCTGCATCGCCCTAAACGACAGGGAGCCGTGTTTCCTCCCGAGCCATTCGTCGAGCACTGGTCGGATCGCATCGACTGTGGCGAGGCCGGCGGTAGGGCGCAGAAGCCTGTCTCGCCATTCCGCCACCATGACCTCGCGGAGCTGAGACCGACGCAGCTCGATCTCGCGCTGCATCGGTTCACCACCCCGCGTCCTCATCTCCTCGCGCCACCGGTACAGTGAGGCGAGGACTCTCGCCTGCAGTTCCCAGGGCGGAGATCCGGCCAGTGCACAACCCGCCTCGTAGGAGATCGTACGATACCCCCTGATAGCCCTGACGGCCATCGCCCTCTGTGGTCTTCGCAGGATTGCGATGCTGCCGGCCGTCAGGTCAGAAGCCCATACCGGGGCCCCATACAGGGCCATGGATTGCACGATCCCCATCACATTTCTAACCTAACCTAACCTATTTCACCCAGTTCAAAATGATGAATCATACAACCTACCTGCGACTAGGTAATTAGACGTTGGTGAAAACCTGTCTGCGGGAGATTGTAGGTATGATTCGTCATTTTAAACTGGGTGAAATAGGTTAGGTTAAAACTGTACCCAAACGCGCGCGAGCCGAGCGAGCGAAGCGAGCGGTGCCGCGGCAGCAGCCGGCGAGTTCTACTTCTTCGCTAAACCAAACGTTAAATGTTTACAGTTGAGGACAGACTAATGACTAATAGCAATGCATTGGCATAGTGTGACAATTTCAAATCTATCTACATTTTTTCCACTCATAATACCACAAAATCAAAACTGGTTCGATACTTCAACGAGTAGGTATTTTTAACTAACTAACTTAGGTGGATTAAATGTTGAAATTTTGAACTTAGGTATAATGACTATCGATATTTTTAATCATTCGATATTTTTATCACTCCGCATTTCAATGTTAGATATTTTAAGCTTAGGTTTAACAATTTTTGATATCATGATACAATCGATATTTAAATTTTCAATGTTTTGAATGTTGACATTTTACCCGTAGGTATTTTAATGTTCGACATTCAAATATGATACCCGATTGTGCATTTCTTTCTACAGACTTCTATAGGAAAATCAGACAAAAACTATCTCATCTAGTTTTCTTACTGTTAGTATTCCATTCTGCATATATCATCAAAGTGCTTTGCCAGTTCCTGTTATATTCAATATAGCTACAATAATAGATTTATAAGTCTTGTACACCGCAGGTAACAGCAAGAACGACAATTAGCAAATCAATTACACACATAACGCTGTTCATCGTCCTCTGCTATTGTTTAAGAACTAGTTATATTGTTGTTAGTAATTATATAGTTTAGACAGAGAGTTTTGCGGTAGTTGCAGATGAAATTTTCTGAACAATCACTGAGAGATGTTATGGTCTCTCTCTGGATTTTAAAATGTATTAATTATATAATATTATGTCATCCAGGAGGATTTGATGAAATGACTTAGACGTGTTCCTTAAAAATCGAAAAATCGTGTTCGTTGGAAGGAATGAGCTTTTTGCCTAGCAGTGGGATATATTAGCCAGTAATGATAATAATTATGTATGTTCAAAATCTTAACTTTATATATGTCTGAATTGGTAAAATTATTATGCCGAGAAAATGCGAATAGAACGCTTTATTTCTATAGAATTGCTAAATTTCTCAAAAATAATATTTCAAAATACATTTTATTAAAAAAAAAACATTACTTAATGTAGAGTCACTTACTCAATCACAAGAAAGACCAATGATCTGTTGATGGGCGTATCCAGCGGAAGCGAGATGCATCACAATATAATTAATTATGAATGATCATCGCATCATCATAATCTATAGAGATTAATTATTGTCTCGACGTGGCGATACCTGGGGAAGGCTTGTGTCCAGCTATGTGAAACTTATTTTAAAATTTATAGTTAAACTATAGTTCATTTATTTATTACTAACTTCTGCCGGCAACTTCGTTCACGTCAATGTTGGTTATTGCGGACGCGAAATCGAAGTGCAAGACGAAAGAAGATATCCATCCTTAGAGTTAAAGCTTCCTCAGTACCAAATTTTATCAAAATCGGTTCAGTAGTTTAACCGTGAATACGAAACAGACAGGCAGACAGACAGTTACTTTCAAATAAAGTATGGATTGATACATCAACAGCAGTACTTAGATAGTTATTTATAGGAAAAATTATTAGGATTTATGAAATCTGGTCTGTATGCCTATTACAGGTATTTATGGCTTACATTATATGATTAAAATTAATTATTATCGTATTTAAGATAAAAAAAATTACTATAAAAACACAAAATTAACTTTAAAAAAATATTAAAAACACAAGTGTTTCATGAAATGCTTATTTGTAAGAGGTTGATTTCCAAATTTAATTAAATAAAAATTAATAGCTGTTCGTTAGTCTCGCTAAAACTCAAAAACGTCTGGACCGATTTGGCTAATTTTGGTCTTGAAATATTTGAGATAGTCCAGGGAAGGTTTAAACCGTAAGAAAAAATGAAAAAAATCACGAAAAAAAATCCGAAAACAACGCCATCTCTAATTAAAATGTCATTATAAAATGAATTAAGATGTTCTGGTAATGCCAGTAGATGGCGTTATCCTTACTATTACGCGGTACGAAGTTCGCGGTCAGCTAGTCATAACAAAAACGTTCTTGTATTACATGTTACAACAGAAATATCAGAAGGCCTCACAAATATTTCCCTCGACACAAACATCAAAGTCTCCCCTCAAACAATAGTTATAGCGTGACAATAAGCAATGCCAAAGGTCATCGGCTTCTGACTTACTTAGTTCTTATACTTAAACGAAATAAAACGGGACGTTTAACCTACTTTGACCGACTGGTCGACCAACGAGCTGGGGAGAGTGGACTTGCGTGACCTATTTCAGTATTAGGGAACAATTTTGACCTACAGATAAGAAAATATATTATATATTATAACTAGCGGTCTCGAAAGACGTTGTCCTTTCTGAAAGCAGGCTTTTCATCAGAAAAGAAAAATGAAGAACTCGATTGCAGCACCATCTACCGGGTTAATCGATTGCATCACTGCTTACCATCAGGTGGGATCGTAGTCAAGCACAAGTATACATCAATTAAAAAAAAAAAAAAACTATCCAAGAACCTACTCAAATATACACACAAAATTCATACAAATCGGTCAAGTTGTTTAGAAGAATTAAGTGACAACCACACGTACAGAAGAATTACGTATAAATTCATTTATGTAAACTAAAGTTTGATTATCTAAACCCTCAAAATCAGTAATTAAAGAAAGACAAAATATTAAAAAATATTTTTTTAGGTTCGCGTTTGACCACTATATCACTTGATAGTAAACTATTATGTGGTTGACGATGGGTCACGCTTGCCTAAAAGTAACCTATTCACTTTTGACTTAAAGAGACCCCTGGGTTGTAGCTATCAGGATACACAGATTCCGGCTTAGCTGTACGCACAATAAATACGGTGTTCCCAAATCACTTTGTACGTTTGGGTGGGATATTAACCATGTATCGGTGGCGCAACGCCGTACGTCTAGTGGTCCGATAATGGAAAGGGCCTGGCGGTATTAAATTGTGCAATTCGAATGCATACTCCCCGAAATGTAAACGATAGAAAACCGACAGATTAGCAACTCGGCTTCGATCTAAAATAAGAAAAAGAATCTTATAAATAATATTTACTTTTTTTACTGTTTAAATAGTTCTTTTCAAGAGCTTTTGAAATAATTTCAACAGTATTTATTTCCATTAATAAAAAAAAAAAATTAATTTTAATTTTTAAAGAAAACATTCAGTTTAAAACCATAATTCACTTTTTAACATAAAAAAATGATCTCTTCATTATTCTTATTTTGCGACGAAAAATCAAAAAGGCCCGACATTACCATAACAAAATGAGGCGCACTTTAACTCACCCAGTTTCTTAATTAAGATCCCACTCGGTTACATTTTTGGGACAGGCGACAAAAGGAGGCCACAAAGGATGATTTGTTTTTGTCTCAAGCTTATTTTTTGGCCCGACACGTAAAAAATTGCACGAGAACTGGGGAGCATGACCCGGTCATAGAACAGATTGGTACAGAAGGCCGACTTCATGCATCGAGCAATACAACGTAATATAATGTCGATTCGATTCTATTTTGTGGATGATGAGTGGGTAACAAGTAATACACAAACTATTCTAGATCACGCAACTGTCTTTAGATATTCAATTCACAACTAGTCGAGTGATAGTTCCTAGGCAATGTTGTTCGCAAAAAGTCTAAAGACAGGCGATATAGGGAATTGGCCCCCTGTTTGCAGCATATCAGTTGCCACCCGCTAGAACAGGTGCTTCACTGGCTTGCTTTTTTAAGCATAAACAAGAGCTCTTGGTGTCTTAATAACTTTTATATAGCCGGACAAACTGCGAACGTCATGCCAGAATCTTTCAAAGCGTAATTACGTCACATGATGCTTTGTCACGTTATCAAAATTGCTTCCGTACTATTGACTTCAACAACACCCTCATACACTTTAATAAGAAAATTATGTAATAATCATAATTAAAGCACTGAAATTTTACTTTAATGCTCTTAAGTAATGTTTTTTGTTAAGTGTGGATACTCGCAGCACGTCGGGTTGTCCGATGGTAGAAAGGTGATGGCGGAATCAAGTCATGCAATTCCCGCGCACACTCTCCAAATTGCGGAAGCAATGCAATTTCACTCGTTGTATGGAGCAAAATGCGGAAACAATGCAATTTCACTCGTTGTATGGAGTCGACCTTCTGTAACCATTAACTTCATTACCCAGTGTTGCGTTGAGTGAATTTAATTGTCTTGCGACGGATTTTTTGACGAAGTACTGAAACGTGTTTTTAAGTGGGTCCTGGGTTAATTTGTGAGAGGAGATTTAAGATTAATAATTCTTGGTCACGTCTTCACCAGTGTCAGGCACAAAAATTTGATTAAATTTGCTTTGGTGGCCATTTTAAAAGTCTTTATTGATTTTAATGTGATTGAAGTGATTTTTGTTTACTTTAACTTTTTTAACTTTGCTCTCACCACTTTTTTTGAGGTAATTTAATCATTCAATGACTTCTCTCATTCTTTAGAAGGACGAGAGAGCGTGTCAGAATTTACTAACTAAAACCACACCTATATCTTCTAGTTGCCCCTGGCGTTCTAAAACCGCAGGTTTCCTGTCCGGACATTCTCCGCGTGTTTCCACGTGGTTTCGTATAAATAGAATTCGGTACTAAATCAAGGACCTCTCCAGTTTCCACTTACAAAACTAACAACATTATTGCTTACACAATAAAAAGCCCAAATAAATAATAAATACTGGGCAAGCCTTGAGAAGTTTTTTAACAACATTTCGCCGAGTAAGATGAATTGGAAGTATCTAGAACAATTTGGACCTCGTCCAAATGATGTTGAAATGAAAAACTCCCCTAATGAAAGCGCATGCATGAGTACGTTGAGTAATGCTGACGACCGGAGCTTTGCATAGAGCACGTTAGTTTGATAGTTATTTGATGAGACTTTTACTGGAAATAATATCGCAGTGTTATAACTTCTACTGGGGCCACGGGTAGTGTGAACTGGGGCCACGGGTAGTGTGAACTGGGGCCACGGGTAGTGTGAAAGTGAAACCCGGGGCCCTGGGACGAAGGCAAAGAAGGAACAGGAGTGGGTTTTTAGTCAGTAAAAGTCTGACACTATCTCGCGCTCCGCCTAAGAGCGGGGTTTATCATTAGATGATTTTCCCACCTAAAAAAAAGTCTTATAACTTCTAACGATGTTGTGGTATAGGCAGTTGCAGTTAGTTCCGATATAGATATGTATACTAGTTTTGCAATGCTCGACTCGTAAAATACATACCAAAAAGTTTCGCTTTGCACTAAATTCTTCGATTCTATGTTCCATTGTTAAGAAGGTACAGTTTTAAAACAAAAATGTGTTTTGAATTTAAGTTAAAAATTTGGATAGCACTATTCATACGATCAAGCATCTTTAATTTTTTTTAAATTTGTTTTGTCTCGTTCTGACAATTAATGTGGTCATTAAGAACGTTGATCGATCCGTAGATCCGAGATGCCTCCTTCTCAGAATACGAGGGGCAGACGCTTACTAAGTTCTTACTGTCCAAGCTCGTGGTTGGCTGACCACAGCTTTACTTTATTGGTGATGGGCTCAGGTTCCCAATAAATACGTTCGCCATCTTGGTCGTGTCTGGTGTGCAGATACGTACCAGAGGCAAACCTACTCTCCAAAAATTAAGAGTGACGCACCGTCCAAGAACATGAGCAGCTTAACAAATGTTGATATTATAGCGGTGTCACGGTACCTCACCTTCTGTCTGAAGTAGGTCCTTACCGGATGGGTACGCCACGCCATAATCACGGCGGTAAGTCCCCGCTTCCTCACCTTCCGCATGACGCAGGTCCTCACCGGACACGGCAAGTTTTAGTCAGTAAAAGTCTGACACGCCCTCACGCTCCGCCTAGAGTGAAAGAAGTCATAAGATGATTTTCCACTTCAAAAAAAAGCCTCTACCGAATTTTGCAGTTGAGGAATTTCTATGAAGATTTAGAGATTATTTATTTATTTATTTAAACTTCATGTACAATCATAGTGGTACATTGATGGACTTATTGCAACAAGGTATTCTTTACCTGTCCACCTTTGATTTAAAAAAGACTATGTACACTGTACTACCACAGTGTAGTCATAGTAATATGCACACAATAAATAAATAGTATTGGAAATAGAATGAAATATGATTAATATATAGAAGAAAAAGCAAGATGTTAAAGAACTTTCAAAAATATTTGAAGTCATCATCATCTTCCTGCCCTTGTCCCGTTTTATTTGGGGTCGGCGCAACACGTGAAAAATACGTGTGACATCTCGTCACGCTATCACTAACTCCCTTTTCTTTCATATCACTTTTCACACAATCCATCGAATATTCAAAGTCTAACAACAAAAAATAAACTTGCACCTGTGTTGATGAGAAAAACATGATACCAGCTACCAGCAAGAATCTATCCGAAATACCTAACTCAAATTATTTGAACATTATAGCAAAGTGTACACAAATAATAGCCATTACCATAAAAATAAGACCCTAAAAATAAACTCTGTACTTCGCAAAGGTTTACAGGAACATGAATATAATTATCGGATCCCATGGATTTTGCATTAAGCCATTCTTCATTGTGACACCCATCGTTAGCATAAATTTCAAAAGATAAAAGGACATACAATTTTATACAATGAACGTGGACTTTTTCAGTAAAAAATGGCGTATTTAAAGGATTATTTTATTTGCTGCTATTATATTTGAAACTTCATTCTAATCTCTTCGTCTCTACTTCTCTTTATTGTAACTGATTAATACTATATTACTGAACAGTTTAAAGCTGTGTTAAGCTGTTTATTCATTACATTTCAGTTTGTTACTCCTTCCGGCTTTTCCAAAGCAGCCGAGGGCTTATCACACTTATGAAACGGTCAACGTGTTCAACCCTTGAAAAGGATTTTGTGTTCAACACATCATTTTTAGTTTTTTGAGGTAGAAAATCATTAATAAATAACTCCAATTATTAACAGGAGTTATTTAATGATTAACACGAGTTGTTTAATGATCAAAAGGAGTTATTTTATGATTTTTTCTGCTCTAAGAAGAGTAAGAGGGAGTGTCAGATTTTTACTCTGTTTTCATTCAGGTGCCCTTTACTTTTAAATGCCAAGGTAACTCTTTGGAACATTCTAGCAGCCTAACACATCACCTTGGTCTCACCAACGAACAAGTTATGACTTTCAGACTCTAAGGGTTTCCTTATAAATTTTAATTTTCAATTCTAATTTTTATAATCAAGAATCGCGATTACATACAACTTCGTTCAGAACAAACTGCTCCCCGAAGAAATTTATTTTTTCTCGCTCTCGCAAAACTTTAACAGTAAAACAAAATATTGTGTTATATTTCATGTATTTTCTACATTTTATAAGACGAATACAAATTATGTAGCATGGTTCATTATAGTACAAATATAAAATATTGGCCCGGGGGAACGTGTCACTAATAAAGTATTTCATTTTTGTTACATCGTAAAAATTGCAAAATTGTATTTTGTTTTTAGTATCCTTTATTATACCAGTTTGACGAGATACTTTATTTGTTGTTTTGCTAAAAAATTGTTTGCATATTTTTTTCATATGCCTACCTAGTATTTATTCTGTGAACAAATTTTTCGTGTGCGGATAATAATATAAAGTTGTTTTTGAATTTAAAATGTCAAGCATAAAGTAAAATGGATTCGAATTTCTGACGAATTATATTGAATAAATTGAAAGAGGTCGTAGTCAGTTCATTTGCTTACTAAATAATAGTAAACGAATAAATTATTAATTTCTTGCTCGCCAGTGATTTCTTGCGCCGTGATTTGTAGATTTCGTATAATTATAACCAAGAAAATAAAAAAGCTAAAACTAAAGCTTTGACCTAAATAGACAAACACAATGACATAATTGTCAAATAATGTATTTCTAGAATCTTATCGAATCTTATATAATTTATATCCAATATAAATTTAATTAATTTATAAAATAATAATTTATATGTGTTGTCAAATTGAATAAGCTTTGCACACCTTTAATTGACATATTTGCACAGAATCGTATGTCTATATTTTTTTTTTTTTTTTTAATTACATACCAGTATAGCATCTTGTTAATATGTCGTTGGTGTTCCTCATAATAAATAAATATGCAAACATACAATAGGGTCCATTACAAAGACTTCGCTGTCCGTCAGTCTGTCACCAGGCTATATCTAATTAGGCTGTATATGTAGCTTCGATAACTAGACAGTTGAAATTTTCATAAACAATATTTTTACTTCGCCGGTTTTTTTTTTTGGTTCAGTCTGACACAAGAACACCAATTCCTATGAACGAAAGGAACCCTAAACGAATGTCTAAGATAAACTTCAAAATTACGGTGTGTAACTAAAAATATTAGTCGTCAGTTCTTGCATTTCCTAGCCTTAGTTACAGTGCTAACTAATTAGAGACTTTAATTAAACATGAAAACCTAGACGTTAGTACGGCACTCCTAGACACCATCGGGATTACAGCTAAAAGCTTCTAAATGTAGGGGGAAAAGGTTTTTCACGTAATCGTATCTCCAGAAAAAGGAAGTGAAAGAATATATAATAATAATATGTTTGTCTTCGTAATCGTCGCTTCGAGCGAAAAATATATTAGAAAATTTAGTTTTAAGAGTGCATTAGTGAAAAAAATCTGGCAGACAATGGAAGAGGAATCAAAGATTGAAAGATTCAAATGCATTTATTTCAAATAAACCATTTACAGGCACTTTTGACTGGCCTGTTGATCTGGTGGTTAGTGGCCCTGACTGCTATGCTGGAGGTCGTGTGTTCGATTCCCACCCAGGACAAATGTTTGTGTGATGAGCACGATCATATGTTCTGTGTCTGGGTGTAATTTATCTATATATGTATGTATTTAGAAATATTTAAGTATGTTTATCAGTTGTCTAGTACCCATAACACAAGCTCTGCTTAGCTTGGGACTAGACGGCGTTGTGTGATAGTTGTGGAATATTATTATTATTATTATTTTTGAAATGTCAAGAAGTCAGTCAGTCAGAAAAAATGATGCTAATTGCACATTCCAAAGCGTAGATCTCTATGGAGAAGAATGTGCAAGAAACTCCATGGACACTCTTTTCAGTCATGTTTTGCAATTACAAATATCTCTGTTACATGTTTCTTGTCGCTATCATGTGAATATTTTGAGCATTCTTATTATTATGGTTTGATGGAAAGTTTTCGTCTGGTCAATCAATCAATGAAATCGGCTTATTGGTATACGCTGTTGTACATTGAGCACATAGGCCCTTTTTGACCATTAAATTGTAATTTATAAATATTATTTTCTTGTTTATTTGGCCTTTGCAAATGGTTTTAGCTGATATAGTGATGATTAAAATAAAATTGTCGACGGAGACAGATGCGAAAACCTTTCAAAGAACTTGTTCTATTTTTGGAACAGACATCATTTATGTCGTATCATTGATACATGGACATGAGTGGAACTAATCTGCAGGCCTTGAAATTGTGCGTAAGAGTAACCGCGGCTTTGCAGGCTTCTGTTAGCGTTTCCGCCAAACGCTAAGTACAAAATGTTTAGCAATGACATTATCTATCACGCCACTTGTCACGTGACTTCTCCGCAGGTATTGTCATTGGCATACATTTTGCACTTAGCGTTTGGCGTGAACGCTCACAGAAAAGTAATTTGTCTAAGTCTATGGGAATGAAAATGATAACTAAAGGAATACTGGCAGGAAACTATTAGAAAGTCGGTTAAAGTCTGACACTACACTTCGCTCCATCAAGAATGAGAGAAGATGATTATTTGATGAGATCCCACTCTCAAAAAATAAAGCGAGCCAGTCAACGACAGCCTTGACAGTTATAATATAGATTCCGAGCTGTAACGATAAGCCTGTCTTTTTATAAAGTGGAAATCATTTAGTGACTTCTACAGCTCTAAGATGGAGCGAGAAGGCGTGTTAGACTTTTACTAACTAAGACCACACCTATGTTCCTTCAGTGGCCCTTTTCGTCCTAGGGCCACAAGTCGACTTTCAAAAGTCGACCCATGGCCCCAGAAGGTTGGTCCCCTAGGGTTTTGTCAGGGGCGTCGACAACTCCGATGATCGGTTACCAGGTGGCTGGACGGCGAGCTATCTATTGCTCGTCATCCACAAGCCCACGCCTACGGTGGCTGATCGGGTTCGGGTTTTCGGTGGCTGACGACCGTTCCCTCACGTGTGGGGCCGTCTCCCTTGCTAGCATTACTGATTCCCAGAAGTAAGCAAACGCCACACATTCTTCTTCGCTCCGGACTATGTCCTGTACCAGGTCAAGTCTGTCTGAGATTTATTTTAGAATTAATTTAATTCTTTCCGTTTGCATTGCGTAACCTGAAGTCAAGAAATATAAGAAATCTAAACGACTAGCTGCTTAGTATTCCGTACTAGTAATAAAATGGGGTTAGAACAAAGCTTGTCAGTGAGTGAGCGAGTAACTAACCAATAATTCAGTGTCGTAAGTGGATCTAAGAGGTATTAAGGCTGTGGTCACTCCGAGAAGGTTTCCCTTGAAATACTGCTTGAATAGATACGTGATGAAATAGATATGTTTTTTTGGACAATATTGTTGTTAGTGGATTTTGATTGTAGTTTAAGTTTAATGATAGGATATGATATTTATTTTGCAAATAAGTTCTAAAATAATAACACTTTTACGCATCAATTTTATCGTTAATTTCAACTGGTGGCTGGTGTTTAGGCCTAGCTGATGACCTTGAGAAAAAACACCGAAACAAAATCGGTAGTCAGTCTCTTTTAAAGTCCGCACGTAGACGTAATGGTCAAATCGTAAGAGAACCATGCAGATTAATGTCTAACATTACCATGACGTTTAAAGTAAGATTGTTTTATTCTTATTCCATTGCGGGTAAGAGATGGCGCTAGACAACCTGTATAGCTCTGTCTCTTACAACATGGTCTTTTGAGGAAAGAACCACACAGATTTGAGTGGACCTATCCAGTCAGAAAAAGCATTTGTCAGTATTCGTGTAGCTCGACTTAGGACTAGCAAGGAGCTCACGACTCAACGAACAATACCGAAGAAAAGACATTTGGGTAGGACGTAATGTCCTTAGCTGTAATGATCTTAGTTAAACACATGTCCTGAAAAGAAAAGAAAAGGACATTTTTTTTGTTAGCATCTCCTGTACAATGTTGTCTAATATAATTAGTTTAACCCTATAACCACTTGCGTCAGATTTTTTTTTTGTTTTCGTGGTCTATTTGTTAGGGTCGTGTGTTTGTGACTGGGTACTCCATCTTATTTGTCTCTTCAATCCCCGTAGGTGAAGGAAAAGCTGATGAGATGGAGTATTTGGTCGTGGATGTGCGACTCTGGCGGAATATACGCGATAGTGTTTGTTGGATATATTCGACGTAGGTGCTTAAAAATTTAATTAGTTTTTTAGGTGGGATATCATCTAATGATATCTCCCGCCTTTGGGTGAGGCGGCAGGGCATATCAGACTTTTACTGACTAAAACCCACTGCTGTTCCTTTTTTGCCTTCGTTCCAGGGCCCCGGGGTTTTCTTTCGCATCACCCATGGCCCCAGTAGGCTTCGGCTCTGCTGGGCGCCTACGGATTCGCCAGGGTCGTGTGTTTGTGACTGGGTACTCCAACTCGTTTATATCTTCAATCCCCATGGCTGACACAAGAGTTGACGAGATGGAGTATTTCGTCGTGGATGTGCGACCCTAGTGGAATAAGTGCCAGAGTGTTTTTCAGTTATATCTGTAGACGGTTAAAGAGTTATTTATCAGCTCAGTCTGCCCATCCTTTTCCCAACTAGGTTGAAGTCAGCCTTCAGTAATACTGATGCTGCTGGGTATCTTATTTTACATGGAGCGACTGCTTATCATACCTCCACTACAAAATATATATTTTTGTTGGTGGGAAATCACCTAATGACTTCTCTTGCCCTAGGGCGGAACGTGAAGACGTGTCAGACTTTTACTGACTAAAACCACACTGTTCCTTCAGTTCTTTGCGTTCTACCCATGATCCTTGTCGCCCCTGCTCGGCCCCTACAGTTTTGCTGACATCTCTTTGGAGGTACGTGGAACACTACGCGTTGTCGATGACTTAGGTTCGGCCCGAACGGTTACCTCATGGCCAGATGGTAAGCTACCCACTGCACGACCTACGGTGGCTGATAGTCGGGGTGGGGGTCTCGGCGGCTGGGGCTTGAGGATCTCCGTTCCCTCACGCATGTGGCCGTCTCCTTCGCTAGCATTACTGCTTCGCAGAAGAAAGCGACCGCCGCCCATTTCTCCTCACTCTGGACCATAACCTGGGCCAAGGCCCAGCACTACCCAATACTTGAGTTTGGTCTTGGCAAGACAGGTGTCAGATTTTCTGGCTTCTGACTATCTGTAACAACTGTCAAAGGTCTACAGAGGGACTAATGGCTTGACATGCTTTCGCGCAAAAAAATTTCAGTATGTTGAAATGGTCACCCATCCTCAAACTGACCTCGGCAAGCGTTGCTTAACCTTGTAGGTCGACCGGTGCAGCTGTTGTTATTCTAACTATAAGCTCCTTCATTATTTAATAATCAATTACTTTTTATAATATAAACTAACTAGCTTCTTTTAGCGGCTTCGCCCGTATGAAATTGTAAATTATCCCAATTTGTATATTATCTTTTCTTGGTTTCGCCATTTTTTTTCTCTTTTATTGCACTTACTACCAGTTTTCTCTGCTTCATCCAAAGATTGACTAGTAGAAAATGCCTGAGGCATTAAGTTCGCTTCTGTACTTTTGTGTCTATTAAGTTTTTTTTTCCACAACAATCTCACAACGCCGTCTAGTCTCAAGCTAAGCAGAGCTTGTGTTATGAGTACTAGACAACTGATATTAAAAATACTTATACATTTCTAAATACATACATATTATAGATAAATTACACCCAGACACAGAAAAAATGATCGTGCTCATCACACAAACATTTTTCCTGGGTAGGAATCGAACCCACGACCTCCGGCATAGCAGTCAGGGCCACTAACCACAAGACAACAGGCCAGTCAAATGCCACATCTTTGTTTGTTAATATATTTACGGTAACAAAGACGCGGGCAAACATCACTAACAACTTATTACAAAAACAAACAAACAACACAACTTATTTATTAGGACAAATTATTCATTAAGAAATTCATTACATCTAACTACTAAAGCCTTTCTTGTTTGGGAAGGATTGATGGAGAGGACTATTTCCCATTGTTGGATTACCGTACATCTATTCAAGTTTAACCAGGTTTGGACTACGAGCTTTCGTCAAAGGTCGTAATCAGTTGATTACTTCTTATCATTACTGGGAATCTATTCAAAGAGCTTCCACACGTGCAGGTTTAATGGATTGATATACCTGCTTATAAACCAGTAATGCCTACAACTCCATGTTGTATCTATTATTAGATCGAGATTCCGGAGCCTTCAGACTTTTTTTCTCAACTACTTTACAAAATATCCAGGGATACAGTTTGGGTTGACTGTCAATTTTTTGGCATATTTTATTTTTGAAATGCTCGCACTTGACCATTATCTGACTTGATGGAGAGCGACTATATAGTCGATGATGGAGCACGGTTGTTTAGAAGTAACCTATTCAATCTTGACTTAAAGACCTCCTAGTTTTAGCAATCAGCATGCATAGGTTCCGGTAGGGAATAAATTGCACTCCTTAGCTGTACGCTCAATGAATGTGTTCCCAAAATGTTTTGCGCGTATGGTTGGGATGCCGCCCATATACCAGTGGCGCAACGCCGCATATTCCTATGTCTATAGATCAGATTTGAAAAATCAATAAAGGGTGCTGCTGCTCTCTCTCTCACATCCTCATCCTCCCTTCTCAAGCGTTGGTATTGACCAATCCTATATTTCTCGCATCGCTTACACGGTCGCCATTCAAGAACCATTTGGCCTCATCGACAATTCGTTCTGCGAGCAAAGTGCCGTTTCCAATTCCATATTTTTTTGCATTGTCTTGGTTATCTTAATTTTGCGGATATCTTCATTTTTATCAAACACGAAATGAAAATCTATCAATCACGTCACACTTAATTATTAAGGCGAAAGTATGCAGGTTTTTGTGTATGTTTTCACTTTCACGTGGTTTAAGCCAAAGCCAGAAGCTAATAAAGAGATAAATTGAGTGCCGCCGCACATGGGCCACATGCCACAGCCACAAACGCTGCCACGAGATGCTACAAGCGGCCAAAGAAGCTGAAGCGCGCGACAGCCACTTGTGGCCCTACTTTTTTCACCCATACGCGCAATATCATAATGGACTCTGAAGAAGAAGGTTTAAATGCGCGAGTGGCGTGTGACGACGTTTTGTATCGGCGTTTAGTGGCCGGTTCGGGGCACAAGAAGCGAGCAGCGGCGATTTGTAGCGTGTGGCGGCCACCGGCGTCAACCGTGTTGAAATTAAAAAAAAAAAAATTATATTATAAGCTAAAATGCATCGAGACATAATATTACCTATAGATAATCATTTTATTTCAGATAACAGTACCCATATCACAAACATCTTATAGACTAACATAAATAACTATTTAATCACATTATTTGGTTAGTAAAAATGATTTAGAACTGATTAACACTTCACTTTACACTATGCGCAAGTAACGAAAGACCACGCGCTGCAGCCAAAAATCTTCTTCCATAACAAGGTGCAGAAAACAGTTCGATACGACGACAGATGCCTTAAACATTTATGTGGTAATGAATGCATGCTATTGGATGTATTCGAAGACATGTGACATTCACCAACCCGCAATGTGCCCGCGTGGTGGATTACGACCCATTCCCTCTCCTAGAGAGGAAGCCTGAGTCCCAGCAGTGGGAACATTAAAAGGCTGATTATGCTATGCTATGAATGCATGCTACTGCTAAGATGGTAGATAAGTTCACTTATTTTTTTTTCAGATTACAAGCTCGACGCAGTAGCAATATAATCTCGGGAAGATCAAGTACAATCCGAAAGGAAAGCTACTTTCGTTTTCTTGAAACAAATAAAAAGATATCCACTTTTACGACCATCACTGTCGTTCTTATCTTCTGGTATTCGTCAAAAGCCCTTCTGATAAGACAAAACTAAATCCATGGTGACACATTTATCGCCATAACTTTTTACAACCATGAACATTCAATGGCGATTTTTCATTCAACTTTTAGATTAATTTACTTTTATGACGAAAAAGATGTCCTAAAATTTTTATGGATATTTTTTTTTAGAATTTCATGGCAAAGAGAATCGGTAGGGCACATTAAAACTTTTTAGGGGTCTCGGAAAAAATTATCTTGAAAATCAACCCGAAGTAAGTTTGGCGATGGGAAGTGGGGAAAAAACTTTTGTAGGGTAATATTAAGTGAGTAAATTTAAATTGTTCAGAAAACCTAAGTAGTCCTTCCGCTGAGAAGTTATTGTGTGATAGGAAAGTTTCAGTTGTTTCTTTTATATATTTTCCGTTTAACTTTCGAAATTGTTTCTGCTTCTTGTATTTTATTTTTGTTTTGTTACAAAAAAAAAACTGGTACCATGAGCAAATAAAATCGAGTGAATGCATTTTATTATGTATGGGCTTGCGTTTGACCACTATCTCACCTGATGGTAAGCGGACATGTGGCCGACGATGGAGCATGCTTGCCTAGAAGTAACCTATTCACTTTTGATTTAAAGACCCCTAGGTTACAGCTATCAGGAAACACAGACTCCGGCAGGGAATTCCACTCCTTAGCTGTACGCATAATGAATGTGTTTTCAAAACGCTTTGTACGTATCGTATGGGTGGAATGTCTACCATGTATCGATGGTGTAACGCTGCTTCAAACCTATCAATTTCATCATTTCTTTTAAATTGATAATACTGAGCCAGCTGAATATCAAAGTTAAAATCTGCACCTTCCTAATCCTATTCAATTTTTCAATGGCCAGTCTGCATTAACTCCAAAATATGTACCAATAATAAATGTCATTATTTCGGCCCCTCATTCAAACTCCTGAACAAAACTCATACACAAGTCTGCTAAGCTAAACGGCTGTCACATATTCCCGATACTGTAGACTGAGGGACGTCGCAATAAACGGCGCACATTTCCATAATGAGAAGTAACAGATATTGTTTGCGTCAAAAACAGGTGCTCTTTCTCTTTTGGATCTTAAAATATAACGTAACAGAAGGTTTACTTCAAACAGGACAAGAAGATTATGTTAGGTCTATCAAGTAGGGCCACATGTGCACTATTCCTTGAAAATTTCTAGGTTTTATATTGATGTCTACTTAATCTATATATAAAAGAAGAAACTGATTGACTGACATATCAACGTACAGCCGAAAGTACTAGGAATCGGAGCGTAAAATTTGGCACTAGCTATCCTTTTATGACGTAGGCGAGCACTAAGTGAGGGTTTTCAAAAATTCACCCCCTAAGGGGATGAAACGGGGGTCCAAAGTTTGTATAGAAAAACTTGATTTTACGCGAGCGAAGCCGCTGGCATAGGCTAGTATTATATATTACAACCCACGCTCCCGACAGACGTTGTCCTGCCCAAAAGCTGGTATCCCAGCAGAAAAAAAAAATAGAACCTAATTGCAGCGCCACCTATCGGGTTTAATTTTATTTTCAAACCGTTCAGGGGCCTTATTAGATATACAAAATTTCATCCATATCGGTCAAGCCGTTTGGGAGGAGACAGGTGACAAACACGCGTACAGAAGAATTATAATTATAATATATTTTACCATGATCAAGAAAACATACAGGTATACCTAAATAACTCGCTTAATAGAGGGAGGCTAGTGTGAACAAGTGACCTAGCAGTGGGTATTGCGTATTACTTTGAAAAGATTTTCAAACGGTGAGTGTTCTTTTTTTAACCGACTTCAAAAAGGAGGAGGTTCTATGTTCGGTTGAATGTATGTTTTTTATTTTATTTTTTTATGTATGTTCACCGATTTCTCGGTCAATTGTGGACCGATTTTGAAAATTTTTGTTTTGATTGATAGGTTATGCTTCCGAGTTGGTCCCATAGAAATATTGTTATGAACTGATCATGAACTTCGTAGTATGGAACAGAACTCCTCATAGGATCACAGCAGAACCGTCGTAACAAGTAAAATTGCTTTGTTTATACGTGTAGTCGTTGACTGACTGAAAGTAGAGGGGGAATATATCGAACTGATCTGATGATGAAGCCTGAAGTTAGGCACCGGAACTCTGTAATAAATTAATGTAATCTAACCGTGTTTGGGATTATTAGAATTGTCATGAGATGCACTCTGGCTATAAGGTATTTAAGTTTGGCTGAGGGATACTTTTTAGTGGTGGTACCATGACTGAAAAGTGTAAAATAACTTTAATTTCGGAAGTCGGTGTTAAATAACGAAGAGACAAAACTATTATAGAAACACCGACTTCTATATTTTATTTTCTACTTTTCAGTGTTTTTTTTTTTACTTTGAAGTCGGTTGTATTTTTTTTTGTAAAAAGTTTTTTTATTTTAATTGACATAAACCAGCGCTTGACGTCGATCCCACCTGATGGTAAGCAATAATGCAATCATCGATGGTGAGGCGCACTAGTTTATTAAGAGCCTACTCACTCTAGCCTTGAAGACACCTAAATTATAGATAGACGAGAAGACCGCAGCAGGCAAATTGTTCTAATGCCTCGATGTACGCGGTATAAACGACGAAGCGAAACGCTTAGTCCGGACCGTAGAAGTTTCAAAAACGTTAGGGTGGATACACGCCGTACGTCGGATTGTCCGATGGTAGAAAGGAGATGGCGGAATCAAGTCATGCAATTCCCGCGCACAGTCTCCAAAATGCAACCTATAAAATACCGATAGGCTGGCTACCCTGCGCCTGTGTTCAAATCTAATCTTCTGTACTTTTCTCTTCCGACTGCTTGTCTACAAAGCGATAATTGGCAGCTGTTCACCGTGATTACCAAAATTTCGAAGATAGGTTTTGGTTAAATTCGGTGTGTTGAAACGTTGAGTGTTGTTCGGGTTGTCAGGTGGTGTGATACAATTTTTGATTAAAATTTTACTAAATATACAGCAACATTATGCTTTGCGATTTGCACAATAAAACGGATGAGTACCTATACATTAGGTGGCATCTGTCGACAGATACATTATTGACTGTAAGAGGCTGCGTATATAGATAGTTTGAGATATAAACAGAGAGCTATGGTGCGTTCCAAACGGCGCGATTCGAAGTCGTCCGAAAATTTTCAACATAGGAAAATGAATAATGAAACTCAAATGGAGCTGGGCAAGATACCTGGTAAGGCATAATCAACATTGATAGACTAATACAGGTGACCGAGTCCAAGGACCAGAAGCAGACATGTCTCTCATCTGGCGGCGAGATGAGCACACGAAATTTTGCCATCGTGGATAGAACCTAGATTAGAAACATTGGCATAGAAACTTTGAGATTGGAAAATACAAAGAGAGTTAAAATCATGGACCTCAGGGAACAACCCAGATCTATGTTCAGTAGTGAGCAAATTCAGGATGTGAATGGTGATGATGACGAAGCACCTATAATATTGACGTTATAAACTTGATTATACAACTAGGTAGTGCTAGCGGTTTCGCCCGCGTAGAATTAATACTTCCCTCCTAATTATAAATTAAATCTTATGTATTAAGTTATGTGTATAAGCTTTATCCAAATCCTTACAGCTGTTTGAACGTTAAGGTGTAACATACATATACACATTCGTCTTTATAACTACTTACTATATAATTTATTCTACCAAAAACATTTGTTAATAGACACAAATAGCAAGAATATCTCAACAAATTACTGTAAATGTAGTAGGTAAAGAACAAACAATAATTTTCGTTTGAATTAACGATAAAAGAAAATACGACACAATTATAAATCAACAAAGAAACCCACATTAAACCGTCAAAGCTGATAAATAAACGCAATAATAAAACGAAAACTTTCCATAAGGACAAAATCTGAAACGCGGGTCTTCTTCCGATCCAATTTAGATCATCCTAAAACATTGAATTAAACGCTGATGATGAATTATTAACTTGTAAATTTATTTTGACAAAGTGAGTCCATCAAACGAATTTGCTAAGGAATTACGTCCGGATCTGTTTTCACAGCAATCATTACTTTGCCAGTGTTTTCTTAATTGAAATGAATGTATATGTTACAGTTAATGCTGTTATCTAGTCAAAACCGTTTTTGACTAGATTTTTTTTGAGAGTGAATAATCATCTAGGAATTCCTCTAATTACTTCTCTTGCTCGATAAAGAGCCACAAGGAGTGTAAAATTTTTACTGACAATATTTTTTTTTTCCAAATGATAAATATCAGTGCTTGACTAAGATCCCTTCTGAGACTACGATCCCTTAGTAAGCAGTGATGCAATCGTTGATGTTCACGCGCACTAGTTTATTAAGAGCCTATTCACTTGAGAGCAGGGGTGGCCGAGTGGTAACGGCCCCGACTAACGAGTTGTAGTTCGGTTCAAACCTAGCCAGGCGCATAACTTTTTGTAATTTATTTTATCACTACTACTCTCTAAACGGTGAAGGAAAACATCGTGAGGAAACCGGCATGTCCTAGAACCAAAAATTCGAAGACATGTGACATTCACCAACCCGCACTGGGCCCGCGTGGTGGATTACAGCCCATTCCCTCTCCTAAAGAGGAGGCCTGAGTTCAAAACGTGGTAACATTATAAGGCTGATTATGCTTTATGGTAATCACTTCTACTAGACTTGAAGACACCTAAATTATAATTCATCAGTATTCCTTCTATTGTTCTTTGCGTTCCAAGACCGCGACGGCTTTTCCGAACAAGGGGTCTAACTGGCTTCACTCAAAACCGTTTATAAATTGAAACGCGATGTTTTTTTACCTTAGGGTTTGAAACTGCGCAAATACCAATGTGAATTTTTCGATTCATATGTACTTTTCTAAGATATATATATTTTTTTTTATTCTTGATAGGTTCGCGCTTGACCGCTAACTCACCTGATGGAAAGCGACGATGCGGTCGACGATGGAGCGCGCTTACCTAGAAGTAACCTATTCACTCTTGACTTAAAGATTCCCGGGTTGTAGCCATCAGGAAAAACAGATTCCGGCAAGGAATTCCACTCCTTAGCTGTACGCACTATGAATGTGTTCCCAAAACGTTTTGTGCGTATAGGTGGGATGTCCACCATGTACCGGTGGCGCATTGCCGTACGCCTGGTGGTCCGATGATGGAACGGGCTAGGCGGAATTAGGTTATGCAATATCTACACCCCGTGCCTCGGAAAGCACGTAAAATAGATCCCGGTTGTTATTCGTAGATCTTTGACAGTCGTTATAGGTAGTCAGATGTTAGAAAGGCTGACCATCGGTCTATCCAAAGTATTGTGTTGCTCAGTATCTGGGACGTGGAGGTTTGAAAGGCGTGTAAAACTCGGTTCATCATCATCATCATCATCATCATCATTTCAGGCGAAAGACGTCCACTTTTTTTTTTTTTAATTCATATAAACCAGTGCTTGACTGCGATCCCACCTGATGGTAAGCAGCGATGCAATCATTGATGGTGAGGCGCACTAGTTTATTAAGAGCCTATTCACTCTAGCCTTGAAGACACCTAAATTATAGTTGGACGGGAAGACCGCAGCAGGCAAATTGTTCCAGTCCTTCGATGTACGCGGTATAAACGACGAAGCGAAACGCTTAGTCCGGACCGTTGAAGTTTCAACAACGTAAGGGTGGATACTCGCCGTACGTCGGGTTGTCCGATGGTAGAAAGGAGATGGCGGAATCAAGTCATGCAATTCCCGTGCACACTCTCCAAAATGCAACCTGTAAAATACCGATAGGCTGGCTACCCTGCGCCTGTGCTCGAGGCTTTGTAGATTGGACTTAACCAAATCTGAATCCCCAATTAGCCTCTTCGCACGCCTTTCCACTGAGTCCAAAGCTGCTAGATGGCATTTTGCAGCACCAGCCCATATGTGACTGCAGTACTCCACACACGATCGGACCTGTGCTTTGTATAACATTAGAAGCTGTCCCGGTGTGAAGTACAGTCGGACCTTTGCAAGAACGCCTAGTTTTCTAGCAGCTATCTTGGCTTTGGACTCAATGAACCGCCCAAAATTGAGGTCTGAAGAAATTTCAACTCCCAAGAGCTGAAGGCGGTCGGTGCACTCCAGAGATACATTCTGAAAAGCAGGAGCCAAGGCGAACGGACTCCTTTTGGCGGTGAACAGACACGCTTGTGTTTTGGCGGCGTTGAATCCTACCAGATTGGTTTCGCCCCACATGGAGACTGCCTGAAGTGAGACATTCGTACGCTCTACCATAGCCTCTCGTTCGGACCGGATTAGCTCCTTACTAGCCCGAGCACCTGGCAGGTATCTCTCTACAACTGTGCTATCATCTGCATACCCATAGATACCGGGCATCAGCAGATCGTTAATATGCAGCAGGAAAAGAGTTGCAGAGAGAACTGACCCCTGAGGAACTCCGGCATTGGTCGTCATGGGCTCTGATGAGCATCCATCGACAACAACTCGGAGAGACCGTTCACTCAGGAAGTCTTTTACCCAGTTAATCAGACCAGGGGAAATGCCGTACGCTGGAAGCTTACTCAAAAGGCTGGCATGCCATACCCTGTCGAAGGCCTTCGAGACGTCTAAGGAGACAGCAATCGCTTCTCCATTCTTCTCAAGGGCCTCGCCCCACATGTGAGTGGTATACACTAGTAGGTCCCCAGTAGACCGATTGTGGCGAAACCTGTACTGTCGGTCACTGAGGAGATCGTTACCTTCCAGGTATGCCATGAGGCGCGAGTTCAATACACGCTCCATAATCTTGCAGAGTATGGAGGTTATTGAAATCGGCTGATAGTTGGCAGGATCGGCACGACTGCCCTTTTGGGCACGGGTTGCACGTTGGCAAGCTTCCAGGACTTGGGCACTATACCAGTCCTAAATGAGAGGCGATACAAGCGCGTCAATACAGGAGACAACTCGGGCGCACATGCCTTGAGAACTATTGCTGGTATACCATCTGGTCCACTAGCTTTATTCACGTCTAGACGACACAGTGCTCTCAAAACATCTTTGTTTCTTATGTGAACCTCGGGCATTGAGGTGTTGCAGTGAGGTAGAGTTGGTGGAGTAGCACTGCTAGTGTCAAGACGAGAGTTATTTATTTATTTATTTATTTATTTATTTATTTAGTTATAGGAGAACCAACAGCTATAACAAAAGATTAACAATGGTATAAGAGACATTGAGCCAATTACAGGTTCCCACGGGTAGAAACAGGTAAAGTAATAGAAAACTTACGATCACTAACAAGCACGATAAAAAAAAGAACATAATTAAACATCTCTTAAGTAAAATTAACACTATGCACTTTTGAAAAAGTCCGCATTCAACTGAGTACGTGCCGAATAGGTTTTAATAGTAAACGGGTCAAAAGAGAACTCTTTACAAAGGACATTAAAGTCCTTACACGCTCGCACCATGCAGGAGTTTCGCCTGTAATTAGAAGAGGAAGAAGGAATAGAGATAGGTGGATTAAATCTAACCGATCTCTGGGGGACATTAAAGCATAATTTATGTAAGAGATCAGGACAGTCAATCTCATTAGATAAAATTTTTAGCAGGAAAGTGCAATCTGCTAATCGCCGACGATTTATAAGTGGTTGTAAATGAAATTTCTTGCAAAGATTTAAGTAATTATCAGAATGATATGGTATACGCAGCCGAAAACAAAGAAAACGAATAAATCTTTTTTGTATATTCTCGATACGATCAATGTATTTGCCATAACAAGGGTTCCAAATTTGAGACGCATATTCAAGGTGACTTCTAACAAAAGAGCAGTAGAGGATCTTAAGAGTTTTGGCATTCTTAAAACACCCTGCGAGTCTCATAACAAAACCCAGTGATCTTGAAGCTTTGGCCACAATTTGCTCAATGTGCACATTAAATAAAAGTTTAGAGTCGTGAAACACGCCTAAGTCGCGTACACCGTCGCATCTCTGCAATAGCTGCCCTTTAAGTTTATAAGTTGTAGGGCGAGGGATCCATTTTCTGCTGTAGGAGACTATTGAGCATTTAACAGGGTTCAAATCTAATTTGTTGGTCAAGCAATAATCATCTAAACGCGCCAGGTCACTTTGGAGAGCATCCATGTCATCATCTGATGATATTGCAGAGAATATCTTCATGTCGTCAGCAAAACAAAGTAAATTTGAATGGTGGAAACATGAGTCGATGTCGCTGACATAAATAATAAAAAGTAAAGGACCCATCAAGGAGCCTTGGGGTACGCCACTAGGAGCTGAAACCCAGCTCGATATGTAATTACTGATAACGACAGCTTGAGACCTGTTTTCAAGGTATGAAGTAAACCAGCGAAGAAGATCTCCTCTAATACCGTTGTTAAAAAGCTTTGTTTTCAGAATATTATGGTCAATTCTGTCAAACGCTTTACTGTAATCTGTGTAAACGACATCGACTTGTGCCCCATTGTCCATTTTATCAGTTAAGAAGTCATTGAGCAGAGCCAGGTTAGATACTGTTGAACGGCCCTTAAGAAATCCGTGCTGAGAAGGGCTAAAAGATTGACTCAGCGCTGCATAAACTTGGTTATAGACTATCCTCTCAAAAATTTTAGCCAATACGCATAATTTAGAAATAGGTCTGTAATTAACAATTTCATTTTTGTGCCCTTTCTTATGCACAGGAGTGATAAAGGCAGACTTCCAGACTTGGGGAACAGAACATGAAGCGAGTGATTTTTTTTATGGGCGAAAAGAGATGCAAAGAGACCTGCTTTCTCTCTCGCCGTGTGAGCCAGTGTTCCATCAGGCTTAACCAGCGGAGGCAATGTGGGCCTACAGAAGTTCGCTTCGATCGATTTGGCAAGGGACCAGAACGCTCTGCTACCGGACGGCTGTGCAGAGAGCTTTGTGCCAATATGGGTAATGCGGTCGAACCGAGCCTTCTTTAGTGCCTTTTTGTAGGACTTGGCAGCATGGTTGAAAGCTCTCTTCTTTGAGCTCAGATCCGGAGCTTTGCGGTCACGAGCGTCAACCCAGGCGAGAAACGCCGAATGCTTACGCTCTTCAGCTTGAACGCAATCGGCGTTGAACCATGGGCGAGCTGAGCCTCCGATGGGTATGTCTCTATAAGGGATGAAAAACTCCATAGCTTGACGTATCACATCGGATATAGCATCCGCACAGCTCGACGGACTTTTAGAAGAGAAGCAGACCTGCTGCCAAGGATAAGACGCAAAGAAGTGCCGCATCTCATCCCATTCTGCTGACCTGTAACGCTATATTCTCCGTTCACCGCGTGAGTCGCAGTCAGGTGGGAAGAAGCACGAAACAGACTTCACCAGACAGTGATCTGAAGTTCCAAGTGGTGAGGAAACTGTTACAATACATCTGTCCGGATCGGTGGTCATCAGAAGGTCTAAACAATTGGCAGTATGACCAACTACATCAGGCACCCTAGTCGCTTGCTTAACCAGCTGGGAAAGGCCCATCGATACTGCAAAGTTTCGCGCTTCTCTCCCAGCGTGGTCGGTCTTCTGGTATGGGAAAAGTCAGTCTTGGTGGCAGGCGTTAAAGCCCCCAGAGCGACGAGCTGCGCATCAGGGTGTCGATGCAGAGCCTTATCGGCGGCCTCACTGAGGTGGTCGAACAGCCGAGTCGTCTACTGATCACCGCTGTGCGATCGGTAGACACAGGCATAAACAATTTTGTCCATACCAGTGTCCACCAACAGCCATAACGTAGAGAAACTTGGGTCTTCAAGGTGATGGAAACGCTGGCAGCAGATGTCATTACGGACGTACACACAGACCCCGGCACGCTGCAGGAAATGATGCTCCAGTGAGTATCCCGGGTAGTTGAGGTACGCCGTATCTAACGGACATCTAATTTGGGTCTCCGTCAAGAAAAGCAAGTGTGGCTTGTCAGTCTCAAGATGGTGGTGGACCGCATCGATATTGGAGTGCAGCCCTCTAATATTAGAAAGGTGCACTTGAAATGAGAGGACGTGCATCCGCTGTTGACACTTGCCTTTCTTTTTACCTTTCATGTTTTGTGTGTGGAGTGAATAGGAGAGATGGAAGATGGCAGTTGAGCGAGGTGATGCAATGTTAAACCCAACAACACAACCAGAGTTGCTGTGCCAATGGAGGATTGATCTGGAGACTGCAGGGACGCCCGAACCCCCCCAGGGATCGCCATCGGGTCCTCTCGCCCGGTCGCCAACCGGCACGATGGGGCCACCCTGGGATTTTTCGCAGTTGGCGGGGCAGCCTTTCGTGTGTGGCTGCCACACTACTTGGGCCCCCAACTACCTACGGTCGGCCAGCGGAGCACCGTGCTTCGGATCCCGCTACCCTCCACGATCAAACGTCCGACACAACCATAGCTGGTGCATCATACCCGGTATACATCACAACACAACTGCTCAGACCCATCTTCCACCATACGGCTTCACCAGACATCACGCCGGAACACGACGAATCGCTTGGCGGCATGGCTTTGTCTGGTGGGTGGTAACTTTTAAGCCGGCAGCCGATGCTATGGCCTACCACCGTATTTACTGCTCGTTTAGCACTACCCAGGGGACACGTGTAGGGTGGTCAGAACTAAGTAAATCCTACGGACGCAAGCAGTTCATCCCCCAAAAAACTCCACCACTGTTGGACATAGACGATGCAAGCATCGTCACAACGGCCGATCCTGTACGTCTCGCATCCACCACATTCCCGCGACTCTCACCAGGTCGTTGGTCCACCTTGTGGGACGCATTCCAACGTTGCATTTTCCGGTGCACGGTCGCCACTGTAGAACCTTTCGGCCCCATCGACCATCCGTTCTACGAGCAATGTGCCCTGCCCACTGCCACTTAAAACTCGGGTATTCAGCCGCATCCCGTAAGACTAGAAACCGACCCCAAGCTAGTTGAGAAAAGGCTAAGGAGATAATGATTTATATTCCTTAGAAAAAATCGAAACGTTTTAGTTGTCTATAAGCAACAAGAATAAAAATAAAAATATTTTATTAGTCACAAATAACAACTTAAAAGTTATTGTAACTGGCCAAAAAAAATATCTGAAAAATTCTTACAGTTAAAAGTAGATTTGACCAATCAACGGGTTTGACTATGACATATAAAAACAAATGGTTGAAGAGTGACTTTGCGTGTCGACTGTGTGACTCTACAGTGTGTAATCCAGTGATCAGTTTGTTGATACTTAAGTAAAGATTATTACAGTAGGTACACTTTAATAAAGAAAGATCTATATTTATATATAATGTGTAAGTGTACGAAAGGTCAAAGAAGACAACGATTTTGATGAAGACGAGACGTGACCAACTGTACGTGTAATTAACTTTGTCGTCAGGGTTTATATTCTATACAGTACATAATGTGTAGGTACTATGGACACAATACATGTTTATCTGGGTGCTTTAAGAAAAAGTTGGTAATTTTTATGTATTTAAATTGGTAGTATTTTTTTAAATTGATATAAAGTAGTTCTTGAGTGTGATCCCACCTGATGGTAAGCAGTGATGCAATCGTTAATGGTGAAGCGCACTAGTTTATTAAGAGCCTATTCACTCTAGCCATGAGGACACCTAAATTTTAATCGGAAGACCACAGTAGGCAAATTGTTCCAGTCCTTCGATGTACGCAGTATAATTTGTAGACATTTTATGATCAGTGGAAGATTGGTTTACTTTATTCAAATTGTTTTTTTTTTGTCCAAGATTTTTCTAATAGAGACAAACTTTATCAACCTGCACTAGACCCGTGCGGTTTCGGCCCATTTCCTCTCCTATATTGAAAGCATAAGTCCTAGCAGTAGAAACATTTTTAAGCTGATAATATTTACTAGCTGACCCGGCAAACTTCATACCGCCTAATATTAAGGATAACGCCATCTACTGGCATTACCAGAACAGCATAATTCATTTTATAATGAAATTTTAATTAGAGATAGCGTTGTATTCGGATTTTATTTTCGTGATTTTTTTCCATATTTTCTCACTTTTTAAACCTTCCCTGGACTATCGCGAATACTTCAAGACCAAAATTAGCCAAATCGGTTCAGCCGTTCTCGAGTTTTAGCGAGACTAATGAACAACTATACATTTTTATATATAAAGATGTTATGTAACTATATAAGAACTTTCTTGTTTTATGGCAGTATTAGCTGCTGCCAGTAGCTTCGCCCGCAAGATAGTAAAAGATAACCCAAGGTATCATACTTACGGGATATATTCCATGACGTGGTCTAACCATGAACCAAGTTTCATCTAAATCCATTAATTCATTAACGCTCAGGCGGTAGCCGGCGCCCGCAAGCCATTGTCTTACTATTGTGTCTCTAATTACGCACGTCAAAAGGTTAAGCCGTTCGAGCGTGATAAAGTAACAAACATACACACTCACAAAATTTCACCTTCATAATATTAGTGTGACGATTCGAGTATCAGAATAATTAACCTAACTTAAATTCACACGTAACATACATTATTCAGGGAAAATTTTTCCTCGTAACTGTGGCGCTTCTCTAATTAGAAATGAATTAAACAAGCACGGTGGAACAAAAAGTCTTTGCTCTCGGCTGTCAACGTATATTATGGAGACTGCAAAAGAAAACTGTGCTAAGTGCCTTCGAAGAATAATGGCTTCAATGCCGGAAAGTTATTAACGTTGATAAATAGAGTCGACTTTTTCTTTACACGATTGCGTTGTTTGGTCAAGAAACACGGCTTGAAAGTTACAGTTTTTTGGATGAATACTTTTTAAAAACTGTGCAGTCTAAACTCTTACTTATTAACATTGTAATATGGAAATATTGTAAAACCAATAATTTTTTTTAAAGAGTAACCATGGAGTTTAATACCCGTTCTTCTCCATAGAAATCGATCATTTGGAACCGTGCACTAGCTTCTGACGTTTTATAAGTACCCATGTAGGCCTATGCGTAATAAAATGAATTTGATTTGTTTGTTAAAAAAGATCTTTGTAAGATTTTGTTTATTATAATTATTTTATTAGAGGAAGTTTGAAAGTGGCGGAAGTGACTGAAAAGTTGAAGGGGAATCGTTTGTCTTGGTATTGTCATGTAAAGAGGAGAGATGAAACGCATGTTACTAAAAGAGTTAAGAGTATACATGTGGATGGGTGGAGAGGCAGAGGGAGGCCAAAGAAAAGATGGATGGATTGTATGAACAGTGATATGAAAGAAAAGGAAGTGATAGCATGACGGTTGACGGGATAGAAGAAAAAAACGTGTTGCGCCGACCCCAAATAAGATGGGACAAGGGCAGAAAGATGATGATGATAATTATTTTGACCATTTACAATCAGCCTTATATTAAATTTGCCTAACGTAATAATAATTGCTTCTCTTAATGAGGAGTATGAGATAAGACGTTCCAAAGTATGTATACATTATCGTTCTCTATAAGGTAAAAAATTGGATAATTGGCTCATTTTTTTTTTGTTTTTATCAAAAAGTAGCTTTATCCAAAATTGCAAACAGAAAAAAATAAATTCGAATTCGTTTAATATTAATCAAGATTTCAAATCTGGTGTAAGGGTAAATTCTCAAATAACAATATAAGGATGCACATACTGAAATGTGATGTCACCGCCATTAGGTTACGTGTGCTCAAAAGAGATAACGAGATAATTATTCCCACAATGCCGCCACTCTTCCTCAAATCAATATTTGGAATGCTAATTGCTGCTTCATTTAATAATCAATTTTGAAACTGTTTTCTAAAACTAGAATAGGCTACTTCTAGGCAAGCGTGTTCCATCGTCGACCACATCATCGCTTACCATCAGCCCCCCTAGCCAAGTTGCAAACGATAAACGTGAACGCTTAGTAATCTCCAATAGATTTTCAACTTTAAACCTAAGAGCATAAAGTTGAAAATCTATTAAAGACTACTGAGCGTTAGCGACCGAAACGAACGAAAACACTTTGTAATCTTCAATAGATTTTCAACTTTATATCCAATAACATAAAGTTGAAAATCTATTAAAGACTACTGAGAGTTTACGTTTATCGTTTGTGACTTGGCTAGGGGGGCAGGTGAGATGGTGGTCAAAAGCGAGCCTACCATTAATAAAAAAAAAAAAAATAGTATGATTCGTTGTTTAGTATAAGATATCGTATAAAAATAAGCACTGGCAAAAACCCAAAAACTATTTTTAGAGCAGACTAACTACAAAGCACGTTTTAGAGCCACATTGGCCGGATTTAAATCAACAGCTCAGTATAATGAATGCCGGACTAAAGCTGATGATTGAGTGAAATGTTTGAATGTTCAATAGTGCAATAATAGTCGGTGGGTATGGTTACGGTTGAACCTGTGTTTGATTAGGAACTAATTTTAACTGCATTTCGTTGGGTGTGAATAACTGAATATAAACGTAATAATGAACTTAGGCAATTGTTAGAATTTAGGGTAGGGCGACGTGGGAATACAAAATATTATTTTAACTGGCTTTGGCCCGCATGGAATTAGACAATTATCCCAAAGAAAAAGAGTCCTATGTGCTAATTCAGTATAAGGTCTACCAGTGTGCCAAAGATCAAAGGCAAAATAATAGTTTATGGGATTATTAAGCGTCTTCATTATCAACACTCATAATGAAGACGCTACTTTATAAGTTTTTCCAATTATGTTCAAAACCTGAGTAGGTCTGAAAATATTATTAATTTCAAAGTAAGAATGAGAGCAGTGGTGGCCCGCTGGTATGGTATGCCAGCAAATCGTAGGGGCCCAGCAGGGTCGAAGCCTACTGGGGCCATGGATAGTGTGAAAACGAAACCCGGGGCCCTGGGACGAAGGCAACGAAGGAACAGGAGTGGGTTTTTTGTCAGTAAAAGTCTGTCACTATCTCCTGCTCCACCCAAGAGCGCGATTTGTCATTAGATGATTTTCCCACCTGAAAAAAAAAGGCAGGACCCAGGCTTACGAGGAAATGCCCGATTTTGACCTAAGCTGGTACAAAAGGAATAATTAATGAATAGCTTTTCTGAATGGACGTCAGGCTAAGTAAGTTTCTTTGACCGCTACAATTGAGATGCAAAATAATATTTTCTTACTGTACGAACAAAGAGAACGAAGAGCAGTGGTGGCCGAGCGGTAACGGCCCCGACTTACGAGTTGTAGGTCGCGGGTTCAAACCCAGCCAGGCACATTACTTTGTGTAATTTATTTCATCATCACTGCTCTCAAAACGGTGAAGGAAAACATCGTGAGGAAACCGGTATGCCTTAGAACCAAAAATTCAAAGACATTTAACATCCACCAACCCGCACTGGGCCCGCGTAGTGTATTACGGCCCATTCCCTCTCCTAGAGTCTTCTCTATTCAAACTCAAGCTTCTTAGCTTGAGTTTGAATTGATTAATTGCTTATCCTATTAACAGTAATGTCTAAGATAAAATTGTTCAGAAATTTAACCTATATATTTTTTTGTATATTTTTCATCACTCGGAGCTAAAAAGATATGCCAACAAAATTTGGTGAGCGTCATGCGTCACGAAGTAACAAACTTATATGCTCATAAACTTTTGCCTTTCTTCTTCTTCCTGCCCTCATCCCATATTACTTGGGGTTAGCGCAACACATTTTTCTCTTCCATTCTCTCCTGTCACCCGTCAAGCTATCACTAACTCCCTTTTCTTTCATATCACTCCTCACACAATCCATCCATCTTTTCTTTGGCCTCTCTCTCCCTCTCCATCCATCTACATGTATACTCAGAACTCTTTTAGTAATATGCGCTTCATCCCTCCTCTTCTTCGCCTTTATAATTAAATATTAATGTTATAAAACTTGTAGTAATAATAATAAACGACTTGTAGATAAAGGTGACTCAGCAATACTACGCCATAGGTTTACAGAAGATATTCTTCTTATAAGAAATAATAATCTTGTGACAAATATGATCAATAAGTCAGAAGGAGGAGACACCATTAATTTACATAAAGTTAGAAACCTATAAAGCAAGAATAATCCTATGAAAATCGTTCAAATTCTCTGACAGACATTAGACATAATTCCAAAAGCATTAGACTAACAAACTGTCACTACCCACACTCTAAATTAAGATGGATCCAAGCGCCCATCTTCCTTTTATATTTTCTGCCGAAGCGGGAACATTTTATTTTTGGAGTTGGCGTTTAAGTCCTTTAGTCGATTCACCGACCAATACGAATTCCTCTTAGCAAGGCAGGATGTTTGAATGATTCACGAGCTTTGGTGACTAATTATAAAAGCGGGGTTAGCTTTGTGTCCTCTAAAGTCCTAACATTATTTCTGTGAAATATAAACGCGTAACTATCTACGTTCAGGAATGAGCTGCGAGCGAATTTGAACCTTGAATTCACGCATGGTGAATGATTATGGAGTAAAATTGTGTGGCAGAGAGAACATGTTTTAGTCGCTAATTGAAGAATTTGTACGATGTGCATTGCATTCAAAGGATTGAATTTTGTAAGAATAATGATTGCAATGGATAATGCTTGTAAAATACTGGTATTTTGCTGCATACGGTTAGATTGGGAGCCGATTTCAACAAAACTAAGAAAAGGCTTGTTAGAGTACAAAATATGTTAGATTATGCGTAGAATTTTTCTTTCTTGTGGTCCTCATCGTCTTTGTTTCGAAACCAGCCATTATAGTTATTTTTTCGTTTTGAACAGAATGTTCTGAATACAATATCCCTATTCTTCGCGAGTCGCATTATTAGCTTGATCCTTGTAACTCATTAAAATTTTATTGTAAAAGCCACTTGTATTGTATTAACCATTACTTTAAGTTCTTAAAAGAATCTGTTGACGACGCTTAAAAATATCCTTCAATTACACAATTTAATTTCTCCTTCCAGTCTGTTTATTACTACAATGGGCAATATGAGCAAGGCAGTAAAAAAATCAAGTGCTGTATAAAATATTATTGTCTCAAACATAATATTTGCCGCTTCAGCAGTCTTGCTGTTTGAATTCAATGTCCTGTAAACTTAAAAGATCTCTTTATACTAACTAGGCGCGTTTCTTTTTGTTTATTGTTTTGAATGGCTCTAACCAAATTATTTGTTAGAAATGTCGTGTCATCATCATCATCATCACCGTTATTATCATCATCTCTTTGCCTACTGCTGGACATATACCTCTCTTTTCTTGTGCCAAAGTACATGTTGCTATGCTACCCTCATCCTGGGTTCTACTCGCAATGACAATGACAATTATGGTTTATCAATCTCACTACCGGATAAACATTATACCATCTACCAATCCTAGGACGCCAGTCAGTCACTGCCCTACTTTACCTGCCGGTACCGCGCCTTGTTTTAAATATCAAGTCAACGAGACATAGTTTCATAACTCAGAAATCTTATGTCTCTTAACACTGTAGTTTGGTAAAGTGTAGATTAAGGAGTACTTAAACTATCTTTGACCAGCTTGCAGAGTTTTGAGATTTGATTTGGCAGCATAACCCAAACTTTATTTTACAGATCTAGAAAAGACACCATCTGCACCTGTAAAAAAAAAAAGTAATTCTAACAAAGTTATACCTTTTCTCCTATACAAACAAATATTTTGTTAAAAGAAATTAATCACAAAAGAAAACGTACAATCACGTGTGTCGTACCTACCACTCTGAGTGTGACGTCATAATGCACAGGTGACTCACTTTACGACCACAGCAGGGGTGCGATACATCAACAATCCTTGATTGAAAAATGTTTACTTTCCACACTGAACGTAGGAAGTTATTTACCCTATTAGTCACCTCTTCGGTTCCTAACACTACAGATAAGCTACCTATGGTATATATTTTCTAAGGTTCCGTACCCAAAGCGTCAAAACGGGACCCTATTACTAAGACTCCACTGTCCGTCTGTTTGTCACCAGGCTTTATCTCATTAACCGTGTAAGTTGTAATTTTCAGAAATGATGGTGGTCTAAGAAAAAAATACTGAAAACAGAATAAAACTAATATATAAGTGGGGCTCCCATTAAACAAACGTGATTTTTTTGCCGATATTTAATATTATAGTACGAAAAAAAAAAAACAATAGTACGGAACGCTTCGTGTCCGATTCGCACTTGGCCAATTTTTTAAAGCAGAGCACCGCCGACTCCTCGTGGGGGCGATCGGCTTCGGCGATCTCTCGCGCCGGGCCTTGGTACAGGCCATGGTCCGGAGCAAGGAGGAGTGGCAGGCGGTCAATTCCTTCTGCGAAGCAGTAATGCTAGCAAAGGAGGAGGCCGCACGTGCACGCGCGAGGCAATGGCCTTCGCGCCCTAACTGCCGAGATTCCGATCCCGATTCCCGGCCACCATAGGTGCGGGCTCGCGGAATCATTGGACGGCGAGCAATGGGTAACTCGCCGTCCGGTAACCGTCCGGACCGAGCCCAAGTCATCGACGGCGCGTAGTGTTCCATGCGCGCCTCAAGGAGATGAGAGCAACTGTAGGGGCCCAGCAGGATCGAAGCCTACTGGGGCCAAAGGTCTGATTCTGAAAGGAATTCTCAGCCCTGGTATGAAAGGCAAAGAAGGAACAGGAGTGGGTTTTTAGTCAGTAAAAGTCTGGCACTATCTCCCTTTCCGCCCAAGAGCAGGGATTCATTGGATGACTTACCCAAAGAAAAAAAAAGTCAATATATCAATTTCGACATCTCTATTTGTCCATCTCTCATTTGTTTGATCATTTTCTATTCACAACTTTCCTTCCGAAAATTATACTAAATTATTATTATATCTGCTTGTATTATCCCATGGCCTAAAGCCTAAATCTCCTTTCATATCTTCTATTTTTTTATTCTATTTCACTTTTTGCCAATACCTAATTCTATAAAACATTGCAAAATGTAATGTTCTTTACATAGGTATTCAAAACCACCTGATATGGTAATGATTATTTTAATTAATGCTACGAGTATCATTACAAATTTCAAGCCGATTATTCAATATTTCTATTTAAATTATTACCAAGTATTAACAGTATGTATTTAATTATTAGCAGTAGTGGAGCTTAGTCCGAAATAGCCCTTTAATAGTTAATTTAAGCAGCTTTTGGATTAGTATACATGATTGAACAGAATTAGTAATTTGGCCTGCATTGATACATAATAAAGGCTTATTAGTGGCACCTAAATTCGAAGACATCTACTGATCCCGTGATTGCACTGGGCCCGTGTGGTGGATTACGACTCATTTCCTCTCCTTGAGAGATGACCCGAGTCCCAGCAGTGGGCGGCGGCGATCTCTCGCGCCGGGCCTTGGTACAGGCCGTGGTCCGGAGCGAAGAGGAGTGGCAGGCGGTCGCCTCCTTCTGTGAAGCAGTAATGCTAGCAAAGGAGGAGGCCGCACGCGTGAGGCAATGGGTAGCTCACCGTCCGACCGTCCGGTAACCCTCTGGGCCGAGCCCAAGTCGTCGACGGCGCATACTGTTCCACACACGCCTCAAGGAGATGTCAGCAAACAAAGTCGAAGCCTATTGGGGTCAAGGATATGCTTCTGAAAGGAAGACTTGGCCCTGGTACGAGAGGCAACGAAGGAACAGAAGTGGGTTTTAAGTCAGTAAAAGCCTAACACTATCTCTCGCTCCGCCCAAGAGCGGGGGATGTCATTAGATGATATTCCCACCGGAAAAAAAGTCCCAGCAATGGGATCATTATAAGGCTGATTATAAATGGCAACTACGCCGCTCTTAATACTTCTCATATATGTTTAGGCAAAATCGCTCTCAGCTGTGTGGTGGTAAAGCTGCTGAACATAATTATACTTATCGGATCAAGATACCGATCGAAGTGAGAATCTCTTTCAGAGAACATGTTGTGTAGGTGATGAGAGAGTAACGAGCAATAAATAAAGTATTCCAGGCCATGCAACTGATTTATTATGATACGAGCCATGAGACCGTTTCTTGATACTGATCTAGAAACTGTCTTTCGGCTCGGCCTTTTTTCCTCTGTTGACAGCCGCGTAGACCACATTGGTTGGCAACAGAGAAAAAACTGGGCAAGTGGTTCCGTACAAACTTATTTACGTAAATAGTTCAATTCCCGAATGTAGTCTCGACGATTTTTCCGAATCGCAAAATAGTTTTTTTTTTTTTGTTTACTGTTTTCAAGATTTATTCCTATATTTGTACTATAAGACCTTGCTTCATGCCAAATTTTAGAATTTTGGGTCAACGGAAAGTACCCTATGAATTTTGATTCCCTTGGAAGTGTCGAAATATACGTTTTTTGTGACATAAACGGCCGTATCATTTTCGTTCGTTAACTTAGAAATTTAATTTTTTCACAGCATTAAGGAACTGCAGATTTGAGTATACGGTTTTAATTTCAACTCGATACCACTACGCGTTCCCGAGATAAAGGGCCTTGAAAGACAGACAGACAGACGGACGGACAACAAAGTGATCCTATAAGGGTTCCGTTTTTTCCTTTTGAGGTACGGAAACCTAAAAAGGGACCACATTCATGCGGTTGAAACTTTTATCTGCTCAGCCCGCGTGGGCTAAAATATAGACTCTGTCAAGCAGTTTGACATCATTCTTACCTTTTTTGCCCACGTGTGCCGCCGAGGGGAAGTTTCTATTGAGCAACTTGTGGTCCAGGGAAAGGTTGAGGGTACCAGGCCACGAGGAAGATCGCCCATGAGGTGGACTGACCAGATTAAAGCGGCAGTAAATGGCTTATCATCACTGCACGAATGCACGAGGAAGGCGGCCATCAGAGAGGACTGGCGGCGTGTTGTGAAGCTTGCCACCAACACCTGAAGTGATGACCATGACCACTCTGTCAAGAGTGATATCGACAAGGAAGAAAGTGGAACGAGAGTCTGTATTAGACTTTAACTGACTAAAACCCACCTATATATTTCATTACGGCTACGGTCCCTACCATAGCACAGGTTAGTTCCTAGTATAGAAATGGGATTCGTTCTCTCAACCGTTGCGAGCTGCATGTATTTCTTTCAAATTTTGTAAGTAGTCTGTACTTGAAAGTTTTAAAAAAAAAGAATATATTTCATTTACCCATTGCGTTCTAGAGCTTTATAAATAAGTGATTGTTTGTCCGCTCAGGTAAAAAATAAATGGCTCCTGTGGGATAAGTGTCGTGAGCAAAGCTCAGGGTAAAACAAAAACCATTTAAATAACAGAAACTTGACGCCAGATGACCGCAAAAACAACAAATCGAATCCAAGAACTAACAAGTATCATTTTTCACAGTTCTTCAACTAACATTTTTTTTCTCTGAATAGAAGATTTTTAAACTTTCTTTGACGTCTAAGAAACATAGTCTTCAGTTAAAATAAACGAACAGGCACTAAGTTAACGAAGAGTAAAAATTTGAATGGTCTTAAAAATAACGTTTTGAAATTGGTTGGCTTAACTTGGGTGCCTCAAAAAGGGTAAAAGTCGAAACGGTGACCTTTCCTTTTGAGCCAATTAACATAATTAATTTGTCTTTTGCTTACATAACTGTGATATATTTAATAAGAACAATCTAAGGTTGAACAATATTTTGTATTTTTAAAACATCTATTTTGCACTTTTTATGTCATTGTGTTACTTTTCATTGTAGGTCTGGCTACACACAATTATTTTTTCTTAATTCTTTATTGTACACAAAAACATAACATATTATATGGAGATACAGACAGTTCATGTACAAAGGCGAGTTTAACTCAGCAATGAGGTTTCTCCCAGCAAACCTTTGAGTTATAGAGAGAGAACATTTCGATATATTTTTAATATAAATAATAGAAAAAAAAACCCTTTATTCCATTACTCAGTATTTAAAAAGCTTCATAATTTATTATCCATACAAGTATTAAAATTGCGAAAGTTACTCAGTCCGTCTCTTTACGTCTTAGCGGCTGCACAGATTTGGATGATCCTTGGCACATGGGCAGAACATGTTCTGGAATAGGAGATAGGGTACTTTTAAACCCGCGAGTATGTTTCCAAGAGATATTATTATCGTCTATTACGAAGACGAAGCTGCCTGCAGAAGTTATGACAGTACATAATACGAATACTAAATATTTTTTAGGTTTTTCATTAAATTTACAATAACGTTTCTCAAACCGTTTGTTAATGCGTCAAATTAATTAGATACCAATAACATAATTGACGAGCTGTGCCCCGCTTGGGCGGAGCACCATCGTGTCCTCGTGGAGGTGATCGGTGGTGGCGATCTCTCGCGCTAGGCCCTGATTCAGGCCATGATCCTGTAATTTCCCGTGGCCTTGCGGAATATAAATAATGGACAGCTCGTCATTCGGCCGTCCAGTAATCGTCCGGACCGTGTCAATAAAAGTGTGCCACGCCCTCCTGCTCCACCCTAAAGCGGAAGAAGTCATTGGATAATTTCCCAACTTAAAAAAACCGTCAATGATACCAAGTACTACCATGAATTTGCAGCTCTAAATTACAGCCATCACCATGTAAATATAATCCCTTTCCCTAATGACTCATGGTACATGACCCTACTTAAAGGCACACGTTTCACCCTTCCGGATGAAATATCGATGGCGGATGGTAATTAAATTTAAAGTTGGTTAGCACATGTGGGGTTGTGGGTCATGTTCATACGATAGTGATCAATCTCTCAGAAATTATTATAATTTGATCTTATCTACCCTCTTCATAATTATTTAAGTTTGCTTTTACAAAAAAAGTATGTGAACTGTGCATTTAGGGCTATTTGACGTTTGGCTTACGTTGTTGAAACTTCAACAGTCCGGACTAAGCGTTTCGCTTCGTCGTTTATACCGCGTACATCGAAGGACTGAAACAATTTGCCTGCTGCGATCTTCCCGTTCAACTATAATTTAGGTGTCTTCAAGGCTAAAGTGAATAGGCTCTTATTAAACTAGTGCGCCTCACCATTAATGATTGCATCACTGCTTACAATCAGGTGGGATCGCAGTCAAGCACTGATTTATAAAATATATTTACACCGTATTTTCAATTTCAATTGTTTATAAAAAGAAAACACATTTTGATTTTGTATACTTACGTCACTTTTATTTAATTTTATTAAAGGCGTTATAAATCATGCAATAAATACAAAAAAGCGTACATGTAAACAATTTTTAAGATTGAATATTTTTCTTTTTGGTATGAATTAAAGTTTTATTTTTGAAATTTTTCATTTTAATTACCTATTGAATTTATTGATTTAGATTGGGATAATGATTTGAATTGAGTTATAAATGTAATAATAATGTATGGAATTGGAATTTTATGGATACTTACCTAGTTTTTAGGTAAAAATTGTTACTATTTTTTTTATAAGTGCAATCTCGATTTTTTTTTATTATGAATGAACTTTCGTGTCAGGGCTGATACAGGAGAGTCCACTCATCATGTGCTCATTATATTGGCCTTGATATCGTTGCTCAAAGTACACTACATCTTTGAGAAAACGATCCCCTTGTTCTTCTGAATATCCCCAAGAAAAAAACCTTGATAAATTCATTCAACTGCTAAAGTGGTTTTGCAGTTATTAAAAGCGAAATGAAGTACCTACATTTCATCTTGATTACAAAAAGGACGTTTAAAATATTTTTCGTAGGCTTTACTAAGATTTATATTTGTTGACAACGTAAATTGCTTAGCTCCTATTATAAAACTAATATTATAAAGGTAAAGGCGTTTGTTAGTGTGTTTGTATGTTTGTTAGTTCTTCACGCTCGGACGGCTGAACGGATTAAGATGAAATTTGACACATGGGGACATAGTCTATATGTCCTGAAACTTGACATTGAAACTTTTTATCTAAAAAATATATAATCCCTAGGGACAATATCCTACTTTTACACGGGCGAAGCCTTTGGCAACAGTTAGTGTTTTTTAACCTCTCAGATGGCCGTTGGGGCCGAAAGGGTCTGGAATGGCGACCACGTACCGGAAGACGTAGCGTTAGAAGGCCTCCTACAAGGTGGACCGATGACTTGGTAACGGTTGCGAGAGTCCGATGGATGCGAGACGCACGGGACCGTTCATTGTGACGACACTTGGGGGAGGCCTATGTCCAGCAGTGGACGTCTTTCGGCTGAAATGATGATGATGATGATGTTGATGAACCTCTCAGGCCCCAGTGTGCCAAATTCGGTATACGTCGGTAACAGCTAACTTAAACCTTATTTTTACGTAATAAGGATTAAGTTAGCTGGTATGAAGTGTGAAGTATACCATATTCGATACACTGGTGCCTGAGAAGTTAATAAATTCACCACAAATGTATAAAAAAGCATTAACGTCATTTTTAGTCTTCGATACTCAAAATCCCTGGCACAACCCACCCCTAACTCGCAAGCGCCCGTCACCCCCTCTTCCTACGTTTTAAGTCATCGCTTGAAAATTCTGTCAAAATCTTAAATATTTATTAAAGTATAAAGTACAAAAGCAAACTTTATTTATTATGAATGGTTTGTCCAGTTACTTTTTGACGTAAACAGTCGGAAGATATTTGGTAAAAGAGACTCATAAAAAAGAATTGTTGACTTATGTTATATTTGAGCGTTGTCTTTTCTTAATGGAAACACTTATTGCAAATTTGGTATATTTTTATATAATTATTGATTAATTAGTAGCTTCTGCTAGCGGTTTCGCTTGCGTAAAAGTAGGTTTCTCAGTACTAACTTCTTTTTTTTTTTCGGGTGGGTAAATCATCTAATGTCTTCCCCCGCTCTTGAGCGGAGCGGGAGATAGTGTCAGACTTTTATTTATATATATATATATTTTTGACATGTCCTTGAGGCGCGCGTGGGATACTACGCGCCGTCGACGACTTGGGCTCGGTCCGGACAGTTACCGGACGATCGGACGGCGAGCCACCCATTGCTCCGCGCCTACGGTGGCCGGAAATCGGGATCTAACTTTGGATCCCCGTTACAACCCCTTAGGGGGCGAATTTTGGAAAATTCTCTCTTAGTGCTCGCCTACGTCATAAAAGAAAGCCTTGTGCAAAAATTCACGTTCCTAGTTCCAGTAGTTTCGGCTGTGCATTGATATGTCAGTCAGCCAGCTTCTACTTTTATAATAATAATAAGAATAAATTTGTTTATCGACACAAAAAAAATACAGGTAACTACTAACTAACTATTTGAAGCCCTGGCTCCTGAGCTAGGTAGCTACCTGTGTTACAAGAGCCTATATTTTTATATACAGGCTCCTGTAGTAGATTATGTACACTTGTATACCATAGCTAGATTATTTCCAACCACAGTAAACAAAAAGTTACCCACATCATCCAAAATTGAATTCCAAAACTATCAACAACTCAAAGTTCTTGAAACAAGTAAGCAAGAGTGAACTAAGGCTACTTTTCTTGCATCGCGTAATCCTAGCATAAAAAATTTAACAAGACGACTGCTGTACATCGCGTAAACTTCGGGAACTTTCGCGTGACAAACAAAACGAAACAAGTTTTTGCTGAAAATGTGGTCCAAGGTATAAGCTACTAGCGACAGATTCAGAATTAATATAAAAAATTAGAAATGGTAAAATATATATTTAGAAAGAAAGAAAAACTTTTAATTTGCCGGGAAAGGCGCAAATTTAAAACTAACATATTACAAATATTTTCCATGACAAAAACATAATTAAAAATAAAATATATGCGCTACGTCCGATCAAAACGGCCGTACGCTTAGCATAATGCCGTGTCCACACGTAAAATGCGACGAGTCAACAGCCCTGGTTTTCAGCGTGGGCCGGTGAAGTTATCGACTAACAACAGTCGGCAACGGTATTGTGTACCAATAGTTTTGAGAAAAATAAATATAATATAGGTAATATTTGGCAATTGTACTCGTCTCTTTTCAAGTATATGAAGAAGTATATAGACTGTGAACTACTCAGTCTTTTATTAAGATAAATGTAATGAAATAAAAACGAAAAGAACCTGTATTTTATTTTTATTGAGAAATCACTGTCTTCTCTTGCTCTTGGGTGGAGTGGGAGGGCGTATCAAACTTTTACAGACTAAAATCCACTTCTATGTTCCTTCTTTGCCTTGCGTTCGAGGACCCTAGATTTTCTTTCCTTTCCTTTCCGAAAGCGAAATCATGAAGAACTTGCAAAACCTACGTATTAAGCTAGAACTACATCGACGCACACGTGAACCACGACTGATATTTGTACGTAGAATGACGTCTCGTGGCGTCGCGTGGATCTAGTGTAGCTCTACAAATCTAGTTGCCATATAAAATGTATGGGGACCGACGCGCGCAGATCAGCGTACGTGGCACACGTGTGCGCAGTGTATACCTTTAGTTTCTTGAATAGTAAAGTTTAAAGCCAAGTCTTTTACAGACAAGTTATTTCTTCCTCATACATACCTAAAGGCTAACCCACCAGAACAGACACATAGTCCTCAAGAGACAATTGTCACAAAATTTTACAATTTTATCAGTTATCTTCAGCAGAATATCACTAAACAATTTCTCGCCTGAACTCACACTTTACGCCACACAGTCTTCAAGAAGGTAAATAAAATTACCTACAGACTGTACCGACTGAAAGAGTCACGTTCCTCCATGGTAATGGATTACGTGACCCCGTCTCATAGCACAGGGGTTCTATAGAGTCGAATAAACGGGGATTATAGAGCATGTCCCACTTTTAAAGTACGTATTGTTCGGAGGGATTAATAAAGCATCTAATGAAAGGCGGATGGATTTCTTTGTTCTTGTTTTTTGGAGTGTCTCGTTTCGAGAGTAGGTATTTAATTAAATGTACGTGTGCGAAATTTAATTATTTAGTAGGATATGTTTTTCTTAAATTACTAATGAAGGGAAACTGTTACTTGATACATTTGTCATTCCATTTAGGAATGTAATTAAAAATAGCTTCAGAGTTTATTTTTTTAATCTCAGCTTGTGATTATTTTATACTAGCTTCTGTCATCGTCTTCGCTCGCGTGAAACTAGAAAATTATCGTAAGTGAACCTACTCCCGAAATTAAAAGTAGGAAATGGTGTTCTAGTATACCAAATTTCATCCAAATACGTTCAACCGTTTGAAAGTGAAGGAGTAATAAACATACACACACGTGACGGGGACCATCACCGGACACTGCACACTGAATAAGCACCTCCACACAATAGGCATCCCTGTGCAGAGCATGTTTGGAAGGGGAGGAGACAATTGCACATGTGCTCCTAGACTGCACAGGTGTCACTGAAATACGCACACGAACCTAAGAGGCCTAATCTGTTTTTGGAGAGAGGTGGGCTGGTTGGAATAAGCCCACCTAAGGTTATGACCGCCATGGCCCATGAACAATGGTCCACATAGGACTACATGCGGAAACCATACCTAAATAGATAGATAGAACATACACACACATGCATACAAGTGAATTTACGGACGACGAGCAATGAGTAGCTTGCCGTCCGGCCCTCCGGTAACCGTCCGAACCTGACCCAAGTCGTCGACGGAGCGTAGTGTTCCAAGCGTGCCTCAAATAGATGTCCAGCAAAACCGTAGGGACCCAGCAGGGCCGAAACCTACTGGGGTCAGGGGTACCACTTCCAAAAGAGAAACCCGTGGTCTTGGAACGCAAAGGGCAAGAAGGAACTTAGGTGTGGTTTTAGTCAGTAAAAGTCGCCAGTTCCACTCTAGAGCATTAGAAGACATTGAAAGATTTCCAATCTTAAAAAAGAAATGCATGCATACAAACTGACGCCTGTATGATATTAGTGTGATGATTCTTACTACTTTTTAGGGTTCCGTACCTCAAAAGGAAAAAAACGGATCCCTTATAGGATCACTTTGTTATCCGTCTGTCTGTCTGTCAAGAGCCTTTTTCTCGGGAACGCGTAGTGGTATCGAGTTGAAATTAAAACCATGTACTTAAATCTGCGGTCCCTTAAAGCTGTGAAAAATTTATATTTCTAAGTAAACGAAAAAAAAGATACAGCCGTTTATGTCGCAAAAAACGTGTATTTCGACACTCAATACACAGAGTAATTCCCGTTGACCCAGAATCTTGAAATTTGGCATAAAACAAGGTTTTATAGCACAGATATAGAAATAAACCTGAAAACAGTAAATTTTTGTTACGAATCACAAAAAAATCTTTGAGACTCCATTCGGGAATTGAACTATTTACATAAGTAAGTTTGTATGAAATATAAAATTTGTTTGTATGAATCAGTGTTTCTTTCCTAACACAATTAAATCAAACACTTAATTTCCTTTTCAACAGCGTTTCCACCGAAACCTTATTTCAAAATCAAACGACTGAACAGTACGTCAGTTTTGCGAACGGCAACGAAAGGAGGGTACATTGATTTCTCCTAGAACTGGGGAAAGTTTAGGGTACAAATGAGTGCAACCCGAACTCGTTATCAAAAGTTATGAGCACGAATTTATGCAGACAACTCGTTCGTAAATTGTGGCAAAAGTTTTGTTTCAGATTGTATTTGAAATGCCAATTAGACAACGGAAATTAGAAATTAACGAAGAAATTTGTAGAGGATTAGACGTGGTTTTTGGCGAGCTAAATCATTTGAAGATTTTTGAGATTGAGTTTCCTGATTATTTTATTTGTTCTGAACTTGCTTTTACTAGCGGCTTCGTTCGCAAGATTGTTGAAAATAATCCCAGGGAAACGTACTTCTTAACTAAAAATCTTATGTCCTTATCCTGTTCGGTTTCATAGTCGTAGTAATTTTTACAAATTTTTGAGTTCCATTGCAATTTAAAAAAAAAACATCCAGATTCTACCCATAATAATATCTTATCTGTATTCAAAATTTTATCCAAATCTAGTGAACATTAAAATTTTATTATAATTAAAGTAAGATTTAGATACAAATTATAAAACAAATAATACGCCGAAAATTTCAAAAATACATTATTCTTAATCATTATCATTTCAGCTGAAAGATGTCCACTGTTGTACATAGGCCTCCCCATAATATGTTATTACGTAACCAAAATTAAGATCTTTGTTCACCTGAATAAACTAACGTTAGTTAGTTAGCCTATTAAGCCTCACTGCTGGACGAAGGCCTCCCTCTTCCTTTTCCACACACGTCTTCCTTCAGGCATTGCGGGCCAGTCCCTCCAGTGGTTAGGTTTTAGTTTAATTAAAAAAAAAATACTGTAAATAAGTCATAAATTATTTTGCTTACTTTATTTGACTTACCAATATCTCAGTGTAAATATATTTCCAAGCGTTAATTAGCGTTGCAGTCAGTGGCCAAAAATAAATCAAGGGTATTTGCACTTCGCAGCTGGATTCCTTGACGCTGCATTGTATTATGCACAGACCATGGAATGACTGTACAGCGTCTTTTTTTTGAGGTGGGAATTCATCCAATTAATTCTCTCGCTCTAGGGTGAAGCGCAAGGGCATGTTTATGTTCCTTCAGTTCCCTTTTGCGTTCTACGACCATGAGTATCCTTTTCAGAAGCCTACAATGGTCCTAGCAGGCATCGGTCCCTATTGTTGCTGACAGCTCTCTTTAAGGCGCCTCTTAATTATAATATTTCGATATTTGCCACAGTATTTTATTATATTAGCATACCTACATATTATGTAATAAGCATAGCATAGCATAATCAACCTTTTAATGTTCCTACTGCTGGGACTCAGGCCTCTTCTCCAGGAGAGGGGATAGGCCGTATTCCACCACGCGGGCCCAGTGCGGGTTGGCGGATGTCACATGTCTTCGAATTTTTGGTTCTAGGACATGCCGGTTTCCTCACGATGTTTTCCTTCACCGTTTTGAGAGCAGTGGTGATGAAATAAATTACGCTAAGTAATGCGCCTGGCTGGGTTTGAACCCGCGGCCTATAACTCGTAAGTCAGGGCCATTATCACTCGGCCACCACTGCTCATATTATATTATGTATATTATTATAATTACCTAATCATAAAGGTATCCTATTTAAGGTATACTCGTAATTACAAATATTATTATTTATTCTACCACAGTAAAGTCTTCAACCAACTTTAAAAAATTAGGTTGTTCTCAATTTGGTTGAATGTTTTTTTTCTAATCCATAGGTTGACTTAGATATATTTACGTAGAGAATGTTTTGTTGCATTAATTTTGCATTAATGTCATCTCTAGTGCAGGCCAATGAGTCATATCTGTGTTCTATGTTCTTGTCTCTTGTCCTGCTGTAGCATTTGTTTTGCGTGGAGACGGTCCATGCATCGATGTATCAAAAGGGCCATTTAGTTCGAAGACTATTCAGCGTTCATGTGTTCATATCTTTGCAAAAGGTAATCAAATTGTCATAACATTAATAATAGTGTTACAACAATACCAGAATTAATAATTGAGTGGCAGAATGCTGTTTGCGAAATTTCAACGAACGATTGCAAACTATTGGAAGACCTGTTGGAAAAAAATAAGTCTGAGCAACTCATTCATTGAAAGGAAGTTTGGCAGAATACCTGGTTAGTCTCCGGCACTGGTTAGTCTTAGCACGTACGATATCACTATTTTAAGGACACAAACAAAAAAATCACTCGATTTTCGAATTTTAGTTGCGGAGACAACATAAACAGGATCAGTCTAACGACGCCATTGAAAAATGCGGGTGTCATCCAAATGTCACTCTACTCGTATGCGCGGGCAGGCTAGTCCTTCTTACTCACACAAATATGAAAGCAAGATGCAGAAAAGTAAAAATGATTTTATCGACTTTGAAACCATTTCCGATTTTTTCAGGGTTCCGTACCTCAAAAGGAATAACGGCACCGCATAGGATCACTTTGTTGTCGGTCCGTCTCTCTGTCTGTCTGTCTGTCAAGACCCTTTATCTCGAGAACGCGTGGTGGTATCAAGTTGAAATTAAAACCATATACTCATGATTGCGGTTCCTTGAAACTGTGAACTGACCGCAATTGCCCAGTTTTTTTATTAGTGTTCTTGGTTTATATTATAAGTACCTAAACGGTTATTATTTTTTCAATCTTGTAAATAATTTTTGATATGGGTCTGCTTTCATAATGAAAACTGTCTAAAGGCCGTTTTTTCCAAGCTCTAGGAAAAAACTCCTTAAAAGTTTTTTTTTTTTAATAGAGATCCCTTTTCGATGAAAACTCCGCATCAATAGACATCCAAAGAACTTACTTAACCACACTTTACATAGAAATGTTTTAAATGAAAATTCATAAATGGCCGCAGCGGACTTTATCTGTTCCATGAATCATGAAAACTGTTTCGTCAAATGAATAATGTTAGCAAATTATGGGAACGGATTTAGTTGATCTGGTCCATGGCCTAATTAATTTCAGTAAAATACTGAAGTGTTTAAGTTAATTAAGTTCGAAGCTGACCTATCAAAATTCAATCTGCCTTGCATTTTCCAAGCCATGTCGTTCAGTTTGATCGAATGCAGCCAAATACCAATGTTTAACAATAACTTCTGCCAACGGCTTTGCTTTTATAAGAAAGAAAAGAAAGAAAGAAAGAAAATTGTGTTTATTCGCATTACAAACAAAAAAAAATGGAAACACCTTAAAATTAAACACATAGTACATTGAGTAATGCCAAAAGGGCCTCAGCTCAGCATAATGCCAAATGGTAACACACGGCCATCACCTGACGCAGATTTTCAGCTGCAGCCCTTGGGTGCCTTATGCTTGAAAGAGGAAATATTCATTAAAAATCTAAAAGATTCTGTGCAGAAACCAACTAAAAGAATATGTTGCATTCTTATTTATAAAACAGTCCAAAAAGATTGATGTGCCCATTTAAAACAAATAATAAAACTATTGTATCATTTAACAACAACAACTTGTTTTTATTTTAAGGTGTGCGCCATATTTGACGTAAATAAACTGTTTTTCTTTCTCTTTCTAACTTTTGTCCCTATGTCACTCAGTAAAAGTAGATTCTGTTGGTGAAAGAATTTTTAAAATTTGTCCAGTAGTTAATTTAGATTTTTAAATATTAACATTTAACCGTCGACTCGGTAGGCCCAGAAGGAGATGGCGGAACGATTTGAACCTAAAGAGCGGCCAACCCGAGGTACATTTTCACACAACCACTCTTACATGTTTTTTTTTTATACTTCATGTACAGTAGTGGTACATAGGCGGACGTTAATGCAACAAGGCATTCTCCAGTCAACCTTTGGGTTAAAAAGACAATACTGTGGCAGGTTTTTGTGGTTGGTTTGATTATGATGTTATTACACATCTTTCTCCAGATATTTTGGATACACAGACATCTTGTGGATATTATCTGGGCTTCTATAGAAATCAAAATATAAATTTGTGTAAATTTGTGATTTCTGGATCAAGCCCTTGACCCAACTGCCCAAATATATTTTTTACTTTCACGTGCTTAAAGCCGCTGGTGGAACCTATGTTTTAATATATAAATAGTTACCTACGTATTTCAATTGTCATGTAATTTTTTACCAATTTTATTATAAACGTAATAACGTCCTCGATACCTCATTAATTCTGAAAAACTAATTGCATTGAAATGGAAACAAGTTTTAGTTTCAAGATTATTGGAATCTATTCTCTGAGTAACAATTTCTACTTTAAACTCAAAATAAGGTAAAGAACTTTCTCTTCTTTACAATTTTCTTTGTTTTTTATTTATTGTGTTCTTTTTTACTAAATAAGTTTTTATTTATTATAATAATAGGTATACTATTATTATTATTGACTAGCGTATGCCAGCGGTTTCACTTGCGTAATAGTAGGAAATTGTACCAAGGGAACATACTCATAAAAGGTATTCTATGTGCTATTTCAGGACACGGTCACAAACATAGACATACATACACACTTTACCTTTGTAAGAATATTATTAGTGTGTTAGTGTGTTTTTTTTTAAGATGGTAAATCATCCAATGACATCTGCTGCCCTTTCGTATCGGACTTTTCACTGCTGGGACTCAGGCCTGCTCTCTAAGAGAGGGAGTAACTTATTTACTCTTTATTTAATTACCTCTACATATCTAGGAATTCGACTCTGTTCACCTCTACTCACGAATATTTTCCTTAATTTTTACAAACCTATTCTAAAACTAAAACCTATAAAAAAACTTTTGTCTGTCTGATCGAGTTAAAGTCAAAAGCTGCTGAACGGATTTTCGAAAGATTTTAACTACTATTGACAAAATGATTCATGAGGAAGATTCATGTAGATAATAAATGCATATTATAGAACAGAAAAAAAACCAGAATTTCAAATATTTGTAAACCCGTGCAAAATTGAGGTGAGTCGCTAGTTCATAAAAAAGTTGTTGGATTGAATAGAAATATTCTGGTTTACTTTATTAAATATCTTTAATATACTTGTTTTACAACAAAGAACAATGTTTCCCACTGACTATTGAATGACAGTTCGAAGAAAAAAGAATAAACAGCCAAGTGTGAGCTAGCATGGAAAAAGTGCAAAATTTAATTTACATTTGATAGGTTATAGGCCCAAAAAAGCTCAGAAATTAAGGCTGTGCCAAATCTCTGAAAATAAAAGCGAAAATATGACATATGTGTATAACCACTGAACCTCAAATTACGAAACGTAAACTTTTGCACACACAAAAGCTTTTATCGCTACCGCTTGTATTGTAGCTCCACCCTTAGCTGTCTTAACGAGTGCTTGCAATTTACTCATGTTTGTACTTCTTATTTCTACCTCCTGATAAATGATACGTCGAGGAATGTCGACTAATTCCTCGGTTCGGGTTCGCCTTTACACAATTGTTTTATTTATCCGTTCTAACGAAACAAGATATTTTACTTTTGTTTGTATTTAAAGTCATTGTTGTTATGTGTTTTGAAGAGGTTGATGCTGTTACAGTAATGGAGATATATGTAGTTTGTTTAAACATGACTGGTACGTATCTATAGGTTTGTTTTTGAGGTCTTCCGTCTATCCAATGACTTTTTTTGCTCCAGGGCGGAGCGAAACAGGTTTCAGACTTTTATTAACTAAAACCACACCTCATTCATATTCATTTATTTATAGGGCACGGCAATAAACCTATATTCAACCTATACACGTTTTTTTCCTATACTTGTGCTATGAGACCTTGCTTCATGCCAAATTTCAGGATTCTAGGTCAATGGGAAGTACCCTATGAATTTTGATTTCCACGAGAGTATCGAAATACACATTTTTTGCGACATAAACGGTCGTATCTTTTTATTTCATTTACTCAGAATTTTGGTTTTTTCACAGCTTCAAGGGACCGCAGACTTAATTATAATAATATGGTTTTAATTTCAACTCGATACCTTCACGAATTCCCGAGATAAAGGGTCTTGACAGACAGACAGATAGACGGACGGACAACAAAGTGATCCTATAAGGGTTCCGTTTTTTCCTTTTGAGGTACGAAACCCTAAAAAAATAAAGAAACTACTTGCAATAAAATTTTCTTCAAAATTAACATTAATACCAAGTTAAACATTATATAAATCGTTGACATTACTAATTACTTCCATGAATATATTTAAATAATAAAAGCTTCTTTGTCTGAAGCCAGTTAAAATTTCTATCAACAATTTTCTACCTAGATTATTTTGTCTGAAACAATGTTACACGATTAAAAAGGGAACAATTAGAAATTATTTCGTAACCAACTTAATTGGCTATTGTTTTAAAGCCGCCATTAACATACCAAAAAGTAACTTATTTTAGGTAATATTAAAATTTTAGAATGCTGGAAACAGTATTTGTCATATGTACGGTATTTGAATTCTGTAATAAAACTATTATAGAAAAGGAGTATGGAAAAGTCAAAACTGTAATTCCCGGGCAGAAATTCATAAATGTTACCGATTGTGAAATATATTAGCGTACTGTGGATACAATTGATATACTAACTGTTAAGTACTGCATATCGAATTTTTCTCTGTGCTCTGAAATATAAAAATGGATTCTGGATATATTTGAATCAGTTGGTATTATTCAAACAGTCAGCATGAAGTCCGAAAATGATGGAAAAAAAAACTGTAACTCAATCTAAATAAGCTATCAAAATCAAATTTCCTGAAAGTTGAATTCCAGGTAGGTTGCGAACCCAGGTAGGTCGCTGCAAACACAACTTGGCAAAATGGGGTTTTATAGACCCGTCGGATACTCAATGTTAGTGCGGTGCTCCTGTTCAAAACATGAGCCACACATTAGAATGCCCCAAGTGCCCACACACCTGCACTTTGGAGCATTTGATGAGTGCTACCGATGCTGCTATTAATGTAGCCACCTATTGGGCCCAAACAGTTTGACGAGTTTACGATCGAATCGAAAAGAAGAAGAAGAAAAAAGTTAAATTCCTTCAGACACCTTAATAATAGTTTTAAAAAAAGGATAAATCCAATCCATCTTAACCTTAAAAGGATAAAAACATAAAAAGAAACCAACAAAGCCTTTTACTTTCAGAATATTAATAACATTCGTTATAAGAATAATTACGTAAAGGGAGACCGGCCCTGAAAATTGTGAAAACGACAGAAAAAGTTAGGGGAGCGGGTTTCTTCCGTTGAAAATTAGAGATGGATAAAAAGTAATCCTTCTTTTTTAAAATGAAACGTCAAGTTCTGCTAACGACCCGCGAAGCCGCTGAAATTTGCAAACAACAACTCAAAACATTATTGTTTGAGTTAGAGGCGTTAGCGGGCGTACGTTTCATTTATCTATTTATTTATTATATTTCAAAATAGTACGTCAAATTATAAAATGAGCCCCACAATACCGTTACAATGGTTTGACTGTGGGGTCGGTGAGTCTCTAGTCACTCATATTTAAAATAAATATTAATATAATTATTTACATTAAACTTATCACATTTCTAAATAATATCTTTTTAATTTACTTCTGGATGTAATTTTATTTGTTTCAGTCTGTATGTCAAAAAAAGTTAGGTGGACATTTTTTGCACATCAGCATGTTGGCAAAGTTTTTTCTTTTACAGTTTTGGAAGCAATGAAATGTGAACTCGTTTACGTTTGTATCCTATTGTGAATTTTTTGATATCCTATATTATGTGACATTCTTATAAAAACTTCTAGCTAGAGCAGTGGTGGCCGAGTGGTAACGGCCCTGACTTACGAGTTGTAGGTCGCCGGTTCAAACCCAGCCAGGCGCATTACTTTGTGTAACTTATTTCATCACCACTGCTCTCAAAACGGTGAAGGAAAACATCGTGAGGAAACCGGCATGTCCTAGAACCAAAAATTCGAAGACATGTGACATTCACCAATCCGCACTGGGCCCGCGTGGTGGATTACGGCCCATTCCCTCTTCTAAAGAGAGGAGGCCTGAGTCCCAGCAGTGGGAACATTAAAAGGCTGTTTATGCATATATTATTATGCTTTATAAAAGGCTTATCTTCATTCCTTTTTGACATGCTCACTCAAATATCTCACTCGTGGAACACACGCGCTATGAGTATTATTCAGTTCCCTTCAAAATTGTTGAGCTGAGTGGTGGTGTAAGCGTCATGTTCGTGAACGGAAGTTGTCAGTTGAGACTGGTCATCTCCTTTCGTCAGTTGAGGCTACCAGTGCCTTTTTTCAATTCTACATTTTGAATTATTATTTTTTTTTCTTTATTTACAATTTTATTGTTCTCACAAAATAGAGGCGACAAAAAATATATATAACCGAGATATTTTTAACATGGTTTAAAAGAGTGTCCATGCAGTTTTTTTGCACAATCTTTTCCAAAGAGAATTTGCAATTAGAATTTCTGACTGTCTTTTTGACAATTCAAAAGTGCCTGGTTAATGGTTTATTTGAAATAAATGCTTTGATTCGTGTTTCCTTATATCATCCGTTTCTTATCATTTCCTTTATGATTACTTCTTATTGTCTCAGAGCACCAGCTTCGTGAATTTGCTCCAACATGTGTTAGATATGTTTTGTCTTTCTGTTGATTTACAAGAATAAAACTTATTTAGTAATTTGGATGTTCCATAAACAATGACCCTCAATTTGTGATAAAAAAATGTATAATTCAGTTGTTTTTATTACGCATAATAAACTAGTGGACGTTGTTTTATATTGTCATATCATGAGATATACAAAAAATACTCAGAAGAAACTTATCCACTTACATTTTATGACTTGTACAGAATTTAAGTCGCAAACTACAACATTTTGTTTCCTTTACGAAAAAATATTTGCTCCGATCTCGTTTTGCGTGATTAATGATTTAACAAATTGGAATTGTCACAAAGATCTTAAGAAATGGAAGCTGTAGAGGTTTGTGGTTTCTTTTATTGTTAATATCTTCTGTCATGTTGACAATATTAGTTTAATGATCAACTAGTCAGCATTTTGTAGTTTGGCAGAAAGCCCTATTAGATGCTCAAAAAGTTCACACTACATAAATGTGTACATATAATACGTATTGGTTAAGGAGATGCAACTCGACATACATTTTCACTGTTTTACATACAACCGCTCTTACGCGATTATGACGTTATTACACATTTTTCATTAGATATTTTGGAAACAGAGTATCTTGTGGAAATTATCTAGGCTTCTATTAAAAACAATTTATAAATCCAGTAAAGACCTCTGAAAATATGCTATATTGCATGAACTTTGACACTTCATAATTTACTAAAAAAAAAAAAATAGTCATAAAAATATAACACTAAAGAAGCCTTGTTTTAATCAAGATTCCAAATGACAAAAATTGTTTTCAAAATATTTAAGGGTTTAAAAAAAACACGTATTTCCTGGAACAAGTTCGAGTAACTCACGGAATTACCGAACGCTAACAGAGTTTTCAAGCGTTACCTTTTTTTCGCGTTGCCTTTTCGTCAAACATCGCGTTGGATTGCGTTAGATGAAGTAACAAGCTTTTAAACCATGCTTCATGTTGACGATAGGCAAGTGAAAAAGGACCCTGTTAAGGGTCACTAACCACACGCTATATACGCTCATATTGTATTTTTTATGGTGTACATTAAAAAGTATATTTATCTATCAGTGAACGATAGAAACTCATTAACGCTGTAACTGCAGTCTCTGTTAATCAACGATAATAAGTAATTTCAGTAATGTATGCAATTTTATGACTGTAAAGTAGCTTGATGTATCATCCGCCTGAATCAAGATGTTATCTATGTTTCGCCTCTCTGATAAACATACGAGTAGTTACACCTTTTTGGTGAGAAATCACTAAATGGCTCTCATATATTTCCTCTCGGCCCACCCAAAGCGAGAGGAGGAGGAAGCGTCAATCTTTTACTGTTTAAAACACACCTGTGTTCCTTCAATTGCTTTTTGCGTTCCACGGCCGCGGTGATAATAATAATAATAAGGATTGGATCAAGGGCTTGATTCAGAAGGCAGTACTCCTGGACACGGCGCCGGTAACTTGGACCCTGTTCCCGATGCCGGTAGGCTACTATTTTTTATATTTTTAAATGTTTTTTTTTTCTAATAAGTTTTGTTTAAAAAAAATAAAAAAAAGTAATTCATATGTGTATTGAATAAATAAAAGAAATAACAATATATTTATTTATATATCTTTAAATGTTTTTTAAATTGTGTTTTAAGTAATATTTCAAAATGTATGAAATATGTTAAAATGACAAATAAGATAATAATAATAACCCCATCGCCGTATCTCTACGTTGACGTCGTGGTGGGGCTTGTGCGTTACAAAAAACCCTAGGTCTAAATCGGTAGCGTTTGCTTTCGCGTAACACGCCTAGGGTGAGGGCAGACAAAGAGAGATACAATTCGCAGGGCGGTTTAAATTTATAAATTCATAATAATAATATTCTGCAACTATCACCCAACGCCGTCTAGTCCCAAGCGAAGCAAAACTTGTGTTATGAGTACTAGACAACTGATAAACATACTTATATATTTTTAAATACATACATTTATAGATAAATTACACCCAGACACAGAACAAATGATCGTGCTCATCACACAAACATTTGTCATGGGTGGGAATCGAACCCACGACCTCTGGCAGAGCAGTCAGGGCCACTAACCACTAGACCAACAGGCCAGTCTAAATTCATTCAAACAACCCTGCAGTCCAACATAACAATATCTACCGCCGTCGAAAACCTCCACCTCCTCCACAACTTCACTCTTTTTCCCTAATAACACAGCTTACACTCCTTTATTAGTTCCAAACTGCCACAAGTCACTATCGATACCCCGACCGGGTATTATTTTAAGAGAGGCTTCGCAGTTTACAAGTGCAGTTACTGTAAAAGTTGGCCGGAAATGGGCGCGGAGATTTGTGCGTCCACCAGTTAAATGTTTTGCTACCGAAACTGTACCGTTTTCGGGTATTGTGGGGGCGTTATTTCGGGAAATTGCTGGCTATTTTTTGGTTAAAACAAGGGAAGTAGGGTGAGTGATGTTGGTGTAGTTTGGGGTAATATCGTTGGTTAGTGTAGGTTTTGTGACTCGTATAGAAAGTTTAATGAAAACTCTCGCTTTAATTTCAAAAGGTTTTTTTTAGGTGGGAAATCATCTAATGACATAGGCTCCCTTGGGCGGAGCGGGAGACCGTGTCAGACTTTTACTGACTAAAACCCACTCCTTTGTTCCGTCTTTGCATTGCGTTCCAGGGACCTGGGAATTAATTTTCACTTAACTCATGGCCCCAGTAGGCTTCGACCCTGCTGGGCCCCTACGATCCGCTGACATCTCCTTGAGGCGCGCGTGCACGGTCCGGACGGTTATCGGGCGACCGAACGGCGTGCTACCCATTGCTCGCCGTCCGCAAGCCTGCGCCTACGGTGGCTGGAAATTGGAATCGGGATCCCGGCTGCTGGGGCATGACGGCCGTTCCCCCGTGCGTGTTTAATTTCAAAAGGTGCTATGCTATGAAAACTAATAGGTATTTTGCGTAACACACAAGATACTTAGAAATATTATTAAAGAATTAAATTAATAAGATTCAGGACTATAAACATTTTATTTCAGTTAAAAAAAATATATATATTTTATTGATAAAGTACAGCTATAAAGTGGCATTCACTTGACTGGCCTGTTGGTCTAGTGGTTAGTGGCCCTGACTGCTATGATGGAGGTCGTGGATTCGATTCCCACCCAAGACAAATGTTTGTGTGATGAGCACGATCATTTGTTCTGTGTCTGGGTGTAATTTATCTATATTATGTATGTATTTAGAAATATATAAGTATGTTTATCAGTTGTCTAATACCCATAACACAAGCTCTGCTTAGCTTGGGACTAGACGGCGTTATGTGATAGTTGTGAAATGTAATGTAATTCACTGCCGGAATCTGCGTTTCGTGACAGCTACAACCAGAAGGTATTTTAGAAACGAGTGAATAAGTTACTTTTAGGCAAGCGTGCTCCAACGTCAACCACACCATTGCTTTCCGTCAGATGAGATAGTCAAACGCGAGCCTATCAACAGTAAGGCAGAAGTGGTTTGATCCTTCAAAGTAAAGATAAACTGTGTAAAGTATTTGATGTTTCGTTTGATTTACATTGATAGTTGGTAAAGAAATAAGAGTCGATCCTTATAGAGGCTGCTGTTTGTGTAGAATACCATTTTTTAGAACATTCCACAGTGTCTCAAGACGAAAGTCTATGACCAGTGCGTGTTGCCAGTGATGACATATGGCTCTGAAACATGGTCGCTTACAATGGGCCTCATCAGAAGGCTTAAAGTCACCCAAAGGGCAATGGAAAGGACTATGCTCGGAGTTTCCTTGCGTGATCGCATAAATAATGAAGATATCCGCAGGAGAACCAAGGTCGCCGACATAGCCCGAAGAATCGCCAAACTAAAGTGGCAGTGGGCAGATTGCTCATTGATAGCACATTGCTCGTAGAACGGATGGTCGATGGGGCCGAAAGGTTCTAGAGTGGCGACCGCGCACCGGAAAACGCAGCGTTGGAAGGCTCCCACAAGGTGGACCGACGACCTGGTGAGAGTCGCGGGAGTGCGGTGGATGCGAGAAGCACAGGATCGGTCGTTGTGGCGACGCTTGGGGAGGCCTATGTCCAACAGTGGACGTCTTTCGGCTGAAATGATGATGATGATGATGACCATTTTTTAGAGGAGGGAACTTTCCCCTCTCTAGGGTGGAACGAGAGGGCATGTCAGATTATTACTGACTAAAATTCAACTATCTCCTTCAGTTGCCTTTCAAACGTTCCCTCAGTCCTAGTAGACTACAGCCTAATTATAATCACATGACATACTCGCATTTTGATACGTATTTCTTGTTTTTTCAGTGTTCAAATCCCAGACATCGTTGTCGACTGACTCTGGCCTGTGCACCGAGCGAGGACTGCGGAGAACTCACATTGAGTTAATTAAACCTCCAGGGAAACGCATCGGACTTAAACTGGCAGGTATGTGCTTTAGTATGTAATTTACATGGTTTATAGTGATATTAAGAGCATTCATCCGTTAAAACCACGCAGAAGCCAAAATCAATGATTTCCGACGGAAATTATAACAATAATGTGCACTACAATACAATTAATTGTTTAGTATCACTGTAGAAAGACTAAAAATCTGAAAGACCTCGGCCGGTACAAAGCGCTGACGCGATTTTGCGTCTATTATATAGTGATATTAAATAATTAATTGTAGTGTAAACAAATAAGTTATTAAAAAAATTATTGTACCATGTCATAGATCGTAAATGCGTTCAATTAATAAGTCTAAAAAAAAAACAAAAATGCCTCTTATATTATCCTAAACTAACACGTTTAATATCTCCAAAAACGGCTAAAAATTACATTTTTCAGATTACTTTTCTTGAATGAAAACTTACAGTAATCGTGTTTTTTTTTGCGCCATGTACTAGTCAATGTTATCATTTTTTTTTAAGTAAAATGTTGTAAGTTTACCATACACGGTTTAACTACTATCTCGCATCTGCGTAGACCGTCGACCGCTAGTTTTAAAAACGGCTTGGATAAGAACTGTTCTAATGGGAAAACTATACGATCATTTGAAAATGTTTTTGGAACATACACTAGATAATGAAATTCCCAATAATATGACGTCAATATCTTATCTAGAAATTAAACACATTATTGTTATATTGTCCGTCGGAAATCATTGATTTTGGCTTCTGCGTAGTTTTAACGAATGAATGCTCATAACACTAGAAGGGCCGGGCATCATATTATACCTTCAAAGATCGCAGCAGTCAATTTGACGGGACTAGAGATTCAGTTAGAATACTCCTGAAATTATTGCGTATTTTGGTATAAAATTAAATAAAAATAATATCAATTTATTTTTTTACTCCTAATAAACAATTTTAGTACTTAAACTGAGTAAAAATTCAAAAAAATAGTAGTTTTTTAAATCTTTCATACATTTTCCACAAACAGCTTTTTAACAGATTATGCAGGTTTCACACTGTCTCAGGCAGCTTTTTTTGATTAATACCGTTCCAATACAGAGCGGTACTCAAAATAATACCATTTTTCCAGGTTTTCCTTGATAGACAGTAAGGGTTGTATGGGCTTCTGTTTTCAGTATAAACATTTCATATCTTGTAGTATGTATAGCTCTACAAATCGGTGGTACTTTCCGTCTTGCACGCCGCATTGTTCCAACAACATTATTCTTTTCAAAAATTAGATTTTTAGCTAAATTAGAGACTTGAAAAAATAGTCAGTAACCTTGTAACCTTTCGGCCCTTTTCGAAATAAGGTTGTACCAATTTCAAAACTACATATTCCGGTAGTGAAATATTGTTGAAATGGTAATGTATACAACCTAGACAATAACAACTTACTCAGAATTCAAAATAAATGAAACAAAAGTACCCTCATTATTTTTTAGAAAACTTTGTTTACTGTTTTTATCACTGCCGTCATATCATATTGACGGTGTGCGGTCTTAGTAGGTATTTCTAAAGAAATCTCATATATCAAATTATGATATAATAGTTTTTTACATAGATTTGGGCTAACGATAACAACACGACTTAGGAAAAGTCATAAAATATGAAAAGAAACAAAAACATAGTTTGTAAAATATTTAAGAATGAAATCGCCGTGCGGTCAAATTGACGGCCTTGGTCTTTCTAATTTTAAGTATTCTCTTCTTCTCGAATCGATGATTTGATGAGAAATGATCATATCAATGATGTAGGATTTCTATGATAATGAAAAGTCTAAAGAAAGTAGTAGGTTTGGCCTAGGATTGGCATATCATTAAAGTTAAACGTTTAAAACGATCTAGCCAGTTTAACTTGGCCATATCATGAAATGATCAATTTCTATGATCTTGCCACGACATACATTAATCCGTAGAACCGTTCGTAATAATAGTAGTAATAATTCTAAAGTGTTACGCCTTGTAGTTAAAAAAGTGAAAAGGTAGATCAAACATTGCTTTTTAAATAAAGCATTTCTTTGTATCGTGTACTCTCTCGATGAATAACAATAGACCATATAGTTAAAAAAGCATTTACTGAAATCTGAAATTCCTATTCTAGGAACTTAACAAGACACAATAAAATTATAAACATGATGCCTTTATGTCATAAATATTATGTTAATTAAAATGTTTTTGTTGCTTTAAATACGTTAAAACAACCCACGCAGCCTTCTAGGTAGAAATGGAAACTCTAATTGAGTAACAAGTAAAAAATTAAGCCAGTTTATATAAATAAAAATATCCTTTTTTGTGGGAATTATGGTAACAAGTACTATTTATTCTCTTCCACGTGTAGATCTAAAAATTTTCCTCAAATAATTCATATTAGAGATTTACTTTGAAACAAAAGTTCTAAAAATAAACAGTGCGTCATCATGTGACCTAAACATATATCTATCCTTATACATATATAATTATTCTGTACGTGTGTTTGTCATCTATTTCCTCCCAAAAGGTTTAACCGATATAGATGAAACTTTTTGTGTATATTTGAGTGGGTCCCTGGGCGGTATGAAAATAAAATTGGACCCTGTCGATGGTGCTGCAATTAAGTTCTCCATTTTTTTTTCTGCCAAAATGCCAGCTTTTGGATAGAAAAACGTCTGTCGTGACAGTCTACACTAATATTATAAAGAGGTAAAGTTTGTTCTTTTGTTTGTAGAAAGTAATCTCTGAAAGTACTGGTCCGATTGTTAAAATTCACCGATAGAAAGCTGCTTTATTCCTGAGTGACATAGACTATATTTTATGTACGTGGGTAAAGCCACGGGCAAAAGCTAATCTATATATAAAAAGGAGAACCCGACTGACTGACATATCAACGCACAGGTGAAACTGCTTGGAGTAGGAACGTGAAATTTTACATAAGGCTTCCTTTTGTGCTGTAGGTGAGCACTACGAGAGGATTTTCGGAAATTCACCCCTTAAAGGGATAAAAGAGGGGTCCAAAGTTTGTACGGAGAAACCTGCTTTTACGCGGGTGCAGCTGCTGGCAGAAGCTAGCGGGTTATGTAGATACAACTCCTTACTCACCCTCGGGGTATTTAGAGGTATGATGTAGAGGACGTGTGATGTTATGTAATGTTACTTAAGCACTGATGTTATGAATTTTAATTATATTTTCTTCTACCTTTCTACTCTTTTTATTCCACCTAAGCTGTTGCTAACAGAAATCTAATATAAATCCAGAATAAGCTTTACGTCACAGGTTCAACATCGTTAGTGGAAATGCTAAGCACCTCTGGCAAAGGATTTCTCATATAACGTATAATCTCTTTGCAGTCTTTGTAGTGTTACTAGAATAACTTAGTGACAAAGAAGTCTTATGCAAAAGATAAGATCTCTGAAGAGATTATATTTCGTCCATTTATCAATGAACAATTTATACATCCTCGGCTGATTATAATAATTCATTTATACAGATAACAATAATCCATAATTATCATTATGGATTATTGTTATTTGAATAACAATGATCCATATGTAACAGTTGAAACTTATAAACTATGTTAAAAAAATTAAAAAAAATATTAATAACGATTATAAAATCTAATTATTATTAGATCTAGTTTTTATAGTTTGTATGTACATAGCTCTGAAGTTAATATTCCTTATTTTTTTTTATTCATAATTGATTTTGATTATTATATGTACTTATAAGAGTTATGAAAACCGTTAAAAAAAATAATTAATACATCTAGGAATTAAATGAATAAAGAGCTAAAAAAAAATAATTATTATTTAAGGTTTAAGCTTTCAGTTAAATAATAAAAAAGATATATGATTACTAGCGTTCCTGGCAGACATTTTCCTGCCCGAAAGCGGTCATTAGGTAAAAAAAAACCCGATTGTAGCGCCATTTACTGGGTCCCATTATATTTCCAAACCATCCAAAGAAAATCATGTGTATACACAAATTTACATCAAAGCTATCGGTCCAGCCGTTTGGGTGGAGTTAGGTGTCAAACACATGTACAGAAAATTATAATGTAAAGATTTTATTGCATTTTGGAGAGTGTGCGCGGGAATTGCATGACTTGATTCCGCCATCTCATTTCTACCATCGGACAACCCGACGTACGGCGAGTATCCACCCTTACGTTGTTGAAACTTCAACGGTCCGGACTAAGCGTTTCGCTTCGTCGTTTATACCGCGTACATCGAAGGACTGGAACAATTTGCCTGCTGCGGTCTTCCCGTCCAACTATAATTTAGGTGCCTTCAAGGCTAGAGTGAATAGGCTCTTAATAAACTAGTGCGCCTCACCATCAATGATTGCATCACTGCTTACCATCAGGTGGGATCGCAGTCAAGCACTGGTTTATATCAATAAAAAAAAAAAAATTGTGTTAAACTGACGAAAAGGAAATCTTATTATAATCAAATCTTTCACAAAACTATACATTCAAATAATTAGGTTGGTAAAACCAATATTCGTTATTAGAAATTAGCGATAGAAATAGTATTGAAATCTATGTTTTAAATAGGTGTCCAATTAAACATGTAACATTTTTTTGTTAAAAATACATACACTAAATTAAAAAAAAACCGCTACACCCAGAGCGGGAGGAATCATCTGATGATTACCTCCCTACTTTTTTTATTTATTTTTAGGGTTCCGTACCTCAAAAGGAAAAACGGAACCCTTATAGGCTCACTTTGTGGTCCGTCTGTCTGTATGTCTATCTGTCTGTCAAGCCACTTTATCTCGATTTTTCTTATCGATGGGGGAGGATGATATTCCCATAATAGGTAGGTACTTGAGTATCAGGTGCTCAAGCAGTATCTACAGGTTTGGTGTGCGTATTCCCAGCGGAAAAGTGTCGAATTTCTGTCTGTCTGTCGACACTTTATCTCGATTTTTCTTGTCGATTGGGGGGAGGATATTTCCGTAATAGGTAGGTACTTGAGTATCAGGTGCTTAAGCAGTACCTACAGCTTTGGTGTGCGTATTCCCAGCGGAAAAGTGTCGAATTGAACTATCTAAAAGTAATCTAAATTATGACCCTAAAAAAATGTACCCAAAAGACTAGTGGCAGTGCCACATACATTTTCGGTTAAAATAACAGAAATGGAACCTTGTGTAATAAAAATGATTCCATATTCTATCACTCAATGGATTCCGAAGAATTTTTCTCTAATCTTTTCATCCAGTGGTTGGTTTCATTAATTCCTAGAAAAGGAAAATACTCTGAAGATTCATAGCGCTTTTGATCCTTTTATCTGGGAAGAGAAATATTATTTTCAGAGGGAATAAAGTTCGAGGGTGCGTAGTGTTCCACGTGCGCTTCAATGTCATGTGTCTGTAAAACCGTAGGGGCCCAGCAGGACTGAAGTCTACTAGTATCGTGGGTCGTCTTCTGAAAAGTTTACACGCCCACCCGCTCCGCCCTAGGGCGCGAGAAATTATTTAATAATTTCCCACCTTAAGAAAAGAGGGAATAAAGTTGTTTTGTGTTGCTCCTACTGTAACTTTTTATGGAGTACAATAAAGAGTATATCTATCTATCCAGCAAAAAAAATGGATACACACATAAACTGACTTCTTTTCCCAGCAAAATATAGAATGCAAGCTTTTGGGAAAATCATATAATGACAAATCGCGCTCTTGGGCGGAGCAAGAGATAGTGTCAGATTTTTACTGACTAAAAACCCACTCCTGTTCATTCTTTGCCTTCGTCCCAGGGCCCCGGGTTTCACATTCACTCTACCCGTGGCCCCAGTAGGCTTCGACACTGCTGGGCCCCTACGATTTGCTGACATCTCCCTGAGACGCGCGTGGAACAATATGCGCCGTCGACGACTTGGGCTTGGTCCGGACGGTTACTGGACGGTCGGACAGTGAGCTAACCATTGCTCGCTGTACGCAAGAGCTTTTTTTGTAGTTGGGAAATCAAATAACTTCTCCCGCTCTGGGTGGAGAAAGGAGTGTCAGACTTTAACTGAATAAAACCTATCTGTGTTCCTTCAGATGCCCTTTGCGTTTCAGTACCGAAGGGAATCTTTTGAACAATCGTAGCTCACTTGCTACGATCCTTAAGATGTGTCCAAACCTGGCAAATGCGCCTCGAATGCGCCGCTCGCGAAATAAAAAAAATACAAGTATAACGTATAGCAACGTAACGTAACAAGCAACAACGTACGTACGTACAACGTACGTACGTACAACGTACGTAGCAAGCGTAACGTGTAGTAGTACGTGTGTATAGTGTAGTATCTTTATGGTAAAGAAAAAACCGTGCGATCGGTTGAAGTTACTAATAAAATTGATTGAAGCATAAATTTAAAATTTCCCGTACGAATATTCTCAAAAGCTTAATTTCGGACGTGAATCAAAAGCAGTGAAAGAATTTCTCGCTTTTAATTCAAAAATTAACTCGGCAAGATAAATTGTGTTCCCACGTGCATAAATAGGGGAATTCCAGCTGTTTTTCACGCCTCTGACGTCATATATACGCACCGTATTGTCGTAATGTGCTGTGTCAGCCGATTAATGATACCCTGTATAACATACGGTGAAGCCGTATAAATATTTTTCGCACATTGTATTTGTAATGTAAGGAATGATTTATTTGATGTAATAAAAGTGGAAAAAATATGTCAACTGTCGATGAATTGTAATCTTGTTTTAATCGACTAAATTTTGTGTTTACAAAATAAATAAAAGACTGGAATTTTAAAATAAGTGTGATGTAAAGCCTGGTATCGCTTCACAAAGCCATCAGTCACAGAATTTAACATACAGACAGGCAATATAACTACTCTGCTGGACGGGTGTGATCACCTGGAACAGTGTGTGTGTGTGGTAGGTCTTCCCGTAAATACTAACTTAAAATAACAGTACTATTTTTATCCATTATCATCATCATCATTTCAGCCGAAAGATGGCCACTGTTGAACATACGCCTCCACCAAGTGCTATAACGACCGGTCCTGGGTGACTCACATCCATCGGATTCCCGCTACCCTCACTAGGTCATCGGTACACCTTGTAGAAGGCCTTCCAACGCTACAGCTTCCTCTACACTCCAGAACATTTCATCCCCATCGACCATCTGTTCTGCGAGCAATGTGCCCTGCCCACGGCCACTTAAGTTTGGCAATACTTCGGGCTATGTCGGTAACCTTGGTTCCCCTGCGAATATCTTCATTATTATCCTTCTGTCTTCTAAAATAACATTTTAGTTAGGCGAACTTAAAAAATTCAGATATCGAACCAAAGGAAATAAACCACCCTGCTATGTCTCATAGGTTCAGGTTTTGGTAAGCGTCAGGACCCCTGGACCACTAGCGATATTTGATGTTTAGAGAATACCAAAATTAACTACCTTTTTGCTACTATTTGGTACCTACCTTCAAATATTTGGTACCTCTATTGACAGCGAGAAAACGCCAGAAGAAAGTGGCCAGACATTCTGACGTCAGGATGTCTGGACCATTTTTTTTTTCATAGTTCTAGACAACACAGCTAATTTATCTTTTTGTAAATATTTACTACCTTTTTAGTACCTCACCATATATTTTTTTCAATTTTTTTTAGCATACTTAAAAAAAGTTAGATGTGAAATATTTTTTTCAAAATGGATATTTATTTTGCCACATATGCCATGAGATATCTGATGTTTAAAAAATACCAAAATACCTTTATGCTACTACTTGGTCCCTAACGTCAAATACTTAGTACCTCAATTAAAAAAATAACGCATCAAATATCTCATGCTGTCTACGTAGCTAATTACATATCCATCATGTTTTTTTTTTAATGCGTTATTTTTTATAGAACGACAAAAAAAAAATGAATCATAATTATGTGTACTAAAAAGGTAGCAAATACTTACAAAAAGATAAATTAGCTGTTTTGTCTCGATCATGAAAAAAAAATGGCCCAGACATACTGATGTCAGAATGTCTGACCACATTCTTCACGCGTTTTTTCGCTGTCAATAGAGGTACTACGTAAGTATTTGACGTTAGGTACCAAGTAGTAGCATAAAAGTAGTGTATTTTTTAAACATCATATATTTAATGTCATATCATATGGCAAATTAAATATCCATTAAAAAAAAATCACATCTAACTTTTTCCAAGTATGCTAAAAAAAGTTGAAAAAAAATTATGTTGAGGCACTAAAAAGGTAGTAAATATTTACAAAAAGACAAATTAGCTGTGTTGTCTCGAACCATGAAAAAAAAATGCTCCAGACAACCTGATGACACTTTCTTCATACGTTTTCTCGCTGTTAATTGAGGTACTAAGTATTTGATGTTAGGTACCAAGCAGTAGCATAAAGGTAGTGTATTTAGGTATTTTTCAAACATCAGATATCTCATGGCATATGTGGCAAAATAAATATCCATTTTGAAAAAAATATTTCACATCTAACTTTTTCCAAGTATGCTAAAAAAAGTTGAAAAAAAATTATGTTGAGGCACTAAAAAGGTAGTAAATATTTACAAAAAGACAAATTAGCTGTGTTGTCTCGAACCATGAAAAAAAAATGGTCCAGACAACCTGATGACACTTTCTTCATACGTTTTCTCGCTGTTAATTGAGGTACTAAGTATTTGATGTTAGGTACCAAGCAGTAGCATAAAGGTAGTGTATTTAGGTATTTTTCAAACATCAGATATCTCATGTCTTAATGTGGCAAATTAAATATCCAATTGGAAAAAAAAATACACGTAACATCTTTCAGGTATGCCAAAAAAAGCTGAAAAAAATATTTGTTGAGGTACTAAAAAGGTAGTAAATACTTTTCAAAAGATAAATTAGCTGTGTTGTCTCGAACCATGAAAATAAAAAAATGGTCCAGACAACCTGATGACACTTTCTTCATGCGTTTTCTCGCTGTTAATAGAGGTACTAAGTATTTGACGTTAGGGACCAAGTAGTAGCATAAAGGTATTTTGGTATTTTTTAAACATCAGATATCTCATGGCATATGTGGCAAAATAAATATCCATTTTGAAAAAAATATTTCACATCTAACTTTTTTCAAGTATGCTAAAAAAAATTGAAAAAAATATATGGTGAGGTACTAAAAAGGTAGTAAATATTTACAAAAAGATAAATTAGCTGTGTTGTCTAGCACTATGAAAAAAAAAAGCGAAAAAACGCGTGAAGAATGTGGTCAGACATTCTGACATCAGTATGTCTGGGCCATTTTTTTTTCATGATCGAGACAAAACAGCTAATTTATCTTTTTGTAAGTATTTGCTACCTTTTTAGTACACATAATTATAATTCAATTTTTTTTTGTCGTTCTATAAAAAAATAACGCATTAAAAAAAAACATGATGGATATGTAATTAGCTACATAGACAGCATGAGATATTTGATGTTTAGAAAATACTAACATTTACTACTTTTTGCTCAGTCAAAAAACGCGTAAAAATAACGGGAAGACATCCTGACATCGGTATGGCTACACATATTTTTTTTTCATAGGTCGAAATAATGCAGCTACTTAATTTATCTTTTTGTAAACATTTACTATCTTCTCAGCACCTCAATATATTATATATTTTTTTTTTTTGGCATACTATAAAAAATGTTACGCTGCGAGCTGTAATTTTTTTTCTAATAATGGATGATGGATGATGATGAATTTGCCATTTTGAATATATTTTTATTTTGGCTGGCTTGTTGGTCTAGTGGTTAGTGGCCCTGACTGCTATGCCGGAGGTCGTGGGTTCGATTTCCACCCAGGACAAATGTTTGTGTGATGAGCAACGATCATTTGTTCTGTGTCTGGGTGTAATTTATCTATAATATGTATGTATTTAGAAATATATAAGTATGTTTATCAGTTGTCTAGTACTCATAACACAAGATCTGCTTAACTTGAGACTAGACGGCGTTGTGCGATAGTTATGGAATATTATTATTATTATTAGCTGCTGCCATTCTGATCTTTCACAACTAAACAACTAAATGAAAAACTAAACTATAGTGATAACCAGTTTTGCGGAAGTGCGGAAAAATATTTGTGCGTACCGTTGAAGTTTCATTTTTAAAGCTATTGAATAGTAGCAAAAATTAATATATTTTGGTATTTTCTAAACATCATTTATATCTCATGCTGTCTATGTAGCTAATTAGATATCCATCATGTATTTTTTTTAATGCGTATCATTTTTCAGGTACGACAAAAAAGATCTGAATTATATGTTGAGGTACTTTAAAGACAGCAAATACTTACAAAAAGATAAATAAGCTGTGTTGTCTCGAACCACAAAAAAAAATGGTCCAGACATCCTGATGTCAGAATGTCTGACCACATTCTTCACGCGTTTTCTCACTGTCAATAGAGGTACTAAGTATTTGACGTTAGGTACCAAATAGTAGCATAAAGGTGGTGTATTTTGGTATTTTCTACACCTCATATATCTCAAGTCAACTATGGGAAATGAATATCCAATTTGAAAAAAAAAATACACGTAACATCTTTCAGGTATGCCAAAAAAGCTGAATTTTTTTTTTGCGGTACTAAAAAGGTACCTAGTAAATATTTTTCAAAAGATAAATTAGCTGTGTTGTCTCTAACCATGAAAAAAAAATGGTCCAGACAACCTGATGACACTTTTTTCATACGTTTTCTCGCTGTTAATTGAGATACTAAGTATTTGATGTTAGGTACCAAGCAGTAGCATAAAGGTAGTGTATTTAGGTATTTTTCAAACATCAGATATCTCATGTCATAATGTGGCAAATTAAATATCCAATTTGAAAAAAAAAATACAGGTAACATCTTTCAGGTATGCTAAAAAAAGCTGAAAAAAATATTTGTTGAGTTACTAAAAAGGTAGTAAATACTTTTCAAAAGATAAATTAGCTGTGTTGTCTCGAACCATGAAAATAAAAAAATGGTCCAGACAACCTGATGACACTTTCTTCATGCGTTTTCTCGCTGTTAATAGAGGTACTAAGTATTTGACGTTAGGGACCAAGTAGTAGCATAAAGGTAGTATATTTTGGTATTTTTTAAACATCAGATATCTCATGGCATGTGGCAAAATAAATATCCATTTTGAAAAAAAAAATTCACATCTAACTTTTTTCAAGTATGCTAAAAAATGTTGAAAAAAATATATGGTGAGGTACTAAAAAGGTAGTAAATATTTACAAAAAGATAAATTAGCTGTGTTGTCTAGAACTATGAAAAAAAAAATGGTCCAGACATCCTGACGTCAGAATGTCTGGCCACTTTCTTCTGGCGTTTTCTCGCTGTCAATAGAGGTACCAAATATTTGAAGGTAGGTACCAAATAGTAGCAAAAAGGTAGTTAATTTTGGTATTCTCTAAACATCAAATATCGCTAGTGGTCCAGGGGTCCTGACGCTTACAGGTTTTGGGTCTAAGAGTGCCCAGTCCAGGCTGCGACTAATCTGTTGATAACGGTCGTAATTATCAAATGACTTTCCCGCTCTTAATATAGCTTGCTCGTGCTTATTCTGTGCTCGTAGTGGCGTATCAGATAGAGCTACAGTAACTCTTTCAAACGTTTTCATCATCCTAGCAGGCATCGGTCCTGCTGGACCCTTTCAGTTTTGCTGACATCTCTTTGAGCTACCTAATTTAACCCTAAAGTGTTATTCAAACTAAGTACATTTATCTACGTTAACATAAGTATCTTATTTTTTTTCAGTAAACAACTCGTGTCAAACTATGTTTTCCACAAACAAAATAATAAAATTGAACTCTATGTTATATGATTAATACAATATTTACCAAAACAATAGATGATATAAATGTCTGACACATGTTACATATTGACAATCGATGTTCAATTCATGCCTTTTTTTAAATTTATTCTGTTTTATTTTATTTTATTTTTTCTTCATTTTGAATTTTGTTTTGGTTACATCGAAGGACTAGAACAATTTGCCTGCTGTGATCTTTCCATCTGATTATAATTTAGGTGTCTTCGAGGTTAGAATGAATAAGCTCTTATTAAACTAGTGCGCTTCACCATCATCGATTGCATTTCTGCTTACCAACAGGTGAGATTGCAGTCAAGCACTACTTTATATCGCTTAAAATATATACAAAAGTCTATTATGTCCATGGCATCACAGCGGGCCCTAACAGAATACCAGTGCTGCGTACTTTATTGTTTTTAAATATCGAAGCCTAAGCTGAGTTAGGCGCCTTTTTGGCCTCGCTCAGATTTTTTTGAATGGTGTTTTTAGTTTTAATAAGTTATGTGAGAGCAGTGGTGGCCGAGTGATAACGGCCCCGACTTACGAGTTGTAGGTTGCGGTTTCAAACCCAGTCAGGCGCATTACTTTGTGTAATTTATTTCATCATCACTGCTCTTATAACGTTGAAGGAAAACATCGCGACGAAACCGGCATGTCCTAGAACCAAAAATTCGAAGACATGTGACATCCACCAACCCGCACTGGGCCCGCGTGGTGGTTTTTTTTTTTTTTTAATTGATATAAACTAGTGCTTGACTGCGATTCCACCTGATGGTAAGTGGTAATGCAATCGTTGATGGTGAGGCGCACTAATTTATTGAGAGCCTATTCACTCTAGCCTTGAAGAGACCCAAATTATAATCGGACGGGAAAATCGCAGCAGGCAAATTATTCCAGTCCCTCGATGTACGCGGTATAAACGACGAGGCAAAACGCTTGGTCCGGACCGTAGAGGTTTCAACAACGTAAGGGTGGATACTCGCCGTTCGTCGGCTTGTCCGATGGTAGAAATGAGATGGTGGAATCAAGTCATGCAATTCCTGCGCACACTCTCCAAAATGAATTCTGTAAAACACCGAAAGGCTAGCTACCCTACGCCTGTGCTCAAGACTTTGTAGATTGGAATTAACCAGATCTGGATCACCAATTAGCCTCTTTGCACGCCTTTCCACCGAGTCCAAAGCTGCCAGGTGGCATTTTGCAGCACCAGCCCATATGTGGCTGCAGTACTCTACACACGAACGGACCTGTGCTTTGTATAACATTAAAAGCTGCCCTGGTGTGAAGTACCGCCGGACCTTTGCAAGTACGCCGAGTTTCCTAGCAGCTACCTTGGCTTTGGACTCAATGAACCGCCCAAAGTTAAGGTCTGAAAAAATTTCAACTCCCAAGAGCTGAAGGCGGTCGGTGTACTCCAGGGATACATTCTGAAAAACAGGAGCCAAGGTGAACGGGCTCCTTTTAGCGGTGAATAGACACGCTTGTGTTTTGGCGGCGTTGAATCCCACCAGATTGGCTTCACCCCACTTGGAGACTGCCTGAAGTGAGACATTCGCACGCTCTACCATAGCCTCTCTTTCGGACCGGATTAGCTCCTTACTAGCTCGAGCACCTGGCAGGTATCTCTCTACAACTGTGCTATCATCTGCATACCCATAGATACCGGGATTTGGTGGATTATGGCCCATACACTCTCCTAGAGAGGAGGCCTGAGTCCCAACAGTGGGAACATTATAAGGCCGACTATGCTATGTGAGGCACAAATACTCTTGTCTTTCTTTGAATTGTCTCACAATAACATTACCTTCTCATAAAAAAAAAATAGCCCAAACATATTACAAAGAAAAACTACCTTGCAACAAAAGCCGATTAAATATCTACCGTATACCGAAGAAGTACCTGAAGAAGTAAGAAACCATATTTTCTTGGGAAACCGTCTTAAGAAAACCTTTCCAAGTGTTACTAATAAGTTACAACTTGTTTAATGTTCTGAGAAACGCGATAAGTGTGCCGTTTACTTCATGTACTAAAGAACTCCATTATTGAACGGAAGCTTTCATGAAGACTAAAAAAATAAATAGCAGAAATAAACTATTGCCCGCATCATCAAGCTTGGATAGCAGATAAGTACAGCTATGGAGTGGAATTCCCTGCGGGAGTCTCTGTTTTCTGATAGCTGCAACCTAGGGGTCTTTAAGTCAAGAGTGAATAGATTACTTCTAGGCAAGCGTGCTCCATCGTCGGCCACATCATCACTTACATCAGGTGAGATAGTGGTTAAACGCGAACCTATCAATAATAAAAAAGTGATCAGTATTACATATACTTTTGTTGTCTCAGTGCTATAAATCAGTTAAGGAATACATCATGAGAAAACAGGTTACTAGAAACAAAAAATCAAAGAAAATTCAACTAACCTGCCGTGGATAACGGTGGATAACGGCCCACTCCACCTCACACACTCTGATTTCTAGCATGATGGACAGATTTTGTATGACCTTGACTCGCTTTCAACACCCTTACGAAAATAATGCCGTTTCTAACGCCTTATCTCTTATTGGCGAACTATGGCCCATATTCCAAGTCAGGTTGAAGTACCTGAACTAAACATAATGCAGTGTTATCCATGAAAACTAAAAAAAAACTCGGTTTGTGTCAATAAACAAGAAGTTACAACTGTCAATTTGATGAGTCAAGGTGGAGTCGAGATAAAGGACATTACTGGAAAAATAAAAGTGCTAGCTGAGCCAGCAAAGGTTTTTCTGCAATATTAGGAGGGTTAAATATAGCCTGTGACCTATTTTCAGACCTACCAAAATTACGCAAAAAAAAAAACATAAAAATCGGTTAAAATGGTCGACCGCATCGTCGCTTTCCATCAGGTGAGATCAAGCGCAAACCTATCAAGAATAAAAATAAAAAACCGTTTCAGAGGAGTTCCGTAACAAACAGTGTGATACGAAATTTTTATATTAGATGTCTAAAATTCTAAATTTTATTATTTCACATAGGCCTACACGGGCATTTGTAAAACATCAGCCCCCTTAGCCAGGTTACGATTGTTTCGTTTGCGTCGAACGCCTCGAGTAGGCCACGCCCCCGATTCCTTAGTTTTGACCACGTGACTGAGCGTTGAGATGACGTCAGAACAAAAGAATCGGAGGCGTGGCCTACTCGAGGCGTTCGACGCAAACGAAACGATTGTAACTTGGCTAGGGGGGCAGAAGTTTGTGCACAGTTCCAATTGGTCCTTTCTTATGGAGAAGAACCGACAAGAAACTCCATGGTATCACTTTTACAAACATGATTGTTTATCTATAATAAGAGCAGAACCATCTGTGTTGTTAATGAACATACTCGTAGTTCATTACAGGAAGTTCATAAAATTAATTAGTGATGTTAGCCCTAATCACCTGGTAAGCTCGGCTTAAACATAAAGCCAATCAGGTTGTGTGGGGAACATCCAATATAGCCCTTGACAGTATTCGTATTCACGCCCTCTCACTCAGGGGATATCATTGGATGATTTTCCGTCCGAAAAAAAAATATCGTAACAATGTAATCAACCTGCTATTATGTGTCCATTACTGGACAGGAACACAGACCTTCTTTCTGGAAAAAAAGCTGCATGGCTCTGTACGGGTTGGTGAATGTTTTTAATCATCGATATATATGTAATGAGCACTAGAACCGAACACTCACTTCAATCAACTTAGGTGTAGTATAATCCATACACCTGGAACATTACACTATGTTGAACGAAACGCGTAAGTGCCACGAAATTCATGGCGCTCAAGACATTTTGGTCACGAAAATAGTATCCTCTAAAAGCTATCTTAGCGCTGTACGTTTTAATCGATGGTTTATATAGTTCTGTTAAACGGCATAATGCCAATGTAGCGCCTCAGCGAACTTTTGTTTTAACTTTTCAGTATTTTGACAATTACTTTCCATGAACGTGCTTGTCTATCGCTAGAATATAAGTCGATGTTTTTAATGTTGTGGTTCTAAGTCATGCTGGCTGCTTCAGTATGTTTGCCTTCATCGTTAAAATATCCATACATCAGTTTGATAAACACAGAATAAAATTAGAAAAGCAGATACATCTACCAGCTATAAAACGTAACCACATCCTAAACACGTTACCCTAAAATGAAATACTCTCATAAAATAATGGACTTCCCAGGAGTAAATACTTATAGTCGACTATGGTTTGCCTCCCATAGGCACCGTGTGTTGTGCCACATAAATCCTACGGACCCTATAAATCTCATGACCGCTGAATTCTTTCGGCTACATGTTGGAATTAAAAGCATATTCCTGCGGTTTATCTCTTCAAGCGAATGGTTATTTTGTGAGAGATTACCTTTTTGCGCATATGTGAGGATGTGTGAAACTTTTATTGAGTTTGTAAGGGTTTGAGTGCTGTTATTTATGTTATTGACAGTATTCAAGAAGAAGGGAAAGGTAGGAGGGAAGTAGAATATTACACTGATATTATAAAGGCTGAAGTTTATGAATGTGTTCTCTGCACTTTCTAGTTTTTTCTTCATTAATATTTCATAAACAATCTTCTTTCATTATTCACACCTCAGAGCACTTCCTTTCATTATTGACATAATATTAGTATGTTTTAGTATTTATATTATATATTAAAGTTAGTATAATATAATTATATATTATGTAAGGTTTATATTGTGCACTGGATCCTACCCTCGAATGTGTTCTCTCTCTATAACTCAAAGGTTTGCTTGGAGAAAACTTATTGTTGAGTTAAGCTCGCCTTTGTACATAAACTGTATGTATCACCGTGTACTATGTATATTTTTGTGTAAAATAAATAATTAAGGATTCTTTTGTTTTTTAATTAGTATCCAGTCATGTATTGAAATCAAAACCGTTATTAATTTTGCCAACATTATGCGTAGGATTTTAAGTTACAGCTTTCCTTTATGAATATGCTAATAGCATAATTTTATATTATCAAAGGAAATTAATTTTAATGGAAACAAAATGATATTTTAAGGAAATTTGTATTATGATAGGATAATAACAGTATCAACAATTATTTCTAAATAAAGCTCGGTTACCTTCCTGTTATTTCACAAATCTTAATTAGTGGTGATGCAATTTGTATCCTCAATTTACATTTATACCTAGAAAAAACGGGCTATATATAAAAAAAAAACGAATTTAATAAACGTTCAAAAAATGATTACTCAAAATAGTCACAGCAAGTTCGCTGAAATTTACACGAGCAAGCTTCTTTCGCGAATCGGGGTTAATCCTGAACAAATTTACATATTTATTGGGTTCTCTGGGGACAGATGCGGTGCCTAATCGATAGGGACCAACTTTCGGGCCTTTGATTGCGATCGGGCATGATCGGGCGTCGTTCTAAATGTATTTAAAATGTTAATTTGGAGCTGTGACGATCGGTAAATTAATATTTGTCGTGTTATCTGCTGATCTACATGCCGATGGTGTTAATTTTATGCAGGGTTTTAGGTGCTAGATGTCTAATTGAATTCAGTTCGAACATTGTTCCTTTGTTTAGTAGTTTCAGTATCATTTCTTTCTTATTTAGTTTCGGATTGATTTTTAAGTTACTATGTAGTTTCTTGTCAGTCCTTTTCCACAGCAAACATCCAATTGAAACAATGTAATAGCTTCGGTCGTTTTATAAGTGCCCATGAAGGCCTATGTAAAATAAAACCATTTAGAATTTTTCGACTTTTTTGCATTTTTAGGGTTCCGTATCTCAAAAGGAAATAACGGAACCCTTATAGGATCACTTTGTTGTCTGTCCGTCTGTCTGTCTGCCTCTCTGTCTGTCTGTCTGTCTGTCAAGACCCTTATAGGATCACTTTGTGGTCCGTCCGTCTGTCTATCTGTCTGTCTTTCTGTTATGACCCTTTATCTCGGGAACGCGGAGACGTATCGAATTGAAATTAAAACCACATACTTAGGTCTGCGGTTCCTTGAAGCTGTGAAAAAATCAAACTTCTAAGTTAACGGAAAAAAAAGAAATGTCCGTTTATGTCGCAAAAAACGTATATTTCGATACTCAAAGGAACCAAAATTCTAGAGTACTTTCCGTTGACTCAGAATCCTGAAATTTTGCATAAAGCAAGGTCTTATAACACACGTATAGGAATAAATCTGAAAACAGAAAATTTGTGGTTATGTCACAATTTTTTTTTTTTTCTATTTGGAAAATACTTCAAGACTTCAATCGGTAATTGAACTCTTTACATAGGTAAGTCGCACTTTCCCAGTTTTTATATTTGAAATGTCGTTCTAGAGTTAGCGTATTCGATAGGTCCTAGAATTTTTATACAGATGCAAGTTCTGTATTTATAAATGGTTGGTACCTACTTGATTATATTTATTTATTAGCGGCTACTACAGTAAACCTAGGATGGTGAAGAGACAATATGGTAGGTGCATAAAATAGAAAATGTTATTTAGAGTAAAAGTATACATATATTTAGAATAAACATACATACCTATATATAGGGTGACTGGTAATTAGTGACCGATACTTAAACACGTGATTGTACTCATGGTTACAAACAACTTTACCAAAGAAACTTTTTTATATACTCACTAGTTTGTAGGTACATTCACTGATAAGGTACGTACACCTATGGGTTTACAAGTTGCGCGGGTGTTCTATCACTATTGTAGGTACGACAGCGTCACGCGGCTAACAGCTGAGCGGTCGCCAGTCGCAGGTGCACGCGCTTATTTAAACAGCTGTTTTATTATTGTGATAAAACTAATGAGAATATAAAAAAGCTTCTTTGAGAAAGTGGTTTGTAATCATGAGTACAATCATGTGTTTAAGTATCGGTCACTAATTACCAGTCACCCTATATAAGGTAAGGAAAAACAGTTTTTGAGACGATTCTGCTATTAGTGGAGAAAATAATCTCATGAGCTGTTCCAGGACGTTGTATGCCAAATTTCATTTAAATCTGATCACTAATTTGAGCGTGAAGAATATACACACTCACTCACCATTTTTCGCTTTTATATTATTATACATATATATTATAGACAGGTTTTATATTATATTATAGACAGCAGTGGTGGCCGAGTGGTAACGTCCCCGTCTTACGAGTTATAGGTTGCGGGTTCAAACCCAACCAGGCGCATTACTTCGTGTAATTTATTTCATCACCACTGCTCTCAAAACGGTGAAGGAAAACATCGTGAAGAAACCGGCATGTCCTAGAACAAAAATTCGAAGAAATGTGACATTCACCAACCCGCACTGGGCCCGCGTGATGGATTATGGCCCATTCCCTCTCCTAGAAAGGAGGCCTGAGTCCCAGCAGTGGGAACATTAAAAGGCTGATTATGCTATATTATTATAAAAAACACCGTTTTAATTTATTATTTCCCTAGTCTTCGAAACAAAACTCTCATAAATTTTTTCATTTACCTTTTTCCAGTTCGCAGGTAATGATAGAAAATTGCCTTTATTTTCTTCTAACAAATCGTATTATATTAACATTCCCTCTCAAAGAGCTAGACTTGTCAAAGAAAAACCTACTGATTTATCGTACCACATCTATGCTTGATATCAGGTAATTTTTCGACCTTAGTCGTTTAGTAAAGAATTGTTATTTTGTATGATTACTGTTCTGTGTATGAAGCTTATTCTTTTATGACATATTGAAAGGCATGAAGATCTCGTTTCTAGATTATTTACTGAATAGAGTTATATAAAATGAGATTTTCACAATACTATTCCTCTCTCTCTCTCTCTCTTCTTAGTTACAATTATGTTCCTAAAAGTCATGCTCATGCTTGTGAACGGGCGCCGTCAGTTGAGACTGATCATCTCTTAACTGCCAGTGGTTTATTTCAATTTATTTATTTTTTTCATTATTTATTCTAATTGTGCTCACAAAATAGAAGCGATAAGAAACATGTAACAGTAATAATCAACCTGCTATTATGTGTCTATTATTGGAACACAGACCAGCTTTTTGAAAAAGAGCCGCAAGGCTCTGTGCAGGTTGGTAAATGTCAATGAACTGAATGTCTTCGAAGTTTTGATTATAGGACATGCTGGTTGCCTCAGTATATAATCCTTCACCGTTAAAAAAATCTATAAGTCAGTTTAAAAAGAAAACCTATACAATGTGACTTGTAGGGGCCCAGCAGGGTCGAAGCGTGCTGGGGCCAAGGGTCTGCTTCTGAAAGGAAGACTCGGCCCTGGTATGAAAGGCAACAGGAGTGGGATTTTTGTCAGTAAAAGTCTGCAACACCCTCTCTCCGCCCAAGAGCGGGGGATGTCATTGGATGATTTTCCCACCGAAAAAAAAATACAACGTGACTAGTTATTTTTCACTAAAACCTTAAACAATGCGAACTTTTCAGTTATATATTATACCCATTACACATATACAAACCATGCCAAAAAAATTCACTCATCAACTTCAAAGACTCTTTTTAAGTATATTAAAGTGTACAATGGCGTGCATTTTCATAACACGCTCAGAAGCACGAGTTAATTTCGTCCGCTTGAGGATTTACGGCGTAATTACCACGTCAAACGGTGCCGTCGCTAAATCTGTACACAGCACTAACACTGCACTGTACTTTACGCACAAAAGACAATGGACGAAGGTTTGGTCAGAAAATAGGCATGAAGAATGGACTGAGTTTGAGCAATACCCTCACAAAATTGTCCATTATGTTAGTCCTGAATTTATTTTAGGGTTATGTTTTCTGAACACCTAGCGGTTTTCTGCAAAGCTAGATTTTTTCAAAGGTTAAATACCGGAAACCGGTATCACTACCGGTTTTGTACATTGACGTATCGAAATGCTACTTCTAATCTTTTAAAATACTAATGAAATATAATTTTGTAATAGTTACCTTAATTACATATTTAAAAATCAGACATGTAAAATAAGTAAAGTTTATTTACTTGTTGTGGAGCTTTAAAGCGTCTGACAGAAGTTTTGGTCCATGGAAAGTGTCTGACACTTATGATACTACTTTAGAATAATATTCTACAAAACGTATATAAAAATCAGCCATGAAAAAAAATGTTTCGTCTTGACGTGAATAAAGCTAATGGACCGGATGGTATACCAGCGATTGTTCTCAAGGCTTGTGCACCCGAGTTGTCTCCTGTATTGACACGTTTGTATCGCCTCTCATTTGGGACTGGTATAGTGCCCAAGTCCTGGAAGCTTGCCAACGTGCAACCCGTGCCCAAAAAGGGCAGTCGTACCGATCCTACCAACTATCGGCCGATTTCGATAACCTCCATACTCTGCAAGATTATGGAGAGTGTATTGAACTCGCGCCTCTTGGCATACCTGGAAGGTAACGATCTCCTCAGTGACCGACAGTACGGGTTTCGCCGCAATAGATCTACTGTGGACCTACTAGTTTATGCCACCCACTTGTGGGGCGAGACCCTCGAGAGGAATGGGGAAGCGATTGCTGTTTCCTTAGACGTCTCGAAGGCCTTCGACAGGGTATGGCACGCTAGTCTATTGAGTAAGCTTTCAGCGTACGGCATTTCCCCTGGTCTGATTAACTGGGTAAAAGACTTCCTGAGTGAACGTTCTCTCCGAGTTGTTATCGATGGATGCTCATCAGAGCCCATGACGACTAATTCCGGAGTTCCTCAGGGGTCTGTTCTCTCTGCAACTCTCTTCCTGCTGCATATCAACGATCTGCTGATGCCCGGTATCTATGGGTATGCAGATGATAGCTCAGTTGTAGAGAGATACCTGCCAGGTGCTCGAGCTAGTAAGGAGCTAATCCGGTCCGAAAGAGAGGCTATGGTAGAGCGTACGAATGTCTCACTTCAGGCAGTCTCCAAGTGGGGTGAAGCCAATCTGGTGGGATTCAACGCCGCCAAAACACAAGCGTGTCTATTCACCGCTAAAAGGAGCCCGTTCACTTTGGCTCCTGTTTATCAGAATGTATCCCTGGAGTACACTGACTGCCTTCAGCTCTTGGGAGTTGAAATTTCCTCAGACCTTAACTTTGGGCGGTTCATTGAGTCCAAAGCCAAGGTAGCTGCTAGGAAACTCGGCGTACTTGCAAAGGTCCGGCGGTACTTCACACCAGGACAGTTTCTAATGTTATACAAAGCTCAGGTACGTTCGTGTGTGGAGTACTGCAGCCACATATGGGCTGGTGCTGCAAAATGCCACCTGGCAGCTTTGGACTCGGTGGAAAGGCGTGCAAAGAGGCTAATTGGTGATCCAGGTGGCGCATATTTCTTCAACATAATGTACTTATAATTTGTTAGTTTTAAATTTGCGCCTTGTTCCGCCAAATAAAATGTTTTTCTTTCTTTCTTTCTTTCAGGTCTGGTTAATTCCAATCTACAAAGTCTTGAGCACAGGCGTAGGGTAGCCAGCTTTTCGGTGTTACAGGATGCATTTTGGAGAGTGTGCGCAGGAATTGCATGACTTGATTCCACCATCTCATTTCTACCATCGGACAAGCCGACGAACGGCGAGTATCCACCCTTACGTTGTTGAAACCTCTACGGTCCGGACCAAGCGTTTCGCCTCGTCGTTTATACCGCGTACATCGAGGGACTGGAATAATTTGCCTGCTGCGGTTTTCCCGTCCGATTATAATTTGGGTCTCTTCAAAGCTAGAGTGAATAGGCTCTTAATAAATTAGTGCGCCTCACCATCTACGATTGCATTACTACTTACCATCAGGTGGGATCGCAGTCAAGCACTAGTTTATATCAATTAAAAAAAAAAAAAAAAATTAAGTTAAGTAACTCGTTATTTTTAATTTCCTTTCTCACCTATTACCTGCTGAGGGGCCGAAAGGGGGAGCTCCACAAGTACACAGGTATTCAAAGCACATGAGACGCTACTGAGAACTAAAGGTTTCATCCATGTGAAAATAAGTTACGTCTGACAGCTCTGGGATCTTAGTACAATTCTCTCGATTTAGTGCAACAAGGCATTCTCTACCAGTCAACCTTTGGGTCAAAAGAGACACCACTGTGGTAGGTGTGCACAATAAATAAAAAACAGATAAATATCAAGTAAGATGTAGTGTGTGTGTGTGTGTTTTTGTCCCATTTGATTTCATAACGGCTTAGAGAAAGCTCAGTCCATTTTATATGTCTATGGGTTAGAACAAAAGGAGAATGCTTTATAGTGATAAGTGAAATGTGTGTGAGAGAGGGTACGGAAACTGCGGAACTTACTAACCGCGAATTATATTAGAGGGCACTTTTGCAAGGTTATGTTAAAGTTTTTATAAGTTAAGTATTGTATGTAGTTGACAATATAAAAGCTTGTTAGCTGGGTGCTGTTCTTATACATTCTGCCATATTGACGGATGCAAAGTGAAGAAAGTTATCAGAAATTTTGCGATATTCTGCAGTAACTTACTAAAGTCATAATATTCCATAACAAGACAAAAATAATTACTCAATAAGAATCGCCTACTCCTGTTTTATGAAATTGTACTCTCCTGAATATTTTAGTACAAGTTTATTAACTTTTTAACCACCAACTTTAATTCTTTAATTCTTTATTGTACACAAAAACATAACATAATATATGGAGATACAGACAGTTCATTTACAAAGGCGAGCTTAACTCAGCAATTAGTTTTCTTCCTGCAAACCCTTGAGTTATAGGGAGAGAACATATTTGAGGGTAGGATCCAGTGCATAATATAAACCTATATAACTAAGTCTAATATATAATTATATTATACATACTATATATACTAAAATTATGTCAATAATGAAAGGAAGTGCTCTTTAAGTACCTACGTGATACGTCGGATATACCTATCCGAAAAACACTCGCGTTTATTCGGCCAGGGGGTCCAAGGAAATGCTCCATCTCGTCAGCCCTTCCGTCACCTATGGGGATTGAAGAAGCTAAACGAGATGGAGTACCCAGTCGCAAACACACGGTCCTTGCGAATAGAACGGACCAATCCAAAGCAAGCGGTTAAAGGCTTAAATTATTAATCGTGTTTTACGTGTACCTATTATTACTGGAAGAAACTGTATTTTCAAAGATTCAAAGCATTTTATTTCAAATAAACCATTTTCAGGCACTTTTGAAATGTCAAGAAGTCAGTCAGAAAAAATGAAGCTAATTGCACATTCCAAAGCGTAGATCTCTATGGAGAAGAATGTGCAAGAAACTCCATGGACACTCTTTTCTTTCATGTTTTGCAATTACAAATATCTCTGTTACATGTTTCTTGTCGCTATCATGTGAGAACAATCTCAATAAAGTAAAAATAAAAACTAAATATAGATATTAAAATAGCAACTGGCAGCTAAGAGATGACCAGTCTCAACTGACACCCGTTCACATACATGACGCGAAAATTAGCACCACTCAGCTCAACCATTTTTAAAGGAACCGAATGATCCAACACACATGCCACCATCAGTGAGACATTTGAGTGAGCATGACAAACTCTCAACTGCCATGCTCATTTATGTCAAACAAGTCTAATAGTAACCTAAAAACCATAAAATAGCTCCATGGTACTCACATTTACAAACTTTGAAAAAAATGCTTCTACATTATAATACTTATATTTTAAAATTTCAAAAAAAAAACATCAAAAAATAATATTTTTTTATTTGATATAAACCAGTGCTTGACTGCGGTCCCACCTGGTGGTAAGCAGTGATACAATCATTGATGGTGAGGCGCACTAGTTTATTAAGAGCCTATTCACTCTAGCCTTGAAGGCACCTAAATTATAGTTGGACGGGAAGACCGCAGCAGGCAAATTTAGAAACTGATCAATTTGTACACCCCGGTGGTAGTGGAGCTGGACCAGCATTGAGCCAAGCATTTTTATCTTGAATATAATCCTCCAGTTCAACTGATACTACTGACCATCCACTACAATGTGGCAAGGTGTACCGCCCGCAGTGATATGTCTGGCAAGCAAAAGTGTTCACTTAAATTAGAAACGAGTTTACAATATCGCTCGACTTCCTTAGCTACGAATGCGATTTCCGCTCGATAATCTTTACTGAGCTTTCTTGTTATGAAAGTCTACTAAAATGTTCTAGTTAACAGTTGTAATTTAATTAGTAACATATGGAATTGAAGCAGACACGCACACACTACACACACACACTACACACACACACTACACACTACACACACACACACCACACACTACACACACACACACACTACACTACACATACACACACGCCACTGTTTTAATTAAAAAAGGTGACCTAGATGTGTTATTTCTTTTTTTTTTTATTGATAGGCAGACCAAGACGTAGATGGCGGGATGACTTAGATGATTTCCTTAGGAATTAGCATCGGCTCATTGCCGGAAATTATGGAAGGAATAGAGGGATCCTATTCCCAGCAGCGGGACAGCGTAGGCTAGATATGACAATTGACCTTGCGCTTAACCACTATCTCACCTGCCCCCCTAGCCAAGTTACGACCGTTTCGTTTCGATTCTTTTGCGTCGAACGCCTCGAGTAGGCCAAGCCTCTGATTCCTTTGTTCTGAAGTCATCTCAACACTCAGTTACGTGGTCAGAATCGGAGGCGTGGCCTACTCGAGCGTTTGACACAAGAGAATCGAAACGAAATGGTCGTAACTTGGCTAGGGGGGCTGATGGTAAGTGACGATGTGGTCGACGGTGGAGTACGCTTACCCAGAAGTAACCAATTGACTTTTGATTTGAAGAGTTTCAAGTTTTAGCTATCATTGATGGTAAATAGTGGTATATCTTTACTAATATTAAAAAGAGGAAAGAATAGTATTTTAATATTTATGTTTGTAGTGAATAAACTGACAACTACAGGACCGATTAAAAAAATAATTCACCAGTAGAATGCTTCTTTATTACTGCCCTAGGGTATGTATTTTCTAATTTCACTCAGTTTTCAGCATTTCAAATTTTTATTTAATTAATATTTACAAAAAAAAAATAACATTAAGCCAACAGTAACAAGGTTTCCCATACAACTACAGTGCCAAAAAATATACTAAAACTAAAATATTATTAAAGGTGCTTTAAAGGTATGTGGAACAGAGAGTAAAGTCCCGCAAACCTCCGTTAAAAAGGGAGGATCTTCCGGCCAGACGGGTGTTATGTCTGGTGGGCTACTGCCCGATAGATGATTTCGGGCTATCGTATATATTCAAATCGCGCGGAGAACTTTGATTGCGCGATGCAGGATTAGTTCTTATGTGACGCCATAGATGTCGCTACAGTGCAATTAATTGTGGTTCGGAATTGCAATGTTTGATAGTGGACCGCCCAATCTAGGTTAATTTAAACCTGTGTTTCAGGCCATCACTAAATATTTAGCTCTAAAATTTTAGAGCACAAATTTTTCGAGCAGTAGTATATAGCTATATAAAATGAAAGAATGCTTTCTAAACGAGCTTAAAAAAGGATGAAACCAAGATTTTGTTTCATAACGTTTAATTACTCAAACAAGTTACTCAGGACTCGTTTAAACAGGAAACAAGTCGTTAAACTTCTTATAACCAAAGAAAACCATAATTAACCGCAAAAACAGCTAGTGTTGTGCTCGGTTTATGTTTTGAGGAGAAAAGTTGAATTTCTCTGATATAAACTTCTACTGGCATAAATGTTGAACTGGTATGAAAAACATCGAAGTATTATATATTATATAAACATACTAGCTTATGCCAGCGGCTCGGGGGGCAAGGAGAGGTCAGCAACTGTAGGGGCACATCAGGGTCGAAGCCTACTGGGGCCAAGGGTCTAATTCTGAAAGGAAGACTCGGCCCTGGTACGAAAGGCAACAAAGGAACAGAAGTGGATTTTTAGTCAGTAAAAGTCTGACACTATCTCTCGCTCCACCCAAGAGCGGGGGATGTCACAAGATGATATTCCCACCGAAAAAAAAACTCGCGTTATAGTAGGTTTCTCCATACAAACTTCCAACCCCCGTTGTACCCCCTTTGGGGTAGAGTTTCGTAAAATCCGTTCTTAGCGGATGTTTACACCCTATAAGGAACTTACCTGCCAAATTTTAAGTGTGTAGGTGTTATAGTTTCTGAGAGTACGTGATTAATCAGTGAGTGGTATTTCGCTTTTATATGTAAAGATAAGTAAGAGTAAAAAAAAGTTTTTAGTAAGTACCTAAGTACCCTTAGTTTCGTAGCTGTATCACTATTTTTTTTTTTAGTAATTATAAGTCAAGCCACGTATTTTTTTATTGGTCACGTTATCAAACTTCTCATTTTATTACTAAGCTACGGGAAAATGAGATAGTCAATTCGTGTTTTATACAAGGCCAACGAAATATTCTTAGTCCAAGAGCGAGCGAAGCGAGCTCGGAATTGAATGACACTCGGACACGGACAGATTAGCCTTCTTGGTTATTTTTTTTATAACCACCCAAAAAGTGGCTTACATATAAGATAACTAGTGACTAAGATAGTATCATTCAGTCGCTTGTTAATTGTGTCTAACTCAGTAATGAAGATTTTTAGAAATGAATAATGCAATTAAATCACTGAATGCCCGGTGCGCGGATCCACGCGAGACACAATCGCTTTTTAATTGTGTCTCTAATTACGGCATCATCATCATCTTCCTGCCCTTGTCCCGTGTTATTTGGGGTCGGCGCAACACGTTTTTTTCTTCCATTCTGCCCTGTCACTCGTCATACTATCACTAACTTCCTTTTCTTTCATATCACTCTTCACACAATCCATCCATCTTTTCTTTGGTCTCCCTCTCGCTCTCCATCCATCCACATGTAAATTCATAACTCTTTTAGTAACATGCGTTTCATCTCTCCTCTTCACATGACCATACCAAGACAAACGATTCCCTTTCAACTTAATTACGGCATACGAAAGGTTAATAAAAAGAAGTCTGTTTAAGGGGCTCCCTAGCGGCGAGTATCCACCCTTACGTTGTTGAAACCTCTACGGTCCTGATCAAGCGTTTCGCCTCGTCGTTTATACCGCGTACATCGAGGGACTGGAACAATTTGCATGCTGCGGTCTTCCCGTCCGATTATAATTTAGGTGTCTTGAAGGCTAGAGTGAATAGGCAGTCAAGCACTAGTAAATATCAATGAAAAAAAAATATATATACGTTTTTCAACTTGATTACTTAGATAAAGTTTCTTTTTGGTACAAATAATTAAAAAATCAATCAAATAAAATATCTATAATTAGTCCAAAAAAGTTACGTAGCTACAATTGGTTCATTCAACAAGCTCTTTCTTTTTTCAAACCTATTACGAATACTACCAACTCAACCTATCGCTAACAATGCTGGACATCATTCAGTTTGACCTAAATAAATAGATGTCTATTTAAGGTCGTCGGTCCACCTAGCTAGAGAGAGGGGAGGGGGGTACCAGGTTACAAGAAGTGCAACATGGTACAGCGGACACGTGAGATTGCACTTTCTTTTACATTTCATTTTTCATTCGAGGACTCTTATGTTCTATTTAATTATCTATTTGCTACATTCGAGTACTTAATAGTATTATTGATATAATTCGCTGTGCGTTAACTTGATTTTTAGTAATAAATTGTTTGATCACTGTGTGTTCATATTAAGAATTATAGACTTATAGATTCTTAAATTAATATTAAATTATTGTCCTAATGTAGTAATTAATATCAAAATTATTTTGAATAAAATATCAGGTATTTAAGTTGGCAACAAAAGGCACAAAAAAACAGAAAAATGAGACAAAACATAAAAAGATCATAAATACATATTTTAATATGTATGTATATATTTATAGTTATGTAATGTGTTTTATTTATTATAGAGATAGATCAATTTGTTAGCAGTACACCGCAGACTACCCCCTGTATTATGTTAAGTTCTTACGATCCATCCTAAGGTTGTCTAGTAGATATCGCTGTTAGCGATAAGACCGCCATTGTACCCATAGATTTAAGTTTATGTATAAGTTGTGTTAATTACTTTTTTGGTGTACAATAAAGTTTATTCTATTCTATTCTATAAATATTCGTATTTAGTAATATCTCGTACATAATTGGATGAGACTGTCAACAAAAACGTTTAAAATAAACGCTTATGAGAGTTAAATAAATAGCATAACATTCAACCAAACTAACAGCAACATTAATGAACCAAGTTCATTCCTCCCTTGACAGGCAAAGTCAGGGCAAACATTTAGTTACATGTATAAAATCATAAATGTACGACGAGTACAGGGAACGAGGACAGATTTAAAGCGTCAATTAGTACCACAGCTACTAAGAGGAACTAAATTTGTACGTGTGGGGAAGTAAAAATACTCTCATGTGTATAAAGGAATAGAGAAGGGGAATTTGCTGGAAGTGGCTGGCTAGACGCGTAACGAGCTTGGTAACGACGAAGAGCTAAGTAACAAGCATCACAAGAGGTACTAGAGAAAGTGACGATTTTTTTTCACTTTCCGCACTTCTGATAAGGACCGAGCCCGATTTAAGAGAGGTCAGCAAAAGCGTATGGGGCCCAGCAGGATCGATGTCCGCAAAGGCCACGGTGTAAAATTCCTCAAGAAAAGGAAACCTGTGGTCTTAGAACGCAAAGAGCAACTTAAGGAGACAGGTGTGATTTTAGTTACTAAAAGTCGGCCCACGCTTTCTTACTCCACCCTATAGTGGGAAAAGTTATTGGATGAATTCACAAATAAAAAAAAAACAATATTTATTACTTTCAACACAGTAACAGGACTGATTTGACCAATTTTATTAACCCCTCAAACATTTTCAGGTTTGTTTCCAGGAAAAACGAAGATATGATATGATGACCAAAATTTTCGGCCGAATAAATTTCTTACGCCCGTGTGCACAATACGACAATTAAGCATTTTTCATGGTCATTCAATTTGTATAACGGTATGTATGAGTACCATCGGCTCTCGAGGGTAAACAGACCGTAAAATAATTTAGTTTCCAATATTCCGTGGAATTCAAATGTTCACTTAAATTTTACAAAAGGTTAGGATGAAACTGAGGATACAGAAAGACAGAAAAAGTATATTGTGGCTCATACAGGACCATAAACAAAAAAAAAAATCAGCCAACTGAAATAAAATAACAAAGTAAAAAAGTCCTGAGCGAGGCAAAAAAGAATATACATAATAATATAATAATTATAATTAATCAAGTAGGCCATACTTGATTAACTATAATTGGTGTGATGCAACGGACACGCATGAATATAACGTTAATAAAGAATACAGCACAGTCCAGGCCATATCCAAGTTTTCTAGTTCTCTGTAACATTTAACATAGCGCAGCTGTCGAGACATTTCCACTGGTTTTAAAATTTTCTGTTTTACCGACAGAAAAATACGAGCAAACACTAGTGTCGTAAAGTTGAGTATCCTGTTCTCGTTTACGACTCAAGTATTTTGCTGTTTAGCAAAATACTCAATGTGTTATTTCGCGTGCAATTACGAGAGGGATTCAATTACGGGTAGTGCAATATTAAATTTCGTTTGACAAGATTTGTCAGGTTTTTTTTATTGTTGCATTTTTAATACCTGATGGTGTAAAAAGTACTTTGCAGGAGACGGAATAAGGACAGCTCCTTATTCCGTCTCCTGCAAAGCACTTTTTTGGAAATATAATGAAAAAATAAGTGTTGATTTGGCAAAATACGAGTAGGTCTTATAAAATAAAAATTGCATTAAAAGGTATTTAATGCTAAATAAATATTTTTCTTTTCTTCTTTCCTTTCTTTTCTTTTTTTCTTTCTTTCTTTTATTTTCTTTTTTTTCCTCACTATCTTTAGACATTTTTAAAATGATTTTAAGAAAACTATACAAAAACAAACTACTTAGTAAACTCTAATTTCCTGTACCTACTTAAACTTTTACGATCAAAATATGTATTAAAGAGACTACTTTGTTAGAATTTATGCGTTGTTGTGTTGTTCAAACTCAGTTCGCTAATTAGGTACTTGCTATAAAATAATATTAATGGCTTCGACGCCCCCAGTGTAGGTACCTAACTACTTTTGATTTTCTAATAATAAAAGGTCCTCAACACGTCTTGTTACGACAAAATCATAGACCAGACGATTGCAAGTCAGCTTCCGAACAGGCTTGACCTTGCTAGTTTCAATCCGTGTAGACAGCAGTTGTAATCCATGACCTTCAACGCCCTTAGTTGGGAAGCGCGTTTTCCCAACCACAGTGACTGATTTGCGAACGTATTTTCGCGTGTATTAAATCCGTGTAGCCACAACACAAACCAAGCTCCAACCAAGGCGACCTTGGATGGAACGCTAGATTGCAACCGTCTGGTCCACCTATTTTTTTTTTTTCGGTGGGAAAATCATCTTATGACATCCCCCGCCCTTGGGCGGGGCGGGAGATAGTGTCAGACTTTTACTGACTAAAAACCCACTCCTGTTCCTTCGTTGCCTTTCGTACCAGGGCCGAGTCTTCCTTTCAGAATCAGACCCTTGGCCCCGGTAGGCTTCGACCCTGCTAGGCCCCTACAGTTACTGACATCTCCTTGAGGCGCGCGTAGAACAGCACGCGCCGTCGACGACTTGGGCTCGGTCCGGACGGTTACCGGACGGTCGGACGGCGAGCCACCCATTGCTCGCCGTCCGCAAGCCTGCGCCTACGATGGCCGGAAATCGGGATTGGAATCCCGGCGGCGATTGGGGCGTGAGGACCGTTGCCTTACGCGGTCGGCCGCCTCCTTTGCTAGCATTACTGCTTCGCAGAAGGAGGCAACTGCCTGCCACTCCTCCTCGCTCCGGACCATGGCCTGTACCAAGGCCCGGCGCGAGAGATCGCTGCCGCCGATCGCCCCCACGAGGACACGGCGTTGCTCTGCCCAAGCGGGGCACACCTCCATCTGGTCCACCTATAAGGTACCAAAGTAATGTAAGCACAGCGTAATCAGCTTTAAAATGTTCCCATTGCTGAAACTCAGACCTTCCCTCTATGAGAGAGAATGGGCCGTAATCCACCACGCGGGTTGGTGATGTCACATATTATTGTCTTTGAAATTTTGACTCATGGATATGCGGTTTCTTCACGATGTCTTTTTTTGCTTTTTGTGAATCAGAGTTATCTTCCAATTAACTCAAGTAAAACTTATCTGATGAAGACATCAATTGGTTTTCCAGTGTTGTGAGGACAAGCTCGTACATAGGTTAAATTGTTTAGAGATTTGGGTAGTAAAGATAAGTTTCAGAATACGACCTAACTGCTGGTCGTAAACTATTGTATTCCAGGCGTTTATGGCTATCCTATTACTGGTCGAAATTGCTCTGAAAGCAGTCTTTGTGCATTGCATAGTAACAGAAGCTATAGTTTTGGTCACTTTGTTAAGAGAAGAGAACTTTACACGTGAACTACAATTTGTGATAATTATCATCATCATCATTTCAGTTGAAAGACGTCTAATGTTACACATAGGCGTCCCCCAAATGTCGCCATAATGACCGGTTCTATGAATCTTGCGTGACCCCCACTAGATTATCATGAAAAACCTGAGATGCATATTTGAAAAGGCAAGCACAGAGAATAACATAAAAAACTTGGCAGCCTGGAGAATGGTATAAAAAAAGTGCTCTACGCTCAACAGTGGTCGAAGTTGGATAGCCTGGCCTGCAGGGCTAGAATGCAAAGGGCAATTAAAGGAACAAGAGTTGGTTTAATTCAGTAAGTCGGACACTCCCTCTCACACCACCTAGAGCGGCAGAATATATTTGATAATTGACCCAGAAATAAATCAAGTCTTGTAGCAAAATTTTCAGTAGGTACCAATACAGTGTAATCTTTTCAACCCTTACGCTTGGGAACAATCTAGGTTTTACTAAGCATGGGGTTGAGAAGAGACTTAAGAAGCTATGAGGTACCGACTGAGACAAAAATGCTTACCTACTAAATTCAAATTAAAACCATATCATAATGCTGCAGGCATGTTTCAAAGATCTCTCTTCCATGTTAATTTGTTTTACTTAACTATGTAAACAAAAGGAAAAGCTTTTCAAGAGAATCGCACCACAAGGCATTACTAAACCATCACAACACGAGGATGCTATTTGCATCTTCGAATCAAGTTGAATGTTATTGCTCATTGCTCATACTCCCCTAAAGGGAAAAGGGAGAAAAAAACCAACCACCTGGTCGTAAAACGGAGTAGCACACAAGTTTACGACCAATTTATTTAGTGATGTTTAGCAAAATGCTCTCTTTGTAAGCAATTGTGCTCGTTGTACACTGTTCTGTTTATAGTAGGTTTAAATATGAGGCTTGATGGAATTAGAACTACATGGAAATTGGAATTTGGAGTCTGTGGTTCCTGATAGCTACAACTTAGGGGTCTTTAAGTCAAGAGTGAATAGGCTACTTCTAGGCAAGCGTGCTCCATCGTCGACCACATCATCGCTTACCATCAGGTGAGACGGTGGTCAAACGCGAGCCTATCATTAATAAAAAAATAAATAAATTGGTTTCTAAGCTTAACAATAGGCTACTACTTAGTATTACATCTGTATCTATATACATATATAAAAGAAAGTCGTGTTAGTTACACTATTTATAACTCAAGAACGGCTGAACCAATTTGGCTAAAAATTAAGGTAGCTTAGAACCACGTTATCTATATCGAGTAGGGTAAAGTAGGGTAGAGTAGAGTAGGGTAGAGTAGGGTAGGGTAGGGTGGAGTTAGGTGGTGTAGAATATAGTAGGTAGTCAGTTGACGGGAGCGAAGCCGCGGGCAAAAGCTGGTCTGTATATAATTATATCGAGCAGTGGTGGCCGAGTGGTAACGGCCCCGACTTACCGAGTTGTAGGTCGCGGGTTCAAACCCAGCCAGGCGCATTACTTTGTGTATTTTATTTCATCACCACTGCTCTCAAAAAGGTGAAGGAAAACATCGTGAGGAAACCGGCATGTACTAGAACCGAAAATTCGAAGATATGTGACATCCACCAACCCGCACTGGGCCCGCGTGGTGGATAACGGCCCATTCCCTCTCCTAGAGAGGAGGCCTGAGTCCCACCAGTGGGAACATTATAAGGCTGATTATGCTACTATCTTATGCTATGCTATATAACTATAAAAGGCAAAGTCATGATTCGCTCACTGACTCATCAACGCTTAGCCTTCCCTTAGATCTAGAAAGCTGGAATAGAGCTGAGAGTTTTATTGTTCGTCTGCCTCAGCGAAGTTCACCGAGAGGGCTTTGTTGATACATTGGCTGCAAAAAAAATAATACTTTACGTCTATTATCTAATAAGAAACCAAATGACTGTATGCGTAATGCGCTGTATCAAAAATCTTATTTTCTTCTTCTAAATTTGACACTGGCTTAATTAACAAACCATACGAAGCTAAACAAAAAAATGTATGTTTTGAACAAATAATTACATAATTTTACATTTTATAAAGTAATAATATTCGCTACTCGGCTGTTAAGAACAATTACAGTACTTCCTGTGTGTTTCCTTAAACTTAACCAGACATAAGCTCTGCATCTTTGCGAGTGAGCGCCAAAGATAATACAAACTCCGGAGCAACACCGCACTGTGCTCCAGTTCGATTGGTCGAAAGTCTTTACAAGCCCCGTCTAAAACAGCACGCCTGCACACGCACCAAAGATTATGTCACATTACTCGTACAGTCACAGTAAAAATAGATTCACCACCTTAAAATCTGTTTATTTTTAATTTGTTCAGGATGAAGTCTACTTTATACTGCAATTACGATAAAACTTTTCTACTTCAACGATGACTCAGTAATGTCATAATGACAAGTACCGTAAACCGTAGTAAACTGTAGGGGCCCAGCGGCGCCGATGCCCACTAGCTAGGACCGCGGGGAATTTCTGAAAAGGAAACCCGTAGTCCTAGAACGCAAAGAACAACTGAAGGACACAGGTGTGGTTTTAGTCAGTAAAAGTCTGACACGCCCTCACGCTCAACCCAGAGCGGGAGAAGTTATTGGATGATTTCCACCCTTAAAAAAAACCAAAGATAATGTCACATTACACGTACAGTCACAGTAAAAATAGATTTATTTAAAGCTAGCGTTTGAATATCTCACCTGATGGTAAGGGATCATGTGGCCGACGATGGAACACTCTTGCCTAGAAGTAACCTATTTACTCCCGACTTAAAGACCCCTAGGTTACCTTCAGGTAGCTTGAAAAAATCTTAGTGTTCCGATTTGATGACGAAAATAAATTTGCAAACTGACGAAGCTATCAAGAACTCGACAGTACGTTTATTTACACACATAATGTACTTATGTTTTGGTCTTAAGAGGGACCTCTTTAGTTCAAAACAAACACACATACGCAAACAAAAACAAAAATAATCTGACACAAGACAGGCTGAAACATTTCGGTACTCGCCCGACGCAAGTAGGTCACTACAACTTGGGCGCTACAGATAACACAGATTAATGAGCGCAGGATATGAAGTCTGGCGCTGAAAACTACATTTTAGTTTAGATAGTGTGTTGAGGTGTTTTCTTGAGTACTTTACGGCATAACTTAAATATCATTAAAGTATTTCCATAAAGAATGTTATACAGGTGAAATTTGGTGTGTATATTTGTATCTTCTTCACGTTTGAATGGCTGAACAGTTTTGGACGAATCTCTGTAACTTTATAATATTGACATTTTTACTTATACTTGACATTTTTAATATATTTTTTACTTATTTTATTTTTAAATTAATCTTCTGAATTGACTATAAATTTTGACATGAAATGAAATTGATTATAAATATTGAAATTTTACTTGCTTGCATAATCATGTTTTGATACGCATTTATATTTTAATTTAATGGTATAGTATTTTTTTCTTAATAATTTGTATGTCAATTGGCAAAACATAGTGCACTACCTAATTTTTAAGATCTTTTATATAATCATCACCTATGTTTACAATGCGTTCCAAATAAGAATAGGATCGACGTCATGTTGTGACGTCACGTCATACTGTCAAATCGCAAGAAATTGGGCAAAATTGAAGAACTCAGAGATGAGCAAAATTGAAGAACTGGATTCTGATTAAACTATTTTCGTTCACAGTTCGTAAATAAATTAAATTTTAAAATTTTCTTGTTTTGCTCACCATAATAATTCTTCGACTTGACAGTATGTCGTGACGTCACTACCTGTCAATCGATCCTATTCTTATTTGGAACACATTGTACGAATAAATGATTCTGATTCTGATGAAAATGGTACACGGGTAGATTGAGTTCTGAAATAGCATATTGTATAATTTTTATAATTATCCCAAAATAACATACAGAGAGTATGATAATTTGGGATAATTTTCTACTATCACACGGGCGAAGCAGCCAGCAGCTAGTATTATAAAAGTGAAAGTTTGCATATTTTTTGTATGTATGTTTGTTATTTTTGCTGGAATGGCAAAACAGATTTCAATAAAACTTGGGTGGGTTAATACACGGGTGGGCCATGTCTTAGATAATAGGACATAGGATACTTTTCATGTTAGAAATTACCTACCATAGAACAATTTTCTATTTTTACGCAGGCGAAACCACTGACGGATGCTAATAATATAAAAGTCATGCCCTTTTTGGGACCTCAAAAATTAACTATATATTTTGCTAGCTTATTCTGTCATATTCTATGGCAAAAATCACCCTCGATTTCTTGTATTAAACCTTGCAAAATTTTAATTGTTGGGTACTAATTTGTCTGCTTGCAAAAAAAAATGTCGACAGTACAACTTCTGATACAAAAATTAGCAAAGAACGTACAAAAACATATTCATTAATTATCAGTTTCGTTACATAATGTTACAGCTATTACAGCATCTCTTCAACCTTTGTCGTTGCATATAGGTTCACCAGAAGATCAGATCACAAGGTGCCAGCGAGAAACACAAGTGGGTTTTAATCAATATAAAAATTTAACCCTCCCTATCGTTCCAACCAGAAAGGAAAAAGTTATTTGATGATCTTGCCACAAAAAAATATTACGAGCTTAATAAATCTCCTGATTATGACACAGATGTAAACCAAAGGTTTTGTTTTCGGTGGGAATATCATCTAATGACATCCCCCGCTCTTGGACGGAGCGGGAGATAGTATCAGACTTTTACTGACTAAAAACCCACTCCTGTTCCTTCGTTGCCTTTCGTACCAGGGCCGAACCTTCCTTTCAGAATCAGACCCTTGGTCCCAGTATAGGCTTCGATCCTGCTGAACCCCTACGGTTTGCTGACATCTCCTTGAGGTGCGCGTGCAACAGTACGCGCCGTCAACGACTTGGGCTCGGTCCGGACGGTGATATACACGTTCCTCGCCGTCCGCAAGCCCACGCCTATGGTAGCCGGAAATCGGGATCGGAATCCCGGCAGCGGTTGGGGCATGAGGACCGTTGCCTCACGCTTGCGGCCCCCTCCTTTAATTACCTCCTCTGCCATAATTATGGCGTGCCCAAAGTAAACCAAAGGTTAAAATTACACTCCATTATTTTTCAGGTTAAATGATGAGCAGTATTATTGACACTACATTTTAAAGTTAAGACAGTTCTAAAAGCCGATACGATTTCGGAAGGCACTAACATTCCTCGTGGCGTGACATTAATTCTTATAAAAGTTTCTACAGTTCTGAACTCTAATTGGAAAGTGTGAAGCATGGGCTTACCAGTTGTCAGTGTTAGTAGTTTTAGACACGTTAGCGCGACGCTATTAAATTGAATTCAGGCTGCGACACAAATTGCGAAGCGAGTGTCTGACACTTGTGTGCTGTCGGCCCTGAAAGTAGGTATTAAAAATACATGTGTTCTGTTTTCTGTGTAGTAAGTTTTATGTAATGTGAACCGTTTTGTGTCAAGAAGTCAGACAGACATTTTGGGATCTTACCGTTAGCAAATACAAAATACTTTTTAATCGGGTAGGTAGATACTCCTACATGTGTACTCCACTCATATTATTTTAATTATTATTATATCAAAAACTAACTATATCCCAAGCATTGCTATACAGCGTGGCAATGCCGCCAGTTGACAGCCTGCGATGAGGAGTTTTTTGTCGCCATATTTTAGTTTGTTTTTAGTTTAAGCTGTTGATCCCCGCATTAACGCCGGCGTTCACGCGCCATTGTCTTACTATTGTGTCTCTAATTACGCACTCAAAAGGTTAAGGTTTTTATTATTATTTTTTGATTTTACTGTAATTATAGTTAGCTTAGTATTTTTCAAATGTAAATAAATAAAACTACCGATATCCTGTTTCATAAACAGAAAAAAAAACTCATTTTTATTAAGTAAGTTAGAAACCTTTCAAATCTCGTGGAAGGGGAGACTGTCGAGTAAAAGAATAAAGAGGGCCATACTGAAAGTGTGTCGTCACTGCCATTAGGTTACATGACCAAAAAAGAGGTTACGAGATATTCCCACGACGCCCCACTCTTTAATTTTTTTTTAAATTGATTGCTGTTTCATTCAACAACCAATTTTTATGTTTTCACTAGACAGATGCTGTGAGATCAAAAATAAAGTTAGTTTTTTTGTTTTTTGTTGGTAGGGGGTAATCTCTGAAAGTAAAAGTCCGATTGCAGAAATTTTTTTCACCGATAGAAAGCTGCTTTATTCCTGAGTGACATAGGCTATATTTTATGTACGCGGGTGAAGCCGCGGGAAAAAGCTAGTGAAGTATAAAATTGAAAGTTCAATAAACGTTCTTTCAAGATAAATATGGAAAACTGATAAAGTTTATAACGAACGATAAAACTACGAAAAGTCTCAAATGCAGTTTTACGAGGAATCAACTTTGCAGACAGCAGTCGAAATGAATGCAAATAAATATCAGTCAATGTTTCTTGAGCAGTGGTGGCCGAGTGGTAACGGCCCCGACTTATGAGTCAAATCACGCCAGGAACATCACTTTGTGTAATATAACTTCATCACTACCGCTCTCAAAACGGTGAAAGAAAACATCATGAGAAAACTTGTGTCCTATGTATGTCCTAGAATCAAAAATTCGAAGACATATGACATCCACCAACCCGCACTGGGCCCGCGTGGTGGATTACGGCTCATTCCCTCTCCTAGAGAGGAGGCCTGAGTTCCAACAGTGGGAACATTATATGGCTGTTTATGCAAATATGCTAATGTTTCTTATTTCCATGAAATCGCGTTCTGAATTTGCTATAAAAGCAATGATAATTCTGCCAATGAGCCCGTTACTAAAACAAAAGACGGCTAACACTGCATGCACTAATTATTGTAAAAAGGTGAAATTGCTTTTTTTATTATTGATAGACCCTCGCTTGACAACTATTTCACCTGAAGATAAGCGGTGATTAAATTAATGTTTGAGTACGCTTGCTCAGTAGTAAGTTATTCACTCTTGACTTAAAAACCCCCAGGGTGGGAGCTATCGGGGAACACAGTCTGGCAAGGAGCTTAGCTGTACGTACTATAAATGTTTTTAGGAACACATTTATAGTACGTTATTTCCGTTGAGCTGTATATAGTACAGCAGAAGCGTCAATACTGAATACTCCATCGTACACAACTTTTGTGGAGCACAAACTTACACACGGATGACTCGGATTTGTTTAAGCAGGATAGGGAATCAGATTTTTATTTTTAAAACGATCTTTGTAAAAAACTATTTATTTTCGGATATGAGTGGGTTATTATTATTATCTTTACGTTAAGTAATTATGTGTTTTGGAAGAGTTTCTATTACGGCAATGGCAATCCACTTAATTAGGTTAAGTACATACCTGTGCGTCAATGCTTTGATAAAAATCGATTAAAAATTCTGATTTTCAAATGACTATTTTAATAAATGAAACTAAAAAGACAAATTATTTACGGACTTGAACCAGAAGCAAAGCACTTGCATAGCCATACCACAGGACACTACTGGCTTGACTACCATTATGGCAGTCAGTGCGCTGCTTCCCTACTATTTTGCGAAGTATTTGAAACTTACATTTATATCTTTTTGTTTTTGAGTTTACGACTGAAGGGGTGACCAGACGGTTGCAAACCAACGTCTCAACCAAGGTGACCTTGCTAGTTTCAATCCGTGTAGACAGCAGTTGTAATCCATGACCTTCGACGCCCTTGGTTGGGAAACGCATTTTCCAAACCACCGAACGTGTTGGCGCGTGGTTTCCATCCATGTAGCCACAACATAAACCAAACACATAAACCAAGGTCACCTTGGTTGGAACGCTAGTTTGCAACCGTCTGGTCACCCCTTTACACCAGTAACTGTAAGCCCAGCTCTTGCCTACATGTAAATATAAACCGCTACTATCAAAATTAAGTACATCAATATTAACTACACCTCCACTAATGCAAATCGAATCCTTGTCATCCATCGTGGCAATCCTATCCAACGACCAACTAATCTAAGTTAGAATTACTCCAGTATTCTAATGTCACCGTGACCGCACCCGATTATAATGATTAAATCCGGAATTAGAGACCCTACGTCTTCTGGACCTCTATAACGCGTGATTGGGGTACTTTTGCACCCCCAACTTTGTATAACATGTCGGGTGCGAAGTAATTTGTATGGCAATGAGATTAACATTGAGTAGGATAAGGCGATTTTAATTTTCATTTAGATATATTATGATTTTGGGCAAGCCTTCGTATGATGAAAGGGTTGGCCAACCCTTGCAGTGATTTATAGGGAAATTGGGGTAATTATTTTAGGGATAAAGTGGAACAAAGTGCCTTGGTAGATTAATATGAAACTATTTATCGGATTGGGATGAACAATGGGTTTCTCGGAAAACAAATAAGTGGGGATAACTGATAGTTCACATAGAACAGTGGTTTTCAAAGTATAGGTCGCGAACGCCTGGTTCATCATCATCATCATTTCACCTGAAAGACGTCCACTGTTGGACATAGGCCTCCCCCAAGCGTCGCCACTTTAGTTTGGCGATTCTTCGGGCTATGTTGGCGACCTTGGTTCTCCTGGCTAGTCGCGAGGAAATATGCTATGAGCCCTGAAAAATGTTCGAGCGATCGCTGATGCCATAATACCTATGAGTCCTTCTTCGCTTCAGTACTTCATAACAATGTGAGGTGAGATTTTCGGCTAAGTTTAATACTAAAACTAAATACCGAAATATATCGGACGTTTTTTTACGTCTCATTGCCATTAAAAGTAACTAAAAAAGATGTCAATGCTAAAATTATTATGACAAAAAATGCAGACAAATGCATCCTTCTTGTTAAAAACTGGGCAAGTGCCAGTCGGGCTCGCGCACTGAGGGTTCCGTGCAAACTTGTGAGGTAAATTGCTTACGATTTATGACATATTAAAAAAAAAAAACTACTTACTAGATCTCGTTCAAACTAACTTTCGGTGGAAGTTTGCATGGTAATGTACATCATATATTTTTTTTAGTTTTATCTCTTATTTTAGAAGTTACAGGGGGAGGACACACATTTTACCACTTTGGAAGTGTCTCTCGAGCAAACTATTCAGTTTAGAAAAAAATGATATTAAAAACCTCATATCATTTTTGAAGACCTATTTTTTTTTGAAAAAGAAAAATGAGATTCAGTCCTAAGTATGGGGAACCCCCAAAATTTATTGTTTTTTTTTTGTTAGTTGTGTATTTTTTGACAGATAGAGGTCATTGAGGTTCCAATTCTTATTTGAATTGCATTGTAACTGAATTTCTTTTTTCTTGTCTAAGCAATCCTTTATTCATTTCCACTTTCGTTCATGAGGAAGAAGAGGTAGAAAGGAAGAGGTGAGTCCCAAATTTGATACATTTTGTTTGGTGAGTCGCGATCCAGTCAACTTTGGGAACCATAGACCTAGAACATTACCTATTTTAAAACATTTTAACCAGCCTATGTTCCAACTGTTTACCTAGGGTCTTGTACTGGGGATTGCTTGATACCGCTGTCCTGGAACGCAAAGGGCAACTGAAACGAAATTGTGGGTTTTTAGTCAGTAAAAGTCTAACACTACCTAGAGCGGATAAAGTTATTTGATTTATTTTCCATCCTACCTCAAAAAAATAGAAAGAAAACAGAGGTATATCTCTGTGTATTAGAATGTATATCCGTCATCCACCGTGCGAGTCCAGTGTAGATTGGTGGGCGCTTTAATATTTTTTTTTCTTGCATACTCATTCGTGTTTTGAGAACCGTGATGGTAGGTAATGAAATAATTTACACAAAGTTTTTTTTTAAATTTGTTTATTTATTAGGGATATGCAATCACTAAAATTTGCAGCCTATGTCAACCCCACTATTTCTTTAAGCTAATGGGGAATATGTAAGCAATTTTTTATATTCTAAATTAAATCATAGAGCTAAATCTAATAAACAAATATGAAAGATTTTTTAAAATAACTTCATCAACAACTAAGTTAAAGCTGTTAATAAGAAAGAGAAGTCCGATATGGTCTATGACGTCAAAGTTCAAAACGCTTAAATTTGTTTTTATGATTTATACACCACTAATTTTTAATTAGTACAAATACTTAAAGGGCTTATTAGAATAGATCTTGTTATTATTTAAGTAAAGTCTCAATAAATAATATTCATAAACAGCAAAGTTATTAGCGTTTGTTTATATCCCGAAATGTCACTCAATTCATGGAAATATTGTACTAGACTAGAGAATAAAATGATGATCAAAATGGAAAAACATTGTGCGTAGTATTTTCTAGTATTAGTATTAGTATTAGTATTAGTATTAGTAGTATTAGTATTTTGTATGAATGATTAATTCTATAATGAATTTACAAATTATAACAAATTTTCGTGGTCCATTTTGGGATTTCGTTTTTTTTTTTACTTTTGACTACAAAAATAATGATCAGTAACGGGTACGTATAGAGCCCCACTTTTTTGTACTAATTAAAAAGTATGGGTGTATAATTGTTATATCTCGTTTCCTTTTCTACCAATTTTGATATTGTTTTTACATTTAGTTATCTATTTTTGTGTATTTACATATTAATATACTGGTTAGGTAACAAATATTTTTTCATTCATATTTCCTATTACAAACATTTCTTCTTAAATACAAAATGAAGTGCCTACTTAGGTTACAGTTTGTACGTAAGTTAGATAAACTGGCAAGTTCTGTATATATCGCAAAGGAGACAATTTTTTTTGTTTGGGGAATAGGCCCACCACAAATTGTGGCGTATAGCAATGAAATGCACGTTAGTTTATTCCTTATAATCTCTAGATTACATTGGTAATATTGGCAAAACTTTATGTAACTGGAGTACCGTGAAATACGACAGTCAAAACATGACTCTCATAATAACCTAAAATCTCACAAGAGCGATTGTCTAATGAGTGATTTAAGTTAAAATAGTGCACTGTTCAATATACAGTATAAAACAAAGTCACGTCTGTACTACGTGACAGACTTTGATGTGATTTACACGATTTGATAGACTTATTCATGAAAATGCGTAGATGTATTCATTTCGAAATAGCGCGGCTTTTGTCGGCCATTGACTGTAGATCTAAAATAATAAGGTGATGTGTTTTATGCTGGTTGTTTAAGGAGAAAAAAAAAACACATTATAGCATCACAAGTAAGTATTTATTACTGTTCATCATCATCATTTTCAAAGTCATCTCTTAAAAGCAGTATTTCATCTAAAAAAGATGCAGGTGGCTCAACCTCACCTTGATGCCGCGCCCAAGATAAAAACCACACTATACACATCACATATGCACAGCAGCCAACAGTGCGTCTGCCCACTAAACAATTACAACAGTATCCAGCAAGAGCAGTATTCAACATTCCGTTGAAATCGTGCTGCACAATTGATACAACGGCTTTGTGGATTATGCACTGTATCTACAGATGCCATTTTCATAAAATCTTTCGAATAAAAATACGAAAAGAACAGAAGAAACATGCAACTATCTAAAATCGGAAACAATAATAATGTTGTCTGTAGCGGTGGGGGTTTCAACGACGAACAGTTTTCAAAGACCGTTTTTTGTTCTGCAACGTAACAACCGTTTTCCATCCTGAGACCAAACAGTCTTCGTTGCATAAACCAGTCTTCGAATTGCTGTATGCGAATTGTTATCTTACTGTTAAGAAAATGAGGTCGAAAATCCATCGCTTCAACTATCACACTCGTCGCGTCGTCGTTTTTAAAACCAGTTATTGCAATGAAAAATGAATTTTATGTTTATAGTCATAAAGTTCATTTTTCATTGTAATAACTGGTTTTGAAACGACGACGCGACGAGTACAGAATTTATTACCGTCCTCAAACTAGTTGCGACAACGAACGTTTTCTGCAACTACTTCACTCAACGATAGTTTCGTCTTCAAACCAGTTGCGACGACGACCGTTTTCTGCAACCGTTTTTGTCGTCGCCAAAACGGTTACGTCTCGTCCGTCTAAAATTCGACAACGACCCACCACTAGTTGTCTGTCAGTGTCAAACTGATTGAAACTGGACCACAGAGCATCTGCAACGGGCTATTAATTACGTTTCGTTCCACGTTGATTTTTAAAGTACGTTACTTGATATTTGTGTTAACCGTTAATAACAGCATTAAAAACAAGTTCGCTGGACCAATTAATTATTATCTCTTGAAACGCATTTAAATCCGATGTCACCGCTGCGCACTATAGTAACATTTTTTTTTTCACGTTAAAATAAACTTGAAAACGCTCCTAAACAAGCATTTTTTGCCGTAACACTTTTTTACTATTATTTCATTATTCCGGTTAGATTTCTATATAATTTTTGGTCTGTTAATTATAATAAGATGATCGCTTTTTCCATGTGTAATATTATTAATAAACGTAACCGTTTAATAGTGGGCCCAAAAAAAATTGTCTCCTTTAATTCTACCTGTAACTTTACCTAATTGAATTTCCAGGCACGCTTAGGCTTTTAGATTGAATGCTGTACACAAAATCGTACACTTACAGTCAGCGAAACGTGTCGCGAATTAACTTTTTTTTTGAACCTAGTTTGTTCACTTGAAATGTCATCCAGATTTAAATTTAATTTCGCGTGTGTATGCTTACGTTGCGATGAAAATATTGTACTCCATATTGGGCTTTTTTAAGGTGCGAAATTCAAAATCATCTGCTCTAGGGCGGAGCGGGAAGGTATGTCAGACTTTTACTGACTATTACTACACCTATGTTCTTGCAGTTGCCCTTTCCATCACAGGCTCACGGGTAACCTTCTCTAATAAAATCGATACATTTCCCGCAAATAAAATACTTTTCTTTTTTTAGGGTTCCGTACCTCAAAAGGAGAAAACCCTTATAAAATCATTTTGTTGTCCGTCAGTCTCTCTGTCTGTCAAGACCCTTTATCTCAGGAACGCTGGAGGTATCGAGTTGAAATTAAAACCATTTATTCAGGTCTGCGGTCCCTTGAAGCTGTGAAAAAATCAAACTTTTGAATTTACAAAAAAAAAAAAGATACGGAATCAAAATTCATAGGGCATGTGACTACGAAGTGATGATTTTCCCAACCGAAAAAAAAAAAGCATCAGTGAACCTATCTGAGTACGATGACCTATTTTGGTACATCTATAGCTTACTTGCCAGCCCAATAAGAGAGAATCCTAAGAAAAGGATTAGGACCATTTACAAAATATATCTTCCCATTTAATTTAATAACTTGGAAACATAACAAAACACCTACACTTAATGCCGAAGACCGAAACTGAAATACAGAAAGCGGGGGTTGAGATCGGCTTACTATTATAAGCCGTTTCCAGCTTTCTAGGGAATAAGGATTTAGGGCTCATAATTTAGGGCAACGGTATTTTGTTTGGATGTTCTGTAAAATTTATAGACAAATAAGTTCTTGCTTATAATAACAAATTTTCAATTAAAATCATTTATTCGTAGCAAGCTTTTATAGCGCGTTATTTACCTATACAGTTATAGTTTTTTTGCCCTATGATGAGGTGTGACAGTTATAGTGATGTGAACTAACGAAATTTAATCGATTTTTTATTAATATCGAATCAGTTGGCGAAGAAAATGGAATCGGATTACCGATTTTAGATTTATAGATGTTAAATGTGAAAGTTAACAAAAAAATACTACTACTATAATAATACTCATCAAGACTATTACAAAAGCTCAAACACGATAGGGTTATCTTATTGCGCTTCGTACCTACTGAGTTCCTATAGCCATCTTCCAGCTCCATCATCAGACCCTGGTTACCATCGAGTAGCAAAGTACTAGTCAAGACGCATCAAATAAGTCCAAACTCGATGGGGTTGTGTCGTTTAACTACCAAGTTCCTATAACCATCTTCCGATTACAACACTAGCTTCTACCAGCGACTTCGCCTGCGCAAAAGTAGGACCCCCATTCCATATGGGGGTCCAAAGTTTGTATGGAGAAATATATAAATTCCCTTTAGGGAATGAATTTAAAGTGTAAAAATAAACTTTTTACAAAAAAAAATACAACCAACTTCAATGTAAAAGAAAACACTAAAAAAGTACAAAATAACTTTAATTTCGGAAGTCGGTGTTAAATAACGAAGATACAAAACTATTATGTAAACACTGACTTTCGAAATTAAAGTTATTTTGTACTTTTTTAGTGTTTTTTTTTTTACATTGAAGTCGATTGTATTTTTTTTTTTTGTAAAAAGTTTTTAAAAAAGGTAATTTTGTTTATCCAAAAATAATGTTTGATTAATTTAGGTTTAAAATGTTAACTATAATTGATAAATTCTTGAATAATCTTAATTGCTTTATCCACATAAAACACAAATATAACTTTGATTTCTAATATCTTCCACCATTACATAATTGACTTGTCTGAACAAGCTCCAACATATTCTCGATAAAAGTTTCTAACAACCAAGTAATCAACTTCATGCAAACAGCAATTAAAGGCCGTATAAACAACCAAACATTTACTTTGAAAGTAACTAAGAACCTTTTATTACATCAAGTGTTTAAAACATCTTGATTAAGGCCCGAATTGTAGTGAATTACACAATTCGTGTGAGGGATCTTCAGAGATATGTTTAGGGATGTGCGAATTTTCCATCAACGAATAGTTCGGCTGATCGAATCAATTTTGGTACTTTTTAGGGTTCCGTAGCCAAATGGCAAAAAACGGAACCCTTATAGATTCGTCATGTCTGTCTGTCTGTCTGTCTGTCTGTCTGTCTGTCTGTCTGTCCGTCTGTCCGTCCGTATGTCACAGCCACTTTTTTCCGAAACTATAAGAGCTATACTGTTGAAACTTTGTAAGTAGATGTATTCTGTGAACCGCATTAAGATTTTCATACAAAAATAGAAAAAAAGCAATAAATTTTGGGGGTCCCCATACTTAGAACTGAAACTCAAAATTTTTTTTTTCATCAAACCCATGCGTGTGGGGTATCTATGGATAGGTCTTCAAAAATGATACTGAGGTTTCTAATATCATTTTTTTCTAAACTGAATAGTTTGCGCGAGAGACACTTCCAAAGTGGTAAAATGTGTGTCCCCCCCCCTCTAACTTCTAAAATAAGAGAATGATAAAACTAAAAAAAATATATGATGTACATTACTATAAAAACTGCCAACGAAAATTGGTTTGAACGAGATCTGGTCAGTAGTTTTTTTTTAGTACGTCATAAATCGTAAACCGCATTTTACCTTTCAGAAACGTGGTCATACTTGCGCAAGCCAAATATGAACCTGATACAAAGATTATTATTATGTTACTTGCTGCTACGGAACCCTCCATGGGCGAGTCCGACTCGCACTTGGCCGGTTTTTTTAAATGATTTCTAATGCGTGTTACTTATAAAAAAATGTCTATGCTATTAAAAATAATAAATAAGCATTCCTAAAAAACGGGTAGATTAAAAAAAAAGTTAGCCACAATTGCGGCGATAAGTCCACTCTTTAAGGAGTGGTTAGAGACCTTTCTAGTCACTTCTTAAAGTCATGGTGGCCTTACTTTTTGCTTAATGCAGGTTCTCATTGGTCACAGTTATTTCGGGAAGAACCGTCCGGGTGTTACCATTGTGCGAATCGCTCAGAGATAAGGTGGAGCATACGTAGGAGGTCTGTCCTACTTGGGCGGTGGCAACCTTTCGCGTCCAGCCCTAATTCAGGTCATGGTATGAAGCAAGAGAGGATGGAAGGCAATCACCTCCTTCTGCAAAGCAGTACTTTGTCAATTTCTCATATTCGATTTTTTTGATTTACATCACAGATGGTATATCACTTTGACAAGAGTCATATAGCATACAACTATTCCGTTGTACATGAGCCAGTCAAAGCACATCTACTCCTTTTATCAAGCTGCTCAGGTTTACCTCATTTGAACTCCACAGCGTATAAAGTTCAGCCATAAATACCTATTGTGACGTCTTATGTGCTATCTTGATTTAGGAATAAAAGAAGCACTTAAAGCTTGCGTACGTGTTACGCTCGTGAATTGGATTCTTCCTGCTACATACAAAGAATGTGAAGTATTTAATCTTATTCAAGGATAATATAAAAGGATTTCGAGGTGTGATACTAAATCACGGCGCACGCCGATGTATCAGTCTGCTTTTAGTCGATCGTTTTCAAATCTGAATATTTTTAGGTATTCTCTAGGAAGTACTGGAAAATCACGATAGCAAAAATCATAGACAAAAAATCCTATGACGTCAAATAACCAAAGCAATCGAAACGTTACAATAACGATCATGATACGAACAATACACTTCTCATACAGACCAATATCAAAATAGCTGCCCCCGTCGACTGAATATCAACAACTGGGCTACGATCGGTAGTTGATGCAATCAACACCTCCCGTTCGTTCCCAGGCTGTATGTCGGTCTCGGCCAATTCAATTATTGCCGAGCATTGCCCATCACTATCGCTCGCCCACAAACACCCACACATCATTCTAAACAAACTAGTTTAACTGAAGCATTTATTTAATTAGTGAATTGCGTTCACCGAAACTTTTAGGGATAAACAGTCCTTTGTAAGTGGTGAAGATTTGACCAAGATAAGACATTGTTTAGATGCCATTAGATGAATCAAACTGATTACAATGATTGGTTTAATGCAACCGCAGTTTAGCCATGATTGATACAGAGAAATAATATTATAGAAACTTTCAATTATATGGTGACAGCATTGTGGAGGAGTACCTCGACGCCTAAGTGTATTTGATTTAGCATATTAGTTATATATAAACATACGTAGTTAGGTTAAATATTCATAAGTATATTCAAGGAGCAGTGGTAGCCTAGTGCCCTAGCCTTACGGCTCGATTTAATTATTTCATTACCAATGCTCTCAAAAAGAAAAAAAAATGGTGAGGAAACAAGCATGTCCCAAAACCAAAACTCAAGAGATGTGGCATCTACCAATCTGCATTAGACAAACGTGGTGGATTACGGCCCATTCCCTCTCCTAAAACGGAGACCTGAGTCCCAGCAGTGGATACATTATAAGGCTGGTTATGCTTATAATATATCCTTCGACTCTGACGAGTCCAAGGATATATTGATATACATATTTTGACATACATATATTGGATTATTGTTATTATTTTTATACTTTGATAATTATATATATTGGATATCCTTCCATCACTATTTTTATACATAGTTTCAATTTTATCACAGAATGTTCTTTAAAGAGGACTATAGAAGCTAATCGCTAGTTTTGACTGACCTGTTGGTCTAGTCGTTAGTGAGCCTGACTGCTATGCCGGAGGTCGTGGTTTCGATTCCCACCCAGGACAAATGTTTGTGCGATGAGCACGATCATTATTGTTCTGTGTCTGGGTGTAATTTATCTATAATATGTATACATTTATAAATATATAAGTATGTTTATCAGTTGTCTAGTACTCATAACACAAGCTCTGCTTAGCTTGGGACTAGACGGAGTTGCGTGATCGCGTCAGAAATGAAGATCTCAGCAAGAGAACCAAGGTTACAGATATAGCCCGAAGAATCGCCAAACTTAGGTTGCAGTGGGTAGGGCACATTGCTCGCAGAACAGATGGTCGATGGGGACGAAAGGTTCTGGAATGGCGAGGCGACCGCGTACCGGAAGACGCAACGTTGGAAGGCCTCATACAAGGTGGACCGATGACCTGGTGAGGGTCGCGGGAATCCGATCGATGCGAGACGCACAGGACCGGTCATTGTGGCGACATTTGGGGGAGGCCTATGTACAACAGTGAACGTCTTTCGGCTGAAATGATGATGATGATGATGAGACGGCGTTGTGTGATAGTTGTGGAATATATTATATTATTGCATATTATATTATATTTTGACCAGAAAAGGTCAAAATTAAAAAATGTATGAGTAGAAGAAACACTCATGGAATATGGGTGTAACTTTCACAATTCAAAACAAACAGTAACAAAACATCAAAAAGTAATTTTTCTTCGACCAATTTTTGTTTGTGCTCCATCTCGTTGAGCGGGTTGGACTCGTCTTGCTCAGATTAATATTAAACACCGCTTCCAAAAGGCCTTCTATATCCGAAACCAAATGAAAGTATCTTGGAACATTATTAATATCACACACGTTACTAAGACATGATAATCTAGTAGGCAGTCTTTCACGATATATTAAGTCAACCAAAGGAGTAGTAGTTACGTGTTCATATCATATACAAAGCCAAGATACTGCTCTGTGGACTTCAGCAATATTATAAGAGCTTAACAACGTATATCTATCATCCTTAGCAATATATTCCCGTAGCTCGTTGAGACTTGTGATATTGCCGTCGACTTGCTTACTCGGCGGTCCATTTACTTAATTTCCTGCACTCACTCTTTTTATATCAATTGTACTTTTTCTTTCTACTTGCAGAACTTCATACACGTCTTTTTTTCTCTCCAAGCTAGGATTTACATGTGCATCATGGGTGTTTACAAATATTTAAAGTCACACACACAAGATCTATACCCGTAACCACTATCTGTTGGCTATAATACCCCCCTAGTCAAGTTACAACCGTTTCGTTTCGATTCTCTTTTCGTTGATCGCCTCGAGTAGGCAACGCCTCCTATTCCTTTGTTCTGACCACGTGACTGAGCGTTGAGATGACATCATCATCATCATCATCATCATTTCAGCCGAAAGACGTCCACTGCTGGACATAGGCCTCCCCCAAGCGTCGCCACAGCGAACGGTCCTGTGCGTCTCGCATCCATCGGACTCCCGCAACCATTACCAAGTCATCGGTCCACCTTGTAGGAGGCCTTCCAACGCTACGTCTTCCGGTACGTGGTCGCCATTCCAGAACCTTTCGGCCCCAACGGCCATCTGTTCTGCGAGCAATGTGCCCTGCCCATGAGATGACATCAGAACAAGATAATCGGAGGCGTGGCCGACTCGAGGCGATGAACGAAAAGAGAATTGAAACGAAACGGTTGTAACTTGGGTAGTTATTGATCCGTGGGGGAATCAAACTCGTCACATGTAGCGCTGCAGACAATTTTTGACCCACTGAGCCTATAGAGCTGTCGTTTTACTTGTGTATATTTTATTAAAAAGCTTGCATTTCATTAAGTGTCTATTTCATTCCGTTTAAAGTTCTCGTCGATTTTTTTTTTGGGTGGTAAATAATTGAATTACTTTTCTCTGCTGAGCGGAAGAGATATATAATAACAAATATCAGTCTTTTAATATTCCCACTGCTGGGACTCAGGCTTAGGGAATGCGCCGTAATCCACCACGCGGGCCCAGTGCGGATTGATGAATGTCACATGTCTTCGAATTTTTGGTTCTAGAATATGCCGGTTTCCTCACGATGTTTTCTTTCACCGTTTTGAGAGCAGTGGTGATGAAATAAATTACACGAAGTAATGCGCCTGGCTAGGTTTAAACCCGCGACCTACAACTCGTAAGTCGGGGCCGTTACCACTCGGCCACCACTGCTCAATAACAAATATCCCATTTACGTAATAAAAATTATTCTATTTTCTAACACTTGAAGGATTTCCGAGAATATTTCGATAATTTGTTCATCCAGTAGCCGATCCCAATTCCTGGAGAAGAAAAATACTTTATAGATTCAGTGTGTTACTGATTTTTTTTTCTAAGAAAATAAATATAAATTTCAGAGAGGATAAAGTTGTATCCTGAAAAAAATATACACATAAACTTAGATACGCCTTTTTATGTGTCACTGATGGTGGCGCATGTGTTGGATCATTCGGTTCCCTTCAAAATGGTTGAGCTGAGTGGTGCTAATATTCGCGTCATGTCCGTGAACGGGTGCTGTCAGTTCAGACTGGCCATCTCTTAGCTGCCAGTTGCTATTTTAATATCTATATGTAGTTTTTATTTTTTCTTTATTTACATTGTTCTCTCGTGTCCATGGAGTTTCTTGCACATTCTTCTCCATAGAGATCTACGCTTTGAATGTGCAATTAGAAAGAAAGAAAGAAAGAAAGAAAACACGTTTATTTGGCACACAGGTACACACAATGGGATAACAATTATAAAGAAACTTAAATACTAAGTAACTTAAAAATATTAAATACTTAAACTAAACTTAAAAATACATCAACATTGTGTGTCATTAGCATCATTTTTTTTTCTGACTGACTTCTTGACATTTCAAAAGTGCCTGTAAACGGTTTATTTGAAATAAAATACTTTGAATCTTTTGAATCTTTCATGAAAATATGTATCACAGGAGGGAGTGTTAGACTTTAACTGACTAAAAGTCACTCATGTTCCTTCAGTTGCCCTTTGAATTCTAAAGCCGCGGGTACTCTTTTCAACAATTCCGTAACCTTCTTATTATAGTATTATACTAAAGTTACTTCCTTTCTACTAACAATGTTTTTAAACTTAGTTCGTAGAAAAAAAATCAGTAAAGAAAGTTATTCAATAAAGAAATCTTTGTAGGAAAATTTTGCTCAGCTACTGAGAATTTTACAGCATGTTTTTAAGAAAATATTCTAAGGTTTAAGAACAACTTTATTTCCCATAAAGAATTGCATACATAATTCACTTACTGAGAAAGAATATCTCAAACTAAAATTAATAATTAGAGTGCACAGATGTAAGTACGAGTACGTATGTAAAATAACAAAACAATATAGCCAGGAAAAACAACAACTTAGCATTCGTCAAATTTACCCACCATCTGTAATTTCAATTGTTATATTATATAACTAGCTTCTGCCCGCGGTTTCACACGCGTGAAAATAGGTTTCTCCATACAAACTTTGGACACCCGTTTCCTCCATTTAGGGGGTGAATTTTGGAAAATCCTCTCTTAGTGCTCGCCTACGTTATGAAAGGAAACCTTGTGCAAAATTTCACGCTCTTAGTCCCAGTAGTTTTGGCTGTGCGTTGATATGTCAGTCAGTCAGTTTCTCCTTTTATATATATATATATATATATATATAGATTACTAGCTGACCCAACAGACGTTATTTTGCCACATTTAATTATCAAAGAAAAATATGAGGGTTGGTATAGGAGGGTTACTAATAGACAACAATATAACCTTAGAATTAGACCTACTGAATAAAAACAAAGAATTTTATAAAAATCTGTCAAGCCGTTTTGCCGGAGTTCGATACCAAAAACTGTGGCACGAGATTTTCATCTATTAGACTGATTCAGCAAACGTCGTTCTACCATATAATTTGTTAAAAAAAATAGCCTACGACCAATTCCTAATGGGTAGCTCACCGTCCGGCAGTCCGGTAATCGACCGGACAAAGCCCCAGTCGTCGACAGTGCGTAGTGATCCACGCGCTCTTCAAAGAGATGTCAGGAAACTTTAGGGGTTTAGTAGGGCCGATGCCTGCTAGGACCACGGGGATTTTCTGAAAAGGAAACCCGTAGCCCTAGAATGCAAAGAGCAACTGAAGAACACAGGTGTGGTTTTACTCAGTAAAAGTTTGACACGCCCTCCCGCTCCACTTAGACTGGGAGAAGGTATTAGATGATTTTCCACCTTAAAAAAGACCTACCAAAATAAGCAAAAATTTCCTAAATATCGGTCAAGCCGTTTCGGAGGATTTCGTTAACAAACATGACATTTTTGTTTTATATATTAGACTAGCTTCTGCCAGCGGCTTCGCCCGCGTGAAAGTAAGTTTCTCCATACAAACTTTGAACCCCTGTTTCCTCCCCTTAAGGGATGAATTTTGGAAAATCCTCTCTTAGTGCTCGCCTACGTCATACAAGTAAATCTTATGCAAAATTTCAAGCTCCTAGTCTCAGTAGATTTGGATGTGCGTTGATATGTCAGTCAGTCAGTTTCTCTTTTTATATATATATAGATTATAGTCGCAAATCCAAGTCATATCCCTAAACAAGGCAATACTCATAATCAAGTAAATTTAGTCTGACTCTCAAGGACGGTTTAAATGATGCGTACAAAGATTTGTTTCCGAAGCATTTTAGCATGGCCTCCATGAATTTACATACATTTTTGCGTCGGACCAGCATAATCCACATGCTTGGTTTAAATAGATGAAAATCCGTATTTGGCCCGGAATATTGTATATAAGTGTTTTCGAGAAATGTGCGGAATTTATGGACCGTATAGGATGGGGAATTATTTAGTGCTCCCGTTCTTTTCCGCTTGTGATACGGAAAATTTCAGGAATTGTCGATTTGAATTAAATGAGAGGCGCGAATTCTGAACATTACAGATATTGGGAGTAATAGTTTTTCGACTTCTGGGAACTGCTGTAAAATGCGGTATTTTGGTGCATTGAACCTTTTTTAACTCAATTAGTACATATTTTTGTCAATTCAATAATGCTTTTAAAGGATCACAGTGATAATTGTCACCATTTCGCTATCACTGTGCAGCGTGTACGTGTAGACCTCACTTATATATGCTAGTATATTTCACGCAGCTGCATTGGGCTGTTCATTGATAGTGGGGTGGGCCTTCATAACTCATGTAACTTTAAAAATAAACTGTTGAGTTTCTTAAAATAAATAAATATGTCTCGATTTTTTTTGGCGAAAATGTACTTTGAGTACATGGTTTTACCCTTTACACTGCTTTCTCTAAAATATACTTCAGTATTTAGAAGTGTTTGAAAATGACCTGTATTTGTTTTCTAGCACAATTTATACAATATTTACATAAAATTAAATTAAACATTAAAAAAACTCCCCGACTTAAATCTACAAAAGTAAATATGTAAATGTATGTTATAATTTTAACATAAATATTATAAATGTAGTAATATTTTTATTCAAGCATCCTCGTGTCGTCAGGGGACCGCAAAGTAAATACTTGTACAACGGGTTCTATATTTTTTAAGTAACATTACATACTTGTAAATACTTTATATACTTATTTCTACTAGAAACCCTACGATCGACACTCGCTTAAACCTACAACATAGAAAAATATTAAATCTATTGAACGATTGAAGTTAGTTTAGAATCTCTAACCAATTTACTATATTTCTCTTTTCTATAATATGAAGAAGTATTATTTATTAACACGAGATAGTATTAGACTCTGAACACCAATTTGTACATACACAACAAGCACAACAAGTAATTGGAATAATGCACGCCCTTGTACATAACAAATAGAAACAATAAAATACCGATACTAAAACGGCTGAAATTAATTCAGTTGCCAGATTACTACTACTTTCAGGGTGTGTGTTATTATGTCACATGTTGTATAAAAAAACTATTTACAAAAAATATACAACCAACTTCAATGTAAAAAAAAAACACAAAAAGTGCATACTTAATAACTTTAATTTCGGAAGTCGGTGTTTCTATAATAGTTTTGTCTCTTTGTAATTTAACACCGACTTCCGAAATTAAAGTTATTTTGCACTTTTTTTTGTTTTATTTTTACGTTGAAGTCGGTTGTATTTTTTTTTTTGTAAATAGTTTTTTATATTTGAAAAAATGATCGTGCTCATCACACAAATATTTGCAGTCAGGGCCACTAACCACTAGACCAACAGACCAGTCACGAATCGATCAGATCTGTAGAATTTGCACACGTCTATTTTTAAGATCAACTACTAGCTTTTTCGCCCGCGTACATAAAATATAGCCTATGTCACTCTGGAATAAAGCAGCTTTCTACAGGTGAAAAAAAATTTGTAATCGGACCAGTATTTTCAGAGATAACCTCCTAAAAACAAAAAAAAAACTTTACCTTTCTAAAATATTATTATAGATGTAGATTATAATAAAAAGGAGCTGATTGTTGACTTTTAAACGGCTGAACAGATTTTCTTTCTCTCTAAGAACATTTTTGATCATGGCAGCTTTTCAAAAAATCCAAGATCAAAATTGGTAATCAAAACAATTCATCAATTTAGAAGCTTCAATGCAACAGACAGATACACAAGCATACACGTTGAACTTATAAAACTCCTCTTTTTTGGTAGCAAGCAAAAGTATGAGGCCAGTCACGTAAGCTTCAGGAATTTATAAATATTGGAACGGACCATCGAACGCGTCTCTCTCCGGAATGACAACCGTCGGCTAAGATTGCTCAAATCGAGAGCAATAATGTAGGGTCCAACAAATGTGATGTCTAAGGAACTGAAGGATATCCCTTATTTGTCACACGTAGAATTTATGACAGAAATCCTAATATATTTCTTAAATCATACTAGAATCATGATTTAGATACGTTTTTAAACCAATCTGATTGATAAGGTAATAATAGTTTAAAAATGAAATTACTTATCCTGGAAATACCGGCCTTATCTAGTTTTAAATAAAATAACGAAAACATTGAGGTGTAAAAGTGTTATTCGCAATCAATTTTGCAAAATAAATATCATTTTTTATAATTCGAAACTTGTATGATTAAGTAGTTTCTTACAAATACGATCAAAGTTAAAACAAATAAAAGTCGAATGTTATTGCTCACGTTACTCAAAGTCAGAATATTAATAATATATCCAGCACATTATACAAAGTCAAATAAATACACCGTCTTATGTTTGAGAAAGAAAACCGCGACGTGAATGATACAAAATTTGTTAATAGAATTTTGAAATTTCAAAACGGAAAAGAAAAAAATAAAGAAAAAACTTTTAAAATTGTACCGGCGAAGACTTCCGCTCTCTTGTCGACGAATTTTTTTGCTTGTTTGAAAAGTTTGATAACACAATATTATTTTGAAGATGGCAAAGATTTTGAGCATAACTTTAGAAAGCATTATGTGGTAAAAGTGATTACTGTAATCTTAAAACTTCTGTATATTCGGGTATTATTTACAATGCTTATACATTCAATCTATCTATTTATATAAAAGAAAGTCGTGTTAGTTACACTATTTATAACTCAAGAACGGCTGAACCGATTTGGCTCAAAGTTGGTGGGAAGGTAGCTTAGAACCAGGAGACGGACATAGGATACTTTTTTTTTTAGTAGGGTAGAGTAGGGTAGAGTAGGGTAGAGTAGGGTAGAGTAGGGCAGAGTAGGATATAGTAGTCAGTTGACGGGAGCGAAGCCGCGGGCAAAAGCTAGTTATATTATATAATTAAAGACTCGTTAGAACATTACCTGTCGCTGTGAGTATTGTTAGTCGTCATTTATATTTCTGTCCATAGTTTTCAATATGTATAATACTGGTATTGTAACACCAATGACAGCCCCATCTTGTCCAGGCAATTACTATCCATTCCAGGTTGCCTGGTTGGAGATCACGAAATACGATAAGGTCGCCCACTGTATGTATGTATTTAAGTTTCCTATTTGTATGTGTAATGGTGCAAATATGTAATAACGCAAATAAAGCATCTACAATAATTTATTCTTTATTGTACACCACTTAAAAATACAGCATAAACGTTCATAAAAACAAGTGTACAATCACCACCAACCAAATTGTTAAGATATTTAAAAAATCATGTTATCATGGATCGTACTATGATCACAATCACCAAAGCCAACATAATAATTAACAAAGTTCCTATTCTGTTTTACCAGATCAGTCCAGAATTCATTATCATTCTTTGGCTCACAAAGTACTTTATCATTGTTACAATTTCACCCAATTACGCAAATAGAATCAAAATTGATTGTATTATCGATAGCCAAGTGAAATTCATTTCTATTATACATTCTGTTTGATCAATATTCCGTACTGTTAAATTAGTCAAAACAATGCTAGCCGTATTTTCTGATATCTATCATTGATAATTGTACAGCTTTATTTAGATTAACATCAATTCATATTTCTATTGGTATAGTATAATTTTAAGATGTAGGTAACATCTATTGTATCTACAATACGGAGTTAAACTGTACAGTTGTAGTGGATAATGGCCTTTTTAGGTGGGAAATCTGGGTGGGTTTTGCTGCGCCGTCGACGATTCGGGCTGGGTCCAAATGGTTACCGGACGGCCGGACGGCGCGCTACCCATCGCTTGTCGTCCGTAAGCCCACGCGAATAAAGGCTTTATGACCTTTGCTAAACAAACCTTATGAAACACCAGATGTATATAAGCGCTTTTACGAATGTCGAGATATTTTCGATTAGGCGAAAAAGGTTTAAATGTTCTGTAGTTTTGTAACAAGAAATATTTAAACAGAGCTGTGTCTCAGATAAATAATAAAGGACACTAGCAGGTTACTAATCAAGGCCTCAATGCAAGATAACAAAAACTATTCCTTTACACATAGTTTCTAAAAACAAAACTAATCCACAAGCTTCTTACTAAAACCCTAATACTTTCCATACTTCAAGAACCACTGAAGCGTACACAATAAATTCCCAGCCATTTGTCGATATATACTCGTCGAATAACCAACCAGAAGATCCCAACGCAGTAAGATTAATCGACCGTGAGAAAAATGAAAGAGCGATGTTACCTTGCGAACGTGTCGCCATTTATTATGCGGATGTTCCATTATTACTCTATACATACAGACTAGAAGAATGATAAACAAAATGGCGGTCAAGGTCAGGAAAAATGTTTTAAGCTGAAAATGTTGGATGAATATCTTTTGGTGTTCAAACTGAGTAGTAATCACACAATTACTATATAGGAGATAGTGAATGTGTATGCTTGTATGTTTATTACACCTTCATACTCAATTTATTTATTTATTTTTTATTTTTTTATTTTAAACAGAACGGCCGAAGCCAATTACACCATTTAAACACGTACAGAAAAAATATAAAACAATAATTAAAATTAAATTTAAAAACAGACAAGTCAGAAGTCACGCAGGACTTTTAAGGGGACCTATTTAATAAACATTACACACAGTCATACATTCATCTCACAAAATTTCATACATTCTGATAGTATCGTCTTCCATTCTTCACCAAACGTATCAAAATCGGTGTTTTTGTCTAGGAGAGCATTAAGCGCAGAGAGCAGCACAGAACAACAGCTGCACAGATTTTGATGGATCTACGCAAGCACATAGAACTTTTTATCCTGAGATTAAGTTCACTTCGGATAATTTTATACTCCCTCGCGAGTGAAGCCGCTGACCAGCTAGTCATTCATAAATGTAGAACTAGATGGACCTCTTTTTTTTTATTCTTGATAGGTTCGCGCTTGACCGCTATCTCACCTGATGGAAAGCGACGATGCGGTCGACGATGGAGCGCGCTTACCTAGAAGTAACCTATTCATTCTTGACTTTTCAAACAGTCATCATGTGTGACTGCCCGTAACCCGTAGTCCTAGAACGCAGAGGGTAATTGAAGGACACAGGTGTGGTTTTAGTCAGTAAAAGTCTGACACGCCCTCCCGCCCCATCCAGAGCTCGAGAAGTCATAGGATGATTTCCCACCTTAAAAAAAGCTACTCATTCATGAATGTAGAACTAGATGGACCTCTTTTTTTTTCAAACAGTCATCATATATGACTAAATGTGGAACTACTTGGAACCATCCAAAGTTGGTTTTCAATTGATATCATTACGTCAATAAATGAAATACAACATAAAATCATTTTGGACAGTTTTGATGTCTGGTGCATTGTTAAAAGCTATTAATGGTTCACAAAATATTACCTATTGAATAGGTTGAGTTCTATTTTAGTAACCACAAACAAAATGTAGGTCCTAAATAAAGTTCCAGAATATTTATTTAGGCCAAATTTGCTTACCCAAACTATTTCGCAGAGAAGTCTATACAAGACCAAGACTGAATACTAAACGACTACAGACAAACTTGATAGAAACACACTAAACGCTACTGCAAAGATTCATCGTTTGCTACTTCAATATTAGTTTTCACTAATAAACGGCGACAGAAACTATCCACTATCGTAAATATACTAACTTTCGCGAATGTCATTGAAGTAATCGAGTTTGTTTGTGCTCACTGCTCGCGCTTTGCCTTATGAGGTGAGCAAAATTGCAATTGAGATCCGAAGTTTGTGGTACAAACTATGGGCGAAACTGTGTGCAATGTCTTATCTCGATTATTACTTATTACAAAGCAAGGGACTTATTGATCTTCGACTAATATTGTCTATCTTATCTTGTTCTTAGGATTGACATAAAATATATTCATAGTCAGTGTAGGTATAGCAGTCTATTCCTAGATCTCCATTCACCCGCTGTGTATCCAGATTCTTGGCAAATCTCGTCCAGTTGCTACTACCAGCCTGCAAAGATCGTTGCTCTACTTAGCTAGACGAATGACCACTTCATATTATTTTATCGGTTCGCAGTCTTTACTCAAGCTCGCGTTTACCCTGTTAGTTATCATATCAGTTCTACGACTAACACAGCTGGCCGTTTTTTGCATCAGTTCTCGTGTTCTGTCATCATCCAAAGCAGGTTCGTACGTGATGCAGGCTTACTATCTTTATTTATTACTAGCTGTTGCCTGCGACTTCGTCCGCAAATAACCATTATATTTCTAAAACAATTTGTTTTTGTGGATAAATCATAAGCCAAAACTTTACTTTTCTTATAAAACTTCTCTGTAAACCAAATTTCTAGTCCTACTTTCAGGAGCCGAAATGTACAGAGATTCAGAACTGGTGACGCGGGAGCGAGCGATATACAGCTATCCGTGTGAGAAGCAGCTGTCCTGAGATCAACACTTGCAACCTTTAGATTATTATTATTGCGAAGCATACGCTTACAGGGAACTGCACACGCTTGAATTAGAAGGGGTAATTGTGAGAGATTAGTGGTATTCGGGGTATAAACACTGTTTCCTCGACGCCACAACCCTTTAGAATTTCCACCTCAATAATATTTGAGAGATGACTTTGAGCTAGGCCCAGTTACATAGTTTAGGTGGAATTAAATTCCGTAGCAGCATGATCGGGACACCGACCTTCAGCTGGATAGTGTGCGCCGGGAGTCCACTTGCCGTTCCAATACAGAAACTCTACGGGATAATATATAGCGTCATCTTGCTCTACAACAGTATTTATATAGAAAAAAGTACAGTTTTTATTTTGTAGTATAGAAATACAACTTCGTTCGCATCAATTTGCGAGAGAACGCTTTCGTTAATTGCTGCAGCTTGATCATTTTTGGGTGTTGAAATGGCCCGTTCACACACCCAAGAATTCTCTTGTAGCGGTATTCGACCGACGTCCCCGTACACCAGACAAATTGGTTCTTCAATAGTGGGAACTACTTTGCTTAGAGTCTCTGGTAGGCGCACTTCAGAGCTCTCTTCTGGTAAGTTGCCTTCACCAAACTTTTAAAAGAACATCCAAGAATTCTTGAGTATATCCGCCCAACTGAGCTCGCATGTTAATGGTCAAGCGCAGTCTGTAAACTCGTGACCATAGATTCAATCGTTTCAACGAAGCATTCACCTCGTCAACCCTAATTTCACGCGACACCACAGGCAAAGTTTGCCGAAAATCGCAGCTAAACAAAACAGTGACACCTCCCATCACATCTTGATTCCTGCGTATGCCCTGCAGGGTTCTGTTTACAGCCTTCACTACTTTTCTATTCGCCATAGTATATTCATCCCATACGATTAAAGAGCAATCCTTGAGTACCCAACCTTTGTCACAGTTGCGTGATAGCCCACACACTGGCATTTCGTTGCTCTCTAAATCGATGGGAATGTTAAACATTACGTGCGCTGTTTTGCCCCGTGGAAGCAGTGTGGCAGTAATTCCAGAAGAGGCAGTCACAATCACTATTTTGCCTTGTCACCTTATTTCTGCAAGGATGCCAGTGGCAATGAATGTTTTTCCTGTTCCACCTGGAGCATTAATGCAAAATATTTTACCCTGGCTGAGCCTAACGCGACGATGTTAAAAATGCAGGGAAATTTTGTTCTGAGGTGAGTCGTGATCATTGACGATATCACCCCGATTTCCTCGACCTTGATATGCCAATGATTGCGGAGCCGGTAATCCATATTCGACCAGTCCAGTGGATTGCCACCGATGGAAATGACCACGTCTTGAAGTGAACCTAGACAACTATTCGAAACGCGTTCGTTGTTCTGTTCAATGTCAGCCTCAGTAGTACACCTTAAAGCACGTAAAAAGTCTTCGGACAGATGATGGCGATAATTTACCCGCAACCGACCTTTTTTTTTTCATTGGGATAATCATCCAATGACATTCCCCGCTCTTGGGTGGAGCGTGAGATAGTGTCAGACTTTTACTGATTAAAAACCCACTCCTGTTCCTTTCCATGGCCCTTTATGTCGCACCGATATGGGCGCCGGCGCTGCGGAAGCAGCCGGCGGCCCGGCTGAACGCATGCCAGAGGGTCATGGCCATACGGATGGTGCAAGGATACCGGACGATTTCCCGCGAAGCGGCGAGCCTCCTTGCTGGACAGCCACCATGGGATCTGGTAGCAACAGGCCTTGCTCACATGCACGATCTGCGCATGGAGATGCAACGCCGGGGCGAAACTCCGCTGCCGCGACATGTCGCAGCATGGCGGACAGAGCTCCGGCGGGTTCTCATGGAGAAATGGCGACAGCGACTGTCGCGACCCAGTGCTGGGCACGCCACAATTATGGCGGTAAGTCCCTTCTTTGAGGCGTGGTTGGAAAGACCTCACGGCGTCCTCACCTTCCGCATGACGCAGGTTCTCACCGAACACGGGAAGTTCGGGAAGTTCCTGCACCGGATTCGTGCGGAAGCGATGCCCGGGTGTCGCCACTGTGTGGACCGCCCGGAGGACACGGTGGAGCACACGGTGGAAGTGTGCCCCGCTTGGGAAGAGCAACGCCGTGTCCTCGTGGGGGCGATCGGCGGCGGCGATCTCTCGCGCCGGGCCTTGGTACAGGTCATGGTCCGGAGCGAGGAGGAGTGGCAGGCGGTCGCCTCCTTCTGCGAAGCAGTAATGCTAGCAAAGGAGGCGGCCGATCGCGTGAGGCAACGGCAACGGGGCCCAGCAGGGTCGAAGCCTACTGGGGCCATGGGTAGTGTGAAAACGAAACCGTGGCCCTGGGACGAAGGCAACGAAGGAACAGGAGTGGGTTTTTAATCAGTAAAAGTTTGACACTATCTCCCGCCCCGCCCAAGAGCGGGATTTGTCATAAGATGATTTTCCCTCCTATAAAAAAAAAACTCCTGTTCCTTCTTTGCCTTCGTTCCAGGGCCTCGGGGTTCTCTTTCGCATCACATGGCCCCAGTAGGCTTCGACCCTGCTGGGCCCCTACGGTTTTGCTGACATCTCCTTGAGGCGCGCGTGGAACACTACGCGCCGTCGGCAACTTGGGCTCGGTCCGGACGGTAACTGGACGGTCGGATGGCGAGCTACCCATTGCTCGCCGTCCGCAAGCCAGCGCCTACGGTGGCTGAAAATCGGGATCAGGACGGCGGCGGGGCGTGAAGGCCGTTCTCTCGCACGTGCGGCCGCCCCCTTTGCTAGCATTACTGCTTTGCAGAAGGAGGCGACCGCCTGCCACTCCTCCTCGCTCTAGACCATACCTTGTACCAAGGCCCGGCGCGAGAGATCACTGACACCGGTCGCCCCCACGGGGACACGGCAGAGCTCTGCCCGGGCGGGGCACACCTCTACCGTATGCTCCAACGTGTCCTCCGGGCGGTCCACACAATGGTGGAACCCAGGCGTTTCTTCCGCACGAATCCGGTGCAGGAAGCTCCCAAACTTACCATGTCCGGTGAGGACCTGCGTCATGTGGAAGGTAAGGACGCCATGTGGTCTTTCCAGCCACTCCTCAAAGAGGGGACTTACCGCCATAATTGTGGCGTGCCCAGCACTGGGTTGCGACAGTCGCTGTTGCCATTCCACCATGAGACCCACAACCGACCTGGGTTTGTGACTCCACAAAATACTAAAATAATGGCAAACAAATGTCGCAGTCGTCTGGGGCTATCGGTGATGCTGGCCTCCGTCACTGTCAGTGTCGTCCCAGTGTTGATTGTGATGACGTTGGGGCCCGTACAGTGTGAAGCAATCATCGCAAATAATGACACTATCCATTATTGGGATGAACGGTGTAAACCCTTCCCAATGCGCTGTCTTTAAAGTGATGATAGAATTTCTGAAGTTAAATTTAAAAATAATAAGATGAAGTACTGTAAAAGAAATCAATGAAGTTTTTAATTCGCTTTGATATTAATACGAATTGATTAATTTCTAGAGATACAAATAATACGTATAAAAACTTACTTCACAGATGAATTGTATTTATTCATTTTATATACATTTAAATCTATAACGTAATTAAAACTAACTTACAAAATAAAAATAAAAGCCCTAAAGTACTAAAAAAAGCAATAATATAAATAAAAAATAAAAGAAAACAATCACAAAAAATACGCGAGGTTCGAACTCGCAACATAGCAAACGCGGATCCGTCACTATACTTCTGCGCCACGGTCCTTGCAGAATCTAGATCTAAATAGCCGTTCTTAAATACACGTCATTGCTTGTCTGCTTGACTCCTTGTACAAAATAGCGTGATGATTTTCATTTTTGACCTTAAATTCCTAACCAAATTTTAAAAAAAAGTGTATTTTTTATCTCCGGTTCCATTTTAATATGAGTTTTGATGGGTTTTTACTGAAATATTTGGAAAAATATCGAATAAAAATGTCGAATCATTTTATTATTGTTATGGAAATATCATTCCATATTATGTACAAAAAACACTAAAACAATCACAAAAATATTAACTGTACCTGAGGATCGAACTTAGAGCGATTGTCGTTCAATTGGAACATTTTGGAATATTGCTCACCCCCCATAGCAAAAAGCGTGATAATATGTAGCCTAACAGTTGACCCGGCCTATAAGGATTATGTATGCAAAATTTGAACAGGATTGGTTCAGTAGTTTTTGCGCCAACTAATACCAACGCTCCACCATTTTACTGTTTTATTATATGTATAGATATACTTTATTGTAAAGTCTGCTGCAAAAGTGCATAGGAAGTACAGAAATAAAATCGTGTGAAGCGAGAAATGACGCCATCTAGCGTAAAACCTGATTGAAATGTTGCTATCGACAACATTACATTATACTGTTAATAGATGGCGCCGCTGTGCTTCAAATGATTAATGCTTAATTAATGCTTATTTTTACACGACTGCCCCAAAAAGGAGTGTTATGTTTTCAGGGTTCATGTATGTATGTATGTATGTATGTATGTATGTATGTATGTGAGTTTCTTTATTCCACCATAACTTCTAAATGACTGAACTGATTTACATGTATGAGGTATCGTTAGAATCCTTGCATCGTCCCAAGTAACATAGGCTATTGAAAAGATATAGAAATGCAATGTGGTGGGTATGATAATTAAATGAACACCCACCCAATTTTTTTTTTAATTTTTAATCTGTTAATGCATGTGATTATCATCTAGGATTTGACGAATGGATTCCAAAAATATAAATATGTTGCACTGTTAATCGAAACTGTTGAGTACAAAAAAAAAACATTTTTGACATTTGGTTACGAAACCCCAACTAATATTATTAATTAATATAAGAAATCAGCCAAGTACAAGTCGAATCATTGTACAATGAACACTAAGTACATGTAAACAAGAACCAACTTTGTCGATTAAAAAAAAATGATAACATAAACTATATACAATAACAGCCTACCGAGTGTTTGACAGTTTAGTGAATCAATTGTATTTTTTTTATCTAATTAATAGGCTTAGTAAATGGCGCTATCCCACAAAGGGAACAACCAGGTATGGTACACGGATGGCTCTTAAATGAACACCGGTACAGGAGCGGGGGGTACCTACACAGCGACAACTGCAATCTTAGCCTAAGCATGGGCAAAATGGCGACGGTCTTCCAAGCAGAGATGAGATTCTATGCTATAATCGGGTGCGCGCAGGAAATACTAGATAGTGGCACCGAAGGGGACACTGTCTACATTTTAAGCGACAGCCAAGCAACACTTAAGGCACTCACATCCAATAGAGTGGATTCTGGGCTGATACTAAACTGTACTAAATATTAAACCGGATAGGAAGGCTTGTAGATTGATCTAGGTGACAGGTCATACAGGAGTAGAAGGTAATGAAAGAGCCGACACTCTGGCAACGAAAGGATCCGAAATACCCCTATACGGACCGGAACCCTTCATAGGACTTTCACCAAGGGTCATCAAGCAAGCATTGAAAAGGGCTGCGTTAGAGATACACAGCACACACTGGCGCAATACAACAGGCCAGAAGCATGTAAAACTATTTCTCAATGACATAGATAAGAGCTGGACCCAAAAACTATGGAGGTACAGCAGATCGCAGCTCCGAACAATCACAGGAGTCTTCACGGGGCACTATGCCACCAACAAACAGCTCCACAACATGGGACTAGCAAGCGACCCGACTTGCAGGATCTGTGGAGATGCAGAAGAGACAATGCTACACTTGCTGTGCGACTGTGCAGCACTAGGCTCCAAAAGACTAGAGTATCTGGGCCACCCATTTCCAAGACCAAGACCAAGTCAAGACTACAGGCTCAGCCCCATCGAGGCCATAAAGGCTCATGAAGAAGGTGCACGGAGGGCTAGGGGTTGAGTAGACAGGAGGGGCATACCACAAAAGATCTAGAAGGGTCGTAGTGCTCTGGCCTAGAGCTAGCCCGAAAACAAGATAAGATAAGATAAATGGCGCTATGGTGATCGTTCGAAAATTCGAATGGCCATTGCTACTCCGTGACCAACTAGAACCAGAAGAATTACCACAAGCCGTATTCGTAGAGTTCGACGACAAGTCAGTACGTGGCAACACTATTGGTATGGGTGTCAAAATTGAACAGTACAGTCGAATTTGACGGGCTAAGGAGGCATGGAAAAGTAGAGCGCGAAGATTTAATTATTAAATGCTTAGAAACTATATTGTGATGCATGACATGTTTTAAAATTAAACTTATCACTAAAAGGTTTAAAATAAAAATAAATAATTAAAAAATTAAAAAACACGACTGCCATGTCAAAAAAACGAACTAAAAAGCAAAAAACAAGATGTTAGTTAAACTAGATAAATAAAAATGAAAGTTGTCACTCATTCACTCACTGACTAAACACGATGTCTCGAAAACTACTTGATCTACAAAACATAATTTTTCATCGCAGTCGGGGGACTTTTTATATAAGAAAGTATTCTACAGACTGGTCCCCCGACGGCGATGAAAAATTATGTTTTGTAGATCAAGTAGTTTTCGAGACATCGTGTTTAGTCAGTGAGTGAATGAGTGACAACTTTCATTTTTATTTATCTAGTTTAACTAACATCTTGTTTTTTGCTTTTTATTGTACTTTCTTTTTGTTTCTTCAAACATTGAAATAATTTATAATTTCTTTTAAAGAGATGAAGATATTAAAATTGAATATCAATTTATAAATATTTGATTATCTATGTGTTAGTTTTCAAACTTGAGGGGTAGGTTGAATATGGATTTACAGTGAGGCCGCAAAAGTTAAAGATTACATTGCTACGAACCGAGCGAGCACGCACGACACTTCCGTGCGTATGTGTGCGCGTGTATGAGTATCCACATTCCACAGATAACACATACTAAGGAACTGTCGTCGCACTGAGCTTAAAATATCATTATTATTTTTCTGTGCCATTGAATATGCATCACACAGTCACAGAGGCGACTTGTTCTTACCATTGCATTGATAAAATTCACGCAAACGTGTCATGTGCTGTTAGCCGTATGAACTAAGTGTTGGATTCGCAAACAACGTAGCCCGAGTTCAAATCATGGTCGGTCCGTTGTGGTTATTTATTACTTATTCCCAATCTATATTAATATAGTTGTTTTTTATATTTCTATGAAAAATACTATTGCATTTTTTGCACTAAATAGTTGCAAATTACGAATATGATCTATTAACCACAAGAAGAACACATTCGTAATTTTCAATTATTTAGTTGTTACATCTTTTCAATGTTGTAAGGTGGAAATAAAAAGACGTGTTTAATAAAAAAAAATATTCTTTATATTTACAAATTAAACATATATGAGAATTGTGACGCGAATTGTTACCTAGACAACAAAATTATCTTGTAACCGTTATCTATGTTACGTGTAAGATTGTTTGTTGGAAGTATATCCACTTAGACCATTCATAATATGAATAACGTAACAATGAAAGGATATTAAAATTTTAATAAAATAAAATATAATTGTTTATATCCAGTTATTTATTGAAAAGTGATATATGATTTAGACTTTGTAAACATTTTATTTGTATGTAACGTCACAATGAATGTATTGAGGTCATAGCTTAATTGTTCATTTTCTTGACGAAAAGAAGATTGAAACTAAACCTCAATTTCTGTTAAAAGAACTTTAGTTCTCACAAGATAATCGTCAATTAGATGAGAAAAATAAATTGAACTATTATGTTAGAACAGTGTGGGTAGAAGAATAAAAAACGAAATAGAATCATGATTATTGTCAACAAAATTGATAGCGAGTTCACTGCATTCTTAAGATAAGGCGATGGCACAAGTTAAAATGTATAGCTGTTTTAAACGAAAGTAAACACAATATAATACAGTGTTTGTTAACGAATAATCATTTAAATATGTTAAAATAAAATGGCCTACTAAATATTTAATTACACCGACTGATTTTACTAAAACTTAATATTTTGTATAACCCCCATTATTTTCGATACAGTCAAGTAGACGTTTGCGCATGGACCCAACCATATTACCGCATATTTCGCTCCCTCTAAAACTTTCCCATACCTCCATGCAATGGGTTTTTAATTGTTCCGTAGACCTCTCATTCCGCGAGTCCCACCTTTGCACCATCAAACCCCATAGATTTTCTATGGGGTTGAGGTCGGGTGATCGCGCTGGCCATGGAATAACAATTACTTCCGGGTGATTGTGAAACCACTCACGCACAGTACTCGCTCGGTGAATAGGACAATTGTCCTGGACAAACGGAAATTGTGCTAACTCATCAGCTGGGTAAATGTTGCGCACAGTAGGTAGCATAATTGAGTCTAACACTTCCACATAAGTTGAACTGTTTGCGCGTGGAGGAATGAAAGCCAGTTCTCCTGGTCCTGCTGCACTCATCCATCCCCACATATTAATTGTGATTCGACCTGATTCGGTGTTAGGTATAATGTTTTTATCACACCAGCGAGTGTTATTCTTGCGCCATAAGTGAAGCCTGCCCTTTTGACTGGATTTAAATGTTTTTTCATCTGAAAATACCGCAGTATTCCAATCAAAATCTAAATAATCACGTGCGAAACGTAATCGTTCCTGTTTATGCCTCTCTGTCAAGTACGGCTTTTTAGCAGGTTTTCTGTGATGCACGCCTTCAGCGTGAAGTGCATGGCGAACAGTATCAATCGAGGTGTCATATAATTCCGCAAAATGTCTCGTTGGTGCGAAACCATTTGTTTCGTATACGTCCACCATATGTCGTCGCTGCGCCTCGCTAATAAGCTTCGGTCTCCCACTTCTCTTTCGACTAGCAAGGCTACCTTCTTCCTCATATCTTTTTATCCAAAGACTTACAGTATTTTTCTAAAACAAAAAAAAATATATTAGGCAGCTATACCTACTTGACTTCATTTTCATTATATAAAATGTTAACAATCATAATTATTGAATATAATTTTAAAATAAAACTGCATTTATAAATCCAATAACCAATCCAATAAACCCAACGATTTATGTATTTTTCTTTTAAGCCTCATAAAGATACGATGGATGGATTCATAAATGGCATACTTACATTTTAATTAGAAGATTAATTTATAATAAAGTTACAATTCATTAATAGCTATTATACTCACATTCAGTCCGGTTTCTTCAGATATTTGTGTTTTATTAAGACCGCTTTTATGCAGCCCAATGATAGTCGCCCTCACTTCAATACTAATATTAGCCTGCATTTTGCGAATATTACAATACTGTTAACCACACGTCACTAACCAACAACTACAACCAAACGACAGTTCATTTCGGTCAAGTTAAAACTTATGTCTACCTCGCAGAAATCTAATTCTTTATTTAGTTTTTTGTGATCCCTTTCTAACTCTAAGAAATGTGTGAACAAGTTAAAGAATAATTTAATATAATAATATGTAATGCTAATCCATAACTTCCAATCGGGTAAGAACTTACAAAAAGTCAACAATTGCGTGGGATTTGAACTTGCGGCACACTGATTTGCGCTTCAATCTGTGTGCTCTATACCACTAGGCCATCTTGACTTATGCTAAGTTGATGAAATTATGAACTACAATCAGTTGTTGACGACAATGATGACGCATGTGTCTATCTATTTGTTAAACTAAAAGTCAAGTTTATACTTTGTGAGATTGCCTTTGCTCGCCACTTAGCTGTGAAGAAACCAACGCCATCTAGTTTAATTTTCGAAAACTTGAACTCTAACGTGCAAGGGAAAATAGGCGTTAAGGTATCTAAGCACTTTTACACCCAGATTGTACACCTCATAATTTGGACAGGATTAACATTTGCAAAAACTAAGTGTACAATGGGCGGTCTTATCGCACAGGGCAATCTCTTAGGGCTGAAACTGCGTAAAGCGGACGCCCGCGCGGTTCCATACAAAAGTGCCCGCGCGGGTCCCCGCAACAGAGCACTTTTGTATGGAACCGCGCGGGCGTCCGCTCTACGCAGTTTCAGCCCTAACAGACAACCTTAGGGTGGATTGAACGAAAGGAGATAGATTTGGGGCGTTCAGTGTACTAATATCATAAATAATATGAGTTTCACATAATAATAAAGATACATATATATACAATATCAATTAATGTACTAATAATTAATATCAAATTAAAAAAGGTGAATAAAGAAATATTATAGTGTAAGGGTCACCATCATATATCATATCTTTGAGATGGTAAAAAAAAATCATGAGTCATTAAAGATGCTCATCATTCGACATAGCCGTATATCCCACAAACAAAATGCGCATTCCCGACTCGGAGAACAAAGGTTGATATAAATTCACACTAATATTCTTTGCGTTCATCATTGTTTTGTTTCCCACTACAAACCTAACCGTTATTGCTGCTACAATTTTTATTGGAGCCAATGTTTTTGTTGTATGAATATAAAGGGATCTGAATATTCTAGGTCCCTTTTGTAATAGACTTCTTTCGGTGATTTGTCATGTACCTTTTTTGTGCCTATGTCAACGATTCTGAAAGGTTTCGGAGATGTAGATGTGGAATGTAAAGAATAAACGTGTGCATTTGTTGGTTTATTATGCTTTATGTAAATAATAGAATTTCAAATGGATACGCATTATAAAGAGAGTATAGTGCTGTAATTTCAAGACAAGCATTATTAAAGCTTATGAAAAGAGAACTGATTTCGCAATAACCTTGCCGTCTCTTGATTCCAGCTTTAATTTCCTAGGAGAGTACAGTCTCGTGGATGTCTTTATTTGATTTCTAAGAACTAAAACGATAAGCCAGAATCATTTAGAGAAAATTGTCCCAGGCACAGTGTACAAATATTTCGTAAAGTTTGCTCAGCAAAGTTTGCTCAGGACAGAATTAATTTCTTCATTTTGTTATTCTGGGGCGTAATTTGGAACTTAATATTGTATATTTAAATTAGTTATTTGAATGTGTTTCTGAGTTCATTACGATACCTAAGCTGCTTGTTTCAAAACGTCCTTCATTGGAATAAAATTGGAACTTACGAAATTAGATTTTGTTTAACCTTAGGCTATTTCATTATAGAACAATTTAATACTTCAAAAAGATATCTGAAACTTTGATTGAACCGTCTGTCTTTATCAGACTTGAGTAAGATAAAAGTACAACTTCTGAAAAATGTGTGAGTAGGTTTTCAATATCAGGTCTTAGATTTTTAATGATATCACAAGTGGTTTGACAGATTTAATAAAATCCGAAGTGAGTCTCAGTCTATTGTGATCCTAAGTAAGACATTGCTTTCGAATTTATTAAAAAGTACTATCTATTTTGAAAAGTGCACAATCATCTCTAAATTTTTGATATATATAACAAAAGAAAAATATTGGCAGCAAGTGAAAAATGAACACGCAAATTTAAAAGAATTATAAGTATAACAACGTCTAAAGAGATAGGTTAAAACATAATCAATGAAGGCCTCTCAATAAAGACGAGATGACTCGAGTAATTTTCTTCTATTGTAAAACAAAATTAAAGTTCATGACTAGTGAATTTTCAGGCTAAAGAATGAAATGACTGGAAGTTGGATAAACACAGGGAATACTAATACAAGGTTAAGTCATAGAATAAATATTTATAGAAGTGAAGTGACTTAAGACTAAGTTTAATAGGATCAGCTAAGTAAAGATTCTATTATCTGATTAGTTAGTGGTTTATAGATCAGTCCAGTCTGGAGTATAATGTAGTACATAAGCATAAGCATAATCAGTCTTTTAATGTTCCGACTGCTGGGACTCAGGCCTCCTCTCTGGGAGAGGTAATGGGCCGTAGCCCACCACGCGGGCCCAGTGCGGATTGGTGAATGTCACATGTCTTCGAATTTTTTAGTTCTAGGACATGCCGGTTTCCTCACGATGTTTTCCTTCATCGTTTTGAGAGCAGTGGTGATGAAATAAATTACACAAAGTAACGTGCCTGGCTGGGTTTGAACCCGCGATCTACAACTGGTAAGTCGGTGCCGTTACCACTCGGCCACCTCTGCTCTATATGTGGTACTGATCCACAATCGATAGGATACTTGAGGTCTGTCCGGCACTGGAATTAATTGACTCTACTAATGGCCTCTTCAGTCTTCTTTGACTGGCCTGTTGGTCTAGTGGTTAGTGGCCCTGACTGCTATGCTGGAGGTCGTGGCTTCGATTCCCACCCAGGACAAATGTTTGTGTGATGAGCACGATCATTTGTTCTGTGTCTGGGTGTAATTTATCTATAATATATGTATGTATTTAGAAATTTATAAGTATGTTTATCAGTTGTCTAGTACTCATAACACAAGCTCTGTTTAGCTTGGGACTAGACGGCGTTGTGTGATAGTTGTGGAATATTATTAATGGCGCCAAACGCGTAGATTACTCAGTGTACATTTTTAAACGATGAACAGTAGTGGACGTTTTTCGGCTGAGATGATGATAGTGTATCTCTCATTTATAATCAAAGCATTTATTGTCTTTTACAAGCTTTTATTTGCTTTCCACCTGTCCCAATTTTGTTTCTTTGTAATCAAATCTTGCAAATTAAATTTGATTCACATCCCGGTTATCGATTGAGCTAAAATTTTGCATGCATGTGTAAATCAGATGATAATGCAAAATTATTATGACATGGAACTGATCTGATAATGGAACCAGGAGGTGGCCATAGGAACTCGGTAATTAAACGACACAACCCCATTGAGTTTGGACTCGTTCGATAGGTCTTGACGAGTACTTTGGTGCTATATGTTAACCAGGGTCTGATGATGGAGCTGAAAGAAGGCCATAGGAACTCGGTAATTGAACAACACAACCCCATCGAGTATGGGCTCATATGATTTGTCTTGACGAGTACTTTGGTGCTAGATGGTGACCAGGGTCGATGATGGAGCTGGAAAATGGCTATAGGAACTCGGTAATAAGCAATAAGATATCGTGTTTCAACTTTTTGGAATGGTCGTGATGAGTATTTATTATATAGGTACAGACCGCGCTATATAAGCGTGCTACGAAATTTTTTTTTTCATTAAAAACTTCATCATTCATTCATCATCATTTCAGCCGAAAGACGTCCACTGCTGGACATAGGCCTTCCCCAAGTGTCGCCACAATGAACGGTCCTGTGCGTCTCGCATCCATCGGACTCCCTTAACCGTTACCAAGTCATCGGTCCACTTTGTAGGAGGCCTTCCAACGCTACGTCTTCCGGAACGTGGTCGCCATTCCAGAACCTTTCGGCCCCAACGGCCATTCGTTCTGCGAGCAATGTGCCCTGCCCATTGCCACTTAAGTTTGGCGATTCTTCGTGCTATGTCGGTGACCTTGGTTCTCTTCTTCATTAAAAACTTGTTTAGCCTGAAATCGATACTTATTACTTATTCTAAGAGGAGAAGATTATAATAGTATATTGCACTTAGTCAACGTTATACACAAACGTATAATTATGTATGTAGGAATTTGATTGTGCGCGGGCGGTAGGTGATTATCACGAGAACATTAGAACACACTCAATACAAAGTACACCAATTCCATTTCTATACAGATTTGTTATTCTATGGTCGAATGCAGAGAAAAGCGCTCGCTCAACTCTTGATATATTGAGCTCGATATTATGTACAGCTAGGATACATTACGTTTGCTCTCCGTGGCTTAGAAGCACGCAGACTTTTGGTACAAGTTATGAGAAAAACACTTCATATAACCTGAACAATCTGGAAATAATTCTGGTAATGACTACCTACCTATATAAGACGAATAAAGAAAAAGGAACTATTTTCAGACGAAATCGATATATTTATTTAATTTAAGAGTCAATTTTCATGACAAATCTCGCTCTTGGGCGGAGCGGGAGATACTGTCAGACTTTTACTGACTAAAAACCCACTCCTGTTCCTTCGTTGCCTTTCGTACCAGGGCCGAGTCTTCCTTTCAGAATCAGACCCTTGGCCGCAGTAGGCTTTGACCCTGCTGGGCCCCTACGGTTTGATGACATCTCCTTGAGGCGCGCGTGGAACAGTACGCACTATCGACGACTTGGTCTCGGTCCGGGCGGTTACCGGACGGTCGGAAATTGGGATCGGAATCCCGGCGGCGGTTGGGGTGTGAGGACCGTTGCCTCACGCGATCGGACCCTCCTTTGCTAGCATTACAGCTTCGCAAAAGGAGGCGACCGCCTACCACTCTTCCTCGCTCCGGACCATGGCTTGTACCAAAGCCCGGCGCAAAATGTCAACTCTAACTCAAAGCATTTATTTCTAATAGATAATAGCTAGATAATTTATACCCTTATGGTTGAACAGACCTATAATAATTATGAAGGTATGCAAAATTTGAACAGCATCGGTTCAGTAGTTTTATGCCAACTATAAACATCTCCACATTTTTAATATATTTTTTAAAGTATATATAAACCATTTACAGGCACTTTTGAACTGTCAATGTCAGTCAGTCATACGGTGAAGATGTGCGTATCGCCACGTCCTCGTGGAGACAATCGGCGAATCGGTTTTATAATACATATAAAATTTTACTAAACGCTTTTTGCCTAGTTCGGAATGTTAAAATTTCAAAAGATAAGTAGGATTGAGCTCAAACTGTACATAAAAGTCAATTCATAAGTAAAAGGCAAGACTCTGGCATGACGACGCTAAACGTTCTCTCATAGTACGAAAACACTGATCGCATTATATCATATCTTTATACAAGAAAAAAAAACATAATTTAATGTCACCAGGCGATATAAATTGTGGTGAACTTAATGATAAGTACCCTTACGAGGATTAGAGATATAAGAGGAACACACACTCTACTGTTGATTTATAACTTTTAATATAATGCACGGCCAGGATACATTATACACGCACTCTACGTCTTGAAAACATGAGATACGGTTCAAGTTAAAAGAGGCTTGATGACGATTTGATGAATAACGATGATCTAGTATGCTTGCTTGAGGCGCATGCTGGAATGATGATAGAGCATGACAATTGAAATGAGTAATGGGCAACACAAAACATGATTGGGCACGCCACAATTATGGCGGTAAGTCCCTTCTTTGAGGCGTGGTTGGAAAGACCTCACGGCGCGGCGGCGTCCTCACCTTTCGCATGACGCAGGTTCTCACCGAACACGGAAAGTTCGGGAAGTTAATGCACCGGATTCGTGCGGAAGCGACGCCCGTGTGTCGCCACTGTGTGGACCGCCCGGAGGACACGGTGGAGCACACGGTGGAGGTGTGCCCCGCTTGGGCAGAGCAACGCCGTGTCCTCGTGGGGGCGATCGGCGGCGGCGATCTCTCGCGCCGGGCTTTGGTACAGGCCATGGTCCGGAGCGAGGAGGAGTGGCAGGCGGTCGCCTCCTTCTGCGAAGCAGTAATGCTAGCAAAGGAGGCGGCCGATCGCGTGAGGCAACGGTCCTCACGCCCCAATCGCCGCCGGGATTCCGATCCCGATTTCCGGCCACCGTAGGCGCGGGCTTGCGGACGGCGAGCAATGGGTGGCTCGCCGTCCGACCGTCCGGTAACCGTCCGGACCGAGCCCAAGTCGTCGACGGCGCGTATTGTTCCACGCGCGCCTCAGGGAGATGTCAGCAAATCGTAGGGGCCCAGCAGGGTCGAAGCCTACTGGGGCCATGGGTAGTGTGAAAACGAAACCCGGGGCCATGGGACGAAGGCAACGAAGGAACAGGAGTGGGTTTTTAGTCAGTAAAAGTCTGACACTATCTCCCGCCTCGCCCAAGAGCGGGGGATGTCATAAGATGATTTTCCCACCGAAAAAAAAAAAAAAAAAAACATGATACGCCATATTAAGTCGAAGACAGTGAAACATAAAACATATTTAATTGTTACACAAGTCTTGGGATTATTCGGTGTACTCTAAATTATATGTGCCACACTACTCGTTTGCTTTTCTTTCTTTCTTTCTTTCTTTTCAAATTTTCTAGTGCGTAAGCATTTGATCCACAGCATTGAAAAATTAACCGCATGAATTTGAACCCCATCATTGTTTTGCTATGAAGTGCCGTACTTGACCGATGCTGTAAACTTCTGGAAAGTGGCTTGTTTAAATACAGTATTACTCAAAAACTAATGTTTCTAATAATCTCAAAAACTTCTCATTAATACGTCCACCAATACTGCTGAGCATGCCCGCCTTCTGGCTGTGGGTTATTGGGAGTCCGACCTCTGGTTACAAGCTGTTTTTTGGAACCCAATAGCGTACGTTATCGTTGTTTGGAACGCAATAATTCAGAATTGTATCTTGCTTGTGTTTTTTTTTCTTTTATTGTATGTTAATTGCAAGCATATTTATGCCTGGATTCAACACAATGCAAATTGTTTATGAATAAGTAAAATGAAATGAAGCAATGAATGAATAAATGAGATGAATAATACGTTATGATGGGCAAAGGCCAGATAGAATGACAATAACAACTTTATCAGGAGTTACATCTTTGAGACGTTCAGTGTTGACACACTAGGGTATCAGCAAACAGACAACTTTTCACGTGACCATAGGACTGGGCTTTTCTTTGGCTAACAAATCAGCATTGCTATTGAACGCGGTAACACTACTAGCGTTCGGGGAACTTTTTTTATTCATTTCCATTTTTCCATTGTCAACGTTATGGATGAATTATTTGATGCCCAATGAATTCCTTTTAGAGCAGTGGTGGCCGAGTGGTAACGACTCCGACTTACGAGTTGTAGGTCGCGGGTTCAAACCCAGCCAGGCGCATTACTTTGTGTAATTTATTTCATCACCACTGCTCTCAAAACGGTGAAGGAAAACATCGTGAGGAAACTGGCATGTCCTAGAACCAAAAATTCGAAGACATGTGACATCCACCAACCCGCACCGGGCCCGCGTGGTGGATTACGGCCCATTCCCTCTCCTAGAGAGGAGGCCTGAGTCGCAGCAGTGGGAACATTATAAGGCCGACTATGCTATGCTATGCAATGAATTCCTTTTATGTATGCTTTTGTATTATCAGTATGTGTATATACTTATTCACTTATCTATTAGTTTAACTGTTTATCACTACTATATACTAGCTTATGCCAGCGGCTTAGCCCGCATTATAGTAGGTTTCTCCATACCAACTTTGGACTCCCGTTTCATTCCTTTATGGGTTAATTTTTGACAATCCTCATGAAAGCAAACCTTATTTAAAATTTCACGCCAATCTGTCAGTTTCTCCTTTTATATATACTTAGACAAAAAAAAAAAACAAAAATTAAAAAAAATAGCAAGTAGATGAAAATTATACTTTAATACAAATAACAATATAATAATAATTATGTTTATATTATATTTACCTATATTGTGTTGTATCTATGATTCATTTGTATATCTTTTTTATATCAACCTCTCTTTTTCTTTCTTTTGTCGCACCTACCACTATTCTTCTCTGCATCACCCAAAGGTTGACTGGTAAAAAATGCCTCAGGCATTAAGTCCGTCTCTGTACCTTTATGTGCATGAAGTATTAAATAAATAAATAAACAATCATCTCTGCTGAAACTAATAAAAATGAATTGTACAGTTAGTACCAAAATTAAATATACTTAAGTGTGTTCTTTTCGCTGGATCTCCTATCTTCGACCCAACCAATATTGTACGAATAATACGCAATGCCTCACCCTGTTGATAAATGGACACACGTTACGTTGATAACATCAGTGATATGTTTTCCGTTTTTCCCAAGCCATTTTACTGTGGGAGGGTTAGCTGCGATTTTATAGCCCTTGGACTTTGTTAAGGAGTTAATTGGAAAAGTCGTGGCTGGGTTTGACTGAGGGTTTTGAACTATTGTTTTTTATTCATTAATGGTAAATAGGTTAATCTTTAATGTTTCGTTTTATTATTTCTCATATGTATACTGAATTTATTACTTGGGCCAAGAGTGTAGTACTTGTAATAGAAGTATGAATAGGATCAAAAGGAGTATGTAAGTCTCATAGCAGCCCCCCTAGCCAAGTTACAACCGTTTCGTTTCGATTCTCTTTTCGTTGATCGCCTCGAGTCGGCCACGCCTCCTATTCTTTTGGCCTGACCACGTGACTGAGCGTTGAGATGACGTCAGAACAAAGGAATCGGAAGCGTGCCCTACTCGAGGCGATCGACGAAAAGAGAATCGAAACGAAACGGTTCAAACTTGGCTAGGGGGACAGGAGGTATTCTGGACTTTCTGATTATGTCATTGGGATAAATGTATGACTTTATGTAGGTATATGATGTTCTTTCGATCGTATTGAACTGCTATGACAACTCAACGCGTTGTTATGAGTAGGTTGCACCAAGAGCCACATTATAGTTCCTATTAAAGTAAATTTTAATATTAACAATTCCCATTGAATTTTACCACCTGCGTGCACTATCACGTAAAACGTTAAATATTTGTCAAAAATTGACATTATTTGTAATATGCTTTCGAAATCGAGCCGAAGTCGTCGATGGCGTGTAGTGTTCCACGTGCCTCGAAGCCATGTCGGCAAAACAGTAGGGGCAAAGGGTATGTCAGCAAATCTCAGGGGCCCAGCAGGGTCGAAGCCTACTGGGGCCACGGGTGGTGTGAAAGTGAAACCCGGGGCCCCTGGGACGAAAGCATAGAAGAAACAGGAATGAGTTTTTAGTCAGTAAAAGTCTGACACTATCTCCCGCTCCGCCCAAAAGCGAGATTTGTCATAAGATAATTTTCCCACCTAAAAAAAGGAGGCAACAGTAGGTGAATTCCTAAAAAGGAAATCTTAGAAGGACACAGGTGTGACAGGCGTTTACTGAGTAAAACTCAGTAAACGCCTAACACGCCTGTGCGCTCTACCCTAGAGTGTAAGAAATCATTGGATGATTTCCCACCTTAAAAAAAGCTCAACAAATAATAAACCATTGCTGAATTAATGCAATCCATATTTTGCTTAACCAGATATTTGACGGCTGAAGTGTCATTGATTATACTATGGTTAAAGTTAGTTGACACCACTCATATTTAGTTTTATAAAGATTATAATTATTTTGAGACTTTTTGTTTTGCTAAAAATGAAGCCAGAATCTGGTTTGATATAATATGTTCGTTTTGTTATTAAGGGGAACTCAGTTGAGAATTAGGTCTCATTTTAATGAGGAGTAATACTAATATAGTCTGTTTTGATATATTTGATCTGTTTTTGTGTCGAGTACGTATCACAACTATCCTAGAGAGATTTGGAAATCTATCGTTTGATCTTGGTGCGTAGGCAGACTATGATACTATGATACTTATAGGATCAGAGGATCAATAAGACGTCTATCAAAGAAAGGTATGCACGTAATAGAATCTATTGGATTTGTTTTTTATATTTCCACATATGAATATATGTATTTCAATCGTGTTTGAAGAAATATAGGTAGGCACGTGTAGGCCCATCAAAAATAATTTTATTATAAAGGTGCTTGAAATGAAAATGGACAAAACCAAAGTCATGATAAACAACCATGTAACACCCACTCCTATCAAGATCGGAGACTTTACACTCGAAGTTATGCTATGCTCGGAGTTTCCTTGCATGATCGAATCAGGAATGAGGATACCCGCAGGAAAACCAGCAAGGATGGCCGTTGGGGCCGAAAGGTTCTGAAATGGCGACCATGTACCGGAAGACGTAGCGTTGGACGGCCTCCTACAAGGTGGACCGATGACCTGGTAATGGTTGCGGGAATCGGATGGATGCGAGACGCACCGGACCGATCACTGTGGCGACACTTGGGGGAGGCCTATGTCCAACAGTGGACGTCTTTCGGCTGAAATGATGATGATAATGAAAGGTGTTTCATCATTTATCATTTCAGCCGAAAGATATTTTCTGTTGGGCATAGACTTCTCCTAAGTGTCAGCACAACGACGGGTTCTGAGCGTCTTGTATCCATTGGATTTCCACAACCTTTACGAACTCATCGATCCACCTTTTAGGATGAGGCTCCAACACTGCAACTTCCAGGGGATTTATAAATGTGTTAAAGTTTTTTATGACTGTAAAAGCAGCAAAGTTTTTTTTAATGCTTTTAATTTTCTTTTAATGTTGTTTAATTCTTGAGTTACTTAAAAACACTTTCCAACTTCCATCTTACGTATTACGCTATGCAAAACTTAAGTTGTTATTTCCATTCTAAACCCATTTAAACTCAGTTAACCGCTTATTCCATTGTTAAGTCTTTCATTCTAATATCACACCTTAAAAACCAAACCATTTGCACTAAATAAAATCTTTGTTGAATTTTAAAATGCTGATATCACGGAACGGTTAATTCCTTCTATTGTTTGCATGGAAATTGCATTCCACTATTTGTATGAAAAAGTCCAAATTAACCGGGTGAGTTTCGGCAATGGAAAGGAGATCTAATAATTTAGGTGGTAGAGGTTATTTGAGACGCAAAAGGTAATTTGGTTTTTGAATACAATTCGTTTAGTTATTAGATGTCAGACACATGTGGTTTATTCGGACATGTTCTAGCGTTAACTAACGGTTTGGCGTTGAAGTTGGAACTTTGTTGATTCAGTGTTTATTGTACTGATTTCGTGATGAGGAAAGTTTTTATTTGCTTTGAATTCTGTGTTAGGATGCAACAATTGTTCAGTGAATGTGAAAACGTTAAAAGTATTTTGTTTATTATCCAAAGCGCGTTAAGTTTTTAATTAAGATATTTTTTATTGAGTTTATGTTATAAAAGCGGAAGTTTTTACATACCTGTGTGTGTTTTTGTGTGTATCTGTGTGTGTACCTGTGTGTGTATGTCCTTTACGTTCAAATTACTCAAGGGTAGAGCAAGTTTTGAAATAGTACATAGGTTGCTATTTATCCCTGGAGTCCTTTCGAATAATATGTTCCAAGCAGCGTTGGAAGGCTTCCCACAAGGTGAACTGATGACCTGGAAAAGTCGCAGGAATCCGATGAATGCGAAAGGCACAAAACCGTTCATCGTGGTGACACTTAGGGGACGTCTTTGGCTGAAATGATGATGAATATATACTTTCATAGAGGTTTAGTTTTACAAAGAAAACAATAGAATTAGTTGCTGTTTAAAAACACAAATTATTCAACAGCCATAAACCGTTACGTAATAACTCTGTAGTTTTGGTACGTATTAAAATCTCATTTCTAAGTTAGATTTCCTAACAAGACTAACGCTGTTCTAATGACACTTGTTTACGCTTTAGTAATATATGATTGCTCTGAGAACGAATCACATATTGTCATGAACCCTTTACAAAAACATTTCCCTACATTCTCACGCATGACTCATAATCATATCAAAAACAAGAACAAGCTTTGATGTAACTTCGTCTTTCGTCGCTTTCATGTCACTTCTTTGACATCTTTTAACTTTGTTGCTTTACCAACATAATTATATACCTTATCCATTCAGAAATGAGCTCTACTTCTTATGCAAAAAGGTTGTGTTTGTAAAATCTTTTATGTTTGTGAGAGAGCATCCATCGTTTGTCTATCAGTATCCTTTCCTTCGTTTTAATGCAATACAGTTTTAATGAGGATGGGTGCAAGGATTTAGTGTTGGTTGTTTGAAAAGCTCTTTGAGCTTGCAATTGCGATGGTATTGAAACAAAAATGAAATAATATTTCTTAGAAGATGACGATAAATCTGCGGAAAGACTTGTTATTTTGATTTGAAGAAATATTGGTTTGATCTTCATGAATTTCTTATGAATTTGGCTGGAACAATAAGATAATATAAGTTTGATAAAAATCTTTGATAATTCGAAAAAACCTTTTTTTTTTTTAATTTATTTATTTAAGGAACTTTTAACAAATTGTTATATCAGTTCCATCCCTTATCCAAATACATCACAATTACAGAGTAACTAGTGAGTAAACTAAAATAGCTTCTGGCGACATTGGTTTGGTTAGAATAACGTTAAATATACCTAAATCTAGCTTATTTATATTTAATTCATTAATTAACGAACTTCTTTCAGACTCATTCCTGACACACTCCAACAGAAGGTGATGGACATCTTCTATTTTATTATGACAAACTAAACAATTCGGAGAGTCCACCATTTTCATTAAAAATGCAAAGGCTCTTAAAGGCATATGTCCGGAACGAATCCTGAAAGAAGTTACTAATGTTTTTCGACTAACTTTAAAACTACTAAACCATGGGGCTCGAGGAGGCTCATTTTGGATTGTTTTATACCATATCCCTTTATATCTCGATTTATCACCAAAATATTCTTTCCACTCTTCATAACAATAGCTTCTGAATTTTGATAAAATTTGAAAAAACCTTGAATTTGAAATGAAACTCATTTTCACGAAAGATGAAAACTTTCTAATGAGTAACTTTCCTTTCAGCAAAACATTTAAGGGCTGATTGTACCAACTCTAGAAATTGAACAATGGGAAATTTTGTATAGAGCCCGAGAGTGTCAGACTTTTACTGACTAAAAACTCACTCCTGTTCCTTCTTTCCATTTGTCCCAGGGCCCCGGGTTTCACTTTCAAACTACCTGTGGCCCCAGGTTTGCTAACATCTCCTTGAGGCTCGTGTGGGTGCACCGTCGACTACTTGGGCTCGGTCCGGATGGTTGCCGGACGGTCGGACGGCGAGCTAACCATTGCTCAACGTCCGCAAGCCTGCACCTACGGCGGCCGGAAAATCGGGATCGGAGTGAGGGCCACTCCTTCGCGCGTGTGCGTGCGGCCTCTTCCTTTGCTAGCATTCTGCTTCGCAGAAAGAGGCGTCCACCTGCCACTCCTCGCTTCGGACCATTGCCTGTGTAAAGATCGTTGCCACCGATCACCCCCACGAGGACACGGCGGTGCTCTGCCCAAGGGGGCAAAGGCTCCGGGAGATAATATTATAAAGAGGTCAAGTTTTTTTTTTTTGTTTGTAGGAGGTAATCTCTGAAAGTACAGGTCCGATTGCTCAAATTTATTCACCGACAGTAATCTGCTTTATTCCTGAGTGACATAAGCTATATTTTATGCACGCGGGCGAGGCCGTGGTCAAAAGTTAATAAAGTAATAATAATAATTATGTAAATATTGTAAAAAAAAAAAAAAAAACATTAGTTTTAAAAGAGAAGCGACCCATTGGAACCGTACACTAGCTTCTGACGTTTTTTTAAGTTCCTATGTAAGCATTAAATAAAATATTTTAAATTTGTTTTTGAACTGAAATTCCTAATGAATTTTATTAAAGTTTCTATTACGAGTAATTGTCACCTGGAAAACGGTACGTGTACAACGTAGATCTCACGTTAATGAGGAGTAACGATGTCTCAAATACGCAACCTTGGAGGTACGTGTCTTAACTTTCGATGTTCATACTTACCACACTTGAGATTTGGAAGCACTAACTAGAAGTTTGGTAAAGGTAGCGTAGTGAGTTGGAACTTTACTACTGATAAAGCCTAGACATTTCCCAACTAAGTCTGTCAAACTGGATGCAGCCAAACAGAAGTATTTTACTTGGAGTAACTATCTGAGACGCACAGGACCGGTCATTGTGGTGACATTTGGGGGAGGCCTATGTCCAACAGTGGACGTCTTTCGGCTGAAATGATGATGATGATGATGATGATGATGAACTATCTGACTCTGACTCCACAACCCAGTAACCGGGTAACCCGATATCGGTAAGACTAATCTCAGATATTCTGGCTTCTGACTATCCGTCGACTGTCTAAGATCTACAAAAAGCAACCAAACATTTGACTCGTCGTCAATCATCATCATCATTTCAGCCGAAAGTTTACTGTTGGATGTAGGCCACCCCCAAGCGTCGCCCTGACAACCGGTCCTGTGCGTCTCGCATCCATCGGATTCCCGCGACCCTCATCAGGTCATCGGTCTACCTTGTAGGAGGCCTTCCGAAGTTGCGTCTGCGATACGTGGTCGCCCCTCCAGAACCTTTCGACCCCATCGACCATCTGTTCTGCGTGCAATGTGCCCTGCCCACTGCTACTTTAGTTTGGCGATCCTTCGGGCTATGTCATGCTATGTAACATTGGTTTTTCTACGGATATCTTCATTTCTTATGCGATCACGCAAGGAAACTTCGAGCATAGCCTTTTCCATTGCCCTTTAAGTGATTTTAAGCCTTCTGATGAGGCCCATTGTGAGCGACCACGTTTCAGAGCCATTTGACTAGTGATTCTATAAAAATCACCACCACTACTACCATCAGGTGGGATCGCAATCAAGCACTAGTTTATATCAATTAAAAAAAAATATATATATATAATTATGACACGACTTGAACTAGATAATTTATGATCATGATGGTAAAGAGTTAAATCACTTATCTGTTTCAAAATTTTGACATAAAGAGACATCAAATTAAATTAGCTAGCTCAACTCAGTAGATGTGGCATAATTCATATCGCAAATTGGAAAGATATTGCTTAGAATATATAAAACAAGATATTAATATATTTAGCTAGATGTTCTAAAATATTAGCATTGTCAATTTATATTAATAACTTGTAAGTAATGTCTGAAGTGGGATTGAATTGGCCACTTTGGACGAATTCGTCCGGACAAATGGGCGAAGGGCTTTTGAAGGAGAACATCACCGTTGAAGTTAACAGCGGTGAAGATGGTGTGACAATCACTGATCGTGTTCGCGGGACAAAGGTCAGAGATCGCCCAAGACAGAGAGGTTTGGAAAGAAAAGGGGGAGGCCTTTTCTCCGGCAGTGCATTACATAACTTTAGTATCGTTAGACGCCTTTTGGTAAAAACCCACTCCTGTTCCTTCTTTGCCTTCATCTCGGGGCCCCGGGCTTCACTTTCACACTACCCGTAGCCCTAGTAGGCGTCGACCCAGCTGGGTCCCTACGATTTGCTGACATCTTCCTTTGAAGACTCTGATGTTATTTAAAACTAAAAAAAAATCATATTTTCTATTTTATTTATGCGATTTACAGAAATAAAACAAACACAACATTACATTTAACATTAAATGTTACGTATGATTAAAAATGACAATACATTTTGTGAACCAATTTAAATAAGATAGGAAGAAAACTTTCAGAGGAGTTGTTGGTAAAATGACAGGCGAATCGTTACAAATATAACTTGGTAATAGAAGAAAACAAATTACTTCGGCCGGTCCCTCAATTTTAAATTCTAATCTTACTGAATATCATTATGTAGACAAAGAAACTTTTCACTTAGTACCTAATAAAAGCTGGAAATTTAACTTAGAGAACTACCCGAATATTAATGTCAGTCACTGTTATCTTCAAATAATTTACGTCTAAAGCTGAATTCAATTTTTGGCTCGAGGGTATTAAAATTGGTGCCGATATCAAAGGATCCAGACGGCTATTACATTACTTAGTATACATCAAAATGGTGCTGTGAAGTGGTGAGTAGGGAATATAAATTTAAAAAATTAACATTCATTTATTTCGGAAACCAGTCCTTATACATTGATTACAAAATTTGAAATTAAAATATTAAATTTAAAAGAAAAATATATATATGCATTGCAAAAACACAAAATTACAATAATGTCACTAATAAAAACACAATAAATTACAATTAGTCAATAACAATAAAATAAAATAAACACACATGTTTTATCTTAGCCTAAATTTGGGTTTGGCTCCGGAGTGCTCAACGTGCAGCCTGGTCCTTTACCGCATTATCGGGCTATCCAGATCCAAATCCATCCTCCAGGCGAACAACTGAAGGTAGCTGTTGGAACTGCCACGTATGCGGCGCATTAGAGACACAACTCTCTTGCGAATTATCACCGCAAAACCATCTATGTTTGCATTCGCAAACATGCCCGATGCACTACAGTAGCGAGGCAGCTTCATAAGCGCTCTGAAGGCATTATTATAGAATCCTCTTTATCTATCTATATATATATGTATATATATTTAAATAAATTAAAATATCATCATCAACAATGAAGTTATAAAGCTTCAAAGCTGTTATTATGAAAGAGAAGTCGGATATATGGTTTTTAACGTCAAAGACCATACATAACACCCGTAGGGCTGCTATAGAAAACGGCGTCTTGGTAAGAGAAACAGATATTAGTTTAAAATTGCTATATCTCGTTTGCTTTCCTACCAATAATTCGACTGACCTATTGGTCTAGTGGTTAGTGGCCCTGATTGCTGTGCCGGAGGTCGTAGGTTCGATTCCCACCCACATTCATTTGTTCTGTGTCTGGGTGTGATTTATCTATATTATGTATGTATTTAGAAATATTTAAGTATGTTTATAGTTGTAGACGACTACGTTTACCTGGGACAGACGGTCCAGTTGGGAAGGTCTAACTTCGAGAAAGAGATCAATCGTCGAATCCGACTCGGCTGGGCAGCGTTCGGGAAGCTGCGCGGTGTCTTCTCGTCCAATATACCACAGTGTCTCAAGACGAAAGTCTATGACCAGTGCGTGTTGCCAGTGATGACATATGGCTCAGAAACGTGGTCGCTTACAATGGGCCTCATTAGAAGGCTTAAAGTCACCCAAAGGGCAATGGAGAGGGCTATGCTCGGAGTTTCCTTGCGTGATCGAATCAGGAATGAGGATATCCGCAGGAGAACCAAGGTTGCCGACATAGCACGAAGAATCGCCAAACTAAAGTGGCAATGGGCAGGGCACATTGCTCGCAGAACAGATGGCCGTTGGGGCCGAAAGGTTCTGGAATGGCGACCACGTACCGGAAGACGTAGCGTTGGAAGGCCTCCTACAAGGTGGACCGATGACTTGGTAACGGTTGCGGGAGTCCGATGGATGCGAGACGCACAGGACCGTTCGCTGTGGCGACGCTTGGGGGAGGCCTATGTCCAGCAGTGGACGTCTTTCGGCTGAAATGATGATGATGATGAAGTATGTTTATCAGTTGTGTAGTACTCATGACACAAGCTCTACTTAGCTTGGGACTAGACGGCGTTACGTGATAGTTGTGTGAATATATTCATATTCTTTTCACAATTAGCATTGTATTTGTTGATAAACTGGTTAGTTAACAAATATTTTATTCATGCATATTTTTTAAAGATATAAACTAGTTCTTGACTGTGATCCCACCCCCAATCGCACTTATAGCCTACTACGCTAGCTACTTGCGCTTATATGAGCCTATTCACTCTAACTTTGAAGATACCTAAATTATGATCGGACAGCAATATTGCATACTAGCTTATGCCAGCGGCTTCGCCCGCGTGAAAGTAACTTTCTCCATACAAACTTTGGAACCCCGTTTTACCCCCTTAGGGGTAGAGTTTTGTAAAATTCGTTCTTAGCGGATGTTTATACCCTATAAGGAACCTACCTGCCAAATTTTAAGTTTGTTCATCATCGGACCACTAGACGTACGGCGTAGCGCCACCGGTATATGGTAGACATCCCACCCATACGCACAAAACGTTTTGAGAACATATTTATTATGCGTACAGCCAAGGAGTGGAATTCCTTGCCGGAGTCTGTGTTTCCTGATAGCTACAACTTAGGGGTCTTTAAGTCAAGAGTGAATAGGCTACTTCTAGGCAAGCGTGCTCCATCGTCGACCACATCATCGCTTACCATCAGGTGAGATGGTGGTCAAACGCGAGCCTATCTTTAATAAAAAAAAAAAAAAAAGTTTGTAGGTGTTACAGTTTCTGAGATTTCGTGATTAATCAGCGAGTGGTATTTCGCTGTTATATTATTGCATATTTTCTATTTGTATAAAATTCAATAAAAACCTTTTTCTTAAATGAGAAATCGTAACGGAAACCCTTCTCGGATTGTCTTTGCATCCCCAACAGACCCTTAAATCTGACCTCTATACACATCCTTGTAGCATCCGTCCTCTTCCATTATCGTCCCGATTTTTTCCGTACATCCACTTTGATCAATAACCTCTCCTTTGATGTAAGTGAGCGTATCAAAAAAACTGACGAGACACGTTCCCTGACAGCTGGAGGGCTCTTGGACACTGACGTCAAACTTGCGGATCTTTTAAGAGCCAACTCGTTTGGCTTCAAAGAGAATGCGTCAGCGTTTGCGGTCCAGCGCTTGAGGCCTCTCGATTCGCGTCATCCAAGTCAAAACGCGCTGTTGTCACGTCGCCGGCACGAGTGGGTTTCATGTTCTGATTTTTGTCACGAATTTTCTGAACAAGGCACTTTTATTTTGACATGTTGGCTGGTTTTTTTTTCTCTCGTTTTCAATGATATATCCTAATTTAAATTCATTTTTAAATTTATATTATTTCGAATTCTGACAAACGTAATCATTGGAAAGAGTGGAGGGAGGCCTTAGCCCAGCAGTGGGACAATACGGGCCAGCTATAATAATAATTATTATATCAGATAATAGTGACGGTCAATGGCTTAATGCCATCTAGCAACTTTGGACTCAGTGGAAAGACGTGCGAAGAGGCTAATTGGGGATCTAGATTTGGTTAAGTCCAATCTACAAAGCCTCGAGCACAGGCGCAGAATAGGCAGCCTATCGGTATTTTACAGGTTGCATTTCGGAGAGTGTGCGTGGGAATTGCATGACTTGATTCCGCCATCTCCTTTCTACCATCGGACAACCTGACGTACGGCGAGTATTACAACCTTACGTTGTTTCAACAGTCCGGACTAAGCGTTTCGCTTCGTCATTTATACCGCGTACATCGAAGGACTGGAACGGTCTTCCCGTCCAACTATAATTTTGGTGTCTTCAAGGCTAGAGTGAATAGGCTCTTAATAAACTGGTGCGCCTCACCATCAATGATTGCATCACTGCTTACCATCAGGTGGGATCGCAGGGTCTTGATCCAGAAGTGCTCTGACTACCGGTAGCTTGTATTTTTTATATTTTTAAATATTTTTTTTTTAGAAGAAATATTATAAACGTAAATAATATGTAAACAACGAAAATAAATGGAGTAATAATAAAATAATTATTTCCAATACATAAAATTTTGATCTGAATACCGTTTATCAGCATCCTGTTTGTATCGCCATTCTGTCTGTAACCGATAATATGGAAGCGTTCTAAATGTCACTCAAGGTGTATCTAAGTGAGTGGTGATAATAAATATCTGTTACTTCTTCAGATAACATCATATCAACGATGTTACGGCTGAAAGCGTTTTCGTAAAGTCGACTTATAAAAAACGGATAGCAACCAATCCAAAGAATTTGTATTTATGCTTAAAAACATAAAGCAATAAGTACTTTTGTAATAGTATATTAAGATACCAAATTACTTGGCTGGCAGCAGCGACCAATATGTAACTCATCGCCTGGTTTTTTTTTAGGTGGGAAAATCATCCAATGACATCTTCCAATCTCGTGCGGAGTGGAAGGCTGTGCCAGACTTTTACTGACTAAAAACCCACTCCTGTTCCTTCTTTGCTTTTCATACCAGGGCCGAGTTTTCCTTTCAGAAGCGAACCCATGGCTCGACCCTGCTGGGCCCCTACGGTTTGCTGACATCTCCTTGAGGCGCGCGTGGAACACTACGCGCCGTCGACGACTTGGGCTTGGTCCGGACGGTCGGACGGCGAGCTACCCATTGCTCACCGTCTGCAAGCCCACACCTACGGTGGCCGGAAATCGGGATCGGAATCCCGGCGTCGGTTGGGGCGTGAGGACCGTTGCCTCACGCGATCGGCCGCCTCCTTTGCTAGCATTACTGCTTCGCAGAAGGAAGCGACCGCCTGTCACTCCTCCTCGCTCCGGACCATGGCCTGTACCAAGATCGCCGCCGCCGATCGCACCCACGAGGACACAGCGTTGCTCTGCCCAAGCGGGGCACACCTCCACCGTGTGCTCCACCGTGTCCTTCGTCCATTAGGCCTGATAATATCTCGTAATTTATAGAATTTAAGTTCATTACTAAGAATTACGAGTACTAATAGTTTAACGATTACTAATATACTTAATTTCTTTTTGTTACAGGTAAAGTACTGAAATCACTTTTTACAAAGAATAAATCTTCTTTTATTTGGACGCTTTCAAAAAAGGTAATGCTTATTCTGCTTTTTATATTTCTTATAAAGCTACTATTAATGCATTTTTTTAAATAAGCTAAACTTATTAATCGAACGATTAAATGACTGAGACCATACATTGGTCTCAATCATTGAATCTTTTGACAGTTGCTGTCATTTTTTGATGTTCTTAGATATTTTTCTATTTTTAATTTTACGATGATTTTTTTTTCGTTATTTTGATAGTTATTCTGCTATTCGGGGCGAATATTAATCTAATAACGTAAAAATCATTAAAATCAGTTCAACCATTCTTGAGTTATAAGTGGTGTAACTAACACAACTTTGTTTTATGTATATATTACTTTTATACCAGATCATTATTTGGCACAAAAGTACACACAGAACACAGTACACACACAGTTTGGATCACAGTACGTAAGGTTTGTAATAACCTAGAAATGAACATTACGTACTGTGATCCTTTAAGAAACTGTCTACATCTCTATTTTCTCCAACTCTCCTTTCGCAGGTATGCTGGAAGAGATTTCTTTAGAAATAAGCATCACCTCTGTACTATTCTTCTGTTTCCTTCTTCTTTTCTTTTATTATTGTGTGTACTTATGTACACACAATAAATAAATAAATAAATATAGAATAGAATAGAATAGAATATCGTTTATTTAATAAAAGTGGCACATTTATATAAAGATAGGTACATAAAAACAATTATAACGCATACATTGCATTTTTGCCTGAACTAGGTTGGACCTGTATGTCAGGCTAAGAAGTACTAAGAATCTAAGAAATAATAAATTAACAATCATTAAAATTCACTATACTAAATAACCTAAATTTAATTAACTAAAAGCAACTCATGTTTTATTTACAAACTAAAAGGAGATCTTCTGTCTCTCCGTACGAGATGCTGAGTAAGTATTGCACAATAATCTTTTTACAGCTATAATAATTTAATTTATACAAATAAGAAGCTTATCCCACTTTTTCAAATAAACTAGCTTGATATGACTTAAAACTTCGAAGTCCTATAAATAGAAGCCTTAGAATTTTATCAGAGTAAAATCAACAACTTATTTTTAGACTTCACTTCAATAGATGGCCCTCTGAAGAAAATTAACCGCGACCTCTTCCTACTATAAATTGACACTTTACAACACTTGGCGAGAGTGAAAAATCTTGGGCTTCGTTTCCAATGGTCGGGATGAATTCACAAAAATATTTTATTCCCTTCTGATCTAGGTAAAGAAAAATAAAATCTGTTTCAGTCAGTGTTAGTCAGGTTATTTTTTAGTTTCCTATTAATGAAAGATAACACATAATTGTATATTTGAAATCAAAAAACGAAGACTTTAAAATTAATTAGTTTCAAATATTAACTTTTATACACACTAACTAAACATTGGAATGCTAAGTTAATTTGTAGCAAAAAGACCTTTGGTATTTTTTTTTTTTTTAATATATTCTCGCGTTTGCCGATATTCTCATCTGATGGTAAGCGATGATGTAGTCTACGATGGAGCACGCTTGCCTAGAAGTAACCTATTCTCTCTTGACTTAAAGACCCCCTAGGTTGTAACTATCAGGACGCACAGGCTCCGGCAGGGAATTATAATATACATAAATTATAATCCTTAAACCAGAAGCTATGGTAAAAGAACTGAGACAATACATTATTTACTCTATACATCACGAACCATCAATAATTCTAGCAGTATATACACAGAAAATCCAATGATATATCGCGCTTACAGCACTATAGCGGATATACTCCTAAAATATCCCATTACTTTGGCATATTTCCCTTTTCAACCCACCAACTATCACGCAGAAATCCCTTAAGATTCCGTCTGGCTGCTGTCCAGTTTCTTTCTTTCTTTCTTTATCTGATTTTCTTTCCTAAACACTATTCTGAACACCAAATGTATCGAACTCGAGAAAAATTATAATGAGGTCACGTGCTTCGCTTTTAAGTGAACTAAATTCAATCGTCTCATAGGAAATTGAATTTTGGCTTAGTTTTAAAGTTTCCTCGTGGCTAGGAATTGTTTTGTAGTTTCTTTTAATTTTGTTGGTGTTGTAATGTAGGTTTCGAAGTTTTTATTGTACTTTATGTGGCCGGCCGTTTTTGGCTGCTGAAATGAAAACACGCCAGCTTTGTTTCTCTTTACTAGAAAGTGCTTTTTTGTGCAGTAGTTATATACTACTACTGTTATTATTGTGAATTATATATGCTTTGTTTTAATTGATTTGATTAAATAGTTCAATTAATTTGAAAACTGCACAATGGTGTAAACTAACAGCGTATTTCTAGCAAATAATAAATGTTGATACAAATGGAGAAAGTTTGTCATCTCGGCCGAGGCGAAATCCGCCCGAGCTGCAGGAGAAGGTGTTATGGAGCCGGGTGCTGCAGTGACCAATTTCCACGTTTAAACGGCGTTTTTCAATACACTTACGAAGAATTAAATAAACGGGGGTTGACCAGTGACTCGTGAGGGTCGCCTAGTGCTCAGCCTGATACGATAAATACAATAAATTGTAGCGGGAGCGTGCTCACGCACTTTACCGCGCTAGTGCGGAAAACAGAAAACTGTGTACCTAAAAGCGGTAGGGATAAGAGCGAATTTTCAAGTAAGTGTATGATAAAAATGTTCATCAATAACGTCATTGCTATGAAATTCTAACCTAAATGCGTTCTCTTTAGTTATTTCCATCACTACCAACAACATTATCTGAGAAAGTTTTCCTTGAAAACAACGTGCAAAGCCTGCCTCCTAGTTAATTTATAAACGAGTTAACTTATCGACTGCCGCTCCGCCGTGAACAGGGGTTGTTGGCTCGAGCACCCCGACGGTGCTGACGTCAGCTAACAAAACCAAGTGTTCGGCTTCAAAATTCTACGTCAGGACCTTTGAAATGCTCTCGACGGTGACAAGACGCCTATTTTATATATTGGAGACACCCCAATTAAAATATATTTTTGGGTTTGGAATAAGGGATATTTTACGTTGACTTGAGAAATGAGAGGTCCTTGAGAGATGAGGTTGAGTATTTGAAGATGAAGACACAATTTTGTTTTTTATTATCATTGTATTGTTTTGGAAACCATTTTGTCTTATTTTGTATTTGCAGAGCTGTCATTCTACTTGATGATGAGGACATCTCACTATTACCTCACTTTATTTGTTTTTATTGTGTATTTTTTACAAAATAGCACTAAGTACTGAATCAATATTGGATGTGAATAAAATATTGTATTGATGCGCATCTCCAAGCATACCGTACGGAGCAACGGAAAATGCAGCATTGGAAGGCCTCCCACAAGGTGGACCGACGACCTGGTGAGAGTCGCGGAAATGCGATGCATGCGAGACGCACAGGATCGATCGTTGTGGCGACACTTGGGGGAGGCCTACGCCCAACAGTGAACGTCTTTCGGCTGAAATGATGATGATGATGATTGAAGCGCATATCCTTTGTTAATCTTATAACGTTACTAGCTGCTGCCATAGGCTTCACCCGTGTGAAAGTAGATAATTGTCCCAAGGGAAAATTCCCGGGATAGTAAGTATCCTATTTGCTATTCCAGGACATCCTACCCGTAGGGGCCCCTACGGGCGGCCCAACAGGGTCGAAGCCTACTGGGGTCAAAGGTTTGCTTCTGAAAGGAAAACTCGGCCCTGGTATGAAAGACAACGAAGGCACAGGAGTGGGTTTTTAGTCAGTAAAAGTCTGACACACCCTCTTGCTCCGCCCGAGAGCAGAAGATGTCATTGGATGATTTTCCCATTGGAATCCGTTTCACCGTTCGAGCGTGAAGAAGTAACAAACATACATGCACACAAACTCATAAACTTTCGCCAAGACACTACTAGACACGTGTTTCGGCTTTCGTATCGCACCACCTAACAGTCAATGAATGTAGTATATCTTTCGATATAGTCAACCGATTGCGATAAAACAAAGCCTTAGTAATATATCAAATTACACAAAATTTTAATGTACGAGTATAAAAGTTATCTACATCGATTTTGTACATTTTACGTGATGCGCGCACAACTGAAAACTTCTACAGATTTATTATATGTATAGATATATTGATTTAACCTGTCTACGTAATACCCATTGTTCACGAATTTGGTCTATTGTTCAACTAAAACATATTATGGAGACGTGCATAGATGATACCAAGTAATCTTAAAAGCAATTTATAAAAACGATCATCTCACAGAGTATAAAACAGAAATGAACCTACAAAATGGAATTACTCTTGAATAAATCAACTTTAAGAACGATTTGAGTTTCATGAGTTCTCTGAAATAAATTTAAGAAGACAGCTCGATTGAGTACTTATACTTAAGAAATATTACTAACTGTTTGTGTATACTTTAATTTGGTTCATAGGTACATTTTGCTTAAAATCGTTCCATCATCGGACCACTAGACGTACGGCGTTGCGCCACCGATACATGGTAGACATCCCACCCATACGCACTAAGCGTTTTGAGAACACATTTATTATGCGTACAGCCAAGGAGTGGAATTCCTTGCCGGAGTCTGTGTTTCCTGATAGCTGCAACTTAGGGGTCCTTAAGTCAAGAGTGAATAGGCTACTTCTAGGCAAGCGTGCTTCATCGTCGACCACATCATCGCTTACCATCAGGTGAGATGGTGGTTAAACGCGAGCCTATCATTAATAAAAAATAATAATAATAATAATCATATCCTATATCCCCATCGCCGTATCTCTACGTTGACGTCGTGGTGGGGCTTGCGTGCTCCAATATACCCTAGGTCTGTATCGGTAAAGTTTGCTTTGCCGTAATATGCCTAGGGTGAGGGGCCAGACCAAGAGAGATACAATCCGCAGCGCAGTTTTGTGGCGAACTGTTGGGCATTAGCGACCCCACGGACCCGATGCCTTTATTGGCCGGCCGTAGTGAACACTGACGAGGAACTGAGCTCCCACCTCTCTCTTGCCTTTATTGGCTGACTTGAGTGGAGATTTGCAAGAGCAAACGTGCTCGGGAGAAGGATGTATAATCCAGTAAGGTGCTGGTAGGGATCTTGACCGTACTTCCGGGATTGTCCTGATAGCCGTGGTATACCTCTCCACTCCTTAAGCACCTCAGGATATGTTGCCCTCTTGTTGCTACGTCACTTCGTGCTAGCGACCGTTTATGGGGGCCCATTTATTGAGTGTGCTAGTCACCTTTTGTCGATGGATATTAAAAACATTGTTTAGGCAGGGGCCATAGTCTTAACATATTTCCTGGTAACCAGTCCACTTAAGACTCTAAAAACCATAGCCTTATATCTTAGTTTTCCATATGTCGCAATAGTTTCGAACCAACCGGGGGTTGTCCTTGGATACACTAGCATAGTGCGTACAGGGATAATCACCGGTTCGTACCACTTTCCATTAAAAGCGTCTCAAAGGGCCTCTGCGAGTTGGTTTCGGCTCCTCGTACGCCTTCCAAAGGTCCAGGACCTTAGGGTGCTGAGATAAATAAATGTATTATAATCAGTTTCATAATGTTCCTACTGCTCAGGGCCAGTCCTCTTTATGACAGAGAATGGGGCGTAATTCACCACGCGGGCCCAGTGTGGGTTTGTCTGGTAGATATCTTCAGAGTTTTTGGTTCTAGGATATGTCGGTTTCCTCACTATGTTTTCTTTCACTATTTTGAGACCAGCGGTAATAAAATAAATTATACAAAGTATAGCGCCTACCTGCGCCAACAAAATATTAAACGTAAATCTACGACCACTGGGCCATCACTACATAAAAAATGTGTTATACAAAATTAGCTACATAAATAAATTAGTAACAAATACATGTTATTGAACCTATCGATGTCAATATTATTTGCTTGCCTTGACCTTAATTTATTTAGGGTCAGCACAATAATATATTATGTTTTCTCTCTGTTTCTGTCATCTTCCACATTTTGTACCGTCGCGTCGTCGTCTTAGGGCGGAATTCACCAATAAAACTAATCGCGTTTTAACGTTTGGCTCACATAATCGCGTTTAGCCGCTATCACTAGTGTCACTTGTAAAAATACAAGAAAAGAAAAATACAGACAAGTGACACTAGTGACAGCGGCTTAACGCGGTTATGCGAGCCAAACATTAAAACGCGATTAGTTTTATTGGTGAATTCCGCCCTTAATAATCGGCTTTTTTATTGCTGAATCGTTTTTTACACAACCCATCCATCGTAACCGTGGTTTCTTCCCGATCTTATCGCCATTCACGTCTATACTCAAAACAACTAATATGTTACCTTTATATAACAAGCCTAATTGTTTTTATTACTATAATGTTCTGTTTTCCCACACATCTTACAATGACTTCACTAGTTTCTCCTCTCGTCACGGTACTCTGTATATATTTGACGAAAATTCTCTCGTCACAGCGTGTAAGAGCTCAATAAACTAGTAGTAGGAGTTTTGTATTTTTACGCTTACTAAACATTACCGTTTGTTTTATCTCAACCTCCTTACGCTCGACAATACGGAAAGATTAAGGATTATATGCTCGGATTAACAATAAATAAGTTTTTGGCTTTCGTTTGCTGTATTTGAGTTCGTGGAAAGATTGTCTGTTAATACTAATCTTACAGTAAGTAAAAGAGTAGAAGACATATTTGTTTTGAAGTTAAAAATTCGCTTTCTATTGATATCACGACGTCTACCAATCAGTATGCATTTACGCGGAAGTTATTTTCTACACAAATAGCGAAATCGTCTTAAAATCCTCGAACCTTGACTTTAAAAATAAATATACTATATATCTAATTATCTATATATATATTAAAGGAGAAACTGACTGACTGATATATCAATGGCCAGCCTTAACTCCCCCAGGAGTTGAGTAGACCCATCTAGGAACATGGAGTTTGGCTCAAGGCTTCGTTTTATGATGAAGGCGAGCACTAAGAAGGGGGGTGAAAATTCAACTTTTAAGGGGGTAAGAAGGGGGAAATTCGTTTGAATTCCTTGAACCTATATTCTTGAAACTTAGCATAAAGAGTAAATAAAAAAGGTTTTGATTATTGGTTTTTCAAAACTACCTCTTTAACATGATTTAACCTTTCGAATACAAAATCTTTGAAAAAACCAAACAAACAAAACCAAACCAAACCTTTTGTCTTTATTAGAGACATCATTATATCAAAATTTAATGATCAATTAGTTGCTTGTTAGATGTATTTTCGCAACGAAAATTCGTAGTTCAACCAAGTTTAACTTTGTGACCCTAGAATCTACTGATAGAATTATTATATAATATTAATGTTTTTGATTGATAATCAGGTTTGTTTTGAAATAAAAAATAACAAATCTAAGTTTAAAGATTATTTGCTTGCTTGTTTGTTGTATTTACTCAATACAGAATCATATTATTACTAAGTTTAACTTTCTATATCTAGTATATACTGATAGGATTGTTAGTAATATTGATGATCTGGTTTGTTTCGAAATTAAAAATAACAAATGTAATTTTAAAAATTATTTGTTTGCTAGTTACATGTACCTGCTCAATGTAGAATCGTAGTTGTACCAAGTTTAACTTTGTTGGTACATTTAAAATCTAATGATAAGATTGATAACAATATTCCATAATAATATTCCACAACTATCACACAACGCCGTCTAGTCCCAAGCTAAGCAGAGCTTGTGTTATGAGTACTAGACAACTGATAAACATACTTATATATTTCTAAATACATACATATTATAGATAAATTACACCCAGACACAGAACCAATGATCGTGTTCATCACACAAACATTTGTCCTAGGTGGGAATCGAACCCACGACCTCCGGCATAGCAGTCAGGGCCACTAATCACTAGACCATCAGGCCAGTCATATTGATGATTTGATTTGTTAACATACCTTTATTGCTTTTTTAGCTTTATTAAAAAAATGTTGTTGTAATTTCAAAGCTATTTTTACATCTAAATCCTTTCTTGATCTTCAATAAAAGCGTAAAACCAAAAACATTGCTAGCTCTTTATGATTTATCAACAAAAACTTTTGTATCTCTCTATCTCAAAGTGATATTTTACATTCAATATTATTTTGATGTATCCTCATCAAAATCATTTAAGACCGACCGACATTATCTGACGTGTGATGAACATCATTGTTCTTACAACCCTTTGGGATTACACTTGTGTTTATTTTATCGTTCATGGACCCTATTTTTTTTTTTTTTGAAATCTCTCTTGCCTTTTTCCTACTATTGTTTACTGAAAAATGTTTTATTTTATCTGCATATTTAAAAGGTAAATGATTAATGATATTTATTTTGCAAATAGGTTTAAAAAAACACTTTTACGTCATTTTTTATTCTTCATTTTAAACTGGGTGAGGCCGGTGTTTCCCAGCTGACTACCATGAGAAGAAACACCGAAACAAACTCAGGGGTCAAAGTCTTTTTTAAAGTCCATACAGTAAATATGTAATGGTTAAATCACATGAGAACCATGCAGATATATCTGATATGGTCTTTTGAAGGGGTACACTACATAAATACGAAAAACTTTATTCCGACAGTCACAAATATGAATTTCAAAATACCGATTTTCATAATTCCGAATGGTTCAAAATTCCGAATATAACAACTCCGACTTATCATTACTCCTATTTTTATAATTCCTAAATTTCAATTTTCCTAACTTTTATAATTACTATTCTCAAAATACCGAGTTTCAATACATCGAATAACGAAAAGTCCGACTTAATGATAATTCGAAACATCAATAAAATTCCGAAATAAAAACGCCTCATAAAACTGTATAGCAAGACACATAAACACATAAATGCTCGTCAGAGGTCGTAGTATGAGGGGGTAGAATTAAAAAACTAATGACAGATGCGTTTTCCAGCATGCAGGGGATTTATTGCAGCATGCAAGCAGGCATGCAGCGTGCAAGCAGACATGCAGCATGCAAGCAGGCATGCAACATGCAAGCAAGCATGCAACATGCAAGCAAGCATGCAACATGCAAGCAGGCATGCGGCATGAAAGCAGGCATGCAGCATGCAAGCAGGCATGCAAAATGCAGCAAGCATTGTTTCTGTCACGGCTCCGGCGCTGCGGGTTTTGGGCGGCCCCACGTGAGCTTATCATCGCAGATGGTTTTAACGCTCACCACCGCAGCTTCGGCTTGCTGGCCGGCTTTGCCGGCCAGCCTCAGCCGCGGCGGCGGGCCTTCAAACCACCTGCTCCTCAGCTCGCGGGCCGTCCCACTCCTCCGCGCCTACGCGGGTTTAAATTACACTCTAGGGGTAGGGCAAACAAGAATGCGTGAAGTCGGTTTTGCAGCGATTCGTTTCTGACACTAAATTTTGTAGCACAATCTATTCGAAGTATTGGAAATCGGAATATCGTTTTTCGGACCGAGAAACCTTCGAGCATTTGATTCTTCGAAAGTATGAAAATCGGAAAACTAACAAATCGCATTTACGACTTTCGGTAAAATAAATTTCGTGATTTTTAATAATAGACATTATAATTTTTAGGTATTATGAAATTCGGACTTTTGAAAATCGGAATATCGAAATTCGGAATAAAATATTTCGGAGTATTTGGGTGTTCCCCTTTTGAAGAAATAACCATACAGATTTGAGTGGACCTGTCCAGTCAGTGCAAGCATTTGTCAGTATTCGCAAAGCTCAAAGTTTTGACTCACTCACAATTTCAGTAACGCACAGACTAAACCTGTGGACCTAGACCGCTAAATTTTACACAGGTGTTTTTATGGTGATATATTTGTAAAATAAGTAAGAATTATCCGAAATTCACCCCCTAAGGCAAACCACGGGTAGTGTGAAACCGAAACCCGGGGCCCCTGGATGAAGGCAAAGAAGGAACAGGAGTGGGTTTTTAGTCAGTAAAAGTCTGACACTAACTCTCGCTCCGCCCAAGAGCGAGATTTGTCATTAGATGACCCCCTAAGGCAAGAGTGGCGAACCTATGACACGCGTGTCAGTAGTGGCACGCGGGAAAATAATTCGGGCACGCCCAGTGCACGAGGTTTATCATCTAGGTTATAAAACAGCTGTGATCGAACTGTTTTTTTTCTTTTATTTAATAAAATAAACAAATAACTGCGAAAATTATCATAATAATTAAACGGGTTTCGGGTTGCAAATTTACCTTTCGACTGCTTTCACCATTCCCAAAAAAAGTTCTTAAAATAGAGTCGGTGCTTAAATCAAAATCTCTTATAAATCAAATCGTTTAATTTTTTGTACATTAAATAGCAAAGTCAACATTTTTAGTGGCACAGCATGACAACATTTTTATTTTCTTAATATTTTAGTGGCACGTTCTTCAATAAAGGTTCACCATCCCTGCCCTAAAGGGGATTATACGGCGAACTAAAGTTTCTATATAGAAACCTTCTTTCACGCAGCCGAAACCGCTGGAAAAAATTAGTGTCTATATATTTCTAGCTTCTCTTCGACCGAAAGTAGAACATTATGCTAAAAGAACATTTTTTTTATTCTTGATAGGTTTGCGCTTGACCGCTATCTCACCTGATGGAGCGCGCTTACCTAGAAGTAACCTATTCACTCTTGACTTAAACATCCTACTTCCGAGATAAAAAATAACCGACGACGTGTTATTCCAGGACATATATTATAGTCTACTCATGTAGTAAACTCTATCCGAATCCATTAAGCCACAATACCGAATTGTAATTTTGTTATATTTTATTTATGGACAAAAAATAAGCTTAGGTACTTCAGTAAAAACAAGCAATATTGGCTTAGTTCTAACGTCAAAGCTGGCTTCAGTTTTTACTTTGACAGAAATTAGATCATAATATTGTTTAACTTCAATCATGGCACAGACAAGGTCTTGCTTCAGTAGTAGAAACACTAAAGGCCAATTGGGAAGACTACGCTTATGAAAATATATTAGTAGGTTATTTCTTTCATTCTTAGAATTCAAAACAGCTAAACCGTAAACACACTACACGTAAATATTTTTGTTTAACAATGCCACAGTAATAAAACGATTCCACCAACATGTATATTTTTATACTTTGTACCGTACATAAAATGCAATGAGTGTTGCTTTTTATTAGTACATAAAAAATAAAGATATAAATATTCTCGCAGATGTAAAAAACGTATACAATGCGTTCCAAATAAGAATAGGATCGATTGCCAGGTAGTGATCACGTCATACTGTCAAATCGCGAAGAATTATTATGGTGAGCAAAACAAGAAATTTTTAAAATTTAATTTATTTACGAACTGTGAACGAAAATAGTTTAATCAGAATCAAGTTCTTCAATTTTGCTTATCTCTGAGTTCTTCAATTTTGCCCAATTTCTTGCGATTTGACAGTATGACGTGACGTCACAACATGGCAATCAATCCTATTCTTATTTGGAACGCATTGTACTTTATACAACTGGTGATATAGAAATTATTGGTATTAAATAGGATGTCTTTAAATTCATAGACTATTATAAACATTAATAATAATATTTTATTGAAATTACTTAAACTTACACACCAACATTTATATCAACATCACACGTGCATATTTTTACCTTTATTTTTATTTATTTTTCAGGAGAAGACTCCTGTAACACAGGTATTATGCCAAGCACAGGAGTTTATTATTATTATAGTATTCAGAATAGCAATGGGCGAGTCGACTTATATTAATCGATTTATTCGAGTCAAACAACAAACTAATCAATTTGAGTTGCTTTTTCCTTTAATTCGAACTGATTCGCAAGTCGACGCCAACGCGACGCGAGTCGCGACACCCCGCGCCAGTCAACTCAGTAAAACGCGAGTTGACTCGATGGACCGAGTTGAGTTTGAGTTGGCGGACAGAGTTGATTGGGCGAAACGAGTTTAGTTTGAATTGGCAGACCGAGTTGATTCGGATCGCAATTCGAATCAGCCACTATTTCAATTCGACTTTTGAAAACTCGATTCATAAATCTAAACCACTTTTTATTACGAAACCAACTCACAAATATTGAAAAAAACGCCCGTTTCATATATTAAAAAAAAATGAATATTTAAGAAGAAATTATTTCGATATTCAAAATCTATTTCCATTCCATCAAAGATCCTAGCGAATTAATTTAACTTTTAACCCAAATCCTATTAATTACCAACAAGCCAGCATTTCCACCTCTGTTTACTAATAGCCTTACCAAATACAGCTGCGTCATTCAGCTCAACATTATCAATCGGGTGCATCTCTTTGTTACTTGGTCCCTTGGGTCAAAGCAGCCCCATTTAGCCTCACAAATTAGCACCGTACATGTCCAGTACAGTTGTGATAAATTTTGCCTCTCGTATCTATTATGTAGGTATTGCTGTGTGACTCTGACATTATTTAGCAACCTTTTTGAGGCCCCTTTGCTGCTTGGTTTTGGTGCAATAAGAACCGTTATTAAGATGATAGGAGATGGAATGATTTTGGACTTTGTTTGGTTTGGAAATCATCAAAAAGGTCTGGCCTCATTACTTTTTATTTGCTATGGATTGCAGCACGTTGCCACATCGTGTAAGTGTAATAATAATAATAATAATAATGTTCTACAAAGTTCCACAAACTTAAAACCAATCTGATTGACTGGCTTCAAAATAAAGACTATAAAACAACTAAAGAATTACTGACATACATCGCGTAACCTACACACACAAACACACGATAGTCCTGCCTAGATAGCACAATATTCACATATTCAAAACACAAATAAAAACAACCACACCACCACCACTACCACTAACTACTATATCTTTCCATACCAGGTTGCCTGGAAGAAATCGCGGAATGCGATAAGGCCGCCAATTGTATGTGTTTTTTTGATATAAGGCTCATATGTATCATTTATTATCTTGGTGTACAATAAAGTATATATAAATAAATAAAATTACAATTATAAAAAAAAACTTCCAAACACACACATCTATACACAAACACCCACACATACACTCACTCAACATTACAACATACCCACCCAACAATACATGGTTCACCTGCGTAATAAATTCATGTATAAAAATTGTACCGTTCTTATGTACCTACCCAGCGACTAGCGTTCAATTACTTGCACCAATAATGTAAATCGTAACCCTAACTAGAGCCTCACTAAATGACTGAAATTGCCACCCAAAACACAAGCATTCGCTTAGTTTGGGAGACAGTACCAGTACCTATAGCACATTACTTTTACTTGTGTCTAATTATAAGTCACCTTGTGAACTGTAACCTTGCGATAATAAAGATTATTAGTTCACACCACGCCATCTATTCCCAAACTAAGCAAAGCTTGTGCTATAAGTACCTACTAGATAATTAATAAATATCGAGACCATTCCAAACACAGAACAAATGATCGTGCTCATCACACAAAGATTTGTACAGTGTTTCATATTAGTGCATAAAGTTTAAATAAATAAATAATAAATAAATAAATAAACATTTGTCTTGGGTGGGGATCGAACCGACGCCTTCCGGTATAGCAGTTAAGGCCGGCAACCGCTAGACTAACAGGCCAGTCATAAACGGTGCGGAGAAATGTTGAGCATATACATGATACGGTGCCACAATACCGTGCTCTAGTTCTGCGTCGTCAAAATTTTTGCGATTAATTTTCGACTAAAGAACTTTCTACGACGTTACCTAGTCGTGCATTTACTCGATGCATTCAACGTACCGTGCAAATCCTCAGACGACTAGACACACATGCCGTAAACAGGCACAGTGTCGATTTACATTAACAATATCGCACCGTGGAAATGTGGCCAGCCCCCCTAGTCAAGTTACGACCGTTTCATTTCGATTCTCTTGCTTCGAACGCCTTGAGTAGGCCACGGCCCCTATTCTTTTGTTCTGACGTCATCTCAAGGCTCAGTCACGTGGTCAGAACAAAGGAATTGGAGGCGTTGCCTACTCGAGGCGTTCGACGCAAAAGAATCGAAACAAAACGGTCGTAACTTGGCTAGGTGGAGCTGGACCTAAATCTCACTCTGGATGGAGTAAGAGGGAGTGTTAGATATTATATAGATATACTTACTTAAAAGAACCTTCTGTGTTCTTTCTATAGCCCAAATCGGCTAATGTGCCTATTATAATTCAATTTTGTTATAAAAAATAAGCAAAATGTTGTGCAAGAAAATATTTGAATGGATGAATATTAACAATAATTTATGTTTGGAAAACATTAAGAAATGATAGAGAAAATAGATTGATATTACAAATTTTTTGTAAAAAAAATTACTAAAGTACTTAGCGTCTTCCATACTATAAAAACGCTTCAAGCTCAGTTTAAATTGGCAAGAACAAAATACCGCCTTGAGCGGATCCCCAAGCACAATATAAAAATAAAGCCGCTCCATGAATATTAGTTTTCTATATTTATTTTATAAGTGGCTACATTTACGTAAACAATACCCGTGGAAGACAAAAGGAGAGCTAGCGAAGCAAAATCCTTACAAATTCCTATAACAACGCTTATAATGAAATACTCAACACAATATTCAAGAGTAAAGTCTTTAAACGTTCTCTTGTAGAGAAGATATTGTGTGTTGTTATTAATTTGCTTTCTGCAATGCAACATGCAGGTTTGTACATTATGCACATAGAGCTTACATTATGCTAGCAATTGTTTAGTTGCTCTTTACTACTAAGCTGTGTGTTATTTCTTCTTTGTCTTGTTATTGTCTAACTTTGGGTAACTACAGCTCCCTAGCCATGTTACAACCGTTTCGTTCCGATTCTCTTTTCGTCGATCGCCTCGAGTCGGCCACGCCTCCGATTCCTTTGTTCTGACGTCATCTCAACGCTCAATGATGTGGTCAGAACAAAGGAATAAGATGCGTGGCCGACTCGAGGCGATCAACGAAAAGAGAATCGAAACAAAACAGTTGTAGCTTGGCTAGGGCTGATGTACTGGTACCTAAAGGTCAGTTCACACCGAGACGCGACGTGACGCGACGCTGCGCGAAGAGCGACTCAAAACATAACTTTATTTACTATACGAAAAGATACACATTACGGACCGAGATGCCTCGCGGCGCAGCGCTGCGTGGTGCGACGTATTCCATATAATATTTTGAGTCGCTATTCGCGCAGCATCGCGTCGCGTCGCGTCTCGGTGTGAACTGACCCTTACGTGTGAGTCTGCCTACGTGCAGTTTAGTTTACACCTTTGGATAATTATCTCCCTAGACCTTTTCCCACTAGCTCGGAGTCAGCTTCAAGTCTAACCGAATGCGGCTGAATATACGTGTTTTACATGGAGTTACTGCCTATCAGACCTCCACCAAATAACTGGGTGTTGCCCAGTTATAGCCCGATACTCTTTGGACAGACTGATGGTCAGACTTTCTGTTGTCTGACCACCTGTAACGACTGACAAAGATCTACGAATGACAACCGAGACCAACGGCTTCACGTGCTTTCCAATATATGAATTGAAAAAATCACATTGGTACCTGCCTGGTTTCGAACTTGCAACCACTGGGCAATCACGACACCTTTAGAGAATAAGTTTTAATTTTCTGAGAATGCATATTTCGTTGAATAATTTTCACCCCTGTCTTGTGTAAGAACTTTTAAAAGCAATAACTTAGTCAATAAATTATAGAACTCCAATTTGTGGTGACATGACACTTAAGGCGATGTTATCGCTTAAAGTAACTTACAACATTTATTACTTAACCCTGTGACCTACGCGTAACGTACGTACGTGTAAGAACGACAAATTGCCAGCCAGACGCCGAGTAATATCGAGTATTGAAAATACTGTGTTCATTGTGTTGTCTCTTTACTGAATGTTATATTAAAATACTTGGTGTTGCGGTGATACTTATTGTCTTTTGTCGCTTTTATTATGTGGGTGTAGACTAAGATCATAGTGAACGTTGATAATGTCGACTACGATGTAGTTTTAATTTGTGTTTTAAAAGCCGTAAAGAAACTAAATAATACCGACTGGCCTGTTGGTTTAGTGGTTAGTGGCCCTGACTGCTATGCCGGAGGCTGTGGGTTTGATTTCCACTCAAGACAAATATTTGTGTGATGAGTACGATCATTTGTTCTGTGTCTAAATTTATCTATATGTAGATATGTATTTAGAAATATATAAGTATGTTTATCAGTTGCCGAGTACTCACATCACAAGCTAAGTTTGAGACTAGATAGCGTTGTGTGAAAGTTGTAGAAAAAAAATTGACGACCTAGGACGAACCTAGGATTCATCCTAGGTCGTCACATTCTATAATTGTAGATTGTTGTAATTCTGTAGTGGATTGGGCATTAATGTCAATGGCGAGTACATCACTCATCTTCGGTTTGCCGACGACATAGTAGTCATGGCTGAGACTACGGAAGAGCTCAGCACAATGCTCAATGACCTCAGTAGAGCTTCCGAAAGAGTGGGTCTTAAAATGAACATGGACAAAACCAAAGTCATAGTAAATAACCATGTAGCACCCACTCCGATCAAGATCGGAGACTCTGCACTCGAAGTTGTAGACGATTACGTCTACCTTGGACAGACGGTCCAGTTGGGTAGATCTAATTTCGAGAAAGAGGTCAACCGTCGAATCCGACTCGGCTGGGCGGCGTTCGGGAGGCTGCGTGGTATCTTCTCATCCAATATACCACAGTGTCTCAAGACGAAAGTCTATGACCAGTGCGTGTTGCCAGTGATGACATATGGTTCCGAAACGTAGACGCTCACAATGGGCCTCATCAGAAGGCTCAAAGTCACCCAAAGGGCAATGGAAAGGGCTATGCTCGGAGTTTCCTTGCGTGATCGAATCAGAAATGAAGATATACGCAGGAGAATCAAGGTTGCCGACATAGCACGAAGAATCGCCAAACTAAAGTGGCAATGGGCGGGGCACATTGCTCGCAGAACGGATGGCCGTTGGGGCCGAAAGGTTCTGGAGTGGCGACTGCGTACCGGAAGACGCAGTGTTGGAAGGCCCCCTACAAGGTGGACCGTTGACCTGGTGAAGGTTGCGGGATTCCGATGGATGCGAGACGCACAGGATCGTTCGTTGTGGCGACATTTGGGGGAGGCCTATGTCCAGCAGTGGACGATGATTCTATAATAGATTTTTATCTATTATAGAATCATCATCCTCATCATTTCAGCCGATAGACAGGTTCAAACCGGTGTAAACCAGGTTGGTTTCTATCTTTTATATAATAAAATATTTTAGTACGAAAGGATTAAATATTTAAATTATATTTATATTAAAAGAATTTTTAAAATTTTAATTTAAAAATAATAAATAAATAATAGTAAATATATTTAAATATATATTATTTTAGCAGAAAAATGTAATGATTTTAGAAGTCATTAATATATAAATAAATTATATAGGTAGTATTGTATATGTTTGATATTTATTTAATTGTAGTTGGATTATTAATTTTAATTATTGGAGTAGGTATTGGTAGTAGTATTGGCTTATTTGACTTTATTAGAGCGTAAGGTTTTAGGTTAATAAATAAATAAATACTTGGTTTTATAGAAAATTGGGATGTCGATGACAATGTTGTATAAAAATGCATTATAATAATTTGATCGAATATAGAAATCATTTCTTTATTACGAATTTTATGAACCCACAAATTCATTAATTACTCACGTTCCCCATTGGTGCCGCGTGCGTGTGTCGTGAGAGTAGCAAAGAAAACACAAAATAAACCCATCAAAGATCGTAAGAATGTTCAAGACGCGGTTAGATTATACGGTTGACACATCCACCCCCCAATGGTAATTCGTTTTCCTGATTAATTCCTTCAAGTTAGAAAGGAAAATAATTTCTTTCATTTAGATAAAACTGTATACTGTTTTTTCTTCCACTCCGAGATTAGCATAGACAGCATTTTCCTCTTGAAAAATATGCCCCATTATTATGATCGAGATTATGTTAAGAAGAAATGGGGAAATGCAAATAATAGGGGTTAAAGTATGAAATTGCCGTTTTTTTTTAAACGGGTTGCTCTGAAGTGTAGATAGCATAGGTATACGTAATTGATATTGCTTGCCCTTTGAAATTCATAGTTTCTAGGTTGGAACTCTTAATATGAAAAAAACCTTTTTTATTTGCTTTCATGGTAATCAGATATAACAATTCAAAGTAACCCGTTTTAACCTTTTGAGTGCGTAATTAGAGACACAATAGTAAGACAATGGCGCGTGAACGCCGGCGTTCGTGCGGGGATCAACAGCTTAAAAAACGGCAATTTCATACTTTAACCCCTAATATTGTATACGCTAGTTACTTTGACCTTTTAAGTAGATATAAACCTGAAATAGACTGGCTTATATAACCGTCTTGAAACGTTTCAAGAAGCAGTTTCACTTTCATATCATTTGAGATAGCAATACGAATGGTTACCGCGTAGAAGTGTTGTAGGCAAAATACAATAACTTTTATAAGAATTGAGTTTAAGGTGTGGTATAAATATCAAAATTTTTATTAGGTGAGTGTTAGTATTTATGCTAACTTTTATAAGATTTAGAGCACGTAGCGGTGCGGTAGTTAGTTTTAATAACTGGTCAGTGTTTTCAAAGTATTTCCTTTAGATTAACCCTACAAATACTCCCCATAGTTAACCATTACTTAAAATAATAAAATTTATAAAATTGTGTTGTTAACGTCAGACTGAGTCATCATCATCATATTTTCAGCCGAAAGACGTCCACTGTTAAAGTTGACAAAAAATAAAAGTCCCGTTTTGACATCTGTCAAAACGAATAATTAAATACGCAAAAAGAATACTCTTAATATATTCCATCATATTATTTAACGCGCCAAAAAAATGTATGTATTTTTGTTTCTTTCAGTTTTGTTCCAAGTTACATTCTAGGGTATTTTTCAAATGTCAAAAGGGGCCTTTTATTTTTAACGAGTTTAGATATAGGCATCTCCTAGACTGAGAGCAAAACTGTAAATCTTGGATGGTGATGGATGGGCACCATGACATGTCAATACACTAGAACATCCTATTCTTTTATCATGTCAGTAATTTATGAACTTGAGATATCAAAACTGTACAGCTGTTTGGGATGACATATTATTGCTTTGTATTTAATATGCAAAAAGAAATAAAAATCTGTGTCAATCCATTTTTTTTTTTTAATATAATATTCCACAACTATCACACAACGCCGTCTAGTCCCAAGCTAAGCAGAGCTTGTGTTATGGGTACTAGACAACTGATAAACATACTTATATATTTCTAAATACATACATATATAGATAAATTACACCCAGACACAGAACAAATGATTGTGCTCATCACACAAACATTTGTCCTGGGTGGGAATCGAACCCACGACCTCCGGCATAGCAGTCAAGGCCACTTTAAAGTACACTGTTTTTTTAAGATACAAGAGTGGCTATTTCAATCTAGGAATCAGTCCTAGATTGAAATAGCCACTCTTAATTTTGGATGTATGCGGAACAGAGATTAAAGTCCCGCAAACCTCCGTTGAAAAAGGAGGATCCGGGTGTTATGTCTGGTGGGCAACTGCCCGGTAGATGATTTCGAGCTGTTCTATATGTTCAAATTGCGCGGCGAACATTAATTGCGCGATGCAGGATTAGTTCTTATGTAACGCCATAGATGACCCTACAGTATCATCTTTGATTTTACTTAGATGATTAATTTATTTTTTACTTTAAATAAGCCTGTAAAAACCGTTGTTTTATCATTTACAGAACACAACTTCTTTATGGAGATGAAAATAAAATCGCAGACTTCAACGTAATCTGACGAAAATATAATGTTTTTCGGCGAAAATTAAATCGTAAACAGAGGACATCGCGCCCCCGTCCAACGTCCATTTAGGTCGCCAGAATGTTCGTTCTGAACTAATTTAATTTGCCCCAACCATTTATCTTCATACTCCTGATTTTTCAAACAACCAAGTTGCCTTACTTATTTAGGCTAAAAGTTTTAGGCTCATTAACATCAACGGACCAAGTGAGGCATTAGTAACAAAAGGCTAAGAGGGTAGCCGGGTAGCCGGGATAGCGTTATATTCTTTTATTGGCACATTGCCAGCGGGAAGTCAGTTGCAGGTCCTCCGAACTGGATCAGAATTTCGATGGCCTGAAAAGACGTCGCACTTATTATATTAGCGGAGGATGAAGGCTCTTCTTGTAATATTGTTTTGTGAATGAGGAAGAAAGCGTCGTTTATTGGAAAATAAGTTTTCTAACTTATTTTAATATTCGACCTGCGTCATTTTTGCTGTCCTGTTGGTCTAGTGGTTAGCAGCCCTGACTGCTATGCCGGAGATCATGGGTTCGATTCCCATCCAAGACAAATGTTTGTGTGATGAGCACGATCATTTGTTCTGTGTCTGGGTGTAATTTATCTATAATATGTATGTATTTAGAAATATATAAGTATGTTTATCAGTTGTCTAGTACTCATAACACAAGTTCTGCTTAGCTTGGGACTAGACGACGTTGTGTGATAGTTGTGGAATATTATTCATTTATTTTATTTATTTCGTAACGTATTTAATAGGTATGTAAAACAAGTTTCTCATTGATTTTGCTGAAAATCGTTTTTGTATTGTTGCTGTGTTTCTAGGTTTCTTATTGTTAATTTTTATGTGAATGGAAATGTTGTAAAAGAACTAATTATATTTTTTTACAGTTTTTACTCGGACAGTACAATTATAAATATTATTGTTCTGAATTTGGTCCTCTTCATTTGTATCTTCTTTAATTAACAACTGAGAGAAGCCATTTGTTTCTTGTTTACTAATTGAACTTTTGAAAATATTCGAAATAAGTGTACCGAAAGTAATTAAAAGAAGCTTGTGATTACTGATGATCAAATCAGAAACTAATTATTAAAAGGAATCCCGACTTAATAAAACTTTGTCAATAAAATCAATTTACAACTAAACATTTTTTCACAGCTATGTGGAACGTTTTTAGTTCATTCGGCCTCTTTGTAGTTTGTACAAAGAAATATTTAAACTTCATGTAGTAGTAGTAGTGGTACATAGGCGGACTTAATGCAACAAGGCAATATATAGCAAGAATTTCAAAATGTTTTTAGTAGAATCCTTTTCAGTCATCAAAAATGTTTACTTTGTTTTCCGCGTTCCTAGCTTTTTAATACCACATATACTAACAGTCAAAAGCCTATCTGTATCGTAGCACTCTAAAGCGTCCCATTTGAACGGTGGAGTGAATAAAATCGCAATATCAGCCACGTGCGCATTGCAACAAGACAAATTGAAAAACTAGCGGACCAAGCGGTGAACCCTGTGGGACCCACTTACTTTGACCACCGTGAAATTAAGTAAAACTCAAAAGCGAGTAATATCGGTAGTGACTGTTATGACGAATATTGGATTTTTGTAAACGATTCCGATGTGAAATTGTCAACGTGTTACATTGTTGTTTACTGTATGTATGTATGGTTTGATGTTTGTGACAGGCTGTCAAAGGTTTGACCTAAATATGTTTCCTAGAAAAGTCTTATCAAAATAAATCGCCTTCATTGAAATTTACTTTTTGATTTCTCAAAATGGTAATAATTATATTGTAAAGATTAATTATTTTCTTCTCATATTTAAAAGTCAAGTTGCTATTTGTTAGTCTCGCTAGAACTCAAAAACAGCTTGACCTGTTTTAATAATATTTATTTTGCTTTGTTCGTTTCAATATAGGGGCGGTTTAAAAGAAAAAAAACTGAGAAAAAGAACCATTGAAAAATTTAAAACTAATTGAAAGATGGGAAGTAATTTCACGGGGTTGGAGCCGCTTGTACTAAATAAATAATTATTTACAATATAACCATTCCTTACAAAGTTAACTGATATTTTCATGGCAATGATATTACTACTAATGTACTTTCATAAAAAAAGTGAATTCTTTTGAGATATTTGTCAATCCAGTTTGGAAACTCGACGCGATGCTCAAAGGTGCATAATTCACAAGTTCCACACGTGCGGGCGTTAAAACTATACCAACAGCCTCTGACAGAAATTTGGATTCTATTCAAAGCAGGTGAAAGTTCAAATTTGAATGATCTTTGGAGTAGCATACAGCCTAGAGGTGTTTGCAAACTGTATTAAATCTTGCTACTAACATTTATGGTCTATTTTAGGATAGCAACCGTTTCGGTTATTTTTTTGGATTCAAACGTTTGGAATGAATAGACGCCATACAGTTGGACTCAAATTGGGTTTTTCAGTTATTTCCAGATTCCTAGAAGAACGAATATTTTTATAACATTTTTCCTAGTGGTGCTTTATTTATATTTATTTTAAAGCGTGTTTCATAATTAGTACAAACGATACGAGTAGCTGCTTTATTTTATAGTCACACTTTATGAAGTTGTAGTTGAATATTATACAGGTAAAATTTTACACTATTAAAACGTAATTTCCTTCGCTATCTTAACGCTCCATAAGATAAAAGCCATGCCATTACTGCTTTCCTCATAATCCCAAATGCGGAAATGAGCTTTAATAAGATAGCGCAAGACAGATTTTGTTGCAGGCGCTGCAAAATATTTTACATTAAAATAGAAAAATTTCGTTCAAGGTAGAAGCGGGTGGCTGGCGAGTATAGTGATAAAGATGGCTACAGTGTATCGAGATTTATTGCATTATTAGCGGTCCCAGCACACGTTATCCTGCCCGAAAACTGACTTTTCGCCAGAAAAGAAAACGAGAGAGAGATAACTTTTTTGCAGCATCTCCTACCGAGTTCAATTGTATCTTCGAATTATTCATGGATCCAGTCAAATATACACACAAACGAATCGGTCAATTCGTTTAGAAGGAGTTAGGTGATAAACACACGTATAGAAAAATTATATTATATAAAAATAGTAGGCTCTGTAAGTTGAATTGATTTCCTCAGACCGAAACAAAAGACGATCACTTGCTATCTAATTCGCTCTGTACCTTTGTGTTAGATACTGAGGAAACAAGCAGCGGCTTCGTATATTTGATATTGATTCTTTACATCCGCATAAGTTTCTCACTCTGGCCGAGGTCAAAAGGAGATTTTACATTGCAGAAACTTATAAAGACTCTCATCGCGTATAAGTATCAAATATGAAATTTTCAAGTATTTTATCGCTCAAAGGGGAATATTGCACGTGAATAATCTACTATTAATAGATTCTCGGTATGCAGGATTTGAAAGAGATTTAGCTGGAGTCCATGGGAATTTCTGCTTTACAAATTTATTATTATATTTCGCTACAGTTGCATCTGCATTAACTTCTATTCATAAGAGTATTCACTGCATCTTCACTGTACCTACCTAGATAAAAAAACTTATCTAAGCTATAGGATTTAATTTAATTATATAGTCTTTGTTGTTTGTAATTCTAAAGAGTTTTTCGCCAAAATTATCTACAATGGCTTCATCATCATTAAAAATATAAAATTATATTTAGCAGATCCTTTGCCGATGCCTTTATGTGACGATTCCTCAAGTAAATCAACCGCGACTAACATAGCGGTTGTGCCGATTGGCCACGGTTCACCATTACCTAGATATTTATCGCCACTGGCTACATTTCCGTCATCTTCTCCATCCACTTCAAAGACTCACTACATCTTCAGTTGTTACGCTTTAATATACTATTACTAAAGGGAGATCGTAAAGGTTTTTGCAGACGTCAGACATTTTATGAGTTGACTGAAAATACTTCATGGGTGTAGGGAAAGGATGTTAGCATCGCCGTTGCTTACGCTCAAGTTAGTTTCGGTGTTCTCAAGTTGGTTATTTTGACGTATAGATAAACAAAAAAAAAAATGCACTGCAGTGCTTGTAAGTCAAATCTAGTAGAATAAATGATATTTATTTGAATTAACTGAAGTGCTTTTGTAGTAAATAATACTCACAGTTGTAGGCATTTATATTTTCAGAATAGCTTTACTTAGTAAAAACTACCTGGCTAATGCCACAGACAGTTCCTTACTTTCTTGTATTACATAGACTATTGTTGTACAAAAGCAGCTGTACCTACCCTTACTCTTTTTTACTTCTTCATATCTTAGACATGAGAAGCACTTTTACAAGGAACATATATGCACGTCGCTAGAATATACTTTACTCAGTAATATTATAAGCCAGCTAATGTCACTCAAAGACTCTAAAACTTATCAGCATTGCACTAACGTTTGTCGTACAATAGCTGCTGTGCATCTAGCTTCCGTAAGTTTTCTGCGACAAATCGCAAGTTTACAGCGCACCTAAACTTAGCTCCTACTCTTATTACTGCTACATAGCGGCCACCTTTACAAACGGTCTTCGTGGTAATTAGTTTTGTACAATTTTAGACTTTAATGCCTCGCTTGTCATCTGTTAGCCTGATAATGGCTTCCTGTGTTAATTTATATGTAGCGAGATATAAATTATGATTATTTAGCTCCGCACTCGAGAGTGTTACGTAAGTTTTGGAAATGCGACCTTTATTTTCCCATGTTAGTTTGAAATTAATGTTCTGGGGTGAAGTCCTTTCTAGCTTCATTTTATTTAATTTTGTGTTGCTGGTTTTCATACTTAATTTGTAAAAATCGTCCTGCACAACTTCAGTGTGTTTGATACATATAAAAAGCACCTTCGTATAGTTCCTACTGCTGAGACCAGACCAGGGCCTCAAGTCTGCTATTACAATAGTGTCAGAATAGTCTATCATTGATTTCATAATTATTGATTTTGACAATTTTGGTAATCTACTAATATAATGGCGTCATTATGACTTTTCAATGGTCAACCACTGACACACCATTGAAAGAAATGGCATAGAATGGTAATCTCGTACATACCGACAAATGAATATCTGACGTATGCGGTAATCTGCTAAAATTTTGACAGTTCCTTTCATCAGTGACCTACCATTAGAACGTCATTGTGCAGACATTGCTTTTAATAAGCTGGATATTGTCATTCTACCACAACTATAGTACGAGACCATTGGCCGAGCAATCATCGATCATTATAAATTAGCAGATTACGAAATTTTAGTAAAACGACAATGAGATCGTGTTGGAATGACGAACTTATAAAAATAGCAGACTTGGGCCCCTGCTCTCTAGGAGAGGGGTAGTGAATAGAGAGGGGATTGGAAAGGGGTACTAAGGGGAGTGTGAATATCACACGTCTTCAAATTGTTAGTTCCAGGACATGCCAGTTTCCTCGCGATGTATTTCGTCGCCGTTTTGAGAGCAGTGGTGATGAAATAAAATATACAAAGGAAAGCGCCTACTTACGTTTGAACCTAAGAGTTACGACTCGTAAGTCGGGGCCGTTCTCACTGGTTCACCATTGCTCAATTTTTTTTAGTATTCCAATTTTTGCAACCTGTATAATTACTTATAGAAAGTTATTTAGTTTGTACGTTTATACAAACGTATATATATTTTATAACTAGTTGCAAATGCACCACTACATAACAGCTAACGTTATGGGTGATTTTAATCAGTAGATTTTCAGGACAGTATGTGACATTACTGATATTAAAAATTTACATGCAGGAAACCACCAAATGTGTTCCATTAGTCGAGGGAAATAAAACCACACACAAATAACGACAGTCATATTATTATGACTACAACATTGTCGAGTAGATATATATTTTTATAGTAATGTTGATTATAGTACGTGATAAAAATACAAATGGAAACACATCATTATTAATGTTTATGAATTAAAATTACACTGTATATTCAATTGTTATCCATAAGTTGTTAATCAAGTCATTTTGCACACTTAATTAAGAGGATTTAAAAGATTGCACGTAGCAGAGATGAAAATGTTAAGATGGATGTGTGGTGTGACGATAATGGATAAAGTGAGAAATGAGTATATTAGGGGAAGTTTGAAAGTGGCGCCAGTGACTGAAAAGTTGCAAGGGAATCGTTTGTCTTGGTATGGTCATGTGAAGAAGAGGGATGAAACGCATGTTGCTAAAAGAGATATGAGTTTACATGTGAATGGTGGGAAGAGGAAGAGGGAGGCTAAAGAAAAGATGAATGGATTGTCTGAGAAGTGATATGAAAGAAAAGGGAGTTAGTGGTAGCGTGACGAGTGACATGACAGAATGGAAGAAAAAAACGCGTTGCGCTGATCCCAAATAAAACGGGACAAGAGCAGGAAGATGATGATGAAAGAGGACTAACTCGAAATAAAAGTACTAAAAAATGAATGTTAAATCAAATATTTTCATGATTCAAAAATATTAGCCAAGGTCTGATTCTGAGCCCACTAAACTTTAAAAACACAAAAAGACACTGCTAAATATAGACTACCCCAAGTGTCGCCACAACGACTGGTCCCGTATGTTTCGCATCCAAAATTACCGTGACTCTAACCAGGTCATCGAACCACCTTGTGGTAGGCCTTCCAACGCTGCGTCGTCTGGTACACGGTCGCCACTTCAGAGCCTTTTGACCCCATCGACAATCTGTTCTGCAAGCAATGCTCAACGTTACTCAAGTTTGGCAATTCTTTGGGCTATGGTGGTAACTTGGGTTTACTTCCTCTTTTCTTTGTCATTGAAAGAAAGAAAGAAAAACAGTTTATTTAAGTGAAATGACACAGTCTTCAAACTAGCTGACGAACATAATCAATAGATATGCATTACATCCGCGCAAAACGGCATAAAGCTGCGGCCTCACGCATAATGCGATGAGGTCACAGCGCTGGTTTTCAGCATTGCTGATTTCACTATGCAAGGAAACTCGGAACATCATTCTCTCTCTCTTTCAATGGAGAGGGCTATGCTCTGAGTTTTCTGGTTTTAAGTCACCCAAAGAACAATCCCTTTGGGATTGATATTAAGCATTCTGATGAGACCTATTGTGACCGAACATTTCAGTGACATAAGTTATCCTAGTAACACGCACTGGTTATAAACTTAACTGTTGAAGGTTGTTTATTCGTATACCCACAATGAACCATCTACTATTACCCCTATAATAAACGAGAATGAACTACAAACGATAAACACAACCCACCTTTATCCGCCTTAAGTCAAACTATTCCTATTTCACGTTACAAGCGGGTCAGTATTTGAATTTCATACAGCGGACGATACGGCTTAGCGAGTAGGATGACCGCGCGTCTGACTTTTAATGAGACGTGCACTGAATTTTCTCGAGAAATGTGATTTATATTATAATTTTAATTCAAATCAGAGCATTTGAATATTTATACTTGCATCAGAAATAGGAGTAAAATATATTTTTCTTGTAACATTTTTATACTGTTTATGTGATTGGATAAGGAAGTGGAAAAAAAAGTTTTCAAAGGAAAGGAAAACTGGTACATAATTTACGAAATTAAATGCAAGTAGGTTAGATGACCACTCGGCTTATTAATATTTGCATTCAGTTGAATATGTTGGATTGTAATACGAATAACATGCTACTCTAAGCATTCTTAAATTGTCATCGTTTTCTATTTTACTGGTGACCTTTATTACCAGGTAGGAATACGTATTGAACAGCACATTACTCTTACAAATTACCATCAAAACAAACAGTCACACATAATGGTAACCCGCCGCTAACCCAAACTAAATCATATTCCCAAATCATGAAAATCCCATTTAAATTCAAAATATAATACAATGAATAAAATATCATATCATGTGCAAACAGAACTTGGGGCTAGACACGTCCGCTGGCGGATTAAACGTCCACGTTTTATTAAAATTTATGAGCACCCTACATTTTGATACCAAATTATGTAACTATTAGTACTGTTCCGCTGTGGAGTTTTACTACTTTAGTGGAATCATACATCTTTGTTTCCGTTTTCTGTGGTCATTATTTTAAAGTATGGTTTCAACTTTCAACAATGTATGTGCTATATTCTGACAGGCCTGTTAGTCTAGTAGTCAGTGGCCCTGACTGCTATGCCGGAGGTCGTGGGTTCAATTTCCACCCAGGACAAATGTTTGTGCGAAGAGCACCATCATTTATTCTGTGTCTGGGTGTAATTTATCTGTAATATGTATGTATTTAGAAATATATAAATGTGTTATCAAATACTCATAGCACAAGCTCTGCTTAGTTTGGGACTAGATGGCGTTGTGAGAAATTTGTAGAATATTATATTATTATTATATGTTATTCTCTTTAGTCGAAGTAAAAAAAAGTTTTAAGCTCTGTTTTGATCGCTTTAAACTTTTCCTTTGTTTAATTCCTTACCACAGTGACAAATTGTACTATCAACAAAATCAACTAAAAGTTCCTGTTTTTTTGAAGATATACACCTGCGCATATTACTAAAAGAGTTATGAGTATACATGTGGATGGTAGAAGAAGAGGGAGGCCATAAGAAAGATGTATGAATTTTGTAAGCAGTGATGTGAATGAAAAGAGAGTCAGTGAAAACATGGCGGTAGACAGGACAGAATGGAAGACAAAAACGTGTTGCGACGACCCCAAATGAGACAAGGGCAGGAAAGTGATGATGATAGTACACTTGCGCTATGTTATAGGTATCTACCTATAACATAGCGCAAGTGTATATATAGTTGTCTTGTTTTCTTTTCATGATAAAAAATGGCCCCAAAGTTATAGGTACATTCATTATGACAGTCTAATGACATCCACAACTGGACATAGACATCCTTCAATTACAGATTTCAGTGACCTTGACCGAGTTGGTCTATGGCTAAAATTCAAATGACACTTTTCCAATACTAACACATATTGGAAAAAATGCATGACCCACTTCCCAAAGAGCTCAAATATGTGTGTCCCATTTTCAACAAAGTTGTATAACAAACTGTGATTGCATGTACCACAACTCCAGTTATAGGTACTCAGGTAAATTCAGTTTTGATACACGACAATAATAAATTAAATTTCAGCAGAAGCTGTTTGGTTTGCTTCCCCAATAAATTAATCGTTTACGGGACTTTAATTATTTAATTTATAATGTTACGCATACATTTAACAGTCAGATTTTGGGTGATGCACGGAAAAATAATGGTAAATGCAATAAAAGAAAAAAGGTGAATACTTTAATTACCTATACAAAAATAACTTAAAGATCCATACTAATATTACAAATGTAAAAATAAATTTGTTTATCTGTATGTTACGCTTGCACGGTTAAACTACTTAATAACTGATTTCGACATAATTTAGTACGGGGTAAGCTTGAACCCCCAGAAAGGACACTCTGACATGGAGACACTGGATGTTCAAAAAACACAAATCCGCCCGCTTTTCAATCCCCACACAAAAAAAAAACGTAAAAAAAATACACCACTAATTTAAACTTAGTCTCGTTTAAAAACCAATTCCACGCAAAATAAGCTGAAACCACTTCATGGACGAGTTAGATCACTCAGCAAATCGTGGATATCTAAATAGAGTTTAATTCAGACGCGGATCTCCGAAGCGGTAAAGTAGGTTTGTAAATTTGCATCACAAGTCCAATTGAGTTTTTTAAGGAATTGGTGCTTTGGATTTCCTGTTTCCTTTCAGTGGGGATTTTAAATATTGTTCAAGTTTTTTTCTGTTGAAAGAAACAGGTTTTAGCTAACTTTTGCGTTGTTAAAGGAATGGATGAATTGGATTTCGGGAGTTTCTTTGGAGAGCATTAACATTTCATTATGGTAGATTTAGCTTAAGCAGTCAAGTCTATTAATTCTCTCTATTAGCCACGTTATCCCCTCGCGCGCGTGGGGTTATTATTATTACGTAATTGCGCGTTTTTACGTAAAATCACCAAAAAATAAATAAAAAAAACTTTTTCTGGATTTTTCTAGGAAAAACAAAGATATAGAAACCAAAATTTTCGGCCAAATAAATTTCGTACAATCGTGTATACAGTACGACAATCAAGCGTTTTTAAGGTCATTCAAGTTGTACAGACGTCTGTACAATCGTTGGAAAGGTCGGTATTTCCGATTGATATTACCATTTCGTTCCGATTAAATTTTAATCGGAACTTATATCGGAGGTACAAACCTACCAGCTTTGAACCTACTAACCTTTTATCGGTTACCCTTTTACTTATTGTTTTGTTTCGTGTTTGGGGTTTTTGTGAGTTTACACTTCATTTTTCTTAACCAAGTTTTTGATTAGTTTTTGTAATATTTCATTTGACGCTTTTGCCTCCGCCACTTCTTTTAATTTTGGTTCCGATTCGGATAACCCATATTTAAAAACTTGGGTTCCAAATTCGGTTCCCTACTCTCTATATATATATTCATTTTAAAGAGATGTGCGAGTATAGTAAGGCCCTGATGAATATAACCATCAACTGCTACTGTACCATATTTTAATGTTAGCATAGCATAGTATAGTCAGCCTTATAATGTTCCCACTCTCGGACTCAGGCCTCCTCTCTATGAGAGGGAATGGGCCGTAATCTACCATGCGAGCCCAGTGCGTGTTTGTGGATGTCACATGTCTTCGAATTTTTGGTTCTAGGACATGCCGGTTTCCTCACGATGTTTTCCTTCACCTTTTTTGAGAGCAGTGGTGATGAAATAAATTACACAAAGTAATGCGCCTGGCTGGGTTTGAACCCGCGACCTACAACTCGTAAGTCGGGGCCGTTACAACTTGGTCACTACTACTACTTAACATTGAGTTAATACGAGACTGTTAATGTTACTACGAGATATTTAAAATAATTGCTATAACTTCTCAGCTTATTTTGCATAACACACAAATTCAAATCAATAGAATAATATCACAATTACAATTTTACTGCACTTAGCAGTCCATGCAAGATGCATTCATCTGCACTGCGGCCTAAATAAAACGCCTGCTTATTCCATTTCATATTCAGCATATTGACGAGTATGAAAAATCTGCGTCATGTGTCACTCTGTGCGTGGACGGTGCGACGTGGATACATCGAGTGTCAGTCATCCACTTCTGATTGACATGCGATTGATAGACAATTTTTGGTAGCTTTTGATTTTGGACCATTTTGTGTATTCATTCGGGGAGAATGGGAATTGGCCATACACGTAAATTTTGAGCTTAAACAGAGACCTGCTACTCATTTTTATGCTTTCGTTTTTATTTTTAAAAGTATGTCCATGAAGTTTCTTATTTGTTCTTCTCCATAGAGATTTTCGCTTTGAAATGTGCAAGTACCATCATTTTTCTGATTGACCGAATTCTTAATCATTCAAAATGCCTGCGCATGGTTTATTGAAATTAAATGCTTTGTGTTTGATCTTTTTCAACTAAATTGGGTCTACTTTTAACCAGATGCTGTTAAATAAATATGACGGCCATTTTTCTCGAACGATTGATTAAAGTAATAACATTTGTAGTTTGCAAATCGTTATTGTGCATTTTTATTATATTTAATCCAATGTTGATCATTTTTTATAAGTATTTGTGGATTTTATAGGGTAGTTAATTATGTGAGTTTTCCCGGCTTATTGCAAATTCCTTTTTTTTTTTTTGCTTTTTACCGTATTAAACTTGCAGCCAATACGGAGAGGAAAATGTGGAACGAAAAAGTTCGACTTTGTTCTGAAGTTTTTCTCGACCTACTTTTGTAGTTTTTTTGCAACTTTTTAGTTTCAAAATGAAGTTATGATTGTAGAACACTTGTTATGAAACGGTTGAATAATTAACCGTAACGTAGGGATTCCAATCGTGCTTGGTAAAAATATTAACATTTTTCAAGAGTTTTTCCTAGTATTTCGAATTGGGACCCTGAAAGTACTAAACGCTTTTTTTAGGGTTCTGTACTTCAAAAGGAAAAACGGAGCCCTTATAGGATCACTTTGTTGTCTGTGTATCTGTCACAACCCTTTATCTTAGAAACACGTGGAGGTATCGAGTTGAAATTAAAACCATATTCTCAACTTTGCGGACCCTGCTGTGAAAAAATTAACTTCTGAGTTAACGAAAAAAAAAGATACGGCCGTTTATATCGCAAAAAATGTATATTTCGAACCTCTCGTTGGAATCATAATTCCTGAAATTTGGCATGGAGAAAGGTTTCATAGTGCAAGTATACGGAAAAATCTGTAAATTTGAAGTTATGTCGCAAAGAAAAATTGCGATTCGGAAAAATCTTCGTAACTCAATTCGAGAATTGAACTGTTTTCATAGGTAAGTTTATACGGAACCCTCAGTGCGTGAGTCCGGTTTTTTGAGATGGGAAATCAAATAAATTCTCCCGCTCTGAATTGAGTGAGAAGGAGTATCAGACTTTTACAGATTAAAACCCTCCTGTGTTTCTTAATTTACCTTTTGCCTTCTAGGACTGCGGTAAATATTGTGAATAATCTCCCAATCCATCAATTATTTTCTTTGTTCCTCCGTATAAGGCGTTGTAGGTAGAGTTAATTTACCTAATATATTAATTCTGTTTGACTTCCTACCAGATCCGTGAGTATTAATAGCTTGAAATAGCTTAATTAACGTTACCGCAGCGAATGCAAACACCGCTAGGCTAGCATTTGACGTACACTCGCGGTGTTAAGTTATGCGCAAAATTATTTATTGTTTTAATTTTAATGGACCAAAAAAAAATTGAATAGGAGATTTTTTTAATTGTTATAAACTAGTGTTTGACTGCGATCCCACCTGATGGTAAGTAGTGATGTAATCGTTGATGATGAGGCGCACTAGTTTATTAAGAGCCTATTCACTCTAGCCGACGGGAAGACCGCAGCAGTCAAGAATTTCCTAATATTGGTAAATTGAAGTGGTTAAGTGGCTGGCACTATCAAACTTAAGTGACACAGTGACAGGGTAGTGGGGCAGGGTACAGAACAGGATTGCCGATAGGGACGAAAGGTATTAGAGTAGCGACCATGTATCTGGCGGAAGACGCAGCGTTGGAAGGCCTCCCACAAAGTGGACCGATGACCTGGTGAGGATCATGGGAATCCGATGGATGCGAGACACATGAATAGACACACCGGTCGTTATGGCGACACTTGCGGGAGCTCTATGTCCAATAATGGACCTTTTTCGGCTGACATGATGATGGTGATAATGAAGTGAAATTTGACTTAAGGCTAAACCATCATATTATGTCCTGGAATAGGAAATAAGATAATTATTCTAGACCCCGTGAGTATGTTTTCTTGGGCCAATCTTCTACTTTTTAAATCCCGTGAGTAAGTTTTCTTGGGCCAATCTTCTACTTTTAAATTCCGTGAGTATGATTTCTTGGGAAAATCTTCTACTTTTAAATCCCGTGAGTATGTTTTCTTGGGCCAATATTCTACTTTTAAATCCCGTGAGTATGTTTTCTTGGGGCAATCTTCTACTTTTAAATCCCGTGAGTACGTATTCTTGGGTCAATCTTCTACTTTTAAATCCCGTGAGTACGTATTCTTGGGTCAATCTTCTACTTTTACGTGGGTAAAGCTGTTGGCAGAATCTAGTGATACCTATGTAGTTTTATGAAAAACTACTGACGCACACACATTCGTTCGTTTCTTAAAAAAACGCACTGATTTTACAGGGAAAAATGAACGCTATTTTGCTCATGTTGCCAACTTATTAAGGATTGTATTTTTCAAATGTTTGCTAAACAATAGAATAAGAACTTACTACTTCTTATTTATTTATTTATTATATTATACACTTTATTGTTTTTACATCAAGAAATATAAGAAAGAAAAACTTATCCGCCGAATTTCTTTTACTACGTTACTTGAATCCATTAATTGTTTTTCATGATCGTCTTCCAACCGACTTCAAACTCTAAAAGGTCTTATGAGGAGTCTTGTTCCTCCTTTGATTTCTTCCTCACCTCCTGCTTTGGATTTTCCATCACATACAACTTCACGAGCTCAGACATTTCGAAATCCGAATTTAACACTCCAAACTGTCGGAACTTTAAACCGCGTTACCACTCCTCGTCGTTGAAAGCTGTAGTGTAGTGTAGATACTCCCAGTATTTGAAAGTACGATTTTCTGAAAATCACAACTGTTTGTGACTGTACAAAATGTGTGATCAAGCCATGAGCAATGACTTAGTACAGTCGCGAGCATAAATATGTGATGCATACTCGTATGTGTCATATATTTATGACTTATGTAAGAAGCCAGACGTCAGAAAACAAGGTCGTCCAATGGGAAGATAGGAAGCTGACATCTGTTTGACCTTGGGACTATACTGGACTAGGGTAGCAGCAAACAAACTTCGATGTAGGCTTTAAAGGAGGCCTATGACAAAAGGTAAACTGTACTGAGAGATATACTTTAACGTCCGAGTATAATTTAAGTGTCTTCAAGGGTAGAGTGAATAGGCTCTTAATAAACTAGTGCGTCACACCATCAATAATTACATCACTGCTTACCATCAAGTTGGATCGCAGTCAGATTAGAACAATAAAAAAAACTAGTGCTACGGTAGGAACTAAAAAAAAAAGTAAAAAACTAAAACCCGACTACGACAAAAAAAAAATGACGCTGAAAAAGTATGAAACAAGATTTTCAAGATGCTGAAATAGACAAGGTAACAGGAAAAACAAGAATAGAACAAAAAGAAAAGCCGTAGTCACACGTTATAGGTAAGTAATAATCGAAACACTTTAATAACGTGTGACTACGGCTTTTCTTTTTGTTCTATTCTTGTTTTTCCAGTTACCTTGTCTATTTCAGCATCTTGAAAATCTTGTTTCATACGTTTTCAGCGTCATTTTTTTTTGTCGTAGTCGGGTTTTAGTTTTTTACTTTTTTTTTATTTAAAAGATTTTGGTGTTAAATCACTATGCTTCTTTACTATATTAATTTTGGTATGTACAAGTAAAGCCCTTTCAAATGATACGAAACACGACATATTTACTCGTATCGTATTTTTTTTAACACAATACTTTTTGTCTGCTAGAGGGCGCCACATTGAATTTTGATGATATTTTTTGATAAGTATTAGCGAAGCCCTTTCAAATGATATCAAACACGGTATATTTTTATCTTAATTTTTTTTTTAAACATGACTTTTTGTCCGCTAGAGAGCGTCACTTTAAATTTGAGCAATATATTGGAAATGTACAAGTGAAGCCCTTTCAAATGATACCAAACACGGCGTATTTTACTCCATATTTATTTTTAACACATTACTTTTTGTCCGCTAGAGGGCGCCATATCAATTTTTGTGACACGTCACGTTGCCTATGTTCAGCGGACAATTAAGACGGTTCTAACGATACCTCATACGTCGAGTTCCGATAAGTAGATTAGGAGCTATGAGGGAACAGATGAACATACTCACATACATACCCTCCGTAGTCGGGTAAAAACAAAAAGATGTACTTCCCCAAAGTCGTGGAATTAAATGTCTATTTATTTATTACTAGCTTCTGCCCGCGACTTCACTTGCGTGAATGTAGGTTTCTCCATACAAACTTTGGACCCCCGCTTCATCTCCTTAGGGAGAGAATTTTGGAAAATCTTTTCTTAGTGCTCGCCTATGTCATTAAAGGAAACCTTGTGCAAAATTTCACGCTCCTAATCCCAGTAGTTTCGGCTGTGCATTGATATGTCAGTCAGTCAGTTTCCCTTTAGATATACATATATATATATATAATATATTTGGGAACACAAATTTTGACTGAGCTCAGTCAGGGCCTCAAACATTTTTGTGTTGTCATGTTCGTCACGCTAAAATCAAAAGCCATACTCTCCTATAGTGTTGTTAGAAATTTAATGGTGTAACGAACATAATTATTGTCTTGGCAACTGAACTTCTAAATAAGTAACTCTTTTATTTTTAAGTAGCTTTTTCTTGTACTTTCAGTCCTGTGGTTTTCCTATGGGAATTGTGCTCTTTTCTAATTTAAAATGCTTTTGTTTCACAACAACACTGTAGCTTGTAAGTAATATTTATTGTAATACAATTCCAAATTAAGTTAAATAAGTTCAACACTCCACAAAGCCACGGCCTAACATATAAGACTTTTTGTCAACAAACAATGTCAGAACTTTGCAATATTATTTAAGGAAATCTCTTTAGCATATTGTGGTTAAGTAAGTGTCAAGCATTTATGCTCATGACTGTACAGTCACAACGACACAAGTGTGGGCAAGCTACCGAGGAGCGTTTCACGCGAAGTGGCTTCGTACGTCGCACAGAACAAACGCTCCGCCCTGTCTTATCGTTATAATACTAGTTTAAACTAGTTCCAGCCGGTTTTGACGCAAGGGCTGCTACGTTTCTGCAGGATAGTACGAAAGAGTTATTGCAGTCCTAGAATACAAAGGGCAACTGAAAGAATACGAGTGGGTTTTGGTCAGTAAAACTCGGTAAGTGCGAATCGAACTCGCGCACTGAGGGTTCCGTAAAAACTTACCTATGTAAATAGTTCAATTTTCAAATGGAGTCTAAAAGTTTTTTTGTGACGTAACTAGAAATTTACTGTTTTCAGATTTTTTCCTATACTTCTGCTATAAGACCTTGTTTCATGCCAAATTTCAGGATTCTTGGTCAACGGGAAGTACCCTATGAATTTTGATTCCCTTGAGTGTGTCGAAATATACGTTTTTTGCGACATAAACGGCCGTATCTTTTTCGTTTGTTAACTTAGAAGTTTGATTTTTTTACAGCTTCAAGGGACCGTAGATTTGAATATATAGTTTTAATTTCAACTCGATACCTTAACGCGTTTCTGAGATAAAGGGTCTTGACAGACAGACAGACGGACAACAAAGTGATCCTAAAAGGGTTCCGTTTTTTCCTTTTGAGGTAAAGCAATAGTTATTTCATGATTTCTCACCCATCTCAACGTTTGGACACAGTTTTGTTTAGTTTTTTTATGGATAAGGTTGTTTGTTAGGTTAGTTTTGGATAATATAGGTTTTTTTTTTTTTTTCGGTGGGAAAATCATCTTATGACATCCCCCGCCCTTGGGCGGGGCGGGAGATAGTGTCAGACTTTTACTGACTAAAAACCCACTCCTGTTCCTTCATTGCCTTTCGTACTAGGGCCGAGTCTTCCTTTCAGAATCAGACCCTTGGCCCCAGTAGGCTTCGACCCTGCTAGTCCCCTACAGTTAATATATTATAATATAGGTAAGGATAGTATTTTCCGCCAATGTAAATACACTTTAATTCTAGAATAGGCTCGAATGTGTGTTAGTTAACAATATGGAAACTTAATCTCTCTCTGTATTTACAAAGATTTGTTTGTTAATTTAACAGTAATGCTCAAAAGGTATATGTAGCGACATCTATGGCGACTCAAAGGAACTAAAATTTTCATAATTTTACATCGCGGTATTGGAGCTCTCCGCACAATTGGAATAGTATACAACAGCCCGAAACCAACTATTGGGCAGTTGTCCTGACAAGACAGAACACTCGTCCGGTCGGAGGATCTTCTCTTTTCAACGGAACTATGTGGGACTTGACACTCTTCTCAATGATTTTTCGAATCTCTTCATCATCATAATTACAGCCGAAAGGTGAGCGTTGTTGGACATGATCTTCCCCAGAGTATCGCTATAATGATCAGTCTTGTGTGTCTCGCATCCATCGGATTCCCGTGACCCTCACCATCGGTCACCTTGTGGGAAGCTTTCCAATGCTTTTTTTTTAGGTGGGAAAATCATCTTATGACAAATCCCGCTCTTGGGCTTGGGGAGCTTTCCAATGCTATGTCTTTCGTTACGTGGTTGCCACTCAAGAACATTTCAGCCCAATCGACCATCTGTTCTGCGAACAATTTGTCCTGCCCACTGCCACTTAAGTTTGGCGATTTTTCGGGCAATGTCGGTAACGTTGGTTCTCCTGCGGATATCTTCATTTAAGATGCGATCACGCAAGAAAACTCCGAGCATAGCCCTCCGTGCCTCCCTAGCTCCGAGCATAGTCCGTTGCCTTTTGGGTGACTGTAAGCCTTTTGATGAGCCATTTTCGAATTTATCTTACGTAAATATAAATAAATAAAAATAAAAAAGCCTTATGTTTCTAGCAAACTAAATTAACTTATAATAATAAATCTTAAACTAGGTGTTAGTACTTTTATATCTACCTTATGTTAGTGTGTCCTAACCCTAATTTTATTCCTAAGTAACTTAACTCTTAGATTTATCTTAACTCTAAAAAATACTATGTATCTGCAAGAACCCTTCTACAGGTGAAGGCGTCCTCCAATGATGTCCAGTCTTCTTTAGACTGGGCTGTTTGCATCCAGTTCATTCCGACAATCTTTTTGATGTCGTCTTCCCATCTAGCATAGGGTCTCCCTTTCTTGCGTTTTGTTTGAGGGCTCCGCCATGCCGTAACCTTTTTCGTCGACCTGTGGTCGTGTAGTCTTACTTAAATATCTCTCTCTTTATTTAATTGTGTTAAAAGTTAGCGGTTCATAAAGGGTGGAAGATGACAGTGACAGCCCTATCCAAGTACAGTCAGTCTGCACGGTACATACATTTTCGCCGGCGCCGCTTCGAAGTTTGTTGTTCCCACTTAATTTTCTTTGTGAAAATTCTCCTCTTAACTTCATAAGTGTTAATCTTTGAGATTGAAGTTTCAAAGTAAATCCTCTTTCTGCGTTACAAGTACGAACTTCTGATTTTACGAAGATACGTGATGTTTATACGAAGAAAAATATAATGGTTTAAGTATTTAAGTTTTGAACAAACTACAGTTTCTTTGCTGCAAATAAACATATTCTCTGTGTAAGCTTGCATTTGTAGGAAAGTCACGTCTTAGCTTAGCTTTTTTAAGACGGTTAAGGAATATTACGCCAGTAAAGTACACGAAGAATGCAAAGAAAAGTAATAAAGACACCGAACTAACGCTTTGTTGTTCATTTTGTTTAATAAAATAGAGTAGCGTTTTCATTTAGATGACAGTGTTGGAAGGTCTAACAGGAAGGACCGATGACCTCATTAAAATCTCGGGAATCTGATGGATGCTAGACGCACTGGTCCGGTCGTTATGGTGATACTTTGGGGAGGCCTATGTCCATCTATGGACGTCTTTCGGCTGAAATGATGACGACGATGATAATGTGGAGGAGTACTTCGACTCCTAAGTGTATTTTTTAAGTTATCATTGCCCTACACTAGGAATTACTCCTGTATCGTGAGTGTGTGCACTAATATGTAAACACACGTATCTACACACTAGTTTCTATCAGCGGCTTTGCCCGTGTTAAAGTTGGTTTCTCTATACAAACTTCCAACCCCCGTTTTACCCCGTTAGGGGTGGAGTTTCGTAAAATCCGTTCTTAGCGGATGTCTACACACTATAAGGAACCTAAGTTTGTAGGTGTTATAGTTTCTGAGATTTCGTGCTTAATCAGTGAGTGGTATTATATCTATAATGAAGAAACATGTTTAGGTTTTAGTAAGTAAAGCTCCACACAGAGGTTTAAGAAGTTTTTTTGATAATTTCCCACCTAACAAAAAAACCGCATGACTTTATTTATTCCTTTTTTACTTGATTTATTATATGACTAGCTTTTGCCCGTAGCTTCGCCCGCCTACATAAATTTTAGCCTTGTTATAATAAATCAACCTAAAGTTTAAAAAATTAAAATAATGTAATATTCCACAACTATTACACAACGCCCGCCGTCTAGTCCCAAGCTAAGCAGAGCTTGTGTTATGAGTATTAGACAACTGATAAACATACTTATAAATTTCTAAATACATACATATTGATGATTGCATCACTGCTGACCATCAGGTGGGATCGCAGTCAAGCGCTGGTTTATATCAATTAAAAAAATATATATATTATAGATAAATTACACCCAGACACAGAACAAATGATTGTGCTCATCACACAAACATTTGTCCTGGCTGGAAATTGAACACACAACCTCCGACATAGCAGTCAGGGCCACTAACCACTAGACCAAGAGGCCAGTCATAAGTAGTTTTAATTGGCAAAATAATAATGACTTTCCTTTCAAAAACACACCTTTCAAGACCACATCATTGTCAATGTTTCCTAATCTGATTCATGTCCTTGATTTTTAAACGGAGCTTGTAACAAATAACCGTTAAACCAAAACCGAAAAAAAAAAAACAAATTGATCTATCTTCCAAAATGTAGACCTGTATCAACACACTCCGTAGGTACAGACCAATGGCCAGACTGCAGAAGCATTAGTAAACATGTCACAGGCAATTCAAAAGAGGTTTTCAGTTAGAAAGTTAGGGCAAACTCCAGTAGGTAAATACCTACGTTTTCGGACATTTTCGCTTCAGACTAAAAGTTTCTAGTTTTTTGTTTGAAAAATTTAGTCTGCGGGCTGGGTCTTCGGTTCTTTTTTGGGGGTAGCTAATGTCTAACTTGGCAGTCATTTGGGAATTTTCTACTTTATTGGTTGTTTCCTTTGACTGCTACTTGTAAACAATTTATTGTAGTGTTAGCAATATCCTCAGGGGAGTCTTTTGTCGGATCAAACAAATTGAAGATGTGGATAATTAATTTTTGTATTTGTTTTGTTTACTTTTACGAGTACAATTTATTATTTTGTTATTAGAACACTCAATTTTGTTTTATCGTCAAAAACATTTAATTTCTTTGTTTTGTTTTATTTGCGTTTATGTCTTGTTTAACAGTGTATTTGATTACTGATTATATATTATAGTCAGTAATTAATTACGATAAAAACAATTATTAAGCTACTTTTCGAAAATAAATAATTCACAACAAAACATTTTTTTTCTGACTCCTGGGACAGATTTTGGAGTGCTTCAGTTAACTGATTGGTGTTGGGTTGAGGAACAAAATGCACTATGTGTGCATTCTGGGCAGCACTTGGTCCCTCCCATACAAAGATTGGCAATGTCCACGAAATCTTAAATATTATTTTTTGATTCTAATTTTTTATTATGAACTAAGTGTAGGGTTTGGAAACGTTATCTTTTCTGATTTCAGATTTTCAACCTGTCTCATTTATTACAACTAAACGGATCAATCGCTGTCATAGACTGCGTGTTAGTAAAACCGCTTTTTAAAGACGACATAATTATTGATGTGCTGGCTCCTAAAATCTATAATTAAAAAAAATATATATATACGCTGTAAAACATACTACACTGTCCACAAATTCAAAACCCAATTGTTTGTCTGGCTCAAACAGTACAATCAATGGGTCTCGAGAGTACAATTGTGACGAAATCGAAAACTTAATTTCAGGCAAATAAATATTCCTAACTTCACTTTCACACATATCAAAACATACATTCTACAAAATGTTTAATTCTAAATGTAGACCTAAATATTTCTGACATAATGCTGTATTTACGAAAATAGACGATTAAACTAGTCCCTATAATACAGTTTTCTTTTAGGTTGGAAATCATCCAATGACATCTCGCGCCCTTGGGTGGAGCGGGAGGGCGAGTCAGACTTTTACTGACTAAAACCCACTCGTTTGTTCCTTCTTTGCCTTTCGTTCCAGGGCCCCGGGATTCATTTTCACGTAACCCATGGCCCCAGTAGGCTTCGACTCTGATGGGCCCCTACGATTTGCTGACATCTCCTTGAGGTGCCGGGCGTTGGTACAGGTCATGGTCCAGAGCTAGGAGGAATGGCAAGCGGTCGCCTCCTTCTGCGAAGCAGTAATGCGGCAAAGAAGGCGGCCGCACGCGCGAGGGAACGGCCCTCACGCCCCAGCCGCCAGGATCCCGATCCCAATTTCCAGCCACCTTAGGCGCAGGCTTGCCGACGGCGACCAATGGGTAGCTCGCCGTTCGGTCGTACGGTAACCGTCAGGACCGAGCCCAAGTCGTCCAAGGCGAACACGCACGCCTCAAGGAAATGTCCCTGTAATACAGTTAACACTAGTTTTTTGACCAAGGGATTCATAATTATGTAAATATAAACTTTTAATTTTATTATTAAGAATCATCATCATCATCATCATCATTTCAGCCGAAAGACGTCCACTGTTGGACATAGGCCTCCCCCAAATGTCGCCACAATGACCGGCCCTGTGCATCTCGCATCCATCGGATTCCCGCGACCCTGTCATCGGTCCACCATGTGGGAGGCCTTCCAACGTTGCGTCTTCCGGTACGTGGTCGCCATTCCAGAACCTTTCGTCCCCATCGACCATATGTTCTGCGAACAATGTGCCCTGCTCACTGCCACTTAAGTTTGGAGATTCTTCGGGCTATGTCTGTAACCTTGGTTCTCCTGCGGATATCTTTATTTCTGACGCGATCTCTCGCGGTTTCTCTATTAAGAATAGAATTCTTTTTATCCCGATAGTATATTTTCTTGGGATAGTTTCCTACTATCACGCGGGCAAAGCCAGCAGCAGTTAGTAAACAATCATCATCATCATCATTTCAGCCGAAAGACGTCCACTGCTGGACATAGAGGCCTATGTCCAGCAGCAACCTTTCGGCCCCAACGGCCATCTGTTCTGCGAGCAATGTGCCCTGCCCATTCCCACTTTAGTTTGGCGATTCTTCGTGCTATGTCGGCAACCTTGGTTCTCCTGCGGATATCCTCATTCCTGATTCGATCACGCAAGGAAACTCCGAGCATAGCCCTCTCCATTGCCCTTTGGGTGACTTTAAGCCTTCTGATGAGGCCCATTGTAAGCGTAGTAAACAATAAAATTACAAAAATTCTTTATCATCGTGGCTAGTGCAACGTGAACCAGATAATCGTATTACCGCGGCACCTGACTGCTTAACGAAGGCGAGTGAGCACTAACATAGTTATACTAAGGCCACGCGCGTTTTGTGTGTAACTGCAGCTGGCAGGTAAGGATGAGGTGGAATGAGATATGTTTTATAAAATTAACACAGATTTTATCTATACTTTACGTAGCTCGCCGTCCGACCGAGCCCAAGTCGTCGACGGCGCGTAGTGTTCCACGCGCGCCTCAAGGAGATGTCAGCAACTGTAGGGGCCCAACAGGGTCGAAGCCTACTGGGGCCATGGGTCTGATTCTGAAAGGAAGACTCGGCTCTGGTACGAAAGGCAACGAAGGAACAGAAGTGGGTTTTTAGTCAGTAAAAGTGTGACACTATCTCCCGCTCCGCCCAAGAGCGAGAGATGTCATAAGATGATTTTCCCACCGAAAAAAAAATCTATAATTCACACAAACAATTTCTATCAAAGCCATAGCTTTGTTTAAGAATAACCATATTCACCAGCCCCAATTTGATTAGAACTACCTACACCATGAAAGCATTCATCTTAAACATAGTGTCGCTCAGCGTTCCACCGCAAACTTTGGCATCGTGTATTTGAATACTAAGAAACCTACAGAGCTTGGCAAACTATTGCACGTGCCTTACAACCGTTCTCTTTCATAACGAACTTCCTCAAGAGCATCGAGGTTCTAACAAAATTTATCTTGTTTGTATTGAAAATCTAATTCAAATGTTTTACTCAAGAATCTGCATGTGGTAGCAATATTTGCAGACTGGTTAGACATACTCGTATATTAGTTGATTTTATTCTTCTTCTTCTGAAAATAATATTATGTACAAAAAGGTTGAAAAATAACTCATCAATAAAATTATCCACATCGATGTAAATGAGAAAAGTACCAAGAACGCTGGTAGCATTACCTCGATGAATGGTAACGTTGATTCGTTAACCGACAAAAACCCAACCTGTCTTCTTAGTTCTGGAAGTTAAAATCGGAATAGTTTTTAAAATCGGTGTTAATATGTAGGTAGAACTGTTTGAATGTTACTCGGAATTGCGCTTAGAATTCTGCATTAACAAATTTTTAAATTCAATCTGGCTAATAAATTATCTACTGTTTGGAAATCAATAATAATCCACCATTGATAACATCTCTACGGTCCGGACTAAACGTTTCACTTCGTCGTTTATACCGCGTACATCGAGGGACTGGAACAATTTGCCTGTTGCGGACTTCTCGTTCGATTATATATAATTTAGGTGTCTTCAGGGTTAGAGTGAATAAGCTAGTCCGCTTCACCATCAACGATTGCAGCACTGCTTACCATCAGGTGGGATTGCAGTCAATCACTAGTTTATATAATAAAAAAAACCGTTCTAGTGTGAGTCGGACTCTCGTACTGAGGGTTCCGTACAAACTTACCTATGAAAACAGTTCAATTCCCAAATTGAGTTACGAAGATTTTTCCGAATCGCAAAAAAAAGTTTTTTTTTTTGTTGACGTAACTACAAATTTACGGTTTTCAGACTTCTTCCTATACCTACTTGTGCCATGAGACCTTGCTTCATGCGAAATTTCAGGATTCAAGGTCAACGGAATGTACCCTATGAATTTTTATTCCATTGAGAGTGTCGAAATATACGTTTTTTGCGACTTAAACGGCCGTATGTTCTTTTTGTTAACTTACAAGTTTGATTTTTTTAGAGCTTCAAGGGACCGCAAATCTAAGTACATGGTTTTAATTTCAACTCGATACCTCCACGCGTTCCCGAGGAAAAGGGTCTTGACAGACAGACGGACAAAAAAGTGATCCTATAAGAGTTCCGATTTTTCCTTTTGAGGTACGGAACCCTAAAAACAATAAAAGGTAGGTTGATTACGCCGACATTATCTTTCCTAAACTTTCAATCTATTTGGCCGATGATCCAAAATTAAACTGTCATCAACTGACAATTTAAGATCATGAGTAGTTTCCCTGAAATGTTAAATTTCTTGTAATTTTCCTCTCTGCATTTACAAAGGGTTGACCAAAACATTCGGCAAGGCAATGGTACCCAATCACAGAACATTTTGCTTTGTCCTACCGGGTCATTGATTAGCTAGCATGTGGCTGACAGTCGATCATGTTTGAAGTTTGAATCGTCTACGTCTAATTATAATAATGAATGGTTGAAAATGTTGGTACTCGATATTTTGGTGACATTTATAGAATATTTTAAGAAGATAATTTTATTTTGACGCAACTATGTAACTACTTATAAATTTCTAAACTAATAAATATTATAGCTTAAAAGGTAATACAAACCAAAAATAATAATAATACAAACGGTTAAAAAAGGAACTTATTGGGCATCAAAAAATTCATCCACATCGATGTCAATGGGAAAAGTGCCCAGAACGGCATCTTTGCCACGTTGGATAGCAATGCTGATTTGTTGACCGAAGAAAAGTCCAGCCCTATAAAAAGATATTAAAAATAAAATAGGTTAAGATTTTACATTTCTAATAGTAAAATCATGAGTAAAACTACAGGAAAATTTGTTTAGATAGGCTATCAGCTCTACCTATTTCAAATGATTTTTTGACAGGCGTGTAAGGTGGACAATCCGTATTGGTAGGCGTTTTCGTTTTCAGGTCTGGCAGTTACTTTCGATAGGTCATTCATTAGCCGTGGAGTAGCCCCACATATCGTGCATGTGGAACCAGATGGAGTATCTGTAAGGACCTGAGCCACCTTTCCATCGATCATCGATAGAAATAGTTCATGCTTCACATTTACTGCAATATCATCTTTGTTTATAAGTGAAGCTTGTGCAGCCCTAATTTGATTTTTAATATCATCGACAACTGCCTTGGTTTTTTCTGGAGTTTCCTTACAAAACTCAATAGAAATGGGTCTGCAAAAACGGACAGATGAAGGTACCGGATTTTGCCAAACAACGGATCCCGATTGCACATCAACTAATCTGATGGGGACTAATGAAGTGATGAACAAATTGGCATCTGAAATTGTTTCCGACTCTTTTGCAAGTATTTGCTTGTATTGTCTTTGACCAGATGAACCATCACATCCCCATTTACAATAATCATATCATCCCCATTTACATCAATGTTCTATATTGTTCTTGAAAAACAGAATCGATTTTTAAAATTCTAGCAGCAGTATGATCCAATAAATCTTGGATATTAATCACTTTAGCATAAGTATTCGTGATTTCGATTGTAGAAGATGGTGGATAACAGGATCTTTTTATTTCTTGTATTTTGTAGTAAGGCGGGAATATACAACACTTTCGTTCGTTGGTTAAGTTTTTCAGGTACATAATATATTGTGCTTTTGTTAGATCCAAATCTATAAAAGCACTCAATGCTTCCGTATCGGAAAGAATCTTCATCTGCTCTAAGTCGTTCCACTTACTTGAGATATCTAATTTCTTTTGAGTGTCAGCGGTTCTTAATTCTTCGACAAGATGAGCTTCTGTGTACTCACGTAAAGCCCGTAGTCCCTGCACATAGGCGTTTTTTATATGCTCGAAGCCATATTCTTGGAGTAGAAGAGTGTTTTTCCTCTTCTTGGTAGATTCTGAGGAGTCTCCATAAGCCACGCATGCTCTTCCTCGTTGGCCAGATGTTGATGGCGTAGAATATTGTTCAGAATCCGGTAAATTTAACGAATACGTTGAGTCCAACCAAGTACAATTCTTCTGTAAAAATGTTTCTTTTTTCCGAGATGCCAGGGCGCTTGTTGACAATAGGAAGAATGTGCCTTTGTATGTCACTAATTATAAAACACAAGTTGTTTTCAGAAACACTGAGCTTTTCCACTAAAACTTTGGATAATGATTCCATGGTCTTGCCACCCTCGATATAGGGGATTATGAAGTCTCGTTTGGTACAGCTGAAGGAAGACATTTTAACACTTCACAATCTGCAGAAATAATAGGCGTAGATGAGATTTGCTTCACTTGAAGTTACACTGATGTAGATGGTTCGAATAGTTTTTGCTTCCCTTTATATACTCATTTTACAATATCGAATTGGTACCTACATTATCATTATCTTGTAATTTCCCATGCAAACCGAGTGCAAATTTGATAAGGTCCATTTGTTATCACGAAATAATGAAGAAAATATCCAAAAAGTTCCATATTGTTCATGTGAATGGTGTCAGTGTGAAACCGCAAAAGATACCAATTTTCGGGTACTGACTTTTATCAGTTTTTTTCTCATATCTTCTAAAACCGCAAATATCCGCAGCTGATTTTTTTTGCATTCTATTTATGAATAGTTAGACTACTAGTCAACACAAAAAGTAGCGGTTGGGCAAACGTGGGTAACATTGAAAACCTTCGACGAAAAAAAATATAAGTGAAAAATAAGGTATGTCACTTTTTAAGTAATTACTGAAATATTTTTCTTTACTTTTAAAATCATTAAGCTGTATCGCAAAAAGCATAAAATAACCTTTCAAAAATGTAAAATACTGCATATCTGTACCAAGTATTTTTTCACAATATGGTATTGAAACATGTATACGCAAAGACTTGAGTTTGGCACTTCTGTCTTCTATGTATTTCTATCTATGAAAAAAATAATAATTTCGCGTATTAAGTGAAAAAATCCTAATGAATATTATAATTTAACTATTAGAGAACCTAATAAAATAGCCATATTATCCAAATTATGATATTCGTAAAAAGCATTTTTGATATGCGCTTGTTCTACCATTTTCCATAGTGCAGCGTGGTGAATTGCTGCCCATTTCCTCTCAAAGCCAGAAAAAAAAGCCTGAGTCCTAACAGGTGGACCGATGACCTAGTAAAGGTCACGGGAATCCGATGGATGCGAGACGCACAGGACCGGTCATTATGGCGACATTTGGGGGAGGCTTATGTCCAACAGTGGACGTCTTTCGGCTAAAATGATGATGATGAATGATGAGTCCCAGCAGTGGGAACATTATAAAGCTGACTATGCTATACTTTTTTAGCTAAAGCAATGCAGGTATTTACAAAAGCATACAACTAAAAAATTTAATCCACAAGTCTACCCCGACAAAAACATTCCTCTCTCGTCCAAACTTACCAAGTCAACAACTAAACAAACATGAGAATATGTCTATTACCACAAACTCTCGCTACAACAGAGCACTAGCCATTAAACCTTGTAAAAGCACATACCAATCTAGGAAAATGTGTCTTTATGCGGATCCTGGTCACACCATCATGGCCGTGAGTGGAGCAAACTAGAAAACCGCATCAGAATTTCAAATGCCCCTTGATCCTAGCTTTGATGTGGCAAAAAGAATTTGGGTAAACGCGTTTGTTGAGTAGAATGGTCTTAAATGTGGATTTTTGTGCGAGATAAAATTGTTTTTGAAGATGTTTTTTTATCGTTGGTTTCATCTTGAGCAGATCATGCATGTAATATTTTGTTTTAGAATGTTTGGTTTCGTTTTATAGAGTGTTAATTATATTGAGATGCTACTTTGAATTTTGGCATTATAGATTAAAATTAATCCCTTGAGCAACGACTCCGAGTTGCTGGCCTGTTGGTTTTCTATCGATTACATTTCGGGGAGTGTGCGTTGGAATTGCACAATTTAATTCCACCAAGTCCGTTCCATCATCGGACCACTAGACGTACGGCGGCGTTGTGTCATCGGTACATGGTGGACATCCCACCTATATGTACCTACAAAGCGTTTTGGGAACACGTTAATTATTCGTACAGCTAAGGAGTGGAATTCCCTGCCAAAGTCTTTGTTTCCTGATAGCTACAACCTAGGGGTCTTTAAGTCAAGCGTGAATAGGTTACTTCTAGGCAAGCGTGCTCCATCGTCGGCCACATCATCGCTTCCCATCAGGTGAGATAGTGGTCAAACGCGAGCGTATCAATAATAAAAAAATACTAATATTGATGGGTAATTATGACCTAAATTATGACCACTAAACACAAATATTCGGTTTTCGTCATATGAAAAAAAAAACTCGAACGCGAATGCATACAAATCTGTCCTAGTTTCTACAAGGTAATTTTCGTAGACAACTTCTATTTAACATATATTATTGCGTTTAATTTATAATTGTGCCAGCAAATTATATTCTTGGGAGGAAATCATTGGTTCGATCTTGAAAATTCGCTCCACTGCCCCCTACCCACTTATACCTTTCTATAAATTAGTAATTACTCGTATACTAAGTAGTATTTTGACTGATGATGATGATGATGATGATTATTCAAAGCGATCTTGGATTGCCACAAATTAAAAATGAATTTAATACCTAAAGTAATTGTTGCATACAAATGATAATAATAATAAATTTTTATTTCGGACAATCAAGAAAATAAAACATTGCACATACAGAAACAAAATACATTTACACAAACATATTACATTTACACAAGCATATTACACATGTACACAAAAAAAATTAAAGAGTCAAATGAAATTTAAATGGTTAATTATTGTAAATGCTAACATACACAACAATCAAGTTCTTTTTTGCTTGAAAACAAGCAAAGAGCCTAGTAAACTTAAAAAAGCACCCCACATTGTAATACAAGGGTAAATGCGATAACTGAATATTACTGAGGCTATAAGCAATTTATTTTTATTTTACGTTCAGACAGCCTGGCCTTACAGGTTCCGTTGTTATCACGAAATAAGGTGTCTTTACACTCATGCTTTTGGGATTCTAAAAGGTTCTGCAAGAAATAGTGACCAGTAGATTTTTTTTAGTGTTAAATATTAGTTGATGAGACGTACTTTTTAACCGAATTCAAAAAAGGAGGAGGTTATCAATTCGGTTGTATTTTTTTTATCATTATTTCTTTCTCTGATCTGATGATGGGGCCGGAAGGTAGGCATAGTAACTTCGTAAATAATCAATGTATCCTAGCCGTGTTTGGGCTTATTAGAATTGTCATGAGATGCATTTTAGCTATAAGGTACTATCGAACTGATCTGATGATGGAGCCGGAAGGTGGAAGGTAGACACTTTTGATCCTTTTAGTGTTTTTTTTGTAGTGAAGTAGGTTATTTTTTTTTTGTAAAAAGTTTTTATAATTTGAAATTCTCGTTTAAGGGCTTTATGGCTGGTAGCATCTAGAGTAGGTGTAAAATTAAATAAGTCAAAACTGAGCTTAACATAAACTTTTATTCGTTTATTTTCCGACGACGTGTCGTAGCTTACAAATTCTAGACAAACATCAAAATACATTTCCAACTTATAAAAATACTTACAGTAACAAAAATTCTTTAGAATGTAAGTACAGAAAACATTTACTTTGCATACCGAATCCGTTCATCCAGACAAGACCTTTAAAATAATGTCTCCAAAAACAACTAGTTTTACGCAGTGTCACATTTGAAATTCAGATGCGATATCTAGTTTGTTCTGACGTTGAATAAGCTCCGTGGTTCCGCATAGTTTGGACAATAGGGATACGTTTGAATTGGATTAAAACGCTTGAATACGTGCCGGAGCAAGAATCTAGAGGTTTTTTAAAATTAATTGCAGTCTGGGAATATAAAAAGGCTGGCTATAATGTTCAGTAGATTTTATGACTTAACTTTGGGTTCGTTTATACTCGACTTAGACTTTTTTGTGCTTAGAAATTAAAGTGAATTGATTGATGATTATTCAGTTAGCTTCTAGTTTTTGGAAACTTTTGGCTGTGTTTTTCAAAAGTTGGTAAATACTAAAATAAATGTAGTGATAGACTTAGTACCATTTTTTTTTTTGTTATGTTTATGCACCACCCTAAGGTCGACTGGTAGAAAATGCCTAAGGCATTAAGTCTGCCTTTGTGTTTATTACTAGTGCATAAAGTTTTAATAAATAAATAAACCTTTTTTTTTAAATGTGGTGATTTAAATTATAAAGGGATAGTGCGTTTATGTATTTATCGTAAAGGTTATCTCCAGAAAAACTTCAAACTTTTGAAAAATTGACTATTTAACAGAAACATTATTCAAGAGGATATTGCCGTACCCGATGTCACAGCGTTGAAAGGCCTCCCTCAAGGTTGACCTATGACCTGGTTTTTTTTTTTTTTTTTTTTTCGGTGGGAAAATCATCTTATGACATCCCCCGCCCTTGGGCGGGGCGGGAGATAGTGTCAGACTTTTACTGACTAAAAACCCACTCCTGTTCCTTCGTTGCCTTTCGTACCAGGGCCGAGTCTTCCTTTCAGAATCAGACCCTTGGCCCCGGTAGGCTTCGACCCTGCTAGGCCCCTACAGTTGCTGACATCTCCTTGAGGCGCGCGTGGAACAGCACGCGCCGTCGATGACTTGGGCTCGGTCCGGACGGTTACCGGACGGTCGGACGGCGAGCCACCCATTGCTCGTCGTCCGCAAGCCTGCGCCTACGATGGCCGGAAATCGGGATCGGAATCCCGGCGGCGATTGGGGCGTGAGGACCGTTGCCTCACGCGATCGGCCGCCTCCTTTGCTAGCATTACTGCTTCGCAGAAGGAGGCAACCGCCTGCCACTCCTCCTCGCTCCGGACCATGGCCTGTACCAAAGCCCGGCGCGAGAGATCGCCGCCGCCGATCGCCCCCACGAGGACACGGCGTTGCTCTACCCAAGCGGGGCACACCTCCAACGTGTGCTCCACCGTGTCCTCCGGGCGGTCCACACAATGGTGACACCCGGGCGTTTCTTCCGCACGAATCCGGTGCAGGAACCTCCCGAACTTACCATGTCCGGTGAGGACCTGCGTCATGCGGAAGGTAAGGACGCCGTGTTGCCTTTCCAGCCACTCCTCAAAGAGGGGACTTATCGCCATAATTATGGCGTGCCCAGCACTGGGTTGCGATAGTCGCTGTCGCCATTCCGCCATGAGACCCCGTCGGAGCTCTGTCCGCCATGCCGCGACTTGTCGCGGCAGCGGAGTTTCACCCCGACGTTGCATCTCCACGCGCAGATCGTGCATGAGTGCAAGGCCTGTTGCCACCAGATCCCATGGTGGCTGGCCAGCAAGGAGCCTCGCCGCTTCACGGGAAACCGTGCGGTATCCCCGCACCATCCGTATGGCCATGACCCTCTGGCACGCGTTCAGCTGGGCCGCCGGTCGCTTTCGCAGTGACGGCGCCCACACCGGCGCCCCATAAAGGGCCATGGACCGGACGATGCCTGCGTAGAGCCTCCGGCAGGAGGCGTCTGGACCCCCGAGGTTGGGCAGTAACCGCTTGAGGGCAGCCCCAGCCCGATTCAGTTTGGGAGCCAGACGTCGGAAGTGCTCCTCGAAATTCCACCGGCTGTCGAGGACTAGTCCCAGGTACTTCATCGTCGACCCGACGCCGATGTGAACTCCTCCTACCGTTAATTGGGAGCGCCGAGGCGGTGCGCTCCGGGGGCCATGAAAACACATGGCCTCGGACTTGTGCAGCGCCACCTCGAGTCCCAACTGCTGGATCCTATCAACGACTATCGCAACCCCGCTTGTCGCTAATTCGACCGCCGCCTGGTACAACTCTCCCTGCGCCAGGACCAGCGTGTCGTCTGCGTAACAGACCACGCTGACCCCGTCAGGGAGGTCGCCGCGCAGCACGTAGTCGTAGCCGATGTTCCACAAGGGCGGTCCTAGTACCGATCCCTGCGGAACACCGCACGACATCTCTCGCCGTTTCCACTCTCCCTGGTGACCAGGGTAGATGATGTACCTGTCCGACAGGTAGGCCTCGATCACACGACAGAGGTAGTCGGGCACCCGGTGATACCGGAGTGCCCCCCTAATGCTACTCCAGGGCAAGGAATTGAAGGCGTTGGCGATGTCCAATGACACCGCCACGACACACCTGCCCTGGGACACCGCATCCCCCGTCGTGAGAGCTCGCACGCGCATGATGGCGTCCACCGTGGAGCGCCTCCTGCGAAAGCCGAACTGGCCGTCCGCCAGATCTGGCCCCACCCGTGTTAGGTGCGCGACGAGGCGGTCTGCAATTACTCTTTCAAAGAGCTTGCCCACCTCGTCGAGCAGCACCTATGACCTGGTGAGGGTCGCGGGAATACGATTGATGCAAGACGCACAGGACCGGTCGTTTTGTAAATGCATGGGGGAGGCCTATGTCCAACATTGGACGTCTTTTTGATGAGATGATGATGATGATGATATATGCGATATATTCTACATATTACCTGGACAAAGCCAGTTGTAGGCAGCAAACATTATCTCTCACATAGTCCCTCACGTATATTTTTACAAAGACAGTGTCGTTGTATTGTTTTTTTTTAAAGTAAAGTAAAAAGCTAAAACCCGACTACGACAAAAAAAAAAAACGATGCTGAAAAAGTATGAAACAAGATTTTGCTGAAAAGAACAAGGTAACTATAAAAACAAGAACATAACAAAAAGAAAGGCCGTAGTCACACGTATATATATTACACAATTATACATATATTACTATATATTTACTTTTTTTATTAAGACAATTTTTTTAAAACAAAACTTTGTCCACTAGAGGGCACCACATTGAATTTTAATGATAATTTTTGATAAGTACCAGTGAAGTCCTTTCAAATGATATGAAACACGGTGTATTTATCCTAATATTTTTTTTAACACAATGACATGACGTTTTTTCCGTTAGAGGGCAACTTTAAATTTGAGCAATATTTTGGAAATATACAAGTGATACCCTTTCAAATTATACCAAACACGGCGTATTTATCTCCATATTATTTTTTAACACATTACCTTTTATTTTGTCCGCTAGAGGACGCCATATCGAGTTTTATGACACGTCACGTAGACTATGTTCAGCGAACTATTAAGATGGTTCTAACGATACCTCATAAGTCGAGTTCCGATAAGTAGATAAGGAGCTATGAGGGAACAGATGAACATACTCACATACATACACCTGACTGGCCTGTTGGTCTAGTAGTTAGTGGCCCTTACTGCTAAGCCGGAGGTTGAAGGTTCGTAGTGTGTGTGTGTGTGTAATGTGTGTGTGTTAGTGTGGTGTGGTGTGTGTGTGTGTGTTAGTGTGGGTGTATGCGTTGGTGTGTGTGTGGTGTGTGTGTGTGTGTGTGTGTTAGTGTGGGTGTATGTGTTGGTGTGTGTGTGGTGTGTGCATTTGTTCTGTATCTGGGTGTAATTTATCTATATTATTAGAAATAAATACATAAGTATGTTTAGCAGTTGTCTCGTACTCATAGCACAAGCTCTGCTTGGTTTGGGACTAGATAGCGTTGTGTGAAACATGTGGAATATTATTATTATACATACATAGCCTGTCAAAAACATGACCCTCCTTTGGCTTTGCCGTACTCGGGTAAAAACAAAATGGTATCACACCTTTTTCCCTATTTAAAATCGGCGTCTCTCTCGAATACCTCACCCTGCCCTAACAAGCGCACAAAAGCTACTTGGAAACAGACGTAACATAAATTACAGTATTCCTAGTTGTTCTGCGACCGCGATTGTTTCGGTTTTGAAAGCGGTTGGCGCGTTAATTTCACAACCGTTCTAATTACATGTTGCAATTGCAGCCAGGGCTGGTGGGCTGCAATTAGAAGATATTTCAATTTTTAATAAGAAATTAAAAAAAAAAAGATTTTCGTTTACATTTCGGGGAGTGTGCACTAGGATATCAGAATTTAAGACTTCTAAGCAAGCGTGGTCCATCGTAGACCACATCATCGCTTACCATCAGGTGAGATAGTGGTCAAACGCGAGCCTATCAACAACTAGCTTTTGCCCGCGGCTTCAGCTGCGTAAATAAAATATAGCCTGTATCACTCAGAAATAAAGCAACTTTCTATCGTTGAAAAAATTTTAGCAATCGGACCAGTACTTTCAGAGATTACCAATTATACATACAAATAATGTGAAAGAGAGGGATAAAACGCCTGTTAGTAAAAGTAAACTAGTGTTTGACTGTGATCTCACCTGATAGTAAGCAGTGATGCAATCGATGATCGTAAATCGCACTAGTCAGTCCTGAAGACTTCTAAATTATAATTGGATGGGAAGACTGCTGCAGGCAAATTGTTGGTTATTGGTAACAGTTATGAGTATACATATGTAGATGGATGGAGAGGTAGAGGGAGGCCAAAGAAAAGACGGATGGACTGTGTAAGGAGTGATATGAAAGAAAAGGGAGTTAGTGATAGCGTGATGAGACAGAATGGAAGAAAAATAACATGGAAAAGGGCAAGAAAACGATGATGACTTTTGGTACTTTTAGCTAAAGGCTTTTTATACACTGATGTGATATAACGTCGTAACAAAAATTCGATAGCTATTTTTTTTTTCTTTATACTTGATAGGTTCGCGCTTGACCGCTATCTCACCTGATGGAAAGCGACGATGCGGTCGACGATGGAGCGCGCTTACCTAGAAGTAACCTATTTTACATAAATCGATATATGGATAACATACTTAACTTAAGCCTTTACAGAGAGACAGGAACTACAATTTGTAGACCATAAAAACAAAACGTAGATGAGTTTGTGTTTGAAAACTTGATAAAAATATTGTTGTTTCGATTTTGAAAGGATAATTTTAAAATTTAAGACTGTTTCGAAGATTTGTCTTATTTTTTTGTTTCAATTGTTACATAGAAAACGTAATACTAGATCACTAGATCTATATTATAATATGTTTGTATTTTTTTCTTTTACTTTAAGTAAGTACATTATTACATAAAATAATATCAATAAAAAAGTAGTCTATTTGGTTTTAAATATCTACAAATTTTGTGACAGCAACATCTTTTCTATCATTTGAATACCAACCATAATTATTAAAATAAATTATCCTAATACTTACAGTTCCCTGGTCACTCTTACTTCTTCTTCTTCTTATCCTTATTCCATATTACTTGGGGTTGGCGCAACACGTTTTTACTTCCATTTTGTCCTATCACTCGTCACGCTATCGCTAACTCCCTTTTCTTTCATATCACTCCTCACACAACTCTTACATGATACTGAAACATTTCTCATTTAACAAACAAATGTTGTTCCAAAAGTTGTCTGGAAGAAATAGCCCTGTGCAATAAAAATGCCTATTGTACACTTATTTTTATAAAAGTTTGTACTGTGATAAGTTAAGGAGTGTGAAAAAGAATAATAGGTTTAAAAGCATTATAATTTGGTCGTAGCGTAGTTTAGCCAAAGGCTCTCGAAAACATTATTGGTCACTAGAGATGGTTTTAAAAAAAAGTAGTTTTTAGGGTTCCGTAGCCAAATGGAAAAAACGGAACCCTTATAGATTCGTCATGTCTGTCTGTCTGTCCGTCCGTATGTCACAGCCACTTTTTTCCGAAACTATAAGAACTATACTGTAGAAACTTAGTAAGTAGATGTATTCTGTGAACCATATTAAGATTTTTACCCAAAAATAGAAAAATAACAATAAATTTTGGGGGTTCCCCATACATAATTGAAATTAAAAAAAAAAACATCAAACCCATACATACGTGTGGGGTATTTATGGATAGGTTTCAAAAATGATATTGAAGTTTTTAATATATTTTTTTTCTAAACTGAATAGTTTGCGCGAGACACACTTCCAAAGTAGTAAAATGTGTCCCCCCCTCCTCTGTAACTTCTAAAATAAGAGAATGATAAAACTAAAAAAAATACATGGTGTAAATTACTATGCAAACTTCCACCGAAAATTGGTTTGAACGAGATTTAGGAAGTAGTTTTTTTTTTAATACGTCATAAATCGTAAACCGCAATTTACCTTTCAAGTTTATACTGAACCCTCAGTGCGCGAGTCCGACTCGCACTTACCCTTTTTTTTCCTTTATTTTCATGACACGTTATGTACAGACAGCAAAAAATAAAAATAAAAAATAAATAAAAATCTTATGTAATAATGATCATAACATTCAAAAGCTGTAATGGCAGCCCTGCTCCCGGGCACGTCCCGTACATTCAGTTGTCGGAAGCACCACCGCCGCCATGTTATCCCCTCCTACATACTTCTTCTATTTATTTACCTCTGATTGTTTTGCCCGCACCCGTTTTAATAGCACGTATTTAAGTATTACCTGCTAAACTGCGGTGACGGGAGTTATAAGTAGCTTTATTGTCTTGATGATTGAGATATGCTTGAGTTGGAGTTTATCCCTAAGTTAAGATGGAATGTCCCATCATGGAAGACACAGAAGTTGGTTAGTTTATATGAGTAAAAAATACTTTCTACAAGTAGGCACTGTGGTGACCATGGAGACCACGCTAACTACTAACTTGCAAACTGGCAAGTTATACTTTTAAGGTTTATGGTGAGAAAAGCATAGTTGTAGATATTCGAAACATGATTGATTAGAGTGAGTGTCAAATAAGGAAATGACTAGACAAATGATATATTTTATAAATAATGTCGAAAAAGTGCTTCTAATAATATAATCAAGGTAAATTGAAATAGAAGCTCTTTCATTTGCGTCTCCCCTATTACAGTACCTACTAATCTGATTACTATTTATTTTTATTGATAGCAAGTTCAGTAGAACCTTAGTTAAGTATTGAAATATCAGCAAACAGAAGTACAGGGAAGAGGTTGCTACTGCCACGAATGTCAAAAAGTGGGATTAGGGAAGAAGGATGACATATGAGGAAAATGCTATAGTATTATTGAGTATCATTTTATTTTTAACAATGAACATGTACAACGGCTTCAATAGGTTTCTAAATTTAAATATTAAATTATGAGCAGCAAGTTAGTTGTTTACTGTTTTCTGTAGATAAAACTGACAGGTCGATTTAAAAAAAAAATGAGTATTAAACTACTAGGTTACGTTTCGTAGAAAGATCTATTGAAAATATTTAGTTTGTCTTCTTTTGTTCAGTGAATTCTGTAAAATCAGAACGTTTCTTGATAAAGACTGAATTAATACAGTTTCCAAAATACCTTATCTTCATAGTACCTAGAATAGAGAAAAGGTATTGAAAACTGGAACAACCACATTGAAGAATTGACACAAGAAATGGACAGTAATATGTGCCTAGTTTTTTGTAGTTATGGTTATCTACCATAAAATTAGCTGAATTAGAAGATTATCTCGTTTAAAACCAGGTATAATAGCTTGAAAATGAAATTAAGAGCAATAAATGATGATTACGCTAAATTTACTAACTACATTCTGACGACAGCGGAATTAGGTACAGTAAACCAGCGTCATTATTACGTAACTTGTGTAAACAACAGTCCATTACTTCATTCCACACTCCCCTCAATTTCCTGCTATTTTCAGATCATAACAAAAAGCAAAACACGTTTGAAAGCATTCCTATTTTAACTGAATTCACCGTCAGCAAATACGGCCACAATTTTCTTGAATTCAAAATGTTAGTCGATAAAGACTGTAAGAATGTAAACTCTCATACGAAGGAGTGAAAAGGGTATCAAGAGCTGAAACCTCCCCACGTTTAGGGAGCGATAACAAAACGAGAATCGAACGTCGAACGAACAGACGTACTCATCGGAAATTCTGATAGCTCTGTCCACTTGGGGGATGTGAGCGTTGCAGTTGAATGCCAATTTAGTTCCTTTGTTTTTTTTATTTTATTTTTGTACCACCAGGATTCGTTGTTCTGCTTGCTAAATGTTAAAACGTGGAAAATAGACAAGCCCTTGCTCGTGTTCGCGATAGACTTGATTCCGTAAATGCTGGACGGTATTTCGGATCGTTGCTCTTTAATGTCTCGTTTTCTGATATACAAGTATATATGCTATTTCATTCGTGAAAAAGGTATGACAGGAATAATGAAATTGTTAACTTGCAGGAACTACAAACGGGAATAGGGAAAGAAAACCTATCCACTATTTGGCATATGAACAGAGAAAAACTAAAGTTGATGAAATTGCTTGACATGTTGCCGACCGTTCACAGTGACCTTATCTTTCACTCTAATTTTACGGCTCACTCGAGACGTTGAAGTAAGTTTAGTTTTTCTTTTATCCTAAAAAGAAGAAAAACCACAATTTATCATTTCGCTGCATCGCACATACTCGTAAGAGGATAGTGCAAAAAGCGCACTACACGAGGAGATAATCTCAAAAACAATTTTCTTGAAGAAAATGAACTTCCATTGTGATTCGGTGTAAGGTTTTATTATCATCCTTCATGTAAATAAAAACTTAGGTTCGTTGAGGCCAATGGTGTTAGGACGTCGTCCCCAAGCAACCTCTTGTAATATTCTAAATGAAATTTTTAATGGAAATACACTGAGATGAAAATATGAGTGGATGTTCGTGGGTACAGCGTATGATTATATGGAATTAAAATCGGGTGAAAGGGTAGACGGAACAGTGATTTTAGATGTTGGTAATGATAATGATTACAAAGGGGAATGGAATTTATAATTTATGTATTTACGATACGACGGAAAAAAAGCATTTTATACTTAAAATAGGACTATTGTATAGCTGGTTTTACGATTACGATGGAGAAACATTGCGCTAGTTGCTGGTTGAGCGCTGCCACATATAAACACACACCAACATATACACACAAGTGGTATCCCTATCGGTCATACTCTGTGATTCTTATTCTCACAAAGTAAATTATGAGGGTTCCTCGGTGACGTCTAGTCAGTCAACTACGCCATATTGTGTTAGATGTACTACATGTTTGTCTTCAATGATTTTGTTGTGCCATGTTATACCTACTGTATCGTAGTATTACGTGATGTTGTAAGCCTATTGTGTATTTTATTGCAATTGTACTATAAAGTGTATTGCATGCTTTGTCATTAGACGACAACTGTTTAACTAAAATTTTAAATCTCATATAAGTGAACGTTTATAATATGTTCTTGTGAGAAATAAAGATTATTTAAACCTAATGTGGAGAATTTGATGAGAGAATAGTTTTGGTATAAGGGTTGTAGTTCATATAAGCTATATTTTTGTAAATATCAATATAAAAAATGGCAAAATCAGATAGTCTACGTGATTGCTATAACTGCTAGATAAGTCCACATTGTCACCGTTAAGGTGTATTTACAAAGGGCGAGATGTATTAAAGACGTCTTATTATAAGTAATTAGGCTATTTCATATTAATATAAACCTACACAGGTGCCATTTCATTGAACCAGTAAACGCAACTTATATTATATGAGTTGAATTTATTGTAGAACCAGCTGCAGCAGCAGAAGAAATTACTTATTTAACAAAATACAATATCTGTTACCTTATTTGTAGATGAAGCTAATTGTATGTATTTTTTTATATAATAATAATTAATGCTTGACTGCGATCCCGCCTGATGGTAAGCAGTAATGCTATCGTTGATGGTGAAGCGCATTAGTTCATTAAGTGTCTCTAAATAAAAAGAGATAAAACAGAGCCCTTGATTCAAAATGATAATAATATTGTAACCCTTTGGGAAGCAACGCCAAAAGCTAAACGTGGAAGAGAGAAGATTAAAAATACTCGCACAACATTGCTTCATTAACACCTTCATTACGAACTAAAAGTCCCATAACGCAAAAAATATATACGCGAGAAACAATCAACTGTAGAGACGCGACAAAATTTCAAAGTTACAGGAACTTCAAAGTCCCTTTGATGTGTTGCAGATAAAATTTCATATGCTAAATAAAATTAGAGGGTGGCGGCTCGGGACGTACGCTAAGCGTAGCGTGTCATGTGTAATAACCGTGCAAAAAGAGATGGCGGCTTCAAGTGGCGAACTATAACCATGGTGTTGAAAGTCGAGAATTTGTCGTCTCTGTGTTATGAGAGTTAATTTCGTTATATTGTTGGCTTTTATTTTCTGTTGCATTCATGATGTTGAATTTTTTATTGTTGTTTGTTAAAGTTAATTTAATATTACTTTGAGTTTGTCATGTGTTTTTATTGTAATGTCACAGTATAGATAAGATATGGAACAGTACGGAAACTACATACAAATATTCGAAACGGCACACTCACACAAACATACGCATCGACGAGACTCCTAAGCGTTTCTCGCGGTCCTGTCAGTAACGAATGCCGCTTAAGAGTCTCGTCGATGCGTATGTTTGTGTGAGTGAGCCGTTTCGAAAATTTGTAGGTAGTTTCCGTACTGTTCCATACCTTATCTATACTGTGGTAATGTCGAACAATATCGTTATACTTATTCTCTCGTAAGTACTTATATATATATTGTGTTCTGCCACTCGAAATTTTGTCCCGATTTCTTTGAAGTGATAATTTATTTACCTAATAGCCATTTACTTAATAATTAAATATTCAGACTGCGTGAATTTGAATGACAGAGCCTGAATTTTTATCTATTTCATCAAATTTGTTCTTCTGAAAACACGTTACGAACGTTAATTTAATTTATCATCATAATATATTTTAGCCGAAAGACGGCCACTGTTAGACAGAAGCCTCCCCAAGTGTCGCCATAACAACCGGTCCCTAGCGTCTCGCATCCATCGGACTCCCGCGACCTTCACCAGGTCATCGGCCTACCTTGTGGGTGGCTTTCCAACGCTGTTTCTTTCGGTATATGGTCGTCACTCCAGAACTTTTCGTCCCCATCTTCATTTGATCATCTGTTCTGCAAGCGATGTGCCCTATCCACTGCTCCTTAAATTTACGGGCTATGTCAAGCCAAGTTTAGTACATTTAAAACCATTTAACGCGAAACAATATCCAAGTTCATCTAGTAGCATTCCGACGTCTATTTTATCTTCATCGTGAGACTCGATGTAGATGTTCCGAGTATCTGCAGCGGAAACCTATGCGAGTTTCACCACAATAGTACTGAAATGAGACGTATTATGCTCAAGGAACAAAAGTTGACTTTTTTGTTTACTCCCTCGTACACTGATGTATTTAGTGAATTTTTTCTGACGACTGCTGTGTTACCGTGAATTTTGTGGTGTGTAAATATAATATATTATATTTTGTATGTTGTGGAAAATTTTAACGAGAAAAATTGGGAATGTTTTGGGTGAACGAATAATGGGAAAAGTAAATGATGAACAGCGATTTTTTCCTGGTATAAGAAATCAAAATAATATAATACGTACTTTGACCACAAAGTGTGTTAAATTTTACACATTTTTGTCATACTTGAGTGATATATAATGTTGTTGAGGCTGCCCCGGTTCTGTAGTGCGTCGGAGATGTTGACACAGAATGGAACTGACGGCTTTCAAGCGATCATTCGGAAGAAGCTAGCATCTTTGGTGGCTAGAACCCGGACCAGTGGCAACAGTATTCTAAAAACAGTCGCGGAGAGTGTGCTTTCTCCCTTTTTTGGGCATTTTGTGGAGAAGATGAAACTGGAGTCATCTTCTGTGCTGAATGCTTGAAATAGTATAAGTAAGTAGATAATTATAATATAAAACTAACACTAGGTTTAAGATAATTGTTTACTAACATTATGGATCATTTGTTGTCTGTAAAATAAATAAATAATAATTATTATTATAATGTGCCATTTTATACCACGGTTCTGTTAATACCGTACTGGTTTTCTATCCAATGTAATTATTAACGTTGTTCACACATCTCTGAGTTAATTTGACCTGGTTCATTTGACCCATTTCCTAATTTTCCACGCCTTCACATTTCAATAATTATACTACGACGCAAGTACCTATTAACACTATAGGTATTGTGACTTGAATTCGTTAATAGCTTATTGAACTTAAAACGATGTAGAATACAAGTTAATCTACATGATATTAGACCTAAGCAAAATTCTCACAACATAAAAAAACGCCAAGAACCAGAATAAAATCTGATTAGCTCCGAGCAAGAAAAAGTTTAAAAAATCTGATCGAAGTCTATCCCGATAAAATCGAGAACGAAAATCAGAAAAAAAAAACTTCAATGCGTCTGGGAACGAAAATCTGGAATTAAGGACAAACTTTAGATGATCTTCCTAACAAGAAACCTAATACTCAATCAAGCCATTCCCAGAATATTTAGTGCAAATTTGGCTTTAATATTACCTCCAAATTCTTTGTGCGTATAACAAATATCAAGATATAATGACACAAGTGGAGATGCCCCTTCAACCATCTATTCAAACGATAATAGTTAACATAAAATTTTATGGGTCCAATAATACGATTATTAACTGTAACAATGCCGGCGTAGGCGCGATATTACGAATCTGAAGTCGAAGAAAGTGAGGAAATAAGGATTTGATATTGATTTATCTGGATGATTTCATTATCTCATCTCCATCTTAGCGTTTTATGACCTATTACTTAGATCTGTTTTATTCGGAATGGTTGTACGATCTTTGGTAAGCATATAATTTTAATTTTGACTGACTTCTATTATTTTACATGTGTTTTATGGCAGTCTTTGATGCTATCATACTTAAATTTTAGTACAGCAATGAAAAATTTATATTATCATTAAATTTACTTTAACCAGATTATACTTTTTGGGCTTGCGGACGGCGTATAGTGTTCCACGCGCGTCTCAAGGAGATGTCAGCAAAACCGTAGGGGCCCAGCAGGATCGAAGCCTACTGGAGCCATGGGCTACATGAAAATGAACCCCAGGGCACTGGATCGAAGGTAAAGAAGGGAGATAGGAGGGGGTTTTAGTCAGAACAAGTCTGACACGCCCTCTCCATCCACCCAAGAGCGAAAGAAGTCATTGGATGACTTCCCACCAAAAAAAAAAACATATTATCCTTTTACTTCGTAAATTTACCGGAGCTAGTTATAAATTCATCCGTAGTACCTACATGTTACAACAGATAGGACACTCCGTACGTGTGCCTATCAACTCGTTGCAGCTTCCTACAACATAGATCACTTTCGCTCTCCAGTACATCAACGCGAACACCGCTCTAACACAAAACCGTTTATAACTCATAATATGACAACGTGAGATTCATGACTTCCAGGAAAATAAATAAAAGATAAGTTGACGAACGGATTCGATGAAAATCGTACACCTCATGCATATAAATGCGTTTGTTAAAATTCAGAATTGCTGTGACGTTGAATGGTTAATTTCGTACGGAGATAGCATAAGTACGTTACCTCCCACGCTTGATTGCATATAAGTATCAGAAACAGTCTTGTGATTTTCTTACCCTTCATCGTGCATAATTTTTCCTCTAGCCATGAGCCAAGAGTAAATAATTATAATATAATTGATATCCAGAGGGATATCAATTATGTTATATTTACTCTTAAGGGGATGCAACTCGACATACATTTTCACTGTTTTTCATACAGCCGCTCTTAAGCGATTATGACGTTATTACACATTTTTCATTTGATATTTTGGAAACACAGTATCTTGTGGATATTATCTAGGCTTCTTCTTCTTAGACCTCTGAAAATCTGCTATTTTGCATGATCTTTGACACTTCATAATTTACTCAAACATTAAAAGTCATAAAAGTATAACAATAGAAGCCAACAGACGATTTTTTTTAATTTTTTTTTGGGGTTTAAAAAAACACGTTTACTTTCCTGGAACAAGATTTGTAAAACATTCATGAATTACCGAATACTAACAGAGTTTTCAGGCGTTATCTCTCTTTTTTCACGTTGCCTTTTCATCAAACATCGCGTTGGATTGCGTTAGATGAAGTAACAAGCTTTTAAACCATGCTCGATGTTGACGATAGGCGAGTGAAAAAGGACCCTCTTGAGGATAGTTAGCTTACTATTCTTTACTATGTTTCCAATAATAGTATCGTTAGTGACAAAACAAATATTTATTAGCAAGGTCCTTATCCTACAGAGAAATCTCCTAAACTTCCGTATAATATTTTGATACCATTGCTAAAAACTTTTCATATTAGACTAATACATATCCTATAATCCCAAAAAAACGATCAATAAATTGTGTAAATAAATGATAACATGGTTAGACTGAAGATGATTTTTGAAATGATGGTAACTAATGAGATTCATAGAAGAAATAAACATGCTTTTCCGATCCCAAACAAATCGGCCCAAGAGTAGAATAATAATAATAATAATCACACTAATATTATAAAGGCGAAAGTTTGTGAGTGTGTGCGAGTGTGTATATTTATTAGTTTTTCACGCTCAAACAGCTAAACAAATTTTTATGCAATTTGGCATACGTACCCCTATTTCAAATTCGAGACGACGTCCTTTTTATTTCGGAAATATGTTCCCTTAGAACATTTTCTACTTTCACACAGGTGCAATCGCTGGCAACAGCTAATCCTATTTATAAATATGAAACTGATAATATGCAAAAAAAACGGGTTCCGAGGAGGGAGGGTTCCGTACAAACTTACTTATGAAAACAGTTCAATTCCCGAATTGAGTTACTAAGATTTTTCCGAATCGTTTTTGCGAAACCGAAATTTGTTACGTAACCACAAATTTCCCTATACTCTTGCTATGAGATCTTGCTTCATGCCAAATTTCAGGATTCAAGGTCAACGGGAAGTACCCTATGAATTTTGATTCCCTTGAGAGTGTCGAAATACACGTTTTTTGCGACATAAACGGTCGTATTTTTTTTCGTAAACTCAGAATTTTGTTTTTTTTTTTACAACTTCTAAGTATTGATTTTAATTTCAACTCGATATCTCCACGCGTTTCCAAAATAAAGGTTCTTGACAGACATACGGACAACAAAAGGGTAAAGGGCAATAAGGGTTCTGTTTTTTCCTTTTAAGGTAAGGTACCTTAAAAACATATGAGCTCTTAAATTACCACTTAATAGTAAAGTAAAGCAGGTGGTAATACAATCAGCAACAATATCCTGTTCATTAATAATCTCTCACAGTCCGATAAAACATGGCCACTATTTATATCCGCCTTTCTCTTCCACAGGGATACGGTAATATCCCCTCACTCAACAAAGATACAGTTCACTCAGGGGATGTTACTAGATTATCCCTGTAACAATTGTTAACATTAGCTTTATTAATGAAACAAACAGACTTAATGAACGTGGTTTCCGTTAATTTAATTATCTAAAAGCTTACCAAGTGTGGCTATTGTAGCCGTTTAGTTAGCATGATCGTGACCGCTTGTTGTTACGTCAATTGATACGAAAATGCTGCAAGGAATTCTACTATTCTAGATGTGTACTATTAGTGTTTTGTCTAAGGTTTTGTGTTTTGGTGGAAACATAAATGTTTGAAATCTATCAGTACCTAATCTCTTTGAACAATTTTGGATCAAAGTTCATTGTAGACATGAACGTAGGCTCGCGTGAGGCAACGGTCCTCACGCCCCAACCGCCGCCGGGATTTCGATCCTAATTTCCGGCCACCGTAGGCGCGGGCTTGCGGACGGCCAGCAATGGGTGGCTCGCCGTCCGACCGTCCGGTAACCGTCCGGATCGAGCCCAAGTCGTCGACGGCGCGTACTGTTCCACGCGCGCCTCAGGGAGATGGTGTAGGGGCCGAGCAGGGTCGAAGCCTACTGGGGCCAAGGGTCTGATTCTGAAAGGAAGACTCGGTTCTGGTACAAAAGGCAACGAAGGAACAGGAGTTTGTTTTTAGTCAGTAAAAGTTTGACACTACATCCCGCCCCGCCCAAGAGCAGGGGATGTCATAGGATGATTTTCCCACCGAAAAAAAAAAAACGCATGAACATAGATTCAAAACTGTTTGTCAAAAATTTCATTTTTAGAATTAACTGCTGTAATAAAATCAATCAATAAAAGCATTTATATCATGTACCTACATGTACTTTTGAATGATTAAATTAATTAATTGTCAGTTAGTCAGAAAAATGATGCTAATTGCATATTTAAAACCGTAGATAGAAATTATAGGTATCGAAATTATTGAACCATAGTCTGAGTTTAGGAATAGCTAGGTATCACTAGTAGGACTTTAAAACAATAGTGGGTAGATTACTACTAGGTAAGCATGCTCTATTGTCAACCACATCATCCTTTAGTAGTAGGTAAACAGGGGTCGAAAGCATAACAATAATCATAGCTCATAAATGATTTTCCGAACATATTTCGAGCATATTCGCTCAAAAGCATCATGGTATTTAATACAAACGAAAACGTTTAGAAATTTACCAACCGTTACATGTACATAGTCAAACAATTGTATTTATACATGTATGATGAACAGCCAGTGAGCAAATTCAAGACGATTCTGAGAGGCGTAACATTATTATTTATGAAACATTCTAACCGACGCTCCTGGGTCTCATCTGAGGTCGGCCTTGTCTGAGTCCATTAGCCCGTTACTCGATCAGGCTTGCTCTATTGATCGGTTAACTTGGTTGAGGTATTAATAAATAAACAAAATATGAAATTTATTCTTGAACCTATCTATAGATTAATTCTTGCATCTACCACTACATACTAATTGAAAAATAAAAAATATATTCTTTATTGTACATTATTTTACAATTAATTAAAAATTGGACAGCTGATGTACAAAGGCAAGCTTAACCAAAGGTTTTTGGGTTTTGGTTCCAAATTGGTCGTTTCCTATGGAGATGAACCGGCAAGAAACTCCATGGTTACTCTTTTAAAAAAAGTGGTTGTTTACAATATTTTCATATTACAGTATTAATAAATATTATGTAAGAACAGTGTACACCAGTCAATATTGTATCCAAAAGCATAATCAAAATTATATTAAAAAAAAGTGGGTCGAAATAGGAAGTAACCTAAGAATTCGCGGAGTCTACAGTGTTCTCACATTCACATTATAAAAAAGAGGCTGATATAAAAAAAAGCAAGAAAAATAAATAATTAAAATTATCAATAAAAGACATGTTAACAAAATGAATTACTAACGAATTTATGGTGGTTGGCGTCTAATAAAATAAAAAATATTGCAAAAGCAATGCGTTAGACGAAAAAAAAAAAGTATATATTCCAACAAATGTGGAGCAGTTAACAGATACATTACACAATATTATGAGTTACCAGGGGGCCACCTGTGCAGAAGCAGTCATTGCAAAACAAGCGTGTCTTCGACAGTCTTTAACCTTTTAAAACGCTTTTTTGGTTAGGACACGCTTAATATGGGTTTTGAACTTTCCCTCGCTAAGTTCAGTCACCGCCTTTGGCAGCTTGTTATAAAAGCGTATGCTGTTTACTAAAAATGACTTGCTGGTCTTAGCTAATCCCCATTTGGGTAATACAATTTCGTGTTTACTACGCGTATTTATGTTATGAAAAATGACAGTGGGCAGGGCACACTGCTTGCAGCACAGATGGTCGTTGGGGCCGAAAGGTTCTGGAGTGACGACCGCATACCTGAAGACGCAGCGTTGGGAGGGAGACCCCCACAAGGTGGACCAATGACCTGGTAAGGGTCATGGGAATATGATGTTCGTTTTGATGACACTTGGGGGAGGCCTATGTCCAGTAGTAGACATCTTTCAGCTGAAACGACGATGATGATGAATGTCTATCAGACCTCCACAACCCAAAAGTTAAGTTAGATCAAGTCTTAAGTGAAACTAGCGGGTAAAAAATACTTGACTATTTTTTATCTACCAGTTTTAATTTAGCTTGTAATCATTATTATAATATAGGTCTTTACCTATGAAATTGTAGTTTTTTAAAACGGGTTGCTTTGAAGTGTTATATCTTTGGATATAAGTTCAAATAAACTTTATATTAAATATACGTTATTCTTTTTTCGAAATTAGGTATTTATTGGTTTCTTTGTGTTTTGTATTTTCTGTAATATCGCAGTACTTATAACCATGAAAGCTAGAAAAAAAAAAAATGTTTTTTCATATTAAGAGTTTTAACGTAGAAACTATGCATTTTAAAGGGCAAGCAATATCAATGACGTATACCTACGACTTTCTTCAAATAAAAGAACTCTGTGTTTAATAGCTTTCGTTTTGGAAATTTTGTCTTGTAGCCGCCCTGAGAAGAAAAGTTATTCGTGCGATAAAATTTCCCACGTGAAAGTGATTGAAACAAAAATAGACATCCCATTCATTAGCAGTTTTAAGTCCGTATACATCATCAATATTGCATACTGCTTGAGACACATTTTTTCCACGGTAGAACTCATATTACAAAATAATGCGAGTTTTCTTAGATTTCATACAAAAATGGTTATAAATACAGCGATATTTACAGAAAATACAAAACACAAAGAAACTTAAAAATACCTAATTTCGAAAAAAGAATAACGTACCTTTAATATAAAGTTTATTTGAACTTATAATTCCAAGTCAATCCAAAGATATAACACTTCAAAGCAACCCGTTTTAAAAAACTACAATTTCATAGGTAAAGACCTATTATTATAGTGGATAATATATGATGCGTTCAAGGAAGAAGCAATACACGCTACTCTTGTATACTTTAACTGGCTTAAATCAACTTCATAAACATTTCTGTCGCTGTAATCTCTAACGAAACTAACGACAACAATCACAAATGTACTACCACTAAACTCGAACGATAAAATCACATTGTTTTCTCTCGATTGGCTGTTCCCTTTAGTGACAATAAACAGTGATACATACAAACTCGACAATGTAACAACAAGAAACACATTGTCGAAGTCCGCATGTGCACTTAGCGTCGCCTGCTCTTTGTTTTTAAATTGTTAATGCACTAACTTTGTAGCTGTTGCGATTGTGTGAGAGAAGCTTTGAATCTCCTGTAATAGTTTTCATATGTGGGTTTGTTGACTGGGATAAAGTAAAATAGTTGAAAGTATTTTTTTTGTTCAGTGAAATATTGGGCAATCGACATTTTTTTTTTACTATGCATCGTCGACGACTCCGTCTCGGTCCGGACGGTTACTTGATTACGGCGAGTTACCCGTTGCTCGCCGTCCGTAAGCCCACGCCTACTGTGGCTGGGAATCGGATGGGAATCGGAGTCGGAATTCCGGCGGCTGGGGCGTGAGGAAGTCATGACAGGACATGTAGTTAGCACGGGCATTAAGGGATATTTAGGTTTATTATTATTGGCCAAGGTCGAAAACTTAAAATTTTTACTGGTTTGCTGTCATTTCACTCTTACTTTTGTAGTAAATACACATTGTCCTAAAAGGAATTCCATTGTTTGATACTGCGTATTTTCATAGACATTTCCCTAGGCAATTGTTGGAGTTCTCGGAATTCCATGTATCGGGCTTTGAATTTTTATTCCAGAGTTTTGCATATTGTCGCTTTTCCCAAAAATATACTTTTTTGAAATTCAATCTGTATAAATCGAGTGTGATTGTTATTTACACTTGCACAACTGGTTACTATCCGCGCTACGTAATAGTGGAGCTAGACAATTCTATCCACAGAAAATGAAAATGTAGTCCATCCGAGCGTTTAGCCAATTACCAGAACAAACACACAGTCCACGTGAACTCTAGGTCTTAAAACGTAAAGGTGATTCTTGCTTGTGTCAACTAAAAGTGTTACCAGCGAAATAGCATTTCGGTAACGTGAATGTCTCGAATTTGAAATTCAGATGGAGTTTTTCAGGGCCAGTTTGGGCAGACGCCAATGTTTTGTGGTCGAGTTTGTTTTCAGTTAATTTATGGATGAATTTAGAATTATAAAGAGGTTATGAAAATTAAATCTCTGATGTGGTCCACGTCATGACGAAGTTGGGTCGTAGTAATTTAGCTTGGATGTTTGAATAAAACAGTGATTAATTTAACTTTTTCTCGTTGACGAGTTCTACTTTATTTATTGAACGAATAAAATATGATTCTACGGAATTTTGATTAAAAGAGAGCTTTGATTTTGACGGAGAGTAAATAACTGTCTATAATTTGTTTAAAGATAGTTTTTGGGTTATCCAGAGGCTGAATTATTTCAGTCTGAGAAAAAAAAAATATAAGCGTTTTTTAGCGTTCTTTCATTAGAAAATTCAGAACATCTTTTTTTTTAATGATATAAACTAGTGCTTGACTGCGATCCCACCTGATAGTAAGCAGTGATGCAATCGGTGATGTTGAATCACGTAGTTTATTAAGGCCCTAATTCCCGAGCAGTGCTATAAAACAGTGACTTTCTGAACCCTATTCCTCGGTAACGGCTAAGTCAATAGGTTTGAAAAAAATATATGTTTATTATAGATTCATGTTCAGCATTAATACACATGTTTTTTTCGTAAGACAATACCTTTGCCAAAAAAAAAAATTAACAACATGATATTTTTTCGCTCGTTTTCCCTACTCCTTTCAAACGGCTTTGATCTTTAGAAATATGTTTATACAAAAAAATTGCGGGTTAAGTGTTCTTCAGAATGTACGTAGCATATCAATATTTCACAAAGAAAATGGATTTAAAGGTTAGCGGGGCTCTATCCGGTCGCCTTAAAAGCCTATTCACCCTAGCTACTAAGACACCTAAATTATAATCGGATGGGAACATTGCTACAGGCAAATTGTTTCCATCCTTCGACGTACGTAGTATAAATGACGAGCCGAAACGCTTAGTCCGGACCGTAGAGGTATTAAAAACGTAAGGATGGACACTCGCCGTACGTCAGCCCCCCTAGCTAAGTTACAATCGTTTCGTTTCGATTCTCTTTTCGTTGATCGCCTCGAGTCGGCCACGCCTCCTATTTCTTTGTTCTGACCACGTGACTGAGTGTTGAGATGAAGTCAGAACAAAAGAATTGGAGGCGTGGCCAACTCGAGGCGATCAATGAAAAGAGAATCGAAACGAAACGGTTGTAACTTGGCTAGGGGGGCAGGTTGTCCGATAGAAAAAAAGGTTTCAAAAGTTTAGTTAGTAATAATATTTAGTACCTAAGCTACATATCACGCTAGCGTACATTTAAAAAAAAAAATTACAGTGGCGGCCAAAAATTACAAAAAATAAAGAAAAACATCTGAAAATGCCTCTGTGCAACCCAGATGTCCTAAAACCCTTTTTTCACTATCTGTTAGCGATATAATGCAGTGTTTGATTGATTGAAGGCACCTGTCAGCTGCGATAGACAAAAGCATGATATATGACCCAAAAATATTGATTTGAGCCTCTATTAGTATCTGTTAGGGTTAATAACTGGTTTAGTTAATAAGTAATGGAATGAGACTAGATTCGGTTAGATTTGGTTTCTTTTTTCTATGGAGCGCAGCATTCTGGGTGTCAAAAGAAATAACAGAATGAGGAATACAATGCTGCGCTTAAAGACATAGATGTAGGAAAAAAGGCACATAATCATATAAGCATAGCATAAGCAGCCTTTTTTAATGTTCCCACTGCAGGGACTCAGGCCACCTCTCTAAGAGAGGGAATGGGCCGTAATCCACCACGCGGCCCCAGTGCGGGTTGGTGAACGTCACATGTCTTCAAATTTTTGGTTCTAGGACATGCCGTCAACGTTTTGAGAGCAGTAGTGATGAAATAAATTTTATTTTATTTGAATTTCATTTTATGTTTATAATGACATCTCATATTATTTCATTTTAATTATTTTAATGTCTTATTTGATTTTAATTTTGTATGTAATGTATGGACTATGTCTGAAATAAATGAATAATAATAATAATAATAAATGAAGAATGTTTTAATTGTAATGTGCTACCAATGATTAAACATCTTTTGCTTTTTGTTACAGGTAAATTGTGAATGCTTAGAAAATCATCAAGCATCGAACAAAACTTCCTAAAATTGCGGGAAAAATCCGCAAGTCAAAAATCTTACGAGGTAAAAAGTAAAGACTCATAAATAAAGCTACATAAATACGGGTATGTATGTTTTAGTATTTTAGCTAAATTGTCTGAAACATTGTTCTTAAATCCATTTATTGCTAAAAATTTTCTTAAGGGGATGCAACTCGACATAAATTTTCACTGTTTTTCATACAATCGCTCTTACGCGATTATGACGTTATTACACATGTTTCACTAAATATTTTGGAAACAGTATCTTGTGGATATTATCTAGGCTTCTATTGAAATCAATTTATAAATTTGTGTAAAACTAATCCAGTAAAGACTTCTGAAAATCTGCTATTTTGCATGAACTTTGACACTTCAAAATTTACTCAAAATCTAAAAAAGTCAAAAAAGTATAACAATAAAAGCCTTGCAAATTTAATCAAAATTGACTGAATGACGACATTTTTTTTTTAACTTTTTAAGGTTAAAAAAACGCGTATTTCCTGGAACAAGTATTGTAAAATATTCGAGTAAATCACGGAATTCCCGAATGCTAACAGAGTTTTCAGGCGTTAACTCTCTTTTTTCGCGTTGCCTTTTCCTCAAACATCGCGTTGGATTGCGTTAGATGAAGTAACAATCTTTTAAACCATGCTCGATGTTGACGATAGGCGAGTGAAAAAGGACCCTCTTAAATCCATTTTTATTGCCAAAATTTTCCTTAAAGGTAACCTTTATTCAAAATTTGGGTTTATATATTGCCTAATATCATATACCTACCCGTTCTTAGACACATATATTATGTGCCAGTTTGAGGGATTAAATTCAACAAACATGGTTGTTTTGTTTTACAGGTAGGTAAATTTTAAAATTATGATTAGTTAGCAGAATTGTACAAAGTTTGTAATAATCCGAGAGCTAACGAAGCAAGGATTTTGTAGCACAACTGTTTGAACCCAGCCTTTATAAGTTTAATTTGATATATTCAAGGGAAAATCGCCCCATATTGGTCTCAAAAGTTTTCGCTTTGATCCGATTTTCACCTGGATTATTTTCTCTAATTCATTAAGTTAAGTAAGTTCGCAAAGTATAGCAAAAATAAATAAAATAAATAGGCTTTTAGGTGTCAATCAAATATTAGACTCAGCGAGAAAAAACACCTGATCGTCACCATTATGCGAAACGCCCCGAGGACACGATGGATCATACGTGGAGGTCTGCCCCGCTTGGGTGGAGCACCGTCGTGTCCTCGTGGAGGTAATCAGCGGAGGCTACCCTTCGCATCCAAACTTGGTGCCATGGCCAAGCCATGATACGGAGCTAAAGGAAATGGGAAGCAGTAATGTCAGTCCTCACACCTGGGCCCCCGCAGAAGACGCCCCAGGCGTTGGAGGTCACAGGGTGACTCACGGCCATCATAAACGCGGGCTCGCGGAAGGCAAGCAATGGGTAGCTTGCCATCTGATAAAACCAGGCACCTCAAAAAGATGTCAGCAAACGGACGAGACTCACTAGGGTCAATTTCTGCGAAGGCTACGAGATTGTTCGAAAGTATTACCGTAACCTTGGAAAGGAAAGGGTAACTAAAAAAACACCGTTAGGTTTTTTTCTAGTAAAAGACTGTCTGACACTTCTCTTCACTCCACCCAGGGTGAAAAAATTTGCTGACATCTCCCTGAGGCGCGCGTGGAACAGTACTCGCCGTTGACGACTTGGGCTCGGTCCGGACGGTTACCGGACGGTCGGACGGCGAGCCACCCATTACTCGCCGTCCGCAAGCCCGCGTCTACAGTGGCCAGAAATCGGGATCGGAATCCCGGCGTGAGGACCGTTGCCTCACGCGATCGGCCACCTCCTTTGCTAGCATTACTGCTTCGCAGAAGAAGGCGACCGCTTGCCACTCCGCCTCGCTCCGGACCATGGCCTGTAACAAGGCCAGGCGCGAGAGATCACTGCCGCCGATCGCCCCCACGAGGACACGGTGGTGCTCTGCCCAGGCGGAGCACACCTCTACCGTATGCTCCACCGTGCCCTCAACTTAACTTCATGTTAATATTTAAACAATAACAATGTACATTACGATAATAATAAAGTGCGAAAATATAAAAAGCAGACTGCCTCAAGGCTTCGCTAACTTGTTCTCCGGCCTTTTATAAATTACGGTAGAAAATATTTTTTTAGGCATCTCTGTTTGTTTCAAACGAACTCGACCTAATTAAGGTTGTAGATTTAAATCATTTGGAGCGTCATTTTTTCCATTCAACATTGGCGTAAAGCAAAGAAAGAAAAATATCAAGAGAAAAAGCGGTTGAAAAAAGAAAAATTGTTCACCGTGTTCTAACGTCATTATCAAGTTAGCGAATAAGGAATTTAGTAATAAATATGCGAGTGCAGGAATAACATTATCTTTTGCTCATTTTCTAGTTGCACAAGCGGATTTGGTTTGCTTTTTTTGTAATGACACAATGCTTAGGTACCTATAAAGAAACATAGTTTTAAATACAATGTATGTGTAAAAGTATTTTGTGATTCTTCGTGCATAAAATCTATTTAGTAACGTATAGCAACCGTAGTAATACAATTAAGAACAATAAAAAGCATTGTTGTAAATTGGTAAATAGGTACTTACGTAATCAAACGGAAATATTATTTTTAAAACGTAAAACACGACTAAAATATTATTATTTAAACTAACAGTTCCAGTCTGATTCTATAAGGAAAACTCGGCCCTGGTATGAAAGGCAACGAAGGAACAGGAGTGGGTTTTTAGTCAGTAAAAGTCTGACACACCCCCTCGCTCCACCCAGAGCGTGGGATATCATTGGATGATTTTCCCACCGAAAAAAAAGTGGGTTTAAGAAGTAAAAGTTTGACAGGCCCTCTTGCTCCTTCCTAGAACGGGAGAAGGCGTTGGATGATTTCCAACCCAAAAATATGATAACAATTTAAATATCAGTAAACTTTAATTTTATGTCCGAAAAATTTTCAAAGTGAGGCGCAACTTAAACGCAACTGGCTGGCAACAGTTTATTTCAAAAAGCCAATTTTATATTCCAATGAGCTGTGCAGAACCTTTTTGCTTTCCCAAAATTGTTGATCCAATTTTTCGGGCTCGCATTATACCATAGGCGGTAACGCGAATTCCCTTCGAGACTTAAAATATTTGTAAAATGGGGAAAGGCGGTTTTTCTCTCAAATGTATTGTAGTAAAACCCGCGAACCCACAAAATGGTTCTCACCTTATAAAGTTTTATACAATAGGGTTAAGTATTTTTAAAAGGGAGTGATGTGAGTTTGTGACAGTGTAACAATATCTAATTAAGTAGCAACAGTGTTGTCGAAACTCGAAACGGTTACAAAAGCATATCCTAGAATCAAAAATTCGAAGACATAATTATGACATCCACCAATCCGCCCGCGTGGTGGATTATGGCCCATTCCGTACGTCTCCTCTAGGACCCAGGGCTGGAGTCCGCCAGCTGTGGGAACATTATAAAGCTAATTATGATTATGCATTACAGTACTTTATAAATCGCTTACAATTTAGTATTTAACTTGTAAAGAGAATTTTGACAGGCCTGTTGGATTAGTGGTCAGTGAGGACAAATGTTTGTGTGATGAGCATGATCATTTGATCTGTGTCTTGGTGTAATTTATTTATAATATAAGTAATAAGTATGTATTTAGAAATATGTAGGTAATAGCTAGTAGTCACACCAACCCGCACTGGGCCCGCGTGGTGGATTACGGCCCAGTCCCTCTCCTAGAGAGGAGGCCTGAGTCCCAGCAGTGGGAACATTAAAAAGGCTGATTATGCTATGCTATTATGCTAGTACTCATAGTACAAGCTCTGCTTAGTTTGGGACTAGATGACGTTGTGTGAAAGTTGTGGAATATTATTATATAACAATTTAAAAGCGTTACATGCACAAGAAATTTTTCAAACGTAACAAACAACAAAATCAAACCTAGAACACATTTCTCAAATATCACAAAACTATTTATTCCCACACTATCGTTATGAAACTATACCTTCTCAAAATCACATTTGAAAATATTCCACCTTTCAAATAACATATTTTTCGCGAATACCGGAAGGCTACAGGGTGGGCGAGAGGGCATCCCCCCTCCAAACAACCCCTCCCAACCACCACCCTTTACCTACTTATTTTGTAATCTTTGCTTAGCAGCTCCTACCCTCATATTTGGAAAAATATACTTTGATGTCGAAAGTAGCGGTATTTGATATATTCTTGTTATGTCATAGGTTACTTGACAATAAAGATGTACTTGTCATGAATTTAAAAGGTTCTTTGTTGTTTTGAATGAGATTTCTTGGATATAGAGGCTACTCTATTATTCATGAATGTTTACTAACGTTTTCGAGTTTTTATTAAAGTATTGCAGATTGTATCAAAATCTGAAGTAAAATATATTTTTCACAATAAATTATATGAGTAGGTATTGTACACTTGTAAAGTCATAAATATGCATTTAGTTCATAATAATGTGATAGGACATCTCGCAGTATCATTCACGTAATTATTTTTTATTATAATAACATTATATTGAAATTGTGCAAGTATTACTAGATTTTCAGTTCGTTCATATAACTGCCTTCCAAATGATGACAGCAATGTAGAGGAGTAGTATTTTGTTAGATGTGTGTTTCAGCAGGGCCGATGCCTGCTAGCTAGGACAGCGGGGAATTTCTGAAAAGGAAACCCGTAGTCCTAGAACGCAAAGGGCAACTGCAGGACACAGGTGTGGTTTTAGTCAGTAAAAGTCTGACACTGTCCTTCAGCTCTACTCAGAGTGGGACAAGTCATTGGATGATTTCGTGTATTTAATTAGGGTTAGTATAAAATGACCCAGTTTCAGATTTAAGCATTTGAAGTTAAGTATTTCTCAAACTCTAGCCTGAAAATCTGTCAAAATTCATCATAAGTAGTAAGGTTTAACACGTTTTTAACTCAAAATAATCAGTTCAAAATCCTAGCATCTATATATATATTTTAGAGAGGAAAAGTTTGTTTTTTAATTGTTTCTAGGAGGTCTGATTTCTAAAATTTTTTTATCGATAGAGAGATGCTTTATTCCTGAGTGACATAGGCTATATTTTATTTACGCGGGCGAAACCGCAGGCAAAAGCTAGTACTCAATATTTGGCAAACCAAAACGCCGAGGCTGCGCTCTCCTCTGTGATGAAATGTTTGTCCGATAACTTACTTACCTTAAACGTTGAGAAATCAATATATGTTCCATTTGCCATTAGGTCAAATCTTTGTCCTTCAAATTCACGGGAAATCGTCTAATGACTTCTCTCACTCTAAGGTGGTGCGAGAGGGCGTGTCAGACTTCTACTGGCTAGAACCCACTCCCATGTTCCTTTTTTGCCTTCTGTTCCAGGACCCCGGGTATTCTTTTCATAAAACACACGATGACTTCTAAATATCCAAACTGTTTACTTCTCTGAATATAAAATGTTATTTACAAATTATAAATATTATGTCTATTTGAGAAAAACCCTTTGGCAGCTCAATAAAGCATACATTTTCTTTTTCCTACTTCCGCGTAAGTGCTCCTGTGATGAACGCAAACGTTTAAGTTTCCACAAAAAAATGTAGACTAGAAATAAACCAACGTCTCCGTTTTAACTAAACGCAAACCACGACTGAGGAAAGACATACACTTATAATATATTCAAGCAAACATATTTTCTTCTTGAAGAGAAATACTTCTTCAAGATTTTTCAGTTTATCTACAATATGTATAATATTATAAAGAGATAGTAGATTATGTGACTAGGGGATAAAGCAGTGTCTTTAAGTCGCGGGCGGCATGTTGAATTCCGAACGAAACGAAGGTTTCTAATTTTAATCCTGAACGACAGTGAGGGATTTATATAATTAACTCCCGAGCATTGCGAGGGAGTTAATAAAGAAACCTGAGTGAAGTGAGGAATTCAAGCCACCCAAGATAAAGACAGCTTTATCCCCGTGTTGGATACTCTACTTTTTACACCATCTGTGTGATAATTAAAAGACAATTTCGTAAAACAAATCAAATATTAGAGAAATATAAGTATTATGTACAAGTTAATCTTAACTATCACTCAACATGTTTTGAGATTTGAAACAAACAAAATTCACTACTCTATGATTCTATAGTTTCAATTTTCTATATCGCTCCCGCTTTTTCATTAGGTACTTTTTTTTCGAACCTCGTCAGTAACCACGACCACGTTTTATTCTGTTTTTTTTTTTTATGTTAGTGGCCAGTTTGAATTTTAAATAAACTTGTTTGATCTGATGCACGTACATTTTAGTTCACTTAATGTTGACGATTTTTGACGTTCCAAATTCAAATCTCATTATTCCCTAGGGATGACTGATGACTGCAATATCTGCCTAGGGACAGAATGACTTGCTTTAAGTGATGGTTGTATGACATATAAACGGGCATTATCAAGCAGGTGGTGTAAAAAGTATATTTTTTTGTTTGTAGGAGGTAATCACTGAAAGTATTGGTCCGATTGTTAATTTTTTTCACCGATAGAAAGCTGCTTTAATTCTGAATAACATAGGCTATAATTTATGTACGCGGGCAAAAGCTAGCAGGAAATATGCTGCACTTTTAACCTTACGATAGAAAATATGCTTCACGAAATGAACTACAGAACTATATTTAATTGTGTTTATTTTATTTTATATAAATGACTTGTCAGTAAAAACACTTAACTAATTAAAACTACAGAACTTTCTTTTTTACATAAAATTCATGATATAGTTAAACTAAATTAGAAAAATAATGGAGGTCACAAGAAAAATCAAAAGCTAAAAATGCTTAATAAAATAAAAAATACAGATCGCGGTGTTATTAAATATTCCGTACCTAACATACTTGCCACCGTGGGCGTGGTCTTCGAATGACGGACGACGAACAATGGGTAACTCGCCGTGCGGATCGAGCCCGAGTTGTCGACACCGCATAGTTTTCCACGCACGCCTCAAAAAGAGATGTCAGCAACCTCTGGGGGCCAGCAGGGCTGAAACCTACTGAAGCCATTGGTTGATTTTCTTTGACTTCCGAAAGGGAACTCTGGGGTCCTGTAACGCAATGCAAAGACGGAACATTGGTGTGGTTTTAGCCAGTAAAAGTCTGACACGCCCTCTGGCATCGCCCTAGAGCGGGAAAAGTCATTGGATGACTTGCCACATTAAAAAAAACCTATCTTACTCTATCCACGTTATAAGTTAATTTTACTTAACATTTTTATTCATTTAATTATGTACACACAAAGACTTAAAAACGAAAAGAGCAAATACGAATACGATGGAAGAGCACAAAGATGAAGCACATTTTTTTTTTTGTGTTAACAAGCGTGTTTTTCTCTATAAACAAGTAAAATCGAAACATATCCTTGTGTCCAAATAAATTGGTTATTTGTAAAGGCTTTATTGCATTACGTCCGTTTCATGTCACTATTTTCTTTTCATAGTAAATTGAGCGATATTCGCGTCCGAGATTTTTTGATTTTATATAGAAAAGTTGGAACAATGTCTTGCCTAATTAAAGGCTCACTTAAATTTTTTAAAAAGAATTTAACGCATTTTAACCAAACCGATTATTTTTGTCCTCGCTAACCAGGTACCTAAAACAGGTTGTAAAAATGAATTTATCTTAATTATCATCATTTCAGCGGAAAGACGTCCACTGTTGGACATAGACCTCCCTCAAGTGTCGCCACTATGAACGGTCCTGTGTATCTCACATCCACCGGAATGCATACAAAGCCAATTTTTTTTTGAGGTTGGAAATCATCAAGTGACTTCTTCCGCTCTAGGATGGATCGAAAAAGCGTCAGACCCTTAGCCCTTTGCGTTGTAGGGCCACAATAACGTTTACTGATTAAAACCCACCTGGATCTTTCAGTGGCCCTTTCCGTTCTAGAGCCACGGTAATTTTGACTGAGTAAAACCCCCCTGGGTCTTTCAGTGACCCTTTGCGTTCTAGGGCCACGGTAACTTTTACTGACTATAAAACCCATCTGGGTCTTTCAGTGGCCCTTTGCGTTCTAGGGCCACGGTATCTTATACTGACTAAAACCCACTTGGGTCTTTCAGTGGCCCTTTGCGTTCTAGGGCCACGGTAACTTATACTGACTAAAACCCACTTGGGTCTTTCAGTGGCCCTTTGCGTTCTAGGGCCACGGTAACTTATACTGACTAAAACCCACTTGGGTCTTTCAGTGGCCCTTTGCGTTCTAGGGCCACGTTAAATTACACTGACTAAAACCCACCTGGGTCTTTCAGTGACCCTTTGCGTTCTAGGGTCACGGTAACTTATACTGACTAAAACCCACCTGGGTCTTTCAGTGACCCTTTGCGTTCTAGGGTCACGGTAACTTATACTGACTAAAACCCACCTGGGTCTTTCAGTGGCCCTTTGCGTTCTAAGGCCACGGTAACTTATACTGACTAAGACCCACTTGGGTCTTTCAGTGGCCCTTTGCGTTCTAGGGTCACGGTAACTTATACTGACTAAAACCCACCTGGGTCTTTCAGTGGCCCTTTGCGTTCTAGGGCCTCGGTAACTTTTACTGACTAAAACCCACCTGGGTCTTTCAGTGGCCCTTTGTGTTCTAGGGCCACGGTAACTTATACTGACTAAAACCCACCTGGGTCTTTCAGTGGCCCTTTGCGTTCTAGGGCCTCGGTAACTTTTACTGACTAAAACCCACCTGGGTCTTTCAGTGGCCCTTTGTGTTCTAGGGCCACGGTAACTTATACTGACTAAAACCCACCTGGGTCTTTCAGTGGCCCTTTGTGTTCTAGGGCCACGGTAACTTATACTGACTAAAACCCACCTGGGTCTTTCAGTGGCCCTTTGCGTTCTAGGGCCTCGGTAACTTTTACTGACTAAAACCCACCTGGGTCTTTCAGTGGCCCTTTGCGTTCTAGGGCCTCGGTAACTTTTACTGACTAAAACCCACATGGGTCTTTCAGTGGCCCTTTGCGTTCTAGGGCCACAGCAACTCTTTTAAACGTATGTCAAGTTCTTTTTTGGTCAGACATTTTAATAACAATTTCAAACTGAATAATAATTTATTCTACCAATATCTGACTTATCTGATCCTGTAATTCCATTTAACGCCTCGGGGATTATAATATGGATATCAGCCATTATTGCCAAAAACTTCACTTGCAAAAACAATTTAATTTCCGTTAATATATTTTTGGTTTACTCGTAACGTTTACTCTTTATTATTTATGTGTTAATAAGTGTTTAATTTTGTGTGCTAATTATAAAGTTTTATGTGTTTAAATATAATATATATCAGTAAATTTTGTGGATTTCATAGTTTAACTTCACGCACAGGACTGGTCTTATGGCGACAATTAGGGGAGGCCTATATCCAACAGTGGACGTCTTTCGGCTGAAGTAATGATGATGATACCGTATGCGTACCGGAAGACGCAGTGTTGGAAGGCCCCCTACAAAGAGCACCGATGACCTGGTGAAGGTTGCGGGGATCCTAGAAGTGACCGTTAGTTGTGGCGACATTTGGGGGAGGCCTATATCTAACAGTGGACGTCTTTCGGCTGATATAATGATGATGATAGTTTAACTTTGACGGTACGCTTGGCGAAGTAGTTAAACGAATGGCTGCTGCAGTGTGTATCGCGGTTTCGATTCCTGCATGGAACAGATATTTGTATTGCCTACAGATAGATCTTCCAGGTCTGGGTGTTTTGTATATATGAGTTTACATATTTGTAAACACACTCACGATACACGAGCAATACCTAGGGGGTAGTGTTATAAGTAAAAAAAGTAATAATTTTTTTTATAGGTTTTTTTGTTAGGAACAAAGGAACAGTTTTTTCAGGGCTTTTTTTTTTCGGTGGGAAAATCATCTTATGACATCCGCCGCTCTTGGGCGGAGCGGGAGATAGTGTCAGACTTTTACTGACTAAAAACCCACTCCTGTTCCTTCGTTGCCTTTCGTACCAGGGCCGAGTCTTCCTTTCAGACCCTTGGCCCCAGTAGGCTTCGACCCTGATGGCCCCTACAGTTGCTGACATCTCCTTGAGGCGCGCGTGGAACAGTACCCGCCGTCGACGACTTACTTACTTAAGTTTACATATTTGTGAACGCACCCCCACGATACAGGAGCAGTGTTATAAGTAAAAAAAGTATTTTTTTTTTATAAAAATTTTTGTTAGGAACAAAAGAACAGTTTTTTCATGGCTGTGATTAAAATGGAATTATATCGCAGTTTACAATTTTCATCGTTTCTTTTCAGTAATTTTCTGTTCGGTTTTATTTTTTTATAAACTAAATAATTACTTTGATGTGCAGCAACATATTGGTAGATTCCTTTTTCGCCTCACAATGATTGTCAATATCCCAGTTATAAAAAATCTAAAAGAAAGACAGAAAAACATTTTCTTTGGCACACGTTGATACACGCAGTGTAAAATAATATGTGGAAATTCAAGGTTAAAAAAGAAAACTAACGCTGTGTATCGTATCTACTTGAAATTTCTATATAAAAGCCAATGCAAAATATTGACATGATTTACTTTTTTCTTTTCGCCTGAAATGAAACCTAGGTTATAAGTTAGAGGATAATACGAGGAATCAATAGGAAAAAGAACCAGATCTTTAAACCGTAACTGGACGAACATACCTATAGAAGCATTGCTTGTACTTTTTTTGTCAGGCGTTACCTATTTTTCTTATATTACAATTAAGACCACTTGAGGACTCGAGTTTTTTGCAACACTAGACGCCCTCTACTACACCCGGCGATAAATGCGGAAGCAAGGGACGCAGAATAACTCATTAGAAAAACCGTGTAGTATATTTAACAATGGAAAACTTAAAATATCAGACACGGAGTATTTTTATTTAAGAAAAATAACGCCTGATAATAAACAATAGCGATCTACTAAATAGTCTTTAACTTCGTTCGGTCACGGTTGGTAGACATAATTCTTTTTGCTATTGATTTCTCATACAATAATTTAAGATATGGCCTAGGGTCACTATTGGAGAAAAGAAAAAAAAAACATGCTAGCTATATTATATGGCAAAAGTTTCATTCCCCTTTTCATTACATTCTCATTCTAAACCAAGTCTCTAAGCCTATTTCCTCCAAATCTCCCGTTATTCAATTAATCTGCAAAATTTTAATACGATTTCCCGCTCATCACGCGTTTTTCTGAAATGCTGAAGAGGCGTAAAGGCAGTTATTGCATCACGAATCTCATTCGTTCATGACCCGACAAGGTGACGCAAATGGACTACTAATTTATGATAACAACGAAAATTGCTTTCTGAAAACCCTGGAAATACTTTGAATAAAATTTCAGTTATTCAACCGACCATTTGACTCGATTTTAATATTTGACAGTCAATGGGTTTGGTATGGTAACGTTTTCATGAAAGAAAGAAGTGTTTTGTCTTTTTTGGAAGGATTGAAAGAATGTGTGCTTACTGTGACTGTATACTTTTATAAAAACTGGGCAAGTGCGAGTCGGACTCGCACCCTGAGGGTTCCGTACAAACTTATCTATGTAAAGAGTTCAATTCCTGATTGGAAATCGCGAATTTTTTGCGACTTAACAAAAAATTTCTGTTTTCAGATTTATTCCTATATTTGTGTTATAAGACCTTACTTTACGCAAAATTTCAGGATTCTGGGTCAACAGGAAGTATTCTAGAATTTTGGTTCCCTTGAGACGCAGACCTAAATGTATAGTTTTAATTTCAACTCGATACGTTCACGTGTTCCCGAGAGAAAGAGTCTTGACAGACAGACAGACGGACGGACAACAAAGTGATCCTATAAGGGTTCCGTTTTTTCGGAAAAAACGATTCACAACACTTCTATGTTCACTCTATTTGTGCCGATATGCATCTCATACAATTGTCTAGTAAACGGAATATTTAATTATTATCTGGTTTAAATTCTACTGTCCGTCTTATTTTAGGTTGGCGTTCTCTTACAACATGTTTGAAAGCGTGGAGCCTATTTTTGGTCTCTTCTTCCGCTCTGGGTGGTGTGAGTACTGATACTTGCACAGGTGAGCAAGAGACCGTTTTTTGAGACGCACTTAGAACACAACGCGCCATTTACTCAAGCTTAGTTATTATCGAACGTTGAGCTACCCAATACTCGCCGTCCATAAGCCTGTATCTACGGTGACCGGGAATCGCCCTGTCACTCGTGACGGCCGAGGCATCTCCTGCAACGGCTCGAGGGTGAGGTTGTCCTCCCCTTCATGATTTCTGTCACCTCCATTCTTAGCGTGACTGCTTCCCATTCTCACTCACTCTGGTCTTGCCCAGGCGCATGGCCTGAACCAGATCAAACGCGAGAGGTCGCTTCCGCTAATCGCAGACATGGCAGTCCTCCGCCCAAATGGGGCAGATATCCACTGTATGCTCCACCGTGTCCTCCGGGCAATCCGCGTAAAGATAACACCTGGGTGTATCTTTCCATCAAATCCGAAACAGGAAACTCCCGAAACAACCGTATGCTGCCTTTGTAACCACTCCTCAAAGACGGGACTTACCGCCGGAATGAGGATCAGTTATGATTTTTGTGGAGTATTTAGACTTATAGCGTCAAAAAAAAAAACAGTAAATACTTTGAAGAAATTATTTAAATAAGACCAAAAATGATGAAGATACAGCAATTTTAGTGTATTAGTTGAGAGAATGAAGCAACTCGCTGTGACGTCATCTTTCATGATCGGTCTCCACCGAATGAATACGATCAAGTCGTTTGTCGCACGGATCATGACAGATAACGTCATCGTAAACAGTCCAGCGAGAGCGCACGTTTCCAAGTAGCCGTTCAGAAAAACTTTAATAAATCCACCATTTCTTGACGGATTTTAATAATTAAAAAAAATAAATGCTCAGTAAATTATTACACACGATGTACTTAGTAAAAATTGGATTTGTTATTATGTGATTGATCCTCATTGTGGCGAGCCTAATGAAAACCAAGTATAAACTTTTAGTCTGTTAATACTTACGTAGGTAAACAGAAAATTGGTTCATTAATTTTCATCCTTTTTAACTTTTCAATACCTGTTTTAATCCAGCCTCATCCACTCACGGATTTCCCCAGAGAGCCTGACCATTTGTATCCCAAACTGTGCGAAAGAAATCTAAGGCAAAAATTATCCATTTCCAGCCTTCTAGGCCATTAATAGGCTGTCAGTCCTCCTAAAATGTATAGCCTATTTCCAAAACGGTCCATTCTAAAACCCTTGTAAGTGAAGGACCGAGTTACGATTCGGTGCTTCGATTACAGGCTTTTTCTTTAGCAATTTTATGTGGGGATTAGCAAGGGACGAAAGGTTGGTTCTGATCTGAATGGATTTCTGTCCTCTATTTTTATTATAGGTTCTATATATCAATGTTAAATTATGTACCTATGCTAGTTTTCATATTTATGGGAATGTAGATTATGGGATGGATTTTGGGCTATGTTGTTCGAATAGAGTCTTCATGTTTTGTCTAAAGGAAGATTCCTCAGCCACCATAATGATGAAATTAGCGTGTAACTTTACCAGACTACCTTATAGATCATTAGATTTTTTTTTTGCTGAGAAAATCATCCAATGACATCCCCTGCTATTGGGCGGAGTGAGAGGGCGTGTTAGACTTTTACTGACTAAAAACCCACTCCTGTTCCTTTTTTGCCTTCGTCCCAGGACCCCGGGTTTCACTTTTACACTACCCGTGGCCCCAGTAGGCTTCGGCCCTGCTGGGCCTCTACGGTTTGCTGACATCTCCCTTGAGGCACGCGTGGAACAGTACCTACGCGCCGTCCACGACTTGGGCTCGGTCCGCACGGTTATCGGACGATTGGACGGCGAGCTACCTATTGCTCGCCGTCCGCAAGCCCGCGCCTACGGTGGCTGAAAATCGGGATCGGGGATCCCGGCGGCTGGGGAGTGAGAGTCGCGCCCTCGCGCGTGCACGTGCGGCCACCTCCTTTGTTAGAATTACTGCTTCGCGGAAGGAGGCGACCGCCTGCCACTCCTTCTCGCTACGGATCATGGCCTGTACCAAGGCTCGGTGAGAGAGATCGCATCATTAGAAGATGGATCGGTAATTGGTGACCTATTTTAAATATAGCTAGGCTACTTAGAATTTTAATATTGTCTATTCATTTGGCGACACTTGGGGGAGGCCTATGTCCAACAGTGGACGTCTTTTTTTTGAAATGATGATGATGATGACGATGATTTGAGCTATAGTCATATTTATCAAAGGTCATATCCAAAGTTACCAAGAAATTTCACATCGAAAGTAAATGTTATAAATCAAAATCGTAATTTATAGGATCAGAGAACAAAAATAAATAGTGTTAAGAATAAAAGTTGCTACGAGCTACGGCGTAGCAAACGCGATGAGGTCACGACTACGCTGCCTGGCTTCGTTGCCTCGTAGCTGCCGCTACGATTATTGTTATTAACTTTCGTAGCAGCTTCATCTAAGTGCTGAGTTCGAAAGAAAGTCGATTGTAAAAGATTGATTAATCTGCTAAAGAGGGAAGTCGATCAAAAAAATATAATATTCGTTTCCGAATTCTAAAAGCGTAACTAACACCATCTCGTATTAGACACTCAGTATTCTAAATCGGAATCCAGAATTCTAAATCGAAAATCGAATTCAAAAACGAAAATCGAATTTAAAGTCGAAAATTGAATTCAATATTCCATCTCAGCAGCAATTATTTTAAAAAATTAACGAAAATTAAAAGATTATTATAAGATTTTTAAAAGATAAAATAGATTTTTTTTTATTAGATTATTAAAAGATTTTTTGAAACTGTATTTTTTTAAACCATCGTAAAATATGCCGATGCTATTACTTCAAAGGTTAAAAAAAATCTTACTCTTCTACTTTTCTGCCGTTACCTACCAAAATACGCTTGACCACCATCAAATATAGTACCTACGCCGCTATAACAGGGGTCTTATCTAATGTCACAAAATTAAAAACCTCCGTGCTACACGCCCAATTAAAATAACAGGCTCAAAAGCCTTTTACCCCAACACTTATCACGAGTAAACAAAAAACGTGACTTTACTATAATTTCCTGGCCATATGCTCTGAGGTCCAAAACAGTACAAATGAATAATAAACACAGGACAACGGTACAATGTACGCACAATAAACGTAATAAAAATAAAAACACGATTGTTTTTAATGGCCAACGCACGGGGGCAAATTTGAAGTGGGTTGCAATGGTTATGTTAATTTGTTTTTGTAATTTTATATTTCTATTAGTCTGGACGCCGGGAGTTTGTGGTTTTTAGGGTTAGCGGGACCCTATTGCTAAGACTCCACTGTCCGTTTGTCTGTCACCAGGCGGTATCTCATAAACCGTGATAACTAGACAGTTGAAATTTTTACAGATAATGTGTTTTTGCTGCAGTTATAACAACAAATAAAATAAATATTTATGTGGGACTCCCATACCAAGAACGTGATATTTTTGCTATTCTTTGCTATGGACTGTACGGAACCCTTCGTGCACAATACCGACTTGCGCTTGGCCGTTTTTTTTTATGAATTTTCGTTTTTTTTTACGAAACCTTGAATTGACCCATGACCCACCCACACCACAAATTTTTGGTAGTGGAATGACTTCTCTTCGATCATTTGGCTTAGTTTATAACAACATTAGTTCTAAACCAATAATATATTTTGATACAAGTGGAGAAATTTTGTTATTGCGACCGAGGTGGAATTCGCCCGAGCCGTAAGGAATGTTGTTGAGGAATTGAGTACTGCAGTGCCAAATTTCCACGTGTAACAAACGATGTTTTTCAATACACTTACGAAGACATAAATAAACGGGGGTTGACGCGCGACTCGTGGGAGTCACTTAGCGTCCAGCCAGATACGATTAATGTAATAAATTGTGGTGGGTGAGAGCGTGCGCACTTTTCTGAACTAGTGCGAAAAACAAAATTTTGCGTGTTTAAAATCGGTAGGGATAAGAGCGGGTTTCCAAACAAGAGTATTAGAAATTAATTTGATCATTGTGTCATGATATTTATTGCTATTTCTTTAAATTACTATTATTTTATGTCAGATTGTCGAAGTATAAAGATTAGTTTATCTTAGTTTCAGTGAAATGTAAATTTCTTTGTAAGCATAATCTTTTTCTTAATGAACCAATTTTTGATTAATTTTCTTTCGTTCCGTTTTTATATACCAACCAATTTTTTCATTACTTTAGTTTTAATGACTGGCCTGTTGGTCTAGTGGTTAGTGGCCCTGACTGCTATGCCGAAGGTCGTGGGTTCGATTCCCACCCAGGATAAATGTTTGTGTGATGAGCATGATCATTTGTCCTGTTTCTGGGTGTAATTTATATCTATATAAGTATGTATTTAGAAATATATAAGTATGTTTATCAGTTGTCTAGTACCCATAACACAAGCTCTGCTTAGCTTGGGACTAGACGGCGTTGTGTGATAGTTGTGGAGTATTATTATTATTATAATGAGAGCGGTGATGGCCGAGTGGTAACGGCCCCGACTTACGAGTTATAGGTCGCGGGTTCAAACCCAGCCAGGCGCATTATATGACTGGCCTGTTGGTCTAGTGGTTAGTGGCCCTGACTGCTATGCCGGAGGTCGTGGGTTCGATTCCCACCCAAGACAAATGTTTGTGTGATGAGCACGATCATTTGTTCTGTGTCTGGGTGTAATTTATCTATATATGTATGTATTTAAAAATATATAAGTAAGTTTATCAGTTGTCTAGTACCCATAACACAAGCTCTGCTTAGCTTGGGACTAGACGGCGTTGTGTGATAGTTGTGGAATATTATATTATATTATATTATATTATATATTATATTATATTATATTATATTATATATTATATTATATTATTATATTATATATTACTTTGTGTAATTTATTTCATCACCACTGCTTTCAAAACGGTAAAGGAAAACATCGTGAGGAAACCGGCATATCCTAGAACCAAAAATTCGAAGACATGTGACATTCACCAACCCACACTGGGCCCGCGTGTTGGATTACGGCCCATTCCCTCTCCTAGAGAGGAGGCCTGAGTCCCAGCAGTGAGAACATTAAAAGGCTGATTATGCTTATTATTATTTTGTTATGATTTCAAATCCCAACAAATATGACCGTCATAATTTTCTAGACAAAACCATAAAATAAAATGTTCACCCGGTTCAGATTTTGTCACTACCCAAAGTACACTACCGACCGCAAAATATGACCCAACAAAATAAAAACTGGGCAAGTGCGAGTCGGACTCACGCACTGAGGGTTCCGTACAAAATTACCTATGTAAATAGTTTGATTCCCGAATTAAGTTTTGAAGATTTTTCCGAATTGTAAAAAAATAGTTTTTTTTTATAACGTAACTACAAATTTACTGTTTTCAGATTTATTCCTGTATCTATACTATAAGACCTTGCTTTGTGCCAAATTTCAGGATTCTGGGTCAACGGGAAGTACCCTATAAATTTTAATTCCCTTGAGAGTATCGAAATATACGTTTTTTTGCGATATAAACGGCCATTTTTTTTTTCCATTAACTTAGAAGTTTGATTTTTTCACATCTTCAAGGAACCGCAGACTTAAGTGTACAGTTTGAATTTCAACTCTATGCCTTCACGCGTTTCTGAGATAAACAGTCTTGACAGACAGACTGACAACAAAGGGATCCTATAAGGGTTCCGTTTTTTCCTTTTGAGGTACGGAATCCTAAAAATGCCACCGGCTATAAACATGACTGCTATGTAATGGCCACATACAAACAACTTTTTTATATTAACGGTCTAACATTAGCACTTTCTTTTTTTGCTGACAAAATGTTTAAAACGAGCCCTTTTTATTTCAATGCTGGGCACACTTCAAACAATGGCGGTATACGGGGGCTGTTTGTCCATGTAAATGGCTTCAGGGTTCATTGACGGTTGAACTGTGATAACTGTGAATTGCTCAACCCATATTGTAGCATTTAAGTATAAATGCGGAATGGTTTGTATGTATCTAGTATTATTAAAAAAATAGGTTAGTTTAGTATTATTATAATAATTTTTTTGTGTAGGAAATCATCATCCAACTTCAACTTCACCCGCACCATCATTATATCTTCACCTACTCTTGCTTGGTCCTAAAAAATATATCAGCCAAATTGTAGGGGGCAGTTAGAGCCGATACCTGTCAGGACTTCGGATTATTCGAAGGAGTTACCGCGGTAACCGCCCGGACTGAGCCCAAGTCGTCGACGGCGCGTAGTGTTCCACGCGCGCCTCAAGATGTCAGCAACCGTAGGGGACCAGCAGGGTCGAAACCTACTGGAGCCATGGGGTATGCGAAAGAGATCCCCGGAGCCCTGGAAAAATGGCAAAGAAGGAACAGAAGTGGGTTTATAGTCAGTAAAAGTCTGACACTATCTCACGCTCTGCCCAAGAGCCGGGGATGTCATTAGATTATTTTCCAACCCGAAAAAAAACCCTTTGCAATATAGGATATATGAAGGAACTCGGTGGATTTTAGTCAGTAAAAGCCTGATACTCCCTCTCGCTCCACTTAAGAGTGGTAGAAGTCATTGGATTATTTACCAACTCAAAAAAAAAAACACATCGAACTATATCTATGGAATTGATAACAAGATGTGTAATATTTGTCATTATACTATAAGGTGTTAAAAATTAACTTTAAGAATTTCGAGGGGCACTGTACTCCTCAATATGAACAACTTTTACTATGGGACCAAACCTGAAATCGCGAAAAAAAAATCAGCTGTTCCCTGCGTTTATGTTCGCATAACCAAAATGTATGGAACAGCTGAATTTTTTTTCGCGATTTCAGATTTTGTCCCATATTAAAAGTTGTTCATAATGAGGAGTACAATATCCACTCGAAATTTTTAAAGTTAATTTTTTAACACATTATATAGAATTTGACCTCTACATTAAACTTACCTATTATGTTATTACGGAACAAGTTAATGGCCTAATCTTGCAAGTGACATTTATCCGATTGCATTCAATAGCCGACGTGGTTGCCAAACATAATTACTGTATTATGTATATAATTAAGTGTGTGTGGCAGCCGTGACTACACTAATTAACTACCCCTTAAGCATAGGCGCTAACTCCCGAGCAGTGTCATGAAACAGTGACATTCTGATGCCTTCTCCTCGGTAATGGCTGGGTTAATAGATTTGAAAAATATATATATTATGTTTATTATAAACTCATGTACAAAATTTTATCAACATATGATTTTTTGTATGACTAATACATTTGCCAAAAAAAAAAAAACAACATGGTATTTTTCGCTTGTTTTCCCTACTCCTTTCAAACGGCTTTGATCTTCAGAAATATGATTACAAAAAAAAAATTGCTGGTTAAGTGTTCTTCAGAATGTACACAGCATATGTAAATCAATCAATATTTCGCAAAGAAAATGGTTTTAAAGGCCAGCGGGGCTCTATGCGGGCGCAGGCAGAAGTACGAGTTTGTGTGCACTTAACTCCGGCCAAATATTCAAGGGACTATACCTACGCCTTAATATCTGTCTAGCCTCGATTTCTAAGTTTAACCAGGTGTAGCTGAGTACCAAGATTTTATATGTAACCTATCTGCCTTTTACAATCCAGTTACGGGATAACATAATACTCTTAAGCAAAACTAGCTGTCAGATTTTAGGGTTTTCTTTAAGGTGGGAAATTATCCAATGACGTCTCTCGATCTAGGGCGAAGTGGAAGGGCGTGTCAGACTGTTACTGATTAAAACCACACCTATGTTCATTCTTTGCCTTGCGTTGGAGGACCCCAGGTTTGCTTTTAGGAAGTCAAGCCATGGCCCTAGCTGTAGGCTTCGGCCCTGCTGTGCCCCTATGATCTTGCTGACATCTCTTTGAGGCGCGCGTGGATCACACGAACAGTTACCGGACGGTCGTACGGCATTGCCGGCGACTGATGTGTGAGGACGTCCGATCCCTCACACGTGTGATATTCTCGGGTTTTGAATAGCCAAAGCGAGCGACTTTATCAAAGATACCACGTCTAAACGTACTTTCCAAGGCATGAATTTGTATCTATGTCTCTAATATATGTGAAGAAAATACAACAAACAATTATGAAACATGTTACAATAATTGGTCCACAAAAAACTGGTCCACCAAAACAATTCAGAGAAAGAAAAACCAACACAATACGACGCTATTCATGATAAACCGAGTTTTTCTTCCCCGAGAACAAACCAGCCAGTGTATTGTAATGTCAATTGTAGTACGAAGCAGGAAAGACCTCCTTTTGAAGTAGGCTAAAAAAAGTAATATACAGTGTCTGCCAAGTCATAAGCTATGGCAGTATCCACTCCGCTTCCTAATAACATTTTAATAATAAACTCGCGCACGGAACAAAGGGAATGCCTTCGCCATAGTGTGGTTTAAATTATGAGAGGTGGCGGTAGTGAACGGTTAAAAAAGCAGTCTGCCTTTAAAAAGCTGTGTAATTTAAAATATTGAGTTGAGTTGACTCTGATATCTAATGCTGGACACAGGTTTCCGTAAGTAAAACAAGAACAAAAAAAAATCTGTCACGATATTAAACAATATGAGTGGTTTTAAGCCAATACTTAATTGTGATCTTTAAGAAAGATCAGCTAAAAATTTATTTAGTTATCCAAGCGGAAAAGGTGATGCAAATAAAATGCTTAAAATATTTCACCTGTATATATAATTATATTTACTATAATTAGTAATCATACTCACTCTGTATACTTTTGCTTTGATATCACACAATTTCATTATTCTTCAATCAATAAAAGTTGAAATTAATAAATGATTTTACAGAACAACATAGCAACAACTTATTAAAAAGTGGTGAATATCGTCAGTGGTGACGTTTTGATCAGTTTTTAATGATTTAATTAAAGAAAAAACTCACTTGATTTATCCAAAAAAATATATAAATCGCTAACACTTATTAAGAAATTTATCGACACTAATATTGTAAAGAGGTAGTTTGTTTTTTTGTTTTTGTGTTTTTTTGTTTGTAGGAGGTAATCGCTAAAAGTACTGATCCGATTGCAAAAGTTTTTTCACCGATAGAAAGCTGCTTTATTCCTGATTGACATTGGCTATATTTTACGTACGCGGGTGAAGCCACAGGCAAAAGCTAGTATTTCATAAAATTCGAATCCAACTGAATACCTATTTATTTTACCCAGCATGTATGTCATATTATCGCTACAGCGCGACAACCGCTCTAAGCCTATGACTTAAACGAAAAAAAGAAAAGAACGTAGATTTATAGTGGATTCCCGCGGCCACAAATCAACCGTAGCCGTCAGAATTTGTGTGAATTTATACGATATATATGCAGTTTTTCTGGCCACTCACTGTAATGTTTCTTTGCGTAAAATTGTACCAAGAATAATGTAACGGCTCATTTTATTTGCACGACATTGTATTTTTAAACGTAAACGATTATTTTGGTTGCACGGCTGTGTATTTTTAGGGTTTACATAATTTGAACCATTTCTGAGTTACTTATTTTTAGATGTACAAAATTCCAGCATTGTTGTTATTAAATCATCTAATGACATACCCGCTCTTGGGCGGAGCAAAAGGGCGTGTCAGACTTTTACTGACTAAAAACCCACTCCTGTTCCTTCGTTGCCTTTCGTACCAAGGCCGAGTCTTCCTTTCAGAAGCAGACCCTTAGCCCCAGTAGACTTCGACCCTGCTGGGCTCCTACGGTTTGCTGACATCTCCTTGAGTCACACGTGGAACAGTACGCGCCGTCGACGACTTGGGCTCGGTCCGGACGGCGACCTACCCATTGCTTGCCGTCCGCAAGCTCGCACCTACGGTGGCCGGAAATCGAGATCAGGATCTTGAACGCACCCTTTGGCATTCCAATTTTAAAATTGCCAAACTACCCAAGACGTAACGGGGAACTTACAGTATCGACTAAGATGTATTTGCAGTAGTTCAGTAACTAGTAACATTCCTCAACTGTCCAACAACTAATCAGTTCCCAAGACAACTTACAGACACTCAATTTGTCTTCACAAATCATGACGAAAACTAGAAAACAAATTAAAGGTCTCAAGTATCTTAGCGAGTAATTCGATCGGCGATTCAGTTGATTCGTTCCAACTCGATGGGTCTTATCCTATTTGAGGATGGATTAAGTCCAGGAAATGGTTTGGTGGCTTTACCAGATTATCCTCGAGGTTCTAAAGTATCAGGACACTTGGGTACGAATTAAGAGCGCCTTTTCTGTGAATTAGAGAGAAGCTTCGTCATTCTTCTTAATGAATTGGCGCGGGGTAGTCGTCATGTTTTTTAAAGATGTAAGAAAAATGCTAAGGAAGTTATTATTTTTTGAAGTTTCTGTTTATTCGTTTACTATTTGAAAACTCAACAGCTTATTACATGAGTTAAGAATGTTCACCTCACTATCAATGAACAGCCAATAAAAACCTCAATACAGATGTGTCAAAGTTATTAGCATCTTTGGGTCCGCAAACACTTGCATAATGCTAGCTATAATGGCTATTATATCTTAAGCCAAAAACAAATTTTACACACACAGCAACACAGTATTGATAAAAATAGGTTAAGAAAGTGGCGAAAAGAAATTAATAATATACACAGACAATGTTTTTATTTGCCTTATTTGTTTTAAGACGTCTGGCCTGTTGGTCTAGTGGTTAGTGGGCCTGACTGCTATGCCAGAGGTCGTGGGTTCGATCCCCACCCAGAACAAATGTTTGTGTGATGAGCACGATCATTTGTTCTGTGTATAGGTGTAATTTATCTATAATATGTATGTATTTAGAAATATATAAGTATGTTTATCAGTTGTCTAGTACTCATAACACAAGCTCTGCTTTGCTTGAGACTAGACGGCGTTGTGTGATGGTTGTGGAATATTATTATATTAATATTTGCTAAATTAAGTCATTTTTAGCTTCCATAAATAAATATGAGAGAATTTTCAAAATATCTTCATCAACAAGAAAGTTATAAAGCTTCAAAACTGCTAATAAGAAAAAGAATTCCGACATGGTGTTTTGCGTCAAAGTTTATCACGCTAGTAGCTATATTAGTTTAAGCAAAAGGAAAAACAAAACAGCCGACGCCGTCGCCGACGTACGGCAAGTGCACCCTTACGTTGTTGAAACCTCCACGGGCCGGACTAAGCTTTTCACCTCGTCGTTTATACCGCGTACATCGAAGGACTGGAACAATTTGCCTGCTGAGGTCTTCCCATCCGATTATAATTTGGGTGTCTTCAAGGCTGGAGTGAATAGGCTCTTAATAAACTAGTGCGCCTCACCATCAACGATTGCATCACTGCTTACCATCAGGTGGGATCGCAGTCAAGCACTAGTTTATATCAAATTAAAAAAAAAAAAGATTTTGAAATCCGACATGCTAGAGAAATTCAAATGTATTAAGGAATTTATATGATGACCTTCACGTATTCTTTCAAAGTTACTTCTACTGTCCTGAAAATATTACTTATCTTTTATACGTATTAATATTAATTTGTGAACCTATTTTTCATCTGATATTGTTGAAAGCCTATTGATACGAATTGAAGATTTTTCAAAATTGACACTGATTCTTCTAGTAACAATTGTACCTTTATATTTCTTTTTCAGATATTGAAGTAATAGAAGGTTCCAAGAAATTAATGATACCGATCTCAAACAACATCTAATAATACAATTGAATTGTATTTAGTAATTGGAAACAGCCTACGTGTTTCCACGAATAGGCAATACAGAAATATAGAAATAATAAAATAGCAAAATTATTTTATTATTTCTATATTCTTATGTTAGAATACTATAATAAATGAGACAATATATTTTTGTTTTCGTTTTTGAATATTTTTTACAGAAAAGGTTAAACATTTTGGGCATTGAAATATTTTGTCGTTACTTAATCGTTTTTGAAGAAAAAACAAATGTTTTTTTTTTTTCAATAAAATACGAAAATTTCTTCTGTAACGTGAGTGCGTTCACCGAAATGTAAAACTTACACAAGAGCCCAGACCCAAAAATAAAATATATTGGCAATACAAATATTTATTTTGTGTGATAATCGTACCCAAGACACGCGGTGTCAGCAACCGTAGGGGCCCAGCGGAGTCGAAGCCTACTGGGGCTATGGGTGATGCGGAAAAGATCCCCGGAGCCCTGGAACAATGGCAGAGAAGTAACAGGAGTGGGTTTTTAGTCAGTAAAAGTCTGACAGGCCCTCTCACTCCACCCAAGAGCGAGAGATGACATTAGATCGCAGCTTTGCCCGCGTACATAAAATATAGCCTATGTCACTCAGGAATAAAGCAGCTTTCTATCGGTGAATAAATTTTAGCAATCGGACCAGTACTTTCAGATATTTCCTCCTACAAACAGTTAAACAAACTTTACTTCTATAATATATAATATATAGTGTAGTTGTGTAGATATCTTTTTGACCATATTATTTTTTCATCATGGTATAAAGGACATTGATCTGCGCCCATACATTGTTGGCCCTGGAGCCAAGAGCATCGGAAAATAATGTATTGTATTCTCTATCATTAGTAAACTCCTATATGATCTTATTTTTATAGCGGACTGGCTGCAGACTCGATATATTTAAAAAAAAGTATCAGATTTTTAAGTTATAATCGAACCATAATAACGAATATTAGGTATGTTTTTCATAGCTCCAAGTAATTTGTAAGAAACTGAAAATAAAAATTCAATCAATCGATTACAATTGATTGGGCATCCCTAATTCATTATCGTGACGACATGACATTATGCGTAAATGGCGGCTGGCGGATGTTATTAGTCGCTTAAAATATTATAAAATGTACATTTTGGCATACAGCTAGTCCGTGTTGCAGAAGTATCTACAACTTATATAGTAAAAAAAGACAATTAATTATCGCGTATTCCGTTACTCTTTATTGAACAGGGCCATTTTGAACATGATAAATGTTCAAAATGTTTACTTGTAACAAAAAAGGAAGGGTACATTGCTAGCAAAACAGATGATCGATGGGGCTGAATGGTTCTGCAGTGGCTACCGCATGGGAAACGCAGCGTTAAGAGGCCTCCCACAAGATGGACTGGTGACCTGATGAGGGTCGTGGGCATCCGATGAATGCGAGACACAGATTGGTTGTTGTGGCAACTTTTGGGGGATGATAAAAAAGGCATTGAATTCTACCCTTCTTTCACAAATAAACATCAAATGGTTAAAATGGCTTTGAAACTCTCGAAGTCTCGACTCGACTATCCCCAGTCGGACCCCCACCTTTGTTCTGCAGCGGCTTCAAACAACAAACTCCCAATTTCTTACAGCAATCAAGTCGCTATAAGTTTTCTTTTTATTCGCGATAGTAACAGAGAAACAAAGCGGAGTCATTCCATGTTAATGAAATTAAAACGCTTTTTTTGCTTAGAAAACAAAAAGTTTTTCAATTAAATGAAGTCAAGTTCTTATTGTGTGTTGCAGTGTTTCTGTCTCAGATTATTTAATCTTAGTTTTTATCGCATTTGCTTAATCTTAGGAGGGGAATGTTTGAGACGTGTCGTTTAGATTATTTTGGGAGTGAAGTGTTTTTAATCTTCTGAGTTGGTAACACTAGAATTTGAAATAAGAGTGAATGAGGATTAGGTCTTCTTAAGTTTGCTAACCTCTAGATACACTAGGGGACAAACTGTCCCCCAACATGACGCGCAAGGAACCCTCAATCTATGTGACGCTTTTCTTCTCAGCGTATCGATTGCAAAACTAGTTAAATTCCTTGCCTGGCCCAGTATTCGGCCACGGCAGTGCCGTCCGTTGATGCTGTCATTGTCAACTGTCATACGTGAACAGGTAACAGGGCACGTGATGCAGGATCGAAGGCGGGACATAGTCTGCGGAGAGTCGCCGCACAAACACTGAAGATCGGAACCGTCCGAGAACCCCCATCTGTGGAGATTGTCTTTACTGCGCCCATCTTGGGTGCGGAGTCTGTTTTCCAGGTGGGCCATGGAAACTCGTGTCCAGGAGAGAGGCTCTCCGACGGCTCGACAAAATCATCAGGAGGTTTAAACTCCTCCCGCCAGAGGTCGCATCTCTCCGAGGTGGCGTTACCTTGCGATGGGCTCACGCTTGAAACAAAACTTTTACGACTTTTAAGTCTCTTGCTTAATGTCCCGCAAGTTGCCCCCTCCCCAATATTTTATGATGCATTCTTGTGACGCGGGACATGTTGTTTGACAATTTGATAGCGTTTCGCATCATGTTGCGGGACACATTGTCCCCTAATGTATCTGAGGTTTTAAGATTTTAAGCAATTCAACTGTGATAGTAATTTAATTTTCTTTGTTTAGTTAACTAAATAATGTATTTGTAAGTAGGTTTTCCTGTGGATCTTTTTTATATTGTACAACTATCGTTTGATTCAATGCTGCTTTTTAAATGAATCAATTAATAGTACCGTATTTATAATTTACTTTATTTTACACCATTACAAATTGGTTCTTCTTGGCTCTTCATGTGACTGGCCGAAGGTGCAGTGTGCTTCGCCAAGGTCGCTGATGAGGCTGAGGGTGATGACCAGGTATGACCAGGTCGGCATGCTGGTGGTCAGGATACCCTTTATAGCCGTGGGTGCTGGCTGTATGGCTCGCTGCTCGAAAGCTTGTGAAGGGATAATGACGTCATGAAGTAGTGGCTGCACGAAGGCTGCGCTGACGTTCTTTGTCGAGGGTCACCAGTTTGGAGGTAAGCAGGAGGTAACAGAGAGTAAAATGCCGCAAACCTTCGTTGAAAAGGAAGGGTCCTCCGACCAGACTGGTGTTATGTCTGGTGGTCAACTGCCCGCTGGTGATTTCGGGCTTTTCTATATGTTCCAATCACGCGGAGAACTTTAATTGCGCGATGCAGGATTACTTATTATGTGACGCCATAGATATAGACACATGTATACCATGTTTTAGCTATTTAATACATAATTTCTAGTTATTTTAGTTTCTACTTATCAAAAAGTATTCTATATTCCCTACCTTTTGAATTGAAGGATCATACAAACATAAATCCTTCTCTCCTTAACAAATCTCAACGTAAATATGGAACAATACACATGATGCCAGGCAAATGTATACAGCACATAGTGTACAATCTTAGCAGTACACACATCACACATTCAGTATGGCGTCAATCTGACTTTGTTAAACCGATTAGTGGTTCATGTGAACGCTGATTATAGCATTGCGCTGGGTGAATTATTATGCAAGTATGTGTAACAATACCATTCAGTATATTATTGATTTGTTAGAAATGTACTACGTTCACAGAATTATGACTTTTTAAATAATGTAAAAAAGTGACAGTACTTATCACGTGAACGTTTTGTCGAGGATTAAAAAAAAAAATAGGTGAGATATTTTTGAAATTGCCAAAAGATGGATAATCATATTTTTTTTCGGTGGGAAAGTCATCCAATGACATCCCCCGCTCTTGGGCGGAGTGCGAGAGTGTGTAAGACTTTTACTGACTAAAAACCCACTCCTGTTCCTTCGTTGCCTTTCATACCAGAGCCCAGTCTTCCTTTCAGAAGCAGACCCTTGGCCCCAATAGGCTTCGACCCTGCTGGGCCCCTACGGTTTACTGATATCTCCTTGAGGCGCGCGTGGAACAGTACGCGCCGTTGACGACTTGGGCTCGGTCCGGACGGTTACCGGACGGTCGGACGGCGAGCTACTCATTGCTTGCCGTCCGCAAACCCGCGCCTTCGGTGGTCGGAAATCGGGATCGGGATCCCGGTGGCTGGGGCATGAGGGCGCGTCCTCGCACGTGCACGTGCGACCTCCTCCTTTGCTAGCTCCTACTGCTTCGCAGAAGGAGGCTACCGCCTGCCATTCCTCCTCGCTTCGGACCATGGCTTGTACCAAGGCCTGGCGCGAGAGATCGTTGCCGCCGATCTCCCCCACGAGGACACGGCGGTAAAACAATATGTACTTACGTTTATTATTGACAAGCTACTGCCAGTGGCTTCGCCCGCGCGAAAATAGAAAGAAAGAAAGAAAATATGTTTATTTGGCACACCATGATTCATTAATCAACAAATAATTGATTTAAAAACTAAAATTAAACATAAAATAAATAAATAAGGAGAAATAAAATTAATATTAACAAAATGTCTCACGGCTACGCCAAATAGGTCCAGTTCAGCATAATGCCAGACAACTACGTAGCAGTCGCCTGACGCTGGTTTTCAACTGAACCTTAGAGTGTAGGTACGGATGAAAATCAGTTTTTTTATGAGGGAATTAAATAAATAAATATATAATTATGCATAAATTAATGTATACAAAGTGATAAATCATAAATAGATAGTAGTAGGTACGTAATAAGAGTAAATATCGCCAATTTCAATAAAGCTTTTTAGTAGGTCTTATTGTATGTTACGAAAATAGGAAATTATCCCAAGGGGAACACAATCCCGAGATAAAAAATATCCTATATGCTTTTTCAGGGTATGATCTACACGTGTATCTAGTTTTATTGAAATCTCGTTTAACCGTACAAGCGTGAAGACATATCAAAGGTACACACACAAACACTCACAAACTTTCACCTTTATTATAATACTAGCTTGTGCCAGCGGCTTCGCCCGCGTGAAAATAGGTGTCTTCATACAAACTTTGAACCCCTGTTTTCTGTGAATTACAGAAAATCCTCTCTTAGTGATCGTCTATTTTTTTTTTTTTTTTCGGTGTGAAAATCATCTTATGACATCCCCCGCCCTTGGGCGGGGCGGGAGATAGTGTCAGACTTTTACTGACTAAAAACCCACTCCCGTTCCCTCGTTGCCTTTCGTACCAGGGCCGAGTCTTCCTTTCAGAATCAGACCCTTGGCCCCAGTAGGCTTCGACCCTGCTAGGCCCCTACAGTTGCTGACATCTCCTTGAGGCGCGCGTGGAACAGCACGCGCCGTCGACGACTTGGGCTCGGTCCGGACGGTTACCGGACGGTCGGACGGCGAGCCACCCATTGCTCGCCGTCCGCAAGCCTGCGCCTACGATGGCCGGAAATCGGGATCGGAATCCCGGCGGCGATTGGGGCGTGAGGACCGTTGCCTCACGCGATCGGCCGCCTCCTTTGCTAGCATTACTGCTTCGCAGAAGGAGGCGACCGCCTGCCACTCCTCCTCGCTTCGGACCATGGCCTGTACCAAGGCCCAGCGCGAGAGATCGCCGCCGCCGATCGCCCCCACGAGGACACGGCGAGTGATCGTCTATGGTATAGTAGTTTGTTTTCAATAATTCTTATACTTAAATACCATTTAAAATCCTTCTGCCATAATTACTTTAACTTCAATAACATTGGACTTTCATACACTAGGGGTTGATTTCTAAAGATACATTGTTAGTACACCTCCACACCATCTATAAAGCATACATTTTAAATTTCAAGTCTCTTATTTCAAAAACATAAGACTTTCATACAAACTTCCAACCCCCGTTTTACCCCCTTAGGGGTAGAGTTTCGTAAAATCCGCGGGATGCGGATGTCTAAACCTTATAAGGAACCAACCTGCCAGATTTTAAGTTTGTAGGTGTTATATTTTCTGAGATTTCGTGATCGACTTTTATATATATAGAAGATTGTGATAACATCATATTTTCTATCAAAAACCTAGTCTTATAAATGTAACAAGATAAACGAATCTGCCATACACTGATCGATGTAAAAATGAACATTATATTCGCACGGAGACATCAAACATTCGATTTATTCAAAGTTTATTTTCTTGGGACGTTCACCTTGGCTTACATAAGCAGTTTCACTGGGATAATGTTAAAGAAGTTGAACTACAATTTCTTTGTGCCTACAATCCGAAAATAACAATTTGTGATATTGTGTTGATAAAATTATGAAGGAAGATATCTTTTTCTGTATTGAACGTTTTATTATTGGATCTCTACTGTGCCTCTGGCAAGTAATGTTGCTTACTTCTGGTAATTGATATAAATTATCGCTAAATTGCTATAATTTCTGGTAGAAATATTTAATTCTAGATTGCGAGGTCTTAATTTCTCAACGTGCATAAATAGACAACCTGCACATCTAGCCAAATTGATAATCTGCAATCGTTAACGCTAATCGAAAACTAATCAAATGTATGGGAATGACATCACCTCAACGTTACGTCACGTGGTCAGAACAAACGAATAGAAAATTTGTAGCTAAATTCACATCGTTCAAAATGATAGAATGAATTGTTATCGTTTCTACAATGTTCAACGCTACATCCTTTGTAATTGTAGAACGACATTGTACAACCAGCGGACGACTCAAGCGCGTCAACATGGCTTACCAACTTATCGTTTTCTAAAATTGCTGACGCCGAGGCGTTACCGATTGCAGAACGGAATTCGTCACGAAACGGTTGTAACTTGGCTTGGCTGCGATATTTCACTCTCTTGCAGCGCAGCGGCCAATCGCTATATTACTACGCTTACTTTGTAGTAGTAGTCCTATTATAATTTAGGTGTCTTCAAGGCTAGAGTGAATAGGCTCTTAAAAAACTAGTGCGCCTCACCATCAACAATTACATCACTGCTTACTATTAGGTGTGATCGCAGTCAATCACAAGTTTATATTATTTTAAAAAATACCTTTGTTTGATGAACATTAGAAGTTCGTCGTCGCCGCTTAATTTTGAATAATAATAATAATAATATTCCACACAACTTTCACACAACACCATCTAGTCACTAACTAAGCAGAGCTTGTGCTATGAGTACTAGACAACTGATAAACATATACATACATACTTATTATAGATAAATTACACCCAGACTCGGAACAAATGATCGTGCTCATCACACAAAAAATGTCCTGGGTGGGAATCGAACCCACGACCTCCGGCATAGCAATTAGGGCCACTAACCACTGGACCAACAGGCCAGTCAAGTAATTTCCATAGCATAATATGACATAGTTCTAAGCATATTTAAGGTTTACGTAGGTCTCATCTCTTAGCTGCCAGTTACTATTTTAATATCTATATTTTTACTTTATTTACCTACATTGTTTTCACATGATAGCGACAAGAAACATGTAACAGAGATATTTGTAATTACAAAACATGATTGAAAAGAGTGTCCATGGAGTTCCTTGCACATTCTTCTCCATAGAGATCTACGCTTTGGAATGTGCAATTAGCATCTTTTTTTTTCTGACTGACTGACTTCATGACATTTCAAAAGTGCCTGTAAATGGTTTATTTGAAATAAAATGCTTTGAATCTTGAATCTACCATAATTTACAGCACCTCCATTTGACAAGGTTAAGAACCTTATACATATAAGGTTTTTGTGGGTCGACCGAATATCCATATTTCACCAGCTAAGTTAGGAGACCCGCGTAATAGAGGGAGAGCCAATTTAACTTTACATAAGTATAGACAGATTGCTTCTACCGGTTCGAGATGACCCAAAAACCCAAGAAGATCGCAATAACACGAAGGGTGGAACGTAATGGCAATAGTGAATGGCTGGCTTGAGGGAAGACGAGCCACGACGTACATAGTTTAGCCTAGGGTTGCGAAGATTCACTGATATATTTTAAACTGATTTTGTTTTCTAGATGTAGGTGATGTTTAATTCATAATTATGTACTCTTTTAATTTTATCTAAGATTTTTTTTTATTGTTATAAACTAGTACTTGACTGTGATCCCACCTGATCGTAAGCAGTGATGCCATTTTGTTGATTTTGAGGCGTATTAATTTATTAAGAGCCTATTCACTCTTGCCTTGAAGACACCTAAAATATAATCTAATAATTATAAGATATTACTGACAGCGACCCTCACCAGTCATCGGTCTACCTTATGGGAGACCTTTCAACGCTGCGTCTTGCGGTACGGAAGATCCGGGAATTCGATGGATGCGAGACGCACAGGACCGGTCATCGTGGCGACATTTGGGGGAGGCCTATATCCAACAGTGGACGTCTTTCGGCTGAAATGATGACGATTACTGACAGCCTGTGCCTTGGAAAGCACAAAAAGCCATTGGTCCTGGTTGTCATTCGTAGATCTCCGGCAGTTTTTACAGGTAGTCAGACGCCAAAAAGTCTGACCAGCAGTCTATCCAAGGAGTATCGTGTTGCCCAATAACTGGATGGTGGAAATCGAATAGTCCTTCATGTAAAACACAATCTTATCTGATTAGACTGAAAGCCGACCCTATACTAGTGGCGAATTCTGCAAAGCAGTAATGCTAGCAAAGGAGGAGGCCGCACGTACACGCTCGTGGGAGCGACCCTCACGCCCCTGCCGCCGGGATCCCGATCCCGATTTCCGGCCACAGTAGGCGCGGGCTTGCGGACGGCGAGCAATTAGTAGCTCACCGTAAGACCGTCCGGACTGAGCCCAAGTCGTCGACGGCGCGTACTGTTCCCCGCGCGCCTCAAAGATATGTCAGCAAACCGTAGGGGCCCAGCAGGGTTGAAGCCTACTGGGGCCAAGGGTTTGTTTCTAAAAGAAAAACTCGGCCCTGGTATGAAAGGCAACGAAGGAACAGGAGTGGGTTTTTAGTCAGTAAAAGTCTGACATACCCTCGCGTTCCGCCCAAGAGCGAGGGATGTCATTGAATTATTAACCTACCGAAAAAAAAATACTATGTGAATGGTGGAATGACAATACTTGCCGGACCACAGTATCACTACATACCTATTAAATGGAACATGTTATAAAAACCTAGACCAGTAAGAGCTCCAATTCTACCTGTCTGCAATCAGTAGGTAATCTGGTTTAAATTATGCACGTTAATCGAAGTCAATACACAACAGTCATAGCCCGAAAATTCAGTTTTGGCCACATGAAAATCGAAAACTATCGTACTGAAGCGATAATAAGTATTTTACAGCGACCTTCTCTATAGCAAATTTTGGCATGCTGTAATTCAGATTATTGATCAATTTTGAGTATTATTTCTTTTTATAGTTTGATAAGCTCGCTTGCTCGTAGAACGGATGGCCGATGGGGCCGAAAGGTTCTAGAGTGGCGACCGCGCACCGGAAGGCGCAGCGTCGGAAGGCCTCCCACAAGGTGGACTGATAACCTGGTGAGAGTCGCGGGAGTGCGGTGGATGCGAGACGCACAGGATCGGTCGTTGTGGAGACGCTTGGGGGAGGCTTATGTCCAGCAGTGGACGTCTTTCGGCTGAAATGATGATGATGATAAAGCTCGCTTGACTACTAAGTCACCTGATGGAGAGCGGGTAGATTTTGGTCAATAAAAGTCTGTCACGCCCTCTCTCTCCACTAAGATTTACAGGCTTGCCCTGGACCTAATGGAAAGCAACGATGTGGTATACTTCTTTCCAATACTACAAACTTACTTTCTTAACAAAAGTAAATTGCACTGAGCGACGATATGATGGTGAGTAGGAGCTTGGGTTAGTCCAAACAATTTCATCATCACATGTTACTCTCAGTGGTACCAGAGAGGTCGTAAATATATTGGAATCGTTATGCTTAAGGGCCTATTACACTACGCGTTATACAGACAGTCTTAGTCTATGTATTTCTATGTATCTCATCGTTCTGTTTCATTCCTTTACACGACATTGGCGTAAGTTACTCTTTTTCTTGTGTGACGCAAGACTAGCTGAATAACGCGTAGTGTAATAGGCCCTTTACGTTACACTAATTAACTAAATAGTATATAAATTAACTGATGAGCGCATAAACCCTGGTATCTATGTTCGTTCATGTCAGATCTCAGCTCATTACCAATTCGACGTCATTTTAATTTTAACGATTTTTGAGTGTGTGTTCCTAGTGTGAAAATTGTTTTTGGTTGTAGCGGCCATCTTGAAAAATATATTTTATTCGGATTTTTAATTATTAAGACCAGCACTACCCACCTTTTCATAAAATGTAATCGGAAACAGTCGGGTAAATACGTCATGAAAAAATTAAAATATTCACCGATTTAAAAAAAAAAGAAACAGCATCTATGCCAGATATATGAAATATGCCGAAAATTTCCAAATAAATAGACATATTACTGTGTGTCAGAATATAACGGCCAAACTTGCGGTTCCGGAGATATTTGATATTTTTACCCGAGCTCCAAAATATTTTTTTTAACTTTTGTGTTTTAAAAATAGATACAATGACTCCAATGTTCCATATTCATAATTAAATATAACAATGTTCAAGGAATCCATTTCCAGTTAAAAAAAAACCCGACTTTCAAAAAAAAACAAACGAATTTCTATGAAACTCAAAATCCAGCCCACAGTGCGTCGCGTAGAAACATGCTCGAGGCATTGCAGCCTATTCAATACATCCCTCACCATAATTCAATACAGTATGTAAAAGTAATCATTATTATTATTATCAGTATATCTCGGAACCCTGAGATCCCGGACCTTTGGAAGGCGTACGAGGAGCCGAAACCAACTCGCAGAGGCCCTTTAGTCACTTTTAATGGAATGTGATACCAACCGACGATTATCCCTGTACGCGCTATGCTAGTGCACCCAAGGATAACCCCCGGTTGGTGAAAAACTATTGCGATATATGGAAAACAAAAACTATAAGGTTATGATTTTTGGAATATTAAGTGGACTGGTTACCAGGAACTATGTGCCTGAACAATGTTATTAATATCCATCGATAAAAAGGCAGGGGGTGACTTGCACACTCAATAAATGGGCCCCCAAAAACGGCTGCTAGCACGAAGTGACGTAGCAACAAGGAGGCAACATATCCTGAGGTGCTTGAGGAGTGGAGAAGTATACCACGGCTATCAGGACAATCCCGGAAGTACGGTCAAGATCCCTGCCAGAACCTTACTGGATTATACATCCTTCTCCCGAGCACGTTTGCTCTTGCGAATCTCCACTCAAGCCAGCCAATAAAGACGAGAGAGAGGTGGGAGCTTTGTTCCTCGTCAGTATTCACAACGGCCGGCCAATTAAGGGAAGCCGGAGATGAAGAAGAAGAATTCTCCCGGGAGATCGGGTCCGTGGGGTCACTAATGCCCAACAGTTCGCAACAAAACTGCCCTGCGGAATTATTATTATTATTATATAGTATATTCTATTTTACACAAGTTAACACTGTAATTTGGTCACATAGTGTACTGTGAAGTGCCCCTAGCTCTACACTATCATATATCTACACTGCAATAAAATAACAACCGTACTGGGTACACCACTAGATTGCAGTGAAACGTAGTTTGATTTACATTGTGGCAACTGATGAAACAATGCCTGTAGATGAAATATCAAACTTTGAAATGTGTGTTTATAGTGTATGTTCATTGAAAAACCTATGGGATTATTCGGTATTCATTTATTATAAATATATTAGACTATACTTATTATATACACTAGCTCGGTTAGCCCTCGGTTTCACCCGCATCTTCGGTTACTACTTTACTTTTAAGAGGTTGTGATGCTTTCTTTAAATAGCCTTCATCAACAAATGGGTTATCCAGCTCTAAAAGATTTTTCAATTCGAAACAGTAGTTCCTGAGCGCGTTCAATTAATTAAACTTTTCAGCTTTAAAATATTGAATATAAAAAAATGAAAAATAAAAACCTGTTTTACAAAAACATACAATAACCAAATTCCAAAAAGAACCAATATTTTTAGAGCCGTGATTAGTGTTTGAATATTTACTATAATTTATTGAAGAGTTCTATTGCCTAGCACCGAAGTTTTTCATCAGAACTTCAAACGGGTCTACTCCAAGAAAATACTATACCAAATAAAAAATAAAATGAATACTGTTAATTGACAGAGAAATCGGTCGGTTAAAATATAAAAAATAATAGCGCACCGGTATCGGTAACGCATTGTCGTTTTTTGGTGTTTGGATTTTGGAATCCATTGTGAAGATAGCAGTTTTTGCCCGTTGCACGCTGAAAACAATGTAAATTTAATCATGAACAATCTTTTAATTTTAAACGTATTCCACATCACCCTAACACTGTAAAGGAAAAAGTTCGTGAGTGTGTGCGTACGTTTGTTGTTTTGTCATTCTCGAACGGCTGAATTAATTTCGATGAAACTTAATACATGTGCCAAACCTAAGTGGCAATGGGCAGGGCACATTGCTCGCAGAACGGATGGCCGTTGGGGCCGAAAGGTTCTGGAAAGGTGACGACGTACCGGAAGACGTAGCGTTGGAAGGCCTCCCACAAGGTGGACCGATGACCTGGTGAGGGTCGCGGGAATCCGATGAATGCGAGACGCATAGGACCGGTCATTGTGGCGACATTTGGGGGAGGCCTATGTCCAACAGTGGATGTCTGTCGGCTGAAACGATGATGATGATGATGACGATACATGTGTAGACCATGTCTTGTTATAGTATATTAGATACCTTTTTTTCCGGAAGTGTTACCTTGGGATGATTTTCTGTTTTCACGCAGGCAAAACCGCGGGTAGTAGCTACTTAGGTAATGAGTACCAAGTAATTTACAGATTTGCAGAGCAGTGGTGGCCGAGTGGTAACGGCCCCGACTTACGAATTGTAGGTCGCGGGTTCAAACCCAGTCAGGCGCATTACTTCGTGTAATTTATTTCATCACCACGCTCTCAAAACGGAAACATCGTGAGGAACCTGGCCTGTCTTAGAACCAAAAATTCGAAGATATGTCACATTCCCCAACCCGCACTGGGCCCGCGTAGTGAATTACGGCCCATTCCCTCTCCTAAAAAGGAGGCCTGAGTCCTAGCAGTGGGAACATTAAAAGGCTGATTATGCTTATGTTTATGCTTAATTTACTCGTATGTTGTTGATCCCTGGTGCCTTACCATAACATGTTAAAATGTCAAACATGCGAGAGAAAATGAGGTATGGAGCTATACACTCTATATATACATATAGCTACATCCCTTTAACAGTTCAGTTTAGGTCGTAAAATAAATCGCGTTGAGAGTTCGTGCTAGGAGGGTCTTTGGTCTGAAAATAAAAATTTCGTTGTTATTAAACAATCAAATTATGAAAACGCCTGAACATTTTTTCCATATTTAAATGACTTTTCCTCACAATTATTATATAGACCTTAGTGTTGGCATCGTGCCTAAAGTAAGATTATAGAATTTTCTGCTTGCATGACAAATAATAGCTAACTACATACTGTAACAGGAAGAATCCATTCTGGAGTCACAAGTAACGGTTTATAGTATAGTATAGTTGGCCTTATAATGTTCCCACTGCTGGGACTCAGGCCTCCTCTCTAGGAGAAGGAATGGGCCGTAATCCACCACGCGGCCCAGTGCGGGTTGGTGGATGGCACATGTCTTCGAATTTTTGGTTCTAGGACATGCCGGTTTCTTCACGCTGTTTTGAGAGCAGTGGTGATGAAATAAATTACACCAAGTAATTCGCCTGGCTGGGTTTGAACCCGTGACCTACAACTCATCAGTCGGGGCCGTCACAATTCGGCCACCACTGCTTTCTAGTACTTAAGTAAGTAACCGATTACTAATCTAATATGTATTACGGGATGATGAAATGATGTATCCAAAAAAACGAAGACCCCTTCGTGTCTTTGTTTTTTTTTTTTATTTTTTTTTTGGCAATTAAGTTTTTCCACTCTGACTCTCTTGAGTTTAGACTTCTACTGACTAAGCCCCATGTGTGTTAAACTTTTTCGATCAATTTGTAGCTCTTTGATATGACCCTTACCATAAAAAAATTACGTGTTTTCATCGACGCAATAATTAAAAAAAACCGGGTAAGTGTGAGTCGGACTCGCGTGCTGAGGATTCCGTACAAACTTACCTATGTAAAAAGGTGGGAAATCATCCAAATGACTTCTCGCGCTCTGGGTGGAGCGCGAGGGCGTGTCAGACTTTTACTGACTAATACCACACCTGTATCCTTCAATTACCCTTTGCGTTCCAGGACTACGGGTTTCCCTTTCAGAAATTCTCCGCGGTCCTAGCTAGCGGGCATCGGCCCTGCTGGGCCCCTACGGTTTGCTGACATCTTTTTGAGGAGCGCGAGGATCACTACGCGCTGTTGACGACTGGGCTCGGTCCGGTTAATTACCAAACAGTCGGACGACGAGCTACCCAGTGCTTGACGTCCGCAAGCCCGCGTCTACCGTGGCCGGTAGTCGGAGTCGGAATTACGGCGGCTAGGGCGTGAGGACCTTCGTTCCCTCACGCGTGCAGCCACCTCCTTCGCTAGCATTACTGCTTCGCAGAAGGAGGCGACCGCCTGCCATTCCTCCTCGCTCCGGACCATAGCCTGAACCAGGGCCGGACGCGAAAGGTCGCTGCCGCCAATTGCCTCCACGAGGACACGGCGGTGCTCCGCCCAAGCGGGGCACACCTCCACCGTATGCTCCACCGTGTCCTCCGGGTGGTCCGCACAATGATGACACCCGGGCGTTGCTTCCGCCTGAATCCGATGCAGGAACCTCCCCCCCTGTAAATAGTTTAATTCCCGAATCGAGTCTCGAAGATATTTCCGAATCGCAAAAAAAAAATTCTGACGTATCAACAAATTTACTGTTTTCAGATTTATTCCTATACCTGTAATATGTACCTTGCTTTTTATGCCAAATTTCAGAATTCTGGGTCATCGGGATATACCTATGAATTTGATTCCCTTGAGAGTGTCGAAATATACGTTTTTTGCGATATAAACGGCCGTATTTTTTTTTTCTTTAACTTACAAGTTTGATTTTTTCACTGCTATAAGAAAGCACAGATTTGAGTATATGGTTTTAATTTCAACTCGATACCTCCACGCATTCCTGAGATAAAGGGTCTTGAAAGACAGACAGACAACAAAGTGATCCTATAAGGGTTCCGTTTTTTAACCGACTTCTAAAAAAGGAGGAGGTTCTCAATTCGGATGTTTGTATTTTTTTTTTTATGTTTGTTCACGGATAACTTCGTCGCTTGCCAACCGATTTGAAAAATTCTTTTTTTGTTGGAAAGGGTATACTTCCCAAATGGTCCCATAGTCACCAAATCGGGATCTGATGATGGAATCTTGGCGAAATCGAGGGAACTCCTCAAATATTATAGGCAATCATATAGTGATTTATGTATTTTCATCGAGAACTTAAACATTTACAGTCAAAAAGTAACATTTGATGAAGTGGAACTGACGAAGAAGACCAGGAACTTCATAATAAAACAATGTAACCTAGCAGTGTTTGAGTTAAATGGAATTATCATGAGAAATAGGCACTCTGCTTATAAGTGTATCGCAACTAAAAAGTGTGAAATAAAAAACTTTTTACAAAAAAAAAAATAACCGACTTCACTAAAAAACACTAAAAGGATCAAAATAACTTTAATTTCGGAAGTCGGTGTTAAATAAGATACAAATAATACCGAGAAACAACTTAATAATTTTTATTTTTTATTTTAATAGTTTTAATTTCAACTCGATACCTCCACGCATTCCTGAGATAAAGGGTCTTGAAAGACAGACAGACAACAAAGTGATCCTATAAGGGCTCCGTTTTTTCCTTTTGAGGTGCGGATTGCTAAAAAAAGTTTCACGCAGCAGTACTGACTTAAGATAAGGCTTCTTCTCGCACAGAAAATTTATTACACACAAGTAGCAATAACCACACTTTGTCGCTATACGTTGGTTATTTTAAGTAAACAAAACAAAGTTCCTTGCGACAGTTCCCTCTGCCATAAGGCATAAGTCATGCAATTTAAAATAACCTGTCACAACTGCATACATTTCTGGAGAACGTGAAGTATTTTGCTAGAAGCAGCCCTATTACGGCCCCAGGCAACGTAGCCAATATCGCGACAAATAACATTTTTAAAATTGCAACTTTGGAAAATAGAGATACGGTGTTCTGAACCGTTTAATAGTGATTTATAACCCGATAAAAATTTCAACTTTTCACATTAACGTGTCAAGTTGCCTTTATTATATAACTTAGTTTTGCTGCCACTGTAAGTAAAAATTATTGTGTTAAAGGAAGAAAACTTAAACTTTAAATAGTAGTTCTCTCGTCGTAGGCGATAACTTTAAAGGGGATTATTGTGAATAAATGCTGGTTTATTTAAGGTAGCGAATCGGTTGGAGAAAAAAGGTTGTTGAACTTGTACTGAGGCCATCTTTGTTCTGTGTAGTGTAAGACTGGGATAGATGCCGCACTTTTTAAAATAACTTTAAACCTCTAAGTACAGATAAGAGAAATGTTTTATTTGGAAAACTGACAGGTACTTTAGGTGTTTTATCTACTTTATGAAAAATAAAAATCATTACCTATGTTATTTCTTCGTTAGACTATTATACAAATGATTATTAACATTTATCTCATAAAGTTGCTTAATCCATATAAATTAAGTTTGGTATAGGATGATTGCTCAAATTATTTTATCGCACTTTGCTTTCACATGCAATTGCACTAAGACATGTTTTTTTTTGTAGGTGGGAAAATCATCTAATAACATCCCCTGCTCTTGGAGAGTGTCAGACTTTTACTGACTTAAAACTCACTCCTGTTCCTTCGTTGCCGCCACGCAGGTCCAGTGTGGTTTGAATGTTACATGCCTTCCTCGAGCAGTGGTGGCCGAGCGGTAACGGCCCCGACTTACGAGTTGTAGGTCGCGGGTTCAAACCCAGCCAGGCGCATTACTTTGTGTAATTTATTTCATCACCACTGCTCTCAAAACGGTGAAGGAAAACATCGTGAGGAAACCGGCATGTTCTAGAACCAAATATTCGAAGACATGTGACATTCACCAAACTGCACTGGGCCCGCGTGGTGGATTACGGCCCATTTCCTCTCCTAGATAGAGGAGGCCTGAATCACAGCAGTGGGAACATTAAAAGGCTGATTATGCTATGCTATGCTATGTTATGCCTTCTTGGTTTTAGGACTGGCTGAACTGAAGCTAGAGTAACTACAATATGAGCACTTTTATCCCCAAGGCATCTATCCAGGTTTTACCTTATATTCAGTTTTTTTACCCACTCTTAAATGGATAATTACTTACAAACGTCCGTCCCATGCTCAGATCCAGTCCACTCTAAATAAACCCCACTTTATCAGAACCTAGAACCATATTTTATGATCACCCTTTGTTCCAAAAATCAGCAAGGGAAAATTCCATAGCCAAGATGATGGATCTATTTCCAACCGATTTGGAGGCCAATAGTCCGCATAAACTGGAAGAGTGTACTCAAATATTTTTCCGTATAGACCCTCGTATTGATCAAGTAAAACGCACTAGCTGTTGGTAATATCAATAAAATATTATGAGTATTTTTTTGCATACTCGTCCTAATATAGGAGGAATAAGATTTGAGAAGGCCCTTTGGATAGAGCGAACTTTGTCAATAGAAAATATATATGAGCCCTAAAATGTATACAGGAATTTGTATAGGATTAATTTTGAAGATATAAATAATACAATAATAGGTAACATACTAAGGGCGGAATTCACCAATAAAACTAATCGTGTTTGAAAGTTTGGCTCGCATAATCGCGTTTAGCCGCTGCCACTTGTAAATCATCATCATCATCATCATCATTTCAGCCGAAAGACGTCCACTGCTGGACATAGGCCTCCCCCAAGCGTCTCCACAACGACCGATCCTGTGCGTCTCGCATCCACCGCACTCCCGCGACTCTCACCAGGTCGTCAGTCCACCTTGTGGGAGGCCTTCCGACGCTGCGCCTTCCGGTGCGCGGTCGCCACTCTAGAACCTTTCGGCCCCATCGACCATCCGATATCATATATCCTTCATATCCTATCGAATATGTACTTGTAAAAATACAACAAAAGAAAAATACAGACAAGCGACACTAGTGACAGCGGCTAAACGCGATTATGCGAGCCAAACGTTAAAACGCGATTAGTTTTATTGGTGGATTCCGCCATTAGTGTACCATTGTCATTTGTAGAAACAAAAAGTCGAAACAGGTAGTCAGGCGCCAGAAAGTCTGACCATCAGTCTATCCAAGAAGTATCCTGTTGCCCAGTAACTGGGTTTTAGAGGTCTGATAGGAAGTCGCTCCATGAAAAACACGAGTATTCAGCCGCATATCTGGTTAGATTGGAAACCGACCCCAAACTAGTTGGGAAAAGGTTAGGGAGATGATAATAATATTTAGTGTACTATATGCAGTACAAAATGTTTGTGACAAGAGCAAAAATCTCGTGTCACAGTGTTTGTTATCGAAATTCTCTTAAAAGGCTTGACCGATTTTGATGATTTTTTGTGTGTATTTGGTAGGTCTGAGAATACGTCTTAGACTACTTTTTTTATTTTTTGGGCTAGTACTATATAAGGTGTAAAAAAATTAACTTTAAGAATTTCGAGGGGACATTGTACTCCTCATTATGAACAACTTTTACTATGGGACCAAACCTGAAATAGCGAAAAAAAAATCAGCTGCTCCATACGTTTTGACGAGTTATGCGAATATAAATGTAGGGAACAGCTGATTTTTTTTTCGCGATATATTTCTAGTAATGACCTCCAACTCGACTACACTCGATTCATAAAATTGACAGTTGTAACTGATTCTATATATTATATAAAAATGAATCCCTATTTCCCTTGGTCACGCCATCACGCGTGAACGGCTGGACCGATTACACTAATTTTTTTTTTTGTTGTATTTGTTATTGTCAGGAGAAGTTTCTTATGAAAGTAAAAATTCAAAAATGGGTAGAGTAGGGTAGAGTATGGTGGAGTAGGGTAGATTAGGGTAGAGTAGGGTAGAGTAGGGCGTCGGCGGAGGGCAGACAACGCCCTCTTCCAGCCCCCATAAAGAGGTCCGGAGGGACGGCGGACTCGGGGTCGTCCGCCGTCCCCCCATCCAGCAAGACCCGAGGCGGCAGCGCGTTGTGTTCCACGCGCGCCCCCTATTGGACGTCGCGGGGGGAGGACACCTCACACTCCCCCCGGCTTGAGGTGGCCCGCGTAGACGGGCCGGCACTAGCGGGGATCACGGATGGCGTATCAGCTCCCACGATCCCCGGTCCAAGTGTGGGAGGGAACACCGAGGTGGTTTTTAGTCAGTAAGAGTCTGACAGACCCCTTCGCCTGCCCCAGGTGAAGGACGTCCATGAGGATTTTCCACACCGGCAACAAAAAAAAAAAAAAGGGTAGAGTAGGGTGGAGTAGGCTAGAGTTGGGTAGAGCAGAATAGAGTAGTCAGTTGACGGGAGCGAAGCCGCGGGCAAAAGCTAGTTTATTGATATAAATCGCGATTTTTTTGCTAGTACTAATATAATTATATATCTAACTATGTATACGATGTATGTAAGTATGTATGTACATCCTACAATTTTTTGTCTTTCACAGAAGCATATAAACTTTTATGTAGATTGTCATAAATCAAGGGTTTAGGTGGGTAAATACTTAAGCGATGAATGTCCTAGGTCGTAAAAAATAAAAAATAAAATTCAGTTCTGGAGTGCCTAATCTTTGTGACTGATCAATTTCTTCAAGCTGGTGATAAGTTTTATTGAGAGCCACCATTCTCAAACCCATAGAAATATTATCAGATTTTTTCGAGACTCAGCGAATACTAAAACGAATATCTGACACCATTCAAGCGTTATGTATGTACTTGTTGGGTCCTATAACGCTGTGGAACTTCCATTTACAAGACCAACGCAATTCGAACTTAATTTTGTGGATCATAAAGTTGATTTCTCTTTGAGAACTCGTCTGTTTTGATGTGATCGTAAATTACCAAAGGTAGTTTCGGTCAGTATGGGCTCTATTTCGAAAGGGATATGGGCTGTTATAGCTTGGGTTTATGTTGAAATTATCTTTGTGATCTGCTTAGACCTAGATCGTTCACAGTGTTGTGATGCGTACATGTTTTATTGCGAGCGTCGCTTGTCGACATCAGACGAAATAACACTTTCAAGTATAAAATTTCTACTTGACACACACAAATATACTCTGTATGTGGGTGTTTCTATGAATATTGTATTCATCAACATTCAAGAAATTTTATTGTACCGTAAAAATAAGCTAGCGTTATAGAAAATGAGAACGCGTGATATTGAACCAGGAATAATGGTGACTTGAACTCTGTAAAGAGACATCATGGTTTAATAACTGATATGTCTTCAGTTTCCCTATTGTCACTAGAGTTTATAAATAGATAATAACGACAAACAGGATCCTTAATTACTACGCAAAATTTTAAAAACAACTTTATAGCATTCACACCTAAACAAAAAACTGGTCAAGTAAGAGTCTGATTCGCACACAAAGTGTTCTGTACGATACGATAACTTGTATAAGAACCCCTTTAATTTTTAATTTTAATTTTATTATTTATAATTGCAGTGACAGTGGAAATGCACGTTTTGAGAAAATTTCAAATCTCTACCTTTTACGGTTCATGAGATGCAGCCCGCAGACAGACGGACGGACGGACAATAGAGGCTTAATAATAGTATCCCGTTGTCACCCTTCGGGTACGGAACTGTAAAAGATGCCTAAATTAAATACTACTATTATTTATTCGCGCAAGTTTTAAACAGAAAAAATAAACAAGTGGATTAGGTATAAATACCAGTCGAGAAAAGCAAAATTACTATGTTATATTCTGCAAAGTATAAAAAAAACCGGCCAAGTGCGAGTGAAACTCGCGCATGAAGGGTTCCGCACCGTTCGTAGCAAAAAACGAACAAAAAACGATCACGTTTGTTGTATGGGAGCCTCCTTTAATATATATTTTATTCTGTTTTTTAGTATTTTTTTTATAGCGAAAACGAAAATATATCATTTGTGAAAATTATTACTATCTAACTATCACGGTTCATGAGATATAGCCTGGTGTCAGACGGCCAGACAGATAGTTGGACGGATAGCGGAGTCTTAGTAACAGGGTCCCGTTTTACCCTAAAAAGAAGACGACGGCAAAACACACCGTTATAATTAAAACTCAAACACACATAAAGGACAATCCACTTTCAAAATATAACATGATAAAGTAATAACTGTCTCTCCACTCTACGTTCCGTATGTAAAGTTCCTTAGTCTGCCTGGACGGACTTTCATTATAACTTCCAGAGTTTTAGACGTGTCTCATGCAAAGTGCGGTGTAGACGTTTATAACTAGAGACGCTTGATTTTATGAATCAAGTGGTAGTGTAATTAATTTCGTGTTACCCAGTGACGTGGTCTTTAAGTTAGAAGTGAATAGGTCTCCTCTATACGTGCAACCTGTTTTCCGAATATACTCAAAAGTTTCCACTCTAGGAGAGAGAATGGCCCGTTATCCATCACACGGGTCCAGTGTGGGGGGTGGCGGATGTTACATGTCTTCAATTTTTTGGTTCTAGGACATGCCGGTTTTCTCACGATATTTTCCTTCACTGTTTTGAGAACAGTAGTGATGAAATAAATTACACAAAGTATTGCGCCTGGCTGGGTTTGACCCCGCGACCCAGCTCGTAAATCGGGGTCATTACCACTGGGCCACCAATGTTCTCCTACATTGAGATTTCACGGGAGCTCATTTACACCCATTAAGATTGTTGACTCTATAAGCTGAGTCGAATGCTCCAAATACCTGTATTATCCTTAACTTAATTCAACCTAAAATCAACAATAAATAACCTTCACGTCAAAATCAATTTCCCGAAATATTCAAACAGTCCAAAAGCATCAGAAACTTATTGTGTATCTAAACGTGAACACAACAAAAACATTTGTAATCCAAACTTTACAAACTAATCAAACCAAACTGAAGCTCAAAAATCTTCAAAATCAATATATTTTACACTATCTATGGCTCGACGCAAACAGGCCACCGAACACAGTCACCGGTGACTGTAGTGCACTACCACCACACTTGTAACAGTGGCAGAAGCGAGCGACAGCCACCGGGGTTGAGAAACTGCCAGATTTTATAACCCGCTCCCTGCTGCTCAGTCTTACGATGGACGATATGAATGTATCAACATCCATTGAGGCGTCGTACTCCATGGCGACGCGTGCGGCCCGTAGCGACCACAAGTGGCGAGTCGCGGACAATGCTGTAGTGAGTGGCCGCCACCAGCTACACGTGTACGGCGCGTCTATACAAAATATATGAAAAAAAGCGTGTTAAGTCGCTGTCGCTGGCCACCAGTGGCTGTGGTTGGTGGCCCGTTTGCGCCCAGCCTTAAAGTTTGAAGTTTACCAGTCTTTTGTGAACACCTTCCATCGTTCAACCTTTACTTTCTTTCAAGAAAGTTTTTCGTTCAAAGATGTAGTTTTCTGTTACCGTACAATCAGCGTTTACAGTTTTCTTGAAAACAATGTAAATCAACGTCTTATAGTTGAAGAAGTTTCTTGTATGGGAATAAATCTTTGGAGAATTTTTGGAACAGTCAAAACTGTTGAGAGGTTTTACAAATGTTTGAGTACGTTTAAGTTATTCAGTAAAGAGGCAATTGTGATAAGATAAGGCTCATTCTATTTTCTTACAGGTTATTATTTTATTCATTTTCGTCTAGAGTAATCCAGCGGCTTCGCCTACATATAAGTAGAAAACCATCCCAAGGGAATATATTCTCGGAATAATAGTAGATTATGTAACTAAAGGGGGATAAAGCAGTGTCTTAAAGTCACGGGCGGCATGTTGAATTCCGAACGAAACATAGATTCCTAAGTTTTAATCCCGAAGGCTAGTGAGGGATTTCTATAATTAACTCCTGAGCACTACGAGGATGTTAATATAGAAACTTGAGTGAAATGAAGAATTCAAGCGGCCCAAGAACAAGAATTAGAGATATATAAATATTATTTACAAATTAACGTAAACTGTCACTCGATATGTAACAAAATTCACTGCTAAATTGAACTAAATAAATATAGTTTTAATTTTATAAAACGCATTCCAATCTTCTATAACAGCTATTACCTCATTATATTTTTTCTTTTCCTTGACTACACTTCACGCAATCCAGTTTTAGAAAGGAAACATATTTTTTGGTACATGCACCAGAAATACAAACCGAAAATGTTTAAAGGCCTTAACGCTCTCAGACTTCATAATATCTTTAATCAAAATCAAAACATCAATTAACAACACCATATTATCAATATTATCCGAAACATTCAAAACACCTGTGAAATATCTACCTTTTCAATAAAATCTCGAATAACGAGAAATCGCCAGATGTTCACAATGGCACAAATTAAACACTGACGTTCTCATTATGTTTCTCCGTGGATATATTTATTGTGTGCATTGATTGAAATTATTCATAATTACTCTCAGTGGCATCACCTTTGTGTGCCCAGTTCCTGTATCTTTTACACAGGGTTTCCAACTGTACGGTTTTAACTACACTTAAGGCGGAATTCACCAATAAAACTAATCGCGTTTTAACGTTTGGCTCGCATAATCGCGTTTAGCCGCTGTTACTAGTGTCACTTGTCTGTATTTTTCTTTTGTTGTATTTTTACAAGTGACACTAGTGACAGCGGCTAAACGCAATTATGCGAGCCAAACGTTAAAACGCGATTAGTTTTATCGGTCAATTCCGCCCTTAGATTTTGAATTATTTACACATATGGGTTGGTGCTGCAAAATGCCACCTGGCAGCTTTGGACTCGGTGGAAAGGCATGCGAAGAGGCTAATTTGTGATCCAGATCTGGTTAAGTCCAATCTGCAAAGCCTTGAGCATAGGTGTAGGGTAGCCTTTCAGTGTTTTATGCATTTTTTCATTAGGATGCATTTTGGAGAGTGTGCGCGGGAATTGCATGACTTGATCTAGCCATCTCATTTCTACCATCAGAAAACCCGACGAACGGTGAGTATCCACCCTTACGTTGTTGAAACCTCTACGGTCCGGACTAAGCGTTTCGCCTCGTCTTTCATACCGCGAACATCGAGGGACTGGAACAACTTGCCTGCTGCGGTCTTCCCGCCCGATTATAATTTAGGTGTCTTCAAGGCTAGAGTGAATAGGCTCTTAATAAACTAGTGCACATCACCATCAACTATTGCATCACTACTTACCATCAGGTGGAATCGCAGTCAAGCACTAGTTTATAACAATTAAAAAAAAAAGTTTAAACTTCATGTACAGGAATGGTACATAAGCGGACTTAATGCAACAAGGCATTCTCTACCAGTCAATCTTTGGGTTGTCATCTGTTATTTTATTATAGCTAATAGTAATTCCTAATAACTAAAACATACCAATAATAAACGACTATAAAATGACGACATGCTTGGCGCAGTGACTGAGCTATTGGCTGCTGTGCTCCATGTCGCGGATACACTTCCCCAACGAAGAAAGTATATGTATGGCCAGCAGATAATTTTACTAAGTACCGGTATGTGGGTATGTGATGTTGTATGTTTGTGAACTCTCCAACAATACAGGTGAATTCCCTAGTGAGGGCCAGCGGATTACAAAAGAAAAACTAATTTCTTGCTTGTATGTGTGATTTATTTCATTGTTTTGTTTTGTCTATAATATCTATAAAGAAAAACTGATTGAAATGTCAACGCACATCTGAAACTGCTGGGATTAGGAACGTGTGCATATGGCTTATTTTTATCATATACTAGCTTCTGCCAGAGAAGCCGCTGGCAGAAGCTTGCTGCTTAGTAGGCACATGAAACTTAAAAATCATCACACAAACTGCGTGCTGATCCAAGGTAACTTCGTGTGGTGATTTCCTTTTGGGTACGCAACAAGTATTGCTTAAACTTTTTATTGAATGCTCCAACTGTTTTCATAACATGAAGAGGTGACGGCAGGTCATTCCAGATATGGGAAGCCGCGAACTTGAAACTACCACGGAATGCAGTCGTTCTATGGGGAAAGGTCAACAAAAGGTAGGCAGAAGCTCTAGTTTTAATTTTGAAACTTTTTTCTAAGAAGCAATATTTGGAAATTTAACTATTGAGGGGGTGAAACGGGGGTCCAAAGTTTGTATGGAGAAACTTACTTTTACGCGGGCGAAGCCGCTGGCAAAAGCTAGTCTGTATTTAAGTTTGATTAAACATTTTAATTACTCGTTTAATTTTGTTTTCTTAGTATGCAGTGAAAAAAACCTGCAGTTTTTCCGGGTTGGCAACCCTGTTCTACCTGAAAACATCATTGTCAATTTTGCCTTTATTAAAATATATTTTGACATGATATCCGTATGAAAATTCGTAACAAGAGAGATCAGAATTTTAATTACAACTTGACTTAATATTGCACAATGACTTTTCAATAAAAAAAAGGGAAATTTTAACATCTCTGAATATCTCTCTCTATTTTCACCTCATTTCTGAATTAAGACTTAAAGTTAGTTGTGTTTTACTACACAACCACACCACTACCACCACACATACATATATACAAATATGAACGAAGCTTGCAGTATAATAAGAGATCGATATGACTATGAAAGTGTTTGATTCTTAATTTATCATGTCATCTGCCTTTTTGTTTTCAAGGAAATTTGTGTGACAGTCACAAATGATCTCTACGCAGGCTTTTGGAAAATCAAAGGTTCTGAGGTTAAATTTATGAAAAAAAATTAGGATAGGTTGATGAGAGGGGCCCCTTATTCTAAAATAGCTACTAATCTACTTATTTACAGCACATCACTGTCATGTTAGTTTCCTTTAAAAATCTAAAATGTTCAATATTATTATTATAAATGCATGAACAAAATCAATAAGTTCAAGCTCAACATTCCTTATCTTAACGCCTGATACTTTTTACAGGGAATATATTTTATTTTTATTATTCTACAGCCATTTTGATCATAAAAATGAATGTGTAATGCTCTGAAAACATTGATAGCAACGACACAGGTGATGTTACTTTAGAAGTTTAGACATTCGATTTGATACATTTTAGATATATCAATATTTAGATAAATATTTAAAACGGTTATACGTGACAACTAGTGTAGTCAGGTCCGATTAAAATCGGCACAGTTGGTAAAACAAATCCTTCTTCAAGGCCCCGCACCCGTTTTGCTACGTAATAACACATTAAAGTTCTCCATCAACACGACTACATGTATACCTACCGTTAAAGTTGAAGTAGCGACACTGCGCAGGTAATAATCCGGTTTTTGCTACGGGGACCGCCGCACCCGATACACGCACGACGTCACGCGACGGATGCACGCGCGGTCTACCGCTTAACACAGCGTTGACCCTACTAAACTAAACAGATCGGCTAAAACAAACAGCAAATTTTAAATGCGTATCTTAGCTTTGCAAGTTGGGCACATTACCGACTAGGGTATATGCCTGGTTTACTATATTGGTATGCGAGCACTTGATAACTATCTCACATGATTTTAAGTGATGATGAAGCTTGCTTGCCTAATTTAATCACTGTTGGGACTAAAACACTCAGGCTACCAGGGATCACGGACATGAAATCCCACTACTCCCAAAAAAAAAAACAATGCGTACGTGTGGCATATGCACCTCGTACCAATGGCGCATCGCCGTACACTTAGTGATCTAAAATGGAACGAGCTTGGCGGAATTAAATTTTCTCCAAGTAAGCAAGTGAAACCACGAACAAAAGCTACGAGTAGTACAATCATAATCCTCTATAAGTAAATGTTTATCATACGATACCGTCTATATTCATATAAGTAAGCCAGTCTGTGCATATATTATTAGCTTAATGGATACCTCGGTAATACCGAGATGATAACGTAAGGGGAAGGATTTATTCCTGTTCATACTTAGATTAGTACATTTCCTTTTGTTTATTGTTTGTACTTTGGCATCTTGCGCTGTTCGTTCGTTGTTCGTTCTGTTTGTTAATAAATAGGTAATGGTTAGGTACTAAGATTTTTTTTTTGCTAGTAAAAACTCGTAGGATTAATACTTCTGACTTTCATCTGAATATTTTGCAATATTGCAGATTACTTACAGATGTTTTTTTTTTTTTCTTTTGAATTATAGTGTTTATTTGTGTCGAGAATTAGAATGGAATACATTCGGTTTCGAATTAAAAAACAAAAAAAAATTGAGTCGGTGTTTCTGGGTTTTGATTCTTTATTTTTTATCACAGACTTTTGAAATTACAGTTAAGTATAAGTACTTTATAATGTTCCCACTGCTAGGACTCAGGCCTCCTCTCTAGGAGACAGATTGGGCCTTAATCTGCCGCGCGGGCCCAGTTAGGCCGCTTGTACACACACGTTTTTTTGACGTGAAAAGCCACTGTTAACTCACCGTGTGTAGGTACGGTCGTCAGTCTTGTATAGATCACTGTGAAAGCTTGTTGACAAAAAAGTTGCATAAACCGCGGTGGAGTTATCGTGCCGGAGACAAAACGTGTGTGAACAACTATGCACAGTCAATAAACCATAGATTTTTACGGCGAAAAAACATGTACATACAATCGGCCTTATGGTGGACTAGTGGATGTCACATGTCTTCGCCAAAATAACCTACTTTTAGCCAAAATGGCTATATACATTTTGTGCCCATAATGTTTTAGGAGACTTTCCTTTCATCAGAAAGAGATTTTTATAAAAATGCGACCAATCTGGAAGCATAATTACCCTTTTAAATAATATAAGAATTACATATATCACTTCATAAATGACAGAGTTCTGAGTTAACAAACATACAACCGATTTGAAAACCTGCTCTTCTCTTGAAATTTTCGAAGGTGGTCAAAAATAGCTACTGCACTTCTGATTGTGAAAGACCAACAAGAAAATCTATATATATAAAAAGAGAAACTGACTGACTGACATATCAGCACACAGTCGGAACTGCTGGGACTAGGAGCGTGAAGTTTTCCACAAGGTTTCCTTTTATGACATAGGCGAGCACTAAGAGAGGATTTTCCAAAATTCACCCCCTAAGGGAATGAAACGGGTGTTCAAAGTTTGTTTGAAGAAATTTACTTTTAAGCGGTCGAAGTCGCTGGCAGAAGCTATCAATATATAAAATGAGAAACTGACTGACTGACATATCAAAGCACAGCCGAAACTATTGGGACTAGGAGCGTGAAATTTAACACAAGGTTTCCTTTTATGACGTATGCGAGCACTAAGAGAGGACACACTTAAGGAAGATGAAACGGTGATCCAAGTGTGAAGTGAAAATTTGTATGGAGAAACCTACTTTCAAGCGGTCGAAGCGACTGACAGAAGCCAGTTAGTAACTAAACCCAGTCTTTCAAAAGCTTCTCTGTCATTACCCATAGCTTTATCCATTTTCGCTAGACTGCACTACATACACCTGTGTTTTGTTCCACGCGCGCCTCAGGGAGATGTCAGAAAATCGTAGGGGCCTAGCAGGGTCGAAGCCTACTGGGGCCATGGGTAGTGTGAAAACGAAACCCGGGGCCCTGGGACGAAGGCAACGAAGAAACAGGAGTGGGTTTTTAGTCAGTAAAAGTCTGACACTATCTCCTGCTCCACCCAAGGTTTTCGTCATTAGATGATTTTCCCACCTAAAAAAAAAAACCTGTGTTTTAACAGCCTTCGTGACGAGTGTAGAATGCCTTTGAAACTGTAAACCGAACCAATTAATTACACCGCTAGTATATATGACCACAGCTTTAACAAACATGAGTGTGTAGTGAATTAAATAGGTTTTAGGCTTTTTTTTAATAATATAAACTAGTGCTTGACCGTGATCTCACCTGATGGAAAGCAAAGCAACGCGCACTGGTTTATGAGGAGCCTATTTACTCTAGGCTTGAAGACATCCAAATTATAATCGGACGGGAAGACCGCAGCAAGCAAATTGTTCTAGTCCATTGATGTACGCGGTATAAACGATTAGGCAAAACGCAGAGAGAAGGTTATGGAAGTGCTACGGGCTCTGTATCGTCTTAAAAACTTTTTGCCATCGAACACGAAGGCAATGCTTGTACAGATCCAAATTTTTCCTATCATCGATTTTGGCAATGTGGGTTATTATGACCTGAATGCAGATCTCCTCAATAAACTTGACCGTCTTCTAAATTACTGCATTCGATTTGTTTTCAATCTGCGCAAATATGATCATGTTTCTGCAACGTCGTCGTTCGGTCGCTTCTAAAGTGGTTGCCCATCCAGCCCCGTCAGCCCAGAGAGCAAAGGGCTTACACTACCTTATTTTCATTTCTCAATTCTCCCAATTCCCCTATAATAACTAGGGGAGCCCCTCACTTTCAATAAATTTGCGCCAACCACAATAAAAATCTACGCTCATCTCATAACCGTCTTCTTCTATGTCCCACTCATCGCAATGACTTCTTTCACTGTTCTTTCTTTGTTCAGGCTATTTCTCTGTAAGATGTGCTAATTATATGTATATTGTATTGTATCTGCGATTCATTTGTTTATCTTTTTATTATTCTTTTTTCTTTCTCTTTTTTATTGCACCTACCACTATTCTTCTCTGCATCACCCAAAGGTTGACTGGCAGAAAATGCCTAAGGCGTTAAGTCTCTGTACCTTTATGTGCACAAAGTATCAAATAAATAAATAAATAAACGCTTAGTCCGGACCGTAGAGGTTTCAACAACGTAAAGGTAGAAACTCGCCGTACGTCGGGTTGTCCGATGGTAGAAAGGTGATGGCGGAATCATGTCATGCAGTTCCCGCGCATATTCTCCAAAATGTATCCTGTAAAATACAGATAGGCTGGCTACCTTACGCCTGTGCTGTTTTAAAACAGTTTAATGAGCGACCACTGTGTAAAAAGTAGCTATCACTATCTTAAAAGTCTCTTTTTTAATATTGATTTTGTTTTTATTCTTAATATTTTTTTTTTCGTTTTTCCCTAATTATGTTCTACTTTCTGTTTTACCATTAATAATGATACCGTCACTTTAATGTCTTCTGTTAATTTTTCCCCCGTTTGAAAAAAGTCGTTTTATACACGTGCAAATTTATCACTGCAGCCCTCTGCTCCATAACACACTCGCCAACGTCTCGTGCGAATTCCGCCTCGGTTGCAATGACAAACTTTCTGCACTTGTATCAAAATGTACTAATTTAGCATAACTCACAAAACTTTGTTAAGTTTTAAACTATTTGAATTCGAATGTTCCGTATGGTGTTCGGACGTTAAGAATAACACCATCCCATCTCTTCCCGAGGGTGTCGTAAGAGGCGACTAAGGGACATACCAGAGAATGGGCAGCAGCATCCTCTGTGCATTACAACAACCAAACTGCGATCGCCAACCCGTCTGCCAAGCGTGGCGATTATGGCAACCCCCCCCAACATGAAAAACAGAAGGAAAAAATGGCCCCTAGTGCCCGGCAGCCCGTCTACCCTTGACTCCGGTAGCGGTCAAGGCCACGACGAGGCAAGGGGTGCGAAGAATCTCCGGATGAGATTTGGCTACCCATCTATTAAACGACTCGACCTGGCAACTTTCAACACGCGTACACTGAGGACTGACGAGAAGATCACCGAACTGGAGGAGGAATTGAGCAGGTTGCGATGGAGTATTGTGGGATTGTCTGAAGTCCGAAGACAGGGGGAGGATACGATAATTCTCAAATCCGGTAACCTGCTCTATTTCCGGGAGGGTGACCAGCAGTCCCAGGGTGGTGTCGGGTTTTTCGTCCACAAGTCCCTTGTGAACAATGTCGTGAGGATCGAGAGTGTGTCGACCAGGGTGGCGTACCTTATACTCAGAATATCATCAAGATATTCGCTGAAGGTCATACAGGTCTACGCCCCGACCTCGACACATCCCGACGACGAAGTAGAATCCATGTATGAGGATATATCAAGAGCCATGCATGGTTCTAAGACTCACTTCACCGTGGTCATGGGGGACTTTAACGCGAAACTGGGCAAACGAGACGGTGACGAGCTGCGAGTGGGGCAATTTGGATTTGGACGTCGGAATCACCGGGGACACCTACTGGCTAGCTTTATGGAGAGGGAGGGCCTCTATATGATGAATTCCTTCTTCAAAAAGCGTGAGCATAGAAGGTGGACCTGGCAAAGTCCTGACGGTGCAACTAGAAATGAGATTGACTTCATCCTGTCGACGAAAAAGCAAATATTCAATGATGTCTCTGTGATCAACGCGGTGAAAACTGGAAGTGATCACCGCGTCGTAAGAGGCACATTGAATATTAACATTAAGCTTGAAAGGTCTCGACTGATGAAGTCTACGCTCCGTCCAGCACAGATCCAGATCCAAAACCCCGAGAGCTTTCAGCTCGAACTCCACAATCGTTTCGAGTGCCTAGGAAGCTCCGTGGATGAATATAACGATGGGTTCGTGGAAACTGTCCATACGGTCGGGTCTAAGTTTTTCAAGACTCACCGTACAAATAAAAACAAGAAGCTGTCCGATCCGACCCTCGAGCTAATGAAGAAGAGGCGTGAGGTGATTCTGCAGTCTTCAGACGATGCGTGCATATACCGGCAGCTCAATAGACAAATCTCGAAGTCCCTGAAACGTGACCTTCGCCGCTTTAATACCGCAAGGATTAAGGATGCGATTGAGCGGAATAAGGGCTCTAAAGTATTTGCACGAGATCTGTCTATTGGGCAAAGCCAGCTCACGAAACTGAAGACCGACGATGGCAGAGTCATATCCGCCAAATCGGAGCTTCTGGGAGAGATCGAGGCTTTTTATGGACAGTTATACACGTCTACCGCTAAACCCGCTGTAAATCTAGTAACCGACCCAAGAGCTAGATTGACTCGACACTATACCGAAGATATCCCGGACGTCAGCCTGTACGAGATTAGGATGGCTCTGAAGCAGCTGAAAAACAACAAGGCGTCGGGTGAGGACGGAATTACGGCCGAACTCCTGAAGGCGGGTGGAAAACCGGTCCTTAAGGCCCTTCAGAAGCTATTTGATTCCGTCATACTCGAGGGGAAAACGCCACAGGCGTGGAGCAGAGGCGTGGTGGTACTCTTCTTTAAGAAGGGCGATAATGCCCTGCTTAAGAATTATAGGCCCATCTCGCTTCTGAGCCATGTCTACAAGCTGTTTTCCAGAGTCATCACGAATCGTCTCGCGCGCAGGTTCGACGACTTCCAGCCTCCCGAACAAGCCGGATTTCGAAAAGGCTTCAGCACCGTGGACCACATACATACGCTGCGGCAGGTTATACAGAAGACTGAGGAGTATAACCAGCCTCTCTGCTTAGCGTTTGTGGACTACGAGAAAGCCTTTGATTCGATTGAAACTTGGGCTGTACTGCAGTCTCTCCAACGGTGCCAAATTGACTATCGGTATATCGAAGTGCTGAAGTGTTTGTACAAAAACGCCACTATGTCAGTCCGACTACAAGACCAGACCTCGAAACCTATCCTCTTGCAGCGGGGTGTGAGGCAGGGAGACGTTATTTCTCCGAAACTGTTCACGGCAGCAATGGAGGATGTCTTCAAGGTTTTGGAATGGAGAGGGCTAGGCATTAATGTCAATGGCGAGTACATCACTCACCTTCGGTTTGCCGACGACATAGTAGTCATGGCTGAGACTACGGAGGAGCTCAGTACAATGCTTGGTGACCTCAGTAGAGCTTCCGAAAGAGTGGGACTTAAAATGAACATGGACAAAACCAAAGTCATGGTAAACAGCCATGTAGCACCCACTCCTATCAAGGTCGGGGACTCTACACTCGAAGTTGTAGACGACTACGTTTACCTGGGACAGACGGTCCAGTTGGGAAGGTCTAACTTCGAGAAAGAGATCAATCGTCGAATCCGACTCGGCTGGGCAGCGTTCGGGAAGCTGCGCGGTGTCTTCTCGTCCAATATACCACAGTGTCTCAAGACGAAAGTCTATGACCAGTGCGTGTTGCCAGTGATGACATATGGCTCCGAAACGTGGTCGCTTACAATGGGCCTCATTAGAAGGCTTAAAGTCACCCAAAGGGCAATGGAGAGGGCTATGCTCGGAGTTTCCTTGCGTGATCGAATCAGGAATGAGGATATCCGCAGGAGAACCAAGGTTGCCGACATAGCACGAAGAATCGCCAAACTAAAGTGGCAATGGGCAGGGCACATTGCTCGCAGAACAGATGGCCGTTGGGGCCGAAAGGTTCTGGAATGGCGACCACGTACCGGAAGACGTAGCGTTGGAAGGCCTCCTACAAGGTGGACCGATGACTTGGTAACGGTTGCGGGGGTCCGATGGATGCGAGACGCACAGGACCGTTCGCTGTGGCGACGCTTGGGGGAGGCCTATGTCCAGCAGTGGACGTCTTTCGGCTGAAATGATGATGATGATGATGATGAATTCGAATTTCAAATTTGAATCTTGTTAAACATCACGCTTGAACAACACACACAAACAAATCTAATCGCGTTGGTATACCAAATCAAACAACTAGTAATCACCAGCGAATTCCTCAAGTGAACCGAGGCAGACAAACACACAGTCTTGTGCCAGTCGCCCGGATGTCGATCCGGGTATTTGCGGCGTGACTTACGATCCACATCCGCCCGCCATATTTGCTTTACTTACGCCACTTCCGGCCCCGAAGGCTTGCGTAATAGCTATCTGACAAATACTTTGAGAATCGATTAGGTTTTTTTGGTAGTTGGTTGTTTCATTAGTTAGTAATAATGTTATGTTACGGCGTAATTGAACAGTTGGCAGCCTAAACAAATTGATCGAAGGAGTTGCCACGGCACACACGTATGCAACTGAAAGAACACAGCTACTCCTAGGCAAGCATGCTCCATCGTTGACCACATCGCCGCTCAACATCAGATAAGATAGTGGTCAAACGTAAATTAAAAAAACTGGGCAAGTGTGAGTCGGGATCGCGCACTGAGGATTCTGTACAAACTTACCTAAGTAAATAGTTCAATTCCCAAATGTCTCGAAGATTTTTCTGAATCGCAAAGTTTTTTTTATTTGTGACGTAACAACAAATTTGCTGCTATCAGATTAATCCTATACCTGTGCTATAAGACCTTGCTTTATGCTAAATTTTAGAATTCTAGGTTAACGGGAAGTACCCTATGAATTTGGATTTCCTTGAGAGTATCGAAATATACGTTATTTGCAACATAAACAGCCGTATCTTTTTTTATTATTATTGATTGATTGGCTCGCGTTTGACCACTATCTCACCTAATGGTAAGCGATTATGTGGCCGACGATGGAGCACGCTTGCCTATTCACTCTTGACTTAAAGACCCTTAAAGATCTTTTTTTTTCTCGTTAACTTAGAAGTTTGATTTTTTTAGAGCTTCAAGGGATCATAGACTTGAGTATATGGTTTTAATTTCAACTCGATACACCCACGCGTTCCTAAGATAAAGGGTCTTGACAAACAGACAGACGGACAACAAAGTGATCCTATAAGGGTTCCGTTTTTTTCTTTTTAGGTACGAAACCTTAAAAAAGACTGTCGGATTGCAAAAGTCTGACACTCCCTTTCGTCCACACTAGAGTGGGACGCTCTGATTGGAATGTGTGAGGGAAATTATAATAATCTGTTCTGGGAGTGGGCTGGAAGGAACAAAGGCCGCAACATACATGACACGAACAATGGTGCATCATGGACTGACCCAAGCAATACTATTTTTATAGGAGACCGCTGGTATGATGGTACAGCGTGTTCTTTTAATCTTTCATACCCAAAGCAATATTATTCTCTCTCGTTAATAAAATATTTATTACTGACGTAATATTCGTGCTAGACAATTGCTCATTTTACAAGGAAAAATATCGATATAATACATTTATTTGCTCAGTAACATTTTCAACAATAATCACATCACACAAATAAAGACAAAAGTTTGCGAATATGTTTAGGTATTATTTCTTTACGCTCGAACGTCTGAAAGCGATTTGGATGAAATTCACACGGATAGACCGTGTCGTGAAATATTTTAGGGTACTTTTTATTTCACAGGTATGTTGTTTGAGATAATTTTCTAGTTTCACGCGATGAAAACCGCTGTTAACCCTTGGTTTACCCGGTGACTTCATATGTACACAATTTACCTGGCGGAGTCCCCAGGACTCCCGGAAATAAACTCGTAATTTTGACTGAGAGCAGTGGTGGCTGAGTGGTAACGGCCCCGACTTACAAGTTGTAGGTCGCGGGTTCAAACCCAGCGAAAGTCGCATTACTTTGTGTAATTTATTTCATCACCACTGCTCTGAAAAACGGTGAAGAAAAACATCGTGGGAAACCGGCATGTCCTAGAACCAAAAATTCGAAGACATGTGACATTCACCAATCCGCTCTGGGCCCGCGTGGTGAATTACGGCCCATTCCCTCTCCTAGAAAGAGGAGGCCTGAGTCCCAGCAGTGGGAACATTAAAAGGCTGATTATGCTATTATATTATTATTATAATTTTTAAAGAAACATTACAGAAATATAATCAATTCTTATAAAAAAGATACACAAGGACAAGGTTTGACCAAAAAACACAAACGGTTGATGACGCAATCATTGCAATTTTTTTTTTGTACGTAGGCTTAGTACCAATCTGGTAAATATAAGCAGTTTTCCTCTTTGGACAATCGACGGATTCCATTCTGGGGCAGATTCTGCTCATTATAGGACTCAACATGTAAATGGAGACCCCACTTCATTAGGTTCTAGCCTCCTAGGCTGATTTAATGGTTTAGTTTGTTGATCCTCATTATCTGTGTCACTGTCCCTAGGTGTCCACCGGAGACTCAGCACCTTCATCAAGGATATTTATAATACTACGAGACACTATTATACCAAATTAAAATAAAAAAATACTGTAAATAGACTAAAACTGTAACATAAATACCCCGGTGGAGTCCCACGGACTCCACTAGCGTGTTTATTTACCGATAGGAGCTGCGGGCATCGACGCCCGCTCTTTTCCGCCTTTAGCGCATCACTATGTGAAGGTACTAGAACGCACAATATATAATTCCAAAAACAAACAGAGTTATGAGCGCCGCAAATTTCAGTGGAGTCCCAAGGACCTACCGGGTAAATTAAGGGTTAATAATAGTAGATTATGTGACTAGGGGATAAAACAACGTCTTTTAGTCACGAGTCATCATCATCATTATCATATCAGCCTAAGGACGTCCACTGCTGGACATAAGCCTCCCCGAAGTGTCGCCACAACGAGCGGTCCTGTACGTCTCGCATCCATCGCATTCCCGCGACTCTCACCAGGTCAGGCCTTCCAACGCTGCGTCTTTTGGTGCGCGGTCGCCACTCTAGAAACTTTCGGTCCCATCGACCATCCGTTCTACGAGCAATGTGCCCTGCCCACTGCCACTTAAGTATTAATTATTCCGGCTATGTTGGCGACCTTAGTTCTCCAGCAGATATCTTCATTTCATAGACACGAGTGGTATGTTGAATTCCAAACGAAACGAAGGTTACTAAGTTTTGATCCCAAACGCAGTGAGGGATGTATATAATTAACTCCTGAGCACTGCGAGGGAGTTGATGCAGAAACTTGAGGGAAATGAGAAATTCGAGCCGCCCAAGACAAAGACAGCTTTATCCTCGTGTTGGATACTTTACTTTTCACACCTTCTGTGAGACAATTAAAAGACAATATACTGAATCAAATGATACATTAGAGAAAAACAAGTAGATACTATTCACAAGTTCATGTCAACTATCACTCGACACTTTCAAAATTTGAAGCAAATAAAATTCTCAACTAAGGATTACTTAACTGTATTTTTTAATTTTCTATATTGCTCCTAACCAAATATTCTTTTTTTTCGTTTAGTGGTTAGTTTGATTTTTAAATAAACTCGTTTGAAGCACGTACATTATAATTGACTTAATAAGTTTTTTTTATACGTTCCAAATTCAAATCATATTATTGCCTAGAGAACGCTCATACAACATCAAATTCCTAAGTATAGAATGACCTGGTGTAGGTGAGGGTTGTATAACATATAAAAAGACATTATCGAGTTGGGTGTAAAAAGTTAATTAAATAAGTATTCATGCTGGATAATAGCTCATTTGACAGCGAAAAATGTCAGTATAATACATTTAACTTTACTAAAGTATCGTTCCATTTCCGCATACATTAAAGTTAATAACGTGGGTAACAACATTATCCACTCTCTCTAAACACGTTGAATATCATCAACGCACGATGCATCTCCGGTTTCAATAACGACCGTCCGGTAAATTTCCGCCGTAATTCCGATTCTCTGGAGAAATATCTCACTCAGTACGTATTTCAGTTTAACATTAGAATACGCTAGTTATGAATTATTCCCATATGGCATAGTACAAATAAACAATATTATGATAGGATTTGAAATGTATTAACATGTTTAAAAAATTGCCTCTCGTTGTTTTTTTCCCGTATCGGGAATGTTTTTACAGATACGAAAATTCACATGCATAAACATACTGGTTCGAAACGATATTTTTAATAAGCATACAGGTTTCCCGTACCGGAATTTCATGTTATCATTTAAAAATTATATAACATTACGTAACATCCGAAGAGATAACTGCAGGAGAACCAAGGTTACCGATATAGTTTAAATAATCGCCAAACTTAAGTGGCAGAGGGCAGGGCACATTGCTCGCAGAACAAATGGTGGATAGGGCCGAATGGTTCTGGAATGGCAACCGTGTGCCGAAAGACGCAGCGTTGGAAGGCTTCCCACAAGATGGACCTATGGCCTGGTGAGGGTTGCGGAAATCCGATGGATGCGAGACGCACAGGACCGTTCGTTGTGGCAACGCTTGGAGGAGGCCGATGTCCAAGTGGACGTCTTTCGGCTAAAATGATGATGACGTAACATCAGAAGGACAATTCCCCGCCGGACTACGTGTTTTCTGTTTACTGCAAACCTAAATCTTTAAGTCAAGAGTGTTTGAGAATCAAAAGGATACTTCTTGGCAGATTAGATAGTGGTCAAACGCGATCCTTTCAATAATAATAATAAAAAAACTATAAAAAGTCCTGAGTACAAAGTAATAACATTTTGCTCGACCTAGAAATCGAACTCACACTGATAAAGAAGTACGATACTGCCTTTGATAAATTAAAATTACTTAGCAAAACTCCGCAGCTATGATGTGATTTTTGTTTTATTAATATGCACAGCGTCTGTGAATTGTTGATAAAATAGAAGTACGGTATTTAAAATGCAAGCTAGCAGAAGTTCAAAGCTTTCATGTTAAATAAAATTAGCTAGTGAAACCCCGCTGCTGTTTTGTGATTTTTTTGTTGTTGTATCGATATCGTCTGTGTACCTTTACTCACGTAATAAAAATTTAATTTGACCCAATAGAGGCGCACATAACTTGCAGTTCATTCACTAAAATACCACTATACAAAAACCTGTAATCCGCTATCATGGATAAAGAGACTAAGTGAGTTTGCCCATTAAGGCATACGAAGAGGCTTTGTTGGCCATAAAATTGTGCCAAAAAGGTGTGGATACCGCCTCGCATCCGTTGGGAAACTAGCATATAATCCTATATACTGACGTGTTTCGTAAAGAATTTTAAGGTTAGTAAAATTTTTAGTGGGTGTACTCGTAATCTATACATCGCCTTTTCAGGAGAATGACCTTACAAGGCTATTGTTATGATGTATTTACCTTTTTCATAAATATTTTCCCATAAAATATTGTGTTATCTACATGTACATTTGTACAGACATTTTTGTATTTTATGTAGTCGGGTTGGTCTTGAAGGTGTGTGTCGATTATTTCTGTGTTTGTAAGCTGTTCCTTATCGAGTGCTCCAAGCTCATGCAGACATGAAAGAAGGAAAAATATTTTATTTGGCACATATACATATAAACACAAAAAATAAAAAAAATAAAATTCGACGACATGTGACATCCACCAACCCGCACTGGGCCCGCGTGGTGGATTACGGCCCATTCCCTCTCCTAGAGAGGAGGCCTGAGTCCCAACAGTGGGAACATTATAAGGCCGACTATGCTATGCTATGCTATATAAACACAGTGAAGAAACAACGTGTAGAAATTAAGGTTAAAAATAGAAAACTAACATTGTCAGTCTCAAAATTGCACCAAATAGGTACCTTTGCTAGTTAGTTTGCCTTTGGGTTAGGCTACGGAAGCGAAGCCGAGGCAAAAACCTTATATATAGTAAAGGTTAAAGGATATATTAATCTTTTGAACGACTTATCCTTCAATATCCCGACGATAGAATTAGATCCAATAGTGTCACACATTCCCTTAGGACGCGTCCGACCCGTACATTGTATCGGTTTTAGAAAAGATCAAAGTTTTATTGGGAATATCTAGGCGCTGTTGTGATCCTGGTAGCCTTTTATCATCCATCAAATAGGGAAAATTTCGGTGCTTAATATAATATTTTTATTTGAATTTAATGGAAACGCAATTCAGTTATGTGCCGTCAATGACTGAACAAAGAACAATGCTGCACTTCGCATACACTTAAAAACCTGATAATGAAAGTTTATATCACTATAGTTACAAGGTATAGCAGAAATAATAATTAATTAAGCCTTAATCTTGGGTGGTTTATTGAGTCCAAAACTCGGCGTTCTTGTAAAGGTCCAGTGGTACTTCACGCCGCGACAGCTTATAATGTTATGAAAAGCACAGGTCCGATCGTTTGTTGAGTACTGCAGCCACATATGGGCTGGTGCTGCAAAATGCCACCTAGCAGCTTTGGACTCGGTGGAAAGGCGTGCGAAGAGCCTAATTGGTGATCCAGATTCGGTATTTTACAGGGTGCATTTTGGAGAGTGTGCGCGGGAATTGCATGACTTGATTTCGCCACCTCATTTCTACCATCAGACAACCGGACATACGGCGAGTATCCATCCTTACGTTGTTGAAACCTCTAAGGTCCGGACTAAGCGTTTCGCCTCGTCGTTTATACCGCGTACATCGAGGGACTGGAACAACTTGCCTGCTGCGGTCTTCCCATCCGATTATAATTTGGGTGTCTTCAAGGCTTGACTGAATAGGCTCTTAATAAACTAGTGCGACTCACCATCAATGATTGCATCACTGTTTACCATCATGTAATCGCAGGGATCGCAGTCAAGCATTACTTTCTATTAAATAAAAAAATACTACCTGTAAATTTAGAACATAATGTCATAATTTTTATGATTAATAAATACTACGAAGCCAAAAACTGATGGACGGGGTGACACTGTCAAGAAGATTGGTAATTACAACTATACCGTTCCATCACCTTTTGTTGGAGTGTGTCAGGAATGAGTATGAAAGGAGTTCGTTAATTAGTGAATTAAATATAAATAAGCTAGATTTAGCTTTATTTATATTTAACGTAGAATAACGTTACGTTAACCAAACCAATGTCGCCAGAAGCTATTTTAGTTTACTCACTAGTTACTCTGTAATTGTGATGTACTTGGGTAAGGCTACGATGGAACTGGTATAACAATTTGTTAAAAGTTCCTCAAATAAATAAATAAAAAAAAAAAACTATACCGTTGTATTGATGCAGAACTGTATAGTGTGTAGTGTAGTGTGCAAACCCAATTACATATTATATGTTTTTTTTTTTATATAATATATAATTTGTACGTACAAGTTGGGTAATTTTGAATTTCCATATAACTTTGAATAAAACTTGTTTGAAGGTTCTTCTTTTTTTCTCTTAACGCATTTAGAATGATTACTTGAATAGTTAAGTGAAACGGAACGTTTAAATGTTTGAAATGTCAAATGTGTCATAAAATTGACAACTGTCAACCAATTTTCAAAGAATTGGCGCCTTTTCTGTTTGGGGTCATCATCATCATTTTTTATTGTCTGGAGTAGTTTAATGTTACCCAAATCAAAATTTTAGAGGATTTTTGTTATCCCAGAAAACTCAATTCAAAGTTAGCCAAAATTAGTTGTAACTTTGAATGGCTACTAAAACGTTATTTTCTCAAACATTTCTTTATTAAACCATCATTTTGGTTATATAGTTATCGTCGTTGAGCGTGCAAAACCGCGAAAGAGCAGTTTGTAGATACCGCGTAACAGTAAAAGTCGCAATATTGAGATATCGCCTCAGCAGATCCTATAGGCTAATTCGCTTATCGTAGATCTCACACGATTTGAATTAGCCAATAGGAAAGCTCGATTTGCCATCGAAACAATACCGCGTACTAGGAACATGTCTGAAATTGGCAGCAATTGCGCGTATTTACCAATTCAACGAAGAAGCCGCAACACGTTTTTTTTTTTTTTAACATCGGAATTCATCCAATAACTTCTCGCGCTCTGGGTGGAGCGAGAGGGCGTGTCAGACTTTTACTGACTACAACCCTACCTGTGTCCTTCAATTACCCTTTGCGTTCTAGGGCTACGGGTTTCCTTTTCAGAAATTTTCCGCGGTCGTAGCTAGCGGGCATCGGCCCTGCTGGGCCTCTACTGTTTGCTGACATCTCTTTGAGGAGCGCGTGGATGACTACGCGCTGTTGACGACTGGGCTCGGTCCGGTTAATTACCGAACGGAGCTACCCATTGCTCGACGTCCGCAAGCCCACGTCTACCGTGGCTGGTAGTCGGGGTCGGAATTACGGTGGCTGGGGTGTGAGGACCTTCGTTCCCTCACGCGTGCAGCCTCCTCCTTCGCTAGCATTACTGCTTCGTAGAAGGAGGCGACCGCCTGCCATTGACTCCTCACTCCGGACCATAACCAGCCCGAACCAGCGCCCAACAAGCGCAAGCCCGAAAAAGCGAAAGGTCGTTGCCACCGATTGCCTCCACGAGGACACGGCGGTGCCGCGCTCAAGCGGGGCACACCTCCACCGTATGCTCCACCGTGTTCTCCGGGCGGTCCACACAATGGTGACACCCGGATGTTTCTTCCGCACGAATAATCCGGTGCAGGAATCTCCCGAACTGACCATGTCCGATGAGAACCTGCGTCATTTGGAAGGTGAGGACGCCGTGTTGCCGCTCCAGCCACTACTCAAAGAGGGTGTTTACCGCCGTGATTATGGCGTGCCCAGCACTGGGTTGCGACAGTCGCTATTGCCATTCCGCCATGAGATCCCGCCGGAACTCTGTCCGCCATGCCGCGACTTGGCGCGGCAGCGGAGTTTCACCCCGGCGTTGCATCTCCATGCGCAAATCGTGCATGCGTGCAAGGACTGTTGCCTCCAGATCCCACGGTGGCAGGCCCAAAGAGGCTCTCCGCTTCGTGGGAGACCGTGCGGTATCCCCGCACCATCCGGATAGCCATGACCCTCTGGCAGGCATTCAGCATGGCCGCCGGTCGCGCGTAGAGCCTCCGGCAGGAGGCGTCTGGACTCCCGAGGTTGGGCAGAAGCCGCTTGAGGTAACCCCGGTCCGTTCCAGTTTGGGAGTCGGACGTCGAAAGTGCTCCACGAAGTTCGAAGAGTAAATGCTATCAAACTTATTATTTTTGTAATGTTCATATTTGATATCACGTATAAGTAATTAATAAGTGATAATCTTTTCCAAATAGACTTTTTAGAAGTTCATTTTTTGTATTTTTTTTCATAATAAATTCAATACTTTAACAAAGTGTTTCATTTAAAATCCGCGTACCTACCAAACGTAGACTACAATTTCTGATTTTTATCACCACAATACCGCGTAAATGACTTTACACGGAACCTAACCAAGCTATTGGTAAATTTACACTATTTTCCCATAAAATAAGTTGCAAAGAAATAGTAAACAAGTTCAGTCGCAAAAATGTATCTGATTGGTCAAGATATTAAGTTTTTTCTTCTTCCTGTAAAATCGTGAAAACACAGATACGCGGTATTTACAAATTGCTCTTACGCGGTCTTGCACGCTCACCGACGTTATGAATTTGAGCACAAAAGAACACTTAAAAGCCTGTTTAACGTAGTCCAACAGTAAATTTTTTTTTCAGTATCCATAATAATTTAAAAAAAGTGTTCAAAGTTACCCAGGTTGACTGTATTATAAAAAGACTAATAAAGAAATAATTACTGATTAAATCAATTTTTTTACGCTGAACGGATTTAAATAAAATTCGTTACGCGAGTAGACCATATCTTGAAAAGCACATAGGGTACTTTTTGGCTCGGGATCATCTTCTCTTGAGATAATTTTCTAATCTAACGCAAGCGAAGCCGCTGCTAGCAGCTAGTAAGATATAAACAGGAATTCAAGTTTTAAAATGTGTGTGATGGTTGTGGAATATATTAATATATTAAAATAAAATAAAAAAATAAAATTAAAGTAATATTCACACAACTATCACACAACGCCGTCTAGTCCCAAGCTAAGCAGAGCTTGTGTTATGAGTACTAGACAACTGATAAACATACTTACATATTTCTAAATACATACATATTATAGATAAATTACACCCAGACACAGAACAAATGATTGTGCTCATCACACAAACATTTGTCCTGGGTGGGAATCGAACCCACGACCTCCGGCATAGCAGTCAGGGCCACTAACCACTAGACTAACAGGCCAGTCGAAAAAAAAATGATATCGCCTAACGGCTTAACCTAACCTAACGCCTGATGATAACGTTATAAAAGCTGTCTTAAATCTCTTCTGACAATCAGAAAAGATTTAAGACGGCTGTTAGGTTAGGTTAGTAAGATATAAACAGGAATTCAAGTCTTAAAATGATACTGCCTAACGGCTTAACCTAACCTAACGCCTAATGATATAGGCCTAACAGCTGTCTTAAATTTCTTCTGATAATCAGAAGAGATTTAAGACGGCTGTTAGGCCGAAAAACGAGAGTGATATTGAAAAACAGTTCTTTTAAAGACTAATTTCGTTAGAATAAATCCAACACTGATATGCGAATAGCGTTTTTACTATCTTTAATTTCCACAAAACATATTCACACATACCTTTTTATATAATTATTAACGAAAGTTCCACTAGGCTGAAATGAAAAAACGGTCCTCACGCCCTTACCGCCGCCAGGATTCCGATCCCGATTTCCGGCCACCGTAGGCGCGGGCTTGCGGACGGCGAGCAATGGGTGGCTCGCCGTCGGACCGTCCGGTAACCGTCCGGACCGAGCCCAAGTCGTCGACGGCGCGTATTGTTCCACGCGCGCCTCAGGGAGATGTCAGCAAATCGTAGGGGCCCAGCAGGGTCGAAGCCTACTGGGGCCATGGGTAGTGTGAAAACGAAACCCGGGGCCCTGGGACGAAGGCAACGAAGGAACAGGAGTGGGTTTTTAGTCAGTAGTAAAAGTCTGACACTATCTCTCGCTCCGCCCAAGAGCGGGATTTGTCATTAGATGATTTTCCCACCGAAAAAAAAAACTAGGAGGAAATGAAAGACTTGACTGACCTATTGGTTTAGGGATTAGTGGCCCTGACGGCTATGACGGAGGTCATGTATTCGATTCCCAAATCATTTGTTCTGTATCTGAGTGTAATTTATGTATAATATGTCGAAATGTCCTTAGAAAAAAATAAGTATGCTTATCAGTTGTCTAGTACTCATATCACAAGCTCTGCTTAGTTTGGGACTAGGTAGCGTTGTGTGAAATTTCATCATCATCATCATCATTTCAGCCGAAAGACGTCCACTGTTGGACATAGGAACATAGGCCTCCCCCAAGCGTCGCCACAACGACCGATCCTGTGCGTCTCGCATCCACCGCACTCCTGTGACTCTCACCAGGTCGCTGTCGTCGGTGTGAAATTAAAAAAAACTAGTTTCTGTACAAATGTAACGACCGCACTATTCATATATTTTGTCACCAAACCACACTTAAATCAAAATATATTTTTCCACCAAAATTATTATCACCACTGCTGTCCCAATAAACTATAATGATCACGCCTAAGTTGGCAGCTACAGCTATTCCTTTCGTAATAAATTGGACGCTTCAAGGCCCGCCTTAATAACTTTTTGATAATGATGAACGGCGAGCTTTTTTCCAGCACCCAGTACCCCTAGTCTTACAGTGTGGAAGTTTAACTGAATTTACTGGCAGTTTGTGAAGCTGTAGATTATGGTAATATGTGTTCTTTATTGGTGGTATGTGATCTCTTTTCATAATGAGTTCTGTTGAATTGTTCGTTGGTGTGTTGAATAACGTTATCTATTTAAATAAAAGGAGAAACTGACTGACTGACATATCAACGCACAGCCGAAACTACTAGGACTAGAAGCGTGAAATTTGGCGCCAGGTTTCCTTTTATGGCGTAGGCGAGCACTAAGTAGGATTTTCTAAAATTCACCCCCTACAGGGATGAAGCGGGGGTCCAAAGTTTATATGGAGAAAAGAAGGACCTATAATCTCGCGGGTGATACCGCCGCGCCGGCAGAAACTAGTCGTTTATATTTTTAGAGAGTCTTGATACCCATAACACAAGTTCGATCTTAGCTTGGGTGTGAAAGGTGTGTAACTTTGTGCTAACATACAAATTACCACATTTATGTTTAAGTTCAACTACGGAGCAAATTTATGTCCTGTAAAATTGTAAAGCTGGAAATATGTTTTTATTTATATTATTTTATATTTTTTTTAGTTGTTGGGCGTTTTATAAGTGCCCATGTAGGCTTATGTGAAAAAAAAAAATGACTTTGACTTTGTCTATCCGTCCGTCGGTCAGCGGACTGTATCCTAAAAACCGTAAGAGGTAGGTATAGATTTGAAATGTTCACAGAATGAGTAGATATTGAAAATGTAGTACAGACAATGAAATAAAAATAAAATTAAATATTGAAGGGTGTTCCCATACAAGAACAGTCGCCATTTTTTCCTCGATTTTAATTTTTTTAGTACGTAAGCTTTTGTGTGCGATTCCGATTCCCACTTTTTTTTTAGTTTTGACCCTCTGTTATTCAACATCATCATTGTTGAGCCTGTTTCGTGTATCGTACTTTACATACCTGGTGATTCTAGCTTTTTTGTTTTTCTTTAAGGTTCACAAACCTCACGCTCTGGAAAGAGCGAGAGGGTGTGTCGAACTTTTACTGACTGAAAACCCTTCTGTATTCTTTCAGTTGCTCTTTACATTCCAGATTCGATGTAACTCTGTGGAACATTCCTGTAGCCCTGTTTTAACAAAAAAGCATTAATTTTAATAAATGATTTTATTTTAGATCAGCGTTTAATTTTTAATCGTATTAATATTTCTTTGTTACTAACATTATAAAAAAAAATATTATATTATATTATATATATTTATTATCTTATCTCTTCTTTATCTTTATTATTTCTTTGTTATTTCATTGTATTAATTTTAAGTTCCTAATGTAATTTGTATTTTTGGTGTACAATAAAGAATATATCTATCTATCTATCTATCTATAAACAAGCAACGACCTTTCTTCTATACACTTTTGGTTAAAATAACAATATTTTTTTTTGTTTTTATTTCAGGTAAGATACTACTAGGTGATTGTGAGAGCCAGTGTGTGTAAGTATAATAAACTCTTTTCCAGGTAAAATAATAATTAACAAGAAGCTTTCTGAACCAAAGACCCATGCTGTGACACCCAAAGAGTAATTGGTGTGAAATTGTGCTGGTGTTCAGTCAGCAATTTATTACTAATTGGTCTCTAGTGCTGCAATCTTCTCAAGGCCTACAATGCAACTCCCATATCAACTTGGAAATGTGAAATTGTATTTCAAGGCGATGAAATAACTCTTGCATAAACCTGACAACATTCATTAATTTATCAATTTATTTTGTTCATTCTTTCATTTATTTATTCATTCATTCATTAAATCATTCATTTTTTTGGAATTCTTTACTGTGATTCGGCACTAAATATTTTGAATGTTTCATCAATAGATAAAAATAAATTCTAATATCATTTTAATATGTATCATTTCCGTATGGTGTCCGGACGTTAAGAATAACACCATCCCATCTCTTCCCGAGGGTGTCGTAAGAGGCGACTAAGGGACATACCAGAGAATGGGCAGCAGCATCCTCTGTGCATTACAACAACCAAACTGCGATCGCCAACCCGTCTGCCAAGCGTGGCGATTATGGCAACCCCCCCAACATGAAAAACAGAAAGAAAAAATGGCCCCTAGTGCCCGGCAGCCCGTCTACCCTTGACTCCGGTAGCGGTCAAGGCCACGACGAGGCAAGGGGTGCGAAGAATCTCCGGATGAGATTTGGCTACCCATCTATTAAACGACTCGACCTGACAACTTTTAACACGCGTACACTGAGGACTGACGAGAAGATCACCGAACTTGAGGAGGAATTGAGCAGGTTGCGATGGAGTATTGTGGGATTGTCTGAAGTCCGAAGACAGGGGGAGGATACGATAATTCTCAAATCCGGTAACCTGCTCTATTTCCGGGAGGGTGACCAGCAGTCCCAGGGTGGTGTCGGGTTTATCGTCCACAAGTCCCTTGTGAACAATGTGGTGAAGATCGAGAGTGTGTCGACCAGGGTGGCGTACCTTATACTCAGAATATCATCAAGATATTCGCTGAAGGTCATACAGGTCTACGCCCCGACCTCGACACATCCCGACGACGAAGTAGAATCCATGTATGAGGATATATCAAGACCCATGCATGGTTCTAAGACTCACTTCACCGTGGTCATGGGGGACTTTAACGCGAAACTGGGCAAACGAGACAGTGACGAGCTGCGAGTGGGGCAATTTGGATTTGGACGTCGGAATCACCGGGGACACCTACTGGCTAGCTTTATGGAGAAGGAGGGCCTCTATATGATGAATTCCTTCTTCAAAAAGCGTGAGCATAGAAGGTGGACCTGGCAAAGTCCTAACGGTGCAACTAGAAATGAGATTGACTTCATCCTGTCGACGAAAAAGCAAATATTCAATGATGTCTCTGTGATCAACGCGGTGACAACTGGAAGTGATCACCGCGTCGTAAGAGGCACATTGAATATTAACATTAAGCTTGAAAGGTCTCGACTGATGAAGTCTACGCTCCGTCCAGCACAGATCCAGATCCAAAACCCCGAGAGCTTTCAGCTCGAACTCCACAATCGTTTCGAGTGCCTAGGAAGCTCCGTGGATGAATATAACGATGGTTTCGTGGAAACTGTCCTTACGGTCGGGTCTAAGTTTTTCAAGACTCACCGTACAAATAAGAACAAGAAGCTCTCCGATCCGACCCTCGAGCTAATGAAGAAGAGGCGTGAGATGATTCTGCAGTCTTCAGACGATGCGTGCATATACCGGCAGCTCAATAGACAAATCTCGAAGTCCCTGAAACGTGACCTTCGCCGCTTTAATACCGCAAGGATTAAGGATGCGATTGAGCGGAATAAGGGCTCTAAAGTATTTGCACGAGATCTGTCTATTGGGCAAAGCCAGCTCACGAAACTGAAGACTGACGATGGCAGAGTCATATCCGCCAAATCGGAGCTTCTGGGAGAGATCGAGGCTTTTTATGGACAGTTATACACGTCTATCGCTAAACCCGCTGTAAATCTAGTAAATGACCCAAGAGCTAGATTGACTCGACACTATACCGAAGATATCCCGGACGTCAGCCTGTACGAGATTAGGATGGCTCTGAAGCAGCTGAAAAACAACAAGGCGTCGGGTGAGGACGGAATTACGGAAGAACTCCTGAAGGCGGGTGGAAAACCGGTCCTTAAGGCCCTTCAGAAGCTATTTGATTCCGTCATACTCGAGGGAAAAACGCCACAGGCGTGGAGCAGAGGCGTGGTGGTACTCTTCTTTAATAATGGCGATAATGCCCTGCTTAAGAATTATAGGCCCATCTCGCTTCTGAGCCATGTCTACAAGCTGTTTTCCAGAGTCATCACGAATCGTCTCGCGCGCAGGTTCGACGATTTCCAGCCTCCCGAACAAGCCGGATTTCGAAAAGGCTTCAGCACCGTGGACCACATACATACGCTGCGGCAGGTTATACAGAAGACTGAGGAGTATAATCAGCCTCTCTGCTTAGCGTTTGTGGACTACGAGAAAGCCTTTGATTCGATTGAAACTTGGGCTGTACTGCAGTCTCTCCAACGGTGCCAAATTGACTATCGGTATATCGAAGTGCTGAAGTGTTTGTACAAAAATGCCACTATGTCAGTCCGACTACAAGACCAGACCTCGAAACCTATCCTCTTGCAGCGGGGTGTGAGGCAGGGAGACGTTATTTCTCCGAAACTGTTCACGGCAGCAATGGAGGATGTCTTCAAGGTTTTGGAATGGAGAGGGCTAGGCATTAATGTCAATGGCGAGTACATCACTCACCTTCGGTTTGCCGACGACATAGTAGTCATGGCTGAGACTACGGAGGAGCTCAGTACACTGCTTGGTGACCTCAGTAGAGCTTCCGAAAGAGTGGGACTTAAAATGAACATGGACAAAACCAAAGTCATGGTAAACAGCCATGTAGCACCCACTCCTATCAAGGTCGGGGACTCTACACTCGAAGTTGTAGACGACTACGTTTACCTGGGACAGACGGTCCAGTTGGGAAGGTCTAACTTCGAGAAAGAGATCAATCGTCGAATCCGACTCGGCTGGGCAGCGTTCGGGAAGCTGCGCGGTATCTTCTCTTCCAATATACCACAGTGTCTCAAGACGAAAGTCTATGACCAGTGCGTGTTGCCAGTGATGACATATGGCTCCGAAACGTGGTCGCTTACAATGGGCCTCATCAGAAGGCTTAAAGTCACCCAAACGGCAATGGAGAGGGCTATGCTCGGAGTTTCCTTGCGTGATCGAATCAGGAATGAGGATATCCGCAGGAGAACCAAGGTTGCCGACATAGCACGAAGAATCGCCAAACTAAAGTGGCAATGGGCAGGGCACATTGCTCGCAGAACAGATGGCCGTTGGGGCCGAAAGGTTCTGGAATGGCGACCACGTACCGGAAGACGTAGCGTTGGAAGGCCTCCTACAAGGTGGACCGATGACTTGGTAACGGTTGCGGGAGTCCGATGATGCGAGACGCACAGGACCGTTCGCTGTGGCGACGCTTGGGGGAGGCCTATGTCCAGCAGTGGACGTCTTTCGGCTAAAATGATGATGATGATGATGATGATGTATCATTTTAATTCTAATTTTTAATTGTTATTTTATAAGTTAATATTTTATTTATCTTTCATTTATTGCCTTTTTATGTCACTCTGATTGTAATTCAAATTGTATTTTGACTCTAACTTTTTATATGTATTTTTTCACCTAGTTCTATGTGCATGCTGTGGTCTCCTGTAACTGAAGGAGCACACGCTAAAGGACCCCTCGTACTATTTGTAATTTATACTGTGTTTACTGTGTATCCTTTGTTGGAGATCCCAAATAAATAAATAAATAAATAGTAGGTATAGTAGCAAAGTTAGTATGCATTTGTGGATTTGTCAATGTTTTGTTACTCCTTCACACTCAAATGGTTGAACTGATTTGGACAAAATTTGGCACAGGTGGACCATACCCTGGAATAGAACATAGAGATATATTTAAAACTTTAAGGTGCCATTTGAATTTTGGCTGCAGGCTGCGTATACAGGCAACATATGCGGCAGTTGCGCGAAGCCAGCTGCAGCTGCACGACTGGTTTTCTATGTAGTAGTATGGATTTTTGTGAAAATCATTCCGAACGCGGCTGCGGCTGCAAGCACTGCTGAGCTTCGGCTGCAAGTGCTTCCGCGACCTGCAGCCGAAGCCGATCGCAGACCAGTAGTGCTGTGGCCGCAAGTCGATGCACACGTAGTTACGTCACTCCAACCTGTTTAGACAAGTCCCGGAATAATCGCTACTCGGAGCCGATAGCGCTCATATTGGATTGAATCGTGGATTTGTGTGACTGGCAGCACGTGCAGCCAGCCTCGAAATCACGCCCGGCTGCGGATGCAGGCAACGGCTGCGTACATGCCGGTGCTACCTGCATTCATAGCCTGCATACGCAGCCTGCAGCCGAGGTTCGAATAACAGCTTCAACTTCTACCAGTTGACCTTAAAGTCAAGCAGAAACATAACATGGCAGATGCAACTTAACAGAAGACAAACAGAAAAGAAATAAGTACAATAATAAAGACATACAAATAAAGAATGATATTGTGGAAAAACGAATCCAACCAATCAGTACTGTGATGATTCTACCAACTTCTTGCAAATGTTGTTGTGCCTTCAAATTAAAGGAGGGGAGTTCCCCAAGTATAAATTTCTACTTTCGTTTAAGCAAAGCCTGACAGAAAGTAGTTCTTTATAATTTACTCTCTTATTAAATACCAAATTAAATTGCGAAGGCATAAATAAAATAAAAATAATTAATACAGCAAAAAAGGCTATCACGTATGAAAGAGCGCAATATATTTACAAAATAATGAATAATGATCTATCAAATAATATTAAAAATACACTTATGATAAAATTTACTAAGAATTGCTCGATTGTTATATGTATATTATATTCATTAATTTTAGTTAAGCTCATTATTATTATGTATTGTTCTTAATGTGTAATAAATATTCATTAAACCTTAAACATCATCGTCATATTTCAACTACAACTACTACAATAGGTGTACTGTTTTAGTCTACATTACATGAGGGTTCAAAGGACATTCAAGATTAAATTTTGAAATTACTGCAAACTTAACCGAGTTCTTTTCGTCATTTAAAAATTAAGTCGTATCAAACACTGTTCTCAAAACGGTGAATGAAAACATCGTGAGGAAACCGGCATGTCCTAGAACCAAAAATTCGAAGACATGTGACATCCACCAACCCGCACTGGGCCCGCGTGGTGGATTACAGCCCATTCCCTCTAGTAGAGAGGAGACCTGAGTCCCAGCAGTGGGAACATTATAAGGCCGACTATGCTATGCTATGCTATCAAACATGACATGTGTTTTCCCAAGTACATAAACCTATCAGACTTAGTGACTTACCTTTTTATGACCAATACAAGCAGAGTCGTCCCTAATTCTCAGTTAGGGACCGCCAACACAACAATGTATAACCAAAACACTACCTACCCGAGTCCCAAAACTGTTCCCAACTCCACTATTACAATTCAACATAATTCAACGTCTGTAACTTGTAATATTTACACAAATGTATGTATGTAAATAACCAGCACATTGTACTTAACAACTTTGGCTCCGATATAGCTCGAATAAATCAGACTTATGTAAACGGGGGTGGGCCAAAACTCACGGCCTGTTTGCTTGATGGGATCCGCATTCTTTTTTTTTCTTCTCTTTTTTCGCTATTTATTGCTTTGTTTCTTATGAATGACTTTTGTAAGTTATTGTTTTCATATTCGCTTGGGTGGTTAGGTTATCTATTATTTTTATGTGAATTATTTTATGAATGTTTTGTGTTTAATGTTCCGAAGTCCATGATCGCAAGAGCAAGTAATTAATCATTATGTTTTCTGTTAATCTTATATTTTACTAGTGAAAAAAGGGCACTTTTTATTTGTTCTTGGTGGGAAGTCTTCAAAAGGCGCCTAGACCATAGGAATTGTGGGATTCTCACCTCACTAAAACCACCGCGGTGATTACCATCAGCATATGGAAGAGGGTCCCGTAACCTCTTAAAGGACTACCCCGGAACCCCCTTTGTACAATGCCTGTTAGGGCACATCCCCGAGGAGACTCAGCCACCATCTCTGTGGGGCTCCCCTGAGCCTCGTTGTGCACGGCAGCACGTGAAATATTTTAGGCACACAAAAGTACAAATATAGACTAAATCTCTTAGGTATTTTCTACCAGTCAACTTTTGGGTGATGCAGAGAAAAATAGTATTTTTTTTTATCAATTATAGGCTCGCGTTTGACCACCATCTCACCTGATGGTAACCGATGATGTGCTCGAAGATGAAGCACGCTTGGTAGGTGTAATAAAAGAGAAAAAAGGCTAATACAAGAAAAGTTATAGGTATAACCTATACGTACCTTACCAGGTCAGCGTTCTACTTTGTAGGAGGCCTACCAACGAAGCGACTTCCAGTACGTGATCCTGACTCCAGTATCTGTTCTGCAAGCAATGATTCTGAAAGGAAGACTCGGCCCTGGTACGAAAGGCAACGAAGGAACAGGAGTGGGTTTTTAGTCAGTAAAAGTCTGACACTATCGCTACCACTCCGCCCAAGAGCGGGGGATTTCATAAGATGATTTTCCCACCGAAAAAAAAACCTAATGCTACTGCTATTGTTTGCCTACTGAAGTTTTAAAAAGTTCTTTGTTGCCTTTCATACCAGGGCCGAGTTTTCCTTTCAGAAGCAAACCTTTGGCCCCAGTAGGCTCCGACCCTGCTGGGCCCCTACGGTTTGCATTGTTCGACGTCCGCAAGCCCATACCTACGGTAGCCGGAAATCGGGATCGGGATCCCGGTGGCTGGGGCGTAAGGGCCGCTCCCTCGCGCAAGCTATTCCTTATAATAACAAACCCAGACAAAGTATTCAGAATACCAAAAGTTTCAAAGAAATCTTTAAACCAAAAGCGGATCACTTCCCACTACTTCCTACTTCCCAGACAGCCCACTTAAGTAAGATGTTACACAGCTGATCCCCTTCTCAGAACATCAAATAAATATTTACAAACCATTCCAAAACTATTTATCTATTTATCCAACAAGTGATAGAGCCCACAAAACATTTTAACACTAAATCGTTTCGCCAAACAAAAACAAACAATTCTCGGTACTCACAAAAACTTGATTCTTTCATATTAGTTGTCGCCATAAAGGCGAACTGGCGTACTCTCATAGTAAAACGTACGACTATGTCGCGAATAAAATACAAGCAATTATGAACCTTATCGTGCAATAAATAAGAGCGTTAGTGTCGATAAAATTATACAATTGTATTCCGAATAAAAAGCAAACGATTATGAATCTTACTGCCTCGTAAATAGAGGTGATGGCGCAGACAATTGAAAGTTGTTCGGTGATTTTATCATATACGCCTGAATTGGCTGTCAGTTGAGAATGTTGTAATTTTGTTCCACCACTTCAGTTTTTTCGACTTGTTTTTTTCTGTTCACTGTTCGTGAATGAGAAAGTTTCAGATAAATTCTTTACATGATTTAGAAAATGTACATAAAGTTGATAAAACTTTCTTAGGGGCCTTTTTTGGGGAAGGAGGGAGGGGGATAATAACATAGTAACTCCTTTGTTCTGGACGGAGCGACAGTGTCAGATTTTAAAGGACTAAAAGTTACCCGAGTTCCTTCAGCTGCCCTTTGCTTTCCAAGGCCACGGTGATTCCTTCGAGCCCTCCCGTAGTTCCTCATGAACCTAAAAAGTGTTTAGTAATAAACAAATATACGTGATCTTTAGAAGTTAATACAGCATTAAGAGCGTCCATTTCGAGGTACATTTTCATACAACCGCTCTTACGTAATTATGATGTTATTACACCTCTTTCTCTAGATTTTATACACATATAATTATTGGATACACAGCTATCTTGTGGATATTATCTAGGCTTCTATAGAAATCAAAACATAAATTTGTGGAAAACTAAAATCGGATATCTTACGTGAACTTTGGCCCTCCATAATGTACTCATATATTAAAAATATAAAAAAGTACAACAATAGAAGCCTTGCACATTTAATCGAGATTCTGAATGACGACAATTTTTCTGAAAAACTTTAAAAGGTTTAAAAAACACGTATTTTCTGGAACAAGTTTTGTGAAATATTCGAGTAAATCACGGAATTACCGAATGCCAACAGAGTTTTCAGGCGTTATCTCTCTTTTTTTGCATTGCCTCTTCATCAAACACCACGTTGGATTGTGTTAAATGAAGCAACAAGCTTTTAAACCATGCTCGATGTTGACGATAGGCGAGTGGAAAAGGATCCTCTTAAAAAAGGCTCTTTGTAGTCTACTCTAAATCCAATTTTTAATTGTGCAAGTGCATACAGCTAAGGAGTAAAATTCTCTTCCGGAATCTGTGTTTCCTACTTAATAGCAGCAAAACTTCTAGGTTTTTTAAGTAAATAATGAATAGGATACTTCTAGGCAAAAGTGCTTCATCGTCGACCACATCTAAGCTTATCATCAGGTGGTGGTAGGTAGTCTGCGGTATATTACTGAATAGGTTTTTTTACATTATCAAATAACACAAATGGTACGGGAGAGTGTCAATCTTTTACTGACTAAAACCCACAGTGTTCCTTTAGTTGCCCTTTTTGCGAGGACTACGGTAAGCCCTTCGAACAATTCGCAGCCCTGGCAGTCGCCGGCCCTAACTGGTCCCGTCAATTTTACTAGAAGCGTGCGTGGAACAGAACATGCCGTGGACCTGGGCTTAGTACTTACTGAACGGCTGGACAGCGAGCAATGGGTACCACGCAAGCCCGAATAAGCCATTGAATATGCTTTCGACGCTACTCTTTCGAGAGGGTCCAAACGAACCGTTTCGACTTTTGATATAAATATAGTCATCGCTGAAATAATTTCAAATGGTCTAACAATAGCTCAAAGATACCTTCATTGGTAATGAAACAACGTGATTAAATAAAAAGAGAGTGAGAGAGAACACTCTCTCTCACTCTCTTTCTTGTTTCCTTAAGATAAAATTCTACTTTAACCCGGGTGAAGCTGCTAAGGTAGTGATGTTATAATAATTAAACTATTATAAAGAATAAAGAAATTACATTAATACTATAAAGGCGGAACTTTGTGTGTGTGTGTATGTTTGTTACGTCTTCACACTCAAACGGTTGAACGGATCCGGACAAAACATCATCTTCCTGCTTTGATATATACTCATAACTTTTTCAGTAACATGCGTTTCATCCCTCCTCTTCTCGTGACCATACTATGACAAATTGATTGGGATTGGGACAAAACATTACATTAATATACAATGTATATTATACAACATTATTTTTAGTCTATGTGAAACCTGAAAAAATATTATCAACTAGCTTTTGCCCGCGGTTTCACCCGCGCACATACAATATAGCCTATGTCACTCAGGAATAAAGCAGCTTTCTATCGGTGAAAAAAATTTTAGCATTTGGATCAGTACTTTCAGAGATTCTACATCCTACAAACAAAAAAAAAACATAAAAACAAACTTTACTTCTTTTTAATATTAGTTTAAATGTAGATGAGCGCTAGAAGGCGCCGGCGCGTGTGCGCTGCGTGGTGACCATGTATTTCTACGGACAACCAGGTTGTTACCTGGTTGTAACAACCTGCACAAGTTGCCTGTTGTTGCTACCTGTTGGTGCTTGCCACAAGTTGCCTGTTGTCACAAGCTTATAACTTTGTGATTTTTCATGAAGTTTTGTACATAGATTTTTTACATAAAAATACTAGACAGGTGTTTCAGGTTTGGCATATATTAAAAATAAGGTTGTATAAATCAGAACAATACACAGAATGCAGGCGACGCCACTGGCAAGAGCTAGTTTGTAATATATGTCATCGCTGTTGGAACTTATGTGCTTACTCAGGTCTTCAAATATGTAAATCAACATCTTAGAGCACCGTTAAGATAAATAAAACGCTCAACAACAATGTATGTGCGTCTCGAATAACTTCGAGCACAGCATTATAACAAAGTTTATGAGAAAATCTTAACATAGTATGTAAGCACCAGCGCGCCTGCAAAATAAATTGTATCTGCAGATAAATTTATTTTATAGCTGTTAATGATTGCGTGTTTAGTATGATTGTTTAGTTTAGAAATAAAGAATAGATATTTTTTTATTATTTATCTATTTATTTAATCTTCATGGAACTAAAGGTACAAAGGCGGACTTAATTGTTTACGCTTTCCAGTTAAGAGCATTCATCCGTTAAAACTACGCAGAAGCCAAAATCAATGATTTCCGACGGAAAATATAACAATAATGTGCACTACAATACAATTAATTATTTAGTATCACTGTAGAATAGAAAGACAGACAGAATGTTTGCAATATACGAAACATTTTAGCGATTTACTAAAAATCTACAGATTTGATTTTAAAATTAAAACACAAAATAAAACGGTAAAACGTCGCTTGTAGAATAATTTGACAAACAATCAGAACTAATGCACCTTTATTAACCGGATTTTAATCGATAAAAGTATTTTTACACATCTTCGTGATTTTCTATCGTGCTAAATTATAAAACTCGCGATTAGCTTCTGCTCCCCTAGCCAAGTTACGATCGTTTCGTTTCCGTCGAACGCCTCGAGTAGGCCTCGCCTCTGATTCCTTTGTTCTGACGTGATCTCAACGCTCAGTCAGGTGGTCAAAACAAAGGAATCGGAGGCGTGGCCTACTCGAGGCGTTCGACACATTATTTAATATGTAAATTTAATTTTGAATATCATTATTTCCTATTTTTAAACCATAACTTTTCTTTTAATATTTTTATTTTCAAGTTTTTGACAAAAAAAAAATACAAACAACAAACTTCAATTACTTCGAGATCTCTTCAGCTCAGCGTCTCTCAGAATTCACTACGGTCATAGATAAAGAAACCCCATTTGGATCCTTTTAATCTTAGAAGAAGTCTGACTAAGTTCACCGCTAGTTCTGCCCGTGTATTTCATCTGGATGCCGAGTAATCCTTTATTGGACTCGGGCGATAAATAGAATTGATAGACTTTAGGAGTGCTTAAGAAAACTCTGTCTAGGTTCAATCTTGGTACTTTTCTTGGTACTTTTCTGGGGTAAAGGCAAATTAATCGGAGTCTCATTCAAAATTGATATTCTAATTAATTTAAATTTCAGGTTTAAAATAAATCTATACATAAAATAAATCTGTCGAAGTTTTTAGTTGTGCGCGCATCACATAAAATGTACGAAATCGATTTATATAACTTTTATACATTAAAATTGTGTGTAGCATGATATATTATTTACGCTTTATTTCAAAAGATATACTACATTCATTAACTGTTAGGCGGTACGAAGTTCCCAGGTCAACTAGTACAGAATATTTTTATTAAATTGACTTTTAGCGATAAGACAAAAAACAATCCTTAAATTTTATAAAACAAAGACTACCACGAAGTCTGTCTGTTTGCGATAAACTCAAAAACTACCTAATGAATTTTCATGTGGTTTTCACTAGAAAGAACAACCATTTATGGCAATATTCATAATTTCTAGGCAATGTGAGAAATAAGGGAGTTGGATTTATAATTATTTACTTTTGCCTAAAACATCGTGAGGAAACCGGCATGTCCTAAAACCAAAAATTCGAAGACGTGTGACATTCACCAACCCACACTGGACCCGCGTGGTGGATTGTGGCCTATTCCCTCTCCTAGAGAGGAGGTCTGAGTCCCAACAGTGGGAACATTATAAGGCCGACTATGCTATGCTATGCTATACCTTTGCCTAAGTAGCTTATCATTATTAGAAATGCCCAAGCATTATGAAAAATGCCTCAATTTATTACTTAGTCCATAACATATACAATGCCATCGAATGTAGTTTCAAATCAAACTTGCTTCAATTAAAACTATGTCACTATAAACAGAGCTTCCCAAATAGAAAGTTTAATGCAAGCCAAACGTACAACATACAATCTTAAGTCCGTACATAGTCCACTGACAACCATAAACTTGGATCTAGTAGTCAAGCCAACATTATAGGCTTCTGTAAACATGCAAGACAAAACATGCAAGACCAAACATGCAAGACCAAACATGCAAGATATTATGCTGAGCGTTCGGCCATTTTGCGCAGACGTGGTGCATATTATATTTTTCATAAAGACGTTTATAATTAGTAAGTTAGTCCTAAGATTGCATATTTTTCGCCAAATAAAATGTTTTTCGTTCTTTCAAGATGCGACAGCATAACAACGATAGGTACCTAAAGAAAAATTACTACGGATAATATACCCTTAGAATCAAACCGAATATTATAAAGGCAAAAGTTTGTGAGAGTGTATGTTTGTTACTTCTTCACGCTTGAACTGCTGAACGGATTGGGATGAAATTTGGTACACGGGTAGACCAAGTCTTGAAATAGCACATAGGACTTATCCCGGGAGAAAGGGGGTTTCCTTTTGTCGCCTGAAAGTAGAAATTTGTCCCAAAGTAATATGTTCCCTTGCGACAATTCTCTACTTCCAAGTGACCCGCTGGAAGCAGTCAGCAATTTGTTTAAAAACCGTATTTTGTATAAAAAACCGTATTGAAAAAATATATATATTATCAATTAGCTTGCGTTTAACTATCACCTAATGGTAAATGATGATGTGTTCGACGATGGAGTACGCCTTTTTTAATGGATGGGCTCGCGTTTAACCACAATCTCACCTGATGGTAAGCGATGATGTGTTGTACGATGGAGCACGCTTGCTTAGAAGTAACCTATTCGCTCCTGACTTAAAAACCCCTAGGCTATAGCTATCAGGAAACAGACTACGGCAGGGAATTCCACTCCTTAGCTGTACGGACGATGAATGTGTTCCCAAAAACATTTCGTGCGTCTGGTTGGCTTGCCTAAAAAGAACAATTAACTCTTAACTTAAAGACCTCCAGGTTATAGTTATAAAGCAACGCAGTCGTATTATTGTCGCGTAGCGGCTGTGCAAAGGAGCCTTAATGAAATACAGTTCATGCCAAACTCGAGGTCTCCCATTGATACGCTACCTAGGAGGGTAATAACTTTCTAAGACTTAATTTAACTTGCCTTGAGTGGGGTATACTTCAGTGATTTACGGTGGCACTACACTAACTCGCAGGCAACAGAGTTTTGAAATTAATTTTACCAGTTTTGGTGGATTATTTCAGTGTTTGTATGTTAGCACTAATTTGAATGTTCAAACGTTTGTAACCGCTTTTGAAATACTGACATTTGTGTTTTGAAACTTCGTCTGTGAAATTTTAAATGATTGTGTTAATTATGCAATTTATTTGCATTTACTTTGGTAAGCCTTTGCGCAATTGAAATTAGTTTAAGTTTATAGATACATGAATAACATAGCTTTAACTGGCCTGTTGATCTAGTGGTTATAATAGTGGCTCTGACTGCTATGCCGGAGGTCGTGGGTTCGATTCCCACCCAGGACAAATGTTTGTGTGATGAGCACGACCATTTGTTCTGTGTTTGGGTGTAATTTATCTATAATATGTATGTATTTAAAAATATATAAGTATGTCTATCAGTTGTTTAGTACTCATAACACAAGCTCTGCTTAGCTTGAGACTAGACGGCGTTGTGTGATAGTTGTGGAATATTATATTATATTATTAATATCAGAGAGTTAAATCTTTTCCACGCGCGCTTCAAAGTGAAATCTGAAAAATCGTAGGGCCCATGCCCGCGAGAGCCACGGGAAATTTCTGAAAAGATTACCTGTGGTCCTAGAACGAAAAGGGCAACTTTTTTTTAATTTTTATTATTAATAGGCTCGCGTTTGACCACAATCTCACCTGATGGTAAGCGATGATATGGCCGACGATGGAGCACGCTTGCCTAGAAGTAACCTATTCACTCTTGACTTAAGACCCCTAGGTTGTAGCTATCAGGACTGGCAGATTGGACCGATGGGTTGGGTTTTGCACGTAAAACACAAAATTTGTACTCTGAATTCGGCAGACGGGGGTCGCGGTACACCACAAAGGAGATGGCGGTACGACTTAGATGTCTTCCTTGAGAATTTGCAAGGTGACTTAGAGTCGGAAACAATGGGACGAAGTCTTTGCTCAACATTGGTTCAGTAAAGGCTAGATATTATTATAATAATCCTCTGACCGATAACAACTTGAATATAATAAACAACATTATTTTTAATGAAGCCCTGCTGCATACCTGTATGAAAACTGCATATAGTTTGTTCAGAATCAGTAACTGAATCGATTCCAATAATTTTTACACCATGTTATGTTTTTACTAAAAAATATGTATTAAAAGGTCACAGGTTGGATACACTAAGTACAACCTAGGTCACGGTAGGTCACAGCGGACATAAGGCGCCAGCGCACAGCTAGGTATGGGAACAAAACTGGCCTGTTGGTCTAGTGGTTAGTGACCCTGACTGCTATGTCGGAGGTCGTGGGTTCGATTCCCACCCAGGACAAATATTTGTGTGATGAGCACGATCATTTCTGTGTTTGGATGTAATTTATCTATAATATGTACGTATTTATTATATAGGTATAAGTATGTTTATCAGTTGTCTAGTACTCATAACACAAGCTCTGCTTAGCTTGGGACTAGACGGCGTTGTGTGATAGGTGTGGAATATATTATTATTAAAACCACCCCTTAGTCGCCCAGTTGACCCGGTGACCATGTATTTGTGCGGACATACAGTTATGAAATTTTGTACATAAATTCTTTACATATAAGTTCTAGACACGTGTTTTGTGTTTCGCATAAACTAAAATTAATGTTTTATATATAAAAAAGCTATTGAAAATTTTCCCATTACAACCCCATCTAAACTCTACAGAAACTCGACAACACACTTTACATCAATGCTCTCCTCTATAATAGCCCCGCAGGGACTAAGAATGGACTCACGAGCGCGCGGCAGGTTTAATTACACAGTTAACGAGGCCGATGGTGTGTCGTTAAGGCCTTGTTAAAGGTGCTTACCATCAGAGATGTGCGAGGTGGCTAGGAGGTACGCGAGGAGAAAGTACAGCAATGGGATCACTTCATTTTTGTAGCCTGACTAACCACACCTGTGATGGAAAAGGGTATACGGTGTCATTTTTAACAGATACATAAACAAAACGAGAGCAATGCGAGCCAGGAATGTGGCGGTGAGATGCAGCGGAAATCTCCGCTACACATCTACTCCTCTCAGCTATACAACGTTTCACAGCTTCGCTACGTATCTTTGCATTACGCATGCTCGTCGTCTAGTGTTAGTAAAAATAATAAAACATTTTAACAGCACCACGACACATCCTCGCAACGCTTAGCTGTATCAGACATCTTTAATGGAAAAGCACCCTAAGTCCAGGTGGTACTTGACAGGTAGAAAATGGACTAACTTTAGTTATTTGCGCTTACGATGTGTTTTTGTTTTCTGGGTTCTATGGTTTTTGGATACTTTGTGGCGGAACCCTAAACTTTATAGGCTTAGGGTTCAGTAAATGAATGAAGATAAGTTTTGTATAGAGTGATTTGGATTCTAGTGGTTTGGAAAAAGTTTGTGTGTGGTAATGAACCAGTTGATGTAATTATTTAGGTTGGATGTCGTTTAGAATGGTTTAATAAATATTTGACGGCACGGGTGGCATATCGATTGAGTGACTGACTGCGTGTCGTGAATTCAATTTCCACATGGAACAAATATTTGTTCTAATGATATCTTATCATCATCATCATCATTTCAGCCGAAAGACGTCCACTGTTGGACATAGGCCTCCCCCAAGGGGGGGGGGGGTTGCCACAATCGCCACGCTTGGCATGCGGGTTGGCGATCGCAGTGTGGTTGTTGCAATTCACAGAGAATGCTGCTGCCCATTCTCTGGTATGTCCCTTAGTCGCCTCTTACGACACCCACGGGAAGAAATGGGATGGTGTTATTCTTTACGTCCGGACACCATACGGAACTATATCTTATCAGAGGTCTTAAAGTAATAATAATTTTATTCAGGTCAAATATTTCCGTTTTCATAATAATAAAATAAAAACAAAACAAAACCTAATCAAATACAATAAAATCAAAACTAATAAAACAACGTCAATAAATTAAAATAAAATATAATAAATTAAAGTCAACAAATCAAATGCAACCATGTAAAGGGATTTGCACGGAGGTGTTTGGACCAAGGTGTAAAGTCCCGCAAACCTCCATTAGACTAGATGAACTAGTTTTTATATAAATAATTAAACCAATCATTAGAAATGCTAGCGAGGCAGTAATGCTAGCGAAGGAGGCGACTGCAAGAGTGAGGGAACATACATTCTCACGCCTCAGCCACCACGATAGAAGACACCTCGGGCGTCGGGGAACGATCTTCCGCCACCGTAGGCACCGGCTTGTGGACGACGGGCAATGAATAGCTCGCCGTCTGCATGTCCTATAAGGACCGACCCCGAATCATGCGCGTCTCAAAAAAGTGTTAGCAAACCGTAACCGTTGACTGGCCTGTTGGTCTAGTGGTTAGTGGCCCTGACTGCTATGCCGGAGGTCGTGGGTTCGATTCCCACGCAAGACAAATGTTTGTGTGATGAGCACAATCATTTGTTCTGTGTCTGGGTGTAATTTATATATAATATGTATATATTTAGAAATATATAAGTATGTTTATCAGTTGTCTAGTACTCATAACACAAGCTCTGCTTAGCTTGGGACTAGACGGCGTTGTGTGATAGTTGTGGTACATACATACATACATATGGTAAGCGCCTATCAGGGCTAATACCTGCTAGAGCTAGTTGGGAAAAGTATGAAAGGGATAATCGTGGTCCTAGAACACAAAATACAACTTATGGAACTTAGGTTTGGTTTTAGTCAGTTAAAGTCTGACACGCTCTCTCGCTCTACAGTAGATCAAGAAAAGTCTTCAGATGATTTTCTACATATATTTTGCAAATAGGACTATATACATGAAAAATAAAAACACTTAACTAATTAAAATTACATAATATATACACAATAACTCCTATCTAAAATATGGCGTCAAAAAATTCCTCCGCATCGCTGTCGACTGGAAGTATGCCCAAAAGACTGGCGGCATTGCCACGTTGTATGGCAATGCTTAATCTCTGACCGAGGTAAAAGCCAGCCCTTTGGTCACGCGAAGTGTCAACTAGCCGTTTGGATAATTCTTTAAAAAGGGCATGAGCACTCGGACCCCACGGCCCAAGAGTCTCAACCTCAAACGGCTCAAAAATATAACTACCGACGAGGTTGTTATATTTCCGCCGCTTGAGGTTCTCGGCAGCCGCCGCGGCAGCACCAGCACAGCGCGACGAGCTAGGAAGACATTTGACACACAAGACACAACATTTTCTACATTAAATTAATTTAATAATGGTAGCAGCACAAATCAATACATCAATCAAGTTTAACCTAAAGTTTGCCAAAATAGTATTCTCGTCTTCTAATGATTGTGGTTACAACATAACCCACTTCCCAAAAAAACATAATTGTAACGTTGACGTAAGTATATCCAAGATGGCTGATTTCCGGTGTGGACCGCGGCTGATTATTTTCAGAGTGTTTTTCTAAAATGACGCGACCGTAACGTTGGCATCATCCTCTATTAGATGACATTGAGTCAACATTCGAATCTGTATTCTTTTGTGCCAAAGTGGTCTTTCAGTACCTACCTACTCATTTATTTTATGTAGGTAGGCATTAGTATGTCGTCACGTTTGCTTTTTTATTGCCTTTGAAAAAGAACAAGTTGGATAGGATGGTTGTTTGTTAATTATGAGCTGCTTCTTTGGTCTTGTGGTCGCAACCGTGACTGCTGAGCATGTGTTCCTGGTTTCGAATCTCAGGGAGGGCAAAAAGTGCTGTAACTTTGGGTAATGATTATTTCCATTAAGATTTTTTCTGTAGTAATCTTAGTATGGTCATGTGAACCAAAGGGATGAAACGCATGTTACTAAAAGAGTTATGAGTCGGATCGAGACGGGAAGAAGAACGTAAAATAGATGGATGGATTATGTGAGGAGTGATATGAAAGAAAAGGGAGTTAGTGATAGCGTGACAGGTGACAGGACAAAACGTGTTCTACCGATCCCAAGTATCATGGGACAAGGGCAGGAATATGATGGTTAGAAATGATTCTACAGCTGCTTGGAGTAAAACGAAAGGCCTAAAGTCACCCAAAAGGCAATAGAGAGGGCTATGCTCGGAGTTTACCTGCGTGATCGATTCAGGAATGAAGATATCCGCTAGCCCGAAGAAACGCCAAACTTAAGTAGCAGTAGGTAAGGTACGTCAGCCACCTGTGCCGTCTCGCATCCCTCTCCAGGTCATTAGTCCACCTTGCGGTAGGCCTACCAATGCTGCGCCTTCCGGTTCGTGGTCGCCATTCCAGAACCTTTCGGCCTCAACGGCCATCCGTTCTACGAGCAATGTCCGCCCATTGCCACTTAAGTTTAGCGATTCTTCATGCTATGTCGGTAGCCTTGGTTCTCCTGCGGATATCCTCATTTCTGATTCGATCACGCAAAAAAAAACCAAACATAACCCTTTCCATTGCCCTTTGGGTGACTTTAAGTCTTCTGATGGGGCCCATTGTAAGCGACCACGTTTCGGACCCATATGTCACTAAAACAATATAAGATCCAATGCCAAAAATATCCATTATCTCTATTATCGAGAACAGATCACGATGTTACCTCAAATATTGTGTTATTTTATCACTTAGTATCATAACCCCCACACTTCTCACGTTACTGAAGGAAAATATCAGAATTTATACGACCAATAAATGTTACTCAGTTCCAACTGATTCTACGAAATGGTTGAGGAGACGAGTATAAGCAATTTGTGTATTGATTTATTTTTTTATTCCACCGTGATAATAACTAATTTTACATTTTACAGCGATTCAGTAAACATTCTACCGCAATAAAAATTATCAAAAAAAAAAAAGAATAAAAAATCGCAGTAAAATCGTTCGCAGTACAGTTTTTCGATGTAACGAAATATCGCAGTAACAAAACGTATGTTTAACAAGGCGTCACAGTATTGAGATGTCGTTGAAAGGTTTTCGAAGAAACAAAATTCGATAATACAGCTTTCGCACTCAAGTAAGAATTCCAGTAAATTTTGTATAGGTAAAAAAAATCGGCCAAACCTTTTCAGAGAAGTTCGAAAACAAATACTATGACACGAGATTTTTATAAATTAGACTAGTCTAGACCTACAAACTTTGGACCCCCTTTCCATTCCTTTAGGGGGTGAACTTTGGAAAATCCTCTCTTAGTGCTCGTCTAAGTCATAAAAGGAAACCTTGTGCAAAATTTCACGTTCCTAGATCCAGTAGTTTTGGCTGTGCGTTGTTGATATGTCAGTCAGTTTCTCTTTTTATATACATAGATTGTAGTTAATTTTTTTTTAAAATAAGTAATTACTTGTAAAATTTTAATGAATCTGACTAATAAAAATATTAACCTATATGTCCTTTCCTGGTACCTATTGTTCGTCAAGTCGTTGAGCTCCTTAGTAGTTCTGAGTTGAGCTACACGAATACTGGACAGGTCCGCTTAGAAATGTGTGGTTCTTTCTTCAAAAGGCCATCTCAGACTCCAATCTGCATGGTTCTCATATGATTTGACCATTACATGTTTGATGTATGGACTTTAAAAGAGACTTTGCCCCGTGAGTTTGTTTCGGTGTTTTTTGAAACACGCTCTTCATCTAGTTTAAATTGACAAAAAAATTGACGTTTAAAAGTGTTTTTTATAAAACCTATTAGCAAAATAAATATCATTCATCATTCGTCATATTATATAGATTGTGTCATTTCTAAGATTTAACTCCTAATGTTGGGACATCTGGCTTACGGAGATTTGCCTAGACAGTTTTCAGTCAAACGTCTGAGCCGTTTCCTAGAAACAGATGACTAATGCGAGTTGAGACTAACATTATTGTACATTTATGTCTAGACAGTGTGATTCACTTTTTTTTTTAGCTATTATATATTGTTTTTTTTTTAGGATAGAGAGACATTGAATGACTCCCATTCAATGTAAAAAAAACTTATTTTAGTTATTTCTACAATCAGAAATAACTAAAATATGTTTTGTAAATAGCACTTGCCGTACGACACAGAACATATGGTCGATGGAGCCGAAAGGTAGGCCGATGACCTGGTGAGAGTCACAGGAATCCGATGTATGCGAGACCCACAGGACCGTTCCTTGTGGTGACATTTATTTAGGGGAGGCATATGTCCAACAGTGGACTTCTTTCGGTTGAAATGATGATGATGATGTCGTATCGTGTCCCAAATTAATCTGTCATTAATCGAAACGTTACACAAATGTCAATTTTTACGACAATAAACCACAGAGTACAATAATCGGACTACAAACTGTTGCACCTTGCGTCATAGATACGGTACATCCCATTGATTCAAACCATTAATAACGAAGAAACATCTGTCTACCGAATAAGACCAATCACACGTGCACAGAGAACCATCCATTAACTCAAGATAAAAGACGAACAAACTATTTATAATACTTTATTGCCGGTAATATTTGTATCGAGTTTTATTTATTAAAAACAAATGTATATGTATAACGGACGGCCAGAGCGAACACCAGACGCGTGCGATCTAAATATAAACTACCCGCGTGCTCAGAAAATAACAAGTCACAATATTTTGAAACCGAAGCGGGAACGCACGCTTCTAGCAACCGTGTTCCATAATCAATTCAAAAATGGAATTGTGACAGTGACAGTGTTTTTTTTTTAAGTGTGTGAGTGATGTGCTTACGGCAATGTTCTCCAACTTCAAACTGCCAATGCTCAAGCAAAAAACAAGCAAAGAAGAACCTCAATACTGCTACAGGAGCGTCAAAACGAAACCGCCGAAAACTCCAACTCTGTCTCGTGTGAGACGACATCAAAGACGTAAGTTTAGCTATAAACAGCTTATATTTGTATAATGCAAAAATAAACACGGCTTAATGAGGTGCGGGCGTGTTTGTTCGTTTCGTACCAACAAACTTCGAAATTAGATGTTTCTGTTAAAGGGATGCGTTGCGAAAACCCGAATGAGCTTTGCGATTCGACTGGTATTTGTGTAAATTGGAGCCGAGCGAATCTGTTCTCAATCCGCGGTTGTATAAGGACTGCTTCTAGTGTTGACAGTTTTGATTAGAGAGGGAAAACGCAGGTGTCTTAGTTTGCATTTCTGTGCGCGTGACTGACGTATAGACTAGAGGTGCACGTTCATTCCGAGTTTGCAACACTACCGCGCAGCTCCATTGCAGCTTTGTATTTACAGATACCTTAGAATGTTTAATGGAATTGGAATTGCTTACAATCTGGTGCTAGTCTTGTTACGGAGAATTAGTTTCATTATGTTTCTTGTTAGAGTGAATTTAATCTACTATATGTATGAAACTCTAAACTTATATTAATTTGTAATAGTAGGTAATTACTTGCTACATAATACATGAAGTCAGATTAGTAATCTAGTCCCTTGATAGCAATCGGCCTCAATCCGTATTAATTCGTAGTTAGGTAATCAATTATAGTTCAATTCGAGAGTCAATTCTCTGTGTCTTTTAGGACATCTAAGAACTTGAAGTAGTTTTCCTCTAAATAGATGTTTACAGCTACAATATACCTTTACAATACGATACGTGATTGTTCAAATCTCTCATTTGGTTTATTACTTAGAGCTATTCAGGGAGCCGTGAGATAAAAGGTAAACAAACCATATAAAATACTACTACTAAATTATAGACCACAGATACTGCAAACATTTTACATAAAAATGTGACGTTTTGTCATCGGGCGGGTTATAATCCGCCATTTTCTTCACTATCGTTCAACTTGTTGATACGAGATATTTTCGTTGAATTCTTTTTATTTGCCGAAGAAAAAGCGTGCAAAGAAAACGCCAATGCATTCAAACACGTCAAAGAAACTTGGTCGAAGGTACATTATTTTCTTTGTTTATATTTCATCTCAAGCCCAAATGAATAGGATATAGGTAACAGCATCACCTAGCACAAGCATAATCACAATCAGCCTTATAATTTTCTGCTAATTTGTGTAATTGGTGGCATGTTGATAACCGCGTTTGCTCAAATTGTGCCCAAATGCGGTACATCTTTTATTCATATGAACAATACATTCATAAACCGCGTTTGTTCAAATTGTGGCTAAATGTGGTACATATTGTACCTATTTATATGAACAATACATTCATAAATATAATCTAATCAGCCTTATAATGTTCTCATTACTCGGAATCAGCCCCCTAGCCAATTTACGATCGTTTCGTTTGCGTCGAACGCAGTAGGCCACGCCTCCGATTTCTTTGTTCTGACCACGTGACTGAGCGTTGACATGACGTCAGAACAAAGGAATCGGAGGCGTGGCCTACTCGAAGCGTTCGACGCAAACGAAACGATCGTAACTTGGCTAGGGGGGCAGGCCTCCTTTCTCGGAGAAAGAATGAGCCGTAATCCACTACGCGAGCCCAGAGCGGGTTGGTGGACTTCTATTCAAGAAGTTTTTGAAAGACTTTTCTTACATTAAACAGCATAATTGTAATGATAATTTTTCTTCGTTTTGTGAATGTTACTCCTGGTATTAGAACGTCTACCAGTCAGCATGCATTTAAGTGGAAATTACGGAATTATTTTCTACATTAATCACAAAATCGTCTCGAAAACCCCTTTTTTACTTTTTATAAATATATTTTTAAATATATATAATTATGTCATCATTTCAGCCGATAGACGTCCACTGCTGGACATAGGCCTCCTCCAAACGTCGCCACAACGAACGATCCTGTGCGTCTCGCATCCATCGGATTCCCGCAACCTTCACCAGGTCATCGGTCCACCTTGTAGGGGGCCTTCCGACACTGCGTCTTCCGGTACGCGGTCGCCACTCCAGAACCTTTCGGCCCCAACGGCCATCCGTTCTGCGAGCAATGTGCCCTGCCCATTGCCACTTTAGTTTGGCGATTCTTCGCGCTATGTCGGCAACCTTGGTTCTCCTGCGGATATCTTCATTTCTGATTCGATCACGCAAGGAAACTCCGAGCATAGCCCTTTCCATTGCCCTTTGGGTGACTTTGAGCCTTCTGATGAGGCCCATTGTGAGCGTCCACGTTTCGGAACCATATGTCATCACTGGCAACACGCACTGGTCATAGACTTTCGTCTTGAGACACTGTGGTATATTGGATGAGAAGATACCGCGCTGCTTCCCGAACGCTGCCCAGCCGAGTTGGATTCGACGGTTGACCTCTTTCTCGAAATTAGATCTACCCAACTGGACTGTCTGTCCAAGGTAGACGTAATCGTCTACAACTTCGAGTGCAGAGTCTCCGATCTTGATCGGAGTGGGTGCTACATGGTTATTTACCATGACTTTGGTTTTGTCCATGTTCATTTTAAGACCCACTCTTTCGGAAGCTCTACTGAGGTCATTGAGCATTGTGCTGAGCTCTTCCGTAGTCTCAGCCATGACTACTATGTCGTCGGCAAACCGAAGATGAGTGATGTACTCGCCATTGACATTAATGCCCAATCCACTCCAGTCCAGAACCTTGAAGACATCTTCCATTGCGGCCGTGAACAGTTTCGGAGAAATGACGTCTCCCTGCCTCACACCCCGCTGCAGGAGAATAGGTTTCGAGGTCTGGTCCTGCAGTCTGACTGACATAGTGGCGTTTTCGTACAAACACTTCAGCACCTCGATGTACCGATAGTCAATCTGGCACCGTTGGAGAGACTGCAGCACAGCCCAAGTCTCGATCGAATCAAAGGCTTTCTCGTAATCCACAAACGCTAAGCAGAGAGGCAGATTATACTCCTCGGTCTTCTGTATAACCTGCCGTAGCGTGTGTATGTGGTCTATGGTGCTAAAGCCTTTTCGGAATCCGGCTTGTTCGGGAGGCTGGAAGTCGTCGAACCTGCGCGCGAGACGGTTCGTGATGACTCTGGAAAACAGCTTGTAGACATGGCTCAGAAGTGAGATGGGCCTATAATTCTTGAGCAGGGCCTTGTCGCCCTTCTTAAAGAAGAGTACCACCACACTTCCGCTCCATGCCTGTGGTGTTTTTCCCTCGAATATGACGGAATCAAACAGCTTCTGGAGGGCCTTAAGGATCGGTTTACCACCCGCCTTCAGGAGTTCGGCTGTAATTCCGTCATCACCCGGTGCCTTGTTGTTATTAAGCTGCTTCAGAGCCATCCTAATCTCGTACAGGCTGACGTCCGGGATATCTTCGGTATAGTGTCGGGTCAACCTAGCTCTTGGGTCGTTTGCTAGATTCGTAGTGGGTTTTGTGATTGACGTGTATAACTGTCCATAAAAAGCCTCGATCTCTCCCAGCAGCTCCGATTTGGCGGATATGACTCTGCCATCTTCGGTCTTCAGTTTCGTGAGCTGCCTCTGCCCAATAGACAGATCTCTTGCAAACACCTTGGAGCCCTTATTTCGCTCAATCGCGTCTTTATTTTTTCCAGTATTAAAGTGACGGATATCGCGTTTCAAGGACTTAGAGATCCGTTTATTGAGCAGCCGATATGTGCACGCATCGTCTGAAGACTGCAGAATCATCTCACGCCTTTCCTTCATAAGCTGGAGAGTTCGATCTGTGAGCCTAAAATATAATTATGTATTATTTAGATATATAAGTATGTACGTTTATGATAACTGTATTTACTTTTGCACCCTTGTTTTTATCTTTTTGATGCACCTGCCATTTTGTCTCCCTGCTATCCTTGGTGTAACCCTTGCCTCGGATAGCGCACAAAGCTGTCGATTCCGCATCTGCCCCCCTAGCCAAGTTACAACCGTTTCGTTTCCATTCTCTTTTCGTTGATCGCCTCGAGTTGGCCACGCCTCCTATTCCTTTGTTCTGACCACGTGACTGAGCGTTGAGATGACGTCAGAATAAAGGAATCGGAGGCTTGACCGACTCGAGGTGATCGACGACAAGAGAATCGAAACGAAATGGTTGTAACTTGGCTAGGGGGGCTGAACTCTTACTGGTTCTGTCGGATTGCCTTCCCAACGAATCATGAAAGTAAAGTAAGAAACAGAAAGTGCACCTGTATCTCCTGGTAAATCAGCGTTACGACTGCCAAGTCATGATCAAAATTCGGTTTGGAATATATTTTTTTTTAATTCTTTCTTTTCTTTTGGATGAAATTCAATTTAAGTGTCGTTACGTCAAGAGTTACATTTAGACATTATAGCTCATCATCAGATGAGATAATAGTCAAACGCGAGCCTATCAATAATAAAATAAAAAAAATAAATGGACCTACCCAGTAGGTAACTATTTACGTTGATTGCAGCATCGGTGGCATTCATTAAATCCTCAAAATAGGAATTGTATGAGCACTTGAGGGACTCCAACGTATGAAATTCAATCGAAAGGATTTACGCTTCCCCTTAAGCGCCGATTGTACATACGTCTGCAAAACTTGAGTGACTTTGAAAAATGCTTAATTGTCATTTTGTACACATGGGTGTACGAAATTTATTCGGCCGATCTTCGTTTTTCCTAGAAAAATCCGGAAAATGTTTTTTTTTATTTTTTTGGTGATTTTACGTAAAAACGTGCAAAATTACGTAATAATAATACCTCTTTATGCGCGAGGGAATAATGAAATACATATTTAGATGTAGACTATAATATTTATCTAAATACTATCAGAAGCGCGGGCTTGCGGATGGTCAGCATTGGGTAGCTCGCCGTCCGACCGTCCGGTAACCGTCCGGACCGAGCCCAAGTCGTCAATGGCGCGTACTGTTTCACGCGCGCCTCAAGAAGACGTCAGCAACTGTAGGGGCCCATCAGGGTCGAAGCCTGCTGGGGCCAAGGGTCTGATTCTGAAAGGAAGACTCGGCCCTGGTACGAAAGGCAACGAAGGAACAGGAGTGGGTTTTTAGTCAGTAAAAGTCTGACTCTATCTCCCGCTCCGCCCAAGAGCGGGGGATGTCATAAGATGATTTTCCCACCGAAAAAAAAATACTATCAGAAATATATACTTTAACTCCCCCTAATTCTCCTTAAACTGTCAGTCTAATAACTTTTCTACTCAAATACTCAAATTCACTTCTAATGATGATATCACTACAAAATCTCTTTCTAATGGGGACGGTGGGAGTTGCGGCTTGCCCCAATAACGGTTTGTTTACTAATACACTGCTATTTATAACTTGTTGCCGTACTTGTGGGAGGTGAAATTGATTACGTTTGCGTTTCTAAGGAGGGATCAGATTATTTGAAGCTAAGGTGACTAGCATATTTGCCAAGTGAACTTCGATATTAATTAGGGGTGATTTGGGTTACAGAGGGGCGGCCTAGTGGTAACGGCCCTAACAAATAATAATAATAATTTATTAATAAGACAACGTTTGGTCCACAATATATGTTAGTATTCCTTATATCTACGTTAGTTCATCATCAAATGTAAATAATATATCCGAAAACAATAAAATAAAATAGACTAATAAAATCTTAAATAAAATAAAATGTCAAAATTACAATATCAGTGAAACTAACCGATTTGTAGTGAGTTCACATGACGTAGGTGGGCCAAACCGTTCATCATCATCATCATTTCATTCGAAAGATGTCCACTGTTGGATATAGGCCTCCCCCAAGTGTCGCCATAACAATCAATCCTGTGTCTCGCATCCATCGAAGTGCATTACTTCGTTATTTCACCATCACTATCTCTCAACGGTGAAGGAAAACATCATGAAGAAACCGGCAAGTCCTAGAATCAAAAATTAGAAGACATGTAACATCCACTAACCTGTACTGCCCCCCTAGCCAAGTTACAACCGTTTCGTTTCGATTCTCTTTTTGTCGATCGCCTCGAGTAGGCCACGCTTCCGATTCCTTTATTCTGACGTAATCTCAACGCTCAGTCACGTGGTCAGAACAAAGGAAAAGGAGGCGTGGCCGACTCGAAGCGATCAACGAAAAGAGAATCGAATCGAAACGGTTGTAACTTGGCTAGGGGGACTGGACATGTGTGGTAGATTACGGCACATTCTTTTTCTAAGAGTGATGGCCTGAGTTCCAGCAGTGGGAACAACCTTAACTGATTGTACTTATGTATGAATTGGGTTATCATGGGTGGAAAGTCATGAGAAGCTAAGAGCTCAATTACTGTCTTATTGAGCCCGTCCAGTCTTTTCCCAACCATGTTGGTTTCGAGTCTAACCAGATGCAGCTGAATGTCAACATTGTGTATGGAGTGCGCCTATCTGCCCTTAACCAAGACTGGTGTCAGATTTTTCAGGCTTCTGAATATTTGTAACGATTGTCAGAGATGTTCAACAGCCAGAACAACGGCTTAAGGTACCTATTTTTTGAGGTATGGAGGGTATTTGGTATGCAATGGATGGTCCACCTATCCATGTACCGACCTCAGCCTCAAATTCCGACCTATGCGGTAATGTCCCCAATAACTGGGGTACAGATTTCTGTATGAGAGGTGTACCCCCTTACTCCGCACCCCTAATTTGCTGACATAATAGTATTATCACATTCTCTTGACAAGAAATTGTAGAAAATATCTCGTCATTTGACAAACACTACTTCCCACAACATCTTACTAGCGCCACAAAGCCTGGCCGTTAAACACAGGCTCCTAGCCACTTGATAATCACTAATGTCCTAGGCATTCCTCTGGTGACCTCATTCGACGGCCGCTCTAATGCTGGCCTTATTATGCTTCTCAAATACTTGGCGCACTCTGCTTATACAAGGATATTTTGAGAGAGGAATTTCTTGGCCATCTTCGTTTATAAGTGGCCGGATTGTTTGAAGTTCAAATACCTGAAATAGTCCAATTTGATCGTGAAATAATGTGCAACAAACAGAAAGATACTTAGTTGTGAAATTGAGAACGTAATTCTTAATTAATCCAACTTAAATTAAGTTTAGTTATTTGGAAAGTTGGTACTCTTTGGAGGGCTCCAGCTTAGGAGGGTTCTTGCAAATTAAATTATTTTGTACTAATAAGATTAAGATTAGTTTACTTACTTTGTTGCTTTTAAGCAATAAATAAAATGGCTTGTTTATTTGTTTTTATTTCATTTTCAACCGACTTTGCAAAAAAGGAGAAGGTTCTCACTTAAGTCGTCTTGTCCAATGTTAACCAATATTGATGATTCTTTTTTATTTGGGTGGATTTTGCTCGCATTTAATTTTAGTAAATATTTGAAGTGTTTTGTTTGTGATACATTTAAATGAATTATAGCAAATATTCCGTGATTGTTGCGATCACACGTCAGTTTATTGTTAATACTATTTCATAATATTTAATGATATGATATGAAATAGTAAGTGGCAGTACCGCAGATAGGTTTAAATCCCATATCATTGGGGTTAACAATCCGCGATTAACTTTTTTGTTAATAAAACGATGTTGATGTTTTTTTTTTTGCCAATTCCAAAGTAATGTGTAAATTGAGTAATTATACGTATTTTGACAATCCTTTAGGTAAATAACCAGAGAATATGCTCACCATATGATTTTAGATATATTGAAAAGAAGAAGAAAAACAAAAGACAACCAAGCTTTTTTTAACTCTGTTGTATTTTTTTTATTCACTTGTTTATAAAAGTCTCCACCAGCCAAATGAACATGAAATGCTCTCATAAGTACCACTTCATTACATTTTAATCACAAATTAATTAAAACGATCAAAAAAAGTTTTTGTTTACAATTTTTAAGAACAGTTAAATGAAATCAATTATACATGGCATTCCTTTTATTATTAGGATACAAAAATCAAAGAAATTAAAAAGAAACTTCAACTTGACACAAAAGCAAACGTAGAAATTGTATTCGAGTTACAATTCTCACTGAGAGTACAAACTCGCCATTCGATATCGCTGAAGTTCACTTAAGTACTAGGAGTACCCAAACCAAATCTCAAATCGAAATTGTTTGAAAAATCTGGGCAAGTGCGAGTCGGACTCGCGCACTGAGGGTTCCGTACACACTTGGCTATAAAACAGTTCAATTCCTGAATTAAGTTACGAAAATTTTTCCGAATCGCAAAAAAAGTTTTTTTTTTTTGTGACGTACAAATTTAGTTTTCAGATTTTTTACTGTACTGGTGCTATGAGACCTTGCTTTATGCCAAATTTCAGTATTCTAAGTCAACAAGAAGCGCCCTAGGAATTTTGATTCCCTTAAGAGTTTCTAAATATAAGTTTTTTGTGACATTAAGCGGCCGTATCTTTTTTTTTCGTTAACTCAGAAGTCTGTTTTTTTTTCACAACTTCAAGAGACCGCAGACCTGAGCATATAGTTTTAATTTCAAGGTCTTGACAGGCACAGACGGAAAACAAAGTGATCCTATAAGGGTTTAGTTTTTTTCCTATTGAGGTACGGAAAACCCTAAAAACTGGAGCCCTGGAATGCAAAGGGCAACTGAAGGAACACCTGTGAGGAACACGGATGGGTTTTAGTCAGTAAAAGACTGTCACTCAGTCTCGCTCTTACCGAAGCCAGAGAAATGATTTGATAATATAATTTCCCAACTCGAAAAAAAAATGGGTCTAGAACATCAATGCTTTTTATATTAAGGTTGTGGAGCCATTTTTATTTCAATCAAACGCTTACGCCTTTTTATTTTTTAATATTATAAAATGCAGTAAAATAAACACGTTTTGCTATATTATTATTACTCATTGAGCTACAAAATAAACACCTTTTTGCTATATTATTATTACTCATTGAGCTACAAAATAAACACTTTTTTGCTATGTTATTATTACTCAATTGAGCTACAAAATAAACACTTTTTTGCTATATTATTGTGACTCATTGAGCTACAAAATAAACACTTTTTTGCTATATTATTGTGACTCATTGAGCTACAAAATAAACACTGTTTTGCTATATTATTTTTACTCACTGAGCCGCAAAAGTTTTCTCAACTGCCTACTAAAAAGTCTGTTAAAATAACCACAAATATTCATTCTAAACTGAGCTTGTCCTAGCTCATAAATCATCATTATGACGTCACGGGCGATAGAAAAATGGCGACCAGACTTGAAAGTGGTTCTAAATAAACCGGTATATTTAAAGGAATCCGTCTGTCTGTATCACAAAATACGATATTGATCTTAGTTTTCATTTCAACTAATTGGTTAGTTTGTATATTTGTTTGTATATGATAAACACGCAGTACGGTTGTGGAACTCACTACTGCCTGAAATTAAGGGCTGTTTTTCTATTTCATCAGTAACGTAACTATTTTGTGCATAGTTATTTTCCTATTACTCTTAAACACGGTGTCTACATCTCTATTTTTACCGACTCTCCTATCGCAGGTATGCTGAAAGAGATTTCTATGGAAATAAGCATCACCATGTTGCACCTACTTTTCTGTTACCTTCTCCTAGTCTTTTATTTTATATGTGTACATGAATAGTTAAATAAACAAGTTGATTTGCAAGATCTGGAACCATGAAAGAAATAAGAAGATGTATTTGCCCAGTAGTGAGACATTTCAGAATAATAATATTAAGGTTTTTGCTGGATAGTTGGATCAATTGCTTGATCCAGAATGAAGTTCAGGTCACGACGTATATTGTTAGGAGATTCCTTTCTCAGGAGTCTTACTCTCCAACCAAATAGGTTTCTCCATACAAATTTTGGACACCCATTTCATCCCCATACATGATGATTCGTAAAATCCATTTTTAGCGGATTTTTACACCCTATAAGGAACCTACCTGCCAAATTTTTAGCTTGTAGGTGTTATAGTTTCTGAGATTTCGTGATTAATCAGTGAGTGGTATTTCGCTTTTATACATATAGATTTATAGATAGTTTGTTCAGTGTTCCATGGGATGTCTCATTACATAATTAAACTGTATACACGCAATGCAGATGCATCGCCAGTGTGCCATTCAAGGCTTATCGTGTACCTACTCTTGTTTACAGCAGTAAGCGTTGCCAATGAATTTAGTGAACCGACCAGTTATAAATTGTATAGGTAGGTACGTCGTGCTGAAGTTATTTCATTCAACAGACAGATTGCGTAATATATGTGGATGGAAATGAAACATTAATTTTCTACTACTACTAATAACATAAACTAGCTCCTTGCAGCGGCTTCGCCTGCGTCAGCATCATCATTTCAACTGAAAGACGTCTACTGTTGGACATAAGCCTCCCCGAGTGTCGCCCTAATGAACGGTCCTGTGCGTCTCGCATCCATCGGATTCCCGCGAATCTCACCAAGTCATCGGTCCACCTTATGGGGGGCCTTCCAACGCTGCGTCTTCCGGTACTCTGTCGCCATTTCAGAATCTTTTGGCCCTAATGGCCACCTGTTCTGCGAGCAATATGCCGTGCCCACTGCCACTTAAGTTTGGCGATTCTTCGGGCTATGTCGGTAAATTTGGTGTTTTTTTTTTAATTCATATAAACCAGTGCTTGACTGCGATCCCACCTGATGGTAAGCAGAGATGCAATCATTGAAGGTGAGGCGCACTAGTTTATTAAGAGCCTATTCACTCTAGCCTTTTTCCCGCGTTAATATAGACAGTTATGCCAAGAGCTACTCTTGGGATAAAAATATGCACCCTTGATATACACCCCTATTGTTTAATTAGTACAAAAAAATGAGGCTCTATCCGTACCCGTTACTGATCATTTTTGTAGACAAAAGTAAAAAAAAAAAACAAAATCCCAAAATTGTCCACGAAAATTTGTCATAATTAGTAAATTCATAATAGAATCAATCATTCATAACAATTACCACTAAAAAATACGCGCAGTGTTTTTCCATTTTGATCGTCATTTATTCATTCACAATCAATAGCCTGTACAATATTTTCATAAATTGAGTGACATTTTGGGTTATGAACAAACGCTAATAACTTTGCTGTTTAATCCCTTCAAGTATTTGTACTAATTTAAAATTAGTGGTGTGTTTGTGTGCTACATTTTATCTAAATTCATTCAGTCATTAGAACGTTAAACAGTAAAAAAAAATTGAACTCAAAGCAAAACAAACAAATCATTTACAGGCACTTTTGAATTTTCAAGAAATCAGTCAGTCAAGATAATGAAGATAATTGCACATTCGTTATCATAAATCTCTATGTAGAAGAACGTTCAAGAAACTCTATAAACACTTTTTTAAATCATGTATTACTAAGAATTGAAAAACGCCTGGTTACATATTTCTTATCGCTTCTAAAATGTATTTTTTTTTTTAAGTAATTCAAAAATAGAACGTGAAAAAAAAAACAAGAACTACATTTTATAAGCAAACTCAAACGCCAAAGCAGTATAAACCTCTATACTGCCGTGTCTATTACCGTCAGTCCGTCAGAAGACGTCGAAGCCCGCCCCATCGAGAGGGCCAGTTATTTCAAGGAGATTACGTAACTCGGCCCTAATTATGGTTTCATTGGCCCCGGGCCATGCCGAAAGACTGAAGATGAGTGTTATGACCGACTCTTTTTCTTGGCAAATGGTGTTGGGAAAAATTCGCCGGGCATTTCGTGGAGGAAGTCGGTATGGAATGGTTTTCAGAATTTTTAATTTAGTATAATTTTGTGGTTGAGTTTTTTAAAAGATCGTCTTTGGAATTCTTTTCCACGAACATTAAGAGCTAGCCCTTCGTTATATAGGTATTTTATATACAATATTATGCATATTTATTAACAAGCTGTACACATGTATATTTTTTTAAATTTAAGTAAGGAATTATACGACCAATTATACATATTTATTATGCGTACAGCTAAGAAGTGGTTTCTCTGGTCTTTAAGTTAAGAGTGAATACATTACTTTTAGGCAAGCGTGCTCCATTTTCGACCTCATCATCGCTTAGCATCAGGTAAAATAGTGGTCAAGCGTGAGCCTATCAATAAAAAAAAATAGAAAAAAGAATACATTTTTGTTGTGCTCTTATATTTAGAATGTCTTAATTCAGAGGTAAACAATTCCACAGTATTGGAGCCAATCTAATATAATTCTTCTGTACAAAAAGGGAGATCACTACGACATCGGAAATTACCGTCCCATAAGCTTGATGTCGAACCTGTACAAAATATTTGCAAAGATCTTACTCAAACGAATTGAAAGAAAACTCGACGAACAACAGCCAATAGAGCAGGCAGGTTTTAGAAAAGACTACTCAGTACTTGATCACATTCATACGGTTCGGCAAATAATCGAAAAATACACGGAATATCAGCTTACATACTATCTAGCATTTGTCGATTATAGCAAAGCATTTGACTCACTAATACATACAAACATCTGGGAGGCTTTAAGACAGCAAGGAATTGAGCAAAAATATTTAAGACTGATTAGAAACATATACAAAAACAGCTCGGCGTGCATACAGCTAGAAAAGAAAGGAGACTCATTTAAAATACAAAAAGGAGTAAGACAAGGAGATCCACTTTCCCCAAAACTCTTTTCAGCGGTTTTGGAAATGATCTTCCGAAACTTCGAGTGGAAAAATCTAGGTTTAAATATCGACGGTCGCACACTAACACACTTAAGATTTGCCGATGATATTGTGTTGTTTGCAAGAACCCCAGGAGAGCTAAATAGAATGCTGAACGATCTGGCATATGAGAGTGAGAAAGTAGGGCTAAAATTTAAAAAACCCAGACAAAATAAAAGTAATGACCAATTCATTTAGATGCAGCATAAATGTAGGAGAGACAGAAATTAGTTACGTCGAGGAATATATATACCTGGGACAGCTGATATCACCTAAAGAAAATATAAACAAAGAAATCGAAAGAAGGATAGCAAATAGCTGGAAAAGGAATTGGGGCCTAAGGGAAATAATGAAAGACAAAAACCTACATATAGCAACGAAAAGCAAATTATTCAATGTCTGCATTTTACCAATTTTAATGTATGGAAGCCAAACATGGGCCATAACAAAAAACACGACCCATAAAATTTCTACCTGCCAACGAGCAATGGAGAGAAGCATGTTAGGAGTAAAGAAAAGGGATAAAATAAGAAACACTAACATTAGGAAAAAGACCAAGGTACAGGATGTAACCCTAAAAATAAAAAGATTAAAATGGAAGTGGTCTGGACACATGATTAGGGGAAAGGACAAGTGGACCAAAATAGTTACAGAATGGTATCCAAGAGAAGGTAAGAGGAAAAGAGGGAGACAGCAAAAGAGATAGGACGATGATATCAGGCAAGTAGCAGGCATAACATGGAGTAGAGTGGCCAGAGAGAGATCAGAATAGAATAGGTTGGAGGAGGCCTTTGCCAACTGGCAAACGGATTTACAAAAAATAAAGAAGAACCAAATACGTGAATAAGTTAATTAAGTAAAAATGTTGTTTTAGTATAAGGAAAGTAATTGTTTATCTTATGTCCGAATAAAAGACTTTATTATTAAATTCAGAGGTAACTCAGCTAAATTCTTCCATCATGTTCACAACCATGTTACTATGATCTTCTTCCTGCCCTTATCCCATTTTAATTGGGGTCGGCGCAACACGTTTTTTTCTTCCATTCTGTCCTGTCTGTCTATGTTACGGGTGTCACACTATCACTGACTCACTTTTCTTTCATATCACTATTACACAATCCATCCATCTTTTCTTTGGCCTTCCTCTCCCTCTCCATCCATCTACATGTGTACTCATAACTTTTTTAGTAACATTAGTTTCATCCCTCCTCTTCACATGGTCATACCAAGGTAAACGATTGCCTTTCAACTTTTCAGTTACTGGCGCCACTTTCAAACTTCCTCCATGTTATTAAGACAACCCGAAATAATAACACACACACCACTACACACTACCACTACACACTAACACGCTCACAAGCACAACCTATACGCATAGAAACACTTATTCAACTCTTTTGTTCTTCCTTCATGTTTTAAATGTAAATGATGTTTCCCATCGACTTGTAGGTATATTCTCGTATTCTTTAGGGTGAGGGACTGGAGATCCGTAACACAGGGTCTCCCTAGTACGAACTCCAGTCTCTCGCAAAGGAGCTTCTTACTCACTTGTATATGCATAATAGATTACTTAGTTAAGGAAACCTTTGTGAAGAGAGAACAATAAAAAAATATTATTATTATTAATAACTTTTTTTCCCACCTTAGGAATTACTCCTGTGTCGCGGGCCCGTTCACAGACATATAATTTCATATACACAAGACACCCAGGCTTAAAACAACTGTATCTGTTAGGCCATGCAAATATTTATTCAGTACGTGAATCGCTCTTGTGACACGCAGCACAGCAGCCAATCATTCAACCAATACGCTAACCGCGCCATCAAACATGAAACAATTACAAATCATTTTATGTAGATATGTTCGTCAAGTCGTTGAGCTCCTTAGTACTCCTGATTTGAGCTACACGAATACTGACAAATGCTTGTACTGACTGACAGGGAGCAGTGGTGGCCGAGTAGTAACGGCCCTGACTTATAAGTTGTAGGTCATGGGTTCAAACCCAGCCAGGCGCATTACTTTTTGTAATTTATTTCATCACCACTGCTCTCAAAACGGTAAAGGAAAAACATCGTTAGGAACCGGCATGTCCTAGAACTAAAAATTCTAAGACATGTGACATGTGCCATCTACCAACCCGCACTGGGCCCGCGTGGTGGATTACGGCCCATTCCCTCTCCTAAAGAGGAGGCCTGAGTCCCAGCAGTAGGAACATTATAAGGCCAATTATGCTATGTATGCTATGCTTATGCTAGTACTGACTGGACAGGTCCACTCAGATTTGTGTGGATTTTTCCTCAAAAGAGACATTAATCTGCATGATTCTCTTATGATTTGACCAGTTTGTTGTATAGGACTTTAAATACAAGAGACTTTGAATGCTGAGTTTGTTTCGGTGTCTCTTCTCAGGGTAGTCAGCTAGGAAACACTGACCTCACCTATGTAGTTTAAATTGACGAAAAGATTTACGTGTAAAAGTGTTTTTTTTTTTTAAACCTATTTGCAAAAAACAATATCATTTATGTATCTACCTATGTTTAACTCGGTTTTCACGAATATTAATTATTTTCTGCAAATTTTCCAAAGAAATAAGCTACAAACTGTTAATTTACGATATTGTTTTTCGAATTAACCCTTCCAGTTACTGTATTTTTTCTCATTTCTCGTCTCTTATGGAAAATTTTCCGTCCATTTATTATTCTAGAAAAGGTTTAATTTTTAATACTTGCAGTCTCCTTATTCTTTGTAATTTCTATTTTCTTTATGCTTCATATTTTCCTCTCTTTCATAAAGAAATACATTTTTTTACCTGTTTTTCATACAACTGCTCTTACGTGATTATGACGTTATTACACATTTTTCATTACATATTTTGGAAATACAGTATCTTGTGGATATTATCTAGACTTTTATTGAAATCAATTTTTAAATTTGTGTAAAACTAATCCAGTAAAGACCTCTGAAAATCTGCTAATTTGCATGAACTTTGACACTTCATAACTTCCTCAAAATTAAAAAAAAATCAAAAATGTATCACAATATGTAGAAGAAATTTAATCAAGATTGTGAAACGTCAAATTTGTTTTTCAAAAACTTTTAAGGTTTTAAAAAAAACCACGTATTTCCTGGAACCAGTTTTGTAAAATATTCGAGTAAATCACGAAATTACCGAATGCCAACAGAGTGACAGGCGTTATTTTTCTTTTTTGCATTGGCTCTTCATCAAACATCGCGTTAAATTGCTTCAAATGAAGCAACAAGCTTTTAAACCATGCTCGATGTTTACGATAGGCGAGTGGAAAAGGACCCTCTTAACAAAGACAATCAGCTGTATTTTTGCATTTTTATATTCATTAGAAATTTATTTTGAAAGAAGTACGAAAAACATAAATATGTTGCTGTTAAATAGGTATGTTGTTGTTGGTCTGCTGGAAGAAATTTCTTCGGAAATAAGCTGTACATTTGTACTAATGTCTATTATGTATTGTTTTTTTCTGTTGCGTATTAAGGCCAGGTTTTACTATTTTTTTAACTTTTTTGAACCTCTGGAAATCCAGAAATATAAAAGAGAACACCTTGAAAAATTATTTTATTGTAATTGACCATATAGCCAACCGCTTGCTAAAAATCAAAACATGATATTTAAATTAGTTGGCTTGATTTAAAAAAATCACGCATCTGACCCTCACTTACGATTTTAAACATGTATTATGCCTATGAGATTACGTCACTGAAATATTTGAAAGTTACGTAAAATAATAAAGCTTGTTTTTTGTAAGGGTCTGGTAAAAACAAAAATCTTGAATAGTTACTATGTTTTTTTTTTATAACAATAAAATCGCTGTTACGTGGCGCGAAGTCGACACGAAATCCGGGCCAGTGCCTACAAAATAGTCTGTGACTACAACCGGCTCTTAAATTAATTATATTTTACTTTGACATAAAATGGATTTTACACATTAATTTTAAATGATGTTTTAATATTATTAGAAAATAAAAAACTTATTAAATTTTGTTGTTTTATTATATTGCAAAATCTACGACGGTTATGAAACTTGTTTACTTTTTAAAACCTACAAATTCTGTTAAAAAAAAAAACATCTTCATAATTACCTAATAAAACGTATCAACGGTTATCCCTAAAAAGTGCACGTTAAACCCTCCAACAGCCGCGTCAACCCGTAAAAGACCACGAGGTCTAAAATACCAGACTCAAGTCCTATGACCCGACACGTTAGTATCGGTATTCGGAGACGTGCCTTGAAACCCAATGAGTATGTGTCTGTATAAAGCGTAGAGTATATGTGGAGAAAATGTTGATATAGGTTGGGAAATGAAAAAAGAATGACTAGAAAAAAAATGTATGATAGTTTGACAAGCATTTTATCAAAGGTTAGTGTTTCCTATTTTAGGTTTACTTTAGTTGTTAAGGTTACAAATATGTGATGTTATGAATGAGAATCAACAGCATATAATTAGCATTAGTGGTGAGTTGACCTAAATATTAGTAGCATTCTACTGGTGAAAGAATTTTTTAAATTGGTCCAATAGTTTTTGAGTTTATTCGTTACAAACAAAAACAAAAGTATAAATCTTTTCTCTTTATTATATTGATATAGGTAACACCAAGACGCTTTTCGCGTCTGTCTATTCATCCGCTGTCTTCTCCTAAACCACGTAACATATTTCGATGCGGTTTTCACTAATAAAAAGAATAATAAACTAGGATAGTTTGTGTGTATAATTTACACTAGTGCGAAACCGGGAGGGGTACTAGTTAGTATACTATAAATATGAAAGTCTGAATGTTTAAATGTGTGGATATTTAGTAATCAATTACGCCTCAATAGATGAATAAAATTTGATGATAGCCGTTACATGAGTAAACCTGGATTTGGAAATAGGATAAATTTTATCTCGCTATTTCATCCCGTGAGCAGAGGTTAGCTGGTGTATGTGAAATTGTCATATTATTATTTTATAATTTTAGTAAAAGGTCAACATAGTTGATACAATAGGTACAGTCAAAAGGGGTGAATAGAAACACAGGGGTGAATAGAAATAAAAATTTAAAGAGGTTTTTTCCTGCTTTGTAATACAAAAATAATGGAAGCTTTGCTAGAAACCAATATTAGGAGAAAGTAGTGAAAGACCTAATCAAAGTTTTATTTCTTTTCACCCTTGCGTTCCTATTCACCCCGTTTGACGGTACACACCCGCTGAAAAACCACCGCGCATAATGTTCCACATGCGCCTCAAAGAGATGTCAGCAAGCAGGGTCGAAGTCAACTGGGGCCATGGCTTTGCTTCGTATAGGGAAATCCGTGGTCTTGGAACGCAAGGCACAGAAGTAGGTGTGGGTTTTAGTCAGTTAAAGTCTGACATGTCCTCCCGCTACGCCCTAGAAACATTAGAATAGAATAGAACTTTATTGTACACCAAAATAGTAACAAAACTTTGAAAGTAACTTAATCTATGGGTACAATGGCGGTCTTATCACTAACAGCGATATCTACCAGACAACCTTAGGATGGACTGTCAGAACTTAACATAAAAAGGGGGTAGTCTGCGTTATGGCATAACATAGCATAGTCGGCCTTATAATGTTCCCACTGCTGGGACTCAGGCCTCCTCTCTAGGAGAGGGAATGGGCCGTAATCCACCACGCGGGCCCAGTGCGGGTTGGTGGATGTCACATGTCTTCGAATTTTTTGGTTCTAGGACATGCCGGTTTCCTCACGATGTTTTCCTTCACCGTTTTGAGAGCGTCTGCGGTATACTGCAAAATAAATTTTGCGTTAAAAATATATATAAAATATATTATATAAAATAAATATATATTTTTGGGGGCTGAGTCACCCGCGTCCGTAGGAGAATACCCATTGTAAGTCCCTACACGTGGTCCCTGGGTGGTGCTAATCAGGTGACATTTACTGGTGGTAGGTTTCGACCGCTGGCTTGCGACCACCCACTGGGCAAAGACGTACCGCCAAACGGCCTAGCCGTGTTCCGGTACGATGCTCAGTGTAGCCAAATTAGAGGAGTTGGGTCGAAGTGGTGGTTCCATTGCAGGCAGACCGACCAGGCCCACACTGGTGTGGAGGTATCGGGAGACTAGTCGCGGAGGGTAGCGGGATCCGAGGCACGGTGCGCCGCTGGCCGACCGCAGGTAGTTGGGGGCCCAAGTAATGTACCAGCCACACATGAAAGGCTGCCCCGCCAACTGTCGAAAAATCCCGGGATGCGCCATCGTGCTGGTTGGCGACCAGAGGAGAGGGCCCGATGGACACTCCCGGGGGGGCTCGGGCGTCCCCGCAGTCTCCGGACTAGTACCCCAATGATGCCGTCCTATCAGTGCTTGCCTGAAGGATAGCAGCGTGAAACCCCATCTCACTTCCTTCTCCTCTCCTTCATTCACTCTTATCACACATAATGACAAAGATTAAAAAGAGAACAGTTAAACAGCGGCAGCACTCCCTCTCTCTTAAAGTGCACCTCAGTAATATCCGAGGACTGCACTCAAATCTCGTCGCAGTCCACCACCATCTGGAGACTGAGAAACCTGCTCTTTTTTTTCTTTCGGAGACGCAGATCAGTAGTCCGTCAGACGTGTCGTACTTATCTTACCCAGGGTTTACCCTGGAGCACCATTTTAAACCACGCGCGGGTGTATGTATGTATGCCCGGGACGACATCTGCTATCGGCGTCTCCGCAATCTTGAGGACTCCAGGTACTCCACGCTTTGGGCTTTGGTGGACACTGGCATAGATCAAATTGTCTATGCTTGTGTCTACCGTTCGCACAGTGGTGATCAGGAGACAACCAGGCTCGCACAGCACCTTAGTGAGGCGGCGGATGTGGCTCAGCAGCGGTACCCTTCTGCCCAATTGGTGATACTGGGGGATTTCAATGCCCACCATCAGGAGTGGCTCTTCCCATACCAGTGCACAGACCATGCTGGGCGAGAGACGCTTAAGCTAGCGCTAGCGTTAAATCTCACCCAGCTGGTCCAGGGGGCTACAAGGGTGCCGGATGTTGAGTCACACATGGCCAATTGCTTGGACCTTCTATTGACTACAGATCCGGACCGGTACTCAGTGTCGATATCTTCACCAATAGGTAGTTCCGACCATTGTCTGGTGAAATCTGTATCCGTCTATTCCCCGCCCGATCCCAGCCCAAGAGGCACCCGGCGGGTTTGGCGATACAAGTCAGCAGATTGGGATGGTATGCGTTCTTTCTTCGCATGCTATCCTTGGCAGCCTACTTGCTTCTCTTCCGCTGATCCGTCGTTGTGCGCGGACGCAGTGTCGGATGTGTTGCGTCGGGGGATGGAATATTACATTCCATTCTCTGATGTAACAATGTCTGACAAGGTTCGACCTTGGTTTGGCGCCGAATGTAATCGCGCTGAAGCGCTTAAACATACGGCATACCAAGAATGGGTCGACGCTCGTAGGCGCAAGGCAAGTGACGTGACTCAAAAAAAGAGAGCCTATAATAGGGCTGCCAAATCCTGCAAGAAGGTGATGCGGAGGTCTCGGTTTGACCACATTAGCCGAATTGGGAACAAACTTGCTTCATACCCAGCAGGTAGTAAAGCGTTTTGGTCCCTGGCTAAATCTGTTGAATCGAACTTCTGCCGTCCCTCACTACCACCACTGCTGAAACCCGATGGGTCGCTGGCCCACACCGCTGAGGAGAAAGCAAATCTATTTGCCTCTCTTTTTGCGGAATCTTCACGTCTTGATTCCGGTAACGCGCGGCCCCCTGCCTTTCCTGAGCGATGCGAGACGACTATGGCAGACATACGCATCCATCAGAAGGACGTCCGTAGGGTGCTACGTAACCTTGACGTGAACAAAGCCAGTGGTCCCGACGGGATACCAGCAATTGTTTTAAAAACTTGTGCGCCTGAACTGTCTCCGATCCTGACACGCTTATTTCGTCTTTCGTTTGAGGCTGGAAAAGTACCGATGGCTTGGAAGCAAGCTAACGTGCAACCCGTGCCCAAGAAGGGTAGTCGGGCTGACCCTGCTAATTACAGACCTATCTCGGTAACGTCCATTCTCTGCAAGAGTATGGAACGAGTGATCAATAATAAGCTCCTGGCATACCTAGAAGCTAATGACATCCTCAGTGATCGTCAATACGGCTTTCGCCGAAATCGGTCAACTGGGGATCTTCTAGCGTATGCCATTCACATCTGGAGCGAGGCCATCGAGAAGCATGGGGAAGCACTTGCAGTCTCCCTTGATATCTCGAAGGCCTTTGACAGGGTCTGGCATGATAGCCTTATTGCTAAGCTTCCTTCCTTCGGTCTGCCCACTGGTCTGTGTGACTGGATCGCAGACTTCTTGAGGGGGCGATCCATCCGAGTGGTTATTGATGGCTGCTCGTCCGGTCAAATGGAAATTAATGCCGGGGTCCCTCAGGGGTCGGTACTCTCGGCAACACTGTTCTTGCTGCACATAAACGACCTTCTTAAACCCGGTACCTTTGGGTATGCAGACGATAGCACTGTTGCTGAGAGATACGTGTCTGATGCACGTGCTAGTGGGTCACAGATCCAGTCTTTCCGAGAGGCTATGGTTGAACGCTTGAACTTTTCCTTGAAGGCAGTATCCGACTGGGGCGATGCCAATCTGGTCAAGTTCAATGCTGCTAAAACCCAGGCGTGTCTTTTTTCCGCCAAACGGAGCCAATTCCACCCGGCTCCATCATTCCGGGGTGTAACCGTGCCGATAACCAGTGAACTTGAGCTTCTTGGGGTAACGTTGTCATCTACCCTCAATTTCGGCTCTTTCATCGAGGCTAAAGCTCAACAGGCTGCCAAAAAATTGGGGATCTTGGCCAAGGTGAGACAGTACTTTACGCCGGAACAGCTGCTCAAACTTTATCAAGCGCAAGTTCGATCGTGTATGGAATACTGCTCTCATCTTTGGGATGGGTCTGCCAAATACCAGCTTGATGCTCTGGAGTCGATTGAGAAGCGAGCCAAGAGAATCATCGGTGATGATGCACTTGTCGAATCAAAACTCCAAAGCCTTGAACATCGACGCCGAGTTGCTGGCCTGTCGGTTTTCTATCGGTTACACTTCGGGGAGTGTGCGTTGGAATTGCACAATTTAATTCCACCAAGTCCGTTCCATCATCGGACCACTAGACGTACGGCGTTGCGCCATCGGTACATGGTGGACATCCCACCCATACGTACAAAGCGTTTTGGGAACACATTCATAATGCGTACAGCTAAGGAGTGGAATTCCCTGCCCGAGTCTGTGTTCCCTGATAGCTACAACCTAGGGGTCTTTAAGTCAAGAGTGAATAGGTTACTTCTAGGCAAGCGTGCTCCATCGTCGGCCACATCATCGCTTACCATCAGGTGAGATGGTGGTCAAACGCGAGCCTATCAATAATAAAAAAAAAAAAAAAAAAAAAAAACAATATATTAGACTATACATAGATATAAAATTATATTCAATTTTTTTATCATTGACTAATTTCCCACCTAAAAAGAAAAAAGTCCCCTGAAAACCCGACAAAAAATAACATAAAAAAGTCACATTATCTGTTGCTTACATGCTACGCTGAGCCTAAATCGTTACCAATTTTATAGCTGGCCCGTTTCCTCGCATCGACACCTCTGACGCCAGATGTCGGGCCCCATGTTCCGTACAGGTACATGTTTCCAGACTTACGCCTAAAAGGACAATGAGACCTTTCATGGCAGGGAGAGGGTTGAATATTTAAAAAAGATTTTTTTGCCTTAAATCAAGAGTTGCGTCGATTTCAGTTCGTTTATATTTGTCTACATCTACATAAAGATGTAGAGTTGGTTGTTTTTTTTTTTTTTTGTTTGTAGGAGGTAATCTCTGAAAGTACTGGTCCGAACGTGAATTTTTTTTCACCGATAGAAAGCTGCTTTATTCTTGAGTGACATAGGCTATATTTTATGTCTGCGGGCGAAGCTGTGGGCAAAAGCTAGTGTTGTATCAACTCCCAATACAATTAAGAATAGCATGGATGTTCAAGCTCTCTTGATGATTTCATCACACTACATTTTTTTTTTATATAAACCAGCGCTTTTTATATTGTGCTATTTATATTTTATATATTGGTTACCATCAGGTGGGATCGCAGTCAAGATCCCACCTGATGGCACACACACACACATTCACAAACTTTCGCCTTTATAATATTAGTTATATTATAAAGGTGAAAGTTTGTGAATGTGTGTGTGTGTGTGTATGGGTTACTTCTTCACCGTCGAATGGCTGAACGGATTAAGATTAACTTGCCTTAGCCAGGAGGATCATTGGCAATGATGCACTCGTTGAGTCGAGGCTTCAAAGTCTTGAGCATCGACGCAGAGTTGCTAGCCTGTCGGTTTTCTACCGGTTGCATTTCGGGGAGTGTGCGTTGGAATTGCATAACCTAATTCCACCTAGCCCGTTCCATCATCGGACCACCAGGCGTACGGCAATGCGCCACCGGTACATGGTGGACATCCCACCTATACCCACAAAACGTTTTGGAAACACATTCATAGTGCGTACAGCTAAGGAGTGGAATTCCTTGCCGGAATCTGTTTTTCCTGATGGCTACAACCCGGGAATCTTTAAGTCAAGAGTGAATAGGTTACTTATAGGTAAGCGCGCTCCATCGTCGCTTTCTATCAGGTGAGTTAGCGGTCAAGCGCGAACCTACCAAGAATAAAAAAAAAAATAACTTTAGCACACTGGGTAGACCATAATTGACGGCACGGTTTGGCGCAGTGGTTGTGCGATGGAGTGCTGCGCTGCTTGTCGCGGGTTCGATTCCCGTATGGAACAATTATTTGTATGGCCTACAGATTATTCCGTGTCTGGGTGTCTTGTGTATGTGAGTTTACACGTTTGTGAACTATACATGAGTTATTCATAGTGTGGGGTATAGTTTAAATTTAAAAAAAAAAACTGAGGGTTCCGTACAAATTTACTTAATTGAGTTACGAAGATTTTTCCGAATCGCAAAAAAAGTTTTTTGTTTTGTGACGTTACTACTTTACAGTTTTCAGATTGTTTCCTTCCAGTGACCGCAGACCTGAGTATATGGTTTTAATTTCAACTTGATACTTCCACGCGTTCCCGAGATAAAGGGTCTTGACAGACAGACAGACGGAAAATAAAGTGATCCTATAAGGGTTCCGTTTTTTCCTTTTGTGGTAAGGGACACTAAAAAGAAAGAATAACCTAGAATAAAACACACACACACACACACAGAACACACACACAAAAGCACATAGAATACTATTATCCCTAGAGTATGTTCCCTTAAGATAATTTCCACTGTCTCGTAGGCGAAGCCACTAGCGGCAGCTAGTCTTTCTATAGGGTTACTTTGGAACAGATTAAAGAAAACTGGAGTACATAATAATGTTTCAACAACGTACTGAAAATATAAAGATTGATGAAACAAGATCTTCTTAATTTGTCTAATTTTCGTCCTCTATTTCGTTTGAATAATAAAATAATCAAAAATAATTAACTAATAACATAATAATACAAACATACACACACACACATACACACACAAGACACCCACACACTGTTTTATACATTACATATATATTATATTTTATAATTATCTTGGTGTACAATAAAGTATATATAAATAAATAAATAATAATCATATTTATAGTTTAATACCTAATAGTTTATTAATATCAAGTACATTATACATGTCTGTTAGAACAGTGATCCCCAAACTAGATGTTAGTCTGTATCTTGGAGATCAGTTTATCTAATCATTCTACCATCATAGAGGTGAAAGATTGTATTATGTGTGTATATTTGTTACTCCTTTATGCTCAAACGTTTGTACAGATGAAATTTGGCAGGATACTTTTTATCCTGTATAATATATATGATACATCATACAGAATCTCAGAACGCTAACTGCTACGACCCTTACATACTCTTTCTGTTCATTGTCGTTCATACATCTGGACATGTACATAATATATTATTTACTGAAAGTAATTTGCGCCTTTAACTGTTGTGAAAATCAAATAAATGAATTGGATTATTTCGGCATACATCACAAGACCAGAATTATTAGTTACATCTGTTAGTTTTATGAAATTGAGACGAAATTGCGGGCAACAGCTAGGAAATATTTCTATCCTAACGCGGGCTAAGTTGCTGACAGAATATCTCCTATCTTAAAAAAAAATAACTTAAAAAAGTATTAAAATACTTTTTTTTTCAATTATAATTACAACAACATTTTATCAAAAACAAAGAACTGCCTTTAAACAAAAGAGTACAACCACAGACAAAAGTCACTCATAACAAAAACCACTCCAAATAATAATATTGATATAATCCCGCATACTCATATAATGAAGATGGATAAGTCGGGAAGTGTTTATACCAAAAATAATAAAAGACAATGGTTGAATGTGAATGTATTAATTATCATAATAAGTAGACATGTTGATAAACGACCCGAACAGATTGATATGCCGTTTGCATTCTACCAGTTATTCAATGATTGATATCGGAATTAGATTAACTTACTAATATATTGTAGAATTATATTACGTATGGTTTATGCAGATATTAATTGGCAATTTACAACAGTAATTTGTGAATTACCATTACACATTCGCTAAGGAGATAGTTTTGCATATTACATAGTAATACAGCTTTCAGATCAGAATACGTACGTGTAAAAATGAGGATTTACATGTATTGTGCTTATCATTTATTAGGTCAAAAGTTAATGTTTTGTTTTTACACGTATTTTTTTTTTGTAGTAATTATAAAATAATTTATAAAGCAACTTTTTTGTTTAGTACTAAAGATTTCGGTTATAAAGGAACAAAATTGGCATCGTGTACAATTTTGCGACCCCATTTATTTTAAATTGGCCGCCAAAAAACCTTGTAACAACCACACTCCATAAAAAGCCACAGATACAATAAAAACTTTTTTTACAACTCACCCATAAAAATTCTAAGACAGTTCGCAAAAATGAATGCATACCAAACTAAGAAAGTCTTGTAACCGGGCGGTAAATTATAGCGACGGATTGTAAGTAATTGGGATTATGATAATGAGAATAATGCACTGAGACGGTTCTACGCTGCGCAAGATTTTTTACGGGTACCCGGGTACCCGGGAGATGAGTTATGTCTGCCTGGCTTATACAACTCGTTTTGTGAACTACTTACTGGAATTAAAATTTTACCGTGGGTTTTGTTCGAGTAGGAATTTTGTGTCCCCATTGTGAACTGAGATGGGTAGAAAAGAAAATGTGAATGTGTATTGTCGTGGTTGAGTAAAAGAAAAGTATAACAGCCATTTTGGTTGCGTTAGTGATGTGTCTTTTTTCAGTGCAGACAATTTAAACAATAGTAACATAAATCTGACGTTTTTAATAGATAATCATATAGTTTCACAGTTTCACGTTTCACGGCTTTATGCATTTTAAATTTTAATATTTTATTAGACCGACTTGGTATATATACTCCCTAGCCGATTTCGGCTACGGTGACTGGATTCCGTTTTATTGCAACCACGGGTTGCGATCATGTGCTCTGATGTGACTAATAAAGCCTATCTTTGCTGTAAACGTGCGTGCACAGTGCGGGCACGTTAAAACACCATTGTTGTATAGGTATTGGATGTTGGAGGGCGGCTTATTCTTGATGGTATCTCGCCTAAAGTCGAGATCTCTCTTACGTTGGTCTTCAAAGGCATAGACGTTTTGTTTAATTACACGTCTCCAACCAAGTCTACCGACTTGGTATTAGATAAGATAATCATAAAATTCTGTAATTATTCAAAGTTAAATTAAGTAGACTTTAAACCAAAAAAGAAACACTGTTTATAGTGTAAGTATTAGTTTAACCAGAAATAATATCGAATAGAAGAAAGAACAGCGAAAATATCCAACAGAATATTTTCTTCGAAAAACAATAAGTTAGACTTCCAACCTTATAAAGAATTGTGACCACGTACAGTCACCGACAGTCTCATTCGGGGACCATATTAAAAATTCCACTTGAAACACCTTTCCCACCTGGAAGCTTAATGGACCAACGAAATACGAATAGGATAAAATACCCTGAAAATAAAATTTGGTATCGTAGAAGCACTGAGTTAAAAAAACTGGGCAAGCGCGAGTCGGACTCGCGCACTGAGGGTTCCGTAGAAACTTGAAAGGTAAATTGCGGTTTACGATTTATGACGTATTAAAAAAAAACTACTCACTAGATCTCGTTCAAACCAATTTTCGGTGGAAGTTTGCATGGTAATGTACATCTCTTTTTTTTTAGTTTTATTACTCTCTTATTTTAGAAGTTACAGGGGGGACACACATTTTACCACTTTGGAAGTGTATCTCGCGCAAACTATTCAGAAACCTCAATATCATTTTTGAAGACCTATCCATAGATATCCCACACGTATGGGTTTGAAGAAAAAAAAAATGTTGAGTTTCAGTTCTAAGTATGGGGAACTCCCAAAATTTTATTGTCTTTTTTTTTTCTATTTTTGTGTGAAAATCTTAATGTGGTTCACAGCATACATATACTTACCAAGTTTCAACAGTATAGTTCTTATAGTTTCGGAAAAAAGTAACCGTAACATACGGACGGACAGACAGATAGACAGACATGACGAATCCATAAGGGTTCCGTTTTTTGCCATTTGGCTACGTAACCCTAAAAATGTCTTTTCTCTTACGGACACCCTACAAGGCGCCCGTAAATGGATTATTCATTTGATTATCGGAGCAGTCGTAAAGAAATTCAATTTTGGGTTCCGTGAAATTTAATTTATGAAAACTCCTTTTCCAACTGCAAATAAATTTACAGCTGGGAAAGGTTGGCTCAGTTCAGGTTAACGTTGACTTGTAAACTTGTAATACGTGCATGTCATCAGTGTATTACATGTAATATCTTTTTGTCCCCAATGACTTCTCCCGCTCTGGATGGAGCGTGAGGGCGTGTCAGACTTTTACTGACTATAACCACACCTGTGTCCTTTAGTTGCGTTTTACTACAGGTTTTCTTTTAAAAAAAAATCCCCGGGGCCCTAGTGGGCATCCGGCTGCTGGACCTTTACGATATGCTTTCACACGCATGCGACCGTCTACTTAGCTAGCATTAACGATCGCTTGCCATTCCTCCCCGCTCCGGACCGTGGCATGAACAGGGCCTGGCGCAAGAGGTCGCCGCCGCCGATCGCCTCCACAAGAACACGATGGTGCTCCACCCAAGCGAGGCACACCTCCACCGAGTCCTCCAAGCGATTAGATATAATATCTAAGACTATGTTTGCATGTGTAATCAAACTAGAGTATTGATAATGTGAGTGGCATTCAGTTGAGTGTTTTTGCTTACGAAATTACGGTTACAGTCAAATGGGGCAAATAGGAACACGGAGGTGAATAGGAACAAAAAATTGAAAAAGATTTTCACGTTATTTAATCACTTTTCCCAGCATTTAAGTACTCTTATATATTCATTAATTGTAATTAAAACTAAACATTTAAAAGAAATCAATAATGTAAATGTATAACTAATCGAGGCCTACTGGGGCCATGGGTGATGCGAAAGTGACCCCCGGGGCCCTGGAAAAAATGGCAAAGAAGGAACAGGAGTGGGTTTTTAGTCAGTAAAAGTCTGACACTATCTCCCGCTCCGCCCAAGAGCGAGGGATATCATTAGATGATTTTCCCACCCGAAAAAAAAAGGTCTATAGGAACAAAAAATTGAAAAAGATTTTCACGTTATTTATCACTTTTCTTTCCCAGCATTTAAGTACTCTTATATATTCATTAATTGTAATTAAAACTAAACATTATACAGAAATCAATAATGTAAATGTATAACTAAGAGAAAATCATAATCAAAGTTTTGTTTCTATTCACCCCAGCGTTCCTTTCACCCCATTTGACGGTACATTTCAATTCAATAGAAAAACTAATTGGTGAGAAACTTGTTTAAATTGACCTGTCGCCTGGCGCCTAGATCTAAATTTGTGTGTAAAATACACAGGTGTGATTTTTGACTGTGTTTCCTGGTGAACTTATAGTTATATATTATATATTATACCTCTGTCAAACGGGGAAAGGTTAATTAGTCGTTAAGTTTTCTGTAATTTTGCGCAACTTTCTTAATTTTTCTTTCCATAAGAACTTTTACAAAGTATTTAAAAAAATGGAAATTGGTAAAGTTGTTCTCCAGTTACGACATGACCAAGAAAAATAAGAATTTTATAAATATAGATTTAATACTTCATGCATGAAACCTGATACCTTCATGCATGAAGGTACTGGTTTATATTTTAGAAGTGCACGGAGTAAGGTGTAAAGTTCCGCAAACCTCCGCCAAAAAGGAGGATCTTCCAACCAGATTTTTACTTTTTAATTTAATATCGCAGCATATGCTGAGATAGGAGCCTTTTTGGCCTCGCACAGGTCTTTTTTTTTAAATATTGTTTTTTCTATTATTTTTAAGTTAAGTATTTATAGATTAAGCAGTTAGTTTTTATTTTATTGTTGTTTGTCTTGTGCGAGTCTCAAATAAATGTTTTTTTTCTTTCTTTCTTCTTTCAGACGGGTGGTGTGTCTGATCCGAACAACTGCCCGATAGTTGATTTCAGACTGTTGTGTAAACGTTTTTAGGGGTATGTGGAACAGAGAGTAAAGCCCCACATACCTCCGTTGATAAGGGAGGATCCTCCAACCAGACGGGTGTTATGTCTGGTGGGCTATTGCCCGATAGATGATTTCGGGCTGTTCTATATGTTCTAATCGCGCGGAGAACTTTGATTGCGCTATGCAGGATTAGTTCTTATGTGACGTCCTAGATGTCGCTACACGTTCTAATCGTGTGGAGAAATCTGATATCGCGATGCAGGATTTTAGTTCTTACGAGGCGTCATAAATGTCGCTACAATATCATAATTATATAATTACTTTTTAATACACTTACTCGAAAACCCGCTCTTATCCCACCGCTTTTAGGCACGCAATAGACTGTTTTCCACACTAGTGCAGAAAAGTGCACGTGCTCTCCCCGCCACAATGTTATTATATTTATCGTATCAGGCTGGGCGCGCGTCGACCCTCACGAGTCGCCGGTCAACCCCCGTTTATTCATTTCGTATTGTAAGTGTATTGAAAAAAGTCGTTTGATAAACGAGCAAATTTGTCACTTATCACTCACTCATCACCATAACACACTCGCCTACGGCTCGTGCGAATTCCGCCTCGGTCGCAATGACAAACTTTCTGCACTTGTATCAAAATGTACTATTTATTTTGCCCAGAGGAAGATACATTATATAATAATAATAATAAATTAGTTATTAATATCACAATTTTATTTGTGTTATTTTTTTACTTTTGAATCTTCTTTTCTTGTTTCTACACACTATTGTCTACATTTCTTTTAATCTCTTTTTCACAGGTTAGCTGAAAAAAAAATCTTTTGAAATGAGCTGTATCTTTGTACACATTCTTTTAATGATCCATCTTCTTCTGTTATATAATATATGTGTACAGATTTACACAAATATTATATATTATTGTGTATATAGATATATATATAAAAGCGAAATATCTCTCACTGATTAATCACGAAATCTCAGAAACTATAACACTCACGAACTTTAAATTTGGCATGTAGGTTCCTTATAGGGTGTAGACATCCACTAAGAACGGATTTTCCGAAATTCACCCCCTAAGAGGATGAAACGGGGGTCCAAAGTTTGTAAGGAGAAACCGACTTTCACGCAGGCGACGCCGCTGGCAGAAGCTACTTGACTTTAGAAAAGTATTCTGTCTATGTAGAAGTTTATGAAAGGTACAAAACTATTACTTAAAATTCCTTACAAGTTGTAAGTTAAACACGTATGTTGTGCTCACGCTCGTGGGTCTTCGTGTTCGGCTAATAGCTTTCGATGACTTGTGTTTTTCTGTATCTTGTTAGACACGTGTATCCTTCTTCACTTATGTTACCTTTTTCTATATTTTCACATCAATGCTATCGTTTATATCGCGTACATCGAAGTGCTGGAACAATTAGCCTGCTGCAGTCTTCTCGTCCGATTATAGTTTAGGTGTCTTCAAGGGTCTTAATAAACTAGTGCGCATCACGATCAACGATTCTATTGCTGCTTACCATCGGGTAGGTTTGCAGTTTCATCATTATCATCATAATTTCAGCCGAAAGACGTCCACTGTTGGACATAGGCCTCCCCCGAGTGTTGCTACAGCGACCGGTCCTGTGCGTCTCGCATCCATCAGAACACTAGTTCATATTATTAAAAAAAAATACTCTTCCAGCTCTGGGTAAAGCGCAAGGGATACTCCCTTGCGCAGACATTTTCCGACTAAAACTCACCCATATCTCTTCAATAGCCCTTTGAATTCCAAATTCTTACATATCTATTGTCATATGTTAGTTGATTATTCTTCAGTTTTTGTCATCATCATCATTTCAGTCGGAAGACGTCCACTGTTGGACATAGACCGGCCAAGCGTCGCCACAACGACCGATCCTGTGCGTTTCGCATCCACCGCGTTCCCATGACACTCACCAGGGCCTCAAGTTTGCTATTACAATAGTGACAGAATGGCCTAATGGCCCTGAATTATTAATCTTGAGTAAGTTTGGTAATCTACTAATATAACGGCGTCATTATGAATTTCCAATGGTCAACCACTGACACTCCATTGAAAGAAGTGGCATAGAATGGTAATCGCGTACATAATGACAAATGAATGTCTGACGTATGCGGTAATCTGCTAAAATTTTGACAGTTCCTTTGATCAGTGACCTACCATTAGAACGTCATTGTACAATCATTGCTTTTAATAAGCTCGATATTGTCACTCTACCAAAACATTATTACGAGACCATTGAACGATCAATGATCGATCATTATGAATTAGCAGATTACGAACTTTTAGCAAAATGACAATGGGATCGTGTTGAAATGACGAATTTATAAAAATAGCAGACTTGGGCCCCAGGCCGTCGGTCCACCTTGTGGGAGGCCTTCCAACGCTGCGTTTTCCGATGCGCGGTCGCTACTCTAGAATCGTCAGTTTTTGTAATCGTTTCTAAATACTACAAAATTAATGTTATGAATTTGGGTAATTTAGATTCAACTTTGCAGGCACCTAATGAATTGTTTTATTTTGTTCACCTAATTTAGTTTGCGAATTATTCTAACAAACAAAATATTGGACTTCTAAATAATATGTATGCGATGAATTGATAAGACTAATATAAACTGCTTATCTATCTAATTAGCCCATAACGTCCCGTATTTTAAATAAATTATTCACAGGATTTAGACTCTAAATAAAGTAAATGTTAGGAAGTTTCTGGTCGTTGTTGTTTTCATTATTTTATAATCATAAATATTTTTGTTTGTGTAACACAGGTACAGATTGTGATTACAGTTCCTTAAAGTTGATAGGTTGCTATGTTATGCTAATAAGTATACAAATATGATTACATGAGAATTAAGATAAAAAGAACAATATGAATCATACGAAAGGTATCTAGACTCAACGACTAATTATTTAGTAGGTAGTATGTCCAAATTTATTTATTAGTAGTATAGTCGGCCTTATAATGTCCCCACTGCTGGGACTCAGGCCTCCTCTCTAGGATAGGGAATGGGCCGTAATCCACCACGCGGGCCCAGTGCGGGTTGGTAGACTGATGTCACATGTCTTCGAATTTTTTTTTCTAGGACATTAGTTAATTAATTCAATTATGGTGATAAATTCATAAGTAGGTATATAATTATAACATTATTTATGATAACCTTTTAGTACAAGCTACAATGAAGCCAAATTGAAAAAAAAAATGCTTTTCACATAAAACTTTTTAAAGGCGATTTTAATTAAGACTTCATAGAAACAGTTAAACGCTATTCTATGAAATCGGTGTCATTAATTGACCCATTAAAAAGATAGTTAAAAAAGTCGAACACGCCATACAAATTGCGCAATTTCCAGTTGCCACAGGATTGGTGTCATCATCATTCTTCCGTTTTTAACTCGATTGCAATGGAAAGGGCAAAGTTTGGAGTTTCTGTACGTATCGATTCAGGAATGAAGATATCCGCAGAGAGTTTATTTATTTATTTATTTAATCTTCATGCAACAACAACAAGGTACAAAGGCGGACTTAATGCCTTAGGCATTCTCTACCAGTCAACCTAGGGTAGTGGAGAGACAATATGGCAGGTGCATAAAAAAAAGAAAATATTGTTTAGACTACAAGTATTACAAAATTATATATAAAACTAAAACTAAACATACATACATATTTAATAAAATATATACCTATAAAGAGAAAAAAAAAATAAACACCTAAAACAAATAATACCTATATAGGAAATATATACCTATATAGAGTTAAAGTTACCGACATAGCTTGAATCGCTAAATATGCAGGCAGTGGCAGTGGATAGGACACATTGCTCGCAGAACAGATTGTCAATGGCACTAAAAGGTTCTGGTGTGGTGACCACGACCTGTACCATGACGTTTAAAGTAAGATTGTTTCATTCTTATTTCCAGTGTGGGTAAGAGATGGCGCTAGATAACCTGTATAGTTCTGTCTCATACCCACACTAAAACAAGAATGAAACAATCTTACTTTGAACGTCATGGTAACCCCGCACGTACTGGAAGACGCAGCGTTGGTAGGTCTTCCCACAAGGTGGACCGATGACCTAGTGAGGATCGCGGCAATCCGATGGATGCGATACGCACAGGACCGGTCGTTGTGGCGACACTTAGGGGAGGCCTGTGTCCAGCAATGGACGTCTTTTGGCTGAAATTAGGACGATGAACCCAATTTATTTAGGGCTGGGCTTTTCTTCGGACAACGAATCAGCATTGCATATCCAACTTGGCAATGCTGCCAGCGTTCTGGGCACTTTTCCCATCGATATCGATGTGGATAAATTTTTTGATGTCCAATAATTTCCTTTTCTACCGGTTTGTAAATATTATTATTTTAGTTTGTATATATTCCTATTAAGTTATTAATTAAATAAATCTATTGTATTTAAAAAAAACTATTTAGTGTTGGTGCACAGTCTTTCTTTTTAGGGTACGTTACCCAAAGGGTAAAAACGGGGCCATATTAATAAGAATCTTTCAATCGTCTCTATTTGCACTCATCTTTTCTATTTTTTTTTTTACTATAAATGGGCTCGCGTTTATCCACTAACTCACCTGATGGTAAGCGACAATGTGACCGACATGCACACTTGCCTAGTAACCTCTTCATTAAAAGATGGTTCACGCGATACAAAATCCAGCAAGGATTTCTATTCTTATGCTATATGTATAGTAAATGTGCTCCCAAAACGTTTAATACATGTGGATGGGCATTGCCGTTACACGCATGTTAGAAATTATTGTTGTGATCCTAGGAACGGACTTGGCGGAATTAAACTATGTAAATTCGAGGCACACTTTCTGGTTTCTCTAGAATTTGGAGCCTCGACTACTTCTCTATCATTTCATATTACGGCCATATACATCTACTTTCTAGCCATAATCCTAGACTCAATCCATCTTTTATTTTCGACTGGCCTGTTGGTCTAGTGGTTAGTGGCCCTGACTGCTATGCCGGAGGTCGTGGGTTTTTTTTTTTTTTTTATAGGTTGGAAAATCATCTTATGACAAATCCCGCTCTTGGGCGGAGCGGGAGATAGTGTCAGACTTTTACTGACTAAAAACCCACTCCTGTTCCTTCGTTGCCTTCGTCCCAGGGCCACGGTTTCGTTTTCACACTACCCATGGCCCCAGTAGGCTTCGACCCTGCTGGGCCCCTACGATTTGCTGACATCTCCCTGAGGCGCGCGCGGAACAATACGCGCCGTCGACGACTTGGGCTCGGTCCGGATGGTTACCGGACGGTCGGACGGCGGGCCACCCATTGCCCGCCGTCCGCAAGCCCGCGCCTACGGTGGCCGGAAATCGGGATCGGAATCCCGGCGGCGGTTGGGGCGTGAGGACCGTTGCCGTTGCCTCACGCGATCGGCCGCCTCTTTTGCTAGCATTACTGCTTCGCAGAAGGAGGCGACCGCCTGCCACTCCTCCTCGCTCCGGACCATGGCCTGTACCAAGGCCCGGCGCGAGAGATCGCCGCCACCGATCGCCCCCACGAGGACACGGCGTTGCTCTTCCCAAGCGGGGCACACTTCCACCGTATGCTCCACCGTGTCCTCCGGGCGGTCCACACAGTGGCGACACCCGGGCGTCGCTTCCGCACGAATCCGGTGCAGGAACTTCCCGAACTTCCCGTGTTCGGTGAGAACCTGCGTCATGCGGAAGGTGAGGACGCCGTGAGGTCTTTCCAACCACGCCTCAAAGAAGGGACTTACCGCCATAATTGTGGCGTGCCCAGGAGGTCGTGGGTTGGATTCCCACGCAGGACAAATGTTTGTGTGATGAGCACGATCATTTGTTCTGTGTCTGGCTGTAATTTATGTATTATACGTATGTATTTAGAAATATATAAGTATGTTTATAAGTTGTCTAATACTCATAACACAAGCTCTGCTTGGCTTGAGACTGGACGGCGTTGTTTGATAGTTGCGGAATATTATTATATTATTATTATTATTTTATAATGGTCCACATTTATTTGTAACTACATTTTCATTAAGCTGTTGATCCCCGCAATAACGCCGGCGTTAACGCGCCATTGTCTTTCTATTGTGTCTCTAATTACGCTATTAGATAGGTTAATTAAGTATTTACTAATAAAATAAAAAATCGTCTGAAATCCTATGTATTGGCGTATTTTAGCGCTAAAATCTAATAATTATATCCTCGCTCTGTGAACCTTCAGAAGCAATTACCTCCAGCTCATCTGTAACAGAATTAAGTCCTGCTATATCTCATTCAGTTTAATGCCCGTTAGACGAGAGAACGTTAAGCAAGCCAATACAATCAGACAAGTGACAAGAACAGGGCTTTATCCTCGACATTTACCTTTAATTTACAGCATTTTGAAGTCATTGACCAGTTACTAACTTTATAATTGAACTGATTTTTTTAGTGTTATTCTTTTAATCGCGATTAGTATTAAATTAGCAACAGTACAAATAAAAATATAAATCATTTGTTTGAGTACGTGTTAAACATGAGGTGGTAAAATAAAACAGTCGTTCTTTGGACCATACCCTACCATTAGAGGTGTACAAATATTACAGCCTTAAAATATAACACTTTACGTATAAATAATATTATAAGCACATTTCCTTATTACAATTGATATTAAAAATAATTTAAACACAAACACACACAAATTTGATTATACTATAATTGAATTATTTAATTACATTTTTCATTTAGATAATCTTTAATTGAATAATTGGCTTTATTTATGACAAACATTTTTAATTTATTTTTAAAGGTGATTAAATTATTTGCTTCTTTTATAGATTTGGGTATCTTATCATTATATTCTCGGGCCCGTACAAAATGCACTCTTGTCGAACATAATTGTTTTGTTGCACAAAGTGTAAAATAAGAAATTAAAAAAACCGGCCAAGAGCGAGTCAGACTCGCACAAAAGGTTCCGTACCGTTCGTAACAAAAAACGGCAAAAAATAAAATCTAGCTATCACGGTCAATGAGATAGAACTTAGTGACAGACAAAGGGACAGTGGAGTGATTTCAGTAGGGTCCCGTTTTTACTCTTTGGGAATGGAACCCTAAAAATGAACCTTTATTTTAATTCACACAAAATGGAAAATAAAAAACATTCAAATAATAATTCTCTCTCATGGTTCAGCCTTTGGAAATGGTTTTTTCACATTCGAAATATCTCGATGGTCTATCCGTTTTGTTTAAATTCGATCAACCGCTATGGCGTAGTTTTTTTGGCCCATTTTTTTTTAGGAGAGTATTCATCATAAAAAACTTCTCTCACTCTAGGCGCGAGCTGGCGTATCAAGATTTTGCTAACTCAGTGGTCCGTCTCTTTTCGAACCAGCTTGGCCCTTCCTGCCCTCCCCCAGTGACGACCTCAACCAAGGGCTGTACCCCCTTAACGTGTAGTCGTTTAGTTTTAAGTTTTTGTAAATCCTGGCTGGAAACTTTTAACTTTAATTAAGGTCGCTACAGGCAATTTCGATTCCGAAGACCACAGTCAGTGACACTATCCACATCGCCAAAGATCAACAACATGGCTAAAAATATAGTCCACAAAAATGTCGAGGTCGCGACCCTCATCATTAAAGATAAACTACGCAAGGAGTATGAAGACAGGCACGTCCAGTTAAGCAGACGACAACCTCATAGGTTGTTCTGGGAGAGGCCACACAAAAAAAAAACCTGGCAAGTGCGAGTTGGACTCGCGCAGCGAGGATTCCGTACAAACTTACCTATGAAAACAGTTCAATTCCCGAATTGAGTTACGCAGATTTTTCCGAATCGCAAAAAAAGTTTTTTTTTTTGAGACGTAACTACAAATTTATTGTTTTCAGATTTTTTCCTATACTTGTGCTATAAGACTTTGCTTCATGCCAAATTTCAGGATTCTAGGTCAATGGGAAGTAGGTACCCTATGAATTTTCATTCCCTTGAGAGTGTCGAAATATACGTTTTTTGCGACATAAACGGTCGTATCTTTTTTTTCCTAAACTCAGCTGTTTAATTTTTTCACAGTTCAAGGGATCGCAGATTTAAGTATATGGTTTTAATTTCAACTCGATACCTCCATGCGTTCCCGAGATAAAGGGTCTTGAAAGATAGACAGACAGACGGAAAACAAATTGATCCTTTATGGGTTCCGTTTTTCCTTTTGAGGTACGGAACCCTAAGCACAAAAAATCATTTTAGTTGCCCTTTGCGTTTTAGGATCACGGTAACTTTTTCAAACATTCCCGTAGCCCTTGCAGACATAAATTCAAAAGGTGTATTAGATCGACACAATAATTTTGATGTCAAGTGGGTTGCCAGTGCTAACTGGTATCTACTTCATCATCATCTTCATCACGACATAGGCCTCCCCAAGTGTTGAAACAATGATTGAATTGATTGCTTTTTTTTCCTTTGCAGTAATTTTAACGTATGTCTGGCAATTTGAGTATTTTCTGCGGCCTACCCAAATGTCCTTTCTTTGATATTGTTCGTCAATTCGTTGAGCTCCTTAGTAGTCCTGAGTTGAGCTATGCGAATACTGACAAATGCTTGCACTGACTGGACAGGTCCACTCAAATCTGTATGGTTCTTTCTTCAAAAGACCATCTCAGACAAATCTGCATGGTTTTCATGTGATTTGAGCATTACATATTTACTGTATGGACTTTAAAAGAGACTTTGACTCCTGAGTTTGTTTCGGTGTTTCTTCTCAGGCTAGTCAGCTAGGAAACACCGGCCTCATCTAGTTTAAAATGACAAAAAAAAAAACTGACGTGTAAAAGTGTTTTATAAACCTATTTACAGAATAAATATCATTTATAATTTAATGTACGGTCCTATGCGTCTCGCGTCCATCGTATTCCCACGACTCTAACTAGGTCATCGAACCACCTTGTAGGCCTTCCAACGCTGCGTCTTCCGATGCGCGATCGCTACCCAGAACCTTTCGGCCTCATCGACCATCTGTTCTACGAGCATTGCGCCCTACTCACTGCCACTTAACTATGACGATTCTTCGGGTTATTGTGGGAAAGTTGGTGAACAGCCAAATAAACGCGGAGGTTTAGCCTTAGTCAACACTATTTATTGCGTTTGTTGTAATAATCAGACACAGGACTACAATAATGTATGTAACTATACTAAATATAAAGGCCAATTTGATCCCTTTGTCACTGTGACCCGCATACATGTATAGAACGTACGAGATAAAGATGACTACTGGTCTGACACTAGCAGTGGGCGCCAGTGTTGTGCTATGCGTAGAGAAGTCATAGTGATGTGCAGTCAGTCATAATTGACTAATCTTAGTGTTGGAATTCCAACAGTTATGTTGGCGACCTTGGTTTTCCTGCGGATATCTTTGCTGAGCACTGGTACATAAGCATAATAAGCATTATCAGCCTTTTAATGTTCCCACTGCTGGGACTCAGGCCTCCTCTCTAGGAGAGGGAATGGGCCGTAATCCACCACGCGGGCCCAGTGCGGGTTGGTGAATGTCACATGTCTTCGAATTTTTTGGATCTAGGTCATGCCAGTTTCCTCATGATGTTTTCTTTCACCTTTTTGAGAGCAGTGGTGATGAAATAAATTACACAAAGTAATGCGCCTGGCTGGGTTTGAACCCGCGACCTACAACTCGTATGTCGGGGCCGTTACCACTCGGCCAGCACTGGTACAACAATATTAATTTACCATTAGATACACTAGGCTACGTTCTCTTTAAATCCAGCTATCCGAACAAAGTCTAAACCCCACTTTATAACGTCAATGCCTACGCTATGTACCTAATTGACAGTTGTGACCAGAAAATGTCGCATGTCAAGTTCGACGACGGATTTAGTCGCAGGAGCGACAATTAATCGTTGTGCATGACTGTACCCTAACACGCTTGATTTGACCCGCAATTGACTTTTATGAAATCTCTCGAGCGTAATATTGTGAAGCGAGTAATTTTATGCTCGCTTGTTGAGTTAGGTGAGCACTGCGAATATTGGCAAAAAAGTATGATTTTTTGTTTTCGAGGGAAATCTTTTAACTTATCCCCAAAATTCAGGCGCCTTGCCTGAATTTTGGGGATAAGTCCGGGTAGAGCGGAATTTTTACCTCCCTAAAACCATGCCGGTAATCACCAACACATAGACACAGACAATGCACATAGAAGGGACTCCGAACCCCGTCTGTGAAATAACTATGTATGTATCTACCTATATATATGCACCTACCTACCTATATAATGTTTACTTCATGGGATAAGATTTTTCACACACATTGAATTGAGCTAAATAAAAAGTTAAGAATTTTTTTCTAATGTTTTGATAATAAATGACTACAGTGAATACTGCGATTACTATTCAAACAGGTCACTTTGGAAATGTTCTTAAATTTCCAATGTAGGTTTCTCATTTGCATTTATACACATTCTAGTAACCAACTCAAAAAATAATAATAACAAAAAAAGTACAAAATCATGTATGGTAAAAACTAACATTGAAATAAAAACGTACATTTTTACATCGTCATCATAAATGATGCCCACAAAAACCGGCTGCAATAAATACCACAGATCATATGCAATTCGAACCCTAAAAACGTTACAAAAAAGCAAAGTAAACTTTGACTTTGCATGTCTGAGTGCGAATGACAGTTCCGACCCGGACGGAAAGACAGGAGGGAAAAATAAAATAAAAGGTATATGACTTGTCGTTGACTGTGCTGTTTGTGAGAAGATTAAATTTCAGCTCTGACAAAATATGAACGATCTTAGTAGTTTGGTAGGTACTAATTTTATTTTGCCGTAAATATACACATTATTCATTTAAATAAACACTATATATCTTGTGCGGCAAAAAATTCCTCCACACCGCTGTTGACTATATTGAATTTCCGCATTGTAAGACAATGCTTAATCTCTGGCCAAGATAAAAGCCAGCCTTTGGGTCACACAAAGTGTCAACTGGTTGTTTAATTAGTGTATGAGCACATAAACCGAAGAGTTTAAAACCATTACGGCTTGACGAGGTTGTTATATTTCCGTCGCTTGAGGTTTTCTGCAGCTGCAGCACCAGCACAGCATGACGAATTAGGAAAATGAGATGGTGCAGAATTATCGGCACAAGCAGCGTCCCAAATACATTTTTTACTTTCACGCATCGTTTACCTTCTGAGCTCTCATGGCTCTTCAAGACCAAAAACCTCAGTTTTGGTTCTTATTTCTGGGGCGAGAAAAATGTAATCGGGTGTTTCCTTCTGTATTTTCTCAGTGGCCGGCTGTGCCTAGTTAGCAAAATGTGGATGTACTAAAGTCTGCTGAACCCTTCAGAGAAAACAGACGTGATGTTTTGTTGTATTAAATTATAGGTACATACGTCAAACGACGAAATAACTAAATTAACTCATGAAGTACTTATCAAAACTAAACATACGCATTAATGTGCCCAAATTCGGTTACAAAATATGTGAATATGTCACAAAACAAATAACTGTCATTAATCTCACACCCAAAGGTATCGAAAATGGAATTTAATTACTGAAATCTAAACCCACCAAACCAAGTTTATCAACCACGTGAACCCTTTTCAAACGGATGGCGGTGCCACCTTCAAACCGCAAATAGAAATATTTATAGGCCCTGGACCGTCGACGTAAGGGTCTTGCCCCAATGCTGAAGAAGCGACTAGCTCTCGATTATTTTATCGCTCAAAGCATGAACAGTAGATAATTGTCGTTGGTTGCTGACTTTTTACACTACGAGAAGATCCTCTTCACTAATCTACTGCAGCGGTATGAGCTGTCAGCCTCCACCCCGGTTCAGGCCGATTTCCAATTAACGCAGGCGGGGGTTTGCAGACGGCAAGCCATGTATAGCTTGCTGTCTGACCGTCTGTTAATGACCAAACCCGAATCAACGGAGCGTTGTGTTTCACGTGCGCCTCAAAGTGATGTCTGCAAAATTGACGGAGCCAGTTAGGGCCGACGCCTGCAGAGCTGCGGATAGTTCATAGGAGTTACCGTAGCCTTTGCTTAAAAGACACTGAACAACACTGTTTTTTTTTTTTTTATAGGTGGGAAAATCATCTTATGACAAATCTCGCTCTTAGGCGGAGCGAGAGATAGTGTCAGACTTTTACTGACTAAAAACCCACTCCTGTTCCTTCGTTGCCTTCGTCCCAGGGCCACGGTTTCGTTTTCACACTACCCATGGCCCCAGTAGGCTTCGACCCTGCTGGGCCCCTACGATTTGCTGACATCTCCCTGAGGCGCGCGCGGAACAATACGCCCCGTCGACGACTTGAGCTCGGTCCGGATGGTTACCGGACGGTACTGAACAACACTGTGGATTTTAATCAGTAGTCTGACGCCAAACGGCCGTACGGCGAGTTAAAGATGGCTCGCCGTCTGCAAACCCGCGACTATCGATGCCTGGGGCGTCTCCAGTGGAAGCACAGGACGTAAGTAAGGCTTGTCGCCGCCTCACTCCCTAGCCCTACCTGCTCGCTTTTCACTAATCGCCAGCAGTAGGACAGATGCCTAAGGTTGACACTTACCAAATTCATTGTTAAGGCTTACTTCGCACTTGTTCTGTAAATATCTGAAGTTTTGTAAAGTTTTGTACCGCAGTGCAATGTTTTATGAAGCGGTTTTCGGGTCTGGTTTTGTTTTGGTCGTATTTCTTTCCGGTGGAGACATTTTAAATACATCTTGTGTTATTGGTTGTTGTAGGTATATATATATTTTTAGCCAAAATAGGTACATGGTCCACAAGCAGCCAATTTGGAGGATACAAATTCTGGGCCCACCTTTAAATAGCTATGTGTCATCGTCGGATAGGCATTTTTGCGCTAAATAAAAGTTGCTATAGCACCAAGTTCCAAATCTTAGTCAAATTTCATGATTCTAGGACAACGGAAAGTACCCTATGATTTTTGATTCCCTTGAGAGTGTCAAAATAATTATACTTAAGTTTTTTGCAACATAAACGGCAGTATCTTTTTTTTTTTCGTTAACTTACAAGTTTGATTTTTTCACAGCTTCTAGGGACCGCAGACTTGAGTATAAGGTTTTAATTTCAACTCGATACCCCTATGCGTTCCTGAGATAATGGGTCTTGACCGACAGACAGACAGACAAGCAGACAGACAGACAAGCAGACAGACAGACAGACAGGCAGACGGACGGACAACAAAGTGATCCTATAAGGGTTTCGTTTTTTCCTTTTGAGGTACGGAACCCTAAAAATAGTATGATAGATAATTTTCAGACCAATAAAGGCTTAACTTATAACTCAATAATCAAACAACAACAACCAGAGTCTTGTATTTGGACAGCAATCACGTTATCGCACTTACCTTGATTACGTCATAGCTTAGTCAGACGACCTAGACTAAATCCTAATCAAAAATTCTCTTTGTGTATGGCAAAATTCCTGAGCACATAGAGTAGGCGTTTAATCTCTACTGGCAAGAGGACTCAAAGGGAATTGAAAGCTGCTTAGAATGGAGGATGTGGCTTGAGTAAACTTAGGATTTTAGGTACTCGTGATGGCATATAGATCGTAAAGGATTGTGGGATAAAAATGTACAGTCACGTGCAATAAGTTAGGTATATAAATTGTCACGTTTTCGATCTATCTTAACTTCTGCTATTCAAGAAATAATTGTGCAACAAATACTTCTTAATTACCTAACCATCAAATAGGTATGTAACTTAGAACCAATTGTCGTACACATATTCTTTAATGATCTATCTGTCTTAACTAATAATTTAATAATAATATGTGATTATTTATTATTTTATCGTATAATTTAGGCATTAATTAACCCATAATAACATTATGAAATTAAAATTCGTATAACATAATAAATAAATAAAATTAAATACATTGGATTGGATTTGGTTTTTGGATTTATTTGGATTGGATTAATTTAATTTAATATTTTTTTTGTTAATGTGATTGGAATATATCTTATTGTTCGTCACCGTACCTGTACTCATTATTCGTAGATATACACATGTAACATAATAAACGCATTACTTGAACGCATATTATGCGATCACGCAAAGAAACTCCGTGCATAGCCCTTTTTATTGACCTTTTGGTGACTTTAAGGGGATGCAACTCGACATACGAGTACATTTTCACTGTTTTTCGTACAACCGCTTACGCGATTATGACGTCATTACACATTTTTCATTAGATATTTTGGAAACGCAGTATCTTGTGGATATTATCTAGGCTTTTATTGAAATCAATTTATAAATTTGTGTAAAACTAATCCAGTAAAGACCTCCGAAAATTTGATATTTTGCATAAACTTTAACATTTCATAATTTACTCAAAAATTTAAAAAGTCAAAAAATTATAACAATAGAAACATTGCAAATTTAATCAAGATTCTAAATGACGACATTTTTTTTCAAAAACTTTCAAGGGTTTTAAAATAACACGTATTTTCTGGAACAAGTATTGTAATATATTCGAGTAAATCACGGAATTACCGAATGCTAACCGAGTTTTCAGGCGTTATCTCTTTTTTTCACGTGTTTTTTCGTCAAACATCGCATTGGGTTGCGTTATATGAAGTAACAAGCTTTTAAACCATGCTCGATGTTGACGATAAGCGAGTGAAAAGGACCCTCTTAAGCCTTCTGATTGCCCATTGTGCACGACCACGTTTTAGAGCCATAATAAAATATGGTTCCAAAACGACACTGACATATTATGTCATCACTGGCAACACGTACTGGTCATAGACTTAACTCTTGAGATACTGTGGTATCACACATCACTTAAATACAAATCGTTGTTTTTATTTATATATTCTAAACCTTTAAACATTTGATATAGCTTGCATTAAAACAGCTTAAAATTAAATGCACAACAATATTTCCTTAGCTCTTGTAGCGTGTTGAGTCCCACAATGAACGCTACATGCAGTTACTAGCTATGTTGTACCTAAAATGCATTATTTTTTTAAATAGCATTTAAGACAGAGAATAAAACAAAGTTGCAATTAATTCTAAAGCATTGATTGTTTTCATGTATGGGTTCAGAGAAAAATATGAGACATTGTAGTACTATTGACAAAGTAAAAAAGTAATGCGTACCTTGGAATAAAATTGAACAAAACAGACATACATACATATTATAGATAAATTACATCCAGACACAGAACAAATGATCGTGCTCATCACACGAACATTTGTCTTGGGTGGAATGAAGACCAACTATAACGACCTCCGGCAGTCAGGGGCAGTAAGTAACCACTAGACCAATAGGCCGGTCAAAATAGTTTCCTTTTACGTCTACCTATTAACCCTAACAGGTTATAAGCCTTCATTTTGTTTAGTAGCCTCTTCAATAGCTAAGCAAAGTGTAAGTGATATTTCAGCAATCACTTTCGAATTGCGTTACAAAATTGTTCAATACTTATTCTTCAACTAAACGGGCCTCTTGCACCAGGCCCTGGTTCAGGCCAAGGTCCGGAGCGATATTGAAAGAAATGCAGCCGCAGCCTTCTGCGAAGCAGTACTTCTAGCGAAGAAGGCGGGCGCAAGAGTGAGGGAACGTATACCCTCGTCACACCCTGACTGCCGCGACAGAAGACGCCATCGTAGGCGCGGCCTTTTGGACGACGAGCAATGGGTAGCTCGTCGTCGTATAAGGAGCGAGCCCGAGTCGACGACGGTGCGTAGTGTTCCACTCGCGCCTCAAAGAGATGTCAGCAAACCGTAGGGGCCCAGCAGGGTCGAAACCTAACCAAGGGTCTGATTCTGAAAGGAAGACTCGGTCCTGGAACGAAAGGCAATGAAGGAACAGGAGTGGGTTTTTAGACAGTAAAAGTTTAACACTATTTCCCGCTCCGTTCAAAAGCGGGATTTGTCATTAGAAAAAACCTTCAACAAAACGAAAACTGCAGCCCAGCACATCTCTCCTTAACCGGCCGGTCCTCGTTAGTACGAATCTATAGTCGCTCGAGAGAAACTTTAAGCTGGCCATCTGTTCCGAGTGCCGATGTCCGGCCTGTCTCGACGAGCAACTTGCTGAATTTACCACTTGCAATCTTTAATTTGTTTGGTTCAAGTCATGAGTGGTAGCGGTTTTTGGTTTGTTTTTAATGTGATTTATTTACAATTCCGGTACCTTTCTCTTTAGTAGATATTCTGAGTTCCAAAATTTACTTTCATGGCATAAAATATATACAACGTGAAAAGTCAAAAGATAATCGTTTGTCCTGGTATGGCCATAGGAAGAGGAGAGATGAAACGCATGTTAATAAAAGAGTTACACATGTGGACGAATAGAGAATGAGGCCTCTTGGCCTCAAAAGATGGATGGATTGTGTGAGAAGTCTATGTAAGTGAGAAGTATATGAAAGAAAAGGGAGTTAGTGATAGCGTGACAAGACAAAATAGAAGAAAAAGACGTGTTGCGCTGACCCCAAATAAAAAAAAGGGACAAAGGCACGAAGATGACGATATAAAATACGTACAAAAAGAAAACCCCACATATAGGTCCAGTCCTCGGTAGGTCCTTAACAAAATTAATCGTTGCAGGGCGCGGCTTTCATTACATTAAATGTTAAATAAACAAAGGTTTAGGATTTTTTTTTCATCCTGGAAACTATAACTGACAGGAAGTACAGCCCCATACTGAAGCATTGGATGACACACAAACACACATTATGGTATATAATTAATTTAAAAAATGCAGTAGTTTCTGGTAGTTGGTAGTTAAGTACTAACTTTAGTTTTTAAGTTGTGTGTATACTAACCAACTATGATCTTGGTACGAAATACGAGACTTTTATTTATATATTTATTTATGTATTACATACCATAGGAGAGCAATTTATTGGTAACAGCCCCGGCTTTCGAGTTCTACGTCGTGGGTTCGAACCCAACCAGGCGGTTACCACGAAGATGTTTTAACTTCCACCAACCCGCACCAGTCCCGCGTGTTAAATTATGGTCCAATCTCTCTCCTAAAGAAGAGGCCTGATTTACAGTTGTGGAGACATTTTAAGGGCGATTATACTATTTAATGTTGATGGTTCACTCGTACGTATTGTGATCATTATATAACAACAACTACGAGTATACGACACCCGCAACGAACAAGGTTGTAACAATAATTCAGTATCATCATCATCTTCCTGCCCTTGTCCCGTGTTATTTGGGGTCAGCGCAAACCGTCATAACAACAACAACAACAATACACACACAACAACAAACAACAACAACAACAACAACAATAATTCAGTATATTTTTCAAAATTAACCTTAAAGTGATAGTTCCATGTTTGAATTTTGTTTGGACTGTAATGCGAGATACTGCCATGTTCGATGCGGGTGTCGAATATCATCACGACAATACTACAACTAGCAACACTAAATTCAATTCAATTTGACTGGCCTGTTGGTCTAGTGGTTAGTGGCCCTGACTGCTATGCCGGAGGTCGTGGGTTCGATTCCCACCCAAGACAAATGTTTGTGTGATGTACACGATCATTTGTTCTGTGCTGGGTGTAATTTATCTATATATTTATGTATTTAGAAATATATAAGTATGCTTATCAGTTATCAAGTACCCATAACACAAGCTCTGCTTAGCTTGGGACTAGACGGCGTTGTGTGATAGTTGTGGAATATTATATTATATTAATTCACCATCAGTTTATAAATGGCACCACAGCTGAATCAGCGCAATTTTCTCCAAATTACAGCATTAAATATAATTTTGAACGTGATTGTGCTAACGTTTGGCAAAACACCAGTCTATATTAGAATTTAGTCATTGTTTATAAGGATTGCTTCAATAAATATCTGTTACGAGTTTAGGAACTTGGAGGGGCAATTTTAATAATAAACGATGGTCGAATTGGGGCAACGCAGGAGTATTGAATTGTCATTAGCTGGACGAGAAATTGGAATTGGGAAGTAAAGCGGAATGAAAGGAATATGAGTCTGTGAGAGAATTATTGATTTGATGGAAATAATCTATTTATGCGGAATGACTCAATTATGAGCTAAAGGAAGCTAAAACTGACAGAATATAAATTGATGTTTCACTGTATTGATTGATGGATAAAACATTGAGACCTAATTTAGTTTAAAGGTACAATATTCAAAACTAAATAGTCGTTTTAGTTTATGAAATAAATATGGGCTTCTCACTATCTGCATAAGTATAATCAGCCTTTTAATGTTCCCACTGCTGGGACTCAGGCCTCCTCTCTAAGACAAGGAATGGGCCATAATCCACCACGCGGGCCCAGTGCGGGTTGGTGAATGTCACATGACTTCTAATTTTTGGTTCTAGGACATGCCGGTTTCCTCACGATGTTTTCCTTCACCGTTTTGAGAGCAGTGGTGATGAAATAAATTACACAAAGTAATGCGCCTGGTTGGGTTTGAACCCACGTCCTACATCTCGTAAGTCGGGGCCGTTACCGCTCGGCCACCACTGCTCTCAGTCTATCACTATCTGGTACGGCAACATAAAATATCAACCAGCCATTATTGCATGCTCAGGCGGATGGTGACTGCAGTTTTTTTATTAATTATCCTAACGCGTCAATCATGAGACTATTTTAAGGGATATGTATAACCCTTTTTATTATTGACTAGCTGCTGTAAGCGGCTTTGCCCACGTTAAAGCAGAAATTTGTCTTAGGGCGGAATTCACCAATAAAACTAATCGCGTTTTAACGTTTGCCTCGCATAATCGCGTTTAGCCGCTGTCTCTAGTGTCACTTGTCTGTATTTTTCTTTTGTTGTATTTTTACAAGTGACACTAGTGAGCGGCTAAACGCGATTATGCGACCCAAACGTTAAAACGCGATTAGTTTTATTGGTGAATTCCGCCCTTAGTGATAAAACATATTCTCGTACCTAATAAAAAGTATCATTATGTACTATTTCAGGACATTGTGTACCCGAACGCCAAATTTTATTCAAATCCATTCAGCTGTGTTGAAGATGTAACAGAAATAGACTCTCACAAAAAAATATCTATTATCATTTGTTGTAACATACCTACTATTTTTTTTCTAACACATTGCTTTTGCAATATTTTTTATATTATTAGACCGCAACCACCATAAATTCGTTAGAAATTTATTTTGTTAACGTCTCATTTATTGATAGTTGTAATTATTTATTTTTCTTGTTTTTTATATAGCCTCTTTTTTATAATATGAATGTGAGAACACTGTAGACTCCGCGAATTTTTAGATTACTTCCTCTTACGACTCACTTTTTTATTATGATTATTTTTATTGTACTTTTGAGTACCATATTGACTGGTCTACACTGTCCTTACATAATATCTACTAATACTGTAAAATGGAAATATTGTAAGAACAACATTTTTTTTTAAAGAGTAACCATGGAGTTTCTTGCCGGTTCTTCTCTATAGGAAACGACCAATTTGGAACCGTGCACTAGCTTCTGACGTTTTATAAGTGCCCATGTGGCCAACATGTGAAATAAAAATACGATTATAAATTTTTTGAACTTGCTTAGAAGTACCAAACTCTTGACTTCATCATAAACTCTCTCTCTCTCTCTCTCTCTCTCTCAGACTCTAAACTCAATAAAACAGATACTTCAGCAGAAATAATCCTGTTACACCAAAAGATCTTCAACCAAAACTGTTGACACACATGAAACCGATTAACGGATATCTAGCAGGCTACCCTCATAATCGATACGTCCTCCAACCTCCACACGAACAAAAGCACATAAAACATCGCACACAATCAGCGTACCATTCATTTAAAGGATATTCAAAGACAATTTGGAAACGTACGATTCATACAGAAAACTAGGGTTGTAATTGATCCTAGTTGCCATTTGCAATCCTCCGCTGACGTGGACTTTCGCAAAAAAGTAGGAACTAGAACTATGCATGAAAAATCTAACAAGTTTATATTTCAATAAATATACCAAACTAGTAGTAATACTAACGTGAAAATAATTAGTAGAAAAGCAAACGAGATATAACAATTTTAAACCAATATATCTGTCTCGTTCGCCAAGATGCCTAAGTGGCTCTTTTAGCCCATAGCTCGTTTGATATGCAGAATACATGTCCGGCCCAATCCTATTTAAGAATACCAGCTTTTCTGGCAACATCTGTGATCATAATTTTGGCATGCAGTATAATTGAATTCCTTACACGGTCTGGAATTCAAACTCCCAGGATACTGCGCTCCAGCGCTCGCTGGCGTCATCATTATCACTTCTACCGAAAGACGTCTACTGTTAGACATAGGCCTCCCCCAAGTGTCACCACAACTAATGGTCTTGTGCGTCACGCATTCATCGGATTCCCGCGACTTTCACCGGTTATCGGTCTACCTTGTGGGAGGCCTTCCAACGCTGCTTTTTCCGGTACGCGGTCGTTTGACGCCTTTCAACTTTTATAATCTTTTCTGAATTCAGTTCAATAGCTAATGTTTTTTTTTCTACATTTGCCTTCGCTTCCGCTAAGATGGCCTACGTAACATCCCTAAAGGAAACGATTAAATCGAATAAAGCGAGTGCCGCGCAACGATGTCTGTAATCGATGATCGTGAATAGCGATTCTTGGTAATGTTCCGTTTTGATTTCAACTGTAATTCATATCTTTGTTGCCTTTAAGCTCTTTAAAGTTAGTCTCTCCTAGCAGAATATCCTAGGCATAATCCGCCATTTTGTACCTTTGTGTATTAATTTTATATGAATATATTTGAGATTTGAAATATTTATTAATATTCGTCAGAAAATTGATCAAATATATATACTTTTCGGAGTTCCTTTTTTATACTTTTGATGAAATAAAGTGACTCATCATCACTCAACAGGAAGTTTGAAAGTGGCGCCAGTGACTGAAAAGTTGAAAGGAAATCGTTGGTCTTGGTATGGTTATATGAAGAGGAGGGATGAAACGCATGTTACTAAAAGAGTTCTGAGTATACAATATGTGGATGGATGGAGAGGGAGAGGGAGGCCAAAGAAAAGATTAATGGATTGTGTGAGGAGTGATATAAAAAAGGGAGTTAGTGATGGTGTGGCGGGTGACAGGACAGAATGGAAGAAAATAACGTGGTGCGCCAACCCCAAGTAATACGGAATAAGGACAAGAAGAAGAAGATGATCGTTTTTATTATTTTCCATTTATTTTGTTCGTCGTTTTTTTTTTTATTTCATTTTATTTTATAATTTATTCGTCGCCTGCGTCGAATAAATTCTATTATATTCTTTTGTATTATTTACATTTTTATTTATCTAAATATAAAATCATTTAAAAATATAAAAAAATTGTAGGCCATCAACATAGGGTTGCCAAGCAACGACCAAGCGTTGGAGCCAAGCTACCGATGGCTAAGGCTCCTAAGAAAATCTGGGAGTACTGATTTATGGATCAAGCACTTGATCCAACTGCTCAACGAGAGCCTTCTGAGGTGTTGATCAAGGCTTTTGGCTACAGTGTAACCATTCCGTCACGATTATCGGCATAGTGACTACTATTCATATCCTACACGCCAGCAATCTTGCGAGCCAGATCAAGATTAAAAATTTATTTATTTATTTTGGTTTGATAGGTAGCAAAAAACATTAAAACTAAGTCCTTTTGGTTTTTCCTTTTATATTTAATATTTATGCAACAAATTTATAAATTTAAAAACATTTCTAGAGATAAATGTTTTTTGATCAACGAAAGACAGATCGAATACTTTTTCTGTATAGATTATGAGACAGATACAACTACTTATACTTCCAACTGATTAAAGATAGAATTGAACCAATTTCCTCACATTATAGGCGCTGGCCACCTGGCTACTGGAACCATATATCATTATGATGGGCTATATAACGTCGAATGTTTTCTGTAAATCTCGCCATTATCGGATTTACAACTCTGTTCGATTTAACGTCTTTTTTATTTTATGGTTGTACCGTAAATCGGTTTGTTTATGCAAAAAGCCACATTGGTAAACTAAACGTAACCAGATTCGTTTCTCTAATCTACTCTAGTGGTTAGTGGCCCTGATTGCTATACCGGAGATCGTGGGTTCGATTCCCACCCAGGACAAATTTGTGTGATGAGCACGATCCAAATGATCGTTCTGAGTCTGGGTGTAATTTATCTATAATTATGTATGTATTTAGAAATAAATATGTATGTTTATCAGTTGTCTAGTCATAGCACAAGCTCTACTTAGTTTGGGACTAGATGGCTTTGTATGAAAGTTGTGGAATATTATGTTATTATTTCGTATATTCATTTTCAATACATATTTTTAATATTTTTAAATATATTTAACACACATAAAAAAAACATTAAAAAATATAAAAAATAGTTGTCCACCAGTGTCGGGAACAGGGTCCAAGCTACCGGTGGTTAGGGCTCGGAGACAGGAACCTCCTCACAATACGAGCCGTATCTAGGAGTACTGCCTTCTGTATCAGGCCCTTGATCCAACCACGCAACGACAGCTTCGACAGATGGTCGTCTTTTGGCTATAAGGCCATTGGCGGTCACAATTATTATCAGTTTATTATTATTATTATAAACTGGGGTGTAGGTTGGAGAAACGTTACGTCATAAAAATAAAGTAAAAAACTAAAACCACGACACGACAAAAAAAACGACGCTGAAAAAGTATGAAACAACTGCGGCTTTTCTTTTTGTTCTGTTCGAAGTATGAAAATCTTGTTTCATACTTTTTCAGCGTCGTTTTTTTTTTTGTCGTAGTCGGGTTTTAGTTTTTTATTTTATTTTTATTTAAACAATTTTGGTGTTAAACTTAACACATGACTTTTTGTCCGCTAGAGGGCGTCACTTTAAATTTGAGCAATATTTTCGAAATTTACAAATGTAGCCCTTTCAAATGATACCAAACACGGCGTATTTATCTCCATTTTTATTTTTTAACACATACTTTTTGTCCGCTAGAGGGCGCCATGTCGACTTTTGTGACACGTCAAGTAGCCCATGTTCAGCGGACAATGAAGACGGTTCTAACGATACCTCATATGTCGAGTTCCGATTGGTAGATTAGGAGCTATGAGGGAACAGATGAACATACTCACATACACTTCTGGACACATCTATTAGCCCACCTTGTATTTTCAGTTTCGTATGGTCCTAGCTAAAATTTTATATTAGGTCGAGCAAAAAGTTTTTATGCAGTTTTGAACCTGGCACATTCACAATTTCATTCAATAGTCTTTTTTTGAATTTCGAACACAGAATTTAAAGAAACAAAAGACAATTTGGAGCCTGTTTGTTGATATCAAACAATCGAATACTAAGAAAACTTGGTTTTATTGGTTTACTTGGATTTAATTCTTGAAAAAGTGATTGATATCTTTGGTTTTGCAACAAACATTACTTATTCTTAACATTAAGGTGAGGTTCTATCAATAATCTATGGATACTTCACCTGAAGTCGCCGCCCAAGCTGTGGCACTTATTCAGGCCGGACACAGCCAAAGAAACGTGAGTGCTCAACTTAATTTAAGTCGATCTGCGGTCCGAAATGTTTATCGGAGGTACCTAGAGACTGGCGGCTTTGTTCGTCGCCAAGGAAGGCCACGATCTCGGGTCACAACTGAAAGGCAGGATCGATTCATCGTGACGACCAGCTTGAGAAATCGTCACCTTACCTCCATTGAGATACAAAACCAACTTCGCGACTTCCACGGAGTATCTGTGAGCGCTCGAACTGTTCGGAGAAGGTTAAAAGAACGCGATATGGTACCACACAAGCCAGCTAATGGGCCCAAACTAACGCGAGCCCACCGAACAGCTCGCCTTCATTTCGCACGCAGTCATTTAAATTGAACACAGCAAGATTGGAGCCGTGTACTCTTTTCTGATGAGTCTAAAATTGTGTTACATGGCAATGATGGAAGGAAGAAGGTCTACCGACGTAAGGGAGAGCGTTTCGCACAATGCTGCTTTGAAGAGAGGGTTGCTTATGGCGGTGGCTCATGGACTGTCTGGGGCGGTATATCCGCGAGCGGCAAAACTCAACTTGAGGTTGTTACAGGACCACGGCTGCCAACATTAAATGCTGAAAGGTACATTCGTGAGTGCTTAGAACCTCACGTGATACCATACGCGGACTATGTGGGCCCAAATTTCCTTTTTATGCATGATAATGCAAGAGCCCATGCGGCCGGCATCGTCAGGGAATATCTTCGGGATGTGAACATCACAGTTATGGACTGGCCAGCCAGAAGCCCAGACATGAACCCCATTGAGCACATGTGGGACGAGCTAAAAAGACGTGTTAGGGCTCGTCAGCCAGTTGCCCAGACGATGCAGGAGTTGAAAACTGCCATAGAAGAGGAATGGGAGATGATCCCTCAAAATTGTATAGAGCGGTTGATAAACTCTATGCCTAATCGTATGAGAGCTGTGGTAGATGCCCATGGAGGCAACACGCGTTATTAAATTAAACCTTTATTTGATAAAACATGTTTTTTATTCAAAAATCAATTGCCTTTAACAAGGCGCATATCCGACTTGTTAGGCGTAGCTCCATGTCGTATGGTATTCTGAATTCAAATTTAAAACAATACGATCGAAAAAGATGGTAAAATGTATCAGGTTTAAAACTGCATCAACAGTTTTTGTTCAATCTAGCAATCATATTTCGGTAGGGGCCATCGAAACCTAAACTCTAAGGTGGGCCAATAGATGTGTCCAGAAGTGTACATACATAGCCTATCAAAATCATAACCCTCAGTAGTCGGGTAAAAAGAGTGACGTAGCTGTGCCTTATGGCTTATGTGACTATCAACACTAATATTATAAAGGCGAAAGTTTACGAGTGTGTATGTATGTTTATTACTTCTTTACGCTGAAACGGATTTTGATGAAATCAAAAAAAAAAATATCAAAGCTTTTATTTCAAATAAACCGTTTACAGGCACTTTTGAATAGTCGGTCAGTCCAAAAAAAAGTGAAGTTAAATTGCACGTTCCAAAGCGTAGATCTCTATGGAGAAGAATGTGCAAGAAACTCCATGGACACTCTTTTAAATCATGTAATGAGTTACATAAATAATCTTGGTTACATATTTCTTGTTGCTTCTATTATGTGAGCACACTGTAGATAGGTAATGAAAAAAAAATTGAAATAAGCATTTTCGAGTAGACTATATCCTGCAATAGAAAAACTATACGTTTTACTCTGAGAGTAGGTTCCCTCAGGATAACTTAAAATACATAATAATAATATATATAATCATGTCACCTTCTCAGAATGGATGTAGGAACGGGTCCCGCGGTACTAAGGAGCTGCTCCTCATTGATATGACCATTAGCCAACAGGTTCGACGTTTCCGAAAGGATCTGTCGACGTGTTGGATAGATTATAAGAAGGCCTATGACTCTGTTCCTCATACATGGCTCATGAGGGTGCTGGAATTGTATAAAATTGATACAACACTACGTACCTTCCTGATGTCGTGTATGAGGCAATGGAGTACGGTCCTCCGCTATCCAGGATGTCGACATATCCAGAGGAATAGCGAACCTGTAAGGATCGAACGAGGTATATTCCAGGGTGATAGTTTGAGTCCACTTTGGTTTTGCCTAGCCTTGAATCCTCTAAGCACACTGCTGGAGAATTCAGGTCTAGGCTATCGGTTGAAGAGAGGTGGTCAGGTAATATCTCACCTACTTTACATGGATGACCTGAAACTTTTTGCCCCCAACAAGGATGGAGTTTGGTGTGGACAAATGTGCGGTCATGCATGTAAAACGAGGGGAGGTTGTGGAATCCGTGGGCACTCAACTCACGTATTCCATAAACCTGAGATCCCTCTCTCCAACCGAAACCTATAAGTATTTGGGTATGTCGGAAGCTCTAGGCATCAATATCACTGACATGAAGCAATCGTTGAAGGAACGTTTCTTTGGACGCCTGAAGAAGGTATTCAATAGTCTTCTTTCAGGCGGAAACAAGGTGCGTGCCTTCAACGGTTGGGTCATGCCGGTATTGATGTACTCTTTCGGCGTACTCAAATGGACTCAAACGGAACTTGACGCCCTGGATAGGAGGGTCCGCACACTGCTGACTGCATACCGAATGCATCACCCACGATCGTCGGTGATGAGACTGTATATCCCGCGGAAGTGTGGAGGTCGAGGTTTTTTAAATGCTAAGACCCTACACAACCGCGAGGTATGCAGTCTCAGGGAATATTTCCTAGCTACCGACGTGGGTATGCATCGAGATGTAGTGGCAGTGGACAAGGGACTCACCCCGCTCTCTCTGGCTAACGAGAACTGGCGTAAACCGGTAGTGCTTGACACTAACGATCGCAGGGAAGTATGGCAGAGCAAGGAACTTCACGGACGCTTTTTCCGGGCCTTTCACGGGCCCGATGTAGACCAATTGGCGTCCGTAGCCTGGCTGCGTTTCGGTGACCTCTTTGGGGAAACCGAAGGTTTTGTCTGTGCAATTATGGACGAAGTTATCATGACGAATAACTACCGGAGATTTATTGTGAAGGACGGCACGGTTGACATCTGTCGGGCATGTCACCGTCCGGGAGAATCAATTCGTCACATTATCTCTGGTTGTTCTCGTCTAGCTAACGGAGAGTACTTGCATAGACACAACCTTGTAGCCAGGATTATCCATCAGCAACTTGCTCTGAAATACTCTCTTGTGGAATCGGAAGTGCCGTACTACAGGTATGAGCCCGACCCAGTTCTTGATAATGGTCATATCACTTTGTACTGGGATCGGTCCATCATCACTGACAGGACTATTGTAGCCAATAAGCCTGATATAGTGGTGGTGGACCGAAGCGAGAGGCGTGCAATGATTGTTGACATATCCGTTCCGCATGACGAGAACCTCGTGAAAGCCGAGAAAGATAAACAAATCAAGTATATTGACTTGGCTCGCGAGGTTGTCGACATGTGGGATGTGGACTCAGCGATCATTGTACCGATAGTCGTGTCAGCCAATGGCTTAATAGCCAAGAGCCTCGACCAACACCTTAGGAGGCTCGCGTTAGGCGGCTGGATCAAGGCCTTGATTCAGAAAGCGGTACTCCTGGACACGGCTCGTATCGTTAGGAGGTTCCTTTCTCTGGAGCCCTGACCGCCGGTAGCTTGGACCCTGTTCCCGATACCGGTGGGGTACTATTTTTTATATTTTTAAATGTTTTTTTTTATTTATGTTTTAAGAAATATTTAAAAATGTACAAAATATGTATATAAAGTATATATATAATATTCCACAACTATCACACAACGTCGTCTAGTACCAAGCTAAGCAGAGCTTGTGTTATGAGTACTAGATAACTGATAAACATACTTATATATTTCTAAATATATACATTTTATAGATAAATTACACCCAGACACAGAACAAATGATAGTGCTCATCACACAAACATTTGTCCTGAGTGGGAATGGAACCAAAAATGAAAAAAAAAAACTGAAATGATGATGATGATGATGATGATGATGGGAATCGAACCCACAACCTCCGGCATAGCAGTCAGGGCCACTAACCACTAGAGCAACGCAAAAGACGCAGGTTTCTTTTTTGTCAGTAAAAATCTAACACGTTCTCCCGCGCCACCATGAACTAAAGAAGTCATTGGATAATTTCCCACCTCAAAAAAAGTACACAGTGTTGGTACAAGGCTTCTCTTTTTTTACCTTTCCTTATAGGCTTCTGTAGCAATCTCGTCAAGATCTCATTTGCTTCAAAACCACCTGTACATTTATTTCCAAAGAATATAATCGAGGTGTCAAGAAGACCTTAAAATATTCGGTAATTACAGACACGACAAATAACGCTCTCCTAATCCGAAATCCGACCTTTAAAGGCATCGCTTCCTGACTAGCTTAATAAGCTTTAGTCTCCCTGAAACCGATACGTATATGTAATTTATTAGCCCAATTACTGACATTGTGCTGATATGTGCCTAACGCTAATCTTTGGGACCAATCAACTGAGTTATGATCTAACAAATTTTGGAATACATATTGAAGGAATTAGGGTTGACGGATTTGAGTTAGGTAGGCGCTATTTTAAGAGGTATTGTGTGAGATTTTGGAGTTCTAGTTACGTTAGTTAGATCAGCGGTTCCCAACTGTTTGCGCGGTTATGGCGAAAGGTTGCGAACTATTTGATATTTGGCTTGTTGTTGTGTGGGATGGATGTGTCGTGTGGAAAAATAGGGTAGGACTACTCGTCTCTTTGTAATTGATTATCCTGGGGACAACTTAGCATACACGATGTTATTATTTTACTTTTATTGCAACACGAAGAGTATCAATCAAAAAACGCCATTGAATTTGTGGGTGTCAAAGAAACGTCATTCCATATTCGAATATGCGGGTAGCTCAATTCCTCTCACTCGATAGGAATGTAAAGGAAAGGGATGGATGTAGGAATGTAACAAATAAAAAAAAAGTATTGTGATATAGAATCAACGTAACCATTAACCTTCATTTGATCTTGGGCCACTTTGGTTTCTATATCGAGACTAGAATTTCGAAAGAAACTTTGTGTAAATCTAAAATAAAGGAACTTATGGTAAAAACTATCAAAAATTTAAAATTAATGAGCTTTCACTGAGTTGAAAACTTTGAAATATTTAACTCTTCGGCTGGACTGATTTAGATGAAATTTTCTGTGTATATTTAAATGGGTTTCTGGATGGTTTGAAAATATAATTGGACCCGGTAGGTTTTTTTTTTAGATGGGAAAATCATACAGCGACTTCTCCCGCTCTTAGGTGGTTAGACTAGTAGTAATGTGTGTTAGACTTTTACTGACTAAAAACCCAGTCCTTCCTCTTCCTTCTTTGACTTTCATACTATCGCCGGGTTTTCCTTTCAGAAGCGAACCCGTGGCCCCAGTAAGCTTCGACTATGCTGGGCCCCTACGGTTTGCTGACATCTCCTTGAGGCGCGCGTGGAACACTACGCGCCGTCGACGACTTGGTCTTGGTCTAGACTACGGCCTATGGTGGCCGGAAATCGGGATCGGGATCCCGGCGGTTGGGGCGTGAGAGCCGCTCCCTCGCGCGTGCATGTGCGTCCTCCTCCTTTGCTACCATTACTCCTCCGCAGAAGGAGGCGACCGCCTGCCACTTCTCCCCACTTAGGACCATGGCTTGTACCAAGGCCCGGTGCGAGAGATCGTTGCCGCCGATCGCCCCCACGGGGACACGGCGGTGCTCTGCCTAAGCGGGGCACACCTCTACCGTATGCTCCACCGTTTCTTCCGGGCGATCCACACAGTGGTGACACCCAGGCGTTACTTCCGCACGAATCCGGTGCAGGAACTTCCCGAACTGACCATGCCCGGTGAGAACCTGCGTCATGCGGAAGGTGAGGACGCCGTGAGGGCTTTCCAGCCACTCCTCAAAAAGGAGACTTACCGCAATTATTATGGCGTGCCCAGGACCGGGTAGGTGGAGCTGCAAATCGGTTTCAAAATTTTTTTTTCTGAAAAAAAGTCAGTTTTCAGTCAAAAAAAATAAAAAAAATAAAAAAAAGTGTCTATTAATCTCCACAAATTACACATGTTATTTAGCAGGAAAAACATAAAAACTTAAATATCTGAATTTGTAATTTGTGGGAGATCTGGAGTCTAAACTAAGCCTAAGCCTGTATCTTAGAATTCCAGGCCCCCCCATAATAAAAAAAACTTAAATATTTGACAATGCTTTGTGCATTAGAGCCAAAGGACGTGTGTATTATGTAAGTGGAGGTGTGTAGATATATATATATAACATACATATATATTTGTCGGTAATATTTTAATATACATTTATAAAGTTAATATAATGTGCTTGAATGTTTGTATACTTATAAGTGTATAAATTTATGTGTAGTTATAAATGTCAGTGTAGATGTATATGCTCGAAATTTCCTTGACCTATTTATTTATTAAAACTTCATGCAACACAAAGGCGGACTTAATGCCTTAGGCATTCTCTACCAGTCAACCAAGGGTGGTGAAGTGACAACCTAGCAGGTGCATAAAAAACAAAAACAAAATAGATTATTAAGAAAAACATATATAAATAAAATACATAGGTATATTATATATACACCTATTACTTCATTATGTAACTTCCAAATTATGAGAAATCGACCCCTTCAACCAACTAACGCAAATGAACAACATTAGTAATTAATTCTCAACCGAACTGAAGCTTCATTTTCACTCCCAAATATTAATGTTCAAGACGCAATGTCAAACGTTTGACATAACGAGTAATAAGTAGTTAGTATAATATATTTTAAGAGCTCCCTGCTTCTGCAATGTAAACTCAAAAGGTCGTTGACTCCAACCTTGGCTTTTTATAATGTTTTCGAGATTAGGGGACCAACAGACCTGTAGCATAGGTTTCACATAGTATGGACTCCTGTCTTTCGTCTGTGAACTTGTTCTTATAAACTCCTGTCCTTCAATTACGATTGCGTTCCAGAACCACGGTATCTCTTTCATAATTTCCCGTGGCCCTGACGGGCACCAGCCCTAATGGGCCCCTACGGTTTTGCCGACATCTCATCATCATCACGTCGGGGTCACTAGTTTGGAGATATACGGACCAGAGAGTAAAGTCCCGCAAACCTCTGTTGAAAAGAGAGGATCCTCCAACCAGAGGGCTGTTTTCAGGCTGTTCTGTATGCTCTAATCGCGCGGAGAACTTTATTTGCGCGATGCAGGATTAGTTCTTATGTGACGCTATAGGTGTCGCTACACGCGCGTGGACCACTCTGCGCCGTCAACGACTTGGGCATTCGGGTTCGATTCTGACTAGGCAGTCAGACGGCGAGCTACCCATTGCTGGGGATCGTCCTGCGATTCCAGACGCCATAAGCATCTCCTGACCTCAGTTACCTAACTGTCGTTTTACTCTGAAATGTTGTTGAATATTTAAAGATGACTCAACAAGTAACGAACGCTTTTCAACGTGTTGAAAGATAAAATATTTTGAATCAGAATTTCGTAGAAGTCGCTACCGACACAATAATGATGAAACAATCAAATGAGTAAGTGTTGCCACGAGCTAAATAAGGCTTATTTCACAGTTTATCACACGTAACTGTCTTCAGTTATTACAATATTAGTATTTTAGTACAGAGTGTGACTATTCTTATTGGTTTTAAGACAGTAGTGGGTGAGATTGGATTTAATTTTTTTCGTAAATGAACGTAACGGTCAAAGCAAGTGATTTGTAGTATTGGTTATTAATACTACTCACTTTTACCTAAACTAGTATTTGAAAAACATTGTTTGTCTGTATGACTAATTAAATTTATTTTGCAAATAGATTTAAAAAACCAACACTTTACACTTCCATTTTTTCGCCAGTTTAAACTAGATGAGCACCTGAATTAAATGATCCTTCATTATTTATCATATTTGAAAATTCTATAATTTGTTTATTGTGCACACCTACCACAGTGTTGTCTTTTTTAACCCAAAAGTTGAATGGTAGAGAATGCCTTGTTGTCCGCCTATGTACCACTACTGTACATGAAGTTTGAATAAATAATAAATCAGGTCAGTGTTTCCTAGCTGACTATCCTGAGAAGAAAGTCTCTTTTAAAGTCCATACAGCAAACATGCAATGAGCAAATTATATGAGAATCATGCAGATTTGTGTATAAGATGATCTTTTAAGGAAAGAACCACACAGATTTGAGTGGATCTTTCAAATCATGTGCTTCTACTATCCAGCGGGGCCACTCGAGCTAGTCCGATAAAACTGCATTGCTTTGTTTGTACAATGTACCTCTCGAATTTACTGACAAAATCCAATGTAGGGAAAGGTGGAGGGATACCGGATAGTAAAGATAAAGACACAATAAATAAATCAAAATAATATTTATTGAGATAATCAATTTTATGAATGTTTAAGTATACCTTAGGCATTACTTTAGCATGAAAATATTTGAGGTTAATACTACTAATTAAGAACTAGAAAATAATAATAATTAAAAACTATAAATCCGATTTCACCCCATACCTATTGGTCGAACCGGATAGGCATTTTGTATATGAATGGCTGAATGCCAAACATTGCAAATCAGTTTTAGCACAAGCATAATCAGCCTTTCAATGTTCCCACTGCTGGTACTCAGGCCTCCTCTCTAGGAGAGGGAATGGGCCGTAATGCACCACGCGGGCCCAGTGCGGGTTGGTGGATGTCGTATGTCTTCGAATTTTAGGTTCTAAGACATGCGTGTTTCCTCACGATGTTTTCTTTTACCGTTTTGAGAGCAGTGGAGATGAAATAAATTACACAAAGTAATGCGCCTGGCTAGGTTTGAACCCGTGACCTACAACTCGGTAAGTCGGAGCCGTTACCACTCGGCCACCACTGCTCACCCAAATCAGTTTTAGTCAAACCAAATAGTCGAGATTACATTGTTTTATTAAGTTCAACCAGTATACCTTCTAGTTCATCAGTAAATACCTACTCATTTTGAAGTAGAACGGCACTTTCAAAACACTTCTATTATTTTATCTTCTTTACGCGATCTTCTACGGAACTTATGAGAACATTCTATGTGTGTGGTGCTAAAAGATATTCTATTCTGCCATTCATTGCAAAAAGTATGGCTGAAAGCAGGCCAGATTCCGTCTTTAGCAGTCATTCAGCCTTTTTGATAAGGGTGAAATCAGATTGCCGAAATCACCCCGTCTGCATGTACCCCACAGGTACCATGTTTGAAATTGTAAGAACTAACAGGTTATGTTTGCACTCACAGCAACAATAAATATAGTTTTAGAGGGCTAAATATACTTACTACTAAATTTAAAAAAAAAAAACAACTGTATTTGATAACACACAGCTAAATTTAATGATGACATTAAAAATAAATCAAAATATTAGATAACTTACCTTTATTTTATTTAAATTTTTGTTTATTAGCACAAGCGCTGAAATGTTACCATCGTAGCCTTTTGTAACCACATTAAGTAAGCGGAGTAATGAAATAGCCACTATCCGGTTTCACCTCCTATCCGATTTCCCCCTCTTTCCTCTACCTCAACTATTTTGATAGAAATTACAACTACCTAATCGCCTTGTCCATCTAGCGGGGCCGTCGGTTCTATTACGCTCGGAATACATAAAAATAATACTGAACGTAACTTGTACCAATGTAGGCCTTGCACTCATGCACGATCTGCGCGTGGAGATGCAACGTCGGGGTGAAACTCCGCTGCCGCGACAAGTCGCGGCATGGCGGACAGAGCTCCGACGGGGTCTCATGGCGGAATGGCGACAGCGACTATCGCAACCCAGTGCTGGGCACGCCATAATTATGGCGATAAGTCCCCTCTTTGAGGAGTGGCTGGAAAGGCAACACGGCGTCCTTACCTTCCGCATGACGCAGGTCCTCACCGGACATGGTAAGTTCGGGAGGTTCCTGCACCGGATTCGTGCGGAAGAAACGCCCGGGTGTCACCATTGTGTGGACCGCCCGGAGGACACGGTGGAGCACACGTTGGAGGTGTGCCCCGCTTGGGTAGAGCAACGCCGTGTCCTCGTGGGGGCGATCGGCGGCGGCGATCTCTCGCGCCGGGCTTTGGTACAGGCCATGGTCCGGAGCGAGGAGGAGTGGCAGGCGGTTGCCTCCTTCTGCGAAGCAGTAATGCTAGCAAAGGAGGCGGCCGATCGCGTGAGGCAACGGTCCTCACGCCCCAATCGCCGCCGGGATTCCGATCCCGATTTCCGGCCATCGTAGGCGCAGGCTTGCGGACGACGAGCAATGGGTGGCTCGCCGTCCGACCGTCCGGTAACCGTCCGGACCGAGCCCAAGTCGTCGACGGCGCGTGCTGTTCCACGCGCGCCTCAAGGAGATGTCAGCAACTGTAGGGGCCTAGCAGGGTCGAAGCCTACCGGGGCCAAGGGTCTGATTCTGAAAGGAAGACTCGGCCCTGGTACGAAAGGCAACGAAGGAACAGGAGTGGGTTTTTAGTCAGTAAAAGTCTGACACTATCTCCCGCCCCGCCCAAGGGCGGGGGATGTCATAAGATGATTTTCCCACCGAAAAAAAAAAAAAAAAACTTGTACCAATGTACCTATCGATTCATGTATTAACTCCAGAGAATCTTTAACAGAACAGAAGAAATTCAGCAGGAAAAGTTTGTCTGACATTGCAAAAAAAATAAAAGATTATAAAGATAGAGTGGTCAATAGACTTTTATATATTAATATAGTTCATGAGCTACCAGGACTCAGTGTGCATTCATTGCCTAACAAACTTGTCTTCAACGTAGTCTTTTATCGTTTAAACACTTTTTTATTATAAGGACACGTTTGATGTGTTGTTGTTGTTTTGAGTTTCCCTACCAAAGGTTCTACTATTAGGCTATTTCTGAGGAATGAGTTTATTTTTTAGCTTATCTCCCTTTTGGTATTATAATTTCTTGTTTACTGCGCGTTTATTATAATTTTGAACAACAATAATCATTGATTCTCTTGATTACATTCTTTGCATTACGATCAACACCTGTTCCATACGAAAATCTTATTCATTCGCCTAACAAAGGAACAGGAAGATTTTCATTTTATTCGTAACGAGCAAAAGACCAAAACATTTTCTTAATGTGAATTATTGAAGGGGCTTTTCCGAAAATTGCCTCGAAATGAATATGAAAAGAAAATCTAGCAAAATTGAGATCCGAGCTCCCGCTCTAGTTATCCCAATTCGTTTCGCGTGAAAAATATTGAAATACAAGAGCATTGGAGAGACAAAAATATATATATTATTCATTCTCTAATGTATGAGCGGAAGCGATTTGATTACGTTCTGTATGGAAGCGCGCCAATAGCGGATAATGAATGAGTTGTTTTGAACGAATTTTCGTTACATTTTATTAATAAATTATTTGGTTTATGTAGCGAGTGGGTTTCCGTAAATAAATGTTTCTTAGCGCCATCCAGTTAATTTCCTTGTGAATTTATTTGTTTGCGTTTTGTTTTTATTTGATTGTGTTTCTATGCCAATTGAAAAATTACATAATTTATTTTAAATGATGACACCCGAGTTTTGAGTTACTGTCCATTTTACTGGCCTAGTACAACAAACCTCTAGAAAAGTTTTTGTCAACAAATTGAACCCGATAAAAATAACATTATTCCCTCGTTTTTCTTACGTATTTATTAATTTATTTTTTTGATTCATTCACAAGGTAGAATTATGCAAACAAAACAATAATAAACTGCTGATTGTTTTTCAAAATTTATTTTTGCATAAATCGTATCTTTGAATCAGTATAGGTATTATTTTTTCTATGTTTTTGACTTTCTTAACTTTAAAAATAATTTAATTTCTGACAACCTAACCTAACTACCACGTGATCTTCACATGGCAGTTAGGTTAGATGGTCCAGTTAATCCCTCCTCTTTGAGGGATAAAACGCATGATATTATAAGAGTTATGATACATGTGGATAAATGGATTGTATGAGAAGAACATATAGCGTGACGAATGACAGGACAGAAGGGAAAACAAATGTGTTGTGCAGACCCCAAAAAAAAAAGGTACAAGGTCAGGAAGATGTTGATGATGAATACTCTTAAGCTGTTGATCCCCGCATTAACGCCGGCGTTCACGCGCCATTGTCTTTCAATTGTGTCTCTAATTACGCACTCATAAGGTTAAATATAGTTAACTGATTTAATAATTCAAGCCCGCTTATCGCCTATAACTCACACCACTCACTCTTTCACTGAGCTACTGAATTAAAGATAGCACACGTACCGTCTTCACTGATATGATTCACTACAAGTTGACTCATTGTGATGTATCACTACTAGTGATGGCTCGCTCTTAATAAATTATCGGCGCTGAGAGATTGACGCTGAAACGGTTCCTTTTATGTTAGTGTCACTAACATTTATGTAATGTAGGGTATTGAACTGAGTTGATGGTGAAAAGATTTTGTAGTTGTTCTGTATTACGTGTGTCACTATGACATTGATTGGATTTCTCTGGTCTTTTTGTTTTGCTGGCAAACAGTGAACAGTTGCTTTTCGTCGCACTAAATGTGTGTAGATTTTTGTTTGTTTAATTATGTGTTGTATTTGTAGTTTTAGTATTTGTATATTGTACTGTGCGTGTATTATATATTTCGTAAGCGTTATCTATTGTTTGAAGCAGTCACCGCGATTCTGGAACGCAAAGGGTAACTGAAGGAACACAAGTGACACTCCCTGTCACTCCTACCATATCAACCATAGGAGAAGTTATTTGATAATTTCTTACTTAAAAAAAGTGTTTTAAAAAAAGCAATGGTGGTCGGGGGGTTTTTGGACCGGGACCGCGGTCCCAACTTCCAATTTTTTTTTTACGTAGTATTTAGGGACCACGTGGAAAAAAAATTTCAGAAATCAAAAACATTTAATTCAAATAGACCAATCACAGGCACTTTTGAATAATAATTGTCAAAAAGTCAGACAGTAAAAAAAAAGTGAAGCTAAATTGCACGTTCCAAAGCGTAGATCTCTATGGAGAACGCTCTTTAAAATCATATTATGAGTTACATAAATCTTGGTTACATGTTTCTTATTGCTTCTATTATTTACATTAAAGTACAGTTACCAAAAAAACTGTATTTATTTTATTTGTGGTCCAAAAATACAATATAATAAAAAAAAAATATAGGTGGAAGTTGGAATCACGGTCCAGGTCCAAAGAGCCCCATGACCCGGAATACTAGCTACCTATAAATAAGTTACGAATTTTTTTCTGAATCGCAAAATAGTTTTTTGTGACGTACATAACTACAAATTTACAGTTTTCAGATATTTTTCCTATACTTTTGCTATGAGACCTTACTTCATCCCAAATTTCAGGATTCTAGGTCAACGGGAAGTACCCTATAAATTTTGATTTCCTTAAGAGAGTCGAAATGGACGTTTTTTGCGACATAAACTGCCATATCTTTTTTTTCGTTAACTCAGAAGTTTCATTTTTTCACAGCTTCAAGGGACCGCAGACCTAAGTACTTATATGGTTTTAATTTCAACTCGATACCTCCACGCGTTCACGAGATAAATGGTCTTAATAGACAGACAGACAGACGGACAACAAAGTGATCCTATAAGGGTTCCGTTTTTTCCTTTTAAGGTACGGAACCCTAAAAAGGTAAAGGTGTAATGTTTTTGTTATGTGTTGATTTATTGTTCCTTTGTTTATTCTATAAATAATGTTTGGTAAAAGATTGATGTCCAGGATCGCTTGGCAGAGGCCTTTTTTATTTCGGGAAGTAGCACTGATGTAATATGCAGGAGATTGGACTGATCCAATAGCGACTATCCTTTGATCTCCCTCGGGCAGTTTAACTTTTCCTCTTGTACGTACTTTTCTTCTTAGGTTTCTTCTTGTTTTAAGTGATCACTTTTCTTTTAGTTTGATTACTGAGAATCTATAGCGATAAACTTAAAACTAGAACTACATTAGACCGACGCACACGTGTAACACGCCTGATTTGTACGTAGAACGACGTCTCGTGGCGTCGCGTGGCGTGGATCAAGTATAGCTCTACAAGTCTAGTTTCCATATAAAATGTATGGAGACCGAAGCGCCCAGATCGGCGTGTGTGGCACACGTGTAAGCAGTGTAGTTCTAGCTTAAGCGTCGTATACACTAAGGCCGATGCCCGCTAGGGCCGCGGGGATTTTCTGAAATGAAATCCGTGGTCTTAGTACGCAAAGGACAACTGAAGGACACAGGTGTGGTTTTAGTCAGTAAAAGTCGGACACGCTTTCCCGCTCCACTCAGAGTAGGAGAAGATATTGGATGAATTCCTATCTTTAAAAAATCCTTGTATACACTGAAAGAAAGAAGAAAGAAAGAAAGAAAAAGAATTTATTTGGTACAGCACAAGGCACAAACACAATATAGGGTAACCACGAAACAAAAAAAAAAAAAGCAAAATGTAGTTGTGTGCCGGCTACACCAAAATAGGTCCAGTTCAGTATGAATGTCAGACAACTAGTGCCACTGGAGGACAAAATGTCTCCCAATGTTGTCAATAAATTGTCCAACAACATGTCCTGCGTCACGTGAATGCGTTGTCCCCTAGTGTACCTGAAGCTTTATTTTTGTGTTCACTTTTAAATGTAAACACGAACATATCTTTAAAAGGCGACCTTTAAAAATTCTTAAAACCGAAATCAAAAACATTCTTCGATTCTTTGAAAGACATCCCACAATACATTCTCAGAATAATCTACCTTTCTACTCCCCACCTAGTAATTCCACATCAAACATCTTCGAAATTCTTAATAACACTGGCACCTTGGCACACAACAGCCGTACAAAACAGGGAACTTAATTAAAAGTATTAAAGTACATTTAAATTCTTAACCCGCTGTAAACTCTGGTTAACTGCTTAGTAACGATTCTGGAAGTTTTCAAACTCATTCACATTGTGAAACCAGATCACTTTAGCTGTTGAAAAGGAGGGATCTTCTGAATTAAAGATGTGGATTGTGAGCTCTCGATGGGTTGGAAATCATTTTATTGTGGAACGTTTGAAATGGTCTGATTTTGTATGAGAATGGTTTTAAGATACGTACCTACCTATATAACTCGGTGTTGTAATGTGTTGTTAAATTTTTTTTATTTAACGAATCGAATAGTAATTAAATAAAGAAAAAAAAGAAAGAAAGAAAAAACAAAAATAGTTTGTAAATAGTTGTAAAAAAAACGTTTATACTTACCTATATAATTGTGGGGGGTAAAATTTGTACTTTTGCATACCTTCATCATTTCAGCCGATAGACGTCCACTGCTGGACATATGCCTCCCCCAAAGGTCGCCACAACGAATGATCCTGTGCGTCTCGCATCCATCGGATTCCCGCAACCTTCACCAGGTCATCGGTATTGACAAAATATGACTATTCTCTTTATTTATTATTTCGTATCTCAATGACATGTACCCATATTTGCAAAATATATTTTTTTTAACTTTACAAGGAAGGAAAATGTGCTATCAGAAAGTTTGGATTTTTTTATTTATTTTATTTTATAAATTCTCTGAAAAAGTTTAGTATGACCGAAACCACTGTTACATTAGATCAGTGGAATGCTATACAAAGTACAGATTCACAAAGAATGCCCGCTGCATCTATTCTCAAAAGCAATACCTTTGAGCAGCTCCTGAAGCATTTCACTTTAAAAGATACCGTCTGGAACATGTTCTGGATGTAATGGAAATTTTGTAAACTTAATATCGGCTGACTTTGATATACAATTGTTTCAGTGGAACTATTGGTTAGCTGAGATAGTCTCCGATATTAATATATTTTAGGCAACATGCTAATAGAATTTACAATTAATTTTAAAATCTAAAGACATGAAACCTACAAAGAAATTAGCAGGTAAGATATCTATCATAAAAATCAAAGAAAGTCTCGTCTTTTTGTATAAAACATGCCTTTATTTGTAACAAGAAAAAAGTAACAATAATATAATTAAATTAATATTAATGTGAGCCTCACGGCTGCGCCAAAAATGGTCATTTCAGTAATGTTGCCAGACCAATATTGTCTGACGCTGGTCTTCCAAAGAACCTTGAGTGATGAATGATGGAGCAAACAGTTTCACACAAACAAATAACGAAAGAAAGCATTAAAAAAAACAACTCAAAATTTTGACTTGAAACGTCACGTCTTATTCTACGCAATCAACGCTACAGAATCTTTCAGCTTTAACGGCCATCCTTTCTGCGATCAAACTAGTGCTTGAATGCGATCCTATCTGATGGTAAGCAATGATGCAATCGTAGGTATCCTACTGGTGAATGGCACCAGTTTGTTAAGAACCTATTCACTCTAGCCTTGAAGACGACTTAAATTATAATCGGACAGAAAGACCGCTGCAGGCGAATTGTTCTAGTCCTTCGATGTACGCGGTATAAACGACGAGGCAAAATGCTTAGGCCAGATAGTAGAGGTGTCAATAATGCATGGGTTGACACTTACCGTATGTAAATATCCCAATCATTACAAGTCATTGTGTAGATTTTGTATTATAACCTGTAAGTAGCCACACTACTTGCAATTCTGCTCCTCCCACATCTCAAACAATATCAATCACTCTGCAGCCTCAAGTCGGATCGTCACGTGTCCGTAGCCTGCATCGCATTTACATGAGAAATGTCTCAAACGCCATGATCACGTATATATCCTGCTATTATTGGCATTTATGGAGATTTGCTCGGAGCTCTGATGGATAGGTGTGGTACCAAGTTATCGGGAGACGGAGGACATTGTGTTTATCAATGTCAAATAGGGGTTGTTGGAAGTTGATTTTGGTTTGTTGTATTTTGGCTTAGACAGACTCATCTGAAATGTATGGGAGAACGATATAAGAACTGCAGATAAGGAAAACCACAGGGAATTGTTCCAAATAATGACCAAATATCTCGTTCCAGAAACGCATGTCAATGCTATACATTGGAACTTTTGATGATGTGGTTAGAGCGTATGGTTGTAATGGGATATGCAATGAAACTGTATGAAGTTTTATTTTGAAATAATTCTAAAAGTTACTGTAATGGGTGCTTAGTTTGAATTGTAACAGTAGTAAAAACTACAAAATATAAATTTTATTTATTTTGGAAAAAAAAAAACACGATGTAACAATTGCGTAACCTACACCATTGTTCATATCAGCAACTGTAAGGGCCCAGCAGGGTCAAAGCCAACTGGGGCCAAGGGTCTGATTCTGAAAGGAAGACTCGGCCGTGGTATGAAAGGCAACGAAGGAACAGGAGTGAGTTTTTAGTCAGTAAAGTCTGACACTATCTCTCGCACCGCCCTAGAGCGGGGGACGTCATTGGGTTTTTTTTAAGTGTTTGTGTGTACATAAATAAATAAATAAATAAAAAAATGTTAACTATAATAGAAAAATCAAAAACAAAAAAAGAACAAATTAATGTTCAAAAAATACTGCGATTATTTTTATTAATTTTAATTAACTTAATTTACTTGGCAGTCAAGATATCTAGGGCCATTGATTTTGTAGTGACAAATGCTGACACATATTTCGATGTATCAAATAACTAAGCATGGCGTTGCTCCCATAGTTCCCAGCTATTTTAGTCGTTGTAAGACCTGAGAGCTATTGACACATACGTCACTCTGTAATTCCTCGGAAATATGAACTATATTAATTGATCTTCCTGGGCATTATTTATTTCCTGCACACGTTACCCCGAACACATGAAAATTGCTTAAGGGGTGACCAGATGGTTGCAAACCAAAGTCCCAACCAAGGTCACCTTGCTAGTTTTAATCCGTGTAGTGTATACTGCAGTTGTAATATGAGCTTCAACGCCCTTGGTTGGGAGACGCGTTTTCCCAACCACCGGACGTGTTGGCGCGTGGTTTACATCCACGTAGCCACAACACATAAACCAAGGTTACCTTGGTTGGAACGCTTGTTTGCAACTGTTCTGTCTGGTCGCCCTAGAGTTAAAAAATATATCAAGGTCCATAAAATGTGTGTTATATGTACCTATAAGGCGACGAATTGCCCACTTCTGGGACACTATCCTCTTCTATAAAAGAAGGAATGTAAACCGCAATGCGGGCACAATGGCGGTTAGCGTTAGTATCGACGTACACAAGTATATCAACAAATGACGATATTGCCAAACTCTTGATAATAACACCAAATTGTTAGAACCTCATCTAAGATGATAAAGTGGTTTTCTCGGAATTACTTATTACAAACATTTATTATGAACTAACAATACCAAAAGTTTACATACAGCCTTAACTAATATCAAACGAAGTTTAGTCACAAAGGAGAGATAGGTTTGGAACTATCTAAGGGCCTAGCCACATTATCACGGCACGGCATCGTTGAAGTGAAATGGCGCCTCGCCTGACTGTGATATGTTGCCGTGTCGGGCAGATATACAGTTGTACTAAGGCGTGTTAAGCCGCTATCGAAGGAGACGCCCCAGGCGTCGGAAGTCACAGAGGTAGCTCGTCTTCCACCCACCGGTAACCACCATATTATACAGGCGCTGCATCGTTAAAAATTTCATGATCCATCTTCAACCAAAGGGTTTCCTGAGATCTTGTCTTACATTTATGCGGTACTGTACTGTGCATCCTTTCCTATGGAGTTTTCTTGTGTGAAGGTTGCAGACAAAGCTCAAAGAATCGCCAAACTTAAGTAGCTGTAGGCAGGGTACATTGCTCGCAGAACAGATGGTTGATGGGGCCGAGAGGTTCTGGCGACCACGTACCGGAAGACGCAGCGTTGAAAGATCATCGGTCCACCTTGTAGGAACAAGGTGGACCGATGACTTACTGAGGATTGCGGGGATCCGATAGATGCGAGAAGCATAGCCTTGATCGTTGTGGGGCGACACTTGGGGTATTCCTATCTCCAACTGTGGACGTCTTTCGGCTGAAATGATGATGATGATGATTTTGTACTATATATCCGCTCAACGCAAATATCTGCACGACATTTCAAGTTAAGTATTTCGCGCCATGGGAATGTTACCAGGCCCTAAGAACAAACCACGATCCTGACATTTTATTACTTTTGTTAACAAAATAGTTGGAAAACGCTTTAGTTTCTTCAACTAAATTGCCTGTACCAACTTATTGATAGATGTTAATCGACTTCGAACCGTTTTTCACTTTGTTTAGAGTTGTTTTTCTTTTGTTTTCTGAGAACATTTAAAGGACTGGTCACAATAAGGGTTTGGAGTTTGTATCTCTATTTTATTAAACAGTAGCATACGAGTAGTTCTCTATTGTTGGAAAATACTTTGTTGTTTTGAAGATTGGTCTTTTTAGTGTCAATAACTTTCAAGTTTGTAACGTTTTAAGAGAACTTTTTTTATTTTTTATTTTTATTGATAGGCTCGCGTTTGACCACTATCTCACCTGATGGTAATCGATGATGTGGCCAACAATGGAGCACGCTTGCCTAGAAGTAACCTATTCACTCTTGACTTAAATACACCTGGGTTGTAGCTATCAGGAAACACAGAATCCGGCAGGGAATTCTACTCCTTAACTTACACATGAGTTTAAATGTAGATGGATGGAGAGGGAGAGGGAGACTAAAGAAAAGATGGATGGATTGTGTGAGAAGTGATATGAAAGAAAAGGGAGTTAGTGATAGCTTGACGAGTGACAGGACAGAATGGAAGAAAAAAAGTGTTGCGTTGACCCCAAATAAAACGGGACAAGGGCAGAAAGATGATGATGAACTTACAGCACTTAGACTACATTCAAAAGAATGAAATGCGCAGACATAATGCTTACAAATATGAAGCATTTTAGTGATATACTAAAAATCTACAGACTTCATTGTAAAATTAAAACAGTATAATGGTAAAACGTAGCTTGTAGAATAATCTGACAAATAATCACAATAATTGCATGTATATTAGTCCGGTTTGGAATTGATAAAAGTAAATTAGGCATCTTCGTGTTTTTTTTCTATCGGACTAAATAGCTGTATTTTTAATCGGCTTCAAAAAGGAGGAGGTTCTATGTTCGGCTGAATGTATTTTTTTTATGGCTTTTTAAAGGTGGTATCATAAGTAATAAGTGTAAAATAAAAACTTACTGTGCATCCTTTCCTATGGAGTTTTCTTGTGTGAAGGTTGCAGACAAAGCTCAAAGAATCGCCAAACTTAAGTAGCTGTAGGCAGGGTACATTGCTCGCAGAACAGATGGTTGATGGGGCCGAGAGGTTCTGGCGACCACGTACCGGAAGACGCAGCGTTGAAAGATCATCGGTCCACCTTGTAGGAACAAGGTGGACCGATGACTTACTGAGGATTGCGGGGATCCGATAGATGCGAGAAGCATAGCCTTGATCGTTGTGGGGCGACACTTGGGGTATTCCTATCTCCAACTGTGGACGTCTTTCGGCTGAAATGATGATGATGATGATTTTGTACTATATATCAGCTCAACGCAAATATCTGCACGACATTTCAAGTTAAGTATTTCGCGCCATGGGAATGTTACCAGGCCCTAAGAACAAACCACGATCCTAACCTTTTATTACTTTTGTTAACAAAATAGTTGGAAAACGCTTTAGTTTCTTCAACTAAATTGTCTGTACCAACTTATTGATAGATGTTAATCGACTTCGAACCGTTTTTCACTTTGTTTAGAGTTGTTTTTCTTTTGTTTTCTGAGGGCATTTAGAGGACTGGTCACAATAAGGGTTTGGAGTTTGTATCTCTATTTTATTAAACAATAGCATACGAGTAGTTCTCTATTGTTGGAAAATACAATGATGTTTTGAAGATTGGTCTTTTTAGTGTCAATAACTTTCAAGTTTGTAATGTTTTAGGAGAACTTTTTTTTATTTTTTATCGATAGGCTCGCGTTTGACCACTATCTCACCTGATGTTAAGCGATGATGTGGCCAACGATGGAGCACGCTTGCCTAGAAGTAAACTATTCACTCTTGACTTAAAGACCCCTAGGTTGTAGCTATCAGAAAACACAGACTCCGGCAGGGAATTCCACACCTTAATTTACACATGAGTTCACATGTGGATGGATGGAGAGGGAGAGGGAGACCAAAGAAAAAATGGATGGATTGTGTGAGAAGTGATATGAGAGAAAAGGGAGTTAGTGATAGCGTGACGAGTGACAGGACAGAATGGAAGAAAAAAACGTGTTGCGCCGACCCCAAATAAAAAGGGGACAAGGGCAGGAAGATGATGATGAACTTACAGCACTTTAGGCGCGATCTCTCTCGGACTCTGCACAAAGACACAATACTTGCAAATATGAAGCATTTTAGTGATTTACTAAAAATCTACAGACTTCATAGTAAAATTAAAACACTATATCGGTAAAACGTTGCTTGTAGGAATAATCTGACAAACAATCACAATAATTGCATGTATATTAGTCCGGTTTTGAATTGATAAAAGTAATTTAGGCATCTTCGTGGTTTTTTTTTCTATCGGACTAAATAGCTGTATTTTTAATCGGCTTCAAAAACAAGGAGGTTCTTTGTTCGGCTGAATGTATTTTTTTTATGTCTGGGGGTACTTTTTAGTGGTGGTATCATAACTAAAAAGTGTAAAATAAAAAACTTTTTACAAAAAATAAAAAAATACAAACAACTTCAATGTAAAAAAAAACACTGAAAAGTGCAAAATAACTTTTATTTCGGAAGTCGGTGTTAAATAACGAAGAGACAAAACCACTATAGGAACATTTATCCTGAAGAATAACATATATTTTTCTGATTATGTTTTCTGCAGTGCCCATTTCAAGTACACACTTTGTAGACTCTTACCCAGCGGTCAGTGTGTATGCGGCTGATGTGACCCGCCTAATCCTATTCTAAGAATACCTGGAACAAGTTGGGGGAGGCTTTTGCCCAGCAGTGGGAAAGTACAGGCTAAATAAAAAGAATGTTGACCTAACGATTAACAATTTTGACAATGTTTAATTTAATAGGCTTAAGCCAGTTGCGGATTGTATCAAACTAATAATATGAAATGAAATATGATGTAACCGTACAAATTGGAACGCTTGAGGGATGATCCAGCGAATTGTTGTTTAATTATATTAAGACGATAGCCGGGTTCATCCCGATACTACCTAATAATTTTAATCTAATAAAATATCTATTGTTTCGCCGTATATCTTCGATGAAATCAAGAGGAGCATCAAATGATTAAAACGCATTGCTGAGCGAAAGTTCCAGAATGGAAGTACTTACCAAGGCCTGGCGAGTTCTAGAAAAGTCCGCCATAAAGTACCTACCACTATAATATTATTATTAGATAATAGTTGATAAGGGAATTTGTTCCTTCCGTCCTACATGATAGAGTCGAAATTCGCGTGAAGTCGCGAGTGTCTATTATTATTGCAAGTTAATAATAATCGTAATTTATTGCCCCGCGATACGACTGTATTGTTCTGGAATGGCCTTGAAACGTCTGTATCTAGAATTTTCCTGGTTCTGCGTATAAATACGAGCCCCCAACCGGAAGTTAATCTATCTTTGTTCGATTCAGCCCGACCCTTGCTGCCCTCTCCCAGCGACGCCCTAAGCCGAGGTCCGTACCCCACAGGGGGTGCCCTTAGCGTGTAGTCGCTTAGTTTTTAAGTTAGTTAAGTAAGCCCTGGCTGGAGGCTTTGATTCTTGAATTAAGGCCGCCACAGGCAAGTCCGGTTAAGCAGCCGACAACCTCATAGGTTGACCTGCGAGAGGCCACTCACAAAAAAAGGAAGTGAATCAGTTTGAATTCGTCTGCTACTCAAGTGCGATCTATCCAAGTGAAGTGATTTCATTTAACGACCTAAGCGACAGTGAAAAAGGACTCTAGTATACATTCTGATTTGGTTATCGGTGATTGGATAAATTTGTAATTGTTTGAGGTAATAAAGTTCTCCTCTCCTAGTAAACCGGCATTTAATTACTCACGTTCGTAACACTATTAAAACTAATGAACGAGCAATATCGGTGAAAATATATTTAAAAAAAAGTGAGTTTGCTTCTCATCGGTTTATGGTTTATTTATGTAGGCTTATTGTTAATTAAGTTGATAACTTTCCACGTACACTATAAAAATCTCACTGTACAAATTATTCTATAACAAATAAAAGCCCACATTAAAATAAAGTTAAATGATACAAGAAATTTAATCAAAGGCGTATTTAATTATGTCTATTATACAATTTAAATCTAAAAATGTCATTTCAATCTAAAAATTCGTTTAAGCTGTTGATCCCCGCATTAACGCCGGCGTCCACGCGACATTGTCTTACTATTGTGTCTCTAATTACGCACTCAAAAGGTTAATTAACATTAATAAAATTTATTTAGTATTCATTTACTTAAATAATCTAAAAAAAAATATAAAGCTTCCATCGTAATTAATGTTTCCTATTTTATTTTTTATGCGAAGAATACCTTCCGCGAAATTAATTTATTTTTAAGTTTTTTTGTGTCAAGTTGTTTGTTGATTAAAAAATATGATTGACGGACGTAATAAAGTAATTTATTTACGGAATTACAATCATTAAAATCACGAATACAACCCTCTCAGTTAATCTTACGCTATTGAATGGCTATTTCATGAATAAAAAAATTAGGTAAGTGCGAGTCGGAATCGCGCTCTGAGGGTTCCGTACAAACTACAATTCCCTAATGGAGTCTAGAAGATTTTTCCGAATTGCAAAACAGTTTTATTTTTTTTGTGAGGTAGGTAACAACAAATTTACTGTTTTCCGATTTATTCCTATACCTGTGCTAAAAGACCTTGCTTCATGCCAAATTTCAGGATTCTGGGTCAACGGGAAGTATCTTTTGAATTTTGATTTCTTTGAGTGTATTGAAATATTACGTTTTTTGCGACATAAACGGCCGTATCTTTTTTTTCGTTCACTTAGAAGTTTAATTTTTTCACAGCTTTAAAGGACCGAAGACTTGAGTATATGGTTTTAATTTCAACTCGATACGTCCACACGTTCTTGCGATAAAGGATCTTGATAGACTGACAGACAGACAGACAGACAGGCAGACGGACGGACCACAAAGTGATCCTATAAGGGATCCGTTTTTTCCTTTTGAGGTATGAAACCCTAAAAAAACGCTCTACGCCTACTAACAATAATATAATTACTTGCTTGACATACAAATTGAAGGTAATTAATAACAAGGTAACTATTTAAAGGTTACCGAAAGCTGTTTGACCTTTAGATCATTATATTTCCATTTATGTAAAATAATTTAGAAAAGTTTCGATTTCATAAAATTCACCTTCCCATTCATCCCATTAGGCGATCATAAAGAGCTTAACTAAAAACAAATTATGCGTTCTAAACGAAAAGCTTTTATTTTTAACATTTAATATAGGAGAGGAAAATCGTAGCGATTGCCAATTTCCACGCACGAGGTACTCTGCGAAGGGAGAAATCGGGAGAGTTGACGTTACATAAAAATATAGAAGTTGGTCATTACATGCATTCGAAAGTAGTCATTACATTTTGTCGAAGTAAATGAAAACATAATCGTCTCGGTTATGTGAGCAGCGATTAAAGTAATCTAGATCTCGCTATTTTTCGATTTGAATTAAATACATGAAACATATCGATAAAGAAGTCTATTTTCATCATTCTGGGAAATGAATATTTTCAAAGTGGTTTTTTTTTTGCTATACAGCATTCGTTTTAGTATATACAAAACCCGAAACACGTATCTAGTATTTTTATGTAAAGAATTTATGTACTCATAACTGTATCATGAAAAATTACAAAGTTCTATGCTTGTTATATTACTTGGTTGTCCACACAAATACATGGTCACCGAACCATCGACCTGCCGTGACCTGTCTTGTCCTACTTAGTGTCGATGGTGTCCTACTTGTGACCTTTTTTAAATATTTTTGGGAAAAAATATATGTATAATATAGTGTAAAAATTATTATAATCCATTCAGTTACTGATTATGAACAAACTATATTCAGGTTTCGCATAATTATACTAAAAATAATTTTGTATATAGGTTCCATTATAGATCCTGGTTTAGTTGCTGATGGTTCTAAAAACCGAAGAGTACAAAATTACTTCAAAATTCAGAAGTGAAACCTGAAAATCAAATCACAAAATACTGAACCTCCCTCCATTACAGATAAAAAATTACATCCATCTGCCAAAAATCATTCGCTCCAGAGAAAATCAGATTTGCGGAACAGAATTGATCGAATACAATCGATACCTATTGGCACCGCCAAATTAATTTATCCGTCTGCTCACACCTATAAAACCATAGAGCATAGACGCGTATCGGTGGCCGCCATAGACAGGTTTAGGAAACGACTATGTGACATTAAATCAGTGACTATAACTGCCAATTAATCTGTCAAGTCTTTTCCCGTTGCGGGTGGAGTGAGAGGGTTTGTTAGACTTTACCGACTAAAAACCACCTATATTCTTTACTTTACGCCCCAAACGCCACGGCAGGATTTACCGCCACCGTAGGCGCGAGCTTGCGGACGACGAGCAATGGGCAGCTCCCTGTCCGGACCTAACCTTAGTAGTAAAATTTTAAATTTATTTTTATTTGTCCATCTTATTCAAATCTATTAGCACACAATATCGTGCCGACGTCTTTATTTCGATACCGGTACCGGCCGGCCCACACTGAAAACCAGCGCTGTAGACTCGTCGCATTTTGCGTGTGGTCACGGCATTATGCTGAGCGTTCGGCCGTTTTGCGCGGATGTGGCGCATATTTTTCACATTCACTATACCCTCATCTAGTTTAAAATGACAAAAAAAAATGACGTGTAAAAGTGTTTTATAAACCTATTTGCAGAATAAATATCATTTATCATTTATCATACTTTTAATTTGTTAGTTCTAAATTTGCGCCTTGTTCCGCCAAATAAAATGTTTTTCTTAGTAGGAGGAGGGTAGTGTTTCACACGCGCCTCAAAGAGATGTCAGGCAAACTATAGGAGCCCAGCATGGCTGATGCCAGTTACGGCTACGCGGAATTTTCGAAAAGGAAACCCGTGGTTCTAGAACGTAAAGAGAAACAGAAGTACACAGGTCTGGTCAGTAAGAATCTGACACGCCCTCCTAAAAAAATACTGCCTGTGCCACGATTTTGTGTTCTGTGTACCAAACATTTGGAATTCCGTAAATTGCTAATATCGCCATATTAGCGGCACACAAACGTGCAATCAACCTTCATTAAGTGAAGCATTATCGATGTGAACGCGAACTGAATACGAATGAACGAATTATAGTCAGAAATTTTAAGTGGACATAAGTGCTGACTGTTCGTTGATTGTTTGTCCGTTGTTCAAATTATCTAATTGCGATAATTTTGCCGTTTGACACACTATCAGGATATTCTGTTTGAAATGTTTAGTAGAATTTAGAAATGTTTAGTAGAATCGATTAGTGTATTCGACAAGTGGGGATAAATTCGGCTAATTCTATTATGTGAGTGTGTGTCCTCATGTCCTGATCAGAATCGATCCAGTAATTAGTAGGTACAACCTGTGATCGTGTGAGGCAACGGTCCTCACGCCCCAACCGCCGCAGGGATTCCGATCCCGATTTCCTGCCACCGTAGGCGCGGGCTTACCAACGGCGAGCAATGAGTAGCTCGCCGTCCGACCGTCCGGTAACCGTCCGGACCGAGCCCAAGTCATCGATGGCGCGTATTGTTCCACGGGCGCCTCAGGGAGATGTCAGCAAATCGTAGGGGCCCAGCAGGGTCGAAGCCTACTGGGGCTACGGGTAGTATGAAAGTGAAATCCGGGGCCCTGGGACGAAGGCAAAGAAGGAACAGGAATGGGTTTTTAGTCAGTAAAAGTCTGGCACTATCTCTCGCTCCACCCAAGAGCGAGCTTTGCCATTAGACGATTTTCCCAAAAAAAAACGAAAAAAAATCTAAGTAATGTGACCTCTATTGCTATGCATCCGCGTGTTGAGTGGAGACCTTAATCCCAGCAGTGGGAACATTATAATGCCGATTATGCTGTAGCCATATCTATGGCGTCACATGAGAACTAATCCTGCATTGCGCAATTAAAATTCTCCGCGCGGCGCGAAGACATGTGAAATCAACCAACCCGCACTGGGACCGCTTGAATCCAAAATAGGAACCTCTCGAACTGGCGATGTCTGATGAGAACCTGCGTCAGATGGAAAATGAGAACACCGTCACTTCTTATAGAGAGGACTTCTTACAGCTGCAATTATAGCGTAACCAATACCTATTTTTTCTGCTGTTCTTTTGTGGGTAATTTTGTTGGATCCAACACAGGTTTCTCCGGAATCGAGATTCATTGACTTTTTATTTATGCGTTTTCTGATGGTCGCCACTGTTGTTTTAGCGAGCTTATACAAGTAGGTATATCTTTCCGTTACTTTTCGAGAAAGCTAGCGAGATATGATGCTATTTCGTAGCCAGCCAGTATTCAGCAGGTTTGATTTTTGAAATCACAAAACGCACTAGAAAAAAAATAAACCAGCATCTTATATTAAGAGAATACAGGGTATTAGAGATATTCTCACAGCAATGACAGTCCTATTTCTTGTCCAGACAATTACTGTCCGTGCCAGGTTGCCTGGAAGAGATCTCGGAATGCGATAAGGCCACCCATTGCATGTATGTGTTTTAGTTTCCTTTTTGTATGCGTAATAGTGTACAATAAAGAATATAAAATAAATAAATAAGAGAAAGACTGGCCTGTTGGTCTAGTGGTTAGTGGCCCTGACTGCTATGCCGGAGGTCGTGGGATTGATTTCCACCCAGGACAAATGTTTGTGTGATGAACACGATCATTTGTTCTGTCTGGGTGTAATTTATCTATAATATGTATGTATTTAGAAATATATAAGTATGTTTATCAGTTGTCTAGTACTCATAACACAAGCTCTGCTTAGCTTGAGACTAGACGGCGTTGTGTCATAGTTGTAGAATATTATATTATTATATATTATATTATATTATTATTATAAAGACAGTCGCTCAAAAATTTCTTTTCTACAACCACCATCTGTTAAATATGACGTATTTTGAACCAGTATCAGTACAAGGTGTAATGACGCTTGAAAACACGTAAGTGACAGCTTTCTTGGCTCCAAGCCAAACCAGGGAACGATAGGGGACCGATACTTAGTTCAAAGTACTTGTAGTATTTGAAGGCTATCATTTAAGCATTGATATAAATGTTACACGACAAGATGACGCATGTGTTGATAGAATAAAAAGAAAGAATCAGACGGCAAGGTTTTTTTTTTCGGTTAAAAAATCATCCAATGACATCCCCCGCTCTTGGGCGGTACGGGAGGGTGTGTCAGACTTTTACTGACTTAAAACCCACTCCTGTTCCTTCGTTGCCTTTCATACCAGGGCCGATTCCTTTCAGAAGTAGACCCTTGGAACCAGTAGGCTTCGACCCTGCTGGACCCCTACGGTTTGCTGAGATCTCCTTGAGGGGCGCGACGGTTACCGGACGGTCGGACGGCGGGCTACCCATTGCTCGCCGTCCACAAGCCTACGGTGGCCGAAAATCGGGATCAGGATCCCGGCGGCTGGGGCGTGAGAGCCGCTCCCTCGCGCGTGCACGTGCGGCCTCCTCCAGACGACATGGTTGGCCTGGTTAGGTGATTGGCTGCAGCACTGCGCTGCGGGTCGCAGATGCGATTCCCGCACAGAACAAATGTTTGTATGGCTTACAGATAGTTGTTCCGGGTCTGGATGTCTTATGTATGTGAGTTTACATTTTTTTGAATGCATCCACGATATAGGAGTTCCTAGTGTGGGCCCACGTTTTTTTTAAGATTTAAAAAAAAAACTTTTAATATTAATTCATGTTAAAAAAAAAAACAAAAAAAAAACGATATACTATCTAGTATATTGTGAAATAGAATTTATATGAAATTTGTAATTATCGCAGCCAATTAGCTTAATCAGCTTCGCAGTTAGCAGCCCAGCATTTAATTCACAAATTTTAAATGTAACTATTGTGTTTTGATTATTATTATTTTTATGTGAGTCGATGTTACTTTATTTTTTAAAGTTTATAATAATTAAGGTATTTTTAATGCCCTGACTCCTAAACTAGGTGTATGTCCCTGTGGCTTAGGAGTCAGTGATCCTTAGTAGCAACAAACCCAATAAAATAAGCAAAATTATTATTATGTATTTTTTTATATTATTTTACTAAACAGGACGATTTATCAAGCGACCAAAACGATAGACTTTTGGAGGTATGCGGAACAGAGAACAAAGTCCCGCAAACCTCCGTTCAAAAGGCAGGATCCTCCGACCAGACGGGTGTTATGTCTGGTGGGCTACTGCCCGATAGATGATTTTCGGGCTGTTCTATATGTTCTAATCGCGTGGAGAACTATAATTGCGCGATGCAGGATTAGTTCTTATGTGACGCCATAGCTGTCTCTACAGGCTTTATACATTATAAGTTAAATCAGAAATTCCATTTCAAACGATATCTCAACATAATCCATGTACAACCGCATCCAAAGTTAAAATCGTTATTACAATCGTACATTGCTTGTTGTGATCGTACATGAAACCGATAATACTATGCCATTACGTGCATAGCCAGCTTTGGACGAGATTCAAACGGCTCTGTTAGGGACAGAAGTGAGTCGTTGAAACCGCAAACTGCATGTTACACGAATAAACTGTAGTAGTATGCTGATGTGAGATCCGGCCGTTAGTAATTTTGCTTTGAATATATTTTATTACCCCATACGGAATTGGAGGAAATTTTATTACAATTGAAACGGATTATGGGGATATTCTGAATGGTTTTACCGTTGAAATAGTTGTTTTATGGATATATTTAGATGGTAATTTGGTTAAGGATAGTGTGAGATGTAATGGCTGTTAATAAATCCATCATGATGTAAACCCTTTAGGGTTCCGTCGACGGCGCGTGGGTACTGTTCCACGCGCGCCTCAAGGAGATGTTAGCAACTGTAGGGGCCCAGCAGGGTCGAAGCCTACTGGGGCCAAGGGTCTGATTCTGAAAGGAAGACTCGGCCCTGGTACGAAAGGCAACGAAGAAACAGGAGTGGGTTTTTATTCAGTTAAAGTCGGACACTATCTCCCGCTTTGCCTAAGAGCGGGGGATGTCATAAGATGAATTTCCCACCAAAAAAAAACCCTTTAGGGTTTATATCCTTTTTTTTTAATTGGGAAATCATTAAAGAAATCCTGGCACACTAGTGGAGCTGCAGTACTGGTGGAGCGAGGAGTGTTAATTTTTTAATAAAATTTTTAGGAATAAAATTAAATCAAATCAAAAACGATTATTTCATATGCACATACACACACAGGCACTTTTAAATGGTCAAGATGTCGGTTAGTCAAAAAAGTGAAAAAAAATTGCACGTTCCAAAGCGTAGATCTCTATGGAGAAGAACGTGTAAGAAACTCAATGGGCACTCAAAGTTAAAACAAAAACTCTGGCACTTCCCCCTCAAATTCCAATTCAAATTCTGTGTTTGTCTCTAATGTTGATTTGGTAAATGTCATGCATACCTGTTATTTGCATGGTTACTGAAATACCAATTTTAAATATAAGTTTATTTGAATTGTAAGTGACTGTGCTGTTGGTGTGCTTATTATAAATAAATAAATAAATCTGAATTCCTCACTTTTGACCTTTAACACTTCACTCAGAAAACACTAAATTAACATGAATACTTTAAACGAAACTCTCAAATTCAAGCGACTGATTTATTAACCTTCCACAATTTAATATGCCTTTTCATGAAACAAGAACCTGATAAATATAAGATACTCATCGTAAATATTTTTGTTCAGCTGTAGAGGTAAATAAATACACATACAGCTTCTGTTGATGTTGTCCAAAATAAATACCTTTCTCGTTGATGTCGAAAAGCCCGAATACTGCCAATGTCTGCCGAAGACTGCCGAAGTGGTGAAACAATCATACCTGAAATAAACGGTGGAAAACTGAACCGATTTGATAAATAATAATGTTAAATGTTATATAATTTGCAAATAGGTTTTGAAAAACACTTTTACACGTCATATTTTTTGTCAGTTTAAAATAGATGAGGCCGGTGTTTCCTAGCTACTACCCTGAGAAGAAACACCGAAACAAACTCAGAGGTCAAAGTCTCTTTTAAAGCCCATACAGCAAATATGTAATGGTCAAATCACATGAAAACCATGGAGGTTGGTGTCTGAGATGGTCTTGTGCAGAAATAACCATACAAATTTTAGTGGACTTGTCCAGTCAGTGAAAGCATTTGTCAGTATTCGTAAAGCTTAACTCAGGACTACTAAGAAGTTTAACGATTTGACGAACAATACTAAGAAAAGGACATTTGGATAGGCAACAGAAAATACTCAAATTGCCAGACATACTTTAAAATTACTGAAAAGAAAAAAGCAAAAAAAAAGAACAATTCAATTTTGCCCAACAATTTTGACAAAAACATTCATATTGAAACAACCAAAGCTTATTTTTAACAGGATTGTTAAAGTATAAAATCGCAAATAATTTCAAGTCATCCACGAGTTGGTTTTTTTTTTTTGTAAATATTTATAATAGTAGTGAATTATTGTCATCATAAAAAAAATATGTAGGTACGAACGCAAACCGAGCAGTATTCTAAAAAAAAAAAACTGAGAAATAAAATCAATAATTGTATACGAATAAATCAGCATAAACATTTCAATATTAAAAGAATAATGCATTGTTTTTTTTTCATTTTACTATCCTTTTTATTTCCTTGAAAACTGATAGTAACCGATAAGTGGTTTGTTTAACTACTTACTGTCCACAGACGCATAGCTTCATAGACGCTTCAAAATACACCCGGCAGCTTGAGCCACACGGCGTACTGAACCCTGTCCACGAGGCGAGGCGAGGCGCTGGACCGTCGTAGTTTGTTGTAACAAATAGCTAACATGTCCGGTATGATAGACGCTTCAAAATACACCAGGCAGCTTGAGCCACACAGTGTACTGAACCCTGTCCACGAGGCGAGGCGAGGCGCTGTGGACCGTCGTAGTTTGTTGTAACTAATAGCTAACATGTCGGGTATGATAGACGCTTCAAAATACACCAGGCAGCTTTAGCCACACAGCGTACTGAACCCTGTCTACGAGGCGAGGCGAGGCGCTGGACCGTCGTAGGCCGTCATTTATTGTAACTATCAGCTAAAATAGAAAGAAAGAAAAAAAGAAAGAAAAACTGTTTATTCGCGCGAAATGAAAAAAAAAAATGAAAATGTCGGGTATGTTTTAAGTAAATATTGACCAAAACTATTATAAATATCTTGATAATTAGAAAACTACAAACTCAACTTAACACTATTAAAACGTGCCTAAATAAATGTTTAAAATATTAGCTTATCGTTAAAGCTTCGCCAAAATAACTTTGAAATAAAGATAAGTTAGCATAGTTAGCACAAACTTAGCTGGGATTATGTACTTCAGCAAAATGTGATAACTTTTAAGGCAAACCTGAAACGGGCGTTTATTAAATAGCAATTAAGTTGGATTTTAGAGTTGAACAAGAATTAATGTTTCGTTCAGGGATTTAGTGAAAATGGTCGACAACATCGATAATTTTGCTACAATGGATTTTATTGGAACCCAGAAACTAAACGGTTTTCAATTTTTTTTTTTTAATTTCATATACACTAGTGCTTGACTGCGATCCCACCTGATAAGTAAGCAGTCATGCAATCGTTAATGGTGAGGCGCACTAGTTTATTAAGAGCCTATTCACTCTAGCCTTGAAGACACCCAAATTATAATCGGATGGGAAGACGTCAGCAGGCAAGTTGTTCCAGTCCTTCGATGTACGCGGTATAAACGACGAGGCGAAACACTTAGTTCCGACCGTAGAGATTTCAACAACGTAAAGGTGGATACTCGCCGTACGTCGGGTTGTCCGATGGTAGAAATGAGATGGCGAAATCAAGTCATGCAATTCCCGCGCACACTCTCCAAAATGCAACCTGTAGAACACCAAACATTATTATTTTTAGCCTGTTTTTTCCCATTGTTGGGAAAATGCTTCCCTGAAATCTTTCCAGGTTTTATTTTTTCGAGCAACCTCAAATCAGCCCCTTTTTAAGATAGGAAATCATCTAATGACCTCTCCAGCTCTAGCTAGCTTTTTCTGATTAAAACCACACCTGCTCTATGTTCCTTCAGTTGCCATTTGCGTCCTAAGATCACGAGTAACTCATCAAAATTAGCCATTGTGTGAGGTGTCGAGGTTTTCTGACAAGACACTGAATTAGTTCGATATGAAAATTGTTCCATTTCTTGACTTACTTTATGATTTTCCAATAGCAACTGCTTTTATGATACTACATCGTCCTGCATTAGTGTTGCCTTACTATCGATATCCTATCGATAGGTTATCGATACTATCGTGACCTCGAAAAATAGTCAGAATATCGGGCTATCGATATTCTACTATATATACTATTGCAATTTTACAATACTATCGATACTACCGATAGTATCTATCCAAGAAATTCAGCAATACTATTGATAAAGTGCAATACTATCGATAGTATCGATACTATTGGGTATAGATACTATCGATAGTATCGATACTATCACTATTATGGTGTATTTTACTGCAATCACTGTCGATACTATCGATACTATCGGTACTATCGATAGTTTTGCTACATCGATATTTACCCAAAGTTCAATAGTATTGCACCGGAATTTTAGTAAAAATTATTAGTTCATGATTATTATTAAGCAAATATATCAACAATATAGTCGGCAATTATTACTTTATGAACTTACAACTTAAAACAGCGTTGTAATATGCAAAAAACGTAAAAAAAGCCGCCCATAATATATAATATCATAAGTGTGATCATACCATAATCATCTTATGTGTAATAATTGTATAAAATTTATTATAAGTAAAAATATACAATGTTGTAAGGATTATTACTCACCAATTTAAAAAAACAGTCACTGACAAAGATAATATTATTAATTAGTAATTTTTTTTTCTGCATATGTCGCTCATAAAGGTTTGAATCCAACACGATACTATTGAATTTTGGTAAAATATCGATGTAGTAAAACTATCGATAGTATCAATACTATCGATAGTATCGACATTGATTGCAGTAAAATACACCATAATAGTGATAGTATCGATAGTATCGATATTATCGATAGTATCTATACCCAATAGTATCGATACTATCGATAGTATTGCACTTTATCAATAGTATTGCTCAATTTCTTGGATAGATACTATCGGTAGTATCGATAGTATTGTAAAATTTCAATAGTATCGATAGGGCTATCGATATTGTGACTATTTTTCGAGGTCAACTATCGATACATCAACTATCGATAGTTAGGCAACACTATCCTGCATTTTCGTTTATTAAGAGGGTCCTTTTTCACTCGCCTATCGTCAACATCGAGCATGGTTTAAAAGCTTGTTACTTCATCTAACGCAATCCAACGCGATGTTTGACAAAAAGGCAACGCGAAAAAAGAAAGATAACGCTTGAAAACTCTGTTGGCATTCGGTAATTCCGTAATTTACTCGAATATTTTACAATACTTGTTCCAGGAAATACGTGTTTTTTTTAAACCCTTAAAAGTTTTTCAGAAAAATTGTCGTCATTCAAAATTTCGATTAAATGTGCAAGGCTTCTATTGTTGTACTTTTTTATATTTTTAATATAAGAGTAAATTATGGAGGGCCAAAGTTCACGTAAAATAACAGATTTTCAAAGGTCTTTACTAGATTAGTTTTACTCAAATTTATGTTTTTATTTCTATAGAAGCCTAGATAATATCCACAAGATAGCTGTGTATCCAAAATATCTACAGAAAGACATAATAACATTATAATAACGTAAGAGCGGTTATATGAAAATGTTCCTCGAAAAGGACGCTCTTAATCTCATCTGACAACAATAATACTTTTTTTCAAAAATCTCGAATTAGTGTTTATCTATAGCGTTATCCACAAACCCCGTGATCTCTTTTATTAACCTTCTAAAGATGTACTAATGAAATAGATTAAAATATTTTATTGATAAGGAGTTATTAAATAGGTAAATTCATCATGAAGAAACAATAACGATAACCTCAACATAATCATCAATTACACCAAAGATTTCTCTCTTCCTGCGAACATAACATTACTTCTATTAAAAGACATCAATAAAAACGAAACACAAATGGCGGATCCAACAGATACAATTCACCGTGTTCAACGTTCTGCTCTGTGCTTCCCCGTTTCCTGTAGAACGGCGGAAATTATAATTTATATTCCACATATTTTGTCCGCATGTATTGCTGTGGTTACGGTCCCTAGATAAATCTGCACAAAATAATACCGGGTCATCAAAGTTCGCTTTGTACTGGGGCCTGTGACGCAATCTGAATTTGTTATTAGCTGATTATGCTGGGCTTTAATGAAAATTCGTCAATGTAATCTACATCGCCATTAAATTTAATATTTATGAACAGTAATAAAAATCCGTGGAAATTTATTTTTTTATTAAAATATGTATTTTTGTTTTATGTAGGTATCTATTTGTACTGAAGATCTTTGGTAGTGGAAAGATCTTCAAAATAAAAAGATCATCCCGTGTCTATGTTAAGCCACGTCTTTCACTTTGAATGCTGTCAGCTAGACTAGAATCTGTTAGGTGATAATTCTAAATAAAAGTACAAGTTTGACTTACGTAATAAAACCAATAAATATTATAAACCAATAATTAAGAACTGAATTTCCACCTGTGGTAAACAATAAATGAATCTGTATCTGAGCCTTATAATTTACTATAATTTACTAATAAAAATTGTATGTTAATTATCTTTATTTTATTTGTCTCATTTATCTCTGAGGTTTTTATTATTATTTATTTGTAATATTGTTGGTCACACGGGATTTTTATTAGAAATCACGGGAAGATCGATATTAATATCAACATTTCGATGTAAGTACATGAGTAATTCTACCTAATTCCGACCTCTAACTATCGCGCAGGCAAAGTCGCGGGTAGCACCTAGTAGTCTATATAAATGAGTCCTTGCAGACGATAACGAGTTTAAGATTTAGTTTAGGTTTATCATAAACTTTGTCTAAAACTTGGGAATATCAGGGGTGAGCATCAAAGGTTTTAATTGTTTACTGTCTACGATTCTCAGTGTAAGATAACATTTACAAACAATTTTACTATAATAAAATTATGTCTTCAATATTGTTACAACTGTTATTACAATATAAACTGGCACTTGAGAGATGATGCTATCAAGTATCAAAGCTGAAAATCGACTGGCCTGTACACCAACAGTTGGTCTAGTGGTTATTGGCCCTGACTGCTACGCTGAAAGTCACGGATTCGATTCCCACCCAAGACTATTGTTTGTGTGATGATCATCATTGATTCTGTGTCTGGGTGTAATGTAATGTAAATCGCGAAAAAAAATTACCTGTTCAGTACATTTATGTTTGCCTAATGTACTGAACAGCTGATATTTTTTTCGTGATTTCGGCTTTGTTTCCATAATAAAAATTGTTTGTTATCATGAGCACAATCACGTGTTTAAGTATCGTACACTAATTGTCAGTCACCCTATATAGGCACTTTTGAATTATCAAAAATTTATCATTTATACTATTTTATTATTTATTGAGGGATAATAAAAAGCTACATCATAAAACATACGAATAGAAATAACATTTTTAAGTGGTAATGTTGCAGGCGTTTCAGCCTACTGCATTAACCACATTTTTAGTGTGTTTGTAACTAGATGGACATTATTTTGTGTAAATTATTTTTGCATGCGACAATTCTATTTTAATATTAATATGTAACTAATGTTCAACACAATGTTTATTGTTTGTGAATACATGAAATGAAATTGCAGCAATTGATCAAAGTATTCTCGTAGCCAAAATCACAGACCGCGTAAGAAACAGCATACTTCGTTCCTAAACATAAATCGCAGGCAACTGAAGGACACAGGTGTGATTTTAGTCAGTAAAAGTCTGCGTGACCCGTGAGAGAAATCATGAGATGAATTCACACCTAAAAAAAGATAATTATGTAGTATAGTCACAAGTAATGAAAAAGTGACAAATGTGTAACATTGTCGCATTTTCAATATATTTTAATTTCTGTTATTCAAGAAATAAGTGTACGATAAATGGAAATGTCGTATTCTTTGAATGGCACATGTTAAAATAAATAGAAAATGGATAGATAGATATACTCTTTACACCAAAAATAAAATTACAATTGGAACTTAAAATTAATGAGGGTATCACAATGGGCGGTATTATCGCTCTAAGCGATTTTTTTACAGACAATCTTTGGATGGATTTGACAGAGAAGGCGAATAAGACACGCCAAAATGATACAAAATATAAACTTTCTTTCATTTTTTAATCTTATTGCTCGTGACTGTGCACAGTGTACACCGAACACAACCTCTTTACTATAAGTATTTTATTAAAAACATTTGTCCCTACGTGTAAAATCGTCTGCAGTTTACGAAGAATACCACTGTCTTCATTATTTTCTCACTGTTCAGGGTTGTAACCACATACGACACTTCTCGAAGCTGTGCGGTCTTTCGTAGTGGACCGCTTGGCACAAGCTGCGTCCGACAGCCCATCTAATTGCATTAGACCTTTTTGCTGGTGCTCTGACTTGAGCGCATTGAAAAAGTTCAAAAAAAGAACGGAAAAAAAGGATAAGAAAAAAAGCAAGGAAAAGAAAGAAAAGAAAGGAAAGGAAAAAAAAAAAGAAAAGAAAAGGAAAAAAAGGAAGGAAGGTGTTGGGAAGGAAGTACTAGTTTTATTACTTTCGCTCAAACGGCTGGATGGATTTGGATGAAATTTGGCACACGGGTAGAATATATCCTGGAATAACATATAGGTAAAACTATTTTGTTAATCTTTCTGCGAAAGAAACCGCTAACATGACGAGCTTATAACTCTCACTGAGTTTTTTCATGGTACAGTTATGAAATTTTGTACATAGATTCTTTGCATAAAACACTAGACACGTGTTTAGGGTTTCGCATATACTAAAACTATGTTGTATATAATACAGTTAATGAAATCCAAATTTGTTAATTTACAGTGTGTAATTTTTTTAATCTACAATACCATGTTAAAAATAAAGAGTTTACAATGTAATGGGACAGAAGAAGTACAGAAGAATTCTATTTTATAAAGATTAACGGTGTTCACAATTACGGTATCAAACACTCATATATTATATTTGTTAAGCTTAAGCATAATCATCCAATTAATGTTCCCACTGCTGGGACTCAGACCTCCTAGGAGAGGAGTTGGTGAATGTCACATTTCTTAGAATTTTTGGTTCTAGAACATGCCGGTTTCCTCACGATGTTTTCCTTCACCGTTTTGAGAGCATTGGTGATGAAATAAATTACACAAAGTAATGCGTCTGGCTGAATTTGAACTCGCGACCTACAATACGTAAGTCGGGGCCGTTACCACTCGGCTACCACTCTGCTCTAGTTTATTTGTATATACAGATATGTTACTACACCTAAACTTGTCCAAAACAAACATGAAACTATTTGATATTATAAGTTTCCAATATCTAAATTCATATTCCCGGAGCGTAGGATAGAGGTAGCTATGTGAAAACAAATCGATAAAGAGTTACAGTTTTATATCTTATGGAATATAAGGCCCTTGATGTGGGTGCGACATTTAGACTGTCGCATCATCTGTTTTTATTTCAAATATTTTAATAGAATTTTATAAATAGTCATATAGTCTTTAGGTGAGCAGTGGGTACCTCAGTGGTTACTGTCCCGACTTGACAAGTTGTAGGTCGCGGATACAACCCTAGCCAGGTGCATTTCTTTGTGTCATTTATTTCATCACCACTGCTCTCAAAACGGTAAAGGAAAACATCGTGAGGAAACCGGCATGTCTTAGCACCAAAATATCGAAGACACGTGACATGCACCAATTTGCACTGGGCCCGCGTGGATTACGGCTCATTTCCTCTCCTAGAGAGGAGGCCTGAGTCTCTGCAGTGGGAACATTATAAGGCCGATAATACTTATTATTATAAATTTTCATATTATTTTTTCCCGGGAGTCTGTTTTACCGAAAAATGTATCCTATTTGCTGTTATAGGACATGGTCTACCCATGTGCGATATTTCATACAAATCTGTGCATGAGCATGAAAGAGTAACAAACATATTAAAAAAAAAACTTTTCCCTTTATAATATTAATGATTGTAAAGTGTGATTAATTTTCTATCTATATATATAAAAGGAGAAACTGACTGACATATCAGCGCACAGCCAAAACTACAGGGACTAGGAACGTGAAATTTTTCCGCAAGGTTTCCTTTTATGATGAAGACGAGCACTAAGAGAGGATTATCCAAAATTCACCCCCTCAGAGGATGAAACGGAGCAGCTAGTTGTGACATTAACTCTTTGAAGAGTACAAACACGATATTATATAATTACCAAGGTGAAATAACTAGTATCATATTCGTTTTCAAAAGTTATTTCTATATCACTCATGACCTAAAAACTCCGATCTACCAATTTCCACACGATAACCGTTCTAACATAATATCGGCCAAAACCGAAACACTCTGAAATAGTCAACATAAAAAACAATACCCAACAAAATGGGATGCTCTATAAAGTTAGGACACTAAAAACGGGTGCCTCCACTTCACAAAAACTAGGCATTTTACATCGCACTACATACGGTACTGAACATAGACATAGAGAATGCAGGAGGTATACTACAGCTATCAGAGTGCGTAATGTTATGTTAAAGCAATCGACACGTTTATATGACGTTTTGCGTTCCGATTGGCTCGCTTCAAGCTTTTAACCAATAAGATGGCCAAAAAAAAACGTTTTGATCGCGTTAATGTAAAAACATCTTGCACTCAGAGCACAGGACAATCCCGAAAGTACGATCAAGATCCTTACCAGCACCTTACTGGATTATACATCCTTCTTCCGAGCACGTTTGCTCTTGCGAATCTCCATTCAAACCAGCCAATAAAGACAAAAGATAAGTGGGAGCTCTGTACCTCGTCAGTGTTTACTATGGCTGGGTGGCGGGCCAATGAGTTATTATTATTATGAACTAAGCTCTTACAAGATAAGATAAAGAACTAGACCGATAAACACCGTCACAAAATTGACTAAACTGTAGAAAGAGACAACACGATTTTGCCATCTGTCTCTATTTTTATGTCGTATTGACGATGATGACACTGACAGCCTGTGACATAAACCAATCAGTACTCCAGAAAATGATAGCACCTTCCTGGGCAGCCGTATTGCCTGAAAGATTTACCTTGGCCCACGCAATGGCTAATGAAGGAGTGCTGTAGGTTATAGACAGTAAAAGTCTAAAACAAAAACACCCTCTCGCTCCACTTAGAGGGGCAGAAGTCATTTGGTGATTTCCCACTGGCCGTACGTTTGCGTTGTCTCTTTCACATTTTTCTGACCATATTCATTTGACAGCCAAACAAGGTACACTTGATCCCGTTCTCTACGTCTACGGTCTAGAATAGCCGGTAGTAGAAAGTACCATTTCATATTTATGAGCAATTTTGATCCTTTTATGAAGGTTCAAGCAGCAAGATGTTTATGACTCAGTTAGCACGGTCAGCCCATACAGTAGCACTTTCAAGTTTAGCATCATTGTTAGTATGTTGCTGTGGGACGTTTCGGGACTTGTGGGGTGGGTTGTACACGTCTTTAGGCTGACTAGGTTTTCGTTTTTACTAACTTTTTAGTGTAATACGTGTTCGGTTTTTTCAAACCTAGTACCTACTTGCTTTATGTACTGATTGAATTAAAAGGGAGTTGTTTCAGGTCTGTGAAAATAACTTATTCAGTTTTTTCTGCTTTTTGTACATTTAAAATAAATAAATGAACGTTTACGAATCTATTAAACATTTTTCTTTTCATCCCGTGGTGGTTTTGTGTTACCATTTAGTAATATGCTGAACTGAGGCTTTTTGTCAGTGTAAATTTTGTTAATTTTAAGGTGTTTCCATTTTTGTAATGCCAATAAACGTAATTTTCTTTCATTTTTTCTTTCTCCCGTATCATTATTAAGAGAAATAGTGCTGTAATCAATCTATAAATAAATTTTCTAACGCCAGATTTATTAAATATCCTAAATTTTGAAAAGAAAATAAATTTTCTAAAAAGCATTTTTTTATATTTGTCTGATTTGTACCACTCAGAATGGATGATGGTATTTTTAAAACACGATGCGTTACCAGAATTTTTACCATCTTTCTTTCCTTGTCCACAGGTCGTTCGGAACCCGGCATAGTACCTTCAATAGTGGGCTTCACAAAGGACTCGGTGGCCCTCGAGTCGGACCGGCTGGCACCGGGAGACAGAATCTGCAGTGTCAACGGCATCTCCACGGCAAGGTTGACAAATGATGAGGTGCTGCGACTCCTCGATAATGTGGAGGAACGAGCCTCGCTGGAGGTGGAATATTATATGCCTAACTATGGTGAGTTGTGAACTAACTTCCTAGCTATTTTAACAGACCAAGATTTTACACGACATTTTACGAAAAATTTATGAAATATAAATATGTTATGCTACGAGCTCCATTCTCGTGTGGAATAAATATTTGTATGGCCTTCAGATACTTGCTTGTTAGTCTGGATGTCCTTTGTATATGTGAGTTTAAATATTTGAGAATGAACCTCCGATACAGGAGTAATTCCTAGTGTGGGGACAACATAAAAAAAAAATAACTAGACCAGCATAATACTGCACAATTACTGTCAAGAAACAATAATAATATTCCACAACTATCACATAACGCCGTCTAGTCCCAAGCTAAGTAGAGCTTGTGTTATGAGTACTAGACAACTGATAAATATACTTATAATTATTTCTAAATACATTCTATATTATAAATAAATTACACCCAGACACAGAACAAATGATCATGCTCATCACACAAACATTTGCCCTGAGTGGGAATCTAACCCACGACCTCCGGCATAGCAGTCAGGGCCACTAACCACTAGACCAACAGACCAGTCATGGAGTGTTAGTCCAGAATATATGAAACAGAACGCAAATAGCGTTCTCCAGTAATGACTGGAGTCCGAAACAAGTTGAACCACTCCCACTTATTTTAAATGTAACTTGATTAGCGTAACGTTTTTGCCAAACACACAATTACTGTCAAGAAATGGAGTGTTAGTCCAGAATATATGAAACAGGACGCAAATAGCGTTCTCCAGTAAAGACTGGAGTTCGAAACAAGTTGAACCACTCCCATTCATTTTAAATGTAACTTGACCAGCATAACATTTTTGCCAAACGCGCAATTACTGTCAAGAAATGGAGTGTTAGTTCAAAATATATGAAACAGAACGCAAATAGCGTTCTCCAGTAATGACTGGAGTCCAAAACAAGTTGAACCACTCTCACTCATTTTAAATGTAACTTGATCAGCATAACATTTTTGCCGAACGCACAATTAATGTCAAGAAATGGAGTGTTAGTTCAAAATATATGAAACAGAACGCAAATAGCGTTCTCCAGTAATGACTGGAGTCCGAAACAAGTTGAACCACTCCCACTCATTTTAAATTTAACTTGATCAAATTTTTTGCCAAACGCGCAATTAATGTCATTAAATTAATGTCATTGGCGTTCTGTTTTATATTATAAAACAAAACGCTAATAGCGTTCTCCAGTAATGAATAAACTCCCATTTTGAAAGACCTTTTCTTTCCTAAATACCCGCTAAACCAAAAATCTGATCGTAAATTAATTTTGATGTAAATAATGTGATGTGACATAGAGAATAATAGACAAGAAAATAAATAGGAAACTTGATTGAATCCTTATAGATAGAAATAAATAGAAAACTATAATCGAATTTTCAGAGTATATCATCTCTAATGTAGATAAACTACTCCGAAAATTCGATATGATTACGTTGATCACTGAACTATGAAATATTGTATCTAGGATTACTATCAAATAAGTATATCAAATCAAATCTGAAAAGAGAACTTGAGACATCTTCAAAATATTTATTTATAAGAAAGTCAACTCGTACCTAATAATTTGAAACTAGTGGCCTTACCGGGACCACTTAACGCGATCCACTTGACGACCTAAACTGAACTGTTCTGTTCTGTGCGTGTTCAAATCACGTCGGGGTCACCAGTTTGGAGGTATGCGGAACAGAGAGTAAAGTCCCACATACCTCCTTTGAAAAGGCAGGATCCTCCGGCCAGACGGGTGTTATGTCTGGTTGGCAACTGCCCGATAGATGATTTTCGGGCTGTTTTATATGTTCTAATCGCGCGGAGAACTTTGATTCCGCGATGCAAGATTAGTTCTTATGTGACGACATAGATGTCGCTACAGAGCTATATAAGAAGAACGGTATTTTACAGGTTGCATTTTGGAGAGTGTGCGCGGTAATTACATGACTTGATTCCACCATCTCCTTTCTACCATCGGACAACCCGACGTACAGCGAGTATCCACCCTTACGTTGTTGAAACTTCAACGAACTGGATTAAGCGTTTCGCTTTGTCGTTTATACATCGAAGGACTGGAACAATTTGCCTGCTGCGGTCTTCCCGTCCAACTATGATTTAGGTGTCTTCAAGGCTAGAGTGAATAGGCTCTTAATAAAGTAGTGCGCCTCACCATCGATGATTGCATCACTGCTTACCATCAGGTGGGATCGCAATCAAGCACTGGTATATATCAATTAAAAAAAAAACAAGGCAAGTGCGAGTCGGACTCGCGCACTGAGGGTTCCGTACAAACTTACCTATGAAAACAGTTCAATTCCCGAATTGAGTTACGAATTTTTTTCCGAATCACAAATAGTTTTTTTTATAACGTAACAACAACTTTTCAGTTTTCAGTTATTTTTTTGCTATGTGACCTTGCTTCATGCCAAATTTCAGGATTCTAGGTCATTTGGAAGTACCCTATGAATTTTGATTTCCTTGAGTGTCGAAATATAAGTTTTTTTGCGACATAAACGGCCGTATCATTTTTTTTCATTAACTCAGAAATTTGATTTTTTCAAAGCTTTAAGGGACCGCAGACCTGAGTATATGGTTTTAATTTCAACTCGATACCTCCACGCGTTCCCGAGTTAAAGGGTCTTGACAGACAGAAAAACAGACGGACGGACAACAAAGTGATCCTATAAGGATTCCGTTTTTTCCTTTTCAGGTATGGAATCCTAAAAAGAACCCAGGGCTTACCATGACGTGTTAATATGTCAGTCATGCGAGCGAGAGAGAGGGAAGTAGCTGTACATCCTATTAGCTCCATCCCTTTAACAGTTCAGTTTAGGCAATCAAATGGTTCGCGTTAAAAGCTTGTGGTAGGGCTTTAAAATCCTCAGATGAAATCCGCATAATATTAAAAACACCCTTAGGCAAATTCGGAAATCAGATGAGGATCAATTCAAAAATTATAAACAAGTGATTTCACCAATTTGTCTGTTGTTTAAACACTTGAATTACAAAACTACGCCAATTTTACATCACAATATCCACAAAGAACAATGATTCTTTGTGGTTATTGTGATGTAAAAAAATTAAAACTGCCACTGAACTTCACTTGAAAAAATTCCTTCAATAACATCTAGTATTCGCTGCGTAATGTCGACACGAAAAGAAGAAGAAGAAGCTGCATAATGACACGTGGTCATTGTATTATTTAAATTTTGGAATTCGACAACTGCTATCTCTGCAAGAATGACTCTTAGTATTGGCCCGTGGTCAATAAGACATTTAAACTTATAACTAATAATATTGGATCACTGAGATATTATAGTGAAATTATTATTTCTACAATCACAAAAGTTCTAAGTTCCATAAATTCATTGTCAGCTTGCAGAGATTGGGGCACGCCATATTCTTAGTGGTAAATGGTATTCCCTCTTTGAGTAGTGGTTGGAAATACGTCACGGCTTCTTAACCTTCCCTCATGATGCAGGTCCTCACTGGACATGGTAAGTTCGGGAGGTTCCTGCATCTGATTCGCGCGGAACAAGCACCTCAAAGAGATGTCAGTAAGACTGTAGGGGCCCAGCAAGGCAAGGCCTACTGGGGCTAAGGGTTGACTTTCAAAACGTAAACCGGAGTCCTGTAACGCAAGGCAAAGAAAGAACATAGGAGAGGATTTTAGTCAGCAAAAGTCTGACACGCCTTCGCGCTCCGTCCTAGAGTGAGAGAAGTCGTTAGATGATTATGACCTTAAAAAAATCCTGCAGACACTGTCGATAAAGAAATTAATATCAACATACTAATTTTAAGTGCTTTCTCAATAATTTTGATAGACTACTAATGAGTTTAGCACCAGAACTTTATCGAAGTAATTCGTGGTATTATATAATGTTCAATATTGAATTAGGATGGCTGTCTCAATATTATTGCTAAGAAATTTGGCTTTGTGATACAAAATTCTTGGAATAGTCAAATTAAATTTTGTCTGTACAGATAATATTGACAATATTAATAGCATAAGCATAATCAGCCTTTTAATGTTCCCACTGCTGGGACTCAGGCCTCCTCTCTTTAGGAGAAGGAATGGGCCGTAATCCACCACGCGGGCCCAGTGCGGATTGGTGAATGTCACATGTCTTCGAATTTTTGGTTCTAGGACATGTCGGTTTCCTCACAATGTTTTCCTTCACCGGTTTGAGAGCAGTGGTGATGAAATAAATTACACAAAGTAACGTGCCTGGCTGGGTTTGAACCCGCGACCTACAATTCGTAAGTCGGGGCCGTTACCACTCGGCCACCACTCCTCTCAATATTAATAATTACAACCCTATCGCCGTTTCTCTACGTTGACGTCGTAGTAGGTTTTGCACGCTCCTACAAATCCTAAGTTTGCTTTGCCGTAACATGCCTAGGGTGAGGGGCCAGACTAAAAGAGATACAATCTGCAGGGCAGTTTTGTGGTGAACTGATGGGTATTAGCGACCCCACGGACCCGATCTCCCGGGAGAAATGTTGTTCCTCATCTACGGCTTGCCTTTATTGGCCGACCGTAGTGAACACTGATGAGGAACAGAGCTCCCACCTCTCTCTTGCCTTTATTGGCTGACTTGAGTGGAGATTCGCAAGAGCAAACGAGCTCGGGAGAAGGATGTATAATCCAGTAAGGTGCTGGTAGGGATCTTGGCTGTACTTCCGGAATTGTCCTGATAGCCGTGGTATACCCCTCCAATCCTCAAGCACATCAGGATGTATTGCTTTCTTGTTGCTACGTCACTTCGTGCTAGCGACCATTTTTGGGGGCCCATTTGTTGAGTGTGCCAGTCACCCCCTGCCTTTTTATCGATGGATATTAATAACATTGTTCAGGCAGGGGTCATAGTTCCTTTTAACCAGTCCACTTAAGACTCCAAAAACCATAGCCCTATTGTCTTTGTTTTCCATATGTCGCAATAGTTTTTCACTAACTGGGGTTTGTCCTCGGCTGCACTTGACTAGCATAGCGCATATAGGGATAATCGTCGGTTGGCACCACTTTCCACTAAAATTGGCCAAAGAGGCCTTTGTGAGTTGGTTTTGGCCCCTCGTATGCCTTCCAAACGTCCAGGACCCCCCGGGTTCTGGGAAATAGTAACCCATAAATAATAATAAGTCCGATTGAACCGTGGGAATACTTATAGTATTGTATAAAATGAATTAAATTATAATATGTTGGCACGCCCTAGAGCCTATACTGCTTGTTATATTTTAGCTTGAAAGGTTTCGTTAGGTTCGTCTTAGTTTTGAGAGTGACAGTACAGTATAAAAAAATGGCAGATTTCTTAGCGCTAATATAAAAATGTTATTTTTTTTTTTGTATCAGGGTATCAAAATAAAGGGCGAGGCCTTTTATGTCACAAAAAAAAGATACTAATTCAACAGATAATTTCGAAAGTAATACTCTATAATATGTAGGAAATAACTAAAGTTGATAGCTTAAGAAATCCGTCCGCAAAACAATTAAAAAGTTCGAAACCAGTCACTTTAAGTAGTCTAATGCCGTTAACGGTGTCAAATCTATGACCTAACTATAATAAAAATTCTAACGTCTACTTCTTCTTCTAATTACTATTTAATTCTTCTTCTAATTCAACTGCATCCAAAGTGCCTTGTTTCAAACTGTCAGATGTTTATATTCCGGTCGGGTTTTTATTTCTTTATTATATATTCTTTATTGTACACCGCATAATCAAAAAAATACAGGACAACATTATTAAAAATAACATACAGACACATTCAACTTTTTTTTTTGTTTATTATAAAATGATTGGATCACATAGTGCTCTCACAACAAAGAAAAAATAATGAACTTGTCTCGTTTTAAACATAAATTCAGCCATTTGTGTTAAATATAGGGTAATTCCAATATTTAAAATATAGACGGCCGAGCGCTCCGAGCTTCGAACAATAGGCTGCGCAGTGATTCTTATTAAGAATCATAATATGGCGAATGCATATTGCTTATTTTTTCGTCTATACGCGATAGTTCAGAGCGCGAACTTTGGAGTGACCAACTTATTTTGATAGTACCGTATATAGTTAAATTTCAACAGATATATCAAAACTAAGCGTTTTGATATTTGTGTTGAAATAGAAAGCTGATTGAAACTACAACATGATAAATGAAACCTTAGCAATCATATATCATTTTGCACAAGACAAGGGGACAATTCATTTCTTACTGACACACCTCTTTTAGTTCTCGTGATCATTAATACTGCTTAAACTTCTAAGTCTGGATAATTTTAGAATTAATCTTTGTTTTTGAAAACACTAATTACGGTTTGAAATTATATTCATATTTATTTAAGTTTTAAAACTTACATATTTTAGAACTGCCCGCGATCTTTTGTACCAATACTTAACTAGTAACTGGATGTCTCGGTAGGATATGTCAGCGTGACCAATCGAGGAAGCCTAGGCTGAAATCTTAAAAAGAATAGAGTCTACAATTAGCATTTGTTAGCAAGTTTAATCAGCAAAAAAAAATATTTTTCCTCGGTCGCTTAATTGTTGCATATAGGCCTCAGTAGTCTTAAAGTCACCCAAAGGGCAATGGAAAAGGATAGCCCTTTCGCTCGGATTTTTCTTGCATAATCGAATCAGGAATGAAGATATCCGCAGGAACCAAGGTTGCCGACATAGCACGAAGAATCGCGAACTAAAGTGGCAATGGGTAGGGCACATTGCTCGCAGAACAAATGGCCGTTGGGGCCGAAAGGTTCTGGAGTGGTGACCGCGTACCGGAGGACGCAGCGTTGGAAGGCCTCCTACAAGGTGGACCGATGACCTGGTAAAGGTTGCGGGAATCCGATGGATGCGAGACGCACAGTACCGTTCATTGTGGTAACACTTGGGGGAGGCCTATGTCCAACAGTGGACGTCTTTCGGCTGAAATGATGATGTTATGATGAGGCCTCACTCAACTTATTTTTGGCAAGACATGTTGTCTTGCCAAAAATACGCAGTTACCCTATAATGCTAACCAGTAAGTATGCCAATGCAACCCTTTTTTGAAGTGGAAAATCATCAAATACCTTCTCCTACTTGGAGTACAGCGAAAAGGAGTGTCAGAATTTCACAAACTTTGATTGAAGAAAAAAATTATAAAAATAATGATCATCATTTTCTTTCGACTTTTTCATTGTATTTATTTTGATGTTTGAATTGGTAGTACAACAGTATCTGTCCAATTTAAATCCTTCTTCAATTCACGTCTAAATTCCTCCCCAATTTTAAACCACAATAACCAATTCTTATTAATTAGTCTTCAAGATCCGACGGCAACGAGCAGGCGCCACTTCGTCAATGCTTAGATCAAATGAAACTATCTATAGAGCGTGTAATTAAAATAAATTCTAACATCCCAAGAGGACTATAAATAGCAGCACCTGTCACATTGAGCAAGAACTTCCGATGAGCGGCGCGGATGGACACAAAAATAGCCCATGGCCCTCATCCTTTCTCTCAATTCGTCCGCTTGTTTCCTTAGTTGTCATAAACAGCCCAGCATGACAACTGACACCCATTTTAGTCCTCTACATTTTTCGTTTCATAATTTTATTTATTTAAACTTCATGTACAGTACTGGTGCATAGGCGGACTTAATGCAACAAGGCATTCTCTACCAGTCAACCTTTGGGTTAAAAAAGACAACACTGTGGTAGGTGTGATAATAATTTTGAATCGAATATTTTTTTCTTCTTTTTTGTTTTGAATAGAATAGAATAAACTTTATTGCACACAAAATGCGAGCGCTTTTATAAAACGTTTTTATCGGATGGCAGGGAAGCCACTGGATCAATGTTTTGATTTTACTCATATTTTTGAAAAACTTGATACTATTGTGAATTTTCAACCTAAAATTCTAAAATTACAAAACAAAAGGCTGAAGAAGCATGCTCATAAAAAAGGCAATGTTTTAATTTTACTCTTAAATATATATGAGATATACATACTCGTATATATACTTAAACGTGTTTTTCGACAACATTAACCACACTGTCAATTTTTAACGTACAATAATAATAAAAAATAGATCAATAAATCTTGTGTTAGTACTAAATACATACAGTCCATGGTCCCAAAAAAAGTAGTCCACACCAGTAACTACAGCACGAATTATATCGCAGTAACATTTGACTCCTTTTATTTTCCGTACGTATCCAGCGAACCGCAAATGACCACAGTTGGTTAGGTTTCCATTCGTTTTAATGGAAGTACAGTAAAAACTTATACGACCATCTTTTGTTTCAGCTTCCCAAAATTCATTGTACATCACGACGAAGCTAGCAGAGGTTCCTGTCGAAAAAATCAATGGTTCACTTGGTATCACCATCAGAGGTGGTCTTCCGGAGAACTCGGCTCCAAGTGCAGACCTGGTACTGAACAGCCGGTCCTTAGACGCTCAGCCGCTGGTGGTGACGCATGTGAGACCTGGTGGCGCTGCGTATAATACTTCTAGGATAAAACCTGGGGATAGACTGTTGAAAGTTGATCACGTAAGTTTCTAGTCTATGGATCTCAATGTTTTTTTTTTTCTAATACGATGTTATCGTTAATTTTTTTTTATAGTTATATGGCTTTTTTTACTCATTACAGCCTAATAAGTTTTAGATAATTTTATTTAAATAAAAAAAATTAAATTGAATTTTAAATTTTCTCATGAAGAATGCCCATTTCAACACGGCAATTATAAAGATTTTTTTTTTTTTATAAAATCGATTGAGAAGTAGACATTACCTTTTACAAAAAAGTCCTCAATGCTACCAACTAATGACAAACTTTTTTCCCAGGTTTCCTTAACCAACAAAACCCTATCAGAAGTCCACAACATCCTCCAGAACTGCCCCCAAGTCACCAGCTTAACGATAGAATACGACGTGTCCATCATGGAGTCAGTGAAGCTTGCAACCGGTCCACTCCTCATAGAGATAGAGCGGCCTTGCAATGAAGACTTGGGGCTGTTCCTGACTAACCAGCGATGTTCCTCTGATGATGTGTACAGTTCTGGATCAGACACGTACCAGAGAGTTGGGACGTGTAATGCTATTTATATCGATAGTATATTGCCGGCTAGCATTAGTGACAGGTGAGTCCATTTTAATCATTCGTCTATTTTTTAAACCCTACTCCTTTTTGAAGAAAGTATTGTCATTGATCTATGAACCAAGACTTTGTATTCGCGCTTGTGGAGGCTTGTGATTCCCTAGCGAATACTACTATGTAAATCCCGCCTTATTATAATACTCTTGAAGTAATAAGTCTTCAAGGCTAGAGTAAATAGGCTCTTAATAAACTAATGTACTTCACCATCAACGATTGCATCACTGCAAAAATAAAAACTATTATATTTACAATACTTATTAAAAAAATTAACTTTATTGTCATATTTCTGAATGTCTTGTCAAAACTAAATGACCGTGTAAATCTGATGCACCTAATTATTGTTCAAAAGACAATAATAAATAATAATAATAATATTCCACAACCATCACACAACGCCGCCTAGTCTCAAGCTAAGCAGAGCTTGTGTTAAGAGTACTAGACAACTGATAAACATACTTATATATTTCTAAATACATACATATTATAGATATGTTACACCCAAAATATAAATATCATACGGTTTTCATCTCATAACACAAAGATTTTATTATGTTTTACAACTTTAGAGTATATTTAATATACTCTTGCCTTCTACTAAAAGTCACATTAATCAACAAAGCCTGAAGTAGAAGCTTCGCTCCACTGCATAATTAGTGACGGGACCATAACTGATGAGCTATCGATATTTAAATTGGTTACAAGATATCGGCTTAGCCTCGTTTCAGCTCGCTGCACTTTGATACGTGGCAGAAAAAGTATAGCTACCGAGAATAATATGATCCTTCACGTTTCTTGGATTATTATTTATTGGAGTAGATGATTTTTTATCGGATTTTATTTTCGCGTCATGCACGGTTGTGTACATCACAACACAACCTTTAGGTATATTTTCCGTAAGGAACCTCCCTTTCCTTATGTGCCTTTATTTTGCCAGTTATGGTAGTTGTAGTTAAAATTTACAAAGAAACCAAGCTCTTTAACATTTATGACATATATTTTCATAACACATGGTATTTTAGTTCGTAAAATTCTTTCTAAAGACTTACACACACAAATCACATTCATAAAATATATACAGGTGCTTAAACGTTTTCTGAGGCGACGACTTACACATACCAAGCACTAGAAGTAACTATGGAAAAAAACAACAGTACATGAGGGAGCAAAACTTTATAACTCACTACCAAAACCCTACCTACCTATTGAGTAGCGTAATTAGAGACACAATAGAAAGACAATGACGTTCGAACGCCGGCGTTCGCTCGGGGTTTAATGAACTAAAAATACACAATCATTATTACTATTAAATAGTAATAATGATTGATTTAAAAAACTACTCAAATGCCACATCTTAAAAGGTCATAAATTAAATAAATTAACTAATAAAATTTATTGCTCATAGTGTAAACGTGCCCTTAGATTTCAAACAAAGCTAACGAGTCAACGCACATCGAGCAAGTCAACGCAGACAATACAAAACTTTTAGCAATTACCTTCATCATCATCATCATCATCATCATCATTTCAGCCGAAAGACGTCCACTGTTTTTTCAATAAGTCAAAGTTTTTTATTTCACATAGGCCTACATGGGCACTTGTAAAACGTCAGAAGCTAGTGCACGGTTCCAAATTGGTCGTTTCCTATCGAGAAGAACCGGCAAGAAACTCCATGGTTACTCTTTTAAAAAAATTGTTGTTCTTACAATATTTCCTTAGTACAGTATTTAAGTAGATATTATGTAAGGACAATGTACACCGGTCAATACTGTACCAAAAAGAACAATAAAAATAATCATAATAAAAAGTGAGTCGTAATAGGAAGTAACCTAAGAATTTGGCGGAGTCTACAATGTTCTCACATTCACATTATAAAAAAAGAGGCTATTTAAAAAATAAGCAAGAAAAATAAATAATTAGAATTATCAATAAATTACATGTTAAAAAAATAAATTACTAACGAATTTATGGTGGATGGGTTCTAATAATATAAAAAACATGGGCCTCCCCCAAGTGTCGCCACAACGAACGGTCCTGTGCGTTTCGCATCCGATTACCTTTTTAGGGGTATGTGGAACAGAGAGTAAAGCCCCACATACCTCCGTTGAAAAGGGAGGATCCTCCAACCAGACGGTTGTTATGTCTGGTGGGCTATTGCCCAATAGATGATTTCGGGCTGTTCTATATGTTCTAATCGCGCGGAGAACTTTGATGGCGCGATGCAGGATTAGTTCTTATGTGACGCCACAGATGTCGCTACACCTTCCTACTTCATACTAAATGTTAACACTAAGCTTCAGCTACTCCTGGACAACAAAAATGTAATCAAGTAATATTAAGTATTTATTTCTGTACTTGAAGTGATTTGTAATCTTTAGAAATAAATGAATTCAAACCGTATAGTTCCAGATTCCGGCTAGCTATTAATTTTTTTCTAATAATACATAATAATATGACTTTATATCTAATTTATTTGTTTTGTTTTAACTTTTGTGTACTCTCGATTTATTCCCCTTGAGATCCACTGACTGTTACAAATGCAAAACTGTGTCGGCCACATTCTAGTTACATCACTACGGCCAATCCACTTCAAGACCTTTACTCAATAGACTAGAAAAACATACATTACATACTAAGCCACAAATCTCGCAAAAGACGACATGACAAAGGAGAAATATAGCCGATATCTTAGGAAAACAATGCAGTGAATTTAAAAATAATATCATGAATCTTCATTCGTCATTCTACGGAAGCCCTTCGCGCCTCAGGGATGTTTGACCCTTGTCAACCTTCGATGTCTTAGGGCGGGTCGATGCCCAATTGTGTTTTTAAAAGGAATAGATTCAATATGGTGTTGTCATGTTCTTTGCCTTTCAAGGTGATTAGTTTTTCTCGTATACCTGTGTGATGATTTGGCATTAGGCAATATCTTTTAATACTTAATTGATTTCGTGAAATGGCTTTTTTTTCTACGTTCTATATTTAATCTGTCTCCTTTCGTTCAGTTCATCCAAAGGTTCTTTGTAAGAGATGGCCCTGTGCCATAAGACTACATATATAAATATAAATATTCGTCCTGTGTATTTTTAATGCGGTGTACAGTAAATGTGCAAGTTTTCAGACAATAAATGGATTATTTTTTAAAGGTTTGGTACAAAAATCAAATTTTATCAAAAATCGTTGAGCTCTTTAGTAGTCCTGAGGTGAGCTTTGCGAATACTGACAAATGCTTGCACTGACCGAACAAGTCCACTCAAATCTGTATGGTTCTTTCTTCAAAAGACCATCTCAGACAAATCTGCATGGTTCATGCCGTGTAAAAAGTGTTCTTTTAAACCTATTTGCAAAATAAATATCATTTATCATTCCTAGTAAAATAAGAAAACAATACTTATATAAGTTTTAGTAGTAGATGCTGGAGTATTGACATTCTCACCATAACCATTGCCGTTGTTGAAATAATTGTAAATTCAATTACTAAAAATGGGTTACGTTTAGGCAAACGTGCTCTATTGTCGACCACATCATCGCTTGCCATTTTATGAGATTGTGGCAACAAAATTGGTACGATATAGTATCGTATATTACTGCAATAACACGTTGTTGAAATCTCTACGGTCCGGACCAAGCGGTTTGCCTCGTCGTTTATACCGCGTACATCGGCGGACTGGAACAACTTGCCTGCTGCGGTTTCCGTCCGATTATAATTTAGGTGTATTCAAAGCTAAAGTGAATAAAAAAATAAAAAGGCTCTTAATAAACTAGTGCACCTCACTATCAACGATTACATCACTACTTACCATCAAGTGGGATCGCAGTCACACTAGTATATGACAATTAAAAAAAATACTTTACAACCTAAGCTGAAATCGATTTCAAAAACAAAGGAGACAATTTTTTTTGGGCCCACTATTAAACGGTTATGTTTATTAATAATATTACACATGGAAAAAGCGATCATCTTATTATAATTAACAGACCAAAAATTATATAGAAATCTAACCGGAATAATGAAATAATAGTAAAAAAGTGTTACGGCAAAAAATGCTTGTTTAGGAGCGTTTTCAAGTTTATTTTAACGTGAAAAAAAAAATGTTACTATAGTGCGCAGCGGTGACATCGGATTTAAATGCGTTTCAAGAGATAATAATTAATTGGTCCAGCGAACTTGTTTTTAATGCTGTTATTAACGGTTAACACAAATATCAAGTAACGTACTTTAAAAATCAACGTGGAACGAAACGTAATTAATAGCCCGTTGCAGATGCTCTGTGGTCCAGTTTCAATCAGTTTGACACTGACAGACAACTAGTGGTGGGTCGTTGTCGAATTTTAGACGGACGAGACGTAACCGTTTTGGCGACAACAAAAACGGTTGCAGAAAACGGTCGTCGTCGCAACTGGTTTGAAGACGAAACTATCGTTGAGTGAAGTAGTTGCAGAAAACGTTCGTTGTCGCAACTAGTTTGAAGACGGTAATAAATTCTGTACTTTATGACTATAAACATAAAATTCATTTTTCATTGCAATAACTGGTTTTAAAAACGACGACGCGATGAGTGTGATAGTTGAAGCAATGGATTTTCGACCTTATATTCTTAACAGTAAGATAACAATTCGCATACAGTAATTCGAAGACTGGTTTATGCAACGAAGACTGTTTGGTCTCAGGATGGAAAACGGTTGTTACGTTGCAGAACAAAAAACGGTCTTTGAAAACTGTTCGTCGTTGAAACCCCCACCGCTACAGACAACATTATTATTGTTTCCGATTACTAGATAGCATGTTTCTTCTGTTCTTTTCGTATTTTTATTCGAAAGATTTTATGAAAATGGCATCTGTAGATACATGCATAATCCACAAAGCCGTTGTATCAATTGTGCAGCACGATTTCAACGGAATGTTGAATACTGCTCTTGCTGGATACTGTTGTAATTGTTTAGTGGGCAGACGCACTGTTGACTGCTGTGCATATGTGATGTGTATAGTGTGGTTTTTATCTTGGGCGCGGCATCAAGGTGAGGTTGAGCCACCTGCATCTTTTTTAGATGAAATACTGCTTTTAAGAGATGACTTTGAAAATGATGATGATGAACAGTAACAAATACTTGTGATGTTATAATGTGGTTTTTTTTCTCCTTACACAACCAGCATAAAACACATCACCTTATTATTTTAGATCTACAGTCAATGGCCGACAAAAGCCGCGCTATTTCGAAATGAATACATCTACGCATTTTCATGAATAAGTCTATCAAATCGTGTAAATCACATCTAAGTCTGTCACGTAGTACAGACGTGACTTTGTTTTATACTGTATAATATTGAACAGTGCACTATTTTAACTTAAAACACCAAGGAGACCTATCCACTCATTAGACAATCGCTCTTGTGAGATTTTAGGTTATTATGAGAGTCATGTTTTGACTGTCGTATTTCACGGTACTCCAGTTAGATAAAGTTTTGCCAATATTACCAATGTAATCTAGAGATTATAAGGAATAAACTAACGTGCATTTCATTGCTATACGCCACAATTTGTGGTGGGCCTATTCCCCAAACAAAAAAAATTGTCTCCTTTAAGAAAATATTAATAAAATATCTCTGGTTACCTCTTGTCTTGGAACAAGTTTTCGCTACAAAAGCCTAAAATAATAAAATTAAGTCGATTCACAGAATCAAGTCTTTAAGCCAAATGAAAATTCCAACTCCCAATTCTCCAGTGCGATTATTTTAATCAATTAGAGGGCAGAGAAAAATTAATTACATTTCATTAGTCGTTTAAAGAAAAATGTTCGCTTTCCGATGCGAGTATCGGCCTTTAGTGAGCATCCCTCTGGGGTTCTTTTATTGAGCTCAATGAATAAGGTTAGTACCTAATCTTGGTGGGATACTTTTTATAAATTAATGTGTATTTTATACTAGAACTAGCACTTTTGCCACGATTTCGTTCGCGTGAATTTTGTACTTTCTACCACATAGGTTACGGCGATTAAAAAAACACAGTTATTTAACTTATACCTCTAACAATTATAGAAGAGAAACCCATACCTACCAAAAACTCAAATAAGGAATATGCACGTACATTTTGATACAAGTGGAGAAAGTTTGTCATTGCAACCGAGGTGAAATTTGCCCGAGCCGAGCCGAGTGCTGCAGCATCTCAAACGACGTTTTTCAATACACTTTCAAATAAATAAACGGGGGTTGACAGTATTATACGATAAATACAATAAATTATGGCCAAGCGAGCTCGCGCACTTTTCCACACTAGTGCGGAAAACAGTCAATTTCATACCTAAAAGCGGTAGGGATAAGAGTGGGTTGTCGAGTAAGTATGTTGAAAAAATATTTGCTAACTAACCAGTTTACCAATAAATATACAAAAATACAAAATTGGTAGGAAAGCAAACGAGGCATAACAATTTAAAACAAATATATCTGTCCCTCCCTCAAAGACGCTGTTTTATATGGTAGCCGTACGGGTGTCATGCCCTTTGACGTTCTCTCGCGCCGGGCCTTAGTGAAGCGAGGAGGAGTGGCAGACGGTCGCCTCCTTCTGCGAAGCAATAATGCTAGCAAAGGAGGCGGCTGATCGCGTGAGATAACGGTTCTTACGCCCCAACCGCCGCCGAGATTCCGATCCCGATTTCCGGCCGCCGTAGGCACGGGCTTGCGGACGGCGAGCTACGGGTAGCTCGCCGTCCGACCGTCTGGTAACCGTCCGGACCGAGCCAGCGAATTCGAAGACATGTGACCGCATGGTGGATTACGGCCCATTCCCTCTATTAGAGAGGAGGCCTGAGTCCCAGCAGTGAGAATATTATAAGGCCGACTATACTATATTATACCACCTCCACGCGTTTTAGAGATAAAGGGTCTTGACAGACAGACAGACGGACAACAAAGTAATCCTATAAGGGCCGACGCTGCGTTAAGCGGGTGCCCGCGCGGGCAGCCGCGCCCCGCGCCCGTATTGCTACGTAATAATAAATTAAAGTTCTCTATCGACACGACTATATGCACACCGTTAAAGTTGAACTAGGGACACTTTGCAGGTAATAATCCGGTTTCCGCTACGAGGACCGCCACACATGACACACGCGTAACGTCACGTGACGGGTTCCCGCGCGGGCGCCCGCTTAACGCAGCGTTGGCCCCAAGGGTTCCGTTTTTTCCCTTTTGAGATACGGAACCCTAAAAATGTGATTAGTTTACAAGAGCTAAAAATTATTTAATGACGCAAATAAAAAAATTGCATGCATATTCCTGATTGTCCTATGTTCTTCCTGAAAAGGCTCAGTATATTCTTCAGCAATAAATAAAATATCATAATTCTTCACTGTCTTGCAGAAGATATATAATCGAATACTTGTTAAAATTTATATTGGAGTTCTCTTTCTATTTATTTGAAGGCACCGTCTTCAAGTAAATGACATTAGTTACAAACTTATCCGACCAGAGGGCGCTTAACTCCTTACTTCATACTTTACTAATATTGTGAGACACTTTAAAGTTCTGCTAATGTTTTAAGAAACTCATTTTGCTTGAATTAAAATTGTTCAAAACTTTTATTGTATAGCTTCGTAATTTGTTTATTAAGACGAAAACTTTCATGATTGCTTCATTATATTCTTTTGAAGGTTTTCAAGTAGTTAGTTTTCTGTTTATGATAATAGCCAAAATGAAATTGCAAGATTTGCAAAGTTGGTGTAACTTCATAGTTCTACTATTTTAATTTTATATATGAAGTTGTTTATTTTAGTATTTGAAGTTGAAAATTTTAGTTCAAGTTTACTTAAGAGCGTGCAAATTCAATGCGTCATCGTTAATTTGCTTAGAAAGAAGGTGCTAAAATAAAAATAAAAACTTTAGGTTAGGGCTGTGGAAACGTTTGAAAAGGCAACTGAAGGACACGGATGGGTTTTGGTTAATAAAAATATGATATTCCCTCTCACTCCACTCCAGAGAGGGAGAAGATATTTGATGATTTTCCACCTCAAAAACAAAACAAAATGGTTTTAATCTTACGAAAATATTTTAAGGGCTGACGTTGCGTTACGCGGTCGTCCGCGCGTTTCCATACATAAGTACACCGTCGCGGCTCGCCGTGCGGGCACCCGTCACGGGCAGTCACGCCCCGCGCCTGTTTTGCTACGTAATAATGAATTAAAGTTCTCCATCGACACGACTACATGCATACCGTTAAAGTTGAACTAGCGACACTGTGCAGATAATAATCCAGTTTTCGCTACGAGGGCCGCTGCATACGAGACACGCGCATAGTCACGTGACGGGTGCCAACGCAGGCGCCCGCGCGTGCGCCCACTTAACGCAGTGTTGGCCCTACGCCGGTGGTCCAGGCTGTCATTTGTAGATTTTGACAGCCATTACGGATAGTCAAAGAACTGAAAATCTAGCGATCAATCTTATCAAGATTATCATGCAATACAGCTGTTGGGTTGTGGAGGTCTAATAAGCATTGCTACATATATGATAGTGGCTTCATCTGCCTTTAGATTTTAACCTTTTCGAATTGTTGTACACGTTCTTTTCTATAGAGATTTACGCTTTGGAATGTATAATTTGAATCATTTTTGTCACTGACTTCTTGGCAATTCAAAAGTAAATGGTTTGAAAGTTAATGTATAAAAGGAGAAACTGACTGACTGACATATCAACGCACAGCCGAAACTACGGGGTCTAGGAACGTGAAATTTTGCATAAGGCTTCCTTTTATGATTACGAGTATTTTTCAAAATGCACCCCCTGATTGTATGAAACGGGGGTCCAAATTTTGTATTACTTTCGTGCGGGCAATAAATGCTATGACTCATTGATTGTCTAATGTTGATTAATTTCTTACCAGCCAAAGTGATTTACCACATAAAGTTCGAAAAGAAAACCAATTAATATTATTTTTCTCTTAGTTTTCAAAACTTTTTAATATTTTTTTATTTTCCCCAAACGAACGGCAGGGTGGTTGAGAGATTGACTGCTGTACCACGTGTCGTAGGTTCGGTTTCCGCATGGAACATATATTTCTAAGGCCTTTAGTAAGTCTTCCGGGTCTGGGTGACAGGAGTTATTCCTAGTAGGTATTTTTTTTTAGGTGGGAAAATCAAGTGACATCTTCCGCTCTGTGTGTGGTAGGGTGTGTCAGACTTTTACTGAATAGAAACCCACTCCTTTTCCATTTTTGCCTTCGCCCCTGAGTTTCGGGTTTCACTTTCACATCACCCGTGGTCCTAGTAGGTATATGGTTATATAGGGTGACTGGCAATTAGTGTACGATACTTAAACACGTGATTGTGCTCATGATAACAAACAATTTTTATTATGGGAGCAAAGCCGAAATCGCGAAAAAATTATCAGCTGTTCAGTACATTAGGCAAACATAACTGTACTGAACCGCTGATTGTTTTTCGCGTTTTCAGGTTTGTTCCCATAGTAAAAGTTGTTGGTTATCATGAGCATAATCACGTGTTTAAGTATCGAACACAAATTACCAGTCACCCTATATAATTATATGGGGTCGTTTAAAAAAATTGATTGTGTTTGTTTGGCAGTTAGCCGACCGACATTCCTTTTAAATTTTTTTTTTTCTTACCGGTCAAAGTATTTACCAAATAAAGTCCAAAAAGAAAGCCAATTGCTCTTTAAAAAAAAATCTTGTTCACGCATCAAACGCGTGAGCATACGGACTGACGTCACCGACGGCTGAGGCGGCGGACGCGGGGCAGAGCACCGCCGTGCAGCGGACGGCGAGCGGCGCGACACTTCTCGATCCGACAGCTTCCGAGGCACACACGTCCCTCTATCGACCCCTCACTGTAAAGCTACTTATTCATTTTGTCATTACTCGAATATACCTTCAAATACAGTCCACTTATTTTATTCAACTCCTTGAGATCCTGAACAAATCTAGTATTTTCCATTTTTTTTTCAAAGCCACAATCGTACACACAATCTTATTTTTCAAAGCTAATACCGTACTTAAAGTAATACAAATAGAGATACAGTTGGAGCCGTTGATTGCGAGCCTAGGCTTGCAGTAAGCCCTGGGATTGCACTGGGCTTTATCTAAGCCTGTATAGAGGGACGTACAGGCACAGTGCGAATTTTTCAAGTAATGTTACTTGTTTTCTTTGGATAACGTTAATTCGGTGATAAAATGAGGCTTTTGTTTACGAGTTTTTGGTTTAGGATAAACGTTTTAAACCCCATTAAATTTAAAGTGACCCTTAAATTGCCCTTATTATTTTAATCGGCGAAATCTTATCTGAGAATTTTGGAGTTCAGAAAGACGTTTGTGTAGATTAATTGTAGTAGTTTGCATGTGCATTCCCACCTTATTAATATACAAGAGAGAACTTTTATTAATATACTCAACAAGATGGCGCCATATCGAGTTTTATGACACGTCACGTAGCCTATGTTCAGCTGACAACTAAGACGGTTCTGACGATACCTCTTATGTCGAGTTCCGATAAGTAGATTAAGAGCTATGAGGGAACAGATGAACATACTCACATACATACATACATACATAGCTTGTCAAAATCATATATCCTTTGGCTTTGCCGAAGTCGGGTAAAAACAGATGACATTGATTAATTAAAGTGAGCCTCCACGAGTGACGATTTGTGTTACCCAGTATTTTGGTTGTGGAGTTTTGATAGGCAGTCGGTCGATGTAAAACATGGGTATTCTACTGCATCTGGTTAGACTGAAAACCGAGCCCAAGCTAGTTGGGGAAATATAATTTAGGTGTCTTCAAATGTATCATAATGTAGTGTGCAAATCACCATCAACGATTGCATCTCTGCTTACCATCAGATGGTTGCAGTCAAGCACTAGTTTATATCATTTAAAAAAAATGAGATGATTTTATAACAACAAATAACACAAAGAAATCTTTTTCTGAAAGCAGCATTAAAATTGGTTATTGAACAAAAAAGCAATTAGCGGTTAACATAGTAGTATATTAGTAGTAGTATTCCACAACTATCACACAACGTCGTCTAGCCCCAAGCTAAGCAGAGCTTGTGTTATGAGTACTAGACAACTGATAAACATACTTATATATTTCTAAATACAGACATATTATAAATTACACCCAGACACAGAACAAATGATCGTGCTCATCACACAAACATTTGTCCTGGGTGGGAATCGAACCCACGACCTCCGGCATAGCAGTCAGGGCCACTGACCACTAGAACAACAGGCCAGTCACATGTGGTGGGAATCCAGACGGCACGATTGCCGCAGTGGTTAAGCAACAAATGGCTGCTGAGCGGCGTATCGCAAGTTCGATTCCCGCACGGGACAAATATTTGTATGGCCTACAGATACGTGTCAGGTATCTGGGTGTCTTGTATATGTAAGTTTACATGTTTGTAAAGCATAGCATAGCATAGTCGGCCTTATAATGTTCCCACTGCTGGGACTCAGGCCTCCTCTCTAGGAGAGGGAATGGGCCGTAATCCACCACGCGGGCCCAGTGCGGGTTGGTAAAGGCACAGGAGTAATTCCTAATGTGGAGCAATGTTTAAAAAAAAGGCGATTTTATCACATATTTCTTGGCTGCCTAGTACAAGAGCCAGGTGAACACACCGATGTTTCTATTTAAAGTAATTTCAATAAAATATTATTAAACTCGTTAAAAAATAAAAGGCCCGTTTTGACATTTAAGAAATACCCCAGAATGTAACTTGGAACGAAACTGAAAGAAACAATAAAAATAATAATTAATTACATAAAGTGTTTTAATAAAATACGTATATTTTTGTGGCGCGTTAAATAATATAATGGAATATATTACGTAGTATTATTTTGGCGTATTCAAGTATTCGTTTTGACAGATGTTAAAACGGGCCTTTTATTTTTTGACAACTCTATTATTATTATATTATTTCAGTGATATTCTTATTCTGTTTCATAACTTAATATTGAACGAATTTGAAAAATTCGTTTTATTTGCGATTTTGGACAAAGTTCAATATTAATTATTGATGTCATATAATTGTAAATAATGAATCGTCTACCCAATTGCGAGCGTCAAATTCAAAATGTGTGGTAAAACGACAACTGTTGCTGTTTTTCATACATTTATGTTAATGTTAATACATAAATTAATATATCTCTCTGTTAATGCTGTAGCGACCTATATGGCATAGGTAGACATCCTAAAGCGAGACAAAAAGTCAAGCCAATTTCAAATGAACCCTCTCATTCTAGATGCGGAGCCCTCCACCCTGGAGACCAGATTCTGGCGTTTGATGACCACGTAATCGATGGCAACAACTACACAGCTGAAGAAGTGATGTGCTACCTGGAGAACTGTGAGGGAGGCTTCACGAGGCTGCATGTCGCTCCCAGGCATGTGGTGGGGCATTGTGGAAGGTTTACTAGAGGTGAGAATGTAGCACTGAGATAGTGATACTTTATTGGAGACTGCGCCATTTTTTAACAAAAATGTAGGATTGATTTTTTAAATTAAACCGATAGATTACCGAATTAGTTTATTCTTTTTTTGGTTAATTTCAGTTATATTGGTATATAGTTCAATTCTTCATTATAAAATGGTATGTCAATTTAATTTTGATGAAGAATTAAACTATATCATATAATATCCACTATATCATATCTATAACTATATTATATCTTTATTTCCAAAATTAACCAAAAGAAGAATAAACAAAATCGGTATACATTTGGCGAATATATCGCTGAATAATATACAAAAAAAATCAGACGACTAGAGAACCTTCTCCTTTATTTGGAAGTCGGTTATAAACGGGAACTAATTAGGTGATTTAGAATTTATTTATTTTTTGTAAACTAGGTAATTCATTTTTAATTTCGTAAATTTTTACTCTGCTAGTAAAAAATGTATACTTAATAACTAGATAGAATCACTATTAAAAGTTTGGTGATCATCTACGATTACACTGAAAAAAAAAAAACTTTATTCTTAGGTATAACCCGATTTTCTTCTTCAAAGTTCATAAACCTTAAACAGAATATTTTCTTGCAATTTCGCACTACGATTCACAACAATTTGTTTTACAAAACCACAAAAATGGATATTCATGACACGAGCAAAAGCGACGGATGTCGAAAATTATTCACAAAACACTCGAGGAGAAATACCCCGGAGAAAGTTTAATACCCTTTCCCTGCTACTATAATTTCTGCAATAGCATCTTTCGTAAGCAATTCCGGAGGTATAATAATTACTGAGTTAATTCTTCGCAAGCCTGAGGCAACTTGCCGAATGACCGAACTTGAGAACTAGTATTCTCCAAGTCAGGAGCTTATTCTTAGCCTTAGGTAAAAGCCATGTGTGAAAGGAAAATATTTTTAGTAGTAAACAGCTGCAAAATAAAACTTCCCTATTTGTGAAAGCTTTACTCTACGAAAAAATCAAAGTTAAAGTCGAAGTCAAAACGTTTATTGCAAACCAAGTTTACAATGTTCACATTGTATTATATTAGTGCTTATGACTTATGACCGATTTGCTTAAAAGGAGGCCCCAAACACTAAACACAATATTATGTAAACTGAAGCATTAATAAACTTATTATTATTATTTTTATATATTTTATTTATCTCAGGACCCTGAGGTCCTGGACCTTTGGGAGGCGTACAAGGAGCCGAAGCCAACTCGCAGAGGCCCTTTAGATAATTATAATGGAACATGATACCAACCGACGATTATCCCTGTACGCGCTTTGCTAGTGCACCCAAGGACAACCCCCGGTTGTTGAAAGACTATTGCGACATATGGAGAACAAAGATAATAGGGCTATGGTTTTTGGAATCTTAAGTGGACTGGTAACATGGAACTATGTCAAGACTATGGCCCCTGCCTGAACAACGTTATTAATATGCATCGAAAAAAGGCAGGGGGTGACTTGCACACTCAATAAATGGGCCCCCAAAAACGGCCGCTAGCACGAAGTGACGTAGCAACAAGAGGGCAACATATCCTGAGGTGCTTGAGGAGTGGAGAGGTATACCACGGCTATCAGGACAATCCCGGAAGTACGGTCAAGATCCCTACCAGCACCTTACTGGATTATACATCCTTCTCCCGAGCACGTTTGCTCTTGCGAATCTCCACTCAAGCCAGCCAATAAAGGCAAGAGAGAGGTGGGAGCTCAGTTCCTCGTCAGTGTTCACTACGGCCGGCCAATAAAGGCAAGCCGGAGATGAAGAACAAGAATTCTCCCGGGAGATCGGGTCCGTGGGGTCGCTAATGCCCAACAGTTCGCCACAAAACTGCGCTGCGGATTGTATCTCTCTTAGTCTGGCCCCTCACCCTAGGCATATTACGGCAAAGCAAACTTTACCGATACAGACCTAGGGTATATTGGAGCACGCAAGCCCCACCACGACGTCAACGTAGAGATACGGCGATGGGGCGATTATTATTATTATTATTATTATTATTATTATGACTTAGCAGCCTTAAAAGATGGTTAAGAATAAACTTTTGCCATAACCTCCGCAAAATGGTCAGTAACACGAAAGCGCTACTGGCCTTCCTTGATGACAGTTCATCAAGGATGGATTAAATGAAACACTTGTCCCATCCGGACGCAAAATACACGCTTTGGACGTGGAGTTGCAGATACCAGCCCGACATACAACCACACACATACATACAACCATTGCCATAGAAACTTTTTGTGTATTTGAAAGATCAGCCTAACCAACTTGGCAGCAACTAAAACACTAACTTACTTCGAACCCAAATTTATACCAGGAAACGTTATTCAAAACTCAGCACAAATATTTTCTTAGTCCAAAAACACTCCAACAAACTGGAAATCTTCGGAGAAGGTTCCAACATCTTCAAAGTCCACGAACTCTGGACATACATCCTTTAGATTTCCACTCGTCGCTTGAACCGCGTCTAACAAGAACGAATATATGAACATCAAACTTGGCTCGTGCAACTCAAAAGGCTTAAGTTTTGATGTCTGTAATATGCTTCCACTAATGTACAGACCTGGCACATTAATTCAAGTTTAAACTTCAGTTTAAAGTTCTACCTTCAAGTCCTCTTTGAGCCAAGTAAATTATTACGTATTTTCGAAGTTTAGAAGACATCGATGCGTCTACTAAACTCGATAAAAAATAAAAAGCCCTGTTTGACATTTGACGAAGACCCTAGAATGTAACTTGGAACGAAACTGAAAGAAACAATAAAATAATAATTAGGGGTCCGGTGAAGTAGTATCTATTTTAGTTATTTTAGTAATAGCTACACTACACCGGACAAGCTGCTAGGTAGTCAAAATACAAATGTCAAAATGGGCCTTTTATTTCTTGACAACTTTACTCGTATATGCGGGTTCTGTCAAAATTAAGATATTTTGAAGAATATTTCTGGGCAAATACGACTAAATTATGACAAAAATATTTGCTACACAGCACTAATTTAGATAAACATACTGTAACAACATCAATTTATAACGCGAGTTTCGCCAAAAGTCTTTAGTTACACGGAAATGTAACTAATAAGACAAATAGGTCCCGAAGGAACCCTTATATACAGATATATGAGATGACTTCTTTAGGGAACCATTTATTATTGTTTGTTGTACCTACATACTCGTATGTCCCAGTTTTCAGAAATAAGTAGTTGAACTTTTGAAATATACATTTTACATGGTGATTTTAATAGTAATTTGTTCTTTGCAGAATTATTTTTTTTTAAATGAGAAGAGTAAATAACCTCGTCACATATACATTCAGAAATCAGAAACTTTTATTTCAAATAATAGTCTATTTGAAATAAACGTTACAGGCACTTTTTGTCAAAATGTCGATCAGTCCAAAAAGTGAAGCTAAATTGCACGTTCCAAAGAAAGAAAGAAAGAAATAACGTTTATTCGTACCTCACACATACAGTAAAATTAAAATACAGTAGAATACATAAAAAAAGAGTAAAAAGAAAGAGTAGATCTCTATGAAGAAGAACGTGCAAGATACTCCATGGACACTCTTTTAAATGATAAATTACAAGTTACATTAAAAACAAAACAAGCAACACTATAAGCATAAAAAAAACAATAATGACACGACTACGTACAAAAATGTTCACAGCAAATACCAACGTTATAAACTTACACTTTGTTTCAGAAAATTCAATATCGGGGACATCGACGTTGAACGCGAAGAAACATCGTCAGAGAAACTACAGGCAGAGCTCGATGCCCAAACTAGGTTTACAAGACGATTATGGTAAGATATTGGATGGGGTATCTATTGTATTATGATTATGAGAAAGATCGATCAGAAGTTGTAAAGTGAAGTTCGGAGGGATGCTTCAGGCGAAGTGGCACTTGATGGAGTGAAGAGTTTCTGTTTTAATGTTGTTTTACTGGTTGATGTATTTTGTGAATTTAGAACAGGTAGACAGATAGTGTTTTGAGTAATTTCACTTAAAAATATTACAGGTTTAAAATAAAGGATATCGACTTTAGGATTAAATATATTAACAAATTGGCCAATACTTATAGAGGAAATGCATATGAATTATCATGAAAGTATTTAAAATAATGCACACTCTTATACACTTCAAATAGAGTTTTTTGTTTTTTATAATAATGCACATAAGTAGTGTTTTTTTTTTTAAGGAATCAATTATCCAAATAATAGTATGCAAATAATAAGGGCCACTACGTGGGTAGCACATCGGTATTGGTATCTCTGGCACTTATAAACGCTGGTGACGCAATCAAACTTATCAAGAATTTTTCCGTAAATTCATGTGATTTTTTATCCAAAAATATGACCGACTGACATGTCAGTCAGTTTCTCCTTTTATGTATGTCGTGGCCAGATCACAGAAATTGATCACTTCATGATATGGCCCAGTTAAACTGGCCAGATCATTTTAAATGTTAAACTTTGATGATATGCCAATCCTCGTTTGGTCTACTGTCTTTCATTATCATAGAAATTCTACATCAATGATATAGCCAAACGAGGATTGACAACATATTATAATATTATATTATTATAATATTTTATTTTCATATTATTTTATTGTTGTATATTATTATTATTGGATAGATAACATATTTTTGTTTAAAAAATAACTACAATCTAAAGCAGCATAGACCTAATACATTCATCAATAAACATTGTTATAGCTAAATTAAAGCCAAGGTTATTCCAACGCTCCTTTTAACCATCCCAAACAAAACCGCAAAATAGCTCAATCCAATTGAAACATTCTCGGAAGATCACTATTGATTCGTAGTTACCAGCTTATAAATTAACTGTAATAAATCATCCATACTTGAACTGAAGTGTATCGGAACTGGGACGACTCTCCATGTTCGCTTACCGTATTTTTATTAAGAGTATCTTCACGTATCGAACAAGCGTTGATGTATTTAATATTTGGAGAGACTTTGTGCTTTTTGCTATTTGATAAATTTATTAACGCTTTTCTACCAAGGTGTTCAGCTACACTGGTCAACAAAATTTTGTAATTAGGCATATGCTTACTAATTTTTATTACTTATTACAAATCTGTATTTATTTTATTATGATCAGGTTTACAATAATTTAACAACTATGATTTACATTGTGGGTACCTTGTTTAGTTCTGAATGTTTTTTTTTTCAGTAAAGTAATTGTGTTTTAAGTTTACCGAGGTTGATTCTCAAACTAAGTATGTCTAAAAATAAAATAAAAAAATATCCTGATACGTTTCGCTACATTTGTGGCGAAGTTATATAAAATAAAAAGAAAAGTAAAAATCACCAATTAGAAAACAATAAGTAATTTATTTTCCTAAATCTGGAAAAAAAAAGTTAAATTTCTGACGTGCTGTTTGCCAAAAAACCGATCTTGACAATATGTCTGCAGTAGAACCACCCAAAATCTCCAGTTTTTACCACCAAACTCCACTTCAAAATCGTATTACTGTTCGCACCTAAATAATTCTGATTTCAAAGCCATGATATTTAACCTTGTTTTTAACATAGTTTACATTTTTTCTGTTAAACACGACAAGTGATTTATTTTTTGTTGATCAGTGTGGCCTATGTGAAGCAAGTATATACTGCATTGCAAGCATATAATCGACACTCACATCAAACAAGGTTGTAACATTAATTCAATCATTTTTAAGAATGAACCAAAAAAGTGATAGTGCAGTGTTTGAATTTTGTTTACAGGAAATTATAATATTTATTGAAAAATTAATCAATGCTAGAAATACGTCGTTATTACTGGCGTGTAGCTCGTTCCACAAATATTACGCCTTTAGTGGTAACTTAAATTGGACTATAATCAGAGATACTGCCTTGTTCGTTGCGGGTGTCCATATAAGGCATCAATAAATTTGCTTGATTTAAAACAGTAAAAGAGGATTGACTATTTTCATGTTTTAATTTTTCATTACAACGCTTAACATCGATGCACTCTCAGATATCACTATACCATAGCTCAATTTAACTAATACCTTATTTATCTACAAAAACTTAATCAACATCATCAGTTTACCCAGTTAATCACCAATTAGGAAACTACAAACGCTAGTTTAAATACCAAAAACAGCAGTTCAATTAATTATAAACTCCTGACCAAAAATCCGTCCACAAAGTTAATGAAACCACATTTTCCTTCCACTATTAGTACCAAAACCCAAACAGAGTCCTCGTAAACAAAATCAGGCGAACTTTCCTCAAACAAAGGGAAAAGGATAGGCGTAGTAATTAATTTGTTCCAGAAAAACCGGCCAGGCGAGACTCGTAGTCGCTCATTAAGGGTTCCGTAATATGATTGGCCTGCTGGTCTAGCGGTTAGTGGCCCTGACTGCTATGCCGGAGGTCGTGGGTTCGATTCCCACCCAGCAGGACAAATGTTTGTGTGATGAGCACGATCATTTGTTCTGTGTCTAGGTGTAATTTATCTATAATATGTATGTATTTAGAAATATATAAGTATGTTTATCAGTTGTCTAGAACTCTTAACACTCTGCTTAGATTGGGACTAGACGGCTGTGTGTCATAGTTGTGGAATATTATTATCTATATTAATATCAAAAATATTTTCTTGTTAACTATGATAGTCGCTATATTAGCATTGTTTTGTGACGATTCCAATAAGCCTAAAGTTTACCCCATAGCTACAGCTTTACAGTCTGCCTACCGATGCTTTTCTCTGCTTGTCTGTCCGTCTTTTTATCCCTCGTATCAAAATGCTTTAGCCTAGTGATAGACTAACAGACACTACGAATAAGGCCCCACGCCCACGGCGACTTTTTGAAGCGATGCTGTCGCGCGTTTACGTAACGCATCGCTACTAACGTGCGTTAGTCGCATTTGCAAGCGCTATAGAAAAGATGCCAGCCAACGCGCTACTAACGCGCTACAGCGTTGCGACTGTATCGATGCGAACGCGCTACAGCATCGCTACAAAAAGTCGTCGTGGGCGAGGTGCCTAAAGTTTCACTTTCACCCTTTCGATACGGAACCCCAAAAGCAGAGTTCGCTATATCTTCCTCACATATTTGTTTAGGACCTGCAACTTCCTAGTTTGTTCGCCGTCTCTCGCACGTTGGTCTAAAACATTATGTTAATTGGACGGAGCTCGTAATAGCCTAGTTAGGAACTGACGTAGTGTCGCTAAATGCCGTGGATTTCAATGCAGGCCATTCGTGGTTTTCGTATCATGGTCCAAAACGTGCAATTTTGAACTTTATCAACTCTACATTTTAAGGAATGAATTTGTCCGGAGTAATTTCTGCGGTGTAGCAATATTTCTCTCTTACTTTTGACAATAAATTCCTTTGTTTGTCTCTGAGGAAGTGCCGTGGGCCTTTTATAAAGATAGATAGATAGATATACTCATAATACTGTTGGGCTATGCTGGCGAAGTAGGGAGCCAAAACCTGCAATATTCTTACATATATTCAAACTTGATTTAATAAATGGACAACACACGTTCCAGCATAAATATACTCTTATACGAGTAGGATACCAAAAACCTAAGACTGGTCGGTGTTGCGACCTTTGAGAATGGCAGTGGCCGTTTTTCTGCAGCTAAAATGGAATTTAAACATATCCCACAAACACCCCGACTAAGCGTTTCGCCTCGTCGTTTATACCACGTACTGTATCAAACAACTGGAACAATTTGCCTGCTGAGGCCTTTCCGTCCGATTATAATTTAGGTGTCTTCAAGGCTAGAGTAAATAGGCTCTTAATAAACTAGTGCGCTTCACCGTCAACAATTCCATCACTGTTTACCATCAGGTGGGATCGCAGTCAAGCACTAGTTTATATCATATAATTTTTTTTTCTTTACCTTGACCTGACTAATACTTTCTGTATTCCTCAACAGATAGTCAACAAAACTACATGAGTATGGGTGTATGCAGAACGGAGTCCCTGAACATACAGCTGGAAGTTCCACCTGGCCAGAGCTCTGGTCTTGCTGTCCATGAAGACAATGCTATGCTGGTCGTATCCCATGTTGCTACACAGTCGCCGGCTTACAGGTAATATTTGATTAATACTCGTTATTGAAAGAGAATTTGTTACCTTTGATTTGAAAATGAGAAGCCCTGTGTTCAAAATGCTTCTATTCAGTTTTTTTGTAGTCGTGTCGAATGTTACCTTTTTTTTTAATGGACTCTAGGTAGAGCGAGTTAGATTTTTTTTGACTAAAGCCTACCTGCATTCCTTCGGATACCCTTTGCGTTTCTGGGCCGCGGTAACTCTTTCGAATAATCACGCATCCCTGGCAGGTGATGTTACCTTGTCTTCTATTCTAGTGAAACTAGAAAACTTCACTAGCCAACTAGTGATGTATATTTATTAAAGACTAGCTATTGCCCGCGGCCTCGCTCCGGTTAACTGCCTACTTACCCTACCCTACGCTTCTTAGTTAGGTAGCCTACCTAACCTACCTACCTACCCTACCTATCTACCTACATACCTACCCACTTACCTTACCAACCTACCCTACCTACCTAAAAAAAGAATGATTAAAATCGGTCCAGCCGTTCTCGAATTTTAGCGAGACTAACGATCAGCAATTGATTTTTATATTTACATAGATTGTTTCTTTCTTATTAATTGACCTTTCGTCCAATAGTTTTCCTGAAGTAAAATGTAATATGGAAATAATGTAAAGAATCAGACTTTCAAAATGAATGAAGAGCATTTTTTATTTCTAATTTTACCACAAACAATTTTATGATACCAGCAAATTCAGAACAGCATTTTCTTTTCAGATCCGGCTGCCTTCAAATCAGAGACAGAGTAATGTCAATCAACGGCCACGAGAACCTGACAGTTGACGTTGCCAATGAGATCCTGCAGCGAAGGAATGATTCTCACAATCCGAAGTACTTGACTTTGAATGTGGAATTTAGTATGCCGAATACTATTGAAGCTTCCAGTGGAGTTTTTAATGTGAAACTAGCTAAAACTACTGCTGGATTAGGGGTTACTATTACAGGTTTGTAGAATTTTAGTTACATTTGATTTGTTTTGTTTAATTCTAAGGTCTTTTGCATTATTCTCTTTCTAGTCTTTATCAATCTAATAATATTCTTGAGAGATTGTTCAATTTATTCACATTTTTATTTTCTACATTTTAATATATTTCCACCAATGAGGTTTTTTTTTCATGCATGCTACTTCTGGTTTTCACTGAAATTTAGAATGTTGAAGCTGTTTATAAAATTAGGCTCTTTCGAAGACAGGTTCATGGTAGTATTTTTGACAGATACCACGCTAAGCAACATGGCAGCGCAGCCTGGCTGCGTTAGCCAAACAGACGTGCATAAGGCATGTCATGGTACGTTTCTGTAAATAAGTTCGCTTGCTACATCTAACGTACTAGGCAAACATAGCAGGCTGATTGCCTATGTACAATGTTAGGTTTAGGATATGCGAAACCTGAAACATGTGTCGAATATTTTTATGTAAAAATGTACAAAATTTCATAACTGTATCATGAAAAATCACAAAGTTTTAAGTTTGTTATGTTACCTGGTTGCCCGCACAAATACATAGTCACCGGGCCATCCGGGTGACTGAGCGGTGGTTTTGCTCCCACACCTAGCTGTGCGTTTGTGCCTAATGCCCGCTATGACCTACCGTGACCTGTGTTGTTTTTAGTGTCGGTGGTGTCTAACTTGTGACCTTTTTTAAATATTTTTGGGAAAAATTGTAACATTGTGTATAAATTATTGGATTCGATTCAGTTATTGATCCTGAATCAACTATATTCAGGTTTCGCATATACTAAAAATAATATTGTAAACAGATACTAACTTACCATATTAATCACATAGTATCATACCTACATTGTGTACTTTCAAGTGATTCCTCCCTTCAAAGAGTCAAGACTAGGAAAGACTCGCTTGCTTGAGCCCTCTTGATCTTCTGGTAACCTAGTACTTATTTCCACAGGGTGCAAACAGAAACTGCTTAGCAACGAAGAACCTATGGTGATATCGGATATCAAGCCAGGATCTGTGGCTCATCGGAGTGGAGCCCTAGCACCTGGAGACCAACTCCTAGCTATCAATGGACAGCCACTGCACAATTTATCTTTGGTAATAATGATAATTATTATTTTTTAATTATTAATTTGTTTTTGGTAGTTTTATCACTTTCTTTTTAATTTAAATGGTGTTGGTATACTGTTTCATTTAATTATACTGGAGTGTATTTTACGTAAAAATAATTATAGTTACTGTAATTTGATTTTGTTTGAAAAGCTCTTAATTTCCTCCGTGTAAAATTAATTCATTTAAAATGACTTCTATTAATTTTCACGTCTCCGAAAGATGTTAAGATAAAGTAATTAACAACTTTTGCATTAATTATGATGATCAAAGTGAGATCTGAACACACACACACACATTTACTGTTATGAATGTTAACTAAAATTTAAAGAATAAGGAATTCGCGAAAATAACATCATATAGAAACTTCAAGTAGTTGTATAATTAGGTCATCGTTAACAATGAAAGATTATTGAAACAAATCTGTCCTATTGTTCTAAATATCTTCCAATAATAGTGAACTTAGCTTGTTTGATAAGGTTAACTAGATATTCAATCAACAATCGAACCGCAATGCCAAAATAATTAGTGAATAAGATTTCCTTTTGGCTGTTCAGTAATTAACCGGACCGAGCCCAGTCGTCAACAGCGCGTAGTGATTCTCGCGCTCCTCAAAGAGATGTCAGCAAACCGAGTAGGGCCAATGCCCAGTAGCTAGGACCGCGGAGAATTTCTGAAAGGGAAACCCGTAGTCCTAGAACGCAAAGGGCAATTGAAGAATACAGGTGTGGTTTTAGTCAGTAAAAGTCTGACACGCCCTCTCGCTCCACCCAGAGCGCGAGAAGTCATTTTGATGATTTCCCACCTAAAAAATTTAAAAAAAAAAAAAAAATACCAAAATAATTGTGGATAAAATTTCCTTTTGACGAAATAAATGGCCTAACCGGAGTCCAGGTCATATAACATGGATTGTTTTTTAGCAGCTCTGTTGAGAGAAAGTTATAAGAAAAGTAGAAAGTCATCTGCCCATTAGGGAGAACTATAATTTGAAGTACTGCAAATAGAACCTATAATAGTATTAAATAAGCAATACCATTGGTGTCACAGTGGTAATGGCTCCTTTGTAGATCACAGGTGAAACCCAGCTAGGTGTATTACTTTTATCATGTAATTTATTTTATCATCACTGGTCTCAATACGGTGAAGGAAAACAACGAAAAGAAACCGACTTGTCCTAGTACCAAAAATATAAAGACATGTGACTTGTACCAATCCGTACTGGACCGTCGTGTGGTGGATTGGACGGCCTATTCCATCTAGTAGGGAAGCGGCCTGAGTCCCCGCAGTAGGAGCATTATAAGGTTGATTATGCTATTATTTTTCTAAGTAATATCAAACTTTTATTACAGGACACAGCCTTCAATATACTCCAAAACTCACCAGAAGATATTATAACCCTAAAAATACGTAAAAGAGATCTAACAGAAGACTGGTCTAACATTCACAAGCACAACGCCAAACTAACTCTGCAAAGCTTTAGCAATATAGAAACTAAAGCTGTGGTCCATAGTGGAGAAGATTCTGGTCATCATACAGAAAGTCCTAACAATAGTGCTAAAGAAAGTGAAAGGAGTCATGGTAGCAATGATAATGGAAACACAGCCGTGTTTACTGTTGAATTGATAAAGCAAGAAAGTGGTCCTTTGGGGTTGACTATAGCGGGGAGTGAAGATGTTACGCAGCCTATTTTGTTGAGTGGACTTGTTGAAGGTATGTCAATTTTATACCAAGAACATCTTAAAAGAAAAGCTTGAGATTTTAATTTACATATTAAAACAAAAACAATTATTATTGTAGTTAAATTCAATGGTCTCTTTACAGGTGGTGTAGCAGAGAAATGTGGTAAATTAGCTATAGGTGATGAATTGCTTACTATAAATGGTGAAAGTGTTCTAAACAAACCATTGTCTGAAGCAATCAAATTATTGCAACAAAGTGGACAGAGAGTACAACTGCAGTTGTGTAGAAAAGTATCAGGTAAAGATTTTACTTTAACCATATCTTCTTTACAAATAAAAGAAGAAACTGACTGACTGACATATCAACGCACAGCCAAAACTATTAAGACTAGGAACGTGAAATTTAGCACAAGTTTTCCTCTTATGAACTAAGCGAGCACTAAGAGAGGATTTTTCAAAATTCACCTCTTAAAGGGATGAAATGGGGGTTTAAAATATGTATGGAAAAACCAACTTTCACGCGGGCGAAGCCGCTGACAGATGCTAGTCTGATTATATTTAAAGATTCAATTACTAAAGAAGCTAATTTCATCATGTCAGACACTATTTACTTTAAGAATATTTAAAAGAAAATCACAACACTTGATTTCATTCATACATTAATATATTTTAAGCGAGGATAAAGTCACTCAAGTTTAAATCACACATGATTAATAAATCATCTCGTCTAGGGTCGCTCGAGAGTGCAGAATCCAGTGCGAGAGACTCCAGTCATTCCACGTCAAGCCCAGGCTTATCCAACGACAGCGCCGTTGAGTCGTGGGATCAGAACACGCCAGTCAGGACCAGTGCTAACTGTGGTAAGACATTTCATGTTAAACGTGCATAATCTGCGTTGATGTCTTATGATTTATTGTTTAATATACCTCCTGAGATCGTTAATTGTTTCTTAAAAACATACACTCTATTTTATTATTTCTTATAATTATACTCTATTGTACACTTCATAATGTGAACAGGATAAACATTTACAAAAAACTTAGTGTACAATGGGCGGTCTTATCGTACAGGGCAATCTATTAAAGCCCCCCTAGCCAAGTTACAACCGTTTCGTTTCGATTCTCTTTTCGTTGATTGTCTCGAGTCGGCCACGCCTCCTATTCCGTTGTTCTGACCACATGACTGAGCGTTGAGATGACGTCAGAATAAAGAGATCGGAGGCGTAAAAAAAAAGAAATGAAAAAAAAAGAAAGAAAAGAAAATCGAAACGAAACGGTTGTAACTTGGCTAGGGGGGCAGACAACCTTAGTATGGACTGAACCAAAGGAGATAGAAAGGATATTATTCTGTTTTTAAGTTGCAAATACATTGATTTTAATTAACATATAATCATTAATGATAAAAACTATTGATTTAAAATATTAAGCCCAGTGCGAATCAGACTCGCTCACGAAGGGTTCCCTACATTTTTTTTTTTTACACTATTTATTTTATTTTGTTTTTGGTATTTCTTGTTATAGCGGCACCAGAAATACATCATCTATAAAAATGTTAACTGTCTAGCTATTTATTGATTTAAACTTCATGCAACCCAAAGGTACATAGGCGGATAAGCCGGCTAGCTGTCATGGTTCATGAGATACAGCCTGTGATAGACAGACGGGCAGTGGAGTTTTAGCAACAGGGTCCCATTTTTACCCATTAGGTCCGAAAGGATAGTGTCACATAATAAAAGAAACAGTTTATGTTATAGGAAACTCCGAAGTAATAGAATACGCAGTACCAGATAAGACGAGAATGATGGATAAACAACCATATTCTCCAACTGACGAAGACAAACTCATGGCATCCAACTTCAATTCTGCAGCACCGTACAGTATCAATGACTTACCATTACCAAATTATTCGCTCAACAACTCTTTGAAAACTTTTCACTATGAAAACACATGTATCATTCCTGAAAATACTCTAAAAAATAAACAGAACATCACAAGAGAGGACGATGTTCAACAAATTGAGATATTAACATCAAATATGAAAGATTGTCAACTGCACAATATGGAAAGGTCTTCTTGCAAATGTGACTATGTTCAAATGGGTCCATATGGAATAGTGTCACCGAAAACAAGAAGACCGAATTGGGATAGTGATTACTTAAATAATGGAATATATACTGTGACAACGCCACAGAAATCACCAATGAAGCCTGGGGTTCCCGGCACCAGTTTCCAATTTTCAACGAGTCCAATTTATGAAAATGAAGTTCCAGGTAATTATGATACGATTATTTACGCTGTTATATCATAATATCAGTTTCAATTATTTTACAATTCCGTTTTGTTGACATATAATTGGTTCTAAAACTATTGTTAATTTGACCTGTTAGGCACATGCAATCTACATTTAGAATAATGACGCGAAAACAATATTGAATGTTTCCTAATATTCGATATTTCATTGTCAGCATCGATATCATTCAAATTCAGAGAATTAATATCATATAGCGAATTATTCCATGTACCACCTACCTACGTATAATAAACGTGGATAAAGCTATAAATCTATGAATATAATGCAGAAATACCTTTTTTATTTAGTTTTCACCATCTCCGCGTATCATTTTATTTTAGGTCTTGAGGCGGAATTTTATTCTAGTTATGTAGCCAAGTGCTGCAGTCAAAATTTTCCACGTGTATCAAAAGACGTTTTTCAATACAGTAGAAATAAATAAACGGGAGTTGGCCGGCGACTCGTGGAGATCGCTTAGCGCCAAGCCTGATACGATAAATAAAATTGATTGTGGTGGGTGCGAGTTTGCACACTTTTCCGAACTAGTGCGGAAAACAATAAATTTTCTGGCCTAAAAGCGGTAACTGAGCGGGTTTTCGAGTAAGTGTATTGAAAAATTGTACTCGATTGTATTTTTGCAGGCCTCTACAGTACCGAAGCAGTATCTCCAGCAAGAGGTTCCGTGCATCATGTCATCTTGTACAAAGATGCTATCTATGATGATTACGGATTCTCTGTGTCAGATGGGTTGTATGAACGAGGAGTGTACATCAACCGAATTCGGAAGGGAGGACCGGCCGATATTGTTGGGCTGTTGAGACCATACGATAGGATTTTACAGGTTTGTACTTGTTTCCTTATATTGAAAGAAAAATAGCATCTGATGTTATAATTTATTGATGTTATAAACTCTTGATAACAAGTCACTATTATTGTATTCAACAATGGGGATAATGTGTAAAGAAAAAAAATATTTGTTTTCTTTACACATTATCAATAATAATTATAATTTATTGATAATGTGTAAAGATCGGATTACAGTCCAAACAAAATTCAAACATGGCACTATTACTTTTAGGTTCATTTTAAAAAATGACATAATTAATGTTACAACCTTGTTCGTTGGGGGTGTCGAAATATACAAAAATAATAAACTAAATATGAAAACAATGTAAAAATCATTAAAAAAGCAAACGAGACATAACAATTTCAAATAAATATATATCTGTCTCTCAACTCATGAAACTGGACAAAGGCAGCCTGCGTCTGGTGGCAGGGACCATCACCAGACACTGCACACTGAACAAGCACCTCCAATACAATAGTCATCACAGACAGTCCCTTGTGCAGAGCATGCTTGGAGGAGGAGGAGACAATTGCACATGTGCTCCTAGGCTGCACAGGTGTCACTGACATAGTATACGCACACGAACCTTAGGGTCCCCGAATCCACTTAGTGATGCCCTGAAAAACCTGAGAGGCCTAATCTGTTTCTTGGAGAAAGGTGGGCTGGTTGGAATAAGCCTACCTAAGGTTGTGGCCGTCATGGCCCACGTACAATGGTCCGCATATGACTAAGTGTGGAAACCATACTCAGACATAACATAATTATCTGTCTCTCTCGTCAAAATGCCATTTCATGGCAGCCGTACATACGGGCGTGATGTAATTTGACGTCAAAATCCTTATCGTACTTCTCTTTCTAATTAGCTTTGAAGCTTTATAACCTTGTTGTTGATGAAGATATTTAAAAAAATCTTTTATATTTGTTTACTAAAGCTAAAAATGATTTAATATTAGCAATGTTTATTAAATTTGTGTGTGTCATCATCAAGTTGTGTTCTGTATATTTGTGTGTAGTAAAAAAAACTGATGAAGTGGGAGTTGTCCTCGCGTACAGCGCTCCGTGCGTGCAAACTTACCTGAGTAAACTGTTCAATTCCCGAATCGAGTCTCGATTTTTTTTCGAATCGCTAAAAAGTTTTTTTTTAAGAAGTTACTATAAATTTACAATTTTCAGATTTTATCTCATACTTGTGATATAAGACACAGTTTCAAGCCAAACTTTAGGATTCTATGTAAACGGGAAGCACCCAATAGGTTTTGATTTTCTAGCGAGTGGTAAAATATGCATCTCAACAGAGCATCAACAGCCTTCTTTATTGCGTTGAATTAGAAGTAAAATTTTTTTCACTGCTGCTTGGGTTAGCATACTTGAGTATTTGATTATAATTTCAGCTCCCCTAGCCAAGTTACAACCGTTTCGTTTCGATTCTCTTTTCGTTGATGTAATAGTCGTTGATCTCTTTCGTTGATGGAATAGGAGGGGTGGCCTTGAGTCGGCCACCCCTCCTATTCCTTTGTTCTGAACACGTGACTGAGCATTGTGATGACGTTAGAACAAAGGAATCGAAGGCGTGGCCGATTCGAGGCGATCGACAAAAAGAGAATCGAAACGAAACGGTTGTAACTTGGCTAGGGGGGCAGTTTCATACCTCCACATGTTCCTGAGAAAAAGGGCCTTGACATACGGACAGATGGAAAACAAAGTGATCCTATAAGGGTTCTGTTTCTCCCGACTTAGAAACGGAACCCTAAAAAACCCAGTTTATAAGTTTATGAACTAGTTAAATACTAAATCAAGAAAAAAAATCTGGAAATCTTTTCCCACTAAACCAACGGTCTAATAGACAAATATTTTGGACTTTGTTGATCAAAGAGAATATTCTAAAGCTGTTTTTAATTCAAAATTTGACTTTACTTTATAAAGCAAGGTTATTTTACCCAATTACGCCTCACAGGTGTACTTAATATTTCGCTCTGTTTAGACCTCTCGTTATTTATAAACGAAGTTTTTAGGTCTTTATTTTTTAAAGCCCTCATATACCTTTTGATATTAACTTTGTTACGGTATCTAAGCCTATTTATAACACAGACTTAAGATACTAATTCAGACAAAGTTATTAAATCTGCTAAGAGTTTATTAATGTTTTTATCGCATGTCTTTACAATATTATTGTGTATGATCGTACATCTGCCTATTCTATTGATTTTTATTCGAAGACATGTGACATCCACCAACTTGCACTGGGCCTGCGTGGCCCGATGACCTGTTGAAGGTCGCGGGAATCCTATGGATGCGAGACGCACAGGACCGGTCATTATGGCGACACTTCATTATGGAGAGGTCTATGTCTAACAGTGGACGTCTTTTGGCTGAAATGATGATGATAATGATGATGCCCAACAATATAATTTATTGATTTTGTTGTTATTCTCTTCTAACACGTTTTATGGTGTCCAGGTGAATGGAACAAGGACTGTAGACTATGACTGCTGCCTCACGGTGCCTCTGATCGCTTCCGCTGGTGACCGGCTCGAGATTGTCGTGCAGAGGCTCGTCACTTCCAGGGTAAGAATAATTTGTAATCTGTGGTGATTTGAGTAAAGACGTATGGAAATCACAGGTGTTAGAAAGCTACATCAACATGTTCATACAAATCAGTTTTTATTTTCCTAACGTTACGCGGTTGATGAAAGATTGACTGCTACAGCCAACTGCGTAGCACAAAAAAAGCAGTAGAGTGGGGACCGGATTAAGCCCGCCAATTCAGTTGAAATAATAAACTATTTATTTAAATCAGTACGTGCTAAAAACAACCAAAAAAATTGTTACAAAAATTACACACAACATACATATTAAAACATTTGATTTAATATCCCGTGAAGTTCAGCAATTGCTACTGAAATACTTAATGCACCACTTAAAATATAAAATCATTATTTGACAAACTTAAATGGTTCGTAAACATACCAAAACTAACTCCATCTTGTGATAAAAAACGACAGTCATTTCTTAATTCAAAATAACAGCAGTCACACATGTCAACAAATGACACATCAATTGAGAACCCCACCCAAACAAATAGATTCCAACAAAGGACTAGTAATATGGTCAATTTTCGATAACATGCCAGCGCATAAGCGCATTTATAATATTCTAACTTGATTCATTATTTATATATTATTTATTTAAAACTTTATGCACTAATGACACATTGTACAAAGGCGGACTTAATGACTCACAGAACTAAAACGTAATTGTTTACGTTTTAGTTTTGTGAGCCACCAATTATCATTGTTTACTAATCTCGAAAGAAACTTTATCATGGATAAAACAGTTGTGTACAAAGTAAACTTTCTAATTAGCACTACACTTGCTTGTTTTATAACATAGCACACTATGTATGTAATGCAGAAATTGTTAAACAGCTGCTTTAGTGCAATTTTTAGAGCAGTAAGCTCTTTCCTTGCTTTCTGGATAAAACTAACCAACCCAGCGGTAGTGCCGCATAAAGCATAAAATTCCCTTCTACCCTCATTTTCCAACCTTATTCCAAACACCAAAAATGTCCAACACTCTCTCAGAATAATATTTCACAGTCCTCTAAAAAGCACAAAGGAATTCTCAAAAGCAACTGTATATTTTACGAACATATTCAAATATGATGCATGTAATATTCCTTGTGAACCCAATAATGTACCATTTTCATGTTCGAATGACAAAGAATTTTCGCTTTAGTGAGCTAATCACAATTTCCCCTTGGAATAAATTGATCCTTTTGACAATGAAAATATTGTTAAGTCTATCGTCTGCGTGCAAAAATTAAGGAAAAGGTTATAAATTTTAATTTCTTCTGAAAAATAGCCTATCCATATAAATCAACACACTTTGCTTACATTAAAATAAATAGCGATGAGTAAGGATCACAAAAAGGATTGTTAAAACAACTAAGGGTTGGTTTTTATAATAATAAATATAATTTTATAATTTAAATATTTAAATGTTTTTCTTAAATTTTATTTTTTAAGAAATATTTAAAAATGTAAAGTATATGTGTAAGAAAAATAAAGAGATAATAATAACATTCCACAACTTTTTACACAACGCTATCTTGTCTCAAACTCAGTAGAGCTTGTGGTATAAGTACTAGACAACTGATAATGATAACTAATATATTTCTAAATACATACATATATAATTATTATAGACTAGCTGACCCGGCGACCTTCGTACCGCCTATCTTTTGATATATTCAACCAATTGCAATGAAACAAAGCCTAAATAATATTTCAAGGTACACAAAATTTTAATGTTTAAAAGTTATCTACATCGATTTCATACATTTTACGTGATGCATACACAACTAAACACTTCTACAGATTTATTATTATGTATATATAAACATATTTCTATATTTCTAAATACGTAAATATTATAGATAAATTACACCCCGACACAGAACAAATGATTGTACTCAACACACAAACATTTGTGTTGAGTGGAATTCGAATCCAAGACCTCCGGTTTAGCAGTCAGGGCCACTAACCATGTGTGCCAGTAGTACCAACTTTAGGTGTTCGACACCTAAAGCCGGTAAAGGATGAATAAGGGGTGAATATTAATTACATTAATGAATTATTAGGGACAGAGGTGAAATTAAATTTGACTATCATGATCGAATACTAATATATAATATGTAGTTTTGGAGTAGATCTTATTACTGTGCTGGAATTATTTAAACCAGGTGCTTCCTCAATAAAAAAAAAATACAAAGGTTTTTATTTCACATTTTATTGCACGGTTCTAAATTGGTCGTTTCCTGTGGAAAAGAACTGGCAAGACACTCCATGGTAACTCTTTTAAAAAAAATTGTTGTTCTTACAATATTTCCATATTACAGTATTAGTGGATATTATGTAAGGACGGTGGAGACCAGTCATAATAAAAAAAGTAATTCCAATGTAATTGAAAAATGTCAATAAAATATGTTTGTGATTTCTGATGATACAACCTGTAATTACTTATTAATTAAGAATGAACAAAGTATTCTAATTAAGATGTTCAACCAATTAGTCGGTCAAATAAATACGCTCCTTTATAAATGATTTTTTTAATTATACTTTTTATAATTATTTCATCTAGAACAACTTTAGTAGGTACTTTTAAACTAATTATAATTTACCTTTATAACAACTTTACTTGGTTGTTTACTTTTTAGACGGATTATTGTTTAGTTTTATTTGAGGAATCAAATTAATAGTACATTACGCTATGGACCATACAATAATATAATTAAAAAATTTATTAAATAAAATATCTAAGTATCAATTTATTACTCAAGTTTGAACAAAAGTCAACGATAGCTACGTGTAATAGTGTTAACACACACTCGAATTTGGTACGATGGATTTGGTCCCTCCGTACCAAGGAACGTCGCTCAAAGTAATTAAATGAATTATAAATGATATTTATTTTGCAAATGGGTTGTAAAAAAACACTTTTACACGTCAACTTTTTCGTCAGTTAAAACTAGATGAGGCCGGTGATTCCTAGCTGACTGCCTTAAGAAACCGAAACAAACTCAGGGATCAAAGTCTCCTTTAAAATCCATTCAACAAACATGATTGTAATGGTCAAATCATATAAGAATTACATAGTATTAACACACGCTCGAATTGGTGCGACGGACCAAAATTACGCTGAATTACACTCGACCTGGGTACAGACGGTCCAAATCCGTCGTACCAAGTTCGAACATGTGTTAACATTAAAACAACGATTTGGGAGGCGGGTTATGAGCACAAAAACAAAATTTAATTTAGTATTTTTGTTTCAGGAACTGAGAAACCAGCGTCTTGATGACAGTTCAAGCCCAAGTGATAGTAGTATTGTGACTAAGACGATTTAGTGTATAACCCGGCTTTAGTGAAATCACACCAAAGACAATGAAAATTTTAGCTTTAAGTAACTTACTTCATAAGGCCGTGTTATAATTAGTACTTAAAATAATTTATAAGAATTGTAAATAAAAATTGGTTACTATGGTGATGATTTTTATTAGATTAGCTTTGAGCCTTTTAAATTCAAATTAAGAATGCGAATAAGGCTTAAAAATAACGTGTTTGCCTTAAATAATTTCATTTAAATATAACCGTAAAAAGAGGGCTTATTTCAATTGACTAAAATAAATAATAAAGACATAAAATCAATGAATTTTGGTTAAAATTATGTTATGAAAAATGAAAGCGACACATACACTATGTATTGGCAACTTTTCGTAGAAGTTAATTAGATTAAATGAATAAAATGTAAATAGAAAATTAAATTACATTTAAGGCGTTCATGTTATTTTATAGAATGGTGCAAAAAATAAAGTAAAAAAATGTAAATTATTTGAAATTAACTACAAGGTATGAATGCTAATAACATTGTTCATGAAAAAGTGACATTGAAAAGTGTTATTCTTTTTAGAGATGGACAGTTATTTAAGGGTTTGGATAGTTTTGAAGGGCCAAAGGTCAATAACATTGAGATTATAGTGCGATTTGCTTACATTTAAGATGGATAAGACGGTATTTGGAGAGTGAAAAATCAGAATATTGCAGAGTAATATTACTGGACTGTCTCTTTTTTTTTGTCAAATTACTCTTGTAAACGATACATTCACAAACATGTAAAATCAAATAACTACACAAGTCATCCTGTCCCAGAACAACTATCTGTAGGTCATACAGATCTGTAGGTCATTTGTTTCGTGCGGGAATCGAATCAGCGACAGTCATCGCAGCAGCCTTCGCTTAACCACTGCGCCAACCATGTCGCTCATGTAAGCTCATGTGAACAATATTTATATTCATTTAAAGTAATTACCTACCTACTCACCAAAAATAAAATTGTATATATTAATACAATAAAACGTAGCTACGGATTCATTTTAAGTAAATACATAAAAATAATAAGAATATCGACAAAGACGATTTAACGGCGTAAATAAAATAATTATCTATAACTAACGTAATCTTAGGCATCGATTGATTAGTAAATACTTAATTGTTAATAGATTTAAATATTGTTTTATAATCCCGTAATGTGCCTATGTATTGTAATCATGTAAGGACACTAAACTGAATACACGATTATATGGTATTTTGTAACAAAAGCACGTGTGTGATAATTTTGTATTCACACATTTTCTAAAAATACCTTAACTTGTATTCATTTTAAAATGTCCACGCATTATTTCGTATTTTTACCAAAGATGTTTCCAAAGCAACGCCGTTTCTTGCCAAAATAATAACATTTTAATTAGAAGGAATAATGTCTACATTTATATTTATTTTGTCCATACATTTAGAATTTTCTGAGTGGGCGTGGTTTGCCAAATCCACATTCTATGAGGAATGACGAAAAATACTCAAAGAAGTTTCATCAATTGCTTTAATTAAAACTGAATCTTCGTCATTCGATTTTGGTAAAAACATTATTTCTAGTCAAGTATCAAACCCGACGATTTTATAAAAATAAACACTTTATTATTACATCATCCGATAGTTCACTAATAAAGATAACATTTTCAGAGGTGGTGACATAAGCAAAACTAAAGAAAACTATTACATTTTAATAAATCTAATTAATATTTTGAAGTAATGTTATTCATTCCATTAACCGTATCTTATTCGAAATATGATGCACAATTTTTATTTTTTCAACACTTACCCGCAGCTAGATATTTTCACATTATACTCTAATTTCAAAATTTTATCATATTTCACGGTAAAGGGTACATATTAAGTAAATGAACACAATATGTAAAAAAAAAATTGCTCTTCGGTTTTCATCAAAGTCGAACCTCAGACTCCTTTGAGTTCATATCTTTCATTATTCCTCATAAGTTCTGGCTTTGGCCATCGACGCCTTCTTTAAAAATTCACACTACATTATTTTGTAAATGAATTACAATTTCGAGTTCATTTTTAATAATATAAATAACAAATTTTCAATGTTAACAATGAATTCTAAATTGTCATAACCAATCCAAAACATGGATTTACTCATGCTTGTGTAACTCAATCATTAAAGGGTTTTCGTAAAATATTGTTTTGACAATAGTTTCAGTTTAAATTCATTCAAAAATATAATTCTGTTCAAAATATTATTTTACGTTTTATTTTTAAATTAAAACAGATTTTCTATTAAAATTTTATTTGGTAGCTACCATTAATGATGCATACTGAATAAATAAATCCGAATAAAGCTGTATATAATTCAATAAATAATTAATAAATAACTGTGTAGAATTACTGTTGTTAAAATCAGACTGATAGCGATTTTAAAATAGTTATTTAGTAAATGTATAAATAAACATAATTATATTATGTAACATTAATTGGTCCTGTTTCTAGTGAATTTGTGAACTATCTCTACTCACATAGATATTCAGCGTGTTTTTATTCATTTTACTGGCATTTGTTATCACTCATTTAAAAATACTTTTTTTTAACCAGATTTTTTTAATGCTACCAGTTGTAAATAAAATTAATAATGATTTAACTTTTATTTAATCTGATAAATAATGCCAATAAAATAAAGTTGTGTATAATAAATAGGGAATAATTCCTAAGGTTTGTTAACATATAAAAAAACTTAGACAACAGAAAGACTTTGTAATCTAATAGGAGTTACATAATAGATACGAAGTTTGTTGTAGATAGAAAAAATATACATTATGAAATTGACTCTTTTCAAACATATTATAATAATATCCTCTTGTTTCTCTCATAATTTCTTTTAATAACAAATCATTATAAAAACATTTTAATTTCAGTTTTTTAACATGTATATTTCGTAAAAATCCAGATTATCAAATTAATTATTTTCGGTAAATCATGACTCCCAACCCAATTTAAGTATCTATTCCAAAAAAATATTGCTAGAAAATTCCAATCAAAACTGCTAATTAAAATTTTAATAACTTTTTGTTGACCTATCAACTATCCCATTTAAGCTTTAGTTTGAAATTGATTTATAAGATGATCCTTACTTATTTGTAACATAATGACAGGCCTTAATTCTCTGAAGAATAAAGCAGAGTTATATATAGGTGGGCATATAATACTCAGTGATATAAGTCTCATATAACAGAAGCGTGTCTATCCCCTTAAAAATTCTAATCTTCGTAATATTTGGCAAAAAAAAACCCTGTCTTTAATACTTTGCTTAGTAAACGAATATTCTCCTGTATCGTAATTACGTATGTAGATAGTTTGTAATTTTTTACATTTTATTTTTGTACCCATAATTGTAAGGATAATTTATATTATTGTCAATTAATGTGTAATTAATTGAGAAATAGAAGAGAGCCTAGCTACAACACTCTTAATAAAATGATACTTATGCGTGATTGAATTATTTTGTTTTATTTTATTTATGGAATTAGTACTTCCCCATTATAAATTAGTACTTCCCCATTATAAATTAGTACTTCCCATTATAAATTACTAAATACTGCCAGCGGCTTCGACCGCGCCCCGTAAAAGTAAAAAAAGGTCCCAAAGGAACATATTCCTGAGATAAAAAATATTCTATGTGCTATTTCAAGATATGGTCTACTAGTGTGCAAAAAATAAAGTAAAAAACTAAAACCCGACTACGACAAAAAAAAACGACGCTGAAAAAGTATGAAACAAGATTTTCATACTTCGAACAGAACAAAAAGAAAAGCCGCAGTCACACGTAATAGGTACCAACCGAAACACTTTAATAACGTGTGACTACGGTTTTTCTTTTTGTTCTGTTCGAAGTATGAAAATCTTGTTTCATACTTTTTCAGCGTCGTTTTTTTTTTGTCGTAGTCGGGTTTTAGTTTTTTACTTTATTTTTATTTAAACAATTTTGGTGTTAAACTTAACACATGACTTTTTGTCCGCTAGAGGGCGTCACTTTAAATTTGAGCAATATTTTCGAAATGTACAAATGTAGCCTTTTCAAATAATACCAAACACGGCGTATTAGTTAGGTTATTTCGTATAGGTTACTTCTAGGTAAGCGCGTTCCATCGTCGACCGCATCGTCGCTTTCCATCAGGTGAGTTAGCGGTCAAGCGCGAACCTATCAAGAATAAAAAAAAAAAAAAAAAAAATTATCTCCATTTTTATTTTTTAAAACATACTTTTTGTCCGCTAGAGGGCGCCATGTCAAGTTTTGTGACACGTCACGTAGCCTATGTTCAGTGGACAATTAAGACGGTTCTAACGATACCTCATATGTCGAGTTCCGATAAGTAGATTAGGAGCTATGAGGGAACAGATGAACAAACTCACATACATACATAGCCTGTCAAAATCATAACCCTCCGTAGTCGGGTAAAAATATAATCCAATTAGAGCGTGATCCTTCACGCTTCAATTGGATTATATTTCGCATTTGCCTTTACTTCTGTAAAGGCTAAGAACTCACGAAGCAGTTTTCACCCGCGCCCGCCGAGGTAGAGGAAACAGCTATTTTATTACAAAACTCACGAGACCGCAGATTTACGTGGTTACGCAGCCATCGCGGTTGCGATTTTTACCCGCAAAACTGGCGGGCGATTATCGCAAGCCATCCGGTTACAAGACGTACGTTTATGATCAGTTCAGGTCCAGACCGCTATAGACACGCACCAGAAATGAGCTGTTACATTATACTTACTTCACAGATGAATTAAAAAAAAAAATAGTTTAAAAAACTAAAAAACACGCTTTTAGCACGCACTAAAAATTACAAAATAATTCGGACATTTAGTTTGATGACTCAAGAGTTTTCCCTTTGCCAAATCTTCAATAGATAGATTAGATATTTACTATGATTTATTATGAAAGAAAGCGTGGAGCGTTTATGTAATCTTTACTCTTTTTGGACAAAACGCTCCACGCTTTCTTTCACAACAAATCATACTAAATATCTAATCTATCTATTGAAGATTTGGCAAAGGGAAAACTCTTGTGTCATCAAACTAAATGTCCGAATTATTTGGTAATTTTTAGTGCGTGCTAAAAGCGTGTTTTTTAGTTTTTTAAACTATTATTTTTATTTTATACTTTTTAGTCTTCTTATTATTCAAACTAAACCCTTTCATTTTATACCTAAATCATAAAGCTGCATTTCAAATAGCCAATCCGCCACCTTGGGACGGCCGCCATGTTGGATTTAGGTCACGTGACTATTTTGTTCGTATTCCTGACAGCAAACCCTTTCATTTAATACCCATATCATGGGGGTGCATTTCAAATAGCCAGTCCGCCATCTTGGGGAGGCCGCCATATTGGATTTAAGTCACGTGACTAATTTTTTCGTTTTCCTGACAGCAAACCCTTTCATTTGATACCCATATCATGGGGGTGGATTTCAAACAGCCAGTCCGCCATCTTGGGGAGGCCGCCATATTGGATTTGTAATGACGTTTCTTAGCTAGTCATATATTGTCATCAGAACTCATAGCGTGTGCAAAATTTCATCCTGATCGAAGACCGGAAAGTGGGTCAAATTAAGATTCCAAGATTTTCTTACATACATAGTTACAAGTGAAGCTAATAAAAGCGTGTTAAAAAAATGAGGCCCAAAAGTTGTTAAGTAATAAAAAATCACATCGGCTCTTTCATGCACTCTCCCTGCCAGCCATTGCGGTCGCCCACCAACCGGCCGCAGAGTGTGCGGGCGCAACCCGCCGAAACTGCGGGTAATGTATAAAATGGTCCCGAGGGAACATACTCCCGAGATGAAAACTATCCTATGTACTGTTCCAAGACATGGTCTACCCGTGTGCAAAATATAATGATAAATGATAAATGATATTTATTTTGTAAATAGGTTTAAAAAACACTTTTACACGTCAATTATTTTTTTTTTTTCGTCATTTTTAAACTAGATGAGGCCGGTGTTTCCTAGCTGACTACCCTGAGAAGAAACACCGAAACAAACTCAGGGGTCAAAGTTTCTTTTAAAGTCCATACAGTAAATATGTAATTGTCAAATCACATGAGAACCATGCAGATTTGTCTGAAATGGTCTTTTGAAGAAAGAACCATACAGATTTGAGTGGACCTGTCCAGTCAGTGCAAGCATTTGTCAGTATTCGTAAAGCTCAACTCAGGACTACTAAGGAGCTCAACGACTTGACGAACAATACCAAGGAAAGGACATTTGGGTAGGCCGCAGAAAATACTCAAATTGCCAGACATACATTAAAATTACTGAAAAGGAAAAAAAACAATCAACATAGTCCTCACGTTCACAATAATAAAAGGAAAATGTAATACTTTAGCAAAGTAAACATTTTTGTCAAAAATTAACAGAAAAAAAAAAGTAAATTGCAAAATAAAAATAATCTACAATATCGAATTGTAATAAATAATAAAAAGCACAATTAAAAATAAAAACAAAAGAAAAAATAATAATAATAAGACAACAGTTGCAGTGCGTACTGGAGCAGGTCAATCCCAAGCCTTTTGGTCCTCAACATAGTCCTATAAAGTGTAAAAAGCCTTTTGGCAAAGTTCTCGCTTTACAAATAATTTGAATTTATTAAGGCTTATTTGTTGAATATGACTAGGAAGTTTATTATAGAAGTGTATACATTGGCATCTATATTTTTTTCAGCCTGGTTGTAGGAACCACAAATTTGTGTTTGTTCCTAGTATTAAAATTATGAACATCACTGTATTTTTTAAACATTTTTATATTTTTATGTGCATACAAAATGTTCTCGTAAATATACTGTGAAGGTACAGTCATTATATTGATTTCTTTAAATTTATCTCTGAGGGAGTATCTGGGACTTAATTTATAAATAGAACGAATAGCCCTTTTTTGCAATACAAAAATTGACTGTATAATTATAATCCAATTGGATCCTGAAGGAGTAACAAACAATACATACCTTCACCTTTATAATTATCAGTGTGATGTAATAGTATGAGTAATATACAACATTATTTTAAGTTTATGCGAAAACTGAATATAGTTTGTTCAGAATCAGTAACTGAATCGATTTCAATAATTTATTCATTAAGTTATATTTTTTCCCAAAAATAATTAGAAAAGTTCACAAGTTGGACACCACCGACACTAAGTACAACACAGATCACGGCAGGTTATAGCGGGCATAAGGAGCCAGCGCACAGCTGGATGCAGGTTCAAAACAACCTCTCAGTCACCCGGATGGCCCGTTGACCATGTATTTGTGTGGACAACCAGATAACATAACAAGCTTATAACTTTGTGACTTTTCATGACACAGTTATGAAATTTTGCACATAGATTCTTTACATAAAAATACTAGACACGTTCGGGTTTCGCATATAGTAAAACTAGTGTTGTATTATATAACTAGAGGTCCCGGCAGATGTTGTTCTGCCCGAAAACCGGCTTTTTGTCAGAAAAGAAAATTGAGAACCCGATTGCAGCGCCGCCTACCGGGTTCATTTGTATTTTTAAAACTTCATCCAAATCAGTCAAGCCGTTTAGGAGGAGTTAGGTGATAAACAAATGAAGGTACAGAAGAATTATATAAAAGTGATAAACAGCCTTATCTTGTTATATTTTTCCTGAGAAATGAAATGGGTAAGTAATTGAGTGTCTCCTATCAAAGACTCTCTAGGACTGTCTCTTTTTTTTTGTCAAATTACTCTTGTATCGTTGGTGCATTCACAAACATGTAAAATCAAATAACTACACAAGTCATCCTGTCCCAGAACAACTATTTTTTTTTTATATTCCACAACTATCACACAACACCATCTAGTCCCAAGCTAAGCAGAGCTTGTGTTATGGGAACTAGACAACTGATAAACATACTTATATATTTCTAAATACATACATATATAGATAAATTACACCCATACACAGAACAAATGAACGTGCTCATCACACAAACATTTTGTCCTGGGTGGGAATCGAACCCACGACCTCCGGCATAGCAGTCAGGGTCACTAACCACTAGACCAACAGGCTCTATCTGTAGGTCATACAAATATTTGTTTCATGCGGGAATCGAATCAGCGACGCCTTCGCTTAACTACTGCGCTAACCATGTCGACTTGGTTAAGCTCATGTGAACAATATTTATATTCATTTAAAGTAATTACCTACCTACTCACAAAAAATAAAATTGTATATATTAATTGAATAAAACTTAGCTACGGATTCATTTTAAGTAAATACATAAAAATAATAAGAATATCGTATCGCCAAAGACGATTTAACGGCGTAATTAAAATAATTATCTATAATTAACGTAATCTTAGGCATCGATTGATTAGTAAATACTTAATTGTTAATAGATTTAAATGTTGTTTTATAATCCCGTAATGTGCCTATGTATTGTAATCATGTAAGGACACTAAACTGAATACACGATTATATGGTATTTTGTAACAAAAGCACGTGTGTGATAATTTTGTTTTCACACATTTTCTAAAAATACCTAATCTTGTATTCATTTTAAACTGTCCACGCATTATTTCGTATTTTTACCAAAGATGTTTCCAAAGCAACGCCGTTTCTTGCCAAAATAATAACATTTTACATTACCTTATAAGGAATAATGTCTACAATAATATTTATTTTGTCCATACATTCAGAATTTTCCGAGTGGGCGTGGTTTGCCAAATCCACATTCTATGAGGAATAACGAAAAATACTCAAAGAAGTTTCATCAATTGCTTTAATTAAAACTGAATCTTCGTTCTTTAATTCTTTATTGTACACTAAAACAACTTATAAAATAAGTAGATACAAAGTTCATGTACATAGGCGAGCTTAACTCAAAGTTGAGTTTTCTTCCAGCAAACCATTGAGTGATAGAGAGAGATCACAATAGAGGGTAGGATCCAGTGTACAATTTTAAAATTACAAATAATACGAATAAAATAATACATAAATACATACATAAATACAAACATACTTATATATTATAAACATATAATATATATATACTATGTCATCGTGAAAGGAAATGCTCTTTAATTTTCCTCTTTAAGACATCCAAAGAAAGGCTGTCACGTAGGGAGTTTGGGAGGGAGTTCCACAGGCGCACTGCAGTGACGTGTTCGTCATTCGATTAGGGAAAAAGCATTTCTAGTCAAGTATCAAACCCGACGATTTTATAAAAATAAACCCTTTATTATTACATCATCCGATAGTTAACTAATAAAGATCACATTGTCAGAAGTGATGACATACGGCAAACTAAAGAAAACTATTAAATTTTAATAAAACTAATTAATATTTTAAAGCAATGTCTTTCATTCCATTAACCGTATCTTATTCGAAATATGATGCAGTTGTATTTTTTCAACACTTACCCGCAGCGTAGATATTTTCACATCAAAAAAAATAAATTCAAATTTTGAAATTAGAGCATAATGCTCTAATTTCAAAATTTTATTATATCTTCACGGTAAAGGGTACCTAATAAGTAAATGAACACAATATGTAAAAAAAAATTGCTCTTCGGTTTTCATCAAAGTCGAACCTCAGACTCCTTTGAGTTCATATCTTTCACTGTTCCTCATAAGTTCTGGCTTTGGCCATCGACGCCTTCTTTAAAAATTCACACTACATTATTTTGTAAATCAATTATAATTTCGAGTTCATTTTGAATAATATAAATAACAAATTTTCAATGTTAACAATGAATTATTCTAAATTATCAGAACCAATCGAAAACATGGATTCACTCATGCTTGTGTAACTCAATCATTAAAGGGTTTTCGTAAAATATTGTTTTGACAATAGTTTCAGTTTAAATTCATTCAAAAATATAATTCTGTTCAAAATATTTTATATTATGTTTTACTTTTAAATTAAAACAGATTTTCTATTTAAATTTTATTTGGTAGCTACCATTAATGATGCATACTGAATAAATAAATCCGAATAAAGCTGTATATAATTCAATAAATAATTAATAAATAACTGTGTAGAATTACTGTTGTTAAAATCAGACTGATAGCGATTTTAAAATAGTTATTTAGTAAATGTATAAATAAACATAATTATATTATGTAACATTAATTGGAAATTAAACTCACATAGATATTCAGCGTGTTTTTATTCATTTTACTGGCATTTGTTATCACTCATTTAAAAATACTTTTTTAACCAGATTTTTTTAATGCTACCAGTTGTAAATAAAATTAATAATGATTTAACTTTTATTTAATCTGATAAATAATGCCAATAAAATAAAGTTGTGTATAATAAATAGGGAATAATTCGTAAGGTTTGTTAACATAAAAAAAACTTAGACAACAGAAAGACTTTGTAATCTAATAGGAGTTACATAATAGATACGAAGTTTGTTGTAGATAGAAAAAATATACATTATGAAATTGACTCTTTTCAAACATATTATAATAATATCCTCTTGTTTCTCTCATATTTTCTTTTAATAACAAATTTAATTTCAGTTTATTAACATGTACATTTCGTAAAAATCCAGATTATCAAATTAACTTTTGGAGTAGCGTAATTAGAGACACAATAGTAAGACAATGGCGCACGAACGCCGGCGTTCGTGCGGGGATCAACAGCTTAATTACTTTTGGTAAATCATGACTCCCAACCCAATTTAAGTATCTATTCCAAAAAAAATATTACTAGAAAATTCCAATTAAAACTGCTAATTAAAATTTTAATAACCTTTTTTTTGACCTATCAACTATCCCATTTAAGCTTTAGTTTGAAATTGATTTATGAGATGATCCTTACTTATTTGTAACATATTGACAGGCCTTAATTCTCTGAAGAATAAAGCAGAGTTATACATAGGTGGGCATATAATACACAGTGGTATAAGTGTCATATAACAGGAGCGTGTCTATCCTCTTAACAATTCTAATCTTCGTAATATTTGGCAAAAAAAACCCTGTCTTTAATACTTTGCTTAGTAAACGAATATTCTCCTGTATCGTAATTACGTATGTAGATAGTTTGTAATTTTTTACATTTTATTTTTGTACCCTTAATTGTAAGGATAATTTATATTATTGTCAATTAATGTGTAATTAATTGAGAAATAGAAGAGAGCCTAGCTACAACACTCTTAATAAAATGATATGCGTGATTGAATTATTTTGTTTTATTTTGTTTATGAAATTAGTACTTCCCCATTATAAATTACTTGCTGCTGCCAGCGGCTTCCACTGCGCCCCGTGGAAGTAAAAAATGGTCCCAAGGCTACATATTCCTGGGACAAAAAGTATTCTATGTGTTATTTCAAGATATGGTCTACCCGTGTGCGAAATATAATCCTATTGGAGCGTGATCCTTCACGCAGTTCTTCCTACAGTTACTGTTCTTAGCCTTTACAGGAGGTAAAGGCTAAGAACTCAGGAAGTAGTTTTCACCCGCACCCGCCGACGTAACAGCTATTTTATTATAAAACTCACGAGGCCGCAGATTTACGCGGTTACGCAGTCGCCACGGTTGCGATTTTCACTCGCAAAACTGGCGGGCGATTATCGCAAGCCATCCAAAATGGGCAAGACGGGCGGTTCTGGACCTGAACTGATCATCAGTTCAGGTCCAGACCGCCATTGACACACACCAGAAACGAGCTGTTGCGTTATACTTACTTCACAGAATAATTTAAAAAAGGCCCAAAAGGTTGTTAAGTAATTAAAAATCACATCGGCTCTTTCATGCACACTCGCCTTGCCAGCCATAAATTGCAGTCGCCCGGCAACCGACCGCAGAGTGTGCGGGTGCAACCCGCCGAAGCTGCGGGTAATGTATAAAATGGTCCCAAGGGTCCATACTTCTGAGATAAAAAGTATCCTATGTACTGTTCCAAGACATGGTCTACCCGTGTGCAAAATGTAATTATAATCCAATTGGATCCTGAAGGAGTAACAAACAATACATACTTTCACCTTTATAATTATCAGTGTGATGTAATAGTATGAGTAATAAACAACATTATTTTAAGTTTATGCAGAAACTGAATATAGTTTGTTCAGAATCAGTAACTGAATCGATTTCAATAATTTATTCATTAAGTTATATTTTTTCCCAAAAATATTTAGAAATGGTCACAAGTTGGAAACCACCGACACTAAGTACAACACAGATCACGGCAGGTCATAGCGGGCATTAGGAGCCAACGCACAGCTAGGTGCAGGTTCAAAACAACCTCTCAGTCACCCGGATGGCCCGTTGACCATGTATTTGTGTGGACAACCAGATAACATAACAAGCTTATATAAAACTTTGTGACTTTTCATGATACAGTTATGTAATTTTGTACATAGATTCTTTACATAAAAATGCTAGACACGTGTTTTGGGTTTCGCATATAGTAAAACTAATATTATATAACTAGAGGTACCGACAGATGTTGTCCTGCCCGAAAACCTGCTTTTTGTCAGAAAAGAAAATTGAGAACCCGATTGCAGCGCCGCCTACCGGGTTCAATTGTATTTTTAAAGTTTAATCCAAATCAGTCAAGCCGTTTAGGAGGAGTTAGGTGATAATAGTAGATTATGTGACTAGGGGATAAAGCAGTGTCTTTAAGTCGCGGGCGGCATGTTGAATTCCGAACGAAACGAAGGGTGCTAATTTTAATCCCGAACGTCAGTGAGGGATTTATATAATTAACTACCGAGCACTGCGAGGGAGTTAATAAAGAAACCTGAGTGAAGTAAGGAATTCAAGCCGCCCTAGACAAAGACAGCTGTATCCTCGTGTTGGATACTCTACTTTTTACACCATCTGTAAGATAATTAAAACAAAAGACAATTTAGTAAAACAAATCATATAATAGAGAAATATAAGTATTATTTACGAGTTAATCTTAACTATCACTCAAAATGTCTTGAGATTCGAAACAAACAAAATTCACTACTCAAAAATTCTATAGTGTAAATTTTCTTAATCGCTCCCGCTTGTTCATTACTTTTTTTAGAAACTTTTTGTATTCTGTTTTTTTTTTTTTTGTTAGTGGCCAGTTTTAAATTTGAATAAACTTGTTTGATGCACTACATTTAAATTCACATTATGCTGACGGTTTTTCACGTTCCAAATTCAAATCTCATTATTCCCTAGGGATCGCCCATACTGCATTATCTCCCTAGGGACATAATGACTTGCTTTAAGTGATGGTTGTATGACGTATAAAAGGGCATTATCGAGCAGGTGGTGTAAAAACAAATTTAGGTACAGAAGAATTATACAAATGTGAAAAACAGCCTTAGCTTGTTATATTTTTCCTGAGAAATGAAATGGGTACCTAAGTAATTGAGGGTCTCCTATCAAAGACTCTCTAGGAAACATTTATATGGTATGCAATATACATAGTCAATATGGTGTTAAATTGATGCCTCTTTGGCGCATCGTCTCAGACGGAATACAATTCCCCTATGTTCCACACAAGCAGAGACGTGTCTCTTTGACTATTATGTGTAAACATAATTTTATTTAACAGACGCTATTGACAAAGGAGTATCTTGGAGATATTCATTGACCTAGATACTAGAATAGAATGGATTTTAAGACACTTCCAAGTCACTTTCAAATAAGCTATGCAGATCTTGTTTTCATCTTGAACCTATCCGGAGTATACGGTGGAGGTGTGCCCCGCTTGGGCGGAGCACCACTGTGCCCTCGTGGGGACGGATCGGCGGCAGTGACTTCTCTTGTCGGGCCCTGGTTCAGGCCATGGTCTGGAGCAAGGGAGAATGGGCGGCGTTCACATCCTTCTGCGAAGCAGTAAAGCTGAAGAAGACGCCGCACGCATGAAGGAATAGACTTCACTTTGTTTTTGTTTTTAAAGAAAAATTTCTTCTACGCTAGGAATAACTCCTGGGTCATGGGTGCGTTCATAACCATGCAAACTCACATATACAATAAAAAAATAACCGACTTCCCTAAAAAAAAAAACTAAAACAACAAAAAAAAATTTTTTTTTTAAGTCGGTGTTTCTCGGTATTGTTTGTTTCTTATTAAACATCGGACTTCAGAAATGTAAGTTATTTTGATCGTTTGTGTTTTTTTTTTTCATGACAATTCCAATTATTCCAAACACTGCTAGGTTTCATTGTTTTATTATGAAAATTCCCGTGTCCACCTTCCAACTTTTTTTGCGATTCAAAAAAATCTTCGAGACTCCATTCGGGAGTTGAACTATTTACATAGGTATGTTTGTAGGTACGGAACCCTCAGTGTGCGAGTCCGACTAGCACTTATCCAGGTTTTTTAACATGTATGTAGTATGTAGTAATCATAAAAAAAAGTTATATGCTGTAAATAAGTTACAGAATTTAATATTTTTGCTTTAACGAGTAGAGGTTCTTGTTCCCTCAATTCTCAACCTCCGCCTCGATTTTTAACGAAAAAGTTCTCTACAATATACGATTGCACCAGCACTTTCTACAATAAAAATCGACTGCTAAGAAATCTACACCTGTATCTGTAGTCTTGGCAGACTGGAATTCAAGAAGCAGTTCCGATTGAACTTGTATGCGGGTGGAAACTAATTTATTTTCACAAACCCAGATAAGCTTTTATATACCGGTTTCATCAGCTTGTGAATTTCTACTTCTACACATAGCATATATTGTATAATATTGCTGATGAAAAGATTGTGTGAACAGTGATATGGAAGAAAAGGAAGTTTGTGATAGCATGAGGGTTGACAGGATAGAATGGAAGAAAAAAACGTGTTGCGACGACCCCAAATAAGACGGGACAAGGGCAGGAAGATGATGATTGCTGATATTGTATATCAGCCTTAATGTGTTTTCACTGCTGGAAATCAGGCTCCTGTCTATGAAAGTGCATGGGCCGTAATCCACCACGCGGTTCTAGTACTGGTTGGTGGTTGTAACATGTCTTCAAATTTTCGGTTTTAGTTCTGTCGAATTCCTCACGATGTTTTCCTTCACTGTTTTAGTTCGTGAAATTCGGACCTGCCTTTACGTTTCACCCAGAGTGGGGGTGCATATGCATTTAGTAAAAAATAATTTTGATATTACAAACAGACACAAGGTTACAGACATAGTCAACACAAAAAATAGCCATACTTAAGTGGCAGTGGGCAGGGCACATTGCTCGCAGAACAGATGGTCGATGGGGACGAAAGGTTCTGGAATGGCGACCACGTACCGGAAAACACAGCGTTGGAAGGCCTCCCACAAGGTGGGCCGAAGACCTGGTGAGGGTCGCGGGAATCCGATGGATGCGAGACGCACAGGACCGGTCATTATGGCGACACTTGGGAGAGATGTCTTTCGGCTGAAATGATGATGATGATGATGAAACAGACACTTCAATTTTATTTATGTGTATGTATAGATGAATCAGGTCGTAAGTCTTTTTGCATTAACAGTTCCTCGTTAAAGTTAATTCTTTCAACTTTCATATCCCTACTGCGGTGGTTCGCCACTCAATAGTCGACCTACTGAACTCTTTAAGACTATTCATATCTTGAGAGTCTATTAAGGCTATTCGTCTTCATAATACGCCATTAATTCTGTTGCATAATCTGATGCTTTGTTAATGTAATTGATAAGGATGTTACTGATTTCTTCCATTTAGTGTTACTGTTTTGGCAACTAGCTGAAGATTTTATTCACTATAACGGTTGGTTTCAACGCCAGCAACTTTGCTTGCGTGAAAGTGGGTTTGTCCATACAAACTTTGGCCCCCTTAAGAAAAAAACAGGATTTTTCTTTGGGGGAAAAAAGAACAAAGAAAACCATAAAAGGAACCTTTGTTCTTGTTGAACCTTTTGGAAAAATTTCTGCGATCTAGATTCTAGGTTTCTGCGATTTGGGCTGGGCGTTGATAAGTCAGTGAGTCAGGATTTTGCCTTATAAATAACATTATTTTTAGTATATGCGAAATCAGAAACGTTTATTTCAAATAGACCAATTACAGGCACTTTTGAATTGTCAAAATGTCGGTCAGTCAAAAAAGTGAAGCTAAATTGCACGTTCCAAAGCGTAGATCTCTATGGAGAAGAACGTGCAAGAAACTCCATGGACACTCTTTTAAATCATATGAGTTACATAAATCTTGGTTACATGTTTCTTGATAATAAAAAAAAAACTAATTAAAAAATAGAAATTGAATTAAGCCTCTGACAGCTAAGAGATGACCAATCTCAACTGATGGCACCCGTTCACGAGCATGATGCGTGCATCAGCCCCACTCAGCTCAACCATTTTGAAGAGAACCGAATGACCCAATAACACGTGCCACCATCAGCGAGACATGATAAACTCTCAACTGCCATGCTCGTGATGTCAAACAAGTTGTAACCTAATAAAAATGCTCCCTAAATGGTACTTCAAATTCACAAAACTTGAAAAAAGGGCTTCTACATTATACAATACTATTGTTTCTAAATACAAAGGTAATAAATTATCATAAGCTCTATTGACATAAACAAATAAAATATTAATTTTAAAAAATTCGAAAACAACAATATCAAACGAAGAATAGTATAAATATTTATAAATATATAAAAATATTAAAAAAAACTAATTTGTAGGTATAAGTGGCTGTGGCTGTGGAGCAGGACCGGCATTTAGCCAAGCATTTATATCAAGGATATATCTTTCAGTTTTTAATATGCTTATCTACATAGTGTGCGTTTAATGCATGTTTTAAATTTGGACTCATTTAGTTGTAGAATTTCAAGTGGTATTTTATTATAAAATTTTACACAGTACCCCATAAAAGAACTATGTACTTTATTACTTGTGAAATCTGAATATAGGTTGTTCAAAATAAGTAACTGAATCGATTCCAACACAATTTTTACACCACGTTAGATTTTTTCCCAGCTATTCACCCTATATAGCTCAGTTCTGTTTAGATCGTAAAATGGATTGCGTAGGTAAGGTCCCTCTGACCACTTATAATCTTCGAACATTGGCTTTTCTCTTCATTCGCTTATCCACTATATATGGGATCCTCACCAGAAAGCTTAAAGTCACCCAAAAGGCAATTAAGCGGGCTATGCTCGGAGTTTCTATAGGAGAATCAAGATTACCAACATAGCCCTATAATCTAGAATTGAAACATTTGGTCGTTGAGGCTGAACGGTAAGAAAGGCGACAGCATACCGAAAGATGCAGCGTTGGAAGGCCTTCCACAAGGTGGATCGATAACCAGGTGAAGGTTGCGGGAATCCGATGGATGCGAGACGCGCAGAACCAGTCATTGAAGTGACACTTGGGGATGGGGCATTTAATCTTTGGAGGTAATTGGAACTGTAATGACGCACTTACTTCCGTTGAAAAGGGAGTATGCTTCGACCAGACGGGTTTTATATCTGATCCGGACAATTGACCGATAGATGATTCGATGTCTCCCCGCATAAAGTCGTAACATATTTTTATGAATAAAATTGTATTTTAAAAATTTAATAACATTACTATTTTTTATTACTTTCAGCGTCTAGTACTAAGATCCTAAACTGATTATTGATTATATAATGAAAAAACATCGGTTAAAAGTGTTTGGAGGTATGCAGAACAGAGAGTAAAGTCCCGCAAACCTCCGTTGAAAAGGGAGGATCCTCCGACCAGACGGGATGTTATGTCTGGTGGGCGGCTGCCCGATAGATGATTTCGGGCTGTTCTATATGTTCTAATCGTGCGGAGAACTTTGATTGCGCGATGCAGGATTAGTTCTTATGTGACGCCATAGATGTCGCTACAAGTGTTTCATAATTAACTTAAAACATTAAAATTACAAAAACTGTTCATCTGGAAAAATGCACTTTTTGCCTTACAACCTTATACGTAGGAGGCATCAATTTCAGGCTATTGTTCGGGCCTGTTCAAATAATAATAATGATAATATATTCCACAACTATCACACAACGCCGTCTAGTCCCAAGCTAAGCAGAGCTTGTGTTATGAGTACTAGACAACTGATAAACATACTTATATATTTCTAAATACATACAAATTATAGATAAATTACACCTAGACATAGAACAAATGATCGTGCTCATGACACAAACATTTCAAAAGCATACCGTACAACTTTTTCAGTCACAGTACCTATCAATTTAACAAAAGCTACTGTACGAAATATCCATTATCACGTTACACGTATCCAATTTACCATAATAACCCCAAATAAAACGTCAAACACAGTCATAAAGACTATCAAAAGACCAATATAAATAAATATAAGTCACAAACAGGACCAAATAAAATTGCGAGCAGAATTCCCATTAATCCTGTCGGCCACACCGATTAAACAGTGATTCAACCGGGAACCGAACGCGTGACCGAACGCAGTTAGGTTGTGGTGTGACTCACTTTCAGGGGAGTGATATTTTTTTGGAGAAATGGAAATGGAAGTTTCAAAATAATAATATATTGCTTTTTTTGGGTTTGATTTTTTTGTATTTCTACATAACAAGCGCAAAGGGACTGCAATTAGCTTTCCAACTTTATTTGTGCATATAGTTGAGTAGTGGGGAGTATTTGTTTCTTGATAGCTACAACATGGGGGTCTTTAAGTCTCGGAGTGAATAAATTATCTCTCTAAACAAGCCTGCTCAATCGTCAACCACATCATTGCTTACCATCAGGTAAGATCTTGGGTCATAGGTTGACTTCCGAAAGGGAAACCTGTGGTCCTGTAACGCTAAGGAACGTAGGTGTGGTTTTCCTCAATAAAAGTTTGCCACACCCTCTCGCTCCACTCTAGAGCGCAATAAGTCATTCGATGATTATATTATTATATACTTGTACTATTCTACTTGTACGATTCTTCTTGTAAGATTCTCCTTGTACGATTATTAAGTTTCTAATGAAAATATAATAACAAAGGGGAATGAAACTTTTCTCACACATTTCTAGCATGTATTTTTTTTTCTTTTCACCAAAAGTGAAACCTTGGCCATATATTAAAGGACTGTACGATGAATCAATAGCAAAAAGAATTATGTCTACCAACCGTAACCAAACGAAGTTAGAGACTTTTTAGTATATTGCTATACGTAGGCGTTATTTTTCTTAAATAACAATACTGTATGTCTGATATTTTAAGTTTCCCATTGTTAAATATAGTTTTAGGTTTTTATGGTGAGTACGAATTAAATAGTTTCAATAAATCACTATCACAACATTAACGCGTATCTTTTCAATTCGTTTATCACATTTTTTTTTACTAGTCTTAGTGATAAAAAACTGTTTGTTTGAAAAAAATATTACAGTAATAACCAATTTAATCTATTTTAGTGTAATCTAGTTAAGTACTTTGTGCTTATGATGTAAGTTGTTCGCACGGCTGCCGACAGAGGAAAAGAGCCTCGGACCTCTGCGGTCGGCACTTTTATCTGCTCGGTTCGTGCAAACGTTAGCGCAGATTCTGTCAAAGTGACATGTGTCACTTTTCACTTAGCTCGTTCATTCGTTCTCAAGCTTCCGTACTATTGACTTCTCCGACATATAGATTAATTATATCCAAATACAGAACAATTGATCGTGCTCATCACACGATCATTTGTCTTGTGTGGAAATTGATCCCACGACCTCCGGCATTGCAGTCAGGGCCACTAACCACTAGACCAACAGGCCAGTAACTGTACGTATAATGAACGTGTGCGGACAGAGCTATGCCTGTTGGTTTAAAGGATGCAAGGAACTGAAAATCTTGCAGATTTATCTTTTTTTTTTTTCATAAGGGTTAATGAACCCCTCTACACGCTAGCACCCTACCCTTACCCTTACTGTCGCGACCGCCGGTCGTTAGCCGCACGTCACTCAGAGGCAGTGAGACGTGAATTTTGATTGTGGACACGGATAAAATGATAATAAGCCTCTGAATTAGAACGGGCGTGTTTTATAATATTCTGGGTTAGTCAGTAGATCGTGATGGAATTTCCCGGCGTTTTGTAAAGGTGGTTTAATTTGAGGTTGGTGTTCTCTGATGCAGATAGAGCCACAAAAACTTTTTCAATACACTTACTCGAAAACTCGCTCTTATTCCACCGCTTTTAGGCACGCAATAGACTATTTTCCGCAATAGTTCAGAAAAGAGTGCGTGTTCTCCCCCGCCACAATGTTATTACATGTATCGTATCAGGCTGGGCGCGCGTCGACCCCCACGAGTCGCCGGTCAACCCCCGGTCTCATTTCATGCTGCATGCAAACTGCAGCCGAGGTAAGAAAATTAACATAATAATAATAATCTTTATTGATTGATAAATCATACATGCATTTTTATGAATTCTCAATCTCATGCGCTAGTGTACACTATAAACCGAACCAGAGGAATGATATTAAATTAAATTAAAAATCAAAATTAATATAAAAAAATAAGACAGTCTGAATATCATGTGCTGAATATCGCGTAGTGTAATAGGCCCTTTAGTGGAACTCTTGTGTGAATGTGAACTGTAACCTGTGACTTGTGTAAAATAAACTTTCTTCCTTCTTGTGTACTTTGAACTTTCCTTCATCTCTTCACACTATCATCCTTTCACTTCTACAATACTGTCCTACTGCTGGGCAAAAGTCCCACTCCATTCCTTCCATTGTTCCCAGCTCTGAGCCACTTCCTGCCAATTTTTAAGGAAGATATCTAATTCGTTCCACCATCTCCTTCGTGGTTTGTCGCGACTCCGTCTCCGTCTATTAAACTCTCTTATAATAAAAAAGCTTAGATGATGTTGAAGTTTTAACATTTTAAATCTACAGAACCCAGCAACGTAACAACTCACAGCTTCCTCCTTGAAAATTAAAAACCATAGTCTTAACGCACCAAGCGAACTGCCTCTGATGTGGAGGCAGTTCGCCGAGAAAAACAAAATTAGAACCTCCTGCCAACCTATTACTCTATTAACAAAACGCAATCACCATTCGACCGAGAAAAACTTAACTATAAGTTGGTTAGATGCAAATCCCCACTATAAATTGGCAAAGCGCGGACGGATTCGAAGCATTAATTTGTGGTAAATCGTGTGGAAAATGGAAATTTTGTGCAGCCTGCGGCTTCCAGGGTTTGGCAAACTTACGTTTTCCTTCACTCCACCCTTAAGACCTTACACCACTATTCAAAAACCAACCTTATTCAATTCTCCTTAAGGTTTTATTTTCATGTGTATGTGGTCGTTTCATGATGGCAAGTTAGGTTACTAAAAGCAAGGCAGCGAGAATCGTGATGAGAATATGCGTCGTGTTTTTAATGAGGATCGCGGATTTTATTTATAAATATGATGTAAACAAGTTTATAACAAACTAAATAATTTTAAAAAATTCTACTCCTTTCTCAATGATACACTTACCTAAGAAATCGGTGTTTTTTAAAACAGGTTACTTTGAACTTTGATATCTTCGGATCGACTTGGAATTAATAGTTCAAATAAATTTTATTATAACTTTATAAGATTCTATTTTTGAAATTATTTAATTAGGTATCGATTTCTTTATGGTTTTTTTTTCTTTCATATTTGTATGGAATCTAATCGTATTATTTTCGAATATGAGTTCTACCGTGGAAACAATGCTTAGACAATAACTATATTCAATTTTTGAACTATGTACATACAAACTATAAAAACTATTATACTAAACCTAACTATGTACATATAATACAAAAACACCTATTACACTCAGGCGTCGAAGTACTCCTCCACATCGCTGTCATCCGGAAATGTGCCCAGAAGGCTGGCAGCATTGCCACGTTGAATGGCAATGCTGCAATTCTTTGGGCGAAGAACGAGCCAGCCCTCTGGTCACGCAAAGTGTCGATCAGACGGCGTGAAATTTCCTTAAAAAGGAGACGCGCACTCGGACCCCATGACCCAAGCGTTTCGACCCCAAACGGCTCAAAACTGTAATTACCAATAAGATTACAGTATTTGCGCCGTTTGAGGGTCTCAGCAGCCGCAGCGGCAGCGCCGGCACAGCCCGCCGAACTAAGAACATGGGATGGCGCAAGGGTGTCGACACAGGTTGCGTCCCACACCAGAGGCCTACCCACCTTCCACGGCACCAACGTCATACCATCTGGTCTCTTCCCATCGTCACGTACCAAGCCGCTCGGTTCTAATACGGCAGGTACGCCAGCGGTGACAAGAGCTCGACGAATAATGTCGTTGATGCTAGCGTGCCGTGCTATGCGGCCTGCGCTCCTGCAGCAGGACAGGCCATGGTGTTCGAAGCTGTCGACAGCTTCGCCACAGTGGCACCGATGTGGAGCAACACAAGGTGCGCCTAAGCGTAAACAGATTGCGAGCCGAAACGAGGCGTCATCCATCATAGTGCCTATGGTGGATGACGGGAGTGCCTGAAGCCACAAACCCGACTCCCATTCCCCTACAGCCAGCAGACGCGCACGCTCAGCAGTACTTGACGACGTATTCATTAGGTTGTTCCGTACAATACTGCAGAGCGGCACATCCCACCGTCTCTGCGAGGACAGGTTGTCGGGCAAATTCGTGTTGGGACAAGCCATTTTCCAAGCATTCAACGCATCGGACAAGCACGGTACCTCAACATTAACCAGTGAGGAAGATAAAATATTCCTGGTTAAAGTTTCAGTACATGCTTAGAGATGTATTTTTAATGATGGTATGCAATATACATGTCGTATTGTAGTTTCTTCTCGTTGAATTGAACAGTTCTCTTTTAAATTGGCTACATCACTACAATACATGGCTTGAAACTTAGGTCTTTTTTTTTCGGTGGGAAATTCATCTACTGTAATCCCCCGCTCTTGGGTGGGGCGAGAGATAGTGTCTGACTTTTACTGTCTAAAAACCCACTCCTGTTCCTTCTTTGCCTTTCGTACCAGGGCCGAGTCTTCTTTTCAGAAGCAGACCCTTGGCCTCAGTAGGCTTCGACCCTGCTGGGCCCCTACGGTTTTCTGACATCTCCTTGAGGCGCGTGGAACAGTACGATGTACTATCCTAAGACATGGCCTACTAGTGTGACAAATTCCATTAAAATTCATTCGGCCGTTTGAGAGTGAAGGAGTTAACACACTCACAATCTTTCGCCTTTATAATTCAGTATGATTGATTTTATTGTTACACCTCATAAAACACACAGGACAAATGTATCATAGATAGCTTGTTATTTTCGGCCCGGTAACTTTTTAAATGCGGTAGAAAAACAAAAGTGTTATTTATAGTATTTTATTAAATTATAACTGTGTATAAAACGTGCTAAGTATTAACCACATTTAATATTGTGACTTAATAATTTCATGATTAATTTTATGTGTAATTTGATTGTATCTTTGGTAATGTTTATTTGTATTTGTTTATGTACATTTTGTTACAATTTTAAGTGCCTACTAAAATATGGATCTTGTATCTGAAGCAAATAAAATAATATTATTCAAGTCGTCCCTGCCTTTTTATCAATGTATATTAATGAAATTGTTCAGGCCGGGGCCATAGTCTTAACATAGTTCCTGGTAACTAGTCCACTTATGCCTCCCAAAACCTAAATATTTTGTTTTTCGTGTATCGCAATAATAACCTACCAGCCAGGGGTTGGGAGCACTTGCATAGCGCGTACGGGGATAATCGCCAGCCGAGGATTCCGACAACCACGTTCCATTAAAAATGTCTAAATGTAGAGGTGGTTTGGGCTCCTCGTACGCCTTCCAAAGGTCCAGGACTCCAGGTTTCCGAAATATGGAGTTCTGAACCTATGGACCGTCTGGTAACCGTCCGGACCGAGCCCAAGCCGTCGACAGCGCGTACTATTCCATACGCGCCTCAAGGAGATGTCAGCAAACCATAGGGGCCCAGCAGGGTCGAAGCCTACTGGGGCCAAGGGTCTGCTTCTGAAAGACTCGGCCCAGGTATGAAAGGCAACGTAGGAACAGGAGTGAGTTTTTGGTCAGTAAAAGTCTGACACGCCCTCGCGCTCCGCCCAAGAGCGTGAGATGTCATTGTATGATTTTCCCACCTACAAAAATATAATATAAATAAATAATATAATATATTATTCAAATAATTATAAATGAGAAAACACCGTTTCAATTAAAAACAATTTAATTAAGCTGCCATCTACATACTACAGTTTCAGTGGGTTGGTTTTTTGCGCCCAAGTATTTATTTTAATTAATGTTGGACTGCTGTTTAATCCTTCTAACGATTATATTAGCCTGGTTTAAAATCGACAGCTCAGTTAAGAGGCATAGTGACAGTATACCCCTATTATACATACCTATAATAACGTTATATTCTGAACTGGGAAGCGGATAAGTCAGATGAGATTTGCTTTAAGCTTTTAGTATTAACGCAGTTAGATTGTTTACCGGCTGTGCAGCTAAAGAGAGGATCGGAAAGATACTGGAAATGGCAACGTTTGGGTGTTGAAAAATAGCTTTTTTTTTTGGTGGCTTACAGCTATCAGTATAAAAACTGGGAAAGTGCGAGTCGGACTCGCGCACTGAGGGTTCCGTACAAACTTGAAAAGGTAAATTGTGGTTTACGATTTATGACGTATTAAAAAAAAAACTACTTACTAGATCTCGTTCAAACCCATTTTCCGTGGAAGTTTGCATGGTAATGTACATCATATATTTTTTTTAGTCTTATCATTCTCTTAGTTTAGAAGTTACAGGGGGGGGGGGGGGGCATACTTTACCACTTTGGAAGTGTGTCTCGCGCAAACTATTCAGTTTTGAAAAAAAATATATTAGAGACCTCAATATCATTTTTAAAGACCTATCCATAGATACCCCCACACGTATGAGTTTGATGAAAAAAAATTTTGAGTTTCAGTTTTAAGTACGGGGTTTTTTTTTCTATTTTTGTGTGAAAATCTTAATGCGGTTCATAGAATACACCTACTTACCAAGTTTCAACAATATAGTTCTTATAGTTTCGGAAAAAAGTGGCTGTGACCTATGGGCGGACAGACAGACAGACATGACGAATCCATGCCATTTGGCTACGGAACCCTAAAAATTCTAAAAAACGTTTTAGACTATGTTTTTTTTTCGGTGGGAAAATCATCTTATGACATCCCCCGATCTTGGGCGGAGCGGGAGATAGTGTCAGACTTTTACTGACTAAAAACCCACTCCTGTTCCTTCGTTGCCTTTCGTACCAGGGCCGAGTCTTCCTTTCAGAATCAGACCCTTAGCCCCAGTAAGCTTCGACCCTGATGGGCCCCTACAGTTGCTGACTATGTTGTGGTATAAGTTAAATTCATCATCATCATTTCAGCAGAAAGACGTCTACTGCTGCACGTAGGCCTCTCTCAAGTGTTGTCGCAATGACCAGTCCTGTGCGATTCGCATCCATGGGATTCCCGCGACCCTCACCAGATCGTCTGTCCACGTTGTGGAAGGCTTCCGACGCTTTGTCTTCTGGTACGTGGTTTCATCACAACCAGATTAATAAACCCCAACTAACAAAAAAGAAGCATGTCATAATGATATTTTTTTTGATTTTGAATGTAATTGAATGCTTTTTTTTCTTTTTTTTTAACACATTGCGTTTGCAATTTTTTTTTTTTAATTATTTAGACTTCAACGACCTTAAATTCGTTAGTAATTTATTTTGTTAACATCTTATTTATTGAAAGTTATAATTATTAATATATTTTCTTGTTTTTTTTTTTTTTATATAACCTCTTTTTTATCATTAGAATGTAAGAACACTATAGGCTCCACGAATTCTTAGATTACTTCCTGTTACGACGACTCACTTTTTTAATTATGATTATTTTTATAGTGCTTTTTGGTACAATATTGACTGGTCTACACTGTTCTTACATAACATCTATTAATACTGTAATATGGAAATATTGTAACATCAACCACTTTTTAAAAAAAAAAGAGTAACCATGGAGTTTCTTGCCATTTCTTTTCCATAGGAAACGACCAATTTGGAACCGTGCACTTCTGACGTTTTACAGGTGCCCATGTAGGCCTATGTAAAATAAAAATATTTTGAATTTAAATTTGAATGTGTAATGATAGTAAAATCGAGCAGTAGGTACTTCAATTTAAGCAATATATCTATATATATGTATTGTTATTAGTTATGTATTGTATATATATATAAATAGTACACCAAGCACTACCTGCGTATCTTTTTCTCCATCTCTGTCAAATCAAATTACAGTTGTGATGGGTTGTCTGTAAAAAATCGCTTTTAGCGATAAGACCGTCCATTGTGACACCCTATTAATATTAAGTTTCTATTGTAATTTTTGTTTTTGGTGTACAATAAAGAATATATCTATCTATCTATTTATACTTCGACGTTCAAAACAGTCCTTACTTGAAGCACATCCAGTTACTCTACTTCTATTGACCCGTAAGAGGCTTAGTTTCGGAGGTGTGAGTTAGCACAAATAATTAGAAGGAAAAGGTGAGCGCGTTCGATAGGCAAACTTAGTATAGCTGGGTATGTATACATTGTGCTTTGGCGTAACGCGTCTGGCGGTTTAAAAAAGAAAAATTATTTCTTCGGGTAGATATTGTAATTAAGCCAACATGTAAAACGTCCACTGAGTTGGACATAAGCCTCCTCCAAGTGTCGCCACAATGATCGGTCCTGTGCGTCTCGCATCCATCGGATTCCCGCAACCCTCACCAAGTCATCGGTCTACCCCATGGGAGGCTATCCTACGTCTTCCGATACGTGAAAACGTGGTTGTTCACAATGGGCCTCATCAGAAGCCTTAAAGTCACTCAAAGGGTAATGGAAAGGGTTATGCTCGGAGTTGCCTTGCGTGATCGCATCATAATTGAAGAAATCCGCAGAATAAATAACCTAGGTTAACCTAGGCATAGCCCGAAGAACCGCCAAACTTAAGTGGCAGTAGACAGGGTACATTGCTTGCAGAAAAGATCGATGGGGCCGAAAGGTTCTAGAAGTGATAATACAGCAATAAAATTTGGTAATCAGCTAGCACCCACCAAGAAGGTTACCGAAAGATAGCAAATATACTCTTTAAAAATATACTTACTTTGGATTTGTAACCTTTGCACAAAGCTACTATATGGGCAGAACTAAACAAAAACTGAAGTCCTCTTTAAAAAACGAAGATTAAAAAAAACTGGGAAATCACTGCGCGCACTGAGGGTTCTGTACAAACTAAAATTCCCGAATGGAGTCTAGAAGATTTTTTCGAATTGCAAAAAAAAGTATTTCTTTTTTGTGACGTAACAACGCCGGTAGCAAAAATTTACTTTTTTCAGATTTGTTGCTATACCTGTGCGGTGTACGGGAAGTACCCTATGAATTTTGATTTCTTTTAGAGTATAGAACAATACGTTTTTTCCGACATAAACGGCCGTATCTTTTTTATTCGTTAACTTAGAAGTTTGATTTCTTCACAGCTTCAAGGGACCGCAGACTTAAGTGTTTTGATCTTAAGTGATCTGTATATGATTTTAATTTCAACTTGATACCTCCACGCTTTCCCGAGATAAAGGGCCTTGACAAACAGACAGACAGACAGACAGACAGACGGGCGGACAACAAAGTGATCCTATAAGGGTTCCGTTTTTTTCCTTTTGAGGTACGGAACCGTAAAAATGAATATTAAAAAATCAATATGAAGTTTACCAGACATAGATAGGGCAATCAATAAATGGGTACCTATGTACCGGGTAATTTTTCAGACAATTCCAATACGGAGTCTTTATGTTATTCACTAAACCGTTCCATAAACCATTGGCCAACCGCCAACCCATCTCTAGCCGAAGAAAAATGTAAAAATCATTTTCGAAAATGGAAAAAGTTTTTAAAATAGTTCACAGAAAGCTGAGCAAGCACTAAGTGGCCAGTGTCCGACATGGCTATCGACTGTCATTAAATCCAGCTGCAAGTGCTTCCAGAGTAATTACTTTGAGGCTACAGTTGCAAAGAGAAACGAGGACTTGATGGTTGAAAGACCTAATTATAGATGCAGTCGAAGTGCTGTGTATTGAGTATTGAAAAAGCTTTTTAAGGATTCTGACGGTTTGCTGGGAAACGGTTTTTCTGTTATGTTCAAGTATCTATTTAAAAGGTAGTGATTAGGAATGAGTAAGATATAAGTGTTTCTTAAAGGTACAAACCCTATTAAAAAGTATATTCTGTGTGTGTAAAAAATATAATCGCTCTTTTCCGTTTAATGTATGCAGCATATGCTTTATATTAGCATGATTTTATGCTAAGAAGGTATTTTTGTTTTCTAATGTATAAAAAGTCGTTATAAGTGGTTTAGCACCTGCCTCCCTAGCCAAGTTACAACCGTTTCATTTCAATTCTCTTTTCGTAGATCGCCTCGAGTAGGCCACGCCTCCGATTCCTTTATTCTGACGTCATCTCAACGTTCAGTCACGTGGTCAGAACAAAGGAATAGGAGGCGTGGCCGACTCGAGGCGATCAATGAAAAGGGAATCGAAACGAAACGGTTGTAACTTGACTAGGGGGGGCTGGTATAAGATAAAAAATAAAATGGTAAGTTTAAAAAATATAACAAAGGCAAAAGTGCTTTTAATAATAATTCTTTTTTTTACACACAAAAGTTTATAAAAAAAAAACAATTAAGAAGAAAAATCAAACAGAACAGAAGAAACTAGAAACAACTTATATCTAGGTGACCCTAGGTGTTTTTTTTTTTCGGTGGGAAATTCATCCAATGACATCCCTCGCTCTTGGGCGGAGCGAGAGATAGTGTCAGATTTTTACTAACTAAAAACCCACTCCTGTTTCTTCGTTGCCTTTCGTACCAGGGCCGAGTCTTCCTTTCAGAATCAGACCCTTTGCCCCAGTAGGCTTCGACCCTGTTGGGCCCCTACCGTTGCTGACTTCTCCTTGAGGCGCGCGTGGATCACTACGCGCCGTCGACGACTTGGGCTCGGTCCGGACGGTTACCGGACAAGCAAGCCCGCGCCTACGTTGGCCGGAAATTGGGATCAGAATCCCGGCGGTTGGGACGCGGGGGCCATTGCCTTACGTGTGCCTGCGCGGCCTCCTCCTTTGCTAGCATTACTGCTTCGCAAAAGGAGCCGACCGCCTGCCACTCCTTCTCGCTCCGGACCATGACTTGTACCAGGTGACCTTAGGTGGTGAATTAATAAGATCAGTAGGCAGATGGACAGTTCGTGACACAGCACAATTTTACAGTATACAGAGTAGGAACAAAAAGTGACCGTCGACCGCATCGTCGCTTTCCATCAGGTGAGATAGCGGTCAAGCGCGGACCTATCAAGAATAATAAAATAAAAAAAAACAGCCAAGTTCGAGTTGGACTCGCGCACGAAGGGTTCCGTACCGCCCGTAGCAAAAATCAACAAAAAACACGTTTCTTGTATGGGAGCCCTACTTAAATATTTATTTCATTCTGTTTTTAGTATTTTTTGTTATAATGGTAATAGAAATACATCATCTGTGAAAATTTCTACTCTCCAGCTATCACGGTTCATGAGATACAGCCTGGTGACAGACGGACAGACAGCGGAGTCTTAGTAATAGGTTCCTGTTTTACCCTTTAGTTATGGAACCCTAAAAAAGAATTGATTGATAATAGAAAAACATAAATAACAATAGTATTAAGTGTAAAAAAAATACAATAAAAATGAAAACTAAATCATATTAACAGTTTTTTAACTGTGAAAGAATTTTTAAAATTAGTCCATTAGTTTTTCAATTTAATAATTACAAGGATGTAATACAAATCTTTCATTTTTCTAATATTTATGTACACTAAAACAGATAAATAACAGCCAGCAGAGGTATTATAACTTTATTAGTCCTAGTTATAGCTGACACTTTTACGAACAAAAAATATATTTAGGAATTACACGTTCAATTGAAACCTATTCCAAGCCATTGAATAACCTAAATCAGCGCAAAAGCACTCTGAAAAAAAAAAACTCGACAAAATGTTTCCGTAAATAGGCCGTGTCAAATGTCTAATCGCACAAAATTATCCCCCTTTTGGAGTGTAATTTAAAACCGAAATCCTTCACTAGTCCCATCTCTTTCGAAGAAAATTAAACCTCTCACAGAAGCAGGCAGGTAATTTAATTAAAATTCAATTCGATTGAATTGGACCACCTAATCCGGTTCATCTATATTGCCAGAGCTGAATCTAGGTGGGAAATAAGTTAGGGTTGTAGCAGACATGATACTCGTATATTTAGCATTAAAATAAAATAAAAACAACAGTGTGATGACTGCGTCAATGCTTTTTTTATGGCTGGGAGTCTTTAAGAAGTTACGCCTAATCAAGGCGTAACTACTAGGCGAGCGAACAGTGCGTAAAGTCCCACATCCTCCATTGAAAAGGGAGGAGGGAGTCGCAGGAATTGCATGACTCGATTCCACCATCTCATTTCTACCATCGGACAAGCCGACGAACGGCGAGTATCCACCCTTACGTTGTTGAAACTTCTACGATCCGGACCAAGCGTTTCGCCTCGTCGTTTATACCGCGTACATCGAGGGTCTGGAATAATTTGCCTGCTGCGGTGTTCCTCTCCGATTATAATTTAGGTGTCTTCAAGGCTAGAGTGAATAGGCTCTCAATAAATTAGTGCGCCTCGGATCACCATCAACGATTGCATTACTACTTATCATCTGGTGGGATCGCAGTCCCAGTGTCCCACCTGCACTTTGGAGGACCTAAAAAACGCCCCTGACGCCGCTATAAACGTTGCAACCTACTGGGCCCAAAAACTTTGATGGAAAGAAAACCATCGATTCGAGAAAAAGAAGAAGCTTAGAATTATGTTTCCGTCTCTATTTTGTACACTTATTGTATGACAGAGATAGTGGCAACACTAAGCCAAAACGCTAAGTAACATTTATTAATCTCGACCGTAAAACATCGTGTCTGACGTCAGCCTTAGATTTGTTTCCCTATACTAAGCACCTGCTCTTCGCGTAGATTTTGCTGTGCAGTCTACTTATTTGTTTTTTGTTTTTGTTTATCTAGTTCTGGAATTGAAGAAAAACATTGAGTAACAGATGCTTCTCAGCCTGAGAGGGTTTTTATAAAAGTTTTCTGTTGAAGATGTTTTAAACAAAGAACTAAGATGGTATTGCTTGTATTGGAGTTTACTTTGAAAATAAAAGAGTGAAGAAAAGCTTTAAATATTTAGATATTTACTGGTAAAATTGCTAAAAAATTTAGCTTTATTATTTTATATATATAAAAGCGAAATACCACTCACTGATTAATAACTAAATCTCAGAAACTATAACACCTACAAACTTAAAATTTGGCAGGTATGTAGGTTCCTTTTAGGGTGAAGACATTCTCTAAGAACGGATTTTACGAAACTTCACCCCTAAGGGGGTAAAACGGGGGTTGGAAGTTTGTATGGAGAACCCTACTTTGTCGTGGGCGAAGCCGCTGGCAGAAGCTAGTGTTTTATGTGTCTTTTTAGCTTGTGTTTTTATTGTGTGTTTGGTTTTATATTTTTAGAAAAACTTGTATTATGATGGGACTTTTACTATTGATTTTGGCAATCATTGCAATTACAAAGCGTTCATCATCATCATCATCATTTCAGCCGAAAGACGTCTACTGCTGGACATAGGCCTCCCCCAAGTGTCGCCACAATGAACGGTCCTGTGCTTCTCGCATCCATCGGACTCCCGCAACCGTTACCAAGTCAATTCAAGTCATCGGTCCACCTTGTAGGAGGCCTTCCAACGCTACGTCTTCCGGTACGTGGTCGCCATTCCAGAACCTTTCGGCCCCAACGGCCATCTGTTCTGCGAGCAATGTGCCCTGCCCATTGCTACTTTAGTTTGGCGATTCTTCGTGCTATGTCGGTAACCTTGGTTCTCCTGCGGATATCCTCATTCCTGATTCGATCACGCAAGGAAACTCCGAGCATAGCCCTAAAACAAAGCGTTATTGCTAATTATTTAGACAATGCAAATTTTAAATAAAACAATAATTTCTGTCGTATCTCTTTGAAAATTGACCCTTTACAAACTATTTCGTGGTCCATACTAAACTGTGGTCATTAACGAGGCGATACTATGATAATAATTATCAACATTCGAGGTGATAATTGAACCAATACTCACCCTAATCCGCCCCTGCGACTAGTGATGTGAAACCGCGGGATTTCCCAGAAATTAATCGCGGAACCGGGACCCGGGAATTAATTCTTAATCCGGTCTAAATGAGCGCCTCCCCGATTGTCGGCCACTTACAGCCGAACGTGTAGCTAATCAAAACTCGAACAAATGGCCGACTAGAGAATTAAGCGTTATGTGTGATTTAGGGGGTTGTTGGTGAAACGGTCGAAAGGGAGCGATAAATGTTTCTTTAATGGAGTTTAGGCGGGTATACATTGTTTACGTTGATGTTCTTGCGAAATTCGGCTGGGAGATTAGATGGAACGTAATTGAAATAGAAGTTTTATTATGTTTACCAAGGTTGCAGGAAATATGTTTTTGAAAGAGTTACCGTGGCCCTAGAACGCGAAGGGCATCTGTTGGAACACGGTTTTTTATATGTAGGAAATCCAATGACTTGTCACACTCCAGGGTGGGGCGCGAGGGAGTGTTAGACTTTTACTGACTAAAACCATACCTATATTCTTTCTTTGCCTAACATTCTAGAACCCCGAGTTTCCTTTTCAGAAGCAAATCCGTGGCCCCAGTAGGCTTCAGCCCTGCTGGACCCAAGAAACATGGATTTTAGTCAGTAACTTCTTTCAAGTAGGATAATGGATTTTAGTCAGTGAAAGTAGTTTTTTCAGGAAGTCGTTTTTTCTTAGGGCGGTCAGCTAGAAAACACTGGCCTCATCTAGTTTAAATTAATGAAAAATTTGATGTGTTTAAGTGTTATTTATAACCTACTAGTTTTTTGTCCGCGACTTCGTCCGTGTGAATGTCGGTTATTGCATACGCAAAATAGAAGATGAATAGACGTAGCGTTGGAAGGCCTCCTACAAGGTGGACCGATGACTTGGTGACGGTTACGGGAGTCCGATGGATGCGGGACGCACGGGACCGTTCGCTGTGGCGACGCTTGGGGGAGGCCTATGTCCAGCAGTGGACGTCTTTCGGCTGAAATGATGATGATGATGATGATGCATGATCCTTTATTGAGGTTCAAACTTACTCTGTATCACAATTTATCAAAACCGGTTCTGTAGTTTAACCTTGAAAACGTAACAGACAGAGTTATATTCACATTATTTTATACTATTAGTATGGGTTTGCCAAATAAATTTAATTTATCATAACCGTCTACACTCCCTCTCCCTCTACCTAGAACAGGAGAAGTTAATTGATGATATTCCACCTAATAAAAATATTATTTTACTATGTTGTTTAAATGCTGGGTAAGAACCATGCTTGAAGGTATCCACGCACCACTAAGTAGGTACAGCTATCTATGTTTTGTGATCGATAAACGGAACTTATTGACGAATTGTGAAATGAAGCGTAAAAGTGTGAGAGCGAGAATAAGAAGAGTATGAAAGAGACAGAGGATTGATGGCGACTTTTGAACGTGGGTTATCGACGGACGGAGTCAAAATGATTAAGTTTGAAAATTAGAAGAAATTGTAAAGTGAGAAAAATAAACTGTAGCGACTCTATGGCGTCACATAAGAACTAATCCTGCATCGCGCAATTAAAGTTCTCCGCGCGATTAGAACATATAGAACAGCCCGAAATCAGTTAATATCAGCAGTTTCATTTTTCTACACGCAATTCACAAACAATACAGTTTTATATTTCAATGCTCAAACCCTGAGTGAGTCATCCACAGTAACCATACTGCTTCGTCAGTATCCATCAAAGATTTTTGAGCATCGACGTATATTCTTTTTTAAAAGAACTAAAAAAAGTCTTGAAATATAATATTAAAAAAATTGCAAGCATTTCGTATTCACACTTAGTTTTGGGCACAATATTCTAGGTGCACCACGTCTATAAAAATTACAATATCAACAAATATGCGTACGTAAACTTACGTATTAAGCAAACCACTGGAAAGAAAAGAAGAAACATGGCCGTAATCTGTCCAGAAAACGAGATCCATTAAGTAAGTAATAATTTATTGCGTAAAAAGATTAGCCTATAAGTACCATCAGCGATGAAACTCCAAAAATGAGACTGATTATTTATTGGATATACTAATAATATAAAGAGGAAAGATTTTTATACCATTGGACCAATTTTAAAAATTTTTTAAACAGTAGTACGCTTGAAAACTTCATCGCCAAGTGACATAGGGATATATTTTTTGCTTTCATTTACAGAAATCAGAAACGTTTATTTCAAATAGACCAATTACAGTTACAGTTAGATACTTTTGAATTGTCAAAATGTCGGTCAGTCAAAAAAAAGTGAAGCTAAATTGTACGTTCCAAAGCGTAGATCTCGATGGAACAGAACGTGCAAGAAACTCCATGCCTCCTCCAACTCCAACTCCATTCTTTTAAATCATATTATGAGTTACCTAGATGTTGGTTACATATTTCTTTTCGCTTTTAATATGTGAGCACAATTTAGATAAGTAGTAATAAAAAAAAACTAATAATAAAAATAGAAATTGAATTAAGCCACTGGCAGCTAAGAGATGACCAGTCTCAACTGAAGGCAGGCCCGTTCACGAGTATGACGCGTGTGCGTGCTGAGGCTGATGCCCCACTCAGCTCAACCATTTTGAAGGGAACTGAACGACCCAATAACACGTGCCACCATCAGCGAGATATTTGAGTGAGCATGATAAATAAAAACACACGGAGTGTAGCCGCTGACAGAAGCTAATTTTGGATATATATTAATTTCTTTTTGTATTTACCTTAAACGTTATTGTGTTTATTGTTCTTTGTGATTGTGTCAAATAAACATAATTTCTTTCTTTCAAGAATATAATTTTACTAATTCCAGCAGAAAATGTCATTCAATGGCAAAAAGCGCAAAGTCAGCTTCCAAAAACAATCTGCAGTAACAATAACTATTCCTTACCAACTTAATCCTTCGCAGATATGAAATTTTATCTCCAAGCTTTGAAACATTGAGATAATCTTACAGCTTGCATTCATTTTAATGGTAGATTCTACCACAGCAAAACTGTCACTATATGTAAGATCTACTTGATAGCTGAGTCTTTATACAAGGCATTCTGTGAAGAGTGAGTTGATCTGATAAATCATGGGAAAGTGAGATTAAACTATGATCTCTGAGATGGGTATGCAGACGACAGCTGAGCACTGTTGCTGAGAGTTACATGTCCAGCTGCACGCGAGCTAGTATCTAGCTGTCGATTCTCTACGAGGGGCTATGGTTGTCCTTGGAGGTGGTCTAAGAATGGGGCGATGCCAATTTGGTCAAGTTTTATGCTGCTAAAACCCAGGCGTGTCTATTTTAATCTACGTTCTTTTTACAATCTCTTACTGCTTTGCCCTTCTCATAATTTGTTTTATTTATTCTTCTTTCCTGGCCTTTCTTATATAGCTAAATTATGTAGGAGGGCCTCATAAGAATACTTAAAGTCACCCAAAGGGCAATACAAAGAGCTATGATTCGAGTTTCCTTGCGTAATCACATCAGAAATGAAGATATCCGCAGGAGAACCAAGGTTACCGACATAGCTCGAAGAATCGCCAAACTTAATTGGCTATAATCAGGGCACAATGCACGCAGAACAGATGGTCGATGGGGACAAAAGGTTCTGGAGTGGCGACCACTTACTGGAAGACGCAGCGTTAGAAGGCCTTCCATAAGGTGTACCGATGACCTGACGAGGGTTGCGGGAATCCAATGGATGTAAGACGCACAGGAGCGGTCGTTGTGGCGACGTTTGGGAGAGGCCTATGTCCAGCAGTGGACGTCTTTCGGCTGAAATGATGATGATGATGACTGAATATAACTGAATACTAGTATGTTATATAGAACGACCTCCACAGCTGCTTATCTGACCTCCACAGCTCATTAATTGACACAATACATGTTGGCAAGACTGGTGTCAGCTTTTTCAGGCTCTTGATTGTCCGTAATGACTGTCAAAGATCTAGATATGACAGGCAGGGACCAATTGCTTAACGTGCTTTACGAGGCACGAAGGAATCTTGGTATGTTATGAATGGGTGATCATCTTTTCACCAATCTACAGATTGGTGTGACGAGAATGGAAGTTTGAAAGTGGTGCCAGTGACTGAAAAGTTGAAAGGCAATCGTCTGTCTTGGTATGGTTATGTGAAAAGGAGGGATGAAACGTATGTTGCTAATAGATTTATGAGTTTACATGTAGATGAATGAAGAGGGAGAGGGAGGCCAAAAAAAAGATGGATGGATTGTGTGAGAAGTGATATGAAAGAAAGGGGAGTTATGAATGTAAGTAAAGAACGTGTTGCGCCGACCCTAAATAAAATAGGACAAGGGCAGGAAGATGATGATAATTATTAATTAACTGCTTTGGGCTCGAAGGCACGATATAATTATATACCTACGTGTCACTGGACCATCACTAATTTCATCCTATGCATAGGATGAAATTAGTGATGGTTTTATGAACCCCGATTTTCAGACATCCCATTTTTATTGAAAATCCTGACAGAAATGATCACTTAAATGCAAGATTTCGTATCCCCATTTAGCTACTATGTCTAGTTTCTGAGTTATAATTTTTTGAATTTTTTTTTTTTTTTTTCTATGTATTCTGTAACTTGGCGATCTGTGTTGGACACAATAAGCCATTTAGTTGTGGTGTCACGTTCGGCGTTTTATTAGCAGAAGGGTTCTTGAGAGACCCGTTCATATCTTGTTTTGATCAAATCTCGCGGTAAGCTTAGGGACACTATGCCGTTTCAGTCGGAAGTGTGTAACACTTCCTGTGCCTACTAGTTCCGATGCCAGCTTATTGACGTGAGTCGATATTCTCATTTGATAGCTTTCACTATGTCTAGCAAAATTTTTTGAAAATTGACCAAATTTTATTTGGATTTTCAGAAAAAAAAATATTACATTTAATCTAAGCGTCATAGAAATTACGATGTTAGGTACATTGATGGCGCATCTTATGCCGAGTATTTTAGTGCATAAATGAACCTCGTAACTTTGCTTGATCCAGATATATACGTGTTTTTCGGTTTTTAGTTTTTCTTAATTTTCTCGAAAATTCCGTAATTTCGGGAAAAGTTGTTTATACTGAAATTATTTCAATAACTTCTCCAATACAACACATTTTCACATCCCAATTCCATGGAACTTGGAAACCACAACGATTTTAAGTTTTATCCGGATTTTACGTCGTTAGGGCTGTCAAAATCTCTCATTTTTATTTATATCCGGATTTTATATAATTTTGGCAAAAAATATATCTACCTTGTAGTAAAATCAGTGGTTTGGATTATCTGACGTGAAGAAGCCAGGATACCAGCTTGGTATTTAAATAAAATATTATTCATCGATGTACGCTAAAAGGCATATTCAGGCATTTTGTGTTATTTAAGTATTTTTGTTGGACGTACTAAATACTGCTAAATGACAAGCAAAATCCACATAATGCAATAGCAATAACATAAGCTGGGAGTACCGCCACGCGGTGAAGGCGGTAATAGTTTCTAATGGCTAAAACTCCCATAAATATTTTTAACTTGACCACCAGCTATGCCTTCGGGCTTATGTTGTTTTCGTTTGTCTATTGCGTACATCTGTTTAGTGGCACGGTAGCCTACCCGGTAACGCAGGGGAGCAGCCACCAAATACTTTAGTCAATAGTAAGCGGAATTTGTTAGTAATCATGGAGCCGGTCACGACCCATGGGACTACTCTACCTCAGCAGAACCTGACCCGCTCTGCTGGAGATGGTCTTTCTGGGCCCCGACCAGATGACTCTTTAATACCAGGGGGCATGACATTCCCAATGCACAAGATGTTCAGCAAGTGGCCTCTATGTCAACTTGATATTTCTCGAAAGAAGTTGGTAGAATCGTCACAGCGGTAATTCGTCGGACTCTTTTTTTCTTCACAAAATTGTTTATATGTATGTATTTATCAATTATATTATATTTCTCTCAGTTTCTCTTTTTAAGTTGTACCCGCCAAGTAGTTTCTGAACTACTATAAGGTCAACTGGTAGAAAATGTGTAAGGCATTAATTTCGCCTTTGTACAATGTTTTTAACTTGTGTATAGAGTTTTTAAGAAATAATAATAAATAAAAATATTTTTTTTAAGGTCTCGATAGGCTGCCAGTAATTTGGTTCACGTTCTGTTTGTCATTCTGACAACGGAACTTTTACTTTTACGAAAAAATTGATCCACAAAATTATGATTTAAAAAATTGACAACCCAAACAAAAACAGTTAAATTGGAATAACTTCTGAGTGCCATGGATTTGGGATGTCATAATCATGTGGTGTATTGGGGAAGTAAATAGAATTATTTCTGTATAGATAACTTTTCCCAAAACGGCGGAATTTTCGAGAAAATTAAGAAAAACTAAAAACCGAAAAACCCGTATAAATCTCGATCTAACAATGGTGCGAGGTTCATTTACAGACTAAAATACTCAGCATAAGATGCGCCATCAATGTACCTAACATCATTATTTCGTATCACGCTTAGTTTAGGCGTAATTAATTTTTTTCTTAATATCCGGATGGAAAAATTACGATTTTCAAAAAATTATCACTCAGAAACTAGACTTGGTAGCTAAATGGGGATACGAGATCTTGCATTTAAATGATAATTTCTGTCAAGTTTTGCAATAAAAATGGGATGTCCAAAAATCGGGGTTCATAAAACACTGTGGCTATGTAACGAGATGTATCATTACTGTTAACATATAAATATATGTTCAAAAATCTTTTGTGAAGCGAAAATTGTGTTTCCTTTCCTTTTCCTGAATAGTAACGTATTTGTCAAGGAAAAATTCCAACATTTTCCTGATCGAAAATACACATTTTGCAATAATCCGTAAATCCTGATGCTGATCATTGAATTGGATGTGATTTTTCCTCCTAAGCATAATAAGCATAATCAGCCTTTTTTTTAATGTTCCCACTGCTGGGACTCAGGCCTCCTCTCTCTAGGAGAGGGAATGGGCCGTGATCCACCACGCGGGCCCAGTGCGGATTGGTGAATGTCACATGTCTTCGAATATTTTGGTTCTAGGACATGCCGGTTTCCTCACGATGTTTTCCTTCACCGTTTCGAGAGCAGTGATGATGAAATAAATTACACAAAGTAATGCGCCTGGCTGGGTTTGAACCCGCGACCTACAATTCGTAAGTCGGGGCCGTTACCACTCGGCCACCACTGCTCTCCTCCTATTAATTACTAAATATTATCTTTCTCTTTGCCCTTTATTTTTCCAAATTATTCTGTGTAGACGCAGCATGTTTTTTTCACTACACATCTGTTTTAACCGCCATCTCATCAGTCACAATTTTGTTTTGGCCTACTTAGGATGGATTATGCCAGTGTCAAGTTTTGAAAGTGTTTACACTTAAATACAAAATACAGTAATTTTTTTTTTCATTACAATGTGGAGGTTTTTCACAGCAAATGCCTTCTCAGCAAGCTTCGCTAAGATAGTCAATATTACATTAAAATTAAACAACTCCATTTTACCGAGATCGTGCTTGTTTTATTGATTACATATTAGTATAGTTGTGTACCTAGACACTTGAGACACAAAATAAAGTACACCATTTCTCCATCACAATATCCCTTATGAATCAATTTGTGAATAATTAATACAGCCACTGACATTTTTTTATATTTTATATATTTACAAAATTAATTATATATCCATACGACAACAAAGGAGAATTTCCGCGAATTGTCATTGAAAAGTGAGGATGTTTTTGGGGGATTTTGAGGTTTTTGGGGGATGAACTGCTTGCGTCCGTAGGATTTACTTAGTTCTGACCACCCTACACGTGTCCCCTGGGTAGTGCTAAACGAGCAGTAAATACGGTGGTAGGCCATAGCATCGGCTGCCGGCTTAAAAGTTACCACCCACCAGACAAAGCCATGCCGCCAAGCGATTCGTCGTGTTCCGGCGTGATGTCTGGTGAAGCCGTATGGTGGAAGATGGGTCTGAGCAGTTGTGTTGTGATGTATACCGGGTATGATGCACCAGCTATTGTTGTGTCGGACGTTTGATCGTGGAGGGTAGCGGGATCCGAAGCACGGTGCTCCGCTGGCCGACCGTAGGTAGTTGGGGGCCCAAGTAGTGTGCCAGCCACACACGAAAGGATGCCCCGCCAACTGCGAAAAATCCCAGGGTGGCCCCATCGTGCCGGTTGGCGACCGGGCGAGAGGACCCGATGGCGATCCCTGGGGGGGTTCGGGCGTCCCCGCAGTCTCCAGATCAACCCTCCATTGGCACGGCAACTCTGGTTGTGTTGTTGGGTTTAACATCGCATCACCTCGCTCAACTGCCATCTTCCATCTCTCCTATTCACTCCACACACAAAACAATGAAAGGTAAAAAGAAAGGCAAGTGTCAACAGCGGATGCACGTCCTCTCATTTCAAGTGCACCTTTCTAATATTAGAGGGCTGCACTCCAATATCGATGCGGTCCACCACCATCTTGAGACTGACAAGCCACACTTGCTTTTCTTGACGGAGACCCAAATTAGATGTCCGTCAGATACGGCGTACCTCAACTACCCGGGATACTCACTGGAGCATCATTTCCTGCAGCGTGCCGGGGTCTGTGTGTACGTCCGTAATGACATCTGCTGCCAGCGTCTCCGTCACCTTGAAGACCCAAGTTTCTCTACATTATGGCTGTTGGTGGACACTGGTATGGACAAAATTGTTTATACCTGTGTCTACCGATCGCACAGCGGTGATCAGGAGACGACTCGGCTGTTTGACCACCTCAGTGAGGCCGCCGATAAGGCTCTGCATCGGCACCCTGATGCGCAGTTTGTCGCTCTGGGGGACTTTAACGCCTGCCACCAAAACTGGCTTTTCCCATACCAGAAGACCAACCACGCTGGGAGAGAAGCGCGAAACTTTGCAGTATCGATGGGCCTTTCCCAGCTGGTTAAGCAAGCGACTAGGGTGCCTGATGTAGTTGGTCATACTGCCAATTGTTTGGACCTTCTGATGACCACCGATCCGGACAGATGTATTGTAACAGTTTCCTCACCACTTGGAACTTCAGATCACTGTCTGGTGAAGTCTGTTTCGTGCTTCTCCCCACCTGACTGCGACTCACGCGGGGAACGGAGAATATGGCGTTACAGGTCAGCAGAATGGGATGAGATGCGGCACTTCTTTGCGTCTTATCCTTGGCAGCAGGTCTGCTTCTCTTCTAAAAGTCCGTCGAGCTGTGCGGATGCTATATCCAATGTGATACGTCAAGCTATGGAGTTTTTCATCCCTTATAGGGACGTACCCATCGGAGGCTCAGCTCACCCATGGTTCAACGCCGATTGCGTTCAAGCTGAAGAGCGTAAGCATTCGGCGTTTCTCGCCTGGGTTGACGCTCGTGACCGCAAAGCTCCGGATCTGAGCTCAAAGAAGAGAGCTTTCAACCATGCTGCCAAGTCCTACAAAAAGGCACTAAAGAAGGCTCGGTTCGACCGCATTACCCATATTGGCACAAAGCTCTCTGCACAGCCGTCCGGTAGCAGAGCGTTCTGGTCCCTTGCCAAATCGGTCGAAGCGAACTTCTGTAGGCCCACATTGCCTCCGCTGGTTAAGCCTGATGGAACACTGGCTCACACGGCGAGAGAGAAAGCAGGTCTCTTTGCATCTCTTTTTGCCCATAACTCTCGTCTTGACACTAGCAGTGCTACTCCACCAACTCTACCTCACTGCAACACCTCAATGCCCGAGGTTCGCATAAGAAACAAAGAAGTTTTGAGAGCACTGTGTCGTCTAGACGTGAATAAAGCTAGTGGACCAGATGGTATACCAGCAATAGTTCTCAAGGCATGTGCGCCCGAGTTGTCTCCTGTATTGACGCGCTTGTATCGCCTCTCATTTAGGACTGGTATAGTGCCCAAGTCCTGGAAGCTTGCCAACGTGCAACCCGTTCCCAAAAAGGGCAGTCGTGCCGGTCCTGCCAACTATCGGCCGATTTCAATAACCTCCATACTCTGCAAGATTATGGAGCGTGTATTGAACTCGCGCCTCATGGCATACCTGGAAGGTAACGATCTCCTCAGTGACCGACAGTACGGGTTTCGCCACAATCGGTCTACTGGGGACCTACTAGTGTATACCACTTACATGTGGGGCGAGGCCCTTGAGAAGAATGGAGAAGCGATTGCTGTCTCCTTAGACGTCTCGAAGGCCTTCGACAGGGTATGGCATGCCAGCCTTTTGAGTAAGCTTACAGCGTACGGCATTTCCCCTGGTCTGATTAACTGGGTAAAAGACTTCCTGAGTGAACGGTCTCTCCGAGTTGTTGTCGATGGATGCTCATCTGAGCCCATGACGACCAATGCCGGAGTTCCTCAGGGGTCAGTTCTCTCTGCAACTCTTTTCCTGCTGCATATTAACGATCTGCTGATGCCCGGTATCTATGGGTATGCAGATGATAGCACAGTTGTAGAGAGATACCTGCCAGGTGCTCGGGCTAGTAAGGAGCTAATCCGGTCCGAACGAGAGGCTATGGTAGAGCGTACGAATGTCTCACTTCAGGCAGTCTCCATGTGGGGCGAAACCAATCTAGTAGGATTCAACGCCGCCAAAACACAAGCGTGTCTATTCACCGCCAAAAGGAGCCCGTTCGCCTTGGCTCCTGTTTTTCGGAATGTATCTCTGGAGTGCACCGACCGCCTTCAGCTCTTGGGAGTTGAAATTTCCTCAGACCTCAATTTTGGACGGTTCATTGAGTCCAAAGCCAAGGTAGCTGCTAGAAAACTAGGCGTTCTTGCAAAGGTCCGACGGTACTTCACACCGGGACAGCTTCTAATGTTATACAAAGCACAGGTCCGATCGTGTGTGGAGTACTGCAGTCACATATGGGCTGGTGCTGCAAAATGCCATCTAGCAGCTTTGAACTCAGTGGAAAGGCGTGCGAAGAGGCTAATTGGGGATCCAGATTTGGTTAAGTCCAATCTACAAAGCCTCGAGCACAGGCGCAGGGTAGCCAGCCTATCGGTATTTTACAGGTTGCATTTTGAACAGTGTGCGCGGGAATTGCATGACTTGATTCCGCCATCTCCTTTCTACCATCGGACAACCCGACGTACGGCGAGTATCCACCCTTACGTTGTTGAAACTTCAACGGTCCGGACTAAGCGTTTCGCTTCGTCGTTTATACCGCGTACATCGAAGGACTGGAACAATTTGCCTGCTGCGGTCTTCCCGTCCAACTATAATTTAGGTGTCTTCAAGGCTAGAGTGAATAGGCTCTTAATAAACTAGTGCGCCTCACCATCAATGATTGCATCGCTGCTTACCATCAGGTGGGATCGCAGTCAAGCACTGGTATATATGAATTAAAAAAAAAAAAAAAAAAAAAAGGATCTTGCTCATCATCCAGACGAGTTGTGTTTGGTCTGGGCAACTGTCCAATACTTGATTTCGGACTGTTGTATATATTCTAATCTTTATATATTTTATTTTCTTATGTGGTGGTACATAGATATCGCTAAAATATAATTCTGTCTATAGTACATTTTGAACTAATCTACACATATTATGGGCATGCCCTTTGGTGTCCGTTATTAGGTTCTCACTGAAATCGAGCCTGGAAGAAAGAAAATATAAGAATACTTTATAATTATTGTATTCATGTGATGATAGATCGTGGTGAAGCAGACGCTGCGCCAGAATGAACTCATGGCATCATCATCTGGGAAGCGCGCGTCAGTCAAGCCTTGGCCCGGTCACTCCCAAGCCCTATAATCCCACCTTTCATTACTCCGGAATGTGCGATTCTGGGTGTATCGCTCCACCCGCCGCTTATACCTGCGGATACAGTTTGCCCATGCATACACCTTCTGCTTCAGGAAGTCGATATGCTCTGTGACTCGGGACATACAGTCTCGGGGGCTGTTGTCAGTCCCCGAAAATGCCCGTCTCACAAAGCGCATCACTCTTGGGTGAGTGTTGCCCTCCCTGAAGCAAACTAGTTTGCCGATGAGTGCTCTGGTCCCAACAATACGACGCTCAACTTTGCAGTGCCAGGCCGGCCGACAGCTGATTTCAGTCGTGTAACTACGTCACTAGTTGAGAATTTGACAAGAGCTACACGATATGCCGCTACCGCCGCGCAGTACATTATCGATTGTTTATTATTATTATAAAAATGTAAATTATACTATTATGTACATCTACATCAACAAGACATCACCTTCCAGTCACCGCTAATCTAAAACATCTTATTAATTACCAAAAAAATAAACCAACTGGTAAACCTATTATGTTTATAAACGATAGTCATTAACTTTTATCAAGCAGATTACAGGCCAGCGTGCCATTATGGCAAGGAGATTGAAAACCTGAACGAAATTAAAACAGAACCACTTTTGCTCGATAACTTTGAAGTCTATATTGAAGAGTAAGAACATACAGAAGAACCAGTCATGGAAACGCAAGGTATAAAGTAATTTTCGTATTATTACATGAAATTGATTACCTTTCCAAAATTTTCATCACAATGTAACACATTCATGCCTTTGCAGTTTTGCAGCAGCAAATGTCTCGAGTTAACTTTCTTGGCAAATTTGCTCAGGTAGTTAAGTCAACACTACAATATAATTCTCAGCTCCATTTTACCAAGTTCGCGTCTGTTTCAATGATTCCACATATTGTCCCACTGTATAGGTATTTCAGATACAAAACTACACCATTTTACATCACAATATCCTCTACGAATAAATTTGCAAATAACTTAAACGGCCACTGAACTTCAGTCCAAGAAATCCAGCCAAAAACTCCAGTTACTTTTTAAATCAGTACTGAGATTACCATTTAAAAATCTTTGCAGATTTGACCAATGACAATGACCTCACGCCATCACGTAAGTCACTTGCCTATGTGTTATCTAATAAAAAAGAAACGCAAACTTGTACAGTACATATGTCACAAGAAAACACAGTCAATATATTCGCAGATGGTATCGAGCGAACACACTTTGTCGGGAATGTGTTGCATACATTTCCATATGTTTTATTCGGACTGGTACATAACATATCGTCCAAAAAAGTCTTATCTCTCCGGCACACTCAACATAAAAAAAACTAAACTCACCAAAATCCAGCTTGTTTAGAGCTGTTTGAACACGCTAAGTAAGCATTGCTGGATTCAAAGACTGTGACCGTCACTGCAATAGTTGTGGCAGATGCATTGCCATCCCAGATACATAGGTTAAACTGTAGGCAAATAGCAAGCAGGTAGGCTGTTGCTATGAGCAATGACGATGGTCTAAGAATCAATATACAAGACAGAGATGAGAGACACTAAATTCCGGTTGGGCATGTCAATCTCGTACAATCTGGGCTTTTTGATAATCTTGATTACTGAATGAATGCCACCTATTCTAGAGCTTTTGAGTATTATGCCTGTGATGACGAGCTCCAAACCCTGAAAACGTATGAGCTCCGTCACACAGAGCTAAACTGCTACATGCAGATATTTAGTATTTAAAATGTGTAAATTGTATTTTCTGTAATTCACATCGCCATCCACTGCTGGACATATGCCACCAACTACAACAACCGATCTTTTGGCATCCATCAGATTTCTGAGATCTTCACCAGGTCATCGGCCTACCTTTTGAGAGACCTTTCGAGACCTTCCAACGGCCTCATCCACCACATTTTCTGCAAGCAATACGCCCTGCTCACTGTCACTTAAGTTTGTCGATTCTTTGGGCTATGTCAGTAACACCAATTTTTCTGTGGAATTAACACGGTGCACACAGTATACCAACAGATTATTCTATTTACCTAAGATGAACCTTCTGTTTTTACTTATTCCATCCATATTAAGGGGAAAGCAAAGGTCTATTTAATCTGGACGCATTTACCTGCAGATTGTGGCTAGAGCGGCAATTAACTGGCCTTCAGAGATTGAGTGAATTTTTTGTGGAGTTCTGGGATATTGGAGCATTAAGTTACCGTTGAGGATAAAAGCAAGGTTTTATTTTTGTGAACGGAAATCAATGGTAGTATGTTTTTTCTTCATATTATATGATCCAATTAAGAATGATTTATCGATTCGTTCCAGTATCGAGTATACGTCATGCAATCACGTCCACGTGCATTGATATTATTTACTTTTGTTCTTTGACTTTATTTATTTATTTATCGTTTATTTCATGCATTAATTAACCCATGGTAATATTATAGAATTAAATAAAATTAAAATTAAAATTGTCATAACATTGACACTCCTTCTCTCTCCATCTAGAGTGAGAGAAGTGATTTGATTTCCCACGTAGAAAAATGTCAAAAGCTCAATCAAAAACCTAGGGACTTACCACGGTGTATGGAAATGTCAGTGTGCTAGCGAGAAAGAAGGATGGATCTATACACCCTAATATAACTCCATCCCTTTAACAGTTCAGTTTCGAGTTCGTGGTAACGTGGATTTCCCACCAATACTTATAAAGCGTTTATGGAACACATTCATAATGCGTACAGCTAAGGAGTGGAATTCCCTGCCGGAGTCTGTGTTTCCTGATAGCTATAACCTAGGGATCTTTAAGTCAAGAGTGAATAGGTTACTTCTAGGCAAGCGTGCTCCATCGTCGGCCTCATCATCGCTTACCATCGACTGTCGTTCGACTCGACTGGCCTGTTGGTCTAGTGGTTAGTGGCCCTGACTGCTATGCCGGAGGTCGTGGGTTCGATTCCCACCCAGGACAAATGTTTGTGTGATGAGCACGATCATTTGTTCTGTGTTTGGGTGTAATTTATCTATATATACATGTATTTAGAAATATATAAGTATGTTTATCAGTTGTCTAGTACCCATAACACAAACTCTGTTTAGCTTGGGACTAGACGGCGTTGTGTGATAGTTATGGAGTATTATATAATATTATCGGGTGAGATAGTGGTCAAACGCAGGAAACATACCAATATGAAATACCAAAATATGAAAATACCAGTCCGATAAATCTATTACCAACACACGTGCACAAGTTCAACAAAAAGTAAATTATCATCTGTCTCCATCACTTATCACTCAAGCTATAAGGAAAAACTGTTATTAATTTACCCGACGCTCTACCGCTGAAAGAAAATAATATCTTGAATGTCAGCATCTTGTCCTAATCCCGCATGTGATAACGAGGTAAACATCCGGCTACACTGCCTTTATGTGCCGAATATGACGTGTACACTAGTGGGGTGTGTATGAAAACTGCTGGCGGGTGGCAGAGGCAACTATTTTGTAGCGAAATGTGAGATTGTGTAGGTACGTTTTGTGTCAACATTGCTGCAAACTGATGTCCTTTATTTATTTACAAACACTTACCTACAAAAACCAAAAACACTTAACTACAAACAAAAAATAATAATAAATAAAAACCCTAAGAGAGAGCAGTGGTAGCCGAGTGTTAAAGGCCCCGACTTACGAGTTGTAGGTCGCGGGTTCAAAACCCAGCTAGGCGCATTACTTTGTGTAATTTTTTTCACCACCACTGCTCTCAAAACGGTGAAGGAAAACATCGTGAGGAAACCGGCATGTCCTAGAACCAAGAAATTCGAAGACATGTGACATTCACCAACCCGCACTGGGCCCGCGTGGTGGATTACGGCCCATTCCCTCTCCTAGACAGGAGGTCTGAGTCCCAGCATTGGGAACATTAAAAAAGGCTGATTATGCTAAAAACCCTAAACTAATTAAAAGTAATAATTCCTCTACATCGCTGTCGACTGGTAATAATGTGCCAAAAGACTGGCGGCATTGTTACGCTGTATGACAATGCTTATCCTCTGTTTAAGGTAAAAGCTGCAATTAGGTATGACTTAGAATTCCTTGTCATGCCAGCCGTGGATAATTAGGTTTTTTTTAAAAAAATTATTTCGGTTTACGACAAAGTAAGCTTGCCGAGAAGTAACCAATTCACTCTTGACTTAAATACCCCTAGGTTGTAGCTATCGGGAAACACATACTCTGGCAGGGAAAACCACTCTATAGATTGGGGGATATTCCCTTTATGCAATCTTATTGTGATCAAATTCTATAAAGGGCATAATATCATAATATGGCCTAGCTCTATGATCAAATTAAAATCATGGGAGGCAGGATAGTCAGTGGTGGATCATCTTGACCCTGGCCTGGGGCTGCTATGTTAAAAATGGCTGTTCTGGGCGATATCTACTCGGTAGCAGTAGGCAGAGCGTACCACTAAGCCATAGGAACTTGATTATTTTAATATTGCTTATACTGACAATAAACTTCAATCAATTTTTACATATTTACGCCACCATTAGTTAGGCACGTCATAATCATGGTGGTATGTCCCCTGTCCAGTGGCTGGAGAGGCGTCATGGCATCCTCACCATGACGCATGACGCAGGTCCTTACCGGACATGGTAAGTTCGGGAGGTTCCTGCATCGGATTCAGGCGGAAGAAACCCGGGCGTTTCTTCCGCCTGAATCCGTCACCACTGTGTAGACCGCCCGGAGGACACGGTGGAGCATGCGGTGGAGGTGTGCCCTACTTGAGCGGAGCAGCACCGTGTCCTCGTGGAGGCAGTGACCTCACGCGCTGGATCCTGGTTCAGGCTATAGTCCGGAATGAGGAGGAATGGCAGATGCTCACCTCTTTCTGCGAAACAGTAATGCTAGCGAAAGAGGAAGTGGCACGCGTGAAGGGACGAACATCCTCACGGTCCAGCCGCCGAGACATTGACCCTGACTACCAGCCACGGTAAACGAGGGCTTGTGGACTTTGAGCAATGGGTAGCTTGCCGTCCGGCAGTCCGGTAATTCGACCGGACCAAGCCCCAGTCATCGACAGCGCGTAATGAGCGCGGGAATATTCCGAAAAGGAAACCCGTAGTCCTAGTACCCGTAATCCGTAGTCGTAGTAGAACACGAAGAGCAACTGAAGGACACAGGTGTGGTTTTAGTTAGTAAAAGTCTGATACGCCCTCTCGCTCCACCCAGATCGGGAGAAGTCATACGATGATTTCCAGACCGGGAAAAGTCATAGGATGATAAGATGATTTGATTAAATTAAAAAAAAAAACGCCACCATTAGTACTATTAAGAGGCTGCCAATATTATATGGCCCCTTACGGTCAGGACAACTAGTCACCTTTGAAGATAGTAATTCAAACTTGTGACCGGATAGATGAATCGGAAAGGTCGAAATCGATTCCAAAAACAATATACGATGCGGTACAAAAAAACCTAGCCCCTAGGGATTCAATCCGGCAAAGTAAACAGACGTATCTCCCGGGTCTTCTGTTTTTGTAACATCTTGTTGAAATAATCAGTGAACTTAGTTATATGGATTGACAGGGCCGCCATTTTTATTGTGAGTGGACAGTATTGTGGAAAAAAGGTTTTCTTTGCTTCTTTTTGAGGTAAAATGTGTATCATCATTTCAGCCGAAAGACGTCATTTCCACTGTTGGACATAGGCCTCCCCCAAGCGTCGCTACAACGACGGATCCGGTGCGTCTCACATCCACCGCATTCCCGCGACAATGTGTTTAGTAAAATTCTATATCAGCGTCATGCAAATTTTGTAACATACAATTAGATAGTAACTATGAAATGAAAAAAAAAATGAAAACATTTTAAGATTTACTAAATTAATTTTAAAAACTTACCTATTTATAATGCGAGACACTTTTGCAGTCCAGTCTACAAGAGTGCCAACGAAACAACACGGTTTTTAAAAGCTTCCACGCGCAATTACAAAGTTGCTTTGTATAAGACAGTAACTTTGTTTACCATCAGAATATAGATGTAACACATTCCAATATTTTTATAGTATAAGGCAGCAAAATTATCGAGTTAGCCTACTTGATAAGCTTCGCTGAGGTAGTCAGCTTCATTTTGCTGAGATCACGTATATTTCAATGATTCCACAAATTCTTCACTTGAGGTATAAAACTACATCTATTTTACATCACAATATCCACTAGGAATCAATTTGCGAATGATTAAAACAGAAACTGAACTTTACTCAAAAAACTTCCTACAAAAAACGCCCCATTAAAGACAGTAAAGCATTATGTGAGTGTGTGAGTTTACGGATACTTACACACTCACATGTTTTACCACAGATAATCACAATTTTTCCGGTATTGCTAGTAGAATTCGTCGATTGAAATAAATAATAAAATACTAAATAAATTAAATAATATTCTTAATCGCTAAAACAGACTTTATAATCTGACTACATATCAAAGCCTAACATTTATAAATATTATTTTGAGCAGTGGTGGCCGAGTGGTAACGGCCCCGACTTACGAGTATGTAGGTCGCGGGTTCAAACCCAGTCAGGCGCACTACTTTGTGTAATTTATTTCATCACCACTGCTTTCAAAACGGTGAAGGAAAACATCGTGAGGAAACCGGCATGTCCTAGCACCAAAAATTCGAAGACATTCACCAACCCGCACTGGGCCCGCGTGGCGGATTATGGTCCATTCCCTCTCGTAGAGAGGAGGCCTGAGTCCTAGCACTGGGAACATTAAAAGGCTGATTATGCTATTATGCTAACATTTACGTATTATATTTACTAAAATTCCTGAATACTTTTCTCGATTTTGATATCAATGTTTATAAAATGACAATTTTGGTAGCCAGAAAAGTTTATAAATACGAGTATCTCTATTTATATACTATCGCAGACGTTTTCATTACATTAAAATATTTTACCAAAGAAACTACATTTGACGTTGCCATTGTAACGTGTAATGAAAGAGAGCCTTTATGAATTTCGGGATTATTTTCGTCTTTAAAGAGATTATGGTATTATCTGTCCTCAAGGCCCTCAACTAAAATAATATTATGTAAGTACTTTTCTTCATTTAGATCAAAGTTAAGAGGATTGCAGCCCGCCAGCTTTTGTAATATTATACGCAAGATGTTGTTAGTAAGATTTGCCAGTATTCATCGAATTAGAAAAAGCTGGATGAAAGAAGAAAACTTGACGAATATTTTACTGGGATCTGGCTTTTTTTTAACACAAATAATGGAAAACTTTCATGAAAGCTAAGCTCTTAGATAAAACTAACTTTTTTAAACAAAACTTTATCTCCGTATCGTGGACCATTAACCTTATTGCGTGGCAATACGGTACAAAATCCTTTTTAAACTCATTCTATTGGTAAAATAAGATACACAGAAAATTATTGACACTTAAAGACACGTAAAAAACAAAACAAGATTTATATAGGGTGACTGGCAATTAGTGTACGATACTTAAACACGTGATTGTGCTCATGATAACAAACAATTTTTATTATGAGAGCAAAGCTGAAATCGGGAAAAAAATATCAGCTGTTCAGTACATTAGGCAAACATAAATGTACTGAACAGCTGATCTTTTTTCGAGATTTCAGGTTTGTTCCCATAGTAAAAGTTGTTGGTTACCATGAGCACAATCACGTGTTTAAGGATCGTACACTAATTACCAGTCACCCTATATACCTACACGCAAGCAAAAGAAAATAAAACTGACACGCATGAATACCGTTTTCCATTTTACTTGTTCCCTATCTTACCAATTTTTTATTTTTTTTATCTTGTCGTCAGAAAACCTATACTTACGAGTCGACGGTTTTGAGTTTACCCACCAATATCACTTTCCTCATAATTAGAACAAAGTTCGATGGCAAAATTAGACTATGCCAATGATAGCTCCCAAAACAGACTGAGAAATCTAGTGGGTCAGGCAAAGCACTCGCTTGTCAATATCTCAATATATTTGAAGTTAGAACACTCAGTCCATAAATTACTAGTTGACAAGATACTTAAAAAAAAAACTGCAAATCATGAATTGATCACAATTACTTTTTAACCTGTCCTGTGGGTCACTAGAAAAAAATAAAAAAAAACTTACATGAGCGATAGAGCGCGTAACCCGGTTGAAGCCGGTCGGACCCGACTGGAACCGGTTATACCCGGATAATTCCCGGTAGAGTACGACTGACTGCACAATCTTCGTTTACATATTTTTTACTCTATTGTAAGTATCGTTGTTACTCTTTGTACGGGTAGTGAGGGGTCAGTGACTGGTGGATGGGTTAACTACAAAACTGAAACTGGTAATTTACCCCATACCTATTTACATAAAAATAATAAATCAAAATCACTTTGAGAGAGATTCCGTAGGGGCCCAGCAGGGTCGAAGCCTACTGGGGCCATGGGTAGTGTAAAAACGAAACCCGGGGCCCTGGGACGAAGGCAACGAAGGAACAGGAGTGGGTTTTTAGTCAGTAAAAGTCTGACACTATCTCGCGCTCCGCCCAAGGCGGGATTTGTCATTAGATGATTTCCCCAACAAAAAAAAGGCTAGGGATTGCGTATTTTAATTGTTATTGTAATGAATGAACTTGAACGAAGCCAGAATTATTATTCAGGGTCAAATTAAATTACCTACCAATGGAAACTCCGTAAATGTTTATTCAAATCAATAAAGATATATAACAAAAAATACATTAACTTTCCTTCTAAAGTAAACTTTTGTAGTATGAGTATTTTTTTTTTGTTACACTTACTTCATCCTAAATGATAATTTTAACATTTCATAATTAAGAGACAACAAAAATACCCACTCCAAATAATTAATTTTCAATAGGAAGTGAACAGCTAATCGAAAGGTATCGAGCCACTCCTACTGGTGTTAGCGTGCAAATAAATTTCAGTGCGATCACCCCTAACGAGGGCTCGGCAATTTATTAAGCACCTAAACATTAGTAGGAACTGTAAAAACAAATGCTTTTTTTACAGCAGAATTATAGGGAGATACACAGGTTGGTAGAATGGTTGAAACTGCGGCAGTACTTTTTTTTTCGGTTGCAAAATCTTCCAATGATATTCTCTCTTGGGCGGGGCGGGAGATAGTTTCAGACTTTTACTGAATAAAAACCCACTCCTGTTCCTTCGTTGCCTTTCGTACCAGGGCCAAGTCTTCCTTTCAGAAGCAGACCATTGGCCCCAGTAGGCTTCGACCCTGCTGGGCCCCTACGGTTTGCTGACATCTCCTTTTGACTTGGGCTCGGTCCAGACGGTTACCGGACGGTCGGATGGCGAGCTACCCATTGCTCGTCGTCCGCAAGCCAAACTGCGGCGATACTCAGAATTTCTTGTATGTACAGAAGTATGGCTTAACCTTTTGACGTGCGTAATTAGAGACACAATAGTAAGACAATGGCTTCCGGGCGCCGGCTACCGCCTGAGCGTTAATGAATTAAAAGGTAAGCAGCCTATTACTTAGCCACACTGCCCTGAATTGAGGGTAAATCTACAGGTTATTTTTTATTATTATTATGTGTTGGCTCGCGTTTGACCACTATCTCACCTGGGGGGCTATTGGCTAACTTTTTCAATAACAGTTGACAACTAGCATTCGTTGCACACTAAACTTAGTTGTCAACTGACAATTTCATAAAATTGGTATTACGTATCACACAAGTGACTAACAAACTACGGTGGAAATGTGGTGAATTATAAAAATTTACGGTGCCTATTGTGAACACTCTAAAATTTTATCGACTATTATACAGCTTCAAAAGCTTACACAATAGCAATTTTAAAAGTATCGATACAATAACATCTGTCAAAACTTCGACTGGCCTGTTGGTCTAGTGGTTAGTGGCCCTGACTGCTATGCCGGAGGTCGTGGGTTCGATTCCCACCCAGGACAAATGTTTGTGTGATGAGCACGATCATTGGTTCTGTGTCTGGGTGTAATTTATCTATAAAATGTATGTATTTAGAAATATATAAGTATGTTTATCAGTTGTCTAGTACCCATAACACAAGCTCTGCTTAGCTTGGGACTAGACGGCGTTGTGTGATAGTTGTGGAATATGATAAAACGTGTTACGGTGGCTATCAAAGGCACCAGTGGCTAATGACGTCACTGCAGTTGGTCACTGAAGATAGGCAATACGAAACTAGCTGTTTGACAGTTCAATGATGCACATTGTTAACAAGTGATCATCACTTGAACTCTCAACAGAGTTACGCAATAGCCCCGCAGATGGTAAACGATTATTTGGCCGACGATGGAGCACGCTTGCCTAGAAGCAACCTATTTGACCTAGGTTATAGCTATCAGGAAACACTGGCAGGAAATTCTACTCCTTAGCTGTACGCATAATGAAGTGTTCCCAAAACATTTTGTAGGTACATATGGGTGGGATGTCCACCATGTACCTGTGACGCAACGTGTACCGTATTAAAGCATGTTCCTTCCCAATTTCTTGAGTCCAGCATCATAATTCGAGTCGCATTTGCAAGTTCACGTACATATTATCATATCTACCTACGTATTTCACAAACCCGCTTCCATACAGTCCACTATTTATTTTGAACCAGCTCTCAGCATCTATAATAATTGCAAACTATTTTAAAAGTAATTAGTGTAAGGTGTCAAAGTTATTTTATGGTTTTCCAAACGTAGCGAAGCATGACTCAAAAGGCAAACAGCCTATTACTTAACCAAGGAACATTGATTATGTACAGCACCTAAGTATTCTGGGTGGCTATGCTATATTTCATAACTCGAAAACGACACTATCTCGAACAAACCCTTCAGGGAAAACAGACATAATGTTATGTTTGTATAAAGTAAGGGCCCTCGCCCACAGCGACTTTTTGTAGCGATGCTGTCGCGCGTTCGCATCGCCACAGTCGCGATGCTGTAGCGCGTTAGTAGCGCGTTGGTATCTTTTCTATAGCGCTTGCAAATGCGACTAACGCGCGTTAGTAGCGATGCTGTCGCGCGCTTACGAAACGCGCGGCAGCATCGCTACAAAAAGTCGCCGTGGGTGAGGGCCCTAATAAGTAAACGAGAAGTGGAATACAATGACACATTTATTGTGCAAACAGCTAGGGATTGGAATTCACTGCCGGAGTCTATGTTTCCTTATAGCTACAACCTAGGGGTCTTTAAGTCAATAGTGAATAGGTTACTTCTAGGCAAGCGTGCTCCATCGTCGACCATAATATATCATCGCTTACCATCAGGTGAAATAGGGTCAAAAGCTAGCCTATCTTTTTCTTCTTCTTATCGTATCGATGGCAAAACTAGTTAAATTCCTTACCTGGCCCAGTATTCGGCCACGGCAGTGCCGTCCGCTGATGCTGTCATTAGGTCCCTACATGAACAGGTAACAGGGCACGTGATGCAGGATCGAAGGTGGGACATAGTCTGCGGAGAGATGCCACACAAACACTGAAGTTCAAGCCTATCAATAATAAATAACACTTACTTTGTAGTCAACTTTCTGTTCAACCACATTCAACCAGTTTACAAGATTTGACTACTTTTCTAACCCCCACAACCCATTATACAATAACCAATTATGTGTGCATAATCAGTTCAAAGCATGTTAAAAAGATCATGCCCAACATTTTATCCCGTATCTCCTCTATTTTCACAATAAGACCATTACATTCAACCGGAGGGTATAGAACACCCCTTGAGCGTTAAAAAGCCGTTCCGTGTTTAATTTCGTTTAAAAGGAATTAAAGCGTTTTGATAGGAAAATCTTCTGCTCAAATTATTCCATGAAAAAATATTGTTGGGGGAATTTTCAAATTTAGTCTGGATTGAGTTAATTTATTTAATTGTTTTCTTAGCTGTATAAGCCAGAAAGTTTTGATTGTTGGTATTTTGAGCAGAAATTCTATCTTGGGAAACTTTTGGGACTTTGTTTTGCGTATGTATAGAAATTGGGCTCGCTGAAAGGAGACAATTTTTTTTGTTTGGGGAATAGGCCCACCACAAATTGTGGCGTATAGGAATGAAATGCACGTTAGTTTATTCCTTATAATCTCTAGATTACATTGGTAATATTGGCAAAACTTTATCTAACTGGAGTACCGTGAAATACTACAGTCAAAACATGACTCTCATAATAACCTAAAATCTCACAAGAGCGATTGTCTAATGAGTAGATAGGTCTCCTTGGTATTTTAAGTTAAAATAGTGCACTGTTCAATAATATACAGTATAAAACAAAGTCACGTCTGTACTACGTGACAGACTTTGATGTGATTTACACGATTTGATAGACTTATTCATGAAAATGCGTAGATGTATACATTTCGAAATAGCGCGGCTTTTGTTGGCCATTGACTGTAAGATCTAAAATAATAAGGTGAGGTGTTTTATGCTGGTTGTGTAAGGAGAAAAAAAAACCACATTATAGCATCACAAGTATTTATTACTGTTCATCATCATCATTTTCAAAGTCATCTCTTAAAAGCAGTATTTCATCTAAAAAAGATGCAGGTGGCTCAACCTCACCTTGATGCCGCGCCCAAGATAAAAACCACACTATTCACATCACATATGCACAGCAGCCAACAGTGCGTCTGCCCACTAAACAATTACAACAGTATCCAGCAAGAGCAGTATTCAACATTCCGTTGAAATCGTGCTGCACAATTGATACAACGGCTTTGTGGATTATGCATGTATCTACAGATGCCATTTTCATAAAATCTTTCGAATAAAAATACGAAAAGAACAGAAGAAACATGCAACTATCTATAATCGGAAACAATAATAATGTTGTCTGTAGCGGTGGGCGTTTCAACGACGAACAGTTTTCAAAGACCGTTTTTTGTTCTGCAACGTAACAACCGTTTTCCATCCTGCGACCAAACAGTCTTCGTTGCATAAACCAGTCTTCGAATTACTGTATGCGAATTGTTATCTTACTGTTAAGAAAATAAGGTCGAAAATCCATTGCTTCAACTATCACACTCGTCGCGTCGTCGTTTTTAAAACCAGTTATTGCAATGAAAAATGAATTTTATGTTTATAGTCATAAAGTTCATTTTTCATTGTAATAATTGGTTTTGAAACGACGACTCGACGAGTACAGAATTTATTTCCGTCCGCCCGGCGCGAGAGATCGCCGCCACCGATAGCCCCCACGAGAACACGGCGTTGCTCTGCCCAAGCGGGACACACCTCCACCGTGTGCTCCACCGTGTCCTCCGGGTGGTCCACACAATGGTGACACACGGGCGTTTCTTCCGCACGAATCCGGTGCAGGAACCTCCCGAACTTACCATGTCCGGTGAGGACCTGCGTCATGCGGAAGGTAAGGACGTCGTGTTGCCTTTCCAGCCACTCCTCAAAGAGGGGACTTACCGCCATAATTATGGCGTGCCCAGCACTGGGTTGCGATAGTCGCTGTCGCCATTCCACCATGAGACCCCGCCGGAGCTCTGTCCGCCATGCCGCGACTTGTCGTGGCAGCGGAGTTTCGCCCCGACGTTGCATCTCCACGCGCAGATCGTGCATGCGTGCAAGGCCTGTTGCCACCAGGTCCCATGGTGGCTGGCCAGCAAGGAGGCTCGCCGCTTCGCGGGAAACCGTGCGGTATCCCCGCACCATCCGTATGGCCTCTGGCACGCGTTCAGCTGGGCCGCCGGTCGCTTTCGCAGTGACGGCGCCCACACCGGCGCCCCATAAAGGGCCATGGACTGTACGATGCCAGCGTAGAGCCTCCGGCAGGAGGCGTCTGGACCCCCAAGGTTGGGCAGGAGCCGCTTGAGGGCAGCCCCAGTCCGATTCAGTTTGGGAGCCAGACGTCGGAAGTGCTCCTCGAAATTCCACCGGCTGTCGAGGACGAGTCCCAGGTACTTCATCGTCGACCCGACGCCGATGTGAACTCCTCCTACCATTAACCTTTTGACGTGCGTAATTAGAGACACAATAGTAAGACAATGGCTTGCGGGCGCCGGCTACCGCCTGAGCGTTAATGAATTAATTGGGAGCGCCGAGGCGGCGCGCTCCGAGGGCCGTGAAAACACATGGCCTCGGACTTTTGCAGCGCCACCTCGAGTCCCAACTGCTGGATCCTATCAACGACTATCGCAACCCCGCGTGCCGCTAATTCGACCGCCGCCTGGTACGACTCTCCCTGCGCCAGGACCAGCGTGTCGTCTGCGTAACAGACCACGCTGACCCCGTCAGGGAGGTCGCCGCGCAGCACGTAGTCGTAGCCGATGTTCCACAAGGGCGGTCCTAGTACCGATCCCTGCGTGATCCACTCTCCCTGGTGACCAGGGTAGATGATGTACCTGTCCGACAGGTAGGCCTCGATCATACGACAGAGGTAGTCGGGCACCCGGTGATACCGGAGTGCCCTCCTAATGCTACACCAGGGCAGGGAATTGAAGGCGTTGGCGATGTTCAAAGACACCGCCACGACACACCTGCCCTGGGACACCGCATCCCCCGTCGTGAGAGCTCGCACGCGCATGATGGCGTCCACCATGGAGCGCCTCCTGCGAAAGCCGAACTGGCCGTCCGCCAGATCTGGCCCCACCCGTGTTAGGTGCGCGACGAGGCGGTCTGCAATTACTCTTTCAAAGAGCTTGCCCACCTCGTCGAGCAGCACAATGGGCCGGTACGCGGACGGAGAGTCCGCAGGGCGCCCTGGTCCTCAAACTAGTTGCGACAACGAACGTTTTCTGCAACTACTTCTCTCAACGATAGTTTCGTCTTCAAACCAGTTGCGACGACGACCGTTTTTGTCGTCGCCAAAACGGTTACGTCTCGTCCGTCTAAAATTCGACAACGACCCACCACTAGTTGTCTGTCAGTGTCAAACTGATTGAAACTGGACCACAGAGCATCTGCAACGGGCTATTAATTACGTTTCGTTCCACGTTGATTTTTAAAGTAGGTACGTTACTTGATATTTGTGTTAACCGTTAATAACAGCATTAAAAACAAATTCGCTGTACCAATTAATTATTATCTCTTGAAACGCATTTAAATCCGATGTCACCGCTGCGCAGTGTAGTAACATTTTTTTTTTTCACGTTAAAATAAACTTGAAAACGCTCCTATATAAGCATTTTTTGCCGTAACACTTTTTTACTATTATTTCATTATTCCGGTTAGATTTCTATATAATTTTTGGTCTGTTAATTATAATAAGATGATCGCTTTTTCCATGTGTAATATGATTAATAAACGTAACCGTTTAATAGTGGGCCCAAAAAAAACTGTCTCCTTTGTTTTCATTTCCGCCAGAAGAAATAGAAACACCTAATCAGGAAGAAATTAGATTCCAGTATGATTATGTAAAGCAAAACAAAAAGGAAAATTGATCGATACTTAAACGATATGAAACCTAAAGAAGTTTTGATAAATTGAAGTCTGGAAATAAGATAGATCAAAAAATTCCAGTAAACTAAGTTATATATAAACGGAGAAGCTTGATAAATTCTAAAGTGTCCTTCAAGAAACTACGGAGTTACTCAACCAAACTCTTGAAGATCTACCGAATTTTGTGACTTCATTAGTTCTGAATGATACTTCACCGAGACAGATATTAAAATTTTCAATATTTCAAGTTCCACTTGAACTAAATGAAAGATATTATTAAGTTCTATCACAGAATAAAATTAACTATTCGCTCTCGACATACTCGTAACTTGTCAGACGACACAGTAATGTAATTTAATAAACGGCAAAATGATTGATGACTCAAGAGATCAGTTCACTTCGTCACCATGTTATCATCGAGACATGGCATTTTTAAATTCTAAATTGTATATTATCTTATTTTAACTAATATTATAAGGCTAAAGCTGACATGTATCGTAACTGATCTGATTTCGAAAATTGACATTCTGGGTTGTAGGGCTCTTAGGGGACCGGAACCGCGGTCTCGTCTCGACTGTATTACTGTCACTATGTGTAGTGAAACACGATGAAAAAGCTAGTTCATAAAAAGCACCCAAATCAGAATAAGCATAACTTATGCATTCGGTTTGTTTTTGGTCTACGAAAGTATGATCATGTCTCTCATCTTCGCGAGGAACTCAAGTGGCTCCCTATCCGTCTTCGCAGGAACACTCGGATTTTATGTCTCCTCTTCAACATCCTACACAATCCATCTTATCCCTCCTACCTGCGCGACCGATTTTCTTACGCGCGCCCTAGCGACGCACCGTGCAGATCACATCTAAGATCCCTTCTTAAATCCCCTTCTCATAAAACCAGCTACTATTCCTACTCTTTCTCTGTCCATGCAGTAAGGCTGTGGAACTCTCTTCCGCCTAGCATTCGTGATTTGAAAACTATCTCACTCTTTATGACTCAAGTAAAAGAGCACTATCTTTCCTCTCTTGTGTGATATGTATATATATATATATTATGTATTTATTTTTAGTGTAAGGTATTTATAGTTATATAAGTATTTATTAGTTTAATTTAAGATTTCACAAACTCTTCTTTGCTTATTTTCTACACACTATAGTCTACATCTCTTCTAATCTCTCCTTTCGCAGGTCTGCTGGAAGAAATAATTTCTTTTTGAAATAAGCAGTACCTTTGTACAAACTTTATATTAAGATACCTATCTTCTTCTGTATATTTGTGTGTACATGAATTATAAAATAAATAAATAACTAAGCATTTACCACTAAAATAAAATGACAATGTTTTTGACAAAGTCACTAGCTTAGATTCATCATCATCATCATTTCAGCCGAAAGAAGTCCATTGTTGGACATAGGCCTCCCGCAAACGTCGCCACAATGACCGGTCCTATGCGTCTCGCATCCATCACTAGGTCAGATTACAATCTCTAAATTCCAATACACTTTATAACTTTTCAGGGTGAACGCTACCACTATAATACCTTAAAACTGTTTTTGACAACGTCACTAGACTAGATTAAAACCTCTAAATTCCAATTCACTTTATAACTTTTCAAGATAGGCGCTACTACTAAAAATATAATAATAACAATGTTTTTGACAACGTCGCTAGGCCAGAACCTCTAACTTCCAATCCACTTAATAACTTCAGTTATGATATCGAAAATGGCATTGCACTCCCTATCTTCCCCACCCCACTACCTCATGCCAAATGCAACAGACCACTTCTTGACCGCATTCGCCGCTGTGTTCGCAATTTATTATTTTCTTTCAAAACTTTTGGCACAGGAGTCATAAACATGTGCTCTTCCACAAGTTATACTACTTCAACACTTAAAACTTTGCTAGTGGTTTTAGAAATTGATGATTTAAGCAAGAGTTTAATATCGATGTGAGTGGTTTTAGTAGAAAGCTAAGTTAGTAGGTATATCAGCAAAGTTCGGTTTAATCATCCAATTTTATGCACATAACCGTAAATTGTATATCTGGAAGATAAAATAGGCTTTTACGAGTTAAACTATAGAATGTACCTCTTTCTATAAAGAAAAACTACTTTTTTATATACAGCTAGTGACAAACTAAAGTTTTACACGGGTGTAAGAAATCTTTAAAATTCTTCACGTATTATTGTATTTATTGCTAAAGACTGCATGAAAATCCATTCAGTAGTTTTAGAGTTCATCGCATTCGGTACAGACAGATAGACCCGCACCTATGGACTACAGCCGTCTTGTCTCAATCTCATCTAACAATCTTCTTTTTTTTTAAACTCGAATTAGTGTTTTTTTTTTTATTTATTTAATGCCAGTTCTAGACTTTCAAAAGAGATACGAATCAAAATGACTAGCTCTACAATATTGTTTATCAGTGATGTTGACAACTGTGGTCACAAAATCACTAGCCAAGTCATTAAAAATATCTTTTATCTATTTCTTTGTCGTCTTTATTCTTAAACCATAAACAAGTAGTCCAAATGAAAAACCACTATATCTTTAAGTAGGCACAGACATAAGGACACTGAGGCCATATCTATCTACCTACTTTCTTTTAAGTATAAATGACCGTTTTATGTATTTCAATACAAAGAAAGATTAAGGTCAAGAAACGTTAAAAAGTCTCATGTCGCAGCAATATTTTCACCACATACCCTGGGATATAGTAAAAAATACTCGTATATTTCAAGAAAATATTTTATCAGCTTCAAGGCAAACCATCTCGCTTCACCAGCACCGTGTTATCACATGGTGCGTATTATATTTTTGTTTACACACCCTCACCTAAGTAAATGTTGGGTTTTGAATTTTGGAAATAAACACGTCTCACCCTTTTACGAGTCTCCCAAGACTTACCGTTTACTGTTTGCCTTTCATGAAATTGATGTTGGAAAATATGCGGCCTTTTTAACTGATGCTGTGTCGGAGGATTTGTTTTTCTTGGCTTAATAGCGTCTTGGTTGGCAGGCGTTGTTAATTCTTATTGAAAAGGGGGGATCTCGTGTTTTTGTACTTTTTTGTAATCAGAATTCAGTCTCCAAGAATAAGGCTAGTTCACACGTGTTTGTTCATCCTTTATCAATCAATATTCATCGATTTAGTCCGATAGTTTTAAAAAATACGAGGTCAAATGCACGATATCTGTATAAATGCAAGCAAATTTTTTTTTTTTATTATTATTATTATTTTGCGTTTGACCACTATCTCTTATGGCGGTCTCTATATTATGGCTTAAAATCGTCCTCATTTAAATCTATAAAGTTTTTCTACTCTATTGATATTTAACGTTTTTAGCGGCTTCACCTGTGTGAAATTGGAAAATTGTCCCATGGGAACATACTAGCCGGGGTAAAAAGTGTCCTATGTGCTACTCCGGGACATGGCCTTCCCCGTGCTAGTGTTCATCCAAATCTGTTCAACCGCTCGAGCGTGAAGAATTTACACATATAAATACACATACACTCTCACCACACACCACACGCCACACACCACATACCACACGCCACACACCACACACCACACACCACATACCACACACCACACACCACACACCACACACTTGCCACTCTTGCCGTTATCTACTTTCTTTTTTTGATTTTTTTAGTCTTAATTTTTGCATCAATTGTTGTAATTATGAGGACATGTAAATCTCTGCTAGTGATTATGAGGGTGGGCGCTGATACCTATATATACAAGATATTAAGTTATCTTAGCTTAGGTATCAGTTGTAACACTTAAATATCACAATTAATTAACCTTTCGACCTAATTTACCGTAATTTGGAAAACTTGTTAACTTGAAGGTGCAAATAAACAATTATTATTATTATTATTATTATTATTATTATCTAATTCTCAAATAAGTGCACAGAAAGAAAGTAAAAAAAGTTTCTTTTAATAAATTTTATCTTTTAAATCCTCTCCAACTGTACTGATTTTCAATTTCTACTTATAGCTGTGAAAAGCTCCATGAATCCACAACCCAATCACATCAGTACTCAGCCGTACAGATAATTGAATAGTGGGAATCAGACGCGAAATAAAATAAAATGGACGACTGCAATTATTTGTTGACCTCTTTATAAGGCTAAGGTCAGACAGTCCTACTATCACACCTAAGTATTTAGGCACGCCATAATTATGGCGGTAAGTCCCCTCTTTGAGAAGTGGCTGGAAAGACGTTACTGCGTCCTCGCCTTCCACATGACGTAAGTCCTCACCGGACATGGTACGTGCGGAAGAATGGGTGTCACCATTATGTGGACCACCCGGAGGACACCACGGAGCATATGGTGGAGGTGTGCGCCACTTGGGTGGAGCCCCATCCTGTCCTCGTAGGGGCATCGGTGGCAACGACCACTCACGCCGTTCCTGGTACAGATCATGGTCCGGAGCGAGGGAAGGGACCTCCTCATGCGCCAGCCACCGGGATCCCAACCCTGATTTTCAGCCACCGTAGACGTGGACGACGAGCAATGGGTTGCTCGACGTCCAGCTGTCTGGTAATCAACCGGACCGAGCCCAAATCGTCGACGGCTCGTAGCATTCCACGCGTGCCACAAAAAGATGTCAACAAAACCGTAAAGGCACAGACGAGCCTGACTTCTGAAAAGGTTACCCGTGGTCCTAAAACGCAACTGAAGGAACATAGGTGTGGTTTTAGCCAGTAAAAGTGTGACACGCCCTTCCACCCCGCTTTAGAGCAGGAGAAGTAATTAGATGATTACACACCTCAAAAAAAAAACTTTATCATAAATATTCCAATATCTGAAACTGTTACACAACAGTGTGCACGTACCCTCGTTTCACGTTAAATGAGTTCTCTGTTTATGTAATGGAGGCTCCCTCGGTCGTAATTGATTCTGAATTAATCCGGGCGAGTGATAAAATTCACGTTTTGACCGACAGTCGGTCGGGGTACGGCCCGTCATTATGGGGCTAAATCTTCGTGAATGCTTCCAAAAATGGCTGCTCGTGTTGAAATTGACGCTTAATTTTGTTTTGTACATTGTGCTGGCGGTTTATCTTGTTTCTTTGTAACTTTCGGTGAAGAATTTCATTTCGGATGGTTTGAGTTGCTGTTAGCTGAAACATTAGCATTCCATCAGGCGAGATCAAAGTCAAGAACTAGTACTTTGTAAAATAAATCTTGTACTTAAGGGGACTACACAGGCTAATCGCGAGTTTTATAATGCGCAAAAGTATATGAACCACTACAGTAAACAGAATCAGAAAAATATATGTTATTCTTCAGGATAGGATAAATGCTAGATAGATAGTTTGTTCAGAATATCATCAACTTCCTGCCCTTGTCCCGTTTTTTTTGGGGTCGGCGCAACATTTTTCTTCCATTCTGTCCTGACACTCGTCACGCTATCACTAACTCCCTTTTCTTTCATATCACTTTTCACTCAATCCATCCATCTTTTCTTTGGTCTCCCTCTCCTTCTCCATCCATCCTCATGTAAACTCAGTTAAGAGTTTACATGTGGATGGATGGAGAGGACTTTTAGTAACATGCGTTTCATCCCTCCTCTTCACATGACCATACAACGATTCCCTTTCAACTTTCCAGTCACGGGCGCCACTTTCAAACCTCCCCTAATTGTTCCCCTTGTTCAGAACATAATACAACTAATTTTTTACGATAGAAACAAATCACAAAGATGCTTCTAAAAGTTACTTTTATCGATTCAAAACCGGTTGAACCGATTTTGATGAAATTTGGTATGAAGAAAGCTTGAACGAACAATGGACATAGGCTACATTTGGTCCGTCTTTGACGTCGACTTCGCGTCCATCATAACCAAAATTAACGCGGACGAAGCCGCTGGCAGAAGCTATATAATATATAAAAATCTCGTGTCACAGTGTTTGTTAGAGAACTTCTCCGAGAAGGCTTGACCGATTTTTATGTTTTTTTTTGTGAATATTTAGTAGGTTTGGTAAGTTGTAGTCTATTTTTTAACCTCATACTTCCATCCCCAATTGATTTCTTTGATATTTATATGGCTGAACAACGTTGGCCAAGTCAGCTAATAACTACATACTTTTCTGTGTTACATCAACGGTTAGCATAAAAATCGAAGATACCAGGAACACAGATACAACAGACAAGCTTTAGCTTGTAACTGTAGCTTTAATATCAATTTTCCTTACCTGTACCTATACACTCATTTGTATATCGAATATTAGATACTGTTAATATTCTCTATGTTTTTTTTTTTTATATTATTGATAGGCTCGCGTTTGACCACTATCTCACCTGATGGTAAGCGATGATGTGGCCGACGATGGAGCACGCTTGCCTAGAAGTAACCTATTCACTCTTGACTTAAAGACCCCTAGGTTGTAGCTATCAGGGAACACAGACTATGTTTCAAAGCTATGTAGTACATAGACCTGCAACTACCTATGTATACCTTAACAGCTGTCCGTTACAACATTTAAGAGGAGCCTTTCCGATCTGTCTATCATCAACGTGAGCATGGTTTACAAGCTTGCTGTTTCATCCAACGCAATGTTTGGTAAAGAAGCAACGCGAATAAAGAAAGATAATGCCTGAACGCTTTATTGGAATTCGGTAGTTCCGTCACATATTCAAATATTTCACAAAACTTTTTCCAAGAAATTCGTGTTATTTTTAATTTTTAAAGTTTTTGGAAAAAAAATTCGTCATTCAGAATCCCGATTAAATGAGCGAGGTTTCTATAAACATATTTTTTTTTTACTTTTTTAATTTATTTGTACATTATTAAGGGCCAAAGTTCACGGAAGCTGGAAAGACCTCACGGCGTCCTTACCTACCGCATGACGCAGGTCCTCACCGGACATGGTAAGTTCGGGAGGTTCCTGCACCGGATTCGTGCAGAAGAGACGCCCGGGTGCCACCATTGTGTGGACCGCCCGGAAGACACGGTGGAGCATACGGTAGAGGTGTGCCCCGCTTGGGCAGAGCACCGCCGTGTCCTCGTGGGGGCGATCAGCGGCAGCGATCTCTCGCGCCGGGCCTTGGTACAGGCCATGGTCGGGAGCGAGGAGGAGTGGCAGGCGGTTGCCTCCTTCTGCGAAGCAGTAATGCTAGCAAAGGAGGCAACCGATCGCGTGAGGCAACGGTCCTCACGCCCCAACTGCCGCCGGGATTCCGATCCCGATTTCCGGCCACCGTAGGCGCGGGCTTGCGGACGGTGAGCAATGGGTGGCTGGAAAAATGGCAAAGAAGGAACAGGAGTGGGTTTTTAGTCAGTAAAAGTTTGACACTATCTCCCGCTCCGTCTAAGAGCGGGGGATGTCATTAGATGATTTTCCCAACCGAAAAAAAAAAGTTCACGGAAAAAAAAATAATTTCAGAGGTATTTACTGGATTAGTTTTACACAAAATGTTTTGATTTCATTGGAAACCTAGATAAATCCACAAGATATCTGCGTTTCCAAAATATCTTGAAAAAAATGTGTCATAATCACGTAAGGTTGTTTGAAAACGCATCTCAGATTGGGCGCTCTTAAGTTGCTCACATATATGACAGTCAATTTTTACGTTTGATATTTTTTGAACCGCGTTTTCTTCACTTTTCATAAAAATGGCTGTTTTAAAAAAGGAATTGTCACTGCTGTTGGGGCCTGTCAGGGGTCCAAATGAAATGAAGTGGTAAAAGTGACTAGAATTACATTGATTGCCGTTATGTATATTATTACGCTGACTAGAATATAAGCTTTCCCAACACACTGAACTTGAAAGTACCAGATTAGGTAGTGTGACCTTTTTTTAGGTGGGAAATCATCTAATGTCATCCCCCCTTTGAGCGGACCGGGAGTGTAAGACTTTTACTGACTAAAACCCATTCCTGTTCCTTCTTTGCCTTCGTTCTAGGGCCCTGGGATTCTCTTTCTCACAACCTACGGCCCCAGTAGACTTCGACCCTGCTGGGCCCCTACGGTTTTGTTGACATCTCCTTGGGTCGCGCGTGGAACACTACGCACCGTCGGTGACTTGGGCTCAGTCCGGACAGTTACCGGACGGTTGGGCGGCGAGCTACCCATTGCTCGCCGCACGCGTTGTAGTGGCTGGAAATTGGGATCGAGATTCCGGTGGCTGGGGCATGAAGGCCGTTCCCTCATGCCTCCTTTGCTAGCATTACTGCTTCGCAGAAGGAGGCGACCACCTGCCACTCCTCCTCGCTCCGGACCATGGCCTGTACTAAGGCTCGGTGCGAGAGATCACTGCCGCCGATGGTGGCAGGATCGTGGCGGATCGTGGGGGCACCCACGAGGACACGGCGGTGTTCTGCCCAGGCCCCGGTGTTGTGTAATGGCATTTGTGTGTGTAACTGAATACAGAATGTTTAAAAGCAAGCCTACTTTTGCTACTCATCCCTTTAAGAAAACCAGTCATATGTGTCGGAACCATAATCGTTTTCGCTCCACTACGTACCTACTCGTAGGTACATCACTAATCTTGCAAAGGACCGAAACGTCGGTTGTCCCAAGACCGATGACTGAATATACATACTATGTTACTCGGACTAGTAGTCTTAGGATAATATTATCATTGTGTGCACTGAACACCAAACGTACAACGGAACGTCTTGCCGTTTATTTAGAGGGGTGCTTAAATTTCCAGGCCCGTAAGATTATTCAAAAGAGGTAGCTTTTTTGAATAATCTTACGGACCTGGAAATTAGCTCGTAGCTCTAGAACGCAATAGGCAAATGAAGGAACACAGGCTAGTTTTAGTTAGTAATAGTCAGATACTCCTTCTCGTTCCACCCAGAGCAGGAGATATAATTCGATGATCTCCTGCCCAAAAAAAAGGGTGCTTCGGCTTAGGTTGTCTATTGAACCCACGACCTACAACTCATAAGTCGGAGCCGTTACCACTGGACCTCCACTACTCTAGAGATACTCACGTATATTTTCAGTCCTAAAATTAAGAAGTGAGCATAACAGCCCTTCACACAATGAGTAAAACTTATTAAAAGGTTATTGCCATACAACGTGGCAATGCCGCCAGCCTTTTGGGCACACTTCCAGTCGACAGCGATGCGGAGGAGTTTTATGACGCCATATTTTAGTTAGGAGTAGCCTTTAGTCTATATAGGAGTTTTAATTAGTTAAGTGGTTTTTATAGAATTAAATAAAATTGTTAGAATAAAATTTCGCAAAAATTAAAATTACTAAAAGCTTACGGTTACATAAACAAAGTCAGTTTCAAGAGTTAAACGAGTAGTTAAATAAATCTTTGATTTAATTCTAAATTATCCACAGTGTCAACCATCGTTTACTTTAATATAAACAAACAAACCTTCCCAACTCATCGCTCAAGTGACACATTGCATCACGTAACCATTTTTTGCACTTTGATAAAACTTTGTCAAGCCCCAACAGCGAGGGACCAAAGAAAGCCCCCTGCCGTTATCTAGCAAAAGTCACGTCAAAAACCTTGGAAAAAAAAACTTTCTCCATAAAGTAACGTTAGGGGAATATCTCAAACGTTAAAAACTGTTTAATAGTATCGCAGCGATGCCGTTGAGCGGCGCGAACAAATCGGGCGAGAGTTGAAACTCGGCCGCGTTCAGACCATTACCAGTAGTTCTGACAACTCGTTATAGACTCAAGCGCACACAGAAAAAGTTTTAGAGCTTCTGCTGAAACCGACCGCGAGCCACAGTGGAGGGTCGAGTGAATCAAGTCCTCGTTTGTACATGTTGGTTATGTGCAATTACAGTTTCGAAGCTGAATGTAGGGTTTCACATTAATAGCTGCAAATTCAAACAGTTATACATTCTTGATAACGTTACAGAAGTTGTGATTTAGTTTATACATTCTTATAAAAATTTTATCAACGAGGATTGAAGTCTGAACGATCAAGCTATGTTAGATATTCAAAGTTATGCAGCCCTATAATGCGACGTAACATTTAAATTTTTCGAATATGTCCGTAAATCTAAAGGAAGTTACAAGAAGGTATTTACTTCTTATTCTTTTTTTTCCGTATCTAGAATAATTACCTACAGCCGCAAGGGTGAATCTCCAAGCCAAGCTCACCGAGACTCCATCATGACTCGGAAAGTACAATAAACTGTTGGTCCCAACTATCATTTCTAGGCCTTTAACAGTCATTACGGATATTTAGAAGCCAGACAATCTGAAAAGAGTAGTATCGTGCCTTCGCCCCAGGCGTCAGCAGTTCAAGGACGACTACCCGCCACCGTAGGCGCGGGCTTGCGGACGGCGAACCATGTGTAATTAGTTGTCCGGTCGTCCTCTTGGAGGACCAAGCCCGAATTGACGCTCGCCTGAAAGAGATATCAGCAAATTTAATGAGGTCAGTAAAGACCGACGCCTGCCAGGTTTAAGGATTGTTTGAAGGAACTACCACAACTGAAGAAAACCTGTGGGTTTTAGTCAATAAAAACCTGACACTCTTTCTTGCTCCACCCAAAATGAGATAAGTTATTTGATGGTTTCCCACGAAAAACGAATTTGAGGAGGAATTGAGCGGGTTACGATGGAGTATTATGGGATTATCTGAAGTCCGAAGACAGGGGGAGGATACGATAATTCTCAAATCCGGTAACTGCTCTATTTCCGGGAGGGTGACCAGCAGTCCCAGGGTGGTGTCGGGTTTTTCGTCCACAGGTCCCGCCTTGTGAACAATATAGTGAAGATCGAGAGTGTGTCGACGAGGATAGCGTACCTTATACTCAGAATATCATCAAGATATCCGATGAAGGTCATACAGGTCCCGACCTCGACACACCCCGACGACGAATTAGAGACCATATATGAGGATGTATCCAAAGCCATGCATGGTTATAAGACTCATTTCCCCGTGGTCATGGGGAACTTTAATGCTAAACTGGGCAAATGAGACGGTGACGAGCTGCGAGTGGGGCAATTTGGATTTGGACGTCGGAATCACCGGGGACACCTACTGGCTAGCTTTATGGAGAAGGAGGGCCACTACATATTGAATTCCTTCTTCAAAAATCGTGAGCATAGAAGGTGGTCCTGGCAAAGTCCTGACGGTGCAACTAGAAATGAGATTGACTTCATCCTGTCGACGAAAAAGCAAATATTAAAAAAAACTAAAAGTAAAAAACTAAAAACTAGAAGTGATCACCGCATTGTAAGAGGCACATTGAATATCAAAGATCTCGACTGATGAAGTCTAAGCTCCGTCCAGTACAGATCCAGATCCAAAACCCCGAGAGATAACCCTTTTACTGGATTTTTATTATGGATCATTTCATCGCGTTTGACCACTATCTCACCTGATAGTAAGCCATGATGTAGCCGACAATGGAGCACGCTTGCCTAGAAGTAACCTAAAACTCTAAAGTTGTAGCTATCAGGAAACACAGAATTCCATTCCTTAGCTGTACGCACAATAAATATGTTCCCAAAACGCTTTGTACTTATGGGTAGGATATTTAACATGTACCAGTGGCGCAACACTGTACGTCTAGTGGTCCGATGATGGAATGGACTTGGCTTGACTTGAATTGTGGAGTTCAGATGAAATCGCTCCACATAAAATATTCAACTGCATTCGATTTAACTGGCAGCCGACCAATATAGTTCGGAAAAGGCTAAGCAGATTTATCTCTGACAATAAATTTTATTATTATTATTATCATTTTATTTGCCTTTTTTTACATATAATTTACATTTCTAAATATTTCTTTAAAAAAAAAAAACGAAAAAAAAACCATTTAAAAATATAAAAAATAGTTGTCCGCCGGTGTCGGGAACAGGGTCCAAGCTACCGGTGGTTAGGGCTCCAGAGACAGGAACCTCCTCACAATGCGAGCCGTATCGAGGAGTACTGCCTTCTGTATCAGGCCCTTGATCCAACCGCGCAACGACAGCTTTGACAGATGGTCGTCGAAGCTTTTGGCTATAAGACCATTGGCGGTCACGACAATCGGCACAATGATAGCCGAGTCCACATTCCACATGTCGACAACCTCGTGTGCTAAGTAAAGATATTTGATTTGTTTCTCTTTCTCAGCTTTCACGAGATTCTCGTCATGCGGGATGGTGACGTCGACTATCACTGCGCGGCGCGCTAATCGGTCTATCACCACTATATCCGGCTTATTGGCTTATTATTATTATATAAAACTCAGAACTTGATTCACTACACTTCAGTTACTGTGCCACGCTCACTATAACCGACCTTGCACTTTTTATCAGTGATTCACGCTCTGAAGTACAATTTGCAACACAGCTTCCGAAGTAAGTTACAGCTCAGCGCAATATGTACGCGAGTTACATTTTTCACAGCTTATTCCCTTGACAATACACTACGAAAATCAAATAGCAAAAGTTCGAATGTTGGTGAGGAAAAAATTATTTTGTAAAATATCCTTTCTTTGCATGGATATTTTTTCAAGCGGAAAAACTTTTAAATTGAATAGTAGTGCTTCCAGCACTGTGTTGCACGTCCCAATCATGTGCGTTAGAGTGATTTGAAAGTGGCGCTGGTGACTGAAGAGTTCCCTGGGTCGCCCGAAAGGAAACCCTGGGGTAGGTTTTAGTCAGTAAAAGTCTGACACGTCCTCCCACTCCCTAGAGGGGAAGAAGTCAGTGGATGATTTCCCACCAAAAAAAAAAGTGACTGAAAACTTGAAAGGAAATCGTTTGTCTTGGTATGGTTTCATCCCTCTTCTTCACATGGTGAAGAGGAGGGATGAAACGCATGTGACTAAAAGAGTTGTGAGTATATGAATGGATGGAGAGGAAGAGGGAAGTCAAAGAAAATATGGATGAATTCTGTGAGGGGTGATATGAAAGAATAGGAAGTGAATGATAGCGTGACGGGTGACAGGACACTCCCTCCACCTTCCCATGGCCCGACCAACTAACAAATATTATACGGGCCGAATCGTGGGGCGGCTGCGAACATAGCTCCCTTGGCCATCTTATTTTAGTGTCCGCAGGCGCTTCTTGACCCCTTACAAGTTAGCCTCGTGTGTCCCTGTTTCGCATTCTCCCTAATGGGCTTGCGGAAACCAACACACTACAAAAATGTTGTACTTCGTCCCCATTTTGCAAGTTCGACCTTGATGGTATCGGTATCAATCAATAGGTGACAGGACAGGATGGAAGAAAAAACAGTGTTTCACCAACCCCCTACAAACATGGGACAAGGGCAGGAAGATGATAAAAACGATGAACGCTACTCGCCATCGACGGTAGCTTGAAGTTTCGATTTCCGAGTCGGTCAAAGTGTTATTGAGATTTTCAATCTGGTACTTATTTCTCAGAAGTCTGCTGGGGGTCTGGATTTATATCCTGTTTGATGACTAGGTTCTCTCCCCATATTTTATGGGACTTGAACGTTACTAGCGCGTATACCTTTGAGTTAGGCCTTTAGGAGAATAATCGCATGATATTATCAAATGTATCATCAAGACGGTTGGCGCAGTAGTTGAATGATTGCGCTGCGTGTCGTGGGTTCAATTCCCACACGGAACAAATATTTGTATAGCATACAGATATGTGTTTCTGGTCTGGGTGTCTTGTTCATGTGAGTTCACAAGTTTGTGAACGCTTACGATACAGGAATAAGTAATTCTTAGTGTGGGGACCCGTTTTTAGGGTTCCGTATCTCAAAAGGAAAAAATGGAATCCTTATAAAGAAAGAAAGAAAACATTTATTTGAGACTCGCACAGGACAAACAACAATAAAATAAAAAGTAACTACTTAATTTGTAAATATTTAAGCTGTTGATCCCCGCATTAACGCCGGCGTTCACGCGCCATTGTCTTACTATTGTGTCTCTAATTACGCACTCAAAAGGTTAATTTAAAAATAATAGAAAAAACAATATTAAAAAATAAAAATAAAAGACCTGTGCGAGGCCAAAAAGGCTCCTATATTAAACTAAAAAGTAAAAATAACGCAGCACTGGTATTCTGATAGAGCCTGGTGATGCCACGGACACACTCACGGAACACAGAGACAAATAAGATAATATATAGATAATAAAATAATAAAATAAAATATACTAAACATATAAACAAATCAATTAAACTACAAAAAAAGTGTAAAATAAAAGCACTATTTAACTATTCATACATACGCCCGATGCTCCGTTATGCATTTATCTATAGCAGACAAACGAATGGAACGCGCGGGCGCAGATGTAGGCTATAGTCTGTGGTAATGGCCGGCTGTCAAAATGAGAAAAACAAAAATAAATATCAGTTCAAATAAAACGATTTTAAGTAATAAACTGGAAATAATGTGCATACAAAATATAAGTGTTGTTTGTTTTTACTGTATTTGGCTGACTGTGACTGTAGTGAAGCAAAGAATATACATGAAGTGAGTAGTGAAAAGTGAAGTGTTTAAAGCGTTATAGAAATTGATGTTCGTTCAGTATAGTAGTAGTTCGTCCACGAACATGTGTTCGTTCAGTATTCATAAGGGGACTGTGGTACATGCGTATTTCTTATGGAGATGTGCGTAGTGTCTCCAGAGCGGTTGCAGATGCGTGGAGCACAACTAGTTCGTGAACATAGTAGATACTCGTTTTCAGAGCGGTTGCAGATACGCGGAGCACAGTTAAATCGGGAACGTTTTGGATACCCGGCTTAACATTGTTACACTGAAGCTCAGTCACATACATAGTCCCTGCCAATACTAGAGAAGAAAACCAAACAGTTTACACTTTGTAAATAGCTATCCTTATTTATTGAAGGTCCGAAGCTTCCCCTGACCACTGAACTAACACATGTAGTTCATTACGAGCAGAACTTAATGTCGAAACTTTTCTTGATGAACTGGTAAACTTGTGTGTGTGTAGCTAGTACAAAATACATGGTAGGTCTCCTGCCGAGCTTTGTTTTGAAATCTTTTCTTTTCTGATGGTTTTTAGAGTTCCGTATACAAAGGGGAAAATATTACTAAGATTCCACTGTCCGTCTGTCTGTCACCAGGCTATATCTCATGAACCGTGACAGCTAGACAGTGGAAATTTTCATAAACAAGTGACAAGTGATGGTCTGTCTCATCTCCGAATTGTTGGTGAACTCCAGTTGTATCAAATTGCGGTGTTTCTGGTGGTTGTGGGCTTTTCGGTTTTGAGACACCCGAAAATCCTGGTTCATTCCTTATGTTGTCTAGTATTTGATTCATTGACTGCATTGTTTCGTTAAACATGCTTCTTGTTATTTCGAAAATGTTCTTCTCAAAGTAGTCATGGTCGCTTTGAGCTGACTCATACTTCTTCAAGACCTCATGATTTGACCGAAATTCATCCCAAAGAGATTGTAAAGCTTCGATGCGTTTGTTAAGGTAATCTATGGACTTTCTCTTCGCAGAATCCTTTTTGTAATTAGTTTGCAGAGCCTTGATATTCTCGTAGCTACTTTGTTGCTTAGTTATAAGTTCTGCAAATTCGAGGTACTCTTCTTTCGACATTGTTACTTGTTGGTTATAGACGTTGTGTAGTTCCAATCGCAGTGGACGTTATCCCCGCTGATTATTCCTTGTTTCGTGGTTTTGTAGCGGTAGACGTAATCTCCGCAGGTTTGTAGCAGTAGACGTAATCTCCGCTGGTTTGTAAGTTCGATGATTCAAATAATGATTCGACTCACCTTTGTTTGTTGCTCGAAGGATCAAAAGGACCAATCAGGACCAAATGACCCAATCCGGCTCGAAGGACCAAAAAGATGTTGGAGTATTTCGCCGTTGACGATTCTCCAGTAGTTGTTGTAGGTTGTAAATAAAGTAACACCAAACCACTTAGTAACACGTTAAAATGTTTATTGGTAAATACAATAAAGTTATGTATAGAGCCGCACTTATATACCCGCCGGATCCGCCGTTGTCGAGAAATAGATTACTCAAAGAGGAAAAAAAAAATGTATTAAAAAAAAAAATAGATATATATATATATATAATAATTACAATATATGTACATAACAAAAATTCATAAAGTAAGTATTAAGTCTATATGATATTTTGTACACATCCTGAGGTAGCAAAGCCACTCATACTTTTACTGTTTTACGATGTCATAGAAATAATTATATAACGAGCGTTTCTCGCCATCAAACTGTAAAGTTTGGCGAGCTAAAAATATGTTAAACGATTGTTAAAAATGTATGAGATAAATAAATAAAAAAAAAAAAAAAAAAAATTATTGCAAACACATTACCGCGTGACGGAGGTGTAGTTACGACTGAATTAAATTATTAAGTTTAATAAGCAAAACGTATTTTGCTGTATGAGCATTATTGGCTCGTACAGGTGTTATATTTCTATTGCCGCTATAACAACAAATAATAAAAACAGAATAAAATAAATAGTGTAAAAAATTGTATCGATAGTACGGAACCCTTGGAGCGCGAGTCCGACTCGCATTTGACCGGTTTTTTATTTATTTATTTTGTAAAACATAGGTGAGTTAACAGGTAGTATAATAAAAAATAAGTGCGCTAAACTTTTATACTAAATAATTTTCAAAAGAATATAGTACAAAATTAGGGAAAAAAGCCAAATAAATAAAAATAAATTACTTATAATCAATTCAATTTAAATAAAAAATAAAAATATCAATTGTCATTCACCAAAATTAAATCAAAACTGATTAACCACAATTATTCAAATTATATTTTGGATTAATTAATTAAAAATTGATGTAAATAATAATCATTAAAATAATAGTACTTAGTTTGTAATTATTATTACGAATGACTATTATTTACAAATTATTATTAATTATTTAGCACGTCGGACCTTCATACCTCTGTTTATCAGCAATAAACTCTGCGCTGGAATAATAAGTATAAAAGTTTTTCTCGTATTGTATGATTTTCATATTACGTAAATGCGATCACCACGGTTTACGAAGCGCAGTAAACGTTTTGATTTATTTAGTGTACAATGCATTCCAAATAAGAATAGGATCGACGCCATGTTGTGACGTCACGTCATACTGTCAAATCGCAAGAAATTTGGCAAAATTGAAGAACTGGATTCTGATTAAACTATTTTCGTTCACAGTTCGTAAATAAATTAAATTTTAAAATTTTCTTGTTTTGCTCACCATAATAATTCTTCAATTTGACAGTATGACGTGACGTCACTACCTGTCAATCGATCCTATTCTTATTTGGAACGCATTGTACAACTTGAGACTAGGACATACCCTTTTTATTCGGTGTGATAACAAAAAAAAAATATTTCCGCTCTGGGTAGAGCGAGAGGGAGTGTCAGACTTTTATTGACTAAAACCCACTGTTATCCTTCAGTTGCCCTTTGCGTTCTAAGGCAGCGGTAACTCTTTCGAATAAACCCGCGTCTCCGGACGGCGAGCTACCCATTGCTCACCATCTGCAAGTCCGCGCTTGCCGTGGTTCCAGTGAATCCCGCCACCCGGGTCGTCTTCTGCAGCGGCTAGGGCGTATATCCTCACGCCCCTTTCCATCACGTTTTCCGCCACCTTTTTCACTCACATTCCTGCTTCGCAATTTTCGCGAATGCTTCCCATTCCCTCTCGCTTCGAACCATGGCCTGAACCAGGACCGGATACGAAAGGTCACCACTGTCAATCGCCTCCTCAAGGATACAGCGGTGCTCCAGCCAAGCGGGGCAGACCTCCACCGTATGCTCAATCATGTCTTCTGGGCATTCGCATAATCCCCTGGTGTTTCTTCCCTCACAAATCTGAAACAAAGTGTAAGACTGAGTTCCTCAAGCGAACACCGGCTCTCTCCGCCGGTCTGCTCTCTCCCACTTCATTGTAGTCCTAATTTTCGATATGTACAGATTTTACAATCTATACGGCATTCTATTGGTGTTTGACGGAATGGCGCGATGACATGACGCGCGAACCGCGGCGTTCACTTGGGGATTGAATGGTAATTTATTAATCAGATAAGATTAAGACGGCTATCAAGCAGATAGGTGGGTCTTAATTTTAACTAATCTATACTGTAGTGTTCTGGGAATAATCCTGTATATAGGGCTTATACCCTCAGTCTATCGAATAAACGCCTTTCATTGATGGTCCAAGCATTCATCATCATCATCATCATTTCAGCCGATAGACGTCCACTGCTGGACATAGGCCTCCCACAAATGTCGCCACAACGAACGATCCTGTGCGTCTCGCATCCATCGGATTCCCGCAACCTTCACCAAGTCATTGGTCCACCTTGTAGGGGGCCTTCCAACATTGCGTCTTCCGGTACGTGGTCGCCACTCCAGAACCTTTCGGCCCCAACGGCCATCCGTTCTGCGAGTAATGTGCCCTGCCCATTGCCACTTTAGTTTGGTGATTCTTCGTGCTATGTCGGCAACCTTGGTTCTCCTGCGGATATCTTCATTTCTGATTCGATCACGCAAGGAAACTCCGAGCATAGCCCTTTCCATTGCCCTTTGGGTGACTTTGAGCCTTCTGATGAGGGCCATAATGAGCGTCCACGTTTCGGAACCATATGTCATCACTGGCAACACGCACTGGTCATAGACTTTCGTCTTGAGACACTGTGGTATATTGGATGAGAAGATACCGCGCAGCTTCCCGAACGCTGCCCAGCCGAGTCGGATTCGACGGTTGACCGTTGTTTCTCGAAATTAGATCTACCCAACTGGACTGTCTGTCCAAGGTAGACGTAATCGTCTACAACTTCGAGTGCAGAGTCTCCGATCTTGATCGGAGTGGGTGCTACATGGTTGTTTACCATGACTTTGGTTTTGTCCATGTTCATTTTAAGACCCACTCTTTCGGAAGCTCTACTGAGGTCATTGAGCATTGTGCTGAGCTCTTCCGTAGTCTCAGCCATGACTACTATGTCGTCGGCAAACCGAAGATGAGTGATGTACTCGCCATTGACATTAATGCCCAATCCACTCCAGTCCAGAACCTTGAAGACATCCTCCATTGCGGCCGTGAACAGTTTTGGAGAAATGACGTCTCCCTGCCTCACACCCCGCTGCAGGAGGATAGGTTTTGAGGTCCGGTCCTGCAGTCTGACTGACATAGTGGCGTTTTCGTACAAACACTTCTGCACCTCGATGTACCGATAGTCAATCTGGCACCGTTGGAGAGACTGCAGCACAGCCCAAGTCTCGATCGAATCAAAGGCTTTCTCGTAATCCACAAACGCTAAGCAGAGAGGCAGATTATACTCCTCGGTCTTCTGTATAACCTGCCGTAGCGTGTGTATGTGGCCTATGGTGCTAAAGCCTTTTCGGAATCCGGCTTGTTCGGGAGGCTGGAAGTCGTCGAACCTGCGCGCGAGACGGTTCGTGATGACTCTGGAAAACAGCTTGTAGACATGGCTCAGAAGTGAGATGGGCCTATAATTCTTGAGCAGGGCTTTGTCGCCCTTCTTAAAGAAGAGTACCACCACACTTCCGCTCCATGCCTGTGGTGTTTTTCCCTCGAATATGACGGAATCAAACAGCTTCTGAAGGGCCTTAAGGATCGGTTTACCACCCGCCTTCAGGAGTTTGGCTGTAATTCCGTCATCACCCGGTGCCTTGTTGTTATTAAGCTGCTTCAGAGCCATCCTAATCTCGTACAGGCTGACGTCCGGGATATCTCGTTTGCTAGATTCGTAGTGGGTTTTGTGATTGACATGTATAACTGTCCATAAAAAGCCTCGATCTCTCCCAGAAGCTCCGATTTGGCGGATATGACTCTGCCATCTTCGGTCGTCAGTTTCGTGAGCTGGCTCTGCCCAATAGACAGATCTCTTACAAACACCTTAGAGCCCTTATTTCGCTCAATCGCGTCTTTAATTTTTCCAGTATTAAAGTGACGGAGATCGCGTTTCAAGGACTTAGAGATCCGTTTATTGAGCAGCCGATATGTGCACGCATCGTCTGAAGACTGCAGAATCATCTCACGCCTTTCCTTCATAAGCTGGAGAGTTCGATCTGTGAGCCTCTACAAGCATTACAATATTAATTTACTAACAAGTCTAAAAAATAATGTTTATTAGACTTAAACCTCATTTAGATAATCCCTTATAACTAACATTTAAAATGAGTGAAAAATATGAGTTCTACCAGCGTAAATTACTCACGGTCCACTGCACCAAGACATGTAGTACATTAACATGAGCTAAAACTAATGTCTTAACTTTTCTTGATGAACTAGCGAAGTTGGTCGTGTGTACCTAGTTGCTGCGAGAACGTCTTACTATGCAGTGTGCAGTGCTTGAAACTGAGCACAACGGTTTTAGCGTTAAATATGTTAAACACCGAGGTTTGTTCAACTGGGGAATTTAAGTTTGCTTTTTGGAGAAATTTGCGTTAAGAATTCACATATGAGTTCTAGGGGGGTTCTATCAATGCCGTCATCTGCAGGAATGTCGGAAATTGGGCACATGCCAGTGCTTGACTGCGATCCCACATGATGATAAGCAATGATGCAATCTTTGATGGTGAGACGCACTAGTTTATTAAGAGCTTATTCACTCTAGCCTTGAAGAGATATAAATTATAATCGGACGGGAGGACCGCAACAGGCTAATTGTTCCGACGAGATGAAACGCTAAGTCAGGACCGTAGAGGTTTCAGCAATGTACGTAACTAATCTAAAACTCGTGCAAAACCTCTAAAATACGCAAAAGTTAGAATTCAAAATACGGATCTTTTATTCCCTTTATCTAGAAAAACTGGCAAACTTTCTCGTCTATGTCTAACGACTGGTGTAGCAAGAATGTCTCCTTATTAAGCTTTTATACAAGCTGGATGTAAGATAGGGTTATAGTGGAACCTCGCCTCTTCCTCCACAAATGCGGAACTTCTGCAAGTAGCCTCCCACAAGGTGGACCGATGATCTGGTGAGAGTCGCAAGAATTCAATGTATTCGAGATGCACAAGACCGGTCGTTGGGGCGAGACTTAGAGGAGGCCTATGTTTTGCAGTGGATGTATTTCAGTATCAGTAATATCTATTTGCTAGCAGTACACCGCAGACTACCCCATTTTTTAGTTTAAGTTCTTATAGTCTTTCCTAAGGTTGCCTGGTAGACCGCCATTGTACCCATAGATTTTAGTGTCTGTAAAATTCTATTTAATTCTATTCTATTTTCTATTCTTTCCAACGACATAACAGACATAAGGGAAGGTTTTTTTGAGGTGGTAAATCATCTACTGACTTCTCCTGCTCTAGGGTAGAGTGGGAGGGTGTGCCAGACTTTTACTCACTAAAACCACACCTATGTTCCTTCCTTACCCTTTGCGTTCCAGGACCATGGGTTTCCCTTTCAGAAATCAACCCATGGCCCCAGTTGGCTTCAGCCTGCTGGGCTCCTACGGTTTTGCTGACATCTCTTTGAGGTGCACGTGGAATAAGCACCGTCGACAACTCGAGCTTGGTCCGTACGGCGAGCTACCCATTGCTCGTCACCCGGGCGTTTCTTCCGCCCAAATCAGGCGCAGGAACCTCCCAAACTTATCATGTCCGGTGAGAACCTACGTCATATGGAAGGTGAGGACGCCGTGACGCCTCTCCAGCCACTCACTCAAAGAGGGGAATTACCGCCATGATTATGGCGTGACTAAACTATTGGAAGTTGGGACTAAGATTTACATCCTCCTTTGGTTTCACCCTGTATCACTTAAAGCTCGCAGTGTTCATTCTAGACTATGGATGACGTAGGACGTGTAATTCCCGTGGAGCATTCATTATTCTTCGATCTTGACTTTACCTAGCGATAACTTTACTTGTTAACCTATTTTGGTTACTAATCTTACAGAAATTCTACCCTGTTACCATTTCTTTTAGTTTGTAGAAATCTTTTCGTCCACAATATAATTAATTCAATACACACAACAGTAAACGTAGAAACACTTTCAACAACTTCGCGCCGTGATTAATACGAATATGACCTATTAAGTCCTGAAACTACGTGTGAAGAATCTCGTACGTGACCGGGAATTAGAGAGAGATAAAAGATCGTGCCATCTCTTTCTCCAAGAAGTACTTAAACAGCTTAATAAGTTTCGGATGTTTGTTAGATTGCAACGCAAAATGAATCGGGAAACAGTCTAAGGTTTTGGCTGTTGTTCGCGTTTGATTATTCTGAAGGCGTTTGGATAAAGTTAGTTTTCTTTGTTGTTAGATGTGTAAGGATTTAATGATTATCGTTTAGATAAAGAGGGTTAAATTACAGGTATATATAGGTATATTGGTTCTCGTCGCGTGCTATTGCTGTAACGCTTTTTAAAGGGTCTAGGGCAAGTCTTAAAAGTTTTTTTCTTATGGGTCATATGGCCTGAAATAAATATTATTACTATTTCTTATTATACTCTATTTATTTGAATACGTTTGTAATTTACATTTTTCTATTAAAAAATGACATTTATTGTTTTTATTATCGTAAATACTCGAATGCGTTGACGTAAACGTTCGCTTATGTTCGGTATGTTCCATAATAGGGAATTAATATGCATTTTTTTAATATGCTCTATTCAATACTTTTATCTGTAGTAAACCAATATAAAAAAATATTTTCGTCAACAACAAAGTTATAAAACTTCAAAGCTATTGTTTTAAAAGAGAAGTCGTACATGGTGTTTAACGTCAGTGTTTCCTATGGCAGCCATGACACTCGTACGGCTGTCGTAGGAAAAGACGTCTTGGCGAGAGAGTCAGATATATTTGTTTAAAATTGTTATATTTTGTTTGCTATTCTACCAACTTTGATCATCATCATCATCATTTCAGCCGAAAGACGTCCACTGTTGGACATAGGCCTCCCCCAAATGTCGCCACAATGACCGGTCCTGTGCGTCTCGCATCCATCGGATTCCCGCGACCCTCACCAGGTCATCGGTCCACCTTGTGGGAGGCCTTTGCCGGAACTTTGATATTGTTTTTAAAATTAGTTTTCTAGTTTTGTAAGTGATGATGTAGTCGACAATGGAGGACGCTTGCCTAGAAGTAACTTAAACACTTGATTTAAAGAATCCTTAGATCACAGACTCCAGCAGGGAATTTTCACTCCTAAGCTGTACGCAAAATGAAAGTGTTCCCAAAACATTGTGTACCGGTGACGCATCGCCGTTAGTCTAGTGCTCCGACTATGAAACGGGCTTGGCGGAATTCAAATAATGCAATTCTGTCGCATACTGCTCGAAATAAAAACTATAGAAAACCAACAGATTAGCTCAACGTCGATGATGAAGTAAATAATAAACTTTATTTTTTATTGTACGCAACTATTGCACAGTTGACATGGATAAAAACCTAATTGGAAATTCAATAGGTGATCAAGAATACACGTGATCAAGAATCGAGAACACAGAATGTTTTCATTGGAACGGTTTTTAATTATAGACGAATAATTATGTTTATGAAAATAGAATAGAAAGTAAGGTACGCAATTATTCATAACTGTAATATTAATATTATTATAAAACAAAAATACAAAAAGGTTTCTATAATAGTTTTGTCTCTTCGTTATTTAACACAGACTGCCGAAATTAAAGTTATTTCGTACTTTTTTAGTGTTTTTTTTTACGTTGAAGTCAGTTGTATTTTTTTTGTAACAAATTTTTTTTTACACTTTTTAGTTGGGGTAGCACAACTAAAAAGTGCCCCTCAGCTAATCATCATCAGATTAGCTCGATGGCACCTTATAAAATAAAATAAAATAAAAAATAAAAAGCATTTATTTCAGGCAACTTAGCACCCATACAACAATCACAAAAACAAAACACACACACAAAGAGATACACATTTTACACTATCGGACATAGCCCGCAACATGTCTGCTACAGCAATGTCCGATATAAGGGCAATCAAATCTGCCGGCAATCATCGCCAGAACTGTATTGGAGCTGCCCCGCACCCTGCGCACCAAGGACGCGCACCGCTTGCGCATGGTGGTGTGAAAACAGTCGGTGCGCGCTTCCGCAAACATGCCCGAGGCACTACAGAAGCGGGGAAGCCCCAACACCGCCCTGAACGCGTTATTATATTGGATACGGAGGGCACTGTAAACCGCTTGTGTGTAGGAAACCCATAGGCTGCACGTGTACAATGAAGTACAAAAAGCTTTAAAAAGTGTGATCTTGACCTCATTTGAACACCGTGCAAACCTACGGGCTATCATATTTGCTCTTTTAGACAGTGCCCTTCGCTCCCTTTCGATGTCGACATGGTCCCTCAGGTCAGCTGTTACCCAATGCCCCAAGTATTTAAATTGGTCCACCCGTTCCAAAGGTACATCATTCAGGCGTATGGGTGGTACATGTTGAGGGCATTTGGAGCCAGCCTGAAAGACCATGTATTGACTCTTAACGACATTGTACAAGAGGCCATGTCTGCATGCGTACTCCTCACACACTTTTAGCAGCCTTCGTATGCCACAGACAGACGCACTCAGTAGCACCATGTCATCCGCATAACTCAGGTTGTTTACACAGACTCCATCAACGTAGCAGCCAACATGGTGACCACTAAGAGCGACGATGAGTGCATCCATATACAAATTAAACAGGGTGGGTGAGGTTAACCCACCCTGCCTCACTCCACATTCAAGCCTGTACGGCTCCGACAACACGCCCGCCCATCTGACACTGTTAACCTGGTGTGCGTACCAATACTTGAAAATGTAAATAAGTTCACGTGGCAAGTTTATACCCTCAAGCTTTTGCCATAACACGTTATACGACACCAGGTCAAAGGCCCTGGACAGGTCGAGGAAACAAGCGTAAACAGGTGTTTTACGATCCGTATAATATCTAATGGTATGCTTGAGACACAGTATTGCACTATCTGTTGACAGTTTGGGTCTAAACCCAAATTGATTATCGTGCAATGTCACGTGTTTATTTAACTGTGCATCCAACAAACCATCAAACACTTTAGCTATAACAGTAGCAAGGGAGATGGGCCTGTAGTTACTCTTATCGGATAGATCATCCGTTTTGTTTTTCACTACAGGCACTACCACTGTCCTCATAAAATCGCACGGCAGGTAGGAATGGCTCAGGCATAGCGAGTAGAACATAGCTAAGACCCTAGTTACATGCGGGCCAGCATGCTGCAAGTGTTCAATACTGAGGCCATCGTGGCCAGGAGACTTGCCCTTCGACATACACTTTATTACTTTCCGTACCTCTTTGGCTGAAAACCTCGTCTCCATTTCGCCCATGGGGCCCTCAGCATTGACCACCGCAACCTGTCTGTCCAATAGTGGCTGTACAGAAAAGTGGGACCTAAATATATTTGCTATGTCCTTTGGTTCACTTACGCCATCGACAGTCACCGGAAGGCCTGGCCTTATGTTTACTTTCTTGGTACCCTGCCAAAAACCCCGAAAATCCCCATTTAAGTGCTTCTCAGCAAGAATGTCCATTTTTAATTGGTCCTGATGATCTTGGCACCATTTAAGTCTAGATTTGAACATCCTTCTGCTTTCACACATATCGTTGTATAAGTCTCCTCCCTTAGGTTTACCGCACTTTACCCAATCGATAAATTTTGTTCTGGCCTCCCGGTGAGCCTCGCTGACGTTTTTGTTCCACCCTACTACACGCGAGCCAGCTGCCACCGTCCTATTGCCCCTTCGACCCGCCATGGCTGCGTCACGAAGAGCTGTCACAATTACAGAGTACAGTCTATCAAGGACACGTTTGTGACCGTGGTCACGACAGCACAAGTCAGCACACTGCATACACTCAATAGGGAAGTCAATTAGCCTTAGTCTCCTATTGCATTCATTAGTATACAAAGCAATCTGTTCCTCATTACGCTTACCCCAAACCACGTCTTTATTCAACACGACATCATGAGACACCGTCTGCGAGATGACGCTTAAATTACACTCAATAATAAGTGGGAAGTGATCAGACCATACCGTATCATAATCCACATACACATCTGTAACAGATTGCTTTGCAGACTGAGTTACTAAGCAGTGGTCCAGCCAGCTGCAGGACCCGTACACGTCACTAACAAAAGTAAACGTACCCGAGTCAATACCTAGCATTTCTATGTTCACACATGACCAATACTGCTCAGCACAATAATTGATAAGCTCATTGTGAAATAATCCATATGAAAATCTAAATATTATGCCTTGAGGCCATAGATTTTCATCCAGATATGAAGATAACTTGGACTCGGAAACGAAAAATTTGTAGGCAACGTGATCTCTTTCTTTTTTCATCAATATCTTCTCTAACGACACCGTTTCCTGTGTCTTCGAATGAATATAACGAATTATTTCATCTTCATTCGTTTCACTATGTATATTAGTGATAAAAACGGGGACTTTCCTATCTGCTGCTTTAAATTGGCACTCCACATTTGTCGCCACACCAGTCCTGCCAATATAACGATACTTAGGCCGCTTTTTCCGATAAGACACTCTTTGCCATCCATCCTCTTTATTATGTAAATTACACAGAGCCATTCGCTGCGCCGCCGTACCGTCATTGGCGGCGACCGCGTCGCCCGTAGTAATCTGTTGACGAGAACGCTCAGTCGGTGCTGGCGGAGACGACGTTACAGCTACGCTCGCCAGAGTAGTTGCACATTCCTTTGCCGCACTCGTCGCCCGCGCGTGAGTCACCACGGCGCTCGCACCGTCCACAAATGACCGTTGTCGTGAACATGACTCACTCTTATTTTGTTTTCGTTGTACCTGCCTAATATTTCTGTATTGCGGCGTTCTCTGATTGAGATCACTATTGTTCTCATTTATATTGCCAAACTCGTCCACCGAAGAATTATGCATGTGCGATAGTCCCATAGGCCCACTATCCAGTAGCCAAGCTCCTCGCTTAGCATTAACTTTGAACGCTGATGTGGGTGGTAATGAATCATTTCTGATTTGAAATAATTCCGTTCTAAGGTCCTTCAAATTTTCTAACGTAGCATCAGTATTCTTTATCTCATCCATTGCTGCTTGCATTCGAACTAAATCCTTCAAGAGCTTCGTACAGTCTAGATGGTCAAACGTAATAGGCGGCAATTTTTCAAGCCGGCGGGCCACAAACACTGGAATATCATCCGGCTCAGCAGATTTGAATAGATTTATGATATCCGTTAAATCTGTTTCTTCTTTACCTTTGTTTTTCCGTATGATCTTACGCAAATTTGAAGGGATGGCATCAAACAGAAGTGACTTCGACTCCTTGATTTCATCACTGGTAAATGACGAAACACAGATCCGCACCAAGGTCTCTTCATCAACAACCGACACTTTGTTCTGAATATAAGATAACATCTCGTCTATTACGATGTTACACTTGTCACACTTTAGAATGTTCGTCATTTTTACTCGAATAGTGAGAATCAGCGCTGTCAATAGATACGCAACCGTCACCGACCAGTGCGCGCGCGCAACTCAACTCAAACTCTTATAGCCAGAGTGCATCTCATGACAATTGTAATAATCCATCAGGTGAGTTAGCGGTCAAGCGCGAACCTATCAAGAATAAAAAAAAAAAAATCCCAAACACGGTTAGGTTACATTGATTTATTACAGAGTTCCGGTGTCTACCTTTCAGCTTCATCATCAGATCAGTTCGATATATCCCCTCCTCTAAACAAAGCCATTTTACTTGTTACTACAGTTCTGCTATGATACTATAAGATGGTATCTTATAGCCAACGTGCATCTCATGACAATTGTAATAATCCCAAAAACGGTTAGGTTACATTGATTTATTACAGAGTTCCGGTGTGTACCTTCCAGCTTTATCATCAGATCAGTTCGATATATCCCCTCCACCCCTTCTTTCAGTCAGTCATCGACTACACGTATAAACAAAGCCATTTTACTTGTTACAACAGTTCTGCTATGATACTGTGAGGAGTTCCGTTCCATATCTTCGAAGTTCCTCATCAGATCATAACAATATTTCTATGGGACCAATTCGGAAGCATAACCTTTCAATCAAAAAAAATATTTCAAAATTAGTCCACAATGGACCGAGAAATCGGTGAACATACATTTAAAAAAATACGTTCAGGCGAACATAGAACCTCCTTCTTTTTGAAGAAATAGAATCTCCTTCTATTACGAGTATTATTATTATATTATTAAACGTATTTCCCAGTTTAGTAGTCTATACTCTGTGATCTTTTAGAATAAATTTATGTTGCAAATTATTTTCACTTGTGCTTTATTTAATTAAATCAACAACAATATTTTTTTGTTGGAAAAGATTACATTATGTATGTCTAGGCTTATTAAAGAAAAAATAAGTCACAGACATCAGCGTGAGACAAAACAAAGCCTGCTCGTTATAAATAACACCGTTATTACACTTGAAATTTAATCAAAATACAAGACTTACTTAGTAGTTACTTGGTTTTTCTTAAGGTGGGATATAATCTAATTACTTCTCTCGCAAAAAAACAAAGAGCTATGCTCGGAGTTTCCTTGCGTGATCGAATCAGAAATGAAGATATCCGCTGGAGAACCAAGGTTGCCGACATAGCACGAAGAATCGCCAAACTTAAGTGGCAATGGGCAGGGCACATTGCACGCAGAACAGATGGTCGTTGGGGCCGAAAGGTTCTGGAGTGGCGACCGCGTACCGGAAGACGCAGTGTTGGAAGGCCCCCTACAAGGTGGACCAATGACCTGGTGAAGGTTGTGGGAATCCGATGGATGCGAGACGCACAGGACCGTTCGTTGTGGCGACATTTAGGGGAGGCCTATGTCCAGCAGTGGACGTCTATCGGCTGAAATGACGATGATGATGATGATTTCTCTCGCCCTAGGGTGGAGCGAGAGGGCGTGTCAGACTTTTACTGACTAAAACATAGGTGTGTTTGTTCTTTCAGTTGCCCTTTGTGTTTTAGTATCACGGGTTTCCATTTCGGAAATCAACCCATAGGCCCAATAGGTGGTTTTGCTGACATTTCTTTGAGGCGCACGTGGAACACTACGCGCTGTCGACGACTCGGGCTTGATCCGGGCGTTTACCAGACGGCCGGATGGCAAGCTACCCATTACTCATCGTTCGCAAGCCCATGACTACGATGGCTGGTAGTCAGGATCGGGGTCCCGGCGGCTGGGCGTAAGGATATCCGTTTCCACACGCGTGCGACTGCCGCCTATTTCTGGCGCTAACGCCAGGAAATCAAAATCTATAGCGTACTTTCCGTTGACCTATAATCCTGAAATTTGGCATGAAGCAGTCTTATACCACACATACAGGAAAAAATCTAAAAACTGTTTTGTAATCTTCAAGACTCGATTTGGGAATTGAACTACTTCTTTTCGACAATATTACACGCTAGGCTACATAACATATAACGCATAAGCATAAGCATAAACAGCCTTTTAATGTTCCCACTGCTGGGACTCAGGCCTCCTCTCTCTAGGAGAGGGAATGGGCCGTAATCCACCACGCGAGCCCAGTGCGGGTTGGTTTATACATACATATAACGCATTTACTATAATTTTAATAAATCACTTTTATTTCCCAGGCTAAGCCACTGTTAAAGACTTGTTTTTTCACTATTTTCCAACAAGGTGTAATTACGCCAAAGACAACAAACCATTATAATAATGAGCACATGTTCTAGTCATGTGAAAAAGAAACGTTCACTGACATTGACATATGATAGATCAACCCTAGAGGAATATAAATTATCCTTCGAGCCGCATTTGTTAAATAACATAATTTAATAACTATTTGCAATATAAGGTACATACTAGTTCTTGTCCGCGATTTCATCTGTGTGAATATTGTTTAATAGTCATAGTCATAGTATTTTATTGGCAAGAAAAAAACACAGAATATTGCATTATAGTCAACAAATTATTACAAATAAGCTTTGATTATATACTCGTACTTGTCTAGATGCCACATTGACCGTACTAAACGGCCCAAATAAAGTCTACTAAAATTGGTAGACTCACTTCTCCCTTATGTCAGTGTCATTTGAAACACCTAAGGATAACGTGCTCACGAAAAATAATTAATTATTTACCGGTTTGTGCTATCAGACTGTGCTGAAATTATGTGGGAAAACAATATAATAACACCAAGATCACTTTTCATTGGTAATTTTTGTTATTTAACCACTATTATTATAGAAAACATGATTTATTAATTCGTTTTTTTTGTATGTTATTCCGATTAGCCAGTGTTGTCAGTTTATTACTAGGGAGATTTATCGAAACTATGGGAGACAAACTACAAATATCATTACATCATCTTTCGATCAGAACATTATTAGGTATTTTAGAAATTACGTTATTTATTTGATCAGTAAATGATAACTTACCTATACCTACAAAAAAAATTAAACCCATGACGTCATGCACTAAATAGTTTTTTTTTTTTTAGTTTTTTCTAATATTTTGGGTTTCAGATTTTTGCTGAATTGGGCCAGTTTGGTGCAGCCGTGAGGCACACATTCCTACTATATCCTTACATCGGACTTTATACTTTTTATTTGTTTGTTGTATGTAATTACATGTAACTGGAGTATAATTGTGTGTCTTTAAGTCTGTGCTAAATAAATGTATTTTCTTTATTTCTTTAATCTACAAAATAATTATTTCATTCGACTTATTTTGTTAAATTTTCGTCATAATAAATAATGGAGAAAAGGAAAGTTAATAATTTGGAGCAGGCATCCCTCAACACGCACACCTTGACAGTTTGACGACAATAAGTACCTACACGTGCGGTACTCACACATGTCACGCAATTGGAGACAGTTTTAGCGCGTCGTATGTTTGCATTGCTCTATCTAGACAAGTATATAATGAAAGCAAATAAGTTACATTATTAAACAGTGTCAAATAATAAAAGATGTCAAACCAATGAAAGATAATACCAAAAAAACAAATAAATAGAAGTCAAATAACAAATAAAAATATATTAAATCTTAAAACTTGCTCGATAAGCCATTTTTTCAAACGAGCTTTGAAGCTGCCTAAAGTCGGGCCACCAGAAATAGCTGCAGGCAGTCGATTATTGCGGACTTTAAGACATAAAAAGGAACCTATGTGCTTGAAGTCTAAGATTACTCAGTACCACATTTTATCCAAATCAGTTGAGTAGGTACTTTAACCACGAAAGAGACAGAGTTACTTTGATATTATATAACTATTTATTAATATTTAAACTTTAAGTAGTATTATTTCATACTTTACTTTAAGATTTCACATACTCTTCAGCCCTTGTTTTCTACACACTATTGTCTACATTTCTTTTAATATCTCCTTTTGCAATTCTGCAGAAAGCAGATTTCAAATAAGCAGTACTTTTGTTCTAATATGTATTAAGTATCTTTTTCTGTTTCTTTGTGTGTACATAAATAGTAAAATAAATAATATATTATATTTATAGCTCTATCGAAAAAAATATAGTTTCAGCGATGATGAAAAAAATATGACTTTTTCATATTATTTTGTCTTTTTTTATTTTTGTTTATTTTAATTAAGTTTCTACTTGTTTCGTCATTGTGTTTGTCTGCGTGCCAAATAAACGTGTTTTCATTATTCCATCATACCCATTTACTAATTATAGCTACGACTTAACAATAATTACTCGCCAGTCTTTTGTTTTACTTTCAAAATTCCGAATTATTCGGCCCAAAAATAAGTTTCACCAGATCCACACCTCGTCAAAAGTTGAGCACGGTTGGGAAGCAGAAAAGTATTTAAATGAGAGTAGGTAATTATGCCTGAAGTTAAAGCGAGCTTTCCTGAGTTTTAAATATAGGTAGACCTTTATAATGTTAATTAGGCCGGTAAGCATATGGATTTCAGCTTTGGGAGTAAATCGTTAAGCTTAATGGTTAAGCGGATATTAAATAAAAGTAGTTCTAATATGTGTGTGTGCTCATAATATTATTTAGTATTTATATAAATGATAGTATTAATCTTTAATTGTTTATTATATTATTTCATAGATTATTATTATTATCTTGTGTGTACTTATTTTCCTATTACTCTGCACACGGTGTCCACATCTTTTTTTCCAACATTTCTTTCGCAGGTATGCTGGAAGAGATTCCTACAGAAATAAGCATCACCTTTGTACCTATTGTTCTTTTTCCTTCTTCTTCTCTTTTTTATGTGTGGACATGAATAGTTAAATAGAAAAAAAAAAAAATAATGTTGAAGAATCTAAACTGGGCCACAAAAATCCGGGCCACTAATAAAAAGTGTGATAGTTTCTTAAATACATAAGACTACCTTCTACTAGCTGCTTCCCCCGCGTGAAAATAGGAAATACATGGTAAAACATGGTATCAGTATGCTAAAGGACAATGCCGGATTTAGTATGGGAAGTGGCGTCTTTTTAACCAGGTTTTTTAATTACAGAATAATGTAATAAACCAAACTTACTATGGCTTAGAGACTTAACTTAGAGGTATACATCTCTAAACTAAGTCCGAACTGAGTTACAAGAGAGAAGTTGGCTGATTTTATTTATTAGATTTATAGGATATTTTGTCTTTTAAGCGCAAGGTATGTGAGAAATTGCAACATTGCATTGCATTTTACTATTACTTATTTTTCTTCAAAAAAGAAATAGTACCAAACTCGTTTCACACAGGATTGTGAAGTTGGCGAGGACGCCCTTAGGCCGCTACCGTCGTCCGCGTCGCCTGCTGACTTCGAAAACGAGGCCTAACAGGTTAATAATAATAGGTTAAAACACAATTACAAAGAAACTATTTTTTTGCAACTTCTCACTTAGCTTGTGTTTATAAAACAAAAATGGCCTACGTATAAAGCTAATAAATACTAGCCAACCGCTTTTCGACATTGGCTTTTCATCCAAGACCGTTCAGCCTTTTCAATGTAAAGGAAAAACAAACATAATATACCTATTGACGGTGAGCAATGGGTAGCTTGCCGTCCGTAAGGACTAAGCCAAAGTCAACAGAGAGTTGAGAGAAGTGGTGGCCGATTGGTAACGGCCCCGGCTTACGGAGTTGTAGATCGCGGGTTCAAACCCAGCCAGGCGCATTACTTTGTGTAATTTATTTCATCACCACTGCTCTCAAAACGGTGAAGGAAAACATCGTGAGGAAACCGGCATGTCCTAGAACCAAAAATTCGAAGACATGTGACATCCACCAACCCGCACTGGGCCCGCGTGGTGGATTACGGCCCATTCCCTCTCCTAGAGAGGAGGCCTGAGTCTCAACAGTGGGAACATTATAAGGCCGACTATAAAGTCAACAGGCGTTGTGTTTCCGATGCCGATTGCTATCCAGAACGATGCTTGCGGGTCTGCGGCATTATTCGATACCCTTTATCATTCGGTGATAAAGAAGCATTCTTCTGGTGAAAGAATTTTTGAAATAGGTTCGTTAGTTTTTGAGTTTATTAATTACAAAAAAAAATCTAAAAATAAATAGTCCCGCTTTATAATATTAGTACAGATGAATTCGAGAAACTATTGTGTGTTGTAGAGGACTGATGGGCGCCAATTCAAAGTGATAGTAGGTTTTTCCACATAAATTTTGGATCTGCGTTTCATCCCTTTAGGTGAATTTCGGAAAATCCTTTCTTAGGGCCGACGCTGCGTTAAGCGGGCGCCTGCGCGGTCCCATTCAAATCGCGCGGGCAACCGTCGCGGGGAGCCGCGCCCCCGCTCTTTTTGCTACTTAATAATATATTAAAGTTATCCTTCGACACGACTACATGCACACCGCTAAAGTTGAAATAGCGACACCGCGCAGGTAATAATCTGGTTTCTGCTACGGGGACCGTCGCACACGACACACGCGCGACGTCACGCGACGGGCGCCCGCGCGTGCTCCCGCTTAACGCAGCGTTGGCCCTCATTCTTTGTATAGGTAGGTACATCATAAATGTAACCTCTTGGTATAATTTCAGCGTTCTAGATCTAAGAGTTTGGGCTAGGCGTAAATGAGTCAGTGAGTGAATTAGGACTTTACCTTTTATGTATACCTACATATAGATACTTCGCGGCTACACAGTGCTCAATACATACAACACATACACACACATATATTCAAGACATCGGTACTACCTGCATGGAATGGCCAGCCAGTATGCCTGGCGTAAATCCCATAGAACATGCATGAGGCAAGTAATTAACAAAGTGTGGGTAGCCACACTTTAGTCATAGATGTACATCTATGACGCCACATTTTTTTAAGGGGAGAAATCATCTAATGGCTTATTTCGCTCTAGGGCGGAGCGCGAGGGCTTGTCGGACTTTTACTGACTAAAACTACACCTATGCTCTTTCAGTTGCCCTAGGACCATGGGTATTATTTTCATATTTTTCCCCACGGACCTACCAGGCATCGGCACTACTCAACTGGGCCCCTACGGTGAAGATGTCCAATGGAAATTGACCCGTGTTGTTATTACTTATCTACAAGCTCCTCGTCAATTCCCATCATTATTAAGATTAATTTTCTTGTAGTGGTTGTTTTCGACGTTCGAAAAATAATTGGTAAAAGCTCTAAGGCCACGGATACGAAGTCAGCGGGCAGATCGCATGGCGCTAAAGCGGTGTAATGTTGTATTATGGGAAATTTGTGTCTTTGTTCGCAAACAAAATGTCTGAACAAGGGCGACAATATATTTTTGATATAAACTTCTTCGTAGTGTTAGATTTATTATGTAACAATAATATAATATAACACTACGCCAATGCAGACGTCTACCCCCCTAGCCAAGTTACAACTGTTTCGTTCCGATTCTCTTTTCGTTGATCGCATCGAGTCGGCCACGCCTCCGATTCCTTTGTTCTGATGTCATCTCAACGCTCAGTCACAAGTTCAGAACAAAGGAATAGGAGGCGTGGCTAACTCGAGGCGATCAACGAAATGAGAATCGAAACGAAACGGTTGTAACTTGGTTAGGGGGGCTGGGCACCACTTGCATCGCTTGTACCCCACTTCCTGCGCCACTGTCTTTGATGCCAGTTCCTTAATTACAATTATTATTATCTGTGCATTGGAACGCGCTACCATCGCCCCGCGTCCGGTAACTTCGTGTCCGTGGCTTAAATCACTCTCACCCCACAAGCGAAATAGAGCATAAAGATAATTATGAAGTCATAATTTTATCACAGCTGAAACTTTTGAACTTCTAAACTACGCTTATATCCGACAAATTGTCACAAACTTGAAAATTATGGATCGTCACAATGAATAATTTAATTAATGTCTTAAAATTAAGATAAGTTACTGCTACAGTCAGTCACGCAGAGATTTAAATATCTTACAAGCGTTGGTGCTTAAAATTTTAACTAAGCAACTTTTTTCCCACTCTATAAAATGAGAGAAAAGGATGTCTATATCCTGTTTTGTCCTTGTCACACTAGTTATTTTAGCCGGCAAAAGATCTACAAAAAAAGCTCCTCAGAGTAATATTTCGTGTTTCATAATACTCACTTAGTCGCTTCGTAGAATATTTAATAGTTAATTTTAATATAATTTTCGGTGTAGTAATAAATAACGCCTCAAATGGTTTGTATATCTATATTCGGGAGTGTCACCTCAACTGCGCGACGTCATACACGAAACGACACTTTAAAACGTCGCCGTATAAAATATAGCTCGTGGTTACAGGATCGATGGATCAGAATTTTTCACGAAAAGAGGTGTTGATAGTTTAGAGTAAGTATTGTAAATAAAAAGAGTGATAAATCTAAATTGAAGCAGTTTAAAATTATCTCGCCATGTTGCCCCTTTTTTTTCGGTGAGAAAATCATCCAATGTCATCATTCGCCCTTGGGCAAAGCGGGAGGGTGTGTCAGACTTTTACTGACTAAAAACCCACTCCTGTTCCTTCGTTGCCTTCCATACCAGGGCCGAGTCTTCCTTTCAGAAGCAGACCCTTGGCCCCAGTAGGCTACGACCCTTTTGGGCCCCTACGGTTTGCTGACATCTCCTTGAGGCGCGCGTGGAACAGTACACGCCTTCGACGACTTGGGCTCGGTCCGAACGGTTACCGGACGGTCAGGCGGCGAGCTATCCATTGCTCGCCATCCGCAAGCCCTCGCCTTCGGTGGCCGGAAATCACATAACACCCTTCTGGTCGGAGGATCCTCCCTTTTATAATATAATATAATATAATATAATATATAATATTCCACAACTATCACACAACGGGGGTTCTTTACACTCTGTTCCGCATACCTCCAAACTACCTTAAAAAAAAATACATTTACTTTCAGTTACCCTTTGTGTTCTAGGACCGCTGCGGTGACTCTTTTGAATTATCCTGCATCCCACCTCTGCTTTGGAATATGGAATCAACATTCACCACAGTTCACTTTAATTCACATATATATATACTAACTAAAATACACGTACGTACATGCGGCGCTACGTAAATGCAAAGCTGAAAAGGGGCAGATTTGATCTAACCTCAATATTCATGTAAAATTTTGCACTATTTTCTCTATAGATTTGGTCATAATTTCGTCATTGATTTAGTTGTTTTTTTGTGTTTTTCATGGTTATTTATGACGAAAAAAAATGTTTGCAGTTTCTAATTCGACTTCAATTAAACAATTATTCAATGAAGCTGTACCCTATTCATCTGGGCTTGAGACGAAATGTAAACAAAGGTAAACAATATAGGTACCTTCGACCAAGTTTATTCGACGTGTTTGAATGCATCAATAAGTCTCCTTTTCTGTTGAATTCATTGGCGTTTTCTTTGCACGCTTTTTCTTTGGCGATTAACAAGAATTTAACGAAAATATCTCGTATCAACAAATTGATCAATAGTGAAAAAAATGGCGGATTCTCTACTTTAGTAATATTATAAATGGTTTATTTACCTTTTATCTCACGGCTCACTGAATAGGGTATAAACAATTATAATGTATGGTTCTTTTTCACATTGTTTTTTTAAAAAAGTACTAAACTGCTTGGCTGCGATCCCACCTGATGGTAAGTAGTGAAGCAATTATTGATGGTGAAGTGCACTAGTTTATTAAGAGTCTATTCACTCTAGCCTTGAAGACACTTAAATTATAATCAGACGGGAAGACCGCAGCAGGCAAATTGTTCCGTTTGCTTTGATGTACGTATAAACGACGAGGTGAGAAGCTTAGTCCGGACCTTAGAGGTGTTAACAATGTAAGGGTAAGCCGTACGTCGTGTTGTCCCATGGTAGAAAGGCTATGGCGGAATAAAGTCATGTGATTCTCGTGCACACTCTCGTTAAAAGGCTCGTTACAGTAAGCCTGTGCTCCAGGCTTTGTAGATTGGTTTTAACTAAATCTGGATCATCAATTAGCGTCTTTGCATGCCTCTCCACTGAGTCCAAAGCCGCCAATTCATATTTAAGGCCTTAACTCCCGAGCTCCTCGGTAACGGTTTATTATAGATTCATGTACAATATTATCAACATATGATTTTTTCGTAAAACTAATTGGTACTTTTGCCAAAAAATAATAATTTAACAACATTATATTTTTTCGCTTGTTTTCCCTACTCCTTTCAAACGGCTTTGAAATATGTTTAGGTACACAAAAAAATTGCTGGTTAAGTGTTCTTCAGTATACATAGCATATGTAAATCAATCAATATTTCGTAAATAAAATGGATTTAAAGGTCAGCGGGGCTCTCTCCGGCCAGATGTTCACGGGACTATACGCCTTAATAAACGGATATATTTTTATAGAACCATAGAATGTCATAATTATCTTAACATGTTTGATCAGAATGATCCACTCTAACGTCCGTGTACCTACCTACTGTTTTTCCACCACAGTGAACGGCACGGTTATCAGCGATCACAATCTCAGTACAGACGAAAAGAACTCTCAAAGAATGTTACTAACAAGCCGGGCTTGCAGTAAGACTTTTCAATTGGTTCCCCAAAGAAGTGTACCCTGAGGAAACTTTCTCCAAATCTCGTTCACTTTTGTCATCAAATGTCGGGACTTTTACTTTGGGAGAAACTTTGTATCGACATGACACGGGGTAATGAGAGCGGGAGGTTTTTAATTCTTGTATCGAGATTAAGTTTGGAATCTTTTTGATCCTCTTTGGGTTGGTTTTTTAATTTTATTTATGACTAGTTTTTTTTTAGGTGGGAAATCATCCAATGACATCTCACACCCTTGGATGGAGCGAGAGGGCGTGTCAGACTTTTACTGACTAAAACCCACTCCTATTTTCCTTCGTTGCCTTGCATTCCAGGGCCGGATTTTCCTTTCAGAAGCGAACCTATGGCCCCAGTAGGCTACGACCCTGCTGGGCCCCTACGGTTTTGCTGACATCTTGAGGCGCGCGTGGAACACTACGCGCCGTCGACGACTTGAGCTTGGTCCGGACGGTTACCGGACGGTCGGACAACGAGCTACCTATTGCTCGCCGATGGCAAGTCCGCGCTTACGGTGGCCGGAAATTGGGATCGGACACAATAGTGACACCCGGGCGTTTCTCCCGCACGAATCCAATGCAGGAACCTCTCGAACTTATCATGTCTGGTGAGGACCTGCGTCATGCGGAAGGTAAGGACGCCGTGTTGTCTTTCACTCTTCAAAGAGGGGACTTACCAGCATAATTATGGCGTGCCCAGCACTGGGTTGTGACAGTCGTTGTAGCAATTCCACCATGAGATCCCGCCGGAACAAGCTGCGGAGTTTCGCCCCGGCATTGCATTTCCACGTGTAGATACTACATGCATGCAGGGACTGTTGCCTCTAAATCCCATGGCGGCAGGCCAGCAAGGAAGCTCACCGCTTCGCGGGAATCCGTACGGTATCCCCATACCATCCGGATATTATTGTCTACCTGACCCGGTGGACTTTGTACCGCCAAACTGTCAATGAAAGTAGTATATCTTTTGATATAATCAACCGATTGCGATGAAATAAAGCCTAAATAATGTATCAAGTTACACACAAGTTTAATATATAAACGTTATCTACATCAATTTCGAACATTTTACGTGATGCGTGCACAACTAAAAACTTCTACAGATTTATTGTAATTATGTATAGAAGATAAGCTCGCGTTTGACCACTAACAAATATCTCACCAGATGATGATGGTGATGATATAGTCGATGGTGGATCGCGCTTACTTAGAAGTAACCTATGCACTCTTGAAATAAAAACCCCTAAGTTGTAACTATCAGGAAATACAGACTCCGGCAGAGAATTACACTCCTTAGGGCGGAATTTACCAATAAAACTAATTGCGTTTTAACGTTTGGCTCGCATAATCGCGTTTAGCCGCTGTCTGCATTTTTCTTTTGTTGTATTTTTACAAGTGACACTAGTGACAGCGACTAAACGCGATTATGCGAGTCAAACGTTAAAACGCGATTAGTTTTATTGGTGAATTCCGCCCTTAGCTATACTCACAATAAACTAAGCAAGTTTTGCTTTTGTTTAAGCAAGTTTTGCAATGGAATTTTAAACGCTATACTAGATTAATTCCGCTTAGCCCTTTCCATCATCGGACCAGTCTAAAACGTTTTGGAAACGCATTTATTGTTCGTATTATGGATTGGAATTCGCTGCCGAAATCTGTGTTTTCTGATAGCTAATACAATACGTGAATAGGTTATATCTAGACGAGCGTACTCCATAGTTTTCCACGTTATTGTTTACCATCAGGTGAGATAGTGATAAACAAAGACATGAGATGAACGCGATTACTTCATCAACTAGATACAAATGTGTCATAGACACACTGGCGTAACTATCGAAGTAGAGCACCGCTGTGTCCTCGTGGGGAGATCGGTGGCAACGATATCTCACGCCGAGGCTTGGTACAGGCCATGGTCCGAAGCGAGGGGGAGTGGCAGGCGGCCACCTCCTTCTGCAAAGCGATAATGCTAGCAAAGGAAGAGGCCGCACGTGCAAGCGTGAGGGCGCGGCCCTAACGTCCCAGCCGGATCCCGATCCCGATTTCCGGCCACCGTAGGCGCGGGCTTGCGAATGGCGAGCAATGGGTAGCTCGCCGTCCGACCGTCCGGTAACCGTCCGGACCAAGCCCAAGTCGTTAACGGCGCGTACTGTTCCACGCGCGTCAAGGAGATGTCAGCAAACCGTAGGGGTCCAGCAGAGTTAAAGCCTACTAGGGCCAAGGGTTTGTTTCTGAAAGGAAAACTCGGCCCTGGGACGAAAGCAAAGAAGGAACCGGAGTGGGTTTTTAGTCAGTAAAAGTCTGACACACTCTCCCACTCCGCCCAAGAGCGGGGGATATCATTGGATGATTTTCCCAACTACAAAAAAAATGGTGTGGCAGTGCCCCGGGGCCACGATAAGCAATACTTTTTGAACCACAAAAAAATACTCCTAGTGTCGAAATCGGTTGTAACACTACGTTAATCATGGCAACTCGTTTTAGTCAGTAAAAGTCTGACACCCCCTCCCTCACAACCCAGAGCAGGAGAAGTTATTTGATAATAATTACCCACGTAAAAAAGGGGACCCAGATTTTTGTTTTCCAAAGCTGTTGGTCACCCAGTTACGCCACTGCATAGACATGACTTCAAGCAGAACTAGAACAGACATATGTTGCTCTCCTGGCGCCATTTATTAACATGCAATGGACAAGCCAAGACAAGTGTCCGTGTCTTGTCCTAGTCTGTCATTAATGTTCCATTGTGCATCTTACTTTAAGACTGCGCTGCAGTTCGGATAGATGTAAATAAATAGTGAATCTAAGCTACAGAACAATGTATCAAGTTCCATTAGAGCTAAGCTGCGTAGCTGTGCGAGTAATATGGGCTCATAAATGCATAGCTAAATCTGTGGAATGGGACAAGGGAAAGACAAGGCCTTGAGAATCAGAATCAGAATCATTTATTCGTAAACATAGGTGATAATTATATACAAGATGTTAAAAAATTAGGTAGTGCGCTATGTTTTGCCAATTGACATACAAATTATTTAAAAAAAAATATTATACTATTAAATTAAAATATAAATTCGTCATAATATAATTATGCAAGCAAGTAAAATTTCAATATTCATAATCAATTTCATTTCATGTCAAAATTTATAGTCAATTCAGAAGATTCATTTAAAAATAAAATTACTTATAACGTTATAGAGGTTTGTGGAACAAAATGTAAAGTGACACATGATACCAGTTGAAGAAAAAGATCCTCCTACCGGACGGGTGTTACGTCTGATTCGAAACATATTAAGGCTGATTATGCTATTATTATATTATTCGCATAATATCATCATCATCATTTCAGCCGAAAGACGTCCACTGTTGGGCATAAGTCTCCCCCAAGCGTCGTCACAACGACCGATCCTGTGCGTCTCGCATCTACCGCCCTCCCGCGACTCTCATCAGTTCGTCGGTCCACCTTGTGGGAGGCCTTCTAACGCTGCGTTTTCCGTTCCTGAACCTTTTGGCTCCATCGACCATCCATTCTACGAGCAATGTGCCCTGCCCACTGCCACTTTAGTTTGGCAATTTTTCGGGCTATGTCGGCGACCTTGGTTCTCCTGCGGATATCTTCTTTATGCGATTGCACAAGGAAACTCCGAGCATAGCCCTTCCCTTTCCATTGCCCTTTGGGTGACTGTACGACCATGTTTCAGTGCCATATTATGTCATCACTGGCAACACGCATAATATAATAATAGCATAATAAAACCTACTTTAAATTCACTAGCAACATCTTACAACGCCTCTCCCACCGTCCGTCTATAGCAAAGTTTATGGACGATAATTATATTACTTACCAGTAAATTAACCTGTCTGAAATTATGCAGTAGCGTCAGTCAATGACGGTAAATGTCAAAGGGGTGTTTTCCGTAGTTACCTTGTAGTTCTAAACTAACTTGTAATGGAGTTGTCTTCAACATTAAACGCACCTGCTTTGGTAAATTTCGGAATTTGGGTAACAAGGACAAAATGGAAACCCTTTCGTGTATTATTAGAAACTGGATTTTATTACTTTTAATAATCTATGTATATATAATAACGGAAAAGACTAACTTCTATACAAACATTTATTTAAACTGTATATGGAATAATAATAATATTCCACCACTATCACACAACGCCGTCTAGCCCCAAGCTAAGCAGAGCTTGTGTTATGAGTACTAGACAACTGATAAACATACTTATATATTTCTAAATACATTATAGATAAATTACACCCAGACACAGAACAAATGATCGTGTTCATCACTCAAACATTTGTCCTGGGTGGGAATCAAACCCTCCGGCCTAACAGTCAGGGCCACTAACCACTAGACCAAGAATGAATCATTAAAAACTCTTGTACTGAAGAAGTTGAATCATCACACGCAATAATGCACTAGTTTATAAGTATAGATTATTGAACTTATTACCTTTTTGTTTGTCTTTCTATTAAGTTGCACCTGCCATGCTATGTCTCTGCACCACATTAAGGTTGACTGGTAGAAAATGCCTAAAGTATTAGATCCACCTTTGTGTTTCATCTATATACCTATATAAAAGGAGAAACTGACTGACTGACATATCAACGCACAGCCAAAACTACTGGGACTAAGAGCGTGAAATTTTCCACAAGGATTCCTTTTATAATTTAGGCCAGAACTAAGAGAGAATTTTTCAAAATTCAGCCCCTAACGGGATGAAACGGGGGTCCAAAGTTTGTATGGAGAAACCTACTTCCATGCAAGCGACGCTGCGGGCACTCACTAGTTAGTGCATAAAAATAAAATAACTATCATTTTACATGGTAGAGACAATAATCACAATTATAATACTGTATCTGTATGTTTGTTACTCCTTAACTTTTGCAGGACTTGGACTTTTGCTAAAGAAGGCTCGGTTCGACCGCATTACTCATATTGGCACAAAGCTCTCTGCACAGCCGTCCGGTAGCAGAGCGTTCTGGTACCTTGCCAAATCGGTCGAAGCGAACTTCTGTAGGCCCACATTGCCTCCGCTGGTTAAGCCTGATGGAACACTGGCTCACTCGGCGAGAGAGAAAGCAGGTCTCTTTGCATCTCTCTTCGCCCATAATTCTCGTCTTGATACTAGCAGTGCTACTCCACCGGCTCTACCTCACTGCAACACCTCGATGCCTGAGGTTCGCATAAGAAATAAAGAAGTTTTGAGAGCACTGTGTCGCCTAGACGTGAATAAAGCTAGTGGACCAGATGGTGTACCAGCAATAGTTCTCAAGGCATGTGCGCCCGAGTTGTCTCCTGTGTTGACGCGCTTGTACCGCCTCTCATTTAGGACTGGTATAGTGCCCAAGTCCTGGAAGCTTGCCAACGTGCAACCCGTGCCCAAAAAGGGCAGTCGTGCCGATCCTGCCAACTATCGGCCGATTTCAATAACCTCCATCCTCTGCAAGATTATGGAGCGTGTATTGAACTCGCGCCTCATGGCATACCTGGAAGGTAACGATCTCCTCAGTGACCGACAGTACGTATTTCGCCACAATCGGTCTACTGGGGACCTACTAGTGTATGCCACTCACATGTGGGGCGAGGCCCTCGAGAAGAATGGAGAAGCGATTGCTGTCTCCTTAGACGTCTCGAAGGCCTTCGACAGGGTATGGCACGCCAGCCTTCTGAGTAAGCTTCCGGCGTACGGCATTTCCCCTGGTCTGATTAACTGGGTAAAAGACTTCCTGAGTGAACGGTCTCTCCGAGTTGTTGTCGATGGATGCTCATCAGAGCCCATGTCCACTAATGCCGGAGTTCCTCAGGGGTCAGTTCTCTCTGCAACTCTTTTCCTGCTGCATATTAACGATCTGCTGATGCCCGGTATCTATGGGTATGCAGATGATAGCACAGTTGTAGAGAGATACCTTCCAGGTGCTCGGGCTAGTAAGGAACTAATCCGGTCCGAACGAGAGGCTATGGTGGAGCGTACGAATGTCTCACTTCAGGCAGTCTCCAAGTGGGGCGAAACCAATCTAGTTGAATTCAACGCCGCCAAAACACAAGCGTGTCTGTTCACCGCCAAAAGGAGCCCGTTCACCTTGGCTCCTGCTTTTCGGAATGTATCCCTGGAGTGCACCGACCGCCTTCAGCTCTTGGGAGTTGAAATCTCCTCAGACCTCAATTTTGGGCGGTTCATTGAGTCCAAAGCCAAGGTAGCTGCTAGAAAACTAGGCGTTCTTGCAAAGGTCCGACGGTACTTCACACCGGGACAGCTTCTAATGTTATACAAAGCACAGGTTCGATCGTGTGTGGAGTACTGCAGTCACATATGGGCTGGTGCTGCAAAATGCCATCTAGCAGCTTTGGACTCAATGGAAAGGCGTGCGAAAAGGCTAATTGGGGATCCTGATTTGGTTAAGTCCAGTCTACAAAGCCTCGAGCACAGGCGCAGGGTAGCCAGCCTATCGGTATTTTACAGGTTGCATTTTGGAGAGTGTGCGCAGGAATTGCATGACTTGATTCCGCCATCTCCTTTCTATCATCGGACAACCCGACGTACGGCGAGTATCCACCCTTACGTTGTTGAAACTTCAACGGTCCGGACTAAGCGTTTCGCTTCGTCGTTTATACCGCGTACATCGAAGGACTGGAACAATTTGCCTGCTGCGATCTTCCCGTCCAACTATAATTTAGGTGTCTTCAAGGCTAGAGTGAATAGGCTCTTGATAAACTAGTGCGCCTCACCATCAATGATTGCATCACTGCTTACCATCAGGTGGGATCGCAGTCAAGCGCTGGTTTATATCAATTAAAAAAAAAAAAAAAAAAAAAAAGGACGGATCTAGATGTCTGTTATATGGGCAGAACCCGTACGCAAAATACGCGCTTAGTCGTGGAGTTGCGGATACCAGCCCGAAATACTAACTATATGGGCAGAACATCGTCCTAGAATTATAGTACATAGAATACTTTTTATTTTGGGTGTATGTTCTCTTGGAATAATTATCTACTTTACGAGGGCGTAACCGTAACCGCTAGAACCTAGTACAACAATGAATGGTAACACTAGCAACACTACTCACTCTGAACAAGTTTTATTCAAAGACGAAATCGCGAAAAAATCAAGTGATCAGTATATATTATATTATCAAGTCATCATTCATGATTGACGGAATAGATTGACGCTTGCATGACCGTGTACTGGACGCCTTACATATACTTACAGTCTTGTTAAATTTGGTGACATTTTTTTTGTTATCTTAGTATTTTATTATTTGGTACACTTAGTTGTCTTAAGTTTTGTTTTTACAATGTGTGTATCCATGCGTGCCAAATAAAATATTTTTCTTTCTTCTTTCTTTCTTTAAGTTAGGTAAACTTAAGTGAATGGATATTTGAAACTTAAATGTCCATACATTTAAGTAATGTTAAGTAACGAGTATCTGTATGTAACCCATGTATCACAAATTAAAAATTAGATTAATTGATAAATAAATAATACACAGAATAAAAATTTTAATCTTTTTATTTCACATAGGCCTACATGGTCACTTATAAAACATCAGAAGCTAGTGCACGGTTCCAAATTGGTCGTTTCCTGTGGAGAAGAACCGGCAAGAAACTCCATGGTTACTCTTAAGGCCAAAACATTTCATACTTTGAAGGATTAAGGCCACTTACCTACGCCAGTTGCTCTTTCCACTTCCGTACACTTACCCATCAAATTAATTCCTAATCTGATCACAAATATCACCTGCCCATCGCACTGTCCACTAATATTTCGGGCGGGTGCTTCCAATCAAACATGGTAATTAATATTTCGTGTCGATTTCATCCGATTGCATTAAAATGAAATAACAGATAACTTGTGGCATTCGTTCGAATGATTAAAACAAATGCCAGAATGACACAATGTATGGAATTATTTTATTGGTTTCTATTTTTAATGAGAGTCATTTAATGTTATTATAACAGCTGTTTTGTAAATGGTCATTTTGTTTTATTGATGAGCACTTCCAGTTGAGAGGTGGTTTAAATTTATGTTTGTTCAGATAATCGTTAACATTATGTGTATAGTTTTTGGCAGGTTTTTTTTTTTGAGTGAAGTGCTCTGGGTACTTTAATTATTCGCAAATCGATTTCTAGTAGATCGTATATGCGTTCACAAGTATTTAAAATCAAATACACAAGACATCCAGACCCGGAACAACTGCACCGCCGTGTCCTCGTGGGGGCGATCGGCGGCAGCAATCATGACATGGTCCGGAGCGAGGAGTGGCAGGCGGTCGCCTCCTTCTGCGAAGCAGTAATGCTAGCAAAGGAGGTGGCCGCACGCGCGAGGGTACGGCCCTCGCGCCCCAGCCGCCGGGATCCCGATCCCAATTTCCAGCCACCGTAGGCACTGGCTTGCGGACGGCGAGCAATAGGTAGCTTGCCGTCCGACCGTCCGGTAACCGTCCAGAACGAGCCCAAGTCATCGACGGCGCTTAGTGTTCCACGCGTGCCTCAAAGAGATATCAGCAAAACTGTCGGGGCCCAGCAGGGTCAAAGCCTACTGGGGCCATGGGTGATGCGAAAGAGAACTACGGGGCCCTGGAACGAAGGCAAAGAAGGAACAGGAGTGGATTTTAGTCAGTAAAAGTCTGACACACAGGGCAGGACAGGGCGGGAGATGTCATTAGATGATTACCGACCTAAAAAAAAAAGAAAAGAAAAAGACCCGGAACAACTATTTGTACACAAATATTGGTTCTGTGTGGGAATCGAGCCTGCAACTCGCAGCTTAGCAACTAATCGGTCAACCACTGGTCCCAATCCAACCAATCGGTCTTTATCTTCATACACACCCAATCCCAGTTGCCTACATCTCGAGCGAGTGACTATATAGTCTTTACAGAACCTATACCGGTTTATGTGATAATTGTTATTATTGTATATAAGTACTCTTAATTACAATGATTTGATATTTATGATAAAATACTATTTTATGTTTATTAGTTTATAATTTAAGCATTTTATTGTTATAAACAATTTAATTTAATGAAATTTCATACTATTTTAAATATCGAATACTTTTTTATTGGGCACACCTGCTACATTGTTGTCGTTTTTAACGCAAACGTAATGGATAATGCCTTGTTGCGTTAAGTCCGCCTATATACCACTACTGTACATGAAATGTAAATAAATAAATGCAAAGTATTAGGGCTATAATCACTTTCATACAACTTCAAATATCTCTCACATCCATCTAAGCACCCCGACACGATCAAACAGTCGATTAAGTAGTGGACATTCAGACTACAGCCGAATTAAATAACAAAATCCCCAGCGGTCACTTAAGAGCAAGTTACCACGAAACTGGTTAATCAAAGTTGTACTATTGAAATGTTTGAAAGTTTCGCTAAGTGTATTTGACACGGAGCCCTGAAGCTTTCTGGTACAAAGAAGATTGATGCAGAAGGTTTTCTACCAACATACCGAGTGCCTTGTGAATTTTGATAGTAAAATGGCCTGGTGAAGGGGGAGAGGGCAGCACATGCTTTTGCAGGAAGCAGCAATGCATGTGAAGGAGGCGGCCGCACGTATGACGGAATGGATATCGTCACTCTCCAGCCGCCGAGACACCGACCCTGATTTTCATATCTTGAGTTATTGAGGTTAAATAAACACCCGTTACTGATCATATTTTTTCAGTCAAAAGTAAAAAAAACTGGGCAAGTGCGAGTCGGACTCGCACACTGAGGGTTCCGTACAAACTTACCTATGAAAACAGTTCAAATCCCGAAACGAGTTACGAAGATTTTTCTGAATCGCATTTTTTTTTTGTGACGTAATTACAAATTTACAATTTTCAAAATTTTTCCTATACTTGTACTATGAGACCTTGCTTCATGCCAAATTTCAGGATTCTAGGTCAATGGGAAGTACCCTATGAATTTTGATTCCTTTGAGAGTGTCGAAATATACGTTTTTTGCAACATAAACGGCCGTATCTTTTTTTCTCATTAACTTAGACGTTTGATTATTTTCACATCTACAAGGGACCGTAGACTTGAGTATATGGTTTTAATTTTAACTCGATACCTTCACGCGTTCTCGACATAAAGAGTCTTGACAGACAGACAGACTGACGGACAAACTATGTGATCCTATAAGGGTTCCGTGTTTTCTTTTTGAGGTACAGAACCCTAAATTTTCCACGAAAATTTGTCACAATTGGTAAATTCATAATTGAATCAATCAATCGTAATATTTGCTACTGGAAAATGCTACGCGCAGTGTACCGTTTTGATCGTCATTCATAATCAATAGCTTGTGTAATATTTCTATAAATGAGTGACATTTTGGGATATAAACAAACGCTAATTAATAACTTTACTGTTTATGAATATTATTTATTGAGACTTTCCTTAAATAATAACAAGACCTATTCTAATAATCCCTTTAAATATTTGTACTAATTAATAAAGAACTTTTTACAAAAATACCAATTTGGAAGCATATCCTTTAAGGAATTTTTTTTAATGAACGATGAAGTTCTGAGGTAACAAACATAAAAAAACCTGATGACCCCCTCCTTTTTTGGAAGTCGGTAAAAAATTAGTGGTGCATAAATACTATTATTTTTGACGTACTTCAGAAAAAAAAAATCCTCTATGATTCCAGATTGGTCCCATTTTTTTTTTCAAAATCCAGTTCTGATGATGGAATCGAGGGAACTCCTCAAATATTATAGGCAACCATATAGTAATTTCCTTCGTAAGTATGATGAGTATCAACGCATCGATCACTTTTAAAATGGTAACCCATTCGCCAGCGTAGAGCGTTAAGGGCCTTGACAACCCTGTTTTCTTTTCTAGATGACCCTTCTTCTCCTTCTTATCTGACTTCAGAAATTCAATTTCTTTGCTCTGCGCACAATAAAAATCTTCGATCTATGTATGTATCTAAGTATAATTATATTTATTATTGTTCTTATTTCCTCTCTGTCATTTGTATTTTTGGTGTACAATAAAGAATATATCTATCTATCTATCTATCTGTCAGTTTTCTATTAAGTTGCACCTGCCAGCCCATGTTATGTCTCTGCACCACCCTAAGATCGACTGGTAGAAAATGCCTAAAGCATTAAGTCCGCCTTTGTACAATGTTTCATTAGTGCATAAAGTTTTAAATAAATAAATAATTTTGGTGTTTTCATCAAAAACTTAAACATTTACAGTCAAAAGGTAACTTTGATGAAGTGGGACTGATGAAGAAGACCAGAAATGGCCAACGGAACTTCACACTCATATAGATATCACAATGCAGAGAGTTAAGCGACTATGACAATACAAATAATAAATTTTTCTAAATACTTATGTTGAAAACGGTATCATCGAAGTGATCTGATGATGATGATGGAGCCAGAGGATATTACTGGAACTCCGTAATTAATCAATGTATCGTAGCAGTGTTTGGGTTTATTAGAATTGTCATGAGATGCACTCTGGCTATAAGATCGAACTGATCCGATGATGGAGCTGGAAGGTGGAAGGTAGACACGAGAACTTCATTATAAAACCAATGTATCCTAGCAGTGTTTGGGTTAATTGGAATTGTCATGAGAAATCGGTACTCTGGCTACAAGTATATCGCAACTAAAAAGTTAAATAAAAACCTTTCCACAAAAAAAAAAAAACTTTAATTTTGAAAGTCGGTGTAAAATAAGAAACAAACAATACCGAGAAACACCGACTTCCGAAATTAAAGTCATTTAGTGATTTTTTTTTTTAGTGAAGTCGGTTATTTTTTATTTTTATAAAAAGGTTTTTGTTTTATGTTGTTGTTTTTTGTTGTGCCTGTGTCGAAAAAGGTGCTTTGGTTTTTTCACTTTAGGTGTAGAGAGTGTCCAAAACTAACATGTGTTCCTTCAGTTGCCCTTTGCATTTCAGGGCTGCAGTGACTCTTACAAACAATCCTGGGGTTGATTTGCATCCGAATAGACCGGAAGCTGATCCTTACATAGGGAGAATTTTCAAATGATGGAAAAGGTTTGATGGACGACGTTGTGCGTTTTCTGCCCTCCATTCCGAGTCACGTTAACATCACTGTTAGCGCGTCAACCAATTGCTGATGGACGTGCTGAGTCACTAGAAACAACTGTTGTTGCACTAACATCGATATTACCGTGACATAGAACGCAGGGCTAGTTGTAAAGCACCGACCTTCTGTTTCTCTTTATTTCGTGTCTGTTGGGTTTCCGAAGACTTTGGGCACTTTATAATTAGTGTAATTTCTTGATCGTTTTTGACATGCAGCTCATTTAGTTGTAAACTAATTAAGGTTGATTGAAGATTGACGGATGGATTTCTGAGAATTGTTTTGATGATCTTAAATAATTAAAGACGATTATAAGAAAACGCCTAAGGCTTTAAGTCAGCTTTTCTACGAATTTTGCGGGTAGATGTATCAATAAACCTAAAAGTTGGGATATTGTACTTCATACAGAAAAGTTTATCAAATCTCGTTTCAATCACATCATCATCATCATTTTAGCCGATATACGTCCACTGCTGGACATAAGCCTCCCCCAAATGTCGCCACAATGAACGGTCCCGTGCGTCTCGCATCCATCGGATTCCCGCAACCTTCACCAGGTCATCGGCCCACCTTGTAGGGGGCCTTCCAACGCTGCGTCTTCCGGTACGTTGTCGACACTCCAGAACCTTTCGGCCCCAACGGCCATCTGTTCTGCGAGCAATGTGCCCTGCTCATTGCCATCGTTTTGAATATTACATTAAATTTTATTTATTAACTACAAGCCGTCTCTTGCGGTTTTACCAGCGTCTTTAGTAATTGTTCCGCTCCCGTGGGTCGAAACGTGATGCTGTATAGCCTCTTAGATACATAGGCTATCCAATACTAAAATAATTATCATTTTGAACCAGTAATTATCTTTTCTGATGGAAGGGATATCTTTTTTTAGCCCTTTGGGCGACTTTAAGCCTAGGCCCCGACCACGTTTTACAGCCATAATTATGTCATCAGTGACAACATGCACTGGTCATAAACTTTCGTCTTGAGACGCTCTGGTATTTCGGAACGAGAAAATAACGTGCAGCCTCCTGAACGCTGCACAGCCGAGACAAATTCGACGATTGACTTCTTTCTCGAAGTTACAACTTCGAGTGTAGAGCCTCAAATCTCGATAGGAGTGGGTGCAACATGGTTTGTTTAACCTTTCGTGTGTTTTAGACGCGGATCCACGCGAGACACAATCGCTTTTTACTTGTGTCTTTAATTACGGCATACGAAAGGTCAATACGCCATATTGTAAAATGTCTTCCTTATTATTTTGTTAAATGTAGGTAAGTTTCTTTTAGAAGAGAAAAAAAAAGAAGAATTTTTTTATGGTTGTTAGTCATCTAATTACTTTTCTCGCTCTAGGGCGGAGCGTCCGTGCGTATCAGACTATTACTGACTAAAACTACTTTTTTTTTTTAATTGATATAAACCAGCGCTTGACTGCGATCCCACCTGATGGTAAGCAGTGATGAATAAAACCAACCAACCAATCTATTACTGAATAAATTGTATTTAATTTACTTTATATAATATGTTAATCTGTAAGGTATGTATCTATGGGCCAAGATGCCTGAAAATAAATTATTTGTTATTATTAGTCCGTTTATTCAACAATATTACCTTATAAATTATATTTTTATTTGTGTCAATAGAAAATAAAAAATATTTAAAAATATAAAAAAGTACCCCACCGGTATCGGGAACAGGGTGCAAACTACCAGTGGTCAGGACTCCAGAGAAAGGAACCTCCTAACTGTACGAGCCGTGTCCAGGATTACCGTCCTCTGAATCAAGCCCTTGACCCAGTCGCCTAACGCGAGCCTAAGATGGTGTTCGTCGAGGCTCTTGGCTATTAAGCCATTGGCTGATACGACTATCGGTACAATGATCGCTGAGTCCACCCCCCACTTGTCGACAACCTCGCGTGCCAAGTCAATATACTTGATTTGTTTATCTTTCTCGGCTTTCACGTGGTTCTCGTCATGCGGAACAGATATGTCAACAATCATTGCACGCATCTCGCTTCGTCCACCACTATTATATCAGGCTTATTGGCTACAATAGTCCTGTCAGTGATGATGGGCCAATCCAAGTACAAAGTGGTATGGCCATTATCAATAAATTATTAAAACCAAACCTATGTTCCTTCAGTTGCCTTTTGCGTCCCAGTAACACGGAACCCCCTTTCGGGGGTCGTCCCAGTCGGAGGTTTTTTTTTTTAGGTGGGAAAATCATCTTATGACAAATCGCGCTCTTGGATGGAGCGCAAAATAGTGTCAGATTTTTACTGACTAAAAGCCCACTCCTGTTCCTTCTTTGCCTTCGTCCCAGGGCCCCGGGTTTCACTTTCACACAACCCGTGGCCCCAGTAGGCTTCGACCCTGTTGAGCCCCTACGATTTGCTGACATCTCCCTGAGGCGCGCGGGGAACAATACGCGCCGTCGACGACTTGGGCTCGGTCCGGATGGTTACCGGACGATCGGACGGCGAGCCACCCATTGCTCGCCGTCCGCAAGCCCTCGCCTACGGTGGCCGGAAATCGGGATCGGAATCCCGGCGGCGGTTGGGGCGTGAGGACCGTTGCCTCACGCGATCGGCCGCCTCCTTTGCTAGCATTACTGCTTCGCAGAAGGAGGCGACCGCCTGCCACTCCTCCTCGCACCGGACCATGGCCTGTACCAAGGCCCGGCGCGAGAGATCGCCGCCACCGATCGCCCCCACGAGGACACGGCGTTGCTCTGCCCAAGCGGGGCACACCTCCACCGTGTGCTCCACCGTGTCCTCCGGGCGGTCCACACAGTGGCGACACCCGGGCGTCGCTTCCGCACGAATCCGGTGCAGGAACTTCCCGAACTTACCGTGTTCGGTGAGAACTTGCGTCATGCGGAAGGTGAGGACGCCGTGAGGTCTTTCCAACCACGCCTCAAAGAGGGGACTTACCGCCATAATTGTGGCGTGCCCAGTCCCAGTCGGAGGTATATTATTCTTTAATTCAACGGTAGAATCCAAACATTCGACGATTGAGTGACTCAGTATGTCATTATTTTTGTTACTTTAGTTACCTATTACAATTAGTCCATAAACTTTTTCTAGCGTTGCATCCCTGCCCTTGACTTACAACGATGAGTAAGGCTGGTTGAAGAAATATATTTAAATCAGTGACTGTTAAAAGTTTTCTTCGCTGAAGTAGTTATTGTGTCCTATTTTTGTGACATTTCTTACTTACTGATAGGTACACATATTTAGAATAGGTACTTTAACTTTTCTTAGCAACAACCTTGTTTATTGTTCAAGAATTTCTTAGTAAGTATGAGCAAATATCTCGACTTACCAATTATAATATGAACAAAATTTTTGCCACAATTTTTTTTTTTTTTAGGGTCCCGTCAAAACGCGCGTCAATCGGTAAAAACGAAACCCTTATAAGATCACTTTGTTGTCCGACTGTCAATATTTTTCTAAGAAACGTGTGGAGATATTAAGATGAAATTAATATTAAATACTCAGGTCTGCAACCCCTTCTTCTTCTTAGCGTATCGATGGCAAAACTAGTTAAATTCCTTGCCTGGCCCAGTATTCGGCCACGGCAGTGCCGTCCGCTGACCACTGCAATCCCATGAAGCAGTGAAAAAATCAAACTCTAAAGATATCGCCGTTTATGTTTCGTTTAGGCAAATACTTTGACACTCGTAAGGATATTAAAACCTACAGCGTACTTCCTGTTGTCCTAGAATTCTGTAATTTTGCAAAAAGACAGGTCTTATAACGGTCTCACACGTAAAAGAAAAAGTCTGAAAACCGTTTTGTAGTTTCATCAAAAAATAATTATTTTTTTGCGATTCGGAAAAATATTTTATACTCGATTCAGGAATCAAAGTATGTTTTACTATACATAGAAGAAATCGTACGGAACGCATTCAGTGCGAGTCTTATACTTGACCCGTTTCTCCAACACATTTCTCTATGTCATCTATGTCTGGCTTTTGAAGTTCTTTATTTATTGTACATACAACTTTTATTCAACAAAAGAAATAGAACAGCTGATACACAGGCGAGCTTAACCCACAATTAGGTTTTCTTACAGCAAACCTATAAATGAGAGAATTTTGCACTTGAAGTTCTTTTTTTTTCTAAAAGACACGTCAACATTTCTTTAACCCTTTAAACACCTGATTTTGAACCCCTGTCTGACTCACAAAAATGAGTCAGAGAGGGTTAAAGAATCGCGTGTGCATTATGACGCGCAACTTATTAGCGCTAAATGTTAGGGTTACGGCGCACGCAACACATTTGCAGCATTAACTTAGTGGGAGGAATAACTGACCGGGCTGTTACGTTGTAACGGTGCGTGACTAATTCTACGTTATTTGTTGAACTGTAGTTAGGTATATACACCACAATTTTTTAATTATTGCAAAAAATGTGGCACTGCCCGTAACGGGTACGGGTAGAACACCATTTTTTTTTTTGCATTGATCATATTTGTGTAGTCAAACTCAAAAGTGAAAAAACAAAACGAAATCCCAAAATTATCCACGAAGATTTATCAAAATTGGTAAATTCATATTGAATCAATCGTTCATAACAATTGCTACTAAAAAATACTAAGATAATACAAAATGGAAAAACACTGCTTTTCCATTCATTTCATAAAATTTATGAATATTATTTTGAGCAGTGATGGCCGAATTGAGAGCAGTGGTGGGACCGCAGACCTGAGTATATGGTTTTAATTTCAACTCGATACCTCCACGTGTTCTCCAGGGCCTTGACAGACAGACAGACAGACGGACAACAAAGTGATCCGTATAGGGTTCCGTTGTTCCGTTTTATTCTTTTGAGGTACGGAACCATAAAAGTACCATCATATGACGGATGTTTTTGTTATCTGGCAGCTTCTAAAGCTGTCATCATTGTTCACTCCAAAAACAAGCTTTTTATCAAGATTTTCCAAGTTTTGAGTTACAGACACGACACTTCATTTACCTCGTGTCCGGGAGCTTGTATGTGGCGAACCGATCCATCCACTTAATTAACTTTTCAACGCGTCTTTTGTTCAAAACCGCGACATGCACGCTTCGCTAATAATTAAAGATTTAATCCGCTTTGATTTAATTAAAATTAGGCGATGGAAGCATCGTTATTTCATGTTTAAAAAAGTTTGCTACACACAAGCGTTTGACTTTATAAATAAAATATATCTTTACATGTTAGAACATTGTTGCTAGCAAGACTAAAGGCCACCTAATGGGGCACCTGCATAGTACTGTTACGCATTAATAAAGAAATCAAAAACGTTTATTTTAAATAGACCAATTACAGGAACTTTTAAATTGTCAAAATGTCGGTCAGTCAAAAAAAAACAAGTGAAGCTAAATTGCACGTTCCAAAGCGTATATCTCTATGGAGAAGAACGTGCAAGAAACTCCATGGACACTCTTTAAAATCATACTATGAGTTACATAAATCATGTAAGCATTCTATTTTGTAAGTTTGTTGTCGATTATACTAACATAAACTGACATAGCGTAGATTTTATTAACATAGGTAAGGAATACTAACGAATTTATAGGTAACCTACCTGGAACAAAGACAAATAAATAAATAAAGCCCCCACCACGTTTATCTGTCTGTATGAACGCTAAAACTACAAATCGGATTTTCATGCGGTTGTCGTAGGTAAAGTGACTCATGAGAAAGGTTTTTTTTTGGGTGGGAAAATCTAATAAAAAATAAAATAATCTAATAAAAAATAATCTACTGACTAAAAACCCACTCCTGTTCCGTCTTTGCCTTCGTCCCAGGGCCCCAGGTTTCACTTTCACGGGAAAATCATCTTATGACATCCCCCGCTCTTGGGCAGAGCGGCAGATAGTGTCAGACTTTTACTGACTAAAAACCCACTCCTGTTCCTTCGTTGCCTTTCGTACCAGGGCTGAGTCTTCCTTTCAGAATCAGACCCTTGACCCCAGTAGGCTTCGTCCCTGCTGGGCCCCTACAGTTGCTGACATCTCCTTGAGGCGCGCGTGGAACAGTACGCGCCATCGACGACTTGGGCTCGGTCCGGACGGTTACCGGACGAGGTTTAGGTTATGATACTCCTACATGCACATTTAATAGAGGAAAATTGAGTATTTAAAAAAAAATCAAACACCCGTGCGAAGCTCAGGCGGGTAGCTAGTTAGGTATAAAACCGACTTGTCCACCGGTGTTCAGAAGCAGACACATTTTATAACCCGCTCCCTGCTGCGCAGTCTCACGATGGACGACATAAATGTATCAACATCTATTGAGGCGTTGTGCCCCATGGAGATGCATACGACCCGTAAAAAGTCTATCGTTTACCTGGTTTATATGCGATGGTGGAGTAGTGCGACAGTGGCGGGTGTTGCCGTTTTGTGTGGTGAGTAGCGACCACAACTGGCGAGTCGCGGACACTGCTGTAGCGAGTGGCCGCCACCGCCTACACGTGTGCGGCACGTCTATACTAAATATACTGTTATATCTTAAAATACACGCGAAATAAAATAATAGTGATGACCATGCTGGTCTTTACACGTGAAACCGTCTTTTTCTATATCAGCGTTTCTGCCACATTGCGACTTTTCTCGAGCCAATTTATTAGTGTGGATTTGAACGTCATCACGGATACATACTTTTACTAGTACTTTCTTATAAGTTAATTAAATTCTATTCTAGTGTTCAATTAAATTGTTTTTTTTTTAAACCCACCCCTTAACAATACGAAAAAGTGTGTTAAGTCGCTGTCGCTGGCCACCAGTGGCTATGGTCGGTGGCCCGTTTGTGCCGAGACGTAGTGTTATCTCAAATAACACGCCTAAAATGCGTAGATTGCTTACTGCTGCTACAGATAGACAAACAGATGGATTACTTAAATTATTAGTAAGCACCGTTTTCCTTCAAATGTACAAATGTTTTTGCCTCCGTGACCCGTGAGTCAGTGATGTCCAAGCTATGCGACAATTCATAGTATCGTATATATTATCGCGTTATCGTACTATTTTATAATTGTAGTATAATAATTGTGGGTAGAAAGTATCTAATTATAGTTTTTAACCAATGTAGCATATATTTTATTTTAAAATATTATGTTGTTATTAATAAACTAATTAACACTAGGAACACTGAACACTCAAACTTTTAAAATGAATCATAACACAAAAAAACAAACAAAAACAACACAACAAGGAACAACAAAAAAGAAAAACAAAAAACAACAACAACACAAAAAAAAACAAACAAAAAAAAGAACAATAAATAAAAAAACTGGGCAAGTGCTAGTCGAACTTGCGCACTGAGGGTTCCGTACAAACTTGAAAGGTAAAATGCGGTTTACGATTTATGACGTACTAAAAAAAAACTACTGACCAGATCTCGTTCAAACCAATTTTCGTTGGCAGTTTTTATAGTAATGTACATCATATATTTTTTTTAGTTTTATCATTCTCTTATTTTAGAAGTTAGAGGGGGGGGGACACACATTTTACCACTTTGGAAGTGTCTCTCGCGCAAACTATTCAGTTTAGAAAAAAATGATATTAGAAACCTCAATATCATTTTTGAAGACCTATCCATAGATACCCCACACGCATGGGTTTGATGAAAAAAAAAATTTTGAGTTTCAGTTCTAAGTATGGGGACCCCCAAAATTTATTGCTTTTTTTCTATTTTTGTATGAAAATCTTAATGCGGTTCACAGAATACATCTACTTACAAAGTTTCAACAGTATAGCTCTTATAGTTTCGGAAAAAAGTGGCTGTGACATACGGACGGACAGACGGACAGACAGACAGACAGACAGACAGACAGACAGACAGACAGACAGACATGACGAATCTATAAGGGTTCCGTTTTTTGCCATTTGGCTACGGAACCCTAAAAAGAACAGCAACAAATAATAACAATAAAGAATATATCTATCTATCTATCAAAACGCGCGCGTGTGTTGATCTCGACTGGCAGACGGGGCGAGGCGACGGCTTTGTCAGTTAGTGACGTTGCCGCGTTGTCATAACGTGTCGTTTGTTCATTTGAAAAACTGAATAAATTGTTATATTACTGTATACTGTTTACTCTGTGCAAGTTTGAGCGAGATAGATACAGTTATATTAAGCATAATACGTCTAAAAATAAGGTAGAGACTCAGGGAATCGCAGTGGTCCTCCCACAGACTGTAGTCGACCCGGAGCGTGTCCGCCACTGATGGGAAACCGACAGATGGACGTAACTATTTTAACATAATTATTATCATGCACACAAACATCAATATTTAGTTTAAGTATATATTTTGTTTACCATCATCCGTGGGTCACTGTGGGGTACCAACTGAAAACAACCGTTGGGTATCTGACGCCCAGCAATGCTGAGGTATTACCCTTTCAGTACGGACACGCTCGGAGCATTCTGTGCTTTTCTTCTCTTTTACTTTGTGTTCATAACCGTTATGCTATCTGCCCCCCTAGCCAAGTCACAAACGATAAACGTAAACTCTTAGTAGTCTTTAATAGATTTTCAACTTTATGTTATTGGATATAAAGTTGAAAATCTATTGAAGATTACATGGTGTTTTCGTTCGTTCCGGTCGCTAACGCTCAGTAGTCTTTAATAGATTTTCAACTTTATGCTCTTAGGTATAAAGTTGAAAATCTATTGGAGATTACTAAGCGTTCACGTTTATCGTTTGCAACTTGGCTAGGGGGGCTGTCCCGAATAATAGTTTTTCTATTCTATTCTTCTATACACACTGAATGCCAATAAATATTAACGAGGATATTCCCTCAAGCTTTGGAAAAATTCTTCTAAAAACATTTTTTTTTTTACTATGCAGAACTTGTGATATGAGTACTAGACGACTGATAAACATATTTATATATTTCTAGATACATATATATTATAGGTAAAATTACACTCAGACACAGAACAAATGATCGTGCTCATCACACAAACATTTGTCCTGGGTGGGAATCGAACCCATGACCTCCGGCATAGCAGTTAGGACCACTGACCACCAGACTAACAGACCTGTCAAATTCCTGCCTAACCAACTCGTAACAGCATGGAATAGGCTCTCGGAAAGGTTTGTGACAGCTTCCACACTAAACTGCTTCAAAAACCGGTTGAGCTGATTAAAGATCTCCAAACTACTTGAAACATTCATCAGCAGCTGATGTGTTTTACCAATTAATAGTATTATGCCAATGAGCCTCGACCAACACCTTTGGAAGCTCGCGTTAGGCTATTGGATCTAGTGCTTGATTCAGATAGCGGGCACGGCTCATATTTGCTGCTGACATAGATCTATTTATTTATTTTATAATTCATGTACACACAAATATACAGAAGAAGATAGGTATCTTAATATAAAGTTTGTACAAAGGTAGGTACTGCTTATTTAAAAAAAAAAAATCTTCCAGCAGACCTGCGAAAGGAGAGATTAGAAGAGATGTAGACTATAGTGTGTAGAAAATAAGCGAAGAAGAGTTTGTGAAATCTTAAATTAAACTAATAATAAAAATTAATCTATTTAACTGCAGCCTGCCGAGGTTCACTGAAGTAGCACTAAAGTGCATTGAAAATATAGGTACAGGTTTTTTGTATAAATTTAATATAGATGTATAGCTAGCAATAGCATCGCATTGGCGTTAATAGCTGTAAAGGTGTTATTTACATAATTTTAAATAAATAAAAAATAAATAAAAATATTGTTAGGCTCTTCGCTCTGGCTGCCCTTCTAGATAATAACAATTCACACTAACATAACTAACCATTATGGTTTAATTTGGTTGGTCATATTCTTCGTCGAATACAGTGCAATCCCGATCGCGGCCATCATTAAAACAATTACAATAATGAGCATATCAAATAGACTGCAGTGTTCACAATGTTGTGTGGGCCCGAGGCTATCAGCGATCGCATTAATGTTTTGATATAGTACCAAAATATTTGCACTGTTATTATCTATACTAATTATAATAAAGAGGTAAAGATAGTTTTTTTGTTTGTAGGAGGTAATCTCTGAAAATACTGGTCCGATTGCTAAAATTTTTCTCGTCGATAGAAAGTTGCTTTATTCCTGAGCTTTATAGGCTATATTTTATATACGCGTGCAAAGCCGCGGGTAAAAGCTAGTACTACTACCATAAAGGTAAAAAAAAAAAAATATTAAATCTTTGAAAGGTATTTTGAAATTGAACAATTCGGAACTACTACTTGAAGTCTTCTCAACCTTAGCTCGGTCTTCGTCGGAATCATTATTAAGTTCTCTTAATGATTTGATATTTTTCTTAGTATTTATTAGTGTATAATTTTAGCATATATATGTATTTTATTATTATAAATAACTTATTTTTTATTTTATTTTCTGTTTAAAGTATCTGTTATTTGTTTATTGTGCAAACCTACCACAGTGTTGTCTTTTTTAACCCAAAGGTTGACTGGTAGAGAATGCCTTGTTGCATTAAGTCCGCCTATGTACCACTACTGTACATGAAGCTTAAATAAATAAATAAATAAATAATAAATATTTGTTGGATATCATTTTACTCGTTCTTATGAAGAGTGAAGCGTTGGGTGAGGGTGAGGTATCATCAAATAATTTTTTTCGCTCTAGAAAGAATGTCAGACTTTTACTGACTAAAATCCACCCATGTTCCTTCAGTTGCCCTTTTCGTTCTAGGACCAAGGGTTTCCTTTTCGGAAATTTACCGCAGCTTTAGCAGGCATCGACCCTACTAGGCGCCTACCGTTTTACTAATATCTCTTTGAGAAGCGCATGAAACACAACGTGCTGTCGACCATTTGGGCTCGATCCGCGCCTCTCCAGCTACACCTCAAAGAAGGAACTTACCTCCATGATTGTGACGTGCCCAGCGCTGGGTTGCGAGGTTGCCGACAGTCGCCGGCTGCCACCATATCGCTCATGAGATCCCACTGGAACTTTGTCCACCATCCCATGAATCGTTGCGGCAGCGAAGTTTCGCCTCGGCGTTGCATCTCCATGCGCAAATCATGCATGCGTGCAAAGACTGTTGCCTGCCGCCAGGAGGCTCACCGTTTTGCGGATGATGTATCGGATGAGGGTGAGGTATCATCAAATAATTTGTCTTGCTCTAGGTGGAGCCAGGGAGTGATTGACTTTTAATACCTAAAAACCACGTGTTCTTTTAGTTTCCCATTATAATACTTCAGGTCCGCGGTGATTCTTTCGAACAGTCCTGAAGCCCTGGTAGCTGACCTTGCCTATTTTACTGAAACTCTTTGAGGTGCGAATGGAACTAGAGGTGAGATATACTAGGTAGGATGCTTACTGAGTCTTAGAAGTACGTGTCCACCGAAATACTTATACCAAAAAACTAGGTTCACGAATATTTAGGCGTTTCGAGTTTTTTGACGTTTCCTTATCTAACGAGTCTTCGTACGCCACGAATATTTAGGCGTCTTGAGTTTTTTGACGTTTCTTTATCTAGCGAGTCTTCGTACGCCACGAATATTTAGGCGTCTCAGGTTTTTTTTGACGTTTCCGCGAGTCTTCGTACGTATAAGTAATATCGAGATGATCAAGTAATGGAGTCTTTCCGGTTTAACAAGCTTAGGACTGATAGCAGTTTTATTATAAAGTATAGAAACCTATATCAAAGAAAAGCTGACGTATTTAGAAGGTTTCAATTCGTTTTATTTACAAAATCAATTTCTAATCATGTAGGTTCATTTTATATTTTTACAAGATTTTTTTTTATACTTAAGTACATTATTATTTTTTCTATTTTTTTTTTGTTTTCTTTTTTAAATAGTATTTCTAATCGTGTTCATCGATCGCTAAAATACTCGAGACATGTTTGCGTGGTGCGCGGAATAAGTCTTTGCGCGTCCAGCCACAGACCTATTTCAAAAACCTGTTCCAGTAAATACGCTTCATCTCTAAATGGAACACAAGATGCCATCGACCCGGGCGTAGTCCTTATTGGATAAAAGAGAATATAATAATTATCGGATTCAGATTTCAAATTTATTTATTTGTAAACATAGGTTACAGATACGCAGGCGTATGAGATGTTACAGTGTTACGGCGAGCTTTCCACTGCTCACTCTGCGACTCCCCACACACAGGGCATCTGCTAATAATTAAATCCCATTTCATTAAAAATTTCAAATGGGTACTCTGATGAGTGTTGATAAACCATCCAAACCATCCACACAGATTAGATGTACCTAATAAATTAACCAAACACACAAGTCCTGAAAATTCCAAATCATTGGATTGCCATTAAGATATAACTAATATATCGCTATTAACAAATAATAAGCTTTCCACAATTTGCATCAACTAGCCAGCTGGATATCGCAATAATAAAATAACATGAGATCTATATCGGACTCCCCTATGGAACATAAATTACTTTCGCACGCGCGCCCTATGTATTTAATTATAAATAATCAGGTCAGTGTGGATACCGGAATAATTTGAGGAGAATATTTTGAATAAAGTCCCAATTTGCTGGGAAATAATGTGTGTGATGAGAATGATAAATGAGGCGGGGTATTAAAGAATATGAAGGGATATAGGCTATGGGAGGTAAATAATAAAATCTCGTTAGTGAAGGGGAGAGAGCGGTTGATGGAATTAAACGACTAAACTATAGTACTACAGTAAGCACTACAGTAAGTAAATGAATCATATTCATTAGGTAAATAGCTTCTGCTATTTCTTCATACAAACTTTGGAACCCCGTTTCATCCCCTTTGGGATCTTATTCTTTGAATATGTCGTGGCCAGATCTTAGAAATGACCACTTCAAGATATGGCCAAGTAAAACTCGTCTGATCGTTTTAAATGTTAAAGTGTGATGGTATGTCAATCCTGGTTTGGCCTACTTTCTTTAGAGCTTTTATTATCATTGAAATCCTACATCAATGATATGACCAAACGAGGTCAAATCATCAATTAATAAAAAAACAGTTTTAATTGGCCATATCATGAAGTGATTAATTCTAAGATCTGACCACGTCATATACCAGGCCACTCAGAAAGTTTTGCGAAAAAATATGATTATGATATAATTTATGTTTAAGGCACTGGCCACTTGTAATTATTTTGAAAACTTTGGTTATTTAAAAGTAAAAATACCATTGTTCGAATTTTGAATTTCCCTCCACATTTTTTTGAGAGCTAAATCAAATTATCGTGTCTCATTTAAAAATGGATCTGCATCGAGAACATTTCGTTCGTGCGATGACTTATGACTTTAAATGTTGCCTAAAACCTGATGAGTCATTTGATCGACTTCAAATTGCTTTTATGAATGAAGGACCTTAAAAACAACCATCTACCACTGGTATAGCGAGTTCAAGCGCGGTCGCCTTACTTTGGGGGATGAACAAATGAGTGGTCGTCCTACGACGGCTGTCACGGAAGAAAGTGTGCTGGCAGTAAAAAAAAATAATTCAATAAAACAGGCGAATTACATACGAAGAGATTCAGCATACACTGCAGATTGGTTCGGGAAGCGTTCACAAGATTCTACACGAGCACCTTCGCGTGAGGAGGATAGTTTACCGCTGGGTTGATACCCAGCGACCACAACCTCACCGAAGCTCGGAAGCAGGCCAGTGTAGAGTGGTGCCGTGATATGATTCAAAAATTTGAAGCAGGCTCGTCTCGGCGCGTTTACGACATTGTGACAGGTGACTAATCCTGGATTTACCAATACGATCCAGAAACAAAGCGTCAGTCGACAGTTTGGCTATTTAAAAACGAACCAACGCCTACGAAAGTGAAGCGATCGAGAAGCGCAGGGAAAATTTTGATCACTAGTTTCTTCACTTTGACGGTGTATCTGATTTCAATTCCATTACGAGACCAAAGCAGCATCAACGCCGAATGGTATACCACGAAATGCCTGCCAGAAGCTTTGTCTGCAATGAGCAATAAGCGACCGAACACCGGGCTCAGCGGTTACTGCTTCACCATGAAAACGAGCCCGCGCACTCAGTGCTCAAAACGAGGGACTTCCTGGACACCACACCAGTCAGAGTCTTGGAGCACTCTCCTTACAGTCCTGATCAGGCACCATGTGACATCTTTTTATTCCCTAAAATAAAAAATCTGCTGAAAGGGATACAGTTTGCGAACGAGAAGAGGCGTCTGCGGCAGACTGGAAAAAATATTTCGAAAATTGGTTCAGACGCATGAAACATTGTATAGAGGCTGGTGGAAAGTTCTTTGAAAAGATTTAATAAAAATATTTCATCCATAGAAGTTAGTTTTTTAGTTTCTCAAAACTTTCTGAGTGTCCCACGTATTTAAAATATTCTCTGTTACTTTACTGAAATAAATGTGTCTTCTCAAATATTTCTGAATAAATGGTCCTATCTTAAACCAGATTAATATACCTAAATCTTATATTAAGATAACAAATCCTTTATAATCTTGTTTTGTGTGTGTTTGAATTCAAACCTAGAGTCCAAAGTTATCTCAATCTGTGTCTAAAGATCGATCACAATGACGAAGAACAATCGACAAAATACGAATATTATATGCTTCAATTAAATACCAAATATAGAATGAACACAATATATGTATTTACTAGCATCTGCCAGCGGCTTAACCCGCATGAAATTTTGTTTCTTCATACAAACTTTGGACTCCCGTTTCATCCCAATTCACCCTCAAAGAGGGTGAATTTTGGAAAATCCTCTCTTAGTGCTCTCATACGTCATATAAGAAAACCTTGTGCAAAATTCCAGATTCCTAGTCACAGTGGTGTCGGCTGTGCGTTGATATGTCAGTCAGTCAGTTTCTCCTTTTATATATACAGATAATATACTTTATTGTACACCACCACACAAAAAAAAGGGAAACCAAAACACATCATACATACATTGGTCTCCACCGTAGGCGCGGGCTTGCGGACGGCGAGCAATGGGTAGCTCGCCGTCCGATGGTCCGGTAACCGTCTGGACCGAGCCCAAGTCGTCGACGGCGCGTAGTGTTCCACGCGCACCTCAAGGAGGTGTCAGCAACCGTAGGGGCCTAGCAGGGTCGAAGCCTCCTGAGGTCATGGGTGAAAGAGAAACCCGGGGTCCTGGAACGAAGGCAAAGAAGGAACAGGAGTGGGTTTTTTAGTCAATAAAAGTCTATCACTATCTCCTCACGCGCTGCCCAAGAGCGGGGGAGGTCATTGGATGACTTTCCCACCGAAAAAAAAGTCCTTTTTGTTTGTATTGTTGTTTTTTCTAAGGGTGCAGTTATAGAAGCTCGCACCGGCCGTAAAAAAGACAGTCAGACGTCATGGCACTGTTCATTCCTACTCTTCACAAGACCATACCAAGACAAAATGAATACAAAAGCTTTCATACCATCAAAAATCAAAAGCTTATACCTAATCCTCTGATAGACACTAATACCTATTTACATTTATAATACCTTAATACATACATATTTTATCTATTCATTGAGCGCGCCAAGCCGAGAGATTTGAGCCAAAGATTCTGGAAACTTGTAGGTATTTATATTAAGAACTTAGATAATTTCGTTATCTCGATTAAGACTTGATTTGGATGTTATCTGGCTGGTAAAAAGGTAGTTACTGACTTAGTTTTCTGGAGGTAATTAAGGGTAAATGACTCGAGTTTTGTTAGTGTTGATTGTGTATTTTGTGTTGACAAAGAAAATTGGGGCTGTTAATGCTTTATACTGCTTGCCGTTCGATTTTATATAGGTTTTGATCGCAAAGGCTCCTTATAGCCCACTAGTTTGAAGCCGAATGTTGTGATAAACCCAAGATACTGTTACGAACGTGAGTAATTAAATGCCGGTTTACTAGCAGAGAACTTTATTTACCACAAAATTTGTCCAATCGTCGATAACCAATCGCTTATGAGTTCTAAAGTTCGTTTCACTTTCGCTTAGGTCGTTAGGTAATATTACTTATTCTTAATTCTTTATTGTACACAAAAACATAACATAATATATTGACATACAGACAGTTCATGTACAAAGGCGAGCTTAACTCAGCAATGAGTTTTCTCCCAGCAAACCTTTGAATTATAGAGAGAGAATATATTCGAGGGTAGGATCCAGTGCACAATATAAACCTACATGCTCGTACTAAGTCTAATATATAATTAAGTATATTTTACATAAGTCTAGCTTTTAAAAAAGTATTTTAACTTTTCAGTTATTTATTTTTTTAACTCTCTATCGTATTCACAGCAAGTCCTTTTATTTGCTACTCATAATAAAGGAAAACATAAAAAACTTAGTCTGCTATCTTTTGAAGTCCACCATATTGGATTTAGATTGAAGTATCTTTATTTTTCAAGTTATTGTCAGTACGTCTTTTCATTTGATGTCCATATTGTAGAAGTGCATTAAAGATAACTAGTCCGCCATCTTGGGTGTTCTGCCATCTTAGATTCAGAATGAAGTCACACAGCTAACCATGTATTGTCATCCAAACTAAAAGTATATAAAAAATTCAAACTCTATCGATTGAAGATATCTGCTTCAAAGTTGACTTGCAAGATTCCACCCGAACAAACATAGAGAAATGATGATAAACCGAAGAAGAAGAAGTCCACTGTTGGACATAGGCCTCTTCAATTATCGGCACAACGACTGGTCCTGTGCGTCTCACATCCATCGGATTCCCAAGACCTTCACCAGGTTATCGGTCCACCTTGTGGTAGGCCTTCCAACGCTGCGTCTTCTGGTTCATAGTCGCCACTCCAAAACCGCCAATACTTCTGACAAGCAAGAAAATAATTTTTTTTCCTTAAAAATGATAATGAATCGAGGAAAATCGTTGTAACCGACATTTCACGTAGTAAAACTTCACTAAGATTCCTGGCGTACGATTCAGAAACGATAAAGTCACTTTAAAGGTTCTATCGTGGTTTTAAAACTAACACTTACTGCCAAACGGGGCTTCGAATAGTGCCAAAGAACGTGCATGAGATTTTTATTATTTCTACTGTAGACTATTTGAAAAGAATTTACGCGTTTGTAAACTATTGTAATGAGTTTCTTAAGGTATTAAAATTTATCAGTATTCAGTTGGGGGAGGCCTGTCTCCAACAGTGGACGTCATTCGGCTGAAATGATGATGATGATGATGAGTATTTAGTTATAAACTCGAATATTATGAGTGTAGTAAGTGTAGTTGCTAAAAAACTCAATAAACAGAAAAAAAACGTGAATGATTTGGTTTTTAGATTTTAATTTTCTCACCAATATTAACAACAAAATTATCACAGTCTGTCTATTTCCAAACAAATCAAATAATACAGCAATTTGTAAAAACCGTAAAAAAAAAAACTGGGCAAGTGCAAATCGGATTCGCGCACTGAGGGTTCCGTACAAACTTACCTGTGTAAATAGTTCAATTCCCGAATTGAGTCTCGAAGATTTTTCCGAATCGCAATAAAGTAGTTTTTTTGTGACGTAACAACAAAACTGTTTTCAGGTTTATTTCTATATTTGTGCTATAAGACCTTGCTTTATGCTAAATTTCAGGATTCTGTGTCAACGGGAAGTATCTTATAAATTTTGATTCCCTTGATGGTGTCGAAATATATTTTGTGACATAAACGGCCGTTTCTTTTTTGTTTTAACTTAGAAGTTTGATTTTTTCGCATGTTCAAGGAATCGCAGACCTGAGTATAAGTTTCTAATTTTAACTCGATACCTTCACGCGTTCCCGAGATAAAGGGTGTTGACAGACAAATAGACAGACAGACGGACAACAAAGTGATCCTATAAGGGTTTCCCGTTTTTTCCTTTTGAGGTATGGAACACTATAAACATCCACTAATAACATATCTATTTTTTTTAGCCTTTACTTTCCTACGGCTGGGAAAAGACCTTCCCCAACTTCTTCCAGGTATTCTTTTCTCAAATCACCTCAAACCGGCCCTTGCGGTAGGTCATCTCGCCACCTCTTCCCAGGTCGGCCTCAGGAACACACTTAGCGGAGAATCTCGCCCAGCGGTCAATCTATATGCGGATCATGTCAGCCGCACACACTCGAACGGCTGAACGAGTTTCGATAAAATTTGGTACACAGGTAGGCCATGTCTTAGATTAACACATAGAGAACTTTTTATTCTGGGAATATGTTCCCATGGGATAATTTTCTATTAGATCGCGGGTGAAACCGTTGACAGGAACTAGAGAAATTATATACGATAAAAAAATAGGACTGTTATCTTAGGGGTCCTTGGAGAAAAAGTAAAAAACGCCATTACTCATCTTCACTGGAGTCAGTATAAAACAGGTATCTGATTGTGACAGGCCCTTGTTAATCATTTTATTCTTTAGCTGCTACGGAACTCCTGAAATGTTTTTCATTTTTAGGGTTCCGCATCCAAAGGATAAAAACGGGACCGTGTTACTAAGACTCCGCTGTTTATCTGTCTGTTACCAGGCTGTATCTCACGAACCATTATAGCTAGACAGGAGAAATTCTCACTTCTATACCAACCGCCCGGGTGGCGCCACTGTGTAGACCGCCTGGAGCGACTAGAGCTGTGCCCCGCTTGGGCAGAGCAACGCCGTGTCCTCTTGGAGGCGATCGGCGGCGGCGATCTCTCGCGCCGGACCTTGGTACAGGCCATGGTCCGGAGCGAGGAGGAGTGGCAGGCGGTCGCCTCCTTCTGCGAAGCAGTAATGCTAGCAAAGGAGGCGGCTGATCGCGTGAGGCAACGGTCCTCACGCCCCAACCACCGCCGGGATTCCGATCCCGATTTCCGGCCACCGTAGGCGCGGGCTTGCGGACGGCGAGCAAATGGGTAGCTCGCCGTCCGACCGTCCGGTAACCGTCCGGACCGAGCCTCAGTCGTTGACGGCGCGTATTGTTTCACGCGCGCCTCAGAGAGATGTCAGCAAATCGTAGGGGCCCAGCAGGGTCGAAGCCTACTGGGACCATGGGTAGTGTGAAAACGAAACCCGGGGCCCTGGGACGAGGGCAACGAAGGAACGGGAGTGGGTTTTTAGTCAGTAAAAGTCTGACACTATTTCGCGCTCCACCCAAGAGCGTCATTTGTCATTAGATGACTTACCAACGAAAAAAAAAATAAATAAATAGATGTTTTAATGGAGCTCCTACAGAACAAACGTAATTTTTTGGGCGCTTTTTGCTACGGACGGCGCCGGCGTAGCAAACGGCAAAAAAATCGGGTATGGAACCCTTTGTCCGCATGTTCGACTCACACTTTGCTGGTTTTTGCAAAATGTCTTAGCAGACAGAAATGAAGTGGTACTTGTATAATTTTCGAATAATTTTTAGTTGGGCTTTTGTTACCGTTTATATGTCATAGAGGAACTATTCTTTTCACAAAATCCAAAGGGTAAACTTGAAATAATTAATTCCTGCTTTTGGCTTTATATCTTCCTTTGTTAAATTTTCTTTAATGTCTTCTTATCTTTTGAAAAGATTTTCCACATTTATTTTTTTTATTTTTTTATTATTGATAGGCTCGCGTTTGACCACTATCTCACCTGATGGTAAGCGATGATATCAACTCATGCATGTCCACCCTATAAGTTCAAGTCTTATATACCTAAGGAGCTTTCATGAATGTTTCTAATTTTACGTTCTCTATGTGTGAACACACATAGAGAACTTTGTTGCATTATTACTTTCCCTTATTAGTTTGATATTTTGTCATTTTTTTTAAGCTATTGCATAGCTTCTATCGCGGGCCTTGAGCGCGGGGACCGAATCCAGAAATTCCGTAACGAAAAATATACCTCACGCTCCCCACTCCGACGGGCACGGAGGTGTGGCTTGGAGGCTGATAGAGACCGAACACCTATTTTAGAAAAGTCATTAACGACCTGTGTGGCGCATTGGTACAGCGTTCTACCTATGTTCTCGTCGTGCCTCGAGTTCAAATCTCGGTCAAACAAAATAGTCTTTTTGTATTATAATAGATTATAGGTAGTAATGTTCTATGATAACAACTGAACATACTTGTAGCAATTTATGAAGTAAACAAGAAAGAAAAAAAATTGTTTTCTTATCGGTCACCACGCTCAAAAAGTGTAACTTGAATTAATATCAAAGAAAAAGAAATACTGCATAAATAAAATAAATAAATAATTATAATTGCATAAGTTGATACAAAATGCTATGCAATAGCTCTACCGCGGCAGTCCCCGAGTGCCACACTTATTTTTTTTTTATTACTTGTACGTCATCGTAGTGATAATTATGTACATATCCCACAATAGAGTGTATCATGTTTTTAAAATTTTTGATTTTTCACTTTGATCCTTCTAAAATATCTAATAATATTAAAAATTTAACCTACACTGATGACGTATTAAATGTATGAGAAAACTTTATTAGCGTTGTGCAGCCTCTAAATATAACCCGAAAATGGTGATTTTTGGTATATGAACACTGCATGAGTGGTATCAAGAATTCGAGCAAAGTCAAATGAAAATCGAAAATAAAAAAAAAACATGAAACACCCTATCCCACAACAACACTGTGAAAAGCGTTATTGAGATGTTGTTGTTGTTGCGTTGTTTGTAATGTGAAATTCATATTTAGAATTATTTAATTTGGAGCCGTTCCACGGCTTATCTGTTGCTGCTGGGACTCAGGTTTCTTCTTTAGGAGAGAGAATGAGCCGTAATCCACCACGTACTTAAATGTCACATGTTGTCGATTTTTAGATTCTAGGACATGCCAGTTTCCTTAATTTTACCATCTTCGTTTTGACAAGTGTTGTTTTTTTTTAAATAGTTTATTGTTCAATTCATTTATAGTTTACACTCATTACAGTTGTTCTCGCAGTTTTACTAGCCTGAAGACGCTGTTGCATCGCAATTATAGTCTAAGTTCAGTCAGATTGACATAAAAATAAATAAAGGTTAAAATGTTGTGTAAATTATAGATTAACGCTAACGTGTGTTTGTACTCTGAGAATTACAGTGTTTATGTGAAAATACAGCGATTGTAAAAGTTAATTGTGTGTCATTTGGTAGGGCTAAAGACTTGAAACACTTCGTCAGCCGTCCCTCGCACTTCCAGGTTTCCGTAGCACTCATCACTCAGTCAGTAAGCGACCTAGAACAGGGTCCCGGCATGTTGCTACATCACTATATATATACAGTCAATGCAGTTACGTTCTAGCTTCGGAGAAGACGGTTATTGGAACAAGTAGCCGTGCCCGCCTCCTTACACTTAAACAAAAACAAAAACTTTTAAGGGTTTAAAAAAAAGACGTATTTTCTGGAACAAGTTTTGTGAAATATTCGAGTAAATCACGGAATTACCGAATGCCAACAGAGTTTTCAGGCGTTATCTTTCTTTTTTTGCATTGCCTCTTCATCAAACATCGCGTTGTATTGCGTTAGATGAAGCAACAAGCTTAAGCTTTTTAACCATGCTCTATGTTGACGATAGGCGATTGAAAAAGGACCTTCTTAAAGAGCTAATATTATTAAATTTGTCTAAGATAATTGCCGACCTGAATTTATCAAAGATTGACATATTTTTACAATGTTCAAAAAAATAATCCATAGTCATCATCTTTCTATTTAAGTTTAATAATCTTTGGCACAATATTCTTGAGTATGCTTAATTGTAGTCTCTATATTTTATCTAAATAAGTTTTGTAGGAACGTCTGTAGATAGTAAGCCCATAGCTTATGACTGAATCTGCCAGGGCAAGATACAACATGCGTAGCGCGGAGAAGGGAAGTTTGTATTTATGGATAGGCAACTTGGCACTAACAGATCTAAGTTTGTTACAGACACTTTCAATGTGAGGTGCCCAATTGAAATGCTTGTCTATAGTGAGGCGAAGATATGTGTGCTGGTCGACAGCATCTAGCTTAAGACAGGCACATATTCGTGCAGTGGTCCCGTGACGCAGGCACTGGTGGTCATGCGCGATTATCTTAGGTACCTGTTTAATCTTCATGTAGAGAGAGTTTATAAGGATAATTTTTGTTTTTTAGTTTTAGTTTTTGTTTTTTTTTTTGTGTTTTTAGTTTTTTTGGTTTTATTTGTTTTTTTGGTTTTGATTTTTGGTTTTAGTTTTGGGTGGCCTGCATCGTGTGCCCACTTACACAGGTCATGAAATAAACGTAGCATTACTGTTTGAGCCTCGGTGATGAAATAAATTACACAAAGTAATTCGTCTACCTAGGTTTTAAGTCGAGGTTTTAGGCCGTTTTACCATTGTGCCACCGCTGCTTTTCATCGCAATTTATTTCATGTTTCTTTTTCCATACCTTCCATACCTTTAGTTGTCGTTTTGCAGTCAATTCACCTATAACTCAAAAATCATTAAACCAAAACCATTAACACTGAATTTACTCCATTGATACAAAAAATCAGGGTCCAGGCTCATCAATCCAACACGGAAATAAGGTAGACACACCAATTCAAAGCCTTCGGGAGTCAGTGAACCCAGAACTCATTACGTCCCTATCTGCTAATATTTCGGGACATCAATCTTGTATCAAGAATACAGAAGCCCATCAAATAACCATTACCTATGGAAATTTAAAAGCATTTCTTCGCTTGAAGGAGCTTGATGGCTTGACATGTGGCGTTTTATTACTTTCTGTTGATGTTTGATGATTCAGGTGGGCTGAGGACTGTTTGGGAATTGAAAACGGTTGCTGATGATATCGAGCTTTTTCAGGAGTAAGTGATTGTTTACGGTTGTGCACAAAGGGATTTTTTATAATCATATTTTTTTTATTATCACGGAACTGAGTCAATGACTGGCCTGTTGGTCTAGTGGTTAGTGACTGCTATGCCGGAGGTCGTGGGTTCGATTCCCACCCAGGACAAATGTTTTTATGATGAGCACGATTATTTGTTCTGTATCTGGGTGTAATTTATCTATAATATGTATGTATTTAGAATTATATAAGTATGTTTATCAGCTGTCTAGTACTCATAACACAAGCTCTGCTTAGCTTGAGACTAAATGGTATTGTGTGATAGAATATTATTATTATATTACTAGCTTCTGTCAGCGGCTTCACCCGCGTCTAAGTAGGTTTTTCTATACAAACTTTGGACCCCTGTTTCATCACCTTAGGGGTGTTTTTTGAAAAATTTTCTCTTAGTGCTCGCCTACGTTGTAAAAGGAAACCTTATGCAAAATTTCACGCTCCTAGTCCCAGTAGTTTCGGCAGTGCGTTGATATGTCAGTCAGTCAGTTTCTCCTTTTATATGTATAGATTAACAATTTTTTAAGGAAAAACAATCAATAGTAAATATTGTATTATAAAACAATTATGCTACCCACTACGTTCTTCACAGATTACAATTACGAGTACTTTAAATTAGCTAGTAATACAGTTTACAATAAATACCTTTATAAGACTGATCATCTCTGGAATTTTAAATAACTATATTAAAAAAAAGTCAATTTGTGTGCGTTCATTAATAATGATATTACGTTATTATCTGTATGATAACGCTATACCAAATTACTGAGCAATTTGCTGATCCTTTATGATTGCTTGGATTTGCTCGCTAAATGCATTTTACTAAGAAAAAGAATGTCAATTGTCGACCCCAACAATGTAGTGGTGAACGCGAGCCAGTGTTAAATTTACAAAGGTTAGTAACGAATAAACGTCTAGTGCGTACTTCACGTATATGAACTGTTCGAGGAGCCAGGTAACACAAATTCCTAAGTCTGGACAATCAAAATGATTGACAGAATCATAACTTTCAGAAGTACACACTTTGTGCAGACACAACTGGACATTATGTGGAATCATTGAAACAGGCGCGATCTCGATAAAATGCAGTTATGAATTTTACGCGCTCTGGGTAGAGCGGGAGGGCGTGTCAGACTTTTTCTGACTAAAACCAGACCTGTGTCCTTCAATTACCCTTTGCGTTCTAGGACTACGGTTTCCTTTTCAGAAATTCTCCGCGGTCCTAGCTAGGCAAATCGTCGGCCCTGCTGAGCCCCATACGGTTTGCTGACATCTCTTTGAGGAGCGCGTGGATCACTACGCGCTGTTGACGACTGGGCTCGGTCCGGTTAGTTACCGAATGGTCGGACGGCGAGCCACCCATTGCTAGACGTCCGCAAGCCCGCGTCTACTGCAGCTGGTAGTCGGGGGTCGGAATTACGGCAGCTAGGGCGTGAGGACCTTCGTTCCCTCACGCGTGCAGCCTCCTCCTTCGCTAGCATTACTGCTTCACAGAAGGAGGCGACCGCCTAATTTTATCATAGTATTGACTACCTCAGTTAAGCTTGCCGAGAAAGCTGACTCGATTCATTTGCTACCAACCACTGCAGAAAAATAAGAATGTGTTACATCTGCATTCTAATAGAAAACAACGTGTAACTGTATGCCATATCAAAAGTACTCATAGTACCGCTCTGCTTAGTTAGGGACTAGATGGCGTTGTGTGATAGTTGTGGAATACATATAACATAGTATAAAACAAAGTCGCTTCTCGCTGTCTGTCCCTATGTATGCTTAGATCTTAAAAACTACGCAACGGATTTTGATACGTTTTTTTTAATAGATAGAGTGATTCAAGAGGAAGGTTTAAATGTATAAAATATGCATAATATAGTAGAGAAACTATAGAATAGGTTTCTAATGTGATGTCGTAAATAAACACGTTTTTTTGCGCTTACATTGCAAACGCTGGCTAAACCCTATGAGATAGATCAAAATAATGTATTACACTATTGTACACATTAAAAAGGTCTACAAAAAAACCAGCGATGTTATATGTCTATCTCTTAGGTATAACCCACAATAACCATTTTTTATCCTTTACTTTTTACGAGCAATAATGGCTTATTTACGAAGCGATTTTAAGCAACACAGCATTAACCCTTATCCAATTAAGTACCTTAAATACATTGTGCATTTAATATAGTTCAATATGGCCATTTACAGCATGTAATTTAAATGAATATTATCGAAGATATTACAGATTTAAAATGCAGGGACATAGCGGTAGCGGTGGTATCAGCATTACACCCGTGCGAAGCCGGGGCGGGTCGCTAGTATTATATATATTATAACCAAATTCAGAAAATTATCTATGAAACCTAAAACAAAGCAACCAGCTAAAATGGTGAGACAAGAAAACCTGAGTTCTTATCAAGAATTTTGTCCTTCTATTCCTAAGCGGATTATAACTTTAGGCTGACAACACACTAAAGGTACGAGTATATTGTAGAAACAGAAAGAAATGTATCTATACGTTTGAACTAGACTCGACCTCTCCGAGTGGCCGCGTCCGGTGGATTGTATTTTAGTGAATTAAGTCCATTTAAACCTAGGGGAGAGATGGCACTGGACGCGAAAAGTGACTTTCAATCTCAGTTAGTAGTGTAGATCTTGATATACCTACTTATATAATGTTTTATGACGTATGTATGTATTTTTTCTGTATTTTTTTTTATATTATAAAGAGGTAAAATTTGTTTTTTTTTTTGTTTGTAGGAGGTCTCTGCCCCCCCCCCCTAGCCAAGTTACAACCGTTTCGTTTCTCTTTCGTCGATTGCGTCGAGTCGGCCACGCCTTCGATTCCTTTGTTCTAACGTCATTTCAACGTCAGTCACGTGGTCAGAACAAAGAAATAGTAAGCGTGGCCTACTCGAGGGGATCGACGAAAGAGAAACGAAACGAAATGGTCGTAACTTGGCTAGACTTGCTGAAAGTGCTGAACCGATTGCTAAAATTTTTTCACCAATAGAAAGCTGTTTTATTCCTGAATGACATAGGCTATATTCTATGTACGCGAGCGAAGCCTATATATGCTAGTAAGTAATAAGAGTTGAAACTCTTCGAGATAGAACATGAAATTTGAAAAATGCTTGACTTCTTGATGAAAATACTAAAATCGATAATAATAAAAATTTTGTAGCACAGCGTTTGTCATCAAAATTATAATCATAACCGCAGCCCAAGCACAAGTAAGTTGCCTAGAAGTACGTTTTTGCTCCAATTACGGCCAAGTTAGAAAAACACAAAAATAAAAAAACAATAAAAAAATTTGATTGATTGTGCAATCTGAATGTGATAGATAACGTCTCCATAGACAACTCCGAAATAAATCCAAATTCATGATTCAGGAAAAAAAGTTAAGACACCTGAAACAGGAAACATACCGACCCCATCAAATAGTGATACATCATAATAAAGCTGTTTAGGGAAAAAAAACCTAAATATCCATCAGTTAACCAAACAAACTCTGATTTAAACATTTATCCAGGATATTTTCCTCATCTCTTTAATTCCACCATCAGTGAACCCCTAGCTTATACATCGCTCGGATCGTTCAGGGATTTACCAAAGAATTTGTACGCGGTTCAAACGGGAAAATTAAGGTATTTTTTTTATACAATAAACGTGGCGAAAATAATTTTGTATCTAATATCCTCGGAAGATATGAGATTTTTTAAGATACGTTATCTTTTCGACGCTCTTTTGATAATGCTCAAAATCCTTTAAGAAAATAAGAACAATAGATGCTGCGAGCATTAAAGATTTTGAGAGGAATCTATTGATGATGGATAAAGGTATCTTTATAATGTTAAAAATTGTATGTTATAAAAATATTGAATATATCAAAGAAATACATCTATACTTTACTGTATGATATACCTATAAAGTATAGATGTATTTTGTGTTTTATGTTTATGCCTTTGTTAGCGGTTTTACTCGCTTAATTGCAAAAAATTATTCCAAGGGAACATAAAGACAGCAGCACGGTTAGGCCATGTCCTAATAGTACATTGGTTACTTTTTTGTGTTGTCTCTCTGTCTGTCTGTCAAGACCCTTTATCTCGGGAACGCGAGGTATCGAGTTGAAATTAAAACCATATACTCAGGTTTGCAGTCCCTTGAAGCTATGAAAAAATCAAACATCTGAGTTAACGAAAAAAACAGATACGGCCATTTATGTCGCAAAAAACGTGTATTTCGACAGTCTCAAGAAAATCAAAATTCATAGGGTACTTCCCGTTGACCTAGAATTCTGAAATTTAGCATGAAACAAGGTCTCATATCACAAGTATAGAAAAAAAATCTGAAAACTGTAAAATTGAAGTTAAATCAATTTGAACTGTTTTCATAAGGAAGTTTGTACGGAACCCTCAGTGCGCGAGTCCGACTTGCACTTGCCCAGTTTTTATTCCAGGATATTGGTTCCCCTGGGACATTTTTTTAATTCTACGCGGGCAAAGCCGCAGGCAGCATCTAGTGAATCTACATAATTCACGTAACTTGCTTACTTACCGTGTATGGTAGTCAATTACCGTATGTAACTAGAGTTAGAGCTTCATTAAGTTCTACACAGTAGGGAGCACGAGTAGGTCACCAAGTTCTGTTTTATTTCGAACTAACCAACCAGTATGTTTAGTGACAATCAGCGATGTTTGTGTTGTAGAGGTAGTTCCATCGAGGTCGGAGCGAATTCCTACTTACTTGACTATTTACATAAGACTTGCTTTGTTCTATTTATTATAGCTGTCTTTATTTTTGTCTAGTTTTTAGGTTTTGGTACCTCAAAAGGAAAAAACGGATCCCTTACAGGATTACTTTGTTGTCCGTCCATCTGTCTGCCTGTTTGTCTAGACCCTTTATCTCTGAAACGCGTAAAGCTATTGAGTTGAAATTAAAACCATATACTCAAGTTTGCGGTCCCTTGAAGCTCTGAAACAATAAAACTTAGAAGTTTGATTGTTTCAAAGCTTCAAGGGACCGCAAACTTGAGTATATGGTTACTTACTAAATATGGTACTTAATAAACGAAAAAGATACGTTCGTTTATGTCGCAAAAAACGAATAATTCGACACTCTCAAGGGAATCAAAATTCATAGGGTACTTCCCATTGACCCAGAATCCTGAAATTTAGCATAAAGCATGGTCTTATAGCAGAATAAATTTGAAAACAGTAAATTTGTAGTTACATTACAAAAAAAAAACTCCTTTTGCGATTCGGAAAAATCTTCGAGACTCCATTCGGGAATTGAAATATTTACGTTTCGCGTTTGTACGGAAACTTCAGGGCCGACTCACACTTACCCAGTTTTTTTTTCCAAGGGATCAGAAGTACTTCTCTTTATCGAGGTAAAAATATTTTTTTTCTTTAATTATGATGTGGTTGTTTTGTAAAGTCGAATAGTTTAAAAGTATACGGAACAGGGTGTAGAGTCCCTCAGGGTGAGGATTCCGACCCCGAATTCTTTATGTTTTTCTTCGATTTACGCTACGCGTTACATATTATTTCTAATGTAGATTTAGCGAACAAAGCAGACATTTTCACTAACCAAATGTATGATGTAACCTTTAAAACAAAGACAAATTAAACTGGTTTATCCTATAAGTAATAGGCACAGAGACATTTGAAGGTATATCGTGTAGAGCAGACAACTAAACGGGACAATCAGCAATATTTGATCTCGGCAGTCAATTCGCCTCAGGTCGAGACAAATATTTGAAAGGGTGTTTTCAACAACAAATTAGTAGTTTCGCATTTGTTTAGGGTGTTTGTACAAGTCTTAATTTGGATCGGCGTTGTTATTTTTGCGTTTGTATTAGTTTTGTGAATTTCTGTGAGGACTTATTCCGAATTATTTGGTAGAATTCATTTCTGAGTCAATTTGATAAATAGAAAGAAAGAAAGAAAGAAAAATTTTTTATTTGGCACACGTACACAGATACACACAATGTAGAAACAACATGTAAACACTTAAGATAAAAAAAAGAAAATAAAATAACTAACATTGTGTGTCTCGCGCCTGCACCAAATAGGTCCAGTTCAGCAAAAATGCCAGACAACTTCGTGGTAGTTGCCTGACGCTGGTTTTCATCTGAACCTTATTTAGAGTGTATAGGTACCTGCCGAGCGTTTATTTTATGTTTGAGTGTGGTTTCCGCACTCAGTCCTATGCGGACCATTATACGTGGGCCATAGCGGCCATAACCTTTGGTGGGCTTATTCCAACCAGCCCACCTCTCTCTAAAAACAGATTAGGCTTCTCAGGTTTTTCAGGGCGTCAGTAAGGAAGTTCGGGGATCCTAAGGTTCGTGTGCGTATTTCAGTAACACCTTTGCAGTCCAGGCGCACAGTGCAGAGTGGCATTCTTGTATAATTCTCGAGGTCGTAGAGTTTTTGCCCAGGGATTGTACAACTGAGGCACATTCGGAGAGTATCCGAAGGTTCTTAATTCTTTATTGTACACAAAACATACAAAATACACGGTGATACATATACAGTTTATGTACAAAGACGAGCTTAACTCTACAATGAGTTTTCTACCAGCAAACCTTTGAGTTACAGAGAGAGAACACATTAGAGGGTAGGATCCAGTGCACAATATAAACCTTACAAAACTAAATCTAATATATAATTATAATATAAATACTATTACATACTAGTATATACATATTAATATTATGTCAATAATGAAAGGAAGTGCTCTTTAAGTTTCCTCTTGACGACATCCAAAGGGCTGTCGCGAAGGGAGTGTGGCAGAGTGTCCAGAGACGCACTGCAGTTACAGAAAAGGAACCGCCATAGCGGCTGGAAGTGTGACGCGGCGTACGAAGGAGAAGAGAAGAGGTAGTGCGACAGAGTTTACCCCTAGGGACGACATACTCAAAGCGTTCTCGAAGGTATTGAGGAGCTTTAGGATTATGCAGGATAGTGTAGAGAAGAGATAGTATATGTGTATCTCGCCGACGCCGAATCGGCAGCCACCCCAATCTGGTCCAAAACTCCGACACGTGGTCGTATTTACGGAGTCCAAAAATAAAGCGGATGCACAAATTCTGCAGTCGTTCAAGTTTGTTTAGAAGTACCTCCGAAGCATCTAGATAACAGACATCCGCATAATCAATGAGCGGTAGAAGAAGAGATTGAGCAAGATTAACCTTAGTGTGAAATGGTAGGAATTTTTGGAGACGCTTAAGAGACTGAAAAGAGTAAAAGACCCTCCTACTCACATCAGCAACATGAACCTCCCAAGAGAGGTTAGTGTCCGTATGCACGCCAAGGTTTTTAGCGCTTTTGGAGTAAAATATGGGCATAGAATCATACACTACTGTCGGGAGCGACTGGTGATCCAGTTGAGTGATCCAATAAGTTGAGTCGTGTGAATATGTTCGTGTCCATTACATTCCTAGTTTCTATGGCATGGGCCGCTAGGATTATGGCCAAGACATTCCGCCTGATAGACGGTATTGAATTTCCTAGCGTTTTGGAGATTTCTGCCGAGCATTTTCCCAACTATGTTGGCGGCTTCCAGTCTAACCAGGTGTTGTTGATTACCAGTTTTTTTTTTACATGGAGCAATTGCTAATTGGGTAACACGATACCTCTTGGCAAGACTGATGTCAGATTTATTGGCTTCTGACTATCCGAAACGACTGTCCACAAATGACAAGTTGGATCAACGGTTTCTTGGTAAGTTATTACGGTCGCCCATCTACAGACCGACCTCGGCAAGCGTTGCTTAACCTTGCAGCTCAACCCATAAGGATGTAATTATTTTAGCTACGGGTTTCAAAAGAAGTATTTCAAATAGTTTAAGCACACTTTCAACTTAAAAAAAAATAAAGAAGTCGCACTAATTCATGATTCATGTATATAAATCAATCAATAGTGGTTACAGACGAGTAGCGCAATACGATGGGTGGCATTTTCGCTGAACTGGACCTTTTTGGCGCTAGCGTGAGACACATGATGTTAGTTTTTCTGTTTTCTAATTTTGTACATGTTTTTCTACATTATGTTTATCTATGTATGTGTGTCAAATAATATATTTTCCTTTCTTTCTTGTCTTTTATGTTATTGACTGATAACCCTTTTTTTGAGGTGAAAAATATCCAATATCTTCTCGCACTCTAGGGTGGAGCGGGGCGTGTCAGACTTTTACTGACTAAAACCACAGCTGTGTCCTTCAGTTGCCTTTTGCGTTCTAGGACCACGAGCTTCCTTTTCAGAAAATCCCCCTGGCCCTAGCGGGGATCGGCCCTGCTGGGCCCCTACGGTTTCCTGACATCTCTTTGAGGAGCCTGTGGAATACTATGCGCTGTCGACGACTTGGGTTCGGTCCAGACGGTTGTCCGGCAACCGGACGGCTAGCTACTCATTGCTCGTCGTTCGCAAGCCCGCGCCTACCATGGCTAGTAATTGGAGTCACGGCGGCTGGGGCTTGAGGATGTCCGTTCCCTCACGCGTGTAGCCGTTTCCTTTGCTAGCATCACTGCTTGGCAGAAGGCGACCGCCTGTCGTTTCGCTCTAGACCATGGCCTGAACAAAGGCCCAGCGCGAGAGGTCACCGCCGCCGATCGCCACCAGGAGGACGCGGCGTTGCTCCGCCCAAGCGGGGCATACCTCCACAATTTATAATAGTCGCTTGTCTATGAAAGTTTCGAAACTTTTTGCTAGTCATCAAAGAGCACCTAAAATTGAAGCAAATATGCTTTCAACGAACATGAGAAGCCGTAGGGGCAAAAATCAGTTAAACGGCATCATTTTGTTACTTCAGATGAACATAGACATAACAAATAGATGCTCAGGCTTTCCAAAGTACCACCGTCTGAAGATCAAGAAGCATTCTTGAGATGTTCTCTCCTTTTAAACAGCATTAGTCCGAATATAGGACGGGTCTGTCTTTATTCAGAGACGCTCTTAGTCTGTAGCAGATATTGTGCCACTTGAAACGTTTAGGCAAAAGGTTGACTGCATACAAAGACGCAGACGGAGCAGTGGTAGCCGAGTGGTAATGGCCCCGATTTACGGAGTTGTAGGTCGCGGGTTCAAACCCAGCCAGGCGCATTACTTTGTGTAATTTATTTCATCACCACTGCTCTCAAAACGGTGAAGGAAAACATCGTGACGAAACCGGCATGTCCTAGAACCAAACATTCGAAGACATGTGACATCCACCAACCCGCATTGGGCCCGCGTGGTGGATTACGGCCCATTCCCTCTCCTAGAGAGGAGGCCTGAGTCCCAACAGTGGGAACATTATAAGGCCGGCTATGCTATGCTATGCTATACAAAGACGGGCCTTGAAACGTAAATAAAATCATTAGATTTACATAATTATTCTGCTGAAAAGAAGTGAAAATAAGTTTATTAAAAAATAATAAAGGTTTAAATAGTATATAAAATATAGTGTGCGTTATGCTAGAACGTTTTGTTTGAGAAATTTTCAAATACTTCTTAAACTAGGCTAAACCTGTCTGCAAAACTTACAAGATTTTCTTATCTAGTGACAAAATATTAATTTTAACAGAATACCTAACTAAGGGCGTTATAATAATAGGTATTTACCTATGAAATTGCCGTTTTTTAAAACCGGTTGCTTTGAAGTGTTATATCTTTGGATTGACTTGGAATTATAAGTTCAAAAAAACTTTATATTAAAGGTACATTATTATTTTTTTCGAAATTAGAGATTTATTGGTTTCTTTGTGTTTTGTGTTTTCTGTAATATCGCAGTACTTATAACCATTTTTGTATGAAATCTAAGAAAATTCGTATTATTTTGTAATATGAGTTGTACCGTGGAAACAATGTGTCTCAAGCGGTTTTATTACCCTTAGTTAAAACTGTCTTTGTAAAAATTACATTGAATAAGTACAAGCTAGCTGACAACGTTAACAGTATGGTGAAGTTATGGAGGTGACCGCGGTGACCTCTCATCATGCAGGTCATGGTACGTGGCGAGAGAAAATGGAAAGTAGTTACCTCTTTCTACAAAGCAGAAACGTGAGCGAAGGAGATGGCGGAAAACGTGAACGAAAGAACATCCTCACGTTTCAGCCACCGCCGCAAGAGATGCCCCGGGCATCGGCAGTTGCATGGCTATTACCGGCCACCGTAGGCGTGGGCTTGCGGACGGTGAGCAATAAGTGGCTCGCCATCCAGCCGTTCGGAAAGGACGCCACCACGCGCCCTGCAAAGGTTAGACTAGTATGTTCTTATATGTAACTTCTGTCTTTATCTTTTCTCACTTATTTACTAAGAACATTGTATCCATTTTGTTCTGTTCCCTTTTATTTTAGTGAAATCTCACGGGTTTTGATGATTTTTCCTTATTCCTTTAACAATCTTTTGTTTGTTAGAAACAAGTTTCTTCCCATTGTTTTTACGTTCGCCTTTATTTTGCCTCGTTTTGTTCAGATTGGACTTAATGGGAGTTTAGTGACCTCATCTAAGAATCATTAGAGTGAGGAAGCTAGGAACTTTCATATTACATAAATGTTTAAGGCCGTAGGGGGTGACTGCTGTACTTACGATAGTTTTTTATTTTATTATTATGGATAGGCTCGCGTTTGACCACTATCTCACCTGATGGTAAGCGATGATGTGGCCGACGATGGAGCACGCTTGCCTAGAAGTAACCTATTCACTCTTGACTTAAAGACCTCTAGGTTGTAGCTATCAGGGAACACAGACTCCGGCAGGGAATTCCACTCCTTAGCTGTACGCATTATGGATGTGTTCCCAAAACGTACGTATGGATGTGATGTCCACCATGTACCGATGGCGCAACGCCGTACGTCTAGTGGTCCGATGATGGAACGGACTTGGTGGAATTAAATTGTGCAATTCCAACGCACACTCCCCGAAGTGTAATCGATAGAAAACCGACTAGCTAGCAACTCGGCGTCGATGCTCAAGGCTTTGGAGTTTTGATTCGACAAGTGCATCATCACCGATGATCCTCTTGGCTCGCTTCTCAATAGTTAGTTTAGAAACTGCTTAAATGAGGATTTCTCAAGAGAGGTAACCGTAGAATGTATTTAATTTGTAATAATAATAAAAATACAGCTTTTGTATCAGTTCATTCAGCACTATTTGTGTGACCTACAGAAAGATAGGTGTTCCGAATCTGGGCCTCAAGTCTGCTATTACAATTGTGTCAGAATGGTCTATCATTGATTTCATAATTGCTGATTTTGACAAGTATACATATAAAATGCTTTGTCCTGAATGACTGACGGTTTGATCCGTCAGTCATTCAGAACAAAGCATTTCGAAAAACTTTTTACAAAAAAAAACACCGAAAAGTACAACATAAAGAAAGAAAGAAAAATAGAAAAGAAAGAAAGAAAAGACAGATAAATAGAAAAGAAAGAAAGAAAAGAAAGAAAAGAAAGAAAGAAAAGAAAGAAAAGAAAGAAAGAAAAGAAAGAAAAGAAAGAAAAGAAAGAAAGAAAAGAAAGAAAAAGAATTTATTTGGTACAGCACAAGACTCAAACACAATATTAGGGTAAACGCGAAACAAAAATTTAAAAAAAGAAGCAAAAATGTAGTTGTGTGCCTCTCCGCTGCACCAAAATAGGTCCAGTATGAATGTCAGACAACTAGTGCCTGACGCTGGTTTTCAACTGAACCTGTGGTTGTGACGCAACGGTCGTAAAACAGTTTTGGAGTGTAATATATATGTATCGGTGATGCATACTTAAATAATATAAACCAATAAAATAGTGTTGTGTTAATTATGATAAATATGTGTATGATAGTGTGTTTGTTTATAGTGTGAAAAATGAATATAAGACGAATAAAGATATAAGACACTATCACCTGAGTCCCGACACTACTGGGACTAGACCTGACGGATGCAGCTGTTTGACTCAGATTAAATACCCCTTGCGAATGTTACTTAACTGGACATAAAAAACTATTCAGCTTTATTTCATTTTCAGTGTCCTTTCCAGTAGAAAATCCAATAACCTCGCGAACGAAGTCACGGGTAAAATGCTAGTTACGTCCATAAAAAGTTTAAAAAGAAACAGCATTGAAATTATCACTGTCGAGCTCTGCTTAATCAAATGAGCGGTGAAATGCGAAAACGTGTATCGTTGTGACGATACGGACATATTCACTCGTCACATGTTGGCAGAGGACTCAGTGTAATGCAGACGATTTAATTAACTCCCTGTGGTTGAACGTAGCTTACAATTATTTGGAACTAGCTGTACATTGCTATTCGGTCACAATTTCAAGTTTTTTAAGCTATTGCATAGCTTCTATCGAGGGCCTTGAGCGCGGGGACCGAATCCAGAAATTCCGTAACGAAAAAAACCTCACGCTCCCCACTCCGACGGGCACGGAGGTGTGGCTTGAAGGCCGACAGAGACCGAACACCTATTTTAGAAAAGTTGTTAACGACCTGTGTGGCGCATTGGTACAGCGTTCTACCTATGTTATCATCGTGCCTCGAGTTCAAATCTCGGTCAAACAAAATAGTCTTTTTGTATTATAATAGATTATAGTAATGTTCTATGATAACAACTGAACATACTTGTAGCAATTTATGAAGTAAACAAGAAAGAAAAAAAATTGTTTTCTTATCGGTCACCACGCTCAAAAAGTGTAACTTGAATTAATATCAAAGAAAAAGAAATACTGCATAAATAAAATAAATAAATAATTATAATTGCATAAGTTGATACAAAATGCTATGCAATAGCTTTACCGCGGCAGTCCCCGAGTGCCACACTTATATTTTTTTTTAATATATTAATACTAGCGACCCGCCCTGGTTTCGCACGAGTGCAATGCTGATACTAAATATACTACAGAATGTCTTTATATACAATGTTCACAGCTTTATTAAATGCACAATGTATTTAAGGTGCTTAATTGGATAAGGATTAATGCTGTATTGCTTAAAATCGCTTCGTAAATAAGCCATTATTCTCTTAAAAAGTAAAGGTTAAAAAATGGTTATTGTGGGTTATTATATAGAATTTTTTTGTAGACCTTTTTAAGGTGTACAATACTGTAGTACATTATTTTGATCTGTCTCGTAGGGTTCAGCCAACGTTTGCAATGTAAGCTTACATAAAAATGTGTTTATTTACGACATCACATTAGAAACTATCAGTGTTTCTCTACTATATTGTGCATGTATTATAGACTTAAACCTTCCTCTGGTTCACTCTATCTATTTAAACAACCGCATCCAAATCCATTGCGTAGTTTTAAAGATCTAAGCATACATAGGGACAGACAGCGGGAAGAGAGTTTGTTTTATACTATGTAGTGACACCAAAAAAAAAATCGAATCGGTCCACAATTGACGAAGAAATAAGCTCTTAATAAACTAGTCGCCTCACCATCAACTATTGCATCACTGCTTACCATCAGGCGGGATCGCAGTCAAGCACTAATATATACTATTTAAAAAAAAATAAAAATAATAATATACATACAGTCGAACATCACCTATTGTTTTAAAGTCGATCAACAATTTATGAAGTGTATACTGAGGTATTGCCCAATCGATACCGCACCGACATAAAAACTCTAACTAGTCCAGGGCCTCAAGTCTGCTATTACAATAGTGTCAAAATGGTCCATCATTGACTTCATAATTGTTGATTTTGACAAGTTAGGTAATCTACTAATATAATGGCGTCATTATGCCTTTCCAATGATCAACCACTAACACTACATTGAAAGAAATGGCACAGAATGGTATTCTCGTACATAATAACAAACGAATGTCTGACATATGCGGTAATCTGCTAAAATTTTGACAGTTCCTTTGATCAGTGATCTCCCATTAGAACGTCACTGTGCAGTCATTGCTTTTAATTCGTTACAAGACAGCTCGTACCACAATTCTATTACGAGACCACTGATCGACCAATGATCGGCCATTATGAATTAACAGATTACGAACTTTTAGCAAAATGACAATGGAATCGTGTTGGAATGACGAATTTCTGAAAATAGAGGACTAGAGCGAGCGAAGCGAGCTCGGGAACTTAGGGTTCCTTGACAGGTTAGGTTCCAGTAAATCCTGTATATTTCTATATACGACGTATTCTATATGGGAGCCCGACACGCCATTACGTTACGGTAACGGTACGGATATTTTATATATTTCGTGAATTTTTTAGGCATTCTAAAGAATGCCAAGAGGAAATTAAGCAAAGTGGGTGCCCACTTGACCCCGACATCTCCCGAACTAATTAGTCCAAAGAGCAAGCAAAGTAAACTCGGGAACTAAGGAAATCCCGACACGGACAAAATGACGGGGGTTAGAGTGAGCGAGCAAACAGAATCTCTAAGCTCTTGTCATCTTCTCATTATCTTCTTTTACTCAAATAAGTTAGTGTCGGTTTACAATCTAACTAGATGCATCGGAATAACAATATTTTAGATGAAGTTACTGCTTTGCTTGTTTGACCTCTTTTTAGGGTTCCATACCATAAAGGGAAAAAACGGAACCCTTATAGGATCACTTTGTCGTCCGTCTGTCTGTCGGTCTGGCAAGACCCTTTATCCCAAAAACGCGTGGAGGTATCAAATTGAAATTAAAACCATATACTCAGGTCTGCGGTCTCTTGAAGCTGTGAAAAAAATCAAACTTCTAAGTTAACGAATAAAAAAAATCCGACCGTTTATGTCGCAAAAAAGGTATATTTTGATACTCTCAAAGGAATCAAAATTCATAGGTACTCCCTTAGACTCAGAATCCTGAAGATTGGCATAAAGCAAGATCTTACAGCACAGGTATAGGAATAAATCTGAAAACTATAAATTTGTTGTTACCTACGTCACAAAAAAAATTAATACTTTTTTGCAATTCGGAAAAATCTTCTAGACTCCATCCGGAAATTTTAGTTTGTACAGAACCCTCAGTGCGCGAGTCCGACTCGCACTTAACCATTTTTTATTTTGAGATGGTATTCGAAAGGGCGTGTCTAACTTTTACTGACTAAAGCCCGCCTTCGTTTGCCTTTTGCATTCAAGGCCCACAGTAAGTCTGTCGAACATTCTCGCAGCCCTAGCCAGCATCGGCCTTACTGACCCTCGTTCATTTGCTATCATCTCTTCGAGGTGCACGTAGAACGCAACGCACCGTCGACTCAGTCTTAGTCCTTACTGGATAGCAGGACAGCGAGCTACCCATTGCTCGCAGTCCATCTCCACGTTCGGTGATCGGGAATCACCTTGCAACTCCCGACATTGTCTCCTAGTGGTCCTTTCGCTTTTTGTCGCTCTATAATGTGAGCAACGCGATAACCGTTGCAAAGACTGAAAAATTTCGGTTTCTCACTAACAGCTGTCCAGTCGTCATCATCATCATCATAGGCCAAGTGTCGCCACAACGAACGATCCTGTGCGTCTCGCATCCATCGGATTTCTGCGACGCTCACAAGGTCATCGGTCCACCTTGTGAGAGGTCCACTTTCCAACGCTGTGTCTTCCGGTACTTCAGAACCTTTTAGAAAAAAGAAAAAGAAGAAAAACATTTTATTTGGCGGGATAAGGCGCAAAAAATTATAAGTATATTATGTGTGTGTGTTTAGCCCCAACGACCATCTTTTCTGCTTTTCTATTTGTGTTAGAGCTGTCCAATTTATCCATCATTCACCAAAATTTCCACTGTTTAGATTATTTTTGTCCCAGTTTCATTAAAAATTTGCATTGTATTTCCTTATTTATGTTAATTTCTGTCTCGGATGAAGGGGAGATGTAAGTAGCTGTCACTCAGGACGGTTCCATTATAATTTGAAACGTAATGGTACTTCATCTGTTTATTTTAATCTCCGTTACGGGGTGAGTGGAAATACAGGTTGTGTTTTAAAGGCCTTGGTACTTAAACAAAAAGAAAGGTTAAAGTGAGAAATGAGTATATTAGGGCAAGTTTGAAAGTGGCGCCAGTGACTGAAAAGTTGAAAGAGAATCGTTTGTCTTGGTATGGTCATGTGAAGAGGAGGGATGAAACGCATATTACTAGAATAGTTATGAGTTTACATGTAGATGGAAGGGAGAGGGAGGCCAAAGAAAAGATGGATGGATTGTGTGAGAAGTGATATGAAAGAAGAAGACAGAATGGAAGAAAAAAACGTGTTGTGCCGACCACAAATAAAACGGAACAAGGGCAAGAAGATGATGTTGATGTTTAAGTACCATACTTAAACAAAAAGGTCACTCACACTAGGAACTACTACTCGTCATCCTCCATCGTGGGTGTGTTCATAAACACATAATCTCACACACACGAGACATCCAGACCCGAAACAAATATTTGTAAGCCATACAAATATGTATTCGATTCGTGAGGATATCAAACCCGTGACACGTCCCTTCGCAGCCAATCGCTCAACCAATGTGCCAACCATCTCGTTACGTCTACTATCACGTATAAGGCCGCGTTCGCTTTTTGTCGTGACGACAGATAATCGTGTAGTTTTAAGTGTCGTGGCTTATATATTTAAATGGAGGTGTACACATATAGGACGACACGATTAACTGTCGTCTACCATTTTTTTTGCTGTGACCACAGATTGTCATGATAGTGGGAACTGGCTAGCATGGCAGTCGTTAAACTATAAAAATTTATCACGACTAAACGGAGATAGTAAATCATGTGTCGTTGTTGAGACTATCTGTCGTGGCCAAGACAAACAGTTGTTATAATTGTAACACCTAGAATCGATAGTAGTCTGACGACAAATTAACCGTTACGACATAGGGGGAACGCGTCCTTAGTATTTAATTGAGTAAGCAAAACGGTAAAATTACGTCATCGGTGAAGATTAAATTTTTAATATTATTATTTTTTTACAGAGAAGGGTAGTAAGTTTTACTAGACACAGCAACACACTAGTAAGACTTGCTACCCTCTACTGTAAAAAATAAAAATATTAAAAATTTTATCTACACTGATGACGTACTAGCTCTGTATGAGAAAACTTTATTGGCGTTGTGCAACCTCTAAATATTAATCGATTATGGTGATTTTTGGTATAAGAACACTGTGCATGAGTGGTATCAAGAATTCGAGCAAAGTCAAAAATCGAAAATTTTTGACTTTGCTCGAATGAAACACCCTAGTGCCATTGTCAATAATATAAAGTCCCCGTCTCGATTTATAGGTACTGAGAAGATTTGCTGTTTTTCAAACGGTAAAATATTTTGCAATGTAACGGGCACTCTTAAACTGAAAATACTGACTCTGACAATCAGTCTCATCAACCGGTATCGCACCCAGTAACTGGGTAATAAAGGTCAGATAATCAGTAGCTTTTTTTACATGATATAAACTAGTTCGCCTAAGCCTTGAGCACAGGCGTAGGGTAGCCAGCCTTTCGGTGTTTAACAGGTTGCATTTTGGAGAGTGTGTGCGAGAATTGCATGACTTGATTCCGCAATCTCATTTCTACCATCGGACAACCCAACGTACGGCGAGTATCCACCATAACGTTGTTGAAACCTCTACGGTCTGGACTAAGCGTTTCGCCTCGTCGTTTATACCGCGTACATTGAAGGACTGGAACAATTTGCCTGCAGCAGTCTTCCCATCCGATTATAATTTGGGTGTCTTCAAGGCTAGAGTGAATAGCTCTTAATAAACTAGTGCGCCTCACCATCAACGATTGCATCACTGCTTACCATCGTCAGGTGTGATCGCAGTCAAGCACTAGTTTATTCAAATAAAATAAAAAAGTGCTTGACTGCGATCCTATCTGATGGTAAGCAGTGATGCAATCTTTGATGGTGAAACGCACTATGTAACTATATTCAGTTGCATCCAAAGAGATTTTTTTTTTCAAAATGAGATCTGTATCTGTGTCTGTGTGTGTAGACAAGCGTTTTCATCTCCAACAATAGTTTAAACGTCTGTAACTCAATTTCAACCTCACCTGTAACAGTCCCATCCCAGCAGGGCCGATGTCCGCTAGGGCCACAGGAAAATTTTGATAGGGAAACCGTGGTCCTAGAACGCAAAGGGCAACTGAAGAAATACAAACCGCTTTTAGTCAGTGAAAGTGAAGCGGACAAAGTCATGGGATGACTTCTCACCTCCAAAATAAAATAAGAATGTGGGAATATTCGAAAGAGTTTACTATGGCCCTTGAATGCAAAGGGCACAAAAGGAACACAGGTGGGATTTCGTTAGTAAAATCTGGCATGTCCTCTCACTCAATCCTGGAGCGAGAGGTCATTTCATGAATTCCCACTGTAAAAAAACAAAACCTGCAAAGTTGTCAAAAAAAAATGGATAATTAAATACGCAAAAATAATATTTGCAATATATTTCATCATATTATTTACCTCGCCAAAAAAAATTATGTATTTTTTTAACACACTATATGTGATTAATTATTATTTTATTGTTTCTTTCAGTTTCGTTCCAAGTTACATTCTAGGATATGTCAAAACGGACCTTTTATTTTTTAACGAGTTTAACAATAACTTTGAAAATCGACCTCAAAATTTGTATACAATATACGAGTATTAATAGGCAAAACTCTGACTCACTGACTCATCGACGCCTAGACCAAACCCTTAAATTTAGAACACTGAAATTTTGAACAGTTTTTGTCATAGCCAGATCTTAGAATTGATCACTTCATAATATGGCCAACTAAATTGGTCAGATCGTTGAAACGCTAACATTTTTTGATAAACGAGGATTGACAATCCTCGTTTGGCCAAATCATTAACGTAGGATTTCAATGATAAAAGGTCTAAAGAAAGTAGACCAAACGAAGATTGAAATATCATCAAACTTTAACGTTTAAAACGATCTGGCCAGTTTTACTTGGCCATATCATGAAGTAATCAATTTCCAAGATCTGGCCACGGTTTTCGAAATTCACCCCCTAAGGGGATGCAAAGGGTCCTAAGTTTTATAGAGAATCCTAATTTCACGCAGGCGAATCCACTGCCAGAAGCTAATCTAACATAAGGCGGAAAATTCAGTAGTTAACTGAACTCGAACATAAAGTCATCTTTCCTAATGTTAACTCTATCCACTATTACCACAAGCCCATTCATCTTTAAACCTCTGAGATATTACACTTTCACAATATTATTTCAAAAGACCAATGGCTCTTTAGACAAAGCCTCTTGCAACCTCTTTGCCTTCATATCCTTTAGCTTCGTCTGTCTTTAATCCTTCCTTAACTACCACCTTACAATTACCGTCTCACCCACCTTTACTGCCTAAAAAATAAACCTCAATATTGCGTAACCTAGCTTCAACTCTAATTTTGTTCTCTTAATGACCTTCGTACAGACACAAACGTCATTGTTGCTGCTGTAATAAGGTTGAATTTTGCTTGCAGGGGTCCGGTTGCTAGGGTTGTCTCGTGTAATGAGCAGTATTGACCAGTGTCTCCATAGGGGCGAGCGACATGAACAAATTGTAGAACAATAGACAATTTGGGTAGTAGAGAGTAGTTCTGATTGTAGGTGTCAGAATGAATAGGGAATTGTGGTAATATCTTTAGGGATATTCTCTCAGAGTTAGAAGTAATAACGTATATGGTAGAGGTGTGTTTAAGGGGACGAGTCCTTCGCCAGTAAGTGGACACAAATCCAGCGAAGTAATACACAATGAATCTCAATGCCTTTCATTTTGACAATTCAACAGCATTCATTGCGTTTTTATGTTGTCTAGCTGGCTGTTGCAGTAATGTATCAGTAGTTTTTTCGGTCGTTATTGAAAATATGATGAAATATATTTTTTCTATGTTTATATAATATAAATTATGTTATGTATGTTGATATGATAAATCCGAAAACTGTAAATTTTTTGTTACGTAATTTTTTTTTGCTATTCGGAAAAATCTTCGCGACTCCATTCGGAAATCGAACTATTTACATAGGTAAGTTTGTACGGAACCCTCAGGGCGCGAGTCCGACTCGCTCTTGGCTAGTTTTTTTCTGTAGTGTAACGGAGCAATTTTGTAAATAAATACCTATTTCTATGCATACATTATTTCACAAGCCAAGATCAATACACTATGAAGTTTGCCACATGCACACACGTACCATTTTACAGCCAACATAATGAATGGCCGGACCGATAGAGACAAATCGTATTTGTCTTTGCTCAGACTCTCGATTCGAAATAGTTTTCGGTAGTAGTCGCTATCTACAAGTTTATTCTACAACTAAACAATTGCAATTACTGGGTGGAAAAACCGACATCTTGGCAATTGTTAATGAAACCTTTATTATGAGTATTCAGTATAAAATCATCGCCATCAATATAATTTCATCCGAAAGACGTCCACTGTTGGATGTAGGCCACTTATTCTCGTGACTCTCACCAGATCATCGGTCCACCTCGTGGAAGGCCTTCCAAAGCTGCGTCTTCCGGTACGTGGTCGCTACTCCAGAAACTTTCGTTCCCATCGACCATCGGTTCTGCGAGCAATGTGCCCTGCCCATTGCACACTTAAGTTTGGCGATTCTTCGAACTATGTTGATAACCTGCGCCTGTTGATTGACCATGCGCCGCGTTGGCGGTATATCTATAGCAAAGGCGATTTTGATTCTATACAGAACGAGATTTCTAGTACTAATTGGGAACGTGAATTTTCAATCCGATCATTGGATGAGTCCGTTGAGTTCTTTATGGACACTATTGAAAAACTTCATATCAAGTATATACCACAAAAACTAGTATATAATAAAAAATACCCAGTCTGGTATAGCTCATCACTCGTCAAAACAATTAAAGAAAAATTTAAATATCTAAAAAAATTCAAGATTTATGGCAATAAATCTGACGAGCTAACTTTTAAATATTTACGTGACAGAGTCAAGACTATGGAAGCTTCGTGTTATAAATGTTATCTTAATCAAACTGAAAAATCCATTAAAGATAACCCTAAATATTTTTGGACCTTCGTTAAAAATCGCTACAACTCAAATTCAATACCTAATACATTAAATTATAATAATGAATCGTTAATGACTGGAGATTCTATTTGTGAAGCTTTTTCATCCTACTTTATGTCGAGTTTCCTCAACTCCACTTCCTCTAATACTCCCAATCCACCTCCTTTTATCCATTCGGATAATAGAACTTCATCTGACATTTGTCACATAGAGGTCAATGTTGATGTTGTGACCGATTTACTTCGCAACTTAGATCCAACAAAAGGTGCTGGCCCTGATAAAATTTCATCGAAATTTCTAATCGAATGCGCGCCTTCCATTGCCATACCTATCTCTATCTTGTTTTCCAAGTCTTTGACTCTTGGTGTTGTCCCTAAAGTATGGAAATCTGCTTTTATTACACCTGTGCATAAGAAGGGGTCAAAAACCGAGGTCACTAATTATAGGCCTATATCCAAGCTGTGCATTATAGCTAAAATATTTGAGAGGATTGTCTATAATCAGCTATATCCCGCCCTTGCTAGCTCGCTCAGCTTCTTCCAACACGGATTTTTAAAAGGACGCTCTACCACTTCTAATTTGATTCTATTTAATGATTTCATTACAGACGCTATGGATAATGGTAGGCAGGTCGATGTGGTTTACACAGACTACAGCAAGGCATTTGATCGGATCGACCACGATACTCTGATAAAGAAACTAAGCTTCATGGGGATCCGTGGAGACCTCTTAAGATGGTTCTCTTCTTACATTAATAACAGGTCACAGGCAGTGGTACTTAACAATTATATGTCTAGCTGGGTAATTGTGCCTAGTGGAGTGCCTCAGGGTTCGTTGCTCGGTCCGTTATTATTCGTTATTTATGTGAACGACATCGATCAGTGCCTACATTCTTCTAAACTGCTATGCTTTGCTGATGATATGAAAATCTTTGCCACCATTTCAACGCTCGAAGATAAACTAGCATTTCAGGCTGATTTACATCGGCTAGAAGAGTACTGTAAGGCTAATAAACTTGATCTGAACCCATCTAAGTGTTCGGTGATCACTTACACTAGAAAACGTGCAATCATAGCTAATACATATACTTTGGCGGACCAGATCTTGCCTAGGTGCCATACTATTCGTGACTTGGGCGTCCATCAGGACACTAAGTTAATTTTTGACGTACACATTGATGCAATTGTCAAAAAAGCTTCTAAACTGCTTGGGTTCATTATACGTCTCTCTAAATGTTTCACGGATGCCAAAACACTTAAAATACTGTATTGCAGTTTTGTAAGAAGTCAACTGGAGTACGCGTCTCAGATATGGAATCCACGTTATCATAAATACATAGACCGCATTGAAAACATCCAAAAACGTTTCATTAAATATCTTTGCTTCCATCAAAAGATTCCATATCAGTCATCTGATTATCTTGAACTCTGTAAGAAGTATCATCTGTTACCACTGGTAGATCGTCGTAGAATTGCTGACTGTCTGTTTTTGCTCAAAATCCTCAATAACAATATTGATAGCCCTGACCTTTTATCCAAATTTTATTTTAATGTGCCAAACAAAACATTTCGTTCTAATCCACCCATACGTGTTCCTCACACGTCTTCAAATTATAGGCGGAACAGTTATATCGTGCGTGCAAGCCGTAATTTCAATGACATATGCAAGGAATATGATTGGGATCCATTCACAATTAGTGTGAACTCAGCCAGAAGGTGTTTAAGCCTCAAATTCTTTAAGTAGCATTAGGTTTAATAGAGTGTTTATTAGTTGTTTAAGTGCAAAACAAGGATTTATGCTGTACTTCATAATTAACTAAAAAGCGAAGCTTTATTGTTTTTGTGTTCACACCATTTTTAATTTTTATTGTAATGACTATAAGTGAGGACCTGTAATTGGCTTTCTAGTGATTATGGTTTCCTTTTTTGTCTGGTTTTATTAGCTGTAAGTCCTCCATGTACTAAATAAATAAATAAATAAATAAATAAATAAATAAACCTTGGTTCTCCTGCGGATGTCTTCATTTCTGATGTGATCATAAAAAAAAACATAGAATAGTCTTAACAAATATTTCAAACTATATAATTAGGTAACAACTTTCAAAGACATATTCGTAGATGACACCTAAGTACGAAAAATTCAAATACTTATTTATTTATTTGACAATTCATGTACACACATATAAAAACAGACATGAAGAAAAAAAAACAGAAAAATAGGTAATTATATGATTGTTTCTGATTAATATCAACCTGCGCAAGGAGAGTAAGATAAAAAAACAGGCAGTGTTAGTGATGTAGACCTAATACTTCATAATTTAAAATGATTTGCTTGATAAGTTTCGTGGAAGTTATTCGGGTCGTTATAGTTTGCAATCACGTTGTCAACTAAACCTGCACTACAGTAAACAATAATTACACGTAAAATATGTACCCTACTTAATATAAAGTCAGCTAAAGACATTACGGAAGTCTTGGCAACTAGAAACACACGGTTTCCCCGCGGGATCACTCGCACACGGGTACACAACTGATGAGCTACAATTAGCTTCACCTATTATGCTGATTGCGGACACAGCTTGACACGTGTCCTGTATCGTAAATGTTTGTAACTTACTGTAAACGGTTTTGTGAGGTAGAGGTAATAGAATACATTGCTTTGTTAACGTCCATTTCATGAGGATCAGGCAAGAAAATGCGACTGCCTTTTAAAAAGAGTATCAACGTGACTGTTTTAAAAAATAATAGAATAGAATAGAATAAAACTTTATTGTACACCAAAATAGTAACAAAAACTTATAAACTAACTTAATCTATGGGTACAATGGCGGTCTTATCGCTAACAGCGATTTCTACCAGACAACCTTAGGATGGATTGTAAGAACTTGACATAAAAAAGGGGGTAGACTGCGGTGTACTGCAAATTAAATTTAATTAAATTAAAAATATATATAAGACTACCTATACATAGATATAAAAAAAAGGTACACTAGACTAGTTTTAAAAAAGGTAGCTTTAGTGCACCATTTCTTTGCAAAAATTCGAAGACATGTGACATTCAGCAACCCGCAATGGGCCCGCGTGGTGGATTACGGCCCATTCCCTCTCCTAGAGTGGAGGCCTGAGTCCCAGCAGTGGGAACATTAAAAGGCTGATTATTATGCTAGTGCACCTTTATTAAAGTGTACCTTAAACTTTAAAAAAGGTGCACTAAAGCTACACTACACTGATTTACATTCGTAGCTGGTATGTAGTGGCCAGGTATTATACTGAACTGGACTTACTTGGCGCAGCCGTGAGACTCACAATATTAATGTATTTCAGTTTCTATGTAATTGTTACTTTATTGTGTGTATCTCTGCGCGAAATAAACATGTTTTCTGTTTTCTTTAATTTACACCACTAATTTTTAATTAAGTACAAATACTTCAAGGGCTAATTAGAAAAGGTTTCGTTATTATTTAAGTAAAGGCTCAATAAATAATATTCATAAACAACAAAGTTAATAGAATTTGTTTACATTCAGAAATGTTATTATATTCATGGAAATATTTTACAGGCTATTGGTTATAAGTGAAAAACAATGGAAAAGCACTGCGCGTATTGTTTTTTAGTAACAATTGTTATGAATTGATTCAATTATGAATTTAAAAATTTTCGTTTTTATTTTTAGTTTTTACTACACACATATGATCAGTAAAGGATACGGATAGAGCCCTATTTTTTTTGTACTAATTATAAAATAGGGGTGTATGGTGTCAGTACTAAAAAATACTAAAATAAATGCAGAATTTTACTAAAATAGTTTCTTAATAAAATAAATAAATAAAATGTGGGAAATAATTCAAGCAAACACTTAATGCGAAGTCCAATTTTCTTTTATTCTTGATAGTTTCGCGCTTGACCGCTATCTCACCTGATGGAAAGCGACGATGCGGTCAACGATGGAGAGCGCTTACCTAGAAGTAACCTATTCACTCTTGACTTAAAGATTCCCGGGTTGTAGCCATCAGGAAAAACAGATTCCGGCAAGGAATAAGATATTGAATGTATTTACTAAAAACGGTTACTAAAAATTGCAGATTTTTAGAATTTTAATAATCTAAATTAAATAAAACATTGTTATAGTCTAGTCATCATTATATTATGTCTAGTCATTTCAATGACAGGCTGCAGGATTGTACGAAAAAATAACCGCGGTCCGGGAACGCAAAGGGTAAATAAGAAACAAAGGTGGGTTTTAGTCAGTTAAAGTTTGATAATTTGTCTCATTCCACCCAGAGCGAGAGCAGTTATTTGATAATTTCTCACCAAAAAAGGCATATCAATGGCGACTATAAACGCTTGAATCTAGTAAAAAAGATTTACCTGTGTGTGTGGAATTTGGTATATACCTGTGCAGTTTTTGGAGTACCGCTTGTGATCTGATCACCCTGCATAAGCCGACCTCTTCTGTAGTTTGCAGTATAGTCTCTTGTGGTTTCGGTCATTTTGGGCCTATAGAGGCTTAAGGGAAAAATAATAGGTAGTAACGTAAATAAATGGTTGCCGCAGTAAACAGTAAAAAGATATCGAAAGGTGCGATTTCAAATTATCATCCCGTTGCCGCGTTGAGGCAATGTTCTGTTCATCGCAGTATCTTACAAGTAGATCAAAAGCTGATATATTATCCTCACATCGCCCATATGTTGCTACCCCTCCAAGCTACCTATTTATCTCGCTTCAATAAAATCAATGCGGAATAGCGTCACCAATCTATCCTCGTATTCCCCTTCTAAAGGAACCTCACATCAGCCACACTACATGGCTCCCTACAGACAACGACAATGTAATTCCGCTAGCCCCGGAGTCGGAGAGGTCACAGTACAAATGACGAACAATTAGCTGCACCTATTATGTTGATTGCGGGCAGAGTGCCACCGTGTTACTGTGTACGATGTATTTCTGTTCACTTCCTGGAATATATTCAGTACCTTTGTCAACAAGGGTTGGGATAGTTGCTCTAGTAGACTCATAGTTTTAATTTTAAATTTTTGTGATGATCTTCATTCGTCTTTCTCTTTTTCAATTTTCACGAGGCTCTCGTCATGTGGGATGGTGACAATACAATATTAATTTATTTGTATTTAGCACGCCTTAATGTTTACAAGCTTCGAAAGAGAGTATTGCTTACAAAATAGAAAAATCTTCACGGCTGTTTTCTTCGAAGTCAGAGGGTATAATAAGGCGTAAACAGAACTAGTACATTGTTAATTTAAGTACTAAAGTAATCGGTACCTACTTATCACTTCCCAAGCAGCAAAAAAAGGTTAATAATTACAGTGGAACCACCATTTTCCTAGAACCATAACGGGATATTAAGCCCTAATAACAACGGAAAAAGGCCCAATTTATAGGCGTACTCTTACTTCTAAGACACCCATATGATAGTTGATTTAGTGACTAACATTTAGATCAATAGTATTATTAAAGTTGGACTAAGCAGAACTGACAGTTAGTTGGACTAACAGATAGCGGTCAAGCGCGAACCTATCAAGAATTAAAAAAAAACTATCAGGAATGAGGATATCCGCAGGGGAACCAAAGTTACCGACATAGCATTGCTAGAAGAACGAATGGCCGTTGGGGCTGAAAGGTTCTGGAATGACGACAACGTACCGGAAGACGTAGCGTAGGAAGGTCTCCTACAAGGTGGGCCGATGACCTGGTAAGGGTTGCGGGAATCCGATGGATGCGAGACGCACAGGACCGTACATTGTGGTGACACTTGGGGGAGGTCTATGTCCAACAGTGGACGTAGAAAGTAGCTATAAGTGTCTTTTTTTTCGATGGGAAAATCATCTTATGACATCCCCCGCCCTTGGGCGAAGCGAGAGATAGTGTCAGACTTTTACTGAGGGCCGAGTCTACCTTTCAGAATCAGACCCTTGGCCCCAGTAGGCTTCAACCCTGCTGGGCCCCTACGGTTTGCTGACATCTTCTTGAGGCGCGCGTGGAACACTACGCGCCGTCGACGACTTGGGCTCGGTCCGGACAGTTACCGGACGGTCGGACGGCGAGCCACCCATTGCTCGCCGTCCGCAAGCCCGCGCCTACGGTGGCCGGAAATCGGGATCGGGATCCCGACGGCGGTTGGGGCGTGAGGTCCGTTGCCTCACGTGATCGACCGCCTCCTTTGCTAGCATTACTGCTTCGCAGAAGGAGGCGACCACCTGCCACTCCTCCTTGCTCCGGACCATGGCCTGTACCAAGGCCCGGCGCGAGAGATCGCCGCCGTGATCGCCCCCACGAGGACACGGCGTTGCTCTTCCCAAGCGGGGCACACCTCCACCGTGTGCTCCACTGTGTCCTCCGGGCGGTCCACGCAATGGTGACACCCGGGTGTTTCTTCCGCACGGATCCGGTGCAGGAACCTCCCGAACTTACCATGTCCGGTGAGGACCTGCGTCATGCAGTAGATAAGGACGCCGTGTTGCCTTTCCAGCCACTTCTCAAAGAGCGGACTTACCGCCATAATTACGGTGTGCCCAAGCTATAAGTGTCTAACAGAAACATACGCAACAATAACGTACTCCATGTTTCTGTTACAAGCTCTTTTAAAACAGTTGTGAACTTTTCCCCAACTATGTTGAGGTTGACTTCCATTAATACCAGATGCAGTAGAATCTCATATTATACAGAGTCTATCCCTGTTGCTATCCAGGGTCTATCCCAGTATTTTACAGGGTCTGTTGTATTTTTAGGGTTCCGTACCTCAAAAGGAAAAAGTGGAACCCTTATAAGATCACTTTGTTGTCCGTCCGTATGTCTGTCTGTCAAGACCGCTTATCTCGGAAACGCGTAGAGGTATCGAGTTGAAATTAAAATCATATAGGTACTCAGGTTTGCAGTCTCTTGAAGCTGTGAAAAAATCAAACTTCTGAGTTCAAGAAAAAAAAGATACGGCTGTTTACCTATGTCGCAAAAACGTATATTTCGACACTCTCAAAGAAATCAAAATTCATAGGGTACTTCCCGTTGACCCAGAAACCTGAAATTTGGATAAAGCAAGGTCTTTCACAGATAAAGGAATAAATCTGAAAAAAGTAAATTTGTTGTTACCTACGTCACAAAAAAACCTTTTTTTGCAATTCGGAAAAATCTTCGAGACTCCATTCGGGAGTTGAACTATTTACATTGGTAAGTTTGTACGGAACCCTTAGTGCGCGAGTCCGACTCGCACTTACCTACCCGGTTTTTTTAATAAAACGTTACCGACATTTATAGGAATTACTTCTGCACTGTGGGCGCGAGACCCAGAACAACTATCTGTTGGCCATATAAATATTTATTCCGTGCTAGAATTAAACCCGCTACAGGCAGCACAGCAGTTAATCGATCCTCCACTGCGCCAACTGTGCCTTCAAATATCTGACTTCCACACACAAAACCATAGGCGCGGGCTTGCGGATAGCGAGCGATGGGTAGCTCGCCGTCCGACCGTCTGGTAACTGTCCGGACCGAACCCAAGTCGTCGACGGCGCGTAGTTCCACGCGCGCCTCTAGGAGATGTTAGCAACTGTAGGGGCCCAGCAGGGTCGAAGCCTACTGGGGCCAAGGCAACGAAACACAAAATTCTTCCACTGCCTTGTATATATATAAAAGCTATCTGCATTTTTACTAAGAAGCACATGCATTACTTTAAGCAACGTAGTGGGGTTCTGCCAAGGCAAAAAAGGGCTAAATTCCATAATCTGTATATCAACCTCCTGGTCTTAAAGATATTTATAAAAAAATGTATATAATATGTGTGTATTAATTTATAATAATCTTCCACATGAATTAAAGTTGTTACAGGGTAATGCATATAAAGCAAAATTGACAGAGTGGCTACAAAAAAAATGTTTTTATAGTGTTAAATAATTTATGCAATCTGGAAATAAAAGCTAATAATTTAATTAATTTGAAAATTGAATGTATGACAATAAAATTGTGTATGTATAATAATGAATAAGAAACTATATATATAATAATAATAATTTAACTACCTGAAGAATAACATACAAATAAATAATTTGCACGCTTGCTTGCAGGCAGAATACAGTGACTTTTAGGTTATAAGATCTTTCCTTGTTAACAATGTATTTCTGGCAAATAAACGTTTTGATTTGATTTGATTTGATTTGATAAATTTGTTGTTACCTACGTCACAAAAAAACCTTTTTTTGCAATTCGGAAACTCCAGAGATCCATTCGGGAGTTGAACTATTTACATTGGTAAGTTTGTACGGAACCCTTAGTGCGCGAGTCCGACTCGCACTTACCCGGTTTTTTTAATAAAACGGGCGCGAGACCCAGAACAGCTATCTGTTGGCCATATAAATATTTATTCCGTGCTAGAATTAAACCCGCTACAGGCAGCACAGCAGTTAATCGATCCTCCACTGCGCCAACTGTGCCTTCAAATATCTGACTTCCACACACAAAACCATAGGCGCAGGCTTGCGGACGGCGAGCGATGGGTAGCTCGCCGTCCGACCGTCTGGTAACCGTCCGGACCGAGCCCAAGTCGTCGACGGCGCGTACTGTTCCACGCGCGCCTCAAGGAGATGTCAGCAAACCGTAGGGGCCCAGCAGGGTCGAAGCCTACTGGGGTCAAGGGTTTGATTCTGAAAGGAAAACTCGGAACTGGTACGAAAGGCAACGAAGGAATAGGATTGGGTTTTTAGTTAGTCAGTAAAAGTCTGACACTATCAATCATCTTATGACATCCCCAGCTCTTGGCGTGGAGCGGGAGATGTCATAAGATGATTTACCCATCATCATCTTCCTGCCCTTGTCCCGTGTTATTTGGGGTCGGCGCAACACGTTTTACCCACCGAAAAAAAAACTTCCACATACAAAACCCAGTAACCGTGTAACTATAACAAGAATATAATTTGCTCTTTATACTGACATGTTGTTAACAGTAGACAAAGACAGGTCAGGAACACATGAATGAACAATATCCCCAATCTATATCATACATGAAACATAATGTTCCGGGGCAATCGGCCATTAACATTGAGTAACCTCGAACCGATCACAATATTCACTCGAAGCTGATAAATGGAGCGGGATGAGCTCGACTGTGTAATTAGCCATTAGTTTAGAAAGTACCGTTGGGAATGTCTTTAAAATATCTGAACTAAGTGACAACAACAGTCGCTTTCCTACTGAAATAGTACATACATAAGCATAATCAGCCTATTAATGTTCCCACTGCTGGGACTCTGGCCTCCTCTCTCTAGGAGAGGGAATGGGCCGTAATCCACCGCGCGGGCCCAGTGCGGATTGGTGAATGTCACATGTCTTTGAATTTTTGGTTCTAGGACATGCCGGTTTCCTCACGATGTTTTCCTTCACCGTTTTGTGAGCAGTGGTGATGAAATAAATTACACAAAGTAATGCGCCTGGCTGGGTTTGAACCCGCGACCTACAACTCGTAAGTCGGAAATAGTATATTTTGATACAAGTGCAGAAAGTTTGTCATTGCGACCGAGGCGGAATTCTGTTATGGAGCCGAGGGCTGCAGTGATAAATTTGCACGCGTATCAAACGACTTTTTTCAATACACTTACGAAGTAATGAATAAACTGGGGTTGACTGACGACTCGTGGGGGTCAACGCGCACCCAGCCTGATACGATAAATGCAATAACATTGTGGCGGGGGAGAGTACGCGCATTTTTCTGCACTAGTGCGCAATACAGTCTATTGCGTGCCCAAAAGCGGTAGGATAAGAACGGGTTTTCGAGTAAGTGTATTGAAAAAATATAACTATGTCACCGTGGCCTTGGAATGCAAATGGTAACTGAAGGAACACGGGTGGATTTTAGTCAGTAAAAGTCTGACATTTCTTCTCGATCCCGAGACTTACTCAGAGCGGAAGAAGTTATTTTATATGCTGAATCTCTTCGTATGTAATTCGCCAGTTTTCTTGAATTAATTTTTTTACTGCCAGCACGTTTTCTTCCGTGACAGCCGTCGTAGGAGGACCACTCCTTTCTTCATCCCCCAAAGTAAGGCGACCGCGCTTAAACTCGCTATACCAGCGGTAGATGGTTGCTTTTGAAGGTCCTTCATTCATAAAAGCAATTTGAAGTCGATCAAATGACTCATCAGGTTTTAGGCCACATTTAAAATCGTAGAAAATTATCGCACGAAAATGTTCTCGATGCAGATCCATTTTTAAATGAGACACGATAATTTGATTTGGCTCTCGAAAAAATGTGGAGGGAAATTCAAAATTCGAATAATAATATTTTTACTTTTTATTTTCAAAATAATTACAAGTGGCCAGTGCCCTATGCATAAAAACTTTTTTTCGCAATACATTCTGAGTGGCCTGGTATTTACATATTATAGATTACTAAGTAGCTATATCATTTCCCATGTTATGTTAGGCCCAGATTTCAAAAGAATATTATTGCAAACTTATTGAAACAAGTCGATAAAGACGCGTTAGCTGTTTTGATTGATTGCGAATAGATACCTCCTTTCATACCATGAAAAAATGGTTACAAAATTGTTATTAAACAAAATAGACTGGACACGAGAACTGCTTCAAGATGGCACGTGAGAAGAATTTCTGTAAGGCCTTTGTTTGCCCAGCAGTTTGGGACAGTAAAGGCTAAGAAAAAAAAAAATAATTCTTTTATTCATCTAAGATGATAATTCCTTAATTTCCACAATATTTTGACAATTTATTGTGGTGAGATTTGTAAATCTTTGAAATTCTCTGCCTTTCTCATGAATCACTCTGACTATTAGTCAAAACCTCATGAAAATCCGGTTATTAGTTTTTGAGTTTATCGCAAACATACAGACAAACAGACGAGGTGTGGTACTTTGTTTTATAAAATGTAAAGCTAAGGATATTTAAATACTAACACAACAACAGGTGTAACTAATCCAACAATAAATGCTCTAATTCCATTCACTGATTGCTGTTAATTTAGTTCACTAATATTATTTCAAATAATACCGCAATTGTGACGCATTATCACACCACAAATTCATTTCAAAATTAGATACATAAAAATGAATACAGGGTGGATTAAATGCGTGATATAATAGGGGTTAAAGTATGAAATTGCCGTTTTTTAAAACAGGTTGTTTTGAAGTGTTATATCTTTGGATTAACTTGGATTTATAAGTTCAAATAAACTTTATATTAAAGGTACCTTATTCTTTTTTCAAAAATAGGTATTCATTTGTTTCTGTATGTTTTATATTTGCTGCTTTGCTCTCACAAAAACTTACAATTTCATTAGCAGTACACTTGGCGATCGCAAAGATTCTAAACAGTGAAAGCATTCTCGTAACTTGGTACTTGCAAAAGTTATTTTCCTTTTTTCGCGTTCATGGTGGAGCAAGATGGAGCGTCAAACTTTTATCGACTAACCCCACCTGTGTTCCTTCAGGTGCCGAAGGCGTTCCAGAGCTACGGCAACTCTTTCGAACATTACCTCAGCCCTATTTTTTCAGGTGTATAATCATCCAGTGACTCTTCTCGCTCTGGGTGAAATGAGAGGATCAAATGTTTACTGACTATAGCCGGCCTATGTTCCTTCACTTTCCCTTTTGCATTCCAGGGCTACGGTAACTATCGATAAATCCGCTAGCCTTTTTTTACACGGGAAATTATCAAATAACTTCTCCCGCTCTGTAACAAGCGAGAGTGAGTGCTAAAAATTTACTAAATAAAATTCACAATGTTCCTTCAGTCGCCCTTTTTGTGTGACGGCTGCGACTCCTTCAAATAATCCGCATCCCAGGCGCCGGTCCTAACAAGCCCCGTCAATTTTACTGACATCTCTTACAACGCACCATCGACCCGAGCTTAATCTGTACCGGAGAGCAAGCTGCCCATGGCTGGCCGTGCACAAACTCACGCGTTTGGTGACAAGAAATTGTCTTGCGACTAGTAAAAATCTGGCTCTTACCCTGTCTTACAGACATTGCGGACTCACTCATAATACCAAGGTCTTTTCAACCAGCTCATGCTTAAAAAACTGGGCAAGTACGAGTCCGACTCGCGCACTGAGGGTTCCGTACAAACTTACCTATGAAAACAGTTATTTTCCCGAATTGAGTTACGAAGATTTTTCCGAATCGCAAAAAATGTTTATTTTTGTGACATAACTGCAAATTAACAGTTTTCAGATTTTTTCCTATATTTGTGTTATGAGACCTTGCTTCATGCCAAATTTTAGGTTTCTAGGTCAACGGGAAGTACCCTATGAATTTTGATTCCCTTGAGAGTGTCGAAATATGGTCGAAATACACGTTTTTTGCTACATAAACGGCCGAATCTTTTTTTCCCGTTTACTTAGATGTTTGATTTTTGCTTCTAAGGTAGCTTCAAGGGACCACAGACTTGAGTATATGGTTTTAATTTCAACTCGATATCTCCACGCGTTCCCGAGATAAAGGGTCTTGACAGACAGACAGACAGGGTTCCGTTTTTTCCTTTTGAGGTACGGAACCCTAAAAATTAATAAGAAATCTATACTTAATTTCTAACATCTCAAACGTCTAGCTTTATTATACACAAGGCTTATGTACTAAAGTCAATGGTATGTAACAGGACACAGATAGCGTCACTTGTCATGTCGGCCATACATTACGCTCGAACGTGTACGCTTGTTGTGCCAAGTATTTACTGCTATGAGTTATGTTTTGGGCTATTTGTGGATATGTCGGTTTTGTGTCGACTAGGAAAATAATGTAAGCTTAAATGTTGTTAATAATAATAATTTATTTGCTAATAATGTAGGTATAATAAGATAAGGGGTTATAATTGTTGATTGTCCCAATACATTTTGCCTTACGGCATGCAAAATATTCATAATATAAAGTAAGTAAGGAAAATATTAAAAATCGTTCAACTTAAATGACATGTCATACAAATTCAAATACAATGTCATAAAAATTCAGATACAATGTCATACAACATCAAATACAATGTCATAAAAAATTCGAATATAATGTCATAAAAATAATACAATGTCATACTCGAAATAATACCATGTCATACAAATACAATGTCATATGAACTGAAATGATAAAATACTTACTAGTAGGAACCAAGCGTTCTAAATAAAAAAAAAACTTTTTAGAAAAAAAAAAATAACCGACTTCACTAAAAAAAACACTAAAAGGATCAAAATAACTTTAATTTCGGATGTCGGTGTTTCTCGGTATTGTTTGTTTCTTATTTAACACCGACTTCCGAAATTAAAGTTATTTTGATCCTTTTAGTGTTTTTTTTAGTGAAGTCGGTTATTTTTTTTTTTCTAAAAAGTTTTTATTTCACACTTTTTAGTTGCGATACACTTATAAACAGAGTGCCTATTTCTAATGACAATTCCAATTAACCCAAATACTGCTAGGTTACATTGTTTTATTATAAAGTTGCTGTGCCTACCTTCCTCCTTCCGGCTCCATCATCAGATCAGTTCGATAGTACCTTATAGCCAAAGAGCATCTCACGACAATTCTAATAAGCCCAAACACGGCTAGGATACATTGATTAATTACGGAGTTCCTGTGCCTACCTTCCGGCTCCATCATCAGATCAGTTCGATAGTACCTTATAGCCAAAGTGCATCTCATGACAATTCTAATGAGTCCAAACACGGCTAGGTTACATTGATTAATTACGGAGTTCCAGTGCCTACCTTCCGGCTCCATCATCATCATCAGATCATTTCGATGATACCATTTTCAACGTAACTATTCAGAATCATTCATTTATTTGTATTGTCATAGTCGCTTAACTATATCTTCAATGTGATATCTATTTGAGTATGAAGTTCCGTTGACCATTTCTGGTCTTCTTCATCAGTTCCACTTCATCAAATGTTACTTTTTGACTGTAAATGCTTAAGTTCTTGATGAAAATACTAAAATTACCATAGGGTTGCCTATAATTTTTGAGGAGTTCCCTCGATTCCTCATGGATTCCATCATCAGAACTGGATTTTGAAAAAAATGGGACCAATCTGGAAGCATATCCTATAAAGGGAAAAAAAAATTTTGCAAATCGGTCCATAAACGACGGAGTTCTGAGGTAACACACATAAAAAAAAAAAAAAAAAAAAAATGATGATAAAAAAAAAAAAAAATACAACCGAATTGATAACCTCCTCCTTTTTTTTGAAGTCGGTTAAAAAAAATACAACCGAATTGATAACCTCCTCCTTTTTTTTGAAGTCGGTTAAAAAGAAAAATGAGCGACAAAGAAAATAAAATCACATTGATGGAGCAACATTTTACTTGATTATCTTGTCATTAAGAAATTTGATTGAGTAGTAATACTTATGGCCTCATAGTTTTGTTTCTGCTGTGTAAGTATACCATGTATACTCATTGCTTTTTCTATGATTCGAAACTCCTTCTCTAAATTAGAAAATAAGTGGTCATATTTTAAACACCTAATCATCATCATATAGGTCTCTTCACCGTCGCCACTCCAGAACCTTTCGGCCCGAACGCGCGTCAAAGTTTTGCCGTCTGAGCATAGCATGGTTCATTAAGATTTATATTTAAGAAATTATTAATTAACCCGGTAAAGAATTTTGAATAAACATTTATTTATTGCTCCTTGGTGCTTCTAGAGGACCACTAAGGTTGCCGACATAACCCTATGAATCGTCAAACTTAAGTGGCAGTCGACAGGGCACATTGCTCGCAGAACGATGGTTGATGGGGCCGAAAGGCTCTGGAGTTTAGAATCCGATGGATGCAAGACGCACAGGCCAATCGTCATTGCGACGCTTGGGGGAAGCCTATATCCAACATTGGATGTCGTTCAGCTGAAATGATGATGATAATGATGTGTGTCTACTAGTCAACCACATCAGTGTTTACGGTATGTATCTGAAAATCACCTCAGTGGAGTTGTCATTTTTTTTGGTTGACCACTATCTCTATGCTATTTTCTATAACATAATTATGTAGGCCTTTAGTGCAATGCGTTCCAAATAAGAATAGGATCGATTACCATGTTGTGACGTCACCTCATACTGTCAAATCGAAGAATTATTATGGTGAGCAAAACAAGAAATTTTTTAAATTTAATTTACGAACTTTGAACAAAAAAAGTTTAATCAGAACATGGCAATCGATCCTATTCTTATTTGGAACGCATTGTATGGGACGCTACTTATGTCGATACTCTTGCGCCTTTCCATCTTCCTAGCTCGTCGTGTTATGCTAGTGCTGCCGTTGCGAACCTCAAGTGGCGGAAATGTAATAACCTTGTTGGAACTTATATTTACGAACCGTTTGGGGTTGAAACTCTCGGTTCGTGGGGTCCGAGTGCACACAAGTTGTATAAAGATTTGTCGAAACGTCTAGTTGACACTTCGCGTGACCCAAGGGGTGACATTTACCTCGTCAGAGGATAAGCATTGCCATATAGCGTGGCAATACCGCCAGTCTTTTGGGCACATTAACAGTCGACAGCGATGTGGAAGAGTTTTTTGACGCCATATTTCAGTTTGATTTTAGTTAGTTGTAATTAGCGTAGGGTTTTTATTATTATTATTTTATTTTACTGTAATTATAGTTAGTTAAGTATTTTTAAATGTAAATTATTCGTGTAAATAAATTTCTTTTATCAATTATAAACATAATATATAGGGTGACTGGCAATTAGTGTACGATACTTGAACACGTGATTGTGCTCATGATAACAAACAATTTTTATTATGAGACTAAAGCCGAAATCGCGAAAAAAATATCAGCTGTTCAGTACATTAGGCCAACATAAATGTACTGAACAGCAGATTTTTTTTCGCGATTTCAGGTTTGTTCCCATAGTAAAAGTTGTTGGTTATCATGAGCACAATCACGTGTTTAAGTATCGTACACTAATTACCAGTCACCCTATATATGTTAAATAATTAAGAACACATATTTTTTTTGTTTTATATATAGCTCATTGAGTGCCTTCTTATTTCCACACGAACGACGATTACAACTTTGTTCGCGATTAAGTGACGACGAATTCAGTGACCGATCATAATTGACCCGGTTTTTCTTTCAGAAACCGAATACTTTGAAAGCAATGAAGTTTCAATAACATAAAACTTTTGCAGCTGTGGCTGTATACGATGCACAAGTCAATATGTACAAATTATGCCAATAAAAAACCCGACTTTGGTGCCAAAACCAGTGAAAATTGCAAATTTTATTAAGATGCTGATTTGATTAGTTCAAAAGTTAGCTGTGATAAATCAAGGTATACCGTTCCATAAAAAGTTAAAAAGTTATTTTTTTATTCCTAATAATTTACGAGAATTATTTATATTTACCTATATTAATGAATAATAATACAATGAATTGCGTTTATTTTTCTCCACCACAAAAAAACTACATAATGTAAATATACATGTAGGTATATTAAATGCCCATGTCTTTCGACATTGTAGTAATTTTACAATAAAATATTAACTCTGAATATTCAGAAATAGCAAATGTTACATGGCGTGTTGTAGTTTTTTTAAGGTAGGCAATAATCCAATGACATTTCCCGCTCTTTTGTGTCAGACTGTCTAAAACTAAGTACACCTGTATCCTTCAGTTGCCTTTTGCGCGCTAGGCGCTATATATAATGTAACTAAAATGGTCAAAATGGTGTCTAGTAAGTATTGTGATATCGAAAGGAAATCGCATGAGTTAGGTTCTTTATAGCTCACGAACTGGCTTGTAAAACATACTTTTAAGGATTTTGCTGTTCTAGAATAGGTTCGAAAATTGAGTAGAACAAAGAAATGTCTAGTTTTTTTCAGTTCGGAGATAACCATTGTAGCACAATGAGCTGATATCGAATCCTGAAGAAAGTATAAGTAAAACGTTATAGGCTCCCGAGAGTTTTATTCAAGTAGAAGATCCCCTACCGCAGCTCTACGGTCGCATAGTGGCGACAGTACACAACCACATCAGTAAAATTATAAAACAAAGGGCACATCAATCACAGAGGGTTAACACACATGAGCTGGAACGCCCACAAAGAGCTGACCTCAGTTTCAGCATCGGAACATAAATAAACTGACTAAATTCCTACCTACACGTTATTTTTTCTTTTCATAAAAGTAATTTCGTCAGAACCTCCAACGTTTCTTTCTAAGGAAACAAATGCACTCGAGAACAACATACCAACTGTTAACTCCACCCTAACAATGCCCACAAAAACGCCACTTGAACAGCCCTGCAAAGAAAACTAGGAAAGCGTCACAGTCTACCCCGGAATAAGTAAAAGCTTTCGCGGCATAATAACCGGTTCTAGTATAAGGGAGGTTTTCCATCAGAGATGAACAAGGTAGCGAGGCGGTGCTAGGGCTGTTGACTTTTCGAGTTGCCACAGTCCTGGAATGCAATAAGCAACTGAAAGAACACAGGTAGGTTTTAATCAGTAAAAGTCTGACCTTTCCACTCGCTCCACTCCATATGGTAGGAGTTACACGGTAGGGGTGTACCCCACTTGGGCAGAGCACCGCCGTGTCCTCGTGGGGGAGATCGGCGGCAACGATCTCTCACGCCGAGCCTTGGTACAGGCTGTGGTCCGAAGCGAGGAGGAGTGGCAGGCGGCCGCCTCCTTCTGCGAAGCAGTAATGTTAGCAAAGGAGGAGGCCGCACGTGCACGCGCGAAGGAGCGGCCCTCAAACACCAGCTGCCGGGATCCCGATCCCGATTTCCGGCCACCGTAGGCGCAGGCTTGTAGATGGCGAGCAATGGGTGGCTCACCATTCGACCGTCCGGTAACCGTCCGGACCGAGCCCAAGTCGTCGTCGGCGCGTACTACTCCACGCGTGCCTCAAGGAGATGTCAAGGTAAGGAGGGTCGAGGCCAACTGGGGCCAAGGGTCTGCTTCTGAAAGGAAGACTCGGCCCTGGTATGAAAGGCAACGAAGGAACAAGAATGGGTTTTTAGTCAGTAAAAGTCTGACACACCCTGCCACTCCGCCCAAGAGCGGGATGTCATTGGATGATTTTCCAACCGAAAAAAAAAGTGGTAGGAGTTGAAAAAGCTAGACGGTATGAGGTTCTGAAGGTTGACTGGTAGAGAATTTCTTGTGACATTAAGTTCGCCTAAGACCTACCCTACACAGTTTAACTAATTACCTTTTATTTTGTAGTGCAGCTCGGTATTTTTAAATACTCAAAAGTGAAAGATGATGTGCGAGAGGTGTGAATGAAAGAGTGAGGAATATTTGTGCGAGGACGCAAGCGTTGTCAGTGCATAGCAGCCCCCCTAGCCAAGTTACATCCGATTCCTTTGTTCTGACGTCATCTCAACGCTCAGTCACGTGGTCAGATCAAAGGAATAGGAGGCGTGGCCGACTCGAGGCGATCAACGAAAAGAGAATCGAAACGAAACGGTTGTAACTTGACTAGGGGGGCAGAAAAGAGTCCACTACACATCGTCGCACCTCTCAGCTAAACACCATTTCACAGCTTCGCCAGGCATAGCACACAAGGTCATTATACGGGTGGGAATTTATCAACATTTAATAGCACAGTTTCGCACCGCCCGTTACTCCGCACATCTTTGGTAGAAATGCGCCCTATGGCTGTGCATTTTTCACTCTATGCCATTATGCGCGCACACGACAGGCGTAATGAAGTGGTGTGCCGTGGCGTCATCACTGTTACTCTACGTGACCAAATGGCAGACTGACGAATTAGATGCAGACCGAATTGTGGGGCGTTCTTTTTTTAGGTTGCTGGGTAAAGAAACGAGTGTTGTTAGAGTTGTGAAAGAAAATGGCTTCCTAATGTGAGATATAATTATTTTTGAGGCGAAGTTAAGAATGAATCAATGAGCCAATTCTTATTCTTAAACAAGGTTCAAATTTAAGCCTCAATCTCATCTAAGAACCCAATCTATGTCAAAAATGTATCTAATGTATAACAAAATGTATGGGATTTAGAAATATTTTAGACAGATTGAGTCAGTCCCAATCAAGTCAGGTAGTCATACTACTGGGGCATGCGGTGTTAAGCTGTAAAAAATAGTTACACTAGCCATAGATTATAGTGCTTTAAATATTTATGGTGTAAACAATTATGGGTAGGCCAGTAACGGAAAATAAAATAAAAATAAAAGTCCCAATCAACCAATAAGAAAGCGTTCGTTCTTTAAATTTATAACAATACTCAAAAAAGAAACAAAATTAACTCACAATATCGTGCACGAAAATGTAAAATAGAAAGGAAATAAAATAAAATAATGTATGTCCATTATATTTAAGCAAGAAGTTGGTTTTTTTTTCGGTGGGAAAATCATCCAATGACATCCCGCGCCCTTGGGCGGAGCGAGAGGGTGTGTCAGACTTTACTGGCTAAAAACCCACTCCAGTTCCTTCTTTGCCTTCATCCCGGAGCCCCGAGCTTCACTTTCACACTACCCGTGGCCCCAGCAGGCTTCGACCCTGCTGGGCCCCTACGATTTGCTGACATCTCCCTGAGGCGCGCGTGGAACAATACGCGCCGTCGCGTCGACGACCTGGGCTCGGTCCGGACGGTTACCGGATGGTCGGACGGCGAACCACCCATTACTCACCGTCCGCAAGCCCGCGTCTACGGTGGCCGGAAATCGGGATCGGAATTCCGGCGGCGGTTAGGGCGTGAGGGCCGTTGCCTCACGCGATCGGCAGCCTCCTTTGCTAGCATTACTGCTTCGCAGAAGGAGGCGCCCGCCTGCCACTCCTCCTCACTCCGGACCATGGCCTGTACCAATGCCCGGCGCGAGAGATCACTGCCGCCGATCGCCCCCGCGAGGACGCGGCGGTGCTCTGCCCAGGCGGGGCACACCTCTACCGTATGTTCCACCGTGTCCTCCGGACGGTCCACACAATGGCGGCACCCAGGCGTTTCTTCCGCACGAATTCGGTGCAGGAACCTCCCGAACTTACCATGTCCGGTGAGGACTTGCGTCATGCGGTAGGTAAGGACGCCATGTGGTCTTTCCAGTCACTCCTCAAAGAGGGGACTTACCGCCATAATTGTTGCGTGCCCACTGCTGGGCCCCTACGGTTTGCTGACATCTCCTTGAGGCGCGCGTGGAACAGTACGCGCCGTCGACGAGTTCCGGTAAGATGTTGGTAGAATCACCATTAATCGGCTGTTTTTTTTTTCATAATAACATTGCTTTGCATTCTCCCCATCCTGACCTAACCTCTATGGTGCACAGACTTGGTCTTTGACTAACATCCAAAGGTCCAAACTTTAGGTTTGCCAACGTGCTATGGAGCGCAGCATACAAGGTGTTAAAATAAAGGATCGCGTTGGAAACACTTTACTGCGCTCCAAAACGCAGATTCTTGACTTGGCTCAGAAAGCTGCCCAGCTTAAGTGGGACTGGGCTGACATGTCTGCCGCATGCCAATCGAGCGGTGTGGTAAACACAAAGTTGGTGCCCTGAAATTGCACGACGGGGTCGCGGCAGACCAAGAATGAGATGGCGGGACAACTTAGATGTCTTCCTTGGGAATTGGCATGAAGTGGCTCAGAGCCGGGAATGATGGAAGGAATGGAGGGAGGCCTTTGCCCAGCAGTGGGACAGAATAGATAATTATAATAATAATAAAGCCGGATATAGTGGTGATAGACCGATTAGCGCGCCGTGCAATGTTATTCGACGTCACCATCCCACATGACGAGAATCTCGTGAAAGCTGAGAAAGAGAAACGAATCAAATATCTCGACTTAGCACATGAGATGGTTTTTTTTTTTTCGGGTGGGAAAATCATCTAATGACATCCCCCGCCCTTGGGCGGAGCGGGAGATAGTATCAGACTTTTACTGACTAAAAACCCACTCCTGTTCCTTCTTTGCCATTTTTTTTTTCCAGGGCCCCGGGGATCTCTTTCGCATCACCCATGGCCCCAGTAGGCTTCGACCCTGCTGGGCCCCTACGGTTGCTGACATCTCCTTGAGGCGCGCGTGGTACACTACGCGCCGTCGACGACTTGGGCTCGGTCCGGACGGTTACCGGACGATCGGACGGCGAGCCACCCATTGCTCACCGTCCGCAAGCCCGCGCTTACGGTGGCCGGAAATCGGGATCGGAATCTCGGCGGCGGTTGGGGCGTGAGGACCGTTGCCTCACGCGATCGGCCGCCTCCTTTGCTAGCATTACTGCTTCGCAGAAGGAGGCAACTGCCTGCCACTCCTCCTCGCTCCAGAAGCACATGAGATGGTTGACATGTGGAATGTGGACTCGGCTATAATTGTGCCGATTGTCGTGACCGCCAATGGCCTTATAGCCAAAAGCTTCGACGACCATCTGTCAAAGCTGTCGTTGCGTGGTTGGATCAAGGGCCTGATACAAAAGGCAGTACTCCTCGATATGGCTCGCATTGTGAGGAGGTTCCTGTTTCTGGAGCCCTAACCACCGGTAGCTTGGACCCTGTTCCCGACACCGGCGGACCACTATTTTTTATGTTTTTAAATGATTTTTTTATATGTTTTGTTTAAAGAAATATTTAAAAATGTAAATTATATGTAGGTATATAAAAATAAATAAATGGAGTAATAATAATAACATTGTTTACTTTCTTTTTTTTTTTCAAAATTCTCATGTTTAGTAATCCTTTGTTGGTGAAAATCCATTTGGATCTACTTTAATTTTATTCTAAAGGGATTATTTATTTCCGCAGAACCATTTCACCCATTTAATCGCTAGCTTCCTTATTTAATGTAGACGTCGGGTAATAAATAATTTTAATTATACTGTCACACCCTTTGGCTAACACGATGTCCGTTTCAGGACATCCCTTGTAAATAAAAACGGGGCAGTAACTGAAAAATAAAACTCTGTATGTATGTGTTATACGTAACGTAAGAAAGAAAGAAAGAAAGAAAGAAAGAAATAAAAATGCCTGCATATTCTAAAGAAAAACCCATGACCAAAAGCGGGCCTCTACTAGGAACTTGTAACAAACTAGCAGATCTAACAGACCTTGTACTGTTCAAATATTTGCGTTTTGTTAGGGGAAGATAATTAATTTTGACATAACAAATAATGCTAAAGGTTCCGTCTTGTTCCGTCTTGCCCAGTCTTGCCTCGCCTTGTCTTGTCTTGTCCCGCATTGTCCCGTTTGGCTGAATGCCGTCATTTTGGTCATAACCCTTTCAATATTACTCACGATTATAAAGCCATCTACTGAAGCGAATGGGCATGTCATAATCCTGACAGACAGTAAGTCACTTCTTTGAGGAGTGGCCGAAGAAGCGTTACGGTGTTGTCTCTTTCCTTTTTAATATTATATACGTTTGTTTTTTTTTTTAAATAAAACGACAACGTAACAAAAAGAACCGCTATATTTTAAAAGTCTAACATTAAAAGAATTAGAGGGTAGAAGAAGGTAAGGCCCGGTCAAAGGTCGGACTACGTAGGAGGCCGTCAATACCGCAGTCTCCTGCTTGGTGACAGTCGGTGGCGTCGTTGATGGCTTCGTGGTCCGTCCTGCAGGATATCGTTCCTCGGCGCAGGGTGCCGTCCAATTATCCAGCTATGCTGATCTCCAGCCGCGTAGAAATTCCCAGTACGGGAAGAACACTAGACACTTAATAATTCCTGGTTTAACCAAGTTCATATATTTGTATAAGTTTCCAGGTATGATCAGTATAATAATAATAATAATAATTTATTTATTTATTCCACGGACAACAAAAGATCCATAGTGTTAGTAAACAATTGCCTTAAACCTAGTGTTAGTTTTATATTATAATTATCTACTAATACTATTTTATACTATTATAAGCATTCAGCACAGAAGATGACTCCAATTTCATCTTCTCCACAAAATGTCTAAAAAAGGGAGAAAGCACACTCTCCGCGACTGTTTTTAGAATGCTGTTGCTACTGGCCCGGGTTCTAGCCGCCAAAGATGCTAGCTTCTTCCGAATGATCGCATGAAAGCCGTCAGTTCGATTCTGTGTAAACATCTCCGACGCACTACAGAATCGGGGCAGCCTCAACAACATTCTAAAAATATTATTGTATTGGACGCGCAGGACATCCAGCGACCTTTTGGTGTAGCTAATCCACAGACCCCCCGTGTACAGACTCTGACAATACGCTTTGAAAAGCGTTATTTTGACCTGGTCAGTACAGCGGGAGAATCTACGGGTCAACATATTACCGCGGACCGCCAATGCCCTGCGCTCCCTCTCAATATCTGCATTATCCTTAAGGTCGTCGGTAAGTATATGCCCAAGATATTTGAACTGGTATAATCTCACTATGTTATAATATCTATATCGAGTAGGTACTAGGGTGCAAAGATAGGTCAGTTTCAGAAAATTTAGTACGCGTGGTTCCTCGATAGCCGGTTGAGTGCCACTGACGGCTGCCGCCGCGAAATGAATGCGCGCGCGCTTCACGTAGATCGTAAATATAAAACCGCGCGCCGCAAGCTGTGGCTGTGTCTGTTTGTTCATAATTTAATTTATTTGTATCTTTGGTTATTTAGATAAATGGATTATTTATATAGTTTTAAATATTTATAAATTAAGTAGGTAAGTAAACCGTGACAGTGTCCTCACCTTTTGTATGACCCAGGTCTTCATCTGACATTAAAAGTTCGAGAGGTTCCTGCACCTGATTCCGTCAAGGCCTTCACCATTGTGCGAACCGTCCAGAGGATACGGTGGAGTACACGGTAGAGGTGCGCCCCGATCGAGCGGAGCACCGCCGTGACCTCTTAGGTGCGATAGCAGGAAGCGACTACTCGCGCCGAGGAAATATATATATTTTCAAACCACTCAAAGACCCACTCAAAGACCCTCTCAATATGGGATAAGTAATATGGTATATGGGCAGGAAGAAGAAAAGAATTCAAAGATTTACTCAAATATACACACGAAATTTGATCCAAATCGGTCATGCCGTCTCGGAGTAGTTAGGTGATAAACACACGTATAGAAGAATTATTTATATAATGATAAACAAGCAGAATATTGCATCCCCTTATCCAAGACCACCTACAAACCCAATCAAGTCTTGTAAATTACCAAGAAGCCAGTCCATTCCCCAGTCGTAAACAAATCTAGTTATAATGAATTATGGTCACGTAGTTGTGGTGTTGTCGTCGTCTATACGCGAATTAATCTCTGGCAGCCCTCAGCCATTCCTCTCACGTCTCTCCTGCACAAATAAGCAGACTTCTACGTGACTCTCTTGAAGCACTAAATGAGTTAATGTGGTCATTACGTTTTTTTTTTTTTGTTGCTGTTTGAAAATGGAACAGAAAAAGAAATCAAATATTGGCTTGGCTTGATAATTCCGAGTTTAAATTCGTTTCTTTATTGTTTATTATGCTTCAAAACATACAAATAAACACCTTCTACGTGACTCTCTTCCAGTGCCGTAACTAGCCTTTTATACGACTGGTGCGAGCTTCTATAACAGCGTCCCTTGAAAAAAGTGTTTTTGTTAGCTAGCTTTAAATTCATTCACCATTATAAGAGCCAACGAAGCGAGCTCTAAAATTTTAACACCCTGCCTGGGATAGGTTACACAATAAATAATAGTTATAGTATCAATAGTAAGTATGTACGTTATTACCCACCAGGCATAATATAAAACTTTGGCCCAGGTTTGATCGTTTCTGTGCCCCTCCAGGGTCTGCGCCCGGTGTTCGGGCACCGCTGGCACCGCCCTAGTTACGGCTCTGCTCTCTTCAATCACTAAATGAGTTAATGTGGTCATTACTTTTTTTTTTGAGTTGTTTAAAATGGAACAGAAAAAGAAATAATAATCAAATATTGGCTCGACTTGGTAATTCCGAGTTTCGTAAATTGAATTCGTTCTTTTCTTGTTTATGTGTCATCAAAATCATCATAATCAGATGTATGTATTACTTGAAATTGACATTCGGACTTATTGCTACAAACAGGACATATTCCAGATACCTAGCTGCTGCAGAGAGGGTTTTCACAGGATGAAACTACATTCATCACACCACCTTTGTGTGTTTCACTGAGGATAATTTTTTTCTAGGATTTTAACTTATCTATGCAAGCAAAATGTAGTTTTAAAGAATTCCTAAAATTAAAGAAGAATCCCCAATAGTACATTTTGATCAAGTAGAGAAACTTTGTTATTGCGATTGAGGCGGAATTCGCCTAAACCTCAAGCGAACCCTTGCCTGCGGTTTAGGCGAATTCCGCCTCGGTGTTATGGAGCCAAGTGCTGCAGTGACAAATTTCCACGTATATCAAAGACGACGTTTTTCAATGATACACTCACGGAAAATTTGTCATTACGACCAAGGTGCAGTAACAAATTTCCACGTGTGTGAAACGATGTTTTTGAATACACTTACAAAGGTATAAATAAACGGGGGTTATCGCGTGATCTGAGGGGGTCGCTTAGCTGATGCTAAGCGATCAGGCTGATTGATGCCTGATACGATAAATGTAATCAATTGTGGTGGGGGCGTGCTCGTGCACTTTTCCGCACTACTGCGGAAAAGTCTTTAAAAAAATCATTAATACACAATTACACACAAACAATTCTACCTCTTTCATTTATCAGTTTAGATTATAATATTTGTTTAGATTTTATTGAACGCCAGTTTTTGTAATTAATCCTTACATTACCTATTTATTATTAACAAAATCCTTTCATACGAGTATCAGCTTAAAAAATACAATTAAAATTCTAACGAGAGATTTAATCGAGTCTTCACCTTTTAATCGAATCAAATCCTTTTGTTATGATCCATGGTTTGGTATAAAATAAGAAACCTTGAATTCTCTCATTGTTTTATAACTTGATTACTCGTAAATCAAGATCGTTAGCCGATATTTTTGGTAAAAATATCAATTGGTTTCTGAGTCGAGTAAACTGTTTTTAAACTAGTGCTTGACTGCGATCCCACCTCATGGTTAGTAGTAATGCAATCGTTGATGATGAAGCGCACTATTGTTTGCAGTAGTGCGAAAAAGTAAGCAGCAAGGAGTGGGCCTTGCCGGAGTCTGTATTTCCTGATAGCTATAGCTTAGGCCTAGCTAAGTGTCTGTATACTGTGTAAGTCTATAAGTGTTATTGGGTTTTTTCATCTGGAACTTCTCAGTAACAGTTCTGAGTTGGAACTTATGCCTGGCTGATGGAAATAGACTCATTTCTTATTGCATGGCACTTAAACAATCAGCATGCCTTTTCCCAACTTTTTATCTATATATATAAAAGGGGAAACTGACTGACTGACATATCAACGCACAGCCGAAACTACTGGGACTAGGAACACGAAATTTTGCACAAGGCTTCCTTTTATGACGTAGGTGAGCACTAAGAGAGGATTTTCCAAAATTCGCTCCCTAAAGGGATGAAACGGGGGTCCAAAGTTTGTATGGAGAAACATACTTTTACGCGGGCGAAGCCGCTGGCAGAAGCTAGTTTTAGTTTAAATATAAATTTTCTAATATCAGCATTTCAGTTAGAATAAATGCCATTTATCATCTACCCTCTTTGGTATTCAGTCCTATCAAAATTCAACACAACACTCAACTATAAAAAAAGATTTAATATAAAATTCCAAGTGGCCTCTCATATCGTCTACGTTACTATTTGGAATTTCAATAAATGTGATTCCTAGAACTAGCCGACCCGGCGAACTTCATACGGCCTAACATTTCATGAATGTAGTATATCTTTCGATATAGTTAACCGATGGCGATTAAACTAAGTCTAAGTACTATATTAAGTTACAAACAATTTTAATGTATAAAAGTTATATACGTCGATTTCGTACATTTTACGTGATGCGCGCACAAAATGTATAGATATAGATTAAAACTCATGTAATGCAATATTTTAGATACGTTTAGAAATATCTGGAATAAACTTAACTAGTAACAGAAATTCGACAGTTCAAATATTTGAGTCGCTTTGAACAAATTCTAGTTAGAATTTACTGCACAAATGAAATTCTGGGGCGAGTGTACTGGGTATATTACAAATCTGTTTTGAGTTCTATATATTTTCTGGTTTTTTACGTTGGCAGGTTAGGCAGTTAATTTTATTGAAATAGTTTCCTTAACTAAAAGAAAACGCAAATACAGTGATATCTGATACCTGGATAAATGAATATGTATATGAGGAACCTCTGCTTAATAATAATTACGGTAAGATGATTTCGGGCTGTTGTATATGTTCTCTAATAATAATTGTACGATGCAGGATTTCGAATTTTTTAGTTCCTATGTAGATATCGTGTGGTTCCCCTTGACATCAAAAAAGCTGAAAGTAAATTTTCCTTCAAGCACATTGCTCGCAGAACGGATGGCCATTGGGGCCGAAAGGTTCTGGAATGGCGACCACGTACCGGAAGGCGTAGCGTTGGAAGGCCTTCTACAAGGTGGACCGATGACTTGGTAACGGTTGCGGGAGTCCGATGGATGCGAGACGCACAGGACCGTTATTGTGGCGACACTTGGGGGAGGCCTATGTCCAGCAGTGGACGTCTTTCGGCTGAAATGATGATGATGATTAATATATTTATGTTTTGTAGATACAAATTGTGTACACGTTTAATTCGAACGTCTATACAATTACCTACATGTAAAATATCTTGTTAATATACGTTGGTGTTCCTAATAAATAAATACATTATTTCTCCCGCTTTGGGTGGACCAAAACAAAGAGTCAGGCTTTTACTGATTAAAACCCACCTGTGATACTAGAATTGTCCTTTACAGTCCAGAGCCACGACAATTGTTTGGACTTATTCTATTCGAAGTACACGTGATGATTATGTGTGTAAATTTTAAGAACTATCTAAGTACAACTAGGCGTAGACTTGCGGACGGCAAGCAATTGGTAGCTTGCCGGTTTGCCGTTCAGTAACCGTCCGGACTAAGCCCTAGTTGTTGACGGTGCGTAGAGTGCCACGTGCGCCTCAAAGAGATGCCAGCAAAACCGTACACCCAGCAGGGCCGAAACCTACTAGGGCCATGGGTTAACTTTTAAAAAGGTTAGAACGCAAAGGGGAACTGAAGAAACATAGGTGTGGTTTTAATCACTAAAAGTTTGACACGCCCTCTGACGCTCCACCTTAGAGTGGTAGAAGTTATTAAACGACTTCACACCAACCCTCGAGCGCCGATTGTAGGTACATACGGTAGTTACAACTTGTATGACTAAATAACTATCATACTAACGTTATAGAAGTAAATAACACACAACGTACCTAGTATCATACACTAGAAATCAGAGCTCAAGTGACCAGGAGCACATAAATCAGTGGGAATTTAAACTGCGTCCGTGCCTCCCCAGGGAGTACACTGGCGAGATGAGGGTGAAATACTGAGTTAAGAGGTAGAAATATGTTCCGAGGTAGAAAAGTTAGCGACTATGTGCACACTTGCTGTGGCGTGTGTTAAATTCTGAATAATTCAAAAAATGTATGAACAGATTTTTAATATGTGTTTGTTTCTTTTCTTTTTAGGGTTTCGTGCCTCAAAAAGAAAAAACGGAATCCTTATAGGATCACTTTGTTGTCCGTCTGTCTGTCAAGACCCTTTATCTGGGGAACGCGTAGAGATATCGAATTGAAATTAAAACCATATACTTAGGTATGTGATCCCTTGAAGCAAGAAATCAAACTTCTAAGTTAACGAAATAAAATGATACGGCCGTTTATGTCGCAAAAAACGTATATAGTATTTCAACACTCTCAAGGAAATCAAAATTCATTCCCGTTGACCAAGAATCCTGAAATTTTGCATGAAGCAAGGTCTTATAGCTCAAATATAGGGAAAAATCTGAAAACTGTAAATTTGTAGTTACGTCACAAAAAAAACTTTTTTTCGATTCAAAAACCTTCGTAACTCAATTCGGGAATTGAACTGTTTTCATAGGTAAGTTTGTACGGAACCCTCAGTGCGCGAGACCGACTCGCACTTGCCCAGTTTTTATAAAAACCTTGCCTCCTAATTCAAATTACTCTTGTATCGTAAATGCGAAAACAAACATTTTATGCCTTTATTTTGAGGTGATAAATCATCAAATAACTCATCACGCTCTATACTCCATTCGAAGTAACATTAGACATTTAAATAAAGTCACACAAAGGCCACATTCAGAGGCTAGAACTACAAAGATGGGCCCATATTATAACAAACTGGACGCCTAGAAATGTTAAAAGGAAAAGAGGCAGACCCTTTAAAAGGTGGAAAGATGACATAGTCAAAGTGGCTGGTAAACTCTGGACCAGATATCAGTCAGACTACGAGAGAGATGGAAGTATTTGGAGGAGGCTTTTACCGCCACAGGCGGTCCTTACACTGAACACGAGAGCAACGAAGACGAAGATACTAACACACAACCCAAATAATAAGAAATATAAATTAAATAATAATAATAATAAAAAAATTTAGAAAATAATCATAAATATTATTAATAATAATAATTTTAATGTAAACAATATGTGTATATAGGAAATAAATGGAATAATAATAGAATATTAATAGATAAAAGTCTTTTTTTATATTACTAACACAACCCAAAAAATTATTTCTTGTAAGGACTAATAAAAAAATAAAAAAATATTTTTATTTATTTTATTTATAATTTAAATAAAGATTTTTGCTGACTATTCAACCGTTTTTTACTTCTACAGCTGCAGTAAACAGTTAATATTGTACTTAACTAATTATCCTTATGCCTACGCAATAGATGTCAAAATCGGTTGAATGGATAGTAAAAAAACCGGGCAAGTGCAAGTCGAACTCGCGTACTAAGGGTTCCGTACAAACTTACCTATGAAAACAGTACAATTTCCGAATCGATTTTTACGAATCGTAAAAAAGTTTGTTTTTTTTGTGACGTAACTTACAAATTTACAGTTTTCAGAGATGAGACCTTGCTTCATGCCAAATTTCAGGATTCTAGGACAACGGAAAGTACCCTATGAATTTTGATTCCCTTGAGAGTGTCGAAATATACGTTTTTCGCAACATAAACGGCCGTATCTTTTTTTTTTCGTTAACTTTAAGTTTGATTTTTTTACAGCTTCAAGGGACCGCAAACTTGAGTATATGGTTTTAATTTCAACTCGTTACCTCTCCGGGTTCCCGAGATAAAGGGTCTTGACAGAGAAACCGGAAAATCCGCGGTCATCCTTTCGATAAATTCCGCATTATCAACCCTATTAAACGTCGTATCGTTGATGACATGACATGTTTAGTTATAGTTACGAGTGGACATCATTATTATCATTTCAGTCCGAATCCAAACTATGCTGCGTATAATTAATATATATCTATCTCTTTTCTCAGGACCCTGGGCCCTGTTCCTAGACCTTTGAAAGATGTACGAGGGCCTGAAGCTAGCTCGCAGAGGCCCCTTAGACACTTTCCATGGAACGTGGTACCAACCGACTATTATCCCATGGTAAACCCATAAATTAGCCTTCCGTTTACTCTGCCATACTTCCCAGATGTGTTAGTCTCTCATCGAAAATTTTCTCGCGACTTTGTCAATTTTGAATACTAGGACGTACCTATTTTCTCCAAATATTCGAAATTCTGAAGACTTTCAAATAAATGTAGTTCATTACTACAGGCTGGTTTGTTTTATTTATTTTGTAAGAGGCCTTTTGATAGCAAACCATCGCAAAGGTCAAGGAAACGGTTCCCTGTTAATTTGAATAATAGAACACAATTTTCGAATAAGGAATCCGAATTTAATGTAGGTCAACAGTCAATCGAAGGCCAGTGAGTTGGTGACGTCACAAATTATACCAGTCAATCGAAACCAATTATTGACATTACAGTGAACAATTGGGCCTTTAGAATTTGATCTTATCTGGTCTTGACTTTCGTAACCCATTTAAGTATTTAGAATGATGAATGTTGCCAGCAATATACTACTTACTTTCTTAAAAAAAAATCGGAGACACTAATTTGAACTGGAACAGAGCTGTTAACTTCTAGTAAAAGATTATCAGCCTGCTCCACTTAAAGAGATGCAACTCAACACGATGTTGGATAGTAGCTGATTTTGGACTAATTGTGTTCCATTGGTGTAATAGCTGCAAGGCGTTCCGATGTGAGGATAAAATTAAATAAATAAACTCGACATACATTTTCACTGTTTTTCATACAACTGCTCTTACGCGACTGTGACGTTATTATACATTTTTCATTAGATATTTTGGAAACACAGTATCTTGTAGATATTATCTAGGCTTCTACTGAAATCAATTTATAAATTTGTGTAAAACTAATCCAGTAAAGACGTCTGAAAATCTGCTATTTTGCATGAACTTTGACACTTCATAATTTACTCAAAAATTTAAAAAGTCGAAAAAGTATAACAATAGATGTCTTGCAAATTCAATCAAGATTTTGAATGATGACAATTTTTTCCAAAAACGATTCATCTTCCTGCCCTTGTCCCATCTTATTTGGGGTCGGCACAACATGTTTTTTTCTTCCATTCTATCCTGTCAACCGTCATGCTATCACTAACTTCCTTTTCTTTCATATCACTGTTCACACAATCCATCCATCTTTTCTTTGGCCTCCCTCTCCCTCTCCACCCATCCACATGTATACTCATAACTCTTTTAGTAACATGCGTTTCATCTCTCCTCTTTACATGACCATACCAAGACAAACGATTCCCTTTCAACTTTTCAGTCACTGGCGCCACTTTCAAACTTCCTCTAATATACTCATTTCTCACTTTATCCATTCTCGTCACACCACACATCCATCTCAACATTCTCATCTCCGCTACATGCAATCTTTTTTCATCCGTCTTTTTCACAGCCCAACATTCTGATTCATACAGTATGACAGGTCTTATCACGGACTTGTAGATTTTACCCTTCAACTTGGGGGGCATCCGTGGGTCACAAATTGTTCCAGTGACCTGTCGCCATTTCATCCATCCTGAATTGATCCGATTTGATACGTCTCGGTCTACCTCGCCATCTCCTTGGATAAGCGACCCGAGGTACCGAAAGTCGGAGCAGATTGTTTTTCCAAAAACGATTAAAGGTTTAAAAAAAACACGTATTTCATGGAACAAGTTTTGTAAAATATTCGAGTAAATCACGGAATTACCGAATGCTAACAGAGTTTTCAGGCGTTATCTCTCTTTTCTCGCGTTGCCTTTTCGTCAAACATCGCATTGGATTCCGTTAGATGAAGTAAAAAGCTTATAAACCATGCTCGATGTTGACGATAGGCGAGTGGAAAAGGACCCTCTTAAGAGGGCCTTTCCCGACACGTCTATCGCCAACCTGAGTATGGTTTGAAACCTTGTTGGTTCATCCATTTGGTTAAGTCCAATCTACAAAGCCTCGAGCATAGGCGCAGGGTAACCAGCCTATCGGTATTTTACAGGTTGCATTTTGGAGAGTGTGCGCGGGAATTGCATGACTTGATTCCGCCATTTCCTTTCTACCATCGGACAACCCGACGTACGGCGAGTATCCACCCTTACGTTGTTGAAACTTCAACGGTCCGGACTAAGCGTTTCGCTTCGTCATTTATACCGTGTACATCGAAGGCCTGGAACAATTTCCCTGCAGCGGTCTTCCCGTCCAACTATAATTTAGGTGTCTTCAAGGCTAGAGTGAATAGGCTCTTAATAAACTAGTGCGCCTCACATCAATGACTGCATCACTGCTTATCATCAGGTGGGATCGCAGTCAAGCACTGGTTTACATTAATTAAAAAAAAAAGTTTCATCCCTTTTTCTCGCTCGTACGCTTGACATTTTAAAACGTCATAGTAAGGCCTCAGCAGTGTCTTTTTGCAGAACAATAAATCATCATAATGCATGTTTGTTACTTCTTGACACCTAAACGGCTGAAAGGATTTTGATGAAACTTGGTACACTGATAGGTCGTGTCCTAGAATAGCACTTAGGATTTTTATCCCGGGAGTACGTTCTTTTGGGATAATTATCTACTTTCACGCAAGCGAAGCCGCTGGTAACAGCTAGTTTTAAATAAACTTAAGTTAGCGCAATCAGCCCAATATTAAATTATCCGTGTTCCGAACTGATACGTGAAGGTGCCATTCGAATCTCGGCTGCAGGCTGCGGATGCAGGTTACGAATGCATGTAGCACACGCATGAGACGCAGCCGTTGCCTGCATCCGCAGTCGAGAGTGATTCCGAGGCAGGCTGCACGTGCTGCCAGTCGCAAATCTACGATTCAATCCAATATGAGCGCTATCGGCTCCGAGTAGCGATAATTTCGGGACTTGTCTAAAGAGGTTGGAGTGACGTAACTACGTGCGCATCGACTTGCAGCCGCAGCACTACTGGTCTGCGATCGGTTGCGGCTGCAGGTCGCGGCAGCACCCGCACCCGAAGCTCGGCAGCACGTGCAGCTGCAGACGCGTTCGGAATAGTTTTCACAAAAATCCATACTCAGTCGTGCAGCTGCAACCGGTTTCGTGCAGCCACTGCATTTGCTGCCTGCTTCCGCAGCCTGCAGCCGATATTCGAATAACACCTTTAAATGTAGGCTAATACTGGTTTATCGTTTTATCCATTTAGTACAGAATACTAAATTAATCATAATACAATGTTAATTCCAATACGCTATAAACACCACGTGTTAGGTAGGTGTCTGGAGAAGCAAGTCAAATTAATCAGGTGTCAAGCATTTAACCACGGCGGCTGACACTAGATTAGGTAATACCGACATGTCAACACATACACTTCACGTCATGTCGTGGATCTATAGAGATCTGTGTAGACGCTTCACGAGTTATTTTTTTGAACGCTCAAATGGTTATAAAGATCAGAGGGGTTACCATGACGTTCAAAGTAAGATTGTTTCTTTCTTATTTCAGTGTGGGTAAGAAACAGAGCTATACAGGTTGTCTAGCGCCATTTCTTACCCACACTGGAAATAAGAATGAAACAATCTTACTTTAAACGTCATGGTACAGGTGTTAGATGAAATATAACACACGGGTAGATCATATCCAGGTATAAGACTTGGAATACTTTTGTCCCGTAAGTATCCCTTGAAAAAATGGGGAGTATGTTAGAGTCCCTATTTTTTTCGGGAACTACTAGAGGTCCCATTTTTTCGCTTGCGTCTATTAGACTCTAGGAGTCGGAATGGCAGGCGGTCGCTTTCTTCTGTTAAGCAGTAATGCTAGAATAGAAGGAGACAGCCGCATGCAGGAGGGAACGGACATCCTCTTGGCACAGCCGCCGTGACTCCGACCCCGATTACCAGCCACGGTAGATGCGGGCTTGTGGACGACGAGCCGGCCGCCCGGTAACCATCCGGACCGAACCCAAGTCACCAACAAAGCGAAATGTTGCACATGCTCCTCAAAGAGATATCATCAAACCGTTGGGGCCTTTCTAAAAAGGAATCTTATGATCCTAAAACGCAAAGGGCAACTGAAAGACATAGGTGTGGTTCTTGTCAGTAAAAGTCTGAAATGCCCTGGCGCCCTACCTTAGAGCGGGGGTCATTGGATGATTAAAATAAGTAAAATCTAGGAACAGCAAGTTTTTTTTATATAAATAATATAAACTAAAGCCTGATGGTAAGCAGTGATGCAATTATTGATGGTGAGGTGCACTAGTTTATTAGGAGCTTATTCACTCTAGCCTTGAAAACATCTTAATTATAATCGGATGAGAAGACCGCAGCAGGCAAATTGTTCCAGTCCTTCAATGTACGCGGTTTAAACGACGAGGCGAAACGCTTAGTCCTGACCGTAGGGGTTTCAACAACGTAAGGGTGAATAGTCGCCGTACCTCGGGTTGTCCGATGGTAGAAAAAAGATTGCGAAATCAAGTCTTGCAATCTCTCCAAAACGCATCCTGTAAAATACCGAAAGGCTGGCTACCGTAACTATTTAGTAGGCAATTTACAGAGACCCCTACTGACTGCTACTTATACTTCTTCTGGAATCTCGACATCCGATCTACTTTCACTTCAACTAAATGCAGTTAAACGACAGTATCTCCGCCACCCTATGAATATTTTCTATCACTCCAGCTCGGATGGCCCGGGGCGGAATTGTAACAGTTACGGGAACATCACAGCGAGCTGCGCCCAACGATAAGTGATATCACCGACGATTTAACGAGGAGGCCACTAGGTTAGAGTATGAGTGACTACTATAAAAGAGCGAAGTTCATTTAAAAGTAGTTTTAAGAGTATTTTTGCGACATAAGATATTTTTTTTAATTGTAATAAAAATTCGGTTAAAAATGAAACAAGAAAATTTTCACAAATAAAAGATTTAAATACAATTGAAGCTTGACTATGTTCTACGAAAATAGTCAAGCTTCAATTGTATTGGTGCTTTTTGTTGTCGCCACTTTTTAGGGTTCTGTACCTCAAAAGGAAAAAACGGAACCCTTATAGGATCATTTTGTTGTCCGTCCGTCTGTCTGTCTGTCAGTCTGTCAAGACCCTTTATCTCGGGAACGCGTGGAGATATCGACTTGAAATTAACGAAAAAAAAGATACGGCCCTTTATGTCGCAAAAAATGTGCATTTCGACACTTTTAAAGGAATCAAAATTCATAGGGTACTTCCCGTTGACCCAGAATCCTGAAATTTGGCTTAAAACAAGGTCATATAGTATAAATATAGGAATAAATCTGAAAACAGAAAATTTGTTGTAACGTCACAAAAAAAATCATCTTTTTTTGCGATTCGAAAAAATCTTCGAGAATACACACACACTCGTATGTAGGTAAGTTTGTACGGAACCCTCAGTGCGCGAATCCGACTCGCACTTGATCAGTTTTTATTTTATTACAAGCTTTTATTTAGTTTCATCTGTCCCGATGTTTGTTTGTCCGTAACCAAATCTTGCTAATAAAATTTGATCCACTTCCCGTTTACCGATTGAGCTGAAATTTTGCATGCATGTGTAAATCAGATGACGATGAAAAATTATTATGACATGGAGCTGATCTGATGATGGAACCGGAAGGTTGCCATAGAAACTCTGATAACCCTATCGTGTTTGAGCTTTTTGGAAAGATCATAATGAGTATTAATTATATAGGTATATACCGCATTATATACGGCCCATTCCCTCTTCTATAGAGGAGGCCTGAGTCCCAACAGTAGGAACATTATAAGGCCGACTATGCCGCACTATAAAAGCTTGCTATGAAAAAATGATTTTCATTGAAAAGTTGTTTTGATTTTCAGGTGTTTTAATAAAAAAAAAATGTAAAACAATATCTCTACAATATTGGTTAAGACTTTTAAATTCTTTTTATTACTTAACCTACATCATGTCCCACTACTAGGCAAATTCCTCCCCCTTCTGGCCTAGTTTTCTCTCTATCCCCCTTCTCCTTCCAAAGCTTTGGAAGGAGAAGGGGGATGGAGAAGATAGAGAGTTCTCTATCTTGGTTGATCTCTAGCCTAGTTTTCTCTCTATCCCCTTTCTCCTTCCAAAGTTTTGGAAGGAGAAGGGGGATGGAGAAGATAGAGAGTTCTCTATCTTGGTTGATCTCTGGCCTAGTTTTCTCTCTATCCCCCTTCTCCTTCAAAAGTTTTGGAAGGAGAAGGGGTATAGAGAAGATAGAGAGTTCTCTATCTTGGTTGATCTCTGGCCTAGTTTTCTCTCTATCCTCCTTCTCCTTCCAAAGTTTTGGAAGGAGAAGGGGGATAGAGAAGATAGAGAGTTCTCTATCTTGGTTGATCTCTGGCCTAGTTTTCTCTCTATCCCCCTTCTCCTTCCAAAGTTTTGGAAGGAGAAGGGGGATAGAGAAGACAGAGACTTCTCTATCTTGGTTGATCTCTGGCCTAGTTTTCTCTCTATCCCCCTTCTCCTTCCAAAGTTTTGGAAGGAGAAGGGGGATAGAGAAGACAGAGACTTCTCTATCTTGGTTGATCTCTGGCCTAGTTTTCTCTCTATCCCCCTTCTCCTTCCAAAGTTTTGGAAGGAGAAGGGGGATGGAGAAGATAGAGAGTTCTCTGTCTTGGTTGATCTCTGGTCTAGTTTTCCCAGCGAACATGATTAGATCGTTACACCAGTGCCGTCACTAGCCTTTTTTACGCCCGGTGCCATTTTCTATAACTACGCCCCTAGAAACATCCGATTTGGGTAAGTTTAATCTGCCTGATGCAGGTTCTCACCGTCTGGTCCTGATTCAGTCCATGGCACAAAGCGAGAGGAAATGAGGCACAGTAACGTCCTTCTGATTACATGAATGATACAAAACGTGACCTAGGTTTGGTCGTTTCTGAGCACCATCAAGGTCTGCGCCCTGTGCCTGGGCACCGCTGGCACCGCCCTAATTACGACACTACGTTACACCCATACTCATACTTTATAATAAAGTGTTTTTAATAACAAAATATCTGAACATAAATAAATTAAATATTAACTCACTACGTATACTTACATATAACCTAACTACGTATATAACCATAATTTCAGCGAAAAGACATCCATTGCTGGACATAGGCCTCACCCAGCATCAATGGATGTCCTGTGCGTCTCGCATCGATCCCGTATCCTCTCACCAGGTCATAGTCCACTTTGTGGGATGCCTTCCAACACTACGTTTTCCGGTATGTGGTTGCCACTCCAGTACCTTTCGACCCCATCAATCATCTGTCCTGCAAGAATTGTGTACATAACACTAGGCAAAAGAGAAACAGCGATAGAGCCATACAAGGTGTAAGGTACAGGTCCATACAACCTGTCCAATCAAGTTTATAATTTTGTATGGAGATGGTGATTTTTTTTTCGCTTCCTGAAAAAAAACTTGTGAAAGGTTGTTCAGTTTCGTCTACTGAGCAAACCCTTAAATTTTGCGGAGACCGCTCCCTTACACCCTGTATAGCTCCATCTTTTTAGCAATCCAGTTTAGGTCGTAAAATGAATTGCGATAAGAGCTTGTAGCAAGGCCTCAGATACGTTTTAACGTAAAGACCAAACACATACATCAAAATTTAAATCACTTTTTAAACCGATTAACGAATTTATATAATGTTTGACTCGCGCTACTATATTATGTAATTTAAATATTGAACGTTAGTTGCAATCCGTTTCGAATGGAAAATCACTTTGGCAAATTAACTGTAAACGGTTTCATTTAAATCGTTTGTACCATGTTGTGTCACCACCTATAGCAAAAACCACAGCTTATTTAAATAATTCTATGTTGAAATGCAAAGCATGTTGTGAATTTAATAGGATTGAATACGAGGAATATGGTTAAACAAATCTCTGTTGAAAAGGCAGGATCCCTATGTGGACCGCCCGGAGGACACGGTGGAGCACACGGTATAGGTGTGTCCCGCTAGGGCAGAGCACAGCCGTGTCCTCGTGGGGGAGGGAGATCGACGGCTACAATCTGTCGCGCCGGGCCTTGGTACAGGCCATGGTCCGAAGCGAGGAGGAGTGGCAGGCGGTCGCCTCCTTCTGCGAAGCAGTAATGCTAGCAAAGGAGGAGGCCGCACGTGCAGGCGAGAGGGCGCGACCCTTACGCCCCAGCCACCAGAATCCCGATCCCGATTTCCGGCCACCGCAGGCGCGGGCTTGCGGACGGCGAACAATGGATAGCTCGCCGTCCGACCGTCCGGTAACCGTCCGGGCCGAGCCCAAGTCATCGACGGCGCGTACTCTTCCACGCGCGCCTCAAGGAGATGTCAGAAAACCGTAAAGGCTCAAAAGGGTCGAAGCCTGGGGCCAAGGGTCTGCTTCTGAAAGGAAGACTCGGCCCTAGTATAAAAGGCAACGAAGGAACAGGAGTGGGTTTTTAGTCAATTAAATTCTGACACACCTTCTCGCTCCGCCGAGGCGCGGGGGATATCATTGGATGATTATCCCACCAAAAGTAAAGGCCAGTCAAAATCATGTCTAACGTAACGGTTGACCATGTCCTGGTAGCACATAAGGTATATTTTATCCCGGGAGTATGTTTCCTTGGGACAATGTCTACTTTAATACGGGCGAGGTCGCTTACAGCAGCTAGTTGCATATATAGGTAAATAATACACTACGATCTACCTATGCCCTTTCTGTGTCCAATCCGTCCAAAGATTGTCTGTAAAAAAATTATTTTAGCAATAACTACTAGCTAAAATATGGCGTCATAAAATTCCTCCGCATCGCTGTCGACTGGAAGTGTGCCCAAAAGGCTGGCGGCATTGCCACGTTGTATGGCAATGCTTAATCTCTGACCGAGGTAAAATCCTAAAAGTTTTAATTAGTTAAGTGTTTTTATTAAATTATACAGTTAATGTGCCATTATAAAAAAAAATAAAGAATAAATTAATATTCATAAATTTTAGCAATAAGACCGCCCATTGTTTTTCTTCTCAATGGTACACTCTCTGGTACGTCACTGTCTGGTAAGTTGGTTGCGGCTTCTGCGAGACTTCGCAGTCTCTCTCTGTGGCACTACCTGTACTTTTAATGAGGGAAGACTTCTAAGTTGATTTAATTGTCTATCCATCTGGTGGGTGAGAACGTTGGCCCTCTACTCTTTCCTGTACCACTAAACGTTCCAAAGAGCTTTCATTGCTGACGATATGTCCAAACATCTTAAAGATTCACACTTGTACAACCGATGAAAGTCTTTGTTTGATGCGAAGCTCTTTTTGAATGGTAACGTTAGTACGGTGAGCAGTCCATTTTATTCTCAGCAAAAGCCTCCAGCACCACATCTCAAGAATGTCAACCCATTGTTACACTCCATTATTTTTATTAACTGCGACATATCTATCATCAAACATCTCTTTTGAAAATTCTCCGTTTCCATGGCCCAACACTGCCACAATCTCTTTATTAGACTCCTATTAAATTTGCAAATGGTACATGCTATATAGCAGTAAGGACGTAACGACACCGATATGCATAATTAAAATGTCTTAAAGTGTTTGACGGAATCTGCTTAAGTGATATAATTATTTCAATTGTTCCGTTTTGGGTACATTCTAACATTTTAGTGGGAATTGAGTTGCAAGTAATTTCAGTGAAATGGGATTGCAGCGTGTTTACTGTGATTGAATTCAGGATAAGTTCTTTGGTAGCTATATGTATTAGTTTGAGTGGATTTTTTTGTCGACTTAAATGAGGTGGCTGGTATACAAAAGCACTGCAAGCTTTTTTTTGCTGGGCCGTGGTAACGCTTTCGAATAATTCTGTAGCCCTAAACCAAGGACGGACGCGAGAGGTCGACGCCACCGATCGCCTTCACAAAAATACAGTAGTCAGACTTCCACCGTGTGCTCCACCGTGTCCTCCGGGTAATCCGTATAATTGAAAGGTAAACGGGTGCTGTCAGTTGAAACTGGTCATCTCTTAGCTGCCGGTTGCTATTTTAATATCTATATTTAGTTTTTATTTTTACTGTATTTCCATTTAGTCCGGTCAATCTAGACCAAAAAATGAGAGTGAAGCTACATAAAGTTCCAACAAGCTGAAAATCAGTAAAATTGAAAATCGCGAAAAACTCATTTTTTTGACCTTTGACCTTGAATAAATTTTTTTCCATACACGGGAATGATGGGGAACTTTTAAATATTATTTATAATTATATTTTCAACAATCTTACTAATTTTCAGCTTGTTGGGACTTTATGTAGCTTCGAATGTCTAAATTGACCGGACTAATTGTTCTCAAATGATAGTAGCGACAAGAAACATTAACCGAAATATTTGTAATACACAACATGATTGAAAAGAATGTCCATGGAGTTTCTTGCACATTCTTCTCCATAGAGATCTACGCTTTGGAATGTGCAATCAGCATATTTTTTTTTCTGACTTTTTTTTGATATAAAATGCTTTGAATCTTTTGAATCTTTGAATGGGTGGCCATTTGTTCCCAATGAATCTGAAACAGGAACTTCTCGAAACACTCATATCCGATGAAGACCGATGTCAGGAATAGAATAGATTATAATAAACTTTATTGTTTTTTTCTTTATTAATGATAGACTCGTGCTTGACTACTGGAAACACCTACACCTGATGGAAAGTGCCAATGTGGTCGACGATGGAAAACGCTTGCCTAAAAGTAACATATTTACTATTGACTTAAAGAGCCCTACGTTGTAGCTATCAGGATACACAGGCTTCGGCAGGGAATTTCACTCCTTAGCTGTAAGCACAATAAATGTGTTCCCGACACCTTTTGTACATAGCATAAGCATAGCATAATCAGCCTTTTAATGTTCCCACTGCTGGGACTCAGGCCTCCTCTATGGGAGAGGGAACGGGCCGTAATCCACCACGCGGGCCCAGTGCTGGTTGCTGAATGTCACATATCTTCGAATTTTTTGGTTCTAGGACATGCCGGTTTCCTCACGATGTTTTCCTTCACCGTTTAGAGAGCAGTGGTGATGAAATAACTTGCACAAAGTAATGCGCCTGACTTGGTTTGAACCCGTGACCTACAACTCGTAAGTCGGTGCTGTTACCACTTGGCCACCACTGCTCTAGTCATTTTGTACATATGAGTGGGATAACCACCGAAGGCCGTACGTCTGATGGTCTGATGATGGAGCGAACTTGGACTTCTACCTGTAGCTTCCCTCGCGTGGAAGTAAAAAAATATCGGAAGTGAACATACTCCCAGGGTAAAAAATGCGGGCAAGTGCGAGTCGGACTCGCGCACTGAGGGTTCCGTACAAACTTACCTATGAAAACAGTACATTTCCCGAATTGAGTTACTAAGATTTTTCCGAATCGCATTTTTTTTTGTGATGTAACAAAAAATTTACAGTTTTCAGATTTATTTCTATACCTGTGCTATAAGACCTTGCTTTATGCCAAATTTCAGGTTTCTAGGTCAACGGAAAGTACCCTATGAATTTTAATTTTCTTGATAGTGTCGAAATATACGTTTTTTTGCGACATAAACGGCCGTATTTTTTTTTTCGTTAGCTCAGAAGTTTGATTTTTTCACAGCTTCAAGAAACCGCAGACTTGAGTATATGGTTTTAATTTCAACTCGATACCTCCACGCGTTCTCGAGATAAAGGGTCTTGATAGACAGACGGACAACAAAGTGATTCTATAAGGGTTCCATGTTTCCTTCTGAGGTACGGAACCCTAAAAATGGCATGACGTGGTCTACCCGTATGCCAAATTTCATCTAAATCTGTTTGAGCGTGAACCTCTATGCTACCGTTATACCTATTACAAACCAACTTTCGCCTTTAGGCATTAGTGTTGTAATAATAATAACAAAACAGTCTTCTATTTATTATTGGATACCAAACAGCACGAGTAAAGTCTTAGGAGAATTTTCCATAGAAGACCTCATTTGTAAGATCCTGTCGAAATGTCTATGAAAAGGCAATTATTTCAAGATTTTCCTTTTGTATATATAGCTTCATAAAGGCAACTGTTGTGTTCGATAATACTTTACGTAAACAACATACTTAAAAGCAATAATTGTTATTTTGCTGGGATATTTATTGAGACAACAAGAGTTATTGTTCAAATAGGTATCGTTCGTTATAATTATTAAATTCAACATAAATTTAATCGCATCGTACAGTTTAAAGTCTGATGTTTCCATAAATATTACTCTCGTGGTTGCCCTTAAATAAGCCAAAAATTACTTATTGCAACAACGGTTTTTGCTCGCGCATTAAAGCTATAAATTATTTTTTAATGTTTCAATGATGGTTTGATAATCCATTGTTAAACCTGTTTAAATACCGATCTGACTTTCCTGATAGCTGGTTCTCTCTCTCTTTGCTTAAAAACCTCTGAGTTCCAGTTATAGTAACAACTTAGGGGTCTTTAAGTCAAGAGTCTATAGGTTTTTTTTAATGATATAAACTGGTGCTTGACTGCGATCCCATCTGATGGTAAGCAGTGATGAAATCGTTGATTGTGAAGCGCACTAGTTTATTAAGAGCCTATATACTCTAGCATAGCATAGCACAGTCGGCCTTATAATGTTCCCACTGTTGGGACTCAGGCCTCCTCTCCAGGAGAGGGAATGGGCCGTAATCCAACACGCGGGCCCAGTGCGGGTTGGTGAATGTCACAAGTCTTCGAATTTTTGGTTCTAGGACATGCCGGTTTCCTCAAGATGTTTTCCTTCACCGTTTTGAGAGCAGTGGTAATGAAATAAATTACACAAAGTAATTGCGCCTGACTGGGTTTAAACCCGCGACCTACAACTCGTAAGTCGGGGCCGTTTTCACTCGACTACCACTGCTCTATATACTTTAGCCTTGAAGACAATTAAATTATAATCGGACGAGAAGACCACAGCAGGCAAATTGTTCCAGTCCTTCGATGTACGCGGTTACTTTTAGGCAAACGTGATCCATCATCGCTCACCATTAGTTGAGATACGACCTTTCTTTGCGTCGCTAGGAATACTAACTTTGCCAGGGATTGTAAGGTTTCAGGCTGCTATGTTCACGTTGGATAACATGCATGCATACAAAAAGTTAGGAGACAGACATAATTACTACACTAGACAAGTCAATAAGCTAGTGGGAGTACCACATAGACTCTCAAAGTCTGGTAAGCTTACGCACATTATAGGCCTGCCCCTCTAGCAAAGTTACGACCGCTTCGTTTGCGTCGAACGCCTCGAGTAGGCCACGCCTCCGATTGCTTTATTCTGACGTCATCTCAATGCTCAGTCACGTGGTCAGAACAAAGGACCGGAGGCGTGGCCTGCTCGAGGCGTTCGAGGCAAACGAAACGGTTGTAACTTGGCTAGGGGGGCTGTTCCTCCGATGATTTCTCGAAAGTTAATCGCAATATCAATGTTGGCCTAATTCAACACAAGCCTCGCAAAAATCAGTGTACGGTCTATTAAAAATATTAAACAAACTACCGTCGCGCGTCGTCAGTTATCTCCGCTACGGCAAGATCTAGCTTTAAGGCCAAACTTAAATGCTGGCTGACTCAGAAAACTTAATCAACTATGATCGATAGAAATAGAGGAAAAAGTAGATAATAAAATATCATATAATTATACTATTAACTAAGTAATGATAATGACTAATGAATTAATTTCAATGAAATAATTGATTTAAAAAAATCAATTGTTGTAATTTTATGTTATTAATTATTTTATTTATTTGATGCATTAATTGTTGCAATAGTTTACACAACTAAGTACTACATTTAATTAAAATAAATTTATTTATTTATTAAACTATGTACACACTTAAATAATAAAAGAAAAGAAGAAAGAAACAGGAAAACAGTACAAAGGTGATACTCATTTCTAAAGAAATCTCTTCCAGCATACCTGCAAAAGAATTGACTTGTAAATGTATTTTTTACTATAATAAATATGTTAATCTATTTATCTGATAGTGGTCACACGCGAGCCTTTTATTATTTACGAGTGGCAACATTGAAAAATAGTCACGATTTTTTTTCTGTTTACCTAAAGATGGGACTATCTTTCACACATTTCCAGCCCCAATATCAACTCCATTACGCCGTACGTTCAAATATTTCACCGGAATCGTTACAAGAAGCGCAGTTGACACCGGTATGTGCACTCAAAGCGAATGAATACATAATTACCACATCACAGCAGTATACGGTATACCTTACGTGACGGTATACCGGATACCTCACTGAAGGTATACCGTATCACAGGCTAAGCGCGGAACCATGTCAATTCGAAGCTGGAATGGTTAGTAGTGTTGCAATTCTTTATGACGTCACTAGTCTAGTTGTGTCAAATATGCATCAGTTCGTCCTGTGTGAGCGCTTAGTCAAGTTAGCTTTCGGAAATGGTACATCTCAACAAATAAAGTATACAGAAGACAGGTCTAACGCGTAAATGAAAAACAAAGGAGGATTTTTCCGGTCGTCCGTCTAACGCCCACGCGCTTAAAGTGCATATGACGAAACGCGTTGTTATATTGGCTTGCTATACACTAGGTACTAAGCAATTGTTTAATGATAATAGATTACCTCTGAATTCGTAGTTATGTGTAGTGTAGTAAAGTGTTCTCAATTACCGGGATAGAATCTTTGAAGTATTTAATGTCGTCACGATATTCGTACTTGGTGTTGAAAAATCCTAAGTAATTAAATCTGCCATTGTATTTTGTGTGCATATAGTATTTTATAAACAAATATAGTAGGAAAACTTAGATGAAGTTCTCTGAAAGGATTTCATTATCAAATAGTAGTGAAAATAGCCAAGAAAAATCTCTCAAATTATCTTGTTTGGCAAGCTGCTTAGTAAGCAGCTTGCCAAACAACAACAACAACAACATAACACTCCCATTATGATTAACGCATTAGCCTACTTATGTGACACTCAGAGATAAGAAAGTTACTATACATTACCAGGATCCCGGACCAAGCCGGAGTCGTCAACGGCGTGTAGTGTTCCACGTGCGCCTCAAAGAGATGTCAGCAAAACCATAGGGGCCCAGAAGGAACCAGGGGCCCAGAAGGAACCAGGGGCCCAGAAGGAACCAGGGGCCCAGAAGGTACCAGGGGCCCTGGAACGCAAGGCAAAGAAGGAACATAGGAGTGGGTTTTACTCAGTAAAAGTCTGACACGTCCTCTTGCTCCGCCCTAGAGCGAGAGAAGTCATTGGATGATATTTCACCTTAAAAAAAGTATTTACACCAAAATAGAATAATTTCATACCAGAATAAATATCGTTACTGTTTTTCATCAGAAACATCAAAGAAAGACAGGAAATCCAACAAAACATTCGCCGATTTTCGCTTAAATCGTCAAATGCAATAAATATTTCGCTCACATATCAAAGAATTTCTGGAGGTACTCGAATTTTCTCGAACATCGGGGGCGGTTGCATCGGAGCGGATCCAATGAATATCTAATCAGCCCATATGGTGTGATCTGAAGGAATTGAATGCACGACTCAGCTGTGTTTCAAATTATTTTATTTCGTACTCTATATGGTAACTTTTGTTTTGTGTGGAAGACACACAATATAATACAAGTAGTTTATTGGAAAATATTGAAATTAAACACAGTCATATTAGTAAGTAGGTCTGTACGGTTTTATGCCGTTCGGGATTTTGGGGTCTCCTTGATATTTTTTGCCGATTGATCGATACTGCTCATTCTTTGCCCAACAAATTTTAATTAGCCATTCACTCTTCAGCCCCCCTAGCCATGTTACAATCATATCGTTCGCGCCGAACGCCTCGAGTAAGCCACGCCTCCGATTCCTTTGTTCTGACGTCATCTCAACGCTCAGTCACGTGGTCAGAACAAAGGAATCGGAGGCGTGACCTACTCGAGGCGTTCAGCGCGAACGAAACGATTGTAACTTGGCTAGGGGGGCTGAGCACGTTTCTGGATGACAGCGATGTGTTGGAGTATTTCAATACCTCTGTGTGTGTTTTGTTATTGTATAGTATTGGTGCTGGCTGCATGGTTTGCTGCTCGAAAGCTTAAGGAAGTGATGATGACGTGACGTGACGATTCACGAAGACTGCGCTGACGTTCTTAGTCGAGGGTCACCAGTTGGGAAGTCGCCTCAAGGAGATGTCAGCAAACCGTAGGGGCCCAACAGGGTCGAAGCCTACTGAGCCAAGGGTCTGATTCTGAAAGGAAGACTCGGCCCTGGTACGAAAGGCAACGAAGGAACAAGAGTGGGTTTTTAGCCAGTAAAAGTCTGACACTATCTCTCGCTCCGCCCAAGAGCGTGGGATGTCATAAGATGATTTTCCCAACGAAAAAAAAAAACCAGTTGGGAGGTATCGGATATCTATGGGAAGTATGCAAAACAAGATGTATATATATATATATATATATATATACCTACATACCTCCATTGCAAAGGGAGGATCCTTGGACCAGACTAATACAACGTAGTTATGTCTAATCCGGGCAATTGCCCAACAGTTTATTTCGGGCTTTTGTATTTAGTCTTATCGGGTGGAGAGCTCGCTCCTACACCACGATGCAGTAATAAAAATTTTTTTGTTCCTATTTGACGCCATAGATGTCGCTACTATCTAATATAAATAGGTATTTTATATTTCTGTCATAACATTCAATCAGATATAATAATTGTCAAAAAGCACAAATTGTGTAGACACGAATGAAAGCAAGCGCTCGCAAAATATTACGAGGACGCGAATACATGAATTACAAAACCCCACACATTATAACAATCGTCGTTGACGCTGTTACAACCTCATTGTCTAGATCCCCAAGTTTAATTGACCTGGTTTTTAAGTACAAAACAGCGCAGCATGGAGCTTCTTAACCAACTTTGTTTCGTTTCAATATATTCACACAACTATCAAACAACGCCGTCTAGTCTCAAGCTAAGCAATGCTTGTGTTATGAGTACTAGACAACTGATAAACATATTTAAATATTTCTAAATACATACATATTATAGATAAATTACACCCAGACACAGAACAAATGATTGTGCTCATCACACAAACATTTGTCCTAGGTGGGAATCGAACCCTCCGGCATAGCAGTCAGGGTCACTAACCACTAGACCAACAGCCCAGTCAAATGTTTAAATGTATGAAAAGAAATAGCGGTTTGCCCTGTTTTGCACAAATAGGTGCCTAATTGTTTACGCAAATTGTGAATGCGGCAGCATAGCCGCACTTAATTTGTGGACTTTCTTTGTTTTATATCTTATACGTTTTTTGTGTTTAAAATTTGACAATTATAATAAGAAATAAAAATAAACTTATTTAACCAATGAATTGGATTTTTAATTCATAATTATCTAGTTCACTAATCCCACAGTTTTAAGCTTTCAAAGCTCTGGACTCGTAGTACATTATGTTTTCAATTACCAGGATACCAAGACTTGGAAGTATTAAATATCGTCACCATAATAGATCGCAACCATCACACTCGAACTCTTTTGATTCTCTCGCTAACGCTCAGGATTGAAATTTTTGAATCATTCGCTTGCTCGGTCATCAAAATTGAGCACGTGGTTAAATAGCAACTTTGCACTCTTTTATAACAAATAACTATTTTCATTTGAAAATTCGTATTATTATGTTTTAATTAACTACTCGCCCGCGTGATAGGATGAAAATAATCCCAAAGGAACATAATCCCATGATAAAAAGTATCCATATGATTTTCCAGGACATCGTCTACCTGTGTCCCAAGTTTCATCAAAACCCTCTCAGCTTTTCGATCGTGAAGAAGTAATAAACACACAAACACCACCTTTATAATATAAGCGTGATTGTATATGTTTTATTTATAATGTGGCATTAGTTCTAATCCCACTACAGCAGCACTCCGCAAGGGCCGCGAGGATTTTCTGAAATGAAAACCTGTGGTCCTAGAATGCAAAGGGTAACTGATTAAAACCACACAGGTGTGGTTTTAATCAGTAAAAGTCTGACACGCCCTTCTGCTTCACCCTAGAGCGAGTGAAATCATTGAACGATTTGTCATACTTATTAAAAAAAAAACCCGGCCAAGTGAAAGCAAGACTCGCGGACGAAGGGTTTCGTACCGTCCGTAGCAAAAAACAGCAAAAAGATCACGTTTGTTGTATGGGAGCCCCACTCAAATATTAATATATTTTTTTTAGTATTTGTTGACATAATACAACAACAAACATACAACAACAACAATACATACAACAACAACAACAACAACAACAGAAACAACACCAAACAAAAACAACAACAAACAAAAACAACAACAGAAACAACACAAATACATTATCAACAACAACAACAGCAACAGAAATACATTATCTGTGAAAATCTCAACTGTCTAGCTATCGCAGTTCATGAGATACAGCTTGGTAACAGACGAACAGACAGACAGATAGTCGGACAGACGGACAACGGAGTCTAAGTAATAGAGTCCCGTTTTACCCTTGGGTACGGAACCCTAAAACCTACAAAGTTCTGACACTAAAACTTTACAGTAATTATGCCATCAAGTTAAACTGACTTCTGATATCTATCTATTTATACGACGGTAGGGCACTAAGTAATTTCCTGGACGATGGCAGCGAACAATAGAATCGATCAGGATGTACTGCTAGTCAAGGTATTGCAGAAGTCAATGAATACTCTATTGTAGTACCTTTATCTACTAATATCATGTACTGGCTTTTCCCCGCAGCTTCGCCCGCGTACATAAAATATAGCCTATGTCACTCAGGAATAAAGCAGCTTTCTGTCGGTGAAAAAATGTTTGCAACCGGACCAGCACCCCTAGCCAAGTTGATAATCTGCCATCGTTAATGCTAGTCGAAAACTAATCAAATGTATGGGAATGACATCACGTCACGTGGTCAGAACAAACGGATAGAAAATTCGTAGCCAAGTTCACATCGTTCGAAATGATAGAATGAATTGTTATCGTTTCTACAATATTCAACGCTACATCCTTTGTTATTGTAGAACGACATTGTAGAACGAGCGGCCGACTCAGGCGCGTCAACATGGCTATCAACTTATTGTTTTCTACAATAATTGCTGACACCGAGGCGTTATTGATTGGAGAACGGAATTCGACACGAAACGGTTGTAACTTGGCTAGGGGGGCCGTACTTTCAGAGATTACCTCCTACAAACAAAAATATATAAAAAAAGAACAAAAAAATAAAGTAAAAAACTAAAACCCGACTACGACAAAAAAAAACGACGCTGAAAAAGTATGAAACAAGATTTTCATACTTCGAACAGAACAAAAAGAAAAACCGCAGTCACACGTTATAGGTACCAACCGAAACACTTTAATAACGTGTGACTGCGGTTTTTCTTTTTGTTCTGTTCGAAGGATGAAAATCTTGTTTCATACTTTTTCAGCGTCGTTTTTTTTTGTCGTAGTCGGGTTTTAGTTTTTTACTTTATTTTTATTTAAACAATTTTGGTGTTAAATTTAACACATGACTTTTTGTCCGCTAGAGGGCGCCATGTCGAGTTTTGTGACACGTCACGTAGCCATGTTCAGCGGACAATGAAGACGGTTCTAACGATACCTCATATGTCGAGTTCCGATTGGTAAATTAGGAGCTATGAGGGAACAGATGAACATACTCACATACATACATAGCCTGTCAAAATCATAACCCTCCGTAGTCGGGTAAAAAGAAAAGCCGTAGTCACACGCTATTAAAGTGTTTCGATTATTACCTACCTATAACGTGTGACTACGGCTTTTCTTTTTGTTCTATTCTTGTTTTTCCAGTTACTTTGTTTATTTCAGCATCTTGAAAATCTTGTTTCATACTTTTTCAGCGTCTTTTTTTTGTCGTAGTCGGGTTTTAGTTTTTTACTTTTTTTTATTTGAAAGATTTTGGTGTTAAATCACTGTGCTTCTATACTATTTATTTTGGTATGAACAAATGAAGTCCTTTCAAATGATACTAAAACGACGTATTTATCTTATTTTTTTTAACACAATACTTTTTGTCCACTAGAGGGCGCCACATTGAATTTTGATGATATTTTTTTATAAGTACCAGTGAAGCCCTTTCAAATGATATGAAACACGGTGTATTTATAATTTTTTTTAAACATGATTTTTTGTCCGCTAGAGGGTGTCACTTTAAATTTGAGCAATATTTTGGAAATGTACAAGTGAAGCCCTTTCAAATAATACCAAACACGGCGTATTTATCTACTTTTTTATTTTTAACGCATTACTTTGTGTCCGCTAGAGGGCGCCATATGGATTTTTGTGACACGTCACGTAGCCTATGTTTAGCAGACAATTAAAACGGTTCTAACGATATCTCATACGTCGAGTTCCGATAAGTAGATTAGGAGCTATGAGGAAACAGATGAACATACTCACATACATACATAGCCTGTCAAAATCATAACCCTCCGTAGTCGGGTAAAAATAAACTTTACCTCTTTATAACATTAGTTTAAAGCTTCATCATCATCATTTCAGCCGAAAGACGTCCACTATTGGACATATGCCTCCCCCAAGTATCGCCACAATGAACGTTTCTGTGCATCTCACATCCATCGGATTCCCGCAACTCTTACCAGGTCATCGGTCCACCTTATAGCCTTCCAACGCTGCATCTTCCGGTTCGCGGTCGCCACTCCAAAACCTTTCGGCCCCATTGACAATCTACTCTGCGAGCAATGTGCCCTGCCCATTGCCACATAAGTTTGGCGATTCTTCGTGCTATGTCGGTAACCTGGTTCTCCTGCGGATGTCTTCATTCCTGATTCGAAGCCAATTTCCAGAAGCTTTGTCCATGAGAAATTAGAGAATTATTTTTTAAATACTAACCGGTACTGATCGTATATTTGTAGTCAAAAGTAAAAAAAAAAAACGAAATTCCAAAATTGTCCACGAAAATTTGTCATAATTGGTAAATTCATAATAGAATCGATAATTCATATCAATTGCTACTAGGAAATACTACGCGCAGTGTTTTTCTTTTTTACGTACAAATCAGGCGTGGTCCACGTGTGCGTCGATCTAATGTAGTTCTAGCTTTACTCGCTTTTTATAGATATTTGTGTGATGTGTAAATTAATCATGCTTCAACGTGTGAACGGATTTGTATGAAATTTCGAATATTTCGAATATGTAGACTGACCCAGATAGACTTATAATACCCAATTTAGATCCCAGCTGTCCGTTTCTATAGAATAATATTCGACATTTAGGTACGCGAGCTAAGCCGTGAATAAAGCTAGCTTTATACTCGTAATTATAAGCGTTAATTAATAAACAATTCGTATGTATTGGAATAAAATGAACATCGATGGCGGAAATGGCAATAAATTAATCGTAATTACTTGTGTGTGAACAAGCCAACAGCCTGTAAATCATATTGCTTGTTTCTTCAGCACTGAAGTGGAATGTAGTGGAAAAAGGTCGGGAAGAATTAAATTTTATATTAAAGACATAGGCCACTTTATTGGCCTTTTTTTCAATGGGAAATCAATAATTGACTCCACCCGTTTTGGGAGGGACGAGAGGGAGTGTCAGACTTTATGCTGACACTCCCTCGCTCTCCCTCCCCCCCCCCCCTCGCTTTTTTTTTTTTACTTTATGCTGAGCGTTCGGCCGTTTTGCGCGGATGTGGCGCATATTTCTTCAACATAATGTACTTATAATTTGTTAGTTTTAAATTTGCGCCTTGTTCCGCCAAATAAAATGTTTTTCTTTCTTTCTTTCTTTCTTTACTTTTGCTGACTAAAATCCACTCTTAAGTTCCTTCTTTGCCTTGCGTTCCAGGACCCCGGGTTTTTCTTTCAGAAGCGAACCTTTGGCCCCAGTCTGTAGGCTTTGACCTGCTGGGGTTCTACAGTTTGGTTGACATCTCCTTGAGGCGCGCGTGGAACACTACGCGCCGCCGACGACTCGGGCTCGGTCCGGCCGCTTACTGGACGGCAGGATGGCGAGCTACCCATTGCTCGCCGTCCGCAAGCACACGCCTGCGGTGGCTGGAAATCGGAGTCGGGGTCGTGAGAAAGTCCGTTCCCTCACGCGTGCGGCTGCCTCCTTTGCTAGCCTGCATTACTGCTTCGCAGAAGGAGGCGACCGCCTGCCGTTCCATCTCATAGAACCTACTTCTAGTTTGCGTTCCAGGGCCATGGTAATAATCAACGGTAATAGATAATCCTGCAGCCCGGGCAGGTGCCTCATACGAGCAACAGCAAGCATCAGAACTGAGAATTAAGCTTTGATTGAGTTCTCGAACCGAGCAATGGGTTATTTGGTTCTTAAGTCTGGATTTTTCTTGGCGGTGTCTTTGGCCATCGCCAACGCCTTCAATTCCCTGCCCTGGAGTAGCATTAGGAGGGCACTCAGGTATTACCGGGTGCCCGACTACCTCTGTCGTGTGATCGAGGCCTACCTGACGGACAGGTTCATCATCTACCCCGGTCACCAGGGAGAGTAGAAACGGCGAGAGATGTCGTGCGGTGTTCCGCAGGGATCGGTACTAGGACCGCCCTTGTGGAACATCGGGTACGACTACGTGTTGCGCGGCGACGTTCCTGACGGGGTCAGCGTGGTCTGTTACGCAGACGACACGCTGGTTCTGGCGAAGGGAGAGTCGTACCAGGCGGCGGTCGAACTAGCGACACACGGGGTTGCGATAGTCGTGGAGAGGATCCAGCATTTGGGACTCGAGGTGGCACTGCACAAGTCCGAGGCCATGTGCTTTCACGGCCCTCGGAATGCGCCACCACCGGGTTCCCAAATAACGGTAGGAGGAGTTCACATCGGCGTCAGGTCGACGATGAAGTACCTGGGACTCGTCCTCGACAGCCGATGGAATTTCGAGGAGCACTTCCGACGTCTGGCTCCCAAACTGGATCGGACTGGGGCTGCCCTTAAGCGGCTTCTGCCTAACCTAGGGGGTCCAGACGCCTCCTGCCGGAGGCTCTACGCAGGAATCGTTAGGTCCATGGCCCTTTATGGGGCGCCGGTATGGGCGCCGTCGCTGCGAAAGCGACCGGCGGCCAAGCTGAACGCATGCCAGAGGGTCATGGCCATCTGAATGGTGCGGGGATATCGCACGGTATCCCGTGAAGCGGCGAGCCTCCTTGCTGGCCAGCCATCATGGAATCTGGAGGCAACAGTCCTTGCACGCATGCACGATCTGCGCGTGGAGATGCAACGCCTGGGTGAAACTCCGCTGCCACGCCAAGTCGCGGCATGGCGGGAAGAATTCCGGCGGGATCTCATGGTGGAATGGCGACAGCGACTGTTGCAACCCAGTGCTGATGGCGGTAAGTCCCCTCTTTGAGGAGTGGCTAGTAAGACCACATGGCGTCCTTACCTACCGCATGACGCAGGTCCTCACCGGATATGGTAAGTTCAGGAGGTTCCTGCACTGAATTCGTGCGGAAGAAACGCCTGGGTGCCGCCATTGTGTGGACCGTCCGGAGGACACGGTGGAGCATACGGTAGAGGTGTGCCCCGCCTGGGCAGAGCAACGCCGTGTCCTAGTGGGGGCGATCGGCGGCAGTGATCTCTCGCGCCGGGCATTGGCACAGGCCATGGTCCGGAGTGAGGAGGAGTGGCAGGCGGTCGCCTCCTTCTGCGAAGCAGTAATGAAGGAGGCGGCCGATCGCGTGAGGCAGCGGTCCTCACGCCCTAACCGCCGCCGGGATTCCGATCCCGATTACCGGCCACCGTAGGCGCGGGCTTGCGGACGGCGAGTAATGGGTGGCTCGCCGTCTGACCGTCCGGTAACTGTCGGGACCGAGCCCAAGTCGTCGACGGCGCGTATTGTTCCACGCGCGCCTCAGGGAGATGTCAGCAAATCGTAGGGGCCCAGCAGGGCCGAAGCCTACTGGGGCCACGGGTAGTGTGAAAGCGAAGCCCGGGGCCCCGGGATGAAGGCAAAGAAGGAACAGGAGTGAGTTTTTAGTCAGTAAAAGTCTGACACTATCTCTCGCTCCGCCCAAGAGCGGGATTTGTCATTAGATGATTTTCCCACCTAAAAAAATAAAATAAGTCTGGATTTTCCAATGGCAATTAATGGATTAGGAAACCGTGGACCTAGAAAGCAAAAGGCAACGGAAGGACACAGGTGAGGTTTTAGTCGGTAAAAGTCTGACACGCCATCTCTTCTACCTTAGAGCGATAGAAGTCATAGGATGATTTCCAATCTCAAAAAAAAAACTTGCATAGGAAGAGACTACGCAGATTGATAATAAATGTAGATAACTTAAGAAGACTACATACCTAGTTGATACTTCGCGTGACCCAAGGACTGACTTTTACCTTGATTAGAGATTGATCAGTCTTTTGGGCAAACTTCCAGTCGATAGCGATGCGAAGGAATATTTTGACGCCATTTTTTAGTTAGGAATTATCGCCTTTAGTGTATATATAGCGTGTGGTCTTCTATTTTAGACTGACTTTTACCTTGATTAGAGATTGATCAGTCTTTTGGGTAAACTTCCAGTCGATAGCGATGCGAAGGAATATTTTGACGCCATTTTTTAGTTAGGAATTATCGCCTTTAGTGTATATACAGCGTGTGGTCTTCTATTTTGTAACGAAAAATTAAGAAAAATAAAAATACAAATTACTTGGGATTTAATCTTAATACTTCTCAAAATTCAAAATTATCCCTAACACTAGCGTTGCGCTTAATTACTTTGGCATCGTCATTCGGTTGGTAGGTTACTTTTTTATTATTTTAATAAATCGTCTTTCGATCGTGTATCATATCCATTTTTGTCTTTTGAAAATAACAACAAAATTAAACATATTACAGTGGTGAAAAGTACCTTTTTTTCGCTAGATATTTTTTGTATTTAAGTCGTTACAAAATAGAAAAACAGCAATATCAATTTTTAACCTAAAACGTAAAGGTAGCTGAACTAAAAGATTCCACTCGTACATCACAAAGCGACACATAACTCACAACTGCTGAAGTGCCAGTGCATGTAATATGTTCCATTTTGCTACGTCTGTGGCATGTGTCTACAACTCTACACTATCTTGTCCTGTTTTGTCGGAATGTTTTTGGTTGAAAATAAATTGTAGTGGGAGGGTATTTTTTGAGGTTTAAAGATTTTGTCTATCTTTTTGACAATTTGTTTTTGTCATTTATAGAGCGCTCAACTTGTGATACTATTTTCATACAACCGATTTTACAATACGTTCCAAATAAGAATAGGATCGATTGCCATGTTGTGACGTCACGTCATACTGTCAAATCGCAAGAAATTGGGCAAAATTGAAGAACTCAGAGATGAGCAAAATTGAAGAACTGGATTCTGATTAAACTATTTTCGTTCACAGTTCGTAAATAAATTAAATTTAAAACATTTCTTGTTTAGTTCACCATAATAATTCTTCGATTTAACAGTATGACGTGACGTCACTACCTGGAAATCGATCCTATTCTTATTTGGAACGCATTGTAGGTACGTGATTATGACGTCATTATACATCTTTCTCTATATATTTTGGAAACTGTTTTATCTTGTGGTTAGTATCTATGTAGGTTTCAATTGAAATCAATAAATGCTCACGTTGACGTTTTTTTTTTCCTAAAGGATATAAACTAGTGATTGACTGCGATCCCACCTGATGGTAAGCGGTGATGCAATCGTTGATGGAGAGGCGTACTAGTTTATTAAGAGCCTATTTACTCTAGCCTCTAAATTATAATCGGATGGGAAGACCGCAGAAGGCAAATTGTTCCAGTCCTTCGATGCTCGCGGTATAAAAGACGAGATAAAACGCTTAGTCTGGACCGTACAGGTTTTAACAACGTAAGACTCGCCGTACGTTCGGTTGTTCGATGGTAGAAAGGTGATGGCAGAATCAAGTACCTAATTCCCGCGCACACTCTCCAAAAAGCATCCTGTAAAATACCGAAAAGCTGACTATCCTACACCTGTGCTCCAGGCTCTGTAAATTGGACTTCACCAAATATGGATCACCAATTAGCCTCTTCGCACGCCTTTCCACCGAGTTCAACAAAGCTGCTAAATGGCATTTTGCAGCACCAGCAGTACTCCACACACGATCGGACGTGTGCATTGTATATCATTAAAAGCTATCCCGTGTGAAGTACCGCCGGACCTTTGCAAGAACGCCGATTCGAGTTTTTTAGCAGCTACTTTTGCTTTGAACTCAATGCAAAATTTTTCCAAAATGACTTAAAGAGGCAGTCACACCTGTATTCAATCTGGAAATAAAACCAGTGTGAATACTATATACTCATATCAGTGTTAACAGAGCCCCTAGCCAAGTTACAACCATTTCGTTTCGATTCTCTTTTCGTTGATCGCCTCGAATCGGCCACGCCTCATATTCCTTTGTTCTGACCACGTGACTGAGCGTTGGGATGACGTCAGAATAAAGGAATCGGAGGTGTGGCCTACTCGAGGCGATTGACGAAAAGACAATCGAAACAAATATTTTAGAAAAAAATATTAACAGTACATTGATAAAATATCTAAAAAAACAGACTACTTTCAGATAGTCAATTTGGTTTTAGGGCTAAAAGACCAACTAGCCAAGCAGTCCACAATTTAACTAACTATATTACGACTAACCTAGAAAATGGTATGCACACAATTGGGATCTTTCTAGACCTTGCCAAGGCCTTCGACACTATTTCTTGTTCTTTACTTTTGTGCAAGCTTGAAACATTTGGGATAAGAAGTGAACAACTATTACTATTTTCTGACTATCTCAGCCATCGTCATCAATGTGTAATAAAAAAACTTTTTACAAAAAAAAAACCGACTTCACTAAAAAAAAACACTAAAACCATCAAAATAACTTTAATTTCGGAAGTCGGTGAATATATTATTTGGTGATTTTTTTTTCACACTTTTTAGTTACGATAATTATCTATTTATTTCTCCTGACAATTACAATTAACCCAAACACTGCTAGCATACGTTATTTTATTATGAAGTTACCCTTCCACCTTCCGGCTCCATCATCAAATTAGTTCGATAGTACCTTATAGCGAAAGTGCATCTCATGACAATTCTAATAAGCCCAAACACGGCTAGGATACAGTCATTGATTAATTACGGAGTTCCGGTGCCTAACTTCCTGCTCTATCATCATCATCAGATCACTTCCATGACACCATTTTCAACATAACTATTCAGAACCATTAATTTATTTGTATTGTCATTATACTGCAAGCTTCGTTCAAAGATATATTTTACCATGCAGCTTTCCGGATGTCACTCGGCGAACCAAACGCTTCTTTAGAGCCCATATAGCAAAAACAAAACGCACCGAATCCCGCGAGTATCAGTCTGTCAGTTATGATATATGTCATTCCATACGTTTGCGCGGCAAACAGTAAGTAGAGTACGTTTTACGTTGTGTTGTGCTTTTTTACCAATATAAGTCAATAAATAAGAGCATAGTACCTAATTGTATGGAAAATCTTGTTAATATTGGCTTAATGTAAATTTTTTGTAAACGTTATTTCAATAAAATTTATTATTGTTATTATTATAATGAACCGCCCAAAGTTAAAGTCTGAGGAAATTTCAACACCCAAAAGCTGAAGGTGGTCGGTGCACTCCAAGGATGCATTTTGAAAACAGGAGCCAAGGTAAACCGTGTTTGTTCACCGCCAAAAGGAGCCCCCTTTTGGCGGTGAACAAACACGATTGTGTTTTCCGTTTCACCACGTACGTTTAACGTTAACCGGATCGGGACGGGCCCTCCCAATAAAACTTATTATTACTTAAAATCTTTCTAGATGTATGTATGGTTTTTTTTATTACTATTCTTGAGTTGTTTGAAAACAACGCTCGTTGGGCATTATTTTTTTCAATTCATTTGATCAAAACTCACCATGATTATCTGCAATTCCTATTGTTTTTCGAAACTTCTGTTAAAAAAATTTAGGACATGTTATTTCATAAAAAAAAATAAAAAAAAATGTTTCTTACTATATTTAAAAAACTGAGCTCAATTGAAAGCCTTCCAAATTCTTTTGCTTTTGAAGAGCCTTCTGTTAAACTGAGCACGTCTTAATCAGCAGCATACCAACCACTCCTGATAATTATAACTAAACAATAATTATCCTTATAACCACAAAGGAACTCAGACTCCATGTCAATAACTAATCTAATAGGATTATCCCAGTATTCGTACAACGACAAAAGGTAAGTATTCTTCAGTATAAAAGATAAGCCTGAGCCAGCCTGGTGTAAGTGGATAGTGATTCAGTAGTAAATAATGAGCGTTTGAATGCTACCAGTGAGCTCTCTTGAAGGTTGATATCGCCTCGCTCAGCCGCCGGCGCCGAGGAAAGACGGCAGTATTGTTAGAGGGGATATGCTGATGAACGATACTGGAAGTGTTTTGAATACATTCCGAAGATATTCACAACACTTTTGAAGCAGTTTTATGATGTTTTTGATATCATATTTAACGAAATGGAATTGAAATATTGGTTAGTATTAGTGCATTTGCCTATACTATTACATATTTTGACGCTTTTCTAATAACGTCTTCTCGTATAATAAAGTAACAGCAGTAAAATTATATTAACATACTAATAAAATACATTACTAATTATAATAACTAATTACAAACAACTAAACCAATAAACAACATAATAGATATATAATATATAGAGGCTGAAACTTTTAGTATGTTCAAGTGCGTTAAAAAGAATTTATCAACGTCCCTGTCAATGGGAAAAGTGCCTAACACGCTGGCAGCATTGCCACGTTAAATGTTTATATTAGTAAGTATAATATATTTTCATTATCATTTCAGCTGAAAGACGTCCACTTTTGGATATAGGCCTCCCTCAAGTGTCGTCGTACCGTATGGTGTTCGGTCGTAAAGAATAGTACCATCCCATCTCTTCCCATGGGTGTCGTAAGAAGCGGCTAAGAGACACACCCTGGGCCTCAAGTCTGCTATTACAATAGTGTCAGAATGGTCCATGATTGATTTCAAAATGGTTGATTTTGACAAGTTTGGTAATCTACTAATATAATGGCGTCATTATGACTTTCCAATGATCAACCACTGACACTCCATTGAAAGAAATGGCATAAAATGATAATCTCGTACATAATGACAGATGAATGTCTGAGTTATGCGGTAATCTGCTAAAATTTTGACAGTTCTTTTGATCAGTGACCTACCATTGGAACGTCATTGTGCAGTCATTGCTTTTCTAAACAAAAATTCATAATAGACAGCTCGATATCAAAATCTTTTTGCTATAAATCGTGTTGTGAAATAAATATAATATAATATAAAACGTTTATTTACTCATCACAAAGTTACTTATTGCTAACAATTTACAATTTGCACACGGAATATTATTGTATTGCATCCAAGACATGTTTTCCTTGCGATCAAATATTTTGGAACTAGCCAACGCAGTGGATGCTAGAGAAAGAAGATGCAGGGAATCCAGAAGACGTCGTTTAGCTCGTCGGTTGATGAGAATTAACACGAACCCCTTTCTTGATGTTCCCGAGGCGGAATTCGTAAAAACGTTTCGCCTTGGAAATGACTCAGTAAGGGGGTTAATTGACGAACTCATTCCCCTTATGGCCAAACCGCGTCGAAATGATAGCATATCGGCACAAATGAAGGTGAGAAAACTGAATTTGACATCGATTTATTATTCTATAGCTTTAAACACTAAATAGGTCGATTAATGTTATATTTCTTATTTCAGGTTCTAATAGCACTTGCATTTTATGCATCAGGGTCCTATCAGAATTTGATTGGACAGAGTGCCCTTCATAATGTTTCGCAGATTACTGTGTCGAGATCGATAAATGAGGTTACCGAGGCACTAAATAAAATATACCATAAGTATATTAAATGGCCCACACAATGTGATGAAAGGAATATTATAAAGGCTAAGTGAGAAATGAAATATACCCTGATTGTTTTGTTTGTTGTATTTAAGCAGAATTATTTAGTTACTAAAACTTCAGCAGTATTCACTGTGCTTTGCACCAACTATACTGCAATCGCCAATCCACTTGACAAGTGTGGCGAATATGGCAAACCCCCCCAAAGTGAAAAGCAAAACTAATAGTTATAATATATTGTATAGTATTTTTTGTGTAGGTTTATATTGTACCTACACTGTATCCTACCCTCGAATGTGATTTCTTTCATTCAAAGATTTGCTGGGAGGAAAGCTATTCTTCACACCTGGTCGTATAAGAAATGGTGTGGTCGACTGTGGAGCACGCTTACCTAGAAATAATCTACTCAAGTATCATTCTTGAATTAAAGACCCCTAAGTAATAGCTACAAGGAAACACAGACTCCGCCAGGGAATTCCACTTCTTAGCTGTTCAAATGAAACTGAATAGTATAATAATTATCAATCTGATTGAATCTCAGTGGCATTCCGTAATTGATATACCCATTGCAAGATGAGATGTTCCTAAACGTTCCACGCTGAAAACCAGCGCTGTGGGCTTGCATTATGCGTGAGGCCGCAGCTTTATGCTGAGCGTTCGGCCGTTTTGCGCGGATGTGACGCATATCTTCCCTTTCTATTGATTATGTTTCTTAGCTAGTTTTAAAACTGCGTCATTTTGCGTAAATAAACTGTTTTTCTTTCTTTCTTTCTAAACCTAGTGTCAATACAATTAATAAAATCTCTTTAAAGAATTCAATTATATCATCGAAGGACTGCAACAATTTGCCAGTTGTGGTCTTCTCATCCGATTATAATTTAGGTTTTCAAGGCTAAAGCTCTTAATAGACTAGTGCGCTTCATCATCAACGATTGCATCACTGCTTACCATCAGGTGAGTTCGCAAAGTTTTGGTTTGAGGAAATTTCAAATCCCAAAAGCTTAAGGCGGTCGGTGCACTCCAAGGATACATTCTGAAAAGCTGGACCCAAGGTAAATGAACGAGCTCCTTTTGGTGGTGAACAGACATGCTTGTATTTTGGCGGTGAAGAATCCCACAAGATTGGCTTCCTCCATTTAGAGACTGTCTGAAGCGAGACATTCGTACGCTCTACTGTAGCCTCTCTTTCGGAACGGATTAGTTCTTTACTAGCCCGAGCACTCGGCATGTAGATATAGACCAGCTGAGTACGACAACTACCTCTACAACTGCGCTATCACCTTCATACCCATGGATACCGGGCATCAACAGATCGTTGATATGCAGCAGGATGAGAGTTGCAAAGAGAACAGGCCCCTGAGAAAGTCCGGTATTAGTCGTAATAGACTCCGATGAGCATCCGTCGACAACGACTTGGTTAGTCAGACCAGAGAAAACGCCGTACGCTGGAATCTTAAACAAAAGCTAGCGTGCTATACCCTGTCGAAGGCCTTTTAAAGGAATTGAATAAATATACAGTCTATAATGTGCTACGCTGTACGCTCACAAAATTATGAGCTTACAGTCACGAGCAATAAGATATATACATTGTCACATTTTCTATCTGTCTTAACTTCTGTCGTTCAAGAAATATGTGTACGACGATTGGTTCTAAATTACGTATGTGGTATTTAGGTACTCGTAATTAAAAACCATTTATCGTACAGTTATTCCTTGAATAGCAGAAGTTAAGAAAGATAGAAAATGTGACAATGTACATACCTTATTGCTCGTGACTGTACAGCGTAACACAGTACACATATGCTCGTTCACTGCCTCCTAAGATACAGGATCTTCCTAGTTTTTTTGTACTTAATTTTTAAATTTTTTTAGTCTGCTTTCTATTTTGTATGTTTAATTTTTGTGGTAATAATTTTTTTTGTCTCTTAACACAACGATTAATGTCATACCTAACATGGTGTAAGCTGTGCATAACTATAATAGGCATGCATACCAGATACTAATTTTTTATATTATTTTTCACAAAAATACTGTTGGTGTGCCAATAAATAAATAGTTTAGGAGTCAGGGTTCAATGTTTTGAATTGACTATTGTGTGAAAGCTTTTTGTTACTTCACATATTCGTATTTTTGAAAACTTAAAAAAAATGATATCAATAGGTTCAAATTAAAAGCTCGATATGAATCCTCCCTCTACATAAGCGCATTGTTTTCAGCGCATCGATGTCAAAGATTTAATATTGAAGCATCGCTCGCTTTTGCGCTTCGTCGCTTGAATTATTCATCACACCTGGATACTGATTTTAAAACTATATTTACATTCGCAGTTTGTTGACTCTCTGAATAGAGTAGTTTATAGGAACCGCATGTCTTTGTGATGCGGTTTTCAAAGGAACAAGACTTTTGAATCATTCAAATGACAATTCTCATGTGACTTCATCTGTGCACGTCTTTCCGTATGCCAGAATCTTTTGTAATACATTTTATAGAACGGTCGTTTTTTTCAATTTTTAGGGTTCCGTACGTCAAAAGGAAAAAACGGAACCTTTATAGGATCACTTTGTTTTCCGTCCATCTGTCTGTCTGTCTGTCAAGACCCTTTATCTCAAGAACGCGTAGAGGTATCGAGTCGAAATTAAAACCATATACTCAGGTTTGCGGTCCCTTGAAGTTGTGAAAAAATCAAACATGTGAGTTAATGGAAAAAAAGATACGGCCGTTTATGTCGCAAAATTGTCAGAATGATCCAAAATAAAAATAATACCTTACAAAGTGGTATATTCTTTAGTAAAAAAATATCATTCGAAGCTCGAGCACTCATAATTTAGTTAGTATCACTATCAGTCAGTAAACGTTATTGTTACATACTTTTGCCTATCATTCAAACTATCATCATTAAAAGTTGTAGAGACCGAACAGGTATTCAGCCACGTTTGGCTAGACTGGAATCTAACACCAAACTAGTTAGGAGAAGGCTAGGGACATGACTATGTGTACACTTTTAATGAGACTAACATCTACTTTCACAGAAACTAACGGATTACCATGACGTGTAAAAATATCAGCCCCCCTAGCCAAGTTACAACCGTTGCGTTTCGATTCTCTTTTCGTCGATCGCCTCGAGTAAGCCACGCCTCCGATTCCCTTATACAGACGTCATCTCAACGCTCAATCATGTGGTCAGAACAAAGGAATAGAAGGCGTGGCCGACTCGAGGCAATCAACGAAAAGAGAATCGAAACGAAACGGTTGTAACTTGGCTAGGGAGGCAGGCCTGTAAGCGAGAAAGAGAGATAGAACTATACACTCTGTATAGCTTTATTTCTATAACAATATAGGTTGTCAAATGGGTTTTGTTAAGAGTTCGTGGTAGAGCCTCAGATCGACGACCTGTGTAGGATTAACAACAGTCTATAAACCACAGCTATTTACGAGAATACCGAAAATGATTACCATAGTAAACCGCGTCAATATCAACACATCATAATCAAATAATTTGTAGTATCGACTAAAAGCATATTAATGTGATAACCGGCTCTAAAACAATTACATTATTGGAACGAACATTAAATATTATGTGGCGCACTTCGTACTGTCCGCACCATAGAACACGGAGTGGTATACTAAGATCCCAGAGCGATCTGACATAACTTATTTTCACATGGATGAAGTAAGTTAAGTAACTCTTATTTTTAGTTCCCTTTCTCACCTGGTACCTGCCCAGGGGCCCCAAGGGGGAGCTCCACAAGCACACAGGTATTCAAAGCACATGAGACGCTACTGAGAACCTAAGATTTCATCTATGTGAAAATAAGTTATGTCGGATCGCTCTGTGATCTTGGACTATGGGGTATAAGACAATTTTTTATTTATTAAAACTTCATGCAACACAAACGTACAAAGACGGACTTAATACCTTAGGCATTCTCTACCAGTCAACCAAGCATGGTGGAGATACAAAAAAAAATACATACTGCCGAACATAGAACCTCCTTCTTTTTGAAGTCGGTTAAAATGACAGAACCATAAAAAAAGAAAATATTATTAAGAAAACATACCCAAATATACAAAGTATATCCCCATTATCTAGATATCCCATTGATCTAGAATCCTGAAATATGGCATGAAGCAAGGTCTCATAGCACAAGTATATGAAAAAAAAAAAACTTTTTTGGCGATTCGGAAATATCTTTTGGCGATTCGGAAATATCTTCGAAAGGCAATTAGGGAATTGAATTGATTTCATAAGTAAGTTTGTACAAAACTCTCAGTGCGCGAGTCCGACTCACACCGGTTTTTCTGACTGACTTCTTGACAATTCAAAAGTACCCGTAAACGGTTTATTTGAAACTAGCTTCTGCCAGCGGCTTCGCCCGCGTAAATGTTGGTTTCTCCATATAAACTTTACACTCCCTTAAAAAAATAAGGAAAATCCTTTCTTAGTGCTCGCCTACGTCATAAAAGGAAGTCTTGTGCAAAATTTCACGTTCCTAGTCCCAGTAATTTTGGCTGTGCGTTGATATGTCAGTCAGTCAGTTTCTCCTTTTAGATAAATGTTTTGATTCTTGATTCTGGTTGGCAGTACTGCCTTTAGCAACCGCCAGCGTGCCGTCTCCGTACTCTACGATCCCCGTCAATATTTATGAACGTGAAGTCGTAATGCATACACTCGTTAAGTCGGAGGTGCACTTATAGCAATAACTTTTATTATTGTTATGATATTTTTCCAGCTAAAAGAACGCAACTATGTGTAGATGCAGTAAGTGCGCCAAAGGATTTCGTTATGTGTGACTTTACACCTTCGGAACTTTGTGATCGCAGTTGTGATTGTTGAGCTGAATTTGTGTGTTTTAAAAAATAGTTAATTCTCGAAATTCTTGCCTTTTTTCAATGGGGACAGAAACTACAGAATAACCTCTTTAAACCACTCTATTTAAGCATAAATAGGGACAGACAGACAGCAGGCGACTATGTGTTATACAATGTTGATGATGAAAAAAAATCTCAACAGAGATTAGCTAAGTACGTATGTCATATTATAGTGCTTAGGGGTGTGTGCAAACAAAAGAGCACTCTCTGTTCCTTTACTCTCATAGTCCGATGGGACGGCAATCCGACGCGACCGGAGAGATCACGACGGAGACACGGGGGTGAATTACGACCAACTTCTGAACTGCGGTGACCAAGACCAAGCGCAGTGGTGGCCAAGTGGTAACGGCCCCGACTTACGAGTTGTAGGTCGCGGGTTCAAAACCAACCAGGCGCATTTTTTTTTAATAGCCTGTTCTGTCCCACTGCTGGGCAAAGGTCTCCCCCAACTTCTTCCACGTATTCTTTTCTTGAGCCACCTCTAACCAGTCCTTGCGGTAGGCATCTAGGTCGTATCGCCACCTCTTCCCAGGTCGACCTCGGTGGCGTCGTCCATCTTCAGATACCCACTTTGTGGAGACTCTTGTCCACCGGTCAGAGTGCATGCAGCTGATGTGACCCGCCCAATTCCATTTTAGCCTGGCAGCCTTTTTTCCAGGCGCATTACTTTGTGTAATTTGTTTCATCACCACTGCTCTCGAAACGGTGAAGGAAAACATCGTGAGGAAACCGGCATGTCCTAGAACCAAAAAATTCATTCCCTCTCCTAGAGAGGAGGCCTGAGTCCCAGCAGTGGGAACATTAAAAGGCTGATTATGCTATATGCTGAACTCCGGGAAGCTACAAAGTAATTCCCCCTCGCGCGGGGGGGGGGAGTAGGGTATTATTGGGCATTCTATGCCACTGTCGGCAAGTAGCTCGGCTAGTGCGCCTCGCTATCCGACAGTGGCATAGAATGCCCAATAATGAACGATCGACTCGACTGTGTAGTATATTACTGTACTCACCTGGAGATCATGTGAGTTATACCACTGGCCGCCAGTAGCCGGGCGAGTTCACCGTGCTGCGGACGATGGTATGACATGCGTTTCGTTGTTAGAAACGACTTGATGATTTTGATATGCGCTTCATATATGGTGGAAACGACTTGTTGGGTTTTGTAATGCGCTTCAGCATGGAAACGACTTGTTGAGTTTTGTAATGCGCTTCAGCTTGGAAACGGCTTGATGAATTTGGCACGTATTTTAGTATTAGAAACGACTGGTGTTACTGGACTCATACAAAGATCATGCGAGTTATACGACTGGCTGCCAGTAGCTAGGCAAGTTTGCTTGGCATCGGACAGTAATGATAACCATCGACATGATCAATGATTAAGATTTAACTTAGTCATTTTGACATGCGTTTCGTGGTTAGAAACGACTTGTTGGTTTTTGTAATGCGCTTCAATGATGGAAACGACTTAGTGATTTGGTCATGCATTTCAGTATTAGAAACGACTTGTTGGGTTTTGTAATGCGCTTCAGCATGGAAACGACTTAGTGATTTGGTCATGCATTTCAGTATTAGAAACGACTTGATGATTTTTGTAATGCGCTTCGTGGGTTGAAACGACTTGGTGTTTTTGAAATGCGTTTCAGTATTAGAAACGACTTGTTGGGTTTTGTAATGCGTTTCAGCAGGGAAACGACTTAGTGATTTGGTCATGCATTTCAGTATTAGAAATGACTTGTTCACTCACTGCTTTGAAGGGATCTGCATAATAAACAAGATACATTTTATATTTGGTTTATTTGTCGTAAAACATTGGTTTTTCTGGAAATAATGTATCTACCGAACGCACGAGCTCTTGTAGTTTTCGCCACTGAGACGAATCCGAGTCGGTCTGGAACTTGAGTCGCACAAGCGCCTTCTTCCACAGCTCCTGGGAGTCGGTGTGGCGCGCGTCGTCAGCCTTGTACACCTTGCAGTCGACGTAGTACTCTCCGTTGATGCTCGCTGCTCGCCGCTCGCAGCCGTTGGCGACTCGGTTAACGAAGAATGATGATAGACATGTACTCGATGAATCGTCTTTTGGCAAGGTATCAGACCCGTAGTTGCTACTGATACCGAATACATCATTATCAGTACTGGTTTTTTTACTGAAACAACAACGAAAACTTCTATTAGTTCATCATACACTTACAGGGTACATTTACCGTTTAGATACGCACAGGAAAAAAAAATACACACTTAGTCAATATGCCTGTAGAACATGAGAGACGTACAAATAAAAATATATCAGGCACTTATAAAGTCATATCTGTCAGCAGACTTGTAACATTACACGAATAACTGATGATTATTAACTGGTATGGCGAACTAAATTATTGAATAGTTTGTTTACCTCGTACGAATTAAACTCGTTGATGGTGGGTTCAACTTGCGTTTCTTATTGTTGTCTGCAGACGGCTTGCGGCTGGGTTTCGTTTTCTGGTCGGGGATCGGAGCTAGTTGAAAGTACTCGCACTCAGAATCAGACCTGAAATAAAGATACAACAAAATAATAGTCAAACATAATTATTACTATCACCTGCATCGGGTCAGATCTCTGAGCTATGAACCGAGCGGGAATGTTTTATACTTACATTTTCCAATTATCTCCAATCGATATGGCAGGCTGATGAAAGCAGTCGTAGTGACTGACAGCAGCAGGCAGCGGTTAGCTATCAACACTGATATTGACAGAATAACGCAGCAGGATCGCAGAGCACTTCTTGAAGATTACTTCCACACTTGTAGACTTCAGTTAGTTTGTACCGAGTACATCGAAAACATGTAGCTTATAAATCGGAAAACGAACGATAATTCACCATATTAAAAATGACGGCAACCGTTCATAAAATATTGTGTAAAACAACTTTTATCCTTAGACGTATTATACTTGTTCAAAAAGTGCACAATAAGGTTGTCTCAGGTAGCATCGAATGACGAGACAGTGAAGCGACTTAGGGTTGACAAAACGTTAACCAGTAGATAAGTTATCAACAACGCTAATAGGGAATATTCTTGCAAGTAATTTAAATATTTGGCAATCTAGAGACAATCATTAGATTAGTATTTATTATGTTATACATCCAAGTTTTACTTCTAATACTTTTATGCTCGAGTGAAGTGGGTACAGGAAATAAGTTAACGTTTCTAAGGTACTCATTTGACCATCTACGTTTTGGTCTCGTCGTACTTTGCTAGACTTCCTAAAATAAATCAATAATATAATTCCCATAACCACACTAACAGCCATGAGTGAAACCACGCTCATCAATATCTAACGATATACTATGATATATTATAATCGTAATAGTGCATTGTATAAAATTTGTATATTGCTTATAAATAAAATGCGTACCAAGTTATTACCAACCCTAACTAAAATAGCTGATTATTGTGAATGTGAATTAAACAATTAAGTTTGACACGCGTGTCACATTTGTGCAAAAACAACTTTTATGATGAAATATTTTTCTGCTTGTAGACAAAAAAATAAAATTTCGTAAGGCATCAATAATATGTTGCTATGTTGTAAACTCTAAAATATTAGATACTTATTGTTTCAAAGGTACGATGGAGTGAGCACCTTTCTAAACTATCACAGAACAATTAAGTAAATTATAAATAATGACTTACTTAATTGTTCTGTGACAGTTGAAGAAATGGAGCTCCCTCCATTTTTTGTCTAGCAGTGGGATAGCATAGACTTATTATTCAATAATTAATATTAATAATTATTATAAATAAATATTGTATTGATCACACGAACGATTTCATCTCCTGGAGCAGCTGTAATCGCTATATTTTGGGACCCGAAATATATCTACATAATTGGAACACGTGTATAAATCATTTCATACTGAGCAGGTAATTATCAAATATCAGAACATAATGACTATTTTTCTATACCCAGAATATATAATTACATGTATACCTAATTATTTATCGATACCTCAAATAAAACCCTTTTTTTATTTCAGATACATTGCTTAAACGTACCAGTGAAGAACTATATAATGACCCGAAATATAACAACATATTTGGACCAAGCAGATGCACATTCCTATATTTAAAACATTTCATATTTTGCTGGTAATTATTACTCATTACTAATTATTAATACATTTTCTTCCCAGAACATACAATTATCTACCTAATTAAATTATGTACCTAATGTAACCATTTTTTTTTCAGATAAATTCTACCTAAACATAGTTACCGACTTGCATGTGAAGAATTATACAAGGAATCTTGGAACGAATGTAAAATAGTCCTGATCAAGTTGTACTAATAATTTAAATATTTTGTAACTGGTATACCTAAGATCGTGATTATTAATTGTAACTGTTGTAAGTATTACCTAATCTATTTTATTTAAATAAGCAATTATTTTAAGTGTTCTTTAATTTTTAAAATAACATAATGCCTTACTGTTCTGATTGCAAAGTATTTGTAGTAAATCGTCGATGGTCTGGTCATTTACGTAGCAATGTACATAAAAACAATAGCTCTACCTCTATTTATGATAATGTTGCAATTATTAATTCTTCTTTTAAAGAACGAATCATAAGTTACAAAATCATAGCAACTGGCGAACAAATAAATAATTTTCCTGAAATGTTCCTTAATAATATTAGTAAACAAGTTGAAACTCTAATAAACCGATCATTATTGAAACATACAGCTCTGAAAATAAATTTTGAACTTTTTTCTTTTTTTCTTATGTTTAAAAATGATCAAAAGGAAATGAAATCGTTCGCCACAAAAAACATTATTATTAATTTTAATTACGATTTTGATTCAATTTATAAAGCAACGGTTGATTTACTGTTAAAGAAAATTGAAGAGTTTCAGGAGAGAGATAGTGGTTGGACATTTTTGAGCAATTCCCATGTAGAAATAAATATTAATAAATATCAGCCTCTCGGTGGATCTAAATTTATAACTTTACCAAAATGTATAAAAAATAAAAAAGCTTGTTTGAATATTCGTAACAATGATGAGTATTGTTTTTTATGGTGCGTAGTGGCGGCTCTGTACCCTGCTAAACAACACCCCGACAGAGTTTCATCTTATCCCTACTTCCAGGATGTTTTGAATGTTGATGGTTTGACATTTCCGATAACATTTTCGGGTATAGCTATATTTGAGAAAAATAATCCGTTTTTGAATATTTACGTGTATGGTTTAAAAAATAATAAGACTATCGTTGGACCTTTGTATTCAACATCGAATCAAAAATCTAAGAGTATCCATCTATTGTTCTTAGAAAATAATACTAATACCCATTATTGTCTTATCAATGATTTACCTCGTCTAGTCAGAAATCAGATAACTAAACATCATGGTAAACTGTACTTCTGCGAAACGTGCTTATTGTTTTTTCCGACGCGCACTCAAATTGAATCACACATGTGTGGAGGGATTGCCACGGTATTACCAGAAGAAGGAACATTTTTAAAATTCAAAAATTATGATAGAAAACAAAACATTCCTTACGTCATATATGCTGATTTCGAAACGATACTCGAACCGATTTCCGGCGATAATTTCAACACCACTAACACGTCATACTCACATCGTCACGTACCGGCCGCGTTCGCCTATAATGTAGTGTCATCATTTAACGATATGGTTGGCGGCTATAGAAGTTATCGCGGAAAAGATTGTGTTTCAAAATTTATACATTTACTGATTGAAGATGCTAAAGCAATACACAGAATTCTAACTAAAAGCGAGCCTATGATATTCACAGAAATAGATGCTCTTGATTTCAAACGCGCTATTAAGTGCTACCTTTGTGAAAATTTACTGTTGACAGATCGAGTAAGGGATCACTGTCATATTACAGGCCGGTACCGAGGTGCAGCACATCGACACTGCAACCTACAACACAAAGTACCAAAATTCATCCCAATATTTTTTCATAACTTATCCGGATACGATTGTCATTTATTTATTAAAAAGTTAGGCGAAATTCCAGGACAAATTAAAATAATACCCAAGACTAAGGAAAAATATATATCGTTTACAAAGTTTATTCCTATTGCTGATAATGAGTTTATACAAATAAGGTTTTTAGATTCTTTCAACTTTCTAGGAACTAGTTTAGACAAACTTGCTAAAACTTTGCAAGTAGACGATTTTGTTAACCTTAAATCAAATTTTTCTGATGAAACACAATTTAGTTTGCTAATTCGTAAAGGTGTGTACCCCTATGACTATATGAAAGATTGGAAATGTTACGAACAAAAGTCATTACCATCGAAATATTATTTCCATAATTCTTTGACGAACGAAGGTATAAGCGATGAAGATTATAATCATGCTCAGAATGTATGGGCTGAATTCAATATTACTGACCTAGGCGAGTATACAGATCTATACTTAAAAACTGACGTGCTTTTGTTGACAGACATATTTCAAAATTTTCGGAAAACATGTAAACAATATTACAAACTCGATCCTGCCTTTTACATAACTGCACCCAGTTTATCGTTCGATGCAATGTTGCTAAAAACAGGTGTTCAGTTAGAACTGATTTCGGATCTAGCTATCATCAGAATGATTCAAAGCGGTATACGAGGTGGCTTGTGCATGTGTTCCCATCGGTATGCAAAAGCAAATCACAAATACATGCCAGAACATGATGCATCACAGCCTCAGAGTTTTATAGTATATCTAGACTGTAATAACCTATACGGCTTCAGCATGTGTCAGTATTTACCATATTCTAGTTTTAGATTTCTTGATGAAATTGAATTAACTAATTTTCGTGTAGAAAATATCGAGAATAACTCTGAGTGGGGCTTTATATTAGAAGTCGATCTTTTTTATCCTGAACATTTACACAAACACCACAATGATTTACCATTTTGTCCTGAGAAATGTATACCTCCAGGAGGTAAAACGAAGAAACTAGTTGCAAATTTGCATAATAAGTACAACTACGTAATACATTACGTTCATTTAAAAAAATGTTTAGAACATGGTTTAATATTACGTAAAGTTCATAAAGCTATTACTTTTAGACAAAGTCCCTATTTAAAACAGTACATAGAATTAAACACTCGATTAAGACAAAAGGCAAAAAGTTCTTTCGAACAAGACTTTTTTAAGTTGTTAAACAACAGTGTTTTTGGCAAGACATTAGAAAATACTGAAAATAGAGTAACCGTTCATTTAGTTAATCAATGGTGTGATCAATCTAATCGAACTAAGAAATTTATATCCTCCGAGAGACTTGTAGCCAACCCCTATTTTCATAGCGCTTCTATTCTAACTGAAAACTTAGTTGCAATACAAATGAAACCTGACCAAATTATTTTAGATAAACCTATTTATATTGGATTCACTGTATTAGAACTTTCTAAGACACACATGTATGACTTTCATTATAATATTGTTAAACCTTTTTATGAAGATCGAGTGCAGCTGTGTTATACAGATACCGATTCGTTTGTTTATAAAATATTCACGTTTGATTTTTACCATGACTTGAAGTGTAATTTTTTGCAATATTTCGACACCAGTAACTATGATGATAAAAATGATTTTAACATACCGATTATGAACAAAAAAGTGCCAGGTTTGTTCAAAGACGAAATGGGAGGAAAATATATCTCAGATTTTGTTGGTTTGAGATCCAAGCTTTACTCAATAAAAACCGTTGATAAAGTCATTAAAAAAGCAAAAGGAGTAAAATCAAGTGTAGTAAGAGACTTAAATATAACAGATTATGAAAATGTTTTATTAAATGGTGGAATTATTCGTAGAAAAAATATTATGTTTAAATCTATAAAGCACGAAATATTTACTAAGTGTGTCAACAAAATTGCTTTATCTCGAAATGACGATAAACGCTCAATATCTGTAGATGGAATATCAACGCGTGCCTGGGGTCACTCACTTATTTTAAAGAGCGAAAATGTATTTTAAGATTAAGCTAATTAGTAATAGAGTTCGAATATGATTTATGTAACGTACGTAATCTTAATATAGCTTTTAAAATATACCTAAATAACTTTTTAATGTATGATAAATATAATTCATAGTTTTAAAAACCTAAGTTATTGTAAAAATATAAATAAAATGTGAATGACTATGACTACTTGTTTAATTTATGATTTAAGACATCATCCTCCTTTTTTGTAGTTGGTTAAATAAAATGAAACCCGACCAAGATTCAAGTTGCAACATGAACTGCACGTTGAAACTTGAATCGTTCGTTTTTCAGAGGCAAAATGTATTTTGTACTTATTACAATAAGACTGATTATACAAATTTTGAAGAGCCATGTTTGCGTCAATTGCATAACGCTGATCATACAAAATACCTATTACAAACACGTAACAGTGCATTACCCTCAGAAAAGCTTAGTTAACATTTTAATCTAAATTGGGAATCGTTGCGATGGTATTTTTTTTTTTTTGTCATTTACGAAATAAAACTCACCTTGAGTACTTGTACGAAGCACACAACGTATTGCTTATCGCGAGCATGTCATTGGTAAGTTTCTCAATTTATTTTTATTTTGTTTAGTAACTAGCGATAGAGTTTTCAGCAATTTTGCTCAAAGCTATTAGTGAATCTGCTATGAATGTTGTAACCCGTTGACAATTCGTTTATGCAGCACTATATCAACGTCTACGGTTTAGTTTAAACTTAATGAGCGTCTATTTTTGTTCCAGAATACAGAATCAGAGATTATGTTTAGCCAGTACGCTCAAAATCCTTATGAAGGATTCTCCGAAACGCTTCACAACGAACCCGAGCACAGCAAACATGTGACGAAAGAAAAAAAGTCAAAACAGCGATGCAGGGAAAAGTCGAAGAAGCACAATCCAACTAAATCTTTTGTGATGAGCCGATTACAGCGACGAGGCATGAAATTAATAAAAATATCAGTCGTAGATCTAACCAATAACAATTCGCAAACCAGTGACACAGACAGTGACAGTGAGAACGTTATTATAAGTGCTCAATACATTGTTAAAGACGCTATCGACAATGTTATGGACGAAACTGAATCTTTAGTTAAAAAAATATCTAAATCTTTAATAGATAGTGATTTTTAATATATATCTGTTTGCGTAAGAAGTTGATTAGGCAAATATTTAGTACTTATTATGTTGTTTTATTTAATTTTAAAGTAGAGTGTTTTATTTGAAGAAGTGTTGGGTGTTTAACAAAATAAAAGCAGTTTTACTATACAAATGTTTTTTTTTATTTATAAAACCAATAACCATATAAGTAGGTACACATTTATAACTCTAAATACTTTCTTATACATAACACATTTTTAAGAGCACAATGCTTTAAATGTTTTATACAATTTAAATTAATTCTTCCTTCACAGTATTTTTTATGTAAAATATAGAAATTAGGACATCCTTCGGTACCAAGGTCTGATACATTACAGTTCTCACAAAGTTCCTTTATCCACTTTACTTTCTCCAAACCATTAACAACGATTTCCTTATTTTCTAGATAGGGAACGATTACACGATGAAATTCTTTATAGTCGATATACCCTTCGTTCCAATAAATGCCTCTGTTTCTTTCCAGCCATTTAACTTGCCTCTTTTCGTCACTTGTTAAGTATTTAAACAAGTATGGTGGTTTTATTAAAAATGTTTGCGTATAATCACGGGTAGCAAAAGCTAACTCTTTTATTATAAAATTATTGTACAGATCTTTAAACCCTTGAACATCTAATATGACAGTATTCGGATTCATGATATTTTCCTGACTGTATTACTTAAAGGTTTATATTCAATAATACAGTCATTCAATATAAGACAATACGCAGAAGTTTGATCGGGTATTTCTGAATCACTCTCGATTTCCACTCTTACGTCTACAACAGGGCCTGTCTTTACATTATCAGCTTGTCTAGAGCAATCGATGACAAATAGTGGCGCCAAATCTTTAAATTGTTTTTCACTTAATAAGGGCTCCGGTCGACGCCCGTAATAAGACTGTTGAAATCTGACGTATTGCTCGTATAATAAAGCGATTCTGTTATTCGCGAAACTCACATTTAGGTTTTCATACGGAAAGTAAGTAGAGTTGAGGTACACTTTTACATCACGAACATGACAATGATCGAACTGAGACATATCAGAACTGCTATTGTTTTTTCTATTTGTCTGTAGTCCCATAATAATGTATCTTGGTTTCTCTATTTGCGAGGATGTTTTGATTGACCAGGTATGTTTTGTAGTTTTAGGTAAAGCAGGATATTCGTACAGATCCCAATTTCTGAATATCATCTGGAGTGGTCGATCTTTTTCTAATAGTTTCAGCAAACTTATTTTTTCCTTGTCAGACACTTTAACGTGCGGCACGCGCCAAATGATTTTATTTATCTGTACGTCTTCTACAATTTCACCAGTGTTAAGTTTTACAGCATTCAGGTTAGTGTTACTTCGTAGCAATATCAGTTCGTGCCTACAATTTATCACGACTTTCTTGAAATCCTCTGCGAAACCGATAATATTACAGAGTGGTATAGAAGCAGAAAAATTACCTCCGTTAATGTTTTTTGTACCATCTATATTCCAGCCCCATGAATTCGATGTCTTTGATTCGTTCTCATTCATTGATATTAATGATTTCATGGTGGTAGTTACGCCAGCATTTTTTATTCTATCAATTTCTACTCCATTTAACTCGTACCTTATGTCTTGAAACAAGTAGAGTAAAGCATTATTCGTGAAATGAACACTAGTGGCTTTATCTTTCATATCCTTTTTGCTAACGATAACGGATCCTTCCAAATACAAGGTACTCGCTGATGGGAGAATGTACAAGTCCTGTTGATTAATAGGTATGCGAATTTCGTCGTTTCTATTAAAACTAGTTACATAGGGCTTGTAAGAATGAAATTCAATTCCTTCAACCGTATTATCATAAGTTGGAGCGGATAAAACGTCTAAGATATTCATTTTAGTAAACCAATCACTTTGAGAAATGTCTTGTTGTCTTTAGTTAATTTTATTTTCTTCTTACAGCGAGCTCTTAATGGGGTGGATGCTTGAGCGGGACTGATATTTTGAATTTGTTGATGCACATATTTATTGTAGTCAATCATTTTTTGATTCTAAGATGCAAATACAGCTGCACTTCTTCACCGCGTAAATTTATTAAGCGGTTATTTATATCTATCAATCGGATATGTATGCAGCTTATGTTGTTTTGGTTGACTGGAAAGTATATTGCGTTTTTTGGAATTTCTATAATTCTATAGCCAGGAGGTACGTTAAGCGCGAATTCGTGAATTATGTGACTCGGTTTTCCGTTTGTGTACGAGCCGCTTACGATATCACATTCGATCCTGATCACTGTCGTAGGTAAAATGTTGACTGGAAACTGTGACACATGCCATTTATTTGGTTCCAAGATCTGCTTATCAAAACCTAATAAATTTCTGATAGTATCCTCTTTACTAAAATTTATGTTTTTTGTACAGAATACAGTAGTTTTTAATGTATTGTTATTGCACTGCAGTTTGATTGACGCATCTTTAATGTTAGATTTTAAGTAGTCATTAATATCTTGCAATTCGTAGGTGCCTTCAGGTATTTCAATAACTTCGTTAGAGCCATAATAGAATTTGTTATTTGTTTTGTCGATGTTTGGAATAGAATTAAATGTTGAAAAATGCAATAAGGCACACTCATACTGTTCATTTAGTTGCAATGTGTTAGGATAGTACGTAGATAAAGTTGACGAGTTTCCAGTTATTGACAATGTGAATGACATCTTGCAAATGATAGAAATAAAAGAAAATTATAATTTTTATACGTTTTTATTCCAAAAAGTCCTTAGATATTCTAAACATAAGTGACCACAGTTTTCTGTGTTAAATTTCTGATATCTAGTATAATTATAAAAAATATTACATTTCTTAAAATATCGCATTAATTCCAACGGAGGTTTCAAATCCCCAAAGCTATCAAAATATTCACAATAGTTGTTAACTTTAACATAAGCTACCCAATGTGTTCCAACATTCTTATAATTATCCAAGTTAACGACACCACATTCAATCCGTTTTGGCATCCTTGGTAATTGATCTTTCATGTAGACTCCTCGAAAGTAGGGGATGTTACGTGCATACTTTTGAATATCTACATTAGTTAGAGGACGATTAGGTAGCTTATTTCTTAGTTTTTTGAAGATTTTATAAATAAACCTTTACCATTTTTATGTGACTTAATGTATAAGCCCTTGCCTAACTTTAAAGACTCCATGGCCTTATTGTGTCTTACTGTTTCTTGCAAATTTTGCTGACTAGTTTTGTAATCGTTTACAGTTTTTGCAATACCCGCCGCACCACCAGCTAAAGTACCTAAAGCCGATAAACCCGCAAAAATTGGGATTAAAGGTAGAATTCCTCCAGTTTTTGGCAATGGTATCACACGCGGTACTCGAATTTTTGAAATTTTTGGAAATATTTTTTTTGCCGCTGCGTAAGCAACGTTGATTAATGTTTTGTTATCCTTTGGGTTCAGTTTCTTGATCGTTGAACTTATTTTTGACACGAAACTCTTAAACGTTTTGACGCCGGCACCAGATTTTAATTTAGCTTTCATAACTTTGCTCACTATCCATGAACTCAGTTTTTCACCTTTTCTGGCATCTTTCGACTTAAGTCTTTGTTTAGCCATATTTAATAGTTGTAAATCGGCTTTGTGGCGATTGGGTAAGTCTGTATGGTTTGCATAGGCAATGTCGTGATGCATACAAGCTTCGTCTAGCTTATTCACACCGCGATCACCTCGTTGTAATCGTTTCTGGAGTTTGGTTCCTGGCCCGCAATAATTGTAACCAGGCAAATGAAGTTCGAACGGCAGATTATTAATTAATGAATTAACTAGTTCACCTCCTTGCATTGTCCGAATTGCAATGATGAAAATAGTGCAAAAATAATGTTTATATTAATATTATTTTAACCCACAATTGCATTTTTGTCTATCCAACTGTTTTCTGAATTGTTTAGACCCAACCATTTTACGAACATTTTTGATCCTTTTCTTTTTAAAACTCTTTCTATCAAATAAACACCAGGATAGTTAGATTTTTGAAGTTCTTGCTCGTAAAAAGTTCCCAATATAGCTTGCTTTCGCTGATCTTCTAAATGATATGTAACAGGTATGGTAAAATTAATCTTTTTTATGGTAAATATTTCAGTTGACCAATTAGGTGTATAACCTTTCTCAAACTGGTGTTTGTATTTACTGATCCGAACGAAATCACCCACTTTGAACTTAGGTTTTCTACAAATAGGAACATGTTTAAATGATTTTTTTATATTTTCTTCTATAACTGATACATTAGCTTTATTCACTTCGATTGGTTTAACTCTAATTGTTCGATGTTTTGTGTTGTTATATGTCTTTAATATATCTTGTAACGGTAAATCTAACCATTTATAGTTTCCATTCAGACTAAAACATTTATATAATTTATTTTTAATAGTTTTAATGAGTCGCTCTACAATCGAAGCTTTTTTGGTAGAATATGATGAGTAATGGTTAATATTGTATGACTTCATAAGCATCTGAAATGAGTTGTTATAAAAGTCTGTTCCCATATCCGTTTGTAAATTATCAGGTTTGCGTTTGCTGTTTATCAATATTTTTTTGAATGCTCGAGTAACATCGAGTTTATTTTTTGTTTTTAATGGCTCTGTCCAAGCATACTTTGAGAAGCAGTCAATCACCACTAAAATGTAATTATAACCTTTATTATATTTCTTTAGGTTTTGCATGTCCATCAGATCAGCTTGCCACAAGTCATCGACTCCCTTTAGAATGACAGGACGTCTAAGGAAATTTCTTCGTGCTGCTTTGTGTATTTCATTAACAATTTGCTGTTTTGTCATTACTGAGTTTTTTGAAGTAATTTGTCGACCTCTTCTTTAGTATAAAACTTATCTTGCAAATGACTTATAATTGCAGGTATCTTGGCTTTTAAAGTAACTTGAACTGTTTCCCGTGCATCTATAATACTTTGTGAACGCAATGTACCAATAAGTGTATTAAATTCTTTTATCATATTAGCACTCATTCGATCTACATAATCCTTGTTCACTGCATCACCAGCTTCTACTGGATTTTTTATTCCTCTCAGTCTCGATGTTTTTAAATCAAAATCTCCGTTTTCTGATTTTAATAAGGTATTTTCATTAATCTCAAATAACTCTGATAATCGCATTCTTTTATGAATATGATGTCCGAATTTATCTACGTTCATGTTTAAGGTGTATTGTGTTGTGAGGTTTATGATAAAATGAACACACGTTTTAAAATATGTAGGTATTTTATTTATTTATAATTTTACTTTCACGTAATTCTTCAATGATAGATATAATTTCATTATCTAATCCTGTGTTACCAGCATCTCGAGATGCAATTAATAATTTTAATCTATCCACCAGTTCATTTGGATCGTTCCAATATACAAAATCAACCTTTTTCTTCCACATTTTTGTTAAGGGTAGTCCTTTTCCCTTCGATTGAGGGGTCTGAATAGTACTTTGTAGTTTGAAAATAGGCTTAATAACTTGCATATACTTTTGACCTTTATTACTTTTTATTGGTTTATCCGGCTCATAGTCTCGTCGATGTGCATTTGTATCAAGTAGCATTGACTTATAATGCTGCATGTCACTCTCTGTAACCATGTTTAAATCTACGGTCTTCTTCAATAACAACTGTTTCAAACCAGACGTATTTCGGTATTTGCGTCCAGCTACAGTGATATATTCATCGCCGATCGTTATACGAGCAGAACCTAACATCAATTTCCCGTTCTCTACTCTGACACCGAATGGAATATCTGACAGTGCTTCTGAGGATACAGACCAGGATGACGTGTCACGACCTGGGTTGTTTTCAACGAATGATTTATATGAAGAGTCACTTTCGATATCAGATTCATATTCATCTGAATTGTCTTTTTTATCATTGGCTTCTTGATTCTGCAAAGTTTTATCAATAAACGGAAGTTCTTCATTTTTTGTAGGACACAGTGAAGAAGTCTGCTTACTGGCTTTAGCAATCTGGTTGAGTGGTCCTGTTACAGGCTTGAAAACTGATTCCAGTGTTTGCTGATTGTTAATGTCAACATCTCTCATTTTACGTACTTTTTTCTTAACAGCTTCGGCTGCAACTACTATTTGTCTTTTTAACGATTTTTCCATTGCAGAAAAACAAGCCGATAGTGATTGATTAAGCGATGATTGAAGAATAATAATATCACGAAGGTAACGGACTTAAATAACTATATTCTTAATCAAAGACTACAAAGGTATCAAATTTGTTTCTGTAACATCCCTTATTTTTTGAACAATCTTTATTAATTACTACATAATTGAAGGGCTCATTCCATATTATTGAACACATTTCACGAAATTCAATCCACGTCATATCAGTGTTGACATGTTCTTCATAAATATGACGTAAATTAATGTCATCTTGTTTAAAAATTATGATTAAGTTCGCGTTGTCTCTTACTAACTGCTTAGGGATTTTACTATAAGTTTGATTTAGATAAAAACAATCGATGAACTTATGTCTTCCCATTGCGAAATAATCACGCATGCTATCTTGATTTTCGCAAGCAACATCATCAAATATTATCACAGAGTTAGGTTTCGCGTCTTGAACTCTTAGCACTTCCTCATTTCCATGATATTTCTGAAGTGAAATACCTGGTACTCGTTGTAAAACTTTTTCTAAAAAAATGTATTTGGGTTGGTACAGAGTTTTCGAATAAACATAAACATTTTTAAATCTTAATCCATTTTCGTGTATGAGAAGACCAATCAATAAATTGGTTTTTCCACAATTGGATGGTCCGCAAATGATACATCGAACTGAGTCAGGTAACAATTCTCCGTGACGAAAACTAGTCTTACAAACATCCTCGCAGATTGTTGTAACATGTAGTGATTGTGGTTGCTTTACAAACTTCATGATTACACTTGGAAACCAACTGATTGCTAATGAGTAAATGTATCTGATACATTAATATTTATAAACTGAAATAGTACTCTATCTTTTCCGCGATAGTGCGATCGTTTGAACAATGACAAACTCGCAAGATCATTGATTAAGTGGTTTGGAAGCGATCGTACAATATTCGGTATTCTACGCGAGTTTTGTAGCAATGAGAACTCGCCCTAGCTACTGGCGGCCAGTGGTATAACTTGCAAGATCTCGAAGAGAGTACAGTAATTTGCTCTACCGTCGAGTCAATCGTTTATTATTGGGCATTCTATGACACTGTCGCGTAGCGAGGCGCACTAGCCGAGCTACTTGCCGACAGTGGCATAGAATGCCCAATAATACCCTACTGGGGGGGTTACGTATTTGCGTATTTTTACGTAAAATAGCCAAAAAAATAATACTTTTTCTGGATATTTCTAGAAAAAACAAAGATTCTATGTCATCCAAACCAAAATTTTCGGCCAAATAATTTTTTTTTTTTTTTTTTTTTTTAATTCATATAAACCAGTGCTTGACTGCGATCCCACCTGATGGGATTTCCCAAATTTCGTACAAACGTGTGTACAGTAAGACAATTAAGCGTTTTTCAAGGTCATTCAAGTTGTACTGACGTATGTACAATCGGCGCTCGAGGGGCTAATGGAGAAAACCTAATAGCACTTTTTGTCCGACCCGGGAATCGAACCCAGGACCTCACGTTTAGCAGTCGTGCTTGTGACCACGAGACCAACGACGCAGTTATATTAAAGTAATGTTGACAGGACCAGCCCCCCTAGCCAAGTTACAATCGTATCGTTCGCGCCGAACGCCTCGAGTAGGCCACGCCTCCGATTCCTTTGCTCTGACGTCATCTCAACGCTCAGTCACGTGGGCAGAACAAAGGAATCGGAGGCGTGGCCTCCTCGAGGCGTTCTGCGCGGACGATACGATTGTAACTTGACTAGGGGGGCTGGTAATATTCCCAAATTATTTTTTCTCTAAAAGTAAGTGCCAACTAACCACTTTACTAAATGGATACTATAACTTACGTCGATACCTCTACTACTTGAATTGGTACTCTAATAATAACAATAGTAGTAAATCTAGCCGGCACTACAAATTCTAACAAAGCCACACACACCTCTTTGGTGTCGGTACAATATATGAGGTGGAATGCATCGTGATTTCTATAGTGAAATAGCTTCTGCTAGGGCTTCATCTGCGTAAAAGTAAAAAAATATCTTAAGGGAACAAACTCCCGGGAGAAAAGTATCCTATTACAACCGGCGTATTTTTACTGTACTAGTTTTTAGTTCTCTTCGACTTCATGAGAACATCAAAAATAATATGCCAGGGAATATAGAGTTCCTACTTTGAGTAAAAAAAAAACAGTGTAAACAGAATTGAAAGATCATTTATTGGTTTTCTATGTCTATTACAACGTTTTTTAATGATAGCGCAGGGTGTTCGAAATCGTTTTGGTATCTAGCCCATCCTAGGTAATATATCACTCACATCACATGGGCGCACTTCCATGAATGCAAGAGCAATAATGCTCCGATATGCTATTCCTGCCATTTTCTCTTTTATATAAAATGTACGTATAATACTCGTACGTCTTGCTCCTTACGTGTCCTGATTGTATGCGCTATCTAATTAAATCGCAGTTTTCACCATTTAAGTCGACGGGCACTGGATCTCTAAAAAAGTTCGATTTCATACACACCCGTCCTCTTGATGTGCTCGCTACAATACGAGCGAGCTATTTTGAAGTGATACGTACCCACTGCAAACAAAATCAGTTCTTCTTGCGTAAATCTCGGGAAGTCCGTCAATTCTGGGTCGTTTGCTACGATGACACGTAACACAATTGTTCATTTTAAACAGATAGTTACCATCCACAATGCAAAATCCGTAGTCCAAAGTAATGCTGAAGTCGTAATATAAGTGTCAAAAAACGGTTAAACAAGGAAAGCACAGATCGCAACAAAGGTTATCGAGGGACTGCAAGCACATTTACAATTACATTCATTTGATTGACTTGATTAGGTATAAAACAGAAAGAGAACACTAAAGAGATAGCAGATGTTTCCATTGTTGTGTATAGTGTCGTGCCGTCCCTCCTGTTGCCGTTGCGCACACACAAACGCACAGTGACTAGTGAGTTATCTCTCTCTCGCTCTTACTTAGACGTCTTATGGAGCGCTGTAGTGATGCGTACGTTGAATACGTACGCATCACTACTACTAATCAAAGAAAGTCATGTGATTTTACGTAGTTTCACACAGAAAAAGAATTAAGTAAAAATAATCCCTGCCACTAAACAGATTTTTTTTACATTTAGCCATTGATTTTGATGATGGTATTTCATTTCACATTTTTACAAAAAATATTAGATACATTCCGTTTGAACCAAGCCTGGGTTTTTTTTTTGAGCATTGTTTTTTGTGATTTTTTTCATGAGACAGTTATGAAATTTTGTACATTATTTTTTACATAAAATAGACACGTGTTTCGGATTTCACATATACTAAAACTAATGTTGTTTATACATAATTTTCGCCTTTATTTTAAAGATGCTTCAGTTGATAATTTTTCTTCTTTGTCACTTTGTTCCCATTATCTGAGGTTAGGTCTCCTCACAATTCTGCACCAGGACAGTCTGTTCTAGGTTGTTGATTTAAGCAATGAGAATCAGTCATGATTTTTGTGGAGTATGCAGGCTTATAGCGTCAAAAAAAAACAATAAATACTGTGAAGAAATTATTTAAATCGGAGCAAAAATGACGAAGATACAGCAATTTTAGTGAAAAAATGCGCCCGAGAATGAAGCGACTCGCTGTGACGTCATCTGTCATGATCGGTCTCCACCGGCGAATGAATACGATCAAGGTGTTCGTCGCACGGATCATGACAGATGATGTCATCGTAAACAGTACAGCGCGAGTGCGCGTTTCCAAGTAGCCGTTCAGAAAAACTTTACTAAATCCACCATTTCTTGACGGATTTTAATTATTTAAAAAATTTAATGCTCACTGAATTATTACACATACGTTGTACTTAGTAAAAATCGGATTTGCTATTATATAATTGATCCTCATTGGGCGTTCCTTGAGGTGTCCTTCGATGTTAGACCACCAGGTTAATGGCAGGCGACCTCTATTTCCCTTTTGTTCGGGTTTTAGGACTGTTTTTACCATATGGCCTTTGCTACACCTCATCACAAGTCCATACCATCTGAGGCGGAGTTCTGTCATTTTGTCCGTGTTGAGCGCAACACCAAAACTGCCCTGTACGTATTCGTTGCGTATTAAGTCCATCCTGGTCACACCTTCCGCCCACCGCAGCATCTTCATTTTATTTACGTGGACCTTTTGTTCGTGTGTCTTTTTACTGTCCAGTATTCAGAACCGTACAGAAATGTTACTGTCGTCATATAGACTTAGCTCTCAGTTTTTACGGGCATGCGACGATCACACTGAACTCCAATGAGCGACTACCATTTTTAATATAATAATAAACTTTATTGTCAGACCAGAGATCCATATTTCCAGTTACATTAAATTGATACTTACTAAACAAAAACAAAAAAACATACAATACAATACAATAAGCTTACTTCACATACGTGAAAGATGGTCTGTGTACCGCCATCCAGTGAGACACCATTTTTGCCATGCTGCGTTGTGAGATTTTACTCTCTGTTTACATACAAACTCTTTATACATACAATCTTACAACTTTATAGTATTAGTATGATTAAGACAGCTCTGTTTATTCATCATCATCATCATTTCAGATGAAAGACGTCCACTGTTGGACATAGGCCTCCCCCAAATGTCACCATAATGACCGGTCCTGTGCGTTTCGTATCCATCGGATTCCCGCAACCCTCACCAGGTCATCGGTGCACCTTGTGGGAGGCCTTCCAACGCTGCGTCTTCAGGTACGTGGTCGCCATTTCAGAACCTTTCGTCCCCATCGACCATCTGTTCTGCGAGCAATGTGCCCTGCCCATAGCCACTTAAGTTTGGCGATTCTTCAGGCTATGTCTGTAACCTTGGTTCTCCTGCGGATATATTCATTTCTGACGCGATCACGCAAGGAAACTCCGAGCATAGCCCTTTCCATTGCTCTTTGAGTGACTTTAAGCCTTCTGATGAGGCCCATTGTAAGCGACCACGTTTCGGAGCCATATGTCATCACTAACAACACGCACTGGTCTGTTTATTCCTACTTACTATTTTGGCAGTTCCAGTTGTGCCTCAAACCTAATCAATGTACCTACTAATAACGTCAGTTCATTATACTCGGTATCACAATACTCATGTTGGTTTAGTTGTTTGTTTTGTTAAACTCACTCATTGTACAGGATCCCATGTAATTGTTTGAAAACTAATTGAAACCCATATTTAAACAACATTTCATGTTCATGGAAATCAAACGTCAAACGTATATTATGTAGCATATATGTTCGGAACGTTGCTTATAAGAGAATTTCGAATGAGTTGGTCATGATAACGTCATTTTTTTTCTGGCTTAAAGACGGCAAAAAAGAAAGAATAATATTTTATTTGGCACATACCTATAGATAGATACCAACACACAGTGTAGAAACATAATGAATTCGTTTTTTTCTTTTTTATTTATTTGTTTATAGGGCTTTGTCGCTTATCGACCACATCGCCCAAGTGGGTTCCCATGACGTTCAAAGTAAGATTGTTTCATTATTATTCCAGTGTGGGTAAGAGACAGAGTTATACAGGTTGTCTAGCGCCATCTCTTACCCACACTAGAAATAAGAATCTTAGTTTAAACGTCATGGTAACCAACCAGTACAGAAAACACAAAAACTTACAATCTACCTCAAACAATTGTTTAGCTCCATCGGATATTGGAAAAGCGAGGATTGTATTGCAAATGCTAATATCATAAGTTTTACAGCATCCAAAAAAATTGATCTATATAAACCGATTCCAGTACAACGTAACATGGTTATTTTTGAGAACTGAGTCTGCCACATACTTGTAATATAGCTCAGAATCCACAAATTTGTATTTCAAAGTTAGTTGCTAGTGAGTAAGCCCGGCCACTTGGTTATGCCTATGAAAGTACTTACTCGAGAGCAGTGGTGGCCGAGTGGTAACGGCCCCGACTTACGAGTTGTAGGTCGCGGGTTCAAACCCAGCCAGGCGCATTACTTTGTGTAATTTATTTCATCATCACTGCTCTCAAAACGGTGAAGGAAAACATCGTGAGGAAACCGGCATGTCTTAGAACCAAAAATTCGAAGACATGTGACATCCACCAACCCGCAATGGGCCCGCGTGGTGGATTACGGCCCATTCCCTCTCCTAGAGAGGAGGCCTGAGTCCCAGCAGTGGGAATATTATAAGGCCGACTATGCTAAGTACTTACTCACCGTTAAGTAGATGAGAACAACCAGAGCTAATAGGTCTGATAGACTCACTTGGATAGTGGCAAGTCTAAAACACGTAAACAGTCCTTCATAACATATTTTTGCCAGTTATTTGTCGCACGGAGGAAACGGTGGAGCATACGGTAGAGGTGTGCCCCGCCTGGGCAGAGCACAGCCGTGTCCTCATGGGGGCGATCGGTGGCAGCGATCTCTCGAGCTGGGCATTGGTACAGGCCATGGTCCGGAGCGAGGAGGAGTGGCAGGCGGTCGCCTCCTTCTGCGAAGCAGTAATGCTAGCAAAGGAGGAGGCCGCACGTGCATGCGCGAGGCAATGGCCCCCGCGCCCCAGCCGCCGGGATTCCGATCCCGATTTCCGGCCACCGTAGGTGCGGGCTTGCGGACGGTGAGCAATGGGTAGCTCGCCGTCCGACCGTCCTGTATCCGTCCGGACCGAGCCCAAGTCATCGACGACGCGCAGTGTTCCACGCGTGCCTCAAGGAGATGTCAGAGCAACCATAGGGGCCTAGCAGGGTCGAATCCTACTGGGGCTAAGGGTCTGATACTGAAAGGAAGACTCGCCCCTGGTATGAAAGAAAACGAAGGAACAGGAGTGGGTTTTTAGTCAGTAAAAGTATGACAAGAGCGAGGGATGTCATTGGATGATTTTCCACCGAAAAAAAAAAATAGTTATTTGTCAAAACGAACTTCGTCCATAATTGCACCGACAAAAACTTCAGTTTATCTGAAGAGGTGGGTGAAACGTAGCCAGGCAACGTAGATATACTCAAATACTTGTAAGATTCGAAAGGTGTCAAAGATGTATGAAATCCAAGAGTTCAATAAATTGTAGTTCAACCCCCTCGCATTCCGTCATCCCTACGCTTCATGCATGACTGCACATTTATTTACACCAAATTGCATTTTGATGGCACTCCTGAGATCATCATCTTCCTGCCCTTGTCCCATCTTATTTGGGGTCGGCACAACATGTTTTTTTCTTCCATTCTATCCTGTCAACCGTCATGCTATCACTAACTTCCTTTTCTTTCATATCACTGTTCACACAATCCATCCATCTTTTCTTTGGCCTCCCTCTCCCTCTCCACCCATCCACATGTATACTCATAACTCTTTTAGTAACATGCGTTTCATCTCTCCTCTTTACATGACCATACCAAGACAAACGATTCCCTTTCAACTTTTCAGTCACTGGCGCCACTTTCAAACTTCCTCTAATATACTCATTTCTCACTTTATCCATTCTCGTCACACCACACATCCATCTCAACATTCTCATCTCCGCTACATGCAATCTTTTTTCATCCGTCTTTTTCACAGCCCAACATTCTGATCCATACAGTATGACAGGTCTTATCACGGACTTGTAGATTTTACCCTTCAACTTGGGGGGCATCCGTGGGTCACAAATTGTTCCAGTGACCTGTCGCCATTTCATCCATCCTGAATTGATCCGATTTGATACGTCTCGGTCTACCTCGCCATCTCCTTGGATAAGCGACCCGAGGTACCGAAAGTCGGAGCAGATTGGTATGGGCAGATTGGTTTGGTTCCAGCGAGAGCTAAGGGCATAGGACCGGAGAGACCACCGAAATCACAGAACAAGTACTCGGTTTTCGTTCTGCTCAATTTTAAGCCAACACTCTCCAGTCTGTGCCACCACACCTCCAATTTGCTCTGGACCTCTAGGCCACTCTCGGCAACCAGCACAATGTCATCGGCAAACAGCATACACCAGGGAGCCTCTTCCTGGATGCCCGACGTCAGAGCGTCCATTATCATCAGGAAGAGGTAAGGGCTGAGGGCCGACCCTTGATGTAAGCCGACAGCCACACTGAAGCTGCCAGTGTTGCCCACTGCAGACCGGACTTGGGTACTGCATTGGCTGTACATCGCTCGGATCAACTGCACATACTTCCCAGGCACACCTTTCTCCTTAAGGGCCCACCACAGAACCTCACGAGGTACCCGGTCATATGCCTTTTCTAGGTCAAGGAATACCATGTGCAAGTTTTTATGCGCACCTCTGTATTTCTCGCACAGCTGGCGTATAGCAAAAATGGCATCCGTTGTACCCCGACCAGGCATAAAACCGAATTGGTTCTGTGAAATTTCACTCTCTTCTCTTAGCCTCCTTTCAATAACTTTCTCCCAGGCTTTCATAGTATGTGACATTAGCTTTATTCCTCTATAATTGTTGCATTCAAGCACATCACCCTTGTTTTTAAAGATGGGCACCAGGGAACTGTTGCACCACTCATCAGGTATGGCTTCTTCCTGCAACAACTTATTGAAGAACAAAGCTAACCACATCCATCCATCCACTCGCAGCAACTTCCACACTTCAACTGGTATTCCGTCTGGACCAATTGCCTTACCATTCTTCATTCCATTTATAGCTATTCTGACTTCATCCATACTAATCATTCTCACTAAACCCACGTTCACTGGTTTGCTCTCTAAAATCCCATTCCAGTTGTTTTCCTCATTCATCAGTCTTTCAAAATAGTCCTTCCACCTCTCTTTGATTTTACTATCTTCTGATAGAATCATTCCTCCTGAGAGTCACTCCTGAGAGTTTAATTAAAATTTATTTTATTATTATCAGATTTTACTAACAGATTTCACTAAACCCACGTTCACTGGTTTGCTCTCTAAAATCCCATTCCAGTTGTTTTCCTCATTCATCAGTCTTTCAAAATAGTCCTTCCACCTCTCTTTGATTTTAATATCTTCTGATAGAATCATTCCTCCTGAGAGGCACTCCTGAGAGTTTAATTAAAATTTATTTTATTATTATCAGATTTTAAAAGGCTTATGCCAATTCTAGAGGCTAATATACTTCAAATAATAAAACAGTAGAGGATCAACCTCGATTGAAAGCTGCATTGAATCAACGGCATATAATATAACTTCTGTATAACATTAATAAATTCGAAACCCATTTCATATCATCAAAAAACCATTTACCAATCCCATCAGATCACAACTAAAGGCATCTCTAACGACAATCCACGCAGATTTAATAACAAGCCATCACCATGCATATTTTAGTAGCATTTCATCTAGTGGTTTTTCAGCCCTTGAAACTTTACCGGTGGATATTCCCATGCCGAAGTACGAATTTCAGAGCACCCGCTGTTCACATTGATCCATATTTTATCAGTGGGCCGGTTTTGGTTTGAATATTTTAGTGTTTTACTAAAAAATGGTCTAGGAATTTTGATCTGTATTATCTCACAATAATATGTTGTAGATATCTAAAAAGTGATGACTTTCTTTAGCTTGCATTTTTAAATAAAACTGAAAGTAAATTACCCTTGAAGCGTAAAATTCAGGACAGTAGTAGCTCTGAGGGCTTAGCCAAGTTGATAATAACGCTAACGCTATCGCTAGTAGAAAACTTCAAATGTTTTTCTTTTTTTTATTATCCTTGTTAGGTTCGCGCTTGACCAGTATCTCACCTGATAGAAAGCGACGATGCGGTCGACGATGGAGCGCACTTACCTAGAAGTAACCACTTTTGACTTAAAGATTCCCGGGTTGTAGCCATCAGAAAACACAGATTCCGGCAACTAATTCCACTCCTTAGCTGTACGCACAATGAATGTGTTCCCAAAACATTTTGTGTGTATAGGTAGGATGTCCACTATGTACCGGTGGCACATTGCCATACGCCTGGTGGTCCGATGATGGAACGAGCTAGGTGGAATTAGGTTATGCAATTCCGACGCACACTCCCCGAAATGCACCCGGTAGAAAACCGACAAGTTACCAACTTAGCGTCGATGCTCAAGATTTTAAAGCCTCGACTCGACGAGTGCATCATTGCCAATGATCCTCCTGGCTCACCTCTTAATTGCCTCAAGTGCCTCAAGCTGGTATCGGGCAGATCCGTTCCAAAGACGAGAGCAGTACTCCATACACGATCAAACTTGCGCTTGATAAAGTTTGAGCATGAACAATCTAGAGGTATTATAAAAAAAAAACATTACAACCTCCTTTTTTACAGCCAATTAAAAACAATATGCAGTTTAACCCAAACTCCTAAGCAAAACAAAACAATGCTGTTTAACGGCAGAAACAATGACAGTGGTATTACTTACTGCCCAGCACAGGGGTTTTCACAAAGAGCTTAACATTGCTAAAGCTATTACGTGTACAATGCAAGCTTCCCCTAATAAAATTAACTAATGGGGTCAAATTAAGAGAACGGCATAATAGCTCGTTCTCCCAAAATCAACGAGGCTCCAATGAGGCTCCTACAACTTGCATAGATAGCTTGACCACACTATGCATAGGCAGAATTCAGTTTGAAAATTGTTTTTTTTTTATGTGTACGACTATCTCCGAGCAATTTTGGAATCCAATCTGTACAATAAATCTCGTAAAATTGTAAACTCTTTTTTCGCGCTGAGGTACTGATAGATATCAAGATAGGTATCAAACTTTTTGATGGAATTATATTGTATTTGAAATGATCCATTCATCAAATATTGAGAAATCCACGTATTTCAGGTTTTACAAACCTACTTACAGAGTTTAAAATAATTCGGTGGCACACGTCAAATTTATAAACATTTTAAAAATCTTCACACCATTTTAAAAACAGGCAAGCGATTGACTTGAAAACATAAGTAAACTTATGACATATTATTTAAATACTTAACTTTACTAATCAGAAAAATATTTATAAATACCTACCTACATATTACATAAAATCACATGTATTCGCTGCTATACATGTGATGTTACGTAATAAAAACCAATTTAATAACTAATATCTAAACTTCTCTCAAACTGCATACTCTGAAATGTCGTTCCAAACAAATATTTAGGTCAACATTGTGCCCCACATTCTTAAAACGCCAAAAACGGCAATAACCACCGTCTTTTGAAAGAAGAAAAGCTGACATTATACGTTCTTTTAAAGCGAGATGCTTTTCACTACAAACTCGGTAACATCGCTTGCATATTTCTGCAAGAATAACAAGTTTAAGATTCAGAGAAGCCACCGTAACGGGTAGAATGGCGCGCGGCAGATAAATTAATAAAATGCTTTAGCTACAGAGCCGTCGACGTGATGAATGGAATCATGCCGGTTGTTCCGCTTGTAGGTTCGTGGGGCCACGGAAACGGAGCTGAGTGACCCGTTTTTCTTGTTACTAATACTTTATTTTTAAAGGGAACCGATTTTTCCACTAATCAACAATATCATCATAGAATAGAATAGAATAAACTTTATTGTACACTAAAATAGTAACAATTTTACAGAAACTGAAATCTATAGGTACAATGGCGGTCTTATCGCTGACAGCGATATCTACCAGACAACCTTAGGATGGACTATAAGAACTTAAACTAAAAAAGGGAGTAGTCTGCGGTGTATTGCTAGCAAATATAAGTCAAACAATTTTAAAAAAATACGATAAATAGATAAAAATACACCTATACAAAAAATAATACATAAGCTTAAAATATATACAAGTATATCGTATAGTTGTAGTAAGTACCTTATTGTCTTTACCTATGAAATTACCGTTTTTATAACGGGTTGCTTTGAAGTATTATATCTTTGGATTGACTCGGAATTATTAGTTCAAATAAACTTTATATTAAAGGTACATTATTATTTTTTCTGTACTGCGATATTACAGAAAATACAAAATACAAAGAAACCAATAAATACCTTATTTCGAAAAAAAAGTAACGCACCCTTTACCTTACCCTCCACCAAACCTTAGAACAGAAACCACCAAACCGTGATATGCAACCATTCTTGGACAGATTGCAGAGAGCATACGCAGACGTGCTTAATTTTTTGCAAACTTCTTCAGCCTGTGGTTTCCAGGTTAATTGATTCTCCTGCGCATATCTTCATCCTTAATCAACAATATCATCATCTGTCTATCAATTTACTATCACTGGGTATAAACTTTCCTTTGGTTGTCTGATCATTCACTTCTTTTCAAAATGGTTAAGTTGTACACGCGTCATGTTCGTAAGTGTGTCGTCAATATAGACTGATCATCTCTTATTTTCAGTGGCATATCTATTTCATTTTTTTATGTTGTTATCACATTATAGAAGCGACCAGAAACTGTAACCACGATTTTTGTCATCACCAACCTCTTCACTATTGATTGCTACGTGAGTTGGATCAATTAGGTGTTTAAAGTCCTATTTATGTACTTATGAACAATTAAGAAACCTGTATAATAATAATATTTATTCTTTATTGTACACCATAATAAGTTACAAAATCAAAGTTCATGTACATAGGCGAGCTTAACTCAAAGTTGAGTTTTCTTCCAGCAAACCATTGAGTGATTGAGAGAGATCACAGTAGAGGGTAAGATCCAATGCACAATTTTACAATTACAAATAATATGAATAAAACAATACATAAACATACTTACATAAATACATACTTATATAATATTATATGTCATACTACATGTCATATGTCATATGTCACATGACATATTATATGTCATTGTGAAAGAAAATGCTTTTTAATTTTCCTCTTGAAGACATGCAGAGAAGGGCTGTCACGTAAGGAGTGTGGAAGAGAGTCCCATAGACGTACTGCAGCACTGCTGTCTATTATTTTGAAAAAATTAGAACTGTTAGCGAACTAAACGATAGGAGTTTGTCTTTTTATTGATAAGTCTTATTCTTGTTGTTCATTCATACTCATCAGAGAGATCAGCTTTATATCGAACTTTAAAAACAGGTTGCTCCACACTAAAAATAAATTCCTGGATCGTGGGTGCGCTCAGAATCATGTAAACTTATATAATATATACCAGACTCGCAACAGCTATCTCTGGACCATACACATAATTGTTCCGTGAGGGAATTGTTGCCACCACACGCAGTGCAGCAGTCAAGCTGGAACTACACTGCGCACACGTGTGCCACACACGTCGATCTAGGCGCGTCGGTCTCTATACATTTTATATGGAAATTAGACTTGTAGATCTACACTTGATCCACGCCACGCGACGTCGTTCTACGTACAAATCAGGCGTGTTACACGTGTGCGTCGGTCTAATGTAGTTCTAGCTTAAAGGATATGTCTAAGTTTATTTTACTTTTATCTTCGTACCAAATAGTTTACAAACATACCACAAAAGTCGGCCTTAGCTTCATTCTCTCAACCAATATGTCAACGGCTTGTGTGTAACCTTTATCTCGAAAGGCCTAGTTCTTTTTCCACGTCTTCATATCTCTTAAAATTATAATTTTTAACATAATCCCTCCTGTCCCCCGCTGGTCTCCTGGCCTCACCTGTCAGCTCGTGAGGTGAGTTAGCTGGGTATCTCGCCGAGACTTCCGCGCATTGTGTGCGCTCGTGTCTCATGCCACTGTTGCTTTGGCATTATGCGCATACATGTGCGATTGTTTTGTTACCGAGATAACTCTGTCACTGATCAAGATGAGACAGGAGGTTATGAATTATTGGTGTAGTTTTTATTCAACTAACCTGGAAGTTAGGTAATGCGTCTCTAGTGTATGTACGAATATGTATGTATATTAGGGTATATGGTATGTATATTAGGGTATATGTATATATATTAGGGTGTCGAAAATCAGCCTTCTGTTTAGTAAGATAGTGGTCTACATTTTATGATTCATATACAAAAATGATGTGTTATTGTTGATACGCTCGCGCTTGACCACTATCTCACCTTATGGAAAGCAATGATGTGGTCGACGATGGAGCGCGCTTACCTAGAAGAATTCTATTCACTCTTCACTACAGATCCCCAGGTTGTAACTATCAGAAAACACAGACTCCGGCAGGTGGAGTAGGAGTCGCAGGGCGATGCCAGCCAATGGGTTGGCGGACGGCGAGCAATGGGTAGCTCGCCGTCTGGCCACGCGCGGCTCAAAGAGATGTCATGAAAACCGTAGGAGCATAGTAGAGCCGATGCCCGCTAGCGCCTCTCAAAAAAAGTGGTAAATATAAGACAACCACACACTATGTTGAAGTAATGTAAAGGTCAACAGTTTATACACAAATATTAAGAGTGAGCTAAGATCTCGGAGCTAAATAGACTATAAATGCTCGATCTATTCCCCTCGAGCGCCGATTGTACATACGACTGTACAACTTGAGTGACCTTGAAAAACTCTTAATCGTCGTTTTGTACACACGGGTGTACGAAATTTATTCGGCCGAAAATTTTGGTCTCTATATCTTCGTTTTTCCTAGAAACATCTGAAAAAAGTTCTTTTGTAAAAACGGAAAAAAAAATATATAAGATTTTACGTAAAAACGCGCAAATTACGTATAATACCCATAGGGGTATTTTGCGCTTATACGTAATTTGCGCGTATAGACGCGCGAGGGGAACATCGTATCTCTTACCAATACTTGATAACTATTGTTGTCTGTTCTTTTTACTAAAACTACCTATTTTTAAATAAGCTGAGTATCGTCTATCCGCTCTTGTCCAAGTAACACTTGAACAATAGCGACATACACACACGACGTCGTTCCCAAAATTCTAAAGTTTTGAAGTTTTCTTCAGTCCACTCTGCTATTCAATATAATAAAATAATGTTAATCATTTTATTACAAATAACAAGTACCTACCTAACCATATCACAAATACCTTATTATAGACTAACATACATAACTATATTATTATTTTTTTACCAAATATGATTTAAAACTATGTTAGTAACACTTCGCTTCGCACTGGACTGGTCTCCGCAAACTTTAAGGGCTAGCTCAGTAGATGAAACGAAAACGAAAAAAAATTGGACTCTACATACAAAATTATAAACTTGATTGGACAGTTTTTTACAGATATCGTAAAACGGGGTGAATAGAAACAAAACTTTGGTTTGGTTTTTCACTTTGATACCTTATTATCAACTTCTAACAAAGCATCGACTTTTTAGAAAAACAATTCATTAATAAATTGATACAGTTAGATACTGAAAAAAATATTCAAATATCGTGAAAATACCCTTTGTAGTTTTGTTTCTATTCACCCCATTTGACTGTAGGCTGTTTTTTTTTTTGTTTTCTGAAAAAAAAATCTTGTTTAAGGTGGTTCAGATTCGTCTTCTAGGCAAACCCTTAAAGTTTGCAGAAACCTATCCCTTACACCCTGTATTGTCTTGGTTTGAACCCACCACACAAAAATTCCCTCAAAATTCTTCACTTCAACATTTAACATATATATACAGCAGTAGCTATTCTTATTCCCACCTAATTTTAAGCTAATTAATTCACCTCACCGCAGTCAACCACCTCACTATCTCAGTGTAAACGGACAGAGCCACTTAATTGAAGCCCCCTAACTCGAGACAAACCCGAACAAGTCCCACGACATGTTGACATGTAAACAGACTAATTTCGGAGACGGACGTGTGGCTAATGGCTAACCATCTTGTGAACTTGAATATATTATAGAGACAGGTAGAATGGTACGTTTGAGGAAATAACATATGCTACTGCTGTTGGAATATGCATATTTTTGTTTGGAGCAAGGTAAATGAAAACAGTGTATGGTGTAAAACTTCCTATTAAACCCTTTTATTTACGCTCTGGGCGGGGCGGGAGGGCGTGTCAGACTTTTCCTGACTAAAACACACCTGTACCCTTCAGTTGCCCTTTGCGTTCTAGGACTACGGGTTTCTTTTTCAGAAATTCCCCGCGGTCCTGGGCTCCTACATTTTACTGACATCTCTTTAAGGAGCTCGTAGATCACTACGCGCTGTTGACGACTGGGCTCGTTCCGGTCAATTACCGGACGGCCGGACGGTGAGCTACCCATTTCTCGACGTCCGCAAGCCCGCGTCTACCGTGGCTGGTAGTCAGGGTTAGAATCTCGGCGGCTGGGGCGTGAGGACATTCGTACCCTCACGCGTGTGGCCTCCTCCTCGCTTCGAACCATAGCCCGAACCAGGGCCAGGCGCGAGAGGTTGCTGCCGCCGATTGCCTCCACGAGGACACGACGGTGCTTCGCCCAAGCGGGGCACACCTCCACCGTATGCTCCACCGTATCCTCCGGGCTCTATTGGTGTGCCTAACCTTAAATAGCCGATCACAATCACATTTTTCTAATAAATCAAATCGAATCAAATTATTTATTTGCATAGAATGAAGATATTGTACGATAGTTATTAGGTACTAGATTTATTACTTCATGCCAAATTCAGGATTCTATGTCAACGGGAAGTACCCTATGAATTATTATTTCCATGAGAGTGTCGAAATATACGTTTTTTGCGACATAAACGGCCGTATCTTTTTCTTCGTTAACTCAGAAGTTTGATTTTTTCACAGCTTCAATGGACTGCAGACCTGAGTATATGGTTTTAATTTTAACTCGATACCTCCACCCGTTCCCAAGATAAAGGGTCTTGACAAACAGACAGACGGACAACAAAGTGATCCTATAAGGGTTCTGTTTTTTCCTTTTGAGATACGGATCCCTAAAAACCGAACGTATTTCGTTGTTGCCAAGGTTTGGTTTTCATAAGCCGTATAAATAGGAAACATTGTTCTCATTATTTAGTTATTGTAATCTTTACCATCCAAACCGAACGCCATTGGTCAAGAAACTTAAACAGAATAAACACTAACAACAAAAACAGTTATGAGTGTCAAATTTTTACTGACTAAAAAATATGGCTGCGTGGGTCATGTTTCTTCAGATGCCCTTTCCGTTTAAGACTGCAATGACATTTTCGATCAATCCGGCCTATAAATATGTTGTGGCCAGATCTTAGAAATTAATCACTTCATGATATGGCCAAGTAAAACTGGCCAAATCGTTTTAAACGTTAAAGTTTGATGATATGTCAAACGTGTGTGTGTGTTGTGGTGTGATGTTTGTTGTTGTGTTGTGTGTGTGTATGTATGTGTTTGTTTATTTATTATTTATTTATTTATTTATTTATGTACACACAAACACTTAAAATCGAAAAGAACAAATTCAGATAAAAGAGTACAAAGGTACTGCTTATTTCTAACGAAATTTCTTCCAGCAGACCTGCGACAGGAGAGTTGGATGAGAAATGTAGACGCAGTGTGTATAAATAATATAGAGAAGAATTAAATAGACTAAATTATCTAAATTAAACCTTATAATACAATAATATAATATATATGTTTTTAATATATATATATATATATATATCAATAACAGTAAATAAATGTACGCATAATGTTCTTTGACTAGCTTTTTGAAGGCAGATATATTTTTAGCATCACGGATCTTAGCTGGAAGTGAGTTCCATAATCGTACCGCATGAAAAGAGAAGGAGTTAGAATAAAAATGGGTTTTATGGGCTGGGAAATTGAGATGGAATTTAAGGTGGGATCTGCATGGGGCATCGGCAGGGCGTGTGAACGAAAAACGATCACGCAAGTAGCCAGGATATGCAGGGTTGAATAGGATATTGTACAGGAGACATAATACCCGAGTGTTCCTACGAAAACAGATAGGGAGCCACTTGAGATCCTTGCGGAACTGAGAGACGTGGTCGTTTTCTTAAGCCAAAAACAAAACAAAACAAAACGTTTGTTGTGTGTATGTGTGTGTTTGATGTTGAATGTTGTGTGTGTATGTTAAGGTGTGCAATAAAGTAATAAATAAATAAATATGTCAATCCTCGTTTGGCCTACTTTCTTTAGACCTTCTAATATCATAGTAATCCTACATCAATGATATGGCCAAATGAGGATTGACATATCTTGAAACGTTAACGAAGTGATCAATTCTAAGATCTGGCCACGACAAAGAAAACTCTGTTCAAAATTTCAGTGTTCTAAATGTAAGGGTTTGGTCTAGGCGTCGATGAGTCAGAATTTTGCCTAATATTATACTCGTATATTATAATGTGGTGTTCACTATAGTCACTATTTAGGGATTTGGGTTTATAAATGAAACAACCAAATTATCAGTAAGCAGGCGCAACTTCAGAATGACGTCTACTCATTCTCGGGAACGGATCGAGTATGCCCACGACGCCACACCTCAGTCGGTCTACATTTAATGAGTATACCACATCTCTTCCTTTTTATAAAATGATTTAAATTTCAAGATATTTAGCACTCAGATGATAATTTACAATAGTCGCTGGTTCGGTTTTGAAGTACTGAAGATTTCTAATGTCTATAGCAATACAAATTTTGAGGTCGACTTTCAAAATTATTGTTAAACTCGTTAAAAAATAAAAGGTCTGTTTTGACATTTGAGAAATACCCTAGAATGTAACTTGAAACGAAATTGAAAGAAACAATAAAATAAGATACCAGTGTATCTGTCTTGGGCAGATCTTAGAATTGATTAGTGAATTACAGTTAATTCACAAAAGTATTAGTACAGTCAGGTGAAAAAAAACAAAAGAGAAATTCTCACCCAGTGTGAAATTCATAAAATTTATACGTATGAAAACTGTTCAAATCGTAGACATTATGTGTTATTTAAACGCAATTCCTCTTTTTACGTCGTAGTTATTGATTGCAGTAATCATTACCAATCATTATTTTTACGTCTTGATATTTCTCGGAACCCTAGAACCTCGGACTTTTGGAAGGTATACGATGCGCCGAAGACAACTCGAAGTGGCCTTGTTTATCATTTCTTATGAAATGAGGTACCAATGGACGATTAAGAGCCTGGCCACATTACCATGGCTTTTTTTTTCTTTTTTTTAAGTGATAAATCATCTAATGACTTCTCACGCTCTGGGTGGAGTGGGTGGGCGTGTCAGACTTTTACTTACTAAAAACCCACTCCTGTTCCTTCTTTGCCTTCGTCCCAGGGCCCCGGGTTTCGCTTTCACACTACCCGTGGCCCCAGTAGGCCTGCTTGGCCCCTACGATTTGCTGACATCTCCCTGAGGCGCGCGTGGAACAATACGCGCCGTCGACGACTTGGGCTCGGTCCGGACGGTTACCGGACGGTCGGACAGTGAGCTACCCATTGCTTGCTGTCCGCAAGCCCGCGCCTACGGTGGCCGGTAATCGGGATCGGTATCCCGACTGGGGCGAGAGGACCGTTGCCTCGCGCGGTCAGCCTCCTCCTTTGCTAGCAACTAAAACCACACCTGTGTCCTTCAGTTACCCTTTACGTTCTAGGACCGCCAGTTCACCAATTAATAGCATAGCATAATCAGCCTTTTAATGTTCCCACTGCTGGGACTCAGGCCTCCTCTCTAGGAGAGGGAATGGGCCGTAATCCACCACGCGGGCCCAATGCGTGTTGGTGGATGTCACATGTCTTTGAATTTTTGGTTCTAGGACATGCCGGTTTCCTCACTATGTTTTCCTTCACCGTTTTGAGAGCAGTGGTGATGAAAATAAATTACACAAAGTAATGCGCCTGGCTGGGTTTGAACCCGCGACCTACAACTCGTAAGTCGGAGCCGTTACCACTCGGCCACCACTGCTCCAATTAATAACAATGGTATTATTACAAGGTGCGATCAATACTTCCACTAACTGTATATATAGGTACGTATTTCCAACGTGACTGTTCACCCCAGTCACGTTTCAGTTTTATACAAATTTTGTTGGTGGCTCCCAAAGGTGACAATTTAACTAATTCTCTTGAACCCAATTAACCCATTGCGTGAACTGAATTGTTTGAAGATACGGAACGACTGGATAATTTAATTTTGGTTTTAAACACTTAGTGAGAATGTAATTGCTTAAAAGGGTGGTGGGTGATTTAAATAATTAAGATGAATGGTGTGATAACATATTTTTTTAATCAATTTTAGAAGTGTAAGATTTGGATTAAAATTTTTGTGTACATTTGAGTGGTTTAAAAATATAATTTGACCTGCAATCGGGTTGGGATTGGCCCTAACAGCCCACCCACTGGGATCCGGATTGCGATTTCCAGCCACCGTAAGCGTGGACAGCGAGCAATGGGTAGCTCGCCGTCCGAACGTCCGGTAACCGTCCGGACCGAGCCCAAGTTGTCAGCAAAACCGTAGGGGCCCAGCATGGTCGAAACTTACTGGGGCTATGGGTTGTGCGAAAGAGAACCCCGCGGCCCTGGAACGAAGGCAAAGAAGGAACAAACGAGTGGGTTTTAGTCAGTAAAAGTCTGACACGTCCTCCTGCTCCACCCAAGGGCGCGAGATGTCATTGGATGATTTCCCACCTAAAAATCGGGCAATCGGGTTCTCAATGTTTTATTTTCAAAAGAAAAGACAGCGGTCAGGCAGGACAACGTCTGCCAGGACCGATAGTATAACAATAAAAAAAACTGGGCAAGTGCGAGTCGGACTCGCACCCTGAGGGTTCCGTACATACTTACCTATGTAAATTGTTCCATTCCGGAATGGAGTATCGGAGGATTTTTCCGAATATCAAAATAAAAATTGTGACGTAACAACAAATTTACAGTTTTCAGATTTGTTCCTATACTTGTGCTATAAGACCTTGCTTTATGCCAAATTTCAGGATTCTGGATTAACAGGAAGTACCTTATGAATTTTGATATATTCAAGAGTGTCGAAATGTACGTTTTTTGCCACATAAACCGAAGTATTTTTTTTTTCGTTAACTTACAAGTTGTATTTTTTTTTTAAAACTTCAAGAGTCCGCAGACCTGAGTATATGGTTTTAATTTCAACTCGATACCTCCACGCGTTCCCAAGATAAAGGATTTTGACAGACAGACGGACGAACAACAAAGTAGTTCCGTTTTTTCTTTTTGACGTACGGAACCATAAAAATCAAGGGCTTGATTCAGAAAACGGTACCTACTTCTGGACACAGCTCGTACAGTTAAGAGGTTCCTTTCTCAAACCCCAGACCACCGGTAGCTTGGACTCTGTTCCCGATACCGGTGGAAAACATTTTTTTATTTTTCACTACACAATATAACATTTTACAAATTTTTGACTCATTTTCTAGTGAGTCAACAACCTGGACCATTCGCCCAGCTTTGGCAAAGGCCTCACGTTTTACCACTCAATAGGAACTACGTACTACATTTTGGTTTACTTATTTAATTTGTGTATGTGCACTGGAAGAAAGCTTTAGGAAAGATGGATGGACGGCGTGATGAGTAATAAGAAAGAAAGGCAGTGAGTGATAGCGTGACGGTTCACATAACGGTATGGGAAAGAAAACCGTGTTGCTTCGACCTTTAAAGTTACATAGGTCAAGGGGAGGAAAATGATGATGAGAATATCGTGGCCAGATCTTAGAATTGATCACTTCATGATATGGCCAACTAAAACTGGTCAGCGGGGCTATTGCGTAACTCTGTTGACAATTCAAGTGATGATCACTTGTTAACAATGTGCATCATTGAACTTTCAAACAGCTAGTTTCGTATATATCATATCTTCAGTGACCAACTGTAGTGACGTCATTAGCCACTGGTGCCTTTGACAGCCTCCGTAACACGTTTTGACAGATGTTATTGTATCGATACTTTTAAAATTGCGATTGTGTAAGCTTTTGAAGCTGTATAATAGTCGATAAAATTTTAGAGTGGTCACAATAGGCACCGTAAATTTTTATAATTCACCACATTTCCACCGTAGTTTGTTAGTCACTTGTGTGATACGTAATACCAATTTTATGACATTGTCAGTTGACAACTAAGTTTAGTGTGCAACGAATGCTAGTTGTCAACTGTTATTGAAAAAGTTAGCCAATAGCCCCCCTGATCGTTTAAACGTTAACATTTGATGATATGTCAATCCTCGTTTGGCCATATCATTGATGTAGGAGTTCTATGATAAATAAAAAGGTCTAAAGAAAGTAGGCCAAACGAGGATTGACTTGTCATCAGTTATCAGTTTTACTTGGCCATATCATGAAGTGATATATTTCTAAGATCTGGCCACAACATGTATAACAACATTCAGTATGCGTACAGCTAAGGAGTGTAATTCTCTGCCGGAGTTCGAGTCAACGATCTCTCGTGCCGGACTTTGGTACAGGCCATGGTCCGAAGCGAGGAGTGGCAGGCGGTCGCCTCCTTCTGCGAAGCAGTAATGCTAGCGGAGGCCGCACGTACATGCGCTAGGGAGCGAACATCACTACAGCCGCCGGGATCCCGATTCCGATTTCCGGCCACAGTAGGCGCGGGCTTACCGTTCGGTAACCGTCCAAACCGAGCCCAAGTCGTCCACGGCCCGTACTGTTCCACGCGCGCCTCAAGGAGATGTCAGCAAAGCGTAGAAGCCCGGCAGGGTCGAAGCCTACTGGGGCCAAGAGTTTGTTTCTGAAAGGAAAACTCGGCCCTGGTATGAAAGGCAACGAAGGAAGGAAGTTTTTAGTCAGTATAAGTCTGACGCACCCTTAGCCTCTATACAAAAAAACTGGTGTCCCTAAGGTTTCCCTTTGCCTTACAAAGCCGTGACTACCATACTGCACGCATACAAAATCTGGTAAAATACCTACTCTGTGTTCGGTAAAAATGAAAGTATAATTCTGACTCCAACAAAAAGTGCCTTTCACAATAAAATTATGGAGATACTAATAACACTATCATTACAATAAATACCTAATAAGTAGTATTATTAAGTATCTCTATAAATAACTAAACTGTTTCGTAACAATTAGCTGAAGAGTTTCATAACACGTAATTCAAAGTAGGTAACAATGTACACAACTATGTGCGTTGGAAGGCCGCCCACAAGGTGAACCGATGACCAGCCCCCCTAGCCAAGTTACAATCGTTTCGTTCGCGCCGAACGCCTCGAATAGGCCACGCCTCTGATTCCTTTGTTCTGACCACGTGACTGAGCGTTGAGATGACGTCAGAACAAAGAAATCGGAGGCGTGGCCTACTCGAGGCGTTCGGCGCGAACGATACCATTGTAACATGGCTAGGGGGGCTGGTGAGAGTCGCGGGAATCCGATGGATGTGAAACGCACGGGACCGGTCGTTGTGACGACGCTTGGGGGAGGCCTATGTCCAACAGTGGACGTCTTTTGGCTGAAATGATGATGATTAAAATATGTACACGACACAAAGTTACAAAACACCCAATAGTAATATTTTCACATAAGCAAGTTTCGTTAAACACACGTTTAGTAGAAACTGTTTCTATGTGCGAATAAACTTGCCGCAATTGTTTGGTAGAGACAATAAAACCCGGAGGGCGGGCCAACGTAACCGTTGGGAAATCACTAATAAACGCTCTTGTGCGTTACATATAATAAGGCTGCTTTGAGACTGGCGGTTGCAACGCAGAGTTGGTAGATATAAAAACTATGACATCTCATCATCATCATCATTATTTCAGCGTCCACTGTTGGACATAGGCCTCCTCCAAGTGTCGCCATAACGACCGATTCTGTACGTCTCGCATCCATCGGATTCCCGCGACCCTCACCAGGTCATCGGTCCACCTTGTGGGAGGCCTTCCAACGCTGCGTCTTCCAGCACTTGGTCGCCACTCCAGAACCTTTCGTCCCCATCGACCATCTGTTCTGCATCTGTGCTTCGGGCTATGTCGGTAACCTATAGGTTGATATCTATGACGCCACGTAAGAACTAAAATTTTAAATAATTACGTTGTTAAAGTTCTCCACGCGATTAGAACATAATACAATAGGCCAAAATCAAATAATAATATTGATGATGCCTTTTTAGGGTTCCGTACTTCAAAAGGAAAAACGGAATCCTTATAGGATCACTTTGTTGTCCGTCTGTCTGTCTGTCTGTAGGTCAACACAATTTATCTCGGGAACGCGTGGTGGTATCGAGTTGAAATTTAAACCATATACTCAGGTTTGCGGTCCCTTGAAGCTGTGAAAAAAATCAAACTTTCTAAGTTAACGAAAAAAAAAATATACGATAAGATAAACGCAAAACACGTATTTCAACACTCTCAAGGGAATCAAAATTCATTGGGTGCTTCCCATTGACCCAGAATCCTGAAATTTGGCATGAAGCAAGGTCTCATAGCACAAGTATAGGAGAAAATCGAAAAATTGAAAATTTATAGGTGTCACAAAAAAAAACTTTTTTGCGTTTCGAAAAAATCTTCGTAACTCAATTCGGGAATCGAACTGTTTTCATAGGTAAGTTTTTACGGAACCCTCAGTGCGCGAGTCCGACTCGCACTTGCCCGGTTTATTTATTTGACTTCACAAAGTTTGTGCATACCTATAGCTTTTTTTGTCGTGGAAATCATCCAATTACTTTTCATGTTCTAAGACAGAGCGAGAGGACGTGTTTTTCACTGACTAAAACCACACCTGTGTCCTTCAGTTGCCCCTTGCGTTCTAGGATCACAGGTTTCCTTTTCAGAAATTCCCCGTGGCGTAGCAGGCATCGGCTCTACTGGACCCCTACGATTTTGCTGACATCTCTTAGAGCGCGCGTGGAAAACGGCGGTCCTTCACCCAAGTGGGGCACACTTCCACCGTATGCTTTACCATGTTCTGCAGGCGATCCGCATAATGGTGACACCCGGGCGTTTCTTTCATCTGAATCCGAAACAGGGACCTCCCAAACTTGCTATGTCCGATGAGGACCTGCGTCATGCAGAAGGTGAGAATGGCGTCACTCCAGACAGTCCTCAAAGGACGCCAGGACTTACCGCCGCGGCTGTGGTGTGCCCTTAATAACCACTGTGTAAAGATCCACTACTTAATGTAAACCCCTCTTGTCAAAACTGCAGCAATTAACAGTCATAAACCAAAGATACAATTCACCATATATAGGGGACGAATTAGTAAACATATGTACTTTATAACTACTTACCTTCCATAAGTTCATGAAAAGAACACAACCCTCAAAATTAATTAGCAAAAATATACTCATAAATCCTTTCATGTAGACATGTGAGGTTCTTGCAAAGGATTTCAGCAAGCGCATTCAAAAGAACTCAAGTAGTATACGTGCAGAAAATTCTGGACATAATAGACCTAACTTTATCTAATTTTAGTAGCGGTCCCGGCAGACGTTGCCCTAGATGATTTTCCCACCGAAAAAAAAAAAAAAAAAAAAAAAAAAAAAAAAAAAAAAAAAAACCTGAAAACTGGCTTTTCAGAATCAGAATAAAAATTTGAGAACCCGATTGCAGCGCCACCTATCGGGGCCAATTGTATTTTCAAATCATTCAGGGACCCAATCAAAAATATACGCAAAAAATTACATCCAAATCGGTCAAGCCGTTTAGGAGCAGTTAGGTGACAAACACACGAAGAAGAAAAATTATAATCTCATATAGTTTAAACTGACGATAGAATTGACTTGCAAAATTGATTTTAAAACCTATTTGCAAAATATATATTATTTATCTTTAAAGGCATTGCATTTGAGCTGTGGGATTTGTTTACAGATGAACCGTTACATTTGTAATACAGATTGGTCTTCCGTACTCTTTGGCGGTTGACCTGCCAATTCTGTTCCCTGCCTAAAAATATTACCAAAAGACGCTAGCTACACCGTTTTCTCAAATAATACTGAATATTGTATTTACTTGTTACCTTTCGGTAAGGTAACTGAGGATTTTTCGTATAGGTAAACGTGTGTATTATCTTACTTTTCTATCTCGTACTATGGGGAAAACGATAAGAAGGTCGACTTTTGTAGTATCTTGGCAAACTATTTGGTACGAAGATAAAAGTAAAATAGACATATCCTATCTACATTAGACCGACGGCGACGCACACGTAGACCACGCCTGATTTGTACGTAGAACGACGTCGCGTGGCGTGAATTTGGTGTAGCTCTACCTACAAGTCTAGTTTCCATATAAAATGTATGGAGACCGACGCGCCCAGATCGGCGTGTGTGGCTTCTAACTTTATACTTACTGGTGATACTTATTATGCTACGTTTACACGCTTGTTAAATGTTGGCAAGCGACCAAAAGCTCCAAGCCTACACAAACGCTTGGACACAAGCGCTTGCGAGTCTGTTTAATGTTTCGAACAGGTAAGCATGGTAGACGTATGTCCACATCTGCCATGTTGTGTCGGCTCTTACTTTTGGCTTTACATATTTTTACAGACTTCAAAAAAGAGGTTAAGGAGGCTACTGGAGTATCTATGTCCAAAAACCGACACTAGTCCAGATCGGCGATAAGCTCACGCAAGCCAAGCCAAGCCATGCAAAACACCCTGTTTAAACGCTTGGAACTTGTGGATGCATGCCGACGCTTGGCAAGCGTGTAAACGTAGCATAATACTGTGTATAAGCAGCCAGTACCTATTATAAACACATTTCGTGAGCAAAGTTGTACTTTAGTTCACTTGCTAATTCAAATTAAACTGCCCTTTAACTGTTTCATGTCGACGTAAAACATTTACAGAAGCGTTTGACAAAGTGTTCATGCATGCTAATTAAGTTCTAAATAAAGACTTGCTCCAAGAGTGATAGGATTACTAACATACTTTTTTCCTTAGCCGTCACTGCTGGGTAATGACCCGTTCACGACCTTGCCGCTGTGAGCGGTAGCTAAGCTCGGGGCGGCGAGTGGAAAGATCAAAAGTATGAAAATGTTTGAAGCACGCCACGAGACGCCGCTCATAGCACCACGCGCCCACGTACCGATGCCGCTCCGCTCGCCGCGCCGCTCGCCGTTAAGACCGAAGTCGTGAACAGGCCGTAAAGGACTCCCTCAAGTTCTTCCAAATATATTTCTCCCGCACCGTCTTGAACCAGTCCTCATGGTACGCTTCTAGATCACCTCGCTACCTCTTTCTGGGCTGGCGTCGAATCTTCAACTAAAGGAACACAGGTTTCTATCCCTGAGATAAGGGAATAGAGTCAAAACTGTTTGGCGCCAGTCACAGCCACCACATTATACTATGGATCTAAATATAGCGTTGGAAGGTGAAGAAGTCGCGGGAATGCGCTGGATGCGAGACGCACAGGATCGGTCGTTTTGGCGACACTTGGTGGACGTCTTTTAGCTGAAATGATGATGATGATGATAATGGAATATAATATTGCTTATAGTGACGTACGTTACGTTTGTACGGTTAATGGCGCTTTAGTTAAGCGATTGGCTGTTACGTTGCGTGTCGTGGGTTCAATTCACACACAAATATTTGTATGACCGACAGATATATGTACGGGTCTGGGTATCTTGTGTATGTGGGTTTAAATGTTTTTACACCCACAATAAAGGAGTAATTCCTAGTGTGGAGCAATGTTTTTAAAAAGAAAAATAAAAATATATTAAAAAACAACTTTTTTGTGTTTTTTTTTTTGAGGTGGGTAATCCGATGACTTGTCCCGCTCTGTGTAGAGCGATAGTGTCAGACTTTTACTGATTAAGAGCCGGGCCACACGATGCGTTGCGACGCCGCACCGCAAGTATTTCCACGAATCGGCGGGCATACGAGCGACGCCGCCCCATTCGTACGGCCCGCCGATTCGTCGAAATATTTGCGGTGCGGCGCCGCAACGCATCGTGTGGCACGGCTCTTAAACTAAACGTCTAAAACTTTTTAGTCGTGAGTAATGTTGATATTAATATGGATCTTCCCGGGATTTTGTAATGAAAAATCCCGTGTGGCCAACAATGATACAAATAAATAATAACAAAAACCACAGAGATAGATAAGACAAATAAAACAAAAATAATTAACATACAATTTTTATTAGTATTTTTCATTGAAAAAGATATTTCTGCGTCAAGTGAGGTAAGGTTAACAAATTTATACACTTCCTCCTCCTCGTCATTAACGCAGGAAGAAATTTTTTGTGCTATATTTCTGATAGTGTCATAAAAAAAAATCTGCTCTTTAAAATTAATCTCGGGATTTGAGGCATATACACTTTATTCTTTCCCTGTATGAAATCGATGTAAGCACATGCTTAACTCTACCTAATTGCGACCTCTGGTAATAAACAATATGTTTTTATTGGAAGGTATAATCAAGGTCAATGAAAGTCTAACACAGGGCGTGTTAGACTTTCATTGACCTTCGCTCCACAGAACAAATGAAGTAATTTGATCATTTCCAACTTCAAAAAAAAAAGGAAAAACAAAGCGAATTCCAAGAAAAACGCATTTCCTCGTAATTTCCGCCACGACAAACCAAATATAACATTAGCAATTAACATCGATCGTGGGTGCAGTCGAGTTTGACAACATTCACCGCAGACAGTCAATTAACAGCAAGAAAAACGTCAATGCGGCAAAAAGGTCTTTAACACTAAAACAACCTGAATCACTCGCTTTTTAGTGACAATATCTTATTTTTAATGAAATAAGATATTGTAGATTATAAGTAGGTATGGGTACGCCATAATTATGGCGGTAAGTCCCCTCTTTGAGGAGTGGCTGGATAGGCATCACGGCGTCCTCACCACGCAGGTCTTCGCAGGTTCGGGTGGTTCCTGCATCGGATTCAAGCGGAATAAATGCCCGGGTGTCACCACTGTGTGGACCGCCCAGAAGACAGGGTGGAGCATACGGTGGAGGTGTGCCTCGCTTGGGTGGAGCACCGTCGTGTCCTCGTGGAGGCAATCAGCGGCAATGACCAGTATTGCCAGTATTGCTAGCGAAGGAGGAGGTCGCACGCGTCAGGAAACGAACGTCCTCACGCCCCAGCCGCCGAGACCCCGACTCCGACTACCTGCCATGGTAGACGCGAGCTTGCGGACGTCGAGCAATGGATAGCTAGCCGTCTGGCAGTCCGATAATCGCTTGGATCAAGCCCCAGCCGTCGACAGCGCGTAGTGTTTCACGCGCTCTTCAAAGAGATGTCAGCAAACCGTAGGGGCCCAGCCGATGCCCGCTATGACCGCGGGCAATTTCTGAAAAGGAAACTCGTAGTCCTAGAACGCAACGGGCAAGTGAAGGACACAGTTGTGGTTTTAGTCAGTATAAGTCTGACACGCCCTCATGCTCCACACAGTCCGCGAGAAGTCATTGAATAAAAACCACCGCATAAAAAAAAGTTATAGTAGGCAAAGCATAAACAGAACGTTTGGCGGTAATTGTAATTATATTATCTACACTAATATTATAAAGAGGTAAAGTATTTTTTTGTTTGTAGGAGGTAATCTCTGAAAGTACTGGTCCGGTTGATTAAAGTTTTTTCACCGATAGAAAGCTGCTTTATTCCTGAGTGACATAGGCTATATTTTACAAAAGCTAGAATATATATAGGTGAAATCAATATTACGGAAGTTTAGGAACGAATGAACGAGTCACTAAAAAAACGCCTCCAGAAGATGTTAGCAAAACCGTTGAGGCCTAGCAGGGCCAAGCCTATTGAGGCCATGGTGACTTATCTTAAAGAGAAATCCATATGGTCCTGGAACGTAAAGGACAAGTGAAGGAACATAGGTGTGGTTTTAATCAATAAAAGTCTAACACGACTTGCCCTCGCGTATCACCCTAGAGTCGTAGATAAAAGTCATTAGATAATAATATTCCACAACTTTCACACAACGCCATCTAGTCCCAAACTAAGCAGAACTTGTGGTGTATGAGTATTAGACAACTGATAAACATAATTATATAAATCTAATATAGATATACATACTCGTACTTAGTATAGATAAATTACACCCAGACACACTCATCACACAAACATTTGTCCTGGGTGGGAATCGAACCCTCGACCTCCGGTATGGCAGTCAGGGCCATTGACTACTAGACTAACAGGCTTGTCAATGAAGATGATTCAGTTCCCACCTCAAATTAAAACCCAGTCTGCAAATAGTATATATTATTAGTATTCTTTGATACAAATCTATTCATTGTTCTTGTTTCACCACAACTTCAATTTTTTTTCTCCCAAACAGATCTTAGAGTACGCAAAACTTTCGCCCGTCACGCCACTCGAAGTGGCTTGATGTGCGTGTCAAACATGTCGTATTCGTGTAAACAAAACGTTGACGAGGCCGTGACGACGCCGTGACGAGGCCGTGACGAACCCGTGACAAATTTCCGCCAGTCTGAGCCCGTCTAAGTACGTACTTTAAAAGCTACTTACAGTCACAAGGGTGCTATCAGTTGTAATCGGGGGTTTGGTGATAAACATGCATGTGTGGGTTTGGCTAGCGGAGTTTCTGTGAAAGATTTGTTTTATTATTGCGAGTTCATAAAAATAAAGAATGGATGTTAATCTTTAACACATTTGTTAGTGTCATGATGAAACTGTTATGTTAGAGGTATTTGGAATAGGGTGTAAAGTCCCACTTACCTCCTTTGAAAAGGGAGGATCCTCCGACCACACGGATGTTTTGTCTGATCTGGGCAACTGCCTAAGATATGATTTCGGGTTGTTATATATATGTTCAAATCGCGTAGAGATCCCTAATTGCGCAATGCAGGATTTCGTAGTTTAGTTCACTTTGCGGCGCCATAGATGTAGCTATAATATGGGAGAAGATACTTCAGTAATAAACTAACATTCCATAACATCACACTAATATATACATATAAATATCTGGTGTCACGGTGTTTGTGCAAACCTCCTCCGAATCGGCTCGACCGAAGTTAATGCTTTTTTTGGGTCTCCCTTGTTTGATCGAAAGGAATTTGACAAATTTACACTACCCATAAAATTTTTCGCATAATTTCATTTGCCAAATTGTTACTTAACAAAAAATCTATTCACAAAAAATTGTAACGCAAACCTAATGTTTGGGAAATGAACGTTTAAACTATAACTTGTTTACCAACTAGTACTTTTAACATTTTTTATTAAGTCAAATATTTCAGTTGGAATAACAGTTTTCAGTAGTAGTAATAATATGAATATTAACTATTCCTTTTTTTAGTTAGTAGCGTTTTTTTCCATATTTTTTTTCTATATAAAGTAGTCGTTCCTGGCACTCGCCAGCCGCTGCCGCGGCACCGCTCGCTTCGCTCGCTCGGCTCGTGCGTAGGAGGTCACAGTTTTAACCTAACCTAACCTAACCATTTTTTTAAATAATTAACCTACTCTAACTACTTCCATAAATCAACAAATCATTTCACCAAACGTTTATTGTCTGAAGATTGTTTGCTGTAATAAATCATTTGATTAAAGACCAAATGCCATAATGACATTTTACTTGATAATATTTTGCCAAGTAAAAATTTGACCAAATAAAAATATGCGTACTAAAATCATTCAAAATATTGCAATGGTATAAAAAAAGGTTGCTAAAATTTGTTTGGGTAATGAAATTTTGTCAAAATCTTTTCGGCAAAATGGCTGGCACCCGCTTTTTTTAAATATATTTCATAAGTATAAGAACGAGGTCGACCTGGGAAGAAGTGGCGAGACGACCTAGATGCCTACCGCAAGGACTGGTTCGAGGTGGCTCAAGAAAAGAATACCTGGAAGAAGTTAGAAATACCATGCACATTCCTTTGCCCAGCAGTGGGACAGTATAGGCTATTAAAAAAAAATACAAGAACAAGTTATGACTTCTCCTGCCCTATGTCGGAGTGGGAGAGCCTGCCAGACATTTACTGAATAAAACCACATCTGTGTCCTTCAGTTGCCCTTTACGTTCTAGGACCGAGGGTTTTCGTTTCAGAAAACGATCCTAGAGCGGGAAAAACCATTGGATGATTTCCCACCTTAAAAAAAAAACTATATAAATGTATTCTCAAAATAATTTGTTGGTAAGTACATGCTATTCCAACACACACAAAACACAGTCATATAGCGGGTGCACAATTCATATAATAGATAGAAATCATCATCTTCCTGCCCTTGTCCCGTTTTATTTGGGGTCAGCGCAACATGGTTTTTTTTCCATTCTGTCCTGTCACTCGTCACTCTATCACTAACTCCCTTTTCTTTCATATCACTTCTCACACAATCCATCCATCTTTTCTTTGGTCTCCCTCTCCCTCTCCATCCATCCATATGGAAACTCATAATAACTCATAGTAGATAGAAATAAAAACCCAAAAACATTTTGTCCATCCCGCTTACCGAACCCAAGACCTCGTATTCAGCAATCACACTTGTAAGCACTTCATCAACACGACAGTTTCAAGCAAAGAAGTCTGAAAATAAAAAGGTACCGAATAAAAGCATTATCACAGTAAACCGTCGACGTTGTCTGCGCTCATGATATCAGGCCTTTTTGCTTCTCGTCCCTTAGGGAAATTAAATATCCTACTGTGATGTATTAGTAATTTTGTGATAGCATTTTTCTGATAGTTTACGTGTATATATTGTAAGGTAGGCACACGTATGGGGATGAAATGAAAAATAAATTTATCGACTTAATAAATTAGAGAGTTTGAAATTCGATAATTTTTATACATGGCATCGATCATGGCAGTAAGTGCCCTCTTTGAGGAGTGGTTGGAGAGACGTCACGCGGCGTCCTCACCTCAGGCTCAGGTCCTGACCGGACAAGGTAAGTTCGGGAGGTTCCTGCACCTAAATCAGGCGGAAGAAAAACCCGGTTGTCACTATTGTGTGGACCGCTCGGAGGATACAATGGAGCATATGGTGGAGGTGTGTCTCGCTTAGGCGGAGCACCCCCATGTCTTTCAAAATCAAAATAAAAATCAAAAATATTTTTATTTCACATAGGCCTACATGGGTACTTATAAAACGTCAGAAGCTAGTGCACGGTTCCAATGTGGTCGTTTCCTATGGAGAAGAACCGGCAAGAAACTCCATGGTTACTATTTTAAAAAAGTGGTTGTTTACAATATTTTCATATTACAGTTATTTACTCATGTGGTCAAAACAAAGGAATCGGAGGCGTGACCTACTCGAGGCGTTCGACGCAAGAGAATCGAAACGAAACGGTCGTAACTTGGCTAGGGGGGCTGTTATAACTTTACCTGTGATATCGTCAATACCCAACGGCTAAGTTAAACTAGCGTCGCTCTACGAGCGGTGATTACACCGAAAACTATGCACATTGCCACTTATGTTGTGTATGACTGAACTTGTTCGAGTTTCACCGAGTTTCAGAAGTAAATTGAGGCAATTATCATTTGCACACTGCAGTTTGTAGTTTCCCCACAAATCTTAGTGTTGTGGAGGTATTATTAAAACTGTTTGTACTGTGATTCTTCTTTGAAGCTCAAGAAAATGCTAAACTTTTTCTTATGACGTTAATCTAAACTTGGTTTTGCCATATAAATTAACAAAGGAAACATAGGGGGTGGGAGTTGGAGGTTTAAAAATAGCCTACGACTTTGGCTATTTTAGGCTACTCTAGGATACGAAGTAGGCTATTTTTAAACCTCCAACCCCCACCGGGTTGGAGGGTTTAAAATAGCTTACGACTTATTCTCAGACTCTATAGCTGCGGACGGCGAGCATTGGGTGGCTCACCGTCCGACCGTGCGGTAACCGTCCGGACCAAGCCCAAGTCATCGACGGCGCGTCCACACATTCCACGCGCGCCTCAGGGAGGTCAGCAAATCGTAGGGGCCCAGTAGGGTCGAAGCCTACAGGGGCCATGGGTAGTGTGAAAGTGAAACCCAGGGCCCTGGGACGAAGGCAAAGAAGGAACAGGAGTGGGTTTTTAGTCAGTAAAAGTCTAACACTATTTCTCGCTCCGCCCAAGAGCGAGATTTGTCATAAGATGATTTTCCCACCTAAAAAAAAAGACTAGCTCTTATTCTATACTAAAGTTTTAAAGAGGAAAGATTTGATTTTCCGTTTGTTTGTATGTTACGATTTAATTCAAAAACTACTTGACCGATTTCAAAAATTCACCATTAGAAAGCTACATCTTTACTGAGTAACATAGGCTATTTATTTTCTACTTTCATACGGGTGAAGCTGCTGGCAGAAGCTAGTCATATATATACACAAACACTGTGACACGAGATTTTTATATGTTATTAAATCGTATCATAGTGTTTGTCAAACTTTTCGGAGGAGTTTGACAAACACTATGACGGCTAGACAGATTTTTATGATTTTATTATTTTGTGTATATTCAGTAACTCTGGAAATAAATCGTAGGCTATTTTTATACACCTAGGTGATAAGTCTACTATCACACGAGCGAAGCCGCTCGCACAAACTAGTTTATTTAAATTAATATTTGCACTAAGTACAGCACCATATCTTATACATTTTAAATGCAAAGAAACGTGCAAAGAACAATGTTAATAACAACAGGACTAATGCCTAATGCACTAATGACATTTTTAAGGCGACCGTAGTGCTCACTACAATAACATTGCTGCCTTGAAAACATAATTTAAGGGGATGCGACTCGACAGACATTTTCACTGTTTTTCATACAACCGCTCTTACGTGATTATGATGTTATTACACATTTTTCGTTAAATATTTTGGAAACACTATCTTGTGGATATTATCTGGGCTTCTATTGAAATAAATTTATAAATTTGTGTAAAACTAATCCAGCAGAGACCTCTGAAAATCTGCTATTTTGTATGAACTTTGACACTTCATAATTTACTCAAAAATTAAAAAGTCATAAAAGTATCACAATAGAAGCCTTGAAAATTTAATTAAGATTCTGAATGACTACAATTTTTTTCCTGGAACGAGTTTTGTAAAATATTCGAGTAAATCACGTAATTACCGAATCCTAACAGAGTTTTCAGGCGTTATGTCTCTTTTTTCGCGTTGCCTTTTCGTCAAACATCGCGTTGGATTGCTTTAGATGAAGTAACAAGCTTTAAACCATGCTCAATGTTGACGATAGGTGATTGAAAAGGACCCTCTACATAAAATTACAGTAAAATCAATTTAACAGAAAACAATAAATGCACAGAAAAAATCAAATAAGTTAAACACATTACGAATAACAACACTACCAATTAAAATAAATGAAAAATGAATTAAATAAATTAAAACATAACAAATAAATTCAAGTGAAATGAAAACATTACAAATAAAATCAAATGAAACGAAAACCATTAAAAACAGATTAAATTAAATAAAAACTTTTCGGATAAAGTACGGGAGAGTCAATTTTTATTCCGGTAGATATATATTATGTACTATATTAAAGTAAGCTGTTCATTACGCGGCGTTGCAGTGCGTCAGGGATGTTTGCTGAGGCGCGGGTTGATGGCTTTGCCGCCATAATCAGCCCCCCTAGCCAAGTTACAACCGTTTCGTGTCGAATTCCGTTCTCCAATCGGTAACGTCTCAGTGTCAGCAATTATAGAAAACGATAAGTTGGTAGCCATGTTGACGTTCTACAATGTCGTTCTACAATAACAAAGGATGTAGCGTTGAACATTGTAGAAACGATAACAATTTATTCTATCATTTTGAACGATGTGAACTTGGCTACGAATTTTCTATTCGTTTGTTCTGACCAAGTGACTTAACGCTGAGATGATGTCATTCCCATACATTTGATTAGTTTTCGACTAGCGTTAACGATTGCAGATTATCAACTTGGCTAGGGGTGCAGGAAGAGATGTGCCTCCCTACTCACTCGCGTTCGTGGCAGCACCAACACTATATTGAATGTTTTTGCAGATAGGTGGGAGTCCTCCATGCTTCATGTTGTAGTGTAGTAATTGTGTAATTGTGTAGTTAATACCTACTAACATTAGTTTTTAACATTACTAACAAAATATGGACTTCGTCCGAAATAAATGTTTATTATTATTTCAACTGACAGAAGCACTATCTTTTTATTATTGATACTTAATCTCGCCCTAGACCGCTATCTCACTTGATGGTAAACGATGATTTAGTTAACGATAAACAACGCTTGCCTGGAAGTAAACTATTCACTCTTGACTTAAATACCCAAGTTGTAGCTTGTACCTGTTAGGAAACATGGACTTTGTGATATATGAGTAACTATATTCATCTCCGTTCCATCCTATTTCTAACACTTCTGAATCTCTTTCTAACAAATCCTAACAAACTTAGAGAAAAGAATTCTCCTTACGATTCTATAATAGGTCCCCAAAACAGGGTAATCCCCAGTTGTTTATAGTTGTCCCCGTAAGTATAATCGCGTCTCGGGTATTTGTGGTTGGTACGGGTATTACAGACTTTAGTGTGCTATCTATCCATACGGTGCGGTGTACCTACTCTATTCTGTTTGCTTTACCTCGTTAATTAATTGGGTTTAGCGTTGCTTAAGGGGCAGATATATGATTTTTGATGATTTTAAATCCAACGTCACCTCTAAATAGCTTGTCCATATAATTTGAAATAAAAATTATGTTAAACTAGACTATTTGTCTAATAATTTGATATATGAATATATCCATTTTTTTTTTCACAGAACTAGGTGTGATTTATTCACAAAGTTATGTCTAACACAGACAAAAAAGCGAAGATCAGGCAAAAACCATTAAGTGTATTTTTATGAAACTTTCACAGATTAAAATAAAATTTAATTACTAATCTTTTGATATACGGTTTTTATTCATTATGTGTTTAATAAATGAAGGACATATTATTAATCGAATAATCTTGATGCGCGGGGAGTGACGCTAGCTCTTCTTGTGCTCGCTCAAGGTCGCTGGCTTTTAGTATCGCCTTAACCTTTTGAGTGCGTAATTAGAGACACAATAGAAAGACAATGGCGCGTGAACAAAAAGCGAATGCAATGCGCAATGCGTTAATGCGGGGATCAACAGCTTAAGATATACACTTTTAAGCTACTCCAATGGTTAAGGCACCTCACACACATGAGATTGATTGATGAGGTTGCGGTTTCAAATCAGGGCAAAAACCAATGTGAATATTTCAATTTATATACATTTTTTTTTAGGTTTATGTAGTACGTTACTGACACCCCGTGCCTCGGAAAGCACGTAAAGCCGTTGGTCCTGGATGTCATTCGTAAATCTTCGACAGTCGTTACAGGTAGTCAGACGCCAGAAAGTCTGACCATCAGTCTATCCAAGGAGTATCGTGTTGCCCAGTTACTGGGTCGTGGAGGTCTGATAAGCAGTCGCTCCATGTAACACACACACACACACACACAGGACACACATACAGGTGTCACATAGGTGTTTCTTTATATGCATCCCCGGGGCCCTGGAACGAAGGCAAAGAAGGAACGGGAGTGGGTTTTAGTCAGTAAAAGTCTAACACACCTTCCCGTCTCGCCCAAGGGCGAGAGATGATGTCATTTTGTGATTTCCCACCTAAAAAAAACCGGGTAAGTCGGACTCGCGAACTGAGGGTTCCGTACAAAGTTATCTATGAAAAGATCGTAGTTCATCATCCGCTAAGAACGGATTTTACGAAACTCCACCCCTAAGGAGGTTACTGGGGCCACGGGTAGCTACTGGGGTCACGACTAGTATAAAAGTGAAACCCGGGCCCTGGGACGAATGCAAAGAAGGAACAGGAGTGGGTTTTTAGTCGGTAAAAGTCTGACACTATTTTGCGCTCCGCCCAAGAGCGAGATTTGTCATAAGATGATTTTCCAACCTAAAAAAAAAAACCCTAAGTTGGAAGTTTGTATGTAGTAATCGACTTTTACGCGGGCGAAGCCGCTGGCAGAAGCTAGTAACATATATAATAATATTCACAAACTTTAAGATGTACTTTATAGTGCACAAACAAATAAAACGAAACGGACAGTTGTCGTAACTCCGTGCCTAGAATGCATGCAAAATATTATCGGTACATTTTTCTAGTGTTCACGACATTTTCCTTTGAACTCTTTAAAATCCAACTCAGATACTCTATGTTCTATTCGTAACATAGCGAATTTAGGAAGCACGGAAATTTCATTGGCAACCTCAAAATATTTTTTTTTTCTCGGTAAAATGAAGATATTGGTAGACAGTGTAGCAACATCATCCATATTTCGTAAAAAAAAAGAAAACACAAATCGCATTGTCCTTTTTACAGAACAAAGTAAAATAAATACGGTTACAAAAAGAATTCACCCAAGAAATGTGCATTGAATACAGCATGGCGCTCGCTTTTTTCTCTTAAGGTTATTAAATTTTCTTTCACAGTACAGAGTTCATTTCTTTACGGGATCTGTTCCTTCTGAGACTAAGTCCGTATTACACGTCTCTCCTCCGAGACTAAACCAAATGTAAACTTAATAAATAAGTAACAAAAGAACTTACAGTACATAGTAAAATCAGACGACCAACAGTACACACATACACAAAGACACTTGTTTGTAACGGTCCCTAAAGATCCCTGATTGCTGCGCTATGATCACCTAAACAAACCTTCACTCCAATCAAAGGAATCCAAACTTTATGCCGTCGTGTTAAGGAAATTTGATATGCAAATGTAAAGGTGTGTTTCAATAAGCATCAGTTCACTATTCTAGGCACGCTTTCGCTCGCGACACGGGAAATAATGGGGGGAGGACGGGGTAGTAATGACCATCGGTCTTTAAGAGCCGGTGTAAATTCCCAAGGGAAATGCGCAGTTATTTAGGATACAGCGCTAAGTGCGCCGGTCAGGAATGCCCAAATGCCCGAATTACCTCGTACTTCGTGAGGTGAAAACCCTGTAAAAGGTTTCTTAGTTGTGAAACGGGCTTATGTTCCGACGTCGACTGCTAAATGGAGGGCGAAATTTTTAAATATTTTTCTTTATAAAATGTAGAACACACTGTTCCTTAGTAAAATTTTTATAACTCCTTACTTACTTCACTATGAACCTAAGTAGAGCTTCAGCCATTTTTAAAATACACAAGATGGATTTTAGAAAAATGCTGGCAGGTAAAAATCCCTCCTATCAACGAGAATTAGAAAAGCAAACTGAAAGGAGAACAGGGAAGGAGTGTTCCATTTTTACCAACTAGAACCTTTCCACTAAAAATTACCGCTGCGTTTTCAAGAGGACTACGGAGCGCAGCATTCTGGGTGCAAAAAGAACAGACCGAATACGAAATAACACGCTGCGCCCCAAAACAGGTATAATAGACGTCAAAAATGCTTCCAAGCTCAAATGGGTTTGGGCGGTCCGGAGCGAGGAGGAGTGGCAGGCGGTCGCCTCCTTCTGCGAAGCAGTAATGCTAGCAAAGGAGGAGGCCGCACGTGCACGCGCGAAGCAATGGCCCTCGAACCCCAGCCAGGATTCCGATCCCGATTTCCGGTCACCGTCACCGGCTTGCGGACGACGAGCTGAGAATGGGTAGCTCGCCTTCCGACCGTCCGGTAACCGTCCGAATCGAGCCCAAGTCGTCGACGGCGCGTAGCCGCACCTCAAGGAGATGTCAACAACCGTAGGGGCTCAGCAGGGTCGAAGCCTACTGGGGCCATGGGTGATGTAAAAGAGATCCCCGGGGCCCTGGAACGATAGCAAAGAAGGAACAGGAGTGGGTTTTAGTCAGTAAAAGTCTGAAACGTCCTCTCGCTCCACCCAAGAGTGGGGGATGTCATTAGATGATCTAACGCAATCCAACACGATGTTTGGTGAAGAGGCAATGCAAAAAAGACAGATAACGCCTGAAAACTCTGTTGGTATTCTGTAATTCCGTGATTCACTCGAATATTTCACAAAACTTGTTCCAGGTAATAAGTGTTTTTTTTTTTCAATCTCTTACAAGTTTTCATAAAAATTGTTGTCATTCAGAATCTCGATTAAATATGCAGGGCTTCTATGGATGTACTTTTTTATATTTTTAATATATGAATACATTATGGAGGCCTCAAGTTAGCCGCTCTCCAGAGCAGTGCTATAAAACAGTGACTTCCAGAAGCCTACTCCTCGGTAACGGCTAGGTCAATAGGTTTGAAAAAAAATATATGTTTATTATAGATAAAAAAAAAAAAATAGATAGAAAAATCATAATATATGTTGATAATGTTGTACATGAGTACAACATTATCAACATATATTATGATTTTTTCATAAGACTAATATTTCTTCCAAAAAAAAATTACAACATAATATTTTTTCGCTTGTTTTCCCTACTCCGTCCAAACCGCTGTGATCTTTAGAAATATGTTTACACAAAAAAAATGCTGTTTATGTGTTCTTCAGAATGTACATAGCATATGTAAATCAATCAATATTTCGCAAAGAAAATAGATTTAAAAGTCAGCGGGGCTCTATCCGGGCGCAGCTGGCCGGAATTAAAAGCACAAGTATTTGTACTACCGCCTATAGAAGGCGCCAAATAAACGTGGAATAAAGTACATTCACCTTTTCCTAATATCTCTGCGTAGGTACCCGTAAAACAAACAATGAACTGTTTTTCATTACTAGATCATGTAAAGGATCACGATACTTCGATTCAAGATAGCTTTATGTCTTTATTCTTTATTGTACACACAATTTTATACAAACAATAAAAATAGGACAGTTGATGTAAAGTCTGCTGCAAAAGTGCATAGGAAGTACAGAAATAAAATCGTGTTAAGCGAGAAATGACGCCATCTAGCGTAAAACCTGATTGAAATGTTGGTATCGACAACATTACATTATACTGTTAATAGATGGCGCCGCTGTGCTTCAAATGATTAATGCTTAATTAATGCTTATTTTTGTACTTTCTTTTTGTTTCTTCAAACATTGCAATAATTTATAATTTCTTTTAAAGAGATGAAGATATTAAAATTGAATAAGTATCAATTTATAAATATTTGATTATCTATGTGTTAGTTTTCAAACTTGAGAGGTTGAATATGGATTTACTTATAAAAAATAACTAGTAGGTAGTATAAATAATACTTAGACCAAAGAGTTATGACTAAGCTCAATTGGTTGTTCGCTAAGTTAATTTCGATTATATCGTTCCAGCGCCTTTCGTTCAATTTTATTTTTAACCAGGTGTATTGTCTACTTATTTTACCAAAATGAGTAAATATGCATTGTTATATAGATTTAGTAAAAAGAACTCAAATAATTGCTATGCATAATCAAGGTAAAAACTTGTCAGAAGTAACCAGAGAGACCGATGTAAACATAAGTAGTTTTTTTTAACGCTTTTAAACAAAAATCTCCTATATAATAATCATTTTTGGATATTATATATTTCTGTTTTATTGTTGCAGAGAAAAACAATTGTTCTATGGATATGATGATTTGAAGAAGAGGGACGTTCTTTGAAACACCATCAAAGAGCTGGCAGACTAAAACTAATAAACATGTTGCAGCATCAAACCATGATAAGGGAGTACGAAGAAAACGGACGTCGGTCGACGAACCACTATGCTATATATATACTTATTTTCTGTATTAACTGGAGACCTTGTTATGTGTGTTTAACTTAATATCCGTATTTAAAACAACTTAAAAAAGTTATGAACACTTGATGTGTTGTTGTGCAATTTTATAGTTTTTAGCCTACATTTTTAATCCTTTTGACCTTTGTGATAAAATTATCTGGTATTTTGTTTGTTTTTGTTAAGGTTACATAAGCTTCAAACCTCTTTCCAATTTGGGAAACGAATACTTAAGCTATGGCCTCAATAAGAAATTATATATAATATTGTAATCTTATTCGGTGATTAATAAACGGTGATTGTTAAATTTGATTAAGAAATTGTAAGAAATAAACATATTATTTTTTAATAGTGCCTTTTGTCAACTGTTTACCTGCATTTTCTTCATTTTGCTGAGTAACTACCCACTTGAATATTATATTACAAATAAATATCCACTTGTTAGCTTTGATTTAATATTCCTTCCAACTTCTTTTGTTACTTACAAAAAGACTTACAAAAAGACTTACAAAAAGTGTGAGTACTACGTGAGATTTGAACTCATGGCTCATTGATTTACGCATCTATCTGCACATGCTAAACCGCTAGGTCAACATGACTCTAATTTGAACGATGAAATTATGAACTACAATCAGTTGTTGACGACAATGATGACGCATGTGTCTATTATTTGTTAAACTAAAAGTCAAGTTTATACTTTGTGAGATTGCCTTTGCTCGCCACTTAGCTGTGAAGAAACCAACGCCATCTAGTTTAATTTTTGAAAACTTGAACTCTAACGTGCAAGGGAAAATAGGCGTTAAGGTATCTAAGCACTTTTAATGGGTGACTGTACATAGCACACAACTGGGTTTTCTTACAGCAAACATAGGAGTGAGAAAGAAATCTATTTTTTTTTCTTTATTTCCGTTATTGAAATTAAGAATGTCAACAAATGTAGGCGGGTCAATGACTGTTATTCCACGTTTATATGGCGCCTACCTTAGGCGGTAGAACGAGTATGTGTGCATTTAATTCCGGCCAGAAGTTCAAGGGACAATACGCCTTAAAATAAATTAAGAAGCTGGCTCATCACGCTGGTTTTCGTCACTACTTTACCCTCAAACGACTTGAATTGAATTTGGCATAGTGGTAGACTATGATCCGGATATAGAACAAAGGATATTTTATCTGTATATTCTGGAAGTATATTCCCTCGGGAAAGTTAGATTACAGATATCAACTCTCTCAAAAAAAAAACTATACACATTTCCAGAATTTTTGAGCGCCCACCTGCCACACGAAAGGCCAATAAATTTTCTTATAGAAGACAGTCAAGGGCTAACCTAACCTGCAATCTCTCTCTTGGGAGGCATAGGGAATTCATTATCCTTTGTTTCCAGCTTCCATAACCAGAAGGGGTTATGGGCCTTGGGTCTATTACGGCCGATAAGGACACTTTGATAGTGCTACCTCCTTACGGGGTCGGTGTTAACGCATTAAAAAAGAAATATGGGTTCTCCATGTTGAAGGATAACGCGTAAATTGTTAGATTTTGGTCATGCTTGAAAAGTTCGTGAACTAGGCATCACATCACACAGGTCGGTTTTAGGTTTCCGTCACAGTATAGATATGGAACAGTACGGAAACTACGTACAAATGTTCGAAACGGCACACTCACACAAACATACGCATCGACGAGACTCATAATCGTTTCTTGCTACTGACAACACCGCGAGAAACGCTTAGGAGTCTCGTCCATGCGTGTGTTTGTGTTAGTGTGCTGTTTCGAACATTTGTACGTAGTTTCTGTACTGTTCGATATCTATACTGTGGTTCCGTACCCAAAGGTTAACGGAACGCTATTGAAAGAAAGAAAGAAAGATAAAACGTTTATTCGTACCTCACACATACAGTAAAATTAAAATACAGTAGAATACATTGGAATTAAAATATAGTAAAATTAAGTATAAAAAATAACTTTAAGATCTGTGCAAGGCCAAAAACGCGCCTAACTCAGCATATGCTGCGATATTTAAAACGATAAATAACGCAGCGCTGGTATTCTGTTAGGGTCCGCTGTGATAGCACGGTCACACCCACTAAGGTTAAATAAAACTATATAGGTATCGAAACAAAACAATAAATACAAACATTGATAAAACAAACATTGGACTATTGCTATCACTTCGCTGTCCGTCTGTCCGTATCTTATGAACCCAGTTGAAATTTTTCACAGATGATGTATTTCTGTTGCCGCTATAACAACAAATACTAAAAACAGAATAAAATAAATATTTATGAGCCCCATACAACAAACATGTTCTTTTTGCCGTTTCTTGCTACGGACGGTACAACTTGCACTTGATAGGTTTTTAAGGTTTAGCAATGTTTACCAAGGTCAGCTCGTGATTGGATGGTATTCATTGCATACCGAAACTATTCCGTGCCTCAGAAAACACATTAAGGGTAGCTACACACGGACAACTGGCTACAACTACAAAACGCCACCACTGACATATTTTCTGTCTCTCTGTCTATCGGATTCTGGCTTCCTATGCGGACCATTGTGGCCAAAAATTTGGTGGGTTTATTCCAACCAGCCCACCTCTCTCCAAAAACTAATTAGGCCTCTTAGGCTTTTCAGGGCGTTTGTGAGGGAATTCAGGGATCCTAGGGTTCACATACGTGTATCAGTGACACTTGTGCAGTCAAGGAGCACATGCACTATTCCTATTGTCTTCTCCTTCTCTAAGCATGCTCTGTACAGGGGACTGTTTGTCATGCTTGTGTGGAAGTGCTTATTCAGTGTGCAGGGTCCAGTGATGGTCTCCGCCACCAGGCGTAGGCTGCCTCTATCTAGTCGCATGAGGATCCTAATTTCCTGTAGTTTTCATACAATTTATATGGACTCGACGCACACGATTGACACCGGTGGCCACGACACGCTACAAATCGTCGGCCACTTCTAGCTTATTGTGGCGAGGTGTGTGGCTGTTGCGTGTGGTCCATGTAAGGCGACCCTAAGCCGTTGGTCCCAACCCCCCTAGCCAAGTTACAATCATATCGTTCGCGCCAACGCCTCGAGTAGGCCACGCCTCCGATTCCTTTGTTCTGACCTCACCTCAACGCTCAGTCACGTAGTCAGAACAAAGGAATCGGAGGCGTGGCCTACTCGAGGCGTTCAGCGCGAACGAAACGATTGTAACTTGGCTAGGGGGGCAGGTTTCATTTAAAGATTTTAGACAGTCGTTACGGGTAGTCAGAAACCAGAAAATCTGACACCAGTCTTGCCAAGGGGCATTGTGTTAACTATCTATTTTCATGGTTGTCTGTCATGCAGTCGCATCATGTAAAATAGCACTAGCACTTAGCTGCATGCGTTCAGACTGGAAATCCCAATCTATACCCTATTCAAGGAGCCGTGAGATAAAAGGTAAACAAACAATATATAATACTACTAAAATATAGACCACAGATACTACAAACATTTTGCATTAAAATGTGACGTTTTTTCATCGGGTGGGTTATAATCCGCCATCTTTTTCACTATCGATATATGGTCGTTTTGCCCCTTTAAATATTTATTTTTTCAGTTTTTTAGTATTTGCTGTTATAGCGGCAACAGAAATACAGCATCTGTGAAAATTTCAATTTTCTAACTATCACGTTTCATGTGATACAGCCTGGTGACAGACAGACGGACGGACAGCGGAGTCTTAGTAATAGGGTCCCGTTTTAACCTCTGGGTACGGAACCCTAAAAATGATCTGACATATTAAACATTTAATCGGCAAAACTAGACTCGAGCACATATACAGGTGGTCTGAAAAGTTTCCGACCTAACAAAGATACAAGACATTTTTTCTTACAATTTACTTTTCTTTTTTCACATTGTCTCCTTGTAACTCTACACACTTCTCCCAGCGATGCCCTCATCTCTCTAACCCGTTCAAATAGTAGTTGGCGTTTTCCTCTGCAAAATATGTTCACGAAATTTGTCTCCGAATTAGACGACAATTTTCCTCCTCCTCCGAGCGCAATTATTAAATGAGGGAACAAAAAGAAGTTGCTTGCTGAACATACTGCTCTATTCCTGAGTGACATAGGCTATATTTTATGTACGTGGGCGAAGCCGCGGGCAAAAGCTAGTGTTTTTATAAATCTGTACAACTGTTCAGAGAAACTACAGGTGATTTAATAAAGTGACATCTATTGTTGCATTATTGAACTACGGACAGACCAGACTGCTCTCGAAGGTGAAAGTGTTTTCCCTTGTAGTTGAACGTATTGGTCATAGATGGCGCTGCAAGGCAAGCTTTATTATTGTCTATAATTATAATTAATTTAGGTAACTGCAATGGCTACGAAGGGCGTAGTTAATAATAACTAATTACTGAATACCTACTAATTGTTAAATTTCGACGAAATGCAATATTGTTGGTTTGATCAATGGTCAAACAAATAACTACGATTAATGGAAGAAGAAAATAATTATTATATATTTTAACAATTTCTTAACCATTGATTGATCCGCAATCTGTACAATTCAGGTATTCTATTTTAAGGTATATGTCGTGCGTGGCCATATCTTAGAAATTGATCACTGCATGATATGGCCAAGATTATAATTATGTCAATCCTCGTTTGACCTTCTTATTTAGACCTTTTCGTATCATAGAAATCCTACATCAATGATATGGCCAAACGAGGATTGACATATCATCAAACGTTAACGTTTAAACGATCTGGCCAGTTTTAGTTGGCCAAATCATGAAATGATAAATTCTAAAATCTGGCCACGACATATGGAATACCTGGTCCAGGTAATGTATGAAATATTATTGTTTATTATATACTTCACCTAGGTACTGTATATAATTCCTAGGGATTGTATAGAGTACCTGCTGATCCACCGGCAATGTGTAAAATAAGTAAATTTTAGTCTACATGCGTCAGGGTTAATTTATCAAATTTGCTGGCAAATGAAACATGTTCTATTACTTATCATTTATGTGTATAAAAGAAGAGAGCAGGGAAAGAATTAGTTAGAAGGCTAAGGAACCGTAGCCTCGCTTCTCGTGTTTTTTTTTATAACCACCCGAAAATAGCAACCTTACTTTATACCCCACGGACAGAAAAAGACCAATAAACACAATCCAAGATACATAATAAAATTAAAGTGAAATTAAAAATTCTTCTGGCTGTAAGTAATATAATGTAATTTGTTTATAAGTAATTATTGAGGTCCTTTTTCTACCTGCGGGGTTTAAAGTAAGGCTTTCATTTCCGAGTGGTTATAAAAAAATAACCACAGAAGCTAACCTGTCACACGGACATGTTAGAAAGAAGAAAGAAAGAAAAACAATTTATTTACGTCAAATATGGCGAATAAACAAATAACAATAACGACATATACCTACATATATATGGTAGGTTATGCGTCACATCCGCGTAAAACGGCCAGCGCTCAGCAAAAATGCTGGGGCTCGTATAAAATAGAGCCTCTGCGCTGATTTTTAACCGAGTTCAAAAAGGAGGAGGTTATATGTTCGGTTGAATGTATGTTTTTTATTTTTTTTTTTATGTATGTTCACCGATTTCTCGGTCAATTGTGGACAGATTAAAAAATAGTACATTATGATACAAGTGTATAATGTTGGTGATTACCGCTGAGGCGGTATTTAGATCCGAGCCGAAGGCGAGGATCTTAAGAGAGCCGAGGACGGTAATCGCCAATATTCACGTGTATCATACGACGTTTTTCGGCACACTTGAGAAGAAAAAAAAATGAAAAATCAGTTTTATTTAGTACAAAGAAGGAACAATCATTAAATAAGTTTTTTATCACACAACATAGACTGGAGTCGCGTACTTTACACAGAGTATACCGAAAACGAATTTAACTAACCTTAGTAGCCAAATATTGGTTATCTGGAGCATCCTTTATGAATTTTTCAATGTCATCAGGTGTTAAAACCTTAGATTTTTTACTTCGAAATCCATCGGACAGTCTCTTTAGATAAACTGTTAAATTGCAGTATGTTTTTAAGTCCACTCCATTTTTTGTTCGCACTGTACTTTTTAACATTGAGTAAATACACCATAAAGAGCTAGGTTTGTACCTGGACGATAATTCTTTAAAGTACGCCATGAATACATTTTCGGAAAAAGACTGTGTAAGTATTGTATGAAATTTTGGTATGCCAACAGATATTTTTGCTTTGAGTATTCTGGTAGTAAACTTTCCATAACCTTAAGGGCTTCACATCTTATATCGGGAGGTGTACAGCACAAATCACTTTCCTCATAAATAGTAGTTGTAGACATTTTTATAAAATAATAATTAACTATTGTATTTTTTTTGTAATATGGCGGCAAAAAAATTGTTCTGTTTTCTTATGCGCGCGCATTCATAATGGCGGCCATAGACTAGCTACTCTAGCTAGAGTGTTTAAAAATAAGAATTAGGTTGCTTAAATAAAAAATAATTTTTGGAATGAAATATTTATTTATTAAACATGTAAAAGTTAAAATAGTTTATTTAAACACAAAATTGCATAAAATAAGCAAGACACTAATATTTACTATTGAACGCAATACTTACCTAATGTGTTTTTTTTTTTTTCAAATTAAAAATTTGTTTTGAGAACAGAGGCTTGACTTAAAGCTCCAAGTGACCAGGTCATTAAAATCCAAAAAAAAATGGGAACAGAGGTTTAACAAAAAGGTTTTAACTACATTATCACACTAGTGCATAATGGTAATCAAAAAGTCACAGTTTGGTTATAAGCGTGATTATATACCTAAGTGTAGTGCAATAATAGTCACTTTCTGAGCAAGTGTGTCGAAAAAAATTTTTTTGATCGAAAGGTTATGCTTCCGAGTTGGTCCCATAGAAATATTGTTATGATCTGATCATGAACTTCGAAGATATGGAACAGAACTCCTCATAGAATCACAGCAGAACCGTCGTAACAAGTAAATTGCTTTGTTTATACGTGTAGTCGATGACTGACTGAAAGTAGAGGGGGAATATATCGAACTGATCTGATGATGAAGCCTGAAGTTAGGCACCGGAACTCTGTAATAAATTAATGTAATCTAACCGTGTTTGGGGTTATTAGAATTGTCATGAGATGCACTCTGGCTATAAGGTATTTAAGTTTGGCTGAGGGGTACTTTTTAGTGGTGGTACCATAACTAAAAAGTGTAAAATAAAAAACTTTTTACAAAAAAAAAATACAACCGACTTCAAAGTAAAAAAAATACTGAAAAGTGCAAAATAACTTTAATTTCGGAAGTCGGTGTTAAATAACGAAGAGACAAAACTATTATAGAAACACCGACTTCCGAAATTAAAGTTATTTTGCACTTTTCAGTATTTTTTTTACTTTGAAGTCGGTTGTATTTTTTTTTGTAAAAAGTTTTTTATCAGCACCAGCCGTCGTCGACGGAGAGACGTTGATCGGCCAGCAAGTATTACACAATATTATACTTATAATTACTGAACAAACAAATCAAAAATAACAATATACTATTACAATACATAAAGAGGTACAAAAATAAAAATAAAATAAAAAATAAAACATCAAAATAACAGTTGCCAAAGACAGCTTCGACATAGTCGACGAAGTTAGCTTTCGTGGTTACTTTTTTCAGAGTTCCCCTAAAACTACATCACCTCCTTCCCTGCTCCCTCCTGCTGCTTTTTGTGTCTGTATGTGTGTTTGTATAGAATACCGAATTATACCGATTGCCGGTAATCTAATATATACTTACATTATCACTATCGAAATACTGGTCCTAAGTGTAATAAACAACTATAAATATAAGTAGGTAAATACAAAATACAGACTGTATAGTTGAACTGTGCAGTTTCAAAACAAAATGACCTTTTCACAACAGGCCATTCATCATATTTAACACAAAAAATCACATTATCATAATAAATTCTACAAAAAATTACCAAAATTGAGAAATGCTAAGAATATAATTTGTATAGCACGCCTATTGCATAGGTAGGTACTTTCCAAAAATATTATATTCTTCGAGTAGGTAGGTACATCATTGTGTAAAATATCTAATCTACGAGTACCTACCTATCATTATATTTGCATCTCAAATATGTATAAAAATGGAACTAACGCAATTAACACGGGAATCTTGGAAGTTTCTCAATGACTTCTCTCGCTCTATGGTGGAGCGCGAGGGCGTATCAGACTTTTACTGACTAAAAACTCACTCCTGTTCCTTCGTTGCCTTTCATACCAGGGCCGAGTCATCCTTTCAGAAGTAGACCCTAGGCCCCAGTAGGCTTCGCCCATGCTGGGCCACTACGGTTTGCTGACATCTCCTTGAGGCGCGCGTGGAACAGTACGTGCCGTCGACGACCTTGGGGTCGGTCCGGACGGCTACCGGACGATCGGACGGGGAGCTACCTATTGCTCGTCGTCCGCAAGCTCGCGCCTACGGTGGCCGGAAATCGGGATCGGGATCCCGGTGGCTGGGGCGTTTTTTTTTTTTTAAGGTGGGAAATCATCCAAATGATTTCTCGCGCTCTGGGTGGAGCGTGAGGGCGTGTCAGACTTTTACTGACTAAAACCACACCTGTATCCTTCAATTACCCTTTGCGTACTAGGACTACGGGTTTCCCTTTCAGAAATTCTCCGCGGTCCTAGCTAGCGGGCATCGGCCTTGCTGGGCCCCTACGGTTTGCTGACATCTCTTTGAGGAGCGCGAGGATCACTACGCGCTGTTGACGACTGGGCTCGGTCCGGTTAATTACCGAACAGCCGGACGGCGAGCTACCCTGTGCTCGACGTCCGCAAGCCCGCGTCTACCGTGGCTGGTAGTCGGGGTCGGAATTACGACGGCTAGGGCGTGAGGACCTTCGTTCCCTCACGCGTGCAGCCTCCTCCTTCGCTAGCATTACTGCTTCGCAGAAGGAGGCGACCGCCTGCCACTCCTCCTCGCTCCGGACCATAGCCTGAACCAGGGCCCGACGCGAAAGGTCGCTGCCGCCAATTGCCTCCACGAGGACACGGCGGTGACGCCTCCACCGTATGATCCACCGTGTCCTCCGGGTGGTCCACACAATGATGACACCCGGGCGTTGCTTCCGCCTGAATCCGATGCAGGAACATACCGAACTTGCCATGTCCGGTGAGGACCTGCGTCATGCGGTAGGTGAGGATGCCATGTTGCCGCTCCAGCCACTCCTCAAAGAGGGGACTTACCGCCATAATTGTAGCGGGCCCAGTGGCTGGGCGTGAGGGCCGGGCCCTCGCGCGTGCACGTGCGGCCTCCTTCTTTGCTAACATTACTACTTCGCAGAAGGAGGCGACCGCCAGTCACTCCTCCTCGCTCCGGACCATGGCCTGTACCAATGCCCGGCGCGAGAGATCGCTGCCGCCAGGCAGCGATCTCTGACACGGCGGTGCTCTGGTGACATGGTGGTCTCTGACACGCGGTCTGACACGGCGGTGCTCTGCCCAAGCGGGGCACACCTCTACCGTGTGCTCCACCGTGTCCTCGGGGCGGTCCACACAGTGGTGACACCCGGGCGTTACTTCCACACGACTCCGGTGCAGAAACTTTCCATACTGACCAAAAAAAAAATATAGATAAGTTTGTTGTTGTTTTTATTTAGCTACTACTTTCCCAATTCTGGGCATAAGCCTCCCCCAAATCCTTCCAGGTATTCTTTTCTCGAGCCATCTCGAACCAACCCTCGCGGTAGGTCTTTAGGTCGTCTCACCACCTCTCCCCAGACCGGCCTTGGTTGGCATCTTCTATCCTCAGGCACCCACTTTGTGGATCTTTTCCAACAGTCAGTGTGCATATGGCTGACGAGATTCACCTACTCCTATTTTAGCCTAGCAGCCTTTACTCCTGCGTCTATAATCCCCATTTTTGAGTGATCGCCGCATTTGACACCCAGAATGCTGCGATAATTTTGATAAGATAAAAAATATGACCTTTTGCTACCACGTCTATGTAAAACAAAAACAATAGATAAGGTGAACTAATAAACAAGTTTAGACCACATAAAAGCATAAAGCAATTTTTTTTTTTCTATACTTACATTAAAAGCGTTGGCATTGAATTTCAAATGGAGCTGGCCAAGTTCGTTGCGGACATTAATTTGTTACCGCATATATGTCACTTCCTTTAACCGGATTTTTTTCTTGCTTAAAAATCTAAAAAATATACATCACAAGTATTTTGACGAATTTTGTGATTGTATTATCGTCAGTACTGTTTTGTTCGTAACTGAAAGAACACATATTTTATTACTTGACTTAAAAAATCTGTTTTCGTCTAGCACGGGGCTAGCCCTTGAGTCTCCAATATTATTATAATTAATATTATACCCTAGTTATTTAATTACAACCAAATTACTTTAATATCCGTCCAGTGTTTATTTTATTATTTAAATTTAGTTTTTATAAAAATGATTTGGCAGTTATTTGTGATTGTGACAATTGTTTATATTTTGGTGTTACGATGGGAAGCAAGGCATCGGATAAAGTTCTCGAAATTATTCAAAAATAGTATAAAGTCATTGCCGGTTCTTGGACACTCGTTTTGGTTTATTAAATGTAAAACTGACAGTGGTAAGTATTTTTATAATGTGTATTTATTTACTGGATATATTGTCATCATTTGCCGCCTTTCCCCAACCTTGCTTAGGTCAGCTTCCTATCAATCCAGATGTTGTTTATACCATAACTTATTCGGTGCGACTACCCACCTCTATCTGACCCCCACAAGCCAGTAACTGGGTCTCACATTACTCATAGACTGATGACAATCAGTAAAAGGTCTAATAAGACCTTTGGGCTCTTGACTAAATCAGTAACGTGTAAAGTAGGTAAGTGGTTGCTATTATACCGGGATTGGGATAAAAAAATGGGTACCTATATGTACAGACACATTTAAATACATCGATAAAGCTAAGTGTCCACTGTGTCGAAATCGGAGCGTTTGGAGTGTACGAGGCGTCGGTGTTTACAAAATGCCAATAGGGTGCATCTACTGCATTCGGATTGCTGCACTGTAGTTCGCCTGTGCACGTTTATTCACACTATATAGGATAGTGACGAGGATATTGTAATCATTAGTTCTTTATTATCAGCAGAGAAGAAGAAAAACACAAGTAAACGAAATATGTGGGTTCATAAAATAAACTTAAAAAGGCCTATTTTCAGAGAATTTCAAACATTATATTTTGATTTATTAGACGATGAAAAAAGATTTTCATATCTTTCCACTAAAGTAATTAAAACTTCTTCGTTTATCGTGAATCGTCGCAACAAACACGCCCAGAACTCGAAGCGATCGGGATCCGAACGCCACGTTCACTGCGAGTGACGTCATCGGCAGAAATACCGATCTCTGGCGCAGTAATGTCTGCACCCTGTACCATACAAATCAATACAAAACAACGAATCCTTTCGCTCCGTACGCTCCGATTCCGACGCAGTGGACGCTTAGCTTAAATAGGTTTCATATTATTTTTCTTAATTTAAACCCCTTGGACCGAGTCATTGTCATAAGACTGAATGAGGTAGGCGTACTGAAGACGGATATAATAATAATAATATTCCACAACTATCACATGAAGCCGTCTAGTCCCAAGTTAAGCAGAGCTGGTGTTATGAGTGCTAGACAACTGATAAACATACTTATATATTTCTAAATACATACTTATTATAGATAAATTACACCCAGACACAGAACAAATAATCGTGCTCATCACACAAACATTTATCCTGGGTGAAAATTGAACCCGTCTACGACCTCTGGCATAACAGTCAGGGCAACTAACCACTAGACCAACCAGCCAGTCATATTGTGGTGAAATTGACAGATCTTCATGGAAGCTGAGAAATCACACAACGCTTAGCCTGAGTTTATTCATTCCGATGCTTAACATAACATCACACCAGTACTCATTAAAGACAGAAGTTTTACGTGGTGTTAAAACTTTATTTTTACAGATCGATGGCGCATACTGGAGATGTTTGGTAGAGAGGCATTAAAACAAGGTGGCGTGACTACTTCGTGGAATCTACACAGACTTTATTTCCGTTAGTACATATGTACCTAGAAGCGTTTTTTTTTTTTCAAAAGACATGTAGACGAAAAATTGGTAATAAAGAAACGATAAAGAATAATATACAATCAGATGGACAAAATACGTTATTATGAAAATTTTATTTGCTTTTTAAAACATGACAAATTGATGGTCTTGTCATAGAATTTTGATTTTGCATATTTCGCGATTTACTGGCACACAAATATTCGATGCAAACAATTGTTAGAAACAAGGACAAAATAATGTTAAACATTATGTTACTAATGGTATGTGACATAATAATTAAATTAATTATAATTACTCATTGCAATAAACTAACAGTAACAATTAATACGAAATACTACGTTGCGCTCCCAAATAAGTGTAGAAGTAAAGTGATAGAAGATGCAAATCAGCCCCCCTAGCCAAGTTACAACCGTTTCGTTTTGATTCTATTTACCTTGACCGCCTCGAGTCGGCCACGCCTCCTATTCGTTTGTTCTGACCACGTGACTGAGCGTTGAGATGACGTCAGAACAAAGGAATCGGAGGCGTAGCCTACTCGAGGCGGTCGACGAAAAGAGAATCGAAACGAAACGGTTGTAACTTGGCTAGTAGGGCTGATGTTTTTGCTCACGTCTAATTTAAAATCCGTCTAGATAAAAGTTAGCTAGATAAAAAATAAATAAATATGCGAGAATTAAAGTAAAATGCTCTTATAAAACATCCATTACTTTACAGTTGTGGCAGATCCTGTAGTAGCAGAATGTGTGATGAAGCATTGCCTTGAAAAGGACGACGCAATGAAACTAACACTGACCCTAGTTGGAAACGGGAGCGCAATTGCTGATGGTAAGATCACTTTATTATTGACTAGCTTTCGCCCGCGGCTTTGCCCGCAATATAGCCTATGTCATTCCTGCCCCCCTAGCCAAGTTACAATCGTTTCGTTCGCGCTGAACGACTCGAGTAGGCCACGCCTCCGATTCCTTTGTTCTGACCACGTGACTGAGCGCTAAGATGACGTCAGAACAAAGGAATCGGAGGCGTGACCTACTCGAGGCGTTCGGCGCGAACGATAGTCATTAGTCATTAGTCATTAGTCATTTATTCAATAACAAGAAGCTTGTATCTGAATTACATAATTAATTTATAAATTAAACATTTTAAATTCCATAATAATAATTTAACCAAACAAATTCAATAATAATAAATACTAATAATATATATAATTAAGAGAAATTTATAATTCATCAACAGAATACAGACACCTATTCAACAGGAAATCCCTAAGCTGGGTTTTAAAAGTACTAGTGTAGATTATGCTTTTTAAATCTAAAGGCAACTTATTAAATAGCTTGACTGATTGATATTGTGGACTGTGTTCAACAATATTGAAATTTGGTTGTATTTTGTTATATTTAATATCTTTTCTACGTGTACTTTCCCTAATTTGTCGTTGTTCTGTAGTCTCATATTCATGAATGTACTTGGCCATGTTACTCAAAAGAACGAAGACATAAATGCTCGGCACTGTAAGGATACCTAGATTTCTAAAATGCTGTCGGCAACTCTCAGTTTGTGGTATTCGTACCATGGTCCGGATTGCGCGTTTTTGTAATACGAAGGCTCTTTTACTATTATAGTCGTAGCTATTACCCCAAAGAAGTACACTATATCTAATTTTAGATTCTACTAACGCAAAATAAACCATTTTCAGTTGTTCTATACTGATTTGATTTCTTAAGGCTCTCAGAGCATAACATGCAGATGATATCGACGCATCAATTGCCTTCAATTCTGGTTTCCAATTCAGTCGTTCGTCTATATGAATACCTAAAAATTTAACTTCATTGACGAGTTCAATTTTCTCATTGTTCAAAGTTATATCTAAATTGTCCTTATTTCGGGCAGTGGTTCTAAATAACATAATCTTGGTCTTTGAAGTATTGATTAATAATTTATTTATAGTAAACCACACATGGAAGGCTTGTAATGCAACATTAATTAAATTAGTCAGTTTAGTTATGTCATTTTCTGCTACTATGGCATTTGTGTCATCAGCAAAAATTATTATTTCAAGGTCAGGTAAAATTGAATTTATATAATTAATTAAATCATTTATAAATATAATAAATAGAATAGGTCCAAGTATAGATCCCTGTGGGACGATAGGATTGTAACTTGGCTAGGGGGGCTGAGTAAAGCAGCTTTCTATCGGTGAAAAAATTTAACAATTAAGCGACGGCCATCTTTTATAGAAATTGTTCCAGGGATATATTTGTGAACGAATTTCTCACCGGCCTTCCCTAAAGGTAGCATTCGGTTCTTGGCAGTCCACCTTCTGTGCGGTCTACCTGCACCGTACCTTCCGGTTACTCTTATGCTTGTGCTCACCAAGATTTGCTCTCTAGATGATGCCTACATAAATAACTAGCTTTTGCCTGCGGATTCCCCCGCGTACATGTACATAGAATAGAGCCTATGTCACTCAGGAATAAAGCAGCTTTCGATCAGTTAAAAATTTTTAGCAATCGGACCAGTATTTCCAGAGATTATCTCCTACAAATAAAAAAACAAACTTTACCTTTTTATTATATTAGTATAGATTACTGTTAAATTTACATTTTTTTTTTAATTGGTATAAACCAGTGCTTGACTGCGATCCCACCTGATGGTAAGCAGTGATGCGATCATCTTTGAGTTTAGAGTCGAAAATCCTACAGTATAATAACAAGTATGTAAGTTAATTTAAGCATTTCCTGATGCTAATGAAGATGGTAGAATAACTAATCGTTGTGGTGGTACTTTAGAGAAGTTTTATGGCCAGCAGAGTAAATCTTTTAGTTGGTTTCAAAATGAAGTTTTTTTTTAGTTACATAACATTAGAAGGCATTAAAGCCTAAAAAGACCTAGGTCACGGTAATATTATCTACCTAGGTACTTATTCATAAGAAGGTCATTCTTTGTCGTAAGTCATATACATTGTTCATTATTCAAATTCTCTAAATGACTTGAAATGAGGTTTTGTTTCTATAAAGAATTCATATTTTTACGCACAAAAATAGCCATCATAATTTATTCTTTAAATCTTTATGTTGATGTCTAGCTTTCAGTGTCCTTTTCTCTTTTTATTTGGCAAGAATATTTTGCATTTTACACACACTATCATTAGCTTGTTGGATGTAGTTCAAATCAGTATATCCTCATTTTTTCATTTATACACTCATCTTTTTCTTATCCTATTTTTTATATATGAAATTATCCAATGACTTCTCCCACTCTAGGGCGGAGCAAGAGGGCGTGTCAGACTTTTACTGACTAAAAAACCCACTCCTATGTTCCTTCTTTGCTTTGCATTCCAGGACTCCCGGTTTTCCTTTCAGGAGCTTTCGAACCCATGGCTACAGTAGGCTTTGACCCTGCTACACCACGTGCCGTCGACGACTCGGGCTCGGTCTTCTTCCTATCCTTGCCTTTGCTCCTTGGAGTTAGTATAGCAGGTCTTCTTCCTATCCTTGCCTTTGATACTTGGAGTTAGTATAGCAGGTCTTCTTCCTATCCTTGCCTTTGCTACTTGGAGTTAGTATAGCAGGTCTTCTTCCTATTCTTGCCTTTGCTACTTGGAGTTAGTATAGCAGGTCTTCTTCCTATCCTTGCCTTTGCTCCTTGGAGTTAGTATAGCAGGTCTTCTTCCTATCCTTGCCTTTGCTACTTGGAGTTAGTATAGCAGGTCTTCTTCCTATCCTTGCCTTTGCTCCTTGGAGTTAGTATAGCAGGTCTTCTTCCTATCCTTGCCTTTGCTACTTGGAGTTAGTATAGCAGGTCTTCTTCCTATCCTTGCCTTTGCTCCTTGGAGTTAGTATAGCAGGTCTTCTTCCTATCCTTGCCTTTGATACTTGGAGTTAGTATAGCAGGTCTTCTTCCTATCCTTGCCTTTGCTACTTGGAGTTAGTATAGCAGGTCTTCTTCCTATTCTTGCCTTTGCTACTTGGAGTTAGTATAGCAGGTCTTTTTCCTACCCTTGCCTTTGCTACTTGGAGTTATAGCATGTTTCCATTCTGCCCCACCAAACATGACACTATCATCTTGATCATGACTTCCTTTCTTTTCTTAGATCTCCGCTTCCACTTCCTCCTTATCACCCAATTACATTTATTTATATTCACAAGAGCTTTTTTAGTAACATCTGTTTCATGGTTATCTATCACGTATCCCGACAAACGTTTCCCTTTCGAAATAGTCACTGCTTTCGACGTATATCAAAGCAAAACAAACATTTTGCATAGCATTTTCGTAATCATTATGTCAATCTTTTTTACACTTGCAGCCTGTGAGTCGGCTATTCGCAGCAGGCATACAGCGACCTACGTGTCCAATATAACAATGCACTCTGAGTACTGTTGGGGCTGCCGTGGTGTTGCAGTGCGTCAGGGATGTTTGCTGAGACGCGGGTTGATAGTTTTGCCGCCATAATCAGGGAGAGATGCGCCTTCCTACCCACTCGCGTTCGTGGTAGCACCAACACGAATTGTATCGTGTTCCAATTCCAAATAAGAATAGGATCAATTGCCATATTGTGACGTCACGTCATACTGTCAAATCGGAAGCAATTGGGCAAAATTGAAGAACTCAGAGATGAGCAAAATTGAAGAACATTTTTCGTTCAAAGTTCGTAAATAAAGTAAATTTTAAAAATTTCTTGTTTTGCTCACCATAATAATTCTTCGATTTGACAGTACGACGTGACGTCACAACATGGCAATCGATCCTATTCATATTTGGAACGCATTGTACAGAGTGTTTTTGTTGATAGGTGGCAGTCTCACATGCTGCAAAGATGGGTGCGGCTTCATGTCGTAGTCTAGTTGTGTGTGTGTGTGTAAATTTATTTTCTATATATTGAAATATTTTGTAAAAAAAAGCATAATAAAAAAAACATCTAAAAATATAAAAAATAGTAGCCCAACCGTATCTTATACCGTATCGTATATCTCATCTACCTACAATTCACAAGATTCATTTCTTTTATGTTCCATCCACAGTACCAATTTGGCGTCCTCGTCGAAAGGTTCTGGTACCAACATTCAGTCCTAAGAATCTGCTCAACTTTAGTGAAGTCTTCTCCAAACAAAGTATGATCTTGATGGAACAGCTGGAGAAAGCAGCAGCAAACGGAAGCTTATCCTTATCTAAATATATTATGTCGTACGCGATGGATTCTGTTTGTGGTAAGTATTCTTTTAGGGCCTTTTGTTAAATCATATAAACTAGTGCTTGACTGCGATCCCACCTGATGGTAAGCAGTGATGCAATCGTAGATGTTGAGGCGCACTAGTTTATTAAGAGCCTATTCACTCTAACTGAGGGTGAACCTAAACCTGTTTAATTCTTTTGTTCCTTCGTTGTTATTTTTTTTTTATTCGACATCCGTACTAACTGTATGTTTTGACAAGAAAGATAATTACTTGTGTGTCCATTATAACAATAAACTCAGGGTACTTATTCTTTATTGTACACACAATTTTATACAGACACTAGCTGACCCGGCGAACTTCGTACCGCCTATCCTACTCTACCTAACTCTACCCTACTCTACCCTACTCTACCCTACTCTACCCTACTCTACCCTACTCTACCCTACTCTACCCTACTCTACCCTACTCTACCCTACTCTACCCTACTCTACCCTACTCTACCCTACTCTACCCTACTCTACCCTACTCTACCCTACTCTACCCTACTCTACCCTACTCTACCCTACTCTACCCTACTCTACCCTACTCTACCCTACTCTACCCTACTCTACCCTACTCTACCCTACTCTACCCTACTCTACCCTACTCTACCCTACTCTACCCTACTCTACCCTACTCTACCCTACTCTACCCTACTCTACCCTACTCTACCCTACTCTACCCCACGACAGTTGATGTACATAGGCGAGCTTAACCCACAACTGGGTTTTCTTACAGCAAACCATATGAGTGAGAAAGAAATTTTGCATTAATTTGAGGAACTTTAAATATAAGTCATCATCATTTCAGCCGAAAGACGTCCACTGCCGGACATAGGCCTCCCCCAAGCGTCGCCACAACGAACGGTCCTGTGCGTCTCGCATCCATCGGACTCCCGCAATCGTTACCAAGTCATCGGTCCACCTTGTAGGAGGCCTTCCAACGCTACGTCTTCCGGTACGTGGTCGCCATTCCAGAACCTTTCGGCCCCAACGGCCATCTGTTCTGCGAGCAATGTGCCCTGCCCATTGCCACTTTAGTTTGGCGATTCTTCGTGCTATGTCGGCAACCTTGGTTCTCCTGCGGATATCCTCATTCCTGATTCGATCACGCAAGGAAACTCCGAGCATAGCCCTCTCCATTGCCCTTTGGGTGACTTTAAGCCTTCTAATGAGGCCCATTGTAAGCGACCACGTTTCGGAGCCATATGTCATCACTGGCAACACGCACTGGTCATAGACTTTCGTCTTGAGACACTGTGGTATATTGGACGAGAAGACACCGCGCAGCTTCCCGAACGCTGCCCAGCCGAGTCGGATTCGACGATTGATCTCTTTCTCGAAGTTAGACCTTCCCAACTGGACCGTCTGTCCCAGGTAAACGTATTCGTCTACAACTTCGAGTGTAGAGTCCCCGACCTTGATAGGAGTGGGTGCTACATGGCTGTTTACCATGACTTTGGTTTTGTCCATGTTCATTTTAAGTCCCACTCTTTCGGAAGCTCTACTGAGGTCACCAAGCATTATACTGAGCTCCTCCGTAGTCTCAGCCATGACTACTATGTCGTCGGCAAACCGAAGGTGAGTGATGTACTCGCCATTGACATTAATGCCTAGCCCTCTCCATTCCAAAACCTTGAAGACATCCTCCATTGCTGCCGTGAACAGTTTCGGAGAAATAACGTCTCCCTGCCTCACACCCATTGTCTGAAGTCCGAAGACAGGGGGAGGATACGATAATTCTCAAATCCGGTAACCTGCTCTATTTCCGGGAGGGTGACCAGCAGTCCCAGGGTGGTGTCGGGTTTATCGTCCACAAGTCCCTTGTGAACAATGTGGTGAGGATCGAGAGTGTGTCGACCAGGGTGGCGTACCTTATACTCAGAATATCATCAAGATATTCGCTGAAGGTCATACAGGTCTACGCCCCGACCTCGACACATCCCGACGACGAAGTAGAATCCATGTATGAGGATATATCAAGAGCCATGCATGGTTCTAAGACTCACTTCACCGTGGTCATGGGGGACTTTAACGCGAAACTGGGCAAACGAGACGGTGACGAGCTGCGAGTGGGGCAATTTGGATTTGGACGTCGGAATCACCGGGGACACCTACTGGCTAGCTTTATGGAGAAGGAGGACCTCTATATGATGAATTCCTTCTTCAAAAAGCGTGAGCATAGAAGGTGGACCTGGCAAAGTCCTGACGGTGCAACTAGAAATGAGATTGACTTCATCCTGTCGACGAAAAAGCAAATGTTCAATGATGTCTCTGTGATCGACGCGGTGAAAACTGGAAGTGATCACCGCGTCGTAAGAGGCACATTGAATATTAACATTAAGCTTGAAAGGTCTCGACTGATGAAGTCTACGCTCCGTCCAGCACAGATCCAGATCCAAAACCCCGAGAGCTTTCAGCTCGAACTCCACAATCGTTTCGAGTGCCTAGGAAGCTCCGTGGATGAATATAACGATGGGTTCGTGGAAACTGTCCATACGGTCGGGTCTAAGTTTTTCAAGACTCACCGTACAAATAAAAACAAGAAGCTCTCCGATCCGACCCTCGAGCTAATGAAGAAGAGGCGTGAGATGATTCTGCAGTCTTCAGACGATGCGTGCATATACCGGCAGCTCAATAGACAAATCTCGAAGTCCCTGAAACGTGACCTTCGCCGCTTTAATACCGCAAGGATTAAGGATGCGATTGAGCGGAATAAGGGCTCTAAAGTATTTGCACGAGATCTGTCTATTGGGCAAAGCCAGCTCACGAAACTGAAGACCGACGATGGCAGAGTCATATCCGCCAAATCGGAGCTTCTGGGAGAGATCGAGGCTTTTTATGGACGGTTATACACGTCTATCGCTAAACCCGCTGTAAATCTAGTGAACGACCCAAGAGCTAGATTGACTCGACACTATACCGAAGATATCCCGGACGTCAGCCTGTACGAGATTGGGATGGCTCTGAAGCAGCTGAAAAACAACAAGGCGTCGGGTGAGGACGGAATTACGGCCGAACTCCTGAAGGCGGGTGGAAAACCGGTCCTTAAGGCCCTTCAGAAGCTATTTGATTCCGTCATACTCGAGGGAAAAACGCCACAGGCGTGGAGCAGAGGCGTGGTGGTACTCTTCTTTAAGAAGGGCGATAATGCCCTGCTTAAGAATTATAGGCCCATCTCGCTTCTGAGCCATGTCTACAAGCTGTTTTCCAGAGTCATCACGAATCGTCTCGCGCGCAGGTTCGACGACTTCCAGCCTCCCGAACAAGCCGGATTTCGTAAAGGCTTCAGCACCGTGGACCACATACATACGCTGCGGCAGGTTATACAGAAGACTGAGGAGTATAATCAGCCTCTCTGCTTAGCGTTTGTGGACTACGAGAAAGCCTTTGATTCGATTGAAACTTGGGCTGTACTGCAGTCTCTCCAACGGTGCCAAATTGACTATCGGTATATCGAAGTGCTGAAGTGTTTGTACAAAAACGCCACTATGTCAGTCCGACTACAAGACCAGACCTCGAAACCTATCCTCTTAAATATAAGTACTTACAACAACAAAAAAATTAAACACATAAATTAAATCCCGTGGCGTTGCAGTTCGTCAGGGATGTTTGATAGTTTTGCCACCATAGTCAGAAAGAGATGCGCCTCCCTACTCACTCGCAGTGCTTTATTGTGTTATTCGTTCATTAGTCATCATCTCCCTAGCTTTTTCCCAACTGGCTTGGGGTCGGTTTCCAGTCTCACTGGATGCGGCTGAAAACCCGTATTTTACATGGAGCGGCTGCCCATCAGACCTTCACAACCCAATTACTAGGCAAGATGATACGCCGTGGATAGACTGATGGTCAGACTTTCTGACGTCTAACTACCTGTAACGACTGTCAAAGATCTACGAATGACATCCAGGACCAACAGCTTTACTACGTACTTTCCGAGGCACGAGGTGTCAGTAATATCCTAGATAAACTTAGAAAAATACATATGAATTGAAAAATTCATATTGGTACTTTGAACCAATATGAATTTTTCAATTCATTGAGGTATGCCTTAATCACTGGACTATCACGACGGATTATTCAATTAGAATGTTGCGTCATCATCATCATCATCATTTCAGCCGAAAGACGTCCACTGTTGGACATAGGCCTCCCCAAATGTCGCCACAATGACCGGTCCTGTGCGTCTCGCATCCATCGGATTCCCGCGACACTCACCAGGTTATCGGTCCACCTTGTGGGAGGCCTTCCAACGTTGCGTCTTCCGGTACGTGGTCGCCATTCCAGAACCTTTCGTCCCCATCGACCATCTGTTCTGCGAGCAATGTGCCCTGCCCACTGCCACTTAAGTTTGGCGATTAGAATGTTTAGTAAATGCTAAACATGCTAAAATATTACTTTATTACGTGACAAAAAAAGCCATACGTTTCAATAACGGCCATTGTCAGAACATTGATAGATGAGCGTCCATTACATAGGCATTATTGTGACCTCTCTGGGTCTCGGAAAGTACGTAATATATTCATTTATTATGCTATAAAATGCCCTTAACATTTAAATAATGATTTTAAATCAAATAACTTAAATTACATTTTTGCTGATTTAATTTTCCAAATGTCAATAAATTAAAATGCAAAGCCGCGTTCGTTCCGGCTGTCATTTGTTGGTCTTTGACAGTTTTTATGGATAGGGATACAACTAAAAATCTGACAAGTAGTCTTATCATGGAGCATCATATAATTATCAACATTGCCCCATAAAAGCTATCCTGCGTCACAGCGGGCCCTGGTTTGGGCTATAGTCCAAAGCGAGGAGGAATGGCAGGCGGTGGCCTCCTTCTGCGAAGCAGTAATGCTAGCGAAGGAGGAGGCCGCACGCGTGAGGAAACGAATGTCCTCACGCCCCAGCCGCCGAGATTCTGACCCCGACTACCAGCCACGGTAGATGCGGGCTTGCGGACGTCAAGCAATGAGTAGCTTGCCGTCCGGCCGTCCGGTAATTGACCGGACCGAGCCCAGTCGTCAACAGCGCGTAGTGATCCACACGCTCCTCAAGGAGATGTCAGCAAACTGTAGGGACCCAGCAGGGCCGATGCCTGCTAGCTAGGACCGCGGGGAATTTCTAAAAAGGAAACCCGTAGTTCTAGAACGCAAAGGGCAACTGAAGGGCACGGCTGTGGTTTTACTCAGTAAAAGTCTGACACAAGAGCGCGAGAAATCATTATATAGCAAAATCTAATGATTTCTTAAATCCTGCATCACGGTATTAAAGTTCTCAGCGCGATTAGAACATATACAACAGTCCGAAATCAAGTATCGGGTAGTTGTCCGGACCAAACACAAGACCCATTAGGTCGGAGGATCCTCCCTTTTCAACGGAGGCACTTTACAACCTGTTCTGCATACCTCTAAAATATTATCAAGTATTTGGGAACTTACTTCTGATAACCAGACGCTACATAATAAATGCAAGCATTCAACTTGATCCGGTTAGGCTAAAAACTGCCCTTCAACATAGTTGTTAAAGACTAGGCTGACGATGGAACTCTCCTTCTGTTTCCAGAAACAACCCTGGGCACCACAGTGAATGCCCAACGGAATCCGAACCAGAAGGTCTTGGAAGCCTTCACGGGGGCCTGTCAGCTGATATCAGACCGAATCATCAAGCCATGGCTTCACTTGGACTCAGTATACAAACTAACGGCCGACTATACGCAGTTTATAGAGTATAATGATGTTGTCGCCAGGTTTATTAATGAGGTAATGAATGTTATACTAAGGTATAGAAAACTACATTCTTCCTTCTTTTTCTTCCTTTTGCTTTTTAGGGTTTCGTACCTCAAAAGGAAAAAACGGAACGCTTATAGGATCACTTTGTTGTCCGTCTGTCTGTCTGTCTGTCAAGACCCTTTATCTCGGAAACAAACGCGTGGAGGTATCGAGTTGAAATTAAAACCATATACTTAAATCTGCGGCCCCTTGAAGTTGTGAAAAATCAAACTTCCGAGTTATCGAAAAAAAAAACGAGCGTTTATGTCGCAAAAAACGTGTATTTCAGCACTTTCAAGGGAATCAAAATTCATAGGGTACTTCCCGTTGACCTAGAATCCTGAAATTTGGCATGAAGCCAGGTTTCATAGCACAAGTATAGGAAAAACACTAAAAACTGTAAAATTGTAGTAACGTCACATCATTTATTCATATTTGGAAAAATCTTCGTAACTCAATTCGGGAAGGTAAGTTTGTACAGAACCCTCAGTGCGCGAGTCCGACTCGCTCTTGCTCGGTGTCTGAACTTAAAATAAGATAACAGAGCGCGATATTACCATGCCGTTCCTCATGGATCCCATCATCAAAACAGGATTAAGTAAACAAAAATTGCAAGTTGGTCCATAAACGACGAAATTCTGTGGAAAAAAAGATTTAAAAAAGAAATTACAACAATAATAATATATTATAATTTTGGTGTCTTCAAGGCTAGAGTGAATAGCCTCTTAATAAACTAATCCGATTCACCATCAGCAATGGCATCACTGCTTGCCATCAGGTGGGATCGCAGTCAAGCTCTAGTTAAAATCAATAAAAAAAAATCGAATCGAGAACCTCTTCCTTTTTTTTTAAGTCGATTAATAATGATTCAGATCGTGGTCAATCGCGAGGCTATCAATAAGTTTTTTAAATAAATTTTGGCTGAGCTGTTTGGTCACTACAATTAGTCTGACTATTGAAATATAACTTTGTAATAGTTACTTTATTAACATATTTCAAAATCAGACATGTAAAAATAAGTAATTTTTTTTTTTAAACTTTATTGTCTGATAGACGTTTTGGTCCATGGAAAGTGTCTGACACTTATGATACTACTTTAGAATAATTTTCTACAAAACATCTATAAAATTCAGCCATAAAAATTTAAGTTAGGTTACTATTATTTTTAATTCCTTTTCTCACCTGGTACCTGCCCAGGGGCTCCAAGGAGGAACTCCACAGGCACACAGGTATTCAAAGCACATGAGACGCTACTGAGAACCTAAGGTTTCTTCCATGTGAAAATAAGTTATGTGTGTGTCAGCTCTGGGATCTTGGTCTAATGCAAATAAGTGCCTGCGACTCGGTGGAACATCGCTAACCTGAAACGGCACACCGCCTGACTGCGACTTGTTGCCGCATCGTGTAGATCAGGGGCCTCACGGGCCTTAACATGACGTGTTATTAAAATACCAGGCGTGCGAGCGAAAAAGAGGGATTGAGGATATACACCCTATAGCTTCATCCCATTAACAGTTCAGTTTAAATAAATATTTAGATAAAACCGGAGTCTAAATGTTAGGTTACAACAGGTTTTTGTTTGTTTTGCCCAGTCATCAAATAGGTCAAATCTTTCTGTTATTATTTTTCTTTAATCATTTTAAAATTCCCATACCTAACAGTAAACGAAATTATCCAAAACTAGTGGATAATCCGAAATAATTTAACATTTGTAACCGTATTTGAAACCGTTATAATATTATTCCAATCCAGATCCCAAATTGCACACCCATAACATCCTTGGTGCAGATGAACGGTGCCAAGTAGTGCTGAGCGGATACTTATTGGACATTATTATTACACCTGGATCTCAACTCAGCTCAGCACTGTAGCACCAACCCGTGTTCCCAGAACGCAAAAGGCAACTGAAGGACACAGGTGTGGTTTTAGGAGTCTGACGCGCCATTTCATTCCTCGATCCCACCTTAAAAATAATCGTAGTACTGTGGCCAAATCCAGGAACCTAAAAACCTCTGTACGTGACTTATGTCACAATACAATACGACTAAACAGAGACCCAGTTGGTTTGTATTGAAAACGCGTTTGATAGTGCTGTATCTAGTAGGGGCCGCCGAGCCGTCTATATGCTCTGTATGTAATTAAAACTGTTATTGATTAAATAAAGGACTTTTTCAGTCCTCTGTTGCAACTCAAAAGAACTTTTGGAGACAGTGCAAAATCACTATACTACGTCTTAAAGTCGAACATACCGAAATAAAGCGCCTCATGTTATTCTTATAGCAATCAGTTTGTCTCCGTGGATAGATAATATATAACGTTTGCTTTATGTAATGTACCTAATTTGTATTTATCTTGGATTTACAGTGTATTCGAGATAAACGGAGAGAAATAGCTGAAAACAAAAATGCTAATAAAGGTGATGACGGTAAGAATCCCATTAGGTCTTAACCCTACTAGTTTTATTTAGTTATTTTTTTTGCATTTCTACTTTGGTCCATTAATTTAGAAACCAAAAGACATCAAATAGATAATTTTAAGTAGATTTTGTGGTTTGTAACAAAATTCAAAATTTATCAGATCGACAATGCCAAGGGGTGATATGAAAGAAAAGGGAGTTATGGCATGACAGGTGATGGGACAGAATGGAAGATAAATACGTATTGCGCTGACCCCTACTTGGGGTCAAAGGCAGGAAGATGATGATAAGATTAACAACGCCAAACCTTTCACCCTGATCTTTATTCTCAATCACAATTCCACCTATTTTCAGACGATGACCGCTTCAAAACCTTCCTGGAGCTCATGATCGAGTCCTCAGGAGGAGACAAGGGATTCAACGACACAGAACTTCGAGAGGAAACAATAACACTCTTTACTGCTGGAACAGATACTTCAACATTAGGATCTTCATTCACCAGTGTGCTGTTAGCAAGACATCCAGAGATACAGGAAAAAGTTTATCAAGAGTAAGTATCTGCACCTCCTTCTGCGAAGCAGTAATACGAGCCAAGGAGGCGGCTCAAGCTTGACGCGTAGACTAGCCTCATGCCCCGATACCCGTTGGAGACGTCCCGGATGTCAGGAAAAACAAAGGTCTATTCTCAGCAGTAGATGAAATCGGGCTGTGGATGATGATGATGATGAAATATCTGAAAAGATTTTAAACTTGTTAGTCTATGAGCAACACAGGTCATTCTAGGATAGACCGCCCTCGTTTATACCGCGCACATCGAAGGACTGGAACAATTTGCTTGCTGCGGCCTTCCCATCCGATTATAATTTGGGTGTCTTCAAGGCTAGAGTGAATAGGCTCTTAATAAACTAGTGTGCTAGTCACTATCAACGATTGAATCATTGCTTACCATCAGTTTTTTTTTTTTCGGTTTGGAAAATCATCTAATGACATCCCCCGCTCTTGGGCGGAACGAGAAATAGTGTCAGACTTTTACTGACTAAAAACCCACTCCTGTTCCGTCTTTGCCATTTTTTCCAGGGCCCTGGGGATCTCTTTCGCATCTTCCATGGCCCCAGTAGCCTTCGACCCTGCTGGGCCCCTACGGTTGCAGACATCTCCTTGAGGCGCGCGTGTAACACTACGCGCCGTCGACGACTTAGGCTAGACTGTTACTGGACGTACGGACGGCGAGCCACCCATTGTTCGCCGTCCGCAAGCCCGCGCCTACGGTGGCCGGAAATCGGGATCGGAATCCCGGCGGCGGTTGGGGCGTGAGGACCGTTGCCTCACACGATCGGCCGCCTCCTTTGCTAGCATTACTGCTTCGCAGAAGGAGGCGACCGCCTGCCACTCCGCCTCGCTCCGGACCATGGCCTGTACCAAGGCCCGGCGTGCTTACCATCAGGTGGAATCGCAATCAAGCACTAGTTTAGATATCAAATAAAAAAAAATAGTAATTTCGTTTATATAATATCATTTTCTGCTTAGTCTCTGAAGTAGCAATTAATGATAGATGGTAGAGGTGACTTGTCTAGTAGCCTATTATCTAATATATTTAAGCATCCAATATAAATTATCTTTCGAATAATCCCGCAGATCTTAGCACATGTGCGGGATTATTCGAAAGAGATACCGTGGTATTGGTAAGCAAAGGGTCATTGAACGAAGACACGTGGGCTTTAGACAGTATAAGTCTGACACGCTCTCTGGCTCCATGCAGAGAAGGAAAAGTTATTTGATGATTTCCTAATCCAAAAAGTGAACATGAATAATGTCCAACTAATAAAACTGAAGCTTAAAAATGCGTCAAACGTGTCACTCACTATCTACTATAATGAATGATTGTCAACAGGTTGAAAGATGTCTTCGGCGACTCGCAGAGACCCGTCATAGCTGATGATCTAACTAAGCTCAAATATATGGATGCTGTGATCAAAGAGACCCTCAGGCTGTACCCACCAGCAGCAACGTTGCTGAGAAAAGTTGATGAAGATGTTACTCTTCGTAAGTATTCTCGGAGTTCCCTTGCGTGATCGGAAATGAAATATATTCGCAGGCGAACCAAGGTTACAGACATAGCTGAAAGAATCGCCTTTAAGTGGCAGTACCAGTAATGATCGATTCGGCTGAAAGGTTCTGGACTACGTACCAGAAGATGCAGCGTATAAAGACCTTCCACAAGGCGGATCGACGACCTTTTGATTCGCGGGAATCTGATGGATGCGAGACGCACAAGACCGATCATTGTGACGACTCTTGGGAGAGGTCTTTCGACAGATGATGATGACTGATGATGATTACACTATTTCACTGACTGTGATTAAACACAGATTTACTACTTCTAGTAGTATAATATGCTGACCAGGTGAGTGCTGCAGGAGTCTGCTGGATGCAAGATAAACAACATGCGTTAATGTTGGAAAGCTTAGGGGAGGCCTTCGTCTAAAAGTAAACTTTCTGAATTATACTTTCGCTGGGGTGGTGGGTGGTTCTTTATTCAGATACTTATCTTAAAGTGTCCTTGAAGGAGGATCACATGCACAACCATTTTTTTATCTTTCGTTTTCTCATTTCCAGCCTCAGGAGACACCTTGCCTAAAGGGACAGGCATTATGCTAAGCCTCTATGCGACTCACCGCAACCCTAAGTACTGGGGAGACGATGCGGAGCTGTTCCGACCTGAACGGTTCATCGACACGACGCTCAAGCATCCTGCCGCCTTCCTGTCTTTTAGTTACGGACCTAGGAATTGTCTTGGTGAGTCTTTAACCGCTATATGTACCTCCTCTGAAGCTTCTGTTTTTATTTGTGTGTAATCCACCCCGAACTGTATTTCGGTCTTCATGGTGGTCTATCTCAATGGATATTAGCCAGATGAGCAAGAGTATATATTTAGAAATACATAAGTAAATGTTTATCAGTTGTCATAACACAGGCTCTGCTTTAATTTGGGACTAGATAACGTTGTGTGATAGTGGTGGAATATTATATTATATAATTAGGTTATTTTCGTTTTTCCTCAGGTTATCGCTATGCCATGATGTCAATGAAGACAGTATTATCGACTCTTCTCCGCCGATTCAAAGTATTACCTGTATCGAAGCTGGACCTAGGGAAGCCTATAGACTTGAAGTATGATATCATGTTGAGAGCTGCAGACAACTTCCAGGTTATCCTGGAACCTAGAATATGAAAAAAAACTATTTTAGTGTGTTCTGGGTAGTTGTTATGAGATTTGTACCTATTTTATATTGTTAGTTCCTACTTTTCATTGTTTGTAGCATCGATCTTTTGGCAACATTTGGATGGATCCATGCCATATGTTTTAGTCTAAGATTATTGACCTGTTGTATTTTTTTGTTAAATAAATATTGAAAATATATTTTATGTTCAAATTCAGTTTTAATTCAATCAACTCATATTAGCAGGATTCTGCCATGTGTCTCCGATATCAACGCACAAATGAGCACCATGTATCCAGTACCCTCCAGTGATGGAATTTTTCGTCAAGGATTTACTAATTTAAAAAAAAACTGTACTTTTTTATTGTAAAGTATAAACAATATTTATTCGTATCAACTCAATGACATTTTTAATTAAAGAGTAATTAATTCGCTTTTTTTCACCTAAGCATCTGAGCTTAGCTGAGTAGATAGCTCTATATAGATTTATTTTTTAACTAGATTCTGCCAGCCGCTTTGCCCGCGTATATTAGCTTTCTCGATACAAACTTTGAACCCCTGTTTCATCCCCTTTGGAGTTGAGTTTCGAAAAATCTATCTATCGCCTACGACATAAAAGGTAACCTTGTGCAAAATTTCACGCTCCTAGTCCCAGTAGTTTCAGCTGTGCGTTGATAGTAAGTTAGTTTCTCCTTTTATTACACCTATAGCTGAAAAAATAAGTTAATTACTTTTCAATTAAAATGTCATTGGTGTTGATTAGGATAACGATTTGATAGTTAAATAATAAAGATATTTTCTAATTTTAAAAACTCTCACGAAATATTTCACCGCTGGAGTTTTTTAAGCCGGGAAGTCATCCAATGTCTCCTCCTGCTCTAGGGTTGAGTAGAAGGGCGTGTCAGACTTTTAATGACTAAAACCACACATATATCCTGCAGTTACCCTTTGAGTTCTAGGACCACGGGTTTTCAGAAAATCTCCAGTGAAATCATGAATCACGTACTGGATCCACGGTACAAGTTCGTGCGTCAATGTCTAAGGCTATGTATACGCATCACGTATATTGATATCTACCTATATATCATGCTTAAATATCAAGATAGATACCAGTTATTTACTGTGTATGAAAGTTCCCATAACAGATGTGTAAAGAAAGGGTTTTATGAAGTAAAACATAGAAAGATAAGACCAAGTATTTATTTTAAATAGGCTTGTCAATTAATCGAAAACCTAGTTAACAAGATTGAACGCCACCAGGCCACAGATCAGCGAAATTATAAAGCTTGAGTGAGATAGCAAGCAGTGGATCCAGTTTTGTATTGCCTTTTCTGGTAGGCTGGAAATAAACAGCCATTTAGTTCGATGACACATCGATTGGATAGGATGCTATTAGTATCCTGGCAATCAAGTTTGTTAAGCAATCTGTTCTAACTTTGAGCATGCATAAGGGGCCCATCAGGGCTGATGCCTACGAAGGTTCCGGGATTTTTCGTGAGATATCATCAAATGACTTCTCCTGGTCTGGATGGAGCGTAAGGTAGTGTCAGACTTTTACTGATTAAAACCCACAGTATTGCTTCCATTGCAGTGTTGTTTTGCGAGGGAGGCAGACGTCGGCCCTAAGTGGCCCCGTTAATTTTGCTGCCGTTAATGTTGTAATTTATATAATTTACAGCACTGTTTGGCAAAATTTATGATAACACCTAAAGTAGAGATTCTATTAATTAGCCAAATATCATTACTAATATTTTTAATTTATTTCGAGCAGAATTTTAAGATCCAAGAATTGTACAATTACTTATTATTGCATGAATTAAAAGGCTTTTTTATTTTATTTTTATTTATTTTATTTATTTAATGTTGTGCCATCGAGCCGCTGCGCCTACGGTGGCTGGAAGAGTCACCACGGCAGAACGCAAAAGTTGTTCACAATAAAACTTCATTCGTTTATATTAATTAAAATTAACCGTTACCATCCTACGCTATTGAGACCAAAATATTACAAACTATTATCCATAATTCTATATTTGAAAAATAAAAAACAATATATAATAAAGAGGAAAGATTTGTATTTTTGTTTGTAATGAATAAACTTAAAAAACTAGACTCAAGTTGTTTGAAAATGCTGCTTTGTAATTGTTTACTTAATTTTGAAACTGTACTGTGGACAATTTTCTGAGAATTACTTGGTGGGTAAATAATTATGTAACTAAAATTTATTTATTTATTTAAACTTCATGTACAGTGGTGATACATAGGCGGACTTAATGCAACAAGGCATTCTCTACCAGTCAACCATTCGGTTAAAAAAGACAACACTTGAGTTAAGTTAATTTTGACTAAATTCGACGTTAACGTAATTATTTGTCACAGCTAAGAATATTGCTTTTTGAGATTTGATGTTGCTACATGAATGTGTTTAAGAATGTCCATGTTTATTGCTCGTGACTGTACTGGACCGATTTTTTAAATTCTTTCACCAGTAAAATCCTACTTTACCAGTGAGTGACATCACATCTCACTAATATTGTAAAGGCGAAAGTTTGTGTGTGTACGTTTGTTACTTCTTCACGCTAGAACGGCTGAACGGATTTTGATGAAACTTAGTTCACGGGTAGACCATATTTTGGAGTAGCACATAGGATACTTTTATCTCAGGAGTATATTCCCCTGGTATAATTTTCAACTATCACACAGGCGAAGCCTATGGCAGCAGGTTAGGTAGTAGGTTATACAGGGTTATTTGTAAAACACTGCCAACTTCTCAGGACTATGTTAAGAACATCATAAACAACAACTTTTGTTCTATGACTTTTAAAAAGTTATCATACATATTGGTTCATCAGATTTACATACAAAAATAAAAATATTTAAATTGAACGTTCTAAATGTTACGAAGTCTATGCGAAGCAAGCGTTAGTACAATAGCGGAGGGGAGCGGGGATCGTGTGCGGGAGGCGTAAAGGGTGACCAGATAGATGGTTGCAAACCAACGTCCCAACCAAGGTGACCTTGCTAGTTTCAATCCGTGTAGATAGCAGTTGTAAACCGTGACCTTCATGGCTTTTGTTGGGAGGCGCGTTTTCCCAACCACATTCGGAGATAGTTGGAATGCGTGGTTTACATCCGTTTAGCCGGCACTTCCAACCAAACACTAGGGATGTCGGCAGTGATAAAAAATATGCTACGCTATTTGAACGCTAGTTTGCATCCATCTGGCCACACCAACTGGTGGGTACAACAAAATACAGAGTTGAAATATGTGAGACAGAACAACGAAATCTTGAAGGTTTGTTTTTGGTAAACGCGTTATGTTTTGTAAAAAGTCATAGAACAAAAGTTGTTGTTTACGATGTTAGTAATACAGTCCTGCAAGGTTGTTAGTGTTTTACAAATAACCCTGTATTTTTCTAGTTTGATGCGTGCGAAGCTCAGGCAATAGCGAATATCATAATATTAGCCTTATTTAAACTGCGGTATTTATTGCTCGAAAGAGTTACCCTGGAACGTAATGAGCAACTGAAGGAACACAGGTGGGTTTTAATCAGCAAAAAATGTAACACTCTCTCGCTCCACCCAGAACGGAAAGAGTTAATTAATGATTTTATATAAATTAAAAAAAGATTCAAGTAAAAACTGATAAAATAAATGTGGAGGTAGAAAAAAAACTGCAACAAACTTGAATTTTGAAAAAAGGATATTGCCTTAAAACCAAAGATATCAAAAAATTACATCAAATTGTTTAAAAAAAACTTTAAAAAAAATACAACCGACTTCAATGTAAAAATAACACTAAAAAGTGCAAAGTAACTTTAATTTCTATAATAATTGTCTCTTCGTTATTTAACACCGACTTCCGAAATTAAAGTTATTTTGCACTTTTTAGTGTTTGTTTTTACATTGAAGTCAGTTGTATTTTTTTTAAGTTTTTTATTATAAAACTTTTTATTTGTGGTACCACAACTAAAAAGTACCCCTCAGCCAAACTTAAATAGTGTGCAAGTTCTATAGTAAGGTAACTATAAAATTGAATCATTAAAACATTGCATAACTATTCCAATAAGCTAAACCCAGGCCTACCTTCCGGCTTCATCATCAGATCAGATCGACTACCCGTATGAACAAAGAAATTTTACTTGTTACGACAGTTCTGCTGTAATCCTATGAAGAGTTCCGTTTCATATCTTCGAGTTTAACATCAGATCATAAAAATATTTCTGTGGGACCAACTTGGAAGCATAACCTTTCAATCAAAAAAATAAGTTTCAAAATCGGTTTGCAGTTCACCGAGAAATCGGTGAACATACATAAAAAAAAAACAGCCGAACATAGAACCTTTTTCTTTTTGAAGTCGGTTAAAAAAACACATTTCTTTTCCATAATCAGCATTTGAACCCAACACAAACGTAAGTATACGGCAAGCAAAAAAACGTTACACTTTCATCCCAACTCTCCCTTTTTCCTATAAAGATAAGGTTCTAATTGTAAAAATCAGTCTACTAATTGGCAATGGTATCATGGCACAATGGCCTCAGTTCCGAACACCAGTAGTCTAGTAATCCCCGACAAGACAAGTTGCTGTTTAATTCAGAACAGGGGTGCTGAACGTTGGTATCGATAGTTTTGGTATATAAGCTTAATGTGATGACAGGCAAATGTTTTTCGCACGCCTTTCCACTGAGTCCAAAGCTGCTAGATGGCATTTTGCAGCACCAGCCCATATGTGACTGCAGTACTCCACACACGATCGGACCTCCTTCCTGCATTAATGACGAGAAGGAAGTGTATATTTGTTAACTTTACGTCAGTTGACGTAGAAATCTTTTTTAATTAAAAATACTAATAAAAGATTATCTTTGTTTTATTTATCTTATCTATGTCTGAGGTTTTTATTATTATTTATTTGTAATATTGTTGGCCACACAGGATTTTTCATTAGAAATTCCGGGAAGATCCATATGTAGTGACGGTAGTAGTGGTATGTGTGTAAGTAGTCATGGCCTTTTGAGTATGACACTATCACACACATCTTCAACACCTTTAATAAATTTATATCTTGTGGAAAGTTTTAATAGTAAAACTGGTAGGAATAAAGTACGCAATACGGATTTTTTTATTGAAGACTTCGCATGGCCAATAAGCTCTAACATAAGTAAGTAGCCCAAGAGTTTGGGAATTAATTCATCCATCATCGCTGCTGCCAGTGGCTTAATTCAATGTCTATTTTTTAATTAGTTTTTTTTTATTATTTTTCATTATTTACCTACATTGTACTCACATATTAGAAGCGACAAGAAATATGTAACCAAGATTTATGTAAACCATAATATGATTTAAAAGAGTGTCCATGGAGTTTCTTGCACGTTCTTCCCCATAGAGATCTACGCTTTGGAAGATACAACTTAAACTCGATAAAATATAAAAAGCCCGTTTTGACATTTGAAAAATACCCTAGAATGTAACTTGGAACGAAACTGAAAGAAGCAATAAAATAATAATTAATTACATAGTGTTTTAAAAAAAATACATACTTTTCTTGGCGCGTTAAATAATATGATGGAATATATTGCGAGTATTCTTTTTGCGTATTTAAGTATTCCTTTTATTTTTTGTCAACTTTAGCTTCACTTTTTTTTGACTGACCGACATTTTGACAATAGGTACAAAAGTGCCTGTAATTGGTATATTTGAAATAAACGTAGGTATCTGATTTCTGACACTACTACTACCAGACAAAAGATACCTTTTGAAGACATTACGATAATTTCCGACTCGCATACAGGCAAAGCTGCTTAGTTAATAATGTACCTTTTCAACGCTGTTTCTACTAACCTAAAAACATTTGGCTGGCCTGTTGGTCTAGTGGTTAGTGGCCCTGACTGCTATGCTGGAGGTCGTGGGTTCGATTCCCACCCAGGACAAATGTTTGTGTGATGAGCACGATCATTTGTTCTGTGTCTGGGTGTAATTTATCTATATATGTATGTATTTAGAAATATATAAGTATGTTTACCAGTTGTCTAGTACCCATAACACAAGCTCTGCTTAGCTTGGGACTAGACGGCGTTGTGTGATAGTTGTGGAATATTATTATTATTATATTTTATTTATCTCAGGACCCTGAGGTCCTGGACCTTTGAGAGGCGTACAAGGAGCCGAAGCCAACTCGCAGAGGCCCTTTAGATAATTATAATGGAACATGATACCAACCGACGATTATCCCTGTACGCGCTATGCTAGTGCACCCAAGGACAACCCCCGGTTGTTGAAAGACTATTGCGACATATGGAGAACAAAGATAATAGGGCTATGGTTTTTGGAATCTTAAGTGGACTGGTAACATGGAACTATGTCAAGACTATGGCCCCTGCCTGAACAACGTTATTAATATGCATCGAAAAAAGGCAGGGGGTGACTTGCACACTCAATAAATGGGCCCCCAAAAACGGCCGCTAGCACGAAGTGACGTAGCAACAAGAGGGCAACATATCCTGAGGTGCTTGAGGAGTGGAGAGGTATACCACGGCTATCAGGACAATCCCGGAAGTACGGTCAAGATCCCTACCAGCACCTTACTGGATTATACATCCTTCTCCCGAGCACGTTTGCTCTTGCGAATCTCCACTCAAGCCAGCCAATAAAGGCAAGAGAGAGGTGGGAGCTCAGTTCCTCGTCAGTGTTCACTACGGCCGGCCAATAAAGGCAAGCCGGAGATGAAGAACAAGAATTCTCCCGGGAGATCGGGTCCGTGGGGTCGCTAATGCCCAACAGTTCGCCACAAACTGCGCTGCGGATTGTATCTCTCTTAGTCTGGCCCCTCACCCTAGGCATATTACGGCAAAGCAAACTTTACCGATACAGACCTAGGGTATATTGGAGCACGCAAGCCCCACCACGACGTCAACGTAGAGATACGGCGATGGGGTTATTATTATTATTATTAACCTTCGTAGATTTTACTGACATCTCGTCGATCTTCATTCCAGATGTAAAAAAATATACACATAAAAAATACGCAAATTATGAAAATGTGGTTAACTGTAATTAGCTTTAATTACTTCTTACAGATGTCACTCAAAGTCGCATGAAGAGTTATATCGTAAATTTCACCTTAACAGATATAAAAATGCAATTAAATCTATGAAGAAAACATATTCCTATAGAGTTTGCCCACCCCTGCCTCAGTTCAGGCGAGTTCAGTCAACCTTCCGAGCGCTTCCCGGTTGCATCCACTCCTGCGCAACTAGTCGCTCCGTGAACGCGATCCACGGAACACTATCAAGGTAAGTCATTAATATTATCCTTATTCTAGTGTTCTTAGTTTAGATTTCATATAAAAACATAGGTACGTTAGAAGTAATGGAGCCGTTTTGGGCGACACTCATTGAATTTCCGTGTGCGATAGTTCGAGGTCTTTTGCTGCTGCTGTAATGGAGGCTAGGATTGTGTTTGATAACAGGCAATGTAAGAACTAATTTTGTTGAAATATCAACTATACTTACCATTTAAATAATGGTTATCTTAATTATCCTGTTTTACTTATTTTTTTTTAGATTTAATAATCTTAAAAATACTAAAGCTTTTTAAATAAGAAATTTAAACAATCATATTTTGTATAGTTGTAATGTTCTTTTAGAGTAATTCGTCAACTCGTACCGCATACCTACGGCCCATATGGTACGAGTTTTTAAAATAAAAATAAATTATATTTTCATTGGTCAACTCATCCAACGTTTATTTTTGTATGGAAATTTAAACCTTATCAACGTTTGGTACAGTTAGTAACACAAGATTAATAGTAATTATTTTTTTTAGTTTCGTTGTGTTCTTAGATTATTTCATATTAAAAAATCTGACGAATTAACTTCCTCTTTTTTGATGTCCGTTAGAAAAGTCTAGAATTTAAGAATTTTGGTATCGTTGCACAACAAAAACTATAAATTATAATGCCACTATGTTTTGTCGGAGGTTGAAAAGATTTTCGTAATCCCAATTTTTCATTAAATATTTCCAACGACATTAATAAAAGCTTCAACACCTCATCACGTAGCTTTGCAACAAAAAGACAAAGAAAGTGGACATCTGAAGAAAGTTAGATTTCTAAGACTGCGGGTTTACTGTCATTGTTTAGTTTTGTTCAATTAAATGTACTTGTTCTCCAATCCAACACTTCTGCCAACCACAAACCGGCTTGTAGGCCAGTAGGACAGATTATTTTAAAACGTAACTGCATTGTCGTTGCAATAAAAAGCAATATAAGTACCACAAAAACGCCTTATTGTATAAAGCATTTGATAAAAGGAGTGAATAGGTTTTTTACCTTAGAAATTTGAAGTAAGACAACGTTGTTTTTTCTCCTCTTTCAGATGCAGTGTTTCGTCTGCGTCACGTACATGATCATTTTATGCAGCTCAAGTCCAACAAAAAATCGGGAAATCGCCACAACCCATGAGAAACGTTCCTTATTCCGCGATGTCATAGAATCACTGAGGATTCACTCTCAACTGCCTGAAGATATAAATCAAAATGATGAAAATAATTTATCGCAAAACTATGTTAGATACGGATATGAGAACGAACCCTCGTTACCTAGTGATGCTGACTATATCCCAAGAAGAAACGATAGAATTGAAATGCCATCGATGAAGTATCGCTTTCCTAAAAGCTTAAATATTAATTCCAGTGACGAAAACATGAAATCCAGAGAAGAAATAGTTGTGTTCATAGATACTAATAAACATAAAACGACCACTTCAAAACCTAAAAAGGACAAGCGTCCGAGGCCAAATTATAATAAAAATAAAAACCCAAACAAGAATAAAGAAAACGAAGATGTCGTTGAATCAGAAACTGATACTGATGATGAACCTGAAGATCTTGCACCTTTGACTAATACAATGGCTGGTCAAAGCCAGATTGGGAACAGGGAATCGCAAACAGTGCTAAAACCAACAGTAATTGTCAATATCCGAGGCTCAGTCACTCATCGAGACAGTGATATTAGACTCGAAAGCAGAGAAGTGCCTAGTAACAGAACCGAACCGGCTCAAAACATATTCAACATTAATCAAGAAATCAAAATCGAAAGAGAAGGAAATAAAAAAAAGCCGTCTAACGTAAAACAAGAAATTAAAATGGTCGCTGCTGATGAAAATGCTAAAATTGAAGAAGACATGATGATGTGTGAGACGGCTACTTGGAAACCCGACAAAATCCAGGAGACTCGGAAACTTGACAGTGTTCTGCAAATCTTGTTTTCCATTTAGAGTAGAATTTCGAATTCATGGTCATTATAATGTTCGAATATTGAAGATACAAAATATTATAGGTTTTAAATTGAGTTATAATTGTGATAGACTGAAAACTAGTGATAAATGCTCAATAACACTTTGTCTTATTCCTTTTAACATTCAATTAAGATAAGAATTAATCAAGTTAAATCTTAATTCATGTATTTAATTATATTGTATTCTAAAGAAGGTGTGTATTATTGAAATAATTCATCTGAATAATGATCCTTTACATTAGTTAACTTATATTAATTTATAGGTTAAAGCTTTTAACATTATAATTAATTACAGTTATCATCTCATCGTGCCTTTCACTCCCATAAAGCGTAGGTATACATTAATTTTAACCTGTCTCTATACGGTGCTTTAGATTTATTGAATAATGTCTTATTTGGCTACACAAAAATATGTAACTAAATCTATTTGTAGTAGAAATTGAATGTTTATTTTAAGGTTTTGTATTGGCTATAAAGCAGATATTTCTGCGAACGTCTCTCTTCTTTCTCATGTGCAACAAGGTATAGCCATTATTTTAAAATGCTGATCGTAAAATTTTTAAACACAAAATTGAAAATAACATTGCCTACTGAAGTTACACAACATACAAACGAAGCTGTTTAGTTCACTAACTTTTTTCCATAACACTGTTTTCGCCGAAATCCTCAGAAACATCATCATCATCTTCCACTGTCAATAAACAAGTAACTTCCTCACCACTGTTTTCATCAGGTCGTCGACCCACATTGCCTTATACACATAACAACATTATCATGCCGTAGGTATTCTTCTCGCTCAAAAGGCAATTTCTCATAAACAGCAAACTGTGTGTCGTCAGTGGGCGCTATATGACTTACTTTTCCATGACGTATTTACATCGTTACGAACCATCGAAGCAATTATAGGTTTTGTGTAATAAATCTAGTATTTTTGTTTTGAATGAGCATAGAAGTGATCTTTATGGCTTTACAAAGTTTACCTAGTCTGAAAGTTGTATGGCCATTCTTCCTTTTAGAGAGGTAGCTCATCTTTTTATCCTTGGAATAAACTTACTCAGATAGACACGCATGACCATTAACTTTGTTGAAAAATATTAGGTTAGGTGGATTGCATCTGAGCCGACCACAATATCTCGCTTAAGACCAAGAAAAAGCTCATCACTACCCTATGAGGGTTTTTTTTTTATAGGTGGGAAAATCATCTTATGACAAATCTAGCTCTTGGGCGGAGCGGGAGATAGTGTCAGACTTTTACTGACTAAAAACCCACTCCTGTTCCTTCGTTGCCTTCGTCCCAGGGCCCCGGTTTCGTTTTCACACTACACATGGCCCCAGTAGGCTTCGACCCTGCTGGGCCCCTACGATTTGCTGACATCTCCCTGAGGCGCGCGCGGAACAATACGCGCCGTCGACGACTTGGGCTCGCTCCGGATGGTTACCGGATAGTCGGACGGCGGGCCACCCATTGCCCGCCGTCCGCAAGCCCACGCCTACGGTGGCCGGAAATCGGGATCGGAATCCCGGCGGCGGTTGGGGCGTGAGGGCCGTTGCCGTTGCCTCACGCGATCGGCCGCCTCCTTTGCTAGCATTACTGCTTCGCAGAAGGAGGCGACCGCCTGCCACTCCTCTTCGCTCCGGACCATGGCCTGTACCAAGGCCCGGCGCGAGAGATCGCTGCCGCCGATCGCCCCCACGAGGACACGGCGTTGCTCTTCCCAAGCGGGGCACACCTCCACCGTGTGCTCCACCGTGTCCTCCGGGCGGTCCACACAGTGGCGACACCCGGGCGTCGCTTCCGCACGAATCCGGTGCAGGAACTTCCCGAACTTCCCGTGTTCGGTGAGAACCTGCGTCATGCGGAAGGTGAGGACGCCGTGAGGTCTTTCCAACCACGCCTCAAAGAAGGGACTTACCGCCATAATTGTGGCGTGCCCATACCCTATGAGGGTGGAGACGAGTTCATCATTTCTCTATCTTTCTATATGGAGCAAAGAACTTTCCCTTAAAAAAAGGTCAGCTTTTTTTTAAGGGATTGTTGCCAGATTGACGCTTGATCGTCGCCAGATTGACGCTTTTGAGATGTAGTGTTAGAGGAAATTCTCGGAAACCAGGACCTGGACAGAGCATCGGACCAACGATTCCATAATAGTCGAACTCAAGATATGAGACTCATCGCCATATGCCAAAGAAGATACTTTGAATTCTTATCCACATTTGTAGAAAAAGAGGTGATAACCTAGAAAAGCTGACAGATGCAATCCGTGCTACACTGGAGACCATAGTTTGCGACGCTATTCATATCACCGAAGATAGGACAACATGGCGACGAAGTCACGACCCTCAACATTGAGGATTAACGACGCAAGGAGAAGGATGTTTAAAAACGTCCGAATAATCAATTCAGTGAAAATGGTTTAAATCTGATTGACTCATAACCCATATTTAAGATATTTATTATCCCTAAAGATTATGATGATTATGTTAATGAAGATTATTTAGTTGAAACTGTTCGAGTAGTCTTTTCTGCTTCACAATAAGACTTCTTTCGTTTATATTTATTGCAATGCACCGTTACCATCCTACACTATTGTTCCCAAAATGTCACAAACTATTATAATATTAGCCTTATTTAGACGACAATCATTCTCAAATGTATTTTAGCCTTTAAAATAAACAACATAACATTTTTAAGTTTCCTATTAGCTTGATAAACTATTAAAAGCTTGAGTCTTTACCTACATCTATGTGTGGGACTAATTAATAAACGAATAAGTTCCGAATTGCCAGAACTAGATTCTAAATGCCAAATTAATTGAGTATACTAATGATTTAAAAATATTATAACTAAGTGTCCAGGATATGATATATACTCGTACCTACCTACGTTGTCGAACCACTCTCGATAAATATCTACATTCATACATAAATCAATCGAAAAAATTAAAATATAGTACTTACGTTACTGACATACTCATAAGAAAAAGCTACATACAACTTAATAATCCAGGATCAGAAAAAAGTATTTAATTCATTAACATCATGACATTGTATTGCTAACAAACCATGGAGAATAGATTGAGCGTTCATAGTTTAATTATGGATTAAATAGATTTGATAGATAGATAAAACATTTATTAACTGCAATAACTAGAAAAATACTATTGTAGAGCACAATCGAATTAGAAATCATAGAAACTAAAGAAAATAAAAGCACAAAAATCGAATCGATCACAATTATGAATATTACCACAATATTATAAAATTATTTAAAAAAAATATAAGCCAAAAACAAAGAAAGGAACACTCCTTGACACAGGTAATATTGATAAGAAAAAAGAAGGCAACAATACTAATAGAAAAGCGGTCGTGCGATCAGTAGTTATCTTTGCTAGACTTTTAGGGCGGAATTCACCAATGAAACTAATCGCGTTTTAACGTTTGCCGCTCGCATAATTGTGTTTAGCCGATATCACTAGTGTCACTTGTAATAATACAAGAAAAGAAAAATACAGACAAGAGACACTAGTGACAGCGGCTAAACGCGATTCTGCGAACCAATCGTTAAAACGCGATTAGTTTTATTTGTGAATTCCGCCCTTAGTCGGACAGAGGCTTGCAAGAGTGGATGACTTCGTCGTCATCATCATTTCAGCCGAGAGACGTCTACTACTGGACATGGGCCTCCCCAAAGTATCCCATCTTTTGAGAAGCTTTTTAACGCACCATCTTTCGGTACGCGGTCGCCAGTCTAGAACTTTTCGGCGTCACCGATCATCTGTTCTGCAAGCAATGAGCCCTGTCCACTATCACTTAAGTTTGGTGATTCTTCGGGCTAGGTCGGTCCTTGGTTTGCGGATATTTCGATTCGACGACGCAAGGAAACTACGAGGAGAGGGCTATCTCCATCGCCCTTTGAGTGGCTTTGAGCCTTCTGATGAGGCCCATTATGAGCGACCATGATGACTTCATACGCATAGATGATGATGTGAAAGAGACAAGTATTGGCAGCACAGTCACTTTGGCCTTTTCCAAAAGTAGTCATCTTTCTAAGGCTCAATCCATTCTCTACAACTGCTTCCAACAATCAAGCTCCTATAAATTTCGGACGTCAAAATGTCAACGAACATTGATATTATCTTCCTGATGTGAGTGTGCCAGTCTCTTTACAAGGTCGCTAACCATCAAACACCGATCTAATTCCTTGTATGTCATTAAAATTTAGAGCAGGCTCTGAATCAGAAATATCTTAAAGAAAAGAAGGTAAATGTCAAGGTGTTAAAATCAAGGATGTTAAAGATATGAAATTTTGAATCTAGATACGGATATAGGAATAACATTGTACTGATTTCGGATACCTACAGTTAAGTCAAAGTCAAAACGTTTATTGCAAACCAAGTGTACAATGTTGACATTTCATAGATTATTTTACGGATCTTCTTCTTCTTCGTTTCGTGTCGATGTACTCAAACTAATTTTTTTCTGACCAGTATTTAGAAACCGGTAGGTACAGCTCTAATATTGGCCACATATAGATCTTGAAAAGAGCAGGTGGTTATGCAGGTTGGAAAGCATATGGTTACGGATAAGAAATTATTTGAATAGTTCCGGATATTAGAATTTTAAAATCATAAAAGTAAAATAAAAATAGCAAGATTTGACTTTTATTTTTAGTCTAGATTGGTTTGGCTGGGCAAAACAAAAAAAAACCTGTTATATATAGACCCCGCCTTTATCCGAAACTTTTACATCGGTTTCGGTTACGGAGTTCCATAATATCCCTGGTTTAAATATAAATATATAACTCCAATCCCATATACCTAGGTCTATTTTTAGTTATTTTTGTTTAAAGAAATAGTAGTAGGCCTAAAGGAGACCTAATAAAAAGAGTAAAACACCATAGGTACCACCATATTTGGATTTCTACAAAATATATATTTTTGTTTGGATTCTAAAGGAATTTTAGATGATGTTAGTTTATGATATAATTTAAAAACAACGGATCTTTTTTAAGCCTAATTTGTGATTTAAAAGCTTATTTATTTGAATTTAAGTTTAAATTCTCATTTGTATATCATACTAATAAACCTAACAGGATCCTCCTATAAATTTTGATTACTAAAATCGACCATAATTTAGTTTTTAAAGTTAGAATATAAAAAGGTAGAAAAATAAGCTTGAAACAAAAAAAAAATCTGCTAGAAGATGAAGTCGTTACCCGACTTCTGCAGAAAGAAGGTTACTGTTTTTCCAGAGTACATAAGTATATTTGTGTGTATACCTACTATGTAATCTTATGTACAACTAGCTTTTGCCCATGGCTTCGCACGCGTACATAAAGTATAGCCTATGTCACTCAGAAATAAAGCAGCTTTCTATTGGTGAAATAATTTTAGCAATCGGACCAGTACTTTCAGAGATTACCTCCTACAAACAAAAAATAAAAAACAAACTTTAGCTCTTTATAATATTAGTGTAGATTTATCATCATCTGATCAACATATCATTTCAGCCCCAAGTGTCGCAACGACGGGTCCTTTACGTCTCGTATCCATCGGATTCCCGCAACCCTCACCTAGTCGTCAGTCCACCTTATTGGAGGCCTTCCAAAGCTACGTCTTCCGGTACGGAGTCTCCACTCTAGAACTTTACAATCTGTCATATAATTATAACCACAATTCTTCTGCTCTTATCGTAATTTATTTCACAATGTGTCATTTTTTTCCTATTTTTGGTTTACTTTCCCTTGTCATGTCAGTAGTTACAGTTACCCTCTTAGCTCCTCTTCTCTTACAGTTATCCGCATACATTTTCAAAACTATCCTCATGACATTTACCCCACTCATTCTCAGAAAATAAAATAATGAAGATCATTAACCTAATAAAATTACGAGATACGGAAACAAACTCATAAAATGGGTTAGGTATCATAAAAATCATCACTCTTCTCTGAGCATTCGATTTAATCAAAACGATGATGAATATGTATGAAGACTTTAAGTAAAAAAAAAATGCGATCCGTCATTACAATGTCCTGTTAAAATGATCTAATTTCCTGTTTTGGATGATTGAACAAGTTAATTGAAATACGAATCAAGTTTGTACCGTAGATGTAACCGAATCTTGATATACAGGATCATCAAAGTTAATGAATTGTCTAAAGAGCCTCTTTATATTCGTTACCTGTAAATAGACACGCAATCAATTTATTAATCTAATAATCAATTCTATTAGCAGGAAAGCCATAGTAACTGATACAGTCCGAAAAATTGCAAAATGGATGGTCGATGAGGACTGAAAAGCCCTTTAGTGGTGACTGCGTACCGGAAGACATTTCGTTAACAGGCCTCCCATATGCAGAACCGATAAAATATTGAAAACCGTGACAGTCTACGGAATGCGAAAAGTTAAATCGCAGAAATAATGTAAACAGAATCTGCGTACTGCATATTGATGCTTAACTTACCCAAGAGCTCTTTTATTGATCTCTGAAATAGATAGATGTCTGTGAAATGTAACCTTCTGTTAGAACTTTATATGAAGGAAGAACTATTCAATTTGAGGGACCGCAGCTTTATAATAAGGTAGCGAAAGACAAAGGGATTCTCTATGAATGAACATCTTTAAAAATAGGTAAAGTTGTATTTGGTCAACCAACATTAACGACTACAGTGTGTACTTGATATATCAAGCGAAACATATACATACAATGTATTTATTACTTAAGATATTTTTTATGTTAATTTTTTCATATCTAAGTGGACTATGTGTTCTTTTAAAGAAATAAAGGATGGAGGTCCTTATGGGGGTTTTATGACCTTAAAAATTAATTTTACAGTCTTGGAAATAAAATCTTTTAAAACGGTGGAATTTTGGCTAAAACTGCATAATGGGCAATCTTTGGGCCCATTGGAAGCAAACAATTACTAGAGTAATACAAATAATTACAATGAAAACTTAAAAATACATAAATGTTCTAAAATAATAAAATATATATAGCATGCAGAAAATTAAAATAATAGCAATAAAAACAAAAAATAAATAAAACATAAAAATTACATACGCGCGATCAACTTTATTTTTCCTATTTTTTAGTGCCAGAAAACCTCCCTATAAACCTTCATCCTGAAAACTGAGTGTAAGCGGTCCTTTTCTAACATAGCTTTCGCTCTTCCTACTTAAGTTGTATACCTTCATATTCTTCTAACTCTCTGTATATGCCTTTAACATAGTTAATAAAAAAGACATGTGACAAATTCAACAATTCGAGCTCCAGCAGATCGACCAGTTAAAGAAAGTTGCTAAACAAGAAACATGTGGAAAGATACAGATCTCAATGACCAACAAACGCGTGTTTGGCATAGATTCAAAGTATAACTTAAAACACGCAATTGTTCAAATAGGTGCTGAAAGTGAAAAAAAAAAATGAAAATTATATAAAACCAGAAAAAAATATGAAAGAAAGAAAACACGTTTATTTAGCACACAGAAACACACACAATACAGAAACAAGTACATAAAACTTAAATAAAAACAACAAAATTGTAACTTCACTAAAAAAAAAACACTAAAAGGATCAAAATAACTTTAATTTTGGAAGTCGGTGTTAAATAAGAAACAAACAATACCGAGAAACACCGACTTCCGAAATTAAAGTTATTTTGATCCTTTTAGTGTTTTTTTTTTAGTATAGTCGGTTATTATTATTATTTTTTAAGTTTTGTATTTCACACTCTCTAATTGCGATAAATTTAGAACCAGAGTGCCTATTTCTCATGACAATTCCAATTAACCCAAACACTGCTAGGTTACATTGTTTTATTATGAAGTTCCTGTGTTTACCTTCCACCTTCCGGCTCCATCATCAGATCAGTTCGATAGTTCCTTATAGTCAAAGTGCATCTCATGACAATTCTAATGGGCACAAACACGGCTAGGATACATTAATTAATTACAGAGTTCCTGTGCCTATCTTCCGGCACCATCATGATATCAGGTCACTTCGATGATACCATTTTCAACATAACTAGGAGTTCCCTCGATTCCTCATGGATCTCATCATCAGAACTGGATTTAAAAAAAAAATAACCAATCTGGAAGCATATCCTTAAAGAGAAAAAAAAATTGAAAATCGGTCCATAAACGACGGAGTTCTGAGGTAACAAACATAAAAAAATATATACAACTGAATTGATAACCGACTTCAAAGAAAGGAGGATTTTTGAAGTCGGTTAAAAATAAAAGATAAGATAAATTTTATTTGTCACAAATATGTGTAGGTTATAAACCTGTTGGAGCAATTATAAAATTTAAAAAAAGCAAAAATCTAGTTCATAGTCTTTTTTTTTTAATTAGGACAAATTCTGTTTTCTAACGAGATATTTTAATCCTCAAAAACCTCAATTTCTTTTAACACCTACTTAACTTTGTATACAATTTTCTGACACAACTTTTCTCCCAAGATTAATGATTTGTTTCATTCAAATGTCAATACACAATCATAAGTTAACCAGTATATCTTGGAACCTCACAAGCGCTATCCGCAAAGGTTAGACAACAATTTACGAGTAACTAATTTCATACTCGAATATTCAGTTTCCTAGATCACAATGTCTCAAGATTACTTGGCCATTTTTTTTAAAGTCTTCTTTGAAACCGCTACATAGTTTATAATTAGCTTTATCTAAAGAAACATATTTGTACATTTGGATAGATCATAACAGTTACCAATAATTTATTGTAATTACTAGCTATATAAACAAAAAACCAACGTTGATATTTGGGTCAGCAGTCTTTAAAGTCCAAGGTCAAGTTCACGTAAAGTTAATTTAAAAGTGATTGTAATACGGTACTCGATGTTCTCGTAGTGGTGGGTGCGTGCGGTACCGATATATCGATATTGGTACAAATAGGTGTATGATGCACATTTCTTACAAATTAGGAAGTTAAGTTCCGAGGCAATACCGCCGATCTTTTGGGCACACTTCCAGTCGACAGCGATGCGGATGAATTTTTGACATCATATTTTAGCTAGGGGTTATTGTCTTTAGTGTATATATATATATATATATGGTTCTAATTAGTTAAATGTTTTTATTTTTCTTGTTTTATTATAGATACAATAATAATATATTAAAAGTTAAACAAGGATACTTTTCGAACCTTCAAATTACTGCAAAAAGAAGTACTTTCATGTGAAATTAAACAATTATAATTAAAAGAATAGTGTGGAATTAAAGTTTTTAGGAACACGTAATTATTATACTCCCTGATACTTTCAACAGAAACTATGATCCGTCTTTTGGAATCATTGCTTCACAGAAATTATGTCTCTTCTTTTGGTTGCTGTATCCTGTTTCCAAGTTAATCGAATTTTCTATTAGGTAATACAAATATTTAAAAGTTCTATTAATGGTCTGCTGTAATGAAGTACGCAGTAAAATTTAATTGCCAAAAGTTCGTGCAATAAAATAGCTAAACATAATAAAAATAAAACACTCCTAAATTGATCTGGTTAGTTTTTACCAAACGTGATTAATGTAACCGCTGTCAAATCGATAAAAAAACTAATTGTTTATGTTTTATTATCGAATCAACATGTCATCGCAATTAAAATAAGTTTTGGTCCTTTTTGATTGACTAAAGATAAATAACAACTTTAATTAAGCCTACATTTCGCACATTACGGACAAAACATCGATTCCGACATGGCGACAATTAAGAATGAAGAAAAAATATTATATCAGGTTTTATCAACTGGTATAAAAATATATTTATGTGAGAATTGTTTAAGTCTGCAGATATTTTTAGCAGAACATCGACTAATTTGTAGTTAAAAGAATTAATTTAAGAGGTAGCTACTTTCACAATTCGCATCCCTGTTTCGAAGTACTAACGTAACTCGAAACTTACGAGTATCGATAACATCTTTTGTTGTTCACGTATGGAAGACTGACACTATCTTTTGTTTTAAGCCTGTAGAGTAATTCTCTTTTGTTTTATGTGACTTCAGGAGTAAGTTGTGTGCTACGCAAAGGTCATCTAGGAATAAAGTGAATAGTTTTAATGAATATAAGCACGTTAAATGTGAACTGTATTATGCATAATTATACTGATTCAAAACGAGTGGTAAATATAAACCATTACAAATTTAAATTGTTTGTTATATGCCTACCTAAAGTATTCCTAATGATTTGGAATTTGATCTAAGTAGGTACTAACTGCTGTAATTCACATAGACATCTAAAACAAAATAACGACATAATATCTCGAATTTTGGTAGTCAACTCAATAGATTTTTAAACTAATAAGAATGTATATATTTTTTAAAAATAAAAACATATTGCGCCGACCCCAAAAAAAAATATGACAAGGGTAATAGAACTACTAACCCATGTTACAAATAACCTCCTCCTTTGTAAAGTCGGTGAAAAAATAAACATTTTCTTAATGTTATTTATAGACGTTACTTATAGACGATTTCTCACTAGAAAATCCTAAAAAAAAAATATTTTCGTCGGTTAGAAACGTACCATATAAAAATAATGTACCAGTGTAATGTACACAAAAGATCACGAATTCACTAAAAAACGTTTGTATTCGAGAACTAAGCCCGTAGTAAAACCATTTTCAACGTGAAGCAAAAAGCTGGCGATTCGCTTCGAGCTTCAAACTCGCCAGTGGACGGCGCGAGTGACCGCACGTGTTCTAAATTCAAATTTCTAAATACCAATACTCGAATATTTTGAAGTAACGTGTTTTATTTTCATCTATATTATTTATTATACCTGGAAAGATGATGCGTCCTTATCTTTTTGGAATTTTGGTGAGTACCTTTCAATTTTATTTTTTGTGCGATTTAAACCCTAAATTCAAAAAACTAGTGAAAAATTTTAAAAGGTTCTTTTTTATTTTAATTTTATAAAAACCTCCTTAAAATATAACAAAAAAAAATGTAATATAATAATTTTAGTTCGTCTTATTTTTAACAGTCATTATTAAACATCTTATTTGTTGTAATTAATTTTAACATATGCTTTTTTTTTAAACTCAAACCTCATTTAAGTAAAGAAATATTTTAATTACAAACAAAATTAAACTATTCATGTTTAAAAAAACGAAAGCATGAAGTACATAACGGTCCACACTTGTCTGTACATATGTAAATGTTAGTATGCATGACGGTGTTTACAAAATTTGTCAGCATACAACACTCACACTTGACCGTTTTACCCAGTAATGAAGTTCATTCAACTTAAAAGGTTGTTTTCCCTATAGATTTGTCAGGCAATTTTAAGAGTTCAATTAGGAATACTGTAATTAAAATGTTAGTCATCTTTATTTATCAAACAAAGTCACTCTACTACCCAGTCAATCCAATGAATGTAAACTTTAAATAGAAAAATAATTTTAAAAAAATCATTTCGTTTACAAAATTACTGAAAAAACAAAAACTTTAATTTGGCAAAAAAAAAAAAACAAAAGTAATCAAACACAAGATATGTGTGAAAAAATCTTTGGCTTCGCCTGCCTGAAAGTAGAAAATATTATAGCCTGTGTCACACAATGATAAAATAGGATTCTACAGGTGGAAGAATTTTCAAAATCGGTTCTGTAGTTTTTGAGTTAATTCATTACAAACAAATATACAAATCTTTTATCTTAAATTATTCTGTCTCTAATAATACAATGTTGAAAAATATAGTGTGCCTCACGGCAGCGCCAAAATTTGGGGTCGGTGTTATGCCAAACAACTAGTGCTGGTTGTCAACTGGATCTGAGCTTGTAAGGTATTGGATGTAAATCAGTTTTATTTATTTATTTATCAACTGCTTGCTATACTTACAGTATGCACCAAAGCGTATAGCAAGCCAACAAACCAACAATCTATGAACTAAAAAATTTGATACAAACATTTATCATTGATCATTGATTTTTTGTTCTAAAATGTACAGTAATGAATATACACGTACTTAAATAAAATAATACAAAAAAAAGTAATTAAAATCTAATTAAATGTGGTAAGTGTGATAAATATAGGTGTTAATTAATGTATGCGGATATTTGTTAATAGTGTGAAAAAAACTTTTTACAAAAAAAAAAATAACCGACTTCATTAAAAAAAACACTAAAAGGATCAAAATAACTTTAATTTCGGAAGTCGGTGTTTCTCGGTATTGTTTGTTTCTTATTTAACACCGACTTCCGAAATTAAAGTTATTTTGATCCTTTTAGTGTTTTTTTTAATGAAGTCGGTTATTTTTTTTTTTGTAAAAAGTTTTTATTTTACACTTTTTAGTTGTGATACACTTATAAACAGAGTACCTATTTCTCATGACGATTCCAATTAACCCAAACACTGCTAGGTTACATTATTAAGTTCCTGTGTCTACCTTCCACCTTCCGGCTCCATCACCAGATCAGTTTGATAGTAGATACCTTATAGCCAAAGTGCATCTCATGACAATTCTAAAAAGCCCAAACACGGCTAGGATACATTCATTAATTACGAAGTTCCTATGCCTACCTTCCGGCTCCATCATCAGATCAGTTCGATAGTACCTTATAGCCAAAGTGCATCTCATGACAATTCTAATAAGCCCAAAACGTAACTATTCAGAACCATTCATTTATTTGTATTGTCATAGTCGCTTAACTATCTTCATTGTGATATCAATGTGAGTATGAAGTTCCGTTGACCATTTCTGGTCTTCTTCATCAGTTCCACTTCATCAAATGTTACTTTTTGACTGTAAATGCTTAAGTTCTCGATGAAAATACCAAAATCACTATATGATTGCCTATAATATTTGAGGAGTTCCCTCAATTCCTCATGGATCCCATCATCAGAACTGGATTTTGAAAAAAATGGGACCAATCTGGAAGCATATCCTATAGAGGGAAAAAAAAATTTTGCAAATCGGTCCATAAACGACGGAGTTCTGAGGTAACAAACATAAATAAAAAAATAAAAAAAAATTATGATAAAAAAAAAATACAACCGAATTGAATAACCTCCTCCTTTTTTGAAGTCGGTTAAAAATAGAAGATAGTAAAACAAAACTAGATGTAATCAGAAAAGGTAAACTAAAGATGAAATCATTATATCCGACCCCAAGCTAGTTGGAGAAAGGCTAGCTTTTTCCCAACCAGCTTGGGGTCTTCTTCCTGTCTAACCAGATGCGGCTAAATTCCCGTGTTTTACATGACGCTACTGCCTATCAAACTTCCACAACCCAGTTGCTGTGCAACACGATACTCCTTGGATAGACTGATGGTCAGAGTTTCTGGCGTCTGACTACATGTAACGACTGTCGAAGATCTACGAATGACAACCGAGACCAACGTCTTTACTACGTGCTTTCCGAGGCACGGGGTGTCAGTAATGGCCTAGATAAACTTAGAAAACTACAAATGAATTTAAAAAATCACATTGTTAGTTGTCCAGTTTCCAATGAATGAGAGGCGGGTGAAATTAAAGATAAAATAAATGACAAATAAAACGGGAAGGGAGCAATATTGACTTTATTACTTTAATATCTAATTTTGTATTTTACCTTGACTCTTTTTTTATATATTTTTAGTATTGTTACAATTTTATTTATTATTAATTCCATTATTTTATTCAATCTCATTGATATGACATTTGCTATTTAATTCTGCATAATATTAATAATTTTGATAATTTAATTTTGCATGCCAAAACTGAGGCAGAATGTAGGTAGGTACCTGGCTCAGTATATTTTTATAACATCTGTATTGTACAATACCTACATTCTTTGCAAATAAAGGATTTGATTTTATTGATTTGAATATCGCGAAAAATTAATAAAACAGATACATGTATTTTTTTTTAATCCTATCTTATCCGAAAAGTGCGTAACCTACGTAATCTTGGCAGCAAGCCAAGATTACGTAGGTCGCACTTTTGTAAAAAAACAATAAATTCATTGTGCTGCTTTATTTAAGTTGTCATATACACATAAGTTAGTTTATGTTGGCACTAACATGCTCTACAAGTTGAAAGTCTCAAATAAGTAAAGATAAAAAAGAACGACAAATAGGTATTGTTGCTCCGTAAAAAGTCACCCAAACTAAGACCATCAAATGCTCTATTTTTTTTTAACTTAAGTATTCCTTCTAGTTATAACTATGTCTATCTTATTAAATACTTCATTCCACACATTTTCACCGGTATATTCCATACATAAAACGTTTTGGGCACAGATTCGCTGTGCGTACAGACAGCGAAAGTGTAGAATTTCCGGCCGGAGTCTGTGTTTCCTAATAACTGAACCTGGGGGTCTTTAAGTCAATAATGAATTAAGTTACTTCTAAGCAAGCTTATTCCATCATCGACCACATCATCGCTTACCATTAGAGTGTCTAATTCGAGCTTGTTTTACGTTAACGCGATCGATATTTTTATGAACGTTTGTCGTTCCGATTGGTCCACCTCAAGCTCTGAACCAATCAGAGAGCCAAAGGCGGTAAACGTTTCGGTAGCATTAACATAAAAACAACTCATCGATAGTGGTCAAAAAAGAGTCTATCAATAACTAAAAAACCATCGTAGTGAAAACGAGCTTAACTTCCACGAATTAACATAAGCCTAATTGTATCCTCAGTAAGTCAGTAATAAACAGTTCGTAGAACAAAGGGTCGACACACACGGACCATAAGTGACAGCCACAAACACCGCCACGAGAAACAAAAAGTGGCCACGAAGGTAGCTGAAGTGCACGACAGTCACTTGTGGCCGGTGGCTGACAATTTTTTAACCCATGCGCACAGTATCATAATGGACTCTGACGAAGAAGGTTTAATTGCGCGAGTGAGAGAGCAAGAGAGCACAAGAAGCAAGCAGCGACGATTTGTAGAGCCAAATGCAATTTTGCAAAATAACATGAAAGGAGCTTTTCTAAATTAGTGTGGACGCAGCGCGCGCACGAACCGAGCATGTACCTGCTCACATAGTTGAAATGCTCTGTTCGTGCGCGTAGTGTGCACGATTCGCGTATGCACACTACGCGCATGGCGTCCACACTAAGGAAATTCTGTCATGATACATTGCGACAATGTGGACGGTAAATTCTTTCATTGCGTGTTACATAGCATGTTACGTTACAACAGTCTGTACCCAGTTTAACATGTGGTGGCCACCGAAACGTCAACCGTATGCGGCGCGTCCATATAAAATGTATAAAAAGTAAAGAAAATATGCCGAAGAAAAGTAGCAACGTTTTGTGGTCGTGGCCGCAGGTCCGTGTGCGGTAACCCTAAGGTATAGCAATCAAGTGGCAAGACTGGCTGTCTAGGAATTCAAAATGAAATGTATGGCCAATTTGTAAGATAATGCAACACTGTCGTTGAAGGTAAACCGTAATTACTGGACAAAAAATATAGGTAGGTAAACCAAAATAAATACATAAATAAATGAATGTGTAGATAAGATAATATATTATCCTGTTTAACCTGCAAAACTGCTATATTAAACAGAACGGGTTACTTAAAACATCGACTACTATGCATAACAAAAAGTAAGCATAATTATTTGTCTCTTCTAGGTATTTCTATTTTTGTACTTGACGTTCGAAATTGTAGCTAGGTTGACTTGATTGGTAAAGAATGCTTATGGTATTAAGTCCAACTGTTGTTTATTTATCTTGCATGAAGATTAAATAAATTGTTGTATCTTGTATTTTTATTTTCAACTAGTTCTTTAGTAGGACTTCGCTCGCGTGAAAATAGGGAATTAGCCCAAGGAAACATACGCCCAGGATAAACAATTTCGCCCTATTCCAGGTCATGGCCTATCCATGTGCCAAACATTCAAATCCATTCAAACGAGAAGAAGTATCAAATATATTTACATATAATAATAAGTTTTGGTGGTGTCTTTGAACATCTCCAACGCCTTTAATACCTTGCCCTGGAGTTTCATTGGGAGGCACTCTAGTATCACCAGGTGCCAACCTACCTCCATCGTGTAATTAAGGCCTACCTGAAGGACAGGTTCATCATCTATCCCGGTCACTAAGGAGATTGGAAACGGCGAGAGATGTCGTGCGGTGTTCCGCAGGGATCGGTACTAGGACCGCCCTTGTGCAATATCGGGTACGATAACGTGCTGCGCGGCGACCTCCACAGCGGGGTCAACGTAGTCTGCTAGGCTGACGACACGCTGATTCTGACGCAGGAGAAGTCGCACCAGCAGGTGGCCAAACTACTATAACTACTTCTATTACGACTAGCTCGGCTAAATATACACACAAACTTTCGTCTATATAATATTAGTGTAATGTGATATTGTTTCACGAGTTTCCTTGCGTGATCGAATCAGAAATGAAGATATCCTCAGGAGAACCAAAGTTGCCAACATAACATGAAGAATCGCTAAACTTAAGTACCAATGGGTAGGGCACATTACTCGCAGATCAGATGGCCGTGGTTGGGGCCGAAAGGTTCTGGAGTGGCGACTGCGTACCAGAAGTTACGTAGTAACTATTCAGTAATCTGTGCCAGAAGACACAGCGTTCGAAGGCATCCTATAAGGTAGACCGATAATCTGGTTTTACGACCTAAACTGAACTGTTAAAAGGATGGCGCTATACAGGGTATATAACTCCATCCCTCTTTCTCACTCGCACGCTTGACAGTTTAACACGTCATGGTAAAGTTGTCAAAAAATAAAAGATCCGTTATGACGTCTGTCAAAACGAATACTTAAATAGGTACGCTAAAAGAATACTCGCAATATATTCCATCATATTATTTAACACGTCAAAAAATGTTTGTATTTTTTTTAAAACACTGTATTTAATTATTATTTTATTGTTTCTTTCAGTTTCGTTCCAAGTTACATTCTAGGGTATTTCACAAATGTCAAAACGCCTTTTATTTTTTAACGGGTAGGCAGTCACTCCACGTAAAAGTAAAAGATAACAAAAGATACATTTTCTAAGCCCTTGCAGTATTTTATGGAAAAAAAAACCTTCAAGATAACTGTTTAGGATAAGTCACAAAACCAAAAACAAACTTGTGTACATAAACAATTTTACTCAGTCTTTGTTTTGAGTTAAATTATATTTGTCAAGATCATTGACATGGACCGGAAACAAAGGTTTTTGACACGAAAGACATTTTGACCCTTTGCCCTACAAATAACCAGGTTGTCTAATGTTGCGTGTTTTCTTCAGTGATATTAGCAAACATGGGCTTAAAGATATTTTCAGTCAACATTCCCAACAGTGATCTTTTTATATACTTTTCACAAAAAAAACATTCGACTTCACTACAAAAAAAAACTAAAACGTTCAAAATAACTTGAACTTCAGAAGTTGGTGTTTCTGGTTATTTAACACAGACTTCCGAAATTAAAATTATTCAGAAATTTTATTTCAATATTAATTATTTGCACTAATACTCGTATTATAAAGAAGTAAAGTTTGTGTTTTTGTTTGTAGGAATTTCTGAAAGTACTGGTCCGATTAGTAAATTTTTTTCACCGATAGAAAGCTGCTTTATTCCCATAGGCTATATTTTATGTACGCGGGTGAAGCCGCGGGCAAAAGTTAGTGATAAACAAAGTACTAAAACAAGAAAAACGTAAACACTTAACTAATTAAAACTATACTTACACTAAATACAATAACTCCTAGCTAAAAAATTGCTCCGCAAAATTGCTTAACTATCTTTATTGTGATAACTATGTGAATGTTAAGTTCCGTTGGCCGTTTTTGATCTTATTCATCAGTTCCACTTTATCAAATGTTAATTTTTGACTGTAGATGCTCGAGTTCTCCATGAAAATACCAAAATCACTATATTTACCTATAATATTTAAGGAGTTCCCTCAATTCCTCATGGATCCCATCATCAGCAATGGACTTTGAAAACAAAGGAACCAATCTGGCTCCATATCCTTTTAAGTTAATAAAAAAAACATCGAATTGAGAAACCTCTTCCTTTTTTTTCAAAGTCAGGTAATAACTATCCCACGGACTAATCGACCTTTGACCAGATCACGGATTAAATAGAAGTCTTTTCTGACCCAGAACAGAAAATAATCACATATTCCATGCCAACAAGCACTTTCCATCTATTATCTCACAGCATCATAGCTAACACTGGTTCTATGACACTATGGACACTGCGTGCCGCGACATTGGCCTCATTACCGACCATTTCCAACTTTCCTATGTCAGTAAAACTTGTTTTTAAAAGAAATATCATAAGTATCACTTTTACTAATCGTTTTTTAATCACTAAGCTTACATGTTCATCCAGTTCTAAATATACTGGCCTGTTGGTCTAGTGGTTAGTGGGTTGTGGGATCGATTCCCATCCAGGATAAATGTTTGTGTGATGAGCATGATCATTTGTTCTGTGTCTGGGTGTAATTTATCTATATAAGTATGTATTTAGAAATATATAAGTATGTTTATCAGTTGTCTAGTACTCATAACACAAGCTCTGTTTAGCTTAGGACTAGACGGCATTATGTGATAGTTGTGGAATATTATTATTATTCAAAGAGCAGATGAAGTTTTTGTTTAATAGATTAGTGACGAAACGTCTTTGTTGTAAAAATATCGATACTGTTTCAATGTAGTTCCGTTTCATTAAAAATATTTCATTTCACATAAATCTACATGGGCATTTATAAAACATCAAAAGTTAGTACGCGGTTCCAATTAGTGGTTTCCAATGGAGAAGAACCGGGTAGTAACATAGTTACTTTTAAAAAAAACAATATTTTCATATTTTGAATTAGGTTCCTATGTTGAATTGTGTGTGGCATTCGAAAATAAAACCACATTAATTTAAATGAAATAAAATATTTCAATAAAATATGGAAATAAAGAATAGATATCGTTTAGAATAGGAGAAAATTTAGGTCACTGCCTTCTATTCTATTCTTTTATTTTTTAAATATTCTTTATCAAGAATCAATAATAACAAAATTAATTTTAATTATAAGGTTCACAAAATTTATTTATGGCAATGTTTTTTTTTTTCTTTTTTTTTCCGGTGGGAAAATCATCTTATGACATCCCCCGCTCTTGGGCGGGGCGGAACGATGTTTTTCTGCACGCAAAATAACTCGGTTTGCGAAAAACGTAAACAAACATTTTAGTTTTATTTATAAATAATAATTATTCTTTGTAAATTATATGTGTACCTTTTATAGGTACACATTTAATTTAATAATCCTTCAACCTCATAATTTGTAAAATAGCGTAAATTTTGGATAAGTTTTCAAGGTAGGTTTTAAGCAAAAACTAAATTGAATTTCGGTCAAATGAAATTAAAATAAATATCTTCTGACTCAACCATAGACTGCCAGTCCCTGGACTGGTAGTATATGGTGAAGATGGTGGGTCCCAGGGGCCCCACCATCTGCACCAAAATTAAAACACTTCATCAACTACCAAAATTAAAACACAATAAAACAATTAAGATTTACCACCCATACACGCTCGACAAGCCAGATCTAAGATCAGAAGTCCTACCAAGAGCTCTATTTGACGATATAAACTGAGCTGTTAAAGAGATAGAGCTATATAACCCTATATAGCTCTATCTCTTTAACAGTTCAGTGTTGTTTTTGTTGTTTTTGGTTGTTGATGAATATCAAGTGTCTAAAGAGCAGTGGTGGCCGAGTGGTAACGGCCCCGACTTACGAGTTGTAGGTCGCAGGTTCAAACCCAGCCAGGCGCATTACTTTGTGTAATTTATTTCATCACCACTGCTCTCAAAACGGTGAACGAAAACATCGTGAGGAAACTGGCATGTCCTAGAACCAAAAAATTCGAAGACATGTGACATTCACCAACCCGCACTATAGCTCCATCCCTCCTTCTCGTTCTCACGACTGACATTTGAACAGCTGTACCATGACGTTTAAAGTAAGATTGTTTCATTCTTATTTCCAGTGTGGGTAAGAGATGGCTCTAGACAACCTGTATAGCTCTGTCTCTTACCCACACTGAAATAAGAATGAAACAATTTTACTTTGAACGTCATGGTAACCCCACAATTCATGATAAGGCCCCAGCTACCAATTTGGTATGCAAGTTTAGGTATGACCGCATTGCCCTTTTAAGTAAGCCGGAACTAGTTTTAAAAGTTCTTTGTGTTAATAAATTTAGTGTTTGATAATTATAGCCTTTTAAGTCTCGGAACAACATTCTTTATACCTACAAATATACGAAGGCTTAAGAGCGTACAACCCGAGGCACACTTCCATGCAACCGCTTACGTGATTATAGCGTTATTACACATGTTTCTCTGGATATTTTGGAAACAGATATCTTCTGGATATTATCTAGGTTTCTGTTGAAATCAAATCATTTTGTGTAAAACTAATCCAGTAAAAACCACTGAAAATCTGCTGCGTGAACTTTGGCTCTTCATAATGTATTCATAAATTAAAAAAGCAAAATAAATACATATATTTATATATATATAAAAACCTTGCATATTTAATCAAGATTCTGAATGACAAAATTTGTTACCAAAAACCTTAAATAAAAAAATAAAAAAAAACGTTTTTCCTGGAACAAGTTCCAGGGAAGATAGAGAGCGAGAATTAGAGTTTTCATCTAAATAAAAAAAAGTTTTGTGAAATATTCGAATAAATAATGGAATTACGGAATGCCAACAAAGCGTTCAGGTGATATCTTTCTTTTTTGCGTTGCCTCTATATAAAAGAACCAACAAGCTTTTAAACCATGCTCACGTTAACGAGAAACGTATCGGGAAAGACCCTCTTTAATTATAAAAACAAATACAAAATATTTTCTTCTTTATAATTTTACTCAAGTTTAACATATTTGTTTTCTCTATTAATCAGCCAATATGATTCAGAACTGATGAGGTTTAAGATTGTTATCTTAAACCTCATCAGTTCTGAATCATTTAACTTAAACCGATGTAAATTCTAATCAGAAATGAGATGTAGGTTTTGAGGAAGGCACTTTCAAAAGATATGTGAGTGTGGCCCTTATCTGAGTGCCCTGTTTCCTTTTCTCTATGTTATTGCCATGTGGAGCATCAACGGGATCTTAGATAAGAGCCACATAGTTCGTATGCAAGAATAGTATGACCTCTCCCGCCCTTCGTAAAGTAAAATAATAATTCCTTGTATGGAAGAGAAACGTCTTGTTAAAAAGTGCGTGTGTCCGGAAAATATTATTATTTTATTTATTTTGTTTTCTACTTGTTCCTACAAATATTCGGCCTTTCTTAGAACCAGAAATTTGAAGACATGTGACATCCACCAATCTACAGTACCTATGTGAGCCGCGTGGTGGATTACGGCCTATTCTCTTTCCTAGAGAGGAAGTCTGAGGTCCAGCAGTGGGAGCATTATAAGGCTGATTATGCTATAATTAAACCTACGTGACTTGAAATTATAAAAAAAAATATTAAGGTCCGTACAACATATATTGCTCAAATGCCCAATGAATCTGCTCTTCTTTTATGATATAGGTAAACTTCAAAAGTCGTTCTTAAGATCTTCCTAACGGTTCACAACTTTTGATCTTACCGCTCGCCGCCCCGCGCTTAGCTACCGCTCACAGCGGCAAGGTCGTAAACGGGCCGTAACGATGCTATGACGCCAACGAGGCATCCTACTGTCTGAAATCTAGCTGGCTGATACCTTTGGCAAGACTGGTGACAGATTTTCTGGCTTCTGACTATACGTTAAGACTGTAAAAGATCTACAAATGACAGCTGGGACCAACAGCTTAACGTGCTTTAAGAGGCATGGAGGAAACGCGATATGTTAAAAAGATCACCCATCCAGACACTGACCTCGGCAAACGTTGCTTAACTATGGAGTTCGACTCGTGCTATTATTACTTAGCCTCCAGATCCTCAAAAAATCAATGATCGATGATCTTTTAAAAGCCATAGTCGTAGTATTTGTAGTCATAGTATTTTATTAGTTAGGAATTCTTCCAAGTCATAAATACATCATTGAAATCAAAAAATAATTTAAAAACATTCATTATCAAACACTGTCAAATCAATAAAAATAAAATATGTCAAACCAATAAAAGTATTAAAAATAAATAGATGTCAAATCAACATAATTCGAAGCCCATAAAAAATAATTACCTAAATAAAAAGTCACAATAAACATGGTCAAATTAAATTTGCTACTAAAGCTTTTTTTCCATTTCAAAGTCATGAACTTAAGATCCAAAACATTAAAAAAGTTAACCGCAACCCGTTAGCTAATTACCGAAACAAATGAAGATACTGGCTATTAGTACTTCAACGCGTCAATCAAGTAAAGAAAAAACTGGGCAAGTGCGAGTCGGACTCGCGCACTGAGGGATCCGTACAAACTTGAAAGGCAAATTGTGGTTTACGATTTATGACGTATTAAAAAAAAAACTACTTACTAGATTTCGTTCAAACCAATTTTCGGTGGAAGTTTATAAGGTAATGTACATCATATATTTTTTTTAGTTTTATCATTCTCTTATTTTAGAAGTTACGGGGGGGGGGGACACATTTTACCACTTTGGAAGTGACTCTCGCGCAAACTATTCAGTATATAAAAAAATGATATTAGAAACCTCAATATCATTTTTGAAGACCTATCCATAGATACCCCACACGGCCCACACGTATGGGTTTGATGAAAAAAAAATGTTGAGTTTCAGTTCTAAGTATGGGGAACCCCCAAAATTTATTGTTTTTTTTTTCTATTTTTTGTGAAAATCTTAATGCGGTTCACAGAATACATCTACTTACCAAGTTTCAACAGTATAGCTCTTATAGTTTCGGAAAAAAGTGGCTGTGACATACGGACGGACAGACAGACACATGACGAATCTATAAGGGTTCCGTTTTATGCCATTTGGCTACGGAACCCTATAAAGAAACTAATTCTTACAAAGTTACTTTTTTTTCTTTTACTAAAAGGCACTTCGGGAAACACTCACTCCATTGACAGGTATAGTCCGTTGAATCTGGCCGGAGTTAAATGCACACATACTCATACTGCCACCTGCGTCCTATTAGAAGTCGCATATAATTATGTATGTATGTATGCCACTGACCTGTGTGAAAATGATATTTAGGTACATAATGTCTGTCAACGTAATGGTAACATGATAGACACGTCCACGGCTTGTAGTTTTTTATAAAATTTTGTCTGTGCAACATAGTAGTACAGAATTTTGGTGCATAATCTTCGCAACTACTATCATCTTCCTGCCCTCGTCCTGTGTTATTTGGGTTAACTCATCATCTTCCTGCCCTTGTCCCGTTTTATTTGGGGTCGGCACAACATGTGCGGGCATGGGCGGTATATACCGGTCGCCGTTGTTCTGTATACAGTCAGGCTGTTATAACGGCCCAATTTTTTGTAACCACAATTGGCAATATGTACAAATAAGTAAATCTAACGGCACTGCTGCCAAATTCCAACACAATAAGTGTACGCGACCCAGTAATTTCCTTCTTAGGCGTACGATGTTTGAAATAAGCTGCGGTCTCATCGTTAACGCAGCGGAATGATGATATTATACATAAGTAATACGGATTGTTAGAGACGAGAAAAACTTTGCGGCATATATTTATTGAAACTGGGTCGTGATGGTCAAGTCGATAAGTCACCCGCATGTCATGCATGAGATGATTTCAAAACTAGGCAAGCACCAATGTGAATTTTTCAATTCATATGTAGTTTTCTAAGTTAATCTACGATATCACAGAAAACCCGTGCCTCGGAAAACACGTAAAGGCGTTGATCTTGGCTGTCATTTAGATCTTTGACTGTGTTATAGGCAGTCAGACGCCAGAAAGTCTGACCATCAGTCTATCCAAGAAGTATCATGTTGTCCAGTAACTGGGTTGCATACGGTTAAAATGGAAGCCAACCCAAGCTAGTTGGAAAAAGGCTAGGGACATTATGGCACTTATTGAAACTGTGTAAAAATAGTATGATTATGTAAATCGTGCTTATCGTATACGTTTGGTTATCATACCCTTAAAAGTTGTAGACTATGATGCAAGTTATAGTTTTCGCAGCCTCAGATCTAAGAGTTTTTCAAGTATTTCTGAAATAAAACGACGGTGAGGTTGGGATTGTCTCAGCGCTACGTGTCGCAGGCGCAGGTTCGATAACCACACGAAAATAGTACATATTGATACAAGTGCAGAAAATTTGGCTTTGCGACTGAGGCGGAATTCGCGCATTCATTATGGAGCCGAGGGCTGCAGTGACAAAGCACGTGAATCAAACGACTTTTTTCAATACACTTACGAAGAAATGTATAAACGGGCGTTGACCGGCGACTCGCGGGATCAACGTGCGCTAAGCCTGATACGATAAATGTAATAACATTGTAGCGGGTAGAGCACGCGCATTTTTCTGCACTAGTGCGGAAAACAGTCTATTGTTGTATGGCCTAAAGATATCCGGCCCAACCCATGATAAAGGAGTTATTCCTTGAAGTAACGTTTTTTTTATATATCAAAGTCCTATTTAGTTTCTTTATGCAAGAAATCTCAAAAATATAGAGATATGGGCAAGAAACTATGGGGGAGGCCTATGTTTGGGGGAGGCCTATGTCCAGCAGTGGACGTCTTTCGGCTGAAATGTTGTTGTTGTTGTTGATGTTGGGCAAGAAACTGATGATTATATATTAAAAACATTACACTCTTGGGCAAAAGTATAGGTACGAGTACATAGATGCCATATTTAGGTACGTCCTATTAACAAAGTAATACAATTTTAAACTATATAATATTATCAATGTTCTAAATTATAGTCGATCACTGTTATAAAGTCAAGCACCTCTTAAATCTTTGTTACTCGTACTATAAAAAAGCTACGATGTTTTCTTGCCACATCTTCGCTCAGCTTTCGGCATGACCTCACCTTTCTCGGGCTGATCGCCAAAACAGTATCAACGTTTGACACGGTTACCTTTATCGACACTTTATCCGTATTAGTTTTCCGTTATAATTTATACTGTTTCGGTCATATAAGCTCTCTTTTACGATGCTACTAAAATTTTACGATTGAAAAATTGTTTGTATTGTATCGTGATGAGTTAGGCGTTTATTTAGTAACCCATTCGACAGATTTTACAGGATAGCGTTGTCCCACACTTTTTTTTTATTTTTAGGTGGGAAAATCATCTAATGACAGATCAGACAGTGTCAGACTTTTACTGACAAAAAACCCACTCCTGTTCCTTCGTTCCCTTCGTCCTAGGGCCCCGGGTTTCGTTTTCACACTACCCATGGCCCCAGTAGGCTTCGACCCTGCTGGGCCCCTACGATTTGCTGACATCTCCTTGAGGCGCGCGTGGAACAATACGCGCCGTCGACGACTTGGGCTCGGTCCGGACGGTTACCGGACGGTCGGACGGTGGGCTATCGTTGCCCCACACTAGGACTAACTCCTGTATCGTGGGTGCATTCACTGACATGTAGGTAAACTCACATACACAAGACACTCAGACCACTTATCTGTAGGCCTAGGCAATACAAATATTTTTCCCGTGCGGGACTCGAACCCACGACTCGCAGCGCAGCAGTCAATCAGTCAACCTCTGCTCCAACCGTGTTGTCAAGTAATAATAATAATAAAAAATAAAAATTATTATTAATATTTTAATCATATGTATACTTTTTTTTTACTCTTGTACCTATTTCGTATAAAATTTTCTTTTTATGCACCTACCCTATTGTCTCTTCACCACCCTAGGTTGACTGGTAGAGAATGCCTCAGGCATTAAGTCCGCCTTTGTACTTTATGTTGCATGAAAAAATAATAATAATAATATTCTACAACTATCACACAACGCCGTCTAGTCTCAAGCAAAGCAGAGCTTGTGTTATGAGTACTAGACAACTGATAAACATACTTATATTTCTAAATACATACATATTATAAATAAATTACACCCAGACACAGAACAAATGATCGTGCTAATCACACAAACATTTGTCCTGGATGGGAATCGAATCCACGACCTCCAGCATAGTAGTCAGGTCCACTAACCACTAGACTAGCAGGCAGGGAATCACAGTAATATAACGGTGATTGAGCAATATTTAAATCTACAAGTCCGTGATAAGACCTGTGATGTTTTATGGATCATAATGTTGAGTTTTGAAAAAGACGGATTAAAAAAATTGCATGTAGCGGAGAAAAGTATATTCAGATGAAGGTGTGGAGTGACGAGAATGGATAAAGTGAGAAATGAGAACATTAGAGGTAGTTTGAAAGTGGCGCCAGTGACTGAAAAGTTGAAAGGGAATCGTTAATCCTAGTAAGGTAATGTGAAGAGGAGAGATCAAATGTTACTAAAAGAGTTATGAATCATTTGGATGGATGGTGTGAGGAGTGATATGAAAGAAAAGGGAGTCAATGATAGCGTGACTGCTATAAAATGGAAGAAAAAAACGTGTAGTGCTGACCCCAAGCAATATCATACATAAGGCAGAAAGATGATATGTTAGAGCATGTTTCTCGTAATAATTATGATGAATTTCACAAATGTCTTGTATCTATTTTATTTATTACCATATTCACATAAATTCCAAATAAATGTGGTTATTATTATCAATCAGCACTTCATTCCAATAAAAATCTTTCTGGACCAGAAACTAAGCACTTCACAAAATAATATTTTGTACCTACAACTACTGCAAGGCAAAAGCTACCATACAATTGTTTGTAGAAACATTGGAACTGGTAGGTGCTCAGGCGCCGGACGCCGAGTTTCACTTCGATCTCAAATAGTTTCACTTTCTTTTAGTCTAGATTAGAAAAACAGTTAAAAAGGCCTTACCTTAAACTAGTCATAGTTTCTTTTGGCTAACAATTTCAGTACCTACTTGTTTTTGAGGTATAGTTTGTTTTGGATTCGTCCCGCATTTTATTCAAACTTTAACTTAAAGTATTTATTTCAATGAGTTTCTTGAACGTTCAAGAAACTCAATGAACTCCTCCTCCTTGTTCTACTCTTTTGAAACGATAAATAGATACAAAATTACAGTTACAACGTTAATGTCGAAATTATAATTAATGTTACAACGATATAGTAAGACGTACTACTTAAAAGCTCTCAGAGTGAAAAAAAATAAAATTCAAATATTAATAATTGTTTTAGATAACTTTGTCTGCCATATTTATTCTCATGCTTAGAGTATGCAGTTTAATACTGGTCACGTACTATCAGTTGCTACCCAACAAACAAGAGGTACCAACCATTACCAATACCAACTTTTTGATCTCTCATATAAAAAAAATATCTAAAACAAAAAAAACGTTGCATAATTATGAGAATTTACATTACGGGAAAAGACGAGATATTTCAATGTCAATATGAATTTTGATTTGTAGGTTAATTTAATATACGGTTCTGCAATTCTAATGTATCATCAAGTTTCGTGTTTGTGGTATTCTGTTGCATGACTTTCTCTAGAAAGTGTATCGGTACCGATTGTGATACAAACAGAGCTAACGAACTTGTTTGTCAATATAGATTTAAAGTGACCTTTTTTGTGACTGGCATGCCATGGTTAATTTGGTCGACCTTGAAGGATTTTCAATATCATCTTGAATAATAATGAATTTATCCTTTAGCCACTAATTTTACTTATTTATTTATTTAAAAAAATTACAAGTATCCTTACAGGCTAGACCCAATGCGATATTGTAGTTTCCTTATTTTAAATAGTGCCACTGTTTATACCGTAGCTAATTCTATACGAAGCTACCCCAATAAATGTACTTAAAGCACTAAATAATTGTACTTTTCAGATTATTTTGGGCTATCTTCATTTTCACAGTTACTTAGTTTTTATAGTATCTATATTTATATTATTTAATGTGAGGCGTTGCCCAAAGCATGTCTTGCTAATTTTAGAATTAAACTTTGAAGGTATGCGGAACAGGGTGTAAAGTCCCACAAGCCTCCGTTGGAAAGGGATCCTCATCCAAACCCAACGAGTGTTATGTCCGATCCGGACATCTGCCCGATTGATGATTTTAGGCTGTTGTATATTTTTAAATCGCGCAGAGAACTCTAATTGCGTAATGCAGGAAATCGATTTTTTTAATTCCTTTGTGGTGCCATATAATATATGTCGCTACAAAACCATTGTAATTTTTATTGTTTTTTAATTACAGGTGCTGCTCGCTTGTTCCTGCCTAGAGGTATCGTCTCGGCCGTCAAATAATGAGTAAGTTTCATTGTAACAAAAGTTATATGCATAGAATAATAATATTGTAGATAATAATAAGTATTTTGTAGCGGTAGTACGTCTACAGAAATCATACACATTTGACACGAACTAATCATTAATTTAAAATCCGAAACTGATTTCATTGCGTCCATTGTCATTTTTCATGATTGTTTCACTCATTGGGTATGTATTCGATTAATTCACTTTTGATACATCAACTTGCTTAAAGTAAATTATTATTTCAATTTGAATTATATTTATTTAGTTTAAATTATAAATATCCTTTTCAATGCTTTAAAAAACAGTATTATAAAAGTGCATCATTCCTGAATATACAATCTCTTCTCGTACTCTTAAAAATTCAATGATTTCAGTTTCTGATAAAATCTATCTAACGCGTATTTGACATCTATAAAATTACTGAAAAATCTTCTACGGTGTTTTTTTTTTAATATTAACGACAACGGTTTTACAACAGTATAAATGCACATCTATGTAGAACCAGCACAACTAACAAAAAAGTAGCGCTTTAAACATATTTGTGAAAACCTACACGGGATCAGCAGTAGTTCAGGTATGGTTCACTTTAATTACTATATTGCAAGCTACACCACCGCTTTGAGATTTACACGCTAAAAAAATAATGCTTTAAATGGATAATGGTATCACAGTTTACTAAATATACATTAACTAAACTATTAGAACTAAATGTATATGATATACATTTCAGGGCGGCGAGATCTGACGATGATTTAAAAGAACCTCCAATAGAACAAGAAAGATCACTAGCTTACGATGAAACAAACAGAGAAATCGAAGATATTAGTAAAGACATATTGGACAAGATAAAAGCTATAAACGATGCTCTAAAGAAACCAAGCAAGAGAAATCAATATCAATGGAATGCACCACATCAGACAGGAGGCGAATATGTCCTAGATAAAGAAATTCTGGAAAAACTTCAACAAGTTATTGCTTCTGGGAAACTGAACCAAAAACCTAACAAAATACATCAACAGGAGAGTAATACAATCCTCAATGATGATATAGATGATACTAGATATTCGAGACAGCTGGCTTCTTTACTATCTGGAAATCAAGCACAAATTGCAATGATACCAGGTCCATACATCATGAATATGCCAGTTCTTGTCATGCCATCCATGAATAATGTGCAATCCATGTACAGTAATTACATTAATGCGATGGATTCCACTACGAAATTTCAAACTCGCCAAGAAGGTCCATCGCCTTCACCATTTCCATCGTTTCCATCATTGCCATCTCTACCACCTTTTCAATGGCCCTTCGCGTCATTCTTTCCTGTTCTTATAAGAGACCCATTACTCAGTATCATGAATGGAGGAGGATGGAACAACTTTATTGAGTATGGTCAAAACGCCGATGTTTGCAGGAAACAAAAATCGAACGAACCTATTACTGAGGATGTTACTAAAAATCAAGATGAGATTGACAAAACTGAAAACTCAATTATATACCCAATTAGGGAAAGAACGTCAAGGCAAAAGAGAGCAGTTAAGAAACGTACTGTTGCTCATGGAAGTCAATTGCAAGAAATTGACCCCGCTAAACTAAATAAATTCTTTACTCTCAAACCTACTTCTACGACTGCAAAACCTACGAAACGCGAGCCTGCTAAAATACAAGACACAAAAACCGTTGGTGATAACGACGGAGACGTGCGATTTCCTTTTCTAAATCTGTTTGGTCATCACTCAAACCGACAGCCAGCTGGGCCTGGTTTCTTTATAAACAGACTGAAGGTTAGGCGAGGAGGAGTCGCTATCGCTGGACCTGGAGGAGTGGCGACTGCTGGAAGAGGTGGGACCGCCATTGTAGGCCCCGGTGGCCTAGCTTACACCCAACCAGGAGGACTCGCCGTAGCAGGACCTGCCGCGCGAATTGTAGCATTATCATCGGATGCCGATCTCACATCAGTTGCCCATCGTCTACAAGAACAAAGTAAAATAGATAGTTCTATTGCACAATTATTACAAGCTATACCTGAAGGAAAAATTGTTGCTACTGGTCCTATTATTTATTACCATCCTAACAATGATAATCATATCTAACTAACCTACATGTATCATATCTTCCTTCTCATTAAACTATTCTCTTTCTCACTTATTAGATTCTACGGACGAGGATGGGGAGGAGACGGAGAGTGGAGCAGATCAGTGAAGCTATCAGATCAGTACATATACGATGGCATGAATTTTCAGGAAACACCCTTAAAGTTGGAAGACACAACATTCATGCTGTTTATAAAGCCGATAGCTCATGCTTTGAACTCTGAAGGGACAGCTTTAGCTAATCCCATATCACAAGTTATAATTGGGAGGAATAAGAGTGGAACTATACTCCATGCGCCCCTTGCGACAGCCATAGCAGGCCCTGGAGGTGTGGCCCACGCACAATCAGACCTTTATCTATACGAATTTGTAGACCAATGATATTGGTTTATTACTAACTAGGAAGTACGAGTTATCATAAAATTGATTGATTTGACTTCGGAAATTAATTTTGACTGTCAACTTAAAATTGATTTTTGAATTTAATGTAACTTTGAATTATATAAGATTGATGTAAAAGGCACGAGTATAATATATTATAATTTTATTTGAAGTCTTGTTTGTTTTATTTTATCTGAAACACTTCTAATAATGTCATGGTCAGTCGGATTTTGTTATTGTCGAAAGATTAATACAAATATATATAATAATTCGTATTACAGTGAATTCTGATTAAGATGAAAATATTTTGCGATGCATCTGGAACAAAATAAATCAACTTTATTATGAAGTAAAAGTTCATCTATTGGTAGACTAGTCTAGCAACAGGATTATTAAGTTATAAAGAATTAAGTTCCAGCTCATAACATTTTCGTGATAGGTCACTATCCTGAATGGACTAGACTAAAATATAACGGTCACACTCACGCAAACTACGGAAGAATTAAGCAAATTATGTAGAACTGATTTCCTGTACACCCACAACATCCCAAGTGTGGATTTACTGTTAGACTTATGACTATGATTCATGGTCATGCCTAAATTACATTGTTGTAGTCCTATTAATACACATTTACACGAACTAAGCTGGCAAAATAACAATTATCTACAGAAGTCAGTAAAAACCTATGTCACAAAGATTCACCTAAATATTTTAACCTTTGTAGGGCATCAGTACAATATGTACCGTTCTACGGTGGAGCCAAGGGTCAGTACTTAGAAATTAAAAAAGATAACCTTGGCAGGATAATGGGAGAGAAAATAGTCTCAGAAGAAAACATCAGCAGCGAAAATATAATGAAAAATGGTGATGAAAATCTCCTTGCTAAAGTTATGGCCAAGAATCTACAAAATCTTAAGACGCTATCAACAAATCTTTTGAAACTACATAATCTTGGTCGTAAAACTGGATCTTTAGGAAATGTTGAAAAGACTAGGTATAAGACTCAGCTGGCGTCCTTGGGAGAAGCTGCTTCAAACATCATAAAGTTGATTGAAGAGGTCGATGATGTTGATATGCTGTTCAAAAAGAATGTCAACGTGAGGAATACGGATGCAGAGGACGATGACTATGTAAGTTTACGAAGTTATTTAAAATACTTAATATTAAGACCTAGAAGTACTTGGGAAAAGCTTGTCACTAACTGCGTGAGATGACAAACAAAAAAAATATTTATACATCTTTGATGATAAATGATAATTAGATGATGTGTTTACCAATACTTCTGGTATGATCAACATCAACTTTCCATATCTAAATAGCATCATATTGCATCAAAACCAATCATTTGTGTTGTGATTTAGGATCAACTGTCTTATAGTCTAGTGTAACTCCGATGGGATGAAGAAGAATGTTTTGCAACCAAAAGAAAAATAAGCCTATATTTAATGAAATTGAAACCATTTTTCTGAAAATATAAATGGAAACAATAAGAAACATATTAATTTAAAATTTCAGATTGCAGAAGAAGGTGTTGGCATTGATGCTTCCTATGATGAAGGCGATGGAAGCAGTGGTTCTGAATTCATAGGAAGGGGAACCATTGCTGAAGCTAAACCTTATGGTAAGTACACTTCATTATTTTTAACCAACGAAGCTCAATATTTGAACAAGAGCAGCGACGGTGCTGCCAACGAAAGAAAGAGAAACTAAATAGTTTTTACATCATGTTATGTAGACTGCGCATACAAAAGTTACACATTCAGCTAATATTTACTGCTACCGCTAGATGTCACTACTTGTATGTTAAGTCTTCTAATTTTTTTATGCAATATTAGAATAACTCTGACCACGATAATTTGAAAATCAAAGCATGTAATATCATTTCAATAATACGACGATTGTTTTTTAACCACTTTTTTTTTTGATTTTGCCTACAATCTCGCCTATTAAAAAGCAATTCCTTATTTTAAACTGGCTTCTGCCAGTAACTTTGGCCATATGGGAGTAGCTGCATTACCATAAAGTTACATACAAACTTTCGCCCTTATTAATGTGATAACCATTACTAAAACAGTATACTATTTACTACCAGGTCTCGCAGTTGTCGGTGAGCATGGCCTAGCTGCTTCAAGACCAAAGGCGACTGCTATAGCTGCATCAGGTGTGGCACTGGCCATGCCTCATGCCACAGCCATTGCTGGTTTAGACCCGACAGCGCTGGGCCTTAACTTGCAAAACATTAGTTATTCAAAAAAGTCAAAACTGAACTGAATGTATAATACTCCATAGAAGTTAAGAATTTTAGATAGCAAGAAAGTATGATGTGTCTTTTATTATGTTTGATAACTGTGCCTGCAACTTCATTAGTAAAGCATGCATGCTTTGGAAAAAAAATTAAAGGTACCATAAGTCTGTCTTCACTGATATCTACACTGCCAGCCTAAAAAAATAAACAAAATCGTAATTTCTGATAAAATCCAAAGTTGGTTAGTATACAGACAGCTTAAAAACATAACTGTTCTACCAGAAAAAATCATTAACTAATTATTTAATAAACGAGTACACTGCAGCAATATGGGGCAGTCCCACCTCTCCGCTATAGTTTTCAGAGACCCTAACTTGAGCTGTTAACGCGATTCATTTTACGAACTAAAGTGAATTGTTAAAGGGATGGAGCTATATAGGATGTATCGCTCCATCCTCTTTTTTTCGCTCGCAGGACTGACATTTTGACACATCATGGTAAGGCCCGAGGATACTGTTGGTGCCGACGAGTACCTTACACATGATGGAGGCACATCACTTGTTCATGATATCGTGAAAACCTAAAAGCATTATTGTATTAGACACAAACAATAACCAAAAATAAAAATAAGATGAAGTTAGAAGTCTGCTTCTGCATTAACAATATTTACCTACGTTAATGTTAATAAATTGGTCTCATCAAGGAACCACAAAATAGTTGTGTACTCTGGCTGTTTGGCCACTGTAGTAATTTTCAATATGAGTGCAAGTTGGAATCAAGGTGAATACAAGCACAGTATCAAGGCATACACATAATTGGCGTGACGCTATCTAGATACAAAGACCACTAAGACAGTTGATCATGACTTATTGGTCATGCTTGACTTTATGTAAGCACTAAGCAATGACACTTTGGGCATCAGATTTTACATACTGATACGCAATCTAGCAAGTAACATTGTTTAACTTCAAAACTAAAAAAAGGTGCAGATGTTACCGTAGGGGCCCAGCAGGGCTGATGCCCGCTAGGGCCATGGGGAATTTCTGAAAAGAAAACTCGTGGTCCTAATACATAGGGCTAGTAAAGGAACATAGGTGGGTTTTAGTCAGTTAAAGTCTGACACGCACTCTCGCTCCACCCTTGAACGAGATAAGTCATTAGATGATTTCCCACCTCCCAGTCGCCGTCTGATCTTCAAGCGATTGATTTTATGATAGTTTGAAGATAAGACGGCAAAGATATTAAAACTGTAATTGCATAATTATATACTAGAATTAGTTCTGCCATAACTGTGTGAATGAGTGTGATAGTAATGTCTTGTGAAGACAAAAATTGTATTTATAATTTATTTATAATCTAATGCTAATAAAATTTACAATGCGATTGTCGTTTTATTGTATATCATGTACCTCCTATTTTTTAAAATGTAATATTTTTTTTAAATATATCTTGCATTCTTAACACTTCGGGCACATTGCTCGCAGAACAGCCCCCCTAGCCAAGTTACAGTCGTATCGTATCGTCATCTCAACGCTCAGTCACGTGGTCAGAACAAAGAATTCGGAGGCGTGGCCTACTCGAGGCGTTCGCGCCGAACGAAACAATTGTAACTTGGCTAGGGGGGCAGATGGTCGATGGGGTCGAAACATTCATGAGTGGCGACCGCGTACTGGAAGACGCAGCGTTGAAAATAGGCGGATGAGGGTCGCGCTAACCCAATGGATGTGAGATGCACTGGACCGGTCGTTGTGGCGAAATTTTGGGAGCGCCAATAGTGAAATTCTTTCGGTTGAAAAGATGATGATGAAATCTTAGAAAAATCTAATAGATTTGGCAAAAACCTCCAACTAGCAATAAGTAAGTAACTGACGATCAATGCTTGCCCCTGGAACACTTTTGATTTTTTTAAATTTCTCCGTTAATATTGCTTCAGCCATCACACAAAAAAATAACAATCTGTACATTTCTTTTATAAGGGTGGACTATCATCTACTTCTCCCGTGGATGGAACGAGAGGGAATGTCAGACTTTTACTGAGTAATATCCACCCGTGATCTTTCAGTTACCCTTTGCGCTCAGAGCCGCAGACTATTTGGATTTCAACTTGATTTTGTCGAGTGGAGGAAATATAGAAGTAACTGACTATTACCATGATAAACGATGAGTTTTACAAGACGCTTAAATTCTGACTCCATTACAATCATAACATAAGGTAAACCAGAAGTTTCCCTGTCCAATTGGACAGAAATATTTTTATGAGAAAAAAAACAGGAGCAAGTAACCTTGGTTTGAAAAAGGATATATAGACTTCTACCACGAGAGTTTCATTAGACGATGAAACATTAGATTATGTGGCTAGGGGATAAAGCAGTGTCTTTAAGTCGCGAGCGGCATGCAGCATGTTGAATTCCAAACGAAACGAAGGTTGCTAAGTTTAATCCCGTACGCATTACGAGGGAGTTAAAATAGAAACCTGAGTGAAGTGAGGAAGGAATTCAAGCCACCCAATACAAAGACAGCTTTATCCACATGTTGGATACTCTACTTTTTACACCATCGATGAGATAATTAAAAGACAATTTACCAAAATAAAATATATATTAGAGAAATACAAGTATTACTTCAAGTTAATCTTAAATATCACTTGACTTGTTTTGAGATTTGAAACAAAAAGAAATTCACTACTTTAAGATTTTATAGTTTTAATTTTCTATACAGCTTCATTACTTTTTTTTAGAAACTCGTCAGTAACCAAATTTTATTCTTTATTTTTTGTTACTGACCAGTTCGATTTTTTAATAAATTTATTAGATGCACGTACATTTTTTTTTCAAAATAATGGTTTTTGACGTTCCTAATTCAAATGTCTTTATTCCCTAGGGATCACCCATACTACATTATTTCCCTAGGGACAAAATGACTTGCTATAAGTGATGATTGTATGACATTATAAAAGGGCATTATCGAGCAGATGTAGATGGTGTAAAAATATCATAAAAGGAAACTCATTGCAACATTTTAGCATTTTCAGCTGGGTTTTTGTGAGTCAGTGAGTGACTGAGGACTTTGGCTTTTATATAGATATACAGATGCTAAACATACCGTTAATATGTACAACATCTACTGGTGTAATTCGTCGCGTTCTCTTACTCGTCATAATATTATTCAAAACCAACACCAAAAAGATGAAAATATTTAAAACGACTTTCAAACAAACCTAGTTTGTTTTGAGTAAGTAGTATTTCAACAATTCTCTTGGTATTCTGACCAAAAACTCAGTATGCAGTTCTTTGCTACGGCATTCCATCTCTAAGTATGTACTTAATAATTATACATTACTTTATAGTTTATTAGCATTTATCAACGTCTTTAAATTTCCTGGATGAATATTAACAACGTTAAGGTACGTTTTAGGTAAAAACACGGTTACGATATCCTGTATTAACTTTCATTTCCATGCTGGTCTATCTACCTAGCATTTTTAATGTAGGGGTTGACTTCCAATCTAGCCGAATGCAATTGAATACCATAAATTCTGTTACAAATACGTTATTGTTCTGTTTCAATGAAAACGAATGTAATATTCTTAGAATAAATGTGCAAATGTGTAAGTCAAAACTATTTAGTGTTTATATGAATTAACTTCGTTCGAAATTCAAATTTGGAAAAAAAAATTGACACCTTTTTTAAGTTTTACAAAATACTATGTGATATACCTCTACCCAACCCTACGACAAATCCAGGCATTATAAATGATATTTATTTGGAAAATTGTAATTGTAACACTTTTTCGTCAATTTAAACTAAATGAGGCCAGCCCCCCTAGCCAAGTAGCAAACGATAAACGTGAACGCTTAGTAATCTCCAATAGATTTTCAACTTTATACCTAAGAGCATAAAGTTGAAAATCTATTAAAGACTACTGAGCGTTAGCGACCGGAACGAACGAAAACACTATGTAATCTTCAATAGATTTTCAACTTTATATCCAATAACATAAAGTTGAAAATCTATTAAAGACTACTGAGAGTATACGTTTATCGTTTGTGACTTGGCTAGGGGGGCAGTACTGTTTCTAAGTTGACTACAATGAGAAGATACTCCGAAACAAGCCCCGAGGCCAAAGTCTCTTTTAAAAAACATTTAGCAAACATATAATCATACGAGGAACGTGCAGACTTGTGTCTAAAATTAACTTTTGAGGAAAAAAACCACACATTTGGGCGGAACTGTCCAGTCAGTGCAAGTATTTGTCAGTATTCGTGTAGCTCAATCCAACACTACAAAGAAACTCAATGACTCGACGACCTAGCAATATAATTATTAGTGTATTCTTATTTTAAACTTTCATTTCAATGAAACAGGGAAAATTACAATAACTATAAATCTCTTACAGGAAATAATATGCAAACAATGGATGTACCTAACCACAGTGATTCAAGGATTACACTCGTATATGGAATCCCTATACATTCAAATTTCTAAAAAGCTACTAATCGATGATTATCTGGTTTGTCAAAGTGACTAAACCAGCACCTTTTGTAAGTGCCGAATCCTACCTTTGCATCAATACGTACGTACGTACGTTTTCTACGTTTTTTCTTTCTTTCTTTCAATAAAGGCAATAAGGCAAACCAGACGATAGACGACCATACGTGCCCCAGTCGGTAACGTGACCCACTTGCAAAACTAAGACACGCATTTAAAATTTGGTGTTTATTTGAGCCAATCAGCCCTCCTAGCCAAGTTACAATCGTTTCGTTCGCGCCGAACGCCTCGAGTAGGCCACGCCTCCGATTCCTTTGTTCTGACCACGTGACTGAGCATTGGGATGACGTCAGAATAAAGGAATCGGAGGCGTGGCCTACTCGAGGCGTTCGGCGCGAACGATACGATTGTAACTTGGCTAGGGGCCCAGGTTAGTATTACTTATATACAACTAGCTTCTGCCAGCGGCTTCGTCCGCGTGAAAGTAGGTTTCTCCGAACAAACTTTGGACCCCCGTTTCATCCCCTTAGGGGGTGAATTTTGGAAAATTCTCTTTTAGTGCTCGCCAACGTCATAAAAGAGCTTCAAGTCTCTTACTTCAAAAACATAGGACTTTCATACAAACTTTCAACCCCTGTTTTACCCCCTTAGGGGGTGAATTTCGGAAAATCCGTTCTTAGCGGATGTCTACACTCTATAAGGAACCTACCTGCCAAATTTTAAGATGGTGTTATAGTTTCTGAGATTTCATGATTAAACAGTTAGTGGTATTTCGTTTTTATAAATATAGATTATACATGTATGACGGTTATGTAAACTAATAATAATAATAATAATAATAATAGTAGTAGAGTAGGGAAAATAAGCGAAAAAATATCATGGCAAAAGGATTAGTCATACGAAAAAAATCATATGTTGATAATATAATATATGAATCTATAATTTTTTTTTTCAAATCTATTACCCTATATCTATTGAAAGTCAATTTTTTTTTTGGCACTAAATTGGAGTAAGGGCTGGCGCATGGAAGCTGTCTACACTCTGCAAACATACCGGAGGCACAACAAAAACCCTAACAATAACAACATTTCCTTATTCTGTTTTTATTATTTTTTTATTGCCTTGTATTTATTTTTATCTGTACCTTTTTATTGATTATTGCATGACTGTATAATGTAGAACAATTAATTAAAAATATAATTATTATTAATTTACCATACTCTGTAAGTGCTGTGCACACCTTTAAGTGAAGAATTCGCTGGGTTAATTGTATATTAATAAGACTTTTTTTTTGTATATGTATCGGTGAACTATTCGTTGGAGTGCCGTAATAAATAAATAAATAAATAAATAAATAAACATCCTAAATCCACTATTACATTTTACATGAAAACTTCAATGCAACAATGCAAATAAGTAATGGTAAAACTAACATAATAGAATAATAATATGATAAATGATAAATGATATTTATTTTGTAAATAGGTTTAAAAAACACTTTTACACGTCAATTTTTTTTTTTTGGTCATTTTTAAACTAGATGAGGCCGGTATAATATTCCACAACTATCACACAACGCCGTCTAGTCTCAAGCTAAGTAGAACTTGTGTTATGAGTACTAGACAACTGATAAACATACTTATATAGGGTGACTGGCAATTAGTGTACGATACTTAAACACGTGATTGTGCTCATGATAACAAACAATTTTTATTATGGGAGCAAGGCCGAAATCGCGAAAAAAATATCAGCTGTTCAGTACATTAGGAAAACATAAATGTACTGAACAGCTGATTTTTTTATCGCGATTTCAGGTTTGTTCCCATAGTAAAAGATGTTGGTTATCATGAGCACAATCACGTGTTTAAGTATCGTACACTAATTACCAGTCACCCTATATATTTCTAAATACATACATATTATAGATAAATTACACTCAGACACAGAACAAATGATCGTGCTCATCACTCAAACATTTGTCCTGGGTGGGAATCGAACCCACGGCCTCCGGCGTCAGGGCCACTAATCACTAGACCAACAGGCCAGTCAACATGTAAGTTAACATACTTAATTCTAGCTCGTAATTTGGCAAATATATGTGTCTCTATTACTCTCATTACTCAATGTAATGAATAATAAAAACGCTAATATTGTAGAGACGAAAGTTTATGAATGTGTGTATGTTTGTTACTTCTCTACGCTCGAACGGCTGAATGGATTTGGATGAAATTTGGCACAAGAGTACACACATAGGGACATGCTTTTTAGGGTTCCGTAAAAACAAAGAGAGATAGAGTTAATCTTAACTATCACGATTTGAAACAAACAAAATTCACTACTCAAAGATTCTATAGTTTAAATTTTCTTTTTCCCGCTTGTTCATTACTTTTTTTTAGAAACTTTTTTAATTTTGTTTTTTTTTTGTTAGTGGCCAGTTTGAAATTTGAATAAACTTCTTTGATGCAGTAGATTTTAATTCACATAATGCTGACGGTTTTTCACGTTCCAAATTCAAATCTCATTATTCCGTAGGGATCGCTCATACTGCATTATCTCCATGGACATAATGACTTGCTTTAAGTGTTGGTTGTATGACGTATAAAAGGGCATTATCGAGCAGGTGGTGTAAAAACAGTATTATCTTAGTTTAGACTTAATGTTACAAATATGAAAGTAACGCTGTCTGTCTTTTACGCTTTCACGGTTAAACTACTAAACCGATTTTGATGAAATTTGCGTTATAAACTACATTCACGTGAACGAAGTCGCGATCAAAAGAATCCGTACATTATACGTAAACATCTCTTAGTAAAACTACCAATCATTATTAGCTATGCCGCGAGGATGTAATAGCTAAGCTGTGAAACTATGTGACCGTTTCCACTGATACTAACCTATGTAGCGGTGCGAGTAAGATGTGCTATGAAGATGCCCCGCCGCAAAGTAAATGTGCGAGGAAGATGCGCAGCTCGAGCTATGCGATGTATCGATAGTAGAGAGGCGGCACATAGCTACTCCACTCGCGACCATCCATAGCACACATTCTTCCATATAAAGAACATATCTTAGTTGAATCCGTTTCCACCAGTGCTAAGCTATGTGCACCAATGAATATGGTTGGTGGATATCAAACGCATCCATAGCAACGTGGCTTAGCACATCTTTGGTGTATACCCCTTATAACAAGTAAGATTCCTCACACCCTTAGTCACACTCCAATACATACAAAATACCCCACGCCGTGTTTATTTAAGAACCCTTTATTTTAGTGCGTAGTAAAATGAATTAATAAGGTGTTTATAGCATAACCTATTACCGATACCACGTGTTAAAAAGATTTACATTTTCACATGGTCAGATGTTATTGATATTACGCATGTTACACTTTTTTGCAATTGATGCTGATTATAAATAGAGCGCTTTACATAATTTACAAGATCTTAAAGATATTTGCATAGGTAGAGGTTACACTTCATATACTTTCATTAGGAATCCAATCCATGGTCAATAAAGGTAAGGACCTATTGTACAATCAGGGGTCAAAAGTGCAGTTCCACCTTACCAATGCTAAAATGTCTAAAATTTCTTTATAGAAGAGGGTCAATGGTTCATGAATGATTTAATTGGTAGCATAGAATCTTAAATTTTGAATAAACTAGTTGTGTACTATTGAACTTCTACAACAAAGAAATATTAGACACTTTAGCATTGGTAGAGTGCAACTACACTTATGATCCCTGACTGTACATGTATCTGTTCCTAAATTACCCTAAGCTGATATGTTTTTTAGGGTTCCATACTCAAATGGTAAAAACGGGACCCTATTACTAAGACTGCACTGTCCGTCTGTCTGTCATCAAGCCGTATCATGAACCGTGATAGCTCGAAATTTTCACAGATGATATATTTCTGTTGCCTCTATAACAACAAATACTAAAAAATTAAAGTTAAGTGTCTGTTGTATAGATAATGGTACGGAATCCTTCGTATGCGAGTCCGACTCGCACTTAACCGGTTTTTCCTAAAATTATCCTCCACTTAGGTTTTAGATCGGCTTCCCCTGTGTAAAAGTTCCAGACATAAGTTCAAGTTTCAAAACTTTAAATTGGAAATTGGATCTGAAAGTTCAAGAGGATTAATTTTCTCATGAAAAATAGTCTTTCCCTTTTAATTCACATTGGCTTACATGGAAACTTATAAAACGTCAGAAGCTCATGGAACCATGAAGAAAACTGGTAAAACACTCAACGAGTACTCTTTCATTTAAAAACATGATTGGTTTTACTTTTTTTTTCATATTACAATATTAACAAGTATGAATGAAAGGACACTGTAGACCAGTCAACATAGGATGAATATACGACTTACAAAAAGAAATTGGATCGAAAGAAAATAATATGTATGTATCTATCTGTGTATCTATTGTAATATATTGTTGGTGCTTATTGTCAAACTTATGACAGCCCCATATCATGTTCTGACAATTACTGTCCATCCGTGGTTGCCTGGAAGAGATCAAGGAATGAGATAAGGCCGCCCATTTTATGTGTTTTAGATATAACTTTTTCTTTGTTATGTACCTACAATAAAGTATATAATAAATAAATAAATATATAAGTCTGCGGAGTATTGCCAAATTCAGTTTCTTTAAGTTTTAACCACTGCTTCCAATTGATAATTTTATGTCACTTCTACACAATTTCCCAAAAAGACTGATTGGCACGAAAAAAAAAAATATTGGAGGCATGTTATCAAAACGTATTTCACCGAACGAGTCAACTTAAAACGTAGGATTAACCTTAACATAAGAACTTTACCAAAGACCCACTCCTCATTAAAGTACACAGAAAACAAAACATGCAAATCCGTCCCTTTCTGGAATACCCAGTAATCCAAATTGATTCAGGTCAAACAAATCCTTTTGACGCATATAGACACACATACGTCATTTCAAACATCCGACCCAGTGGCAGCTTATTTACGGAAACAAGGCAGCTGACCGCAAAACAAGTAATAATATGAGATCCACGGCAAACAATATGAGTAAACAGTGATGAGGTTCAAGGGAATACTGACTTGCAATAACGTTCCAGGAAAAACATGACATGGTAAACACAGGTTCAGTGGAAGTATAATGCTAGCAAAGGAGGCGGTCGATCGCGTGAGGCAACGGTCCTCACGCCCCAACCGCCGCCGGGATTCCGATCCCGATTTCCGTCCGACCGTCCGTTAACCGTCCGGACCGAGCCCAAGTCGCCGACGGCGCGTACTGTTCCACGCGCGCCTCAAGGATATGTCAGCAATTGTAGGGGCCCAGCAGGGTCGAAGCGTACTGGGGCCAAGGCTGAAAGGAAGACTTGGCCCTGGTACGAAAGGCAACGAAGGAACAGGAGTGGGTTTTTAGTCAGTAAAAGTCGGACACTATCTCTCGCTCCGCCCAAGAGCGGGGGATGTCATAAGATGTTTACCCAAAGAAAAAAAAAACGGTTCAGTGGAAGTAACCTTTTTTCCGTCGGTAATCATCAAATTACTTCTCCCGCTATTAGTGGAGCAGCAGGAAGAGTCAGACTTTACTGACCAAACCCAGTGTTCCTTCAGTTACTCTTTTACTGACCAAACCAAGTGTTCCTCCAATTACTCTTTTACTGACCAAACCCAGTGTTCCTTCAGTTACTGTTTTACTGACCAAACCCAGTGTTCCTTCAGTTACTCTTTTACTGACCAAACCCAATGTTCCTTCAGTTACTCTTTTACTGACCAAACCCAGTGTTCCTTCAGTTACTCTTTTACTGACCAAACCAAGTGTTCCTTCAATTACTCTTTTACTGACCAAACCCAGTGTTCCTTCAGTTACTGTTTTACTGACCAAACCCAATGTTCCTTCAGTTACTCTATTACTGACCAAACCCAGTGTTCCTTCAGTTACTGTTTTACTGACCAAACCCAATGTTCCTTCAGTTACTCTATTACTGACCAAACGCAGTGTTCCTTCAGTTACACTTTTACTGACCAAACCCAGTGTTCCTTCAGCTACTCTTTTACTGACCAAACCCAGTGTTCCTTCAGTTTTTCTTTTACTGACCAAACCCAGTGTTCCTTCAGTTTTTCTTTTACTGACCAAACCCAGTGTTCCTTCAGTTACTCTATTACTGACCAAACCCAGTGTTCCTTCAGCTACTCTTTTACTGACCAAACCCAGTGTTCCTTCAGTTACTCTTTTACTGACCAAATTCAGTGTTCCTTCAGTTACTCTTTACTGATCAAACCCAGTGTTCCTTCAGTTACTCTTTTACTGACCAAACCTAGTGTACCTTCAGTTAGGTACTCTTTTTACGCCCTGGTCGGTATCATCAATTTATCTGAAATTTCTTTGAGACGTGCGTGGAACATAAGTTGGCGAGTTACCCATTCCCCTCGCCGTCTTGCGCCTACTCCCTATATCTATTGACCGAGGTAGTCTATTCTCCATATCCTACTCCAATTTCTTATGGGGTCTATTGGCGGCTTTAAACCAACTCCACTCTTGCTAAACTATCAGGAAACACGCAATTGCCTTGCCAATAAGAATTACAACCTGTATCTGTCAATCTAATCTCTGTATCCAATCCAGGGTGAATGCATTTTCACAATCGTGTCATTGTTCTGCTATATAATTTTTTTAGGGTTCCGTACCCGATGAGTGCCAACGAGACTATCACTAAGTCGGTCTGTCTGTCTGTCCAACTGCCTGTCAACGGGCTGTATCTCACAAACCGTAAGAGGAGAAATTTTCACAGAATGTGTATTTTTATTTCTGCTACAATAACAAATAATAAAATTAAATAAAGTAAATAAAAAATTAAAAGTGGTTCTCATAGAAGAAATGTTAATTTGTTGACGTTTTTTGTTCGATTTTAATATTGTAGAAGATACGGAGCCCTTCGTGTGTGAGTCAGACTCGTATTTGGTTAGTTTTTATTTTTATATCCGCTTTGACAATATTATAATGAGTCCATCAAGTAGATGATCAGTTAAAGTCACATCTAGACTAATATTATAAAGAGGTAAAGTTTGTTTTTTTTTTTTTTTGTTTGTAGGATAGGTAATCTCTGAAAGTACTGGTCTGATTGCCAAAATTTTTTCACCGATAGAAAACTGCTTTATTCCTGAGTGACATAGGCTATGTTTTATGTATGCGGGTGAAGTCACGGGCAAAAGTTAGTATCTAATAATTAAACTAAATAACATTTGCAGTGTGCATGGAGGTCTTAAATTGCTGCTGCTCGATCTCTTCATCATCATTGCAATTTAAGAAGAGCATAAAATTCCCATTCCTACTTCTACCACTTTCATCCTCTGAGGGTGTTTGTAATATCGTGCGGATGTCACTACGCATGCGGGATTTCTCCGCACGCATAGCCCCCGCAAATGTCCTTTTCGTACAAGTATTTATTGTAATGCACGGAATACGCACGCGGGATGCGGGGCATAATACCGGGCAGTTGTCTAGCACTCATAACACAAGCTCTGCTTAGCTTGAGACTAGATAGATGGCATTGTGTGATAGTTGTGGAATATTATCTATACATATAATAAAACAGTAAAATGGTGGAGCGTTGGTATTAGTTGGCGAAAAAACTACTGAACCAATCCTGTTCAAATTTTGCATACATAATCCTTATAGGCCGGGTCAACTGTTAGGCTACATATTATCACGCTATTTGCTATGGGGGGTGAGCAATAATCCAAAATGTCGACATTGAACGACATTTGCCATGTTCGATCCCCAGCTACAGTTAAAAATTTTGTCATTATTTTATCTTCTTTTCTGTAATAAAATAACTTTTACCATTTTTTCAAAATAAAATTGACATTTCTATTCGATATCTTCTAAATATTTTGTAAAAACTAATCAAAACACATAATAAAATCAAAGCGGCGAGTAAAATCACGTACTAAAATGTAAATATGGCAATTCAGATACTCGCAACGCCATCTAAAGACTGAAAGTAGAAATAATGATGACAATGATAGTTGAACGTCATATTTGATAGATGGCATTGTGTATTTTACGTAATTTTCTGAGTGGGGGAAGAATGACCATCGCCCAAGTTTGCAGACAGTTTTATTGTTTAAAATTGGACGAAAACCGTTATGATTAAACTGGAGTTAGACGGAGACATTTTTAATCCTACTGCTTTTTTTCCCCGTGGTTGTAACAAACTAATTGACCGTGATTATTCAAGGGATACCAACCAAAGGCGATAAAAGTAAATATTTATATGTATTTAATTATTGACTTTAAAATAACATGGCCAAATTTTCGGAAGGGGTAGCATGGCACCTTGCGTTGGAAGGCCCCCAGGTGGACCGATGACCTGGTGAGGGTCGCGGGAATCCGATGGATGCGAGACGCACAGGACCGGTAATTATGGTGACACTTGGGGAGGCCTATGTCCAACAGTGGACGTCTTTCGACTGAAATGATAATGATAATGATGGCACCTTTATTTTTCTTTTTTTAAGGGTGGAAGTCATCCAATGACTTCTCCCACTCTGGTTGGAGCGGGAAGGCGTGTCATACTTTTACTGACTAAAACCACACCTGTGTCCTTCAGTTGCCCTTTGCGACATCTCTTTGAGGAGCGCGTGGATCACTACGCGCTGTTGACGACTGGGCTCGGTCCGGTCAATTACCGGACGGCCGGACGGCTGTGGACGACCGATTGCTGGATGTCCGCGAGCCCGCGTCTACCGTGGCTGGTCGTCGGGGTCAGAATCTCGGCTCGGCGTGAGGACGTTCGTTCCCTCACGCGTGCGGCCTCCTCCTTCACTAGCATTACGGCTTTGCAGAAGGAGGCGACCGCCTGCCATTCCTCCTCGCTCTGGACCATAGCCCAAAGTCACAAGGCCCGGCGCGAGAGGTGACTGACGCCGATTGCCTCCACGAGGACAACACACACCTCTGTGTGCTCCACTGTGTCCTCCGGGATGATGGCACCTTGCGGCCTAATAATGGTGTGTTTTATTATTAGCAGTCACTGCTTCATATAAAACTGGGTCGAAAGGTTTGCGTTCCTGATCACAGTTCGACAACGTATGATGTATCTCAGATTCCTTGCAGCCTTACGTCGACATCCGTACGTTACCTCCTTGCAGTGAGTGGTGACCAACACTGGAACCACCCTCTGAGGGAGGCCAGTCTCAGGGATAACACTAATCGGCTGCTACATTTGTTTACCGGAATTTAATTGTTTTATGGATACACAAGCTCGGGACTGTTGAGGGTGTTTCACGCGGTTTCTGTTCCGGATTCGGTTGGAAGTACTCTGATATTACCATTTTACAAATCGCCCGGAGGACCCGTTGTAGCATGCGGTGGAGGTCTATCCTGCTTGGGTGAACCGCCGTGTCTTCATATAGGCAATCGGCGTCAGTGACCTCTCGGTTTGGCCATCAATATGCGAGTTCGATTGGACTGGGATACACGCGTTCAAGATTTCACCGAAATTCATTCAAAAGTTGGAGACTCTTCATAGGGTAGTTCCCACTATGGAATAACATTTGTCTGATATACGAGGACGTCAGTCAAATACACACCAAAAAATCCTAGGTAAATGAACAAGTAATTTTTACGCCCCAAATGATCAAGCTGCAACAATCAATTCAAGCATGCTCTCGCAAATTCTTCATAAGTACTGTTGTGGAGGAAGATAGTATGATGATGGTAATTTTTGGATTCACTGACTTTTTGGCTTTGCACCATCAGTGCAAACGTTATCCAGCTGAAGGTCGATGTCCCGATTATGTTCCTTCGTTTACCTCTACCAAAGCTGTCTGACGGCTTAAACTCTTCAGTGAAACATTATTGAGGCGAAAATTTTACAGGAGGTAGGTAACTCTTTCGAACAATCTCGCAGCCTTAGCAGACATTGACCCTAGAGGGCCCTATCCATTTGCTGACATCATTATGAGTCGCGCGTAGACTACTACGCGCCGTCGATTCAGGATTGCTTTGACCAGATGACCGGACGGCTCCACCGCAATCGCCCTGCGGCTTTCAACACCTGGAGCATCACTTCCCTCATCATCCTTCATAGTTTCAGCCACCTTCTTCGATCGTAGTGCTTCACTGAAGGAGGCTACTGGTTGGCATTTTTTCCACTAATCGCCTACATGAGGACACGGCGGCGCCGGCGCTCCTACCAAGCGGGACTGACTTCCACCGTAAGTTCCATTGTATTCTCCGGGCGATCCGCACAATGGTGAGACTCGAGTGTTTCTTTTCGCTGAATTCGATTCAGATACCTCCCGAAACACCCACATCCGGTGAGTCCTGCACAAAGAGAGGATGCCGTGACGCCTCTGTAGCCACTCCTCAAAGACAGGCATTGCCGCTGCGATTGTGACGTGCTCACTGTGACAATGTTGTTTTACCGGAACATAAACCAGAAACATACATAAACTAGTGCCTTTTCCCTTGAGGAAGGCAGAAATGCCAACTGCTACGACCCTTACATACTCTTTCTATTCATTGACGTTCATACATCTGGATTTGGACGAGTACATAACATGTATCCTGAAGGTAATTTGCGTTTTTACCTTTAACAGTTTTATGTGAAAGTACAATAAATAATTACGATGCTTTCAGAATGAATTGCAAGCACAGAATGATTGTACAGTTTTACCAACTTAACGTAGACGAAGTCGCGGGCAACAGCTAGTCTATAATATAAAAAAAAATCTCTTACATAAAATACATAAATATCAACTAAACTATACTAAAACCTAACTATGTATATAAATATAATTTAAAAAATAAGTGTGGCACTCGGGGACTGCCGCTGTAAAGCTATTGCATAGCATTTTATATCAACTTATGCAATTATAATTATTTATTTATTTTATTTATGCAGTATTTTTTTTTCTTTGATATTAATTCAAGTTACACTTTTTGAGCGTGGTGACCGATAAGAAAACAAATTTTTTTCTTTCTTGTTTACTTCATAAATTGCTACAAGTATGTTCAGTTGTTATCATAGAACATTACTATAATCTATTATAATACAAAAAGACTATTTTGTTTGACCGAGATTTGAACTCGAGGCACGATGATAACATAGGTAGAACGCTGTACCAATGCGCCACAAAGGTCTTTAACGACTTTTCTAAAATAGGTGTTCGGTCTCTGTCGGCCTTCAAGCCACACCTCCGTGCCCGTCGGAGTGGGGAGCGTGAGGTTTTTTTCGTTACGGAATTTCTGGATTCGGTCCCCGCGCTCAAGGCCCTCGATAGAAGCTATGCAATAGCTTAAAAAATAACCCAAATATACACTGTTACCATTATTACCGTATCCTTTCTATGCATTCTTACGACTGTTACCATAAAAGGGACCCATTTGACCGTTTATTACCTCTTCCATTATCTTCTAGTCCACAAAACTGTCTTGACGCAATTTCCATAAACGTCCGGTAAAGAAAGACACACGAAGTTGGTATTGTCTAAACAGTGGCGGGTCAATGACACAATATTATGTCATACGAATATTAGTTGAAAACGTATGTAAATGAGGCAATGAGGCTTGATTGTCTCTTTGGAATTGTATTTGTTATGAAGAAACTTATCTTGGTGCCAAATATCAACATAACACTAGAAGTACGGGCGTTTGATCTATTCCTATGTTCTTCTTACTTTAGTTTTATTATGCGAATCGCAAAGTACATCAAAATATTTGTAATATATAAAAATGAATCCCTATTTCCCTTGGTCACGCCATAACGCGTGAACAGCTGGACCGATTTCACTATTTTTTTTTTTGTTGTGTTCGTTATTGTCAGGAGAAGGATCTTATGAAAGAAAAAAATTTAAAAAATTGGTAGTAGGGTAGAGTACGGTAGATTAGGGTTGAGTAGGGAGGAGTTGGCAAAAGCTAGTAGGTGCATAATAAAAATGTTATATTATCAGTTACCAGTTTCGTTTGTACACCATCTCTCCATATTACTGTTGCAAGAATAAAACGCCCAAAATTAATATTCCGCGCTTCTAGTATTAATATTTATCTAATCTAATCTTTATATTAGCATAGCATAGCATAGCATAGTCGGCCTTATAATGTTCCCACTGTTGGGACTCAGGCCTCCTCTCTAGGAGAGGGAATGGGCCGTAATTCACCACGCGGGCCAAGTGCGGGTTGGTGGATGTCACATGTCTTCGAATTTTTGGTTCTAGGACATGCCGGTTTCCTCACGATGTTTTCCTTCACCGTTTTTAGAGCAGTGGTGATGAAATAAATTACACAAAGTAATGCGCCTGGCTGGGTTTGAACTCACGACCTACAACTCGTAAGTCGGGCCCGTTACCACTCGGCCACCACTGCTCTTATCTACACTATATATATATATATATAATATTATAAAGAGGAAAACTTTGTTTGTATGTTTGTTTGTTTGTACTGAATAGGCTCAAAAACTACTGGACCGATTTTAAAAATTCTTTCACCATTCGAAAGCTACATTATCCACGAGTAACATAGGCTATATTTTATTTTGGAAAAAAATAGGGTTCCGTAAGATATTTGGGTTTTTCGGACACAAGGTGTAAAAAATCAACCAGAAAAGTTACTTATTTTGCGTACGCTGCCTAAACTATAAAAGATAGAACCATAAAATGTTCTAATTAATTGTAGATCTTATAAATATCTACAAAAAAGTCCGCGACACACTATACCCATCTATGTCGAGTGAGGCACAGCAACCATTTTTTTATTTAAAAATCTTGAATTTTTTTTGGACTACATTTAAACGCGTTTATTTTACTCATGCTATTAATCCTTATCAAAATAAATGATTTCATCACTAAGAACAGTTAATGGAGATAATATTTGGTCTTTGAATGATTAAAATTGGACGTTTGGTTTTGAAGTTATGGCGAAATTAAAATATTACGATTTCTGCTGCACGGCCCGTTGCGAAGTGGGCGTCACCAAGGCGGGGGTGCGCGTGCGGGAGGGGAGTTTAGATCTATGAGCAGTGTTGCCAACTTAGTGGAAATTCCACTAGATCTGGTGGTTTAGACTTACCTTTTAGCGGGCAAATATTGGTTTTAGTGGCTAGTCTTTTAGATAAGAGCAGTGAGTGCTTATTAGATAAATGTTATTATTATATTATATAAAGATTTATCCTTTCGTGCGTGTTTTTGTCACCTACCTCCTCTTAAATGGCTTGACCAATTTAGATGACATTGTGTGACTATATTTGAGTGGGTTCCTGGATGGTTTGAAAATTAAATTGAATCCGGTAGATGGCGTCGAATGTATCGATTTAAATGAAATTTTATATGTATATTTCGGTGGGTGGTTTGAAAAGACAATTACTCCAGGTAGGTGGCGCTGCAATCGGGTTATTATTTTTTTATTCTTACGAATAGCTAGCTTACGGGCATGACAACGTCTGTCGGGACCGTCGGGACCGTCGGGACCGCTAGTAATACCTATATAAAAATCTCGTGTCACAGTGTTTGTTATCGAACTCCTACAAACCGGGTCGACTACTGCAACGGGCTGAAAGATTTTGTGTACAGTTGTTAGGTCTGAGAATAAGTCGTAGCCTATTTTAACCCCATTTTTTTTCTTATTAGTTATATGGGAGAACAACGTTTCCCGAGTAGAAAATTGAAAATCATGTCAGTCCTTTACTATATTTTTGACATATTTCAAGGCGCGCGTGGAACACTACGCGCCGTCGACGACACCGGCTCGTCCGCAGGCCCGCGCCTACGGTAGCCAGGTAACACCCTGTGAGTCCCAACGCCCGGGCCGTTTCTTCGTTTCCTTAGATTGGTAATAGGTGCAAATCTCTCGAATAAACGATCATTACAAACCAGAATTTAATTTTACAATATTAGTTTATCACTAATATAAGATATTGTTGAACAAAATGCAAAAATAAAATAAAAAATCACTCAGCTAAATTGAAAAACTCTTCCTTACTTTGAAGGATTGGAACAACTTGCCTGCTGTGGTCTTCCCGTCCGATTATAATTTAAGTGTTTTCAAGGCTAGAGTGAATAGGCTCTTAATAAACTAGTGTGATTCACCATCAACGATTGCATCACTGCTTACCATCAGGTGCAATGGGGATCACTGGTTTATATCATTTAAAAAAAAAATCTCGACGACTCAATACCGATTGCTGCGCGACCTCTGAGGGTCGAAGTCGTTCCTAAGTAATAGCAGATGACTAAACTGAAAGTAATAGTACCTTCCTTAATATCCGACCAGCATCTTATAGAACAACGCATGTTACTAAAAGAGTTATGAGTATACATGTGGATGGGTGGAGAGGGAGAGGGAGGCCAAAAAAAAGATGGATGGATTGTGTGAACAGTGATATGAAAGAAAAGGAAGTTAGTGATAGCATGACGGTTGATAGGATAGAATGGAAGAAAAAAACATGTTGCGCCGACCCCAAATAAGATGGGACAAGCCAAGGGCAGGAAGATGATGATGATCTTATAGAACAACTAGCTTCTGCCAGCGACTTCGCCCAGTTTAAAGAAGGGTTCTCCATGCAAACTTTGGACTCCCATTTCATCCCCTTAGGGGGTGAATTTTGGGAAATCCTCTCCTAGTGTTCGCCTACGGCATATAATGAAACCTTGTGCAAAATTTTACGCTCCTAGTCCCAATAGTTTCGGCTGTGCGTTGATATGTCAGTCAGTCAGTTTCTCCTTTTATTATATAAATAGTTAACAGCTAGATTCTCCCATTTTGGTATCTTGCCAAGTAATAGCCATACGTAGCACCAAGAAAATTGTTTGTTTTCTTAGTGCATATAATCATTCGTCCAACAGTCATCGCATAGTTTATCATTTTATACAACGTTTCCTAGTTCTTGTCAATATGGTGATGATGATACACGGAGACTCATGATTCAAGTATTTGTTGATAGTCTACACATATAAATAAAATTGAAGAGTCTGTTTGAAATATCAAATTATATTTTTTTACTTAAACATGCAATTTTTAAATTTTTATTTGTCGGTCTGTCGGTCTGTTGGTCTGTCGGTCTGTCGATCTGTCGGTCCGTGGGTCTGTCGGTCTGTCGGTCTGTCTGTCTATCTGTCATTCGCTTCAACTGGAATGCGACCCAAACATTATGTAGTTGACAAATACTCGTATATAAGTACAACCAAATGATGAGCAAATTCTCTGCTACTTGAAGTTATACCAGGGTGAACCATACACATCTGCGGTAACCCTTCAGAGCATACCGTTATTATGTTATGAAATGGTGATAATTATAAACAAAATGGCGATTAGAGCGATACCGGAGATTTGCTATCATTTGTTAGGTACCTATAGTGTTCCATGGTCTATCTCTGAAGCTCTTTATCAGATATTTATCAAATTTAAATGAGACAGCCTCACAAAAATAACTATAACCAACATCGATCGATTAATATTTGGCGAATCTATTGCTGAACAAAAACACTCAGCTGCATTGAGAACCCCATCCTTATTTTAAAGTCAATTTAAAAATGAAAACTTGCGTAATCAGTAATGTAAATAGAAAAATGAAAACCGTACATCGATTTTAAGGGTCACGTTGCTATCATGGTGTTTATAAAATACCTTATAGCTAGAATATTAAAAGGCTTAGCAGCTAGTTTGCTGATCTAGTTAAACAAGATCCACACAGCTCTTAAGGGGATGCAACTCGACATACCTTTTCACTGTTTTTCATACAACCGCACTTACGCGATTATGACGTTATTACATATTTTTTCATTAGATATTTTAGAAACACAATATCTTGTGGATATTATCTAGGCTTCTATTGAAATCTATTAATAAATTTGTGTAAAACTAATCCAGTAAAGACCTCCGAAAATCTGCTATTTTGCATTAACTTTGACACTTCATAATTTACTCAAAAATTTAAAAGTCAAGAAATTATAACAATAGAAGCCTTGAAAATTTAATCAAGTTTCTGAATGACGGCAATTTTTTTCAAAAACCTTTAAGGGTCAAAAAAAGACACGTATTTCCTAGAACAAGTTTTGTAAAATATTCGAATAAATTACGGAATTACCGAACGCTAACAGAATTTTCAGGCGTTATCTCTCTTTTTTCGCGTTGCCTTTTCGTCAAACATCACATTGGATTTCGATAGGTGAAGTAACAAGCTTTTAAACCATGCTCGATGTTGACGATAGGCGAGTGAAAAAGTACCCTCTTAAGTGAGTCAACCAGACCTCATAGAACGGGTTTTTGTGCAAGCAAGTTATTTAGATCATCTTCATGGACATTACTAAACGTTAAAATATTTTAACTATTGTTCTAGTCTCCCTTACAAATTGACCCAGTTCCATCCTGCGTAATGGCATTTTTGTAAATGTTCACATAAAAATAACTTACGACAGTTTGTGATAGTGCAGCAGAAAAAAGTTATTTTAGTTAAAAATCGTCGAATCCGACTCTGCTGGGCAGCGTTCGGGAAGTTGCGCGGTGTCTTCTCGTCCAATATACCACAGTGTCTCAAGACGAAAGTCTATGATCAGTGCGTGTTGCCAGTGATGACATATGGCTCCGAAACGTGGTCGCTTACAATAGACCTCATCAGAAGGCTTAAAGTCACTCAAAGGGCAATGGAAAGGGCTATGCTCGGAGTTTCCTTGCGTGATCACATCAGAAATGAAGATATCCGCAGGAGAACCAAGGTTACAGACATAGCCCGAAGAATCACCAAACTTAAGTGGCAGTGGGCAGGGCACATTGCTCGCACAACAGATGGTCGATGGGGATGAAAGGTTCTGGAATGGCGACCACGTACCGGAAGACGCAGCGTTGGAAGGCCTCCCACAAGGTGGACCGATGACCTGGTGAGGGTCGCGGAAATCCGATGGATGCGGGACGCACAGGACCGGTCATTATGGCGACACTTGGGGGAGGCTTATGTCCAACAGTGGACGTCTTTCGCCTGAAGTGATGATGATGATGATGAGTTAACATTATATTCACATTATAAGCAACAGTTTGTAGAACCTATGACTGGTTAGTGGTTTTGTTTCTTTTTGTTCTGAATTCCTGTTAAGTTACACCTGCTATATTTTTGTATCTGCTTCTACCTTTTTACTTGTGGGAGGAAAATCATCAAATAACTTTTCGCGCTCTGGGTGGAGCGAGGCGTGTCAAACTTTTACTTACTAAAATCCACCCGTGTTTCTTTAGTTGTCTTTTGTGTACCAGGGCCGCGGTAACTCTTTCGAGCATTTTTTTATATTATTGTTAGGTTCGCGCTTGACCGCTACCTCACCTGATGGTAAGCGACGATGTCGACTATGGAACGCGCTTACTTAGAATTAACCTATTCACACTTGACTTAAAGATTCCCGGGTTGTAGCTATCAGGAAACACAGACTCCGGCAGGGAATCCCACTCCTTAGCTGTACGCACAATGAATGTGTTTCCAAAACGTTTCGACAAACAATCGCCATTTTTTTTTGTGGGAAAAGCATCCAATTACAAATCCCGCTCTTGAGCAAAACGCGAGATAGTGTCAGACTTTTACTGACCAAAAACCCACTCCTGTTCCTTCGTTGCCTTCGTCCCAGGGCCCCGGGTTTCGTTTTCACACTACCCATGGCCCCAGTAGGCTACGAAATCATCAAATGACTTACTTACTCTCGTTCTGAAGTTGAAGACGCCTAACCGGGCCCCAAATTTCACCCAAAACCGTTTAGCTGTTTAAACACGAAGGAGTTACGAACATACAGACACACGCACCATATCGTTTCGCGGGTTGATTCCCGTACAAAATAAATATTTGTATAGCTTACAGATGGTGGTTCCGTGTCTAGATGTCTGTGTATGTGAATTTACATATTTGTGACTAATTCTTGGTAGGCGGTCGCCTCCTGCGAAGCAATAATGCTAGCAAAGGAGGCGGCCGATCGCGTGAGGCAACGGTCCTCACGCCCCAACCGCCGCCGGGATTCCGATCCCGATTTCCGGCCACCGTAGGCGCGAGCTTGCGGACGGCGAACAATGGGTAGCTCGCCGTCCGACCGTCCGGTAACCGTCCGGAGCGAGCCCAAGTCGTCGATGGCGCGTACTGTTCCACGCGCGCCTCAAGGAGATGTCAGCAAACCGTAGGGGCCTAGCAGAGTCGAAGCCTACTGAGGCCAAGGGTCTGATTCTGAAAGATAGACTCGGCCCTGGTACGAAAGGCAACGAAGGAACAGGAGTGGGTTTTAGTCAGTAAAAGTCTGACACTATCTCCAGTTCCGCCCAATAAATAAATAAATAAATACTATATAAATACTTGCCTTTTATCACGCTAGGTTATAAACCTAGCGTGATAAAATGTAACCTAAATATTAACGTTCAAAATTACTGATTTCATCACTACTTAAAGCCTTCCTCAGGATATCCAAGTAGCTCATATTCGAAAACAGATTTTTTTCAAAAAGTTCGTAGAGATGTGCCCATAGCCTAGTGTATATTTATCCCTATAGCGCGCACGCGATCCGCGCGACTCATATAAGTGCGCGCGGGTCGGCGTGCGCGCATTGTTTCAGTGTTCACTATAGTGCGCGGGTCAAGCTGACGAGTGACAAATATGGCTGGTACTTTTGTAAGTTTTTGAACCGTTTTTCTTTTCTTTTTATTAATTTATGAAAATTGGTGAGTGAAAGTCATTTCTAAATTTAAATTTAAAAAAAGTGGAAAAAATTCAGCCCGCACAATTAAAAAGAGAAATAACAAAAATATAGTTCAACTATTGAATTTAGGATCTCATACTTTGAGTTCAAGAAATTATTCTAAAAGTATTTTTTTTGTAATCTGTATCTTTTTTAACCGACTTCAAAAAGGAGGAGGTTATGTGTTCGGCTGTATGTTTTTTTTTTATAAAAGAGTAACCATGGAGTTTTTTGCCGGTTCTTCTCTATAGAAAACGACCAATTGGAACCGTGCACTAGCTTCTGACGTTTTACAAGTGCCCATGTAGGCCTATGTGATCTTTTATCAATTTTATCAAATGAAAAAGGACATCAGTTACCTATTCATTTACATAACATAATCGGTAATTATTTACAGAGTAAATATTATTAACTCAAATGAAGCTAAAACTTATGATCCATATTCTAATTACATCGTACCCATACCTCTGTTGACAAACTATCTATTTTTTTTGTGGCATCATATGACTTCTTTCGCTCTGGGTGGAGCAAGACAATCAGACTTTTACTGACAAAAACAGACCTGTGTTTTTCAGTTACCCTTTGCGTTTCAGGGCCGCAGTAACTCTTACAAACAATCCCTTAGCTCTGAAAATACTATGAATAACAACAGTATTCTTGCAAAACGAGTGATTGCCTCGTTAGTGCAGTAGTCACAAGCGTGACTACTCAATGAAGGGCCCGGTTCCGATTCCCGCATTGAGTTATTAGATAGGTACTTTCACGTTATTTTCAGTGACTGCCTTTTTCTGTGTGTCTGTATTTCCGGACAATACCATAAAGATTGACCGATAAAATGTGCTTTGAACATGATTTATTAGTTTAGCAATTACATTTAAATAGTTAATTAAACAAAATATACTAACTTAAAAATAAAATTAAAAACCATAAAGTGCGAAAAAAAAGCAATCTAAAATACGGCGTCGAAAAACTCCTCCGCATCGCTGTCGACTGGTAATGTACCAAAAGACTGTGTATACAAAATGTGCTTTTGTTTAAAATATGTAACAGAATATACGCACATCTTGAAAGTAGTATTACCCGGGAATTGCATGACTTGATTCCGTCATCTGCTTTCTACCATCGGACAACCCGACGTACAGCGAGTTACCCTTACGTTGTTGAAACTTCAACGGTCCGGATTAAGCGTTTCGCTTCGTCGTTTATACCGCGTACATCGAGGGACTGGAACAATTTGCCTGCTGCGGTCTTCCCGTCCAACTATAATTTAGGCTAGAGTGAATAGGCTCTTAATAAACTAGTGCGCCTTACCATCAATGATTGCATCACAGCTTACCATCAGGTGGGATCGCAGTCAAGCACTGGTTTATATCAAATAATAAAAATAAAAATAAAGTAGTATGTTCTGAATCGGCTACTGAATCTTCTTTATTATTATTATTTTGTACCGTTGTGTTATGTGTTGTCCGTCTGTGTCAAACAAATGGTTTCCTGCTGGCTTTTGCCCGCGATTTTGTTCACGTATGTTGGTTATCGAAGACGCGAAGTCGAAGCCAGATAAAAACAGCATATGTCCTTCCTTGGGCTACAAGGTTATTCCGTGTTTCCAATGTGAAAATACATTTACTGATGATAGAGGGTGATCCAACCTATGTAGATGTACTCGTATTATTACATATGTTACAAATGTTATAATTATGATTAAATTTAACACTAACTTTTTTCGGCGGCTTCAAATCCATTGGCCACAAGAGCTCTACATTTCCTGAGTAGAAATAGAATTCTACTGGTGAAAGAATTTTTTAAAGCGATCTAATATTTTGAGTTCATCATCATCATCATCATCATCATTTCAGCCGAAAGACGTCCACTGTTGGCCTCCCCCAAATGTCGCCATAATCACCGGTCCTGTGCGTCTCGCATCCATCCCGCGACCCTCACCAGGTCATCGATCCACCTTGTGGGAGGCCTTCCAACGCAGCGTCTTCCGGTACGTGGTCGCCATTCCAGAACCTTTTGTCCCCATCGACCATCTGTTCTGCGAGCAATGTGCCCTGCCCACCATTTTGAGTTCATTCATTACAAATAATAATACAATAATACAAATATTTCCTCTTTATAATATTATTATATAATTATATAATACATTATATTATGTGTTCTTATATAGTATAGAATACAGATTTGTAAGTTAGACTTTTTCAACCGTTTTCGTAAAGGATTTTTTCAAAATGCATTCCCAAGACTTTTGTTGAACTATTAACACTAACATTACCTACAATGTCCGCGGAAATATTAAAAAAAAATCCATAACCAATACACAAAAAGATATTTAGCAGAGCGTGGTTTCGATCCACGGACCTCTGGGTTATGGGCCCAGCACGCTTCCACTGCGCCACTCTGCTCATGGAAACTCGTGCTGAAATTCGCGACTACAAGATGACGCATTGGTTGAAGCCGCATTTCTGGCATACTTCCAATAAGGGTTGTACTGAAACCCTTCTTTCAAGCAAGTGAAAATCGATTCTTTCTACTTAGTGCCTAATATAATGTTATTATTGAGTAAGATCTTCGAATTGTTAGATTTGAGTCATCATTATGAAAGTTTGTAGATAAAGCGCTGCGGCATTATTGAAAAGAGTTACCACGGCCCTAGAAAGCAAAGGGCAAATGCAGGAACACGGGTGGGGTTTTAGTCAGTAAAAGTCTGACGTTCCCTCTTGCTCCACCATGAAGTGTAGTGGCCTTAAGTGAATCTACCCCTTCACATAATGGTTAATATGTACTTGTAAGACAATTGTATATTTTAACTAGAATACCTATTCAACAAATACCGTTTAGGTTATCTATTTTGTGAGCCCTCAATAATACACCACAATAAAAAAAAAGTTTGCGGATAAAAATGTAAATGAGAAGTATGAAACAGAGCAGGCTGAACACAGAAAACCATTTTTTAAAGACAAAACGATCTGACTGATAAACAATTTAAGATTACAAACCATACATGCTTCCTTTTCCTTTTAAATTCTTACAATTAAACACGATAACAATCTAATGACAAATATGATTTCATACAATACACAATACAATGTAACTACTTAACATTTTTATATACAAAGACATTACAGTCGTTTACCTAGAAAACCACAACACAAACTTAAGCATAGCATAATAGCATAATCAGCTTTATAATTTTCCCACTGCTGGGACTCAAGCTTCCTCTTTAGGAGATGGAACAGGCCTTAATCCACCACGCGGGCCCAATGCGGATTGCAGGATGTCACATGTCTTTGAATTTATGGTTCTAGGACATGCCGGTTTCCTCACAATATTTTCCTTCACCCTTTTGATAGCCATGGTGATGAAATAAATTACACAAAGTAATGCATCTGGCTGGGTTCGAAGCCGCGACCTACAACTTGTAAATCGGGGCTGATACCACTGAGCCACCACTACTTACACGCAACACAAACTTCCTTCACTCAAAACTTGGTCGCATAAGAGTAGTATACAGGCAAAGCCAACGACGCACATCCCTAACTGTCCCCACACATAATTACGACCAAATTATACTTTTGAGTTTGCGTTACACTATGTGGCAATAAAAGGAATCATTCAGACACTTACTTACCTCCATGCCTCGTGTTTAAGTGCGTGTGACAGTTTTGTCATTGTTCGTTTTGCAATATTTTCGCAACACTACGACCCATGTTAGGGAAAAACTCCGGTAGTCTTAGTTATCTGATGAATAGAACTGGTTAGGTACATAGCTATGTGGTTTTGGAGGACGATTTGGCGAGGATTCTAGTGCGTCTATTTTAGTTATGAGGTGGCGAAATATGAGGAATTTAATGTGATTTTTAGTGGTATATAAATTGCCTGGGTCAACTTGAATCGTATTTTCCATTTACCAAGCTCCTCATGATTTAGTACTTTAGCAGCCTCGACACTTACCCATTTATCAAAACTTTCAGTAAATATTTTAATTTGCATAATTTTCTAATTTCCTGTCTCAATGCGCTCGGTGTCATCTTCAGTGATCTATTATTTTTTTAGTATATTTATTACAATTTATTGTACATGTAACTAAGACTCAAATTTTAGTAACAATATTTTCTTGACTATGTGAGTATAAAGCTACATACTTAATCTACTTAGTAAACTTCGAACAAGCTGAGCACTGAGGTTGAAAGCTTGTAGCAGTGACTCACATACAATTAAACCAGCTAGCTTGCAATGCAGCGTTGGCTGGTCCTTCTCCGGTGCACCAGGGATGTGCATCATTTTCACATCCTGAAAAAGCAGTCGACGTGAATAATATAAAGTAATATACGGAATCCGTTGTTATACTAAATTCTAACTATAATAAATTATTAAGTTTACAAAAAATCTTGACGTTCTCACAAAATAATGAAAACAATGCTTTTCTGAGACAATACTCCGATACAATTAACTTATCAACCTTGCATGGTTCTCGCTAGCAGTGTACAACTGTAGGACAGAGTTGAACGATCCTCTGATGTAACGCTCGTCGAAACTGTCGCGCCAAGGTCAAGGGCGCAGTGTCAAAAGAATTTTATATCACATAAAAGTTATGTCAACTTACGAGTTCGCGGAAAAAAGTTTTGAGGAATCAAGTTCAATGTTTTGTGGCTAAATTAGTTTTCTTATTTCGCATAAGAGTTAAAAATAAATAAATTAATAATTTATAAGTATATAATATATATAAAAATTTTCTTTACTCAAAAAATGAAACTTTTCGCTAAAATTATAAATAAATCAATACTAATATTATAAAGGAGAGGGAGGCTAAAGAAAAGATGGATGGATTGTGTGAAGAGTGATATAAAGGAAAGGAAGATAATGATAGCATGAGGAGTGACAGGGCAGAATGGAAGAAAAAAACGTGTTGCGCCGACCCCAAATAACACGGGACAAGGGCAGGAAGATGATGATGATGATGATGACTAATATTATAAAGAGAATTGGTTTGTAATTTGTATGTTTGTATGTTTGTTTGTATTGAATAAAATGAAAAACTACAAGACCGACTTTAAAAATTCCTTCAATAGTAGAATGCTAATTCATCACTGAGTGATTTAAGCAAATATTTTTTTCGGCAAAACCGCTGGCAGAAGCTAGTATTATCATAAACAAGGTTTTTAACATTTTATTGTTTAATTAATTTTATATAATTAGTTTTGGTATTTCTTAGTGCGTCAATCATTAGCACCAGATTACTAGGTTTCTCATCTTGTACCTCATAGAATCAAGACTTACTCCGAATGACAGCAAGGCCGTAACATCACATCGTATGTGACAAATTCCGTTTACGATCACAATGACCACGACTATCGTTGTATGATATAGTAAGTGGGTGAAGGTCCGGACGTCAGTCACATACTAATGTGACGGCTACTTACTGTGCGGCTTCCTTCCGTTTCGTGTCATCAAATTACGTAGATGTGATGGGTGTCCGGTCGGGCTTTATGATAGAAGGATGCTGTTTCTGACTGTAGGTCAGGTATATCTTAGTGGACATCTTGTTATTCTGTCTACTCTTTTTTAATTCTTTTAACAGTTTAATAATGATCTAAAAGGAGAACCAAACTTCCCGATATAAAATCGAAGAATCGCCATTCTTAAATTGCAGTGGGCAGAGGGTACCTAATACTCTCAGAACAGATGGTCGATGGGAGTGAAACGTTGGTAAAAGGCTCCAGAAGCAAAGCAAGTTCCGAAAGCACCGGAAGACGTAGATTGCCGACCTTGTGAGGATTTCGGGATATTTGGAGGAATTCGATGGATGTGAGACGCACAGGACCGATCACTGTGGTCATTTTTCACAACACTAGTTTAACAACTGTTAAATAACAGATACATTAAGAAAGTTCTCTAACAGAACAGTTCAGAGTTTTTATGAATGTGAGAGCCTGAAATAGTCAGAAAGAGATATTGATCACAGTGCATTACACATGTCGTCTTGGGTTTTCATATAGCTAAGTTCAGATTTCCTCTGTAATGAATAGTGATGTGATGAGATGTGATGATGGTTTGAAATTAAGTACCTAATTGAATAATGAAGTATGGTATGAATTTCCTGGTTGTCACTATTGTGTGGAACACCCGGAGGACACGATGAAGCATACGTTGGTAGTGAGACTCGCTTGAGTGGAGTACCGCCAAGTCCTCGTGGGGGCTATCGACGGCGACCACACGCACGCACCGGACCCTGTTTCAGGCTAAGGTCCGAAGCGTGAGGCCTTCGTTGTCGCCTTTTTCTGAGAAACAGTAATGCTAGCAAAGGAGATCGTGGCAAACGTGAGGTAACAGACATCCTCACGCCCCAGCCGCCGCCACAGGAAACACCCCGGGTATTGAGAGTCGCAGAGTTATCGGCCACCGTAAGCGCAGGTTTGTGGACGACGAGCAATGCGTAGCTCGCCGTCCAGCCGACTGGTAAGGACCGAACCCGAGTCATCAGTCATTGAATGATTTTCCACCTCAAAAAAGATATGGTTTGAATATATATTTATTTATTTATTTCATATTTCATGCACAAAAAGGTACAGAGGCGGACTTAATGCCTTAGGCATTTTCTACCAGTCAACCTTTGGGTGATGCAGAGAAGAATATTGGTAGGTGCAATAAAAGAGAGAGAGAAGAAAAATAAAGAAAGGTTAATATAAAAAAGATATACAAATGAATCACAGATACAATACAATATAGGTAAATATAATATATACGAGTACATAATTTAATGAACTAAATATATATACTCAAAAAAAAATGGTCCAAATCGACAAACAGAGAAACATTAACGTTGTGATGATACTACTGCCAACTTCTTACGAATATGCTCGCGAAGCTCAATCTTGAATCTTAATCGGTTTGTAACCATCCTGACCTCCTGGGGGAGCGCATTCCAAAGAGAAATAGCCTGAACAAAGAAAGAACAGTGAAGAAAGTCGGTGCGATGAGTAGGACATAGTAGAAGACGGTTATGAGATGAGCGTAGATTTTTGTTGTGGTTGGCGCAAATGTATTGAAAGTGAGGGGCTAAATAACTAGGGGAATTGGGAGAATTGAGAAATGAAAACAAGGTAGTGAGCGCCCTATATATGACTTAAAAAAAAAACGTTACAATGTGGAAAGACTAAGGACCATAAAGTCTGTAGTTATAGACAATCGGAATTAAAAATTCAAAAGAATAGGAACTAAGTATTTTTAAAGGAGCAATTACATGGTTCATTTAACTTCATAAACAAAACGTGAATAACACAAAGCAATTATTAAAAAACAACAATACATACGATCAATAAAGATAAGTTCAATACACCGATTAACTTCAATTAGTTATATAAATCAACAAAGATCGGTCTCAGAACAAACAAACTGAATATGTATGTTCAGTAATTAATTCGGACTTGCCATACTGGTACACATACCTATGGTAATTGAGTAAAGTTCATTAAAGATGACGTGAGTTTATCAATAGAAAAAAGTTTGACTCGTTAACAAAGAAGCTACCGTCATCATCATCGTTTCAGCAAGAAAGACGTCCACTATTGGACATAGGCCTCCCCCAATTGTCGCCACATTTAACGGTCCCGTGCGTCTCGTATCCATGGGATTCCCGCGACCCTCACCAGGTCATCGGTCCACCTTGTGGGACGCTGCGTCTTCCGGTAAGCGGTTTAAAAGCTTGTTACTTCATCTGTTGTTTGACGAAAAGGCAACGCGAAAAAAGAGAGATAACGCCTGAAAACTCTGTTAGCATTCGGTGATTCCGTGATTAACTCGATTATATTACAAAACTTGTTTGTATCTAATATTATCAAAAGTTTTTGAAAAAAATTTTCGTCATTTAGAATCTTGATTAAATTTGCAAGGCTTCTATTTTTATACTTTTATGACTTTTTAATTTTTGAGTAAATCATGAAGTGTCAAAGTTCATTCAAAATAGCAGATTTTCAGAGGTCTTTACTGGATTAGTTTTACACAAATTAATAGATTGATTTCAATAGAAGCCTAGATAATATCCACAAGATACTGTGTAACCAAAATATCTAATGAAAAATGTGTAATAACGTCCGCGTAAGAGCGGTTGTATGAAAAACAGTGAAAATGTATGTCAATTAAATCATACTTGAAACTATTGTTATTTGAAAATTTCCCCCTTTTTGAAGTAACAAGTCATTAAATAACTTCTCCCGCTCTGGGTGAAGCAGGAGGGAGTATCAGAGTTCTACTAATTAAAACTCACATGTGTTCCGCGCACCGGAAAACGCAGCGTTGGAAGGCCTCCCACAAGGTGGACCGACGACCTGGTGAGAGTCGCGGGAATGCGGTGGATGCGAGACGTACAGGATCGGTCGTTGTGGCGACGCTTGGGGGAAGCCTATGTCCAACAGTGGACGTCTTTCGGCTGAAATGATGATGATGTGTTCCTTTAGTTGCCATTTGCTTACAAAGACAATGGTAACACCACTAACAAACCCTAAAAAAGCCATAACAAAAATTTAAAAATTATTATGTAACGTAATTGAATAGTACTTATGTTGACTGAACGAAAGAAGTCAGACATTAGTTCAAGACATGCATAACCCACTTTCTCATAGTTAGACCAGACATTACATTAACATTTCAAAAGACCTATATTTACCTACTAAGTACTAGAAAACTAACAATAAAATAGTCTTGCGTGATTCCCATTATGCAGTTTGTGTATGCAAGCGTTAGTTCCGACTATATCGTATGAATCACAGAGAAATCATGTTATTTCCCTGTCCATTGTACTGGAACCATTAAATAATATGTTACGATTAAATTGGTTGTGCGTAACCGAATTACAGACTCATTTCAATAATTCAGCATGTGTGGTTTTACGGTTGTTTGTTTCGTGTAACATATGAATTATGCCCTGAGGTCCTACCACGATCTCTTAAAGCGATCAATATAGCGTGTATAGGCTCCATTCCTGTTTCTCGTTGGCACAACTGACACACGCAGGTGGATATAATAATAATAATAATAACTTTATTTCGGGTGGCATAGACCCATAGAAAACTTAACCTAGTACAATTTTTATTTTATTTTATTTGCTATGACTGGCCACACCTTTACAAGACATGACCCAATAATTTTGAAACGGACAGTGAAAACGTACAGCAATTGCGTTCAGAATGCCGTTGTTGCTACTCCGTATTCGGGCCAGCAGGGAAGCTGCTTTTTAGCGCAAATTGGCCAGGAAACCATCAGTGCGCGCTTCAGCAAACATCCCAGAGGCGCTGCACCGCCACGGCAGACCCAACAACATCCTGAACGCATTATTATACTGAGTGCGCAAGGCTCTGTAGGCTCGTATATGACTCACCCACAGGCCGCTTGAGTAGAAGGTACTGGATTCCTCAAGATGTTTTCGTTTACAGTTTTGACACAAACTAATGCGGCTGTCTATTTTTAATAATAATAATAATAATTTATTCATACATAACACAAATACAGATGGAGCGAAATATACATTGTTATTTTGATAAAATCCTTGCTGCGATTAGGCTATGTGACTTTAGGCGATCATGCAGTAAACTGTGTGCCTTTTGACAACCAAACTAGGACATAGTCCTGTATCACAGGTGTCAGCGTTCCTTCCTGGCAATTTACAAAAAGCAGCTTACATTTAAATTGTATTAAAATTACAATAAAATCAAAATAAGAAAATTAAATCAAATTACAATTGAACATTTAAAATTAAAATTGAATTAAATTAAATTATAAATCAAATAATAATAGAAATTAACCAGTCACCACTAGACCACGACTGCTCACAACGCTACACATCACACTGCTCTTTATCACTATTTCTTTGTTATCAAAGAACTCTTCTCTTTTTAAAGAAACTGGTCTAAAAGAGAAAATTCCAAATGAGAGATGGAGATAGATCTCGTTCACCTCTTTACTTTTTTTTATGACTTATCAATATTAAGTCTTTTAGTCATCCACATTATACTAATTAGCAATCCACCCCAGCTTTGCACGGGTGTTAGAAATATTTGAAATTCTCAGTTTTTCTCAGCTGCAATATGCATGTATTATAGGTACACTTAAACCTTCCTCATGAATCACTCTGTCTGTTGGTGAAGACTGCATGAAAATCCGTGCCGCAGTTTTTGACTTTATCGCGTTCATACAGACAGACAAACGCGTTGGGGGACTAATATGTAAGGAAACTAGATTAGTTTATTTCTAGTCTCTATTTGGTCATCTGTTTTACCATTTCTTGCAAACTTAACCCCAGTGAGTCTTAGGGCTATATTTCACCGGGACGCCATGACGCCGCGACCAGTCGCCGATACCAACAAAATGTATACAGCTCTATAGAGAGTTATTTACATGCGCGACCAGCTCGGACGCGTGCACTTGAGGTTCATTTTGATACTGTCTCAGTGTGGTGTAGCGACTCTGATGTCTGTATGGTGTCTAGTTTAGTAGCTTACGGACACCATGGCGGCGCAACTGGTCGCGCCGCCATGTTGTCCAGGTGAAATATAGACCTTACACTATCTCCGACATTAATGCTATAGCTAATCTAAGCTAACTGCACTTCAAACGATCATGAATAAGGAATAAGACAATAAAAGCCCATACAACTTGTATGGCATGTCAATCAGCTGGCTAATACATGTCGTTCTTTGTACAATCGTATTACATAAATCATTAAAAATAAACAACACACGATCATCGATTGAATGAACTGTGATGATTAGCTGCGATAGGCATTTGTTTTGTAATTGAGGAGGTAATCATATGAATTGATTTGCAAGTTATTTATTTGTGATTTGTTTGTTTGTTTGTGAGTTTGTCATTAACGTAATTCGCCTTTACGGGGATGCAACTCGACATACATTTTCACTGTTTTTCATACTACCGCTCTTACGCGATTATGACGTTATTACAGATTTTTCATTAGATATTTTGGAAACACAGTATCTTGTGGATATTATCTAGGGTTCTATTGAAATCAATTTATTTTGTGTAAAACTAATCCACTAAAGATCTCTGAAAATCTGCTATTTTGCATGAAATTTGACACTTCATAATTTACTCAAAAATTAAAAAGTAAAAAATGTATAACAACAGAAGCCTTGCAAATTTAATAAAGACTAAATGACGGAATTTTTTTTTTTAAACTTATAAGGGTTTAAAAAAAAACACGTATTTCCTGGAACAAGTTTTGTAAAATTTTAGAGTAAATCACGGAATTACCGAATCCTAACACAGTTTTCAGGCGTTATCTCTCTTTTTTCGCGTTGCCTTTTCGTCAGACATCGCGTTGGATTGCGTTAGATGAAGTAACAAGCTTTTAAACCATGCTCGATGTTGACGATAGGCGAGTGAAAAGGACCCTCTTAAGAGCGTCCAACCCGAGATACATTTTCATACAACCGCTCTTACGCTATTATAATGTCTTCAAACTCATCTTGGTAAGCTCCCTCACCTGATGGTAAGCGATGACGATGTCGACAATAGAGTACGCTTGCCTAGAAGACGTAATCAAGACCCCCCAGGTTGTAGCTCTCGGGAAATACACACCACTTCATAAAACAAGACAGTTATGGAAGCAAAAGCTTCTTTCGTTTTTTTTCTCGGATGAAAGGGAATCTAAAGAATGACACTCTAACTACCATGTAAAACTATGCTTCCAAATTGAAGCAACTTATCTTCACTGACATCTGCAAAGAAATGATAATAGCAACCCTTTACGCTGCAAAGAACGTAACTCTATAACTTGTAGGTAGGTACTTTTGGCAATGAACAACGAACGAAAAATATTTAAATGAATATGTGATTTTGTAGTAAAGAACATGTAGTTTCAGACCATGTATTTTACCGTAGTGCAATTTTAAATATAACTTTCAAAAGCATGAAAAATTAAGTAAAACTGCATCAAAAAAATAATTTCCCCAAAATAGTATTTACCCCTTGTAGCGGAAAGAGTAAATATGTGAACAGATAAAGCCTCAAATATATTAGGGGACACAATGTCTCCCTACATGACACGTAACGCATTGCTACGTGACGCAGCAACGTTGTCCAGTGTCCCGCAACTTGCCCCCCCCAATTCGACGCATTCACGTGACGCCGCGTCGAACATGTTATTTGACAATTTGACAGCATTGCGTATCATGTTGGGGGGACAATTAGTTCCCTAGTGTATCAGCTCAATAGTGGACACGTCTCTAATTGCATTTCAAACGACACAGTTTACAAAATATGAAGTTTTAAGGAAACAAAATAAGGAAAACGTTCAACAATTACAATTCCCAATAAACAGATAGGTACTAATGAGTAATGAATATCGAATTTAGCGACTACGGTGATGCTGTCGCGTCCACCGTCCATATCATGTACTTACCTATGCAATATGTCGACCTTTGTGATGGTGACCCGTACGAAGGCTACCTAAGAAAACGGCTTGAAGGCTAAGTAGGTAGACGTATGGAATTGTAAGTGCGTGACGATTGAGATATATTGTTGAGATAACGCGATGATTTGAAATTGTCCTCGATTTTGAGGTGTACTTACGAAATTATCTTTTGGCTTTGATTAAAATCAATCTTGTAGCATTTGAATTACGTCGATTTCCTTTACCGTAGGAATATTGTCAGTTATTTTATTCAACTATATATCTGAAATTGCATTAGCTTAAAAGTGATAATAATTATATCATTTGTAATAAAAATCACAATAGAAAATAAAAAGAAAAAAAATAAGACAACAGTTGTAGTGCGTACTGAAGCAGGTCAATCCCAAGCCTTTTTTTGTCCTCAACTTAGTCCTAATTGTGTTTATAGTGTAAAAAGCCTTTTGGCAAAGATTTCGCTTTACAAATGATTTGAATTTATTAAGGCTTAGTTGTTGAATATGACTAGGAAGTTTATTATAGAAGCGTATACATTGGCATAATATAACAACAACAAATGAACAACCAACAACATTCGTTTATTGGACTAAATTGACAGCCGACGACTAGGTAGGTTGGTGACATGCAATTCACTGCAGCGCCTTGTATAGTCGAGCCTGTCCGCTATCATCATCAGCACACTGTTGGAGAATAGAATAGAAATACTTTTATTTGGGGCAGACACAGCACCACGGTCGACACAGCTGCTGCGCACCCTGTGCACCAGAGATGAAAACCATTTTATTTTACCAGGACAAACAGATTCATTAGTGTTAGTAGCACTGTCTCACTTGATGGTAAGCGATGATGTGGGCGACTATGGAACATGCTTGCCTAGAAGTAATCTAATTACTCTTGACTTAAAGACCTCTAGGTTGTAGCTACTAGAAAACACAGACTCCGGCAGGGAATTCCACTCTTTAGCTGTACGCATAATGAATGTGTTCCCAAAACGCTCTCTATATATGGATGGGATCTCCAACGCCATACGTCTAGAGGTCCGATGATGTACCGGACTTGACGGAATTAAATTGTGCAATTCCAATACACACTCCCCGAAATATAAACGATAGAAAACCGACAGGCTAGCAACTCGATGTTGATGCTCAATACTTTGGGGTTCTGACTCTTAGCTTTGATTATATTTTACGAAACCAAAAATACAAGGATCAACAAGCTGGTTTATTGCATTGGTTTAATTAAAATTCTTGTTAGAAGAATATGTTCTAATATAGCACTTAACATCAATCTTTATCAATGTCTCATTATAATCAATCGCCATGTTTACTCACTAAGATAGAACCATACCATCCCGGATATTATTGATAATTATTATGCTAGGCTGATTGATTAGTCTTAATAATGTTCTCACTGTTGGGACTCATGCTTCCTCTCTAGGATAAGAAAAGGACCGTAATCCACCACGCGGGCCTAGTGTGGATTGGTGAATATCAAATGTCTTTGTATTATTGGTTCTAAGACATGCTGGTTTCCTCACGATGTTTTCCTTCACCGTTTGGATAGCAGTGATTTAATGAATTACAATAGTAAAGCGCCTTCTTGAGTTTGAACCCACGATTACACTTCGTAAGACGGGGTATTACCACTATAAAATAAAGTCTTATTGGGCCCACCACTGTTTTCAGTTAGCAATATTGGTTAGGTAGGTATATAGACTCCTTCCTCCCTGATGATAATTATTATGTTTAATTGTTTATCTTTTATTTGCAGTACCTGATAGCGGTAGTGGTGGCGGCGGTGAGTGCTGCCCCCCCTCCTGCGCAGCAGCGGTACCCGCAGCAAGCGGGGCTGCACCAGCTTAACCCGTAATTATCTTTAGTGTACCTGGAACCTTACCATGAAGTATTATAATGTCAGGGGAAAAAGAGGGATGGAGCTATATACCCTATACAGCTCCATCCCTTTAACAGTTCAGTTTTGGTTCGCAAATGGATCGTATTAATAGCTCGTGGTAGGGCTCCAGTTATCATTATGTTTCTCTTACTCCTCCGCTGTTCTTTTCTGATTAATTTCGTTGTGGCAGTCAAAATAGTTGAATCGTTTGTCCGAACTTCATTGATGCGACGCTTTTCTGGTTGCTACTCATGATTCTGACTCTCCAGTTATCTCCGAGTATAGCGTAGCGCGCTTGTCCCTAAATAAAATAACTATCATAACTGCCGCTGTGGGCAGCACTTCAGAATCAATTCTGTTAACAATTTTCAATACCTAGTTGATTTTTAATCACTTGATTCTGAATAATCCGCAAATATCATGAAATTTGTCCTCAAATGGCGATGGTGAATCTGGAGCTATGTTAAAAATGTTCTCTAAACATTATCCTATAGAAATCCCGTATAGGGGTTATTGTAAATTTGCCACAATGTCGATTCGTCACACTTATAAGTTCCACTCATTGTAATCTCGTCACAACCATAAAAAGGTCTGTGTTTGAGTGTTGGAGGATATTTCTTTTACTACTACATTAGCGTCTATCAAGGTGCGCAGTTTGATCTTAACCTCAAAATTGTCTACTTTACAGACTGGATTACTTTTTGGAGCAGCCAGTAGATAACTACTACAGACCAGCAGAACAAAAGCCAGGTAAGTTTCATAACGAAACCAGTATTATTGCAACCAGTGCAACAATTTCCAGAACAGCAAAATATTGGGAGGACATATTGTATTAATATCGTATATTCCTTAAAATAACTAACTCTCTCCAATGTACTTAACTAGAAATTAATGTCAAACTTTAATTAGCATAATCAGCCTTATAATGTTCCCACTGCTGGGACTCAGGCCTCCTCTCTAGGAGAGGGAATGGGCCGTAATCCACCACGCGGGCCCAGTGCGGATTGGTGAATGTCACATGTCTTCGAATTTTTGATTCTAGGACATGCCGGTATCCTCACGATGTTTTCCTTCACCGTTTTGAGAGCAAATTAATGTCAAACAATTCAACTTTAATTATAAAGTAATCATTAGTAATAAAAAGAATGGTCCTATCGGATTAGAGAGAACAAAACAGTTTTCAGGATCAATACGAGGCCAATAACAGAGCCGCAGAGGTTGCCAAATACTGGTCAGAAAAAATTTAGTTAGAGTACTCTAACTAAATTTTTTCTCATCGACACGAAAAGAAGAAGAAGAAGAGAGAACAAAAGTTTTAAAATGACCTAAAGGGTCATTTTAAATGGTTCCTACTAGAGTATTATTATTGTATCTTTTCAGGTAAAGTCCTAAAGGCCTCAAGATAAAAGGTTAAGGCACCCACCTCATGCAATTGTCAATTTATTCAATTCATATGTACTTTTGTAAGTTATATCTAGGATATTTCTAACACCCCGTGCCTTTGAAAGCACGTAAGTTCGTTGGTCCTGGTGATAATCCGTAGATCTTTGATAGTCGTTACTAGTTGTTAGACGCCAAAAAGTTTCGGCAGCGATCTTTCGCGCCGGGCCTCGGGTATAGGCCATAGTCCGGAGCGAGGAGGAGCAAAGTAATGCTAGCTAGGAGAAGGCCGCACATGCATGCGCGAGTCAATGGCCCTCGCGCCCCAGCCGATTCCGATCCCGATTTTTGGCCACCGAAGCCGCGGGCTTGCGAACGGTGAGCAATGGGTGACTCGCCGTCCGACTGTCCGGTAACCGTACGGACCGAGCCCAAGTCGTCGACGGCGCGTAGTGTTCCACGCGCGTCTCAAGGAGATGTCAGCAACCGTAGGGGCCCAGCAGGATCGAAGCCTACTGGGGCCAAGGGTCTGATTCTGAAAGGAAGACTCGACCCTGGTATGAAAGGCAATGAAAGAACAGGAGTGGGTTTATTATCAGTAAAAGTCTGACACTATCTCTCATTCCGCCCAAGAGCGGGGGATATCATTGAATGATTTTCCCACCGAAAAAAAAAGACAAAAAGTTTGAACATCAATCTATCCAAGAAGTACCTATCGTGTGGCTCAATAACTGGATTGTGAAGATTTGATAGGTAGTCGCGCCATGTAAAACCACAGATATTCAGCCGCATCCAGTTAGACTGGTAGCTGACCCCAAGCTAGTTGAAAAAAGGCTAGGGAGATAATGATGAAGCCTGAAGGTTTTATTTACTGTTTAGCTGTTAAACACTGAAGGAAAACCTATCAGGAAAACTATCAGACTGATAATAAAATCATCAGCGTATGTTCTGAGTCATACTGATTACTACGATTATGACATCATGACATATCCTCAGATACGAACACTATTATAAAAGTCTATAGCTGTAACATCTTAGAATAGAAATAGTTACCTTCCTTCCTTTGTAAGGAAAACAAATTCATTCCTCACCTATCACTTGTGACTCGTGCACTACAGACTGTGTTCTTTCCTTAGCTTCCCAAAGAACTGATATTATTATGAATCCTAAAATAGAATCATCTTCCTGCCCTTGTCCCCTATTACTTTGGGTCACCACATCACCTTTCTTTCTTGCATTTTGTCCTCTCTACCATCACACTATCACTGGCGCCATTTTTTCATAACACTCCTTACACAATCCATTTATCTTTTCTTTGCTTTGTCTATATCCATCTCCACATGTATATCCATAATATTTTTAGTAACACGCGTTTCATTCCTCATCTTCAAATGACCAAACCAAGACGAACGATTCCCTTTCAACTTTTCAGTCACTAGTGCCACTTTCAAATTCACTCTTACATCCTAATTCATGATATCCATCCTCATCACTCTACACATCTATATCAACTCTCATCTCCGTTACCTGCCATCTTTTTCATCGGTTTTTGTTTTCACAGTCCAACATTCTCAGTTTTCGTTTGGAGCAGTGTAAAATTGTTACTATTTTTGTCCACAATAAAGTTTATTCTATTCTATTTTGATACATGCAGTACAAAGACATTAAATACATACTAATGCAGTATTACAGATTGATTGCATAGTGTTGTTTTGTTTATTACAGTAAGCACCAACGGTCCAAATGGAGCACCTGCGCGATTGGAGTCTTTGGAGCCGGACAGTGAAGTAGAACTAGTGCCAGGAGTGCAGCAACCACAGCAGCCTCCTCAACAGGTATATAACTAACTATTAAATAAATAATAAGACAGGCTAGACAGAGTTGTTATATTATTATTATATCTAGTCTAAACGTAACATTTGAAACATCGGCTCACAAGATACAAACGGAACATATTTTGATGAAACATCGGCTCCTGAGCCGGATGGTCTCGGTGTTGACTGGAACCTTTGATTTGCTGTAGGGAGATCAAAATTAACACGTGGAGGCTGCAATGGTAAATTGATTAAAACCATTTCATGTACAGTGCTGTCTCTTACAGTGCTGTCTTTTTCTTCTCTGACACGATGAGCGTCTGATGAGGTTAAAGTCATAACCGTAAGAGTTGTAGTTTATATCTTGTTAGATTCCTTCTGAATAGATTTAAGCACTTTCATATCATATTTTCTACATAAAATATATATCGACATTTCTTTAGACGTCTTCCTTCTTATTTTTTGAACATCAATCAAACTAAACTTTTTATAACGTAAACCTTAAAAGTCTAACATGCCAGTTTTGCAAGTTAGTAATTATTAGTGGAACCTGCACGGTCGCTACATGAGCTACGCCCCTACGAATAGAAATGCTGAGGATCGCAAAGCAATTCTATTCCAAAAAAAAAACTTATAAGGTTTAAGTATAACCTGCCTATTACCTAACACAGATGTCCCTACCCGGCGCCTCCACCATTTTTATTTGAAGAAGTAATAAAGATCCCGATACCGTCGCAGAGTGCGACAAGAACTGCTGGGCAAAGGCCTCCCTCCATTCCTTCCATTGTTCCCGGCTCTGAGCCCCTTCTTGCCAGTTCCTAAGGAAGACATCTAAGTTGTCCCGCCATCTCCTTCTTGGTCTGCCGCGATCCCGTCGTGTGATTTCAAGGCACCAACTTTGTGTTTTACTAGCCCATTGCTCGATCGGCATGTATCTATAGAAAATCAACATTTGTTGAGTTATTATCAGTTAAACGGGCATAAGTTCAGAATAAGGATTGCTGCTGTAAAATTCCTGATAAAAAGCAGAAAGAAACGATTACGTTGTTACGATTTTAATTTTTGGCGTGGTGTTCGTAATTTTCTTTTCAAATTTCTTCTCCCGTTCTGGGTAGAGCAAGAACAAGTGTCAGACTTTTACAGACTAAAACCCACGCGTGTTCTATCTGTCGCCTTAGCACACACAAATAGCAAAACGACGTTAGTCGAAATCATTTTTTTTTTATAAAGGCACTAATGTAATTAGAAAAAGGTTTTTTTTTGCTTTTGACCATAATGGCTGTATTTAATTTTCAGAATCCAGTAGCTCCGAATATTCCTGGATTATTGCCCGGACAACGAGTGTTTATAGTTCACATGCCAATACCTGGATACAGGTAAGAACAATGATTACTGGTTCAGGCGGGTACTAGTTATGTGAAGCGAGTGGCAATGGGAGGTGTATCCTCTGTTGCAACATCTATGATGCCAAAAAGGAACTAAGCCTTGAAGTTCTGCAACGTGGTATTAGAGTTCTCCGCGCAATTAGAACAATACAACAGCTCGAAATCAATATACATTAGCCCGAAATCAATGATCGGGCAGTTGCCCGAACCAGACCAAACACCTGTCTTTTTGGAGGATCCACCCTTTCCAACGAAGATATGTGGACTATACACCCTGATCCACCCCTCATTCTGCGAAGCGGTAATGCGAGCAGAGGAAGCGGCCGGAACCGTGAGGTGGAGTAATCCTCACGCCCCGGCCCCCGCTGAATATACCCTGGGCATCGGGAGTCACAAAGTGATGCCCTGCTACCGTAAGCGCGGGCTTGCCAACAGCGAGTAATGGTTAGCTCGTCGTCTAACCGAGCGATTCGGGCCAAACTCGGGTCGATAAAATGTAAGAAACGTGAAAGAAAGTTCACTGAGAAGGACTTTGAAGTTGAACATAGTATTTATTTATTAATTTATGTTCACAACACATAAAAGCAAAAAGATCAAATACAGATAGAAGATTACACAGGGGGTCATTATTTCAAAAGAGGATTTTTATATTCCTTAACAAAATTATCAAAAAGATTAAGTAATTACTTGAAATAGAGCTAGATTATATTTCTTATAATTGTCAGTAGTGACGATTAATCAGCAATGACACGAAATGATTCAGAATCCATATAATGAACTGTTACTTGTTTCAGTCCCGGCAGCATAGGAGGATACCAACCTGTATACATTGTCGCTGCTGGCCCTCAAGGAAACGGACGATTCCCTGGCAATGGTAAGTTTATAAGAAATAAAAAACTTCCCTTTTTAATATTTCCGAAAGACGGTATATAATTTTGATTGTTTTTGTCACCAACTATCTAATACTGGGTGTCTCAGCAGACTGAAGCGCGTTTATATATGAAAGCTATAGATCACTTTGACGAGTGCCAGAATCGCAAAGGATCACATTTAAATAATGTTTTTTTTTTTCAAAAGTAATTTTCCCATGTCTACATTTTCATAAGTATTTTACCGCATAAATATAAATATATTTGTTAATTTTATATGCAACTGCAAAAACTAAGACATCCTGTATATTGGTATAAAGACAAAGAGCTATTATTTTTTTAAATATAAAGATTTATTTTTGGAACTTAGGACAGTTTACAACAATTACATAGAAAAACGATAGAGTTGCCTGATAAAACCATGACACAGCTATCAACGCCCGTCTTAACATTCCATTCATTTCATTGACTAAACATACTAAAAAAAAAAGAAAACAACGTAACCAGTTTGTGATGTACTAGTTAAAAATCCATAATTTTCTCAATATCAATGTGCGACAATGTTTTAAATCATTCAGTCAACTTCTTTCTTCAGAGATTGTCGTTGATGATCCACTTATCAGCAAGAACAAATCGCCAATGATACTTTTTCTACATTGAAAAAATTGCTGGAAATAAATCGTCACCATGATTGATTAGAACTTATTGTTAATATTATTATCTTTAATCCTGTCTGCAATATCTCCAGGTTACCAGAATGCAGTTCTCCTAGACCCATCGGGTCAGGGTGTGTTAAACCCTTTCGGAGCTTACCCTAGAGGTTTGGTTCAGCCTCAACTAGGAGCCCCTCTTGCCTACCCTAACAGGCCTTATGACCTAGTATACCAGGACTATGGACAACCTAACCCGTAAGTATAAATTACAGTATCTAGATCATCAGACGTTTCAAATAAAACGATGGTGAATAAACGATTGAAGGAATTATAAATTTTATTGACCAATTTTGAGAAATAAAATTGTTACGATATTTTTTTATTTTAAGCTATAATCTTCAGCGATAGTCTATCACTTTCTACTTTCGATTTTGACAGTTATAAGAGTAATTTTATTTCAATTATGCTCTTCATTTTTAAAGAATTCTTTGGATAATATTATCTTGAAAATTCATGTCTATGACCAACATTTTGTACTGTAACTTTAACTTACTAGAAGCACTGTAATGTATGTATTTTTGTATTAAATATATTTGAATCCCATAATTATAAAGTTCTTAGGATGTAATTGTTTTATCATTTTTATCTTCCACAGTGCTGGTCAACAAATCCAAGGAGAACCTGGTAGAGGACCTATCCATTTCTCACAAAATGTTGGACTCCAAGGACCAGTCAACCATGCTGGCTATCAAGGACCAGCTGCCCAACTTGGCCATCCTGGAGCCCAACTTGGCCATCCTGGAGCCCAACTTACCCACCCAGGAGCACAGCTTGTCCACCCAGGAGCCCAGCTTGTCCACCCGGGAGCCCAGCTTGCTCACCCAGGCCAAGCTAACACGAGAGTACCCAACGGTAAGAAGTTCTTTAATCATTTAACAGCAATTCTTGTGATTGTAATGTGTTGTACTCGTATCTCAAAAACACTAAAATTTAAACGATTGTAGGAGTAGACATAGTAACGAAAAAACAATAATCACTTGGCAGGACATTTCTAATGTTTCATAATACACACATTTCTAAACAATATAATGAAAACGCCTGTAGAACTAACAATAGTGAACACCATGAAAACCGTTTTTTTTCTGGAATGGAAAATGATCATATAACTTCTCCCGCTCTTGGTGGAGCATAAGAGAGTGTCAGACTCTTGTATCGTGTTCCATCAGTTACTTTTTGCATTCCAGAAGCGCTGTGACTCATTCAAACAAGCCGCATTTCGAACAAAAGTTCAACCTTAATGATAACAAACTTCAAAACATAAAAGTTACAAGACAAAAATTTATTCAAGCATCCATTATACTAGATGATGAAAAAGAATTTATGAAGATGCTAATAATGATTTTTGAAATTCCAGGTGCCCCAGCTCAACTTAAACAAGAAAACGAAGAGACCAAAGAAGCTGTTGAAGTTAAATCGAACCATCGACCACAAGCCCTCACACGAAACAAAGCGTAACTCAATGATATCAATTAGTTTAATGTAATTAAACAAATTGAAACTACACCAGCTCAAATATTCGATTCAGAAGTAACAGTACTGAATCAAGTGATTTTAGTTCTAGAACTAGTATTCGATGCAATGATTGTTAAAGTGTACTTCGATATAAGTAATTTTATGTTTGTTACCAGTTTTTGAAATAACAATGCAATTATAGTTTCTTATATTTATTACGAAAATTAAATGTTTGAAATGATAATGATTTTTTGGTTTCTTATTCATTTAGTTTCTATTAGGGCCCGTTTGAAAGTAGAAAATAATTCCAAGGGAACATAATGCCCGAATAAAACGTCCGATGTGCTATTCCAGGACCTCAAGGGAACATACTCATAAAAAGTATCCTATTTACTATTCCAGGATGTGATTTGCCCCTGTGCCTTTCATTATCCAAATCCATTTATCGCTTTGAGTGCAAAGCTTTACACTGTGCCCAGAACTGTTATAAGACGCGGGGCTCGCGTGCCCCGCCTGTTCCACGTCGACTCAAGTAAAACCAACGCCGGGGCACGAGTTCCTCTTCGTCGCCTTGTGGAAACTTATAACGCACACTTCATGGACATAGACATTTTCAATAATTCTAATAATAAATTTAAATCTCTCGTTGTCAGCTCCTTAGAATCTAAATTCCAAATTAATATTAATTGACTAAATAACTTATTAAAAACATTATTGATTCTTAAATTCAGTCTCCGTTTTTCATATACTTATTTGATTAATCCGTGGACAATAGTGTGGGTTATATGTTTACCTATTTATCTAATAATTCCTTTGTATCTCCTTAACATGTAACTGTTTTTTTGTCCCTAATAAATAAAAAAAAAAAAAAAAAAAAAAAAAAAAAAAGCTATAACAATACACACATACATACAATAGGTACCTATACAAACTAGTGTGACTAGTGAACTGCCCCTACGCACAGGTGCAATTTCATGTCCACAAAAATATTCTGTCACACAAACCTTGTCATGCGATTGATTTTTACTTATTCAACATTATTTTTAGTTTATGCGAAACCTGAAACACGTGTCTAGTATTTTTATGTAAAGGATCTAGGTACAAAATTTCATAACTGTATCATGAAAAATCACAAAGTCAAAAGATTGTTACGTTACCTGGTTGACCGCACAAATACATAGTCACCGGGCCATCTAGGCGACTGAGGGGTTGTATTGCTCCCGCGTCCAGCTTTGCGCTGATAATTAATGCGCGCTTAGTGCTTAGCAACTGCTTAGTGTCGGTGGTGTTCAACTTGTGACCTTTTTTCTTTTTTAAATATTTTTGGGATAAAATATAACAACAAAAATTATTGGAATCGATTAAGTTACTGATTATGAACTAACTATATTCAGGTTTCGCATATACTAAAAATACTATTGTATAGATTGAATAATTTTTAGGAAACAACTTTCACTCACCTTTTAAATTTCTACATCCTCGTAAATATAACACAAAAATATATAAGAAGTTGAGAAATATCTTTTGGTCCTTTGATCCGTTTATTGTTTATTAGACTCCTTTATATTCCTTATCAATAAGGTCAGATTCGTGTCCGAACCTCATTAATTCACGATAGGCTGATATTGCTATAAATAAAACTCCACCCCACCGTGTTCCCGTCGTCCTTTTCTTTACGGGTCAATGCAATGACCCGTAAAGAAAAGGACGATGGGAACGCTTGATTTTTGGTAAAATATCAATGATATGTGTGTAAAATTTGCTGCGTTGATGTAATGATGCTAGATGAATCTAGCAGATACGAGTAAAGATATTGGTAAATAAAATATGGATAGAGATTGAACAAATGGGCTGCGAGATTGGTCTAAAGAGTAATAATCGTGACCTAGGTACGCAATGGACACTGAAACTACCTAGAAGATATTTGAAAATAAATATCCCACGTAATAAAAAAATATTGAACAAAAACAATCAGAAAATTAAACACAGACAAGCAACTACACATATACTCTCAATTCTATTACCTCGTCCTCTCGTAACTTAACTCTTTAGTGAACAGCAATTTCCAGTAAATTCCTAAGAAAATCAGTACTAGCAACTGTACAGCTAATATGGAGCGACATCGCCCTACTACCGCCAGGACCGGTCGCTTTCTCCTATAATAAATTAACAGCAACGCGAATTACGGTGCTATCTATCAGATAAGTGACTAGTACTACCGAGTCGTGAATACCTTTGTCAGCAACATAATTTTAGTCTTGGTGATGCCAGAGGTCAATAATCTGTGATTATGCAATTAAAAAAAAAAACCCTTACATTGTTGACCGCGTTTTACCTCGTCGTTTATACCGCGTACATCGAAGGACTGGAACAATTTGCCTGCTGCGGTCTTCCCGTACAACTATAATTTAGGTGTCTTCAAGGCTAGAGTGAATAGGCTCTTAATAAACTAGTGCGCCTCACCATAAATGATTGCATCGCTGCTTACCATCAGGTGGGATCGCAGTCAAGCACATTATATGAATTAAAAAAAGAAAAAAAAAAAAAACATCGAAGGACGGGAACAATTTGCCTGCAGCGGTCGACTTGTCCGATTATAATTTAGGTGTCTTCAAGGATAGAGTGAATAGGCTCTTAATAAACTAGTGCGCTTCACCATCAACGATTGCATCACTACCATTAGGTGAGGAGGTAAACCTAAATCACATAAAAAAAATTGAAAAATATAGATATATTATAAAATTCATCATCTCCCTAGCCTTTTTTCCAACTAGTTTCGGGTCGGCTTCCAGTCTAACCTGTGTTATGGAGCGACTGCCTATCAGACCATAATCCAGTTACTGGCCAACACGATACTCTTTGGATAGACTGATGGTCAGACTTTCTGGCGTTTTACTATCTGTAACGACTGTCGAAGATTTACAAATGACAACCGAGACAATATTATAAAATTATTCAAAAAATACATAATATCACACACTATAAATATGATTACAATTATTTCTTTCAGACCTGCGAAAGGAGACATTAAGAGAAATGTAGATAAGGTACTGTGCAAAAACAAGAGAAGAACGAACATGTGAAATCTTAAACATTAAACACACCTATAATCCTACACAAATAATTTAAAAATTAATGAGTACGTACTTGTAAAACTATATACTCGTACCTAATATTATAAATAATAATACATATTCAAATTGGGGTCAAAATACCATAGGCTGCAGGATTGTTCGAAAGAGTGATCGCGGCATAGAACGCAATGGCCAATGGGCAACTCAAAGATCACAACTGGGTTTTAGTCAGTAAAAGTCTGTTTCTTGCTCCAACTAGAGTGGATGTTACGTAATGATTTCCAACCTAAAAAAACAAACGGGTCAATATATCACTTGAAACTTGAGTTTCATGTCAACTTTATGACATTGGTCATTTTGCAAAATATTAACACAAGAGATTTGATCTGTTTAATCTAATCCATCAATCAATCTATCAAGTTTAACAAATTGACAGAGTCACATTTTTATTGCGCAACTGCACTCAATTACCTTCTAGAATGATAATTATAATGAATTACGACACTTCATTATGACAATATTCAGTCAATAAAGCAAATGTACATTGGACTGGGCAATCAAAAACAGACCCTATTTTGAATGTGACTGTACCACTAATAAAATTGACTAAGATTTATCTTAGTACCATTTTCTTTAATAAGGTGAAAAACGGTTACATTAAATATGTCAGCTCCGTTTATACATGGTACAAGATTTATGATTAGAACGACTTTTCATTCTTAAACCGTTGTAAAGTATCATAATTTGACAGGTTGCAAATCTGTCAGTATTGTCTGGTAATGTTGAATACTTGCGTAAGTTTTATGGTGTTCTTCATCCGATGCATTTCATAATATAGATTATTTTCGTTTTAGTTTCCGTCAAATACCTAAGTAGAAAATGATTTACAGGTTGAGATTATGTTTGGTAAAAGATTGGTATACCTATATTTTTTTAGAAACTTGGTAGAAGAATTTTGCCTATTACTGGATCTATAAGCTGAAAAGATGGTGGTGAAGATATGACGTTCGTAAATTAACATATTATATTGTTGTTGCTAAAATCTGTCAATGTTTTTCTTTAGGATTAAACATACCTATATCTGGCTACATTAAGGCGCAGAAAGGCAATTAAAACAAAAAACCCTCACACAAGAAGTTCAACTTTCCTTAGAGCCTTCAAAAATGAAAGTGTCCAAAAACTCGTTTGTGCCAAAACATAAAGATTCCACCGAAACAAAACAGTCATAAAATAATTAATTCAATCAACACTTCCTGAAGTGAAATTACCTTCATTAACAATATTAATACTTCCTTGTGGAATCTAAGTTTTATCTGCGAAACTGCTACCGTTAGCACTTAAGTTGCATTTTATCGTCTCTAACGGAGCCTCATCCTGTGGTAGCGTTCAATCCTATAAAGTATAACATACACCAACTTACATTTACCATCCAGAATCATCTACACCACCTTTATCCCCTTCTTATAAGATAGAATTTCTGACGTCTAACAAGTCTCCAGCTACATCTCTAAAATGGTCAGGTTCCAAGAATGGTTTCCAGTTTATGATCTTCAAAGGAATTGGACGTATAATTATGGCCAATGGAAATGTGATTGGACATAAATAACGGATAATTGACTCGAGATAGACGTGGACGGTTTAATTCAATTAAATTGTAATGCAGTTTCAATTATTGTGGGTTCTGCCATCAGTCTTACGCGCTGGACAGGTTTTTTTTTTTTATAGGTGGGAAAATCATCTTATGACAAATCACGCTCTTGGGCGGAGCGAGAGATAGTGTCAGACTTTTACTGACTAAAAACCCACTCCTGTTCCTTCGTTGCCTTCGTCCCAGGGCCCCGGTTTCGTTTTCACACTACCCATGGCCCCAGTAGGCTTCGACCCTGCTGGGCCCCTACGATTTGCTGACATCTCCCTGAGGCGCGCGCGGTACAATACGTGCCGTCGACGACTTGGGCTCGGTCCGGATGGTTACCGGACGGTCGGACGGCGGGCCACCCATTGCCCGCCGTCCGCAAGCCCGCGCCTACGGTGGCCGGAAATCAGGATCGGAATCCCGGCGGCGGCTGGGGCGTGAGGACCGTTGCCGTTGCCTCACGCGATCGGCCGCCTCCTTTGCCAGCATTACTGCTTCGCAGAAGGAGGCGACCGCCTGCCACTCCTCCTCGCTCCGGACCATGGCCTGTACCAAGGCCCGGCGCGAGAGATCGCCGCCGCCGATCGCCCCCACGAGGACACGGCGTTGCTCTTCCCAAGCGGGGCACACCTCCACCGTGTGCTCCACCGTGTCCTCCGGGCGGTCCACACAGTGGCGACACCCGGGCGTCGCTTCCGCACGAATCCGGTGCAGGAACTTCCCGAACTTCCCGTGTTCGGTGAGAACCTGCGTCATGCGGAAGGTGAGGACGCCGTGAGGTCTTTCCAACCACGCCTTAAAGAAGGGACTTACCGCCATAATTGTGGCGTGCCCGCGCTGGACAGGTACGTATTTTGCTGTGATTTTTAAATTATTATGGTGTACGATAAATAGAATAGGTATTGGGTAGTAGTAATCGGTGTTATCAGCAATTTTATCAAAAGTATTTATCTATATCTATAGGGTACAACTAAATAATCTATTGAGGATTAAAAAGCTATAAAATTTCCAATAATGACAGATTTTTTATTGCGAGAAACGAGATTGTTTCCAAAAAGATTTCAACAAGAACGTACGAGTCTCTTTTGCCATTCACTAAACATGAATTTTCACTAAGATAATAACCGTAAAATATATGAAATTACTCACACTTATCATTTTGCTAAAACAAAAAGTCACAATTCGTTCCAGCTAATTGGCCATCAAAATTTCTATCATTAAAAACAAATAAAAGCTAAGAACAATGCAAAAAGCCCACAAACCGCATTTTGTTTATTTTCATTGACCTGCATTGTAGTGACCTTGATACTGCATCATTATATTACCATCAATCACGTACACGAGCTACTCATGATGGATGTCCATAAATATGATTTAAAACTACAAGTGCAGTAATGTGCAAATTATATCACCTCCAGCACAATCGAATCTGGTCCTTAGAGTCAACGTGTTACGGTTCACTGCTTTAGCACAGCATTGACACTGTTGCATGAGTATCTTTTTATTCGGACTTTAATGTTCGAGTCAAAACCAATCGAGCTTGAACTGTCTTTATGTTCTCGGACACCTAACACAAAACGAAATTTAGTGAACATCATACCTCAATGAAGATCATCAAATTTTGGGCATCTGATAATGATGACTCACTTGAATTAAGATGGAATCGCTTTCCAAAGGAAAGGTGTCGAGAGATCGTTGCAATTATCAGACGTTCGGTACGATGCGAGGCAATTATGATCTTTTTGCCGTGGACCCGTTATCTTGGCTTAGATGCGCGGCAAAAACGCAACTGGCGCAGTGTGGAGTCTTTCGCCGCCGTGGGCGCACGCTACCGCCTCGCGAACTGTCTGAGACACCATGTCCCCTCGCGCATTGCTCGTACTCGTCGCTATAGCCTGGCTCGCGCAGGCAGCGGCCCGCCCGGTCAAGAAGACCCTAAACTTCAACATGTTTTTGCTACGACCCAAAGAAGGTGCGTCCGACAGATTCTTGCTGTCGACCGACGGTGTGTCCAGGTTTGGGCCAATATTGGAGATGTTCGTCCAACGCTTCCAAGGGATGATGTCAGTAAAGTTGCCGCAAGACCAACTTAACGGTATATCTGTTCCTAATGCAGCGTCAGGAGGGAAGGGTGAGGTGCCTATTGGTAACAATGCGGAAAATGAAGTTGATGGAGTGCAAGAGTCCAAAATGCCTGGGATAGTGGTGAGGCCATCACGCACAAAGCCCGGGACTTACGAAGTTGAGATAGACATGGTTGTAGATGACGGCCAGCCTGATGAGAAGACAACGTAGGCAGCTGATGCGTTATGTGGTAGATCCGGTTCAAAAAGCGCAGATGTGCATATATGCAAACAATTGAGTACGACTATGTTGTAAAAGCACGTTTGAAAGGGAAAAATACAATATTTTCATTTCCATAAATAGTTGTATAATCTCGGTGTATGATATTTAATAACATGTTGAGTAAATTCTTCGTGTTGGTAAACAGAAATGTTGTTGGAAAAAGTCGTTTCTTTACAAAAATGTCACTTCCGTAGTTTTTGTTTGGTTTTAGTGTCGTGATATTTTAATTTCTGCATTTATTAATATTAATTTAGTTTTTAAGCTGAAGTCGTAATATTATTTATTTTGTTTATTCTTGCCATATCATTAAGGTTTAGAGTTCGTAATAAATTATTTTACTATTTTTGTACTTTGTTTATTTTCTGGTTGTTAACATTTATTGGTAATATGTAAGACTTACGTAATGTGTGGTTTATTGCAGCTGAGAACTAAATTGTTGTTGATATTATTTTTAATTCAATGAAACTGACTTGATTTTATCCTGAAAATTTTAATCTATTTATTCTAATTTTCTGTAACAGACTATTCCAACTTTAGACTAGTCTAAATTGACATAACTTTTTAACTTGACCCCATTTTTCACAAATGAACTTACTGAAAAATGTTGTCTTCACTTAATGAAAGCCTGTTCCAAAATGGCTAAAATTTTTCGTAATCTGGCATTTTATAAAATAAATAATATTCAACAGAGGTGCTTGAACCCAAATAGCCATAATAATTTATTAGCATTACTAATTACTAATCTGATTAAGCCTTTTGGTTCTTTCAATGTGTAATACGTGTTTTTTTTTCCATTCTTGGCGTTCCTTATCCCGTCCCCAGCGAAAATTTCAAACGAAGTCAGGTCGAGTCGTGACCCGGCAGTGATCTGCTAGATCAACAGAGATAGGCCTGTGCCCATCTCTGCCGATCCAGCTGATAATGAACATTATGCGAATGCGTGAACTTTTTTGATGTGCCAGTTACCTTTTGATGGTACTCTTCCGGAGCGAGGAGGAGTAGCAGGCGGTCGCCTCCTTCTGCGAAGCAGTAATGCTAGCAAAGGAAGCGATCGCGTGAGGCAACGGTCCTCACGCCCTAACCGCCGCCGGGATTCCGATCCCGATATCCGGTCACTGTAGGCGCGGGTTTGCGGATGGCGAACAATGGGTAGCCCGCAGTCTGACTGTCCGGTAACCGTCCGGACCGAGCCCAAGTCGTCGACGGTGACTATTGTTCCACGCGCGCCTTGTTAGATGTCAGCAAATCGTAGGGACCCAGCAGGGTTGAAGCCTACTGGGGCCACGGGTAGTGTGAAAATGAAACCCGGGGCACTGGGACGAAGGCAAAGAAGGAACAGGAGTGGGTTTTTAGTCAGTAAAAGTCTGAGACTATCTCCCGCTCCGCCCTAGAGCAGCAGAAGTCATTAGATGATTTTCCAACCTAAAAAAAAAGTCCTGCGCAATTAAATACGATAACTATACGTAACTTTAAACCCTAGAACAGTTAGTAATAAATAACAAACTAACAGCGTCGCGGCCGCATAGACCAACTAAGGCCTAACATGTTAACGGGACGCGCGGTTACTAAACCGCACTATTACTGTCGTGTACTGATTGTGTTGCACAATTTTTATGAGTTTTCTAGGGCTGCCTTAACGTCATTATATCCACTTAGGTATACACCGGGTCTCAGGTATCTACGCACAGACATGTACCATGGATCCATTAGGTACATGATGCTGGACTCCAGTGATGGAATTCATCGTCGGCATTTTCATAATAAAAAAAAACTGTAGTCTTTTTTATTTTAAAGTGCGTAAATCGTTATTCTAATCAACCCTAATGACATTTTTAATTAAGTAATATTTGCTTTTTTTACCTGAGCGTCTGAGCTCAGCGGAACAGAAAGCTCCTTCTAGTTTTATTTACTTTATGTTTTTAATTAAAAATATGAGTTAATTACTTTTTAATCGACTTCAAAAAAAAGGTTCTATGTTCGGCTGCATGTATTTTTTTAGGTATGTTCATCGATTTCTCGGTCAATTGTGAACCGATTTTTTAAATATATATTTTTATTGAAAGGTTGTACTTCCGAATTGGTTTCATAAAAATATTGTTATGATCTGATGATGAACTTCGAAGATATGGAAAGGAACTCTTCATTGGATCACAGCAGAACTGTCGTAACAAATAAAATTGCTTTGTTTATACGCGATGACTTTAAGTTTGAGGGGTACTTTTTAGTTGTGGTACCGCAACTAAAAAGTGTAAAATAAAATAAATATATATTTTTTAATAAACAACCAACTTCAATTTGAAAAAAATATTAAAAAGTGCAAAATAACTTTAATTTCGGAAGTCGGTATTAAATAATGAAGACACAAAACTATTATAAAAACACCGACTTTCGAAATTTTGCACTTTTTAGTGTGTTTTTTTTATTGTAAAAAGTTTTTTTTAGTTAAAAATGTCATTGGGGTTGTTTCGGATAACAATTTGATATAGTTTAAAATAAAACTACCAGGACGTCTACCAGCCACCACAGGCACGGGTTTGTGGACGGCGAGCCATGGATAGCTATCAAGATGAGGAAAGAAATACAATTCTATGAAAATGTCTGAGGTAGTGATCACACTAGCGAAAGTGCATTAAACACGGAAGTTCACGCACACTATTCGCATTCCAATTAAGTGCATCTCTGAGTGAACATACTCGCTAACATCACGGAGGCATGATTATGCAGTCATCGTAATATATGCACAACGAGGCATGTAGCTCCTCTCTTGGTAAAGCCATAAAATACTGGGCAAAGTTTTAACTGCCTTGTAGTCACAAGCGCTACTGCTGAGCGGTCCTGGATTGGTGGAAAATATGCTACTGGGTTTTTGAATTAGGAATTACTCTGTAGCTGCTTAGAGTTTAGAATTTTGTGGTGTGATACAGAGAGTAACAAAGTACCTTAGAAAACACATAAAGCAGTTGGTCCTGCGCATGATCTCTTCTCGGTCGTGTCATTACTGTGTCACAATAATAAATTTATTTATTGGAACATAACCATTTTTACAACATATAGCGTTCGTTAACCGCTACATTAGTTTCAAAAACTTTTTTCAAAAAAAAAAAAAAATAACCGACTTCACTAAAAAAAAAACACTAAAAGGATAAAAATAACTTTAATTTTGGAAGTCGGTGTTATATAAGAAACAAACAATACCGAGAAACACCGGCTTCCAAAATTAAAGATATTTTGATCCTTTTAGTGTTTTTTTTTTAGTGAAGTCGGTTATTTATTTTTTATGTTTTTAATTCACACTTTTTAGTTGTGATACACTTATTAACAGACTGCCTATTACTCATGACAATTCCAATTAACCAAAACACTGCTAGGTTACATTGTTTTATTATGAAGTTCCTGTGTCTACCTTCCGGCTCCATCATCAGATCAGTTCGATAGTACCTTATAGCCAAAGTGCATGACAATTCTAATAAGCCCAAACACGGCTAGGATACATTGATTAATTACGGAGTTCCTGTGCCTACCTTCCGGCTCCATCATCAGATCAGTTCGACAGTACCTTTTAATAAGTCCAAACACGGCTAGGTTACATTGATTAATTACGGAGTTCCAGTGCCTACCTTCCGGCTCCATCATCATCATCAGATCACTTCAATGATACCATTTTCAACGTAACTATTAAGAACCATTCATTTATTTGTATTGTCATAGTCGCTTAACTATCTTCATTGTGATATCTATGTGAGTATGAAGTTCCGTTGACCATTTCTGGTCTTCTTTATCAGTTCCACTTCATCAAATGTTGTGCAGGAAGAACCTGAAAAGGCTTAACTTCCTAGTACTTTTAGCTTTCTTTGACGTAATAAACGATCCATAAAGAGCTACTATGACGACGAGCAATGGGTAGCTCGTCGTCCGGCCGTCCAGACCGAGCCACACCGAGCCCAAGTAGTCGACGGTGCTTAGTGTTCCACGAGAGCCTCAAAGAGATGTCAGTAAAATCGTAGTGGTCCTGCAAGACCGATGCCTACTAGGGCCATGGGAGGACTTCCAAAAAGGTAAGTCGTGGTCCTAGAACGCAAAGGGCAACTAAAGGAACATAGGTAGAGTTTTTTTTTCCTTCGGGTGGGAAAATCATCTAATGACATCCCCCGCTCTTGGGCGGGGCGGGAGAGAATGTCAAACTTTTACTGACTAAAAACTCACTCCTGTTCCTTCTTTGTCATTTTTCCAGGGCCCCGGGAATCTCTTTCGCATCACCCATGGCCCCAGTAGGCTTCGACGCCTTCGACCCTGCTGGGCCCCTACGGTTGCTGACATCTCCTTGAGGCGCGCGTGGAACACTACGCGCCGGCTCGGTCCGGACGGTTACCGGACGATCGGACGGCGATCTACCCATTGTTCGCCGTCCGCAAGCCCGCGCCTACGGTGGCCGGAAATCAGGATTCGGAATCCCGGCGGCTGGGGCGCGAGGGCAATTGCCTCGCGCGTGCACGTGCGGCCTCCTCCTTTGCTAGCATTACTGCTTCGCAGAAGGAAGCGAAGGAGCAACATAGGTGTAGTTTTAATCAGTAAAAGTCTGACACGCCCTCCCACTCCCTCTAGAATCGAGCCCTACAGTGAGAGACGACATTAGATAATTTCACACCTCAAAAAAATGTGAGTTAATAAAAAACTCAGTGATCGACTATTTATCAATAAATCTAATCGCCCGGAAGACACATGTCTATAAAAAATCTATCAATAGCATGGAGTGTAATAATATTATCATACATTGACAAATGCGCAACGAACGCGAAAGCTGTACGGTTGGCGCATTTTAATTCAGTTAGACATCTAGTTTATCGTGGCAGCGTTAGTACGAGTTGTTGCGCTACGAAAATCAACTTTACTGCTATGACATAACAGCAAAGTCAATGTAAAATTGATACCTCTGATGTGCATTTGACTGTACCTTATTTTTTTATATTTTTGGGTAGGAAATTCATCAAACATATTCTCCCGCTCTGGTTGGAGAGTGAGTGTCAGATTTCTGCTGACTAAAACCCACCAGTATTCCTTTGCGTTCCAACCCACCCGTGTTCCTTCATTTGCCCTTTGCGTTCCAGAACCGCGGTGACCCTTTGTCCATTATTTACTTTTAAGTAAGTAAGTAAAAAAAAAAGTAAAGTAAAGTGAATAATGTTTTAGTTAAACTCGTTAAAAAATAAAAGGCCCGTTTTGACATTTAAGAAATACCCTAGAATGTAACTTGGAACGAAACTGAAAGAAACAATAAAATAATAATTAATTACACAATGTTTTATAATTTCGCGCGTTAATAATATGATGGATTATATTGCGAGTATTCTTTTTGCGTAAAGTATTCGTTTTGACAGATGTCAAATCGGGCCTTTCTTTATTTTTTCTTTCTTTCTTCTCTTGCATGTTCCACAACCCTGTCAGGTGGCGGCCCTGGCGGACCCTGTCAGTCACGCTAGCGGCTCTTTGAGGCTCACGTAGAACACAAAACCTGTTGACCCGGGCTAGGTCCTTACAGGACGGCAAGCTACCCATTGCTCGCCGTCCACATACCGTAAATTGATAGTCTGCCATTGGTGAGCATTTTGTCAATTTGTTTCAGCTTCAGCAGATCAGCTTATTATACAGAAATTACATATAAGTAGGTATATGGAGCAGTCGCGGGTTCAAACCCAGCCAGACGCATTACTTTGTGTAATTTATTTCATCACCACTGCTCTCAAAACGGTGAAGGAAAAAATTGTAAGGAAACCTGCATGTCCTAGAACCAAAAAATTCGAAGACATGTGACATACACCAACCCGCACTGGGCCCGCGTGGTAGATTACGGCCCATTCCTTCTCCTGGAGAGGAGGCCTGAGTCCCAGAAGTGGGAACATTAAAAGGCTGATTATGCTATGCTATGCTAGGTATAGCGGTTCATCTGTCAGTCTAGACAGACTTATGTACAATAAATCTAATATATAAAATCCTCGTATCACAGTATTTGTTAAAAAAATTGATCCTGACTGATTTTGAGAGCTTTAGCCTCTACATGAGCTCTATGAATTATAGTGCGTTCATCCCATATGATTAAAATGACATCTTGATTTTTTTTTTCCAAAGGGCCGTTTTTACGGATCGAACACACGCTATCTTTCTGCAAAGAATATTATTCTCTCTCCATATTCTATAGGGTTAACAGTAAACATTTCATATGGATGAATAAACATACTTGAAAACCAATTGTTTGTAAAATTTATGTGAGTACACGCTTCACCATAGTGTTGGAAAAGAAGACAAGCCAACAATAAGTGAACAACGGTGGAAAAGAAGAATAGTGATAAAACTGTACGTTGCTATTCGAAATTAGTTTTTGTCTTTGGAATCCTGTGTTGGGTGGGTGCTCTTTTTTGTCATGAAGTCGAACAAATATTCAAAACAATATCAACTAAAGAACTTACAGAGGAAAAAATCTAAATTAATCTCTTACACGTGAAAAAAGAACTATCTCGTATGTGGCATCAAGGAATCATCTACGAGATATCTCGTAGTTGGAATTCAATGTGTTAACCATTTATCAAAAGTTAGCTACGATATCTTAAGTAAAGAAGACTGCAACCATTTTTCTTCCCACCATCTCTTTAGATACCTCCACACATTACATTTAAAAATTTAAAATGTTAATCACTTTGAACATAATGTCCAAAGCTTATTACACAAACATAAGCACAGTCTATTGACCTGCCTCCAGTACCACCCACTACCGCAATAATCTTATGCTAGCAATTAGCTATTACGACTTGTGGAAATGACAACTTATGGGTGCTATGAACTGCTTATATTTCAGTCATAATCAGCTTACGAGTTTTGCAAAATCGTAGACTTTGAAATAGAAGATATTTAAATAGCTTAGGTACTTAATTATAGGTCTTATGGATAATTAATTAAGTGAGTCTAGCAGCTTTGGACTCAGTGGAAAGGCGTGCGAAGAGGCTAATTGAGGATCCAGATTTGGTTAAGTCCAATATACAAAGCCTCGAGCACAGGCACAGGGTAGCCAGCCTTTCGGTATTTTACAGGTTGCATTTTAGACAGTGTGCGCGGGAATTGTATGACTTGATTCCGCCATCTCCTTTGTACCATCGGACAACCCGACGTGCGGCGAGTATCCACCCTTACGTTGTTGAAACTTTATCGGTCCGGACTAAGCGTTTCGCTTCGTCGTTTATACCGCATACATCGAAGGACTGGAACAACTTGCCTGTTGCGGCCTTCCTGTCCTACTATAATTTAGGTAGGTATTATAATATTTTTTCAATACACTTACTCGAAAACCCGCTCCTACACGCTTTTAGACACGCAATTTACTGTTTTTCTCAGTAGTGCGGAAAAGTGCTCCTCAATTTATTACATTGATCATATTAGGCTGGGCGCCAAGCAGCCCCCACGAGTCGCCGGGCAGCCCTCATTTATTTATTTCTTCGTAAATTTATTGAAAAACGTCGTTTGATACACGTGGAAAGTTGTTATTGCAGCACTCTATAACAACGCCAGAAGTTCGCCTCGGTCGCTATGACTTGTACTTTGCTTGTGGTTTGTCTACACTTGTATCACAAGTGTAGATACATAGTCATAGCGAAATGTACTACATTTCTCATAGCCTTATGGTCGTGAGCACCAATAAAATGTGAAATCCCTCTATTCCGGCTCATACATCGAAGCTAAAGCTCAACTGGCTACTATAAATTGAGAATCATCTTCTTAATCGTAAAGGTAAGATGGTACTTCACACCGGAATAGCTGCTCAACCTTTATCAAGCCCAAGTTCGATCGTGTATGAAGTACTGGTCTCATCTTCTGGATGGATCTGCCAAATTTCAGTTTGATGCACTTGGGTCGATTGAGAAACGAGTCAAGAAGATCATCGGCGTAATGCACTCGTCCAGTCAAAACTTCAGAGTCTTGAGCACTGATACCGAGTTGCTAGCTTGTCGGTTTTCTATCGTTTATATTTCGGAAAGGGTGTATTGGAAATGCATAATTTAATTCTGCCCGGCCCATTCGATTATCGGACCACCTGACGTACGGGCGGCATTGCGCTACTGGTATATAGTGAACATCCCACCCATACGCACAAATCGTCAGTTAGGACACATTCATTGTGCGTACTGCTAAGAGTGGAATTCATGCCGGAGTTTGTGTTTCCTGATAACTACAACCTAGGGGTATTTAAGTCAAGAGTGAATAGTTTATTTCAAGCGTGCTCCATCGTCGACCACATCATCGCTTGCCATCAGCCCCCATAGCCAAGTTACAATCGTTTCGTTCGCACCGAACGCCTCGAGTAAGCCACGCCTCCGATTCCTTTGTTCTGACCACGTAAGTGAGCGTTGAGATGACGTCAGAACAAAGGAATCGGAGGCATGGCCTACTCGAGGCGTTCGGCGCGAACGATACGATTGTAACTTGGCTAGGGGGGCAGATGAGATAGGGGATAAACGAGAAATTATCAGTAAAAAAAATGCAATTTACATATCACAAACTTAAAATTTTGAAAAATTAACAAAAAATTTCAGTGCTAATGAACTCCAAATATAATTTGACCGGACGGCTCTGTAATGATTACATGTTCCTATGTAATGAGTGTAATAAGAACTTGCTTGTTTATGTGATAAATTAATGAGAAAACATTAAAAGTTATGTATCACAATATTTTACCTCGGATTAAAAAAAATACATAATATTCTGCAGTATTTTTTGTCAGATAACCTCTGTCATATACCTACATACAGGATGTTTCATTTTCGTCTCTGAAATAACATGACATCAACTCTGCATTCCACCAAAGGTGTAGCTATGGGCAACTGAAGGAGCACAGACAGGTTTTAGTCAAACTTTTAGTCTGACACACCCTCTCACTCCACCCTGAGCGGGACAAGTTGTTTGATGATTTCCTACCTCAATATAAAGAGCCTATAATACGCCCTGGGGAATGCCACTACTGACAAAGTCCAGTAAGAAAAACCGAATAACATTTGATTCAACTCGGAAATCGAACTTCTGGGTTCGATTTTCGCGGCAGTTTTGTCTATGAATTAACATCACCATGTCAGCCTGAATCACCAATGTTATTTATTGTGCACCACAGAGTAGTCCTTTTTAAAACAAATGTTGACTATCAGAGAATGTCTGGTTGCATTAAGTCCGCATCATAATCTCATCTTCATTTACCTGTCCCTGTTCCATTTTACTTTGGGTCGGCCCAACACATTTTTCTTCCATTCTATCTTTTCAACCGTCACGCTATCACACTCTCCCTTTTGTTTCATATCACTTCTCTCACAATCCATCTATCTTTTCTTCTCTCCCTCTTCATCAATCCACATGTATACTTACTACTCTTTTAGTAACATCCGTTTCATCCCTCCGTTTCACATGACCATACCAAAACCAACGATCCCTTTCCACATTTCAGTCATTGATGCTTCTTTGAAAATTTTTCTATTATACTCATTTCGCACTTTACTCGTTAACATAGATAACAGACTCATCTCCGCTACATGAAATCTTTTTTCGTCCGTCATTCTGATGTTTACAGTACATTAAATAATAAAAAAAATTGGGCAAGTGCGAGTCGGACTCGCACCCTGAGGGTTCCGTACAAACTCACATATGAAAATAGTTCAATTAAAAAAAAAAACATTTTTCAGGATTCTGGGTTAACGGGAAGTACCCTATGAACTTCTAATTCACATTGATAGGAACCTACTTGAACGGTTTCGAACCCTGCGGCGTTCTTAGGCGATCATATCATCATCGAGAAAACATGCCGTGTCAATTTGTTATATTAATTTTGCAACAATTGTAACTTCAGAAACTAGACCCCAGTCTCACCCTAAATCCTGCAATGGTGACAATATAGTTGATTCTATTCTAAAACCGTGCTCAAAATCTTGTTCTCAGAATTTTACTGCTTCATGTAGATTTCCGAATTGATTTCTTTGACAAACTGATTTTGGGATCAAAGTAAACCGGGTCGATATTCTCAATCGATCCGATTGTTCTAGACAACTAGACAATCTATTGACATTCGATAGTTAGGTACGGTAACGAATATAAATGTAGCTTTCGCGTAACTCTCATGTTTTTAAACATTTTGACACCCAAAATGATGAAGTGGGATTTTCGGTTTCTGCAAGGAATGACATGGGTTCGCGTCATATTAAAGTGGTTCTGCATAAACAATACAATCACTCGTTAGATTCACCATAAGATAAAGTAGAGGTTTCTAAATCTAAGTACCGTCTTAACTTTATATCAAGTTCTTGCCGCGGACGTATCATAAAAGACAATATCGGTGGTAACAAGTTGGCGGGAGAGATACGTATAAATATATGTATGCAATTTGAAATTTACCATGCGTAAAATAAGAAGTGATAAACTCGGAACTCGAACCTAGAACCTAGCACTAGCCTAGACTGTATAGGCAATAAATTAAAAAATAATGACATTAAAGTATAACAAATTTTGAACACCATTTATAATTTTTGGAAACAATGAACCCCAAAAAAGAAAGCAATGGCCGCCGTAAGGTCAGGGCTGGAAGAGTAGGTCGCTGTCACAACTTGAATAATAACACAGCACCGAACGTACATACAGACATACACTTCCTTACCGGCAGACAAACGGTCGCACCCGCACTTCCTTGGCACGCGAAAATAAAAAGAAAACAAAAAAAAACTTAGAAAAAAAACACTGTAATTTTTTTCCCGCCGGTACTGCTTTTGACGTTTAAGTTTTTTTATTTGGCAAAGGCAATCAGTTTAAACATCCTGTGTTTTGTCATCGTAGTTCAATTCGCAACGGGCACGCGTGTCTTAGAAACTTAAAGGGCCTGTGACTTGGAAACAGCCAGATACACTCTTAGTTCTCTGAAGTAGAGGACTATAGAGCTAAACTTAAGGCTTCAGAGGGAAAATAAGTGCTAAAACAGTGCAAAAATGAATTCGAAATTGGTGGTAGTGTTGTACCTCTGCATCGCTTCGGTGTTCAGCGCGCCGATGCAACTACCGTACCTCCCAATGCAGTACGGGATGCAGTCGCAGCTTCCATTCTTGAGAAATATGGTTCCGAACTTGCAGTCACCTAATAATATGTGAGTAATCAAAAACTACTGCCTGGCTCTTAGAGTAGGCTATACTAAAACAGTATTTAGTATCAAGCGATATACATCGCTTGATATAATTTTCGTTTCAAGAAAACTAAAATCAGCACATACACATACACCTTAACACTTTTACATTAATAATTACTAATTTAAAATACTTTTAAAATCTTAGGTATATCGACACACTTTCATATTGTAAACCCTAGTTTTATTGAATTTCAATCTGGCCGATTCACTGTCTCTACAGTGATCCCCGCACGAACGCCGGTGTTCGTGCGCCATTGTCTTACTATTGTGTCTCTAATTACGCTAATCAAGAAGTTAAAAGACGGGGTTCGTAATTATTTTCTTTTGTATGAATAGAGATATCTTGTAGACTTAAATTTTCTGTTTGCAAAACTTGTATTTCTGCCACCTTTGTTTTGAATTGTGTATGTGCGTATCGCTTGGATAAATTAAAAAAAAAAACTGTGTATAATATGTTACTTAAAATAACTCACCAGCTCGTAAGCTCGTTATTCTTTGTGAGTGAAACTATTATACAATGCAGATGATAATTCTGATCATGAATCTAGTTCAGCTTCAAATAAAGTCACAATTATATTTTTTTGCCACCGAGACTACAAACGTAAAACTATACTTAAACTAGTGTCCCTGATATCTAGGACCTTCTTTCTCAGAGAATACTACAACACATTGATCAAAAGTATGTACCTACATACAACATATAATTTAATAAATCACACCCTAAAAATAGTATGTTCAGAATCGAATTCTGATACGGTTTCAGTAATTTTTGAAATAGGATTTTTTATCCTAAAATAAAAAATAGCTTTAGATCTTAGTTACGTCATTAGTGTTTTTGTGTGTGCGTGCATACATACCAATACCAATAACGATAAACTATCAATGTAGTGCGTCGATGCCCAAATTATTTGCCCACAATTAAGATAGATAATTTCTTAAAAAACACTACATAATTTAAGCGTTGTTTTACTTAAATGCACATATGTGCATTTAAGTAAAACAACGCTTAAATCATAGCTTATTTTTTTTAATTGGGATGTATATGGGTGTGCACTATTCCAGTTACACGTTGTATATAAGTAACATATTTTGCTAAAAGTTCATGTCGGAAAGAATTTCGCAAAGTTTTGAGTGTTTTCACTTAACTTTGATGTTTACAGAAGTAACAGTTAAGCCATTAAGATGGCAAATATGACTCAAAGCAAACTTGTAGAAGTAAAGTTACTAGTTATTCGGTTTGTATATATACAGTTGTTGTTCTCAAATCGAGCTCACTATCCTTAGCTTACAACCTGACCTTATAATCTCTCATAGACGATCTGACGTGCCTTTTACCCCAAAGATAATCTAAATTCCGATATAGACTTAGTAGTTAGTACTAGAATTGAATTTTGGTACAACGTTTTATATACAATGCATGAAATTCACAAAGATTGCTATCAATTCCAGGTACCCACAGCAGCAGCCATTGGTAATCGTCCTACCAAACACAGTACCCAATGCAGAAGCTGACGACAGACACGTGAACCTCAACGAACAGATAGCAAATGCTAATCTCAAAATGAACAATGGACACATCGACCAGAACAAAGACGCCATCGTTGTAGATGCAAAACCAGAAACTCAGACTAAGAACGCAGTAGTATATTTAGCTAATGAAGGAAGATATGCCATTGGTCAGATTATTTCGTATATTCCGTTCCTGCCGTTTGAAGTCAATATCCCAGACACGATCTCCTGGATAACGAACCTGATCACTGGAGGAATATTCAGACCTCAAGGACAAGTGCCTATTCCAAGCATGAAGACGCTACAGAACCAAGGTCAGATGCCAATTGTAGTGATGCCTTACCCTGGAGCCATGCCTGGTTTGAATCAATAAGTGAATGGTGTTGTTGAGGAGTTAGGAAGACTGATTGTAAACTTAGTGACAGTGGTATTCGAAGTAGTCACTGTGGTAGATATAAAAAGTGGTGGTAAAGAATGGTTGTGTCCATAATATATTTTAGTAATTTAAAATATGAGTATTTATTTGATATACGAGTATAAGTACGAAGGCGCTATGGCATTCATCGATTACATAAAAAAGATACAGCAGCTCCAAAACACTAAGACTTATTACTGCAAAGTCTTCTACTTACCTAATAAGTAGGAGTCATATTTTGCTCATATAAATGTATCCATAATCAGTTTCTATCAGCGGTTTTACCAGCATGAAGGGGGAACATTTAAAAAAAAAAACAAAATTCAAATCATTTTATTTGACATAGGCCTACATGGGCACTTATAAAACGCCAGAAGCTAGTGCACGGTTCCAAATTAGAAGAATAGAAAACCTACTTGTCGGATAAAAAGAAAAATTATAGGAAATAAGGAAGTAGTGTGTTTTTAATGATAGACGGATCGAGAAGGACCCTCTTAGATATGTATGTGTAGATTTGCTACTTCCCCATACTATTATAACAAATCTAATCTTCTACATTCGCAAAAAGCTTTCAACACAAATTCAGACAAACTCCAGTCATTAAACTGTAAATTAAAATACTATATATTTTATGCAAAATGCTTTATTTTTATAAAATAATAATTATTACAAATTGCTATCATAAACTGAAGCCTTAAATAATATTTTACATTATATCTAAGACGTTATGGTAACAAAACTTAACTTTTAGCAAGGCTGAGTTCAAGAGTCTAACCAGAAAGAAACCAATGTTTATAAAACTGAACAAAAAAAAATTAAGCTGAACAAGTTACACTATCAAACTCTAACCTTGCTGCTAGAAATCAATCCAAAGTAGCAAATATATAAACCAATAGACTAATAAAAACAAAAAAATAAACATAATCACAAATCAAAATTCCACTTTCAATCACGCTACTTCGGATCAAGAAAGGTGAAGCAATAATATCGCTCCTAAAATGGCAACGTATATAGTACAGGCCGATAATCTAACGACAAAACATTTAGTATGCTCGTAATTAGGTGACCAGTGTCATACAAACTACCTCATTAGACTATCGGCTATCTAAGGGACTCATAAAACTATTATTTTCATGACCGTTTTTGGTTTCAACCTACTGAACTATCAGTAGGCGAAATCAAAGAACCATCGAAGGCCTAGAAAGTTTTGTATTAGTTATAGATTCGATAGATGGAATAAATTAATTTGAAACTGAAAAACTTCCAAAGTTTTGAAATGATACATCGAAATTCGTTTCTATAAATTGTCAAAACTTTCAGGCCTTAACCCAACTTAACAAACGAAACATTTTTGGACAAATTCACAATGAATAAATGCGGTTCTATCCAAAAATGTCAAGTGTAAAGGACTTATTTGTTGCCGACTCCGACGGTGTCGTAGTCGACGGGTTTCTGGGCGTCCAGATCCTTCTTGGGTACGATGATAGAGACTGGGTAAGTGAAGCTGTAGAAGAAGCCATGAGGAGGACCCTGAAAGCAGAAAAAAATAAATAAAGTGATGTGCTTTTAAACCAGCGTCAGGCACTAGTTGTCTGACATTCATACTGAACTGGACCTATTTTGGTGCAGCCGTGAGGCACACAACTACATTTTTTGGTTCTTGTTTTTATTTTTGTTTCATGTGCCTTGTGCTGTACCAAATAAATTCTTTTTCTTTCTTTCTTTTTCTTTTCTTTCTTTCCATCCGGAGCTGTTTTTGAATTTATTTTTTTAAAAGATCAGTCAGACTTGTTTGCCATAATGGTCGGTGCAAAACTCAGGTGAACCAACATATAAACAGCAAAACCATATTTTAATACGGGGAACAGCTGCAGAAGTTCCTGCGTTATCTATTTTCTAGTAGTTTTTATCGACAATTTTAAATCCTGGCTTCGATCTTTGATGTCAATCTTCTCTTAACGAATTGGTATTGGTATGATCTAATTTAATTATATTTACTTACAGTAGGTTCTGGCTCTTCAAGTTTGCCATCAGGTCCAATTTGCTGCTGTTGTGGCTGTCCACCATACTTCTGTTGCGCGTATTGCTCTTGTTGTCCGTACTGCTGTTGCTGTCCGTATTGCTGTTGCTGGTTTCCTTGGATGCTTTGTGCCTGAGCGTAGGCTAGAGCTTTGCCATCACGAGCTTGGTATTGCTCTGGGGCTGGGGCGGAGACCACCACAGCTTCGGGTTCTGAAGCTTGAGCTTGGTAATTATTGTATTGTCTGTCGAGGAAAAGTTAATATTTATATGAAGGTTTTTCAAATTATTGTACAACAAATACAATATTTTTTTGGTAATATTAGTGTATACACAGACCTCTTCTTTGCATGGCTGAGCAAAAACTGCAATTATTACGGTACCTACTATGTACTGTGTATACTGAGATATTTTGCCCTTTTAAGATATTCAATCTTTCTTAATATCTATTTTCACATTCGAAGAAACTTTTACTCTATTAAGATCATAGCCAAAAAGCTTATCAAGTTACTAACGGGTAGTTGTTTGCTGGGGGCGGGACAGTGGGTGCGTGACGGTTGGCTTCAGCTGCCTCATTCCATGCCTTTTCGAAAGCTAGACGAGCAGCCAACAGTTCAGGGGTCTCTTCTGCGGGCTTCAGCACGACCTTTGGGAGGTTGTCCTCTTGGTGGAAGCCTTGGCTGTCAGCGAAGTAACGGACCTGAAAGATGGAATAGATATATTGTAAAAAACAAGAAGAAGACAAGAAGTTGATAGAATCCTCACAGTATTGATTGGTTGGATTTGTTTTTAACAAAATACCATTCTTTGTTTGTATGTATGTATTTGAGTATTTATTTGTTCTTATTTCTTTTCTGTTTGTTCTACCTGTCATGATATGTTTCTGCACCACCCTAAGGTCGACTGATAGAAAATTTAAATATTTATTAAATAAAAAATACTCTTCTACATTAACATAAGGATTGGTAGTAAGTGAGCGTGAAGACTGTTCCGTTAGTCACTACTTTTTACTGGTGAGCATAAAGTCCTGAGAGCGTGTTCGATTCCAAGTCGAGCTAGGTGTCATTGGATTGTGCCATTAGGAATTTCTCAGTAGCAGCTTTGATACTGGATTTGTACCTGATGGATGTAGATTATGATGATTATTGGTTACGTCTTGAGCGATACTGGGTATACTATAAGCATATATAAATTGAATATACCTCTACCCAAGCCAAAGTTATTTTCTTTTAATTATGCTTTTAATATTTATGTTATATAGATTTAACCGATTATTTTATTTACTTTATGCACTAGTAAGAAACACTGTACAAAGGCGGACTTAATGCCTAATAGTGCTTAATTTTCTAATGTCATCTTTAATAATATTTCTTTGCGTCTTCTCGTCCGATTATAATTTAGATTTCTTCAAGGCTAGAGTGAAGAGGCTCTTAATTCACCATCAATGATTGCATCACTGCTTACCATTAGGTGGGATCGTAGTCAAGCACTAGTTTATATTATTAATAAAAAAAATTACATTACATACATTTAACGGATTCCATTTTCTAACGTCACCTATAATAATATTTACCTTGACGAGATCCTTTCGGCCGGGAATCTGGTAAACGTAAGATCCAGTGACAACGCCGGAACCTTCACGGTTCTCAACCTTGGATGACTGAGGAGTTTCGTAGCCGTAGGCGTATTGACCTAGACCGTCCTGACCGTGGTACTGAGCTGCGTTATAGACCTGGAAAATATGCGCTAAGCTTTAGTAAGTTCTTGTGGCTAAGTAATGATAGGTTAAGCACCGCTTGTCAAGGCCGATATTTGGATGGGTGACCATCTTAACATATCGAGACTCCTCCTTGCCTCAGAAAGCACGATAAGCCGTTAGTCCTGGCTGTCATTTATGTAGATCTTTGACAGTCATTACGGATAGGAATCCAAGAAAACTGACACTGACACCAGTCTTGGATATCGTGTTACCATTGCTGGGTTGTGGAGGTCAGATAAACAGTCACTCCATGTAGAATACTGATATCTAGCTGCATTTGGCTAGATAGCAAGCCGACCCCAACATGGTTGGGAAAAGCTAGAGTGATATTTAAATTACGTTTTTTTTTTCAATACCTACAAATCGGCTTCGTCCCAAAAGCATTTTGCAGCTTTACTCGCAAAAGGCAACCATTCGTAATACCTGAATTACATTAGATTTTATCAAAACTACTAAACTAAAATTAAAAATCCAGCTTAGCGGTATTAGGCCCATTATCGGCATCGGTGCCCGGCAAGCGCACACTGTCGGAAACTATGCCTTGGCATGCATGTAGAGATGCCGAAGGATCCTTTTCCTTGCCAATGCTGATAATGGGCGCCAGGCCTAAGAGTTCTACGCGTGATTAAAACTTATATGATAATCCGAAATTCATTAATGGGCAGTCGCCGGGACCAAAACAATCTCTTTTCAACGAAGGTATATGAGACTTTACACCCTGTTCCGCATACCCTCAAGACAAATACCTTATCACGAAACAAGTTCTGTCATCACTTGCCACGTTACCTTTATCGGCCGTATAAGCAATAAACGTGACTCATAAAGGTCCAGCAGATCATCAGAAGATCAAAAGCCAAATTAGAAAAAAACATCAATGTTTACCTCCTCAACGTAGTCTTCTGTGTTCTCGATCTCCTTTCCATTCTTCCAGTAGTGGCCAAGGGTTGGGCCAGCCTCAACGGAACGAAACCTAGGGTCATCGTAACGGACCTAGAAAAAAAGATATCAACTTTATTTAACATATACTAATGCAGGGTTTTTTAAAACGAAATAAACCAAAAATTTTTAATGGAAATTATTCTACTTTTTTCAAAAATTTGTCGAGATGTGAGTGGTTGACGAGAACGATATTATGTATTATATCTAAATGGAGAAAAACCTCTCAGGTTGAGTCTCGGCATATCAAATTTTACCCACATTTCTTGATCATTTTTTAATGGAAATTAGGATTTTCGCTAACCAGATGGAGTAAGGAGTCTTACATTGGCTACCCTGACTATTGTTGGGGTGTATGTAACTCACCAGAGGCAAGACAGCGGTACGTCCAGATAGCTGGGGCTCGTTGAACGGCAACTGCTTGAGGTACGCCTGCGCCTCTTCAGGAGTGATGTCGTTCTTGAAGATGAAGTTGGATTGGGGCGCGCCTGAGGCGAATACCACCTGGAAAAGACAAATAATCTAAATTACACAAGGGTTTTACAGCTGCGGGACAATAGATTAGCAGAATTCAGGTCTAAATAAAGTCGAAGGCTGATAAGGCTAAAGTACTTGAAGTCTTAACAAAATAACAGTTACACTATACGTAAACTCATAGTCTAAATCAAAGAGAAAATGAGATCTGAGCCAAGTAATCAAATGAAAAGTTTTTATTAATACTCCGTCGAGGCTACAACCCTCAAGACAATAGCAAAACTGTTCCCAATAGTAAATCTACTGCAAATGCATATTTCATTTCTTTCATTGTACTTAACAACGAAACAGACGCATAGTCCATACCAATTCCTCAATACCACTCAAAAATGTAGTACCTTTCAAATAAGACAATAAATAAGTTGTTGTTTATTGCTAAGCAGGATCCTGAAGTGTTTCAAGGTTACAATATAATAACGAGGTACAGATTAGAGATGATCCCAAAATAATAAGTTACTACAGAACTGACTCATCAACAGGCTTAGAGGCAGGTTCATTCACAACCGGACTTTGAAATGGATATTAGATGGTTAAGTGTTTACTTTTGGATGATGATCTTATTTGTTTTGTCTGACTACGATTCGCACGAAAAACATGATACGACAAATCTTGAGGCATGAATGACGAGTGTCCCATGAAGCTTATTTTTTATTATCATTGATGATAATTTTATCGATGGAGCACCCTTGCTTGACTTAAAGACTTCTAAGTTGTAGATATCAGGAATCATAGACTCTGGCAGGGAATTCCATTTCGTAGCTATATGCGTAGTGAATATGTTCTCAAAACGTTTTATACGTATGGGTGAGATATCCACCACGTGTTGGTGGCACAACACCGTACGTCTAGTGGTCAGATGATGGAACGGGCTTGGTGGAATCAAACTGTGCAATTCCAACGCACACTCCCCGAAAAGTAAACAATAGAAAACCGACAGGCTAGCAATTCGGCGTCGATGCTCAAGACTTTGGAGTTTTGACTCGGTTTCGCTCGTTTCGCTTAGTAAGAAGTAACTATCTTGACATCGTTATGTCTAAACTACTAACAACAATCCTACTTCATAGTTTTAAAGATGACTGTACTGAAAAGGCTGTTAAACATTTTTTTCTACAACAACTTTAAATGATGAAAATTTATGAAAGCGCACTTTTTCTATCAGCCACTATTTCTTCAAATGCATGTTAAATTTCAACTTGCAAGTGTTGTGCTAACCAGTAAAGATAAGATATACTACTGCGAACATCAATGACTACGCAGTGGCCTTAACATAATTCATGCTTATTTCACATAACTTGCACCAAGATGACGTCATAATATTCATATTGACACTAACAATTTTAAACTAGTGGACGCAGATATATCCAGTTTCTTTGAAGAACTTCATGATACCTTTACTAAACTAAGATGAAGAAACACACAAGGTAGAAATGTGAAAGGCAAGCTTTTTGTATTGAGGGGAGAATCATCAAATAACTTCTCCAGCTCTGGATTCTGGACAAGTATCAGACTTTTACCGACTATAACCCACCCGTATTTTTCGGTTCCAGGGTCGTGGTAACTCTTTCGAACGATCACGCACTGACACACTCCTGGCAGGGATATAAGCAAGCCTACAGGCATTGACTGACTGAGTCCTGACTGTAAAACAGAATACCAATTTCAAAACTGGTAATTTAACCCAGAAAAAGTTTGACCATAAAATTGCTCGTACAGTCACAAGAGCATCAAGATGATCATTGATAGCTCTACTCGCCATAACAAATATGAAGGTGCTATATTCCGTTCATTCAGATCTTATATTTAATGTTAGCAAAGTTATAATGTTTACCAGTTTCACTAACAAAACGAACAAATATGATGATGAAGGGAATCAATTAAGTTCCAATGCGAACACGTGTTTCATATAATAATTTAAAATGCAGGATGTTTTGATACGAAGTTACATTTTGATAAATGCGTGGTGAGATCAGCGTCTTATTCGATGTTTATTCATCTCTCTGTCCGTTTGTCATATTTGTTTATTAACTACATATATTGCTGTTTACCTCTGTTGTTATTTCTATTTTTCCCTTTTATGTGTTGAATATGTTGAATCTTTTTGTTAACCTATCCTTTTTTTTTTGTTAATATATCCTTACCTCATGATTTTCCTTTATTTTATATTCTTATCTTCTAAACTGGTTTTTGTCTTATATTCTAAGCTTGACCTGAGAAACACGTTATTCGAGTTTCAACTCTTGTGTCTATATTATCAATTAATGGTTCAAATAAAAAATCACCTAAAATACTATAGAAAAGACCATGTGTCTGTGGTAGTGGTATGTGTTAAAAATACAGAAAAGACGGTTAGTGAGTTAGGTGATTTTCTTGTCGTCTTAACGATAAATACAAAAACATACGATGCAATAGAAATTTAATATTTTCCTATAATATACGTTGTAGTCGATACGTTATATCATGGAGTTAGTTCATGTCTAATATTTTATAAAATAATAAGGAATCTTCACTCATCATAATTATTTTCATTATTGTCATAAATTTATTTCACGACTAAGTTTATTGCTTTTCTTTGTTGATTAATGAAAATTTCAAGAGAAAACTTTCCAATCGTTTAAACCGTCAGTTCGTTACACAATTTGATGACATTCGAGCCAAAACCTTGTCTTTTGAGCAGACATACGGATCTCGATTTACTTTCTCAGTGGTAGTATTACCAAAATTGAACATGCAATACAAAATTTTTAAAGCAGTTTAAAAATACAATAAAAATCAATTTAACCGACTCCTTTGCCTTACATCGTATTATTGTTTTATTATTTTTTAATCTTCATAGCATCGGTGTTATATTTAAAGTAACATCATCTTTGGAAATAATAACAGCCTGTGTTCTTTGTCCTTTAAATGTAAAGCTTGGCTGTTCTAGCAAATTTACATAAAGTGTTTGTTTTTACGGCTTAGTTACATATAAGTTAAAACCATTAGTTTAGTTTCCGCAAACTACTACAGTTATCGACAAAGCAACTGAACATATTTACAAGTCATTTTTATGGGCATGTTAACAACGTCACATTGTTTTCAAAGTCATTTTACAAGTTTATTGTATGTTTAATGCATTATAAGAAATTAATTTAACCTTTAAATGTCAACTGTTTTATGATCTACTAGCTTTTGCCAGTGATTTTGTTCGCACAGAATGAACACTACTTCCCTATACAAATTACAGCAAAATCAAAAACTTATTTCAAATAAACCATTTACAGGCACTTTTAAATTGTCAAGAAATTTGTTAGTCAGGAAAATGATGCTGAATGCCGATGATAAATTGCACATTCCAAAGCGTAGATCTCTATGGAGAAAAATGTGCAAGAAACTCCATGGATACCTACTCTTTTAAATCATTTATACAGGGTGTTTGGTGCATCGTGTGCCAAATTAAAATGGTCGACAGGAGGGGTCATCTGCTATCCTTTCAGACCCCTAAACACTTCTCATGCCCTGTTGAATTGAATTGTGCTGCTGTTTGAGTACAAAGGTACCCACACACATACACAGGTGCGAACTTTTGCCTTTATTTTATTAATGTAATTCATAATCGCCCTTTAAGTTTTTTTTTTTTTTTATATCTAGAAGTTAAAGTTTATTTAAATCCATCTTAATTAGGACTCAGACTTTCTTTTGTAGCTATATCACAATTTATGCAGTCCTTATTACATTTATAGCTGGATCGCATATCTTATCCTTATAAATCTCATAATTATATCATTACTATGTTCTTTGTGTACATGGCATCGACATAATTATTCCGTTCAGTATATTCATGAGCATCACGTCCAGTATTTATGGGAGAGATAGTTGCTAAGGTATATTATTCTTTTGTATAATCTTTCGCTTCTTTTTTCCTATTATTTACAATTTTATTTTCGGTCGATTGATCTAAGTGTATATTACCAAAGTACTCTGTGATCTAAGTCATGAATGAGATTGTCATTTATAGTTTACGTCAATATCGGTGTCAATATCTGAATATGATTCACTATATTTTGATGATTGGCTAATCAAACTTCTCCATGAGTAGTAGTTATTAATATCTACATAGAGAATATTCATTGTATTATACGAATAGTGTAATGGATATCCTTCCTAGGTTTCAGTACACTCAGGTTTAAAATAAATGGCGGAGGCTTGGCATACTCGTATACTCCATCTTTCCTAAAGACTTTTTTAACAACTCCATATGATCAGCTCCGCTACACCTTACGTCGTATAATGAGATGATCTATAGACCTAGAGGAATAATCACGCCATTTTATATTAATCCAATATTGAAGTATCATCTTAACTACTATCGGTTTGATGTTTGAATATAATATTCAAGAACGTATGTATGTACGTCATGGCAGACTATTAGCAAAAACTGAATCCGATGTTAATTAGATATAAAATAAATTTATAACAACTTGAAAAACACGCGACCATATCTATTATTTCGCGTAAAAGAAATAAATCGTTGACCCGTGACATGTTTTTTTTTTAATAAGACATCGAACTAAATGTTATATCGAATAATTATGCATTAAAAGCTTTATCGAAGATTAAATGTTATAATGCTGAAGATTCTCTATTTATAACTATTTTTTTTAAATAATGATTTCATCATGCATTCTACGTCATTCTCTAAGTTATGTATGTAATTATAATTGACAAATTGATTAATTTTAAGTTGAATTAAATTTCTAAATGGCTCCTTTTCATTTACAAAGCAGCAGCTAGTTTGTTTCATTCATATCACTAGTGCAACAATGAATGCCACATGACATATTGTTGCTGTGCTAAAATATTAACCAAATGCACGTTGTATTTAGCACAATAGTATCTGTAACAAAACTGACCGACTTCGCTTTGAGCACTTGAGGCAAAGACGATTCGCCACACATCGTGACTTCGAGATTTAAACACTATTGTATACAAGTAATATTGCTGTCAGTCGAATTGTGTGTGTAGTAAAACATTGTCATTTATTTATGTTTTTAAATTACCAACCTAACATTAAAAAAATAGGTAGTAGGAAGGTACCACCACTTTGACACGTTTGTGCCAAATACGTAACTCGGTGTTTGATGTTAACACTGGACAATAACGGACCCACGCCCGTTTTAAGCTACTAGCTCAGAGTTAATATTGTCTTGCGTACATAGTATACAACATGTAATATTATAATCGCATATTCTAAAAGTAGTGTGTTCACAATCGGCTACTGAATATATTTCAGCTATTTTTTGTCCTAAAATAACCAAAAATTGCTATTTCGATAAATTCTTGATAAATCGTGATTGTGATACTCTATCAATGTAGTGCGTCTATGCCCATATTAGTTGCCTACAATTCCGTTAACCCTTTTCTTTAAAAACACCTCCTCAGTGCATTTAAGGAAAACAGTGCTTAAATTATGATTGAAACATAATTTTCTAATTGGGGTGCTTCATCCAATTACATATTGTATAGGGCCTATGACCCACTATTAATTCCTTCGAGTATTTTTACTCAACAAAAAGTCAAAGCCAAAGTTTTATAAGTATTTAATTTCTGAAGATTCTTCACCATCATCATTTCAGCCGAAAGACGTTCATTGTTGGACATAGGACTCCCCCAAGTGTCGCCACAATGACCGGTCCTGTGCGTCTTGCATCCATCGGATTCCCGCGACCCTCACCACGTTATCGGTCCACCTTGTGGGAGGCCTTCCAACGCTGCGTCTTCCAGATGGTCGCCATTCCAGAACCTTTCGTCCCTATCGACCATTTGTTCTGCGAGCAAGGTGCCCTGCCCGCTGCCACTTAAGTTTGGCGATTCTTTGGGCTATGTCTGTAACCTTGGTTCTCCTGCAGATATCTTCATTTCTGATATGATCACGCAAAGAAACTCCGAGCATAGCCCTTTCTTGAAGATTCTTACTCGTAAACAATATTTTAGAAGCAAAAAATATTACACGTATCAAATTCCTTTATTACATTTGTTGTTCTTTACAAATGTATTCATTTACAATGACGTGGTGTTTTAATATTTTTTATTTTATTTGTATAACCGATATTATGTCCATATTAAGGATAACCAAAGAAGAGGTCGTTAGCGAATGAAAAAAGAAAAGAAAAAACAATATAATTACAGGCGCAACTGATCAGCAGAATAATATATTACAAATTTAACAAAAAAAAAACATTGACTGGTTGAAAAACACCGGTTGGTAAACTAATATAATAGCGTGCCTCCTAAAAAAATGTGTCTAAAAACTATCAAAATACCTCAGAACATATCGTGACTAGGTTATTATATAACTGTATTGAAATTAATACAGTAATTTTGGAGGTTAATCATGACGGACTAACAAACGTGTGTCACGTGTAGCCACATGCCACATGGTAATGTTTACCTTCCGATACACGTCTCAGATCAAACAGACAATCTATACTTACATCAAAATATATTTTTTTTACTAAATTCATAATTTTCAAAATGTTTATCTCTCTGTCTGTATGTTTGATAGAGCTAGACCGATTTTAATGAGACTTTCACTGGTAGACAGCTGATGTTATAAAGAGTAGCTTAAGATATCGTTCTTTTTGAAAAAAATATATAATAAAAGTACTGCGTACTTAAAAACAAAGTTTCATGAAATTGTGATCCAACATCGCTTAACTGTTTTATGTGTCTAACGTGGACAAAATCGCGGGTACCAGCTAGTCTATCATAAGATAAACGAAAAAAAAAAACGAAATGTTATTCATCAAGTTATTCAAAGATCACTGGGATTGTGGTTAACGCTATTAATGGCAATAACATACGATCGCTTTATGTTATAAACACGTGTTTATTTTTTATAAAAATTAACATAAATAATGTATATTTAAACATAGATATGACTTATATTTGTCTACTCATCCGTGAGTTAAGATTATGAATCAGTTATCTGTATTGCTCACTACACTTTTAAGTGGTTTTTGATTACCTACTAAATATTATTCTTTATCAATAATTATCTATTCTAAAGTGAGACCTTCAACATGTCTAAATCAAACAAGTCTAGATTTGCTTTGGTCAAAACTAGACCTGCGTTTATTGACTTAGCAAATACATCACTAATTACTACGTATACTAAATGGAAAACTAGATTTTTTTAACCGACTTCAAAAAAAAGGAGGAGGTTATCAATTCGGTTGTATTATTTTTTTTTTTTTTTTTTTTTTATCATCATTTTTTTTTTTTATGTTTGTTACCTCAGAACTCCGTCGTTTATGGACCGATTTGCAAATTTTTTTTTTTTCTTTATAGGATATGCTTCCAGATTGGTCCCATTTTTTTCAAAATCCAGTTCTGATGATGGATTCCATGAGGAATCGAGGGAACTCCTCAAAAATTATAGGCAACCCTATGGTAATTTTAGTATTTTCATCAAGAACTTAAGCACTTACAGTCAAAAAGTAACATTTGATGAAGTGGAACTGATGAAGAAGACCAGAAATGGTCAACGGAACTTCATACTCAAATAGATATCACAATGAAGATATAGTTAAGCGACTATGACAATACAAATAAATGAATGATTCTGAATAGTTACGTTGAAAATGGTATCATCGAAGTGATCTGATGATGATGATGGAGCCGGAAGGTAGGCACTGGAACTCCGTAATTAATCAATGTAACCTAGCCGTGTTTGGACTTATTAGAATTGTCATGAGATGCACTTTGGCTATAAGGTACTATCGAACTGATCTGATGATGGAGCCGGAAGGTAGGCACAGGAACTCCGTAATTAATCAATGTATCCTAGCCGTGTTTGGGCTTATTAGAATTGTCGTGAGATGCTCTTTGGCTATAAGGTACTATCGAACTGATCTGATGATGGAGCCGGAAGGAGGAAGGTAGACACAGGAACTTTATAATAAAACAATGTAACCTAGCAGTATTTGGGTTAATTGGAATTGTCATGAGAAATAGGCACTCTGTTTATAAGTGTATCGTAACTAAAAAGTGTGAAATAAAAACTTTTTAGAAAAAAAAAATAACCGACTTCACTAAAACAAAAACACTAAAAGGATCAAAATAACTTTAATTTCGGAAGTCGGTGTTAAATAAGAAACAAACAATACCGAGAAACACCGACATCCGAAATTAAAGTTATTTTGATCCTTTTAGTGTTTTTGTTTTAGTGAAGTCGGTTATTTTTTTTTTCTAAAAAGTTTTTATTACTCAGTACGGTTACTAAGGTCCAGAAATGCAGTTTTGAAGATTAACTTCCTTACTTATCGTTATCGTTTTTATATTATCACTAACATTGTGCGAACAGCTAAGGAGTGGAATTCCCTGTGGGAGTCTGTGTTTCCTGATAGCTAGAACCTAGGGATCTTTAAGTCAAGAGTGAATAGGTTCCTTTTAGGGAAGCATCCTCCTTAGGCGACCTCGTCATCAATTTCCACCAGGTAAGATAGTTGTCAAGCGCCAGTCTATCAACGAAACAAGAAAATCTAAATCTTCTCACATTGAAGCCCTCTTTCGTTAATGATTATTGAGTCTGGTTTCTTATTACTCCTATTACTTTTTCCCCTCTGTATTTTGTCCTCTGGACTCTATTTTATCTTTCTTTATTGCTGATAAATGACAAATCGCTTAGTTATTCAAGTCCTACCGAACTTAGCAAACTGGGGCTACCTCAAAAGAACGGCTAAAGGGTGTAGACGCGGAACTGTTGCGCAAAATCATCATCATCATCATCATCATCATCATCATTTCAGCCGAAAGACGTTCACTACTGGACATAGGCCTCCCCCAAGTGTCGCCACAATGAACGGTCCTGTGCGTCTCGCATCCATCGGACTCCCGCAACCGTTAACAAGTCATCGCAAAAGGTTGCGCAAAATAGGCTAGACCAATTCCATTCTGCCCACTTTACCCCAAAATACGAAGCAAAATTAACATCTGCTCTGTTAACGACGACACCGACGAAATAGCGAAATTTTGGCCAACATAATCTGTAAATTCGTCGCGCCAGCAACACATAACAGTAGGAGACAAGATCTCCAATGAAAGTATAAATATCACCAAGGATACAACATGATGTAACAGTCATAAGCCCCTCGTAATACATAAAGCCGGCGGTCAAGGTTTGCCTTATGAATAGAACTCGATACCACCACAAAGGCCGAGGAAGTCAGTTCCGTAATTATGAATACTATTAATGCCAAAACAAGCTATGATTACTACTAGATACGATATATATAATTATTGACTATTATGCTAAAATATGAGTTGCAGAATATGCTTTTTACTGATATAATTGTGTATGCTTGAATTAAAACAGTTTGATTTTGTGAATTTTTCGAAAATATAGCTTTTTTTTATTGTTATCTTTGTAGTATTCAGTTTTATTAACCTATTCGAGAATATTCAAGAGCCACTGAAAATGAATCATGTTTTTGACAAGTTTCGACTGTTGTTTTTGATCTTCTAGTTCAATTCATTTCTCGTCTTAATTTCAAACTTAATTAACCCTTCTTTCTCTCTCCTCTCGTCTTAATTAACCCTTTAATTACAATATCGAGAGAGAATATAGAGGAGAGATATCGCTCGACATGCTGCAGCCTCGGAGGCAAACGACGGCGGCGCGCGTAAAAAATTATAACATAAGAACATATTTCCGGGATTTTATATGCATCATATGTGCTACTCCAAGATATGCTCAACTCGTGTGCCAAATTCCATCCAAATCCCTCCAGCAGTTTCAGCCTAAATCAGTAACAAACATACACACAAACTTTCGTCTTTATAATATTAGTGTTATTACTGTGACTTCTATGAATACAAAGTTGTATAAAAACTAAAGATCAAGATCTAACCATTGTAGGTACAATTCACTTCGCGATGACCTAAGCTACGGTCAAAGTAATTTAATTTTAATAGATTTGTTTATCTTTTAGTTTTCGTCTCTATGCCTTTCTAATCCTTTAAATAAGTAATAATATTATTAGAAAAAAATACATTCTTTAACTAATTCACTTTGATAAAAATAATACCTAACTCTAAATTTAAAATTCAGGTTGGGAAATCCACAATCACGTGTTTTAACACGCGTATGATAAACTAACATGAAAAAACTGCTAAAGAATTGCAATTAAAATGTTTCATGATTGTAAAATTTTACGGAAATTCCTCAAATTGCTTATTCAATTTATTCAAGATCTGAAATCAACAACAGTAACCAATTATAACATTTTAAGACACATCTGAAATTGTAAATCAAGTATCTGTAATAGATGCTAAACTTTAATTGTTCAATTACTTATCTACCACTTCTTGGTCAACTAATTAACATTTTTTTTTATTATTGGGATAAGGTCTTTTTCTTCTATTATTGGCTTTAACCGTTTCAGCAATAGTTTTTCAAATAATTTTGATAACAAAGTCAACAAGGAAATAGGTCTATATGATGACGGGTCCGTAGGTTACGCCCCCAGTGTGTTTTGCCCCCGTGGTGGAAGCCCCCGATTTCGTTTTAGTACTATAATATTTATTAGTTAAATATTTTTATCAAAAGTACAGTCAGATAGCAAAGTGTAACCTATTATAAAAAATGTCTAAGTCATGGTTCATTATTAAAATCAAAATCATAGTTTATTATTATAAATCTTTATTAACAATGTCGGTGTAACAAACGTTTGCTTATCTAATAATAGGTACTAATGGGTAATAATAGGTAATACGTAGGTACTTAATATGTAATAAAAATTAAATTAAATGTCTAATAAATAATAATAGGTATCTACGTAAATACAACTTTGATAACAAATAAAACCAAACATTAAAATAAAGCAACAATAACATGCAAAATCACAGATACGAAATTAAAAATCACAGTTTAAAATTAGGATTATTTTAAGTACTTATATACTATTTACGTACTAAGTATATAGGTAGGCATCTACTTAAATATTTAGAAGATTGGTAACAGAATGTTCAAACACTAAAATATAATAAAAACAATTAACATTTAAAATCACAGATAACAAAAGTAACAAAAGAAGAAAAACATAGCGCCTCATGGGGTGGTTTCCCAGGCTTCGTAATCATAATTACTTCAGTTACCTTCTACGGTTCAGGTACATATTTCAGAATAAACGCAGCATTGATAAATTTGGTCAGCTTTACTATGGCTTTGCGCGGGAGGTGTTTAAGAATTTCACCTATTATGAGGTCGTAGCCCGGTGACTTTTTCGAACTAATATTATTTTGAATTTCTCTAATAGCGTCTTTAGGAGTCACAAGCTTAACTTCCTGATTTTGTACTAACTTTTCCCACTCATGTATATCAAGTATAGTACTGTTATCATTGGGTTGAAAAGTATTTTGTAAGTGTTGAGCAAACCTTAACGCTTTTTGGTCACTATTTATAGCCTATTTTCCGTCGATATCTCTAACAGGTGGTATTTGTTTAATTTGCCTTTTTAGGTTTCAAAAATTTTAAATTGCACTTGATAGAGGTTGAACAGCTGTTTCAGGGTGAACTCACTGTTCTAGGATCCCCAACTTTATGGCAGTTAGTTAAGCCTATACTTGTAAATTTTGGGTTTTGTATTCATCAACTGATGTCATTATTACACCAAGAAGCTCAAGATGGTTGTATTTTATCATAGGTGTCAGTATTTGTCCGGATAATCTTTAAATTCTATCCGAATAATGGATTCAAAAGCTTGATGTATTCTATATATATATTATACATATCTATTTTTGTCCCCAGTTTTACAAAATCCTGATCTTTAACATTACCAAGTCCTGCATTATTAATTTTATTAGGTACCAACGCATCTTTATGAATCTCTTTTTTCTTACAACCAGATAGATTACAAGTTCATTTACATAATTGTCGACACGCTTGACCTTTGTATTTTGGAAATATTTATTGTCTACCTATAATATTAAATTAGTTGATTATTGCAAAAAATAAAGCTGAATCGATTGTTGCTTCATTAATACGAATAGTAACTCTATATCTTTTATTTATTATAATACAAATTTTGCCTGCGCTTTCATCTTGACTATATCTAGCTCATACTTATGCAATTTTTATCCGTCTATCAAATATGAAAACGAAAGATTTAAGACGTATTAATTTTAGTCAGTTACTCATCGTCTTATGAGATATGCGATTTACGACCTCTTCAAAAGACAGTGCAGAGGATTAGAGATGCGCGCTGTGGAAGCAGAAGCACCCAACTCAACTCCTACACAATTCATCACCCCGTCAGAACATCTCCCCCTGGACGTGAATTGCAGTGGCCAATCTGGAAATCTCTTAACCGACTGCGGACCCAGGTTAGCCACTGTAAAAACAATTTGGCCAAATGGGGCTTCCTCGACCCATCTCTAACACAGTGTCAATGTGGAGCCGCTGCACAGGACATGCGTCATTTGCTATGCTGTCCATCCTGCACAACCACCTGCAGTTTTCAGGATCTATACGAGGCCAATAACAGAGCCGTAGAGGTTGCCAAATACTGGTCAGAAAAAATTTAGTTAGAGTACATCGACACGAAAAGAAAAAGAATCTTATGATTCAAAACAGTAATGGTGGCTTTACTGCTTGTTGAAAACAAAGCCAAGATCAAAATAGATTTTAACAAATTACACTCTTTCTTAACCAAAAACATGTATCCCATTAATCAAATAACTGCCTCCAGTAAAAAATACTTACACAAATATACGTAACAAGTTTGATTTAGACTCTCTGACGTAATAACTTGAGAAAGGTGACTGGTGCCACAAAAAGCACAAACCACTGCTTGCGAGAGCTTCAAACAGGTTTGAAGCCGTGAACTTGAACGGGCAATAATGCAAGCAACGTTGCGTGTGTAGCTAAGAGAACAGCGGAAAGTGTCGAGCGATTTTTTGTGGCATTATTTTGTTTGCAAAGGAAGAAATTGACTTTTGGAAGAGGAGACAAATGCGCATGTGCTCCTTAACTGTACAGTTGACAAAGATATACGCATACGAAACCTAGGATCCCCGAATTCCCTTACAGACGCCTTGAAAAATCTGGGAGGCTGGATCTGTTTTTGATGAGAGGTGAACTGGATGGAATAAACCCGCCAAAGCACGGCCGCCATAACCCACGCACAATGGTCTGTATAGGATTAACTGCAAAAAGAGATAGATTCCAATAGATAGATAGATAGGTAGATAGAAAAGTTTGGTATAAACTATAATAGTAAGAACACAGAGGTGACAATGCTTGGCGAGAACAGACATACTAAGAAGGCAAGTTAATTAAATCCTTGTATAAAGGGCCTCAATAAGCAGGATTCTTTATTTGATGTGAGAGCTTTCTAAAGAGCATAGAGAAGAATGAATGCTTTAAGAAGGCAATTTAAATCGATTTATTTTTGAAACATAACATGATTAAAAAGAGTGTCCATGTTGTTTCTTGGACATTCTTCTCCATAGAGATCTACGCTGCAATTAGCATAATTTTTCTGACTGACTGACTTCTTGACAATTCAAAAGTAAATGAAATGGTTTTTTTTAATTAAATGCTTTGAATCCGTAAGTTTTTCTTAAGATTTATTAAGCCTAAGAAAAACTTACGGATTTAGGGATAAGCTGCGAAATTGTCACACAGAATAAAAAATAATAAGATCCTATTAAAAAAGTCTGACGTTGTGGCTTAAGACCGCCAAAAATTCGACCTTGCATAATCAATTAGCATTCATCGTAAGTAAACGTAATTCTAGACCGGACCGTTTCCAACGGTTTGCGCAGAACGTGGATTTTCAATACGGAACGACAACGACATCTAAATGCAAATAGATATACCAATTATGGCTGGAGTATGTACGAAGGGTAATAAAACTTTAAGGTGATGCCTTGAAATAGTCATTTGAGCGTTAGAATCGAAGAAGTGAAGTAGGCTTAGGTACTGCGAATTATTCAAAGGAATCATCGTGGCCCTTAATAACTTTTCACGCTCCGGGTGGAGCGAGAGTGTCAGACTGGCCTGTTGGTGTAGTGGTTAGTGGCCCTGACTGCTATGCCGGAGGTCGTGGGTTCGACTCCCACCCAAGACAAATATTTGTGTGAAGCACGATGCTTCACACATTTGTTCTGTGTCTGGGTGTAATTTATCCATAACATGTATGCATTTAGAAATATATAAGTTTGTTTATCAGTTGTCTAGTACTCATAACAAGCTCTGCTTAGTTTGCGACTAGATGGCGTTGTGCGAAAGTTGTGGAATATTATTATTATTATCTATAACATAACTACGTGATTGACAGAAACTTTCAACATCATCGAGAACATAAATAAAAACAGGATCGAACCACCCATTACACCCAAGGTCCGCCCGAAGGTCTTCAGGAACTGCACGATGACACTCATGAATATGAATGAGCATCAAGAAATAAAGCGAACTGTCTCCTCCATCTCATTTATCATTTCAACACTTAGCATGATACTGTCGATAATCAGTCAGTGATATTTTCCTGCTTCCTGTGTTTAATAATAATAATATTATTTTATTTTTAAGACTACATGGGTCCAATGGTTAGTAAAAAACTTATCAACTAAAGGGTTAGTAACACTTAAAAACCTTCTATAGCCTCACTAGCAATCGCAACCAGTGCTTGATCACTGGCGCATCATGCTTATCGGTTAAGGTTCGAAGAATACCATTGGAGCTAGTCCTAGATCTGCTTAGCAACGAGGCAGCCTTCTTTCTCACTATAGCGTGGAAATCATCCACACGCGCTAAAGCGAACATGCCCGATGCACTGCAGTATCCAGGCAGCCCCAACAGCACCCTGAAACCATTATTATATTGGATCCGCAAGGCATTTAGAGCCTTCCGCGTATAGTTAACCCACAGAGCGTGTAGAATGATTGGCAAAAAGCTTTGAATAAAGTTATTTTGACCTCAATACTACAACGAGCAAACCTGTGAGCCAACATGTTGCATCTTACTGCTAGCTTTAAATAGATATAATGTGCAAAAGACATACTATAAATATTATTCAAAACTCCAGCGGTCCTCCCGTCCGATTATAATTTAGGTGTTTTCAAGGCTAGAGTGAAAAGATGGATGGATTGTGTGAAGACTGATATGAAAGAAAAGGAAGTTAGTGATAGCATGACGAGTGACAGGGCAGAATGGAAGAAAAAGACGTGTTGCGCCGACCCCAAATAACACGGGACAAGGGCAGGAAGATGATGACGATGATTAGTGAATAGCCTCATATTAAACTAGCGCGATTCTCCATTATCGATTGCATCCCTGTTTACCTTCAGGTGTGATCGCAGTCAATGACTGGTTTATAGCATTAAAAATAAAAACAAAATAAGGTTGAGTATCAGCAGAGGAAGATGAGATCTGGTTTCTGGAGATCAGATAAGCAACCTCAACTGAAAGCTTTTCTCAACATGTCGGAAAATTCTAGACACATTATGATGATGAGTTTTTAGGATTCCATACCCAATGGGTAAAAACGGGACCCTCTTGCTCAAACTCCGCTGTCCGTCTGTCTGTCATCAAGCTGTATAAGCTGTGTAAGGTGACATACACACGTACAGAAGAATTATATATATATAATGATAGATTTACTGAGTCTGAAGCAAATGTCTCAAAGGAACTCACGAATACTATTAGAGAACATGGCTTTCCCAGATAACCTGCCATAACTAATGATCTTGAAGATATCTATCTCACGACAATATTTTTCATGAACCGTGATAGCTAGACAGTTGAAATTTTCACAGATGACGTATTTCTGTTGCCGCTATAACAACAAATACTAAAAACAGAATAAAATAAATATTTAAGTGGGGTTCCCATACAAAAAACGAGACTTTTATGCCGTTTTTTTACTACAGATTGTACGGAGTCCGTGTGCGAGTCCGACTCGCACTTTGCCGGTTTTTCTTTTTTAATTTGAATTAGGAAGAAGCACTCGCGCAACTAAGTCCCTAATAACACATCTCTGTCTGTTTGGGTAATTATATAGGGTGACTGGTAATTAGCGTACGATACCTAAACACGTGATTGTGCTCATGATAACCAACAACTTTTACTATGGGAACAAACCTGACATCGCGAAAAAAAAGCAGCATTTATGTTTGCCTAATGTACTGAACAGCTGATATTTTTTTCGCGATTTCGGCTTGCTCCCATAATAAAAATTGTTTGTTATCATAAGCACAATAACGTGTTTAAGTATCGTACACCAATTGCCAGTCACCCTGTATAAAGCTTCAAAGAGGTTTGAACTTTTTATATGCAAGCCAGTGAAGTCATTTCAATTTGATCACACCAAATATGTATCTAACTAACTTCTTCCGGCGTCTTGGCCCGTGTAAAAGTAGAAAATATATAGCCTAATATAGTAGTGGCAAAATAAAAAGAAAATATATGTATTTTTGTTTGTAATATATTACATTGTATAATATTATATATGTCATTCAGTGATGAAATAGAATTCTACTGGTGAAAGAATTTTTTAAATCATTCTAGTATGTAGTATTTGAGTTTATTGTATATTGTACTAGTAGTCCCGACAGACGTTGTCCTGCGCGAAGCCGAAAATTGACAACATGGGGCCCAAGTCTGCTATTTTTATAAATTCGTCATTCCAACACGATCCCATTGTCATTTTGCTAAAATTTCGTAATCCGCTAATTCATAATGATCGATCATTGATCGGTCAATGGTCTCGTAATAGAGTTGTGGTAGAATGACAATATCGAGCTTATTAAAAGCAATAACTGCACAATGACGTTCTAATAATAGGTCACTGATCAAAGATTCATCATTCATTTGTCAATATGTACGAGATTACCATTCTATGCTATACCTTTCAATGGAGTGTCAGTGGTTGAACATTGGAAAGTCATAATGACGCCATTATATTAGTAGATTACCAAAACATGTCAAAATCAACAATTATGAAATCAATGATAGACCATTCTGACACTATTGTAATAGCAGACTTGAGGCCCTGATTACAGCGCCACCTATCGGGTTCAATTATATTTTCAAACCATTCAAGGACCCACTCAAATATACGCTCAAAAGCTGTTCAGGATGAGTTAGGTAACATACACACGTACAGAAGAATTATATATATAATGATAGATTTACTAAGTCTGAAGCAAATATCTAAAAGGAACTCACGAATACCTACTATTAGAGAACATGGCTTTCTCAGATAACCTGCCATAACTAATGATCTTGAAGATATCTATCTCACGACAATATTTATAGTAAATACATAGCGGCTGTATTTCTCTTTGATTGTATCACTTATTACCTGTCACATCCATTTCAAAATATCATTGCATTGAACAAAAACAATATGAATTCATATTGTTGTCTATAAAAAAGAAGTACAATCGGATTACATCCACAAATAAAAAATGAAGAGCCAACACTGAGTTTTACATATTAATCGGACCGGACTAAGCGTTTCGTTTCGTCGTTTATACCGCGTACATCGAAGGACTGGAACAATTTGCCTGCTGCGATCTTCCCGTCCAACTATAATTTAGGTGTCTTCAAGGCTAGAGTGAATAGGCTCTTGATAAACTAGTGCGCCTCACCATCAATGATTGCATCACTGCTTACCATCAGGTGGGATCGCAGTCAAGCGCTGGTTTATATCAATTAAAAAAAAAAAAAAAAAAAAAAAAAAAAAAAAAAAAAAAAAAAATATTAAGAGGTTCCGTAGAAGTGTTCCACGCGCACCTCAAAGAGATGTCAGCAGGGCCGAAGCCTAGATACTGGGGCCATAGGTCGACTTCTGAAAGGGAAACTCTGTCCTAGACCGCAAAGGGCAACTGAAGGAACATAGATGTGGTTTTAGTCACTATAAGTCTGACACGCCCTTCTGCCCCACCATAGAGCGCTCCAACGTGATTTCCAACTTGAAAAAAGAAACACTAATTTGGCTTAAATTCGTAATTTTTCGGTTGTCATTTTAAAATCCCGTGCAGTTGCTTTGCTCAAATATTTTATTTTATTTTTTTACTATTTTCTTTTCCTTGCTTACCTAAACTCATACAATTTATTTTGTTTGCTCGCTTTTAAATAGTTTTCAAGACATTGCTACAAGAATTCCTGATACATTTGACTGACAGGTTGACACGTAGAGCTGTCTAGAAACGACAACTGACGGTAGACAGACAGGCAGACAGAATAAAAGATTTTATATTTCATATTTATGTACGGAATTCTATATACAAGGATGAGCTGTGTTCGATAATATTTTTTGTTCATGAAGTGATTAGTTTTACGGATATCCCCAAAATACTGATTGATGTTCTTATTATTGTAATGCCTATTATTTAGTTTCGTTGTAAGGTTAAATTCGTGCTCTTTGATGACACAATAATTATAACTTGCTATTAATATTAATGACGTAAATTAAATTGATGACCAAACATATGCCATGATTTTAAGTGTTGAAAATCTCATAATTAAGTTGTAGTATGCTATTGTCCAGCCTATATAATTCTTTCAAATCTTTTTGTATTGCAAAAACAAAATTAAAATTTACATGACAAGTAGAATGGAATATTTATACTGTTGAAAGAAAGTTACCCATGAGAAAATAGAAGCCACTAGTTGATTATAAAAGCAGAATCAAATACTTCAGTTCATTACACAACCATATTGACTGCAATACGAATAAATGTATTAAAACCTTTTTGTTTTAAATAGAAGCTAAGTTGGAATTACCACATATTTTAAATTTACAACTTCGTCTCATGTTACTTGAGAATACAATTCAAAAAAAGAGGTGCAAGCATGTTCGTCATCAGAAACTGTTCAAGAAAAAGATTTTCCACTCCAACCTTTGAGTTTATTAGCTCATTAACACTTTACCTTCGAAGACACTTGTTTTACAAAAAGTCACAGCAAACAAAAGACCAGTTTTTGAAACAAATACATGTTTGCTGAGGAAAATATTTTAATAGTAAACAATAACAGAGATACTTTACTTAAATATTAAGGAAACGACAAATAATATTTGTTTTTTCTATGTATTTCAAGGACCGGAAGTATGAGCAGGTCTGTTTGTCATGTCTGCGTATTTCTCAGAAATGACTGAGCTATTTTAAGTGCGATTTCGTGCTAATGAATTTGTGACATATTGGATTATCATATTATTTGGTCTTGACAAGGTCGTGGTCGGAATTTTTGCCAGGTATTTTAAACATTTTCTGAGTAAGTTATTTTTGTTATATCTAGATTTATGTATTTGTTTGGATGACAGAAATGGACTAAGATTTTGAAAAATAAAGATCATGTAAATGTTTGAAATGGTTTTGTTTGTTATTTTTTGTTCACGGTTTCGAAGATATTTTATTGTAAACAAACCTCAAAATTATTTTTTATCATGTTTTAAATTCTTTTTGGTTTATCCATTATCTATTGCTCCAGTCTTGTCAATCTTGTCACTCACAAGCAAAAATGACAGAATTCAGTCCAAAATTATTGTGAATTAAATTTATTGTTACTGGTTTCTTTGAAGATTAATTAGCAGGTAAGTGAAGAACCCCTGATGCCATTTTTATTTATTTATTATTGGTAGACTCGTGCTTGACCAGTATCCTACCTGATGGTAAGTGATTATGTAGTCGATAATGTAGAACGCTAGCCTAGAAGTAACGTATTGACTCTTGATTCAAAGAACCCTGTGAACCATTGTGGCGATCAGTAAACACAAAATCCGATAGTGAATTCTGCCTTCTAACCTGTACGCACAATGAATGTGTTCCCAAAACGTTTTGTGTGTTTGGGTCCTCTGGTGGCGTATCACAGTACGTATAGCGGTGTCTGATAATGGAACGGGCTTGACGTAATTACGCACACTTCCTAAAATGAAACCCATAGAAAACCAACATCGATGCTTGGCTCGTTGATACCTGGTAGATATGTTTTTTTCTTTTCAAAGATATGAAAGCAGTATAGACTTAATACACAATCGAACTTGCATGGTGATCGGTTATCGGAACGGATACGTCTAAAAAAATCAGAACTGTACTTATTGACTTCTTTTACAGGGAAAAGACATGCCTTACAAGGCTATTTTTGATGCCCCTAGGTGATAAGGGTGTCCCGAAATAATTTATAATTATAGCAAAATACAGGGTCAGCTACCGTTTTTTTTTTTGGTTTTCGATGGGAAAACCTCCAAAAGGCGCCCGGACTTTGGGGATAAGTCCGGGGAGTGTGAGATTTTTACCTCACTAAAACCACCCCGGTGATCACCATCAACACGTAGAAGGGGCCCCGTTACCTCTCAAAAGATCATTGCGAAACTCCCTCTGTGCAACACCTGTTACGGCGTATCCCTGAAGAGACTGTATAACGGTCTCCCCCTGAGCCTCAATGTGCACGGCAGCACGTGATCACTGTGCCACCGTCTTCCCTGGAATCACTCGATGGGCGAGCAGAGTCCCCACACTGAGCGCCCGTGATTACAAAGGGTGTCAGGTACCTAGTATAATATTATAGTAAGAAACAGGTGCATGTCAAACAGTACAATGAACATTCTTGCTTCATTATTTCTATTATTTATTACGCTAATCAATTCTATCGCCTTGACAAGCGGGTTAGTGATCGCTGTAATAGATGTTAATTGACATGAATACTAATTAATAACAAATAGGATGCTATCTGGTTATCTGATATACCTAAACCGCCTTTTAAGGCCTCTGTAAAATATTTTCTAATTACTTTTTTAAATTAATTTAACTTTACTGAAAAAATCACTTAGTACAGACGTGCATAGTAATGGTACAAGCAGACCCAGTAACCGTTGTCTTGCTTTATAAATTATCAAAGGAAAAGATGGGGGGTGGGGTTAGAAAGGTAAAAAATAGCATAAGACCTATTCTCAGCCCGCAAAATATAGACCAAAAAAATTAATATAAATCGGTCAAGCCGTTTCGAAGGAGTTCGGCAACAAACACTGTGACGCGTGATTTTTATATTAGATTCAAAAGGAAAAAAACGGAACCCTTATAGGATCACTTTGTTGTTCGTCTGTCAGTCGGTCTGTCAAAACCCATTATCTCGAGAATGCGTTTAGGTATCGAGTTGAAATTAAAACCATAAATCCCTTGAAGCTGTGAAAAAATCAAACTTCTGAGTTAACGAAAGCAAAAGTTACGGCCGTTTATGTCGCAAAAAACGTATATTTCGACACTCTCAAGGGAATCAAAATTCACAGAATCCTGAAATTTGGTATAAAGCAAGGTCTCATAGCACAAGTATAGGAAAAAATCTGAAAACTGTAAATTTGTAGTTACGTCACAAAAAAAAATCTTCGTAACTCAATTTGGGAATTGAAATGTTTTCTTAGGTAAGTTTGTACGGAACCCTCAGTGGGCGAGTCCGACTCGCACTTGCCCGGTTCTTTTTAAGCATATTTTGTTAGATAATATCCTAAAATCTGTCAAACTGTATGGCAGTTTGTCGGCAGTACTTTCTAGTGAATTTCGAACCATAACCATACAAAAAATGCATTACGAATTACGATACAATACCTACTATAAAATACTCTAACATTTCTTCTCGCTTCACTCAGAGCAGGACTAGCTTTTTTTTAATTTCCCATCCAAAAAAGTAGTAGGTACTCTAGCTCTACAAATCAAGGATCACTTGAACTTTACAAACCATGTTCAATATTCATTATTTTTATCCGACTTCAAAAAGGAGGAGGTTATATGTTCGGTTGAATGTATGTTTTTTATTTTATTTTTTATGTATGTTCACCGATTTCTCGGTCAATTGTGGACCGATTTTGAAATTTATTTTTTTGATTGAAAGGTTATGCTTCCGAGTTGGTCCCATACAACATATTGTTATGATCTGATCATGAACTTCGAGGATATGGAACAGAACTCCTCATAGGATCACAGCAGAACCGTCGTAACAAGTAAAATTGCTTTGTTTATACGTGTAGTCGATGACTGACTGAAAGTAGAGGGGGAATATATCGAACTGATATGATGACGAAGCCTGAAGTTAGGCACCGGAACTCTGTAATAAATTAATGTAATCTAACCGTGTTTGGGATTATTAGAATTGTCATGAGATGCACTCTGGCTATAAGGTATTTAAGTTTGGCTGAGGGGTACTTTTTAGTGGTGGTACCGTAACTAAAAAGTGTAAATAAAAAACTTTTTACAAAAAAATACAACCGACTTCAAAGTAAAAAAAAACACTGAAAAGTGCAAAATAACTTTAATTTTGGAAGTCGGTGTTAAATAACGAAGAGACAAAACTATTATAGAAACACTGACTTCCGAAATTAAAGTTATTTTGCACTTTTCAGTGGTTTTTTTTTACTTTGAAGTCGGTTGTATTTTTTTGTAAAAAGTTTTTAAAGATATAATCTTGATATTTGTGGTTCATGAATATAATAAGTCCTCATTAATTACGAGTAAATAAGACAAGAATTATGCAGAAATAACGCATATTAAGTTTAAAAATTGATAAAAAGAAATTAAAAGTAAATAAAAAAAAGTAAACTAAAGAACAACCAACTAAAGTAAAGAAGTAAATTGTTTCGATACTAGTATAAAATAATATGCCATAAAGAGAAATGTTTTGCCCTAGAGCGCTGAGCGTGCGCGAGCGCAGCATGCGTGTGATACGATGGAAAATTGGTTTCCGGCCGCTAGATTGTTTAGTTCTTATTTTTTTTTAAAAGCCTATACTGTCCCACTGCTGGGCAAAGGCCTCCCCCAACTTCTTCCAGGTATTCTTTTCTTGGGCCACCTCGAACCAGTCTTTGCGGTAGGCAGTTCTTATTTACATAAGACTAATTGTATCATTACAAAGTTAAACCAGCGACTTCACCCACGTGAAAAAATTGTCCCAAGGGAACGCTCTCTTGAGATAAAAAGTCCTCCGTCCTTCTTCCAGTGAACATAATGGCCCAGTGGTGACGACTTCGACTTGCGAGTTGTAGGTCGCGGGTTCGAATCCAGCCAGGCGTATTACTTTGTGTAATTTATTTCATCACCACTGCTCTCAAGAATTCGAAGACATGTGACATCCACCAATCCGCATTGGGCCCCAGGAGTGGAAACATTATAAGGCTGATTATGCATATGCTGATCCATTACATGGTCTACGAGTACTAGTCTGCCAAATTTCACCCAAATCCGATCAGCCATTTGAACGTGGAGTCACAAACATACAGACATACAAACTTTCGCATCTACTATGACCTATGACTGTGACTACTATGACTGATCATTGGCATTTAAAATCGAAAATAAATATTTACTAAACGAAAACCGAGAATTCTACTAACGATTCAAATAAAAGACCCCAAGGTCTTGTCGTCTTATAGAACCATTGAGATGTTTCTAGAAATTCACACTTGTGTGTGTCATCATAATAAATGTAAATAAGTTGCATTCTTAATCATTTCAACCCTGACATTGAATGATACGATTTAAATGCCAATTCTATAATTAAGTACTAGAGATATTGAAATAAAAAACACAAAACCGCCGCATCTCTATTTATACTTTATTAATTCTGGTACTTATATATCTAATATATAAAATTCTCGTGTCACGGTGTTCGAACTTGAACTCCTCCGAAACGGCTCGACCGATTCTCATGAAATTTTGTGAGCATATTGAGTAGGTCTGAGAATCGGCCAACATCTATTTTTTTTTTTTTTTTTTTTTTTTTATATGGCAGAACAACGTTTGCCGGCTCAGCTAGAAAAAACACAAAACCGCCGCATCTCTATTTATACTTTATTAATTCTGGTACTTATATATCTATTTATATAAAAGGAGAAACTGACTGACTGACATATAAACGCACAGCCGAAACTACTGAGATTTACGTGAAATTTTGCTCTTTTATGCCGTAGGTAAGCACCAAGGGGTTTTTGAAAATTCAACTTTTGAGGGGATGAAAAGGGGGAAACTCGTTTGTACGCAAAGTTTCGTTCCTTGGATCAATATATTTGAAACTTAGTATAAATAATGATTTAGGATGTTTTTAATATCGTGCGGATTTCATCACAAAAATCACAGAAAATTTCAAATTGCAAACAAGGAACAAACCTGAAATCGCGAAAAAAAATCAGCTGTTCAGTACATTTATGTTTGCCTTATGTACTGAACAGCTGATATTTTTTTCGCGATTTCGGCTTTGCTCCCATAATAAAAATTGTTTGTTATCATGAGCACAATCACGTGTTTAAGTATCGTACACTAATTGCCAGTCACCCTATATAGGTACTTGTATGAAATGGACACTAGCGGGGATTACGCGTGCGCAATCCCGCATACGTAATCAAAACCGCACGATATTAAAAAAAGCCCGGGGTGTCAAATGTTATAAAGGAGAATATTATTCCTTGGCACAAAGTCTAACCGAAATGAATAATAAAAACTGTCATTATTAGCTCAAACTACAAGTTCATGTTAAAAGAGAGCGTTAAATAATATAATCTGATATATATACCTACTAAGTATTTAGTTATTTGTTTATTTGTTCTAGGATTAGCATAGCATAGCCGTAATCCACCATGCGGTCCCAATGCGGGTTGGTGGATGTCACATATTTTCGATTTTTTAGTCCTAGGACATGTCGGTTTCTTCCGATATTTTCCTTCACCGTTTTGAGTGCATGCAACAGTGGTGATGAAACAAATTACACAAGGCTGGGTTTTGACCCCCGACCTACAACCTTCTAGGATTAATCTTGATTAATTATTTTTTGCAACATTGTAAAGTTTTTAAAATTATTCTAGAATAGGCAACAATACAACGTAATAAACCAATGCTACTACAATATCTGTGTAGGGATCTAATCATCGGGGTTGAGGACAGCGAGCCAAGGAACAAGCCCGGGTCGACAGTGCGCCTCAAAGAGATGTCAGCAAAATTGATGGGGCCAGTTAGGACCAATGCCTGCCAAGGCTGTGGATTGTTCGAACGAATTACTGCAGCCCTCAAAAAAAAGCATAACTGAAGGAAAAGGGTCCCCCTTTCCGGGAGTAGTTATTTCATGATTTTCTGCAAAAAAAAGTTAACGGAAAGATATCTTTTTTTACACGGGAAATCATCAAATAATTCTTCCCGCTCTGGGTGCAGCGGGAGGGAGTGTCAGACTGTAACTGACTAAAACCCACCCATATTCCTTCAGTTGTCCTTTGTGTTCCAGAGCTGGGATAACTCTTTTGAACAATCCCACAGCCCCAGCAGGATCTAATAATCAGCTTGATTCTATCATATTTTATGTGCAACAATATGATATGATTAATGAGAACATAATAGTGCCATTATATTCTCGTAAATCAAGCATTATTTTATGAATGCATACAAAGTGTAAACAGCATAATAGTGATCAACAAAAAAGCTTCGCTCATAATCATCATGATCATCAAAATCAATTTACCTTCAATCACATAGATCACGTTCATTCTCACGTGTGATATGCACCTTATTACACAATAGATACACTTGCGTGTAAAAAAATCAGCCCACCCCGTGAAAGAAAAAATATTTATTTAGCGACAGTCGCCGGGATCACACAACTTGTGTGTGCCTCACGATGACACGCCAACAAGGTCCATTTCAGCAATATTGCCAAACAGAAAAATATTCTCTGACGCTTATCTTTCAATGAGCCTTTAGTGACAAATGACGGAGTAAACGGTTTCAAACAATATAAATATATAATATACTTTTAACAAAATAAATAGGTGTGTAGGTATTACTAAAATAATGAATACTAAACTTTTCTTTAGTCATTCACGTTTATTCTCACGTGTAATACACACCTTATTACACAATAGATACACTTGCATACAATAAAATCAGCCCACCCTGTGCAACACGAGTTGGTAGGAATACTAAGATAATACTAAACTTTTCGCTAATCAATTTTTTTAACACGAACTTGTTCACACAGATCACGTTTATTCTCACGTGTTATACACACACCTTATTACTTAATAGATACATCTGTGAGCAAAAAACAATTAGGATTACTGAGTTGATAGGACTTTTTTTTTTTTAGGTGGGAAAATTATCTTATGACAAATCCCGCTCTTGGGCGGAGCGAAAAATAGTGTCAGACTTTTACTGACTAAAAACCCACTCCTGTTCCTTCCTTGCCATCGTCCCAGGGCCCCGGGTTTCACTTTCACACTACCCGTGGCCCCAGTAGGCTTCGACCCTGTTGGACCCCTACGATTTGCTGACATCTCCCTGAGGCGCGCGTGGAACAATACGCGCCGTCGACGACTTGGGCTCGGCCCGGACGGTTACCGGACGATCGGACGGCGAGCCAGATAGGTAGGTACTAAGCTTTTCGTTAATCAATTATTTAATTTGAACTTCTGTTGCACCTCTGCCTAAACCTTTAGGGAATACAGGCAAAATGTTACGTATACATGAATTAACTAGCTTCTGCCAGCGGCGTCGCCCGCGTGAAAGTAGGTTTCTCCATACAAACTTTGAACCCCCGTTTCATCCCCTTAGGGAGTGAATTTTGGAAAACCCGCTCTTAGTGCTCGCCTACGTCATAAAAGGAAACCTTGTGCTAAAGTTCACGCTCCTAGGCCTTGTAGTTTCGGCTGTGCGTTGATATGTCAGTCAGTCAGTTTTCCCTTTTATATACATAGATAACCAGATGAAAAATTAAAAAAGGAAGTACTGTATTTTCCCATTTATGAATGAAAATTGTAGACGGTTTTTTTTTTTTTTTTTTTCGGGTGGGAAAATCATCTAATGACATCCCCCGCTCTTGGGCGGAGCGCGAGATAGTGTCAGACTTTTACTGACTAAAAACCCACTCCTGTTCCTTCTTTGCCATTTTTTTCCCAGGGCCCCGGGGGTCACTTTCGCATCACCCATAGAAAATTGTAGACGGTACGTCTTGGTTGACTAAGTTTCAGAATGGTTTTATTTTATAACATATTAGGTTATTGTTAATTACATATAGGTTATTCGAAAGAGTCACAACACATATGGGTTTTAATCAATAATAGTCTGACCTACCCTCCAGCCAGACCTCTCCTGCCAACCAGAGCGATAGAAGTTAACTTTTTGCGTTATCTTTGGTTGAGTCGATTTTATTATACACACATGTACTTTTATATATGTTGAGTAGTGTGTGTACTATAACTAGTGTTGTCAATAACTCATCATTTCGATATGCATTAAGTATATAGGTACATATTTGCTTAAGATTATATTGTAGTATATAAAATCTACGAATAGAAGTTGATTGGTTATAATATTGCAGACGGCGTGGCGACATTATCGCCCACGTTAGAAAATAGTACGTTATATTCGTAACATTTTAGTAATATTTCCAAACTGGAATAATAAGAATTTAATTACGAATTCTTTAAACAGTTCTGATGAGAAAAACTTCCAAAAAATCCGGTTTACATACACTATTTCATTTGCTTACTTTTTTATTAAATTTAAAAACATTTTTTGATAATGTAATTAAAGGATATCTCCTATAATTATAGAAAAATCATATTTATTTAAAAAGAGTCAAACGTTTATTCCCTGAAATATTTCAATGCTCAAATTATAGTATAATATTTTCATCATAACTTGAGGAAAACTGCAAAATTTTAAATTTTAACCACATTTTACAGTTTAGTAAAAAAATCCTGAAAAACTGCAAAAACCAAAAATAATCAAAAAATCAGACTCACCACTGCGGCCAATATCGTAAAACGTAGCATATTTATTCCTTGCGTGTTCACAATAAACTTGCTTCTCACACTATTCAAATATACTAATATACAACCGTGTGATGCGCTCGCTCATCTCCTATATATCGTCGCAGCCTCCTCTGACGTCACTCCTCCCCCCCAACTCCCCTGCGAACTTGTTCTGAGACATCTTCACGACATTTGACCTTCGTTTCACTTACATCGACGTTTTAACACCAAACGTGTATTTGTTTGTTTTCAACGCAGCGATGTATGACGCTCTGTGAAAACTAGTTTTTGGCTATGACTCCGTCTGATATATTGTTTTTAGTTTGCATTGCCTTTTTTTCTATTCATTTTTGGGTTTGTACTTAGCTTTTTAAATAATGTGCCTAAATGCTAATACTGGGGTTCAATAGCTTGACTCAAAGAAACCGCCTGGATTAAATTTATTTCATAAAGATATCCTTGAAAATATTGCATGCATAATAATAAATCCTGCTGATTATTTTAACTGAAGTTAGGGTTTCAATGGATATCAAGTGACTTAAGATTTAGATATTAAAGAAGATTTTTTCTTAGTAATGCTTGCTCACTGTATTTTGACTATATTAGACTGTCCCAAAATTGTTTTCTTTATTTCCTCGTCATGCTTCCTTTTACTATAATCACTCATCAGTTTGCAGTTTCCTACTCGTAGCTATCTTAATTATAATAGACGCAGTATCTATATATTCCAACTTCTTGCAAACATCAATTGTTTTATCTACCTTTTCTTTTTCATAAGCTTATGTGTTAATATTATTTTTCTTTTGACACAAGGTTTTGTATCCATGATTTGTAGTAATTGAAAGTTTGTTCGCCACCATCAAAATACTTTAAATAAAGAGTGCACCTAAATTCAGCTTCTCATGTAAAAAGATTTATAAAACTCAGAAGGCAGCCAGAAAATTTATTCTAAAAACAGACTCGTACATATTGAAATGCTATTTATAACTCGGTAATTAGTTTATGTATGGATTGCTTGTTTTAAAAATTCTCAATGTAGTTCGATCTACGTAACGATTGTCAATTCATTTATGTTTGTATTGGACTATTTTCGTGTTTATACTTTTTAGTCTTTAGACAATATTGTTTTATTTGATAGTATTCTGCAGGCAAAGCTGAACAGAAGCCTCATAGTTTTTTTTTATTTGGTATAAACCAGTGCTTGACTGCGATCCCACCTGATGGTAAGCAGTGATGCAATCATCAATAGTGAGGCGCACTAGTTTATTAAGAGCATATTCACTCTAGCCTTGAAGACAACCAAATTATAGTTAGACGGGAAGACCGCAGCAGGCAAATGTTCCAGTCCTTCGATATACTGGTAGTCAAGTAATAGATAACTGGATTCTGCAATTTCTGCTACAGTTGGGTTTTTATTTATTAATTTTTAAATTTTGCAAATATCTTTACAAGCTAGACCCTTTTTTTTTTTTTTTTTTGTTTTCGGGGGGAAACCTTCGAAAGGCGCCCGGACTTTGGGGATAAGTCCGGGGAGTGTGGGATTTTTACCTCACTAAAACCACCCCGGTGATCACCATCAGCACATATAGAAGGGGCGCCGTTACCTCTTAAATACAAGCTAGACCCTACGTGACGTTGTAATTCTCTTTTTTTTTTTTTTAATACTACCTTAAATAAAGTCACTGTTTATATCGTAGCTAATTTTACATGTTCTTAAAGCTTGGATTCTATAATGAGCTGTGATTGACTTTTGATTAGACCTCGATGTGTGGAAATGTTGCACCGTATTTTAGACCCCAAATGCCCTTGAGTTATGACATTTCTATTTTGGTGATGGGTAGCCACAAAGTTCTCCATACCATCCTCTCATGTGTCCAATTCATCTGCTCCGTTCTTCAGGAAATATGTAACCTGAAGAGAGTTTTGTTCTTAGTGTTGCGTCGACCCCAAGTAATATGAGACAAGGGCAGGAAGATAACGATGATGATGATGTTGATTCTCGCTCGCTCATGAAATAGAATGACAGGCTCTTCAGATCCCCTGCCAACCCTCAACCATGGTTCTGCCACAAAAGCGTACCGAACAGACAGAATCATTCCCTTTTTCATATTATTAATCAACAAAATTCGTGTGGTTTTTAGGGTTCCGTACCTTAAAAGGAAAAAACGGAACCCTTAAAGGATCACTTTGTTGTCCCTCCGTCTGTCTGTCTGTCTGTCTGTCTGTATGTCAAGACCCTTTATCTCGGGAACGCGTGGAGGTATCGAGTGAAATTTAAACCATATACTCAGGTCTGCGGACCCTTAAAGCTGTAAAAAAAACAAACTTCTAAGTTAACGAAAAAAAAAGATACTCTCAAGGGAATAAAAATTCATAGGATACTTCCCGTTGACCCAGAATCCTGATATATTGGCATAAAGTAAGGTCTTATAGCACAGGTATAGAAATAAATCTGAATACAGTAATTTTTTTTCGTTAAACGTCACAAAAAAAATCTTTTTTGCGATCCGGAAAAATCTTCGAGACACATTCGGGAATTGACCTATTACGAGTACATAGGTAAGTCTGTACGGAACCCTCAGTACGCGAGTCCGACTCGCACTTACCCAGTTTTTTATATACATTCCCTGTTTAGGGTAGTAATTAATTTGACTATAAAAGTCCGTCAACCACTTCCGCGTTACTTGAAGATAAAAACCTGATGTCATAATTTATAATTAACATTCTCATGTTTTCGCATTATAAATCAGCATCGACATGAGTCACCAGTTGAGGAAGAAGTTATTCTCCTGTGATGATACCGTAGGGCAGTGATTCTTAACTGTAGGAATAGTTTTTATATTATTAATTGTCAACCTGAAGGTATTATCGACCACTGAATGATAGTTAATCCTCTCATCATTTCAGCCGATAGACGTCCACTGTTGGACATAGGCCTCCCCCAAGCGTCTCCACAACAACGGATCTTGTGCGACTCTCACCAGGTCGTCGGTTCATCTTGTGGGAGGCCTTCCAACGCTGCTTTTTTCGGTGCGCGGTCGCCACTGCTAGAACCTTTCGGCCCCCATCGACCATTCGTTCTACGAGCAATGTGCCCTGCCCACTGCCACTTTAGTTTGGCGATTCTTCGGGCTATGTGGGCGACCTTGGTTCTCCTGCGAATATCTTCAAGCAAGCAAGCAATAAGAGAAAATTCAAAATTTTCCCCGTTAGAGAATGAAGCAGGGTTTCAAAATTTTCCCCGTTAGAGAATGAAGCAGGGTTTCAAAATTTATTTATTTATTTATTTAACAATTTGTATGGCGAGACTCACTTTCACACGGGTGAAGCCCACTAGCAGAATCTACTCTTGCATAATTTATTATTTTGTATGCGTCTTTCTCAGAACAAAAGCTTTCCTTGTAATTCCGATTAGTGGATTTTATCAGTAGAAACAACACAACATTCGATGCGGTAAAAGCAACTACCTTGCAAAAATATTCTAATTGTCAGCCTACAAAATAAACCTATTTAAATTAGAGGTCCTGATGCCAATGCCCTAACAATATTTATGTCTTATAAAAACTGTTAAAATGATATCCTATACGAGGATATAAACCATAAATAAAACATACGTATTATGTTTCAATTATGAATTTGAATTATTACTCAATTAATCTTTATTTGGTATATTGATTTTAGTGATTTAAATAGACGTTAAAACTAACTTAAAATATTACTTTGTTGTCAAAGAAGAGAAGACATCATCGATTTTTATTGGTTTTTATTATTATCGAAATTTTTCAACTTTGCATAAGATTTTTTTTAAACCATGGTTACTGAGGAATAAAGAGACACAAATGAACAAATAACTCTATAATTGGTTCTTTCAGTTCTGATAAGAAATAGAATATCTGTGATTTTCCTATTTAATTTGTTAGTCTTGTTATTTATTTATTTAAACTTCATGTACATTAAATACATAGGCGGACTTAATGCAACAAGGCATGCTCTACCAGTCAACCTTTGGATTAAAAAAGAGTACACTGTTGTAGGTGTGCACAATAAATAAATAACTAACTGATATTTCAAATAAATAAATTAAGTTGCATTATAATATAAAATACATAGTCATATATCATAATCATAGACATATATAGTCTTCGCGCAATTTCGTGGCATATCAAGTCATATTTGTAATTTTCAACAAGCTAATAATGATAAAGAGATAAAATTTGTAAGTGTGTATGTAGGAGGTAATCTCTGAATACACTGTACCGATTCTGACAATTATTTTACTATTATGTAGCTGCACTATCCTTAACTCGAAAGAGGGTGACTAACTTGGACATTCCCTCTCCTAGCGAGAGGAGGCCTGAGTCCCAACAGGGAGAATATTAAAAAGGCTGATTATGCTTATTATGCTATCCTTAATTCTGTATTGTACACAAAAAGTCACAAAAACACACATAGTACACGGTGATACATACAGTTTATGTACAAAGGCGAGCTTAACTCAACAATCTCCAAGCAAACCTAAGAGTTACAGAGAGAGAACACATTCGAGGGTAGGATCCAGTACACAATATAAACCTTACATAACTAAATCTAATATATTATACACCCCTACACCCACACACATTCCTTGAATACTGTAAATCATTTTCATATCATGAGTTTTAATTAATAATGACGGGAAGTAGTATTTCTACGCGGATAAGAAGCCGCTGGCAGAAGCCATCATCATCATCATCATTTCAGCCGAAAGACGTCCACTGTTGGACATAGGCGTTCCCCAGGTGTCGTCATAATGACCGATCTTATGCGCCTCGCATCCATCGGATTCTCGCGACCCTCACCAGATCATCCGTTCACCTTGTAGGAGGCATTCCACGCTGCGTTTTCCGGTACGTGCTCGCTACTCTAGAACCAGGTCGATGGGGATGAAAGGTTCTTTAGTGGCAGAAGCCATAGTTTTATTAAATTTCGAAAATAAGTCAAAAACTTTGAGAAGCAATACATCCGGGTAGGTACTTTTAACACACAGTTTTATGTGAAACTGTCGACACTATCTTTTTTTAAAGGGCCGGAGAGTATACCTGCTGGACATTGTTGTGGTTAATAATGGAAAATTAATGCACATAGGTGCGTTTAAAGGTTTTTTAAAATAAATTCTACAGGTCCTTAAAATTGCATTTTAATAACATTTTATAGACATTGTGTTTTTTTCTGCAATTTAAGTTTTTACTATAGAAGCAGCGTTTCGATGGAGGTTTGATCCTATGTGACTTTGCGACTTGTATCTACAAATATTGCTAGCTATTTTTAGCTTTTGTTAGCTATTGATACGCTAGTTCGATACACAACGAATATAAACCTCTTCTCTTATGTGGTTCCCTGGTACATGCGACTCTAAACCTGAGGTTTTCTTTATATGCCCATTTCGTCCCACTGCTGGGCGGCGACCTCCCTTCTTTTCTTCCACCAGTTTCTGCTCAGAGCTGCAGCTATGCACCAATATTTGTTCAAGAGCCCAGCTCATCACGCCATCTCCGTCTAGGCTTGCACGGTTTCGCTTGCCATTACGAGCTTAAACTTGAGATAGATATTAATAAAAAATTCACCAATCCGTTGGATAACAGTGCTCTGTGAACCTAACTAAGCCGAGATAATAAAACTATGACGTCAAATTTGTCAGCATCGTTGTCGACCTGTAAACTGCCTAAAAAGCTAGCGATATTTCCACCCTAGCAGCATCAGCATTAGGGAGCACTGGTGGCCCAGTGGTAAACGTTTAACTCACGATTTTCAAACCCAGGCAGTCACATTACGTTACGTAATTTATTTCATTACCACTGCTCTAAAAACAGCGAAGGAAAACATCGTGAGAAAACGCCGATGTCCTAGAATTAAATATTTGAAGATATGTGACATCCACTAACACACACTCGGCCCGTATATACTCGTACATTATGGCTCATTTCCCCTTCTCCTAGAATACAAGTGTGAGAATATTATAGGCTGTATTTGCTTAATTATTGTAGATACATTTTAAAACTCCCACAAAATGGACCGATGACCTGGTGAGGGTCCCGGGAATCCGATGAATGCGAGACGCACAAGACCGTTTATTGTGGCGAAACATGTAGAAGACCTATGTCAAACAGTGAGCGTCTTTCGGCTGAAATGATGATGATGATGACATTTTAAACTAGTACCTACATTCGATCAGCAATATTGTTATCATCATCATGATCATCATTTCAGCCGAAAGACGTCCACTGCTGGACATAGGCCTCCCCCAAGTGTCGCCACAATGAACGGTCCTGTGCGTCTCGCATCCATCGGACTCCCGCAACCGTTACCAAGTCATCGGTCCACCTTGTAGGAGGCCTTCCAACGCTACGTCTTCCGGTACGTGGTCGCCATTCCAGAACCTTTCGGCTTCAACGGCCATCCGTTCTGCGAGCCGATTCTTCGTGCTATGTGGATCCTCATTCCTGATTCGATCACGCAAGGAAACTCCGAGCATAGCCCTTTCCATTGCCTTATTATAATATTGTTATACAAACCATGAACTTAGATTCGTTACATAACTCACACAAATAACAATTCTATGTTAAACGGCACTTAAGATCGTTGCCCTCAGTCTTTTGTTGCTAAAAATAATGGCGGACCTCCTGTGGCACCCATACATCTTATTTAAAGCATATCATCTTCTCTTAATCTAATATTGTTATTTATATACAAAAAAAAATTTAATCGAGAATATCTAATAATGTCGTGCACAATGGTTTAGTTTATGGCTGGTGCATGTAAAAAAGTGTTTGTTATAATAAATTGTGTGATGTCTATCTTCAAAGAGCTCTATTTCCGTGTGCTTAAAAGTATTTTATATTGGGCGCTAATTAAACAGACTTATTTTTAATAGCATTACTTGCCTTTAAAAATCTACATTGCCTTGTAAATTATTAACTCAGCTATAGGTAATTAACGAGCGTCTGAATGATACTGCGACATAGTGGCGGAGGTGCCGGGTAGAAAGCACCATTCTACTGGAATAAAGCTAAGTGAAAATTTAATAAATTAAACATAAAAAGGGGCAAATATGGCACAAGCAATTTTGTTTTCGGGCGTAGGATCGAATGTAACATTCGACGATTTTCTAATGCAATTTCGCCGTATTGCGGCAATAAATAAATGGCCAGAAAATGATTTAGCACTTATTATGGGAGCATACTTAGAGGGTCCGGCCCTAGCTTATGTCTTTTCTGGGAGATTTAAAAAAAAATAATCGCGAAGGCTAATGTGGGAGCTCCACTCAGCTTCGTTCCCGCCTTAGCCTTCTAACCTAACCTATCTGTGTCGAAGTGCCTTGCAATTCCGAGCTCGCTTCGTTCGCTCGTGGACTAAGAATATTTAATTGGCGTTGTAAAAAAGACGAATTAGTTTATTGAGGGCTATCTCTTATTTTCGTTGCTTAGTTATGAAATGAGAAATTTGATCAAGTGGCCAATAAAGAAATGTGTGGCTCGACTTATAATTTCTCATTTATATTGACTTGTCTTAATGCTTCTACCATTGCGTCTATGATACATATAATCACCTTTTTGTACAGTGAAAAGTCATCAAATAACTTCTCCCGCTCAGGGTGGAACGATAGAGAATATCCGACTTTTACTGACTAAAACCTGTTCGTATCTTCAATTGTCATTTGCGTTCCAGGACTGCGGTAACTCTTCGTTCAAAAAAATAAATACCTAAAGATATGAGAGTAGATTGTACTCGACGATCCAACTGTAGAGTTCATGAATTTGGATATCTTTTTCCTGTTCAACTGTTTAAGCTTTTGATAATTTAATTGCTCAATTGTGTACCTACAAATTCATTTCTCGAAAACCATACAAATCTATACTGAAGATATGGCATATCATCTTAAGAACGCGTTCGATTCCTCAGTCACTTGCTGGTTACTGCGTAATATAACGTGTCAAATATCAATTCTCTGAAATAACAATAGTCATAATTGCAGCGTCATATCGTCTTAAATTCATAGTAACGTGCGTAATGCGATATCTCAGTCAAATTCATTGCAACTTGCACCTGACTGAGCCTTCAAACCGCTTTAAAGACGTCTCGTTTTCCGGTAGAAAATACTTAATGTCTGACGTGGCATCCCTAACCTGTGTCGCCGCCTCGCAGTAAACCGATTACACCGGGTATCATACTCATGCTACGCTAAAGTTCAAGGTCACTATGTGAAAGATGGCGACACAACAGTCAATGATTATAAGCCACGTCTTTAAGTCAATAATAAAATATTTTGTATTATAGAGAATCAGTTTTGAAGTTAGGGTGAAAACCTCCTTGTTCTCTAACCCCGTGTTCCGAATTGCGTCAAAAGCGATTATATCGTGAATCCGACCAAATTCAATAGTCACAAAATAAAAGGGCTATTGAGTAATAATTGTGACGTTGCGCGTTGGTCGGATTCGCGATATTATCGCTTTTGACGCAATTCGGAACGCAGGGTAAGAAAAGCTAAATATAATAGTATTATTATATTATTATTATCTTGACGTTGCTAAGGGCCAGTGGGTTATTGAACGGAGCTTATTGTAAAGACTAGCTGAGATCTAAAAGATATAATTCTGGAATATTTAGTAGTTGAACATCAGCCAACTATGGTTTTCGTATTAACACTAACAAGAAAATCTTAATCTTCTCACTTTATGGGTCCTCTTTCGTTGAGGATTATTGTGTCTGATTTCTTATTATTTTTATTAGTTTTTTGCCTAGGTAATTGGTCCTTTGTACACTATTCTGCCTTTCATCATTGCTGCTAAATCTATACTACTAATATTATAACAAGGAAAGATTTGTATTTTTGTTTGTAATGAATATACTCCAAAACTACAGGATGATTTTAAAAAATTCTTTAATAGAATGCTACTTTATCACTGAGTGACACAGGCTATATTTTTTCTCTGCTGGCAGAAGTCATACGTGGTTTGCAATACATACATGTAAATAAATAAATATTAAATGTTATCTCAATTAACCTAGAACGTTAGATTCAGATTCAGATTTATTTATTTGTAAACATAGGTTACAGATACACATGAGTGTGAGATGTTACGTTTTTGTTGGTTCTCTATGCTTTGCCATTAGATGTACAAATGTTATATGTCTGTCGTAGTCAGATCTTAGAATGGATCAGTTCATGATATGGCCAACTAAAACTGGCCAGATCATTTAAACGTTAACATTTGATGATATGTCAATCCTCGTTTGATCATAATATCATTGTTGTAGAATTTCTATGATAATAAAAGGCCTAAAGAAAGTAGACCAAACGAGGATTGACATAAGATCAAACTGTAACGTTTAAAACGATCTGGCCAGTTTTACTTGGCCATATCATAAAGTGATTAATTTCTAATATCTGGCCACGACATGTCCACTATTGGATGCAACGTCGCTTGAGGGAGACTTACTCCCCCAAGCGAGTAAGGTTTTTTCAACTAGTTAGGTTAGGTAAATATTTTTTCATGCATATTATCTATTCAAGAGTCTAAATGTCATAATGCGTCATACCGTGGCATTCCTACGTGGGTTTATTTTGTCTTTAGCTTTAGGGTTCTAAGATCCTCAGTTTTAAATGCCATCGTTCTGCCTTCTTCTCTTTTCCGCCGACAGGCAGGCAGGTTTATTTATGTACTCGGATTAAAATTGACCCGACATCTTGACATTCTTTCGTACGCCAATTACATGGGCGCCGTTGACAAAGTTCAATGCCTAGAGATGATAGATCGCGCTGCGTCTACAAATCACGCTGGAAGCAGAAAAGTTATGACTTTAGAATAAATATTATGAGAATAGAATAGATCTTTATTTTCACAGAAAGTAGGTACAGGTTACAGCCCCCTAGCCAAGTTACGACCGTTTTCGAGTTCTGACGTCATCTCAACGCTCAGTCGCGTGGTAAGAACAAAGGAATCGGAGGCGTGACCTACTTGAGGCGTTCGACGCAAGAGAATCGAAGCGAAACGGTCGTAACTTGGCTAGGGGGGCAGGTCTTAGACCTGTACCATGACGATTAAAGTAAGATTATTTCATTCTTATTTCCAGTGTGGGTAAGAGATGTCGCTAGACAACCTGTATAGCTCTGTCTCTTACCCACACAGAAATAAGAATGAAACAAACGGTCGTAACTTGGCTAGGGGGGCAGGTCTTAGACCTGTACCATGACGTTTAAAGTAAGATTATTTCATTCTTATTTCCAGTGTGGGTAAGAGATGTCGCTAGACAACCTGTATAGCTCTGTCTCTTACCCACACTGAAATAAGAATGAAACAATCTTACTTTGAACGTCATGGTAACCCCGTTTGTCAAGTTTGATGACGACGATGACGATGATCCATACCAACTACCTTAACTAAGGCATGGTATAATATGAATGCATCTTGTTTCTTTCCGCAATCTCCTTTCTACCATCGGACAACCCGACGTACGGCGTGTATCCACCCTTACGTTGTTGAAACTTCAACGGTCCGGACTAAGCGTTTCGCTTCGTCGTTTATACCGTGTACATCGAAGGACTGGAACAATTTGCCTGCTGCGGTCTTCCCGTCCAACTATAATTTAGGTGTCTTCAAGGCTAGAGTGAATAGGCTCTTAATAAACTAGTGCGCCTCACCATCAACGATTGCATCGCTGCTTACCATCAGGTGGAATCGCAGTCAAGCACTGGTTTATATGAATTAAAAAAAAAAATTAAAAAAAAATATTTATATATTTATTTTTCAAGTACCAATGTGATTTTTTCAATTCATTTGTAAGTACTTTTCTAAGTTTATCTAGGACATTACTGAAACCTGGTACCTCGGAAAGCACGTAAAGTCGTTGGTCCCGGTTGTCATTCGTAGATCTTTGACAGTCGCTACAGGTAATCAGTCGCCAGAAAGTGTGACCAGCAGTCTATCCAAGGAGTATCGTGTTGTCCAGTAACTGGGTTGTCGAGGTCTGATAGGCGCCGGTCACTCCATGTTAACACAGGTAGTAAGCCGCATGAGAGGGAGAGGGAGGCCGTGGCCACTCTCCCGTGCCGCAGCAGGCGAGCCGGGCGTCGGCGGAGGGCAGACAACGCCCTCTTCCAGCCCCCATAAAGAGGTCCGGAGGGACGGTGGACTCGGGGTCGTCCGCCGTCCCCCATCCAGCAAGACCCGAGGCGGCGGCGCGTAGTGTTCCACGCGCGCCCCTATTGGACGTCGCGGGGGGTGGACACCTCACACTCCCCGCGGGCCTGAGGTGGCCCGCGTAGGCGGGCTGGCACTAGCCGGGGATCATGGATGGCGTATCAGCTCCCACGATCCCCGGTCCAAGTGTGGGAGGGAACACCGGGGTGGTTTTTAGTCAGTAAGAGTCTGACAGACCCCTTCGCCTGCCCCAGGCGAAGGACATCCATGAGGATTTTCCACCTCGGCAACAAAAAAAAAAAAAAAGGTAGTAAGCCGCATCTAGTTAGACTGGTAGCCGGCCCTAAGCTAGTTGGGAAAAGGTTAGGGAGATAGTGCATCTTGTTTTTCAAATGGATGAGTAGGGTGAGGAGATGGAGTAGGTACATGAAAGAAAAGGGAGTGCATGAAAGCGTAACTATAGACAAAGAAAGAAAGAAAAACTTTTTATTTGCCGGAAAAGGTGCAAACTTAAAACTAACATATTGCAAACATTTTCCATGACAAAAACATAATTAAAAATAAAATATAGGGTGACTGGCAATTAGTGTACGATACTTAAACACGTGATTATGCTCATGATAACAAACAATTTTTATTATGGGAGCAAAGCCGAAATCGCGAAAAAAATATCAGCTGTTTAGTACATTAGGCAAACATAAATGTACTGAACAGCTGATTTTTTTTCGCGATTTCAGGATTGTTCCCATAGTAAATGTTGTTGGTTATCATGAGCACAATCACGTGTTTAAGTATCGTACACTAATTACCAGCCACCCTATATATGCGCCACGTCCGAGCAAAACGGCCGTACGCTCATCATAATGCCGTGTCCACACGCAAAATGCGACGAGTCCACAGCGCTGGTTTTCAGCGTGGGCCGGTGACGGTAGAGAGATGGTGATCCAAAAGCGTGGTTGAAATACGCTTTTAAAGTATTGTCTTCTTGCTTTTACTCATGTTATTTGGGGTGATCTAACACCGGTGGTGTAGCTAGCCCGAGAGAGGGTCCCGTATAAAATATTTTTAATTTTTTTTTCGAGACTGGATAACTGGATAGGTTGACACGTTTAATACAGTATTCTGAACTGTAGGTTTTTTTTTTTATTGTGATCTTATGTAGAAAATTCTAGAACGAGCGGAGTGAGCTATAATTTAAAGCTTTGTTGAGCTATATTTTAAATTTTATCCTGTTTTATAAATATGAGACTATACTGTCTGATAATAAATTATTTATTCTTTTTCTTTTTCTTTTTCTTTTTCTTTTTCTTTTTCTTTTTCTTTTTCTTTTTCTTTTTCTTTTTCTTTTTCTTTTTCTTTTTCTTTTTCTTTTTCTTTTTCTTTTTCTTTTTCTTTTTCTTTTTCTTTTTCTTTTTCTTTTTCTTTTTCTTTTTCTTTTTCTTTTTCTTTTTCTTTTTCTTTTTCTTTTTCTTTTTCTTTTTCTTTTTCTTTTTCTTTTTCTTTTTCTTTTTCTTTTTCTTTTTCTTTTTCTTTTTCTTTTTCTTTTTCTTTTTCTTTTTCTTTTTCTTTTTCTTTTTCTTTTTCTTTTTCTTTTTCTTTTTCTTTTTCTTTTTCTTTTTCTTTTTCTTTTTCTTTTTCTTTTTCTTTTTCTTTTTCTTTTTCTTTTTCTTTTTCTTTTTCTTTTTCTTTTTCTTTTTCTTTTCCTTTTTATTTTATTTTATTTATTTATAATATTGTAACATTATCAATTGTAGTCATTATGTACATACTAACTACAAGTCTCTTAACAAGAAGAGAATTTAAGATTGTAGATAACATGTTTCGAATTATTGCACACTTAAGGGCCCTTAGCCGGGGGGCCCCATATCATCGATACGGCTGATACGGTGGTAGCTACGCCCCTGTGTAACACGTTCTTTTTTTTCGGTGGAAAATCATCTTATGACATCCCTCGCTCTTGGGCGGAGCGGGAGATAGTGTCAGACTTTTACTGACTAAAAACCCACTCCTATTCCTTCGTTGCCTTTCGTACAAGGGCCGAATCTTCCCTTCAGAATCAGACCCTTGGCCCCAGTAGGCTTCGACCCTGCTGGGCCCCTATAGTTGCTGACATCTCCTTGAGGCGCGCGTGGAACAGTAAGTGACGTCGACGACTTGGGCTCGGTCCGGACGGTCGGACGGTAAGCTACCCGTTGCTCGCCGTCCGCAAGCCCGGGCCTACGGTGGCCGGAAATCGGGATCGGAATCCCGGCGGCGGTTGGGGCATGAGGACCGTTGCCTCACGCGATCGGCCGCCTCCTTTGCTAGCATTATTGCATCGCAAAAGAAGGCGACCGCCTGCCACTCCTCCTCGCTCCGGACCATTCCGTTTTTTCCTATTGATCTACGGAACCCTAAAAAAAGTATTTGAAAAGGATCTCCCATATCGATAGTCGTTTATAATCTTACGAATGAAGTGATCATCGTCCAAAAATACACCAAAAAGGTTGTTATTTAAAAACACTATTCGTCACAAGTATTCTGTGAAATCGGTCTAAACTAAAATAAGATCAATATCATATTTTAATGAGATGTGTCCAAAATCAATCGCTCAGAACACAAATTGGCGCGCACAATATTAATTTATCAAATCCTGTTTCAGATAAAATAATCCCTATAATTAATATGGTAAGTTCGCTCTGAAAAACCGACCCAAAACCTATTTTTTTTTACTGTTATATTTGTATACCAACAGAGTGACATATTCGCACTAGCGAAAAAAAAAATGACGGGTTGCACTCTGGGAGTGCCGGCAGAAGTGAAAACTTAAGTATTAACGTTGTGCGTTTTGGATCGTCTTACGAATTTTCGATCAGGTCACGTGTCCTGACGCGAGTTTAACATTTTTTACCCATTACAAAAAAAGTGTACAACGCCGATCGTCTTACGAATTTTCGATCAGGTCACATGTCCTGACGCGAGTTTATCATTTTTTACCCATTACAAAAAAAGTGTACAACGCCGCTAAAGAAGTTTTCACTTCAAAAGTCTTTAAATAAAGATTTAAAAAAAAAAGATCATGACAGTTTTTATACTTACTTAAAAAACAGATTGGAATGCTACAGAGAATTTCATATAGTATGTACATTACTTATGTAAACAACCTATTTTTTTTAAATCAGGAATTAGTTACCTCTGTACAACTGTTTGATTAAGTTAAGAGCGTCCTTTTCGTGGTACATTTTCATACAACCGCTCTTACGTGATTATGATGTTATTTTATTGCACATATTCTTTCTCTAGATATTTTGATACACAGCTATCTTGTGGATATTATCTAGGCTTCTATAGAAATGAAAACATAAATTTGTCTAAAATTAATCTAGTAAAGATCTCTGCAAATCTGCTATTTTACGTGAACTTTGGCTCTCCATAATATAGCCTCCATAGACATATATTAAAAAGTATGTCAATGAAACATTTAATCGAGATTCTGAATGACGACAATTTTTCTGAAAAACTTTTAAGGTTTAAAAAAAAAACACGTGTTTCCTGGAACAAGTTTTGTTAAATATTCGTGTAAATCGGAATCACCGAATACCAACAGAGTTTTCAGGCGTTATCTCTCTGTTTTTGCCTCTTCATCAAATATTGCGTTGGATTGCGTTAGATGAAGCAACAAGCTTTTAAACCATGCTCGATGTTGACGATAGGCGAGTGGAAAAGGACCCTCTTAATGACTAACATTTGCCCTGAACGCGGTCTTGCTGGATAAGCTGGCTTGTGCTATGAGACCTTGCTTCTTGCCAAATTTCAGGATTCTAGGTCAATGCGAAGTAGTCTATGAATTTTGATTCCCTTAAGAGTGTCGAAATACACGTTTTTTCGCGACATAAACGGCCGTAACTTTTTTTGTCGTTAACTCAGAAGTGTGATTTTTTCTCAGCTTCAAGGGACCGCAGACTTGAGTATATGGTTTTAATTTCAACTCGATACCTCTACGTGTTCCCGAGATAAAGGGTCTTGACAGACAGACAGACGGACAACAAAGTGATCCTATAAGGGTTCCGTTTTTTCCTATTGAGGTACGGAATCCTAAAAAAAACATTTAAAATCTCTTACGAATGAAGTGATCATCGTCCAAAAATACACCAACAAAAAGGTTGTTATTTAAAAACACTATTTGTCACAAGTATTCTGTGAAATCAGTCTAAACTAAAATTAGATCGTGACAGGTTTTTATACTTATTTAAAAAACAGTTTTGATTGCTACAGAGAATTCTACATAGTATGTACATAACTTAGGTAAACAGCCATTTTTTTTTCAATCATGAATTAGTTACCTCTGTACAACTGTTTGACTAAGTTAAGAGCGTCCTTTTCGAGATACATTTTCATACAACCGCTCTTATCTGATTATGATGTTATTTTATTACAAATCTTTCTGTAGATATTTTGGATACACAGCTATCTTGTGGATATTATCTAGGCTTCTATAGAAATCAAAACATAAATTTGTCTAAAATTAATCTAGTAAAGACCTCTGAAAATCTGCTATTTTACGTGAACTTTGGCCCTCCATAATATATCCTCCATATACATATATTAAAAATATAAAAAGTACATCAATAAAAGTCTTGCACATTTAATCGAGTTTCTGAATAACGAAAATTTTTCTGAAAAACTTTTAAGGGTTTAAAAAAAACACGTTTTTCCTGGAACAAGTTTTGTGAAATATTCGTGTAAATCACGGAATTATCGATGCCGATTATAATTTAGGTGTCTTCAAGGCTAGTGTTAATGAGCTCTTAATAAACTATTGCACTTCGCCATCAACGATTGCATCACTGCTTATCTACCATCAGGTGGGATCGCAGTCAAGCACTGGTATAAATTATTTAAAAAAAAAAACCGGGCAAGTGCGAGTCGGAATTGCGCACTGAGGGTTCCGTACAAATTAACTTACCTATGAAAACAGTTCAACTTTTGAATTGAGTTACGAAGATTTTTCCGAATCGTAAAATAGTTTTTTTTTTTGTGACGTAACTACAAATTTACTGTTTTTAGATTTTTTCCTATACTTTTGCTATTAGACTTTGTTTCATGCCAAATTTCAGGATTCTAGGTCAACGAGAGTTAGTTTTTGAGTTTTGATTCCCTTGAGAGTGTCGAAATACACGTTTTTGTGACATAAACGGCAGTAACTTTTTTTTTCGTTAACTCAGAAGTTTGATTTTTTCACAACTTCAAGTGACCGCAGACTTGAGTATATGGTTTTAATTTCAACTCGATACCTTTACGTGTTCTCGAGATAAAGGGTAATGACAGACAGACGGACAACAAAGTGATCCTATAAGGGTTCCGTTTTTTCCTATTGAGGTACGGAACCCTAAAAAAAACATTTAAAATCTTACGAATGAAGTGGTCATCGCCCAAAAATACACCAAAAATGTTGTTATTTTTAAAACACTATTTGTCACAAGTATTCTGAGAAATCGGTCTAAACTAAAATTAGATCATGACAGGTTTTTATACTTACTTAAAAAACAGTTTGTATTGCTACAGAGAATTTCATATAGTATGTATATTACTTATGTAAACAGCCAATTTTTTTTCAATCATGAATTAGTTACCTCTGTACAACTGTTTGACTAAGTTAAGAGTGTCCTTTTCGAGGTACATTTTCATACAACCGCTCTTATATGATTATGATGTTATTTTACTACACATCTTTCTCTAGATATTTTGGATACACAGCTATCTTGTGGATGTTTATCTAGGCTTCTATAGAAATCAAAACATAAATTTGTCTAAAGACCTCTGAAAATCTGCTATTTTACGTGAACTTTGGCCCTTCATAATATATCCTCCATATACATATATTAAAAATATAAAAAGTACATCAATAAAACATTCAATCAAGATTCTGAATGACGACAAATTTTCTGAAAAACTTTTAAGGGTTTAAAAAAATATGTGTTTCCTGGAACAAGTTTTGTGAAATATTCATTTAAATCACGGAATCACCGAATGGCAACAGAGTTTTCAGGCGTTATCTCTTTTTGCATAGCCTCTTCATTAAACATCGCGTTGGATTGCGTTAGATGAACCAACAAGCTTTTAAACCATGCTCGATGTTGACGATAAGCGAGTGGAAAAGGACCCTCTTAATGACTAACACGTGACGTGTGTTACTTTGACCTGAACGTGGTCTTGCTTAAGCTGGCTTGTGCTATGAGACCTTGCTTCATCCCAAATTTCAGGATTCTAGGTCAACGTACGAGAAGTAGTCTATGAATTTTGATTCCCTTGAGAGTTTCGAAATACATGTTTTTTGCGACATAAACGGCCGTAACTTTTTTTTTCGTTAACTCAGAAGTTTGATTTTTTCACAACTTCAAGGGACCGCAGACCTGAGTATATGGTTTTTTTTTTCGTTTTTCGAATTTCAACTCGATACCTCCACGTGTTCCCGAGATAAAGGGTCTTGACAGACAGACAGACGGACAACAAAGTGATCCTATAAGGGTTCCGTTTTTTCCTATTGAGGTACGGAACCCTAAAAAAAGGAATTTGAAAAGGATCTCCCTTATTTTAAAATCTTACGAAATAATCGAAGGTGTATTTTTGGGCGATGATCACTTCATATTTTACGAAAATATGAAGTGATCATCGCCCAAAAATTTTGTTATTTAAAAACACTATTTGTCACAAGTATTCTGTGAAATCGGTCTAAATTATAATTAAATCATGACAGGTTTTTATAATTATTTAAAAACCAGTTTGGAATGCTACAGAGAATTCTATATTATTATGTACATTACTTATGTAAACAGTCTATATTTTTTTTCAATCAGGAATTAGTTACCTCTGTACAACTGTTTGAATTTATTGACTAACATGAGTAGGTACAGTCGCACTCTGCGACGTTATCGGGTTATCTTTATTATTTCTTGAAATGAAATACTTTCACTATGACTTATTATATTCCTTTACTGGACTTCAATATTATTACATCGCACTGGTTGCGTCCGAACTGAAAAAACTAGACATTTTTTTGTTCTACTCAATTTTTAAACCTATTCTAGAACAACAAAATCTTTAGAAGTATATTTTACATGCCAGTTCGTTAACTTAACTCATGCGATCTCCTTTCGATATCACAGTACAGTCGGCCGCACGCATCAGTAGCTAGACTTTAACCGAGTTTAGGGGCCATGGGTACCATGACGAGTTAAAATGTCGTGCGAGCGAGAGAGAGGGATGGACTTATACACGCTATATAGCTCCATCCCTTTAACAGTTCAATTTAGGTCTTCAAATGGTTTTTTTTGTAGATGGGAAAATCATCCAATTACATCCCTCGCTCTTGGGCGGAGCGAGAGAGCGTGTCAGACTTTTACTGACTAAAAACCCACTCCTGTTCCTTCGTTGCCTTTCATACCAGGGGCGAGTCTTCCTTTTAGAAGCAGACCCTTGGCCCCAGTAGGCTTGACCCTTCTGGGCCCCTACGGTTTGCTGACATCTTGAGGCGCGCGTGAAACAGTACGCGCCGTCGACGACTTGGGCTCGGTCCGGACGGTTACCAGACGGTCGGACGGCGAGCTACCCATTGCTCACCGTCCACAAGCCCGCGCCTACGGTGGGCGGAAATCGGGATCAGAATCCCGGCGGCGGTTGGGGCGTGAGGACCGTTGTCTCACGCGATCGGCCGCCTCCTTTGCTAACATTACTGCTTCGCAGAAGGAGGCGACCGCCTGCCACTCCTCCTCGCTCACGCATCAGTAGCTAGACTTTAATCGAGTTTAGGGGCCATGGGTACCATGACGAGTTAAAATGTCGTACAAGCGAGAGAGAGGGATGGACCTATACACCCTATATAACTCCATCTCTTTAACAGTTTAATTTAGGTCTTCAATGGTTTTTTTTTTGTAGGTGGGATAATCATCCAATGACATCCCCCGCTCTGGGCGGAGCGGGAGAGCGTGTCAGACTTTTACTGACTAAAAACCCACTTCTGTTTCTTCGTTGCCTTTCATACCAGGGCCGAGTCTTCCTTTTAAAAGTAGATCCTTGGCCCCAGTGGGCTTCGACCCTGCTGGGTCTCTACGGTTTGCTGACATCTTGAGGCGCGCATGGAACAGTACGCGCCGTCGACCACTTGAACTCGGTCCGGATAGTTACCAGACGCTCGGACGGCGTGCTATCCACTGCTCGCCGTCCGCAAGCCCCACGCCTACGGTTGAGGTCTTCAAACGGATCACGTTAAGAGCTCGTGGTAGGGCCTCAGACCTAGCTTTAAACGGAGTTTAATTGTAATAAGAGACCTGCTTATACTGGTTCTGTTACCACAGACATGCGGTCATCTGTACCTATTTCACCACTTTTTTTATTTTTTATTCTAGTACTTATCATCGATTTTTAAATAAGAATGACAGGCCTGTTGGTCTAGTGGTCAGTGGCCCTGACTGCTAAGCCGGAAGCCGTGGGTTCGATTCCCACCCAGGACGAATGTTTGTGTGATGAGCACAATAATTTGTTCTGTGTCTGGGTGTAATTTACCTATAATATGTATGTATTTAGAAATATAAAAGTATGATTATCACTGATTATCAGTTGTCATGTATACCACATAATCATCATACCACAAGCTCTGCTTAGTTTGAGACTAGATGGCGCTGTGTGATAGTTGTGGAATATTATTAAGAATTTCGTGGTTATTTTTCACAAATCATTTTGTCTCATTAATTTTATGGGACCTGTTTAAAATTATAGTTTTGGTACCCACTTACAGCATAGAAAATCCTAACACAGACCTGTGATTTTTTATTTTATAATGTCAAAACAATTAACGAAGAATCAACAATTTGAGCCATTGATACAATAGAAGTGAGTGTGGCCAGACTAGTGTTATTTCGTCCTTTTAATTTAAAACTGGATTTTAACTTAATTTTAGAAGTAAAGTTAATAATAATTCTCCATGTTAACGTTTAGCCAAAAACAATAACAGCCAATCTTCAGGCAGGGTAAGTTAGGCAAATAGATACTTTTATGGATAGATCGTTGGCTAATTTGCGTTCTAGCAATTGCCTAAGTATAACAAATAAAATCGATCAATAATAATATAATAAAATCATTTATCAAAACAAGACACACAGACACTATTCAAAACAAGGTGGCAGAAAAACAAAAATAAATAACTTTTTACAAAAAAAAATAACCGACTTCACTAAAAAAAAACACTAAAAGGATCAAAAAACTTTAATTTCGGAAGTCGGTATTTCTCGGTATTGTTTGTTTCTTATTTAACTTATTTAGTAGCGTAATTAGAGACAATAGAAAGACAATGACAAATGAACTGACACCGTTGCGATACACTTAGGTATAATCAGAGTACCTATTTCTCATGACAATTCCAATTAACCCAAACACTGCTAGGTTACATTGTTTTATTATGAAGTTCCTGTGTTTACTTACCTTCCACCTTCCGGCTCCATCATCAGATCAGTTCGATAGTACCTTATAGCCAAAGGGCATCTCATAGCAATTCTAATAAGCCCAAACACGGCTAGGATACATTGATTAATTACGGAGTTCCTCTGCCTACCTTCTGGCTCCATCATCAGATCAGTTCGATAGTACCTTATAGCCAAAATACATCTCATGACAATTTTAATAAGTCCGAACACGGCTAGGTTACATTGATTAATTACGGAGTTCACGTGCCTACCTTCCGGCTCCATCATCATCATCAGATTACTTCGATGATACCATTTTCAACGTAACTATTCAGAACCATTAATTTAATTGTACTGTCATAGTCGCTTAACTATCTTCATTGTGATATCTACGTGAGTATGAAGTTCCGTTGACCATTTCTGGTCTTCTTCATCAGTTCCACTTCATCAAATGTTACTTTTTGACTGTAAATGCTTAAGTTTTCGATGAAAATATGAAAATCACTATATGGTTGCCTATAATATTTGAGGAATTCCCTCGATTCCTCATGGATCCCATCATCAGAACTGGATTTTGAAAAAAAATGGGACCAATCTGGAAGCATATCCTTTAAGGGGAATAAAAAAATTTGCAATTCGGTCCATAAACGACGGATTTCTGAGTCTGAGGTAACAAACATATTTTTTTTTTTAAATACAACCGAATTGATAACCTCCGCCTTTTTTTTTAAGTCTTTTAAAAAGGATATTGACAAAATATTGTCTACAAGATAAGATAAATCTATGCTTAAAAAAAATAATTAACCCAGACTTCAGGTTCATTATTTTTAAACTAGAAAACCTGTATCTTAAGAGATAAAAAAGATTCTAAAAGATCAAGAAAATATTACAAGCTTTTATTTAGTTTCACCTGTCCCGATGTTTGTTTGTCTGTTATCAAATCTTGCAAAATTTCGATCCACTTCCCGGTTACCGATTGAACTGTAATTTTGCATAGGTACATGTGTAAATCAGATGACAATGCAAAATTATTATGACATATAGCTGATCTGATGATGGAACTGGAAGGTGGCCATAGGAACTCGGTAGTTAAACGACGCAACCCTATCGAGTTTGGACTCGTTCGATACGTCTTGATGAGTACTTCGGTGCTAGATGGTAACTAGGGTCTGATGATGGAGCTGGAAGAAGGCCATAGGAACTTGGTAATAAGCGCAATAAGATAACCAATCGTATTTGAACTTTTTGGAATGGTCATAAAGAGTATTAATTATATAGGTTATATAGCTTTGGACTCGGTGGAAAGGTGTGCAAAGAGGCTAATTGGTGATCCAGATCTGGTTAATTCCAATCTACAAAAGTCTTAAGCACAGGCGTAAGGTAGCCAGCCTTTCGGTGTTTTACAGGATGCATTTTGGAGAGTGTGCGCAGGAATTGCATGACTTGATTCCACCATCTCATTTCTACCATCGGACAAGCCGACGAACGGCGAGTATCCATCCTTACGATTTTGAAACCTCTACGGTCCGGACCAAGCGTTTCGCCTCGTCGTTTATACCGCGTACATCGAGGGACTGGAATAATTTGCCTGCTGCGGTTTTCCCGTCCGATTATAATTTGGGTCTCTTCAAGGCTAGAGTGAATAGGCTTTCAATAAATTAGTGCGCCTCACCATCTACGATTGCATTACTACTTACCATCAGGTGGGATCGCAGTCAAGCACTAGTTTATATCAATTAAAAAAAAAAAGAGGTACTTATATACCGCGCTTGCCATGACAAAATAATTTTCATTGAAAACTTGTTTTAAATAACCAAAACGCCAGTGAAGACACGCCGTTAAAATTATTTCAATAGAATTCCAGACCTCTTTGGAAATACTTCCCGGCGGCCATATTTGGTGTCGGGAATCTATGGTCCCTATAATTACATCATTGACTCGATGATTGTTGCTTTTAGCGATGAATAATGATTATGGCTTATTGATGTAATCGAAAAGCATTTGGCTGTGTAATTATAACTTCCGACTCGGGTATTCGTGTTGATAAATGGAATAGGAACTACAACAAAGTTTTTTTGTTTTTAAAGTTGTTTGGCCATCATTTACGCCTGGCCAGTTTAGATGACTTTACAGTTCCCAGAAATATTATAATATTTCCCGCTTAAACTTCTTGATAAGGATCAAAAAGTTTAAGCGGGGAATTACCTACTTCTACCAGGTATTATCTCTAAGTACTTACTAATATTACAAAGAGCAAATATTTGTATTTTTTAGTAATAAATAAAATCAAAAAGTACTGGACCTATTTTAAAAATTCTTTCACCAGCAGGATGGTACTTTATCACGGAGTGACATTGACATAATATATTATTATTATTCATTCATTTATCTCAGGACCCTGAGGTCCTGGACCTTTGGAAGGCGTACGAGGAGCCGAAACCAACTCGCAGAGGCCCTTTTAGACGCTTTTAATGGAAAGTGGTACTAACCGATGATTATCCCTGTACGCACTATGCTAGTGCATCCAAGGACAAACCCCGGTTAGGGGGAAACTATTGCGACATAATATGGAAAACTAAGATATAAGGTTATGGTTTTTGGAGTCTTAAGTGGACTGGTTACCAGGAATGTTAAGACCCTGCCAGAATAATGTTATTAATATCCATCGACAAAAGGCAGGGGGTGACTTGCACACTCAATAAATGGGCTCCCATAAACGGTCTCTAACACGAAGTGACATACTCGTAGCAACAAGAGGGCAACATATTATTATTATGAACCCGTAGTGTCCTGCAGGGCAAATTCCTCCCTTCCGTTATTCCACTGTTTTCTGTCCTTAGCCACTTCTGGCTAATCCTTAAGTTAGGAGTCCAAATCGTCACGCCATCTCCTTCTGGGCCTACCGCGTTGCCGGCTCCTGCTGTTCGAAATCCAGTCTGTGGTTGCCTTCGCCCAATTTTGTTGCGACATGCGGCAATGTGACCGGCCCAGTCCCATTTTAGTTTGGCGGCTGAGTTACCTACGTCTGCGATTTGTGTTTTGGAACGAAGTGTACTTCTATTAAGTATAGTTCCTTATGCGATCTGTTCTTTTGACCCCGAGAATACTTCGTTCCATTGCTCGCTGGCAGACCAGCTGGCTGGCCAGAGAGTGCGGACTTTTGACGTTTCATTACTGACCATATCCACCACTTGACAAGCAGTTTTCACTACTACAGTTAAGGATAAAAGTGCCGTCGAAAAAAGGGTAAAAGAGTGGTTTAGATCTTTATTCACCTGTAATGTTGGCAATCCCGTTGGTGTTGCATCTTTTTCTAAACTAAATATTTTCCTTTTTCTTCTTTTTCCTTTCGATGACTCCAATATTTAATCAGACGAGCGTGGTTGGACCAGAACTCAGCCACTTCGATAACGTTACAGACGGTGGATAGTCCATCGAAATGTGATCAGCCTATGTGAAGGTCTTATAGGTTAGGCCTTATAAATGCTTACTATAATCTAATATATAAAATTCTCGTGTCACGGTGTTCGAACTTGAACTCCTCCGAAACGGCTCGACCGATTCTCATGAAATTTTGTGAGCATATTGAGTAGGTCTGAGAATCGGCCAACATCTATTTTTTTTTTTTTTTTATTTATATGGCAGAACAACGTTTGCCGGCTCAGCTAGTAATATCTAATATCTTCATGCGGTGACTATAACTTCCTTTTTTACGTGGGAAATCATCAAATGACTTTTCTCGCTCTGGTTAGAGCAAGAGAGTCTCAGAATTTTACTGACTAAAACCCACAGTCCTTGAGTTGCCCTTTGTGAGGGCCACGGTAACTCCTTTGAGCAATCTGCAACCCTGGCAGGCATCGGCCCTAACTGACTCCTTCCATCTGGCTGACGTCTCTCTAAGGCACGTGAAGAACAACCGTTTGATCCGGGCTTGGACCGGACAGCCGAATGGCAAGCTACTTCTTTATTTTTTTTAATTCCACAACTATCACGCAACGCCGTCTAGTCCCAAGCTAAGCAGAGCTTGTGTTATGGGTACTAGACAACTGATAAACATACTTATATTTTTCTAAATACATACATTATAGATAAATTACACCCAGACACAGAACAAAATGATCATGCTCATCACACAAACATTTGTCCTGGGTGGGAATCGAATCCACGACCTCCGGCAGTCAGGGCCACTGACCACTAGACCAACAGGCCAGTCAAGTTATTATTCGCCATCCGTAAGCCTTGTGAACATTCGAAGACTTGTGACATCCACCAACCCGCACTGGGCCCGCGAGGTGGATTACGGCCCATTCCCTCTCCTAGAGAGGAGGCCTGAGTCCCAACAGTGGGAACATTAAAAGGCTGATTATGCTATGCTTATGCTATCCGTAAGCCTACGCCTACGGTGGCCGGAAATCGTCCTGTGAGTCTCGAGACGCCCTGGGGCATCTTCAGCGGGGGGCGGTGACAGTACCCGGGCAGAATATTTGATCCGAAAGACGCTGATAGAACCCTGTTAATTTGTAGTTGTTTATTATTGCCCAGGGGCCTTACCATGGTGTGTCAAAATGTCAGGTGTGCGGGCGAGAAAAATGGATGGAAATATAAATTAAAAATAGTTTATTTCTCGCCATTAAAATTCATCATCATCATCATCATTTCAGCCGAAAGACGTCCACTGTTGGACATAGGCCTACCCCAAGCGTCTCCACAACGACCGATCCTGTGCGTCTCGCATCCACCGCATTCCCGCAACTCTCACCAGGTCGTCGGTCCACCTTGTGGGAGGCCTTCCAACGCTGCGTTTTCCGGTGTGTGGTCGCTACTCTAGAACCTTTCGGCCTCATCGACCATCCGTTCTACGAGCAATGTGCCCTGCCCACAGCCACTTTAGTTTGTCGATTCTTCGGGCTATATCGGCGACCTTGGTTCTCCATTAAAACTACATTACTAAAAATTACAACTTTTTCTCTGGTGGATATAAAAATGCACAGAGTATTGACCCAACCCCCTGAACTATGCGGGCCCTGTATCTCAGGGGATATGGATTCAGCTATTAAAGTTTGCTTCATATTAGGACATTTGTGCGTCACATAACACATGACGCACGCGCTTTAATGTAATTTGTATTTTTGGTGTACAATAAAGAATATATCTATCTATCTATCTAATCAGCCTTTTTTAATGTTCCCACTGCTGGGACTCAGGCCTCCTCTCTAGGAGAGGGAATGGGCCATAATCCACCACGCGGGCCCAGTGCGGATTGGTGAATCTCACATGTCTTCAAATTTTTGGTTCTAGAAAGAAGAAAAGAAAGAAAGAAAGAAAAACTGTTTATTCGCGCGAAATGACGCAATCTAGGACATGCCGGTTTCCTCACGATGTTTTCCTTCACCGTTTTGAGAGCAGTGGTGATGAAATAAATTACACAAAGTAATGCGCCTGGCTGGGTTTGAACCCGCGACCTACAACTCGTAAGTCGGGGCCATTACCACTCGGCCACCACTGCTCTCATTTGTGCGTCACTGCTATACAAATAGGGTACCATAAAAAGTGAGCGGGTTTGTTTTTGTTTGCTATACACTCTATATACCCTTCTCGTCCAACATACAACAGTGTCTCAAGACGAAAGTCTATGACCAGTGCGTGTTGCCAGTGATGACATATGGCACTGAAACATGGTCGCTTACAATGGGCCTCATCAGAAGGCTTACAGTCACCTAAAGGGCAATGGAAAGGGCTATGCTCGGAGTTTCCTCGCGTGATCGCATAAAGAATGAAGATATCCGCAGGAGAACCAAGGTCGCCGACATAGCCCGAAGAATCGCCAAACTAAAGTGCCAGTGGGCAGGGCACATTGCTCGTAGAACGGATGGTCGATGGGGCCGAAAGATTCTAGAGTGGCGACCGCGCACCGGAAGGCGCAGCGTCGCAAGGCCTCCCACAAGGTGGACCGACGACCTGGTGAGAGTCGCGGAAGTGCGGTGGATGCGTGACGCACAGGATCGGTCGTTGTGGAGACGCTTGGGGGAGGCCTATGTCCAGCAGTGGACATATTTCGGGTGAAATGATGATGATGATACACCCTATATAGCTTCATCCCTTTAACAGTTCAGTTTAAGTCGTCAAATGGGTCGTGTTAAGACCTCGTGGTAGGGCCTCTCTGGTATAATAAAACCAATCGAATGTTTTGTTCGTACACGTTCGTCCGATCAGTTTTTTACTTAAAAACGTCAAACTCCTTTATAATTGTCCGGCGCATTCACTAATGAACCCGGAACTATTCGATGCAAATTATAAAAGCCGCTGGTATTGCCAGTATTATAAATCACATTGTCATTCATAAATTATCTGTACCTACCTTATCAGAAACCATCGTGATAACATGTTTATTTTTAGAAAGTGTGACTTATTTGTTTTTTTAAATCAAATGAGGATAAGGCAATCTATTTTTTTTCTGGCCAATGCAAACTATTGGCATGTTAAACTATTTTATTTTCGCCAGAAATGAAACCTAGGTTATATGTTAGAGGCCAATACGAAGAATCAACCGTAAGTGAATGAAGATACGTATAGAAGCATTGCTAGTATATTTTTGTCAGGCGTTACCTATTCTCGTTATATTATAATGAAATAGAAATATGATACGTAATATTTTGCGTCAAAAGACGGGAATTATGGACGTCGGAAAAAAGGCTGCCAGGCTAAAATGGGATTGGGCGGGTCACATCAGCCGCATGCACTCTGACCGGTGGGCAAGAGTCTCCACAAAGTGGGTACCTGAAGATGTACGACGCCGCCGAGGTCGACCTGGGAAGAGGTGGCGAGACGACCTAGATGCCTACCACAAAGACTGGTTCGAGGTGGCCCAAGAAAAGAATACCTGGAAGAAGTTGGGGGAGGCCTTTGCCCAGCAGTGGGACAGTACAGGCTATTAAAAAAATATATGTATTTTGAGGTTTCCATTGATAAAATAGATTAAATTGGTTATTAAGTACTGTTATATTTTTTCCACACTCGCAGTTTTTCATCACTAACAATAAGCGATAAACGAATCGAAAATAGTAATAGCGATAGTATCGTAATAGTGATTGACACTATTTAATGCGTACTCACCATAAAAACCGAAAATAAAACTATATTTAACAATGGTAAACATAAAATATCAGACATACAGTATTTTTATTCAAGAAAAATAACGCCTGATAACAAATTATAGCAATATACTAAATAGTGTTTAACTTCGTTTGGTTACGGCTGTTAGACATAATTCTTTTTGCTATTGATTTATCATACAGTCCTTTAAGATGTGGCCTAGGTTTCACTTTTGGCGAAAAGAAAAAAAAATACATGCCAGCTATGTATGGGAAAAGTTTCATTCCCCTTTTGATATTAATTAATATTAAATTACAACTTTTCGTCCGGGTGAAACTCGGACACTTGTAAGGGGAAACCCATTTTTTTTTAAGCTAGCAGTACACTCTCGGCGAGACATGACGAGACCTAAAGAGCGCGAGAGTGTACTTACAGCGCTCGGATCTCGCACGAGCCGTCTCGCCTCGTCTCGAGAGCGCTTCGGTTCGAGTCGGTCATTTTGACCACGAGTCAAAGGAAGCAAGCGGCGAGCGTGATTGAATTATGGCGAATAAAACTAAGGCGAGTCGAGAGTGTACACAGCTTTACGCGCTGCTCCTCGCCTTGCATATCTGGATGTCAAAATGAAAAGCGTTTTTTTTTTTGTTACCATACCTCAGAAAAAGTTTTTAATTTTCTTAAAAATATCTTTAATTATTGCGGTTACATACGTACTAATTTGATTTTAATAACAAACTGTATAAATGAATAAAAATTATAACGATGTTTTTATTTTTGTTGCAAAAACATTTTTACAGAGGTGTTCGGGGAAAAAACCATATTCTGCCCAAATGTCCGGGATTTTTGTCGTGATTATCCGGCGTCGGCAATTTAGGTGATGACAGCCCTAGGTACGATCTTTTATTTACATCACCGATCTCTTTCCCCCAGGTATTCTCCCCAACATGGGTTCCGGTCAGTCTGTTCGTACATCAGCCTTCCAGCGACCCAAAGCGTCCTCCTCGGAGTCTTTCATTGACGACGAGCCTGATGACCATCACATCAGCATCTCAAACAAAATGGTTTGTACGAATTTGCACTTATTTTATTTTGGTACACATACAATGTTTAAAGCCAATGCGTTTTCTGTCCGAGAATTATTTTTAAAATTTTTGTTAAGTTGCCTCAGGCTGAGGTTAGGGCGGAGCAACGATCCTCGTAGGGATGACTGATAACAGCTGGATGAGAGTTGGTGAGAATCAAGACAAATGGCAAGCGTTAGGTGAGGCCTATGGCCAGCAATGGAGCTGTAGGCAGAGGTTTTGATGGATATGTGACTAAGATGATCTAAGTCATAATAATTATAATAATAATAATAGGAATAAATCTGAAAACAGTAATTTTGTTAGTACGTTAGAAAAAAAAACTTTTTTGGCGATTCGGAAAAATCTTCGAGATTTCATTCGGGAATTGAACTATTTACATAGGTATGTTTTTGCGGTACCCTCAATGCGCGAGTCCGACTCGCACTTGCCCAGTTTTTGGTGCCAATATGTAATAATATACGAGTAACATAATATATTTATTCAGATTTAAAAATTTGGTAAAATAGTTACTTATATAAAATCTTAGGAATAATTACAAAGGTATGGCTATGTTAAATGTCTGTACTAGGTTAAGCCTGTATCACAGACGGTAGAAGCTCTTACACTATGGTTTTGTAGGACAATAGAAATTCATAACAATATTTAACATTCAGTCTCTAAATAGGGAAAAATATAATTTAAAAATATAATGTTATATACCTAGTTTACTTAAACACTAAAAGTCACAATTGTGGTATTACGTATTTTAAAACTGTTTCTTGCACTTTATTCTCTAGTTACACTCACATGATTTTGCATCAGCAGAATTGGTAATTGGGTTAAAGTCGAGGTTGCGTTAATACTAAAAAGTTATGTTTACATTGGACAAATACGTTTAAATATAAAGAAAAACGATGGTTTGTAGGTCAGCACACTGCAATTTTGAGTCAGCAGTAAACGTTACTCGGAAGTCTGGCCTTGAGTATGACGCTCTAGGCGCCCTCATAATCGATAGAGTTAATATATCTATATTCCGCTATTTTCCTAGCCGGACACTCAGCGTCTCCCGTTTTATGGTTGGAGGGCTTTTTGAAGCGAGAGCAAGTTGCACATTTCGGTGAGTCCGCTTTCTTTATGCACTCGGACATCGAGTGTCCTGTCTCACCGCAGTGGCCACACGTCGAATTGACCTCTCTACAGGTTTTTGCTGCATGTTCATACTGCTGGCATTTGTAGCATCTCGTAACCAGGGTGAAGTCCCTGACTGGGCAGGAAGTCCAATTTATGAAAATCCTTGACTGGGAAATTAGAGCTCTTCGTATGTTGGCTGGAACTTCAACCACGTAGTTACAAGTCTGCGAATCTTTTTTCCCCGATTCATGACTTAATTTAACCATGGTCAAAAAGGACTCCATGGAAATCATTGGAAATTTTTCGGCTACATTTTGTTCGTAAATGCACCTGAAGACTTCAGTTTCAGTCAAAGAGGATGGCACTCCTACAACCACGATCCGGGGTTTGCGCTTGCTGGGTTCGTCGGCGGTAAGGCCGGATGCAGATTGCTGGACTGCGTACTTGATTTTATCCGCGTCATCCTTTGTCTCTGTACTGATTATAACAATCCGTTTTTAGTCTTACGGACACCACATATATGCAGCTTGACTTTTTTTTTTTTTTTTTTTAATTCATATAAACCAGTGCTTGACTGCGATCCCACCTGATGGTAAGCAGCGATGCAATCATTGATGGTGAGGCGCACTAGTTTATTAAGAGCCTATTCACTCTAGCCTTGAAGACACCTAAATTATAGTTGGACGGGAAGACCGCAGCAGGCAAATTGTTCCAGTCCTTCGATGTACGCGGTATAAACGACGAAGCGAAACGCTTAGTCCGGACCGTTGAAGTTTCAACAACGTAAGGGTGGATACTCGCCGTACGTCGGGTTGTCCGAAGGTAGAAAGGAGATGGCGGAATCAAGTCATGCAATTCCCGCGCACACTCTCCAAAATGCAACCTGTAAAATACCGATAGGCTGGCTACCCTGCGCCTGTGCTCGAGGCTTTGTAGATTGGACTTAACCAAATATGGATCCCCAATTAGCCTCTTCGCACGCCTTTCCACTGAGTCTAAAGCTGCTAGATGGCATTTTGCAGCACCAGCCCATATGTGACTGCAGTACTCCACACACGATCGGACCTGTGCTTTGTATAACATTAGAAGCTGTCCCGGTGTGAAGTACCGTCGGACCTTTGCAAGAACGCCTAGTTTTCTAGCAGCTACCTTGGCTTTGGACTCAATGAACCGCCCAAAATTGAGGTCTGAGGAAATTTCAACTCCCAAGAGCTGAAGGCGGTCGGTGCACTCCAGAGATACATTCTGAAAAGCAGGAGCCAAGGCGAACGGACTCCTTTTGGCGGTGAACAGACACGCTTGTGTTTTGGCGGCGTTGAATCCTACCAGATTGGTTTCGCCCCACATGGAGACTGCCTGAAGTGAGACATTCGTACGCTCTACCATAGCCTCTCGTTCGGACCGGATTAGCTCCTTACTAGCCCGAGCACCTGGCAGGTATCTCTCTACAACTGTGCTATCATCTGCATACCCATAGATACCGGGCATCAGCAGATCGTTAATATGCAGCAGGAAAAGAGTTGCAGAGAGAACTGACCCTTGAGGAACTCCGGCATTCATGGGATCTGGTCGTATCATCTTTTGAACAAGGACTTTTGTTTCGTCACTGGACTTTAATTTGTTGTTGGGATATATGGCCACGGAGTTCAAATTGGATGGTCGAACGAAATCATTTGACCCCTTCTTCACCATGTCGGCAAACGAAACAGTGCCAGAGTCCTTAATCGTCTTTGTGAGGTCCAAGATGTGGTCCGTCAAGTTGCATTTTTCCATTAGATCTTCATTGAGGATGCGCGCTTGGACTGCTTTCTGCTTTAGCGATTGATATAGGACTGCCATCTGTGAGGTGCCAGATCCTATTTTACGGCACAAGGTTGAAATTTTCAATTTCTGCTCCGAGTTGATTTTGCCATCCGAGGCAATAGAACAAACCTCGTTTAGATGCTGCTCAATGGTTGACATCCATCTTTGTATCTCGGGTGTTGAAACAGCTTCGATTGAGAGATCAGATTGGGCTGGATTTTGCGTCATCGTCTTCGCTGGAGATGCGGAGAGATTCACTCGATCTCTTGAGAAGGGGCTGTTTTCCATTTTATATAAAACTAGTTCACTTATTCTAGGTTTCCATTGTATTTACTAAACTACACACTAGGCAAAAATTACTGCAAAAAGAAGGTCACTGATAATATTTTATGAAATTAAATATTGCTACTGAGCACGTCTGTATGCTACGAGTGCAGACTCGTGAAATGATTTCACCCCTCAAATACCTCAGGTGGAGAGATTGGTGGAAGATGCGACCCTAGCCGGCGGGGCGGCGGCGGCCAGATCCCAAGCCACACTACCCACCCCTCGCGGTGACTATCGGGACAAGATCTACATAGAGAAGCTCAAATGCATGGACGAGAGCCATTCTGAAATAACTGGGTAAGTATTTATACAACTTACATCCGTAGGTATTCGTGTTTACCATGGTATGCAGCCAACACTTCTGCGCTATCGGCCATCCCTTCGGCAAGTAATTGTCCCGGCGCCTATTAACACTTAGTGTGTGTCCAGATTGGTGAATACGCCGCTAGCGACCCACTCGTGAGCTGTGTGCGTATATATTAAGTTCGTACACAATTCGCGCGCCGAGAACCCGTGCAAGCTTTGCCTGAGTTGGGCCAAAGAGGAGTCGCGTGCAGCGCATACGCCAGATCTGGACATACCTTTAAGTTTTGCAGTTCTTGGACTTCTGCTGGTTACCCCTGCATAACAATGATGCTTTCATGATTTCTCTAATTAGGTAACTGCATGCCGCGCAGTCAGACTCGGCTAGATACCTATACATAAAAATCCTTTTGTTTTTCAAGTCCCTGAAACAATATCCCCAGCCACAGCTCTACGTTTCGCACATATTTTCCTGACACTTAATTGGGGAGTCCATATTCAGCATTTGTGATGCTGATGGCGGTCTACCAAAAGTCTCAATCCGGTGGTGACGGTCCACCACGTACGTGTGGCGCATCGTCGTCTGGTGGTCCGATGATGGAACGGGCTTGGCAGAATTAGGTTATGCAATTAGACGCACACTCCCCAAAACGCAACCGGTAGAAAAACCGACAGGTCAGCAACTCGACGTCACTATTTCCTAGTCCTTATCCCCATTTATGTGGGATTGGCGCAACCCTTTCTAGACATATCATCTTCCTCACAGTCCATCCACCTTTCTTTTGGCCTTCCTCTTGTCTTATAGCCATCCAAGGCAAATCTAACGATTTAAATCTTTGATGTCAACAGCTTCGCTCTGTGTCGCCGCCTCTCGCTGGGTGCTGACGGCAGCAGTTGCCTTTGTCACGCCGCCCGCCGCCCTTCCTCCTTTACCGCCATCAGGAAGTCATGGACTTTTTACCACACATGCAAGGCACCAGCATCATTAGAAGGCCTAGTACAATTAGGTTGGTGTTATAAATCCTTAAATACCTATTATAAAACAAAATTCCCCACCGGGTCTGTCTGTATGACGGCGATAAACTCAAACACTTCTGAACGAATTTTCATGCTGTTTTCAATAATAGACAGAGTGATTCATGAGGAAGGTTTAGGTGTATAATACATGCATATTACAGTAGATAAAAAATAAATAATAAAAAAAAAACACGACTGCCATGTCAAAAAAAAAAACGAACTCAAAAGCAAAAAACAAGATGTTAGTTAAACTATATAAATAAAAATGAAAGTTATCACTCATTCACTCACTAACTAATAAACACGATGTTTCGAAAACTACTTGATCTAAAAAACAAAAATTTTTCATCGCCGTCGGGGGACCGGTCTGTAGAATACTTTCTTATATAAAAAGTCCCCTTTTTGGGGCAGTCGTGTAAAAAGCCGAGAATTTCAATGTTTCAAACACCGTGCGAAGCTTGGGTGAGTCAGTGATTGCTTCATGGGTGAGTCGCTAATAAACACAAACAGGTAGAGGTGATACAGCTACGTCGTAAGCATTGCCATTAGAAAATCGAGAAAAATATAAGAAAAAACTGGGCAAGTGCGAGTTGGACTCGCGCACAGAGGGTTCCGTACAAATTTACATATGTAAATAGGTAGTTCAATTTCCGAATGGAGTCTCGAAGATTTTTCCGAATCGCAAAAAGTTTTTTTTGTGACGTAACAAAAAAATTTCTATTTTCAGATTTATTCCAATATCTGTGCCACAAGACCTTGCTTTATGCCATTCTGGGTCAACGGGAAAACCCTATGAATTTTGATTCCCTTGAGAGTGTCGAAATATACGTTTTTTGCGACATAAACGGCCGTATCGTATTTTTCGTTAACTTAGAAGTTTGATTTTTTCACAGCTTCAAGGGACTGCAGACCTGTGTATATGGTTTTCATTTCAATTCGATACCTCCAAGCGTTCCCGAGATACAGGGTCTTGACAGACAGACAAGAAAGTGATAATATAAGGGTTCCGTTTTTTCCTTTTGAGGTACGGAACCCTAAAAAAACGCTGAGACAATATGTGTCTCATGGCTGCGCCAAATAGGTCGAGGTCTGCAAAAATGCCAGACAACTACGTGGTAGTCAGTGGTAGTAGTCTGACGCTGGTTTTCAAGTGAACCTTACATCTCCCGCTCCGCCCAAAAGCGGAGGATGTCATTAGATGATTTTCCCACCCGAAAAAAAAAAAACAGAGTGTACGGCATATCAGGACCACGGTGATTATTTTATACGATCCCGCACCCTGGAGAGAGAGTAAGATGAAGACTAATAGAGTACTATGAATACGATTTTTTTGTTTGTACTTCTGGTGCGTGTTCCCAATAAACTTTTTTTCGTTTGTAGTAGTACTAGAGAATGATGAGAGATCTCTCCTTTGTTCCAGAATCACAGTAAACGATCTGAGCGCTATAGCAGCCCGTATCGACATGCGTACGTCCAACATGGTGAGTGTGGACCCGATATGTGCGGAGTGCAAGCAGAACGTCATCCAGTGCTATAACGACGCCAAATTGGGCGCCGACATCATCAAGTGTTGGGATACTGTGGGTAGGTTTCATTTGGAACCATCTTCTGCCTTTTATGAGAAAAAATGCTCTTAGATACCTTCCTTTTGAGGACAACTGAAGGGTTTTTTTTATTACCCTTGTGTCCTACTGCTAGGCAAAGAGAGGGGAGGTCCCCTTTCTCCTTCCAAACCTCTCCATCTTGTACTACTTTGGTCAAGTTCATGATCACTACATTCGCCGCGGTCAACGTCGAAGGCGATGTCCTCCCTCAGGCCTCTGGTCTATGAGACCCGTTTCTCCACAAGCTAGTTACTGGGTAAGGGGCGCCTATGATACTCCTTGGTTAAAATAGTTATCAATGTTCGAGAAATATCTCGACGAGGTGTGTAGTAATACGCCTCGATGATCTATTATAATTAGTCACAGGCTGTACTGCCGAGCAAGAAGTCCTGGGTCTGATTCCCAGCTAAGCCTAAGTGTTAATGGGTTTTCCACTTAAAATTTCTTTTAACTTGAACTTAAACGTAAAGTTGGGTGTGATAGGTAGACCTCTACTAAAGCCTTTGAGGAATGTACATGCGATGTTATAGCCCGTAGCGTTTTTTCTCCTCCTACGACTACTACTGACTAAACCATACGGTGCGGGGACGCGTTCGCACTCTTCTCGGTGACCCAGCAGTGTGTTAATCCTACCCGTGTTACCCAGGAGCGTTCACGAAGTGCGTGCAGGAGGCGGCGATGATGCGGCTCCGCGCGCGCACGCAGCGGGACGCGCGCGAGCGAGCGCGCCGCACGCGCCACGTGGCGCACGCACGCGAACACGCACTAAGAGACCTCTCTTCTAACTGACCAGCCAGAAATAAGTCCATTTTCGCGAAGACTAAGCGAAGTCTTTGATGCAGCTCGTTGCTCACACAGAAACTGTGTACAGCCCCCCCTAGCCAAGTTACAATCGTATCGTTCGCGCCGAACGCCTCGAGTAGGCCACGCCTCCGATTCCTTTGTTCTGACCATGTGACTGAGCGTTGAGATGAAGTCAGAACAAAGGAATTGGAGGCGTGACCTACTCGAGTCGTTCGGCGCGAACGATACGATTGTAACTTGGCTAGGGGGGCAGGACAGTTTTAGCAGGTAATTTTTTTGCGTAGAAAAGTATCCGAGTCTTGAATACTGTCGTATAATTGAATCGCTTAGTACTCATAATGTTGTATCGACATCTGTGACGCCACAGAAAAACTAAAATTAAAAATCCTGCTTCACGATAACAGAGTTCTCGGCCAACAGTCCGAAATCAATTAACAAGTAGTTGCCTGAACCAGACGCCTCCCTTTTCAACGGAGGCTTGCGGGATTAAAACCGTCCTGCAAAGAGTTTCTATGTGAACGAGCTGTTTAGGCATAGCTAAATAAAAGTAGCCGTTGCATTTTCGACTCTTGGCGCTGAGTCGAGCGTTGAAAATAGAACAAGCCATATTGTTAATGTAGGTGTCACCTAGTGTCAGTGAAAACGGTCATTAGACTACGAGGTTTGATCGTATCAATCAGGACTGTGCCTGAGGTAACTACGGAGTGCGGAAAAGGGCTTGACGCCGTCAGAGGACCAATGAGCTATTATTTTCCTGTATGAACTAACTGAGCTCTAACGCAATCCATTTTATGACCTAAACTGAAGTTATAAAGGGTTGGAGCTATACAACATTAATAATCAGCCTTTTAATGTTCCCACTGTTGGGACTCAGGCATCCTCTCTAGGAGAGGGAATGGGCCGTAATCCACCACGCGGGCCCAGTGCGGGTTGGTGAATGTCACATGTCTTCGAATTTTTGGTTCTAGGACATGCCGGTTTCCTCACGATGTTTTCCTTCACCGTTTTGAGAGCAGAGGTGATGAAATAAATTACACAAAGTAATGCGCCTGGCTGGGTTTGAACCCGCGACCTACAATTCGTAAGTCGGGGCCGTTACCACTCGGCCACCACTGCTCACATTAGTTTTAGTACCTATATGCAAAACCCTCAACACGTGTCTAGTATTTTTATGTAAAGAATCTATGTACAAAATTTCATAACTGTATCATGAAAAATCACAAAGTTATAAGCTTGTTATGTCAGCAAAAATACATAGTCACCGGGCCATCCAGGCGACTGAGGGGTTGTTTTGCACTTGCACCCAGCTGTATACTGGCGCCTAATACCTGCTATGACCTGCCGTGACCTGTGTTGTACTTAGTGTCGGTGGTTGTGACCTTTGTAAATATTTTTAGGCAAAAATATAACATGGTGTAAAAACTATTGGAATCCAAACTATATTCAGGTTTCGCATAAACCAAAAATAATGCTGTCTAGGGTGCATAGCTTCATCCCTGTTTCTCAGTCACACGACTGATTTTTTAAGTCATTGTAAGGCCCCAGAGCTCTTGCGACACAAGATCGCACCCCCACTCGCGCCTGCCGCTGCCTCAGGCAACGTCTTAGAAAAGCGTTAGCCCTGTAATAAATAGTGAGGGCGCTTTCAATTTATGCGTACTGCAACCGGCCGACTGCCGCACGTTCGCCGTGCCGCAGCCGGCCGGTTGCAGTGCGTTAGCAGTCCGACAACAAGCGCCTACATTGAAAACGTATCTGTCTTCCGCGCGTTTATATGTCAGTGATGCGCTATTCAACTCCGAATTGAACACGTGGTGCTTGTGACGTCCTGTTGTCGACCGTTCCCGCACGGTTACCGCACCGCGCGGTTTGTATGAATCGCATCCGCACTCACAGCAGACCGTCAAAAAACGCAAAGCGTAAAAAGAAAGCGCCCTTAAACATTCAATTAAAAAGTTTAGTTCAAGCTAAAACACCAAACCACTGAATCTGTACCCGTGCAACGAGCACCTGTCTTTTCTGGAGCTCCAGATCATGACTGCCGGGACCAGGGGCGAGAATATCAATTGGGCCTTGACTTCATTTTGTTAAGTAACGAGCATGAACATTATTCGTAACATACAAGTTCATATTTGTTTTAAACACTTGTTCATTTGCTTATACAAATATGAACAATATTAGAATTCAATAAGGTTCATATTCCTATAAAACGCTTACTTGACAAAGTCGAGGTTTTTAAATATCACCCAGCTGTAAAACAGTAATTTTTCTTTACATATCTATTATTATTCAAAATGTCTTCTACAAAATTGTCAGTACATAATAATCATGTATGCCACAGAATTTCAGGAAGATGTAAATAGATACTGATTAGTCCTAATTACAGCGTCTACAATAAATATTAGCTACAGAATATGTAACTTGATGTTAATGCTCACTCGAAGCTTGGGTTTTCCAATAAAGCGACATCCTCATATAGTAACCGTCACGAGATAAACGTGAAAGTTTGAGAGCTGACTTTTCAGTCGGAAAAAAAACTTTACAACGACGATTATGTGACTATCGTTTCTGCTGCTATTTCTGAAATACCCAAACAGGCCTATCATATGCCATTACATATGTCACGTGGCTTCTCCGCAGGTAATGTCATTACCATATTGTGTACTTAGCGTTTGACGAGAACGTTAACAGAAAAGTCGTCTGTCTAAGAACTTATCCAGAAGGGACGAATTCGCCGTAAAACGTTTCGCGCGATACTTTTTTTTTTTTTTTCGGGTGGGAAAATCATCTAATGACATCCCCCGCTCTTGGACGGAGCGGGAGATAGTGTCAGACTTTTACTGACTAAAAACCCACTCCTGTTCCTTCTTTGCCATTTTTTTTTCCAGGGCCCCAGGGATCTCTTTCGCATCACCCATGGCCCCAGTAGGCTTCGACCCTGCTGGGCCCCTACGGTTGCTGACATCTCCTTAAGGCGCGCGTGGAACACTACGCGCCGTCGACGACTTGGGCTCGGTCCGGACGGTTACCGGACGATCGGACGGCGAGCCACCCATTGCTCACCGTCCGCAAGACCGGCGAGAGACACCGAGCGCCAATACAACGTGTCCACGAGCATCGCGCGAATTCAAAATACGCGCGTAAATCGCGAGCACTTCGCCAGACCCTCGAGCCTTATATTAGAGACGCCTTGTTGCATCCAGTTAAACGCGCGAACTCCAAAGCGAACACGACCGCTTCATTCTATTCAATGTTTCCTAAGACCCTACCACGATCTCTTAACGCGACCCATTTCACAACCTAAATTGAACTGTTAACCTTTGGTGTGTTTTAGACGCGGATCCACGCGAGACACAATCGCTTTTTAATTGTCTCTAATTACGGCATACGAAAGATTAAAGAGATGTAGCTATATCCCTATATAGCTAGTGTATACTAGTGTATATTGAACATGTCATATTGGCTAAATTCGCGTGAAATGCTCGCGTGTTGGTACACTCGTGGACACAATAATCGTGCGTGATACGCACTAGAGAATCGCGGCGAATTCGCCCCTTCTGGACACACTAAAGCTAAGAACTCACGAAGCGGTTTTCACTTGCTCACGAAGCGAATTTCACCCGCTCACGAAGCGGATTTCATCCGCTCACGAAGCGGATTTCATGCGCTCACGAAGCGGATTTCATCCGCTCACGAAACGGTTTTCACCCGCGCCCGCCGCAGTTGCGGGCCCGCAACTTCTGTAGATTGTAAAAAAATAAAGCACATTTCACAACGCGGTTTATGCCCGTGGTGTACGCGGTTGATTGCGGCTCCCGCTGCGCCGGCGGCCAACTTGTAAAATCCCGCGGACCGCGGTCACCCGCAGCCTCAGCGGGTTGCGCCCGCATGCGGCGACCGCAGTGGCCGGGGTGTGCATGAAAGAGTCAGTTTTGAAAGAGCCGATGTGATTCTTTGTTACTTACCGATATTCTACAAAGGTTAATTTAATTCTACATTTGGCAAAACTGGATAAATTTCGCCCACTACATTCAACATCATTTTTAACCGCCCGTCTTGCAATCGCATGTCTTGCGATAATCGGCCGCCAGGTTTGCGGGTGACAATCGCAACCGCGACGGTTGCGTGACCGCACAAAACTGCGGTTTCGTAAGTTTAGGAATAAAACAGCTGTTTCCTCATAAACGTGATAATGGCGGGACCAACTCTTGTATCCGAATGATTCTACCACGTATATTTAGTACGTTTTAGTACTATTTTGTACCCTTCGTGAAATTTTTGTACCTCACACGGTGTAAACGGAATTTCACGATATTGTTGGCCCCGCCATTATAACGCATTATAATGGCGGGACCATGCTTGTACGCCAAAACTATAACGAATTTCATCATTCTGATAAAACTAGTATTTAGTACGCGATTTAGTACCTCCGAAAATCAACAATAAGTGACGAAGATATTATTAGTTTCTTTATAAAATCATTTTTTTCATTTTTGACATTTTTTGCGCCTGAACAATTTGACAACCAAAAATACGTCAGGTTAAAAGTTGCAGTTACATTTCGTGCAGGCGCTTTATTATTATTTATCTATTTTATTTATATTATTACAAAGCACTATATTATTAATAAATATTGATTAGGCCACACAGGAAAATTATTATTGTACGTTTTAATATATTATATTAAGTTATTACTATAAATAATCTGTATATCCTACTTTTTGATAATTTTTACAAATTTCACTTAAAATTTAAAGATATTAAAACGTACAATAATAATTTTCCTGTGTGGCCTACTCAATATTTATTAATAACATAGTGTTATGTAATAATATGAATAAAATACATAAATAATAACAAAGCGCCTGCACGAAATGTAACTGCAACTTTTTACCTGACGTATTTCGGTCGTCAAATTGTTCAGGCGCAGAAAATGTCAAAAATAAAAAAAAATGATTTTATAAAGAAACTAATAATATCTTCGTCACTTATTGTTGATTTTCGGAGGTACTAAATCGCGTACTAAATATTAGTTTTATCAGAATGATGAAATTCGTTATAGTTTTGGCGTACAAGCATGGTCCCGCCATTATAACGCGTTATAATGGCGGGGCCAACAATATCGTGAAATTCCGTTTACACCGTGTGAGGTACAAAAAATTCACGAAGGGTACAAAATAGTACTAAAACGTACTAAATATACGTGGTAGAATCATTCGGATACAAGAGTTGGTCCCGCCATTATCACGTTTATGTTTCCTCCACCGTAGCGTGCGCGGCTGAAAACCACTTCGTGAGTTCTTAGCCTAAGCCTACTGATCTGTCTGTAAATGTACATATATGTCCGTAATCATATCATTTGTTTAACCCTAGAAATAGTATAACTCGAAGTAATAAACTTGCAAAATTTTTGTATTCTTAAAGATATTGGATGTAAATATTACGAAGGTTACAGTGTTTAATAAAAGCTTTATTACTATTTAAATGTTTATTTTACCTATTGATTATGCTTAATTCTATAATATATGATTACATGTTTAGTTTGTGAACAAATATGACCCAGAGATGTAAATAAGAAGTGAAAAATAGTTTTCAATACGCGATTTCAGAGAATAAAAAATTCACTAAAGTGAAGAATTATGAAACCTTCCGCTTTGGCCGAGCTCCCCTCCCCCCCCCCCGCGCCGCACCGCTGCCACAGCTTGCCGATCCCATTCCCGTTCACTTTCTCGCTCTAGTAAATGACTTTTCTATCTACGTGATGAAAAGGATGAGAAGTATATGAAAGTGCGATTCGGTGCGGCCAGGTGTAGCTCAACACCTCTCTAGGTGGAGCTAGAGGGAGTGACAAACTTTTTCGTACGATCCCGCAACTTTGGCGGAATATTATCGTCCTGACATGAACTTTTTTTTATTATTATTCATAGGCTCACTTTTGAGCACTATCTCGCCTGATGGTAAGTGATGATGTGGCCGTCGATGGAGCACGCTTGCCTAACAGTAACCTATTCACTCTTAAATAGGTTATTATGTTATGAACATGTAACATGGGTAACACTGAAGAGCTACACGCCCACTCGCGCTAATTACTAGATCGCAGAAATGGCGCCTGAGGGTTGTACAATGTGATTTAAATAAGAATAAGATCGACTTTCCGCCATATTGTGACGTCTTTGCCGTCAATTCAAACTAGTTGGGTAGGGTGTATTTCAAAGCAGTAAGGGCGATTTTCTAAATTCTCTACCTCTGAGCCATATCTACCCACAGATCTACCACCACTTTTAACTTTACATCAATTAAAAGAAACTTTCTTTTTAACATCATCAGGAGTTAATTTACTTCTGACTTGCACCGCAACTTTGGGCATGCCAATATCGGTCTTATTGTGTTCGGCGTTAGTGTCAGGTTTGTTGGCGGGAGAGCGCGACGCGTGCGCGGCGGCGCTGGCGGACAGCGCAGCAAGTTTTCTCCGCAGTTCTCGCACTTGTGCCGCGCTGGCGAGCTGGGCGGCGCCTCGGGAGAGCACTTCGGCTCTTAGTTGCTCGCATTCCGATCTGGAAAGAGGGGAAATAAGTACTGGCTTTGTATCAGGTGCTATTTTTGACCAGCGGGGTAACCATGACGTTTAAAGTAAGATTGTTTCATTCTTATTTCAGTGTGAGTAAGAGACAGAGCTATACAGGTTGTCTAGAACCATCTCTTCATCTGGTTAGGTAAACTTATACTAAATGGTAATACTCACGGTAATTGACGCGCGCGACCTCCCAGGTGGGTCATAAAGGCTTGCTTAGGGGAGGATCGCGAGTCAGGTAAAATGGAAAGTCAATTTAGTCAAAAAATCTGTGCCTGTTTCTGCTTCAATATTTTTGACACGCAAATTGTGTGCGATATGAAACATATTCGACAGACTTCTAAATTCAAAAAACTGGAGAAGTGCGAGTCGGACTCGCGCAGAGGGTTCCGTACAAACTTACCTGTGTAAATAGTTCAATTCCCGAATGAAGTCTCGAAGATTTTTCCGAATCGACGTAACAACAAATTTATTATTTTCAGATTTATTCCTTCAGACCTTGCTTTATGCCCAATTTGCGGGGAACAACGGAAACCCTACGAATTTTGATTCCTTTGAGTATCGAAAAACACGTTTTATGCAACAAAAATGGCTGTATTTTTTTTTCTCGTTAACATAGAAGTTTGATTTTTTCACAACTTCAAGGGACCGCAGATTTGAGTATATGGTTTTAATTTCAACTTAATACCTCCACGCGTTCTCGAGATAAAAGTTCTTGACAGACAGACAGACAGAAGGACAAAAAAGTGATCCTATAAGGGTTCCGTTTTTTCCCTTTGAGGTACGGAATCCTAAAAACGGTCAAAAGAGCGCAAAGCGCCTGTCTGCTCACTGCAATGTTACGGTCCTAGGAGGTCGCCAATATTTGACTATTTAACAAAGGGATCACGTATTTAAAAAGATTGAAAAATACTGTATATTATTATATCCTAATCTGACACATCTGGTAATCAATACAAGCTTTATAAACAAAGACGAAAGACAAAGAAGGTATATACTTCAAGTGATCCAGCACTCCCGGCAGCCAGCCGTTAGCGGTGGGCTCGCACAGCTTGCCGAACCAGCGCGACAGCTCACGCCGCTGCTTCTCGCACGCGCCTTCCAGCTGAGTAATGCGCTCTTCATAACCTTCTGCAATTGAGAAGACATAAGGGATTAATAACAAGAGCTAACAGAACATGAGTCCACTTAGGGGCCCTTCTCGGTCCCTCTATTGTCAATATTAGCAAGGTTAACCTTTTGAGTGCGTAATTAGAGACACAATAGTAAGACAATGGCGCGTTAACGCCGGCGTTAATGCAACAGCTTAAAAAGCTTGTCCCAACCTACGATTTTTGAATTTTTTTGAAAGAGAGGCAACGTGAAAAAAGATATAACGCCTGAACACTCTGTTGGCATTTGGTAATTCAGTCACATATTTCAGAAAACTTGTTCCAGAAAATACTGTTTTGCCGAGACTTACCAATCAGTTCTCTATCATAATGCGCCGACGGTCCTGCTTGCTGCTCCCAGACAGTCTGTTTCTCATGCAGTAAAGCATCCACTTCAGCTTGCTTGTTGGCCAACTCTCTTCTCAGCTGGAATAATACAAAACTTAGCTTTATAAAAAAGGCACTTTCCGTCTCTATCTATTTATCCACTACAGATTTTGATGCAGTTTTCATTAATAAAAAAGAGCAATAAATCAGGAAGGTTTTCGTATAATTTGTACAATAAAAAATTAATTAGAATTAATTAATTAGAATAAAAAATACATTACCCTGGAATTAGTTTGTTTCATTTGAATCAGATTCTTAGCCATTTCCTGCCTCTTGTCCTCAACTTCGGCAAATATGGAATTACCTTTAGCAGCTGAAAAGTACAAGTAATCATTTTTACATTATTTAGTCGCTATAAAAATATGAAGAGCATCTTTTACATACTGTTTTTGCAGCAATTTTAGCAGTGAGAAAATTTTAAAAAGAGTTCTCAAATATAAATGGTCAAAAACATAGAGAATTGTTGCTAAAATCATATAACATTGTGATGAAAAGAGCAGTTTTTAACCGACTTCAAAAAGGGAGGAGGTTTTATGTTCAGCTGCATGTATTTTTTTTTTATGTATGTTCACCGATTTCTCAGTCAATTGTGGAGCAATTATAAAAATTATTTTTTTGATTGAAAGGTTATGCTTTCAAGTTGGTCCCATATAATTATTGTTATGATCTGATGATCTGCCGGAGGCTCTACGCAGGAATCGTTCGGTCCATGGCCCTTTATGGCGCACCGGTATGGCGCTGCGGAAGCAGCCGGCGGCCCGGCTGAACGCATGCCAGAGGGTCATGGCCATACGGATGATGCGAGGATACCGGACGATTTCCCGCGAAGCGGCGAGTCTCCTTGCTGGACAGCCACCATGGGATCTGGTAGCAACAGGCCTTGTTCACATGCACGATCTGCGCATGGAGATGCAACGTCGGGGCGAAACTCCGCTGCCGCGACAAGTCGCAGCATGGCGGACAGAGCTCTGGCGGGTTCTCATGGAGAAATGGCGACAACGACTGTCGCGACCCAGTGCTGGGCACGCCACAATTATGGCGGTAAGTCCCCTCTTTGAGGCGTGGTTGGAAAGACCTCACGGCGTCCTCACCTTCCGCATGACACAGGTTCTCACCGAACACGGTAAGTTCGGGAAGTTCCTGCACCGGATTCGTGCGGAAGAGACGCCCGGGTGTCGCCACTGTGCGGACCGCCCGGAGGACACGGTGGAGCACACGGTGGAGGTGTGCCCCGCTTGGGCAGAGCAACGTCGTGTCCTCGTGGGGGCGATCGGCGGCGGCGATCTCTCGCGCCGGGCTTTGGTTACAGGCCATGGTCCGGAGCGAGGAGGAGTGGCAGGCGGTCGCCTCCTTCTGCGAAGCAGTAATGCTAGCAAAGGAGGCGGCCGATCGCGTGAGGCAACGGTCCTCACGCCCCAACCGCCGCCGGGATTCCGATCCCGATTTCCGGCCACCGTAGGCGAGGGCTTGCGGACGGCGAGCAATGGGTGGCTCGCCGTCCGACCGTCCGGTAACCGTCCGGACCGAGCCCAAGTCGTCGACGGCGCGTATTGTTCCACGCGCGCCTCAGGGAGATGTCAGCAAATCGTAGGGGCCCAACAGGGTCGAAGCCTACTGGGGCCACGGGTAGTGTGAAAGTGAAACCCGGGGCCCTGGGACGAAGGCAAAGAAGGAACAGGAGTGGGTTTTTAGTCAGTAAAAGTCTGACACTATTTCGCGCTCCGCCCAAGAGCGGGATTTGTCATAAGATGATTTTCCAACCTAAAAAAAAAAAAAAAAAATGATCTGATGATGAACTTCAAAGATACGGAATGGAACTCCTCATAGGATCACAGCAAAACTGTCATAACAAGTAAAATTGCTTTGTTTATATTTTATGTTTATGCAATGACTTTAAGTTTGACTGAGGGGTACTTTTTAATTGTGGTACTGCAATTAAAAAGTGTAAAATAAAAAACTTTTTACATAAAAAATACAAACTGACTTCCGAAATTAAAGTTATTTTGCACTTTTTAGTGTTTTTTTTTACATTGAGGTTGGCTGTAATTTTTTTTGTAAAAAGTTTTTTGTTATTAGAGAACATTCCAGCAAAAATGTCCACTATTAGACAAAACCTGTTTCCAGATAGCTACAACCTAGTGGTCTTTAACTCAAAAGTGAATAGGTTACTTCTAGGCAAGCATGCCCCAATGTTGACCACATTGTTTCTTACCATCAGGAGTGATAGTGGTCAAGCATGAACCTATAGCTTTTTTTTTCTTTCTCCTTCCAAACCTCTTAGTCTAGAGTGATCTCTGTCCAAGTGCCCCACAAACATGAGATTGTCACACTACCTTCACCACGGTGAAACTCAAGAACATCAACTTCCCTTAAGCGTCCAGTGAATGACGACCTTTGCCTACCTCTCTTAGTACTGTGACGACTATGGAGGTCACAGTTATTATTAACTTGTAAAACTGGCCTGTTATATTTTTAAGGTTTATGTTATAAAAAGTTTAGATTGATGTTCAATCAATAAGATAGGAGGATGTCATACAAATGTCGGGATATATATTTTATATAGAAAATATAGATGAAAGTGCTTAATAATATAAAATAATAGACTAATAACTAACAGAAAAGCCTTTCATTGCGCCCCCTGCGTCACAGTACATATCAGCAACATGGCCAACCAACTACCACTTCAAAAATAAAAATTAAAAATCCTTTGCCAAAACATTACATTGGCATAAGTTTTGCTTTTTCAGTAGTATGAAGGATATCCATGATCTCAGGCCTGAAAACAACACTTTCGTCTTACCATGAGGCTGTAAGTCCTGTTGTGTGTCTGTGCACTGATGCAGCATAGCTTTGGCTTCTGCTAACTCAGCAAGTGCAGTAGCTTCACGCTCATTGGCTGCCCTCAGTTCCTCCCTGCGCAAGTCAGCTGCTACACGCATCTCGCCCATTGTTGAAATCAACTCTTCAGCTTTTATTCGCCATGAAGCTATTTCCATCCTCGCTTCTTCAAGTGCTTCTTTTGTGGAAGCCGCATCAGACAATGCGCTGTTCACAGTTCTACGCGCCTCTTCCAATTCTGAATTGTCTTTCTCCGGACTTTCTCGCACTTTTAGCGATTGTTCCTCTTTCAATGTTCGGATTTGAATTTCGAACTTTTTTATTTCCGCTGCATGCTTTTCCGTCATTTCCGTCCGCTCTTCCCGCATCTCAGAAATTTCTTCTTGCAGCGTTGTTATACGAGACGTAAAGTCATTCTTTCGACGAACTTCATCGGCCTGATAACTTTCTAACTCAGCATTCAAATGCCTCTGTACATCCAGAGCTGTCTGATAACTTCGTCTTGCATCGTGTAACTCTTGTTTAGTTGCTTCATAGTTCGTCGAAAGGTTGTCGTATTGTTTCTTTAGTGAGTAATATCGTTCACTTAGCTCACCGTTTGTTAATTCTTCAACTTCTGTACAATTTGCGGTCTTGTTGCTGATAGTGGAGTAATCCATTTTATTGCAACATAAATCTGATTAGTACGTACGATTGTTTTGTTCTTTATTTATAACTTTTGTTCAGCATATATATTTATATTTAATTCAGTTTATCAAATCACGACACTTCCAAGATTAGATTATAAACAAAACGAACTTTTCGAATTCAAAAAATGACATGTCTCTGACGAATAATAAAAATTAAAGACAGACGGCAGTTGTTTCGTCCCAAAATCAGAATAAAATCATATATTTCAGACAAACTCTTTTCACATTAAAAATTTTCTATTTCTTAGCAACTTTTTATTGCTATAGGTACTCAAATGAAATAAATACAATAATTATAGTATTGAATTAATCCTTATGCTCCTTAATGTTCCCTTGCCCAATTGTTCCCAATGCTCCTTCGTGAATGCTTTGAGTAGGTAACACGTTCCGAGAGATAAATCCTGTCGCACTACCACTTTTCTTCTTCTTCCTACTCTACGTCACACTTCCAGCCATTATGATGGCTCTCTTGATGTAAAGTCATCCGAGACTAGAGAAAAGGGCTCTTCCATAATCCATACTTCTATACTAATATTATAAATGTGAAAGTAACTCTGTCTGTTTGTCTGTTACGCTTTCGCGGTTAAATTAATGAGCCGATTTTGATGAAAGCCGGATTTTGTATGGCCACCGTCCCCACCCTCCAACAGACATGGGACGCATGTCAGTTTGTTTAAAACAACTGATTTGGTTGTTAGATTAAATGGGGTTTTGATTTCATTTTTAAAAGTCATCTATTTATGATCATTGCATTAAAATCAATGTGTCTCCGTAACATCATGTACTACAATAGATATTATGTGCGTACAAGTTAGGTTAGGTCATAATAGGTTAAGTTAAAATAAAATCATTTTTTATAACCTTAAACCCATACTTTTGAGGTACGTCGTCGCCGTGATAAAAAAGAAAAGAAAATATTTTCAAATATTTTTATTTCACATAGGCCTACATTGACCACTTATAAAACGTCAGAAGCTAGTGCCGGTTCCCAATTTGTTCAATTCTATTCTATTTTTTATTGATGGCAAATAAAGTAAATTGGATAAGCAAGTATGTATATCATTAACATAAGGAATTGGTATGCTAGAAACGTAGTAACTATCGGTGTATAAGTCTTCGACTGATACAATTGGACTTCATGTGTTAGTACTGAACTGAAACATACAAAAAATAAAAGTACATAAATATTAAAAAATTGTTAGAACATTAAATAGGAATATACACGTAACCACAATTACATACACGTCAAGGCTCATAATTTGATGTTATTGTGATGGATGAAGCTCATCAGCGCCACAAGTAGATCTGGAGAGGGATATGCAAGGAGGGCGGGGACATTAATTGGGAGAGGAATTTTGAATTTCGGGAGACGGCTATATAGATCTAAAGATGAAACGTTGTTTGAGCATTCAAAAAACATAATATATGATCCAATGTACCTTCTTCCAAACCACACTCGCATATGGAAGAGTCGCGAACTCGGATTTTTTCTAAGAAGACAGGAGTACAGCAGAACCCTAAGCGTATTCTACAAAGGACGGAAATGACTGGCTTGGACATTTTTTTTCCCAATTTGTTGTTTCCTATGGAGAAGAACCGGCAAGAAACTCCATCGTAACTCTTCTTTTCCTTTGGTATAGAGGAAGCTTGAACTCCAAGGATGGACATAATTATGCTACTCGACTTCGCGTCCGCAATAACCAACATTCACGCGGCCAAAGCCGCTAGCAGAAGCTTATCACTAAAAGGCAAAGTCTTGACTCACTCACTGACATAGCAACACCCAGCCTAAACCCTTGGACTTTGAACGTTGTAATTTTGCATACAGGTTCCTTTTTACCCAACTGTAATTTATTGAATACAAAGAATAATTATTTAGTGTATATATATATATATATATATGTATAATATAACATATATTTATATATTAGATTTATTTATGTAGTTTTATATTGAACACTTGCGGGAACATTTGAAAGATTTACCATGGCCTTAGAACGCAAAAGGCAAATGAAGGAATATGCTGTCTAGTTTTCGTCAGTTAGTCTTACACGAGTTTAAGCCTCTTCCTCCACCCTATAGTGGAAGAAGCCATTTATTGATTACGCGACTCAAAAAATAAACCATTGGATCCTATTCTCGAATTTGATCCCTCTCTGCCACTCCAAGGTTTACGAGACTGGAAGCCGATCCTCACCCAACCTAGATGGGAAAAGACAGAGTGGTGTCGTACAATATGTCGTATATATCTCAATGCGTACAACTTACAGCAGATTCTATTCTATTCTATTCTTAATTAATGGCAAGTAGAGCCGATGTCGACTATTCTGCCAATGTCTAAAGTAAATTGGAAAAGCAAGCGTGTATATTATTATTATTTCAGAAAATAGAAAGGGACAGTAACTCATCATCTTCCTGCCCTTGTCCCATCTTATTTGGGGTCGGCACAACATGTTTTTTTCTTCCATTCTATCCTGTCAACCGTCATGCTATCACTAACTTCCTTTTCTTTCATATCACTGTTCACACAATCCATCCATCTTTTCTTTGGCCTCCCTCTCCCTCTCCACCCATCCACATGTATACTCATAACTCTTTTAGTAACATTGAGAAAGGGACAGTAACTGTAGACCAAAATTCTTCGGTTGATAAAGTTGAACTTGATGGGTTAGTATTGGACTGAAACAAACAAAAAATAAAAATACATAAATATTATAATTGTTAAAACATTAAAAAAGAAACGTACCTAAACCACAACTATAAAGACAGAATATTTGGGGCTATGATTCATAATTTTATATTATTGTGGCGTATGAAGATCATCATCGCCACAAGCAATTCTGGAGAAGGATATGTTAAGAGGGCAGGGACATTGATTGGGAGAGGGATCTTATATTTCGGGAGGCGGTTGTATAAGTCTAAATGTGGGACGTTGTTTGAGCATTCGAAAAATATGTGCTCCAGTGTGCCTTCCTCCAAACCGCACTCGCATAAAGAGGAGTCGCGAACACGGATTTTTTCCAAAAAAACAGGTAAGCAACAGAAACCTAAGCGTATTCTGCAGAGGACGGAAATAACAGTTTTGGACACTTTTTTGTACGTGAAGAACCAAGGTTTTGATTTTATGGTTGGTTGAACTGCGTAATAGAATTTACCTTTCTTTTTACCAGTGGTATTCCACCGTTCCTGCCATGCACATTGAAGACTTGCTTTTGGCAGGTTCAGTAAGTCATACCCCTGGATAGAATTATGTGAGAGGTCAGCTGTAGTTGACGAACAAGCATCTTTGGCCAAAGCATCAGCATGTTCATTGCCCTTGATGCCACAATGACTAGGTATCCAAACTAACTGAACTTCCCTTTGACTGTTAGGCCATAAAAATAGAGATTTTTTAATTTTTAAGAGAATTGAGCTGTGCAATTTACTTTTGAAGGGATTCTGGACTAAGGCTTGTAGACAGCTAAGAGAGTCTGTGAAGATTACAGCTTTGTCGATATTAGGGTGTGACTCTATAAAAAGACAAGCTTCTAATATAGCCACACACTCGCCTGTGAACACAGAGGACTCCTTGGGACATTTAAATTGAAGAATGATACTGGAGCTTTGGTAATATACTGCCGCTCCAGTATGATTGGAGTCAGTGGATTTAGAAGCATCGGTGAAAAACATTTGAAACCCGTTCCAACGTTCGTCCACCACCGCATTGAAAGCCGAGTTCGCCGAGGGGGAATTTTTAGATATACCGATATTAAACACAATTTTGGGGGTGAAACATAGGGCTTCATATTCAAAGTTAAAGTGGGGTAATTTGGGATACTGGACGATCGGGCATTCTAAATTTTGTGTTGTACGAAAATATTTTAGGATTAGAGGAATTTCTTTATGTTTCCAATAATTTGAAGTCCTGCATATGATATCCAGCTCGTTCAATTTTGCAATGAGAGGATGCGAAGATCTACATATTGCCCTGGACAGAAAACGGGAGGCTAAATATTGTCGTCTCAGGGCTAGAGGAGGTTCAGCGCACTCGACCTGCAAAGCGTTGACAGGAGAGGATTTCATACACCCAGAGATGATCCGAAGACACTTAGACTGAAGCTTATCCATTCTAGCCAAGGCACCTCTATTGCATGGAATCAGATGGAACATACCATAATCTAGTATACTCCGGACTAAGGCATTATATACCAATTTCATGGTGTAGGGGTGGGCTCCCCACCAGACACCCGTCAAAACTTTTAAAATGGAAATAATTCTTTCGCATTTTTGTATAAGGAAATTTATGTGATACTTACCTGTTAACTTTGAGTCTAGAATAACGCCTAGAAATTTCGCTTTTCTTGTTAACGGAATATTTTTCCCTGAGATGTCCACTGTGATGGGAGGGATTATTCTTTTGCGAGAAAAGATTACTGCCGAACTTTTCGGTGCAGATAGAGATAAACCATGGTTTAACAGCCAGTGGTTCAAAGAGTCCAGAGAGAGGCGTAGAGATGATGCAGCGTCAGCGATGGAGGAATCTGACACATAAAGGACTAAGTCCACTCCGTCAATACCAGGTGCTGAGTCCCGGACATGACTGAGCACCAAGTTCAATTCCTTCAAAGAAAAAGGCGCATCAAAAGGGTCATTAGATACACTATTTAAGGGGGTACTATTTGGGATACATTCAGAAGGAAGTGGGACATACGGAGGAGCTATTTTATCAAAGAAAAGTTCAGCGGTTTCCCTGGTGATTGGTGAAGATAATGATGGAGAGCAGCCACGTCTAAACCTGTTGATATTCTTCCATACAACTGAGATTGGGGTGGAGGGGGAAAGAGAGGTGCAGAACTTAACCCAACCTGCACGTTTCTTCCTGCGGAGAAGACGTTTTGATTGTGCATTAACTTGCAAATAGGCCAACAAATTCTGAGTGGTCATGTCCCTATTATAGTGCATCTCGGCCTGGTTTCTCAACTTGATAACCGAAGTGCATTCTTGGTCCCACCATGGAGGAGAGGGAATTTTGTTCCGGGCACTGTTTTTTATAGGGAAACAGGAGTCTGCACTTGAGGTAACAGCTTCAACAAAGCCCTCATAGCAGCTCTTGGCATGGCGGTGATCAGAAGGGTCAGATAAAGTTGAGTTTAAATTTGGAAGAGCATCAATTTTCTGATCCAGTAATGAAGAAAACTTTGACCAATCTGGTTTGGATAAGTTGTATTTCAAAAGAGGAGGAGACGTTTTTTCTAAATATGTTCTATTAATCAAAGAAATAACAATTGGGTAATGATCACTACCATGCGACAAGGATGTGCATTCCCAATGAGTTAAAGAAGCTAATTCAGCAGAGCAAAACGTTAAATCAACGCAACTCTTCTGTTGACCGGGAGGTGACTTGCGTGTTGGGCAACCATTATTTAGTATGCAGAGGTCCATGTCATCCAAAATCTCAACCAGAGCTACACCAAACGTATCACAACGCTCAGACCCCCATCTGTAATGGTGACAGTTAAAGTCGCCCATGACCAGTATGGGACCCCGAACATTGGAGAGAATGTTTCTTAGAATTCCTAGAAAATTATGATTAGGGTGAGCAATATATCGACGGCTGCAAAGTAAATAATGTTATCTGCAATTTTGCGATTTTCTGATAGTTGCAGAAACTTACTAAATATTCATATTCTAAGACAAGGAAACTCGTCTTTTAAGTGTCAAAAATGTAGTAATGATAGTTGTTTTTTCTACAATATTTTTGAAAAAAAAGGAGACTAAATAACTGCTTATTATTCACTTATTAATACTAATTATTATCAGAAAATCGCAAAATTGCAGATAACTTTATTTACTTTGCACCCGTCGATATATAGAGAATACAGTGATGCCTTCTATCCTTCCAGATACAATGCTCATGTCACCTGTAAGTGGAGGCAAAGATAAAGGCGAAAGTGGAACTCGGTTGTTGACGAGGGGAGCCGACCCTCCATAGCCGTCAGATCTGTCACAACGAAGAATGTTATAGTGTGGAATACGGAAACTAAGACTTGGGGTGAGCCAAGTCTCAGCTATTGAGCAAGCTAGAGGTTTGTATTTGTTGAGAAGGAATATGAGGTCGTGCTTTTTTTGCCACACGCTCCTCACATTCCACTGTAAGAATATTTGGCTGGACGCCATTTTTAATCTCTAAAAGGGTTTGGATAAGTTTATCGGCAACGTTGGACGGTAACTGGGAATTTGAAGGAAGAGTAGGGATAATAGTAGGTAGAAGTTGGATAATAAAATCAATTATGGAAACTGTGTTTTTGGGAGAGACATTATTATAATTAAGAGCACAACCATTAGGTTGTGTGGGTTGGGGGGAGCTAACTATTTCCCGATGAGCAGTTTTGTTATAGGATGGGGAGAGAGGGGCATGGGTCTTGGGCTTTAGTACAACAGTTTTATGGTACGATTGTGTTTTGGCAGCATTGGCATAATTACGGGAAGGTACAGGTACAAGTTTGCTGGCCTCTACATAAGGGATGGATTTTTCGGCCATAACTGTCTTGATGGCCTTCTGTCTACCATGCTCGGGGCATGACCTGCTGTTGGCAAAGTGATTTCCCGAGCAGAGCACACAAAAAGCCTCGCCTTCAGCAATGTTGCAACCATCACCGGGGTGATCGTGGCCACACTTACTGCAGCGTGGTTTCGATCTGCACAGGTTAGCCACATGTCCAAACCTACAACACTTACGACATTGTATAGTAGGGTAGATATACTGTTCTACAGGAAGGGATGTGTAACAGCAAAAGACCCGTTGTGGTAGCACTTGGCCATCAAAGGTGATGACACAAGTTTTCGTGGGTTTCCACTCATTTGCACCGTCTCTTTTTACTTTCCTGTTAATGCGGCGGACTTTAAGAATTTGTCCACATCCAGAAGGCACCGACAAAAAGGTAAGGGCTTCTTCTTCCGAAATATCAGTTGGTACACCTGTGATCACACCCATCCTTGTGATATTGAAAGTGGGAATTGAGGCTGTATAGCTATATTTCGCAAGAAGGTTATTAACTAAAAACGCATTAGCGTCCTGAGGGGAAGTAAACTCTACGGATACACGGTTTCGGCCAACTCTTTTGACACCATCCCGTAGAACATTTGCAATGTTGTTAGAAATTAAAAAATTACCGAAGTTTACAGGGTGTAGTGTGGTGCCTGCATTTGGTGTAGCTTCGATTCTAGCAACATGAACGATATAGGGGCCCTTATCCAAAGCTGAATATTTTACCCGGCCGATTTGGCTCTTGGGTTGTTTATTTGGTGGGGTGGGTGCAATCGTTTCTTCGCCACTGGGGCGTTTACGTGAGCTTTGGGTCACATCCATTTCCGATACGCTACAAACAACTTATTATTTTATATTATTATATTATATTCCACAACTATCACACAACGCCGTCTAGTCCCAAGCTAAGCAGAGCTTGTGTTATGGGTACTAGACACCTGATAAACATACTTATATATTTCTAAATACATACATATATAGATAAATTACACCCAGACACAGAACAAATGATCATGCTCATCACACAAACATTTGTCCTGGGTGGGAATCGAACCCACGACCTCTGGCATAGCAGTTAGGGCCACTAACCACTAGACCAACAGGCCAGTCAATACAACGTCGGCAAATTGAGAAAGTGGGTTTTGGGACAGAAGGTTTGGGGAAGCTGGGATGTCAGGGGGATCTGGGGGTTTATTTTTATCCATCTTTGACGTTTAGTCTAGCTACTTAAGACAATCACAGTACAAACCTGTACACAAACACAAGGACAACACAATTTATAAAACAGTTCACAAAAGATACAACAATCACTCGAGAATGATCAAAACTCTCAAAACACACGTGCTATCCAAGAAACTCGTGGCGAGAATCTACCTCTTCCGATTTTCGCTTTTTTCTTACAGCAGATTTCTGAACGGTTCTTATTGCTGTCTTATTTTGACATTGACAAATTGACAACATCATTAGTTACGTTTTGATTTTGACAGCTGTGTTTCAATACAAGGGGCGGAGTGATATCATAATCATATCATCATAACATTTTATCACGACAATAAGGAAAAGCACCGTATTTAATTAATACTAAAATAAACACAATGTCCTCTCCTCCTCCTACCAAGCCCCCTCGGGGGGTTAAACAAGGAAAAGAAACAGTGAGTATTACAGTATTTCAGCGTCAATCATGCATCCACGGTATTCACGAGATAAAGTAAGGAATTTCTAAGTTTCTTTTAGTATTTGCCTGTATTTTTCTACTTTCTTTAAGAGAAAATCTTTTTCTGATTTTACTTTATAGATAAATCACGCTATTTTTGCGAAATAGTTATGTTTATGCTAGTAAATAGCTAACTACATACCTGATCTATCCTCTGCTTTCGCATAAGGAGGACGATACGAAAACAGATGCCAACATTTTCAGTAAAAGTTAACTGATATATTAATTAAAAAATGTATCCATAATACTGTTCAACAGCCATAATAAATCATATTTAGTATAAAAAATTAAACAATTTGCACTTTTCACAGAGTGGTTTGCTTATGTCAGTTATTCGCACCCTGTCAGCCAGTGAGACAAATGAACAGCGAGAAAAAGAGAGAGCTAAACTAGAGAAGGAGTACAAGAAGAGTGATGCAAGACTTGATGAGTTGGTGGAACAACATGCTCAGGAGATCATGGAAGTTATGCAGGTGAATGTTACAACAGTTATTGTACAAATTAAGAATAGTTTGTTTTTAACTTAAAGTTATTAAATTATGTAGTGGTAATAGCAAGCCTCATCATAGCAGACTCACATTTACGACCCACCTGACAGGACCAGTCCACAAAACCACAATACATACAATCTGATAGCCTCAGATACATTAGGGATCAAAATGTTCCCCAATGCTCAATCTTTGTGTAAAATATTGCTTTTAGCAATAAGGCCCCTCATGCCCATGGTGACTTTTTGTAGTAATGCAGTTGTGATGCGGTCTTCTAAGTTAGAAACTGAGGTTTCAAACTTAGAAGTCGTCAGTGGTTAAGAATTAACATCAGATGAGGTTGACCCCATCTGGTTTTAATTCTTAAATACAAACAATATTTATCTCCATAACGACGGGTTCCGGGCTAATTGTATTAAGCGACACTCTGGGCGATATAGACTTTTATAGATATTTAGAATCAGCGAATTTTTCTGCATCATTTGAGCTGGGTTTGGTGATGATCGGAGCATATTTTTGTCACTTAATACAACCACATTATTGGGCCCATTTTGGACTGCAATGCATGAAGTGACACAAAATATTGTCAAATTTAGGAACTGTGTACTTAAGCTCACTACCAAATACCAGACAGTCATTTAAACTATTTTTTCTGGAGCAACAATTTACAGGCAACGTACGTTAAAGCATTTAGCCTGAGCTTATAAATATATAAAAATGTCGCTTCATACAATTAGCCTCTTTGTTAAATTCTTATCCAGTTTCGCTTAATACAATTAGCTTTTCCTTATAAATATACAAGAATGTCGTTTAATACATTTAGCCTTTTTGTCAAATTCATACCCAGTGATAGTCCATACATTTAGCTCTGTACATGAAATGTAAGATGTTGTCACTTCAATCATTTAGCTTGCAGTAGGATAATGATATGTCGGTCGCATGAACTATTTAGTATTACAACAGTAAACATTTAAAGATATGGTTAAACCTATTTTTCTTATTCAATATTTGATTTGCTGGGTCGTTTCAGTTATAACAAAAGTAAAGTTCTTGTACTTCAAACAGTTTATCTTAAACGGAATAAAATAGTATACACATTGATACAATCAAAATTGTTGACTTGCCTGTGGCGGCCTCAATTCTAAAATCAAAGTCTCCAGCCAGGGCTTACTTAACTAACTTAAAAACTAGGCGACTACACGCTAAGGGCAACCCTGTGGGTACGGACCTCGGCTTAAGGCGTCACTGGGGGAGGGCAGCAAGGGTCAGGCTGAATCGATCAAAGATATTATGGGGAATTTTAAACTACAGGCTCAGCGGCGCAGGCTGGCTCGAACAAGGGACGGGGCGAACGTTGACGGGATTGTCGCGGCGGGCCTCGGCGGCGAGGACGGAAGAACGGCGGCCTGTAATGTTTGCGAACTGTACTGGTTTCATTACGGCTCTCTTGGAGCAGGGTAATAGGGTCGTCGGGGTTGACGAGAGTATGCCTAGGACAACGAATCTTGGAGATGCGAGAGGGTTCGTATCGGGCGGACGATGCGATTAGGGGGTTACGGTGTTTCACAGCAGTATCGAAGAAATGCTTGCAAAGGCGTTTCATGAACTGCTGGATGGTGGGGATTTTGAGATCTAAGTGTAGATTCTCATTTCGGACGTAATATGGGGCACTGAGGATTTTACGGAGGGTCCGGTTTTGGAGGGTCTGCATCCTATGGAGGTGACGGGGCTTGGCGTGTACGAAGATAGCACAGGCTATGTCATACGTCATGATTGGGTGGATTACTGCAGTGAAGAGGCGCAGCTTGCACTTAAGTGACAGCTGCGGGCAGTCATGAGATAGTGGAGCCTACCTTGAGCGAAAGCGGCGCGCGAGTGAGCCTGCTTTATGTGCTCGGCGAAGTTTTATGTGCTTCAAGTGCTGATCAAGGATGACTCCGAGGTACTCCGAGGCCAGGGGGTTATCAGGGTCTTCAACGGGAGGGAGGGAGGCTCTACGTTTGACTTCAGCATCCACCATGTCGATGTGAGCTTGGTCTACTAGTTGAGAGCTAGGCGAGCATTGGGCTTCGAGGTTGTCAGCTAGGCATTCCGCTTTTTCAGAATTGTCGAAAGCGACACTCTTATCAGGGCGGGTGAGCGGAGGCATAGAGGACTCTTCCGTGGAACGTAATTTCCTCTGAAGTTGCCAGAAGGCGAGATGAGTAGGCTCAAGTTCACTGAGCGTTTTGTCCCAGCGGGCGGAATGCAGCTCGGTCATGCGTTTCTTTACAGCACGCTGTAATCTACGCATGTGAGCCTTGTTAGCGTCGCAGGGAAAAGCGCTGTACGCACGGATGGCTGCGTTCTTCTCGGTTCCAAGAATATTTCATTCAGAATATATCAACCTTCTTCTTCTTCTTTGTCGATATCACTCTTGACAGAGTGGTCGTGGTCATCACTTCAGGTGTTGGTGGCAAGCTTCACAACACGCCGCCACTCCTCTCTGATGGCCGCCTTCCTCGTGCATTCGTGCAGTGATGATGAGCCGATTACTGCCGCTTTAATCTGGTCAGTCCACCTCATAGGCGACCTTCCTCGTGGCCTGACACCCTCAACCCTTCCCTGAACTACAAGTCGCTCAATAGCCACTTCCCCTCTGCGGCATACGTGACCAAAAAAGGTGAGAATACGAGACTGTACCAAAGATGATAAACGCTGCTTGATGCCGAGTTCCCGAAGTATAGACTCGTTGGTACGGAATTCAGTCCACTATACTCCGAGCATTCTCCTCCAGCACCACATCTCTAGGGCGTCTATCTTCTTTTTCTCTATTTCCCGTAAGGTCCACGTTTCTGCGACGTACAAGAATATGGGGAATACAAGTGCCCGAACTAGCCGGATTTTTGTGGCTCTATATATGTTGCGATTCCTCCATATTTTCCTCAACTTGTCCATCGCAGACCTGGAAATTGCCATACGCCTCTTCACTTCATCGATACATCCACCGTTGTTCGTAATTAAGGCCCCCAGATAAATGTATGATTGCACCACATCACAATTAGCAATTTGTATAATTTCTGGAGAATTGTTATTCATGCGGTCGACAATCATCACTTTCGTTTTATTCCGGTTTATCCTAAGTCCGAACTCAAGGCTAACCCGTTCCATCTTGGCGAGAAGTTGTTCCATGTGCTGGGTACTGGTGGCGAACAAAGTGGTATCGTCAGCATATCGCAGGTTGGAGATCTTCAAGCCACCAATCGAAATGCCATCTGTCTAGTCCTCAAGTACAATCCTCATTATGAGCTCTGTGTACACATTGAACAGTAGTGGAGAAATAATACATCCCTGACGGACTCCGGCGCTGGGGTGGAAGTGATTGGATTGAATGTCATCCGTATCCATATCAACCTACCATCCAGCAATACCGGCAAAGATACACTGATCGATACTGATATTGAAGACGAAACAGACCTGCCAAATTAAGCAATTTTCATTATGTCTGATGGGAAAATAACAAGTGTTTAAGTACAAAGAAAAAATATTTAGAAAGTAAGAAGGAAAAGATTGGTTGTATTTTAACTAAGATGTTATTTTTTTATATATTTTATTGTTATTATAGTGAATTACAATTTAGTAGATATTGTCAAAGGAGATAAAAAATATTTTTGTTATTGAATAGAAACTAGGGATACTTAGTATCTATAATAGGTAAGAAAACTTCTAAACTTTTTTTTTAACGAGAGGTGTTTTTGATTTTGATTACTGAGAAAGTTAGAAAAAAATATAGATAAAAATAAGTAAAGAAATGAAAACCAAAGAAACGCTCATTAATATTTTTATTTTTATTGTCATTATTTTTAAAAGAAATTATTTTCGTTTGGTTATATCTATAGAATATCATTCTATAGATAAACCTTTTTTTTTTAATTGAAGAGATTTTTCTTTTGTTTTTTAATAACTAAGTAGGTAAAATTCTTATATACTAAAATGTTAAAATGAAGAAGAATGAGAATAATTATTTCAGGTAATATTTAAGACTGTAGGCTACGTAATAAAAAGACTATTTAAATTCTGATTCCTATACAATTGTGATAAAAACTTTAGTTGTTACCTTGGTAAGCTAAGAAGTTACTGCTGTTCCTAGGTGATTGTCATTTGCAATAAAAAACTTATCTTTGAACAATTTATAATAATGATGAGTTTTATTTCTCATTTCATATTTATTAACAAGATAGGTAGGTACACCCTATGTATGTAGGTACCTTTTAATTTATCTATGTTTTAACCGACAATTACTGCAAACTTCATTATTCAAGTAGGATTACAAACAATTTATTAAAAAAAACCAGTCGCATAAACTAATTAGCCATACATTAATAAGTTTAAGATATGGTATTTAAAACAATTAGCTTAGGTTTGAAATATGACCAACTCTTTGATTAAAGCACTTAGCTTAGAGCCATTATTTGCATGCCTAGGCGGTTAAGTCATTTAGCTTGGAACAATAAATATTAAACCTAGGCGGTTTAGTCATTCAGCCTGGAATAAGAAACAATAATCATAGGCGGTTAGGTCATTTAGCCTGGAATAAGAAACAATAATCATAGGCGGTTAAATCATTTAGCCTGGAACAGAAAAAAGTAAAATATTGGTCATTTTGTATTAAGCGACATTTATTTTGGTTAAAAATAGGAATATTAGAAAAAGAAATTAATCCGATTATGGGGAATATGTTATAAAAACAGGAATATCCTTCTTTTAAAAAAAATTATGCGTTCTGGTAATGTTATAATTTTTTTTCGTAAAATCGAAACTTTAAACTGCTCTGGTGTAAAGTTTCAAAAATGTCGGTTAATACAAATAGCCCGTGTTTCTTATTTAACACCGACTTTTAGTTGCGATACTTTTATAAACAGAGTGCCTATTTCTCATGACAATTCCAATTAACCCAAACAATGCTAGGTTCAATATAAGTCTGTGGCTAGGTTACATTGTTTTATTATGAAGTTCCTGTGTCTACCTTCCACCTTCCGGCTCCATCATCAGATCAGTTTGATAGTACCTTATAGCCAAAGTGCATCTCATGATAATTCTAATAAGTCCAAACATGGCTAGGTTACATTGATTAATTACAGAGTTCCAGTGCCTTCCGGCTCCATCATCATCATCTGATCACTTCGATGATACCATTTTCAACGTAACTATTCAGAACCATTCATTTATATGTATTGTCATAGTTGCTTAACTATCTTCATTGTGATATCTACGTGAGTATGAAGTTCCGTTGACCATTTCTGGTCTTCTTCATCAGTTCCACTTCATCAAATGTTACTTTTTGACTGTAAATGCTTAAGTTCTTGATGAAAATACCAAATCACTATATGATTGCCTATAATATTTGAGGAGTTCCCTCGATTCCTCATGGATCCCATCATCAGAACTGGATTTTGAAAAAAATGGGACCAATCTGGAAGCATATCCTAAAAGGGGAAAAAAAAATTTGCAAATCGGTCCATAAACGACGGAGTTCTGAGGTAACAAACATAAAAAATAATAATAATGATGATGATAAAAAAAACAACTGAATTGATAACCTCCTCCTTTTTTTGAAGTCGGTTAAAAATAATTATTAGCATTATCTTTGAAGTTTGGTTTCCACACTCAGTGTATGTTAGACCATTGTCTGTGGATTTTGCCATGTTCCATAGCAGCTTTCATTTCTTCCAATCATTATTAGTTCAATACTTAGTTTTATACTTGGAATATGTGGAGAAGAGAACTTGAATTTGAACAGAAGAGACTTGAATTTTATCAAAATTGATTCTATAGTTTAGCCAGAAAAGTGTAACAGACACAAGTTACATTCACATTTATAATATTAGTGTAAATTAAAACGAATAAGAATTATTTAAACTAAATTTAAATTAAAAGTAGTACAATGCGTTCCAAATAAGAATAGGATCGATTGACAGGTAGTGACGTCACGTCATACTGTCAAATCGAAGAATTATTATGGTGAGCAAAACAAGAAAATTTTAAGATTTAATTTATTTACGAACTGTGAACGAAAATAGTTTAATCAGAATCCAGTTCTACAATTTTGCTCATCTCTGAGTTCTTCAATTTTGCCCAATTTCTTGCGATTTGACAGTATGACGTGACGTCACAACATGGCGTCATTCCTATTCTTATTTGGAACGCATTGTAAGTCATTGGTTAAAATAAGCACAGTTAAATATTAATATAATGCAATTTTCTCTTTTATCTCAGAAATTCGGCAGCGTGACCTCTGCACTATCAGTATGGGGACAGCACTGTGATGCGGTGGTGGCTCGGCTAGGAGCTTGTCGTGGTCTGCTGCGACTGCGACGAGACGACCTGCGGAGACTGTGGGCCGACTCCAGAACGCATCACTATGCACTGCAAATGTTGACTGATATGTGAGTAATGAGTTAATGGGCTGGAAATCAGCACTTCTTTCATGATAAAAAATTATGATAGATGAAGACTCGATGAAGTCGGGGGCGAGAGGGAATGAGATGCGGTCGCCTCCGCGTGCGAAGCAGTCATGATAGCGAAGGAGATGGCCGCCGCAAACGTGAGGGAACGGACTTCCTCACAGCCCAGCTGCCGCCACAGGAGGCGCCCCGGGCTTCGAGAGTTGCAGGGCGATCTCCAGCCATCGTAGTGCGGGTTTGCGGACGACAAGTAATGTGTAGCTCGCTGTTCGCCCGTCCGGTAAGGTCCAAACCCGAGTATTCCACAGCGCGTAGTATTCCACACGCGCCTCAAACAGATGTCAGCAAAACCGTAGGGGTCCAGCAGGGCTTTTCTTTTTTTTCTGTAAAGGAAACTCGTGGTCCTAGAACGCAAAGGGCATCTGAAGGACACAGGTGTGGTTTTAGTCGGTAAAAGTTTAACATGCTCTCTAGCTCCACCCTAGAGCGCAAGAATTCATTTAACGATTTCCCACAAAAAAATAAATTATATGTATATTATTTTGCTTGTTTGACCTTTTGAATCTGGTTTGAATCTTTATTCTTAGACTGCATTTAATGATTTTTCTTTTTTCATTCTGCATCATGGCAATCTGTTTAATTAACAATGAACCTTGCTTCTGGCAATGTTTGTTTGCTAGTTTTAAGATTGCGTCATTTCGCGCGAATAAACAGTTTTTCCTTCTTCTTACTTTCGTTCTTCTGGCTGATATTATTCATCTGAAGTGATTTTAGTCACAGTGAGCCATGCCAATTTGTGGGAGGCTTTCACTTCATGTGGCAGAATCTATCCAGGAGCGTAGGAACACTATGTCTTTTTAAACGTTTGTGCTGTATCGAAAATGATTCAATCATGTGAAAATTGAATTATTGAAGTTTAAAAAATGTTGGCCACAGCGAACGCGTAGTAGTATCAGAGCGAGAAACCCGCGAGTCTCTTTCTGCCGGACGAGTGCTGGCGGCCGCGCAGACACTGAAGGCAGCTCTCGACACCGCCGACACCACGCTCTCGCATGTCGATGCTCTCAACGGCACTAGACAACATCTTCAGGTAAATATGCCCATTTATTTTACTGCTTGATGTAGCTAAGCAATGAAATTTATTCATACTAAGATGGGCCTCTGCTGTAAGCAGAGTTAGACTTAAATCAAAAGATATTCAAAGTATGCTGAGAATCATCCCTTTTTTAGGGTTCCGAACCCAAAAGGTAAAACAGGGCCCTATTACTAAGATTCCGCTGCCTGTCTGTCTGTCTGTTTTCATAGGTAAGTTTGTACAGAACCCTCAGTGCGCGAGTCCGACTCGCACTTGCCCAGTTTTTTAATGAAAATAATTCATTAAAAAACTGGGCAAGTGTGAGTTAGTGTTACCATTTGTTACAATTAATTAAGAAAGAAAGGGCATAAAAGCTTGCTTTTTACATTTTATATGTTAAGGACTGAATTCAGTAGTAACGTGATCGTTTAACATATGTACGTCGAGACTGCCTTCCCTCTACCGCCGCGTACGGACATGTAGCTTCATAGACACGTATTCGTCATTTAGCTTACATACAAAACTATGACACTTTGTCGATGAAGCGACAACTCCGTGCCGTTGTGTCGTTTTTTTTTTTTTTTTTTTTTTTTCCTTATGGCAACTGAGCCGATGTCGACTATTCTGCCAGTGTCATGTGGTGACGGAAGCGCCGTGAGGTGAACCGTCGGACTTTGCACTTTGTGGTAGATCTACAATGTTAGTGGCTGTAAAGACCAGACAATGTTTGTTAATTAACATAGATTAAAACAAAATATATAATACACACTGACCTCCACTACAAACAGGTGTGGTAAATAGTAGAGGCCAGTGAATATATATGACAACACAGATAAACATAAATAATTACAGATTGAAATAAACTGCCACCTGTCCACTACCCACCTGTCTACATATTAATACTATTATCGTTTAGAAATTTTGATAGAATTTGGATAACCTTAGGAGAAAAGAAAGTCAAGAGGGAATGGAAGTTAATAGGGAGGGGAATTTTAATTTTGGGAAGCATTTGATACAAGTCAAAGGAGGGGGAGTTCAATGAGCAAGAAAAGAAGATATGGTCCAGTGAACCGTCATCTAGGCCGCACTCGCACAAAGAATTATCACGGACATGGATTTTGTGCAGAAATACTGGACTACAGCAGTGACCGAGTCTCAGTCTACACAAGGATGAAACGGTTCTTTTGGAGAGTTTAAGGCATTTGAAAAACCAAGGTTTCCGCTGGATGTCAGGCTGGATGCCGGCGTAGTATGCTCCCTTGATTTTTGAACTTGCCTGCCACACTGCAGACCACGAGTTATACAACTTGAGTTTGGTGTCCGAGCGCAAGTCATAACTATGCAGCACGAAATGCTTTCGGTCCACCGGGTTGGATGTAGCATATTTTGCCAGTGAATCGGCGCACTCGTTGCCACATATACCCGAGTGACTGGGCACCCAAGCTATCTCAATGTTTAAACCTTTGTTATGACAAGTGAACAGTAAGTTACGAATGTCTGAAATAATTTTGCTGTGGAGTTTAGATTTTAATTGATTTTGACCTAGGGCTTGGATGCTACTGCGGGAATCCGAAAAAATTACTGACTTTTGAATATTGTGCGCTAGTATAAAATTGGTGGCTTCTAGTATGCCAATGCATTCCCCTGTAAATACGGAGGCCTCCGGAGGACATTGGAATAGAAGAGCTATTCTGGAGTTTTGGAAATACACGGATACACCTGTACACCCAGTTGACGATAATTTAGATGCGTCCGTGTAAAACAGGTTCCAACCCTGCCAGTATCTTTTAATAGCCCGATCGAAGTCGCCTTTTACGTCCTGCGAGTTTTTGGAGATACCAAGTCCCAACACGATGTTTGGCTTAAAATGGACCACCTCATAGGCGGAGGCAAAGACAGGAAGAGTAGGATATTGACAAACAGGTGAAGGGAGGTGTTTAAGCTCCCTGTACCTGTTCATCAATGGAATATTTTTATTATTCCAATAAGAGGAGGTATTAAGAGATAAAAAGATTTGCTCCAAAATGGGAATTAAAGGATGGGATGAGAGGGAGACAACCTTTGACAAAAAACGATCTGCTAAGTATTGTCTACGAAGGGCAAGGGGAGGGTCAGCACATTCGACCTGGAGAGCATTTATGGGGGAAGATTTCATTGCACCAATTACGATTCTTAGACATTTAGACTGGACAGAATCTAGTCTGCGCAGAGCTTCTTTGTTACATGGCTCGATTAGGTAACTGCAGTAATCTAACACGCTTCTGACTATCGCATTATAGACCAGTTTTAAGGTATATGGGTGAGCCCCCCACCAGACACCTGCTAAAGCTCTAAGAACCGAAACTGAGCGTTCACATTTTTTCACAGTGTTGTTAATGTGGTCCACTCCTGATAATTTGGAATCGAGGGTAACCCCCAGGAACCTGGCGCTCTCCTTAATTGGGATAGCTTGGCCGTCAATATTGATATCTACCTGAGGGACACGACGTCTGCGAGTAAAAACAACAGCTGTACTCTTTGGAGCGCTCAGAGATAACCCATGATCTAGTAGCCAACGGTTTAATGAGGACAAAGATACATTCATGGATTGAACTGCATCCTCGATGGATTTGCCACAGACCAATAGTGCAATATCGTCAGCATACTGAAGAATTTTACAGTCGAAATTTAGGCATAAGGGAAGATCTGAAGTATAGATATTATATAGAGGGGGACTAAGAACGGATCCCTGAGGTAGACCCCTCCAAGCTAATCTCGGTTCAGAGTCCTCCCCAGGTATCCTTAGTTTAAGCTTACGCTCTAAGAAGATACTGGATATGATCTGACAAATCCTAGCCGGGATTCTCAGCTGTTGCATCTTCTGCCTGAGAATTGGGAGGAGGACAGAGTCATAGGCAGCAGAAATATCCAAGAAAACGGCTACCACAGACTCATTTCTACTAAGGGTCAGTCGGATTTCTGATGTGAGGGTTCCCACACTATCAGATGTACCCAAACCTTTTCTAAAGCCAAATTGAGTCGTTGGCAGCAGTTTCCTGTTCTCCACAAACCATTCCAGACGGTTTTTAACCAGATTTTCAAAGAGCTTCATAAGTATGGACGATAGAGCAATCGGTCTGTAGGAAGAATGAACACTAGGGTCTTTCCCAGGTTTTAAGATGGGGATAATAACTTGAACCTTCCAATCAGGAGGAATAAATCCGGAGGAAAAACAATAATTGGCCAAATCCAGGTAATACTGGTGGGTCTTATCTCCAGCTTTAGAAATGAATGAGTATGGGAATCCATCCACTCCAGGAGCAGAATCCCTTACGTGGGCGAGTACCGATTTCAGCTCCTCCAAACTGAATGATTTATCCAGAGGATCATCCGATGCCATCTGGGGATCTGAAGAAATACATTCATTTTTGTCCGGGGCGTAAGCTGGGGCTAGTTTGGAGAAGAGCTGGTGACCCAGTTCTTTTGATGTTATGCTCCCAGAGGGTGGACGCACGCTGTTTCTAAAACTTTTTAATTTACGCCACACTATTGAAGGTGGAGTGGATGGACTCAGCGAATTGCAATATTTCCGCCAGCCGTCTCTTTTCTTTTTCTTAAGTAATTTCCTGGATTTAGCCAACACATGTTGAAAATTAATGAGGTTCTCCAGGTTCATATCTGCGTCAAGCTTTTTTTCGGCCTCATTCCTGGCTTTGATCGAAGCAGAGCATTCCTTATCCCACCATGGCGGGGATGGGATTTTGCCGGTTGGCGGTTTTTTGGAGGGGAAGCAGTCGTCCGCTGTAGCAGATATAATATTCGAGAATGCCTCAAAGCATTCCTCAGCATTTGCGACATTAATGGGAGGAAGGGAGGAGACCCGTAAATCTAAAATTTTAGAGTACAGATCCCAATCAACTGAATTGAGTTGGTACTTTAATAGGGGAGGGGAGAAATAGTTGGGAATGGTTTTCGATGGGATTTCAACCATGATGGGATAGTGATCACTCCCATAAGTCAAATCTAAGCGTTTCCAATTGAAAAGGCTGGCTATATTAGACGAACAAAATGTAAGATCAACACAACTGTTGTTCTGTCCGGGCGAGCCCCGACGTGTGGCACAGCCATTGTTGATCACACACAAGTCAAGTTCATCCAATATATCCACCAGACCCGAACCAAAGTTGTCACAGGTATCTGAGCCCCACCTATAGTGATGGCCGTTAAAGTCACCCATAACTAGTAACGGGCCTTGTACGTTACTTAGTAAATTTTTGATTACAGTAAGATCATTAATCTGTGGATGAGCAATGTAAAAACTAAAAATATTTATATCCTCAGCCTTAACAGCAACCACATTGATGTTATCACCTAAAAAGGGTAGAGGAATTGGGGAGAATGTAACTTTGTTATTGATGAACAAAGCACATCCCCCATAACCATCTGATCTGTCATGTCGGACACTACCGAAACATGGAATCCTGAAATTGCTCTCAGGACGAAGCCATGTCTCAGCGATGCTGCAGATTGATGGCTTGTGCTTATTGATTAAATAGAGAAGGTCAGTCTTCCTGGGAGAAATACTCCTGACGTTCCATTGAAGGAATATCTGGGGATGGAACATTATTTATGTAACGAACAATTGAGGACAATTTGTTGGCAACGTGGTCAGGTAGGGATTGAGAAGGGTTGGCTAATACTGTCATTAACATACTAGAGATAATATTTAGAATGTTTTCTGAGTTGACGGGACTGCTTGCACCTTCCCTAGGGAAGGCACAGCCACTTTGAGAAGGAGAGAAGGAGTAGTCGTGAGTTAGGGCTTGATGAGCTTGTTTATCGTAACTTGGAGAAAGCGGGACATGGGTTTTGGGTTTTAGGAAGACAGTTTTTCGGTGTGATTTGGGTGTTTGGGGAGATTGGCTGGGGTATTGAGGAGAGCTAAGGGGAATAGGTTTGGGCAGAGTTCTAGACACTTCAGCATAAGATCTTGAAACCCGGGGGAGAACCTGACTTGCTTCCATATAAGAGATTGATTTTTCTGCCATAAGGGCTTTTATCCCTTTCTGACGACCTAGTTCAGGGCAAGCTTTGTCGGTTGCGAAATGTTTGCCAGAACAATTGACACAAATGGCATATTCATGGGGGACTTGGCATCCATCACCTGGGTGGTCTTCGCTACATTTAAAACAGCGTGGCTTTGAACGACATACCGTGCGAGTATGCCCAAAGCGGCAGCAGTGAAAACATTGAATAGTGGGGTATGTGTATATTTCCACTGAGAGAGCTGAGTAGAAGCAGTAGACGCGCCTAGGCAGCACTTGCCCATCGAAGGTGAGGACTACTGTTTGAGTGGGTTTCCACTCAGTAACACCGAGAGAACTTACCTTCCGGTTCAACCTTCTTGCCTTAATAACAGGGCCACATCCAGCAGGAACCTTGATGTTCTGAATGATTTCCTCTTCTGTCCATTCAGTGGGAACATCTCTGACGAGACCCATGCGAGTGATGTTGAATTGCGGGATGGAAGCAACATAATTGTGTTGAGAAAGTAGTCCGCTGATCAAGAAACTGTTTGCATCCTGGTGAGACTGGAACTCGACTGACACGCGATTCCTCCCTAATTGTTTCACGCTACCTAGAACGACGTTATTAAATTTTTTTTTGTGGAGGAACATTCCAAATTTAACCTTGTGAAGGGTGGTACCTGAAGTCTGGCCATTGGTCAAGGAGACATGTACAACATAGGGAGCCTTGTCCCTAGCCGTGTAGATTTGTCTGCCTGTTTCTTTTTTCAGAAATTTGGGAGGGTTTGTGACAGTAGACGGAGGAGAAGTCGCCAACCTTTTTCTACTTGCAGATTCGGTGTCCATGTTAACATTTAGCGCATTGTCGTCGGGGAGGGAAACTGATAACACCGGAGTGTATTCAAAAGGATCAGGGGGATCGGGGGGTTTTTTAGTATCCATTATGGATACTGGATAAAATGATTAAAACTACACTTAAAATTATGTTGTACAAACCTTAGAACACAACACAAACACAGATAGTACTTTCGATTGAAGTTCACACTCGTGAGATTCACTTAAATCGAAGAACAAAATTAAAACAAACAGAAGCACGTGCTTAACCTACACCGCTACCAAACAAAGTCTATTGAACAATTTAATATTACCTATAGTCCGTTGTGTCGTTACCGCTTCGCCTTATAATGACATATATATGACACTCCATAGACGCGTCTATGAAGTTACGCGTCCGTGGGTAGGGCCTTACTGACGAGCTAAATCGTACGTTAAGAAGATCTATGTTGAAACTTTAATACACACTACATATTAGGTCTTTAGCTATGAAATTGCCGTTTTTTAAAACGGTTTGCTTTGAAGTGTTATATCTTTGGATTGACTTGGAAATATTGATGATGTCTAAGGACTTAAAACTGCTAATGAATCGGATATCTATTTTTGCTTCAATCACTTTTACGTGGGAAATATTTCACAAATAACTTTTCTCCTCAGTGCGGCAACAAGACAAAATTTCCAAAACGAAAGCTATTAAACCAAGAGCACAAAGTTCTTTTGTTAGAAGAAAGTCGTAGGTAAACGTAATTGATATTGCTTGCCCTTTGAAATGCATAGTTTCTACGTTGGAACTATTAATATTTAAAAAACGTTTTTTATTAGCTTTCATGGCTATAAGAACTATTAAGAACTGCTATATTACAGAAAATACAAAACACAAAGAATCCAATAAATACCTAATTTCGGAAAAAGTATAACGTACCTTTGATATAAAGTTTATTTGAACTAATAATTCCAAGTCAATCCAAAGATATAACACTTCAAAGCAACCTGTTTAAAAAAACGGCAATTTTATACTTTAACCCCTATTATTTTTGTGTTACAATGAATTTAACCTTGTTTATTTCTAGCAAAAGAAACGCGAATTGGTAGAAGTGATAGTCCGCCGTCTCAGCGAGGCTGTGTACCGCGATGAACGAGCGCCTCTCACAAGACGCGTGTCGGCGAGGAGACGAACTGCGTTGTTACTGGCTGGTGAGAGACAATATATAAGTTACATTTGAATTCCGAGTCTTCCATGGTATTGGAACTACACTCTCTGCCAAAAAAAAACCCTCTTTGAGGAGTGGCTGGAGAGGGGTCACGGTGTCCTCACGACGCCGTTCCTCACCGGACATGGTAAGTTCGGGAGGTTCCCGCACCGGATTCGTGCGGACCGCCCGGATGAGCACGAGTCGTCAACGGCGCGTAATGTTCCACGCGCGCCTCAAAGAGATGTCAGCAAGCAAAACCGTGGGCTTACTGGGGCCATGGCTCGACTTCTGAGGGTTACTTGTAGTCCTGGGACATAAAGGGCAACTGAAGAAACATAGGTGTGGTTATAGTCAGTAAATGTCTGACACGCTCTCGCGCTCCGCCCCAGGGCGAGAGAAGTCATTAGATGTGATTCCAACTCAAAAAATCTACAAGGCGTTCCAAATAAGAATAGGATCGATTGCCATGTTGTGACGTCACGTCATACTGTCAAATCGCAAGAAATTGGGCAAAATTGAAGAACTCAGAGATGAGCAAAATTGAAGAACTGGATTTTGATTAAACTTTTTTCGTTCACAGTTCGTAAATAAATTAAATTTAAAAAAAATCTTGTTTTGCTCACCATAATAATTCTTCGATTTGACAGTATGACGTGACGTCACAACATGGCAATCGATCCTATTCTTATTTGGAACGCATTGTACATGCTGTATCACTAATAATGCCCTCTTTTCAGAACTAACGAAGAGCGAGGAAGTAACGGACGCATACTTACAAGAAGTGACTCCTGAGTTTGAAGCCTCTTTATCAGAGGAGGATAAGACCTTTGAAACTACTGTCATGATATCATTAGAGGCACTTGGTGTGTTGGAGCAGCTCAAGGAGGCTACTGAGGTAAGCTACTATACTGTTCCTGGTTCGTAAACAGTTTCTCTTATGACGATCAAAACTCTAGATGAAACAAATAGTTTGCTCATAAAGCTGATCATTTTTTCATTGACCTTTCTACTAATTGCACATTCCAAAGCGTAGAATTCTAATTCGAAGAAACTCCACAGACAGTATTTTTAATCATGCTATGAATTACAGAAATTGTGATTAGGTATCTTATCTTATAGTGGGGCTGACCCTAGACCAGAGCACTTCGACCCTTCTGGATCTTTTGTGCTAATCCCCCTCCCTTCTACTCAACCCCCAGCCTTACGTGCACCTTCTTCATAAGTCCCAGTATGGCCTTGATGGGGCTGAGCCTGTAGTTCTATGGTCTTGGAAATGGTTGGCCCAGATACTGTAGTCTTTTGGAGCCTAGTGCTGCACAGTCGCACAGTAGGTACGTGTAGCATATTCTCCTCTGCCTCTCCACAGATCCTGCAAGTCGGGTCGCTTGCTAGTCCCATGTTGTGGAGCTGTTTGTTGGTGGCATAGTGCCCCGTGAAGACTCCTGTGATTGTTCGGAGCTGTGATCTGCTGTACCTCCATAATTTTTGGGTCCCGGCCTTATTTATGTCATTAAGAAATAGCTTTGCATGCTTCTGGCCTGTTGTGTTGTGCCAGTGTGTGCTGTGTATTTCCAACGCAGCCCTTTTCAATGTTTGGTTGATGACCCTTGGTGAGAGTCCTATGAAGGGTTCCGGTCCGTATAGGGGTGTCTCGGATCCTTTCCTTGCTAGAGTGTCGGCTCTTTCGTTGCCTTCTACTCCTGTATGACCTGGCACCCAGATCAATCTGACCTTGTTGCGCCTGCCTATCCGATTTAGTATTTTAATACAGTTTAGTACGAGCCCGGAATCCACTCTATTGGACGTGACGTGACGTGATTAGGTACATATATTTTGTCGTTTCTCACAATAAATAATAATAAAAAAAATATTCAAAATATAAAAATTAAAAGAAACCACTGGCAGTTAAGAGATGAATAGTCTCAACTGACGGCGCCGTTTACGAACATGATGCGTCTATCAATAAAGCTCATCCATTTTCAAGGGAATATCAGCCAGAAGCATACAATATCTCTTAAGATAAAGGTATTCTTATGAGGTGCAGTAAATATTTAATTTTGTTATGAGTGGGTGTCTTAATTTCTAAATATGTGTACTACACTCATTTGTCATGCGATCGACAACCCTCAGTTCTTATTTATCTTTGTTTGTTCCAGAAATTCAGAGTCCGGATCCAACACGAGCTCCTGGAAGTAATAGACTCAGTATCCCGTCGTATCATCGAAGAGGGAGAAGTAGAGGCCGATGCCGATGTAGACGAGGACGGAGAGATACCCGACAGTGACGGAGTGACAGAGACGGGGAGACCGCTCGCCAGGCTCGTCATCAGTCTCGGCGAAGAGTTCCGAGCGTGCGCGACGAGGAACAAGAGGTACGTGATGTGTGAGGGAGACAGAGATGTAGATAGTGAAGGAGTGACAGAGACGGGGAGACCGCTCGCCAGGCTCGTCATCAGTCTCGACGAAGAGTTCCGAGCGTGCGCGACGAGGAACAAGAGGTACGTGTTGTGTGATGTGTGAGGAAGACAGAGATGTAGATAGTGAAGGAGTGACAGAGACGGGGAGACCGCTCGCCAGGCTCGTCATCAGTCTCGGCGAAGAGTTCCGAGCGTGCGCGACGAGGAACAAGAGGTACGTGATGTGTGAGGGAGACAGAGATGTAGATAGTGAAGGAGTGACAGAGACGGGGAGACCGCTCGCCAGGCTCGTCATCAGTCTCGGCGAAGAGTTCCGAGCGTGCGCGACGAGGAACAAGAGGTACGTGTTGTGTGATGTGTGAGGAAGACAGAGATGTAGATAGTGAAGGAGTGACAGAGACGGGGAGACCGCTCGCCAGGCTCGTCATCACTCTCGGCGAAGAGTTCCGAGCGTGCGCGACGAGGAACAAGAGGTACGTGTTGTGTGATGTGTGAGGAAGACAGAGATGTAGATAGTGAAGGAGTGACAGAGACGGGGAGACCGCTCGCCAGGCTCGTCATCAGTCTCGGCGAAGAGTTCCGAGCGTGCGCGACGAGGAACAAGAGGTACGTGTTGTGTGATGTGTGAGGAAGACAGAGATGTAGATAGTGAAGGAGTGACAGAGACGGGGAGACCGCTCGCCAGGCTCGTCATCAGTCTCGGCGAAGAGTTCTGAGCGTGCGCGAAGACAAAATAATTCAAAACATATTGTATCAAATCTGTGAAACTATTTTGTCGGTTTGTAACCACAGTTTTTATTATTTCAGACTTCTACAACTATGGAGAGCTTCGTTACAGAAGTATCGCTTGCCTGACTCCTGTCTGCACACTGAACAACATTACTGGAGCGCTGTGCAACAAGTCGTAAGTTTTACGAATTGTATTAAAGAAACAAAGACAATTTCTTCTCTTATCTTTATACACAACTATAAGCCACGTTTGTCATTACCTTCCTGCCAAGTCTTTCCGTTTTACACTAAGTGACTACCTATAAATATGACCTCCACATCGTAAGTGACTGGGATACATCAAATAAAGGGGGTTATCCCCCTTTATTTTCCCCTTATTTCATCAAATAAAGGGGCTTATCCCCCTTTATTTTCCCCTTATTTCATCAAATAAAGGGGGTTATCCCCCTTTATTTTCCCCTTATTTCATCAAATAAAGGGACTATCCCCCTTTATTTTCCCCTTATTTCATCAAAATCATCAAATAACTTCTCCCACTCCGGGTGGAGCGAGAGAGAGTGTCTAAAACCCACATGTTTTCCTTCAGTAGCCCTTCGCGTTCCAGGGCCACAGTAACTTTTTCGAAGAATCCCATAGCCCTAGCAGGCATCTGCCCTATTGGGCCTCGTCCATTTTGCTGTCATCTCTTTGGGTTTTTGGGTGTAGAACACAACGCGCCATCGTCTTGGGTTTGGTTCTTAACGGACGGCTGGACGGTGAGTTAACCTTTGCTCACCATCCGCAAGCCTAAGCCACGGTGGCTAGAAATCACCATGTGACTCCATTCTGGAAATGTCCAATGACTAATCAAAATTTACCAAGAACTTCTTTTGTCTAATTTATTTGGTGTAGTTACCATTTTTGTTGTTCTGTCTTCGAAGGCGAAAAGCATTCATGAATGTTCTCTGTCAAGATACTCTTCATTAAAACATAACAATTGGCTAATAAAACTATTTCTTTCGCAGCTCCAACTGCTTCTAACAGAATACCTGGAGATAGAAAGCGTGAACCTCGCAGCTCAACGTTCAGTGAGCTCAACAGTAACAGATACTACAGAACTGCGTTTAGCTGACTACTTCGCTAAGAAGAGGCCGCAAAAGCCGCGGTCTAAGTTGTTCAAATTATCTGGTAAGTTTACCCTAGTAAGCTTAAGATAGTTCAGCTCAATATCTATGCCCACAGCTCAACACCTTGTGCCCACAGCTCAACATCCTGTGCCCACAGCTCAACAGTAAGTGATCTCAGCTCAATGCTTAGTGGGATCAGCTTAATGCTCAGTGAGCTCAATCCAACGTTCAGGAGGACCGCAGAAGTGTCAATGGAGTTTCTTGCACGCTATTTTCCATAGAGTAGACTTTGGAATATACATGCATTAGCTTCATCTTTCTGACTGATCGTCTCCTTGACAATACAAAAAAATTAACGTGGCCACAGAATGAGTAATAGTACAAGTAACGTTTCTAATGTTCATAATACATTGCACGGCACGGACGTGACCTTCATTATATTTGCCTACCGGGGCTACTCACCAACCACCCATGGCCCCACCGACATCTTTTCATATGGGCCGAATCTCAAGGAGACGCCTGCGGACATAGCCCTCCTATAAAATAGGTGGTGCTATCACCGCAGACGCTTCTTGACTCCTTTACAAATTTTCTCGTCCAGTCCCTCTTTATGCCATTCTCCCCATTCTGGGGCGGCATACTAGCTGTCCCCCCTCACGTGGGTAGGACACCACAGCACGGGTTCGCTGCCCGCCCGAGCCTTAGCCCTCAAGCTCACTCCTTATTTGGTGCCACTTATGTGCGAACTCCTTTAACCGCCGGAAGTTGGCCTCAGAGGCCACGAGGTCGCAGTAGTAGACAGGTCCCTTCTCCAAGCGAGTGATCCCATCCATCATCTTCCGTCGCTGTTCAACATACAGGGGGCAACGCCACAAAACGTGGTCCAAGCATTCATCCTCCTCACCGCAGTAACACACGCTTTCCTCGCATAACCGCATTTCATGCAATCTCTTCCGGAAACATCCATGCCCAGTCAGGATCTGTGAGACTTGGTAGTCCGGCTCGACCCAAGTTGCCTTGAGCCTAGCCGCCACGTCCGGAAAGAATCGACGGAGTTCCCTGCCCTTCACCTCCCGCTCCCACCTCCGCTGCCAATTGGCTACGGCCTCACCCGCGATGACCCTGCTCCCCGCCCTGAATCCATCCCGCGGGAGATGGCGTAAGTCATCTATCATGCCCGCACGGATCACCTCGAGGTCGGCCGGCAGCACCCCCGCCAGAACGGGGAGAGCCGCCGTACTGACCAATCTGTAGGCCTTCGTCAGAAGGACAAGGGCCGGTCGCTGCGTCCTGAGCAAGGCCGACCTGACCACGTGAGTGTTCGCGCGCCGCCACCAGCAGCCTGCGGCGTAGGTGACTGTGGGGACGTATATCCCCTTGTATAGGACCTTAAGGGCCCTGTACCTGACACCCCAAGATGAGGCGGAGACGCGCGCCATCTTGCCCAGTCCGGCTGCAGCACGCTCGCCTATGGACAGAGCGTGTTCCCCGAACGACAGGTTTGCGTCGACCACCACTCCCAGCACCCTGGCCGAACGCACGCTCTTGACCGAAACCCCATCAAGCCGGACCGTGGGTGGGCGCTTGGACAAGCCCCCCCTCAGAGTCATAGAACATGACTTCGAGGGGGAGAAGCCCAGTCTGTTACGAGCCCCCCATTCACTTACTAAGGCCATGGCGCACGAGGCAGATGCCTCAATGCCGGCTCTGGATTCCGACTCGATGAGGATCGTTATGTCATCGGCGTACGCAACCACTCTCACACCATGCGGGAATGGCAGCCGAAGCAGGTGCTTACCGGGGCTAGTCGCGCTCGCAACGAATCAAAATGCACCTTAAGTTCACGTACCGAGAGTCTCTTTTATTACACCCATTATGCACCTTTGAACAGGCCGCTCTTACGATAGAGTTAGGAGTTATGTAAATGTGAAATAAGTACCTACTTTTTATAACATAAAAAATATTCAGATTTCCTAAAATTATATTGTAGATTGGTACCTAATTGATTTGTACCGATGTACGAGTACTTATATCCATACTTTAAAATGTATTTTTAGAAAGTCATCTCATGTTGTGTGTGTCATTTGACTGGCCTGTTGGTCTAGTGGCCCTGTCTGCTATGCCGGAGGTCGTGGGTTCGATTCCCACCCAGGACAAATGTTTGTGTGATGAGCACGATCATTTGTTCTGTGTCTGGGTGTAATTTATCTATATATGTATGTATTTACTCAATACTCAATACTCAATACTTTATTGCATTCCATATGTACATAGATGGTATAAAACATTGTTAAGATCAATATGAACCCTGTCGGGCACAGCAAAGTTAGGAGAGAGGATGAAGGCCAGGCAACAATTCATGGAATTAATTATTATTATAGGTAGATTCAAGTATGTGTAAATTATTGTGTGGTTAATTATGTTACATATTTTAATTTATTTTTTATCATTGTTATTATTAAATTATGTACCTATATATTTAAATAAAATTGTGTATGTATGTTATTTATTATTATATGTATAGGTATTGGTAAATTTTGTCAGATATTTTATTTATTTTTATCATCATCATTTATTATTAAATTATGTTAGTATTGAAATAAATTTATGTATGTATATTATTAGAATGTCTTAATGTAAGTAAATTATGTCAGGTGTTTTTATTTATTTTTATCATTATTAAATTATGTATTTATTTAAATTAATTATGTATATATATTTTTATTATGTCTGTGTATTGGTAAATTATGTCAGGTATTTTAATTTATTTTTGTCGTCATTATTATTAAATTATGTCAGATATTTCAATTATTTTTGTCGTCATTATTATTAAATTATGTCAGATATTTTATTTATTTTTGTCGTCATTTAATTATGTTATTATTGAAATTTATTTATTTATGTAATGTCTTTGTATAACTAAATTAAATGTCAGGTATTTTTATTTATTTTTATCGTCATCATTATTAAATCATGTATTTATTTTAATTTAATTATGTATCAATTTAATTTATATTTTATTCACCTTAGTACTCACATTATTTTTCACATTTGTAAATACATGTATTACAACGATACAGTATATAATTAATAGTTTTTATTGTAGTTGATGTTTATCGTTATAGTATTCCTCTACAGTATAGTAGCATTTGTCTATTAGAAATTGTTTTAGTTTATTGATGAACATATTATTACTTTCTGCATTTTTGATGAATTCTGGTAACTTATTATATATTTTTATAGACATAACAAATGCACTAGAAGAGTGCATTTTCAATCGTGAAGTGGGTATATTAAGCCTATTTTTATGTCTAAGTGCAATTTTAGTTTGGATGTCCTCTCTTTTGGTATAGAATTGTGGATATTTTCGAACAAATTTGCAAATTTCCAGTATATAAATACATGGTACGGTTAATATTTTTAGCTCTTTGAAGTAAGATTTACAGGAGTCGGTATCTTTTATATTCATTAATATTCTTATCATTTTTTTCTGTAAAGTGAACAGTGTAGGCGCATCTGTGCTATTTCCCCATAACATAATTCCATACTTGAGCCATGCAAATGCGTATGAGTAATAAGTAACTAATGCTGTTTTAAGGTCTGTTGTTTTTTTATTTCTCTGAGGGCGTATGTAAACTTAGATAATTTAGATCTTATTTTTTGAATGTGGGATTTCCAATCTATGTGTGAATCTATGTCTAGGCCTAAAAGGGTGAATTTATTTACAACTTCCAAGTTGTGTCCATTGTAATTGAAATTGATATTTATGGGTATTTTTTGTCGTGGGTAGAAAGTTATGATTTTTGTCTTAGTAAAGTTGATTTCAAGGTTGTGTTCGTTCATCCAGTGTGTTGTAGTGTCAAGTATGGAAGTCAATTTTTGGTTTAAATCTATATTATTGTCACATGGTGTTAAAATAGAAATATCGTCGGCGAACAACACGCATGGCTCATTTATGTGGTTAGGGAGATCGTTGATGTAAATAAGGAACAGTAGACATCCTATCACTGTTCCTTGTGGTATTGATGCATTTACGGGTATTTTTTGAGATCGAATTAATTTAATTTCTCTGGTTTTGCTATTGTAATATTCAATTTCTACGACTTGCTCTCTGTTCTTAAGGTACGAGGTGAACCAGTCATGACTTCTTCCGCGGATGCCAATTTTATATAGCTTATTTAATAATATATCAAACTGAACTTTATCATATGCTTTCGTCATATCTAATAGCAATCCTATAGCATATTTTTTGTTATTAATTATGTTAAGGGCTTCTTGCATATATTTGTAAACAGCCAAAGTCGTTGATCGGTTTTTGCGAAAACCATTTTGACTGTCGTTGAATATATTATATTTTTCACAAAAAGCATAGACGCGGTCGCACATAGCTTTTTCAAATATTTTCGAGGCCGTTGGTAACAAAACAATTGGACGGTAGTTGTTTGGGTCGGTTTTTGAATTTTTTTTATGGATCGGTTTTATAAGTGCTTTTTTTAACAAGTCGGGAAATACGCCTTCTTCAAAAGATTGGTTGATGAGTAAATAAAAATATATAAGTAGGTATTTAGAAATATATAAGTAGGTTTATCAGTTGTCTAGTACCCATAACACAAGCTCTGGACTAGCTTGGGACTAGACGGCGTTGTGTAATAGTTGTGGAATATAATATAATATGTAAGTGTCAATGTTTACATTTAGTTAGGTATCTAAACAAATGAAATAAAGTTAAAATGAAGTGGAATAACTTTTTTAGTTTTGTGTGTGCGTTAGCTTTGCGTTAATATGTAATTTTTAAAAAGTAGTAGGCCGTGAGTGCGTAATTAGAGACACAATAGTAAGACAATGGCGCGTGAACGCCGGCGTTAATGCGGGGATCAACAGCTTACGATGTTATCATACATAATAATTAACATTTTTGTAAGATGTAATTCTAATGTATGTTCCTTACCTTTCATTAATAAGGTAGACATTAGTACTGGGCGGTCTATTATATTGAATGATATTTAAGGTCATTGACTTTTTATGCGAAAATAGTCGCACTTGAAATAAAAACTCGATAGAATATTCGATAAAGAATTCGAAAATAATTTTTGTTAGCGTGGTTCAAGCGGCAAGTCGAACACGCGTGCGGCACTCTAGTGAATTAGTCCCTTTAATAGGGCCGCGGCAGAGAAGACTCTTTGAGCCATAAATATTATTTTGAGCAGTGGTGGCCGAGTTGATAGCAGTGATGGCCGAGTGGTAACGGCCCCGACTTATGAGTTGTAGGTCGCGGGTTCAAACCCAGCCAGGCGCATTACTTTGTGTAATTTATTTCATCACCACTGCTCTCAAAACGGTGAAGGAAAACATCGTGAGAAAACCGGCATGTCCTAGAACCAAAAATACGAAGACATGTGACATTCACCAACCCGCACTTGGCCTGCGTGATGAATTACGGACCATTCTCTCTCCTAGAGAGGAGGCCTGAGTCCCAGCAGTGGGAACATTAAAAGGCTGATTATGTTATGTTATATAGGTAACTAGCTTTTGCCCGCGGCTTCGCTCCCGTCAACTGACTACCCTACTCTACCCTACTACTTTTTTATTTTTTTCTTTCATAAGAACCTTCTCCTGAAAATAACAAACACATAAAGAAAAAAATAGTGAAATCGGTCCAGCCGTTCACGCGTGATGGCGTGACCAAGGGAAATAGGGATTTATTTTTATATATAGGTAATTATGAGCCGCTATACAATATTGTTGTCCCTTGTCACAGGTCCCCCGGCCGTGTCCCCCAGCCTGTCGGGGCGGCGCCACAGCTACCCGCTGGTGTGCCGCCCCGACCCGGCGCACCTGCACGCCGTGCTGCCCGCGCTGCACCCGCTATACAATATTGTTGTCCCTTGTCACAGGTCCCCCGGCCGTGTCCCCCAGCCTGTCGGGGCGGCGCCACAGCTACCCGCTGGTGTGCCGCCCCGACCCGGCGCACCTGCACGCCGTGCTGCCCGCGCTGCACCCGCTATACAATATTGTTGTCCCTTGTCACAGGTCCCCCGGCCGTGTCCCCCAGCCTGTCGGGGCGGCGCCACAGCTACCCGCTGGTGTGCCGCCCCGACCCGGCGCACCTGCACGCCGTGCTGCCCGCGCTGCACCCGCTATACAATATTGTTGTCCCTTGTCACAGGTCCCCCGGCCGTGTCCCCCAGCCTGTCGGGGCGGCGCCACAGCTACCCGCTGGTGTGCCGCCCCGACCCGGCGCACCTGCACGCCGTGCTGCCCGCGCTGCACCCGCTATACAATATTGTTGTCCCTTGTCACAGGTCCCCCGGCCGTGTCCCCCAGCCTGTCGGGGCGGCGCCACAGCTACCCGCTGGTGTGCCGCCCCGACCCGGCGCACCTGCACGCCGTGCTGCCCGCGCTGCACCCGCTATACAATATTGTTGTCCCTTGTCACAGGTCCCCCGGCCGTGTCCCCCAGCCTGTCGGGGCGGCGCCACAGCTACCCGCTGGTGTGCCGCCCCGACCCGGCGCACCTGCACGCCGTGCTGCCCGCGCTGCACCCGCTATACAATATTGTTGTCCCTTGTCACAGGTCCCCCGGCCGTGTCCCCCAGCCTGTCGGGGCGGCGCCACGGCTACCCGCTGGTGTGCCGCCCCGACCCGGCGCACCTGCACGCCGTGCTGCCCGCGCTGCACCCGCTATACAATATTGTTGTCCCTTGTCACAGGTCCCCCGGCCGTGTCCCCCAGCCTGTCGGGGCGGCGCCACAGCTACCCGCTGGTGTGCCGCCCCGACCCGGCGCACCTGCACGCCGTGCTGCCCGCGCTGCACCCGCTATACAATATTGTTGTCCCTTGTCACAGGTCCCCCGGCCGTGTCCCCCAGCCTGTCGGGGCGGCGCCACAGCTACCCGCTGGTGTGCCGCCCCGACCCGGCGCACCTGCACGCCGTGCTGCCCGCGCTGCACCCGCTATACAATATTGTTGTCCCTTGTCACAGGTCCCCCGGCCGTGTCCCCCAGCCTGTCGGGGCGGCGCCACAGCTACCCGCTGGTGTGCCGCCCCGACCCGGCGCACCTGCACGCCGTGCTGCCCGCGCTGCACCCGCTATACAATATTGTTGTCCCTTGTCACAGGTCCCCCGGCCGTGTCCCCCAGCCTGTCGGGGCGGCGCCACAGCTACCCGCTGGTGTGCCGCCCCGACCCGGCGCACCTGCACGCCGTGCTGCCCGCGCTGCACCCGCTATACAATATTGTTGTCCCTTGTCACAGGTCCCCCGGCCGTGTCCCCCAGCCTGTCGGGGCGGCGCCACAGCTACCCGCTGGTGTGCCGCCCCGACCCGGCGCACCTGCACGCCGTGCTGCCCGCGCTGCACCCGCTATACAATATTGTTGTCCCTTGTCACAGGTCCCCCGGCCGTGTCCCCCAGCCTGTCGGGGCGGCGCCACAGCTACCCGCTGGTGTGCCGCCCCGACCCGGCGCACCTGCACGCCGTGCTGCCCGCGCTGCACCCGCTATACAATATTGTTGTCCCTTGTCACAGGTCCCCCGGCCGTGTCCCCCAGCCTGTCGGGGCGGCGCCACAGCTACCCGCTGGTGTGCCGCCCCGACCCGGCGCACCTGCACGCCGTGCTGCCCGCGCTGCACCCGCTATACAATATTGTTGTCCCTTGTCACAGGTCCCCCGGCCGTGTCCCCCAGCCTGTCGGGGCGGCGCCACAGCTACCCGCTGGTGTGCCGCCCCGACCCGGCGCACCTGCACGCCGTGCTGCCCGCGCTGCACCCACTCTGCGCGCACATCGAACCTGTTACTGGGTGAGTTAACATCACTAGGGTTTATTTATTTAAACTTCATATATAGAAGATGTACATACCTTGTGTACTCAATTCATGCCTTGGACCTAGCTCTCGCAATTCCTTGGCGTCCTACCACCGACCTCGATGCAGTCTGGTCGGTGCCCGACAACTGGTTTGGGAGGAAGTACGGCCCTGACGCCCTGACGTTTCGGGCAAAATAGGTGCTTTCGCGGCATGGTTACTTCAGGAAGTACCTATGTCGTATTAACAGGGAGCTGGGGACGTACGTGCAATAGAAATAAATAAGCCCGGCTTTTATGTGAAAATACATAGCACCTGACACCTACATAAAATAAAAACTTAAGTTTCGCACGTCTGACGTCCAAATCTACCGCGCGAACATACGCGTTGTTGCCAAACTAGCCAAACTTAGATTCATTCATAAGATAGATAATGCGGCGTTGCCACCCCACCCTACCACGCTCGTGCAAAACTGCCCGGGAAATCTAACGCGATCTGCGATCTCGCTCTAACACTTAACAACAAAAAGAGATGAACTATATTACTGTAATGTATCTTTTTTTATCACACATGATGACTTCTGTATTTGGCTTATCTGCCATCTCATTTTTCCTTATAACTTATAAAAACATTAATATTATGAGTATGTAGTATGAAAATGCGTATGTGTGTGTAAGTTGACGTTTGAAAATTTGTTCCAAGATAAAGCCAAGCTTCTGAGACTTTAATAACGAAAATATGGTTCACGAAAATTACGAGGCGCCCTCTATGACGCGTAAAAAAGTTGTGTAAACTATAAATTAGTTCAAATTTGCTTTGAGCGGTTATCGTTTTGTATGTAATTGCTTTGATAGTATTTTTAGTTTTCTGTCATTTAAAGTTTAATGATTAGTTATTGCTGTAACATATTTGGTTTTGAAGTGAATAAAGTTTATTATCTTTGAAAGGAATTTGGAAACGCATACAATTTTATTGTTTCTTATGACGGATTAAAATGTGTAGTATCGAGACTGGGCCAGGTATGTAAATACTTTGAGTTCTAGAGATATGATCTTGTAACTTCACCTAAACCTATCCCTGATTTGAATATTTCTCAGAAAACTAAATCACATAATATGCAGTTTCATCGATCAGTTTACAAAATAAAGTGCATTTAAACAATTTTTTCTGTTGGTGTTGCATATTTGTCTCAAACAATAACAATGCTTGGAATACATCAGGTTATAATGACTTAAATTAACTTCGCTGGTGCCTTGAAAAGACATCAGAATTCTCAAAAGCACTTGAATGCTGTTATTTAATTGTGTAATTTTGGTAAAACGTGAATAAAAACTTCTCTTTCTCGAGTTCTCGACAGTTAAGTGACGAAATTTCTAAGTACATTATACGAGTTGAGAGAGTTGATTAAACTCCCTGATAAGACAACAAATTGAATGTTCGAACTTTTTATGCGTACATCCTTCAAATTCGTTCCTTCTGCTTCTCTGACAGCGGCGGCGAGTGTTCTCTCCGCGCGTTCATAACAGACTACGTGCGCTGCGGTGAGAGCGAGCGGCTCGCGACGCAAGCGAGAGCGAGCATCGATGAGGTCATGCGCGCGCCCTCTGCGTGGCGGGAGAGGGGGCCTCCGCCTCCAACACTTATAAAATCTGGGTATGTAGACTTATCTGTTTCTGCTGTATATATTTGTCAATGATCATATAATTATTTTGTAAAATAACACATGTTCTGTAGCAACCGCCACCGCACAATCTTCACATGTTGCGCGAGCGGCTGGCGCGCCATATGCGACACAGCTCGCGCGGCGCGGCGCTGCGGCGCGTGCGGCGGCGCGGACGCTCTGCGCGCCACTACCGCCGCACTCGCCGCCGCCGCTACACACTGCCGCGCCGCGCACGCGAGGCACACGCCTACTACTGCGCAAGGTGAGCTCAGTGTCTATAACCAGCCACATGCGACACAGCTCGCGCGGCGCGGCGCTGCGGCGCGTGCGGCGGCGCGGACGCTCTGCGCGCCACTACCGCCGCACTCGCCGCCGCCGCTACACACTGCCGCGCCGCGCACGCGAGGCACACGCCTACTACTGCGCAAGGTGAGCTCAGTGTCTATAACCAGCCACATGCGACACAGCTCGCGCGGCGCGGCGCTGCGGCGCGTGCGGCGGCGCGGACGCTCTGCGCGCCACTACCGCCGCACTCGCCGCCGCCGCTACACACTGCCGCGCCGCGCACGCGAGGCACACGCCTACTACTGCGCAAGGTGAGCTCAGTGTCTATAACCAGCCACATGCGACACAGCTCGCGCGGCGCGGCGCTGCGGCGCGTGCGGCGGCGCGGACGCTCTGCGCGCCACTACCGCCGCACTCGCCGCCGCCGCTACACACTGCCGCGCCGCGCACGCGAGGCACACGCCTACTACTGCGCAAGGTGAGCTCAGTGTCTATAACCAGCCACATGCGACACAGCTCGCGCGGCGCGGCGCTGCGGCGCGTGCGGCGGCGCGGACGCTCTGCGCGCCACTACCGCCGCACTCGCCGCCGCCGCTACACACTGCCGCGCCGCGCACGCGAGGCACACGCCTACTACTGCGCAAGGTGAGCTCAGTGTCTATAACCAGCCACATGCGACACAGCTCGCGCGGCGCGGCGCTGCGGCGCGTGCGGCGGCGCGGACGCTCTGCGCGCCACTACCGCCGCACTCGCCGCCGCCGCTACACACTGCCGCGCCGCGCACGCGAGGCACACGCCTACTACTGCGCAAGGTGAGCTCAGTGTCTATAACCAGCCACATGCGACACAGCTCGCGCGGCGCGGCGCTGCGGCGCGTGCGGCGGCGCGGACGCTCTGCGCGCCACTACCGCCGCACTCGCCGCCGCCGCTACACACTGCCGCGCCGCGCACGCGAGGCACACGCCTACTACTGCGCAAGGTGAGCTCAGTGTCTATAACCAGCCACATGCGACACAGCTCGCGCGGCGCGGCGCTGCGGCGCGTGCGGCGGCGCGGACGCTCTGCGCGCCACTACCGCCGCACTCGCCGCCGCCGCTACACACTGCCGCGCCGCGCACGCGAGGCACACGCCTACTACTGCGCAAGGTGAGCTCAGTGTCTATAACCAGCCACATGCGACACAGCTCGCGCGGCGCGGCGCTGCGGCGCGTGCGGCGGCGCGGACGCTCTGCGCGCCACTACCGCCGCACTCGCCGCCGCCGCTACACACTGCCGCGCCGCGCACGCGAGGCACACGCCTACTACTGCGCAAGGTGAGCTCAGTGTCTATAACCAGCCACATGCGACACAGCTCGCGCGGCGCGGCGCTGCGGCGCGTGCGGCGGCGCGGACGCTCTGCGCGCCACTACCGCCGCACTCGCCGCCGCCGCTACACACTGCCGCGCCGCGCACGCGAGGCACACGCCTACTACTGCGCAAAGTGAGCTCAGTGTCTATAACCAGCCACATGCGACACAGCTCGCGCGGCGCGGCGCTGCGGCGCGTGCGGCGGCGCGGACGCTCTGCGCGCCACTACCGCCGCACTCGCCGCCGCCGCTACACACTGCCGCGCCGCGCACGCGAGGCACACGCCTACTACTGCGCAAGGTGAGCTCAGTGTCTATAACCAGCCACATGCGACACAGCTCGCGCGGCGCGGCGCTGCGGCGCGTGCGGCGGCGCGGACGCTCTGCGCGCCACTACCGCCGCACTCGCCGCCGCCGCTACACACTGCCGCGCCGCGCACGCGAGGCACACGCCTACTACTGCGCAAGGTGAGCTCAGTGTCTATAACCAGCCATATCGCGATGGTTATACACAAACTCCTGAAGCTAAACACTATTACTACTACTCTCGTAATAAGAATTTGTACCGAGATCTCAAAATTCCAGCAATTCATTGCTGTAAAACACTGTAATCGCATCAGCCACCAGACATGAATCCTTCCGCATCTCCAAAGGTTCAGCGTCCGAAACATACTCTTGTCATTCCCGATGACGCTATAACCCTGCTCCCCTAAGCCCAGGAAAAGTAGTACTCTTTACAAACGCAGACCGCTGCCCTCCCGTCCTTGCCATCGAGGAACACCACTGCGTCTTTGTCAATGTTTGCCCCCCCCCCCCTCCCCTTCCCTTGCTTACCAAGACATTATACAAACAAGATTTATTCATTCAGGCCGTACTTATGTTTAACGCCCTGGGACTCTGACAGGCAAAGACGAGTTTCCATACTTTTGCCCCCACCCTTTAGCAAATACTAGGTACGACTATGGTTTAAAGTCACTCAAAAATGAGAGTGATTTTAAGAAAATGCGTGAAGGCGCCGCGCCGTGTAAGTTGGTCCGGGGCGTTTTTTTGGCCGTTCGGACCTGTCCTGCCACATTTGACGTCACATTATCATTTTCTGCAGCATAGCAGCCAGATGTGGCAAGGTATTGTCACAAATGAGGTCGAAATATTTTTTTTTTTCTTGAGGACAGTTTTTTTAGGTGAGGATCTTCCAATGAAACCCACTCCTATGTTCCTTCTTTGACCTTGCGTCCCAGGACCCTGCCTTTCGAATAGCCCATGACCCCAGTAGGCTCCGGCCCTGCTGGGCCCCTACGGTTTTGCTAACATCTCTCTGAACCGCGCTTGGATCACTACGTGCCGTCGACGACTCGGGCTCGGTTCAGACGGTTACCGGACGGCCAGACGGCGAGCTACCCATTGCTCTTTATGAAGATGACAGTTTTGAACGTTATTTATTACTAATAACATTTCAAATAAATTCTTATTCCATAGTACTAAATAAATTCTTGTTTCTTCAAAGGCCTACCGAGGGCTCAACGATGGTTGGCTGATGACGACATTGTGAGGTTCCTGCAGTCACTACCCAACTGGACTGCTGCTCTTCACCAGGATGCGAAGCTTAGCCAAGAGGTAAATTAACAATAATTTATTTGAATGTAAACATCTATATTTTTAGGAACCAGGTGTGGATTACAGACAAAAAAGCGCGCGTACCTTTTTTTGTGTGTTGCCTTTCGCAGGTCAATCTAGGAGGTTGTCGACTGCTTAACCGGACTTGCCTGTCCTGCCTTAATTCGAAAATCAAAGCCTCCAGCCAGGGCTTGCTTAACTAACTTAAACTAAGTGACTACACGCTCGCGGGCACCCACTGTGGGGTACAGACCTTGGGTTTTGTTTGTATGTTTTTTTGTTTGTTTTTTTGTTTGTAGGAGGTAATCTCTGGAAGTACTGGTCCGATGGCTAAATTTTTTTCACCGATAGAAAGCGGCTTTATTCCTAAGTGACATAGGCTATGTACGCGGGCGAAGCTGCAGGCATAAGCTATATACAGGGTGTAAGGGACAGGTGTCTGCAAAATTTAAGGGCGACGAAAAAAAAAATCGGCCTCACCATAAAAAATTATAAACTTGATTGGACAGTTTGTATGGAGAGGCCGATTTTTTGCCTTTGTACCTTTGTATTGCATGAAGTTTTAATAAATAAATAAATAAATAGGTGTGGTTTTAGTGAGTAAAAGTTCCCCGTCGACCAATTTTCACAATAGTGTTGAACAAACTTCATATAATCATCCATAATAACATTCATTTTGACACCCCAGCAGCCATCAAATTGGATTACTGAACAACGTGATGCAAAGAATGTTGCCAACGTAAATATAAGTTTATTACTAAAACTGTAGACACACCTATTGCAAGGAGTGGATTGCATGATGTAGCTTTTGTAGTGTCTTGAAATAAAGTAAAACTGACCATTGAACCATTTCAGAGATCCAGTAAACGCGCGAGCAACGTTTCTAAGAAAATTTTGAATATCTTTTCTTAATTGATATTTATTTCAATAAACACATTAAGGAAAAACTTCTTGCTGGAGTAATACTACTTCAGCATTTTTATCACATTTAAAAAATACTACTCATTATACATTACAGTAAAAAAAAAAAAAAAAATAATGAATACCCTAATTAAAATATGCCTTCAAAAAATCCTTCACATTGCTGTCGACTGGTAATGTGCCCAAAAGACTGGCGGTATTGCCACGCTGTATGGCGATGCTTATCGTCTGTCTAAGGTAAAAGCCAGCCCTTGGGTCATGCGGAATGTCAAATATTTTTATAAAACAACTTAATAACAATCTGCACAACTAATCTAACAATATTATCATTGTTTATACAGAAATTAGAAAACTTTTTTACTGAAATCACAGACATTATTTTGCTGGAGTAATGTAGACTTTCTACTACAAGTACAACTAAACACTTTCTAAGGCAAAAAAATTGCTAATTGCTTGCCTCGCTTTACGCAACCCCTGAACTTTGAACTCAAATTCGAATCGGGAACAGTTTCCAAATGCTTTATTCATCTTAGTTATTAAGAGCGACCAACCCGAGATACATTTACATACAACCGCTCTTACATGATTATGACGTTATTACACATCTTTATCTAGATATTTTGGAAACACAGATAACTTATTTATTTATTAATTATTTATTTATTTTAATAACATATAGAATTGTTATAACAGGTTTAGACCTAAGGTAACAAATGTAGTCACAAAATAACCGCACGCAGAGACGCCACTCACAAACTCGCATACCTACCTATTAGTGCAGGCAACATTTATGTACATACACAATCGATGGTCAGTCTCAGACAACACACTTAATGTCACCCTCTGGAATTCCGCCAATGAGCAAGTAAAGATATCTAATCGTAGAGAGACGCTATTAAGTATTTCTACTGCACAACCTGCAGATAATAAGTAAGTAAAGATTTCTGAAAATCTGCTATTTTGCGTGAAGTTAGGCCCTTCATAATGTACTCATAAATTTAAAAAATCTATGCTCAGTTTGATGATACCTGGGTCGGGAAGGGCCCTCTTAAATTGAGCGAGCGCAGCATGTCAGCACTGTACCGAATCTATTGAAATGGTTGAAATGCCTGTCAGTTTGTTGACAGAATAACTTCTGTGGTCACCACAGTTCCTTTTCAATCTAGATTTACTTTCTGTTGCCAGGACTTAAAGCAGGCTTATGAACGTGAAGCCGACATCCTGGGTTCAAGCCTGGGTGACGGAGCTGTCACTCGCAAGGAAATCATATCGGATATCAATGCTTTGGCTGACCTTGCGGTGCTATGTGAGACCATGGTAAGTTATTTATTTATTTATTGTTGATTCTATCTTCAATTGAAATGTTCCGCACAAAGTTATCATCAGCTGCTGATCAATAAATTTACAAAACAAGTAATAATAATAATTCCACAAAATAATCTTCGCAAGGTTTGTAGGTATCCGACGGAATGGTGGTGAGATGATTTCGATAATCATTCACGGCTTTGAAAAACCTCTGTGTTTGCCTCAAATATTTTTTTTAAACGCTCCCCCACACTAGGAAATTTCTTTTGTATCCGTTGACAAACACAGTCACATACACAAGACACTCAGACCTGGAACAACTATCTTCATCATGTGTTCTTTTCTTTAAGGATTGGATGAGTGCCAACATCCGTAGCTTGCCGTCCCTGCTGGGCGGGCCGGGCGGGCTCAGCAAGCTGCCCGACAAGTTCCTCAACGACATCTCCTCCGCCGCCTTGATATTCGACGAGATCTCGCATAAGTGCTTGCTGTTTCTCCACTTGGAGGTTAGTATTAGAATATTCGAGTTGTTTAAGAGCCGTTGTAGTCACTGAGTTTTTTGTAGTTACTGGCCCGGGTCTAGGTCGACTTCGCAGCCTAGTAACAGTGATTTTATTAGCATAGCATAGCATAGCATAGGCGGCCTTATAATGTTCCCACTGTTGGGACTCAGGCCTCCTCTCTAGGAGAGGGAATGGGCCGTTACACAAAGTAATGCGCCTGGCTGGGTTTGAACCCGCGACCTACAATTCCGTAAGTCGGGGCCATTACCACTCGGCCACCACTGCTCTTATACACTTATACACTGATTTTATTATAAAAAAAAAAAACATATTGTAACTATTCAAGATTTTTGTTTTTGCCAGACCCTTTTAAAAAACAAGCTTTATTATTTTACGTAACTTTCAAATATTTCCGTGACGTAATCTCGTAGATGTACACGTTTGAAATTGTAGGTAAGTTAGGGTCAGTTTCATGATTTACTTTTATCGAGCCAACTAATTAATATCATGTTTTGATTTTTACCAAGCGGTTGGTCATATGGTAGATTTTAATAAAATAATTTTTCATGGTGTTCTCTTTAATATTTGTGGATTTCCGGGGGTTCAAAAAGTTCAAAATTAATAATAATAACGACCAATGGCTAAGAGCCTCGAATAACATCTGAGGAGGCTCTCGTTAGGCAGCTGGATCAAGGTCCTGATCCAGAAAGCAGTTCTCCTAGACACGGCGCGCATCGTTAGGAGATTCCTCTCTCAGGAGCCCTGACCACCGGTAGCTTGGACCCTGTTCCCGATGCCGGTGGCCTACTATTTTTTATATTTTCAAATGATTTTTCAATATGCTTTTTTTAAGAAATATTTAAAAATGTAAATAATATGTAGGTATAAAAAGAAAATAAATGGAATGATTATAATAATATTCCACAACTATCAAACAACGCCATCTAGCCCCAAACTAAGCAGAGATTGTGCTATGATTACTAGATAACTGATAAACATACTTATATATTTCTAAATACATACATATTATACATAAATTACACCCAGACACAGAACAAATGATTGTGCTCAACACACAACATTTGTCCTGGGTGGGAGTCGAACCCACAACATCCGGCTTAGCAGTCACGGCCACTAACCACTAGCTAGACCAATAGGCCAGTCAAATAAATGAGTACCACCTCTCCTCACAAAAACAGGCCTTAACGTGTTTTTCTATGCGTAATTTCGATTGTAACTGTAGTCGTTTTCATATTGCATGTAGTGTTTGTATACTTGTCTCTAGTGCACGGGCAGTGACAGCGAACAGTTGATTTCGGGCCGTTGACGAAGACGGACGTGTTGAACCTGTGCAAAAAAAATAATGTATTTCGTTGCATAATAAATTTTATCGAAAAAAAAAAACAAAATATTGTTAAAGAATAAGAAGTACAAAAAACGGTTAGGTAATTATTGGAGGTCGAATTGTTACTAAACAAAAAATGTTGCACAAAGGGAATTGCCTAAATGAGGCCATCAATAGACAATAGACAAATTTTTGATCAATTCCTCATTAATTTTGCAAAAAAAGTGTTTTCTGGCTTCCAAAGCTTTATTTATAAAATCAAGGGGTTTTATCATTTTGACGTCGGCGGATACGGCCAGAATTAAAATCATATTTCAGATTAATCGATTCGAATCGATTTGTAAACGAATACAGTAACTTCAATAGCTTGCCCTCGGGACTTTGCTGGCATAGTAATTACCTACTCGTTTTAATGAAAATATCTTATAGAAGGCATGTATAGGAATGGTTACCAAATTAAAAAAAAAGGATAATAAACGTAACTCAATTATTATTGCGGGAATATAAAAGATTATTGATATCATGTTATTTTTTAGTTGTTATTTTTTCGTGATCGTGACGACACTCAACTGGGTTGGGTCTGACAAGTATCAGATTCAACTCAATTGCTTGCTGCTTCAAAGGGGACACAAACTCATTTACTTTGTGACGATGTTTTCCATATCCACTCGGCTGCCCCTTGCCAAAATTAGAACACTTGTGACAGCGCATTCTATATATATATATATTTTAGACTGGTAAATATTATGATGTCATTTGACGCATACTGAGTTGAGCTACAATAGGATTATCGCTTTAGATAGTGAAATATTACAAGTTTTATTTTGTATTAGCTTATAAAAAAACAAAGGCAATCATTTAAAGAAGAATAACAATCATGCAATTATTTTAAGAGACACAAAACCAAGTCCTGAAGTATGCCTTGGTCTATTGACTTGAGCAAACAATCATTAGTCTACTATCAATTCGTAAAAACTTTTTGTTGATGAGAGTTTCGGTTTATTGGAAAGCCGCCGCGCGAAAAAAATACACGAGTGTAGATATTTTGTTGTTGTGAAGCTGAACTTCTTAAAATGTCGGGATTTTTCGAAATGGCAAATGGGTTTCTTTTTTGTACCCTGATTGCTACAACTTGAAAAAGAGAGCGTATTGGGAACGATTCTCATATTACCTATAGTAAATTAAGTATCAAGCGTTGAAAGGGGAAAGGTTCTTCAGTTGTTTCGTATTCGGAGATATTGTCATGTGGAAGAGCCTTAGAAGGTTGCTTTTGTTTTAATGTTTCTAAAATGGTGCGTCAGTTTCAATGTGTTTTTGGATATCTAATGTTGTTGGTATTTTGAAGCAGTGGATTTTTGCAGTAGTGTTGAGTGTCTGTCTTGGGAGTGGGACTATAGAGGCTGGGTATTCCCCCTTATACTCCTATCACCGATAATAAATAAATGACACTGATCTCACTGTCAGAAGTCAGAAAATACGAGTAAACGTTCAATTTCGTTATGGTAACAATGGATGTACAGAGTTAGCAAAAGTAACGAATAGTAACGAAACGTAACGAAACGTAACAAAACGTGACGAAGCGTAACGAAATAACGAAACGTATCGAAACGTAATGAAACGTAATGTAACAAATAGTAACGTAACGAAACGTGACAAAAAGCGACGAAACGCGACAAAACCGGGACGAAACGTACGAAAAGGAAACGAAGCGAAGCGAAAAGAAAGGAAACGAAATTTAGGCAGTATATATAAAGTAGGCCATGTAATATGTGAAAACCATGTATAGTTGTGGTCAGGCAAAATAGGCCTTCATCATCATCATCATTTCAGCCGAAATACGTTGGACATAGGCCTCCCCCAAGCGTCGCCACAACGACCGATCCTGTGCGTCTCGCATCCACCGCACTCCCGCGACTCTCATCAGCTCGTCGGTCCACCTTGTGGGAGGCCTTCCAACGCTGCGTTTTCCGGTGCGAGGTTGCCACTCTAGAACTTTTCGGCCCCATCGACCTACCGTTCTACGAGCAATGTGCCCTGCCCACTGCCACTTTAGTTTGTCGATTCTTCGGGCTATGTCGGCGACCTTGGTTCTCCTGCGGATATCTTCATTCTTTATGCGATCATGCAAGGAAACTCCGAGCATAGCCCTTTCCATTGCCCTTTGGGTGACTGTAAACCTTCTGTTAAGGCCCATTATAAGCGACCATGTTTCAGTGCCATATGTCATTACTGGCAACACGTCTTGAGACACTGTGGTATGTTGGACGAGAAGATACCGCGCAGCTTCCCGAACGCTGCCCAGCCGAGTAGGATTCGACGATTGACCTCTTTCTCAAAGTAAGACCTACCCAACTGGATTGTCTGTCCCAGGGAAACGTAATCGTCTACAACTCGTAGAGTCAAGTGCAGAGTCTTCGATCTTGATTGGAGTGGGTGCTACATGGTTAATTATTTACCATGACTTTGGTTTTGTCCATGTTCATTTTAAGTCCCACTCTTTCGGAAGCTCTACTAAGGTCATCGAGCATTGTACTGGGCCTCTTCCGTAGTCTCAGCCATGACTACTATATCATTGGCAAACCGAAGGTGAGATATGTATTCGCCATTGACATTAATGCCTAGTCCACTCCAGTCCAGAACCTTGAAGACATCCTCCATTGCAGCCGTAAACAGTTTCGAAAAAATGACGTCTCCCTACCTCACACCCCGCTGCAGAAGGATAGGTTTCGAGGTCCGATCCTGAAGTCGGACTGACATAGTGGCGTTCTCATACAAACATTTCAGCACTTCTATGTACCGATAGTCAATCTGGCACCGTTGGAGAGACTGCAGTAAAGCCCAAGTCTCGATCGAATCAAAAGCTTTCTCGTAGTCCACGAACGCTCAGCATAGAGGCACGTTCCTCCTGCCGCCGGCGCCGGAGCGTATGTATGTGGTCTACGGTGCTGAAACCTTTTTGGAATCCGGCTTGTTCGGGAGGTTGGAAGTCGTCGAACCTGCACGCGAGACGATTCGTGATGACTCTGGAAAACAGCTTGTAGACATGGCTCAGAAGTGAGATGGGCCTGTAATTCTCAAGCAGGGCATTGTCGCCCTTCTTAAAGAAAAGAACCACCACACCCCTGCTCCATGCCTGTGGCGTCTTTCCCTCTAGTATGACGAAATAGAACAACCTCTGAAGCGCCTTTAGGACCGGTTTTCCACCCGCCTTCAGGAGTTCGGCTGTAATTCCGTCCTCACCTGACGCCTTGTGGTTCTTCAACTGCTTCAGAGCCATCCTAATCTTGTACAGGCTGACGTCCGGGATATCTTCGGTATAGTGCCGGGTTAATCTAGCTCTTGGGTCGTTTGCTAGATTCGTTGTGGGCATAGGCCTTCATATAAATGAAAATCATGCGTAATTGTGTGAAGGCCTTCATATAAATGAAAACCATGAGTGGTGGCCGGGCAGTATAGGCCTTCATATAAATAAAAATCATGCGTAATTGTGTTAAGGCAGTATGGTCCTTCATATAAATGAAAACTTAACATTCAATGAATGTAGTATATATTTCGTTCGTATCTTTGTTTCATCGCAATCGGTTGACTATATTCAACCGATTGCGATGAAACAAAGCCTAAAGGCTAAAATTACACATAATTTTAATGTATATTTGTCTACATCGATTTCGTACATTTTACGTGATGCGCGCACAACAACAAAAACTTCTACAGATAATAATAATAAAATTTATTGGTCCATTGTTACAAATTTTCCCTTATTAAATATCTATAATATTTTACAGTAACAGCTAAAATTAACATAGTCACTTGACAGTGGTCCCCAAACTAGGCAGTGCCTGTATCTTGGAGGCCCGAGTTGCGTTACTTAAATGTTTCGAAGACATGTTTGCAGTATAATAATATTAGATACAATAATTTGAACATGGACATATAACTCAAGTAGGCGTATCAAACTGCCTACCGAGATATGAATAAGATAGAACTAAAAAAATAAGAAAAAAAAAATAGAAAAAATAGAAGAAAATAAAATAATTCTAAAAGATGTGTTAGATGGTGAGGTGGTGGAGATTTATTATATGTATAGACAGACGGTGTTGTAAATTTCTTGTATGCAAGTATCTTACATTGGCGTGCCCAAATTATTTTGTTGCAAGCCCACAACTAACAAAGTAACAGAGTGGCTATTAGAAAGGGACTATGCCTACACGGAGTCGCTACTTACATACATCACCTAATCTCTTGTGACTGTTCCTAAAAGACCCTAGGCTGATAAAATTTTCATTTTTCCTGAATTTGCCTACATGAAGGTATGAAGGTCGGCTCCTCCCTAAGGAGGAGGGAATGGGGCCCCTCCCCGCCCCATTCTGTGGTCCTCATCCTGATGACCTGGACAGACCTCCACCGATTAATGATGAGTAATCGTGAATTCCATAATTACGAAGTGGTCTAATACCTTATCACATTGTTCGGACAAGGAAAGAGTTGAAAGAATTGTTTAGTGAGACCTTGGAATTCATAGTACGAAATGTATTAGAAGTGGTTTTAGAAGGATACATAATATAACTAAGGGACGTAAAGTTATGATTAATTAACATTAGGTCATGTGAGCAACCCTTACGCAAGCGTAATAGGTGTTTGGTCAACAATTACTCACACGGCACCTCACATCCGAACTCATAGCACTCAGGGCAACATTTCCATAAGCGACGCATGCGGCTTTTCAGCAACAATACGTCAACAACATGCTCCTATTGAACATGGTCCCTAGCAGTTCTCTCGAACTGTAATACGTGACGAAGCAACCTTCCCTGCTGCAAACCGTGCGACCGTCCTTGTCCAGCAACGGGGCTAGCTAGTTCCAGTGCAAGACGTCGACATCATGCTCCTATTGAACATGGTCCCTAACAGTCCTTGGACTGTATAATATGTGATAGATATGGTCAACCCATCCCCAAGATGTGCACCCTTTGTACTTTAAGTACATCTGCAAGATACAGTGCTCGTATCTGACCGAAGTAATGGTCGCAGATAGAGAGTATAAACTCAAGAGTAAATGCAAATACTAATAAATAATATAGACGGGAGTCGTCGCTCCAAACATAAATAGAGTTGTACATTTTAACTCTCTTGAATACCTATATAGACAGTCCCAAAAGCGCCCCACCATTCGCTATTTCCTAGTGTTTGAACTGGGAAGAAGAAATAGCGAAACAAACTCCCCAGCAACACATTTCTGTCTATTAGTTATAAAACTAGCTTCTCCCGCGACTCCGCTCGCAAGTCTGTGTATAGCAACACAATATCAGCCTAGGATAAATTAGAACAATGAATGACTCACCCAGTCGCACCATCAAACACACACACACTGTACGCTTTGCTACTTTAAATAGGTACTAGACCAGTCAATCGGACCGTGGCCATTTGTATCTAATTGAATCACAATACTAGCACTCCTAAGAATTACAACGAGACATAGCCGTATGATATTTAGGTACTGAGTCAGTTAGCTTTTCCTGCTGGACGTCCGAACCCTATCCTGCTCCGGAGCCAAGTGTCTCTCGTGGCCGACTCCACATTCTGCCTTCTCGCTTTACGGCTCAGTTTCGCCTAGCAACTCCCACGTTTGCTAACAAGTTTTTATGACGGTTTTTGTATAGTTTCCAATTGTTTCTCAAAAAGGTTTTGGACGCCAGTTTCATAACGACTCACTTGCACATGTGCGCTATTAGAAATCCCATAATTCAATAGTTTCTTTGGAATCCTATCGGCCCTTTCTTTAAAAAGGACAATTTATGTGGGTCCAAGTGGCCTGGCACCAGTCGTGGTATTTAAAAATAAATATAATTTCTTGTTGTTAATTTGGAATAAGTGACAGACAGTCACACTCTCACACACCCCGATTTCGCTGACATTCACACACTCAAACATGCGTACACGCACCCCCCGAACACCTCAACTTATTATACATGGACACTGTCTCACATAATACTCACCTTTCACTACACGCACACATCATCACACACATAATTTGCACACTTCACAATTAAAAAAGAACACATAAATTATTCAGCGGTAGGACGACATCGTCCGTCAATTGTTTGTTGTAAAAATAATAGTGTATAAGAGTTTTGTGGCTGTTCACTGTTTCTCAAAATACTGGTTATAACCTAGTTTGATATTGATAATTTTTTAGAACCCTGCCTGGGTTCTAAAAAATTTTTTAGTACAGATTTACAACATACGTACCTAAGGAACTGTATAACTTCTCAACCTACTGTTTGTTTCATTATGTATCTGTAATTTTTAGTAAATAAACATATTATTATTATTATTAACTGGCACACGTTTCTTTCGTTCGCCATCCCTGATGTTTTTGAACCCCCATTTTGAACAGTCGATAGCTAAACCATCAGGGATTTTTTTATGAAATTTTTAACTGACTTCTTAGACGCGTGTGAATTTCGACTTTAGTTATTTTATTTCTGCTACTCTATTAGTAGCAAAACCAGAGCGGCAAACCATTTTTTTTTTATTGTTGATAAGCTCGCGTTTGACTATTATCTAACCTGATGATTATTAAGTTATGATGTTGACCAAATAATTTGCCTGGAAGTACCTCTTTTTTTTTACTTAAATATGTAGGTTATTATATGAGGAAATACAGACTCCAGCTGGGAATTCCAGTTCTTAGCTATACGCACAATGAATGTGTTCCCAAAACGTTTTGTACGTATAGGTGGCGCAACGCCGTACTAGTGATCCGATGAACGGACTTGGTGGAATTAAATTGTGCAATTCCGATGCGCACTTCCCGAAATATAAACGACAGAAAATCGACAGGCTAGCAACTCAGCGTCGATGCTCAATGATCTTGTCTCGTTTCTCAATCGACTGAAACGCATCAAGCTGGAATTTAGCCGATCCATACAAAAGATGTGAGCAGTACTCAATACACGATCGAACTTGCGTTTGATAAAGGTTGAGCAGTTATTCCGGCGTGAAGTACCGTCTCACTTTTGCTAAGATCCCCAATTTTTTGGCAGCCGGTTGGTCATTGTGGTTCATAAATGTGCGGATATAAAAATAACAGCTTCTGGAGCGTTTACTTCTTGTCTATCGACTGTAGATAAACTTTTATGTAATGGGTTTGGATGAATGAGTGTGTGTTGTCTTTGTCCGCAGATGCGCATCGAGTGCTTCCACTACTTGGGACAGGAGGAGCGTGGTGGAGGCGCGGAGGGCTCGGAGCAGGCGGGTGGCGCGGCGCTGCTGGCGCACGCGCTGCTCGCCTTCCACGAACAAGCCGCTAACGTACTGGCGCCACACAGGCTCGCGGTGAGTTAGGCGCTTCCTCTACCTGGGACAGGAGGAGCGTGGTGGAGGCGCGGAGGGCGCGGAGGGCTCGGAGCAGGCGGGTGGCGCGGCGCTGCTGGCGCACGCGCTGCTCGCCTTCCACGAACAAGCCGCTAACGTACTGGCGCCACACAGGCTCGCGGTGAGTTAGGCGCTTCCTCTACCTGGGGCAGGAGGAGCGCGGTGGAGGCGCGGAGGGCTCGGAGCAGGCGGGTGGCGCGGCGCTGCTGGCGCACGCGCTGCTCGCCTTCCACGAACAAGCCGCTAACGTACTGGCGCCACACAGGCTCGCGGTGAGTTAGGCGCTTCCTCTACCTGGGACAGGAGGAGCGTGGTGGAGGCGCGGAGGGCGCGGAGGGCTCGGAGCAGGCGGGTGGCGCGGCGCTGCTGGCGCACGCGCTGCTCGCCTTCCACGAACAAGCCGCTAACGTACTGGCGCCACACAGGCTCGCGGTGAGTTAGGCGCTTCCTCTACCTGGGGCAGGAGGAGCGCGGTGGAGGCGCGGAGGGCTCGGAGCAGGCGGGTGGCGCGGCGCTGCTGGCGCACGCGCTGCTCGCCTTCCACGAACAAGCCGCTAACGTACTGGCGCCACACAGGCTCGCGGTGAGTTAGGCGCTTCCTCTACCTGGGGCAGGAGGAGCGCGGTGGCGGCGCGGAGGGCTCGGAGCCGGGGGGTGGGGAAAATATTTTTCAATACTCATACTCGGAAATTAAGTTTGAAGTTGCCTGAAGAGCGCGTTGAACGTAACACTTTTCTCTAGGAAGAATCGTTTTCAACTGACAGCTGACAAATTAGCAGCTGATAAAATCGTAGGACCATTCCTATTTTTATTTTTACTTTCCTTGTATTCATAATGAAAAGCACAGTGTTTACCTCGGGTTAAAGACTTATTTAGTCTCTCGAACTATTGGCGCCCTCGTTACTCTCGGGTGCCAAACTTTCACCCTTAGGATAACAATGCACTATAATTTAACAAAAAAAAAAATTGCATGCATATTCCCTATTGTAATGCTGAAAAGTATTAATATATTCTTGTTCTTCTGAAAAAGTTCTTCTCCTCAAGAAAGTTTTGATTCTCAAACTATTTTTAACTAATAATTACGATCATTCCAGTACATAATGTCAGGCGTGGGCGAAATGATGTCGGCTGGAGTTGTGTGGCGCTGGCAGGGAGAAGCTGGAGCACAAGGGGGAGACGCGCGCCTCGCCACGCTGCGGCACTGCCTCGCCGCGCTGTCGCTGCCGCACCGGGGGCTGCACAGGGCGCACACGTATCTACACCTGCTCACTTGTACGCCGGAGGTGAGGCATCTTATAATATTATTCCACAACTATCACACAACGCGCCTCGCCACGCTGCGGCACTGCCTCGCCGCGCTGTCGCTGCCGCACCGGGGGCTGCACAGGGCGCACACGTATCTACACCTGCTCACTTGTACGCCGGAGGTGAGGCATCTTATAATATTATTCCACAACTATCACACAACGCGCCTCGCCACGCTGCGGCACTGCCTCGCCGCGCTGTCGCTGCCGCACCGGGGGCTGCACAGGGCGCACACGTATCTACACCTGCTCACTTGTACGCCGGAGGTGAGGCATCTTATAATATTATTCCACAACTATCACACAACGCGCCTCGCCACGCTGCGGCACTGCCTCGCCGCGCTGTCGCTGCCGCACCGGGGGCTGCACAGGGCGCACACGTATCTACACCTGCTCACTTGTACGCCGGAGGTGAGGCATCTTATAATATTATTCCACAACTATCACACAACGCGCCTCGCCACGCTGCGGCACTGCCTCGCCGCGCTGTCGCTGCCGCACCGGGGGCTGCACAGGGCGCACACGTATCTACACCTGCTCACTTGTACGCCGGAGGTGAGGCATCTTATAATATTATTCCACAACTATCACACAACGCGCCTCGCCACGCTGCGGCACTGCCTCGCCGCGCTGTCGCTGCCGCACCGGGGGCTGCACAGGGCGCACACGTATCTACACCTGCTCACTTGTACGCCGGAGGTGAGGCATCTTATAATATTATTCCACAACTATCACACAACGCGCCTCGCCACGCTGCGGCACTGCCTACAAACCTAAAATATTCTTCCTCTATCCACAGGAAATAATAACATCAGTCCGGGAGAAAGGCGCGCAGTTCACGGAGCTAGAATACTTGAACGCGTTCAAAGTTATCGAAACTCGTCGCGGCATATCGCCCGCTGACATGAAGATGCATCTCAAGCAACTATCTGCCGCACTGGGGCATGTTGGAGTCACTGTATAGAGAAAATATAAATCTGCCTATACTAGCCTTCTCAACTGTAATAGGGTCATAATAATTTATTGTGTTTATATTAACTTGCCCGATTGAATGAAGTGGCTTTAAACACTGGGCTGGTAAGATATAAAATAAAACTACCACGTAAGTTTATGCTTGGCGTGCCTTAGCAATGTTATTTATAAAATATTTAATTTATATTTTGTTTAAAAAGACAGTTACTATGTTTACTCATCAAAATAAATATTTAATAGATAGTAAGATTATCTTTTTATTATTATATCCTAGTTTTTAAGTGCAGTTTACTTATTATTTGCAATAAACGTATGATATAACTGAGACGAACTTTATTCACAACTACCCACTACCTGTGACCTTCCTAAGACTAGATTGGACCCTAAATCCTCTGTGGCTCACCAGAAAGTTATCTGACAACTTCAAGAATATCGAATCCAACTTTTCAGGTTTATGCTTGAAGAAAGTCAACTTCAACTCTTCATTAATGGCATTTGTGGAAAAGACCACAATTTTGCCAATAACACGTCATCATCATCATCATCACCATTTCAGCCGAAAGACGTCCACTGCTGGACATAGGCCTCCCCCAAGTGTCGCCACAATGAACGGTCATGTACGTCGGAGTGCCAGGCACTAGGGGCCATTTTTTCATTCTGATTTTTGTTTTGGGGGAGGGGGGGAGGCGGGGCGGTTGCCATAATCGCCACGCTTGGCAGACTAGACGGGTTGGCCATCGCAGTTTGGTTGTTGTAATGCACAGAGGATGCTGCTGCCCGTTCTCTGGTATGTCCCTTAGTCGCCTCTTACGACACCCACGGGAAGAGATGGGATGGTATTATTCTTTACGTGCGGACACCATACGGAACAATAACACGTGCAAACTGTCAATAGACCATCAAACGCTGGAGAGTATTTAGCCTTAATTAACAGTAAAAAAAAACTCATATGTGGACGTTTTTCGGCTGATGTGTCAGGGCAAATATTTTTCAGTGAAACTTATCGATGGAAAACAGTGGGTGTGACTGTGAGGCAGGGAGACGTCATTTCTCCGAAACTGTTCACAGCCATAATGGAGGATGTTTCCCAGATTCCGGACTGGAGAAGGCTAGCCATTAATGTCAATAACGAGTACATCAATCACCTTCGATTTTCCGACGACAATAGTCATGGTTAAGACTATGAAGGAACTCGGTAAAATGCTCGATAACCGCAGTAGAGCTTCCGAAAGAGTGGAGGGCACATTGTTTTACAGAACGGATTGTCGGAGTAAAAATGCATGCAAAACGCACAGATGCTACCACGAGCTTTCACACAATCCATTTAACGACCTAAACCGAACTGTTAAAGGGATGGAGCTATATAGGGTGTATAGCTCCATCCCTTTTTCTCGCTCGTACGTTGGACTTTTTAACACGTCATGGTAAGAACCCTGGTCGTTGTGGCGCAACTTGGGGAGGCCTATGTCAAAGAGTAGACGTCTATCGTTTGAAATTATGATCAAGAATTATAACCAGGCCCGCCGTAAGCGGGCGTGCAAGGCGTGCACCGCACGCGGGCGGCACGTCCAGGGGGGCGGCAAATCGAGCGACTCATCACGTAATATTCAAAATCATTGTCATAATACTACAGAATAAGTAACGTCATCGCATGGAAAAAAAACCGACTGGCGGCGCGCAATCTTAGCTTTAACACCGCCATCTATTATTATCCGTTAAAACTAAGATGTAATGAATGCCCAACGTCGTCTATCGGTATTATTATATAATTTGGTAGGTAGTGAATGATGCAGCAAATATTACGCACGAAACTGTGAATTTCTTTAATATAATTCAAGATATTTTTTTTTTAGGTGGCATATCATCTAATGACAAATCCGTGGATGGAGATAGTGTCAGACTTTTACTGACTAAAAACCCACTCCTGTTCCTTCTTTGCTTTCATCCCGGGGCCCCGGGTTTCGCTTTCACACTACCCGTGGAATTCAAGATATTTACGTTTTCTTTTCATCATCTACATAAAGTGGTCGATAATTTGCAAACATTTACCAGATTTAATATTAAAAGCTTTAAGCGCCACGCGATGGTCTAGCAGAATTGATGCAGTTAGACCATTACGGTAACACCTCGAAAAAAATATATGATGCTTTTCTGGAAATATGGTGATTCGTTCGTTCGTTGGAATGGGATTGTACTACATCTCACAAAGTTCATTCACTTGCTCTGAACATTAAAAATTATAGATTTATTTGCTTGGTACTAATTTGGTTCGATATTTTAAACTAAATTAATGCTCTGAGCAAAATGATGCAGAGCTCCACAATGAACAATCAAATCTGCATAAATTTGTTAAATAAGTTAATTGGTAAGTTCACAGAATATCGCACGGATGAACACTTTGAAATGGTGTTAGCAGAAGCTTCCAAAGTGGCTCACGAGCTCAATGTAGAAACAGATTTCCCATCAATAAATACAATTCGTCCAAGAAGAAAACCAACACAGTTTCAATACCTATTGAACACAGTGATGAAGTTTTAGTAGACCCCAAAATCAAATATAGAGTAGAATTTATTTAAAAATAGTTACCGATGTATTTGGCTTTTTTAGTAATAACTTATTTAATTACTCCAATGATGAGTTAATTAAACATTGTAAAGATTTAAATCTGAAGCTTAAGATGATTCAAGTAGTGAATCAGATATTGACGGTATTGATTTGTTTAATGAAATCATTGCATTAAAGTTGAATTTTGCAGAAAACCAGTCGAATGATCCACAAACCCTATTACAATATATTTTTACTAATGACTTAATTTCAACATTTCCGAACACAGCAGTAGCGCTTAGAATATTACTTAGGTACACAGCCGGTTTCAGTTGCATCTGTTGAAAGATCCTTTTCAAAATTGAAAATTATTAAAAACTATTTAAGATCAACAATGCTCCAGCAGACTAAGTTATTTAGCTATAGTTTCAATTGAATATGAAATCTTAGACAGCTTGGATACAAGAAAGTTGATTCAAGATTTCGCAAATATAAAGGCAAGAAGAAGTAAATTTTTGTAGATACGAAAATAACTATGTACCTAATCAAAATAAATGTTTTATCTTTGTTACGATTCTTTTCTTTTTTAACCGACTTCAAAAAGGAGGAGGTTATATGTTCGGTTGAATGTATGTTTTTTTATCTGATGATGAAGCCTGAAGTTAGGCACCGGAACTCTGTAATAAATTAATGTAATCTAACCGTGTTTGGGATTATTAGAATTGTCATGAGATGCACTCTGGCTATAAGGTATTTAAGTTTGGCTGAGAGGTACTTTTTAGTGGTGGTACCAAAACTAAAAAGTGTAAAATAAAAAACTTTTTACAAAAAAAAATACAACCGACTTCAAAGTAAAAAAAAAACACTGAAAAGTGCAAAATAACTTTAATTTCGGAAGTCGGTGTTAAATAACGAAGAGACAAAGCTATTATAGAAACACCGACTTCCGAAATTAAAGTTATTTTGCACTTTTCAGTGTTTTTTTTTTACTTTGAAGTCGGTTGTATTTTTTTTTTGTAAAAAGTTTTTTATTCTCACCATAATGAGAAAACATTAAATAGCCTTTTTTTGACAAACAGCTAGCGGCGGGCCTGATTATAACAGGCAACCTCAGACCAACAGGCAACCAAGGCAACAATTTTTTGGAATGGAAAATGATTAAATAACTTTTCGCGCTCTGGGTAGAGCGACAGGGAGTCGAGACTTTTATTGACTAAGATCCACATGTGTTCCTTCAATTGCTCTTAGCAGGGTCGCGATGAGTCTTACGATAATGTAAATCGTATCTTGTAGATGTATTTTAGTCAATCATCTACTAATATTCGGAGATTTATTGATAAAAGGGCAACTATTGATAATAAAAAGTAAAAAAAATAAGTGTGGCACTCGGGGACTGCCGCGGTAAAGCTATTGCATAGCATTTTGTATCAACTATGCAATATTAAAAAAAAAAAAAAAAAAAAAAAAAAAAAAAAAAAAAAAAAAAACTTATGCAATTATAATTATTTATTTATGCAGTATTTCTTTTTTTCTTTGATATTAATTCAAGTTACACTTTTTGAGCAATGGTGGTGACCGATAAGAAAACATTTTTTTTTTTCTTTCTTGTTTACTTCATAAATTGCTACAAGTATGTTCAGTTGTTATCATAGAACATTACTATAATCTATTATAATACAAAAAGACTATCTTGTTTGACCGAGATTTGAACTCGAGGCACGATGATAACATAGGTAGAACGCTGTACCAATGCGCCACACAGCCTCACACAGGTCGTTAACGACTTTTCTAAAATAGGTGTTCGGTCTCTGTCGGCCTTCAAGCCACACCTCCGTGCCCGTCGGAGTGGGGAGCGTGAGGTTTTTTTCGTTACGGAATTTCTGGATTCGGTCCCCGCGCTCAAGGCCCTAGATAGAAGCTATGCAATAGCTTAAAAAAACTAAAACCCGACTACGACAAAAAAAAACGACGCTGAAAAATTATGAAACAAGATTTTCAGGATGCTGAATTAAACAAGGTTACTGGAGAAACAAGAAAAAATAGTGTTGTGCTGAGTCAGCTATTATTGGTGTTCTTGGTACTCGTTGAAAAAGGAATCGAATCAGTAATCGAGTTCCGAAACTCGGATTGGTATTCGAGTCCCTGGATGAGTTGTTCATTGGTGGACTCAAGTATGTACTTTTTTGATTTGAAATCGGAAGGCTCGAAAGCTTGCTTTTGGTGCCAAAACCTTCTATTTTATCATAAGTTTTCTATGACGATAGGAAAGTGGTACCTAAGTAATAAAATTATTTAGGTACCACTTTCCTATCGTCCTAACAACATTGTACAATCAGTCTTTTTATGCAAAAAAAGACGACAAAGTACAAAGTACAGTTACAAAGTACTTTAACACTAAACTTAACATTAATTATTGAATTATTATGTACTTTTATAGTAAGAAAGTTCAATCTTATTAACTACCTACACTACAATTGCTATAGTATGGTGCAGGTGACAGCTGTCGGATTCATACAATGTTGTTAGCTACCTATCCTTATCACTCATCATATAGATCTGCATATTTTCGTCCTGCTGTCATCCTATCCATGCTATGTAAAAAAGACCTTAGAAATAAAGAATTTATGAGCGACGGTCGTGATTAAAATACGCAACTTAGTATTCGAATACAGCAAGTACTCGAATTCAACATCCGAGTACTGAGGATACGAATCTGTATTTTGTTTATTTGAGAATGTGATTACTTCGTATTCGAGTCAGCTTAACTCGGGACATCTCTAATTACCCCGCGTTCCGAATTGCGTTATTTTCGCTGCGCTGGTTAGCACGCCAACAGTCGTTCCAATTTACTGTAAACACATACATCAGCAGGCTTAGCCAAGTTGATAATCTACAATCGTGACATCATCTTAACTATAAGTCACATGGTCAGAACAAACGAATAGAAAACTTGTATCCAAGTTCACATCATCATTCAAAATGATAGAATGAAATGTAATTGTTTTGAACTACAATGTTCATCGCTACATCCTGTAGTTTTATGGTATAAATGGTAGCCAAGTTACAGCTTTTGTAGGACGAGCGATCGACTCAAGCGCATCAACATGGCAACCAACTTATCCTTTTTTAAAATCGCTTATGCGCCGAGGCATTACCGATTGTAGAAAGACATTCGACATGAAACGGTCGTAACTTGGCCTGCAGGCGATTATTTCGACGGATCCCAAGAACAAAATCTTATCGAAAAATAAGGCGCAATGAAAAATAATAAAATATTATATTATTACTTAGACACAGAATTTTAAAACCTCATACCGTAAATCGATAATTTTTCATAATTATACGATTTTGTCTTGGGACCTGTCGATTTGTTGACGCGCTAACAGCGCTGATATTGTATTCGGAACACGGGGTTAAAAACTCCAAACGTCAAAGTCAAAATAAATACAACATGGCGGGAAATGTTTTCTTCTTTTCTTTTGTAAATAAACTATTGTTGTGCGCAACAAATATTATTTAATAATTAAAACGTATTCGTTTTACTATAACATATTATTAAACATAAAGATGGCAGATAATGATTTAGCAGATTTAAGAAAACAGTGCATAACCAGCCTGTATTTGTGTACAGATAACGTTTCCAAATATTTAGATAGTGAGAAGGAAGCTGAATTTGATAAGCTAAAGATGTGTGTCCAGCAGTATTGTACCTTAGAAGCTCAGCAAGATGTTACCATCGAAGCTATGGAGAGAGCAAAGGTGAGAAAATGACTGAGACATCGTTGTTAGGGTTATGTTTTTAACATCTCTTTTGGCTAAGTTTCAGACGATGCTAATTCTTGCTTTGCCTAGTCTAATAGACATTACTTAAATCCGAAATGACCACTGATCATCCAAAGTTACTATTTTGTGATTGACTGATGTGATGGATCACTTGAGTTATCTAAATGTAGATTGTAGATCAAACACTTCAAAATTGCTCATTCACTCATACTATTGTAATCATAGCAACAAGGTTGGTGCTATCAAAGAGGTTTGACATAGACTCTGATAGCACCAACATCCAAATGGGATTGATGGGATGGGATGATTTTGTTGTTGTGTGTGTATGGGGTTGTTGGGTTGCTTTGACTTTGACTTTTGACTTATTAACCAGACATGTAAGTATCCCAATAATAAATCAATCATGACAGGGCTGAGGATGTCAGATGGACAGTTTGCTCCATGTGAACAACTGGTATTCAGCCGAAACCAGTTAACTGCACCTATGACCTAACCATTATGAAAAGGTTAGAAAGATGATGAATCTGTTTTTAAAACTAATATTATATACGTATAATGACTTACTTTACAGCGAGAGACTGATACTTCAAATGTGGATAGCCTGGAAGACAGATTCAAGTCTCACTTGAGCAACTTAGCAGGCAAACGGCTCAGGGTCGACAATCATCCTTATATGATGGAATTCAACAAGAGATTCCAAAGAGGATCAGAAAGTGCTGCACGTAAGAGAATTTTATTTATCTTGAGGTGTTTAGTTCTTGTTTATTTTTTTTAGGGTTCCATACCTAAAGGGTAAAACGGGACCCTATTACTAAGACTCTGCTATCCGTCTGTCTGTCTATCCATGTGTCACTAGGAAGTATCTCATGAACCATGATAGGCCGTAGAAATTTTCACAGATGATGTATTTCTGTTGCCGCTAAAATAAATATTTAAGGGATGGTACGGAACCCTTTGTGCGCGAGTCCGACTCGCACTTGGCCATTTTTTCCTTTTTCATTCTTCATCAAGGCAATCTGTTTAATTAGCAATTAGCCTTGCTTCTGGCTGATATTATTCATCTGAAGTGATTTTAGATACAGTGAACCATGCCAATTTGTGGGAGGCTTTCACTTGATATGGCAGAATCTATCCAAAACCGTAGGAATGCTGTCTTTTTAAATGTTTGTGCTGTAGCATTCCGCATCCACTGAGTTTTATAGCTAGTGTATTCTTGTTTCCAGATAGTCTCTTTTGATAATTTTAACACTAATAAATTGTAAAGGTAAATTTTGTGAGTGTGTGTGTTTGTTACTTCTTCATGCTCATATGAATTTGGGTGAAATTTGGTATATGGGTAGACCATGTTCTGGAATAGCTCATAGGATACTTTTTATCCTGGAAGAATGTTCCCTTGGGATAATTTTTTACTTTCACGCAAAGCCACTGGCAGAAACTAGTATTATATGAAGGATACCCGAAGCGGTCAAATGGGATTGTCAATATTTATGTAATTGATTATCTACTTTAAACAATTGTCAATACATTGTCGTTCACATAAATATTATAATTGCAATTTACTATTTCGGGGATCCTTAAAGCGCCTATTACACCAATCCTTAAAGCGCCTAGACAGTCTTAGTCTATGTAGCGTCATACAAGAAAAAGAGCAACTTACGCCAAAGTCGTGTAAAGGAATGAACCAGAACGAAAAGATAAATAGATAAACATAGACTACTTATGACGGTCTGAATATTGAGTGGTGTAATAAGCGCTTAAGAGCATTCATCCGTTAAAACCACGCAGAAGCCAAAATCAATGATTTCCGACGGAAAATATAACAATAATGTGCACTACAATACAATTAATTATTTAGTATCACTGTAGAATAGAAAGACTAAAAATCTGAAAGACCTCGGCCGGTACAAAGCGCTGACGCGATTTCGCGTCTATTATATAGTGATATTAAATAATTAATTGTAGTGTAAACAAATAAGTTATTAAAAAAATTATTGTACCATGTCATAGATCGTAAATGCGTTCAATTAGATAATAAGTCTAAAAAAAAAAACAAAAATGCCTCATATAATTATTATCCTTAACTAACACGTTTAATATCTCCAAAAACGGCTAAAAATTACAGTTTTGAGATTACTTTTCTTGAATGAAAACTTACAGCAATCGTGTTTTTTTTTGCGCCATGTACTAGTCAATGTTATCATTTTTTTTTTAAGTTAAATGTTGTAAGTTTACCATACACGGTTTAACTACTATCTCGCATCTGCGTAGACCGTCGACCGCTAGTTTTAAAAACGGCTTGGATAAGAACTGTTCTAATGGGAAAACTATACGATCATTTGAAAATGTTTTTGGAACATACACTAGATTATGAAATTCCCAATAATATGACGTCAATATCTTATCTAGAAATTAAACACATTATTGTTATATTGTCCGTCGGAAATAATTGATTTTGGCTTCTGCGTAGTTTTAACGGATGAATGCTCTTAAGACCCTGTTCTAAAATTTTCTTGTACAATAAATAAAGTATATCCATTCTATCTATAGTATCTTACATAAAACTGCATTTCCCTATTTAGATAAGATTTGCATATTGCATCAATTCAAATGATAAAATATAGTGTATTGATTGAATGTTTATTAATTTATATTACAGGCAACTTGGATGAATCAGACTTGGCCATAACTGAATCACAAGACCAATATGTGAGTTTGTACTTTCAACTTTTATTTAATTATTTCTTTTTATATTATCTTATTTTGTGTTCCACTGCTGGGCAAAGGCCTCCACTTTCTCCTTCCAAACCTCTGTCTAGGGCGATTACTGGCTAAGTATGACATGATCAGATCGCCACACCACCTTCGCCAGTTTGGGAGGTTCCTGCACCGGATTCGAGTTTGGGAGGTTCCTGCACCGGATTCGTGCGGAAGAAACGCCCGGGTGTCACCATTGCGTGGACCGCCCGGAGGACACGGTGGAGCACACGGTGGAATTGTGCCCCGCTTGGGAAGAGCAACGCCGTGTCCTCGTGGAAGCGATCGGCGGCGGTGATCTCTCGCGCCGGGCCTTGGTACAGGCCATGGTCCGGAGCGAGGAGGAGTGGCAGGCGGTCGCCTCCTTCTGCGAAGCAGTAATGCTAGCAAAGGAGGCGGCCGATCGCGTGAGGCAACGGTCCTCACGCCCCAACCGCCGCCGGGATTCTGATCCCGATTTCCGGCCACCGTAGGCGCGGGCTTGTGGACGGCGAGCAATGGGTGGGTCGCCGTCCGATCGTCCGGTAACCGTCCGGACCGAGCCCAAGTCGTCGATGGCGCGTACTGTTTCACGCGCGCCTCAAGGAGATGACAGCAATTGTAGGGGCCATCAGGGTCGAAGCCTACTGGGGCCAAGGGTCTGATTCTGAAAGGAAGACTCGGCCCTGGTACGAAAGGCAACGAAGGAACAGGAGTGGGTTTTTAGTCAGTAAAAGTCTGACACTATCTCACGCTCCGCCCAAGAGCGGGGGATGTCATAAGATGATTGTCCCACCGAAAAAAAAAAAAACACCACCTTCGCCGCGGTCGACCGACTTCAGACGTCCAGTGAGTGACGTCTTCGCCCATCTGTTCGGGACATCGACCATACAGCTCCTAGACGCCTCATGCTTGATCTAGCTGAGATACGGGGCAGCGGGGTACTGCGTTCTGATTGGCCCGACCAAGGTCATTACGGCACACTAGGGTTTAAATAAATCACGAAAGTATCGATATTTTTTAAATAATATTTCGTACATTTATTGATTGTTTTTTATGTAGGTATGTATGTATGTGTACTTACGGCTCGCTCACAGAAGTGGTCGAGACTATTTGGAAATTGTTCTGTGGCGACCTGCATCAGATCTATAAGTCATATATGTTGACAAATATATGTTGCGTCGCCTGTTATTAGACGTCTAGGGGCTGTATGGTCATTGGTTCGGGTGCAACCGTGTGCGACGTGACCAGTAGAGGACTGGCACTTCAGCATGGCTGTTTTTACCCCGACATCTGCTACTTGAGTTAAGCTAGACCTACATTAAACCGACGCACAAGTGTTACACGCCTGATTTGTACGTAGAACGACGTCGCGTGGCGTGTATCAAGTATAGCTCTACAAGTCTAGTTTCCATATAAAATGTATGTATGGAGACCGACGCGCCCAGATCGGCGTGTGTGGCACACGTGTGAGCAGTGTAGCTATCTACCTTTATGGAGCGCAGCGTGGTGTTTCTAAGGGTCGCCGCATACGGGCCACTGGCCACAACCACAAAACGTCGCCACCGCCATATTTCCTGTAGTTTTCATACATTTTATATGCACTCACCGCACACGGTTGACGCCGATGGTCGCCACACGCCACAAATCGCCGCTGCTCGCTTCTTGTGGCCCGCACCGGCCACTGAGCGCCGATACAAAACGCCGCCGCACGCCATTCACGCGCTTAAACCTTCTTCGACAGAGTTCATTATTATACTGCGCGTATGGGTTATAAAAAGTAGCAGCCAGCCACAAGTGGCTGTTGCGCGCTTCAGCTTCCTTTGTGGTTGCTTCTAGCTTCTCGTGGCGGCGTTTGTGGCTGTGGCATGTGGTCCATGTGTTGCGACACTAACGCGATCTATTCGTTTAACTCGTTGAGTAGTGTAATTAGAGACACAATAGTGACAATGGCGCCCGAGAGCCGGCGTTCGTGCGGGGATCAACAGCTTACTACCTATTAAGCTGCGCTCCCCAGGACCCTAGAACGAAGGCAACGAAGGAACATAGGAGTTTTTGACTACTCACCTAAAAAAAAAGCTGCGCTCTATCAACTCCCGACGGAAAAGAGGGGTGTTATAAGTTTGGCATGTCTGTGTGTCTTTTTAAGATTGCATTAGTGACTACTCCTGGCTCCTGTAGGGTGGGTGCGTCAACAAGCGACATGCAGAGCAGTAGTCAATTGCTCTACCACTATGCCAACCAAGCCATGAAAAGTAGATTATATGAAAGGCTAATTGATCTAAACGACATCTTTTCCAATATTGAGTTATATACATATTCGGAATCAGTAAATTTTTCTCCGTCGTTTGAGTCAGGTTTCAATTTTTTTTGAAAAAATGTCGCTTAGATCAATTAGCCTTTCAACCGTCTAATCAAAATAAAACATTTTTCTGATAGTTCTTTGTTCATGTGTTCATGCAATAATGGTATTATTATTCTTTCAGTTGGACCCAATAACAAAGAGACCTGTGACAGATCCAGTGAAGAACTCAGTATGTGGCCACATCTATGAGAAGGAGTCCATTATGAGCTTAATTGCAAAGAAACCTAGAACTAAATGTCCAGGTAACTTAAAATAGATTCAATACTCAATACTTTATTGCATTCCATATGTACACACGTGTATGAAAAAATTGTCAAAGATCAATATTGAACCTGTTGGGCACAGAAAAATTAGAAGAGAGGAAGAAGGCTTTAAGTAGCAATTCACGGAATTCAATATTATTGCAGTCTAGTAAGTGTCTTTTCCCGGTATGTACTATTATTCTTGTCCTTGTCTAGAAGCCTCCTAAAGACCACCTCAAGGTTTCACATACTAAATCCTTCTTTAAAATGGATGCTCCAAGGTACCCAACAAAATTCAAATTTTCTTTTCAATTTTGCAGTTCACATTGATTTTTTTATGACTATTTCATAAAAAAAGCCTTTCCTTTCAGTAGCTTTAGACGAACTGAGAAGATTGTATTGAGAATTTTAATGATTAAAACTCAGTATTTATTTATAACTTGACACTGATATAACTTTGCGATCTTCAATACCGAAACTTGTTACTCACAGGTCGATATAGGACTGCTCTGTTGAGGAAAAGTGTTTTTGGTGTGGCACCGGCTATTTTTAACCACATTCCTAATTCCATATAAATGGAACCAGTAACAATTTTAAAAGAGAAACTAACTGCAGCACTTCTATTAAACAAATGTTACCACTCCGTATCGGATTTTCTAGCTGATAAATTTTAATTGTGTATCAATGTTATATGTTTGATGATAAACTTGCATCAACGTTTGCATGCCAAAATGGTAGAATGTGCAAGGATACTTTAATATTATTGTATCACCTTATTGTAAATACCTGCATTCTGAGCAAATAAATCGATATTCTATTCTGACTTGTCTCTTTGGGGGTATGCAGAACAGAGCGTAAAGTTCCGCAAACCTCTGTTGAAAAGTGAGGATCCTCCGACCAGACGGGTGTGGTGTCTGCTCAGGGCAACTGCCCGATAGTTGATTTCGGGCTGTTGTATATGTTCTAATACCGCGATGCAGGATTCCGAATTTTAGTTTCTATGTGGCGTAATAGATGTGGCTACAACTCCTAAGGAAGTATCGTAGAAGATGTTCCGCTTACTCCAAATAACAGTTTTTAAGTGGGATTTTTTTGAGTGAAGTTGAGTTATTTAAATAATTCGCAAATTAATTCTTAGTGGATATTTGTGATATAAAACTGGTGTAGTTGTGAAATTTCTACACAACTGGACAATATATTTATGAAAACATTGAAACAGGCAGCACGATCTCGGTACAATGGAGCTGAGAAGGCTGACTCGATACATTAGCTGCCAAATTTTCGCGGTAACATTAGAATGTGATATCATCCTCATTTGAATGGGGAAAAAGTAACTGTATTCTGTATCAATATCTAAATACTTTCTAAACTTGATACACACTAAATGCTCACTGTATGATAACAAAAGAAATAAAAACTTCTTCCTTTACCTCATCCGTTAATGTGTACTATGTGTTTCAAATAAGTATAGGATCGACTTAGCGCCATGTTGTGACGTCATAACTGTCAAATCGAATCGGTTAGCTAGGGTGAGCAATTTACTAATCATGAACGAAAAAAGTTTAATCAGAATTTAGGTCTTCAATTCTGCTCCTCTGTATCACTGTTTGAAGTATAGTATTTCATTCAATTCTATTCTCTTTACAGTGGCTGGCTGCGGCAATCGAGGCCCCATATTGAAAGACCATCTGATAACTGATGAAGAACTGAGGTTCCGTATGACCATCACAAAGCACTCCACTATGATCCAAGAGAGGTCTATCATGGACCTGGATGATACTATGTAATACGAGCACATTATGTACCTACTTTAGTTTCATTTTGAGTCTCTTTGAATTTTTTTTATTTTTTAAATTCTATTATGACAATGAGAAGAGGTTCTTGTAAACGTAAAGCCTTAGATACATTAGGTAACAAATATCCCCTAACATGACACACAACGCTCGATCTACACTACAATCGCTACAAGATGGTGCGGGTGACAGCTGTCAGATTCATACAATTTAGCTACCTATGCTTTTCTGTCATCTTAAAGATGCATATTTTCGTCCTGCTGTCGTCCTAACCATGCCATCTATAAAAGACCTTACGTGACGCTGCAACGTAGCCCAGTGTCCCGCAACTTGTCCCCAACCAAGCAAAACAACATTTTACAATGTACCTATTCACGTGATGCGGGACATGTTGGACAATTTGGCAGCGTTGCGCTTCATGTTGGGGGACAATTTGTCCCCTAATGTATTTGAGGCTTTATTATTACTATGTTCCATTACTCAATGTTACTTAAGGCCTACGCAGACCGGGACGGCATGGCAAAGGATTTAAATTTTTACCAATGGACTTTCAACCATATAGTAATAGAAATACGACATAAATTCCTATGCTTTAAAATGATCCCGTGGTATTCAAAGGGATATTACCGCACGGTATTGAAAGACGCGTCACGGGCTCCCGCGGCAGGATGCCGTGGCACGCTGCGGCAGGCGACGGCATGCCGAAGGACGCCAGCGCCCGCCAACACTCTATCAAACGCTACTTATGACTGAAATATGTATCGGGCAGTAGAAGCTGGCGTGGCAAACTTCGACGTGACGCGGCATGCCGTGGCAAACTTCGACGTGACGCGGCATGCCGTGGCAAACTTCGACGTGACGCGGCATGCCGTGGCAAACTTCGACGTGACGCGGCATGCCGTGGCAAACTTCGACGTGACGCGGCATGCCGTGGCAAACTTCGACGTGACGCGGCATGCCGTGGCAAACTTCGACGTGACGCGGCATGCCGTGGCAAACTTCGACGTGACGCGGCATGCCGTGGCAAACTTCGACGTGACGCGGCATGCCGTGGCAAACTTCGACGTGACGCGGCATGCCGTGGCAAGGTGCTGGACTGCCGCAGTATCTAAGTGGCGAGTGTGCGCTGACTGGCGGCAAAATCCTTTGCCATGCCGTCCCGGTCTGCGTAGGCCTTTATTGTAAAGTTAAGATTTCTCTTGGTTCCAAACACAAAGTTCACACATTTAGGCGTAAACTCGTGAGTTTAGCCTGTTGTTAAAGTGTACTTTGTGTTAACATCCCAATAAAGGATTACTTTTGTAAATATTTAATTAAAATAAACACTTTTCTATACATATTTCGTAATTTATTTCATTCAAGGGTAAATAAAATATCAAATACATGTAGAATATAATGTATTTTAGCGAAAATCTATTAATATCTATAACAATGCATTTTGTTATTCAATATTTATCATCAAGATTAGTCCCAGACATGTAAGTTTCTTGTTTACTGACAAGTGTCAAATATTACACCGCCGGTGTAGATCGTGTTTTGGCAACGCAGTGAGCGGAAAATTCAGCAAAACAATATGAGATGACAATTCGCACATTACATTATTTTTATCATGAATACATGATACTTCCGTCTGTTTATTCTTACAGCTTCTCAAATGCTAGGGGTTGCCATCCATCCGGGTTTCGCGGGGTCTTATTTATAGTCCGGGTATAAAGTTTCGCGGGGTCTCCTTTATAGTCCGGGTATAAAGTTTCGCGGGGTCTCATTTATAGTCCGGGTATAAAGTTTCGCGGGGTCTCATTTATAGTCCGGGTATAAAGTTTCGCGGGGTCTCATTTATAGTCCGGGTATAAAGTTTCGCGGGGTCTCGTTTATAGTCCGGGTATAGTTTCGCGGGGTCTCATTTATAGTCCGGGTATAAAGTTTCGCGGGCTCTCATTTTTAGTCCGGGTAAGTATAAAGTTTCGTGGGGTCTCATTTATAGTCCGGGTATAAAGTTTCGTGAGGTCTCATTTATAGTCCGGGTATAAAGTCTGACTCTCCCTCTTGCTCCACTCTGAGATGGAGGAATTATTTGATGATTTTCCACGTAACAAAAAGATTGTAAAAGATGCTATTTTTCGTTTAAATTTGTTTGAAAATAAATGAAAAGTCGACATAGGACAATTTAAACTATTTTTTATGATATTGAGCAAGTTTAAAACAAAGGTGATGATAGGTATATCCGGATTATGAGCTCTAAAATCCGGGATTTTTACGTTTTTTGTCCTGGTTGCCAGGTTTTAGAGATGGCAACCCTATCAAACTCTTCCCAGCAAGGGGAAGCTGAAGTGTCAATGCTATCATGATTCAATCATGAAAAGGAGATAGTGCTATGCGTTCTGAATAGCTCCGTCTCTTTTTTTAACACGTTTTAGTTCGACCACTATCTCACTGTCTCTGGTGAAGCTCCAGGATTTTTATCCAGTAGAAAGTCCCCACCAGAACACTACGAAACAGGCCCATCTAATAAATGCTTAAAATCAAATAAAATAAAAAAAATAATAGGCTCCAATCTTGATGTCAAAATATTGATAATAATCATTTATAAATATTGGTCCATAAAACTATATCAATAAAAGTGCATTAACAAGATTAATGTTTAACACTAATAAACTATGAAGCTCAATATGCTAATATTTAAAACCGACCAGAAAAACTGTGAAAGGTGTGATGATGAGTTTTACATGTCATTGAATTTTTACATTAAATTGTAGAAATAAATTACAATAAAATCATCTTCTCATCTTTGATTTTTTCTTGTTTGAACTATCATTGAACCACGCTTATACAACTGGCTGCCGAAGACTTGCTTCGTCACTTAGGGCCGACGCTGTGTTACGCGGTCGCCCGCGCGGTCCTATATTGCAGTGTACCGTCGCGGGTAGCCCCGTGCCGCCTAGTAATAATAGATTCAAGTTCTCTATCGACACGACTACATGCACACCGTTAAAGGTGAACTAGCGACGCTGCGCAGGTATACGGTATCCGCGACGGGGACCTGAGCACGACACACGCACATAATCACGCGACGGGTGCGTTGGCCCTTGTATGTACCTTATACTTGCGGTCTCGGCGGACGTTGTCCTGCCCGAAACCTGGTATTGTCAGAAAAAAAAAAATTAAAAACACGATTGCAGCGCCACCTACCGGCAATTGGCGGGGTGTAATTGTATTTTCAAACCATCCAGAGACCCAAAATTAAACCCAAATCGGTCAAACCGTTGAATTATATCTATAAAGATTTATAGGCTTCAGTTTTATTTGTGTGGAGGATTCATTTTTCTGGTCGAGCTACAATTAATTACAAAAAACTATTTCAAGTAAGTATCACACTAAATATGGCGTGTGTAAAATAATTGAAAATAGCACTTTTATTAATTCTAAAATTAATAATGATAATATTGGTGGATTGATTACATCTATACACCGATTTGTCACATCAGACGGGTGAACATCAATATTATATTAGGCCATAATGGCTGAGCGTTCAGTACCTACTACCCCACATTTTCATTAAAAAAAAAATGAAGTACTTACAAAAATCTAACTGCTTTTGTCAGACTTGTATGAGCAGTTAGGTCTTTTATTGTACTTCGTTTATGAAAAATGGACTAGTCTAAACATGATTTTTAACAAAACCTTCATTATTTTCAACTTGCAACTAAACTCCATTTGCTTTTAAACTAATCTTTTTTACTGTCCGTTTAACCGATTTACTTTTATTGCGTTGGTGGCATAATAAATGGCGGCTGTAGTAAATAGTTGGTATTATATAAACCACTAGATGTGGGCAAACTGTGTCATCTTTGCGATTGGAACATAAATGCATCTGAATCACCGAAATGTTCCGGAACAGTGAAATAATTATATCATTTGGAACAGCAGCTCAAAAGATATAAACGGAACATTTGGAACATCGGCTCAAATGAATCGTGATCTGATACGTCGCGTAGTCACACTGAGACAAAGAAATGTTGGATGATATGTATCATTTGGAACATCCATCGGCTCAAAAGATACAGACACTGACTGTTATGAATCGTGATCTGTTACGTCGCATCATATACACTAATAGTTTTGTTTAATTAAATTTTGATTTAAGAATAATTTAAGTAGATATTTTTAGTGCAGTCATTAATTATATTTACACTATTTACGTTTTAATTTGAATTTTAAAAAGACTGCAGGTCACTTAAAGTAAAGAATGTTTCAGTGTTCCAATTGCTCCAAAAGATGCATTTAAAACATTACTGCTATTCCATTCTTTCGGAACACTAAAATGTTTTGGAACAGTGAGTGAGAGTTACACACGCCTAATAACCACTTTTTTGCTTTTAATGGCATCCTTATGCGGACGAAATAGAAGTCAAAATCAGTTGAACGGACATTAAAAAAGGTTTGCTTAAATGTCTTCGCAACATGATTGCGAACGAAGTTTAGTGTTGCCAGTATTGATGACAGACACATGCTTATAATAAAAGATGTTTGATTAATATGAATACACCTTGCAATACACAGTAAAGTATACTAAAAAATACTCTTAACTCCCCTAAAATCCTGATCTGGTAATACAAAGATTGATTTATAAACTCGGCCAGTTGGTAGACGCAACTACTTTGTCGTATTAAAGATTTTTTTTTCCTAAACTGAAATTCGAAGGAGTATGATTATTCTGCTTGGTGCGACAAAGTACCACGTCGGCAACTGGTTCAGCTTGAACACATAATTACAATAATGAATTAAGTAATAATATGTATAATAGAATTGACTAAAAGACAAAATAAAACTAATACATTAGTGAACACACATATTTAGCGTAGTCTAAACATTTCTAGGGTACAGTGCTACAAAGAACTTTTGGCGCTAAAATGACATTTTTAGGCTAGAAACACACTGCCAGGCGCTTTAGCGATAAGCGTGTAAGTCGGTATATGTATTCCCGATCGCCCCCGGCTGGTGAGTGCGGCCGTAACACAGACAGCGATGATTAGTTAATGATACACACCACAATGTATATATACAGCGATTTCAAGTGGGGGCAACAACTTCACTGTCACCTTCCAAGGCGACTGGGAATTTAATTCCTGATTAATAATATAATATTCCACAACTTTCACACAACGCCATCTAGTCCCAAACTAAGCAGAGCTTGTGTTATGGGTACTAGACAACTGATAAACATACTTATATATTTCTAAATACATACATATTATGGATAAATAACACCCAGACACAGAACAAATGATCATGCTCATTACACAAACATTTGTCCTGGGTGAGAATCTAACCAACGACGACCTCGACCCACCTCCGGCATAGCAGTCAGGGTCACTGACTACTAGACCAACAGGCTTGTCCCTCCTGATTGCCACCTGGTGGCAATCCATGTGGGGGCGACTGGGAATATATCGTGAAGTTCGGCCGGTTATGAACATTTACGAACGTTCGTTCCACTTGTTCTATTCGCCAAGTGACTCCCTAAGCACTATGGGCTATGGGAGCTGCGTGGCATTGCACTTCGGCCTTAGTATTTGTGAAATTGTCTGTGGAAATAGTATTAAAAAAAAAAAACTGGCATTAGTAAGTAGGTACTAGTTAGCCAAAAGATCTTTGTACAACTATTCTAATTGTACACTTTCACGAGTCAAGCGTTAATTCAAACTATTCAATAAGTGCACTATCGGATTATCAAAAATCTTACAATTAAAGTCAATAGGATAAGGAACACGCCTCTAAGGGTTTGTTTTATTTATTTAGAAACACACAACCCAATCTTGTGTTTAGGATAATAATCGAAATAATTTCAACTAACGCCAGATGTGATGGCGCCCAATTAAGAAAAAATCTTACATCGTTCAATGTCAACTGAATCAGTTGGCGAATGTCGCATATGTTATGGGCTCTCGCTCTACCCGGAGTGGGAAAAGGTATTTGAAGATTTTTCACCTCAATTGTATCTTTTGTTCTTCTTGTAAAATACCTCTGTCTTGACCTAGAAACGTGTCCTTAGTTCCATAACTATGATGTAGGTATATCAAGCAACATTTGCGGACTAAATATTAAAAATTGAAATATTTAATGTTACAGTAAAATTCACTATGTGAACCTACATTGTACTTTGAGTATTTCATCAGTATTGCTATTATTTGTATATGATTAGTTTTAATTACAACCGTAAATTTTTGACTTGATCAGAAATTAATAACAGTGTTAAAAAAAAAACAAAAAAAAATGTGTATGTGTGTGTGTGTGTATGTATGTGTGTGTGTGTGTGTAATGTGTGTGTGTGTGTAATAAAATTTCTTTTCAGGTTTGCTGTAAGAAAACCCAATTGTGGGTTAAGCTCGCCTTTGTACATCAGCTGTCCAATTTTTTAAATAATTTGTTATTTTTTATGTACAATAAAGAATATAACAGTGTTCATTGCGTTTTAAAGTACAGAAAAAAATGTAAATGCATTCCAAATGATCCGTCTCCCTAGCCTTTTGCCAACTACCTTCGGGTCGGCTTCCAATCTAACCTGATGCGGCTAAATACATGTGTGTTCAGGCCGGAACGAAACCATAAAACGACCAACAACATTTTATCGAACTTTTGTTACGAGTTGTCTCATACCTCGATAGATGGCGTTGGCGTCGAGTTAGATCGCCTTAGGCTAAGGTAAACTGAATGTTTGATTTTGGTGTGAGCCTTTCATGTGTGGTTTATAATATACGCTTTATGTACCGACTGTAGTGCTATATTATTTACCCCTACATCGCCATTTATAGGGTGACTGGCAATTAGTGTACGATACTTAAACACGTGATTGTGCTCATGATAACAAACAATATATTATGGGAGCAAAGCCGAAATAGCGAAAAAAATATCAGCTGTTCAGTACATTAGGCAAACATAAATGTACTGAACAGCTGATATTTTTTCGCGATTTCAGGTTTGTGCCCATAGTAAAAATTGTTGGTTATCATGAGCACAATAACGTGTTTAAGTATCGTACACTAATTACCAGTCACCCTATATGTACGCATAAACGGACCCTCAGGAGTATATAATGTGTTTTACATGAAGCGACTGCCTATCAGACCTTCACACCCAGTTACTGGGCAACACAGTACTCCTTAGTTAGACTGATGGTCAGACTTTCTGGCGTCTGTCTACCTGTTAACGTTTAACGTGCTTTCCGAGGCACGGAGTGTTAGTAATGTCCTAGATAACCCTAACTTTGATGTCCCTAACTTTGATGTACTTTACATATGAATTGAAAAACTCACAAGTACTCGGCCCTGGTACGAAAGGCAACGAAGGAACAGGAGTGGGTTTTTAGTCAGTAAAAGTCTGACACTATCTCCCGCTCCGCCCAAGAGCGTTGGATGTCATAAGATGATTTACCCACCGAAAAAAAAAACATTGGTACTTGCAAAGTGTCGAATTCTTAACCTCATGCATGAGAGGCGGGTGCCTTACTGGACCATCACGACACTGCATTCTAAATGATGTGTGTATTATTTATTTTTTCATAATACATAATTGTGTTAAAATTCTTCTGAAATGTAAATGTACTTATGAACAATTGAACACAAAAAAAAATGATTTCTTTCTTGCGATTAATTTCTGAGCCAGTCCACAAGCAAGCTATCATAGAGTAGATTGATAACATTGACAGTATAAAAAGGCAAAGTTTTAAAAGGTTGGAATGTATAAATTCGAGAGAATCGCAAAAATAAATGTCTTAGGTATTTAAGAAAATACGCATAAACATTACACAGTAAGATTTAATGCACAAAATCCTAGCATTTACCGAATTAGAGAAAGTTTAAAACTATGACTAGAGAGAGTTTTAAAAAGCTTACAAAAATGTAGGAGGATTGATTTTTTTAATATCTTGATTCACTGGTGCCCGATCCCAAAAGTTGCCAACTGTTTTTAGATACAGACAAAACAGTATGGCAAAAATCTTAAGTAAAATTGTCGATTCTTTTTAAACATAGGAACCGGGCTTATATCCAATTAAGTTTAAGAATAATAATTAAAATTAACCTAGCGATAATAACCTTGATCTTAAACTAAGTGTAATATTTTTATCATGATTATCACACATGCAAGTACACTAAAAATTGATTAAATAATTGCTCGAAAATTAATATTAACTACAAATACTAGGCTGTGGCCAGATATCGTGAGCTCGATATGCAAAACGTGTTGGGACCACAGATGAATAAACGAATGGAGAGCCAACTTGGGAATGGAACATTCCAATAGACTCTGGAAGTAACAATACGTATTCCATTGGTAGACTAATCTTTGACTGCAATGAATATCTAGCCACAAACCCGCCACCTTAGTTTTGTTCCAAATTAAACCACCCAGAACAAAACCCATTGATTGGACTCTTAACATTAAAATAACACTTTCACATTCACAAAAAGTCAATAAAAGTGGCCAAAATATTTGGTTCCCTCCAATAGTGTAATCGAATGAATATTTCAACTTAATCACCTTTTCCATTGTTAGATATTGATGAGAAAACACCATATATACAGGCCTTCATGTCAGTGGTCAAATCATTTCTTGAATCGGAGAATTTCATCAAGCATTCGTGAACTTTCGCCTCCTTATAATCGAAGGCTACTTTATGGTTCTTAGATGTTATATCTAAGAACGCGAGCAAATTCTCAGCCACTTCGATCCGCATCTTCGCGCAATTTGTGTCTACGAGTATTGTGACGTGCTTACCGATTTCCGACTTTATTAATTGGGTGATAAAGCTCTCTTCGTAGTCGTATGTTTGTTGGCAGTCGGACGAGGGTTTCTTGAGCGACTCTATAGCGAGGAGCGTAAGGGCGAGGATCGCTTCGTTCTGCATCAGCGAGTGGGACGCTACCAGCATGTTTACTAGACTTGATATGCAACCGTCTACCTGAAAGAGCATAAAAAACCATCTTTGGAGAAAGAAACTTATGACAAGGTCCTGCACATAATCCTGCTAATAAAATGACCGATTTTGGTCAGAAATATTTTATTCATGTAAATAAAATATTTCTGACCGAAATCGGTCGGGTCAGGTAAAAAAAGAGTAAGCTTGCACTAACATTTATCCTTAAGTTTATTTTTTATGTATTTTTACTAACACCATATGGACACTAGTCTGAAAATAAATATATTGAATTGAATTGAAAAAATGCCAATGGGAAAAATTAATATTTTTGCAACACAAGTGCACAACCGTATTATTAATGTAACTGAAATGCGTGTGGCCTCTAACATTTGATAACAAAGTTCGTCTAACGGATACGTGTTACGCTGACACTAAGCCCACACCAGACACCATTTTTGGCTTTGTCCCTTCAAAGCCAAAAAAATCTGGGTAAGTGCGAATCGGACTCGCGCATTGAGGGTTCCGTAAAAACTTACCTATGTAAATAGTTCAATTCCCGAATGAAATCTCGAAGATTTTTCTGAATCACAAAAAAAGTTTTTTTTTGACGTAACAACAAATTCACTGTTTTCAGATTTATTCCTAAATCTGTGCTATAAGACCTTCCTACATGCCAAATTTCAGCATTCTGGGTCAATGGAAAGTACCCTATGAATTTTGATTCCCTTGAAAGTACCAAAATATACGTTTTTTGTGACATAAACGGTCCTATCTTACGGGTAACAAAGTGATCCTATAAGGGATACGTTTTTTTCCTTTTGAGGTACGGAACCCTAAAAATAAAAATGGTGATGGTACTTATCTCACCTCAACGATATGTCTCCACTGATAATGATGTCGCAGCTGCTTGACGGTCCAGGCCAGCAGGCGCGGCGCCTCCCCGGCGGCCCCCGCGTACTCGGCCGCGTGGCCCCACTTCGCGATCGCTTGGAGAGCTTTTGTGTTACTGGCCAGTATCTTTGCCGAGCCCTCTGGTGAGAAAAGAGAGTTAACATTAGTTAATAAATAATGTGTTCGTGGGGTAAGGTGGGGAAATGATCACTCCATTTACACAATATTCTGTGATATCGGCCAGTTTTGTAGTTTGCAGCAGCAGCATAATACTATTGCCGCGTATTGTAGGTGTGTTGGTAGTAAAATTTATATTTAAGTTCATTGTAAATTACTTCTTTCAATTTTGCCGTGTGACCGAAGTGACCTCGCTTAGCAGTTGACTCACTACTAGATAAGGTCATTTTGGTCACGTTGATTAAAAAACCAGGCAAGTGCGAGTCGGACTCGCGCACTGAGGGTTTCGTACAAACTTACCTATGAAAACAGTTCAATTCCCGAATTGAGTTACGAAGATTTTTTCGAATCGCAAAAAAAAGTTTTTTTTGTGACTTAACTACAAATTTACAGTTTCCAGATTATTTCCTAAACTTGTGAGACCTTGCTTTATGCCAAATTTCGATTTAACGATTCTAGGGGTAACGGGAAGTACCCTATGTGTCTAAACACACTATGCCGAAGGTACGCGACCGAAGTTCGGCATGAACTATTTGAATTACTGACGACACATTATGCTGAAATTACGTTGCGTTATAGGATACAGCCAAACTTCGGTCCGGCGTAAGTTCAGCGGCAATTCGGCGGCAACGTATTATGTAGAGCACACTTTATACGCGACCGAAGTTCGGTTCACTTGCCGACGAAGATCCGTGGCGGGGAGCAGCGGGAGGCAGGCATGCCCGCGCCCCGCGTCTCCGCTTGTTGTGTTAATTTGCCTCAGTCTGCGTACGACGCGCGACGCACGTGGTTTGTTGTGTTATTTAAACACGGGTTCTATGTTTGATTCGATTAATTATCGCGGTTGAGTCGCGACGGTGTTTATGGAACAATGGAAATGCAAGTTATAGTAATCGACCAATGAATCAATCGTTCTGCAGGTGAAATGGAATCTCTGAATTTAGTATCTTTTTTCAAAATGTTATTACTGATGAGAAATAACAATTCGTCGAAAGACTGTATTGTCATGTGAAAATACTTGAAAAAAATTAACGGGGTAGGCACCTTTGCATGACGTTGAAACTGGCCATCTTGCAGTCTCGTAGAATTCAATGGGTGCTCCCAATATTCTTTCCTGTATTTGTCTTTTTGTAAAGCCTCTGCAATTGCTAATACTGTAAAATAGTACATTTTTCACGCCGAGCAGCAGCTACTTCACTAACCTTGTCCATCCACCAACAGCCTGATGGTGGTCAGCAGCTTGTAGGCCACGTGGTGGTCGTCGATGCAGGGCAGCGCGTTGATGAGCAGCGGCGCCGCGCCGACAGCACGCCGTGCAGCAGCTTGATCACTAACCTTGTCCATCCACCAACAGCCTGATGGTGGCCAGCAGCTTGTAGGCCACGTGGTGGTCGTCGACGCAGGGCAGCGCGTTGATGAGCAGCGGCGCCGCGCCGACAGCACGCCGTGCAGCAGCTTGATCACTAACCTTGTCCATCCACCAACAGCCTGATGGTGGCCAGCAGCTTGTAGGCCACGTGGTGGTCGTCGACGCAGGGCAGCGCGTTGATGAGCAGCGGCGCCGCGCCGACAGCACGCCGTGCAGCAGCTTGATCACTAACCTTGTCCATCCACCAACAGCCTGATGGTGGCCAGCAGCTTGTAGGCCACGTGGTGGTCGTCGACGCAGGGCAGCGCGTTGATGAGCAGCGGCGCCGCGCCGACAGCACGCCGTGCAGCAGCTTGATCACTAACCTTGTCCATCCACCAACAGCCTGATGGTGGCCAGCAGCTTGTAGGCCACGTGGTGGTCGTCGACGCAGGGCAGCGCGTTGATGAGCAGCGGCGCCGCGCCGACAGCACGCCGTGCAGCAGCTTGATCACTAACCTTGTCCATCCACCAACAGCCTGATGGTGGCCAGCAGCTTGTAGGCCACGTGGTGGTCGTCGACGCAGGGCAGCGCGTTGATGAGCAGCGGCGCCGCGCGTCCCCGCGCCGCCGCCACGCGCTTGTTGTGCGCGGGCACGGCGAGGTTGCGCAGCGTCGACAGCACGCCGTGCAGCAGCTTGATCACTGTCACTGAGTCAATAGGGTGCGTTTTCTCTGGCTCCTTTTGCATCTGTATGCTGAAGCTGTTGTAGATTTCGAATATGTCTGGAAAACAATCTTCAATGAGGATCAGTCATGATTTTTGTGGAGTATGCAGACTTATAGCGTCAAAAAAAAAAACAGTAAATACGAAGTAATTATTTAAATCGAACCAAAAATGACGGAAATACAGTAATTTTAGTGTATTAGTTCCAGAAACGAGCCCGAGAATAACAACTCCCTCGCAGTGCTCAGGAGTTAATTATATAAATCCCTCACTGACGTTCGGGATTAAAATTAGCAACCTTCGTTTCGTTCGGAATTCAACATGCCGCCCGCGACTTAAAGACACTGCTTTATCCCCTAGTCACATAATCTACTATTTCAATACACTTCAACGAAAACTGACTCTTGTCCAGTGGCGGATTTACAAATTTTCAAGGCATAGGCTATACAGTTTTAGCCGCCCTTGCCTCTACAATTGTCATCTCCTGCATTAAGACTTAAGACTATCCTGACTACCTCATATTCACTGTTCAAGGTTATGTGCAATGTGCAATGACAAGTGAGAGAGGAAATTAATCAGCAAAATTTGTTGCAGACTTCTATCTGTGAGACATCAGAAAACCGTCATGCAAAAATCTTTTTGATCTCTATGAGGTAGCAAAAAAAATAAAAATTCGGTCCCCAAATTTAGCGCCCTAGGCTCAAGCCTATTCAGCCTGCTGGTAAATCCGCCACTGCTCTTGTCGCACTAAGATTAGGTTCAACATGCCATGTATATCATCACCCTTGTGTTTTATTTTAATTTATCACAACAACGGCTTTTTTCTTTCCTATTTCGTCACGGTTAACGGTGATTATTTTTTTTTTTATCGCAAATAGGCGGATATTTTTTAAGTTAAACTCCATTTAAATTTTCATTAAATATTATTAAATGGTGTTTATGAACAGAATATCATAAATAAACATGATTATTTAAATAATAATTTGTAACAACCAACCAATTAAAACAATTATTTGTTTTCTAAATTCAAAAATATTTGAATTTCTATTTTTAATACTTTTTTTTTAAATATTTTTAATATTAGGATATTAACCGATATACCGGTTTGATACCTTTGCTTCTCCTTCAACCTGCAAAGGTTAAGCGCGAGAAAAAGTAGGTATATTAAATATTATTAACCAACTTATTAACACGCTTTTATTAGCTTCACTTGTAACTATGTATGTAAGAAAATCTTGGAATCTTAATTTGACCCACTTCCCGGTCTTCGATTAGGATGAAATTTTGCACACGCTCGTGAGTTCTGATGACATTACAAATTCAATATGGCGGCTTCCCCAAAATGGCGGACTGGCTGTTTGAAATCCACCCCCATGATATGGATTTGAGAGAGATTGCCATATGCGATAAAACCGCCCATTGTACACTTCGTTTTTGTAAATGTTTATCCTGTCCACATTATGAGGTGAACAAAGTTGTATAAATAAATCAATTTATTTACAAACCCCTGATTGAAGAACAGCAGATTACAGATCCTTTACTTTAATCAAGTATCTATACACTATTGTAGACCATACCATCGCTTACCAGGTGATATCGTGGTCAAACGCGAGCCTATCAACAATTAAAAAACCGGGCAAGTGCGAGTCGGAGTCGCGCACTGAAGGTTCCGTACAAACTTACCTGTAAAAACAGTTCAATTCCCGAATTGAGTTATGAAGATTTTTCCGAAAAGCAATTTTTTTTTGTGATGTGTTTACGAATTTACAGTTTTCAAATTTTTTCCTATACTTGTGCTACGAGACCTTGATTCATGCCAAATTTCAGGATTCTATGTCAACGGGAAGTACCCTATGAATTTTGATTTCCATGAGAGTGTCGAAATTTACGTTTTTTGCGACATAAACGGCCGTATCTTTTTTTTAGTTAACTCAGAAGTTTGATTTTTTCACAGCTTCAAGGGACCGCAGACCTGAGTAAGTATATGGTTTTAATTTCAACTCGATACGTCCACGCATTCCTGAGATAAAGGGTCTTGACAGACAGACGAACGGACAACAAAGTGATCCTATAAGGGTTCCATTTTTTCCTTTTGAGGTACGGAACCCAAAAAGAAAAAACATCAATAGAAGTTAACTAGAAAGCACACTCACCCAGCAGCTTATCAAATATGTTATCCTGCATCATCTGCGTGCAGTAATCGTCTTGCCTGGCGAAGTTGCCAATAGCCAACACCGCAGTGGTGAGTAGCTGATAGTTCTGCGAGTCCAGCCACTTTACCACTGTTTGGTACACGTCACCCACACCGTTATTGTAAAGGATGTGCATGGCTTCATCTGGGGAAGAAGAAAATAATTACATTACTAGCTTCAACCAGTGGTTTTGTGAAAGTAGTTTTCACCATCCAAACTTTGTTCTCCCATTTTATCCCTTTATGGGCTGAATATTGAAAAACCCTTTCTAATGAGGATCAGTCATAATTTTTGTGGAGTATGCAGACTTATAGCGTCAAAAAAAAAACAGTAGGTAAATACTGAAAAGAAATTATTTAAATCGGACCAAAAATTACGAAGATACAGCAATTTTAGTGTATTAGTTCCAGAAACGCGCCCGAGAATGAAGCGACTCGCTGTGACGTCATCAGTCATGATCGGTCTACACCGGCGAATGAATACGATCAAGCCGTTCGTCGCACGGATCATGACAGATGACGTCATCGTAAACAGTCCAGCGAGTGCGCGCGTTTCCAAGTAGCCGTTCAGAAAAACTTTAATAAATCCACCATTTCTTGATGGATTTTAATAATTAAAAAAAAATAAAGCTCAGTAAAATATTACACATACGATGTACTTAGTAAAAATCGGATTTGCTATTATGTGATTGATCCTCGAGGATCAGTCATGATTTTTGTGGAGTATGCAGACTTATAGCGTTTAAAAAAAAAAGTAAATACTGTGAAGAAATTATTTAAATCTTACTACGAATTTGGTCCGTCCGTACCAAGGTCGAGCGTTATTCAGTGTAAATGTGGTCCGTCGTACCAAGTCGCGAGAGAAGGCTGGGTACGAGAAACACAACTGGTTGTAGTGACGACGATTAAGTGAGACCAACGACCTTACAGCTACTAGACGTCTCATGCTTAAACTAGCGCACCAAAACTGTTGTGTTCTGTCAACTAGCCGAGGTATGGGTAGCGAGTATTTTTATTTAATTTATTTATATAGGCATAACAACGACTTATTTACTAAATATTGTCTACAACACATTTACGAGGGCATCCTGTGTAAAAAAGTCACTTATAGGTATGCACAGCATTTACATTAGGTCTTATTAATTAATGATTATAATTAGGTTTAAAACTGGAAATTGTCATTACAATATAAAAACTAAAATTAAAAATAAATTAAAATAATATTATTATTACCTTCAATTTTATTATAGATTAAATTACATTATTAAACATTATTATTATTCAATCATATTATGAAATTAAAATGTTATTAAATTACATACAATATATATACATAATATTATAAGTTACACAAAGTCATACAAAGATATGGAAAAAAGAAAAGAACAGTAAGGTGGGTTAGTGATGGAAGAACTGAATTTAGGTAATGCTAATATTTAGCTCACCAGCATTTTGTCTCTTTTACTGCTTGAGTACTTAATCTTGTCTTACATTATCTTACCTCCAGTCAGCACAATGATGACCAGCTCACAGGCTTGCTTCATGATGGCCTCCACTTCTGAATCATCAATGTTCAGCTCTCCAGCATTGTGTTTGTTGACAAACTGTTCCAGGCGGGAGCACACCAGTTGTACTCCACCTTCTTTGGCTATTAATGTCTTTACCGTTTCTGAAAAAGGTTTTTGATTGATTGTGCATTTTACATTTTGCAGTAACCATGGAGTTTCTTGCCGGTTCTTCTCCATAAGAAACAACCAAATTCAATTGCCCTTGGCGTTATAGGGCCAGTATTCAGTACCACCCTAAGTCAACTAGTAGAAAATGCTTGAGGCATTAGGTGTGCCTTTGTAGTGTTTTTTTTACTAGTGCATAAAGTTTTAATAAAAAAATAAATGCTTCATTAACATTATAATTTTTGATTATCCTCAAACCACTCACCATGTTCGGCCTGTGCATGCAAATGATCCAGACACATTTCAGAGATCTCCACAGTAGATGTTTCCCTCAGAATCTGCAGAACGGTCTTGTTAAGAATCTCATTGTACAGCAACTCTGGAGTGTTATCATTTATAACACTCAATAACAATAGACAAGTTGACACAGTATCATTATCGAATTCCTGCTTCTGAAGTTCTATACACATCATTCTTTGGACCATATCCACTACACCTACTTGGAATATTGCCTCTGTAAAGTCTGCTCCTCCAATGGCAAAGTTCAGCAACGATTTACTTGACAGCATTTGTATTTCCTCAAACTGCATGTCTATACTTCTTTCAAGAAGCTTTATAAGTACTGCAATGCCCTCCAACTCGATAATTGCGCGTCTAGCAGTGTCACAGTCGCAGCACAAATTGCCAAGAGCCCTGCAGCACTGCCTCACAAGTTCAAAATTGTCCGAAGTGGTTTCTCTTCTCAAAATATCCAATATAGGGCCTATTATATCTTTATTAGCATATATCTCTCGCTTCTCTTCACATTTAACAAGCTCTGCGATCGCTTCTATACTTAACTGTGCAATATCTTGATCACTGCTTGTAATCAAAGTTTTTATACATGAGGATACGTCATATTCATAATCTTTCCCGGTTTTAATGATGTCGTTGAGTTTTGCCTTCAGATCGTTTACATTAGTTATATTCTGAATGACCAACGTCTCGAAGGATGCAGATTTTTTAGCAGAAGGGCCTAAAATTGTTGAATAATATTAAAATAACAATTAAACTTAATTACAAAAACCGATCAATTTTGTAAGCCGTCTTACCGTCCATTGTGGAGATTTAGCGTATTTATTAACGGAGAAATTGGGCACCGCAAAGATTAAATTTTAAAGTGTTGTAGTTTTTGTAATACACATAATTTAATTTATTGAAATAATACATAAAATACAAAGCAAGAAAATTGGTTGACAAGACTATCCAATCAATCGAAAACTGTCAATGTCAAAGCCGCGTTTTGTTAATGCGGTAGAAATATTTTATTTACGTTTTGTGATCATACTTTTTGAAGGAAAAAAGTATTCAATAACATGAATAAAGAGTATAAGTAGGTTTTACGGAGTTACATTATATTCTTTTTCAACACACTTGCTCAGAATGTGACTCTTATTGCACTGCACTTAGGTATATAATGGCACTCGTTACCAAACTGTGACATTTTGATTACCATTACGCACTAGTGCTATAATGTAGTTAAAACCTTTTTGTTCAACCTCTTTGTTCGCAAAACAAATGAATTCGAATGCGTTCAATAAAATGTAAATTATTGTCTTACTTACCTACTTATTTCATCCAATTTCAAAGTTAAAATGGACAAATTTAAATTGTACAAACGAGTAAATTAATAAAAAACAAATAAATCGTACACTCAAATAAAATTTGTTTTTTTTTTGTGGTCTATGGCCACCATTTTGAGATGCGCGCGGTTTTTGGCGTGATTCTTTTTATTCCAGTGAAGTTCGGCTGTATTAATTAAATTAAATTAAATACTACAAAATCATTGGAAAATGTTACATCCGTATTCTATTGTCACCACGAATGACATTATCGTAAAAACTTGTCACGCAAGAAAACATAAACGTAAGACTAGGCAGTATGATCAAAATACCTTAGCCTTCCTCTAGGGGTAAATAAAAAAAATGATGCGCGCCATTATGATAACCAAAGAGTAAATATAAATGATAACAGATTTTTACCGCCATGTCACAGAAAATTTTACTAGTTTTACCGTTGTTTTCTTCGCAAGTGTATTGAAAAACGTCGTATGACACACGTGAGTAATTAATGATTACCGTTCTTGGCTCTCTTAAGACCCTCGCCACGGCTCGGGTCACAATACCGCCTCGACGGTAATCACTAAATTTACACACTTGTATCATAATGTACTATTATACCACTATTGTGTAAACTTTATGCCATCACCCGTGAAAGAAGACAATTATCTCAAAGATGTGGAATATGTAGGCATGGTCTATTCGTGTGCCACATGTTACACCAATTTCTTCAACCGTTTAAGCGTGAGGAAATAATAATACACATACAAACTTTCGCTTTTTACCCGACTGTAAGAAGGGTTATGTGTTTCGCGCGTATCTTGTATGTATGTAATATTCTTTATTACCTCATATCTTCCAAACCGCTGAACCGATTTACATAATTAGCATATCGTTAGATTCGTCTTGTTAACCCAAGTGTTCTTAGATACGTGACGTTGAAAAAAAATCAGCATAACGACTGTGGGACGCTATACATTAGAGTTAAAAATTTTTTTTTTTTGATTAGTGCAACATGGGTATCAAATTCAAGAGCTCATCATGACGATTCCAAAATGGTATATCATGACCATATTAAAAAAAAATACAATAGGAAATATGTCATTTATTTTTCTGCTAACTTGTTGGGTTAGGTTAGGTTACTCGCAACTTCGTAACTCCCCTTTTTTGGGGCAATCGTGTAAAAAAATGTTATCTATTCCAAAATTCCAAAGATATATCCCCCCCCCCCTGGAAATTAAGTCCCGTTCCCACGGGAAAATGAAAAGTAGCCTAGGTTACTCCTTGTAACATCAACTATAGGTCAGTTGAGCACGCCATAATCATGGCGGTAAGTCCCCTCTTTGAGTAATGGCTGGAGAGGCGTCACGGCTTCCACACCTTCCGCATGACGCAGGCCCTCACCGGAGATGGTAAGTTCGGAAGGTTCCTGCACCGGATTCAGGCGGAAGAAAATGCTCGAGGATGTCGCCATAGTGCGGATGGATCGCCCGAAGGACATGATGGAGCTTACGGTGGAAGTGAACCGTGACCTCGTGGGGACAATCGGCGGTGATGACATCTCGCGCGTCTATTTATTTATTTATTTATTAAAACTTTATGCAACACAAAAGTACAAAGGCGGACTTAATGCCTTAGGCATTCTCTACCAGTCAACCTAAGGTGGTGAAGAGAAAATGTGGCAGGTGCATAAAAATACAAAAGAATATTTAGAAAATAACAGTTCAAAAGTATGTAGGTATATATATATACAAAATAAACATACATATATAATTTAATATAATATATACATATATATTTATATAAAGTAAAAGAAAGGGGTTATTGAGACGACTTTACTATTTGTGCAGAAAGTACTTTCGCAACATCCGCTTAAATGCATATAGACTGGTCGCCGTCCTGATCTCGAGAGGAAGCGCATTCCACAGAAGTATGGACTGTATATGAAAGGAAGAATGAACAAAGTCAGAAGTATGAGAAGGACAAAGCAGTAGAAGATTATTAGAAGAACGCAGATTCTTAGCGTGAGAAGAACATAGATATTTAAAGTGTGATATAAGATAAGAAGGAGGGGTGGGAGAGTTGAGCAGAGAGTAAAGAGTAGTCAGAGCACGAAGACTCCTTCTCTGGCGAATGGGCATCCATTTGAGCTCAGATCTGTAGCTCGAAATATGGTCGTATTTTCTCAAATTATATACGAACCGGATGCAGTTATTGAGGAGTCTATCAATTTTGTCGAGTAACACCGCATTCAGGTCAAAGTAGCACACGTCACCATAGTCGACTATAGGGAATATTAAAGTTTGCACAAGCATAGTCTTTGTCTTCGCAGGCAGAAAGTTCCTCAGACGATACAGACACCGCAAAGTCCCGTTGACTCTTTGGCAGACACTGGAAACCTGACTTTGCCAGCCAAGGGTCGAGTCAAGATGCAAACCTAGATCCTTTACGCTAGGACTGATGGGAATGACGGCACCATTAAAAATAATTGGAGGAAGAGAATTAACCACCACTTTACCCATCATGCGCGAGCTACCAATAATAATGGCCTGACACTTTGAGGGGTTTACGGACACCCCAAATCTATCAGACCAATCCCTGATAGCGTCCAAATCTCGGTTTACATCCTCTATAGCGTCCGACAAACTCTCCACCCGCGCAGTTGTATATAATTGAAGATCGTCGGCATAAAGATGATACGAACACCGAAGACAGTGAGTTATAAAATTTATGAAGATGGAGAATAGCAACGGAGAAAGAATACCGCCTTGTGGAACACCAGAATCTAGATCACGCCAACTCGACGAATTCTCGTCAACGCGAACCGACTGCTGACGTCCCCGAAGATAAGAAGAGAACCATTCCAGCGCCTCAGACGAAACCATAAGATGGGAAAGGATAGATAGAAGAATATCGTGACTGACGGCATTAAAGGCATTGGAGAAATCAATTAATACCAAAACAGTAACCTTGGTATCCTCCATGGCTTCTCTAATGTCACCAGTCACTTTAAGGAGAGCAGAGGCAGTACTGTGACCAGGCCTGAATCCGGATTGAAATGAGTCAACAAGATTATTCCTGTGAACAAATCCTGAAAACTGCTTGTGGACGCAGGCCTCAAGTACTTTGGATAGGAAAGGAAGAATAGAAATTGGACGAAAATGGTTCGGTAGGGAGGGATTAGTGATTTTAGGAAGTGGACGCACGTAAGCCATACGCCACAGGGATGGGAATTGTCCGGAATCAAGGGAAAAATTAATAATGTGGGTAATAGGTGGAAGAAGAAAGTCGAGGACTAAGGTAATCATATAACGACTTATGTCGTCATGACCCACAGCCTTGGATTTTATGGACAGGACAATCTTTTTGATTTCGTCCAAGGTAGTCGGAGAAAAGTGGAACGGTTCAATGATAGGAGCTGGTAGCCCAGAAATGAAATCCACCGTCTGTGACAACATTTGGGAATCCAAATGGCAGGAGGTTGTGAAGTGACGGTTGATATCATCCAGGACGATTGTCTTAGGGAAATCCACATGACGTGGTCTACCGATACCGAGAGTTCCGAGGAATTTCCAGATATCAGCAGGAGAAGAAGAAGATATGTTTTCGAGAATATGGCGGCGTTTAGCGTTACGTATCACCTGATTACACCGATTTCTTGCAGCTTTGAAAAGCTCCCTATTTCCAACACTGCGGTCCTTCCTAAATTTTTGAAAGGCTCGATCCCTGCGCCTCATCGCCATACGAACATCTGTTGTCATCCAAGGGGCAGGTTTACGTTTGAGCTTAACCCTCTTGACAGGAGCGTGTTTATCGTAAAGCGCAAGTACCGTTCGATTGAAAATATCCAGTTTGTCGTCAACAGATGTCGCCGCCGCAAGCTGGTCCCAATCGAGTTCCGACGCATCCTGGCGCAGCCTTTCAGCATCCATGTGAGCAAAACAACGCATGCGCAAAACCTTAATAGGGAGTTTAGGTGGTTTTAGGATATAGGATAGGAAAATGAGGTCATGATGGGAAAAACCAGGTGCAGGGCACTGGCCATGAGAGGAAACCAAGGAGGGAGTGGACGTCAGGATTAAGTCGAGCCATGTGTCGTCACCTGAGATATTAAAGTGAGTAGGTTGCAGTGGAAGGACATGGAGACTTACAGAATCAATGATATGAAGGAGTTTACGAGAACGAGGGGATGGGTGAGAGAGGTCTGTGTTGAAATCGCCCATGATAACACAATGCGCATACTCTGACCCTACTGATTCCAGCGCTAGCTCAAGATTGGAAAAGTAGTCAATGGCAGGCGGACAGTAGACAACGCCAAGTAAGGTTTTGACACCTTTGACGTATACTTCCAAAAACAAATACTCGACGGAACTACTATAAGATGAAGGAGATGAAGCAATAATTTTAAAAGGGAAATCGCTGCGAAGATAAATAGCAACACCACCTCCTCCCTTTCCAATTCTATCATTGCGGATAAGAATGAAACCGGGAAGGGGGTAGTTGGTAGAGGGAAGATGAGGTTTGAGCCAACTCTCAGAAACCAGGACGGCATGTACATTGGCGTCTGAAAAGGTGTCATACAAATCACTGTAATGACTAGCCACACTCTGAGCATTAATATGGCAGACATTAAATAAATGAGATTTTTGTTGATCGAAGCTACGACGCACAAAGTCACTAAGGGTGTCAGTCACGGAGCTAAAACTTGCATTAGCAGATGAGTTAAAGGATTCATTGGCAGAGTGAAAAGAGTCGTCATCAGAAATCATATAAAAAAAAAAATATAAAAAAATAAACAACTATAAAAATAAACCAAATCGTCTATGATTCGGAGTAAGGGGGAATGGGTGGCGGCCGCCTCCTTCTGCGAAGCAGTAATGCTAGTTATAGAGACAGCCGTACGCGTAAGTGAATGGACATCCTCACGCCCCAACCGTTGAGACCCCCGACTACTAGCTACCGTTAGCCGCTGTAATTCCGACCCCGACTACCAGCCACGGTAGACGCGGGCTTGCGGACGTCGAGCACTGGGTAGCTCGCCGTCCGGCTGTTCGGTAATGAACCGGACCGAGCCCAGTCGTCAACAGCGCGTAGTGATCCTCGCGCTCCTCAAAGAGATGTCAGCAAACCGTAGGGGCCCAGCAGGGCCGATGTTCGCTAGCTAGGACCGCGGAGAATTTCTGAAAGGGAAACCCGTAGTCCTAGAACGCAAAGGGTAATTGAAGGATACAGGTGTGGTTTTAGTCAGTAAAAGTCTGACACACCCTCCCGCTCCACCCAGAGCGCGAGAAGTCATTTGGATGATATCCCACCTTAAAAAAAAAAAACAGCTACCGTAGGCGCGGGCTTTTGGACGATGTGCAATGTGTAGCTCGCAGTCTGGCCGTCCGGCTATTGTCCGAACAGAACAGATTTTCGATCTGTGCTACGTGCGAGCGTCCTGTATGTACTACGTGTTTCTTAAAGAGATGTCAACAAAACCGTTGACATCTCTTGGGAGGACTTCTGATAAGATAACCCGTGGTCCTAGAACGCAAAGAGTAATTGAAGGAACCTACGTTTGGTTTTACTAAGTAATAGTCTGACACTCTCTCCCTCTCCGCCCTAGGGCGTGAAAAGTCATTAGATGATTACCTACCTATATGACTGGCCTGTTGGTCTGGTGGTTAGTGGCCCTGACTGCTATGCCGGAGGTCGTGGGTTTCGATTCCAATCCAGCGCAAAATGTTTGTGTGAAGAGCGCGATCATTTGTTCTGTGCCTGGGTGTAATTTATCTATAATATGTATGTATTTAGAAATATATAAGAATATTTATCAGTTGTCTAGTACTCATAACACAAGCTCGGCTTAGCTTGAGAGTGGACGGCGTTGTGTGATAGTTGTAACAAAAAAAATATATATAAAAAAGCTTTCCGTCAGTGAAAGTCCCCTCAAAATCGGTTCAGCCCTTTCGAAGATGTTCTCTCCCGGGAATCAGGATGTGGTGATATTGGGGGGGGGGGGGGGCAAACCGCCCCCTACGGTAGGTACTCATCGTAATATTAGCTATTATCCCAATGAAAGTCCTGTCAAATTTTGTTTAACCTTGTCGCAGATTTATCCCGTACTAGCTTTTGCCCGCGGCTTCGCTCCCGACAACTGACTACTATATCCTACTCTACCTAACTCTACCCTACTCTACCCTACCCTACTCTACCCTACTCTACCCTACTCAAAAAAAAAAAAGTATCCTATTTCCGTCTCCTGGTTCTAAGCTACCTGGACCAACTTTCAGCCAAATCGGTTCAGCCGTTCTTGAGTTATAAATAGTTTAACTAACACGACTTTCTTTTATATATATATGTATATAGATTTTGAAATCCCATTCCCGCGAGAAAATTACGTATATTAGCTGGAACCAACCGACAGATCACCAAAAATTTCAAAATTCACATTTTTGATTATAAGTTTCGAATACACTTTGATATACTTACATTTAGAAAACTAATGTTTTTTTGTTAAACAGACACTTCAATTTTATTTAAGATAGATACAAAATAAGCGAGCCGAATGACTCGATAGGTTTGTCAACTTTAAAGTGATAAATGTACGCCTAAAATGGAGTGAAATAGTATTATTAGATTATCATAACTAAAAAGTGTAAAATAAAAAAATAAATTAAAAAAAAAAACCCGACTGCGTAAAAAATAACTTTAGATAAAAACTAAAAAGAAAAAAAAAACAAGTTCAGTCCAGTAGCGTAAAAACCAATTTAAATAAAACAAATAATAAATTCTAATACGGAATATATTGACTGTAACAGTCGGGATCCATTAAAATAATCCAGACTAAAATCATCCCATCTAATGGGTCCGGACTGTTGCAGTCAATATATTCCGTATTAGAATTTATTATTTGTTTTATTTAAATTGGTTTTTACGCTACTGGACTGAACTTGTTTTTTTTCTTTTTAGTTTTTATCTAAAGTTATTTTTTACGCAGTCGAGAGCGTCCTCCCCCTAAAATAAAATGGCATATGTTAGAGAGGAATGATTATGCGAAGAAGTTCAGGGAGCGAGTGGTGGACAGAATGATAGAGATGAGAGACATGAATGATCGAAGTATAAATGAAAGCTGAAATGAGATGGCTGGGTGTATCAGGCATGCAGCTAAAGATATTTTGGGAGAGACGTGAGGAAAGGGCATAATAGATAGGGATACATGGTAGTGGTCGACAGAAATTCAGAGTGTATTGAAAGAAAAGAAGAAAAAATTCAAAGAATGGCAGCGTGTAGAGCCAGGAAACGTTAGTTTAGAAAGCGTCGAAAGCCGTGGCAATAGCAAAATTAAAAGCCCAGGACAAACTATATGACACACTGGACAGTCCTGCAGGCCAAAAAGAGCTATACCGGCTTACTAGAATAAGAGAGAGAAAGGCGAGGGATGTTTGTCAGGTAAGATGTATAAGAGATGAAACCGGAGTGGTTCTATCGGATGATGGAAAAATCAGAAAGAGGTGGAAGGAATATTTTGAAAGACTGATATGAATGAGGAAAATAATTGGAGTTGGGTGTTAGAGAATAAACCAGTGAATATGGGATTATTGAGAATAGTTAGTATGGATGAAGTCAGAATAGCAGTAAATGGAATGAAGAATGGTAAAGCCATTGGTCCATTGGTTCAATAAGTTGTTGCTGGAAGAAGCCATACCTGATGAGTGGTGCAATAGCTCTTTGGTGCCCATTTTTAAAAACAAGGGTGATGTGCTTGAGTGCATCAATTATAGAGGAATAAAGCTAATGTCACACACTATGAAAGCCTGGGAGAAAGTTATTGAAAGGCGACTGAGAGAAGAGAGTGAAATTTCACAGAACCAATTCGGTTTTATCGGGTCGGGGTACAGCGGATGCCGTTTTTGCTATACGCCAGCTGTGCGAAAAATACAGAGGTGCGCTTATAAACTTGCATATGGTATTCGTTGACCTCGAAAAGGCATACGACCGGGTACCTCGTGAGGTTCTTTGGTGGGCCCTTAAGGAGAAAGGTGTGCCTGGGAAGTATGTGCAGTTGATCCGATCGATGTACAGTCGATGCAGTACCCAAGTCCTGTCTACAGTGGGCACCACTGGCAGCTTCAATGTGGCTGTCGGCTTACATCAAGGGTCGGCTCTCAGCCCTTACTTCTTCTTGATGATAATGGACGCTCTGACGTCGGACATTCAGGAAGAGGCTCCCTGGTTTATGCTGTTTGCCAATGACATTGTGCTGGTTGCCGAAAGTGGCCTAGAGGTCCAGAACAGATTGGAGGTGTGGTGGCACAGACTGGAGAGTGTTGGCCTAAAATTGAGTAGAACCAAAACGGAGTACTTGTTCTGCGATTTCGGCGGTCTCTCCAATCTAGTGCCTTTAGCTCTCGCCGGAACGCCCACACCGATCTGCTCCGACTTTCGGTACCTCGGGTCACTTGTCCAAGGGGATGGTGAGGTAGACCGGGACGTAACACATCGGATCAACAAAGGATGGATGAAATGGCGACAGGTCACGGGAACAACTTGTGACCCACAAATGCCCCTCAAGTTGAAGGGTAAAATCTACAAGTCCGTGATAAGGCCTGTCATACTGTATGCATCAAAATGTTGGGCTGTGAAAAATACGGATGAAAAAAGATTGCACGTAGCGGAGATGAGAATGTTAAGATGGATGTGGAGTGTGACGAGAATGGATAAACTGAGAAATGAGTATATTAGGGGAAGTTTGAAAGTGGTGCCAGTGACTGAAAAGTTGAAAGGGAATCGTGTCTTGGTATGGTCATGTGAAGAGGAGGGATGAAAGACATGTTACTAAAAGAGTTATGAGTTTACATGTGGATGGATGGAGAGAGAGAGGGAGACCAAAGAAAAGATGGATGGATTGTGTGAAGAGTGATATGAAAGAAAAGGAAGTTAGTGATAGCATGACGAGTGAAAGGGCAGAATGGAAGAAAAAAACGTGTTGCGCCGACCCCAAATAACACGGGGCAAGGGCAGGAAGATGATGAAGTAAAACCCAAAGCGTAAAATTAAACTACACTAGCTACTACTTATTTATCGATACTCCACTACAAAGAATATGTTGTTGTGTAAGTGTAACAAAAATAATTTCGATGGCGGCGCCTCTATTGTCTTGACGCCTGTGTGCGCCGCACACTTCGCACACAGGGGCGGCGCGGCCCTGGTTTGATGTAGGTACTTACCTACTTACTAAATATTTGCATGCCAATACTTAGCGAAACATGTTTGCTCTTAATTGTACCTTTTTACCAAATACGGTCTCTGAGACCGTATTTTTAGTAAATAAATATATTATTATTATTATTCGTATATTCATCTTCATTAGGTACATATTTTAACATTTTTAAAACTTATAAAAAATAATTATAATAGTCCGCCGGTGTCGGGAACATGATCCAAGCTACCAGTGGTAAGGGCTCCAGAAACAGTTTAAGAACCTCCTCTCCTCACAAAGCGAGTCATATCGAGGAGAACTGCCTTCTGTAGCAGGGTCTTGATCCAATTGCGCAACGACAGCTTCGACAGATTATTATTGTTATTTTTTTGATTATAGGTAGCTAGTAACTATATCTGAAACTGTTATCAATTGAAATAATTACCGCAGTTCAACGTACCTACGTAGGTACCACGATAGCTGCTACGCTCGTGTTGAGATTATAGGCAGAACGTAATTATGCAATAATTTTTTTTTTCCTCAAAAATGATTGTTTTTAATGACCTTGACGGAAAATTTTATAACTCCCATATGGTGGAAAATCGTAGGCGTGCCAATAAAAAAACTCGTAAAATACCACAGGGCGTATATTTGTCGCAGACAACTAACTTAATTCGCCATTCAGGTAACAGTCTAGCCTGGTAACTAAACGGCGTCCTTCAAATAGTTGAACGACGGGTGCCTGAATTGTATTCAGCCGATTATGCGCCTAATGCTTCATGTAATAAACTGGCTGGCAAATGCTTAGGGTAACTATGAAATAGGATGATAATGTAACAAGAAAACTTAGTGCACTCCGAAACGGACCGGTTTGAAGGAGCTTCGTTCGCTCGCTTTGATCGCTCTTTCTAGCCCCCTTCATCCCTTTTATATTAGGTTCTTTTAAACCCTGTAGACAGTTCTAGGGGCGCGTCGTTTAGTAAAAAAACTAGACTTTTAACCTTTCGAATACCGTAACTAGAGACACTTCCGATTTTTTTTTATTATTCTAGTGTATTCGAAAGGTTAATTGAATGGCGAATTGAACCACTTGTCTGCGACATATACATACCTACCTAATACCGCAGACTGGCAATATATTACAATGAATTCAGGTTTTTTACCGACTTCACTGCCATAAATATAGCAAGACTCATTTTTCTTAGATCGTTATGAAGAATTGTTTATTATGAGAATAACCATGAATTTTTTTATCGTGTTCTGTTATTTAATAATCGGACGTTTAGTTAGTGCTAAGCTTGCTGTTAAATTCTCTAAGAAGGAGATGAATCCTTCGGCAAATCTGACTGTTCTACGAAGTGGACCTTTTAAGTAAGTATGATAAATTAATTTATATTTCTATATCAATATTATAAAGAGAAACGATTTGTATTTATGCATTTTTGTATGTTTGTATTTCAATAAACCTAAAAAACAATTGGACCAATTTTAAAAATTCACCAATAGAATGCTACTTTATCACTGAGTGACTAAAGGACGCGGGCGAAGCCGCTGGCGGAAGCTAGTATACAAGCAACTTTATACACGGGTCCTTCCTTTTTTGAGATGAGAAATCATCAAATAACTTCTCTTGCTCTAGGGTGGAGCGAGAGGGCGTGTCAGATTTTGACTAAAACCCACCTATGGGACCTACGTTCCTTCATTTCCCCTTTGCTTCCTAGGGCCACGGTAATTCTTTCACTTGTTCTCAGACCCGTGTCCTCGTGGGGACGATCGTCGGCGGCGATCTCTCGCGCCGGGCCTTGGTACAGGCCATGGTCCGGAGCGAGGAGGAGTGGCAGGCGGTCGCCTCCTTCTGCGAAACAGTAATGCTAGCAAAGGAGGCGGCCGATCGTATGAGGCAACGGTCCTCACGCCCCAACCGCAGCCGGGATTCCGATCCCGATTTCCGGCCAGTGGCCGGAAATCAGGATCGGACGGCCACCGTAGGTGCGGGGTTGCGGACGGCGAGTAATGGGTAGCTCGCCGTCCGACCGTCCGGTAACCGTCCGGACCGAGCCCAAGTCGTCGACGGCGCGTACTGTTCCACGCGCGCCTCAAGGAGATGTCAGCAACTGTAGGGGCTCAGCAGGGTCGAAGCCTACTGGGGCCAAGGGTCTGATTCTGAAAGGAAGACTCGGCCCTGGTACGAAAGGCAACGAAGGAACAAGAGTGAGTTTTTAGTCAGTAAAAGTCTGACACTATATCCCGTTTCGCCCAAGAACGGGTGATGTCATAAGATGATTTTCCCACCGAAAAAAAACACGTACTCAGACAATATTTCAGTAGGTTCTTGTTCGAAGACGCTCATCATCGGTGTACCTAGGTACTTACAGTTTTTCAAATTTTGATTTCAAATCAAAATCAACAAGTCCGTGATACTGTATGGATCAGAATGTTGGGCTGTGAAAAAGATGGATGAAAAAAGATTGCATGTAACGGAGATGAGACTGTAAGATGGATGTGTGCTGTGACGAGAATAGATAAAGTGAAAAATGAGTATGTTAGAGGAAGTTTGAAAGTAACACCAGTGACTGAAAACTTGAAGGGGAATCGTTTGTTTTGGCATGGTCATGTAAAGACGAGGGTTGAAACGCATGTTACTAAAAGAGTCTAAAGAAAAGATGGATGGATTGTGTGAAGAGTGATATGAAAGAAAAGGAAGTTAGTGATAGTACGACGAGCACGACGGGTGACAGGAAAGAATGGAAGAAAAAACCGTGTTGCGCCGACCCCAAATAAAACGGGATAAGGGCAGGAACATGATGCCGATCACATGACTTTAACCCAAATGCTTAGTGCGAAACTCTCCTCATCACATAAAAATCCATATTGTTCCAGGAAAAGTGTTGTAAACCTCGACAAGTTGGCGTACCCGCAGCCTCTGCCTACCGTTCAGGCTTCGAAGAAAATCGTGTTGTCCCCTTACACGACCTTGTACCAGGGGTTGAGGTACAAGGACGATACGAGGGTGTTCAGAAAGAAATTTGATTATGATGCGATGCTTAAAGGCCAGCAGATTGTCTGTCAAGGAATTTTTGATTGTGTGGTGAGTGTCGCTGAAATGTTTTAAGTATTTGACATAGAAGAGGATAGATAGGTAGATAGAATATAGATACTTCAGGCACGCTACTTCTTTCTTCTTATTTAGAATTTTCATCTTTAGCAACAATATGGTGGCATAAAGGTGCCATTAGTGTCTTGTAGATGTATTCCTCAATCATCTGCTAATAGAAAGAGACTTACTGACGAAAGGGCCTTATAAAACAATAAAGTTTTATTCTACACAAAATAACTGAAAAAATTCTGTCGTCTGATTACAGTTTTCTTATTTTTAGCAATATCCAAGTAAGCGAATCTGAAAATAAAACAATTTTATGAACGTTTTAAGATCAATAAAACTTAAATCATTGCCTGATGAAAAACGTCAGGTGCTGATAAAATTTCTTCCTCATGCAAGCTAGGCTATCAGCTTTAGCTGTAGTTATTATCATTATTATTATTTACCACAGCTAAACGACCTTCTTTTTTAATTATTCTGCTTAAGTAGATTCGTTTGTAACAAGGTAGTTGACAATAATTAGTAGTTAGTAGTCACCAACCCGCACTGGGCCCGCGTGGTGGATTACGGCCTATTCCCTCTCCTAGAGAGGAGGCCTGAGTCCCAACAGTGGGAACATTATAAGGCCGAGTATGCTATGCTATGCTAACAATAATTGAATTTTCATGTCAATAATTGGTTTTTGCGTTTGCAAGCAAGCCAAACCAAATTATCTACAATATACTTTCTACCACAGAGATGTCCTTCCGTTCCAAGTCATCCTATCGTTTTCCTCCAGATCTCACACATAGCAATAGAATCTACAGAAGCTATTCCCGTGCTGATGAGAGGAGGCGCAGGCTACAGGCACTTTATGGCGATCATCAAAGCAAAGCCCCACCACGACCTGAAGGGACAAGTACGGGCATACTGCAGGAATAAATATGTCCCTTTAGATGACGATGTGCCCCTGAAGAGACCAAGAGCTCCAAGTAGAAGATTCTTCTTCGGAAAACAATTGGCTGAAGAAAATTGGGAGAGGTAGCATTTTGGTAGAAGCCGTTTTGTGATCAATATTGTTAGCTCTACACAAGTCAGATAGTAAGAAGTACCTATAGGTAACACTTGAAGGGCAGCGTGAACAAAAAGCGTGGCTATATAGGTACATAGTAGGATCTATAAGTAGTAAAATACAGTAGTTTAATCTTGTAATGCATTTGAAGCAATTTTACAGCAATTTAATCTTGTTATGCATTCAGTCAAGAGTAAATAGGTTATTTCTAGACAAGCATGCTTCAACGTTGACCACATCATCGCTTATCATCAGCCAAGTTACAACCGTTTCGTTTCGATTCTCTTTTCGTCGATCGCCTCGTGTCGGCCACGCCTCCGATCCCTTTGTTCTGACGCCATCTCAACGCTCAGTAACGTGGTCAGAACAAAGGAATAAGAGGCGTGGCCGACTCGAGGCGAACAACGAAAAGAGAATCAAAACGAAACGGTTGTAACTTGGCTAGAGGGGCAGGTGAGACACCGGTCGAGTGCGAGCCTGTTTAAAGTATGGAAAAATGAATTGGGCTAGTGTAATTCGGGGGCTCTTGTTCTACCTATACCTATATTTTTTTAATCGAGTAAAATGTTTGCTGTAGTAAATATATTTTTCTCCTATTTTTGTTTTATTGGTTTTTCTGAAACACTCCTAGATAATAAAAACATGACTGTGTCATCATTGGCCTTAAAAATAGGGATGTAACTAACGGAAGTGGTTATATCGTAACCGAATTCGGAAGTGGAGTTTTTTTTTTGGTTTTCGGAATCAGAACTGGTATTGGAGGCAGAGACAAAGGCAGTAGGTACCTACCTATAGCGTCATATGAACTACTATCTACTAAAAGTAATCAATAACTCGAATAAGTATAAATGAATAGCGAACTCCCAACATGTCAAATACGAATCAAAACAACAAGTGAAAGAGCAACCGACAGAAGGCTCGGGGCAGCGTATTTACATTCTGTACATGGCTAGAACGCAAGGGTACTAGTCGCGTATAGATTTAAAATCATTTTTTAATCGAGGTCTTCCAATCTATACAAGAGTAGTACGCAAATACTCGCGTATACTTCGTAGTGACCTAAGTACCTAACCTTATTCCATAATATACAGTGCCAGTACGAATATGGACTAATCGTGCGTTACAGATCGGAATAATCGCGCCTGGATTACGTCATGTTAGAATAGTGACCATTAGAACACGATGGCGAGGTAACGAAGCGATCATGTGGGTTAGGTTATGTTAGAACAGTGACAATTAAAGCGTGAAGGCGAGCGAGCGCAGCGAACGTACCCCGGCAGTGGCCGCCGAGCGCCAGATCCCCTTCTAATGTTAGTGAATCATTTGGGTTTGGTTAAGTTAAAAGCCATTATTTTTAATCTAATTCTATATTAATAATGTTAAAACTTCATTCCATTATAATATGCATAAATGATTTTATTAAACTATATCGCAGCTTTTGTCAGGCGTAAGTGATGTTAACTGTACTATAGTTTGGAACCAGGACGTGCGCGAACACGCGCGTTTCAAACTATACAAGGTCAGTGCGCAGAATTCGTGTATACATTGTAATTGCAGATTTTAAAATAGCAATACAAAGTATACGCGAGCAGTTTCTTATGGCTGCGTTCTGGCCTTGTATAGAATGGAAATACGCCTCGGGGTAAGGGTTTTTTTTAGGTGTTCAATTATCTAATGACATTTTCCGCCGTTGGGCGGAGCGAGAGGGCGTGTCAGACTTTTACTGACTAAAACCCACTCCTATGTTATTCGTTGCCTTGCATTCCAAGGCCACGGATTTTCCTTTAAGAAGCGAACCCATGGCCCCAGTAGGCTTCGACCCTGCTGGGCCCCTACGGTTTTGCTGACATCTCCTTGAGGCGCGCGTGGAACACTACGCGCCGTGGAACACTTTTATAAAGTTGTGTGTACCTTCGATATAAGTTCCGATTCAAATTTATCGGAACCGAAGCTGCAAAATCAATCGGAAGTTTCAATTTTTCGGAATCGGAATCGAACCTACGTAGATAATGTCTGATTAAAAACCTAAACCAGAATTAAAGCACTGCATAACTCAAGACATCAATTCATGTAATCGTTACTGACTGTCGCGTGACCCAACCTAGTTATCAGTGAACTAACTGTACGTACGAGTAACACACTTATCACTAGTGTTTACAATAGGTATACCTAATAATCATAATATTGGTCAGCAAAGTTCTAGGGCAGATACTCAGTATCTACCTGTCGTGAGTTCATTAACATGAGAAATCTGTTTTTATCATCATTAGTAGAACTGATTAGTAGATTATGTGACTAGGGGATAAAGCAGTGTCTTAAAGTTGCGGGCGGCATGTTGAATTCCGAACGAAACGAAGGTAGCTAGGTTTTAATCCCGTACGCAGTGAGGGAATTAAATAATTAACTCCCGAGCACTGCGAGGGAGTTAATATAGAAACCTGAGTGATGTGAGGTATTCAAGCCGCCCAAAACAAGGACAGCTTTATCCCCGTATTGGATACTCAAATTTTCTGTAAGATAATTAAAAGGCAATATACTGAAACAAACTATAGGTATATAAGAGAAATGTAAGTATTATTTACAGGTGGTCTTAATGAGCGGAACATTTTACAAAGTTTCAAAAGCTTTTTGAGATGGGAAATCCTCAAATAACTCCTCCCATTCGGGGTGGCAAAGGCCTACCTCCATTCCTTCCAACGATCACGATTCCTCGCTGCCTCTTTTCAATTCCCAAGGAAGACATCCAGGTGGTATTGCTATCTCCTTGATGGTCTACCGGCTAGTTTTATCCCGTAAAATGAATAATTGGTTCCTGTAGGATAGGACATGGCAGTAAAGAAGCAGTGCTTATCAGAAGCAGTAAAAGTCAGAAGCAGTAAAAGTCAGAAGCGGTAAAAGTCAGAAGCAGTAAAAGTCAGAAGCGGTAAAAGTCAGAAGCAGTAAAAGTCAGAAGCGGTAAAAGTCAGAAGCAGTAAAAGTCAGAAGCGGTAAAAGTCAGAAGCAGTAAAAGTCAGAAGCGGTAAAAGTCAGAAGCAGTAAAAGTCAGAAGCGGTAAAAGTCAGAAGCAGTAAAAGTCAGAAGCGGTAAAAGTCAGAAGCAGTAAAAGTCAGAAGCGGTAAAAGTCAGAAGCAGTAAAAGTCAGAAGCGGTAAAAGTCAGAAGCAGTAAAAGTCAGAAGCGGTAAAAGTCAGAAGCAGTAAAAGTCAGAAGCAGTAAAAGTCAGAAGCGGTAAAAGTCAGAAGCAGTAAAAGTCAGAAGCGGTAAAAGTCAGAAGCAGTAAAATCTAGAAGAAGTAAAAGTCAGAAGCAGTAAAAGTCTGAAGCAGTAAAAGTCAGAAGCAGTAAAAGTCAGAAGCAGTAAAAGTCAGAAGAAGTTAAAGTCAGAAACAATCAATCTGTCAAGCCTTTTCCCAAACCTGTTGGGGTCGGCTTCCAGTCTAACCAGATGTAGCTGAATACCAGTATTTTACATAGAGCGACTGCCCATGTGACCTCCACAACCCAGTAATTGAATAGCACGATACATTTTGGCAAAACTGGTGTCGGAGCTTTTGGCTTCTGACTATTCGTTACCACTGTTAAAGATCTACAAATGACAGCCGGGACCAACAGTTTAACGTGCTTTTCGAGGTAGGTACGGAGGAATCTCAATGTGTTAAGTTAATCACCCATCTAAAGACCGACCTCGACAAGCTATGCTTTGCCTTGGAAATGGAATCGTGCGGCTTCTACGAGCTTCTCAACAAAAAGAAACATTTATTCATTTATTCATTTTGTTGTAAAAAAATAAAGTATAACGTAACAGTGGCATATATCTGTAGGCACAATTCGAAATAGACCAAATGCGTAGAAGAAAAAAAACAATAAACATTGTTATTTTCCGTAAATATCTGGTCAAAACAATACGATAATTGAAGCCAAAACACATTTAAACGCACCTACATTTTCAGCAATTCATCTCTAGTTCTTATGACTGGACAGTCCGACGCAGTCAGTTTTTTTTTGTAATTCTCATCAATCTAAATCCGTAAAAATAGGTAAGAGAGAGATTTAGCGTTTAGACTTATGCGAATGCTATCTTGTCGTATTTGAGATTGAATATTCTTGAAGAATCTTATTTAATCGAATGGTGTAGGATATAATCCGATCCCAGATGCACTAGGTGAAATATGTATATGCCACTGTTCACCTTGTGCAATTTACTTTATTTCTACACTCAAAGTGGTGAAGGGAAACGACGCGGTGTAAGGAAACCGTCATCCCGTTCCATCATCAGACCACCAGAAGAATGGCGATGGGCCACTGGTAGGTACATAGTGGACATCCCACCCATACCTACGCACTAAACGTTTTGGGAACACACTCATTGAGCGTACAGCTAAGGAGTGGCATTTCCTCCTAGAGTCTGTGTTTCCTGATGGCTACAACCTGGGGGTCTTTAAGTCAATAGTGAATAGGTAACTTCTAGGTAAGCGAGCTTCATCCTCGAACACACCGTCACTTTCCATCAGGTGAGATAGCATTCAAGCGTGAGCTTATTAATAATATAAGACCTAACTAGGAACCAAAAATTTCTTAGAGAACCAAAAATGCGATGGTCCTGCGTTTGACTACAGCACTTATCTACTGTGACTGCAGATAATGTCTCCCAACTATGGTAACATTACACGATGATTATTCTCATATGGCTTAAGTACTTCCGATATTAAAAAAAAAATTATAGGAAAATATCGTAGGTTGACCAATGATCATCACAGACAAACAGTGCAGTTTTTTTTTTATAGACTGGCACTTGACCTCTGCCGCTATCTCAGTTGATGATGGGAAGCGATGAAGTAACCTATTCAATCTTGACATATAGACCCCCAAATTACCTACTTCTGTTAAAGTATCTGCGTGTCTACCGCTAATTAGGTAGTATTTAGTGTTGCCAGGTCCGATTGGATTAAAGTCGGAACAGATGGTAAAAAAAAATCGGGATCAAGACAAAGAGATCGGTCGATTAGATAAAAAATAAAACTAAAACTTTTTTTTGAGATGAAAAAACATTCTATGACTTCTCTCGCTGTAGGGTGGAACTATGTTTTTCAGTTGCCCTTTGCGTTCCAGGGCTACAGTCAATCTTTCAAACGTTCCCGCGCAGCCCTAGCAGGTATCGGCATTACTGGGCCCCTTCAGTTTTGCTGACATAACTTTTTCTTTTTTAACCGACTTCAAAAAAAGGAGGAGGTTATCAATTCGGTTGTATTTTTTTTTTTTTTATCATCATAATTTTTTTTTTTTATGTTTGTTACCTCAGAACTCCGTCGTTTATGGACCGATTTGCAAATTTTTTTTTTCTCTTTATAGGATATGCTTCCAGATTGGTCCCATTTTTTTCAAAATCCAGTTCTGATGATGGGATCCATGAGGAATCGAGGGAACTCCTCAAAAATTATAGGCAACCCTATGGTAATTTTAGTATTTTCATCAAGAACTTAAGCATTTACAGTCAAAAAGTAACATTTGATGAAGTGGAACTGATGAAGAAGACCAGAAATGGTCAACGGAACTTCATACTCAAATAGATATCACAATGAAGATAGGTATAGTTAAGCGACTATGACAATACAAATAAATGAATGATTCTGAATAGTTACGTTGAAAATGGTATCATCGAAGTGATCTGATGATGATGATGGAGCCGGAAGGTAGGCACTGGAACTCCGTAATTAATCAATGTAACCTAGCCGTGTTTGGACTTATTAGAATTGTCATGAGATGCACTTTGGCTATAAGGTACTATCGAACTGATCTGATGATGGAGCCGGAAGGTAGGCACAGCAACTCCGTAATTAATCAATGTATCCTAGCCGTGTTTGGGCTTATTAGAATTGTCGTGAGATGCTCTTTGGCTATAAGGTACTATCGAATTGATCTGATGATGGAGCCGGAAGGAGGAAGGTAGACATAGGAACTTTATAATAAAACAATGTAACCTAGCAGTATTTGGGTTAATTGGAATTGTCATGAGAAATAGGCACTCTGGTTATAAGTGTATCGCAACTAAAAAGTGTGAAATAAAAACTTTTTAGAAAAAAAAAATAACCGACTTCACTAAAAAAAAAACACTAAAAGGATCAAAATAACTTTAATTTCGGAAGTCGGTGTTAAATAAGAAACAAACAATACAGAGAAACACCGACTTCCGAAATTAAAGTTATTTTGATCCTTTTAGTGTTTTTTTTTAGTGAAGTCGGTTATTTTTTTTTTCTAAAAAGTTTTTTTTTACTTTGACTGGCTCCCGACGCAGACCTTCTTACTTATAATTATGTGGAATGAGTGAAGGAGAAGACATTATGGTCGCGCGTGACGGACGAAGACGAGAGCGACGTGGCTCCGAGCAAGAACTATATTCTGATTTTTAAATAGCTGTATTAAACTGACAGCAGTGGACAATGACCAGCTGTCAATGTACAATGCCCCGATGACATTAAACCATTGTTATAGCTGTCACTTTAATCCATTTAATTAAAAAATTATGGTATAGTGAGGTGCTGTGTGTCATTTTGAATGACACACAGTTGTCATTTTAACGTGTGACAATGATGCGAATAAGACTGATATATGTTACTTTAGAGTATGTAATTTTAATGGCTTTTAATAAATTTATTGATTTATCGGGACATTTAGCGTCCCGATCAGTCACAAATCGGAACGCGTCCCCAGACCGATCGAAATTGGGACATCCCGCGCAAATCAGGACACCTGGGAACACTAGTAGTGTTCCTGCTAAGTCTCATTTATAACATCACTGTTACACTGTAAGTGTGCAAATAGCTCAGCAGTTTACAATTACAGTGTAGGTAACCTGTTCCAGTCATTCATTATGTGAATCAGCTGGCACTGGAATGAGGTGCGCAACTGGGTAGTATTGATGAATTGTAACATTTGTGGCTGCAATCGAACAGATGTCTGGTTAACACTACTTTAGCGAAGTTAGGTCTTAAATAAAATACGACTCCAATACCTACATGTTTTGCAACAGCTGAATTTCTGTCTTGATGAGTTAACAATATCTAACTTTCTTGTTTGCCTTAGGGTGTTTTTAATATCGTGCGGTTTTGGTAACCCCCCAAATGTCCATTCCATACAAGTATTTATTGTAATGCGTGAAAAACGCACGCGGGACGCGCGCGTTTTTTTTTGCATTTTCGAAATTTTACGCACGATATTAAAAACACTCTAAGCCTTATCAGCCTTATAATGTTCCCACTGCTGGAACTCAGGCCTCCTCTCTAGGAGAGGGAATGGGCCGTAATATAATATGCAACACGCGGTCCCAGTGCGGATTGGTGGATTTCACATGTCTTCCAATTTTTGGATCTAAGACATGCCGGTTTCCTCATGATGTTATTTTTTTTTCCTTCACCGTGTTGAGAGCAGTGGTGATAAAATAAATTACACAAAGTAATGCGCCTGGCTGGGTTTGAAACCGTGACCTACAACTCGTAAGTCGAGGCCGTTACCACTGGGCCATCATTGCTTAAAGCATAGCATAGCGCTTCTGAACAAGTAACATTGATTGCTACCTAACCTTTTTCCCTACTAACTTGGGGTCGGGCCACACGATACTCCTTGGATAGACTAGGTCAGACTTTCTGGCGCCTTACTACCTGTAAAGGACTGTCCAAGATTTATGAATGACATTCGGGACCACCAGCTTTACGTCCAACGGCTTTATTTGTGTTCCGAGGCACGGGGTTTCATCTCCTAGAAAAACTGAAAAATGTATCTACATATGAATCGAAAAATCAATATTGGTACTTGCCCGATTTCGAACCCGCAACCACAAGCATGAGAGGCGGATGCCTCTACTACAACGTGAATATAAATATCACTACGGGACAAGAATAAGCACATTTCATCTATAATTGAGCACCTAGATAATGGGTTTCAAGCTTGAATACTTTTTATTTTTTTTTTCCGGTGGAAAAATCATCTTATGACATCCCCCGCTCTTGGGCGGGGCGGGAGATAGTGTCAGACTTTTACTGACTAAAAACCCACTCCTGTTCCTTCGTTGCCTTTCGTACCAGGGTCGAGTCTTCCTTTCAGAATCAGACCCTTGGCCCCAGTAGGCTTCGACCCTGCTGGGCCCCTACAGTTGCTGACATCTCCTTGAGGCGCGCGTGGAACAGCACGTGCCGTCGACGACTTGGGCTCGGTCCGGACGGATACCGGACGGTCGGACGGCGAGCCACCCATTGCTCGCCGTCCGCAAGCCCGCGCCTACGATGGCCGGAAATCGGGATCGGAATCCCGGCGGCGGTTGGGGCGTGAGGACCGCTGCCTCACGCGATCGGCCGCCTCCTTTGCAAGCATTACTGCTTCGCAGAAGGAGGCGACCGCCTGCCACTCCTCCTCGCTCCGAACCATGGCCTGCACCAAGGCCCGGCGCGAGAGATCGCCGCCGCCGATCGCCCCCACCAGGATACGGCGTTGCTCTGCCCAAGCGGGGCACACCTCCACCGTGTGCTCCACCGTGTCCTCCGGTCGATCCACACAATGGTGACACCCGGGCGTTTCTTCCGCACGAATCCGGAGCAGGAACCTCCCGAACTTACCATGTTCGGTGAGGACCTGCGTCATGCGGAAGGTAAGGACGCCGTGTAAGCTTGAATACTAAGTCTGCTTTTTACTGTCACTGCTGGGAACACAGGATTTTCTGTGACTGGGAAATATAGGTTTATGTTAAGGTCACCATTCCTACCGGTTGCCACTTGTACAATAGTCTGTCATAATCTGTGAAAGTCTTCAAGAAAGGACATCTTTAGCACTAGCTTTTGTTAATTGCTTCGCCGGTGTGAAGATAGGAAACTATCTCTACGAAATAAACAAGGATGAAAAATCAGCTTTTCTAAAACAAGGTCTACCCATGTGCCAAATTTCATCTAAATCCGTTTAGCCATTTCAGTGTGAATGAGTAACAAACATACACACACGTACAAGCTTTCGCTTTTATAATATTACTGTGATACATACAATTTCAATCAGCCGGAATTCACACATTAGCATAAGCATAGCATAATCAGCCTTTTAATGTTTCCACTGCTGGGACTCAGGCCTCCTCTCTCTAAAGAGAGGGAATGGGCTGTAATCCACCACGCGGGCCCAGTGCGGATTGGTGAATGTCACATGTCTTCGAATTTTTTGGTTCTAGGACATGCCGGTTTCCTCACGATGTTTTCCTTCATCGTTTTGAGAGCAGTGGTGATGAAATAAATTACACAAAGTAATGCGCCTGGCTGGGTTTGAACCCGCGACCTACAACTCGTAAGTCGGGGCCGTTACCACTCGGCCGCCACTGCTCTCCATTTTCCATCACATTCAAACATTGCTAAATGGTTAATAATATTTTAGGCAATGAGCCGGTACAACGCTACTGCATGCAGACAGCTAAATATATCAGAATGAGTGAATGCCAACAGGTGAGAGTGTATTGAGTTTGGTCAGTGAGGTTACTTTACCGTGTTATTTTAATGATCTATTTTATAGGTTTTGGAAAAGGGCTATCACCCTAGAACGCAAAGGCAACTGGAGGAACACGGGTGGGCTTTAGTCAGTTAATGTGTTAATCAGTTAAAATTTTAGTCTGTTAAAGTTTTAGTCAGTTAGAGTTTTAGTCAGTTAAAGTTTTAGTCAGTTAAATTTTTTGTCAGTTAAAGTTTTAGTCAGTTAAATTTTTAGTCAGTTAAAGTTTTAGTCGGTTAAAGTCTGACACTCCTCGCTCCAACCAGAGCGGAACAAGTTATTTGATAATTTTGCACCCTCAAACAAAATCTGAGGGAACACATTTATTGTGTGTATAGGCTGAGGAGTGGAATTCCCTGCCGGAGTCTGTGTATACTGATGGCTACAACCTAAAAGTCTAAGTCGAGAGTGAATAGGTTACTACTAGGCAAGTGTGCGGATGTGGTCGACGATCATCGACCACATCATCGTTTACCATCAGGTGAAATAGTCGAGAACGAGTCTATCAATGATGAAAAGTAACAGCCTGGACCATTATTTTAACTTGGGAAGACGACCACCCATCCACTGATGGACTTCAAACGCGAGTCTACCTATAATAATAATAATAATTTATTATGCTCCCGACACTGGTGGACTACCTACTATTTTTTATGTTTTTTTCATCAGAAGACCAAGTCACGCAAAGGGCAATGGAAAGGGCTATGCTCGGAGCGTCCTTGCGATCGCATTAGGAATGAAGATATTCTCAGGAGAACCAAGGTTACTGACATAATTGAAGAATCGTCAAACTTAAGTGGCAGTGGGCAAGGCACATTGCTCGTAGAACGGATGGTCGATGGGGCCGAAAGGTTTCTAGAGTGGCGACAGCGCACCGTAAGACGCAGCGTTGGAAGACCTCCCACAAGGTGAACCGATGACCTGGTGAGAGTCGCAGGAATGCGGTGGATGCGAGACTCATAGGACTGTTCGTTATGGCGACACTTGGGGAGGCCTATGTCCAACAGTGGACGTCCTTCGGCTGAAATGATGATGATGATGATGAATATATTTTTTTTTAAGAAACATTTAAAAATGTAAATGAATAAGATAAATAAAGAGATAATATTTTTTTTTTAAAGTGCGTTTATTAAAAAAGATTGTCTCCTATACAATAATGAGCTATGTCCATAATAAATCCTTCCACAAATCGAACGATATCGATGACCATTCAATAAAACAGCGAGTCGTTATTGGCCACAGTGGCGACGCGACCAAGTGGGACGCAGTACTAACAATTAATAGTGTTCGGTTCCTGCAGGATTGAAGCGGTTTTAACTAACGCGCTGTGTACACTGTACAGCGGGTTTTAATTTCGAAGCCCTATAGTTTTGTTTAAAATAGGATTGGACGTAAGTGGGTAGTCGTTATTATTTGGCTAGTTAGAAATTGCTTGTGGGAATCTTTAAGGATTTTTTAAATGTATTATTTAAGATTGTTTGTTTAAGATTTAGATTTTTTGTCTTTTTTTTTTCCTCCACTTTTGCTCGCTGCAAAACGCATACTACTCTTTCTAGCATACTAGCCGTGGGAGGGTCCTGGTGACCTGTAATACAGCTTGTAGTACATACCTACTTCAGGCACCAGTCCCTCACTAAGTCACAGAATAAGAAATAGTACAAACTAAGTTGGCTCTAAATTGTAAGCATTATTAGCTAGCATAGGAAAACTTTGTGAAGGGAAAATAAATAAATAAATAAAAAAAAAACATGTGAAAAGAATCCTAAATCAACTAGAATATTAAAAATTATCTCGCTTGGAAGATGATTTGGGAATTCAATTAGTGGTTTTTTAGGGTTCCGTACCCAAATAGTAAAACGGAACCCTATTACTGAGACTCCGCTGCCTATCCGTCTGTCTGTCCGTCTGTCACCAGGCTGTAACCGTGATAGTTGACAGATGAAATTTTCACACATGATGTATTTCTGTTGCTGCTATAACAACAAATATTAAAAAAAAAACAGAATAAAATGAATATTTAAGGGGGCTCCCATAACCCTTCGTGCACGAGTCCGACTCGCACTTGGCCGGTTTTTTTATATTGTGTTAAAGATGAGAAAGAAGAAAGAAAGAAAAACTGTTTATTCGCGCGAAATGACGCAATCTTAAAACTAGCAAACAAACATTGTCAATTGATAGGGAAGATATGCGTCACATCCGCGCAAAACGGCCTAACTCTCAGCATAAAGATGATGATCCTTATTCATAAAAGTCGGTGAACTGTTTAGGGATTGGCTAGCAGATTCTTAAATCATTTTCCAAAATTGATTATTAAATGAAGCAGAATGAATGATCAGAATTGACTAATATTTGTGTTAGCGATTTTTATGATTAGTTACATACATTATGATTATTTTCTGTATTAGCAACATTAAAAGTATTTATTTTGCACTGACAACTGGAACGTTATGCCATTTGACAGCTCAGCGCTATGACAGTTAGAAGAGGTTATAAAATAACGCGCTGCGCTGTCCTGACATTCCATTCCAGTTTTCGGGGTAAGCAACATCTCAGAGTAAGTGCTACTATATAATTATTATTCTTTTAAATGGTATTGATTTATGATATTTGTAATAATTGTGTGCTGTCAAGGCAAAAGTATAGAGGGTGTGTTACCCGTTTTGGTCGTTTTATTTAAAACCTTCCCGCTACACTATATCTAGGTACACTAAATAAGTTTCTTATCTAATCTTTCTCTAAAGTTAACACATTAGCTAACATTGGTATAATAGAGTGGGGCTGAGGTGGGAACCTCTCGCTACCTGTTTTCTACGCACATAACCTTATGGTGGTGACGTTGTATTTTAGTTAATGCTTCCTTTTTCAACGACAGTTTCTCCTTTCATCTTGATTTAATTTTATAAACTCTGTAGTTTATTTCGCTATCTTGAAAGTGTGAAGTATGTTGATATTGGATAAGACGTATTCTGTAGTAACGGAAGACGAAACATCGTAAAGCCTCCCACGAAGTGTACAGATACCCTGGTGAGTATCGCAGAAATCCAATGAAGGATGGCAGCACTTTCGAGGCCTCTGTTCAGCTGTGAACGTCTTTCAGTTGAAATGATAATGATGATGGTGAAGAATTGAAATTATTGGGTGAACAGTCTTTAATCAAAAACATATCGACACATCTATAATTGTCTTCTCGTAAATATTTACAGTCGATATCTAATACTGCACCGCTGCCAAACCACAACATAATTCTACTTTTACATAAAATCTCGATGTACCCATGATCCAATCTATAATAAAAATCTAGTTTTAAAGTTTTAAATATTAACTACATCCTGTGCAGTGTCAGTTATTCTAAATAGTTAGTTATTAAGAAGTCGTGGCGCTATCGGCGACAATGTCACACAGTTTGGTGCAATACCCTCACCAGATTTGTTTTATTTTTGTTAAAACAAACAAGATAAAGTTAAATAATAGTTTTAGTAGTTAATTCGTTGTGAAAGTGAGAACAATGTATATGTGTGGGATTTCTGACTTTTTTCGAAGACGGAGGCCGTATATTGAGAGGGTAAGTTTTATTGTAAGGTTTAAGAGTTGAACGAGAAAAGTTTGGTGGTGTCACTAAATTGTAAAACTTTTGGTATATTTGTTTTTTTTTCTATTGATTGTGTGTGATTGATTTGTAGATTAATGTGAATAGGTACTGTGACGACTATGGAGGTCACAGTCTTTATTAACTTGCTAACTGGCATGTTAGACTTTTAAGGTTTATGTTATAAAAAGTTTAGTTTAGATTGATGTTCAATCAATAGATAGGAAGACATCATAGAAATGTCGGGACGTATCTTTTATAGAAAATGTTATATGAAAGTGCTTAATATTATAAAATAGTATTCAAAAACGAATAAACGAATAACTAAGCCTTTCATTGCGCCCCCATCCTGACAGTACCTACCAACTTCTAGGAGTGGCAGGCGGTCGCCTCCTTCTGCGAAGCAGTAATGCTAGCAAAGGAGGCGGCTGATCGCGTGAGGCAACGGTCCTCACGCCCCAACCGCCGCTGGGATTCTGATCCCGATTTCCGGCCACCGTAGGCGCGGGCTTGCGGACGGCGAGCAATGGGTGGCTCGCCGTCCGACCGTCCGGTAACTGTCCGGACCGAGCCCAAGTCGTCGATGGCGCGTACTGTTTCACGCGCGCCTCAAGGAGATGTCAGCAATTGTAGGGGCCATCAGGGTCGAATTCTACTGGGGCCAAGTGTCTGATTCTGAAAGGAAGACTCGGCCCTGGTACGAAAGGCAACGAAGGAACAGGATTGGGTTTTTAGTCAGTAAAAGTCTGACACTATCTCCCGCTCCGCCCAAGAGCGGGGGATGTCATAAGATGATTTTCCCACCGGAAAAAAAAACCTACCAACTTCTGCCAACGGCTTCGGTGGCATAAAAGTTGAAAGGTAAGTATCTGAAGGGAACATATTCCCGGGATTAAAGTAGTTATCCTATGTTCGATCCCAGAACATAGTCTACCCGTGTACCAAGTTTCATCCAAATGTGTTCAACTGTTGAACGTGAAGGAGTATTAAATATACAACATTCGTTTTAGTATATGCGAAACCCGAAACACGTGTCTAGTATTTTCATGTACAGAATCTATGTACAAAATTTTATAACTGTATCATGAAAAATCACAAAGTTATAAGCTTATTATGTTACCTGATTGTCCGCACAAAAACATGGTCACCGGCCATCCGGGCGACTGAGGGGTTGTTTTGCTCCCGCGCCCAGCTGTGCGCTAGCTCCTATTCCCTGTTATGACCTGACGTGGCCTGTGTTAGTCGGTGGTGTCCAACTTGTGACCTTTTATAAATATTTTTGGGAAAAAATGTAACATGGTGTAAATGATTGGAATCGAATTAGTTACTGGTTCTGAATAAACTATATTCAGGTTTCGCATATACTAAAAATATTGTTGTATACACAAACATGAATATAAATAAATCTAATTATCGTCTTTATAATATCAGTGTGATAAGGCCAATGAGAGCAGACTTACGAGTTGTAGGTCGCGGATTCAAACCCAGCCAGGCGCATTACTTTGTGTAATTTATTTCATCACCACTGCTCTCAAAACGGTGAAGTCAACAACGTGAGGAAACCGGCATGTCCTAGAACCAAACATTCGAAGACATGTGACATCCACCAACCCGCACTGGACCCGCGTGGTGGATTACGGCCTAGATTTCCTAGAGAGGAGGCCTGAGTTCCAACAGTGGGAACATTATAAGGCCGTAAGGTGGTAACGGCCTCGACTTACGCGTTGTAGGTCGCGGGTTCAAACCCAGCCAGGCGCATTACTTTGTGTAATTTATTTCATCACCACTGCTCTCAAAACGGTGAAGTCAACAACGTGAGGAAACCGGCATGTCCTAGAACCAAACATTCGAAGACATGTGACATCCACCAACCCGCACTGGACCCGCGTGGTGGATTACGGCCTAGATTTCCTAGAGAGGAGGCCTGAGTTCCAACAGTGGGAACATTATAAGGCCGATTATGCTAAGGTCAATGTGTAAATCTCAAATGAGTCTCTGACGTATAGGTAAGTATACTTATACAAGTGCAGTATAGTGTAAGACATTGATCAAATGGTGTGAATAGCAAATATTAGATAAATTAACCTTAAAAACAACGAAAACAAACGCGACACCGATTGATCACCTTAACATAACCACTAACCACTACATATCATCTAGAATATAAAACAGAGGAGCATGGGCTCGCTGTAAGTCTTGACTAACCTACACAGGGTTTCATCGTCATCATCATTTCAGCCGAAAGACGTCCACTGTTGGACATCGACCTCTTCCAAGCGTTGCCGCAACGACCGGTCCTGTGCATCTCGCATTTAAGGGATAGCATAGCATAGCATAGTCGGCCTTATAATGTTCCCACTGTTGGGACTCAGGCCTCCTCTCTAGGAGAGGGAATGGGCTGTAGGTAATCCACCACGCGGGCCCAGTGCGGGTTGGTAGATGTCACATATCTTCGAATTTTTGGTTCTCGTACATGCCGGTTACGGTACATTTAAGGGATGCATCGATTAAATACCTATAGATCTTTTTTAGGGTTCCGTACCTCAAAAGGAAAAAACGGAACCCTTATAGGATCACTTTGTTGTCCGTCTGTCTGTCTGTGTGTCAAGACCTTTTATTTCGGGAACGCGTGGAGGTATCGAGTTGAAATTAAGCTGTTGATCCCCGCATTAACGCCGGCGTTCACGCGCCATTGTCTTACTATTGTGTCTCTAATTACGCACTCAAAAGGTTAAAACCATATACTCAGGTCTCCCGTCCCTTAAAGCTGTGAAAAAATCGAACTTGTAAGTTAACGAAAAAAAGATACAGCCGTTTATGTCGCAATTCGACACTCTTAAGGGAATCAAAATTTATAGGGTACGTACTTCCCATTGACCCAGAATCCTAAAACTTGCATGAAGCAAGGTCTTATGGCACAGGTATAGAAATAAATATGAAAATAGTAAATTTGTTATTAAAAAATCTTTGATTCCTTTCGGGAATTGAGCTATTTACATACTTAGGTAAGTTTGTACGGAACCCTTAGTGCGCGAGTCCGACTTGCACTTGCCCAATTTTTTAAGGAAGTGTGTCAAACTTTTACTGACTACGGGTAACCCTTTCAGAAATCGATCCATGGTTCCAATATTTTTGTTTTGATAAATCATTATTTGATTGTAATATAATGTATTTTATCTATGGGCCTTAGTTGCCTGACAATAAAGAAATAATAATAATGAAGCTCACTAGAAAACAAAAAAAATTATAATGTAACAAAAAAGCAGTACAACCAGAAACCAGACCTAATTTCTCGGCCGTAAACATCTCAAAATATTCAGCAAATTACATGGTAATTCTGTTTTATTAAGTGGCCACGTTATTCTCGTATATTGACGCATATCGCTAGATTATTCGTTCAACATCGTGATTATTATAATACAAAACAGTGCACCTAATTTACAACAAGTCATTACTGTAACTAACTGTTGAAAGATTTAAGTAGGTTTGTTTGTAAATTCTGAATAGGATAATCACAGACGTCTGAATGTCTATTTGTTTCAATTTCTGTGAAAGCGGTGCTATTCTGTGGTTCCATTATGTTTTATGGAAACATAAATCAAAACTCTTTTCAGGGTTCCTTAGCCAAATGGCAAAAAACGGAACCCTTATAGATTCGTCATGTCTGTCCGTCCGTATGTCACAGCCGCTTTTTTCCAAAACTATAAGAACTATACTGTTGAAACTTGGTAAGTAGATGTATTCTGTGAACCGCATTAAGATTTTCACACAAATATAGAAAAAAACAATAAATTTTGTCAAACCTTCCGCACGTATGGGTTTCGTCAAACCCATACGTGTGGGGTATCTATGGATAGGTCTTCAAAAATTATATTGAGGTTTCTAATATCATTTTTTTATATACTGTCTGACTGCCCAGTTTTTTTATTTGTCGGTGCGGTAATAACTTAACAAGTGAGATGGATCCCGTCTCATCATCATTTTAGCCGAAAGACGTTCATTGCTAAACATAAGCGTTGTCATATAGTTTGGTTCTATCCGCCGCTTCACATAGGACGCCGTAAGTCTTTTCAAAACATCCGCTACAGGCAGGGGCGCTGGCTTTTAGAAAACCTCATGGGTGCTCATGCTCATTTGATGACCCGAAAAAGTGGCGAAGTGTGAAAAGAGAAATGTACACTGATCGACCGACAAATAAATAAATGTCCTACTTACATACTGCGTACTTAAAATGCGTAATCATAATAAATAATAAATTGAGACAACATCACATAATATATTGTCCTCGTCCTAAACTAAGGTTTTCCCTTGTACTATAGAAACCAGAAACAACGAAAGTACCACAAACACCCAGAGCCAACACAAATATCTGTTTCATCAACAAATATTTATGTTGGTGCGGGAATCGAACCTGCGACCCTTGCGTCTCAACCGGCGCGGGTAATGAAAAAATGCCCATCCCTAAAAGACGATTACTGATTCTCAGGGGTGCTCGGCACCCACTGTTTATTTCTCATGGGTGCTCGAGCCCCCCAGCACCCACGGAGTCGGCGCCCCAGGGTACAGCCCCCCTAGCCAAGTTACAATCGTATCGTTCGCGCCGAACGCCTCGAGTAGGCCACGCCTCCGATTCCTTTGTTCTGACCACGTGACTGAGCGTTGAGATGACGTCAAAACAAAGGAATTTGAGGCGTGGCCTACTCGAGGCGTTCAGCGCCAACGATACGATTGTAACTTGGCTAGGGGGGCAGGTGCTTAAAAGGTGCCTATAGGTACGTTCTATGCATTTCTATATTCTATGTATACTCTCGCTCGTGCCATTGCCTTCGTATTATGATAATAATTATGTTATCTGTGATTTAATTAGCTACTTTGTTAAGGGCCGCTCATGGAAGCTAACCAATTTATATAAAAAGGTTTAGGTAATGTTGACTGGTCTACACTGTCCTCTCATATCTATTTATATTGTAAAATGGAAATATTGTAGAATCAATCATTTATTAAATCAGTTACCGTGGCGTTTCTTGCCGGTTCTTGTCCACAGGGAACGACTTATTGAAACCATGCATTAGCTTCTGACGTTTTATAAGTGCATAAATTTTTGAATTTTATTTGGAACTATGTTACACAGAGTTTATAACATTCGCACATGATGTTGGATGAGATAGCATGCATTTTAACCGCACCCGTCAACGTCAACAAATTATTCTATTCTACTCTATTCTATTCTATTCTATTCTATTCTATTCTATTCTATTCTATTCTATTCTATTCTATTCTATTCTATTCTATTCTATTCTATTCTATTCTATTCTATTCTATTCTATTCTATTCTATTCTATTCTATTCTATTCTATTCTATTCTATTCTATTCTATTCTATTCTATTCACACAACGCCACCTAGTCCCAAACTAAGACGCGGTTGTGGTATAAGACAACTGATAAACATACTTATATATTTCTAAATCCATACATATTATAGATAAATTACATTTAGACACAGAACAAAATGATTGTACCCATCACACAAACATTTGTCTTAAGTGGGAATCGATCTCACGACCTCCGGCATAGCAGTCAGGGACACTAACCACTAGACCGACAGGCCAGTCAACTTTTATCGGTTCTAGGTTGCTCATTTTGTCTGTCTACGACACGCGGTCACAGCCGTTCCACATTACCATAAAGACCCAATTTCTCGTCCCTTTAGATCCCAAGTTACTGGATCCCCAGGCAGTCTAAATATAATGCAGAATTACCCAATTTACACGTCTATTTTTATACTGAGCTGAAATTGTAAGCAGAACGTGGGAGTTTCTCAAAAATCTTGTTCAATTGGCATGAAATATAAATCACTAGCGTAATATGTCATTTCAGAACAAGTTTCATGATTTCGCGGAAACCAGGACTTCCTTTAATCAGAGTAAGTGACACTCGTTCTCAATTGAAAAAAAAATATAAAATTTGTTTTGACACTGTCGTGTACTCGTGTTATGCTGCTTTAATCTTTATATTTTGAATTGTTTTATTTTTTAACCGACTTAAAAAAAGGAGGGGTTATCAATTTGGTTGTATTTTTTAAATTATTTTTTTACAATTTTATAAACACAAAAAAAAATCAAGATCAGTTCATAAAAAAATATATCAAGGAATATGTAAATAACAGCTGAAGTGACGGTATACCAGTGTGAACTTTACAGATCTGCGGTGCCTTTTCAAAGCGTATCTAGTGTGATTTTATATAGTGAAATGGTGTTAACAATAAACAGACATACGATTGTAGCAATCCCGGAAGATTTGCTATAATTTATTGAAGGGTTATCTCCGAAGTTCTTCATCAGACCTTCACCAAATTTGAATGGGACTATCTGTCAGACACACTCTTTAGAACAAAAAAGAATCATGAAAATCGGTTCACATTTTGATATTTCTGAACAGGATACAAAAGAAAAATTCAGACGACTCGAGAACCTCCTCGTATTTTTGGAAGTCGGTTCAAATGTGCCTGTGGATGGTTTCAATAAAATAAATGCTTTAAAACATGTAGGTACCTACCATGGGATAATCCATCCATGTTTACTTTTTTATATTACAAAACGAGTCTACTAGGTCAAGCTCTGGTGAAAATAGTCTCGATTTGTGATGATTCAGGTTGTCGGCCCTGGGTGCGCTGTTCCATATCGTCACTCTGACAGATTTTCACACACATGCGTTGGCTTTCACCAGGACCTAGTGAGTTTCTGAGGAGCTCAGAAAACCTGCTCTTGGCTTGATAAAGGCTGAAGGAGCTCCAAACAGTATTCCGTTGCTCACTCAATAGAATAGAGAGCCTAGATAATATCCACAAGATACTGTTTCCAAAATATCTAATGAAAAATGTGTAATAACGTCATAATCGCGTAAGAGCGGTTGTATGAAAAACAGTGAAAATGTATGTCGAGTTTCATCCCCTTAACACATTTTGCTAATTATTAAAACCCTATTTTGATGGTTTATATTATTTGATTACGCATCACCGCTATATACATATATATTTACACTCCAAAACTGTTTTACGTCCGCTGCGTCACAACCACAGGTTCAGTTGAAAACCAGCGTCAGGCACTAGTCTGGCATTCATGCTGAACTGGACCTATTTTGGTGCAGCCGTGAGGCACACAACCATATGTTCTTGTTTCTTTTTTTTTTGTTTCGTGTTAGGTACTTAAGTTGTTGATCCCCGCATTAACGCCGGCGTTCACGCGCCATTGTCTTACTATTGTGTCTCTAATTACGCACTCAAAAGGTTAAATATTGTGTTTGTGCTTTGTGCCTGTACCAAATAAATTATTTTCCTTTCTTTCTTTCTTTCTAACAGTTCAGTTTAGGTTGAGCTCGTGGTAGGCCTTAGCACGAGCGAGGAGGAGTCATTTGATGATTTTCCACGGAAAAAAAAAGTTTTTTGACTACAAAAGTAAATCTTTCCTGATGGCTGGATGGCTCTGGGCGCCACTTTTAGAACCATTAGAACCAGCTTCGACTGCAGCTTCTTAGTACCTAGTATAATAACGAACTGTTTAATGTTGTGCGATCAGAAACAAAGTGTTGGGCTAGTGCTGCCAATGTTTGCCATAAAACTATCGATAAACAATTTGGGCTCGTTGTAAACAGTCGATCTATATGGACACTATGATTTATGACTAGAATGTAATTTCGACTTTAGGTGTGTCTGTGTCGGAGAGATCATTGCCGACGTAATTTGGGATACTAGCTGGAGTTGACAAAGACTAAGGATTAGGAGTAAATCGATATTCTTGTATGCATTTCGCCTTCGTTTGAATGTTATCTCATAATCGACAACATCATTTAGCCGAAAGACGTCCACTGTTGGACACAGGCCTCCCCTAAGTGTCACCATAACGACCGGTCCAGTGCGTCTCGCATCCATCGATCGGATTCCCGCGACCCTGACCAGCGGGGCTATTGCGTAACTCTGTTGACAGTTCGAGTGATGATCACTTGTTAATAATGTGCATCATTGAACTGTCAAACAGCTAGTTTCGTATTGCCTATCTTCAGTGACCAACTGCAATGACGTCATTAGCCACTGGTGCCTTTGATAGCCATCGTAACACGTTTTGACAGATTTTATTGTATCGATACTTTTAAAATTGCGATTGTGTAAGCTTTTGAAACTGTATAATAGTTGATAAAATTTTAGAGTGGTCACAATAGGCACCGTAAATTTTTATAATTCAGCTCATTTCCACCGTAGTTTATTAGTCACTTGTTTGATACGTAATACCAATTTTATGAAATTGTCAGTTGACAACTGAGTAGTGTGCAACGAATGCTAGTTGTCAACTGTTATTGAAAAAGTTAGCCAATAGCCCCCCAGGTCATCGGTCTAACTTGGCCTTCCAATGCTGCGTCTTCCGGTACGTGGTGGTTGTGTTTGTCTGCTAGGCTATAATTCGTAATAGTAATAACACTCATTACTTCTTTTCAAACTTCTTATTTATCCAATGATTGTTTATCGATTAGTGGTTTAATGTTCCTTCTGAGATTGAATTGAGAAATATATATTCTGATCTTTAGAGTCTGTGATGGAATCTTTAGAAATTGTGGCTGTGGAGTAGTTGGTACCTAGGTCATGGCATTTCTTATAGACTTCATTAGTGCAGTCATTATCATTATTTCAGCCAAAAAACGTCTACAGCTGGACATGGCCTTCCCTAAGTGTCGCCACAATGAGCGATCCTGTGCGGCTTGCATCCATCGTATCTTGTAGAAGGCTTTCCAACACAGCGTTTTCCGGTACACTGTCACCACTCTAGAACCATTCGGCCTTAGTGACCATCTGTTCTGCTTGGCGATTTTTCAGGCTATGTTGAAAACTTTAATAATTCTGATGTTTTTTCAAACCATTCTTAATACTGTATATCTTTGTAATTGAAGTCAACATTTCACCTTTCGACACGAAATGGAATTTATTTTCGTGGACCGACCACGTAGGAAGAACAAATAGAGATGTCATCTCAGATATCAACAAACAGCATCGACCTTTCTCATCTCTTTTACCTATTCACTTACTCTTTGAAGTTACGTGTTTAAGCATGATATTAAAGTTTCCTTTGAGCCATACATTATTTCAAATGGCTCCGTATTTAGACTGACAAAAATATATAATATAATAACAGTAATACAAAAGTGTGAGATGTCAACAAACTGCGATAGCGCGGGAGCGCGGCTCTTGTGTTTGAGCCAAACTATTTTTTTTTTATTTTCGAATTTTTATTTATTTTTGTTCAGTGTAGTGTTTGGTAATGACTGAAGAGAGTAGAGATGTTTTGTAATGATGTGTGTATCCTAACAGAAATGTTCCGGCCTTGACATTCCTTGAGTGGTGTGTTTTGTGTAATGTTGGGAAAATTATGTCACATATCAGATTTTACACTGTATAACATATTACAAAATTTATCTGAAGGATTTTATGCCTATTGTTAAGTCGTACTTCTAATTTCTTAGTTATAATTTTATCACACTAATATTATAAATGCTATGCTATATTAAAGGTGAAAGTAAGTGTGTGTATATATTTGTCATTTCTCCCGGCACACGGGTAGACCATTTCCTGAAATAGTACATAAGATATCGTTTTAAACCAGGATTATGTTCCTTTAGGATAATTTTCTATTTTAACGCCGGTGAAGCCACCGGAAGCAGAGTCTACACTAATATTATAAAGAGGTAAAGTTTGTTTTTTTTTGTTTTTATGGTTTTTTGTTGGTAGGAGGTAATCTCTGAAAGTGCTGGTCCGATTGCGAAAATTTTTACACCGATAGAAAGCTGTTTTATTCCTGAGTGACATAGGCTATATTTTATGTATGTGGGCGAAGCCGCGGGCAAAAGCTAGCAAGTACTCTTAATAAAGCGGAAAGAACTACAATACCAAACCATTCATTTTATTAGATAATGGTGAGATCTTCAAAGTTTATGCCTCAGTGAGTATTACTGAGAGTGTTATCTCACCACAGTCATCACCTTCAAGCTATTAAGCCGTAATAGCTCGTAATAGCCCCAATTAAATGGTAGATGCTGCGCTGAAGATAAACACTAAACCATGGGTAGGTACTTTGTAGTGAAGAAATAGATTACGTGTTTATTATGTGTAGTCCCAAAACTCGGAAAGATGATTGACTACAGTAATGGCAAAAAAAAATTGATTTTGTGTTTGGGATCTTGCAGACCTTACCTGATTTATCAGATAATTATGCTTTCTTCCATATGATTTACAGCAAATATTTACATAACTTTTTCACTAAATCGAAACTCGATTTTAATTTTCTATCCTGTAAAAATATTAACCATGTATTATTTCCACACAAAATTAAATATTAATCTAAGTATTTTCTTTGTTTTCGTTTTGGGCCTTGTTATTATTTATTAAATGAATGAACAATTGATTCAAAATATAAATAATATTAGTTTACTAAATTCTGTAAGTGCTGTGCACACCTTTAACTGAAAAATTCGCTGTGATAATTGTTTATTGATAAGATTATTCTTTTGTAAATGTTTTTGCGAACTATTCGTTGGCGTGCCGTTTAAATAAATAATTAAATAATGTTATCAGGACTCTGCCGCCATCCCGTCTCCCGCGTTAGTCTACGCACCGTCTGATCCAATTTTAAATGTCAGATAGATAATTGTGCAACGCTTTGGCGACTGATCAACACACGCAGTTCGGTCTCGCCCCGAAACACTTCGCTTCAGTTCATCTCTTCAGTTCCACCGAGCGGTTGACGCGCGGCAGAACCGCTCAAACGCGCGTGTTAAACGCGGCACATTTACAATTTTTATAGTCCTGTTTTCGTCCCAAAATAAACCAGTGTAGTGACAATGTTCCTATAGGTGTAACATCAAGTGATTGGAGTTTTATTTCTTAGTACAAAATGGAAAGAAAAAATAGCGAAAGAATGGAAAGGAAAAGGTGATTTGTTTGTGAATGCAACGATCTTAATGATCATTGATAATAATTGGCTGTTATAATTTGTTTTTTTTTTTTAATTGGTACGCAAATATGTCAAGGTTTACTAATGAACAAAATTACACTCAACGATAAAGTTAACTAATTAACAAACATGGATTCATTGACCATTCAATTCAATAAAAACTTAACAGAATCAAACTTCAAACTCGCTCATCAAAACTATATACCTTGCCAAAACATTGTTGTATCTACCTTAAGCATGTGATGAATCAATAATTAATTTTCAAACTAATTAGTCTATCATTTGCTCATAAGAAATGACAGAAATGCCATCTATATCTCAATATAAGTCACCGTGAGCCACTTAAACATTTTACATAAGGTATTAATGTCTTAATTCATAATATATGCACTTAACCTCATTGAAATACGGGCACAATCTCGTAAACGACTTTGATTATGCATATCACCACTTTAAAATTACACCTTTGGCCTTGATTTGTTTATTTTAAGTCGAAACAGTATTTTTAATACAAAAAGCTTTGGTACATTGTGTTGTTTTAAAGAAAAATACAATTTCTGTAACATCTGAAAATCTTTCATATGTTTCGTTTTCTATAGTTTTTCCAATTTTCCTGACATTGAAACGCGTTTGAGTTGTTTATTTTTTTTACGATTCATGCTCCTAATCTATTAATCAAATCAATCAACCATTTCATATTTGACAGCTGATCACAAGGTCATTCTTGCTTAAAATCTATCGCCAGCAAAATTAAGGAGTAGGTTTTGTCAAATTCCACGACAATAACGATTATATATATCAGTGTTTCTCAACCTTTTTTGATCGGGCACCACTTTGGTTTCTTTGTTGATAGCAGGGGGACCAGAGGTCCAGAAGAACACTATTATAATTTATAAAAAACTAGTGTTTGACTGCAATCCCACCTGATGATAAGCAGTGATGCAATAGTTGATTGTGAAGCGCACTAGTATATTAAGAGCCTATTTGCCTTGAGGACTTCTAAATTATAATCGGACGGGAATACCGCTGCAGGCAAATTGTTCCATTTCTTCGATATGCGCGGTATAAACGACGAGGCAAAGCGCTTAGTCCGGACCGTAGAGGTGTCAACAACGTAAGGATGGACACTCGCCGTATGTCGGATTGTCCGATGGTAGAAAGGTGATGGCGGAATCAAGTTATATAACACTTTAACAATTTGTTTAAAAAAATCTAAATTGGAGTATTTTCTTTAATCGAGAGTAGCTTTGTCATAGAAAAACACAGTATTTCTGATAGGAACTTAAAATCAGTTCATTGATGCGAACGTTTTAGTTAGAAATTGTTAGACCTTTTGCGGACCATATTTTGGATATTACGGACCATAGAGGTCCTACCATGAGCTCTTAATGCGATCCATTTACTTAAACTAAGACATAAAACATTAGTTTTAGTATATGTGAAACCCGAAACACGTGTTTAGTATTTTTATATAAAGAATCTGTGTACAAAATTTCAAAACTGTACGATGGAAAAATCACGAAGTTTTAAGCTTGTTATGTTACCTGGTTGGCCGCACAAATACACGATCACCGGGCCATCTAAGCGACTGAGGGGTTGTTTTACTTCCACATCCAACTGTGCGCTAGTGTCTAATGTCCGCTATAACCTGCCGTGACATGTGTTGTATTTAGTGCTGGTGGAGTCCAACTTGTGACCTTTTTTAAATATTTTTGGAAAAAAATATAACATGATGTAAAAAAATATTGGAATCGATTCAGTTACTGATTCTGAACAAACTATATTCAGGTTTCGCATAATATACTTAAAATAATGTTGTATTGGATGTATAACTCCATAGCTCTTTCTCGTTCGTACGTCTGAGCTGGCCCCAGGTTGGGAACCACTGTTTTGTATGAAAGCTTCCATTCTATGCTGCATTATGTGCCGATTTTGTAATGTGAAGAAATATATTCTATGTAATTAAATGATAAATGATATTTATTTTGCAAATAGGTATAAAAAAACACTTTTATGACATCCCCCGCTCTTGGGCGGAGCGAGAGATAGTGTCAGACTTTTACTGACTAAAAACCCACTCCTGTTCCTTCGTTGCCTTTCGTACCAGGGCCGAGTCTTTCTTTCAGAATCAGACCCTTGGGCCCCAGTAGGCTTCGACCCTGCTGGGCCCCTACAGTTGCTGACATCTCCTTGAGGCGCGCGTGGAGCAGTACGCACCGTCGACGACTTGGTGGGCTCGATCCGGCCGGTTACCGAACGGTCGGACGGCGAGCTATCCATTGCTCGCCGTTCGCAAGCCCGCGCCTACACACTTATACGTCAATTTTTTTTTCGTCATTTTATAACTAGATGAGGCCGATGTTTCCTAGCTGACTACCCTGAGAAGAAACACCGGAACAAACTCAGGGAATTAAAATATAAGTTAACATCAAGCCTGTAGGTATTCTTTAAATGGTTAGGCACAAGTATACTGCTGAGTACCGGTAGTTAACTTACATTTCGCCAGGAGTTATTAAGCTCGTAAATTAATAAAGAATGTCCAAGTACCATTGCTTTATTTTAAAATAGTCTAGTTCAGTCCATCCTAAAGTTGTGTCTAAGAGATTGCCCTGTGCGATAAGTTCGCACATTGTACAATTAGTTTTTGCAATGTTTATCCTCTGTCCACATTATGAAGTGCACAATAAAGTATATAATTAATAAATAAATAACTGAGATTGGAGTTAATTATTTCTGCAGTTAATCTGTGCTCCGCAACACTGCCCACAGAGTCGTCCCTATTGTTATTCATCAGCAGCGATCTGATTACAGAACTCAATAAAATTCAATTAATTTTCCAATCACCCGTAATTTTTATTGCTTTTAAATACTTATGTATGAATTGTTCATAAATATTTTTAAGAATCTTATGAACCTCATCTTTTTGATCATCAAGTAACATATTATGTACCAAAGGCTAAAAAAATCTGAAGTTGGTGACTTGTTAATATTCAGGTGTCTTTCTAGCTCACATCCATTATTCAACTTATAATTTTATACTAACTAGGTACCTACTTATCAAAATTAGCAAATAAAAGTATTAAAAAAGGCACAATAATATTATGGTCATACTTAAGGGTGTTCTAGTCGGATATTCTTCCACAAAAACGTAGTCAAAACAAAATGTGCTATCAATACAATATAAAAAAATACGAATAACAGATACTTGAGTCACTCATACGAATAACAGATACTTGAGTCAACAAATACTTGTCGACTCTTCCATTTTTAACACCAATTTACGTGAACTGTAACCATCTTTAAGTGAAAAAAAAAAAACTAATTTATAGCGTGTAAAATGGCAAAATATTATAATTATGTGACATACAATGACAGATTTGTTGCTTCACAAATAATGCATAATTATCCATACAGTTCAAAGGTCTGTTCATAAAATGTTATCATCGTATAGCTTATGGGGATGTGTATTCTTGAGTGCACTAGATTTTTATTGATCATCACAGCGTTTATAACTTACGCACATGATGTCGGTTCATCGGTTGTGATAGCAAACATTTTACCGCGAACATCAACGAATTCGAGCCTTATACGACTAGTACACCCTTTTATTGAGTTGGGAAATCATCGAATAATTTCTCTTTCTCGGGGTGAAGCGTGAGGGCGGGTCAGATATTTATTGACTTAATCCGACCTATGTTTCTTCATAGAAACTCTTTCGAACACTCGCCCCGACTAGTGCACCCTTAAGTGATCGTATCATCTTTCTAATATCATTCTTCCATAACTTTACGACTTCACATTACACTACACCACATTTTTCACTTCTCAAATTTTTTTTTAAAAGCTCCTTTATTCACACAGTTAATCACCAATAACCATCTTTCTCTAAACTCTAACATAATGTTCCGTCCGTCACTCGTGCGTGGCTTGAGTGTGGACTCGGCTGACGTGTCCGGCTATGCGGTTGCCAGGAGCCGGCGGGCCTCCTTGTCGGCTGAGCAGCGCCGCAAGTTGAGCTTGCTGCGCACGTCGAGCATCCCCTCGCCACTGACTCCGGTGAGCCACATTTACCATATGGTACCCTGCCCGAGACAAGACTGTAATCAGGTATTATTACAAAATTTTTGGTTTGTCTTGTGGCTAAGTGAGTGTCGCTTTTATGTGGGTTTCATTGATTGTTGATTTTTCTTCGACATAAGTTCAATGCACGCGTTCATGCATGATGCACGCGTCATGCTCGTGAACGGGTGCCGTCAGTTAAGACTTGTCATCTCTTAGCTACCAGTGGTTTAATTCAATTTCTATCTTTTAATTAGTTTATTTTTTATTACTTATCTACATAGTGCTCATATAATAAGAAGCAACATGGATTATGTAACCAAGATCATATGTAACTCATAATATGATTTAAAATAGTGTCTATGAAGTTTCTTGCACGTTCTTCTCCATAGAGATCTACGCTTTGGAACGTGCAATTTAGCTTCACTTTTTTTTTGGACTGACCGACATTTGACTATTCAAAAGTGCCTGTAAATGGTCTATTTGAAATAAATGCTTTTTACTTATCTACATAGTGCTCATATAATAAGAAGCAACATGGATTATGTAACCAAGATCATATGTAACTCATAATATGATTTAAAATAGTGTCTATGAAGTTTCTTGCACGTTCTTCTCCATAGAGATCTACGCTTTGGAACGTGCAATTTAGCTTCACTTTTTTTTTGGACTGACCGACATTTGACTATTCAAAAGTGCCTGTAAATGGTCTATTTGAAATAAATGCTTTTTACTTATCTACATAGTGCTCATATAATAAGAAGCAACATGGATTATGTAACCAAGATCATATGTAACTCATAATATGATTTAAAAGAGTGTCTATGAAGTTTCTTGCACGTTCTTCTCCATAGAGATCTACGCTTTGGAACGTGCAATTTAGCTTCACTTCTTTTTGGACTGACCGACATTTGACTGTTCAAAAGTGCCTGTAAATGGTCTATTTGAAATAAATGCTTTTGATTTGATTTGATTGCACCATTTTTGGGTTATACGACGTGTGTAACAGGCCTACTGTCCACGGACGCATAGCGTCATAGACGCGTATTCGTCATTATACGCTTCTTGTACGCCTGCGTACGCTACGGAGCAGAAGCGTCGTGCCGACGTGTTTTTGCCGCTTCGTCGACAGAGTTTCATAGTTTGGTATGTAAGTTTCACGCAGCTGTACCTACACCAAGCGTGTAATGACGAATACGCGTCTATGAAGCTATGCGTCCATGGGCAGTAGCCTTAAGGCCTAAGTCTTTCATTAAAAAATTCTAATCTTTCTATTATTATTATTAATCGTTTTATTTCGAGTTTGTACTCTTATAAAATGACAATATTTAAGTACTTAAAAACTATGTTAGTAACCTTAAAATTCCAATTCCATATATTTTTATAAAAAATCAAAAAATTCAATCAAACATGTCAAAAACAAAAAAAATCAAATCAAATTAATTATAAATTGAAAGAATGAAAAACAAAAAAGAAATACATAAAGCATCATGGCAAAGTCCCAAACAAAATTGTTTCTGTCATATTTTTTTAGCTATACGCTAAAAAAATATGACAGAAACTACCTACTACCTAGTGATGAAAAATATACAAAAGTAAATATATTAAATTTCTAAACAATGTTGTTTTAGACATTACTAATAATAGAATCCTCATATTAAAGATATTCCAGTGAAAGCTGGTTAGATTACGTACCTGTATTATGTCAAAATATTTATCTACGTACCTCCATTTTTAACCGACTTCAAAAAAAAGGAGGAGGTTTGATAACCTCCTCCTTTTTTTTGAAGTCTGTATTCGGTTGTATTTTTTTTTTTTTTTTTTTATCATCATTTTTTGTTTTATGTTTGTTACCTCAGAACTGCGTCGTTTATGGACCGATTTGCAAAATTTTTTTTTCCCTTTATATGATATGCTTCCAGATTGGTCCCATTTTTTGCAAAATCCAGTTCTGATGATGGAATCCATGAGGAATCGAGGGAACTCCTCAAAAATTATAGGCAACCCTATGGTAATTTTAGTATTTTCATCAAGAACTTAAGCATTTACAGTCAAAAAGTAACATTTGATGAAGTGGAACTGATGAAGAAGACCAGAAATGGTCAACGGAACTTCATACTCAAATAGATATCACAATGAAGATATAGTTAAGCGACTATGACAATACAAATAAATGAATGATTCTGAATAGTTACGTTGAAAATGGTATCATCGAAGTGATCTGATGATGATGATGGAGCCGGAAGGTAGGCAATGGAACTCCGTAATTAATCAATGTAACCTAGCCGTGTTTGGACTTATTAGAATTGTCATGAGATGCACTTTGGCTATAAGGTACTATCGAACTGATCTGATGATGGAGCCGGAAGGTAGGCACAGGAACTCCGTAATTAATCAATGTATCCTAGCCGTGTTTGGGCTTATTAGAATTGTCGTGAGATGCTCTTTGGCTATAAGGTACTATCGAACTGATCTGATGATGGAGCCGGAAGGAGGAAGGTAGACACAGGAACTTTATAATAAAACAATGTAACCTAGCAGTATTTGGGTTAATTGGAATTGTCATGAGAAATAGGCACTCTGTTTATAAGTGTATCGCAACTAAAAAGTGTGAAATAAAAACTTTTTACAAAAAAAAAATAACCGACTTCACTAAAAAAAACACTAAAAGGATCAAAATAACTTTAATTTCGGAAGTCGGTGTTAAACAGGAATAAGAAACAAACAATACCGAGAAACACCGACTTCCGAAATTAAAGTTATTTTGATCCTTTTAGTGTTTTTTTTAGTGAAGTCGGTTATTTTTTTTTTGTAAAAAGTTTTTGAACGAACGAACGTCAAGATCATAATGTCATGTCATAATGGCGTGTTTTTTTTTATAAGTCTTTAGGCTGGATGACAGTTAAAATGTCTTAATGCCATGCTTTTTTCTGGTGCTGTTGCAATGCTCGAAGAGCACTGTGATGTCATAAGTGACATTTATTCTAAACGCAAACAGTAGATAATTTTTATTATTATGTTTATAATCTAATGCGGAAAAGTATTTCCTAAGTATATTAATGCGATACATAAAGCAAAGCATATTACGTTACTTGACCACGATTTATATTAGTGGCAAAATTAAAAGTTCAGTTTAGCCAAAAATCATGAAGTTAAGCCAGCAAAAAAAAAATAAGTTATGATTATTTATTATCATAAAATATCTAGTCAATTCAGTTTACAATTATAACGACTTTTTGCGAAACTTAGACTGGCCATTAGCTTGATTTGATAAAACTTAGTAAATTATGTCACCGGTATAAATCGTGGTGACATAATTATGTAGATGTTTAATAATTTCATTAACAATTTCCTCGTCGTTGTTCTTAGTCCCTTTCATTTCCGGCATAATCAACTACTTAAAACAACATAGGGTGTTGTTTCAAGGGTCTAGTGTGTATTTATTTACTTTTATCATTTGACAAAAAGTAGTTTTTCCGTTTTTACCCGACTACGGCAAAGCCAAAGGAGGGTTATGATTTTGACAGGCTATGTATGTATGTGAGTATGTTCATCTGTTCCCTCATAGCTCCTAATCTCCTTATCGGAACTCGACGGACGCATGAGGTATCGTTAGAACCGTCTTAATTGTCCGCTGAACATAGGCTACGTGACGTGTCACAAAACTCGATATGGCGCCCTCTAGCGGACAAAAAGTAGGTAATGTGTTAAAAAATAAAAATGGAGATAAATACGCCGTGTTTGGTATCATTTGAAAGGGCTTCACTTGTACATTTCCAAAATATTGCTCAAATTTAAAGGGACGCCCTCTAGCGGACAAAAAGTCATGTGATAAGTTTAACACCAAAATTGTTTAAATAAAAATAAAGTAAAAAACTAAAACCCGACTACGACAAAAAAGACCGTTGAAAAAGTATGAAACAAGATTTTCATACTTCGAACAGAACCAAAAGAAAAACCGTAGTCACACGTTATTAAAGTGTTTCGGTTGGTACCTATAACGTGTGACTGCGGCTTTTCTTTTTGTTCTGTTCGAAGTATGAAAATCTTGTTTCATACTTTTTCAACGGTCTTTTTTTGTCGTAGTCGGGTTTTAGTTTTTTACTTTATTTTTTGTCACCAGACGATGCTTAATCAATTTTGGTAGAAACGTTAACGCGTACAAGTACGTTTACGTTCTTTTAACAAACAGAAGTTTTCGTGGTCATGTCAGCCTCATTAGGGTTTATAAGCAGCTTATGTGACACCTGATAATCAGGATTATTGGCTTGAAACAGATTATTATCATACAAATTATGTGTTTGTTTGTTGTTTTTCGTAATTTCTAGAAGCATCATAATACCTAAGTAATTATAATAATAAAATAAGTTATCGATAAGTATCATAGTTTGAAAAATTTCATCATCTTCCTGCCCTTGTCCCGTATTATTTGGGGTCGGCACAACACGTTTTTTTCTTCCATTCTGTCCTGTCACTCGTCATGCTATCACTAACTTCCTTTTCTTTCATATCACTCTTCACACAATCCATCCATCTTTTCTTTGGTCTCCCTCTCCCTCTCCATTCAACCACTTAAACCTTAAAAGGTTTAAGTATAATAATTTATTATCATTCACAAAAAGTACTTATAATTTACAAATAAATGCTATGTAAGTTTTTAGCATCTGGAGTCGAACTAGGAACAACCTTTATTTCGGCTTACAACGCCAAAGCTCTCGAGTTACATTTGGTAAGGTTACTAAAAATACTTGCATTTTACAATTTTATTGAATATTTTAGGTATACTTTGATATAAAGTTTTGTTATAGTGGTCTGATATTATTCTGATAAATTAAGGTTATTTTAGTTCTTCAAATACAAATCAGACCCACACTCAAAACCGTGGTTAGGATGGTAAAGGGAACTTCCTCTTTTAGAGTATCTTTCAATATAATAACAATATTCCTCAACTTTCACATAACGCCATCACAAACTAAGCAGAGCTTGTGTTATGAGTACTAGACAACTGATAAACATACTTATATATTTAGGTACAGACACAGAATGATCGTGCACACAAACATTTGTCTAGAGTGGAAATCGAACCCAATATATTTAGGTATATGTATACATATATATTTTTATATTCCACAACTTTCACACAACGCCATCTAGTCCCATACTAAGCAGAGCTTGTGCTATGAGTACTAGACAACTGATAAACATACTTAATATATATTTCTAAATAAATACATACTATAGATACATTACACCTAGACACAGAACAAATGACCGTGCTCATCACACAAACATTATCCTGGGTGGGAATCGAAACCACGACCTGCGGCATAGCAGTCAGGGCCACTGACCACTAGACCAACAGGTCAGTCAAAAGTCATATAGGTAAAAAGTGCGTCATTTAACATTGAACCTAAATCAATTCGTAGACGAGAAGCACAGACGTAACCCAAATACTATTACTAAGACTAACTAACTTCAATTAGGTATTGATTGTTGCTCAAAATAACACCATAAACAAAGTAATGATCGATACGTGACGTGACGATTACAAGGGAGTTTAACCCAAATATTGGGCAGACTAAACAGTTTACGATCTCTATTTCTATATTCGGCAGTGCACCTGTTAACGGTGTGAAGCATTTAATATTGCATCTTTATGGGGTGCTTATTATAATGTGGAATGAAGAAGGATTTTTTTTTACTGTATGAGTATATTGGAGGAAGTTTGATCGTGGTGTTATTGACTAGGCCAGATGAATGAGACGTTCTCTCGGTTTCAAAGAATCAACCCTTTGAACCTTCAGTTGCATGAATATAAATCTGTAGAAAAGTTATTTTTGTACATCCTATGTATTCGAAAAAAAATCCAAAAAAAAAATAGCCAGTTGTTAAAAGATAACCAACAACCCATTACCCATTACCATTATTTTCGGATTTTCTTGTCTGTTTGTCTGTTTAGTTGTGCACGTATCACGTAAAATGTAAGAAATCGATGTAGATGACTTTAGTAAATAAAAATTATGTGTAATTTGATGTATTCTTTAGTCTTCGTTTCATCGCAATCGGTTTACTATATCAAAAGATGTATGAATAAGTGACAGTAAAACATTAGTTATGGACTGATTTCTTATTTTAGCGACGTATTTTAGTTTTCGACAACAGCAACGAAGTCTTCTTCCTTGTCGGTATCACTCCTGACAGAGTGGTCGTGGTCATCACTTCAGGTGTTGGTGGCAAGCTTCACAACACGCCGCCACTTCTCTCTGATGGCCGCCTTCCTCGTGCATTCGTGCAGTGATGATGAGCCATTTACTGCCGCTTTAATCTGGTCAGTCTACCTCATAGGTGATCTTCCTATACGCACGGCTAGTAAATAAATAATCTTGACCCAGACCTTAACAGTGCAAAAACAGAATCCTCAATTACACCTTACAGTAACACCCCGTGGGCCGTGATCTATCTGTCAATAAACATATCTCCTGCCAAGTAACACAACGCCTCTTAGGTGAAACTGATCGCTACTAAATAACGACCTAATAATAGTTAGCGCTTATTTTTAACGCGAACCCATTGCCAGAGGTAGGGTTGTCAGGTGCCTTACCATGATGTGATAAAATGTTAGTTGTGCGAGTAAAGCCGGGTATTTATTAGGCAACATTTCTTGATAAACTGTTTACAACATGTTTATCACCAAGTTTACCGTAAACACTGTTTCTGAAACTAGGCCGTCCAAACTTGTCAGTTGTTTCTGGGATTTCGCTCGAGGAGGTAGTGATGCTTCGTGCTGCATATATAATAATTCATAAGAGAGCTACGAGAAAAAATAGACTTAAAGATGGTGGATTCGAAACTATCTCTTAAATGGAAGTTACACACATACATGACATATTATTCAATTCTGCAGCAATGTCGGCCCAAGCATCATTTTTTTAATATAATCTTTATTTGAAGAATCCCAAAGTTTATGATGCTGTTGATAAAGCTCTATGAGCATCGAAACCTGTTTGTTGGAGCACACTACTTCCATGTTTACTAGATGGAGACATTCGAAGTGGGGAACACAGCAACATGTTTCTTAAACAATGTTTCATCACTTTTGTTTATAAACTGTTTCCAGAGATGGTGAAACATTGTGAAACACTGTTTTAAAACAGTGTTTATTAACAAATGTTGCCTAATGAATACCCGGCTTTAGAAAAAGGGAAGGTTTTTATTTATTTTACTATTTATGTAAACACAAAAAAAAAAACCAGAAAAAGATAATACATAATAGGCATTAGTACAAAGGTATTGTATTTGCAAAGAAACTTACAGCAGACCTGCGAAATGAGAGACTAACAGAAACGTAGACAATAGTGTGTAGGAAGCAAGAGGAGAAGCTTATACTTATTTAAACCCACCTATTATCTAAAACCACACCTCTGTTCCTTCAATTGCCTTTTGCGGACCACGAGTTTTCCTTTTAGAAGTCGACCGGCCCCAGTAGGGTTTTGTTCCTTCATTTGCCCTTTGCGTTCTAGGGCCACGGTCATTCTTTCAAACGTTCCCGCAACCTAATCTTAATACTTTTCCGCACTAGTGCGAAGAGCAGTAAATTGCATGCCTAAAAGCGGTAAGGATAAGAACGAGTTTTCGAATATTGAAAAATATATTTAATTATATTTAATTATACCTATATATTTATTATTTAAATTATAGACTATTAATGGCTCTGTAAGCTACAACATGGTACTTGAAAAGCAAAATTAATTGGTCTCACATTATCCAGACAACAGGCAACCCTAGCGAGAGCACTAAAAGTTCAAATAAATAATTTGTAGAACAATATTCTCATTGTCGCGACAGATTTAGATCGCTGGCAACTCCAGGGTCTGACGTGACGTCACGACCTTCCCTGTAAACGTTATTGTTAGGGATAACGAAGTTCTTTTGTTTTCGTTTCAAATGGAGATCCAATATTTATGAGGTTTTGTTAGAGTACGCGTAATAAATTTATTAAATCTGTTACTGCTTTTACATTTAGTTTTTGTAGGTCACAAATTTTATATTTTTTCTTGTAGTGTGCTGCGGGACTATTTGAAAGAGATACCGTAGCCCTGGAACGCAAAGGGTAACTGTAGAAACACAGGTGGATTTTAGTCATTAAAAGTCTGACATTGACTCTCGCCCCACACAGAGCCGGAGGAGTTATTTAATGATTTCTTATCTAAAAGGAAAAAAAAAATGCTTGTAGTGTACAACCATACATACAACGTGTGCTAGTTAAAATTTAAGTACCTTACAAACTAAACTCTCTCGGTTGGGCAGCGTTCGGGAAGCTGCGCGGTATCTTCTCATCCAATATACCACAGTGTCTCAAGACGAAAATCTATGACCAGCGCGTGTTGCCAGTGACGACATATGGCTCCGAAACGTGGTCGCTTACAATGCGCCTCATAAGAAGACTTATAGTCATCCAAAAGACAATGGAAAGGGCCAAAAAAAGGGGGCTCAAAGTCCTTGTGTGATCACGATTAATCTTAATTTTTATAAACCCTTAGGCTATCAAGTAAACTTCAAAGATACAAGTTTTTCAGACAGTCTAATTCTACAGTTATTTTTGTGCAGGCAAGTAAATTATTGTCATGCTACCAGCATCGTGTGTGGCAGTCATTAAGTATTTTATTAGTTTCGTGGGCGGTTTATATTCGTATTTTTTTAAGTCAATTTGAATTGTAGAATAATGAGTGTTATCCGCAGTCTGTTCGACAACCAACAAATGTTTTCACTCATTGGCGGAAACCTTTTTCAGTGAACAACGAATTAAAATAACAATAGACATTATTCTCGTCAGTTGTTCCGACAGAAATGATGATTGACGGTGATAGACTATTTTATTATTTTGTTTTTCAAGTGACGCAAACGCCTTTAGATTATTACCTACAGATACAAAAAATAAGTACCTATCTACCTAGTTTATTTTTGACGTGATACATAAATTACGTTACAAATAATTTATGGATTTAATGGCGAAATAAAGAATGTATGTAATGTACTTTTTTTTTTTGGGTGGGAAAATTCTTGCTCTTGGGCGGAGCGGGAGATAGTGTCAGATTTTTACTGACTAAAAACCGACTCCTGTTCCTTCTTTGACATTTTTACAGGGCCACGGAGATCTCTTTCGCATCACCCATTGCCCTAGTAGGCTTTGACCCTGCTGGGCTCCTACGGTATGGAGATGTACTTGCAGATAGCCGTACGAGTGTCGTTTGTGATAGGTCCCTTTACATATTTTACGTAGATTTAGGCTTAGGGCTTTGGAGACGGTTGGCTCAGGCAGTTTGTTAGATTCGCTAGCTACAACTATCCATCAGAGATCTTCGATGTTACTTTGCTAAAATAATATTTTTTTAAGTGTTCTTTAAAAATGTTAAAAATATGTAAAGAAAATGAATACTTGTACGAATTAATTATAAATCGTTTATTTATAAAATAAATAAACGATTTTTTTAATAAATAAAATTAATATATTATTGTACGTAGAACGACGTCGCGTGACGTGGATAAAGTGTAGCTCTACAAGCCTAGTTTCTATATAAGGTGTAAAAAAATTAACTTTAAGAATTTCGAGGGGACATTGTACTCCTCATTATGAACAACTTTTACTATGGGACCAAACCTGAAATAGCGAAAAAAAAAATCAGCTGCTCCATACGTTTTGACGAGTTATGCGAACATAAACGTAGGGAACAGCTGATTTTTTTTTCGCGATTTCAGGTTTGGTCCCATAGTAAAAGTTGTTCATAATGAGGAGTACAATGTCCCCTCGAAATTCTTAAAGTTAATTTTTTTACACCTTATATAGATCGGCGTGTGTGGCACACGTGTGTGCAGTGTAGTTCTAGCTTTAATGTTCGATTCGATCGATTCTATTAACGACTCGGACTCATTTGTCGCCATTTGATAATGTAACCGGACGGTTAGAAAAATCTTGCAAAATTAATACAAAATAACTGGGCAAGTGCGAGTCGGACTCGCGCACTGAGGGTTCCGTACAAACTTACCTAAACTACACGCACAGCAGTCTAGTTCTAGTTCAAAATTTTTTCCGAATCGCAATTATTTTTTTTGGTGACGTAGCAACATATTTACAGTTTTCAGATTTACTTCTATACTTGTGCTATGAGACCATGCTTCATGCTGAATTTTAGGATTCTAGGTCAACGGGAAGTACCCTATGAATTTTGATTCCCTTGAGAGTGTCGAAATATACTTTTTTTTGCGACATAAACGGGCGTATCTTTTTTTTTCGTTAACTTAGAAATTTGATTTTTTCTCAGCTTCAAGGGACCGAAGACTTGAGTATTATGGTGTTAATTTCAACTCGATACCTCGACGCGTTCCAGCGATAAAGGGTCTTGACAGACAGACAGACGGACAACAAAGTGATTCTACAAGGGTACAATTTTTTCCTTTTGAGGTACGGAACTCTAAAAATATCTTATTATAATTATTCTGATTTTCTTTCCGTTGAACTTCGCCTTGCAACACATGTAACAGGTGTTTGAGTATACAATACTTTGCTTCGAGACAAAACTATTGTTTTTGTCAGATCTACCAGCCTTGTATATTTTACAAATACATATTTATACATAAACCAGATTTCAATATCATTTTCGCATGACGTATCCAAACAGCGCTGCTTTTAATCAAATTGGAAATAAAAGATAACAAAGAAACATTGTTTTAAATTGAAACGGGAAGTTCTGTGTTTGAAAAATAAACTATTTATGGATGAATGAAACAATGAAAAAATAATCTTCCATACAACTTTATTAATTTCTGTTCAATGTTCAAAGACTTGGTAATTATATCTAGTTTAAATATCCATGTACCACTTGTTATAGGTATTACTTTTAAATACTTATATCTACTGGGCTCCACCGTTTTCGCGTAAGGGTCAGTTCACATCGAGACGCGACGCGACGCGACTCAAAATATAACTTTAATATTTACGACACGAAAAGATTCAAATTTTAGATCGAAATGGCTCTCGTCGCAGCGCTGCGTGGTGCAACGTATTCTGAATTCTCCCAATGAAATGTGTATCTTTTCTTGTAGTAAATAAAGTTACATTTTGAGTCGCTCCTCGCGCTGTGTCGGCGTGTCGCGACGCGTCGCATCTCGGTGTGACCTGACCCTAATACGTGTATAGCCGAATTGAAACGTCTTTAATACAAAGCCATTCTAAGTTGTAATTAAAAAAAAATGAAACTGATACTCCGCTGTTGTGATAGGTAGATATCGATACCAAAAGAAAGTATTTTCTGTTTTTATCGCAAAACTTATTCAAAACCTCATAATTTCGGCTTAGTCCATACTCATCCCCAGTCCTAACTCGCCCGCTTTTTATATGCCTTTTATCTGAAAGAGTACAGTTTGTCAAGTTCACTACCAGCATTCTTGACCGCAAAGTCAACATATTTACTAATGGTCATGACAGACGTTGGCCTGTCCGAAAGCTGGCTCATCATCAGAAAAAAATATTTAAAAAACGATTGCAGCACCACCTACCGGGTCCAATTTTATTTTCAAAACTTCCAGGGATCCGCTCAAATATACACACAAAGTTTCATCTATATCGGTCGAGCCGTTTGGGAGGAGATAGGTGACGAACACGTACAGAAGAATTATACCTGTAAAGATATTGTTTAGTTATTAATAAAGGTACCTGTGTCAACTGCGGACTTTCGCTAGATTTTATTTAATTTGGATTTGCACTACAAGTACTACAGTCAGGGCTCAAAAGTGCAGTTGTACTCTACCTATGCTCAAGTGTCTAAAATTTCTTTGTAGAAGAGGGTCAGTGGTTCATGACTAATTTAATGTTTAGCATAGAATCTAAAGTATTGAATACTTATACTATAGTTGTGGACCACTAAAATTCTACTACAAAAATAAAATTAGAATGCAACTGCACTTTTGACCCTTTTTTTTGTGGGACATCATCCAATGACTTCTTCCGCTGTAGGGCGAAACGAGAGGGCGTGTCAGACTTTTACTAACTAAAACCAACTCCTGTGTTCTTTCTTTGGCTTGTGTTCCAAGACCTCGTGTTTTCCTTTCAGAAGGGAACCCATGGGCCCAGTAGGCTTCGGCCCTGCTGGGCTTCTTATATAATAATATAGTTTTGCTGACATCTTCTTATGGCGTGCGTGAAACACTACGCGCCGTCGACTTGGGCTCGGTCCGGACGGTCACCGGAACGCCGGACGGCGAGCTACTTATTGCTCGCCATCCGCAACCCCACGCCTTTTTTTTAAGGTGGGAAATCATCGAAATGACTTCTCACGCTCTGGGTGGAGCGAGAGGGCGTGTCAGACTTTTACTGACCAAAACCACACCTGTATCCTTCAATTACTCTTTGCGTTCTAGGACTACGGGTTTCGAGGTTACGCCTGCGGTGGCTGAAAATCGGGATCGGAATCCCGGTGGCAGGGACGTGAGGAAGTCCGTTCCCTCAGTGCGGCCGTCTCCTATGCTAGCATATTATCCACGTGCCTCTTTCGACAACAACCCCAAAGTAAAGAGTGAGATTTCTTCAATTTTCCAGTCGATTTCTTTGTTTTTTTTTTTTTTAATGAAGTGCTTTCCTGCAATAAACTTAAAGATTTCCAATAAAAAATTGCGAAAACACGAAAATCTGTTACAAATCTCGCTCTGACGTAGAGGAAGTCCCGTTCTTCAATGCTAACAGTGTAACATCCGACGGACCAACAGCTGTTCATAAATTATCGCTGGTTTTAATTTACTTTTTTATTGATGTCTTCAGACTGGCCCTCATCAATCGCTGTTGCTATGTTTTCGAAACGGAAAATTAAATCAAACTAATATTGTAAAGGCGAAAGTTAGTATGTATGTGTGTGTTTACTCCATTACGTTCATACAGCTGAACGGATTTGAACGAAATTTGGCATACAGATAGACCGTGTTCTGTCGACGACGGCGACCTCTCGCGCCAGGCCTTGCTTCAAGCCATGGCTCGGATCGAGAGGGAATGGGATGCGGTCGGTTCCTTTTACGAAGCAGTAATGCTAGCGAAGGAAATAGTTGCAAACATGAGAGAACGGATACCCTGACGCCCCAGCTGCCGCCACAGGAGACGAATCGTGGGGTGATCCCAGGCCATCGTAGGCGCCTGCTTGCGGATGACTAGCAATGGGTTGTTTGCCGTCCAGCCGTCCGGTGAAGACAGAGCCCAAGTCGTCGTCGGCACGTAGTATTCCATGTACACCTGAAAGAGATTTCAGTAAAGTGTGTATACAATGCGGTGTACTTTATTTTAGCCGCATTGAAATCTGGCGGTTTGTGAGGCAGCCGCATTACATTATAGCTACGTTTTTCAATCCAGCGCGTCAACTTGTATTACGGCTGTGTTTACATATAGATAATTATGTTTTTTCGGTGTGTAGTGTGTCTTTGTGGTAGGCAGAAACTACAGTACGATTACGATTTAGGTTTTCTGAAACAGGCTGCACTCCGTCTCATCGCATGGTTCGCTGTTAAATCCACGAGGTAAAGAATACAAACAAAATCATGGCACGTTTAGAAAACTTTTCAAAACACAATCATTTAAAATCCATCTGTCAGTCCATCGTTTTGACAAGCTGTTCAGAGCGAGATCAGCGGTCGTGAGTGAGAATGTATTACTATAAACTAAGTGAGGATTGACAGCTTATGTACCTACCTATTCTATTCTTCGCCAGACAACGTGACTGGCCGCACGTTTCTTATTTTCTTAAACGTTTAAAACTGGCCAGGATAAAAAAAAACAATTTTGTTTGTGTCTGGAATTCAATGATAACAATAATTTTCTAACACTGTATGTGACACGGAGAATTTCTGAAAGGAATACCATGAGCTTGGAACGTAAAGGGTTACTGAAGAACACAGGGGTGTTTTAGTAAAAAAAAAATCTGACTCGCCCTTTCGCTCCACCCTAAAGAGTAGTGAGAAGCCATTGGATGATATACCACCTCAAAAAAAAATCACCGTAAGTAAGGCTTAAGGGCCTATTACACTACTTGATATTCAGACAGTCTTAGTCGATGTCGCGTAGTGTAATAAGGGTTAGACCGGTCTTACTCGGAACAAAAAATAAGACCTGTGTGAGTCTGAATATCGTGTGCTGAATATCGCGTAGTATAATAATAGGCCCTTAATAAGTCGTGATGTAGATATCTTTCTTTGAGACGTAAGTTGTAACTTCGTGTTGCGTAAACCTGAAGGGTTTCTCTTGGTTTGTGTTGATTAAAAACTAGAATTATCTGCGTCTTGGTTCCCATACCGCCCATGTTCCCATTTCAGAGGTAAATAGCAGCTTATCGGTACTCAGAGAAAGCCTAGCTAACTATCGATCTAGTTCTAGTTATTTACTATTAAAGTCAAAGTCAAAGTCAAAAGTTTTTATTTCACATAGGCCTACATGGGCACTTATAAAACGTCAGAAGCTAGTGCACGGTTCCAAATTGGTCGTTTCCTATGGAGAAGAACCGGCAAGAAACTCCATGGTTACTCTTTTAAAAAAGTGGTTGTTTACAATATTTTCATATTACAGTATTAATAGACATTATGCAAGAACAGTGTAGATCAGTCGATATTGTACCCAAAAGCACAATAAAAATACCTAATCGTAAAAAAAAGTGAGTCGTAATAGGAAGTAACCTAAGAATTCGAAAAGTCTACAGTGTTCACATTTACATCATAAAAAAGAGGCTATATAAAAAAAGCAAGAAAAATAAATAATAATTAAAATCATTAAAAAAGAGAATTTTATTTAATTAGCCTATTATGTCCCAATGTTGGGCGATAGCCTCCCTCTCCCTTTTCCACACTGTCACGTCTGTCCTCAGCCATTGCAGGCCAGTCGCTCCAGTAAGAGTCAAGATCATCTCTCTACCTTCGCCTAAGTCTGCTACGATGTCACCTTGCGTTAAATGGGACCTAATAAGTGACTCTTTTAGCTCACATCTCATCTGACATGCGGTATACTTGCCCGGCCAAACCCCACTGAAGAGTAGCTTGCTTGCCTTTGCGAATATTTATTTTTAATTGGTCCAGACTTAACTCTAGATAGTAACTATTCTACCATATCACAATATAAATTTAAATCATTAAATAACTCCTTCTGCTGTGGACGGAGCGAGTGTGTGTCAATCTTTTACTGATTAAAACCCACCTGTGTACCTTCAGTTGCTCATTGTGTTCCAGAGCCGCAGTAGCTCTTTAATAATAATAATATTCCACAACTATCACACGAAGCCGTCTAGTCCCAAGCTAAGCAGAGCTTGTGTTATGAGTAGGTACTAGACAACTGATAAACATACTTATATGTATATTTCTAAATACATAAATATTATAGATAAATTACACCCAACACAGAACAAATGATCGTGCTCATCACAAAAACATTTGCCCTGGGTGGGAATCGAACTCACGACCTCCGGCATAGCAGTCAGGGCCAGTAACCACTAGACCAACAGACCAGTCAATTCTCTTTCTCTACCTTATGTATTTAGTAATTTCAGCATAACAAAGTGTAAAATAGTGCCGTGTCACCTGCCAGCCTGCCAGTATGTCGCGGCTAATCAGTAATCGCCGAGCTCATAAACGCTAACGCTCCACATTCTGCGCACATCCGCAGCATAACGCTAGCATATTATAGCATAACTGAAAATAATCATTTATTATTTTATTATTGTGTTGTATTTTTGTTTGATGTGCGAAGTGTAGCGCGGTGGGACGCGTTTGTTACGGCTGGCTGGCGAGAAATGATTTCTTTGTCATAAATATTTTTGTGCCTATATTCTTTTCTCGTAATGTGCCAGTTTGATTAGTATTTTAGGCATTAGTGCGTTGAACTGAGACACTTGAGTTAAAAAATAGAGTTGTCGGTATCATCATTTCGGCCGAAAAGTGTCCACAACTGGACACACTTCTCCCAAGCTTTGTCACATCCATAGGTCTTAGAACATCGGTTCACCTTGTAAAATATAATTTGCGGTGAAAAAGAATTGTGAACTCAGCTCTTCAGTAAAATGCTACTATAGTTTCAACCTCGATTACGTCGTCTGTACATTTGGTAATTGGCTTTTGAAGCTTTTCAGGATGTGGTCGTTGTGACAGAATCTTTCTACCTTTACGTTTTCCTTTGGAAATCCTTTTATTTATTTTCATGAGAAATATCTTTGGATAAAGCGAGAGGGAGTGTAAGATATTTAATGACTAAAACTCACCGGTGTTCCTTTAGTTACCCTTTGCGTTCCACGGTAAAACTAGAATTACACTGCGTACACGTGTGCCACACACACTGATCTGGGCGCGTCGGTCTCCATACATTTTAAATGGAAACTAGACTTGTAGAGCTACACTTGATCCACGCGACGTCGTTCTACGTACAAATCAGGCGTGTTACACGTGTGCGTCGATCTAATGTAGTTTTAGCTTAACCCTTTTGAAAAATCCTGCAGCCCCGGTGTTTTCTTATTCTTATATCAGATGCGCATTTTCCCTTTAGCTCGAAATGAGAGCTAAATGGTTATGCTCTCGATTGTAGCCATATAATCGAGAGCATAACTCAAGGAGACAATAAACGCCCGTGTCTCGTGTATGTGGGTTTAAATAAATGCTAAATCATTATCTTTGTCTAGACTGGGCTGCACAAAGAATATATAAGAACAGAAGTTCTATTAGCGCCTGTTTCTCCTTTATTTTCTTCAAGAACATCTAGTAGAGATTTGTGAAGGGTCAGCAATTTTGAAAAATATTAACACCAAAGAAACGATGAATGGATTTTACGAAAGTTGAATTGGCTTAACCCATCGAAAAAAAAAACAGGTTTTTTCCAGGAAGAACGAAGATAAAGAGGCTAACATTTTCGGGCGAATAAATTTCGTACAACCGTGTGTACGACAATTAAGCATTTTTCAAGGTTATTCAAGATGTACATCCGTGTGTACCATAGATATAAGAAAGGAGGAGATATGTTAAGTAGTAAAAAATGTACCGGAACACGATGTCTCCAGTTTCCCCTACTACCGCCGACACTACTACACATGCAGCAATATTTATGCAGTCGCGCACACATCCGCAATTAATAAATCAGTCCATACTACACAGTCAATTATAAACCTTACGTTCCTAAAAACAGCGTGTATTTTCCATGCACCTACAACTTACGCACACATTAAATGTCGATGTGCTATGCAAAAGCAATTTATTTTACATTTACGCTAGTGATTGACTAAATAGAAAAGTTATCGATTTGTTCATTTTTTGTTGTGTTATTTCTTTTGGGTCCCAAAAACAAAATCAATATGTCCAGAAAATAATATATTAATAATAGAATAATAAAATTTGCTTTCATAAAACCCAAAAACTCTAACCATTTACCCGCATTAGGCCATTATATACGGCATTTTAGAACGTCAATATCAAATACTAAAAACCGGCCAAGTGCGTGTCCTGGTTCTTTAAAATCCTGAAAAGTTTAATAACTTTTATTATGAATTATTACATGAAAAAGCTTTCAGTTACTAAAAAAATTGTAACTCACTTCTACAAAAATAAGGTCTAGTCTTAATTTAAGGATTGCCCATTCAAAAAGACTGCGTTTTTTTTTTAGAAGTGAATTGAGCATATGGTACTTTACTATATATTTTTAGGGAACCAATTAGGTGGCCTTCCAGTGACATCAATCCATTGCTTTATTAAAATTGCGTCTTTCGGGAAACTGAAAACATAAAATAACATTTTAGTTATCATTTTACCTAAGTTTCTGCTAAACCTCACCATGTAAGACTTTTATTAGAAAAAAACAGTACAGAGCTTGTTAAATAAAGAGAACAAATAAAGAGCTAGAACATGTTGCCTTATTTTAAGCAAAAGTCGTTATTAAAATCTGAATCATGCCCGTTATTGTAGCGAATTCGAAACTTTTGAAGACTTTAAGAAGGAAGTTAAAATATCAAAATCAGAAATAAGTAAGGAAATAACACGAAGATAAGGCATAAGATACGATATCTGAAACCAAAAAATAGTCCTTCGACTATTAACTTACAATTCCACTAACTTACTTTACGACAGTTGCTTGCGTATTTCTTTACTACTCTATAAAATAATCAAAATAAATAAAAATATTTACATTATTTCACTTCGGATATCCAACCAATCGATATTATGGTCGATAGTCTACAATAGTAGATCATACAGGCACATCATTAACTCACCGCAACTAACAGCGGCCGTATTATGAAATACATCGCATTGATAAAGTATCGTTATGTTATTTTTACATTGCTTGTTCAGTTGCTGAGCGTTAAAATTTGGTAGTGGTTAAAGAGCAATGTATTTACTGTAAGAGTAATACAGTCGCCTTGATATTTGAAAATAAAAATGACGTAGTAGCAGCAAGGGATATTAGAAGATTTGTTGTTTTTACTGATTTTAAAGATAAATATAGTATTAAACTTGTACTTACATATGGTAAGAGATGCCGTGATGACCCAGGCTTCTCTTATCGCTTCGGTTCTTGCACGAAACCACTGCACAACACGGCATTTTAAATTTGTTTACGATCACGTATCGCGTGTCTCCCAAGTTTATAACTGACGGCCATTTGCCCGTGTATGCCGTTTTTGCGCAAATCGCGCGGACATGCACACGCCCCCTTGCCACTTCTCCTGTTTTTTATATTTCTATGGTGTGTACAATCGGCGCTCGAGGGGAAAGAAGGTGACCATTGAAATGACAACGAATAGGAGGGTCACGCAGTCACCATAATTTTTTTTTATGTTATGACCTGGCAACGCCACCATGGCGTCCTAGTGAGGCACGGCCCTTGCTCAACCTTATCATAAGTTTGCAGATTCCAGTTAGATAACAGTAATTACATACATCATCATTCATCATTTCAGCCGAAAGACGTCCACTGTTGAACATAGGCCTCACCCAAGTGTCGCCACAATAAACGGTCCTGTGCGTCTCGCATCCACCGGATTCCCGCAACCCTTACCAGGTCATCGGTCCACCTTGTAGAAGGCCTTCCAACGCTACGTCTTCCGGTACGTGGTCGCCATTCCAGAATCTTTTGGCCTCAACGGCCATCCGTTCTGCGAACAATGTGCCCTGCCCATAGCCACCTAAGTTTGGCGATTCTTCGTGCTATGTCGGTAACCTTGGTTCTCTTCATCTTCGTTCCTGATTCGATCACGTAAGGAAACTCCGAGCATAGCCCCCCAATTAGTTTTAATTAATTACTTGTCAATTACATTTGAAGATTCAAAGATCTTTTACACGTGCTGAAAACATACATACATTTGTATTTCTATCTGCATTGTTCAGACCGGATTTTCTGCTATGTACTTAGCGTGAGGTATGTGTGGGCTAGCCTGGCCACATTATTTGGCAGCGAGGGGTAATGATGACAAGATCACGTGCCTGCTAGGGTTGGCACTGAATGAATTTGTTGGTACGTACGGCTGATAGCACCCTTGGCCTCTTTATTGCAGTTCGTCGCTCCGTGAGTATTTTGATGAGGCTGTTAAAACCAGGGGTCGGAATTAGGTAGAGTTATTCATGTACTTGCATGATAACAAAGAAAAAAAAACAAAGATAATTAACATAAAATTTTTATTAGTATTTTTCATTGAAAAAGATCTCTCTACGTCAACTGAAGTAAGGTTAGCAAATTTATACACTTCCTCCTCCTCGTCATTAATGCTGGAAGAAATGGTTTTCTGCTATATTTCTGGTGAAAACGAAACCCGGGGCCCTGGGACTAGGGAATGCAATCTCGTTCTCGCGAGATCTCGGCCTTTTTTAACGAGATTGATCTCGGACGAAAAAAAGGCGAGATCTCGCGAGTTCAACGAGATTGCACTTGAGCATAAAAACGTCTTATTAAAAGATTTTTGTTTGATATTAGAAGAGAAGACTGGTTGTTTCTTTCATTTGTTATTTGATAGATACGTATGTCAAAGTTTACTACTTAGAAGTTTATTAAAAAATTATAGACAGATACGTCAAACAATGTTTGATGCATAAAAGTCTATTGAAAAAATTCGTGAAAATAAATGTTTATCTTATAATACTTATAATATTTATTATTTTTTGTCCTAATTTATTCAAATATTGTGATTATTTGCAAAAAAATCACACCAAACTGCTAATCTCGCGAGATCTCGCAATTGGCGAGATCTCGCAGTATTGTTATTTATAAACTCGCGGGATCTCGCTTGAGCCCCAATCTCGCGAGATTTGCATTCCCTACCTGGGGCGAAGGCAACGAAGGAACAGGAGTGGGTTTTTAGTCAGTAAAAGTCTGACACTACCTCCCGCTCCGCCCAAGTGCGGGATTTGTCATTAGATGATTTTCCCACCTAAAAAAAAATAGTGTCATAAAAGATTCTGCCCTTTAAAATTAATCTCGGGATTTGAGGCATATTCACTTTATTCTTTCGATATATGAAATCGGTGTAAGTACATAAATAACTACCTAATTCCGACCTGGTTATAACTAACTGGTATATCATTACATCATCATCTCCCTAGCCGTTTCCCAACCAGCTTTTTTTTAAGGTGCGAAATCATCCAATGACTTCTCTCTTCTTCGTTTCTGAGCCACACATATAATCCTTTAGTTGCCCTTTGCGGAGCAGAAGGGCGTGTCAGTGTCTTTTACTGACTAAAACCACACCTATGTTCCTCCTTTGCCTTGCGTTCCAGGACCCCGGGGTTCCCTTTCGGAATACCCATGGTTTCCAACTAGCTTAGGATAGGCAGTCTTTCTTGGGAGAGACTGCTTATCAGGCTTCCACAAACCATTTACTGGGCAACTGTATATAATTATATACAGTTGCCCACAGTTACAGTTGTTGTAGTAATATATATAAGGTGTAAAAAAATTAACTTTAAGAATTTCGAGGGGACATTGTACTCCTCATTATGAACAACTTTTACTATGGGACCAAACCTGAAATAACGAAAAAAAAATCAGCTGCTCCATACGTTTTGACGAGTTATGCGAACATAAACGTAGGGAACAGCTGATTTTTTTTTCGCGATTTCAGGTTTGGTCCCATAGTAAAAGTTGTTCATAATGAGGAGTACAATGTCCCCTCGAAATTCTTAAAGTTAATTTTTTTACACCTTATATAGTATTAGTAAGTTCTTTTTTTCTCTAGTGGTATTCCACTAGAGAAAAAAAGAACTTAATAGTGAGACTTGACAAGTGAAACACACTTGACTTAATTATGTCTTTTTTTTTTTGACCGAGGTAAAAGCCAGCCCTTGGGTCACGCGAAGTGTCAACTAAGCGTTTGGATAATTCTTTGAAAAGCTTATGAGCACTCGGACCCCACGGCCCAAGAGTTTCAACCCACATAATTATGTCTAACTTCTCAAATGTAATAAGAGAAAACGAGAAAGCTTGGAATATCAGCCGAACACCGTAGGTTCATCAGCGGTAGGTTAAAAATACCTTGATAGTTAAAGCGTTTTGGGATAAGGATATAGGCGTTCGAAGGATTAAGCATAAAGATTCAAGTTGGTGGGTAAAACTGGCGACGTCGCACTGTTCTGCAACACATAAGCAGTGATGAAATCGTTGATGGTGAGGTGTAGGTACTAGTTTATTAAGATAGCTTATTCACTCTAGCCTTGAAGACATCTAAATAATAATCGGACGGGAAGACCGCAGCAGGCAAATTGTTCCAATCCTTTGACGTAGAAAATTTAAAGCTGAAATAAGAAATAAGAAAACAAACAATATCATTAACGGGAGAGTTATAAAATAAATGTTGAATCCATTAGACAGTTGGCATTCCAGCTTAACGAGTCAAACAAATAAACAAAACTTGGCGCTGTCGCTGTCGTGCGTTAAAATCATTGTATTTATTAGCGACTAGCTTTTGCCCGCTGCTTCGTTCGTGTACATAAAATGCCTAATAGCCTATGTCATTCAGGAATAAAGCAGCTTTCTATCGGTGAAAAAATTTTAGCAAACGGGCCAGTACTTTCAGAGATTACCTCCTACAAACTAATAACAAACTTTACCTCTTTATAATATTAAGTATAGATGAACTAACAATAGGAAAACACAGAAATGATGGTGGTTAGCAATAAAAACCAGTGTGAAACATACTTATATATTTCTTAAAATATATAAGTATGTTTATCAGTTGTTTAGTACCCATAACACAAGCTTTGTTTAGCTTGGGACTAGACGGCGTTGTGTGATAGTTGTGGAGTATTATTGTGGAATATTTAGTAATGTCTCAAGCAAATTTTTCTCACTAAAGATATTCCCAGTCTAACATTGAGTGAAGCACGAGAATCAGACAAGAAGAAAGCGTCTGAGTGAACTCTGATATAATATATTTTAGTACGAGTTACATACGTTCGTTATAAAAACAAACAAACGGTCAGTTTGTTTATAATGCGCGTACGCACGTTACTGGTTCAGGGACGATACTCTTGTTTTAGTGCACGTTTAACTAACATGTATTTAGCTTTTCTTTTTTGTTTTAGTTTTCCTGGTTTTATTGAGAAAACTATAATATAATTGCTGCCGGCGTCTTTGTCCGTGCGAAAGTAGAAAATCATTCCTAGGGCACATACTGCAGGGATAAAAAATATTCTATGTGCTATTCCGTGGACGTGGTCTACCCGTGTGATATTTCATCCAAATCCGTCCAGCCGTTCGAGTGTGAAGAAGTAACACACATACATACACACACTCTCATACTAAGCAGTGGTAGCCGAGGGGCCCCGACTTACGAGTTGTAGGTCGCGGGTCCAAACCCAGCCAGGCGCATTACTTTGTGTAATTTATTTCATCACCACTGCTCTCAAAACGGCGAAGGAAAACATCGTGAGGAAACCGACATGTCCTAGATCCAAAAATTCGAAGACATGTGACATTCACCAACCCGCACTGGGCCCGCGTGGTGGATTACGGCCCATTCCCTCTCCTAGAGAGGAGGCCTGAGTCCCAGCAGTGGGAACATTATAAGGCCGACTATGCTATGCTATACACACACTCATAAACTTTCGACTTTTCTTATATACTTTATTGTACACATAATAATGTGAACAGGATAAACATATATACAAAAACAAAGTGTACAAATGCGACTTTTGTAATATTACTGTGATTTAAAAGTATAGCTTGAAAAAGTACTAGTCGCTAAAAACTAAAACGGATTTTTTTTTTCTTTTTTTATAATTCTTATCATGTAATCAAACATGTGGACTATAAACAGATGAGATGTAGTCTGGATGGTTGGTAGGATGCTGCCTCCTGTGGGGCCTGCCCTTCCTTGAAAGTAGTCACATGTATAGGTGACTTTTCTAGTCAAAGATGTAACGCCGCTTCTTCAGTCGGCGAATACTTTCTGGAATAGTAAGCTGTCCTGCTAGCTGGTTTGGGTGCTTTTGGAGACGTGATTTGTAATTGGCACCATGGCAGTTGATAATTAAAACGGATTAATTAAGCTGTTGATCCCCGCATTAACGCCGGGTTCACGCGCCATTGTCTTACTATTGTGTCTCTAATTACGCACTCAAAAGGTTAATTTATATAATTAGTGAATCTTGTCCTCGTCTTCGTTTATTTGGAATCGGTGAAATGTTTCTTCTTTAACTATTTATCTACTTTGTTTACTAACAGTTATCTCAGGGTGGGTCACCCTCCATGACTGCTAATAAATAATAATAAAAAAACTTTATCCCACACTAGGAACTACTCTTGTATCGTTGATGTGTTCATAACATAGATATATAAGTTTATGGTACACAAGCATGTAGATTCACGTACACAAGAAACCCAGACTCGCGATAATTAGCATCTGTATGGCTCACAAATATTTGTGCCGAACGAGAATCGAACCCGTGATACGCATTGTAGCAGCCATGCCGTCAAATAAATATCGTTCTGCAATATCTATATATATAATAATAATAATAACTTTATTGAATCAATCAAAAACCTTATAAACAAAGTTAAGACTTACATACATATGGACATTAAATTTGAAAGGTATCTTCTAATATTTGGACCCTGCCTCCTAAACTAGGTAAGACCTGTGACTTAGGAGTCAGTGTTCTGCAGTTACATCGGATACAGTTCTGGTACATTTGTTGCAAGTCTAGCCTTAAATAATGTAATATATTATTTAAGCCTATTATATATTATTATTCTAGCCTTAAATAATATAATATATTATTTAAGGCTAGACATATATCTGCATTTACATGTTTTAGAAAAATAATATTTCTACATTACATGAAAAACCTCAAATACGAGAGATTAAAAAAAAAAGAATAGAATAAACTTTATTATACACCAAAATAGTTATATAACTTGTACACAAACTAAAATCTATGGGTACAGTATGGCCCTAGAACGGAAAGGGCAATGGAAGGACTGGTGGCTTTTAGTCAGTAAAAGTTTTTTTTTTTTTTATTAATGGTAGGTTCGCGTTTGACCACCATCTCACCTGATGGTAAGCGATGATGTGGTCGACGATGGAGCACGCTTGCCTAGAAGTAGCCTATTCACTCTTGACTTAAGACCCCTAAGTTGTAGTTATCAGGAAACACAGACTCCGGCAAGGAATTCCACTCCTTGGCTGTACGCATAATAAAGGTGTTCTCAAAACGCTTTGTGCGTATGGGTGGGATGTCTACCATGTACCGGAGGCGCAACGCCGTACGTCTAGTGGTCTGATGATGGAACTGATCTGACAGGCCTTCTCGCTCCACCATAAAGGGGGAAAAGCCATTTGATGATTTTCCACCTCAAAAAAAAATGCTTCCTTGCTCAAACGACATTTTTCTCAAAGAAAAACTGCTCGTAAGTCTTCCTGGACACAAATGACATAATCAAAATTTCCATGAGATGAAATGGACAGAAAATAACGCAGCTGTTTTATTTTATAATTAATTTCATATAAAATTACGCTAAAGCGTCGCTGTAAAACATTTTACGAGCTTTCGATGTGTAAAATGTTTTTCCTAATAATATTATAGACATGAACGTCTGCAGGTACGAATGTCTGGGTGTTTGTTGTCTGGATACTTATTAACTTTACGATAGTTGAACGGTTTCGGAATTTGGGTATAATTGGGTAATTTGTCTGTGCTTATTTTTGCACAATATTTTATACTAAATAACAAATAATACTGAAATACTGTATCTGTAACCTTATTGGTAATTACAGTTTTGAGCCGTTTGGCGTCGAAACGCTTGGGTCATGGGGTCCGTGTGCGCGTTTCCTTTTCAAGGAAATTTCACGCCGTCTGATCGACACTGGTTTAGTATAATAGTATTTATAGTTAATATTTAAGTTCCAACATTTTCTATACAAATAAATTGGCAATATACTGAAATATTTTTTTGAAAACAACAGCAAAATTGGTTATTAAATGAAGCAGCAATTAGCATTCCAAATATTGATTTGAGGAAGAGTGGTGGGAATATCTCGCCATCTCTTTTGAGCACACGTAACCTAATGGCGGTGACGTCACATTTCAGTATGTGCATCCTTATATTGTTATTTGACAATTTCCCTTTCCATCAGATTTGAAAGGTTTCTAACTCGATTAATATTGAACGAATTTGATTTCTTTTTCCATTTGCGTTTTTGGATAAAGTTAATTTTTGATGAAAACAATAAAACAAATTGAGTCGAGTACCCAATTTTTTCTATCCCACTAAGCCTGGCTGCATACGGGCTACACACGACAGTATACACGGGTGAGACCGAGGTATAAGCTAGTATTTCACAAATCGAAAGGTGTTCGTTGTGTAAAATGTTTATGTTAGCAATTTATGAGTCCTGGAGCTGACCACAAATTAGTTTCGGAACCTGCCGAGTTTATTGAAGCGTTTCATGTGAGATACAGTCTTTGATGTGAGCTGACGTACCGGTAATTATAGATGTGTGATGTGCTGGGTTTTTTTGCGAGGAGCTGAAAATGCGGAAAATATCGGTTGATTTTCATAATAGTAATTCGATCACTCGCAGTAAATATTGTTAGTATAATCATAGTAATTCATTCCAATATTGTAGCATAATAAAAATATTGTAGCTGGGACTCAGGCCTCCTCTCTAGGAGAGGGAATGGGCCGTAATCCACCACGCAGGCCCAGTGCGGGTTGGTGGATGTCACATGTCTTCGATTTTTGGTTCTAGGACATGCCGGTTTCCTCACGATGTTTTCCTTCACCGTTTTGAGAGCAGTGGTGATGAAATAAATTACACAAAGTAATGCGCCTGGTTGGGTTTGAACCCGCGACCTACAACTCGTAAGTCTTTACCACTCGGCCACCACTGCTCCAATATTGTATTTTGTTTTTATTAGCCTTTAGGTACTGTATTCCATAGCTGGCAACGACCTTGCCTTTTTAAATCTCTCTGTCTAGGGCGATTTCTGGCCAAGTTTACCCCGTAAACATGACCAGATTGTCACACCACCTTCGCCACAGTCAACCTCGGGCACTCTTCACCTGTTCACAAGTGACAATCTTCACCTATTGTATTAGCTTAACCTCGTAAGGCCCAACCTAAATTTAGGTCGATGTACATTACGACCTAATGTGCTAAAAATAGTCGCAAGTAGTTGCGGCCCAGGACTTTTTCTTTCTTTCTTCTTTATTCTTTAATGCTTTTGGATAAATTCTTTTAGCGGTATTTCTTAAAGTTAACTATTGATGTAATAAAAAAATAGATTAAAATAATAAAATAATGATAAATATATTTTGAGCAGTGGTGGCCGAGTGGTAACGGCCCCGACTTACGAATTGTAGGTCGCGGGTTCAAACCCAGCCAGGCGCATTACTTTGTGTAATTTATTTCATCACCACTGCTCTCAAAACGGTGAAGGAAAACATCGTGAGGAAACCGGCATGTCCTAGAACCAAAAATTCGAAGACATGTGACATCCACCAACCCGCACTAGGCCCGCGTGGTGGATTACGGCCCATTCCCTCTCCTAGAGAGAGGAGGCCTGAGTCCCAACAGTGGGAACATTAAAAGGCTGAATATGCTATGCTATGCTAAATATATTTTTAGATTGTGTAAATAAAAAATACGTTTAAATATCATGTCATAATTTTAGGTCGGTGGGCTATAATTTTATGATTCCTTTTGAGTAGCGTAATTAGAGACACAATAGAAAGACAATGAGCGAGCGAACGCCGGCGTTCCCTTGGGGTTTAATGAATTAAAAATTATCTTGGCCCGGTAAGACTGGCCTGTTGGTCTAGTGGTTAGTGGCCCTGACTGCTATGCCGGAGGTCGTGGGTTCGATTCCCACCCAGGACAAACGTTTGTGTGATGAGCACAATCATTTGTTCTGTGTCTAGGTGTAATTTATCTATAATATGTATGTATTTAGAAATATATAAGTATGTTTATCAGTTGTCTAGTACTCATAACACAAGCTCTGCTAAGCTTGGGACTAGACGGCATTGTGTGATAGTTGTGTGAATAAAAAAATAAATAAAATATATTGCTCTACATATATGTATATCGGTCGGTCACATAATGTCTTTGCCGCTGCCCAAAGCCCACTGTCAAATTACTATTCATCTATCAATCAATTTTATTTTTAAATTGAAAACAGAATCGTGCACGTTTATATTAAAATTAATCTGTCTTGTTTTTTTTTCTAATCGTCTAACTTCTAGTCTAACTGAACACATATTTTTTTGGGAGGTGGAAAATTAAGTAATGACTGCTCTCGCTCTAAGATAGGGCGTAAAAGTCTGACCCACCCTGGTCAGACTTTTACTGACTAAAACCACCACTTAGTCCTTTAGTTGCCCTTTGCGGTTTAGGAACACGGGTTTCATTTTAAATTTTTTAGATATTCCACGCGGCCCTAGCGGCCATTTAATCTCTTGGCCCCTACGGTTTGCTGACATCTCTTTGAGGCGAACATGTCGCGCGTTAACGACTCGGACTCGGTCCCTTTCGGACGGGCGGACGGCGAGTCACCCAGTGCTCGTCGTCCGTCCGCAAGCCCGAACCGAATACAGCTAAACACCATTTTCAAGGTTTTTATTATCAGGTGATTGTTCGTTTGAATTTGTTGCAGAATACATTCTCAACTGATATGAATTCGTATAAAATACATCGAATGCTCTCAATCAATCATCCTTAAGTCTCTCTCGCAGTGAATACAATCATTTATTAGTGTGTCTGATACTTTAATTCCTTGTATAAAATAAGCACTTGAAACGCCCACTTACCTAAAATCGGATCGTGAAGAAAAATCTTAATTGTGTAAAGCTCGTTATACAGTAACTTTACTAATTCATATTATGTATTTAAAAACTCATATTGAGCGTGTCCTAACCAAAAAAGCGTTTAAGGTTAAAGACTATGTCCAAGACACGCTTGTTTAGCAATGACTACTTCTGCAAATGTGGTCCCCTGATAACTCATTATTATTGTGTCTATTAACTGCTCCATCTTTGTTTTAATATATACCTTTTTTTTCTAACACATTGCTTTTGCAATATTTTTTAAATTATTTAGGCTTCAACTACCTTAAATTCGTTAGAAATTTATTTTGTTAACATCTCATTTATTGATAGCTGTAATTATTCATACTTTTTTTTATGTAGCCTCTCTTTTATAATGTGAATGTGAGATCACTGTAGACTCCACGAATTCTTATATTACTTCTTATTACGACGACTCTTTTTTTATTATGATTATTTTTATTGTGCTTTTGGTTACAATGTTGACTGGTCTACACTGTTCTTATATAATATCTATTAATACTGTAATACGGAAATATTGTAACATTAACCACTTTTTTTAAAAAGAGTAACCATGGAGTTTCTTGCTGGTTCTTCTCCATAGGAAACGACCAATTTGGAACCGTGCACTAGCTTCTGACGTTTTACCTGACCTGAATCACTAGACAAAGTGCCAGGTTATCAACTATTGATGATTAATTGATTGATTGGTTGCTATGTTGATTTATTGTCAATAATAACAAAAAGGCAAGTACTTATAGGTCTGTATTGTATGCTCTTTATTGTACACCACAAAAAACGAGTAACGCTAAATCGTTGGAAAAGTTGTTCAATAGTGTTAATATTTTTAAATATGTTGACAAAGACAAATTGTGTATTGTTGTTACATAATTAGCTAATGACAGAAGCTTCCTTGTGACATAATGTGATGGATGGAAACCGCGAACTTTTCGACGACTACATCATACTACATTTATAATTATATCAGTAATTGCCTTTTTTGGAGCAGTGGTGGCCGAGTGGTAACGGCCCCGACTTACGAGTTGTAGGTCGCGGGTTAAAACCCAGCCAGGCGCATTACTTTGAGTAATTTATTTCATCACCACTGCTCTCAAAACGGTGAAGGAAAACATCGTGAGGAAACCGGCATGTCCTAGAACCAAAAATTCGAAGACGTGTGACATTCACCAATCCGCACTGGGCCCGCGTGGTGGATTACGGCCCATTCCCTCTCCTAAAGAGAGGAGGCCTGAGTCCCAGCAGTGGGAACATTAAAAGGCTGATTATGCTATATTATACTTTTTTAGGTATACGCGTGGTGGATTACATTAAATGGGCATGAGCACCCATGAGATTTTCTAAAAGCCGGCGCCCCTGGAGCAAACAGAAAGTGAAAAACAAAGGAAAGTAACCAACCCAACACCTGCAAGCTGTTGCCAAGATAATTAGAATGATGAAATACAAAATCATGCAACAACAAGAGCTAAACTAAAATAAGTTGATCTGGTAAACAAACAGACAGATATACATAGAGTGAACATAACAATATAAGACAAAGTAGATAACCCATTAAAATGACATTAAAACAAAACACTTTCAAAAATGACGTCATCACTCGAAGTCTAGACACCTTTAACACCAATCAAAGCTACTGACATTGAAATAATAACGTTTCAAATCCATTAACCATCATTCCAAATACATTATGTTCTTCATCAATCAGCCAAAACTGTGACACGTAATTATCTCTGGTAAACCAAACAGTCGTTCTAAAAACACCAAATAACTCTCACACAATCGCATTATAAAAGTATTTTTATTTTACAACTCGAACGACACGAGGAGGCGAAGCTAAAAATAACTGAATCACTTGTCGTCTGCAATTATTCTATTGGATCCGCGGGCGCAATTGAAAGAGGTGGTCTTATATGCCGCGTAAACAGAACATTTATGTGGTTATTCGGGTCTATCTCGCGATTCATCATTGTCAACCTCTTCCTATAACTTTGTTATCCCAATTTATTTGAACGACGCAGTACCTATGTATGTTTTTCTAGCAAATGTACCTAACGCTCTTTCTGCTTTCATCTATTCTGTCGTTCCAATTCCTTCATCTATTCTGTCATCGCAATGACAGTCTAATAAATAGTCTGGACTATACTAGAGGTTCGGCGTTGCGCCATCGGTATATGGTGGACATCCCACCCATACGTACAAAGCGTTTTATGAACACATTCATTATGCGTACAGCTAAGGAGTGGAATTCCCTGCCAGAGTCTATGTTTCCTGTAAGCTACAACCTAGGGGTCTTTAAGTCAAGAGTTAATAGGTTATTTCTAGGCAAGCGTGCTCCATCGTCGGCCACATTATCGCTTACCATCAGGTGAGATAGTGGTCAAACGCGAGCCTATCTATAATAAAAAAAAGTCTACAATGAATGTATCCATTTTCATAATACTCGTACAAGTGATTCCTACAAAAATAAAAATAGAAACATACCTAGCAATTTATAAACAAAATAATAATATTAAGAGCTTCAATCCTAATGGGCTGACCTACATCTCTTTAAATGAATTCAAAATAAACACAAAAAGAATTCTCGACATGTATTCCTACTTTAACGTCATCTTTAGACCTGAGAACAGTAAAAATATCTTTGAATGTTCAGATATATATTCAATGTTTATTAGAGCGATATAAAAATATAAGTTTATTTTTAAAGCACGCATGTGAATCTGGGATTGAGATGTCTTCACATCTCAATCCCAGAATCCCAGAAATCAGCTGTGAGAATCGACAGAATGCTGTAAAGTTAGGTGTCCACCTAGTCCACATTTAATTGTGCTTCGTCAGTTCCGTGCATCAGTTTTTATACAAACTTTAACCTAACTTTTCTCCATGGGATAGACTGATACTACAAAACGTCACCCGCTAGATCCTTAATTTTTTTTTGAGTGGGAAACTATTAAATAAATTCTCCCTCTCTGGGTGAACCATGAGAGACTGTGACACTTTTACTGATTAAAACCTATCTATGTTTCGTCAGTTGCCCTTCCCGTTCCAGAACCCCGGTAACTCTTTCGAATAATTCCTCTACCCTGACGAGGATCCTTACACTAGACATTTGTCTGTCTTGGTCCAAGTTCAGAGCTCTGATACTTTAAACAAAGTAATTATAGGCTTTTGTACAACATTTTATTACTGCATAAAGTTTTAATAAATAACTAATATGTCAGCGACAACGATTGTGAAAAAGTGCAAAATAAATGGGATTTGCATCTACTACCGAGATGTCACGTGGTCTTAATTTTTTTTCTTGAGGGTGAAAAGTCATCTAATCATTTCTCCTCTATTTTCCTTCAGTTGTCCTGACTCTTTCGAACCATCCCGAAGCGCTGGACGTGGTCTTGCGTTACATCTTGACTTTCCTAGACCACAAAAGGCAATTGAAGGAACATAGGTGGGTGTTGTCAGTAAGTCTGACACACCCTCGCGCTCCATCCAGGATCACACACCTCACATCTTGATACTGTCTCACCTGATGGTGAGCGACGATATGGTCGATGATGGAGCACGCTTCCCTAGAAATAACTTATTCACTCTTGACTTAAAGACTTCTAGGTTGTAGCTATCAGGAAACCCAGATTCCAGCAGAGAATCCCATTCCTTAGCTGTGCGTGCGATGAATGTGTTACCAAAACGTTTCGAGCGTATGGGTAGGATGTCCACTATATTATATTAGTGGCACAACACCTAAGAAGGCCCCTCGCGCACGGCGACTTTTTGTAGCGATGCTGCAGCGCGTTCGCATCGATACAGTCGCGATGCTGTAGCGCGTTAGTAGCGCGTTGGCATTTTTTCTATAGCGCTTGCAAATGCGACTAACACGCGTTAGTAGCGATGCTGTCGCGCGCTAACGAAACGCGCGACAGCATCGCTACAAAAAGAGGTCGTGGGCGAGGGGCCTTACGTCTCAGTTTTTTCAGCGAAGATGCTGGCAAAAGCTACACACACATAGGTAGGTTACCTAAGTATTTCTACCTCCGCTGCCGACCTCTAAGCCCTTAGTACTCATAAGTAAATCAACGGCTATGATTATGTGGGCATAAGATTGCGCAATGGAAATAGCCCAGTGGCTTACATTGGACCAATTACGCTGGATGTCTCCTGGCCTAAGAATAGACGACGGACGAGCCCCTCTTCGTGATGTAACCGAGTTGTTGATGCTGATTGCGGACAAAGAGTAGGCAGAGATAAGATATAAAGACTGACATGTGGTATTCTATTTATGAGAACAAGATACCACTACAGTGGAAACTATTAGAAAGAAAAGAAAGAAAAACCTTTTATTTGTGGGTAATGACGCAATTTTAGGACTAACTTACAAATAATAAACTACTAGCTTCTGCCAGAGGCGTCGCCTGCGTAACAATAGGTTTCTCTATAAAAACTTTGAACTCCCATTTCATCCCTTTAGGGGGTGAATTTTGGAAAATCCTCTCTTAGTGCTCGCCTACGTCATAAAAGGAAGTAGTTTTGGCTGTGCGTTGATATGTCAGTCAGTCAGTTTTTCCTTTTATATATAAAGATAATAATCAATAACTACAATACCTACTAAATTAATTAAAATATGCGCCACGCCCGCGCAAAACGGCCGAACGCTCAGCGTAATGCCACAACCGTAGACAATTCTCCACAGATAAAGGGATGTAAGAAACCACATAGACAGCAGAGCTATTTTATCAGAGAGAAACGTAAAAACATTTTTATACACGTAGTTACTAGCTGATGATGTTTTTATCGTCATACATCTCGAACTACAAAGTGTATGGCTTGAATTGAAAGCAATATGAATACTAAAAGGCCCTGTCTTTGGCAAGAAATATGCCAGTCGCGGAAATGTTGGCCGTTCCGCCTAGTTACGGAGAGAAAGGCAAAGGTGACTGCCAAGATTTAGCACTCAAAGAAGCAAGTCGAAATACAAATGAATTGGCTTTGGCTAAATCGTTTATACAATTCAGTAAACACCACTTAGAAATTCGGAGAAGAGGTGAAAATCTATGATTATAAATGAGAGCGTTTGCTATCGATGCAAATAGTCGAATGCTAAACTTGTAGCGACACTATATAGGAACCACCATATAGGAACTAAAATGCAAAAATACTGCATCGTGGTATGTCAGTAGGTACTTCTCCGCACAACAATAGCCCGAAATTAATTAAAGGCCGACGCTGCGGCCCTCGACAGGCACCCGTCGCGTGACGTCGAGCGTGTGTCATGTGCGGTGGTCCCCGTCACGGAAACCGGATTATTACCTGCGCAGTGTCGCTAGTTCAACTTTAACGGTGTGCATGTAGTCGTGTCAATTGAGAACTTTAATGTATTATTAGTATTACGTAGCAAAACAAGCGCGGGGCACGGCTACCCGCGACGGGTACCTGTGCGGCGAGCCGCATCAAAGCACTTTTGTATGGGACCGCGCGGGCGACCGCGTAACGCAGTTTCGGCCCTAAAGGGCAGTTGCCTGGACCAGACATAACACACGTCTGGTCGGAGGATCCTTTAGTTTAGTTCCAGGCAAACGTGCTCGATCATCGATCACATCATCGCTTACCATCAGGTGAGATAGTGGTCAAGCGTGAACCTAACCGGCTAAACGGCTTTTGACCGAACGACTTCTATAGGGTCAGCCTTTAAAATACAAAAAAGTCACTTATTTTCATACATTCAATTATATTTGGATTTTAGTTTATAGTCAAGTCAAATTAGACCGCAGATTAGAGTAATATGGTTTTAATTTCAACTCGATACCTCCACGCGTTTCCGAGATATAGGGTCTTGACAGACAGACAGATAGACAACAAAGTGATCCAATAAGGGCTCCGTTTTTTTCCTTTTGAGGTACGGAACCCTAAAAAAGAAAAAAATGAACAACCTATCTCCCTTATACTTTGACCATCGTCTTTGTATCGTATCTTCTTTAGTAATCTATGATTCCCAACTTCGATCGTGGCTATATTGTGGCTAAATAGGAAGTCTCCTACTCATCAACCGCAGCACGTGACACAAGTTATGGTCAATCAGCACGAGTGGATAATAATAGTTTTTATATTGTTCAGGAAAACGTTTAAAGGTCAGAGTAAATCTCAGTTCGTTGGTGGGATTGTCGAGTTCCTTTTGACGAGGATACACGTTTCTCCTTTTCAACTCGTAGAGTATTACTTGCTAGCTTCTACATTCGGCTTCGTTCGCATGAAGGTTTATTTGGAAATTGCACAATTTAATTCCGCATTTAAGTTCGTTCCATCATCGGAACACTAGACGTAGGTATGTACGGCGCTGCGCCATCGTCGGTACATGGTGGACATCCCAATCCATAAGTACAAAGCATTTTGGAAACACATTCAATATGCGTACAGCTAAGGAGTGGAATTCCCTGGCGGAGTCTGTGTTTCCTGATAGCTATAACCTAGGGTTTTTTAAGTCGAGAGTGAATAGGTTACTTCTAGGTAAGCGTACTCCATCGTCGGCCTCATTATTGCTTACCATCAGGTGAGATAGTAGTCAAACGCGAGCCTGCGCATAATAAAAAAAAAGTAGGAATTTATGCTAAAGGTGTTTCGTTACTAAGAAGGTATGCCCGGGCAAAAAAAAAACCTATTCTAGAAAGTCAAGTCCTACCTTAGGAAGATACCCGAAATCCGGGGCCAGTGTTGGTTGGTCGATGTCACATGTCTTCGAAGTTTTGGCTGGACATTCCGGTTTTGCTTACGATGTTTTTCTTTGACGTTCAGAGAGTAGTGATGATTAAATAAGTTACACAAAGTAAAGCGCCTGCCTGGTTTTGAATCCAACACATACAAATCGTAAGTTGAGTCCGTTACTACAGGGCCTGCTTTAAAAATAATGCAAAAAAATAATAATATTTAAACAATTTAAACTAGTGCTTGACTGCGATCCCACCTGATGGTAACCAGTGGTGAAATCGTTGATGGTGAGGCGCACTGAGCCTATTCACTCTAGCCTTGAAGACATCTAGAATAGAATAGAATAGAATATATTTTTATTGTAAAACATGAGTATACATCATAATAATATTATGTGCAAGGTCTTAAATTAACAGCAAGATCTGCATGTTTTGCCATTTATGGCGTACAAAAACAACATATTTGGTTTAGAATAAACCACAAAAGATTTGAGTCTAGACAACAAACAATAAAAATTTTCATCGTAAAACTTAATTAAAAAAAGAGGGGAAAAACACACAAAAATACAGATTAGGTTTTGCAGATTTAAGGCTCAAATTGTGAAAATGTCGTAATTACAGACATATATTTAATTAATTGCGTTCATTTAAGAATTCCGATATGGTATAATAGCATTTATTTATGAGATATTTTTTTAAATGTATTTTAAATAGAGCAGTAGGCATTTGTCTAATAGGTTTTGGGATTTTATTATAGATCATTGGTGCTAAACAAAAAATACTTTTGCGCATCAATGCCGTGGTTGACCTTGGTACTGATGCGCAAAAGTATTTTCTAAATTATAATCGGACGGGAAGACCACAGCAGGCAATTTGTTCCCGATCTTCGATGTACGCGGTATACACGACGAGGCGAAATGCTTAGTCCAGGACCTCAACTTTTAGTCCAGTGCCAGGGGCGTTAAAATGATTAAAAACTTGTTTTTTTTTTTACTTTGAATAAAATTTAAAAATATGAAGCTAATAAATAATATGTATAAAAAAGGTTTCCCATCAAAAAATGGGACACCTTTTTTATACACTTACCTATGTAGGTAAATAGTTCAATACCCGAATGGAGTCTCGAAGATTTTTCCGAATCGCAAAAAATTTTTTTGTTGTGTTTTTTTTTTGTGTTAACAACAAAGGAGATTGGGCACTTATAGATCCACTTTTTGACGCGTAGGGCCATTTGAGTTATTGTATAATTCATAACTTTTATTTTCATTGATTTTTTACTTAAATTCATTGAAATCATTTGTGGGGTTTCTATTTTCATTTTAATTAGTATTTAATACAATAAATACGTCATTTGTTCCATTATAGTGAAGCGACTCCTTTCTCAGTTATAATCGATCGATTAAACATTAACGTAAATCGTGGGTAAACAAAAATATCTACATTCGCAACTAAAAAATATTAAGAGTTGTAATTACTATTTTTCTTTAATTATGTTAATATTTCTTTCTTAAAAAGCAATTTCTGGGCAAAAATAAAACAATTAAGATATAATCGATAATGTTATAACGCCGTAGTCAATTGATGTGTCACAACACTATTCGATGAAATGTCAAACAAAATATCGTTCAACTGCCGGCTAGCCGAGAATATTGTTTTTATCTTTTCTCTGCTAACAAATGTACATTCGTGTTGAGTTGAGTTTTAGGATTCTTCCACGTTCATTTACTACATCGAGCGATTTGACTCTTTTGGTGTGTCGCTATGAAGTGAATTGTTTTTACGTCCATGGCGATTTAATCTAGACTTAAAACAATATGTGGCGCTGTGTAATTGTTATCTTTTATTAGCACACCAACTGCCTAGCCCCCAAATCAGAGAGGCCACTGATTCCATGGCCCGGAGGCAGGGTTTCAAAACGAATTATTTTGAGATGTAACATAACCTCAATACTCAACTTATTTTTTTTTTCAAAAACCCCTCAATATATCATTTTGAATTTAACCTGGTTTTAAAACATGACACTACCCCTTTTTTGTGTTTAATTTTTACTACTATACTGTGTCAAAAGTTGCGCAACCAAGTGTCATAGTAACTTGCCCAATCTCCTTTACAGTTTTTAGATTTAAGTATTCCTAAACCTATGCTATAAGACCTTGTTTGATGCCAAATTTCAGGTTTCTGAGTCAACAGGAAGTACCCTATGAATTTTGATTCCCTCGAGAGTGTCGAAATGTACGTTTTTTGCAACATAAACGACCGCATCTTTTTTTTTCGTTTACTTAGAAGTTTGATTTTTCACAGCTTCAAGGGGCGGCAGACGTGCGTATATGGTTTTAATTTCAACTCGATAACTCCACGCATTCCCGAAACAGAGGACAACAGAATGATCCTATAAGAGTTACAATAATTTTCAATATTTCATCTAGTATCTCACGACCTACTTGTGTCGAATTGAAAAATTCTTTCAATGTTGGACAGCCCTAATTGAGGAAGGCAATAAGTTATATAACATCATATACATACATACATATTCAGCCTTTTAATGTTCCCACTGCTGGGACTCAGGCCTCCTCTCTCTAGGAGAGGGAATGAAATCCACCACGCAGGCCCAGTGCGGGTTGGTGGATGTCACATGCCTTCGAATTTTTGGTTCTAGGACATGCCGGTTTCCTCACGATGTTTTCCTTCACCGTTTTGAGAGCAGTGGTGATGAAATAAATTACACAAAGTAATGCGCCTGGCTGGGTTTGAACTCGCGACAACAATTCGTAAGTCGGGGCCGTTACCACTTGGCCACCACTGCTCAACATATATAAACTTTGCGCAGAGGCAATATCGTAACCAATGAGGTTAATCCGAGGTGCGATTATTGCTAGTTGAAATATAACATCACGCTATAACTAATGAGAGTGGAGTAGTAACCAAGAACGCGGGTGAAACCGTGGGGCATAGCGAGGAATATATATTAGGTTGTAGAATGATTTTTTATATCAAAATTAACTTACGTAAAAATCCCCAGACACTGGAATATTTATCAAAGAGCCACGACTCTCTATATATAGAAGGAGAAACTGACTGACTGACTGACATAACAACGAACAGCCAAAACTACTGGGACTAGAAACGTGACATTTGGCACAAAGCTTTCCATCATGATGTTGGCAAGCACTAAGAGAGGAATTTCCAGAATTCACCCTCTAAGGGGATCAAACGTGGGTCCAAAGTTTTTATAGAGAAACCTGTTTTCATACGGGCGAAGCCGCTGGCAGAAGCTAGTCGATATATATCTATATACTAGCTTTTGCCCGCGGCTTCGCTCCCGTCAACTGACTACTATATCCTACTCTACCCAACTCTACCTTACTCTACTCTACCGTACTCTACCCTACTCTACCCTACTCTACCCTACTCTACCCTACTCTACCCTACTCTACCCTACTCTACCCTACTCTACCCTACTCTACCCTACTCTACCCTACTCTACCCTACTCTACCCTACTCTACCCTACTCTACCCTACTCTACCCTACTCTACCCTACTCAAAAAAAAAAAAAGTATCCTATGTCCGTCTCCTGGTTCTAAGCTACCTCCCCACCAACTTTCAGCCAAATCGGTTCAGCCGTTCTTGAGTTATAAATAGTGTAACTAACACGACTTTCTTTTATATATATAGATAATATAAAAGGAGAAACTGACTGACTGACATATCAACGCACATCCAAAACTACTGGGACTAGGAGTTTGAAATTTTGCACAAGGGTTCCTTTCATGACGTAGGCGAGCACTAAGAAAGGATTTTTCAAAATTCAGCCCTAAGAGGATGAAACGGGGGTCTAAATTTTGTATGGAGAAACTCATGTCACGCGGGCAAAACCGCTGGCAGAAGCTAGTTATGTATATAAGTCGATGCCACGACTAAACACAATATGAGAAAATCCTTCCAGCGGCGCCAAGCGGCTGCCAAGAAAACTAAACAGCTTTCTGAAGTTCAAGACACGCGCGGCTGAAATAAAACTGAAAACGAACACGCTGGATTTTCCAAATGATGCTGGAAAACTAACCTAGATGGCGCTAGTTTATCGCTGGTAGTTTATGTACAGGTTATTTTTACTCGACGAGATTTTGTTTTGATAGATTTGTAGATGATTTATCTTTTATGTAAACATTGTTTTATGTCTACATCAGTATATATATGTATGTATCCACGCCTGAGTTTAAGCATACATTTTTACTGTAAGATTTGATTTTGTGGGTTTTGGAATAGATATTTAGATCTATTTACTACAATTTCAATTCGATTTTTTTTTTCGATTTTCGCTTCGTCGTTTATACCGCGTACATTGAATGACTGGAACAATTTGCCTGCTGCGGTCTTCCCGTCCAACTATAATTTAGGTGCCTTCAAGGCTAGAGTGAATAGGCTTTTAATAAACTAGTGCGCCTCACCATCAATGATTGTATCACTGCTTACCATCAGGTGGGATCGATTTCACCAATCTGGAAACTATTAAATGCCGTCACTATTGGAAAAATTGTGTTCTCTTTACCTTCAATTATCATTTAGCAGTAGGTACCCAAGTCTAATACCAAATTTAATTACAAACCAGCCTACATGTTACAAAGCTTTATAAATCAACAAATAAGAAGTAAAAAAGTAGAATATTTTTTCAAATACGTAAACCAGAACACCTATATGAAAAGATATTTTCAATACACTTACTCGAAAACCCGCTCTTATCCCACCGCTTTTAGGCACGCAATAGTGTAGAAGTTTTCCGCACTAGTGTAGAAAATTGAGCGTGCTCTTCCACGCCACAATTTTATTACATTTATCGTATCAGGCTGGGCGCGCGTCGACCCCCACGAGTCGCAGGTCAAGCCCCGTTTATTCATTTTCAATACACTTCCTCGAAAACTGACTCTTATCGCACTACGATTAGGTTCAATATGCCATCTATATCACCCTCGTGTGTTTTTTTTTTAATTTATCACAACAAGGGCTTTTTTCCTTTCCCATTTCGTCACGGTCATCGGTGATTTTTTTTTTTTTTGAAGTAAAGAGAGCAGATTTTTAAGGTTTTAATATTTAATGAAAATTTAAATTGTATTTATGAACAGAATATCATGAATAAATAAGAGTATTTACACATTTTTTTTTTTATTATCAACAAATTAAAAATTATCTGTGTTCTTAATTTTAAAATATTTGAATTTCTATTTTTAATATTAAGTAGGATGTATAGCGGTTTGATACCTTTGCTTCTCCTTCAACCAGCAAAGGTAAAGCGCGGGAAAAAAGTCTATTAAATGTTATTTTTTATTTGCGATAACTGTGAAAAAAATATTTGAAGAGAATTCTTTAGATGGTACGCCGCTGCAGCCAGATATTGTGATTAAGGTAAAAAATACTCGCGATAGCCTACTGCCATCTAATTTTATTATTCTATTTTGAAAAATTTTCAGAGAAAGTATTTCTTCGTAAGTGTATTGAAAAACGTCGTTTGATACACGTGCAAATTTGTCACTGCAGCCCTCGGCTCCATAACACACTCACCTACGGCTCGTGCGAATTCCGCCTCGATCGAAATGACAAACTTTCTGCACTTGTATCAAAATGATATTTAATTAACTTTTTATTCGATTTTTTATTCAGATCATTAGATATTTTTCTTTTTGAGGTGGGATATCATCGAATAACTCGATTCAAAGAGGGAGTGTCAGACTTTTACCGACTAAAACCCACCTGTGTTTCTTCAGTTGTCAGTTGCCCTTTGTTTCAGGGTTCACGGTAACTATTTCGAACGATCCCACAGGATAGGTACCATTAAGTAGATATATTAACTATTTATGAAGAATAAGAAAGGGTTTTTCAACCCCTAAGGGAATGAAACGGGGTTCGAAAGTTTTTATAGAAGGCCGCTGCTGGTGGAAGCTACTAGAAAGTATATATTTGACAGTACCAAACACCAAAATCAATTTCTATTACGCACGAACTTACATATATATAGGTTGTAAAACCTTGGAAACCAATTAATTACGCCGGCTCCTCCATACCACCATGCCGGACAAACATAAACATACGTACACAATACATGGACACCCCTCGTCGTCCACATTTTCCTATCCCTCGTTCTTACGACGGGCTGGCGCGGGAAGGATGCGCCGTAATTATGGGTCGACCTAATTACGCAGCAATTGAGAGACGTACCACATACCTAGCTATTATTTGCTGGGTTTCGATGTTCACTTCGTGAATGGAAGAAATGGATGAGTATGGCTTTAGTAAAGCGAGAATGTGAGATTTTGTGCTTAGTCTTTTTTATAATTATACTAGCGACCCGCCTCGGCTTCGCACGGGTGCAATGCGACCTCTATGCCCCTGCATTTTAAATCTGTAATATCTTCAAAATATTCATTTTAATTACATGCTGTAAAGGGCCAAGTTGATCTGTATTTAAGGTACTTAATTGGATAAGAACTAATGCTGTATTGCTTAAAATCGCCTCGTAAATAGGGTAAGCCATTATAAAATATGGTTATTGTTGGTTATTGGGACATAGACATATGCTATCGCGGACTTTTTTGTAGATTCATTTTTGAGTGCGTAATTAGAGACACAATAGTAAGACAATGGCGCGTGAACGCCGGCGTTAATGCGGGGATCAACAGCTTACTATTTACTAAATTATGTTTCTAAATATTTCGTTACAAAAAAAAAAAAAAAACAAAAAATAGTATCCTACCGGCATCGAGTCGGGAGGAGGGTCCAAGGTTATTATTATTATTACTATAAGCAAATGTCATTATTCTCATGTCACACCGCGTGGTTCTGCGTTCGTCTCAAGAGACCAAAACTTTACATAGAACCTCAGAATTTTCCTTGTGTATAGTAAATTGCTGTCCATAGATAACATCTCCCCATTCAATACATCCCAGTAGCCGCCTATATCTACCCGAGTCGAAAATAGCGCCACCCACACCACTTCATAATTTAGTACAATTGGACACAAACTAGATGTTACACTGGCCAGCATTACGAAGTAAACTCTGTTTAGTTACGGCTTTATTGTGCGGTAGATTTTCATTTTGCTAAGTGGGTAATGGTGAACTGCGTAGCGGAAGAAAGGAGAGAAATAAAATACCACACACAAGATATAATAAAAAATAATTGGTACTTATGCCAACAGGGACTCTGTATTGAAACGGTACAGTAAATTGAATAAGAAGGGGGAAAATATGCATGAGAAATTCTTGATGGAAAACTCAATAACACTGTCTTTTTTTAATAATGTTGCCCCACAATAGGTTTAACTCATGTATTGTAAACTCACATACACAAGACATCGAGATACGAAATACCTCTCCATACACCAATGTACACACTTGCAATATTTGTTCCGAACGGCAATCGAATCCGTGACATGCAGCACAGCAGCCAATTGCTCAACCACTTCACCAACCATGACGTCAAAACTAACACTGTTTTTTTTCAGTCATCATCATCATCATTTCAGCCGATACACGTCCACTGCTGGACAAAGGCCTCCCCCAAATGTCACCACAATGAACGGTCCTGTACGTCTCGCATCCATCGGATTCCCGCAACCTTCACCAGGTCATCGGTCCACCTTGTAGGGGCCTTCAAACATTGCGTCTTCTGGTACGCGGTCGCCACTCTAGAACCTTTCGGCCCCAACGGCCATTTGTTCTGCGAGCAATGTGCTCTGCCCACTACCACTTAGTTTGGCGATTCTTCATGCTATGTCGGCAACCTTGGTTCTCCTGCGGATATCTTCGTTTCTGATTCTGATTTTCTGTTTTTTTTTTCAGTATTAACATTAAATTATTAGAGATGGAAAGTAAAATTTCAGTTAGATTTTGTTTACACAGAAATTATATGCAGAAGTAACTTTAATGTCGTGTCTCTCTTCCGATGTATATTCCTGCCCAAAAGTGATGCAATTAAAGGGTAAATCAATTTGCTACGGACTTTGTTGGTAGTACACTTCCGAGTTCCCAATAACTTTGTTTATGAGTACCTAAATATAATTTACAAGTTTATATACATCTTTTGCTTGTATATTATGGGAGAACGGTAAGATTCAGTCTATTTTTGTTTTTAATATGACAGCATACATGTTGCAGCATGTTGATCAGTTGGTAACAAACAGGCTTAGAGCTAAATATTAATCATTGTAGACACTGTTCGAGCACAGCAACATATTTGTTGATATTTAATTTAAATTACTTAAATATAAAATACACTAGAAAAATATTTAATTTCATTATATAATTAGTCTTAATTTAGATGGGTGGAGAGGGAGAGGGAGGCCAAAGAAAAGATGGATGTATTGTGTGAACAGTGATATGAAAGAAAAGGAAGTTAGTGATAGCATGACGGTTGACAGGATAGAATGGAAGAAAAAACGTGTTGAGCCACCCCAATAAGACTGGACAAGGGCAGGAAGATGATGATGAATTAGTCTTAATTTAATGTAATGATGTATAAATACTATAATATGATTTCATTGTGATTTTATTTTATTGATTGACATTATTTTGAATACTTAATCGTTAAATTTTTGTATGGATATGGTAATGCGTAAATTTTGCCTAAATATGAAATGAGAATGAATATTATTATTTACAATTTTTTTTTTACGTGATAGTCCCGCTCTTGACATCGTAGTAGAATGATGTGTATGATGGAACGAGTTAGCCTTGAAGATATTAGTTTGGTGGTTCATAAAACATACCCACACACTACACACCCTATTTTCAATGCAGTATTTGATGATTATTTTAGTGTTATTATAAACTCTACAGTCTTACAGGAAATCGTTAGATATTAATGTTTGTTCTTAGACAACTGTGTACTTAGTTTACATCCCACTTCAGCATTAAATCCCGGTTACTGCTTGCTCCAATGAAGTCTACGTGACCAGAGGCACGCTGACCGCCTGTTCCATATTAGGAACTTTATCTAAGATTTCATTCATTATTCTTTTCGTGTCTCCTGTTGTGTTGTGCTATTTTTGGAGTCGTGTATATCCTCTTTTATGTTTTTGTCAAATAACGGCAATGTAGCTTACGGACGACAGTACAGGATTATGTCAGTAATCAGTTTTTGTATAGATAGGTACGTGACTGTAGTCACATGCTGCTGAAATACCAAACGTTCCATCAGGTTTTGAACTTCAAGAATTCAGTTCGTTAAGTTCTGTTTTACAGATGAAATTCAAAATGACGTCGTGCGGGCCAGGCCCCTGACTTGTTTGATTTTTGTGTGAAGTCATCAGTATTTTGGCATCCATCATAGAATTTCGAATCGGCAGCCTAACATCTTGGGGTGGGCGCTAGACCACACTGGGGTGTGCACGATCCATTCGCCCCCTTCCTTATATATGCTTATCTGCTATTCTTATGTCAAGTTACGGGTCTTTTTGACAGGTCATAAAAATAATCTGAAATGAATTCAGCATTATACTTAATATGAATTTGCCTTTATTCTGGGGTAGTGATAATTGTGTTCGCCCATAAACAATTTTCGTTATCCTAGAATGATAAATAAGAATATTGCTTATCCGATCTTACAGACGAACTCCTTTTTGAAATATAACCTCTAACAACAAGGATGAAGCGTAGTTGTCTACTAAAATTTCAAAACCACTGCTGCGGTCTTCCCGTCCAAATATAATTTAGGTGTCTTCAAGGTTAGAGTGAATAGGCTCTTAATAAACTAATGCGCTTCACCATCAATGATTGCATCACTGCTTACCGTCAGGTGGGATCGCAGTCAAGCACTGGTTTATATAAATTAAAAAAAAAATGTTCTACGGGAAATTTCTGAAAAGGAAACCAGTCATCCAAGAACGCAAAGGGCACAGGGATGGTTTTAGTTAGTAAAAGTCTGACTCGCTCTCTCGCTCTACCCTAAAACGGGAGAAATCATTGAATGATTTCAAAAATATCGTAAAAGTTCGCGGCTAAGTATTAGCAGTCACTCGAGCCCACTAACAAGGTTAGGCTACGCTTGCCTAAAGGGCCTATTACACTACGCGATATTCAGCACACGATATTCAGACTGTCTTATTTTTTGTTCCGAGTAAGACCGGTCTAACTCTTATTACACTACGCGATATGTCGAATCATAGACTAAAACTGTCTGAATATCGAATGGTGTAATAGGCCCTTAAGTCGGTCAAAGGTTGGATGGTCTCCCATCGAGACTACTCCATGGCTCGGAAAGCATGTTGATCTTTTGGTCCCAGCTGTTACTATTGTAGATCTTTAACAGTCTTTACAGATAGTCAAAAGCCAGGAAATCTGACACCAGTCTCATTGCCTAGAGGTACCTTGGTTGCTAGGTTACGACGGCCTGACCGTGGAGGTCAGATAGGCCGTCTTAACTTACTTGACTTAAGATCCTGTGTCCCCAGATGGGGCAGAGGGCGTCCGCAATAATTTCGCGCCAGGTCTTCCCAGTGTTCTTCGCTTCTGCGATGACCCGTTCGTTGCCAGGTCTACTTAGGTCGCCTTATAGGCAGTCGCTCCCTATAATATTTTGGTATCCAGCATCCGGTTAGACTGGAAGCCGACCCCAATAGTTTTTTTTTTTTTCGTCCTTCGTCCCAGGGCCCCGGGTTTCGTTTTCACACTACCCATGGCCCAGGTAGGCTTTGACTCTGCTGGGCCCCTACGATTTGCTGACATTTCTTTGAGGCGCGCGTGGAACAATCGCCGTCGACGATTTGGGCTCGGTCCGGACGGTTACCGGACGGTCGGACGGCGGGCTACCCATTGCTCGCCGTCCGCAAGCCCGCGCCTAGGTGGCCGGAAATCCGGATCGGAATCCCGGCGGCGATTGGGGAGTGAGGACCGTTGCCTTACGCGATCGGTCGCCTCCTTTGCTAGCATTACTGCTTCGCAGAAGGAGGCGACCGCCTGCCACTCCTCTTCGCTCCGGACCATGGCCTGTACCAAGGCCACCCCAATATAGTTGGGAGTTTTCGGGGAAGGCAAAGGCAAACACATTATAATCAGAGATCGGAATTAGGTAGAGTTAAACATGTACTTGCTTCGAAATGTTGATAATAATATGGATTGTCCCAGGATTTTTAATGAAAAATCCCATGTGGCCAACAATATTACAAATAAATAATAATAAAAACCTCAGAGATAGATAAGACAATTTTTATTTGTATTTTTCATTGAAAAAGATCTCTTTACGTCAACTGAGGAAGTCATTAATACAGGAAGAAATTTTTATGCTATATTTCTGACAGTGTTATAAAAAAAATCCGCTCTTTATAATTAATCTCGGGATTTGAGGCATATCCACTTTATTCTTTCGCTGTATGAAGTCGGTATAATAACTTTACCTAATTCGACCTCTGGTTATAATAAAAGGATCCTGTTATTACATTTGAATGTTTTGTGTACATATTGAACTTTCCACTTAGTAATAGACTTTGCTAAACAATTGAGAAGGCTGAACGCACACCGAGGGTTAAAAATGCTTAGAATTTTAAAATATTGACGCAGCGGTGGACCACTTCTTTTTGGGAAATCTTCTAATGACTTCTCTCACTCTAGGGTGGAGCGAGAGCGAGTATAAGACTTTTACTGACTAAAACACACACCTATGCTCCTTCAGTTGCCCTTTGCGTTCTAGGACCACGGGTATCATTTACATATTTTTCCCCATGGTCCTAGCAGGCGTCGGCCCTATTAGGTGGGTCCCTTCGGTGTGCTGACATTTCTTTGAGGCACGCATGGTACACTACACGCGCCGTCGACGACTCGGGCTCAATGCCAATCAAGCGTCAAAAATATTGACGCTGCAGTGGAGCACTAGAGATCGGAATAGGTAGGAGTATATTTCCTTAAAGTGGTGGAAGTAAGTAACATAGAGTTGACCATAGGTACCTCTCCGGCATTAATCCCGGACAGTTCCCGGGATTAACGATTTAATCCCGGGATTTAAGAATTTGAAGTAGATTATTTTAAAGAATTTCTTTTATTTAACAGTTTTAATACGCAACACTAAAACATAATAAGATTCTTCAATATACATAATAATTTAGTAGTAGTAATTCAAAGCACAATAAATAAATAATTTGCAATTTCATAAATCAATCATCAATCGCTCCACTTAGAGCGAGAATTAAGATTTCCACTAATAAAAAATCCAGTCAGTATGTTTGTTACAGTATTCATTGCTTTTAGTACAAATTATAGTAATTTTCTCACCAACTTTCTTGAACTACGGTATAAAAACTCATGTGTCCACATTTAATAGTACCAACCCTTACCCTTTAAGTGCCACTTTCCTCGCAAGAACAACAAAACTTTTTCAATACACTTACTCGAAAACCCGCTCTTATTCCACCGCTTTTAGGCACGCAATAGATTGTTTTCAGCACTAGTGCACAAAAGTGCACGTGCTCTTCCCCACCACAATGTTGTTACATGTATCGTATCAGGCTGGGCACGCGTCAACCCCCGTTTATTCATTTCTTCGTAAGTGTATTGAAAAAAGTTGTTTGATACACGTGCAAAGTCACTGCAGCCCTCGGCTCCATAACACACTCGCCTACGGCTCATGCGAATTCCGCCTCGGTCGCAATGACAGACTTTCTGCACTTGTATCAAAATGTACTATTACACTTAGCCTAACCAAACTCTTCAAACCGTTTTAATAAACGCTACAAGCAAACAACGACGCGTTTCTTTATCCAACTGTCCGTCGAGTTACTATACGGCTTCCCTTCATAGCCGCGGTTCCTTCATTGCATTCCCGCCTCTCCCGTGCAACGGACGTTCCACATTCAAATATTATACGGCATCCAGTTGAAAGTAATGGCTGAAACCGAGGAGAAAGGAGTCCAAGTAAGTTTAAAAAAAAAATTTACTTCTTTTTTTGCGGCAAAATTTAAAAAAGTTTCTATATTATTGTTTATGGTTTTGTGAATATGAATATTGAGTGAGTTCCGTGGCAACTGTTGACGTGTTCCTTACGGATATATTTAGAAGTTTTCGGATGTGATTTGCGTAGTTTTATCGACTGTGGTGGGAGTTTATCTTTATTTCCGATTTGTGTAGATTAGGATTTAGTCTTTGGGGAAATTTAAAAGCTTTTGTTGTCGTTTGTGCGATGTTCAAGTTATTTTTACCTACTCGACGGAACTTGTAACTATAAGTTTCGAGAAGTGTTTTTGAAGAATATTATATTATATCTATTTCTGAATTTTATTTGTATTGATGGTAACTGTGATATGAAATGAAATGGAACAGGAGTGTTCAAACGAAAATAATTAATCGTTCAGCGAAAAATTTACAAAAGCATTAATTAAGCGATTCATTTTTTTTTTTACAAAAGATTACCGTTTTTAGAATTGATAATCTTTTGAAATCCTATTTGAGCGGATTACGATTCTTTTCCCTTTGTTGTCGAACGTTTCCGCTTTGACCTTTGACCTTTAGTGACCTAATTATATGGATTAGTAGGTAGATAAGCGGCTAACAGATAAGGTGTCCATTTTTATATGTTTATGAGTGTTTCCTAAAAATAGGTAGCTTGGTAGATTTTTTCGCAAAAATTCAAATCACTGAGTCTGTCAAAGATTTTCAAGTGACAGCCGAGACCTAACAGCTTGACGTGCTTTTCTTGTTATCTCAATATGTCCAGATGGTCACCCATCCATGGATTGACCTCGACAAGTGTTGCTTAACCTTGAAGGAGCGGCTGTTTTTTGCATTGATATTTAAATGTATGTGTCAGTGGACAGTTTGTCGATGTGTTACAAACCTTTGACTTGTAGCCACCTACATATAATAAAAACAATCAGCATCACGTCGGGGTCACCAGTTTGGGGCAGCTGCGCACCAGACATAGCACCCGTCTGGCCGGAGGATCCTCCCTTTTCAAAGGAGGTTTGCGGGACTTTACTCTCTGTTCCGCATCCCCCCAAAGACTTATGCAGCAAAGTTGAAAATTGTGAGCCTGTAATTTTCCTAGGATGTCAATGATACTGCGTACCGGAACATAGCAATTGCTGACGACTAAAATATTTAGGTACTGTGGGTTGTAGCTGTGGGATCCCTCTGCGGGCCTAAAAAGGTCACATTGGGCAATTCATCTAAAAGCAAATCATTTCCTGAATTCCTAGCAGATCATAAGGAATTCCTCTAATTTTCGTAAAATGGTCGCACAAATTAGCAGAATCATACTCAATTCATTTCATATCTGAATCATATTCCGTGTAAATATTGCCGCATGAAAAAAAATTAAATCTTATATCTTTACCGGTTATATAAATCTTTACCGGTTTTTTTTCTTTGCAGTTTTTATTCATCGGATAATTATTTTGTAATAACGTATTGTATCAAAATATAACTTCTGTATTATATAATAATAATTGATAAAAATAATCAGCAATTAAGCCCATAAAAACGAGGTATCAACTTGTTATGCTGACAACACCTGCATTTTTGTTTAAATTTACTACCTAAAGGACTTTGTATCCATGGTCAAGAAATAAATTAAAAACAAAAGTTTTAGATCAACATCAAATCAACATTGCGAATTTGCGCAAAGTAATAATAAAATGTTTGCAAACAATAAATCGTGATTTCAAATGGATTTCTACAAGTGCAGCGGCCCAAAAATGCGTGTTTTTTTTTAAATACACTGAAGCAAACCTTTTAGGTACCAATAAGTGGTACCATTCCCGCATTTTACTCAGTATATTACAAAGTACTCTGTGATTTTACTTGTGTATATCTTGTGAGTTGGACTGTTTACCTTTAACAAAGTAAGTGCCTACTATTAATTTTATTCTCAAAGTTTATAGGTAAATGAACTTTCTGTGGTCGCTAATCCTATGATCTTGTACATGAGTTATTGTATGTAAAAAGGTAAAAGATTTTTGGCGTGATTTTGGTCAGTGGGACGTCTTATGGGTTTTTAGAGTGAACTTCATTCCCAGTGGCAAAATGAAGCTGAAAAATTTATTGTAGTATTGACTACCTTAGCGAAGCTTGCCGAGAAGTCTTTTGCACCCGTATTACATTATTTAGCGGCGGTATGGTCAGATCCCATTTGGGCAGGTCAAGGTAAACTTAGCCTGTATAAAATGAATGAAAAAAAGAGTAGGGCTCGGGGTTATAATAATAATGCCCAAGAAAGAGCAGAATCCTCTCGATTGTGGCTAGAGGTGGCTGCATTGCTCAATGCTGAAGGAATTGGCACAACAAAAACCCCAAAGGAATGGTCTATTGTATGTATTATAAAGAATGAATTTTTTTATTCTAAGTGTTATTCCAACTTTGTCTTTGTTTTTTACAGTATGTCAACAACTACAAAAGTAAAATTAAAAAGATAGTTGCTAACATAAACGCTGACTTGAATGGTACCGGTGGAGGACCTTTCCGGGCAAACACCTTGTCCAACACAGAGAGTAGGTTTCTGGCGCTCATGGGACAAGGATTTGGACTAACTGGACCTCGAGTGAGTGCCAATCCTTTCCCAGATATGGTAATATTTTGTTTTATTACATTACATTTGTGCAGACCTCTGCCTAAACAACAAAGTGTTATGAATATTCAACCATTTAATTTTTATAGGAAGTGCCAGAGCCAATATCTCTGCTCATGTCTCTGATGGTTTGTTCCAGTGCTGAAGAAGTACAGTGAGTAAATTTTCCTATTTAACTCTTAATAATGAATTAGGTCAAGAGCAAAGTTAACTTGAAGTGAAAAAAGTCCCTATATTTAGTGGTGGAATATGGTCTCCTTATACCTAAATAATTGTTTAGTAAGTAATACTTTGTAGACTGTCAAATCTTACTATTTTCAATACCCTATGAAAAAAAATACTTGGAAAAATAGAGTAAACAAAATAAATAAATAAAAACGAGTCATAGTGTTTAAATAAAATAAATAAATATTGATAAAGAATGCTCATTCTAAATTTAATTTTATTCTAATTCATGTTTGTGCCTTTTACAGAAGTAGTAGCAAGTGCGGCTGGGAGCCCTGTAAGTGTTGAACCAACCCAAGCAACAAATACCACAGCCACAAGCCACATACCTCGTCAAACTCGGCAAAGAAGGTACCACAACAGTAAATGTTATTTGTTGTTACACCCCATAATGTTTTCGTAAGGTTATAAACCTTAATGATAATTGAATTGTTTCAGGCCGCCCTCTGGCGCCATTAGATGAGGCTTGGAGAATACTTTCTCAGGTGAAGATGCAACATGCTGCAGCTGATGCTGATAGTGCTCGTGCTCACCACCTTCAAAACCTCATACCGTAAATCGATAATTTGTCATATACAATTTTGTCTTTGGGACACGTCCATTTATTTATTGTGCACACCTACCACAGTGTTGTCTTTTTTAATACATAGGTTGACTGGTAGATAATGCATTGTTGCATTAAGTCTGCCTATGTACCACTACTGTACATGAAGTTTAAATAAATAATTAATAAATGTAATAAACTATGCAATAAGAAAAGTAAAGTACAGCAATAAGGAAATTAAACTATATTTGAACATTTAATCAGCATAAAAGCTTAGAAGCAAAATAAACCTAATATAATATCATCGTGCTGACCAAAGCCGGTGTATAAGTGCATTTCGTATCGCTTCACCAACAACAAGATGGTGATTTCTTCGTGATACAGTTTCAATTTGTGTGTTTGTTATCTGGAACATTTTTTTTGCTGTTCATTGGGAATTTTGATAGGCCTATAATTTCAAAATCTTTTAATGTAATAAGTATAAAGAAATCAAACAATAGTTTTGTATTATTGTAAGTGTTTTTACACATTCATTTTTGATGATTGGAGCAATTGTAAAATTTATCTATTACTTACATCAATTAAATTGCATTTCTTACTGAAATATCTTACCTACAAATTCGTTTCATTATGCTCTTCCTGTGTTGATAGTGCCATTATTGGTATCCTTGCGCTATTAGCGATGTTGTGTAATACCACACAAGCATTTGCTAAAGAACCGGCCATGGTAGGATGGTAATGTAGTTTCAGATCTACTAACAAACACCTCCAACGAGATTTAAGTATGCCGATGGTTCGCTCTACTGTATTTCGTACCCGACAATGCAGTTCCGTACCTATAGAATCGTTTAGGTGTCTCAGGTTCTGTGTCCACTACTGGAGTCATCAGTGTAGGTCTCAGGGGATAACGGGAGTCACCTGAAATAGTGTTATTAAAACACCTCTATTCAGAAAACATGTTAATTTTATTTTATTTAAACAAATAAAAAAAAAGTTAATAATATATTTATTCAGAGTTAAAATTTGGTAAAATAGGGGCCATATCGCGGCGATATAATCGTCGTGCTACGTATTTCTATATTCTCTTATAAAGTGTCAACACATGGCGATGTTATCGCGGGGATGCGACGAGTGGCTGAGTGCGAGCGAAAAGTCCATCTTATAGCCGCGCGCCTGTCGCTACCGACAGCGGGCAGCGGGCCCGCCGCGCGCTCGTCTCGAAACGAAATGTGGCGCTCTCGCGGCGAAAGCGCTGTCAAACGCAGGTGATTTGTGCGTTGCCTGTCTGTCAAGCAAGGACGTTACGTATTAACAAGCTTTTTTAAACAATAAACAATGTTTGACATTGAAAAGTGTATACTTGAAGTGCATCTTATGATGTGCGCTAGCTCCTTTAAACCTTGGGTATGAACCAGATGCATCAAGCTTAAAGCAGTCAGAACCTAAAATAAAAATAATATTAATGCTCATTCAATAAAGGTCTCCTATCATAGTTTTTTTAAACAAGGAGATAAACTAGTAGGTATCTAGCTACTATGTCATAATAGTACCTAGGTACCTAATATTTTAGCTTACCTTGGAGACAGTACTTATTCCACCACGACGTGAACATAAGTAGGGCTCCAGCTTATTTATGAGGTCACGACATATTTAATCTACACTTTTATTTAAATCTATAAAGCCCGATAAACTCGGGGTCCGGCATTTCAAATGCCAATTCCATTTTGCGAAGAGCATCACTTCGTCGGCAATATAATAGGCTCTCCGTAATACGCGTGTGTTCTAAGAAGTTTTCGTAAAGTCCTAAATCTGCCATTATTTAAATTTTGATAAATAAAATCTGCGAAATGAATTGAAATATGTTGCTTGTCAGTAACTTTTTATGATTCTGCTAAATGACATAAAAGCAATTCATATTATGTGAACCATTTTACGAATCCCCATACAAAACTGTCAAACAGATGAATTGCAGAATATGAATTGTTTACGGATCATAATATGAATTGCCAAATTGTGACCATTTTGTGATTTGTAATATGATTCATATTATTATCATATTATGATTCTGCTAAAGTGACCTTTTTAGCCCCCCTGGTCTCAGTAGTTCGCTTGTTTATTTTGGGACCGGATTACTGAGATTAATGTTTTGTTTTCATCGAAGGACTGGAACAATTTGCCTGCTGCAGTCTTCCCGTCCGATTATAATTTAGGTGTCTTCAAAGTTAGAGTGAATAGGCTCTTAATAAACTAGTGCGCTTCACCATCAACGATTGCATCGCTACTTACCATCAGATGGAATCGCAACCAAGCACTAGTTTATAACAATTAAAAAAAAAAAAACTAGTTTGTTTATGAAGCACTTTTATATTTAATTTTGAAATTAATTGCTTGAGAACAATATGTTTTCAAATAATATATTACTTTATAGTCAACAAAACTGCCAACAGCTGTGTTTTTACTGTCAAATAAATGTAATCGTCGTATCTTATGAACTTATAAATGCCAGACGGATGGAGGTAACATTTCAGATACCTACAATAGATTGAAAACCAAGTAATACTTTTTTTAGGTGGGAAATCATCTAATGACATCTCCCACCCTTGGGCGGGGCGGGAGGGCGTGTCGTGGCCCGTGGGGTTCTCTTTCGCATTTCCCATGACCCTGCTGGGCCCCTACGAAGTACTCTCAAGTACTTTAAGTCCTCTCAAACTTAGTTTGATCTCCGGCATTGTTTTATTTTGAGTTCACCTAGTTAGAATGTTTGATAATTATCATAGAACTAACTGCGGCCGGCGGCTCCGCCCGCGTCATAGTAGGAAATTATCGCAAGGGAACATACTCCCGGGATAAAAAGTATCCTGTGTGCTACTCCAGAACATGGTCTATCCGTGTGCCAAGTTTGATCGAAAGCCGTTCAGCCGTTCGAGCGGCAATTCACAAACTTTCGCCTTTACCTATAATATTTTTGTGATTAAAACGAAGTGCCGATAGTTGAGCAGTAGTGGCCGAGTGGTAACGGCCCCGACTTACGAGTTGTAGGTCGCGGGTTCAAACCCAGCCAGGCGCATTACTTTGTGTAATTTATTTCATCACCACTGCTCTCAAAACGGTGAAGGAAAACATCGTGAGGAAACCGGCATGTCCTAGAAACAAAAATTCGAAAACGTGACATTCAGGAACCCGCACTGGGCCCGCGTGGTGGATTATGGCCCATTCCCTCTCCTGGAGATGAGGCCTGAGTCCCAGCAGTGGGAACATTATGCCGCCACAACAGCTATGCCGATAGTTCGGTTTCTTCAAGAACGTATTTCCGAAACCTAAGCTTACATCCCTGAGCTAGGTTCTATCAATATCAAACATACATATTATGTAGGCAAAGTATTTATGTATGTATTTTATTATAATAGGTATACCTAACATAATTGATACTTAATTCGATTTTAAATAGGCACTATTTCACATGCTTAGTCATAAAGAGACCTAACTCCAAAAGAGGGTATTTAAATCTGGAAACTTATCTTCGTTTCAAAAATAAGGTTTAATTTTCAAGTACCCTCTTTTTTGAGTCTCTTTTTGTTAATTAAGCGTGCGATTTATATATTGTTTGCACACCTAGCTACCACAGTGTAGTCTTTCTTAACCCAAAGGTTGACGGGTAGAGAGCCTTGTTGTATTAAGTCTGCTTATATACCACTACTGTACATAAAGAAAGAAAGAAATAAATAAATAGGATAGAGTAGTACGTAAGAAATCCTGGAGCTTTATTTTATTTTGACGGTACGTTTGGGACACATATTGTTTTGTTAGGCTTTAGCCCTACGGGTCATGGGTTTAATTCCCCTACGTAAAATATATTGGGAGCACAATTCATTGTGCGTACAGCTAAGGAGTGGAATTGCCTGCCGGAGTCTGTGTTTCCTGATGGCTACAACCTCGGGGTCTAAAGTCAAAAGTGAATAGGTCACTATATACCTTAGATTAAATCAAACAAGTCCATTAAATGAAAAGTACATAGAAATGCAAGTGAGATTGTTAATAATTTTTACTCTACGCCTCGTGAAGGGAGATGAACATCATTCTGTATATTAAATAACTAGCTTTTGCCCGCGGCTTCGCTCGCGTTAAGTATTATTATTAATTAGGTATATTTTTTGCGGCACAAACTTTCATCCCCTATTTTATCCCCTTGGGGGTAGAATTTATCAACATCCTTTCTTAGGGGATGCCTACGTCATAGTAGCTATATGCATGGAAAGTCTTAGCCCGATCGGTTTAAAATTGACAAAGTTTCATACAAACTTTCATCCCCTATTTTATCCCCTTGGGGGTAGAATTTATCAAAATCCTTTGTGCGTTGATAGATCACTATGTCAGTCAGTCACCTTTGAGTTTTATATATTTAGATAATTTAACTTTTATTTCAGTCCATTGTATTAGTAACAAATCGCTTAATATCTAATGTTATTATGTAAGTACATAATAAGATCAATAATTAATCAGAAAAAAAAATGAATATTGAAACAATCTACGAGACCAACGAGACTTACGAGATCTACGAGGTATTTTTTTATCTATTTTTTTGTATTGATTTTTTTGAATTAGATTTTTTGTTTTTAGCTTTGGAAAAGCAGAACATTTTGCTGCTAATAAATTTTTCTAACTACACCTAAAAGTTATTTGTTTTACCACGACGCCGCCGACACAAACAGTGACAAAGTGTTCACAACCGTATTTGTTTTCCCGCGCCGCCATCATGTAATTTGCTCAAAGTTAATAAAATGCATAGTTTATTAGCATATTGTAATTGGTTACTACTAAGTTAATCAGGGGTATAGGAATAGAGAGCAGTTTATGTTTGTAGAGTGTAAACATTTAAATTAAGTATTATTTTTCAGAGAAAATGAAAATTTCTGTGACTTTAGTCACGGATTTTACTTGTCTCAAAGTGATAGGTAACTTTAAGTACTTATATAATAATAAAAAGGAAAGATTTTTGGATTTTTTTGTAATGCAAAAATAAACTCAAAAACTACTGGATTTATTTAAAAACATCTTTCTTCAGTAGAAAGCTGTTTAATCACTGAGTGACATGCTATACATTTTCTATTTTCATGTGGAGCTTCACCCACATGGCAGAAGTTAGTTAGCGATGTAGAGGAAAAGTTGTTTATTTGAGTTTACTATTTACAAAATATGTAACTTACAGATATACATATTGGCCGGGGAGGATGCAGGATTTATGTGTGTTACTCCAGGACATAATCTATCCGTGCACTAAATTTAATCCAAATCTGTTTAGCCTTTAGAACATAAAGGGTAACAAACATATATAGGGTGACTGGTAATTAGTGTACGATACTTAAATACGTGATTGTGCTCATGATAAACAACAACTTTTACTATGGGAATAAACCTGAAATCGCGAAAAAAAATCAGCTGTTTAGTACATTTATGTTTGCCTAATGTACTGAACAGCTGATATTTTTTTTTGCGATTTCGGCTTTGCTCCCGTAATATAAATAGTTTGTTACCATGAGCACAATCACGTGTATAAGTATCGTACACTAATTACCAGTCACCCTATATACGAACTTGCTCCTTTATAATATTAGGGTGATAAGTTTAAGTAGTGTGATCATAGAAAAATGCACAGCTCTCATGAGATAGACCGCTTGAGCAAAGCTGCGGTTAAAAAATAGTTTCCAATACATAATATGTTACGAAATATAAACTATACAAACAAAACCAGCTGGCTAATGCAATAAAAAACTCGCATAAACTTTGTAAAATAAAACTCGATCGTAAACATGGAATTTTTATAAATCGTATTTATAATATATCAAATCCACGAATACTTAACAAGAAACGATGTGTGTAATGCTGAGGAAATAAAACATTTTATTTTATTTAAAAATAATATCTGGTGACGTATGTACATAGACACGTGATGTAAATTAATATAAACTAATGTAAATTAATGTAAACTAATCAAACAGTCCCTTTGGGTGACATTAAGTCTTCTGATGAGGCCCATTGTAAGCGACCACGGATGGCCATTGGGGCCGAAAGTTCCAAGAATGGCGACCACGTACCGGAAGACGTACCGTAGGAAGGCCTCCTACAAGGTGGACCGATGACTTGGTAAGAGTTGCGGGAATCCGATGGATGCGAGACGCACAGGACGGTTCATTGTGGCGACACTTGGGGAGGCCTATGTCCAACCGTGGACGTCTTTCGGCTGAAATGATGACGATGATAAATCAAAAAGTTTTGACAGACCTGGGCTGGAGGACCCGAGGTCCTGAGACGAAGGTAAAGAAGAAACAGAAGTGGGTTTTTAGTCAGTAAAAGTCTGACACGCCCCTCCGCTCCGCCCAAGAGCGGGGGATATCATTGGATGATTTTCCCAACTACAAAAAAAAAAGTTCTGGAGGATTGTTCGAAAGCTGGAACGCGAAGGGAAACTGAAGGAACTTCATCTCTCTAGCCTTTTGCCAACTAGCTTGGGGTCGGCTTCCAGTCCAGTCCAGTTCCAGCTGAATAGCCGTGTTTTACATGGAGCGACTGTCTATCAGACCTCCACAACCTTACTAGGTACAACACGATACTCCTTGGATAGACTGATGGTCAGACTTTCTGGCGTCTGACTATCTGTAACGACTTTCAAAGATCTACGAATTACAATCGGTATAAATGGCTTTCCATGCTTTTCGAGGCACGGGGTGTCAGTACTATTGTACTTTGCCTGGTTGCGAGCCCGTAACATGAGAGGGTGCCTTAACAACCAGGCCATTACGACATTAAAAGGCAATTAAAGGAACACTGGTGGGTTTAGTCAGTAAAAGCCTGACACTCCCCGCTCCACCTAGAACGAGAGTAGTTATTTTAAGATTTCTCATCCAAAAAAAAGTATTGACACGTAGAATAGAGTAGGTATTGAGTTTTTTTATTTATCTTTGTGAAATCGATGAAGTGCATGTTCTATTGACTATCTACATAATTTAGATGCTACAGATGCAGGTTAAGTTATTTTTAGCAAAATATACCTAATGTTAAAAAACTTGACCTAAAGACACAGTTGTGATAAATGTTTGGAAGTACATAAAACTAGTGGTAACTATAAAGCTAAAAGGACTCCTACGACACAGGATATCCTGTTGTAGGGTTGTAAGGCTACTTTATAATTTGATAGTATACTAGCTGTTGCTCGCGACTTCGTCCGCGATAAGTTCGTAAAACTGTACAAACATTCTGTGCTTGCAATTCATTCCGAAAGGATCGCAATTATTTATTGTACTTTAACATAAAACGGTTAAAGGTAAAAACGCTAATCTCCTTCAGGAAACATGTTATGTAAACATGCAGATCCAGATTTATGAACGTCAATGAATAGAAAGAGTATGTATGGCTCGTAGCAGTTGGCATTTCTGCCTACCCCAAGGGAAAAGGCATTAGTTTATGTATGTTTCTGGTTTATGTTCTGGTAAAACAATATTGTATGATTTTAATCCCTCGCCACAGTGAGCACGCCACAATCACAGCGGTAATGCCTGTCTTTGAGGTGTCGCTGCAGAGGCGTCACGGCATCCTCTTTTTGTGCAGGACTCATCGGATGTGGATATTTGGAAGGTATCTGTATCGAATTCAGCGGGAAGAAACACTCGGATCTCACCATTGTGCGGATCGCCCGGAGAATACGGTGGAAGTCGTTCCCGCTTGGTCGGAGCGCCGCCGTGTCCTCATGGAGGTGATTGGTGGAGAAAATGATAACCAGTAGCCTCCTTCAGCAAATGTATAGGGCCCTGCTGGGGCTGCGAGATTGTTTGAAAGAGTTACCTCGTGTAATACATTTCGCCTCAATAATATTTCACTGAAGAGTTTAAGCAGTTAGCTTTAGTAGAGGTAAACGAAGGAGCATAATCTGAACACCGACCTTCAGCTGGATAACGTGCACTGATAGCGCAAAGCCTTAAGTGAATCCAAAAACTACCATCATCATCAACTATCTTCCTCCACAACAGTACTTATGAAGAATTTTCGAGAGCATACTTGCATTGATTGTTGTAGCTTGATCCTTTTGGGCGTGGTGGTTCATTTACCTAGGATTTTTAGTGTGTATTTAACTGACGTCCCCGTTTATCAGACAAATGTTTTTTCCATAGTGGGAACTACCCTATAAAGAGTCTCCAAATTTTGGCGAAATCTTCTCTATGAGGACACGGCGGTTCACCCAAGCTGGATAGACCTCCACCGCATGCTACACCGGGAGCTTCGGGCAATTCGCAAAATGGTAATATCAGGATAATTCCAACCGAATCCGGAACAGAAACCGTTCGAAATACCAGTACCAATACCATAATCCAATACCATAATCTAGTGTTGGTCACCACTCACTGCAAGGAGGCAATGTCCAGATGTCGACGTAAGGCTGCAAGGAATCTGAGATACATCATACGTTTTCGAACTGTGATCAGAAAAACACATTCGACCTCGTTTTATATGAAGCAGTGACTGCAAATAATAAAACACGCTATTATTAGGCCGCAAGGTGCCATCATCCCGGAGGACACAGTAAAGCATACATTGGAGGTGTGCCCCGCAAGAGCGGAGCACCGCTGTGTCCTCGTGGAGGCAATCGGCGTCAGTGGCCTCTCGCGCCGGGCCCTGGTTCGGGCTATGGTCCAAAGCGAGGAGAAATGGCCGGAGGTTGCCTCCTTCTGCAAAGCCGTAATGCTAGCGAAGGAGGCCGAGTTTCCGACCCCGACTACCAGCCACGGTAGACACGGGCTTGCGGACGTCGAGCAATGGGTAGCTAGCCGTCCGGCCGTCCGGTAGTTGACCGGACGGCCGGACGGGCAACTGAAGGACACATGTGTGATTTCAGTCAGTAAAAGATTGACACGCCCTCCCGCCCCAACCAGAGTGGGAGAAGTCACTGGATAATTTCCACCCTTAAAAAAAGAATAAAAAGGTGCCATCTTCATCATTATCATTTCAGCCAAAAGACGTCCACTTTTGGATATAGGCCTCCCCAAGTGTCGCCATAATGACCGGTCCTGTGAGTCTCGCATCCATCGGATTCCCGTGACCCTCACCAGGTCATCGGTAACGTCCTCCTGGGGGCCTTCCAACGCCAGGTACCATGTAACCCCTTCCAAAAATTTGGCCGTGTTATTTTAAAGTCAATAATTAAATACATATAGGTCAATTAGCTTGTTACAACCACGGGGAAAAAAATAGAACTTTCTGCAAACGTGGGCGATGGTCATTCTTCCGCCACTCAGAAAATTACATAAATTACACAATGCCATCTATCTATCAAATTTAATATGAATTTCAAATGCCATTGTCATAATTATTTCTACTTTGAGTCTTTAGATGGCGTTGCGAGTTTCTGAATTGCGTGTGGTGTTACATTTTACTTCTTGAAAACTTTAAATTTATACATATATCTTTCGATATAGTCAACCGATTGCGATGAAACAAAGCGAAAGTAATATTTTAAGAGACACACAATTTTAATATTTAAAAGTTATCGACATTTTATATTATTAACATTTTGCGTGATACGCACACAACTAAAAACTTCTACAGATATATTGTGTGTAGATATAAAAAAAATGTAAGTATGCAAAAATATATAAAAAAATCTTATTTACGGTGAAAAAATAAAATAAAAAATTCTTATATGAGAGCCATATTATGGGACTCGAACCATCTTTATATTACACGCAAGTCTAGATACGAAACAACTGTGCTACGGTCTTCGACGATTATGTTTTAAAATAGACGTTCTTATATAAACGTTATAATAGACTGGTTGGCTCCTTATCGGTGATAGCGTGATGATTTTCCTTTCAGAAGTTAAATTTGCAGCTAAATAGAATAATGTAACAAAATAGTACGTGATTTTACTCGCCGCTTTGATTTTATTATGTGTTTTGATTAGTTTTTACAAAATATTTAGAAGATATCGAATAGAAATGTCAATTTTATTTTGAAAAAATGGTAAAAGTTATTTTATTACAAAAAAAATAAGATAAAATAATGACAAAATTTTTAACTGTAGCTGAGAATCGAACTCGCTGCAAAATGTCGTTAAATATTGAAATAGCGTGATAATTTATAGCCTATGTCCTTTCTCAAGCTCTATTCTATCTTTGTACCAAATTTCATCAAAATCGGTTCAGCGGTATAAGCGTGAAAGCGTAACAGACAGACAGACAGACAGACAGACAGAGTTACTTTCGCATTTATAATATTAGTATGGATCTTTAAAAAAAACATTTGATAAAAAATATATTTGTTACGCTCAAAAAGTCATGAGAAATGTATAAGCATACAAATATATTTATATATATGTAATATATAAGTATGTTTGTATTTTTTACATATGTATGTAGTAGGTATATTTATGAATACATAAGCATAATAGCATAATCCAGTCTTGTAATGTTCCCACTGCTGGGACTCAGTCCTCCTCTCTAAGAGAGGCATTGGGCATTAATTATCCGATCCACCACGCGGGCCCAGTACCTACTAGTTGATGGATGTCTCATGTCTTCGAATTTTTGGTTCTGGGACAAGCCGGTTTCCTCACAATGTTTTCCTTCACCGTTTGGTGATGAAATCAATCACACAAATAAATGTACGTGGCTGGGTTTGACACCGCGACCTACAACTCATAAGTCGAGGTCGCAAATTGTTATTAATTTCCTATGATTAAGGTAAAAGTGAAAAGGATTTAATTGTCTGCATGTATGACATTAAATTTTATTTTATTTTATTTTATTTCATATCCAACTATTAATATTAATATTTTGACATCTTATTTTATTGACATTTTAATCTTGTGATAAATATTGACATTATCTTGATGCTAAACTGTACCGACCATGCATGTACCTAACATAAATATTTGCACGACTTAAAAGTCGAATGCAGTGAAACCATTTGAAATTGTTACCACCAAAATGTACCTGTATTCTAGCAAATAAATCTTTCATTCATTCATTCATTCATTCATGCATTAGATGTGAACAGATCAGTCGGTTCAGGTCTAATATAAACCCGATTTAAACCGTAAAAGCTGAAGTCAGATATTACAAAACAAGTTTCTGACGTTTTCAGAAAAGATTTTGACTTTCATTACTAAATATTTCGCCGTAATTTTAATATTCCGTTATATATAACAGCCAATAATAAGTTTACATTTACTACAAAGGCACCTGCACAAATGTAAATTGTTTGAATAACAATCTTAGTTGCCAAACTTACAAGCTCCTCACTGCAACATTTAACTACTAATGTTTCAATTCGTACCTACCTGTAGGTACTTCCGTGGCATAAAATATGGTATATAAATAAAAGTTCTTAAAAGGATCCATTTAGGTCCACATTTTATCTATACTATTTTTATTAATTTAGTAATATTGATTACTGAGATCACACCAGTAACATCTTTAAAATAATATGATTATTAGTATATTACTTCCATACGCGCTAAAGATAAAAAAAAACTTTGATTAGAAAATATTATTATACATATTTATTTAACACGTTATATTAGTATCACACTAACATTATAAAGGCGAATGTTTGTGAGCGTGTTTGTATTTTTGTTACTCCATCACACTGAAACTGCTGAAGGGATTCGGATGAAATTAAACAAATAGGTGGACCATGTCCTGGAATAGCACATAGGATACTTTTTTTGTTAACGTTTTGGCTTGGATACTAAGTCCTTTAAGCCATCTTCGTATGAATAGTTCATTAGTTTACCATTACAATGCGGGTGCAACTAATTCTAATGTTTTTGTAGTATTTGGCAGCAAATGTATCGAGTCAGCCTTCTCGGGAAAATTCGCTGAGGTAGTCAAAACTACAATAAAATTCTCAATTCCATTTTACCGAGATCGCGCCTGTTTCAATGATTCCACATATTGTCCAGTTTCTCAGACACTTGATATACAAAACTACACCAATTTTACATCACAATATTTACGAGGAATCAATTTGCGAACTGAACTTCACTCGAAGGAAACCCGCTAAAAACTCACGTAGGATACTTTTTATCCCGGCAGTATAATGTTCTCTTTGTTACAATTTTCTACTTTCACGCACTAGCAACGAGTAATATCACAAACTAATTATGTCGGGGGATGCAACTCGACATACATTTTCACTGTTTTTCATACAACCGCTCTTACGCGATTATGAAGTTCAAATTTTTCATTAAATATTTTGGAAACACAGATCTTGTGTTATTATCTAAGCTTCTATTGAAATCAATGTGTTTCAGTCAATGTTCAAATATTCAGAATTTGTTTTTGTTGTCATATTTCTTTTTTTATTGGTTGGCTAACGTCGAACAAAATGTGAATAGATACGTTAGTTCATAACTCCTTTTATGTTTATTGCATGCCGAAGCAGCACTTAAGCTTAAGCTTAATTAAGGCTACACTATATAATGTAAGAATACTGAATCTTTAGCTTGTATAATGCATGCTTTGTTGGTTGTCCTAAAAATAAATAAAATCAATTTATAAATTTATGTAAAACTAATCCAGTAAAGACCTCTGAAAATCTGCTATTTTACATGAACTTTGACAGTTCATAATTTCTTCAAAAATTTAAAAATGTCAATAAAGTAGATATAACAATAAAAGCCTTGCAAATTTAACCAAGATTCTGAATGACGAAAATTATTTTCAAAAACTTTTAAGGGTTTAAAAAAAAAACACTTATTTCCTGGAACAAGTTTTGTAAAATATTCGAGTAAATCACGGAATTACCGAATGCTAACAGAGTTTACAGGCGTTATCTCTCTTTTTTCGCATTGCCTTTTCGTCAGACATCGCGTTGGATTTCGTTAGATGAAGTAACAAGCTTTTAAACCATGCTCGATGTTGACGATAGGCGAGTGAAAAAGGACGCAAATTCTTAAATCCTTAAGCAAAGCCATTTCTTAAGTTGGTTTTAAAAATAATTAATTAAATGGAAGCTCTCTCATTTCTTTCGGTATTTGGTTTATTATTAACAAAATAGGATTTAGATTTATCCTAGAGTACCTATTTACCTCATAGAGTACCTACTTCACCACAAAAGACCTCCATCAGTAAAGTTAGATTAACTGAAATGAAAAGCATGTACCAGCCACTTACGAATTTTAAAGAATTTTGAATTGGCATAAAAAGTGTGTAAAAACGGTGAGTGGTAATATTTTTCGAGTTTTATTACAGTAATGATGGACGAGAAGTCACCGAGACGATCCCTATTTCTCACAATATATTTTATTGCGTTCAAAATATGGTCGCCAAACAAATCACCTGACTCTCACCCTACATTCTCGATGAAAAATATCTTGAAGGTCAAATATAGATACCCTACTTACGTAAAATATGGAGGGTATGGCAGTTCATCATATTACTCCTTGTCAATAAGATGTCAATCTAATAAGGGCTTTCTCCGGTATCATTGATTGATACCTTTACCCCTGGTATGGCATTCTATTTTGAATTTTACTGAAAATAATTCTCAGTTGAAAATATTTTTTTTTTCACGTTGAGATCAATTTTTTAAGTGATTTGCGTGGGTTTGCGTAACTATTTTTTAAACTTTAGACTGCCACTTTTGCAAACATACATGATAAAGCAACATGTGTCCAACACGCCACTGTCACGACTACACGACAGACTGAAAAGCTAATAAATCTTATGAAAGTATTGTTTTTCTTATTAGGATTAACTCGGCGAGTTTCCCGTTGTCGCTGAAAGCATGCTTTTGTTTTTTGACGGTTTTTATGGAGCTTTTGTTTACCAAAGTCTCGCGCATCGACACCGAGTTGCTAGCCTGTCGGTTTTCTATCGTTTACTTTTCGGGGAGTGTGTATCAGAATTGTACAATTTAATTCCGCCAAGTTCGTTCCACCATCGAACCACTAGACGTACGGCGATGTGCCACCGGTACATCCCACCCATACTTACAAAACCGTTTTGGAAACATATTTATTGTGCGCACGCATAGCTAAGGAGACAGATGACAGATGGTCGATGGGGACGAAAGGTTCTGGAATGGCGACCACGTACCGGAAGACGCAGCGTTGGAAGGCCTCCCACAAGGTGGACCGATGACCTGGTGAGGGTCGCGGGAATCCGATGGATGCGAGACGCACAGGACCGGTCATTGTGGCGACATTTGGGGGAGGCCTATGTCCAACAGTGGACGTCTTTCGGCTGAAATGATGATGATGATGATGATGATGATAGCTAAGGAGCGAAATACCCTGCGCAAGTATGGCTACAATCTGGGGGTCTATAATTCAAGAGTGAATACATTACTTCTAGACAAGCGTGCTCCATAGTCGACCACATCATCGCTTACCATCAGGCCTATCTATAATAAAAAAAAGAAACAAGTGTGAGTCCGACTCGCGAACGAAGGGTTCCGTACCAATATCTATAAACACAACTTTTTTACACAATTTGTTTTATTCTGTTTTTAGTGAAAATTTCGACTGTTTAGCTATCACGGTTCATGAGATAAAGCTTGATGAGAGTTTTAGTAATAGGGTACCGTTTTTAGTTTTAACCCTTTGGATACGGAACCCTAAAAAAAAGAAAGTTACGATAAATTTACCATCCAATTCAAAGCATCTATCTTTAGACGATTTTACAGCGTTGAAAAATGGAAAAACGCACCACCACAAACAAATCCTCTGTAACAGACAAAAGCATGCAAATTGATTCCTCTCTCCATCCGGTTTTTATTCCGTGCAGTTTTGATTTCCATCCGCGTACTACTGGACTGTATGGCAGAATGGCCGCCAATTAACCCCAGACATTCCCAACAGTGCGGCCACACAATGTAGACATAGATAGTTAGATAGGTACGTACTTAGATATCCGTGGATAGGTATAAACTCAAAAATGTCATGGATATAGGAAATTTCGGATCTGGACACGGTACGGTTAGGGATATAGAAAGAAAATATGTTTATTTGTCACACAATGATTTAAATTAAATATAAAAAAAATATCAATGTGTGTCACGGCTGCGCCACCCAAAAACGGCACACCTCCACCGTATGCTCCAACGAGTCCTCCGGGTAGTCCGCCAAATGGTGATAACCGGGTGTTACCGTCACGCCACAGCCGCCGCAAAGAGTGTCTAGAATCGTAGAGCAATATCCGGCCACTGTAGGCGCGGGCTTGCGGACGACGAGCAAGTGGTAGCTTGCCGTCCGCTTGTCCTATAAGAACCAGAACCGAACCCGAATCTTTGACGGCGAGTATTGTACCAAGCATGTCCAAAAGAGATATCAGCAAAATCGTAGGAGCCCAGTGGGGCCACTGCCTGCTAGGGCCATGGAAAAACTTCTTGAAGGAATATAGATGTGGTGTTAGTCAGAAAAAGTTTGACACGCCCTCTCGCTTTACCCGAAAGCAGGAGAAGTAGAGAAGCTTGTGTGAACCTTATACGAGTACGTCGTAATTTAATTACCATTTTTATTTTCATGCATTACTAGTCATAATTATATTAGAAATCTATTAGGAAAAGTTAGTACAGGTTCGTCAAGCGTTTGAATATTTGTGTTGACCACAACTTCATCCAATTAGTCTAATTCGTACGTCCGCAACTGCTCCATACAAAGTATAGTTCGTATGGACGTGCGCCATGTTTGACCGACGGATCGTTTCCAGCAGTTTCCATGCGAGTTACAATGTTTGTGTTCAATGTTTTGGCGACCAGTGAACGTCGGAGGAATCGCTTGTTTTAGTTTAGGTCATGTTAACTTGTGTGCAGGTTTGTATTGAGAACTTTCTTATTTCTATATTATGCTGAATTTACTGAATCGTTAGAAAGCTTTTAATTAAAAAATCGTTTACAAAAATAGCTTATCGAGCAAGCTTTTATTCCTTTAACGAATTCAAGATGATCTTTAACTTTGACATGAATATTCATTTGGACTGTAATTTATTGTGATTTTTCTTTGATTCAATTATTTTTATGTGTGATTTGACTATCATTTATTTGTTTCTTTTATTTTCTTTTATTGGATTGAGATATTATTTGACATTGTATTGCATAGCAAGCATACCATAGTCGGCCTTATAATGTTCCCACTGTTGGGACTCAGGCTTCTCTAGGAGAGGGAATGGGCCGTAATCCACCATGCGGGCCCAGTGCTGGTTGGTGGATGTCACATGTCTTCGAATTGTTGGTTCTAGGACATGCCGGTTTCCTCACGATATTTTCCTGCACCGTTTTGAGAGCAGTGGTGATGAAATAAATTACACAAAGTAATGCGCCTAGCTGGGTTTGAACCCGCGACCTACAACTCGTATTAAATTATGTTACAAATGGCTCTTGATGATATTATGTTGTTGTATAGGTACTCCTGTAGGTACGCAGTTGGTGTCAAAGCAAAATCTATTGGGATGGCGGTCAGTGCGGTTGCGGTCACAAGTCACTGTATCCGACAGAATAATTACCTTACTATGAAATATGGCCACATTATTTTCGTTGAAATCTACACTAATAATTATAAAGAGGTAAAGTTTGTTTTTTTTTGTTTGTAGGAGGTAATCTCTAAAAGTACTGGTCTGAATGCGAAAATTTTTTTTTCACTGATGGAAACCTGCTTTATTCCTGAGTGACATAGGCTATATTTTATGTACGCGGGCGAAGCTGCGGGCAAAAGCTAGTGTATAATTGACTTTCTGCAAATGTAACAAAAACTTTATACATAAGTATGTAGATAGTATAGTTTATATTACATCACATGGAACTTAGCATAGCATAGCATAATCAGCCTTTTAATGTTCCCACTGCTGGGACTCAGGCCTCCTGTATCTAGGAGAGGAAATGGGACGTAATCCACCACGCGGGCCCAGTGCGGATTGGTGAATGTCACATGTCTTCGAATTTTTGGTTCTAGGTCATGCCGGTTTCCTCACGGTGTTTTCCTTCACCGTTTTGAGAGCAGTGGTGATGAAAAAAATTACACAAAGTAATGCGCCTGGCTGGGTTTGAACCCGCGACCTACAACTCGTAAGTCGGAGCCGTTACCGCTCGGCCACCACTGCTCCACAATGCACTTAAATCCAACACATGGCACTTAAATCACACGAACATTGTAAAGGCAAAAATTTGTGAGTGTTTATGTTTTGTTACTTTTTCACGCTCGAACGGATTTGAGAGAAATTTGGCACACGGGGCAGACTATGTTTTTTTTTTCGGTGGGAAAATCATCTTATGACATTCCCCGCTCTATGACCTATATTAGCACACAGGATACATTTTATACCGGGAGTAGGTATATTCCCTTGGGATAATCGTCTACTATTACGCGGGCGAAGCGTAACGCGCGCCTCAAGGAGATGTCAGCAAACCGTAGGGGCCCGGCAGGGTCGAAGCCTACTGGGGCCAAGGCTTTGTTTCTGAAAGGAAAACTCGGCCCTGGTATGAAAGGCAACGAAGGAACAGGAGTGGGTTTTTAGTCAGTAAAAGTCTGACACACCTTCGCGCTCCGCCCAAGTGCGAGAGATGTCATTGAATGATTTTCCCACCCAAAAAAAAAAACGTGAGTGGTCTGAAAAAATTCCGACCTCAATGTGACGATAGCAGCACTCGTCAATAAAAGCTAGAGAATGTAGTTGTTCATGTGTTGACTGTTACTCACCAAAGTGTCAGCCATTTTGCACGCGCAGTTGTTATTCGACAGTCACTTGAGGGAGTCGATGTGAGATGCAGAAAAAGAAAATACTTTTTCTCCAAGACAAAGTGCCCCCTCACACCTCAGCGATTGCCACGGCGAAAATCTACGAATTATGGTTTGAACTGCTTGATCATCCGCCTTACTCACCTGTTCTAGCTCCAAGCAACTTCTTTCTGTTCCCTCATCTAATAATTGCGCTCGGAGGACAGAGATTTTCGTCAAATGTGGAGGCAAACTTCTTGAATAATTATTTTGCAGAGGAAAACGCCAACTACTATTGGAACGGGTTAGAGAGATGAGGGTATCGCTGGGAGAAGTATGTAGAGATACAAGGAGACAATGTAAAAAAGAAAAATAAATTGTAAGAAAAAAATTCTTGTTTGTATCTTTGTTAGGTCGGAAACTTTTCAGATCACCTGTGTAATACTTTAAATAAGCTTTCCTGCTTACATGTCGGCCCTGAGCCTACTTCAGCTATATATAACATGCTGGCTGGCTAATCTTCACGGCAATTATTGAGTCACTCATGCCTACACGCTAGAAGGAGAAGACTGTTTTGAACTTAGACATACATACCTACTTAGATAAAAAAAAAATGAAGACTTACTTTCGTACTGGCCCGTTTTTTTTTAAGGTGTGAAATCATCCAATGATTTCTCCCGCCCCTGGGTTAGAGCGAGAGGGCGTGTTAGACTTTTACTGACTAAAATCACACCTATGTTCCTTCAATTGCCTTTTGCGTACTAGGCCCACGAGTATCCCTTTCATACTTTTCCTATAGTCTTAGTAGGCATCGACCCTGCTGGGCCCCTACGGTTTGCTGACATCTCTTTGAGGCGCGAGTGGAACACTACGCGCCGTCTATGACTCGGACTTGGTCGTTATAGGTCGAGCGGACGGCGAGCTACCCATTGCTCGTCACCACTAAGCCCACTGGCAGGTTATAGAACTCTTTTTAAAATAGCAAAAAAACTTAACAGTGTCAAAAACCCGTCCGCGAAAAATCCACCATTGTATTTTTTTCTTATAATCTTAAAGTTTCCAATGTTAATGTCACAACTAAGACGAATCTAACGACACCTCTCATGTTAAATTGCAACGTTCTAGTATGTATAACGTAAAAATATAACCCTCCTTCTGGTGCAGTCGGTTAATAACACTGGGTTGTGGTGAAAGCTGATTCTTAAGGAAAACTACCTTTTGTAAATTTTGACGTTAAAAAGTACTGATTTTTGGCTTTACTTGAGGAGTTCAATAGGAGGAAATCATTAACCATTTAATGATTTCCTCATTTGAGTTTTGGCTCGTCCGGGAAAAGTACATGTCTTGTCAATTTGAGAAACCCATAAGTCAATAGGCCAACGTTTCTTATTGAGCATCATTTAAGGACAAAATACTCACCTATAAGACCTATAAACTGTATTCATGATTTACAAAATAAATATTGCCTTGTATCACATAAATACTTAAATCACTCAAACATTCAAATATGATTGTCATTCTTTTTTGGTAAATTAATTTTCTTGAATCCTTAATCTATATATATATAAAAGGAGAAACTGACTGACTGACATATCAACGCACAGCCGAAACTACGGGAACTAGGAGCGTGAAATTTTGCTCAAAGCTTCCTTTTATGACGTAGGCGAGCACTAAGAGAGGGTTCTCCAAAATTCACCTCCTAACGGGATGAAACGGGGGTTCAAAGTTTGTATGGAGAAATCTATTTTCATGCGGGCGAAGCCGCTGGCATAAGCTAGTCTATATATATAAAAGGAGAAACTGACTGACTGACATAACGCACAGCCTAAACTACTGGGACTAGGAGAGTAAAATTTGGCACAAGTTTTCCTTTTATGATGTAGATGAGCACTAAGAGAGGATTTTCCAAAATTCATTCCCTAAAGGGATGATGCGGGGGTCCAAAGTTTGTTTGAAGAAACTTACTTGCACGCGGGCGAAGCCGCTGGCTGAAGCTAGTCGTAAATAAAGACGACAACGTCTGACTCATTAATTACATACAGTAAAACTTAGCCGGAAAATGCCTCTCAAGATACATGTAAAATTTTGAGAGAGGCAGGCAAGGTTCATAAAATTTATGGTTACTATTTTTAAATGATAGTTTTTTTTTTTTTTTACCTTGCAGTTCTTTTTATTATATGTATAGATTTTAACTGTATAATTCAATAAAAACACTTAACTAATTAAAACTATATATACACTAAGGGCAAAAACTACTAGCTAAAATATGGCGTCATAAAATTCCTCCGCATCGCTGTCGACTGGAAGTGTGCCCAAAAGGCTGGCCGCATTGCCACGTTGTATGGCAATGCTTAACCTCTGACCGAGGTAAAAGCCAGCCCTTTGGTCACGCGAAGTGTCAACTAAGCGTTTGGATAATTCTTTGAAAAGCTTATGAGCACTCGGACCCCACGGCCCAAGAGTTTCAACCCCAAACGGCTCAAAAAATACATATACATCCAATCATTCGAAAACTAAATTCGAAATTTAATGTGTGGTACCTCGATGATGGGACCTTGGGAGGCGATGTAGACACCGTATTAAATGATTTACAATTTTTAAAAAACCAACTCTTTTCTATAGGACTAGATCTCAACTTCTCTAAATGTGAATTATTGCTCTCTGACAGTACTGACAGACAATCAAAATTATCGATAAAAGTTCTCTTCGTCTCCTTGGGTCCCCAATCTTTGAGGATTCCTTTCCCAGTTTTGTGGAGGAAAAAATACAAAATTTCAATGACGTTTCGGAAAGATTACTCCAAATTAACATGCATTCGGCCATTACCCTAATTCGTTATTGTTGTTTCGGTTCTAAATTAATATATTTCCTTCGTGCTTCCCACTTATGGAAGCACCTTCACCTTTTGGAAAAAATGGACCAAATTATCCGACATACACTTACATTAATTTTAAATATGACCTTGGACGATCGAGCTTGGGATCAAGTTACTCTTCCCATCCGTATGGGAGGCCTCGGCGTCCGCAAAATTACCAGTATTAGTTTACCGGCATTCATATCTTCGGTTCACAGCACTGATAAATTAATCAGGAACATTCTAACTTCCACACTGATTCCTTTTGAAGTGCCGTGCTTCACCGAGGCTATGGATGCCTGGAGAATCGCTTGCCCGAATACAAATCCGCCTGACAACCCAACCTCCCAGAGACGGTGGGATGAACCGCTCTGCAAAGTAGTCCAGAAAAACCTAATCCTAACATCTGCTACTACTGCGGAGCGTGCGCGCCTCCTGGCTGTGGGAAATTGGGAGTCAGGTCTTTGGCTTCACGCACTGCCGTCGTCGAATATTGGCACCTTATTCGACGATACTACTTTCCGCCTAGCTGTTGCCCTACGCCTAGGCGCTCCTTGCTGTTCTCCTCATCGCTGCCACTGTGGCGAAGTTGTCAACAGCCTTGGTCACCACGGCCTGTCATGCAGTCGAAGCGCGGGACGGATAGCACGGCACGCGAATATTAACGACATCATCCGACGAGCCCTTGTCACCGTCGGCGTTCCGGCTGTTTTGGAACCTCATGGCCTGGCACGCGACGATGGTAAGAGACCGGACGGTATGTCTTTATTTCCGTGGAAGATGGGTAGGCCTTTAGTGTGGGACGCTACCTGTGTCGACACTCTTGCGCCATCCCATCTTCCTAGCTCTTCGTGCTGTGCTGGTGCTGCCGCTGCGGCTGCGGAGAACCTCAAGCGGCGGAAATATAACAACCTCGTCGGTAATTATATTTTTGAGCCGTTTGGGGTTGAAACTCTTGGGCCGTGGGGTCCGAGTGCTCATAAGCTTTTCAAAGAATTATCCAAACGCTTAGTTGACACTTCGCGTGACCAAAGGGCTGGCTTTTACCTCGGTCAGAGGTTAATGATAGTTGCTATATTCAAATGTACCACCATTATGTACTAACAAATGTAAACTTTTTGTCTTGCGCTAATAAAAATATTATTATAAAAAAAGTAGCGAAGAACAGATAAGATCTATCGACTTCTGGGTAGCAAGTCTAACCCTAGGTTATTAGGTCACAACTTAGGAATCGATCGTTGCCAAAAATAAATAGCTAGCAAGTTGTAGTCTGACGTTTGTTTTTAAAATAGCAAAATAGTTTCTGTTTGATTTATTTGTTTTATGAACCATTGTTGAGTGTTTGCTTATAATAATTCCAATTTTTAACAGCAAACTTGTTACTTGATTGATTTATGTTTTATACAATATTAGTTTTAGTTTATGCGAAACACGAGTCTAGTATTTTTATGTAAAGAATCTTTGTACAAAAGGGAAATGCCCATTTGATAAACAAGTTTTGGCCAAGTTATGCCCAAGAAAGAAACCAATGATAGGTATTAGGATTGATATCGTAGATAAAGAAATAACCGCTATTTTTTACCTAGAACTTGGTGGAACATCACAAACTGTAAATAGAAATTAATGAAAAAAATATATGCACAATTATAGTTTTCAAGTTTTTATTCATTTTCATTTATATAAGTTATAGGTACATAATCTATGAATTGGGCTGGGGGATTTGCATTTGATTGATGCCTTGCCCAGCCTAAGAACCACACAATCGTCATCACGTGGGCACAACACCCTACTGTCCTCCGTATTAGACACTGCAATAATCGACTGAGTTTTAAATAATTCTTTTTTTGTTTTCCGAGGTTATTATAACAGATAAATATTGCCAAAATTTAAGTTGTGAAGTTAGTATTTTTATTGTATTTATCACATAGATGGGCAAGTACATGGCCAAGAATAGGCGATTCTCTTTCATAACTGTACGATGAAAAATCACGAAGTTATAAGCTTGCTATGTTACCTGGTTGACCGCACAAATACATGGTTGCCGGGTCACCCAGGCGACTCCCGCATCCAGCTGTGCGCTAGTGTCTAATGTCCTACCGTGACCTGTGTTGAACTTAGTGTCGGTGGTGTCCAACTTGTGACCTTTTTTAAATATTTTTGGATAAAAATATAACATGGTGGAAAAATTATTGGAATCGATTCAGTTACTGATTCTGAACAAACTATATTTAGGTTCCCCATATACTAAATATAATGTTGTAGATCATCACTAGCAGCTACCAATGGGTTTGCCCGCTTGAAGGTAGAACATTGTCCCAGGGGAACATACTCAAAAGTATTCTATTTATTTATTTTATAATTTATGTACACACAAATATATATAGAAGAAGATATCATAATATAAAAAAATGTACAACGGTGCTGCTGTTCTATGTGCTATTCTAGTACCTACATGGTCTACCCGTGGGCCAAATTTCATCAATTTTTACAAAAAAAGTTTACCCGTTCGAGCGTGAAGAAGCAACAAACATACATACACACAAACTTTCGCCTTTATAATATTAGTGTGTTCATAAAAAACCGTTATCAGCCTTAGGTATAATGTTCCACTCACACAATCAAAGCGGGAGTTGTTTAAGGGTTCCGTACCTCCTATCACTTTGTTGTCCGTCTGTCTGTCTGTCAAGACTCTTTATCTCTGGAAACAGATCTGCGGTCCCTTGAAGCTGTGAAAAAATCAAACTTCTAAGCTAACGAAAAAAAAAGATATGGCCGCTTATGTCGCAAAAAACGTATGTTTCGATACTCTCAAGGGAATCAAAATTCATAGGGTACTTCCTGTTGACCTAGAATCCTGAAATTTGGCATAAAGCAAGATCATAAAGCACAAATATAGGTATAAATCTGAAAACAGTAAATTTGTTGTTACGTCACCAAAAAAAAAACATTTTTTTGCGATTCGAAAAAATCTTCGAGGCTCCGTTCAACTCGGGAATTGAACTATTTACCTAGGTAAGTTTGTACGGAACCCTCAGTGTGCTAGTCCGACTCGAACTTGCTCAGTTTTTTCTTAATGTGGATACACTCGCTTTTGACCACTATTTCACCTGATGTCGATAAGCGATGATGTGGTCGACGATGGAGCACGCTTGCCTAGAAGTAACCTATTCACTCTACTTGAAGACCCCTGGTTGTAGCTATCAGAAAACACAGACTCCAGCAGGGAGCACTACTTAGCTGTACGCATAATAAATGTGTTATTTATTTATTTATTTATTTAAACTTCATGTACAGTAGTGGTACATAGGCGGACTTAATGCAACAAGGCATTCTCTACCAGTCAACCTTTGGGTTAAAAACCCGTTTGTGTTCCCCAAACGCTATGGTTTTTAGTTTTTTCGTAAGGAAAATCATCCAATGACATCCCCCGCTCTTGGGCGAAGCGGGAGATTGTGTCAGACTTTTACTGACTAAAAACCCACTCCTGTTCTTTCATTGCCTTCGTCCCAGGTTCCGGGTTTCACTTTCACACTACCCGTGGATGCAGTGGTGTGGTGTGTTTTATTTGATAAACTACCCTCAAAACAATAATAATATGGTATCCGCAGGTTGTAGAAATTCTACATCCAGAAAATGTAAATATTTTTTACTATGAATGAATTATTTCAAGCGAGAATATATGTAGGTAAGTGTAATGTCACTATATAATAAACATTGCACCCAAAGGTTATTGGCATAAGAAAAAATTGTGGAAGTTGGGAAATATGTTTCGCATCTGTTTCCCAAAATATCATTGTTTATGTTTACAAATATGAGTGCAATGCACTGAGGCCTTCATACCAATTGCCCCATTATAGGAGTTTTTTTGGTATTCTGTAAACTGAATCCTATTTGTAAACGTCTCATTTATTGATAGTTGTAACTATTTTTTTTCTTGTTTTGTTTTATATAGATAGATTAGGTAAGTACTTCCTATTACGACTCACTTTTTATTATGATTATTTTTATTGTACTTACAGTACAGACTAACGTACATATAAAGTAAATTAAATACAATTTATTGTTAACAAATAAGACTGCAAATAAAAGCAAAGTTCTGACTCACTCCCTGACTCATTAACGCCCACCAAGGGTTCGGGGGGCTATCTGGACCGGGTCCGCGGTCCCAACTTCCACCTATAAAATTTATTTATTTTTGAGTATTATTCTGGGATTACAAGGATGGGAATGAAACGGAGGCAAAGTTTGTATCGAGAAACCTACTTTTACGCATGCGAATCCACTGGCAAAAGCTGGTTGGTGGTGATAAAAGAAAACACACATAATCAGGAAACCTCAAAAATTTACTTCAACAACAACACAATAAACAAGGTGCTTGCAGAAGCTAGCCAGTAGCGTCAAAGGGACCGCGCGTGCATGAGGGCTCATTAACAACGAAGGTTTTGTTTTATAATTAATTATAGGCTCGTGTTTGACCACTATTTCACCTGATGGTAAGCAACGATGTGGTTCAACACTGGGTTGCGACAGTCGCTGTCTCGTTTTCGAATTTATGAAAGAAAAAGGCCTCGCTGATACACCTTCTCCCACGTCTAAATTAGTCCACGCTACGGCTCTGAAGCTAGCAGTCAATAAAAGTGTGACAGTCCCTCTCGCTCCGCACAGAGCGAGTGATTTTCCACTGCAAAAAAAAGAAACGGTTAACTAAACTGTCTGGAAGTTTATTGTGCCTAGTTTAGAAACTAAAAATAACTCTCCACTTAGGTACTCCGGTAGTTGAAGAGATTACGCTACTTTGGAACTTCCGGTCAAGTACAATGCCAAGAGCCGCGAATAGCAATTTGGTGTGTAGGTACTCGTATATTGTTAGGAACATAAAGTTGTCAAAAAATAAAAGGCCCGTTTTGACATCTGTCAAAACGAATACTCAAATACGTAAAAAAAATACTCGCCATCATAATATTTAACGCGCCAAAAAAATTTACGTATTTTTTTAAAACATTTTATGTAATTAATTATGATTTTATTGTTTCTTTCAGTATCGTTCCAAGTTCCATTCTAGGGTATTTCTCAAATATCAAAACGGACCTTTTATTTTTTAACGAGTTTAAAACAAAATACTATAATAATAATAATACTAACCCCATCGCCGTATCTCTACGTTGACGTCGTGGTGGGGCTTGCGTGCTCCGCGGCGATCTCTCGCGCCGGGCCTTGGTACAGGCCATGGTCCGGAGCGAGGAGGAGTGGCAGGCGGTCGCCTCCTTCTGCGAAGCAGTAATGCTAGCAAAAGAGGCGGCCGATCGCGTGAGGCAACGGCAACGGTCCTCACGCCCCAACCGCCGCCGGGATTCCGATCCCGATTTCCGGCCACCGTAGGCGCGGGCTTGCGGACGGCGGGCAATGGGTGGCTCGCCGCCCGACCGTCCGGTAACCATCCGGACCGAGCCCAAGTCGTCGACGGCGCGTATTGTTCCGCGCGCGCCTCAGGGAGATGTCAGCAAATCGTAGGGGCCCAGCAGGGTCGAAGCCTACTGGGGCCATGGGTAGTGTGAAAACGAAACCGTGGCCCTGGGACGAAGGCAACGAAGGAACAGGAGTGGGTTTTTAGTCAGTAAAAGTCTGACACTATCTTGCGCTCCGCCCAAGAGCGGGATTTGTCATAAGATGATTTTCCCACCTATAAAAAAAAAAAAAAAAATATACCCTAGGTCTGTATCGGTAAAGTTTGCTTTGTCGTAATATGCCTAGGGTGAGGGGCCAGACTAAGAGAGATACAATCCGCAGTGCAGTTTTGTGGCGAACTGTTGGGCATTAGCGACCCCACGGACCCGATCTCCCGGGAGAATTCTTGTTCTTCATCTCCGGCTTGCCTTTATTGGCCGGCCGTAGTGAACACTGACGAGGAACTGAGCTCCCACCTCTCTCTTGCCTTTATTGGCTGGCTTGAGTGGAGATTCGCAAGAGCAAACGTGCTCGGGAGAAGGATGTATAATCCAGTAAGGTGCTGGTAGGGATCTTGACCGTACTTCCGGGATTGTCCTGATAGCCGTGGTATACCTCTCCACTCCTCAAGCACCTCAGGATATGTTGCCCTCTTGTTGCTACGTCACTTCGTGCTAGCGGCCGTTTTTGGGGGCCCATTTATTGAGTGTGCAAGTCACCCCCCGCCTTTTTTCGATGCATATTAATAACGTTGTTCAGGCAGGGGCCATAGTCTTGACATAGTTCCATGTTACCAGTCCACTTAAGACTCCAAAAACCATAGCCCTATTATCTTTGTTCTCCATATGTCGCAACAGTTTTTCAATAACCGGGGGTTGTCCTTGGGTGCACTAGCATAGCGCGTACAGGGATAATCGTCGGTTGGTATCATGTTCCATTATAATTATCTAAAGGGCCTCTGTGAGTTGGCTTCGGCTCCTCGTACGCCTCCCAATGGTCCAGGACCTCAGGGTCCTGAGATAAATAAAATATAATAATAATAATAACAGACGCCGACTACTAGCCACACCAAAGTAGGCGTGGGCTTGTGGACGGTGAGCAATGGGTATCTCGCCGTCCAGCTGTCTGGTAATCGTCCGGACTGAGCCCGAGTCGTCGACGGCGCAGTGTTCCACGCTCGCCTCAAAGAGATGTCAGTAAAATCGTAGAGGCCCAGCAGCGCTGCAGCCTACTAGGGCTTTGGGTCAACTTCTGAAAGGGTTACCTACCCGTTGTTCTGGGTCGCAAAGTGCAACTGAAGATACATAGCATAAGCATAATCAGCCTTTTAATGTTTCCACAGCTTCCTGCCTCCCCTCTAGGAGAGGGCATGGGCCGTAATCCACCACGCGGGCCCAGTGCGGGTTGGTGAATGTCACATGTCTTCGAATTTTTTTGTTTCTAGGATATGCCGGTTTCTTCACGATGTTTTCCTTCACCGTTTTGAAAGCAGTGGTAATGAAAATAAATTACATCAAGTAATGCACCTCACTGGGTTTGAACCCGCGACCTAACTCGTAAGTTGAGGCCGTTACCACTCGGCCACCACTACTGTCTAAAGATATAGCATATGGAAGAAACATAGATCTGGTTTTAATCAGTAATAGTCTGAAATGCTCCCGCTCCACTCTAGAGCCCCACCATTTCCCACCTAAAAAAAAAACCTTGGTGAGACCACCAACCAACCATTACTCAAAAACTGTACCATAACAACAGTTCCTCTAACAATAAAGAAATCTCTTTACAAAACATCTACCCAACTTTTATTAGGCAGCTTAAAACTGCCAGAAACTGTAAGCCAGCAATTTTCACTTCGTCCATAATCCTTGTTTTTAAGCCTGGTAACAGCCCCCCTAGCCAAGTCACAAACGATAAACGTAAACTCTCAGTAGTCTTTAATATATTTTCAACTTTATGTTATTGGATATAAAGTTGAAAATCTATTGAAGATTACATAGTGTTTTCGTTCGTTCCGGTCGCTAACGCTCAGTAGTATTTAATAGATTTTCAACTTTATGCTCTTAGGTATAAAGTTGAAAATCTATTGGAGATTACTAAGCGTTCACGTTTATCGTTTGCAACTTGGCTAGGGGGGCTGAGCACAGATCGTGGCTGTCGGAAATGCGGCATTATCGACGGCAATACTATACAAAATCGTAGAGAAAGAGCGCTGAGAGCGAAACTGTCATCTTCGCCTTTCGAAGTTACCGTTACCGTTAACATCTTTCTGTCATTGGTGTCTGAAGTGGAAGTCATTTTAAATGGGCTGATTGATTGTTCGAAGGAGTTACTGCGGCTCTGTAACGCAAAGGGCAACTGAAGGAACAAATAAATAATAAATAAATAATAAATATCTTTATTTCCCAAAAGTTACAGATAATTATTTCTTATGTTAACAGTTTATACTTTCATGGTATAGAAAAAGAAAAATAAAAACATAAAACAATTTAGATTTTGCAGAAATCTGTACACAATAATTTAAACTCTGTCCCTTAAACTAGGTTATCCTGTGTCTTAAGGGACAGTGTTTCGCAATAACATGCTAAGAGGTATATATATGTTTATGAGTGGACGGTGTCGATTTGTCTTCAGAGGGGGAAAAAAAAAGTTATAATTAACATTTTTTCTAAAATTAAGTATGAGTTTGTAAGGGTGAGTGTGAATGAGTGTGAATGTAAGTGTGTAGGGGTTTGTGTGTGAGTGAGTGGGTGAGTTGTTTGTGCAAGTGTGTGTGGATGCAGAAATTTAAGAGTAAGTGTGAGCATAGAGATGAAGGAACATATGTGGGTTTTAGCTAGTAAACATCTGACACTCCTTGCAGAGCGATAGAAATTGTTCGGTGATTTTCCACCTCAAAAAGAAGGTCATCTTTCATATACATGATTTTGTAAAAACCGCTGGATATCAGATTATCTCAGGTCTAGATATTAGTAGGATGCCGTGGTGGCGCCGCCAGTTACTTTTACTGCCTACCTTTTTATCGGTAAGAAATCATCAAATAACTCCCACAACGATCACACACAACACACACACAACTACCACATCAACGATTGCATCACTACTTACCATCAGGTGGGATCGCAGTCAAGCACTAGTATATAACAATTAAAAAAAAAACTCTTAAGAGCGTCTGAGGTTTATCTACTAAAACTCACTTGTGTTTCTATAGTTGCCCTTTGCGTAGCCCGTGCCTACGGTGGTCGACGTCTAGAGCCACTCCTGCGGGGACTTACAATCAGTGTCTGAACGGCGACTTGATGGTGACGTGACTGATGTGTATGATCTTGTATTGTATTGTATTTCGGGCTGGTGTCCGTAACTCCGAACCTAAAGCACGTATTTTGCATACGGGTGGGATAAATGTGTCATTCGATCCACCCCAGCTCCTCATGGATGGCCAGCAGCGCCTTAGTGTTACTGACCATTTCGTGGAAGATACCTGGGTTTAAGAAGTACCTACTTTGACCTGTATCTAGCGACCACTGGGCAGCTTAGAAGTAGATGAGCTGCTGTCTCGTCCTCCTCCATACAGACTCTGTAGAGTGGGCTGTGTATGATCTTTTATTGAGAGTAAAAAATGACACTCCTTGTTTGTCGGTTCTTGTAGATTGTTGACACTGGCACCTCCAGAAGTAGCTTGGTACTTGATTACTTTGATATTTTGATTATGTTGATTTTCTTAATTATTTTTACCACTCTGATTATTTTAATTATTTTATCTATTTCATATTTTGATAATGCTAATGATTTTGTTGCTTTGGTCTTTTGTAATTGCAATTTTATTTTATATAATAACTACTTTTGTGTTAATATGATTCCTTATTTGTGAATGCTGGTTGACCTGTTATTGGCGAATGTGTAAGACTTAGGCCAATTGTTACCTTTACCTGTAAAATGCTGCACACAGAAGCTGTTGGTTTGTCCTTAATCTATCTATATAAAAGGAGAAACTGACTGACTGACATATCAACGCACAGCCGAAACTACAGAGACTAGGAGAGTGAATTTTTGCACAAGGTTTCCTTTTATGACGTAGGTGAGCACTAAGAGATTTTCTAAAATTCACCCTTTAAGAGGATCAAACGCGGGTCCAAAGTTTGTATAGAGAAACCTATTTTCACGCGGGCGAAGCCGCTGGCAGAAGAAAGAAAGAAAGAAAGAAAGAAAAACTGTTTATTCACGCGAAATGACGCAAAGAAGCTACTCGTATTATATAAATAAAAATAAGAAACCATCTCAGTAATCTGTGTTCTGTGAGCCTGGTTAACTTGTGAACAAAACAAAATAACATCGGCGGTTTTGGAGCTTTATTCAGCATCTGTTATGTGTCTTGTTTGATACAAATAATCTTGTTTGAAGTTTGAGCTTGATAACGGCAAATATTTATGACCTGCGTACGTTGGCGGGTTTTAGAACGTCGTGGCTTATTCAAGCCTGGCATGAGGTTTTATAGTTTGTTGTTTGAACTGATAATTTGATTTTGAGAAATAAGGTTTGCTTCATAGATTCCTCGTAGGCACATCATCATCATCATCATCATCTTCCTGCCCTTGTCCCGTCTTATTTGGGGTCGGCGCAACACGTTTTTTTCTTCCATTCTATCCTGTCACCCGTCATGCTATCACTAACTTCCTTTTCTTTCATATCACTCTTCACACAATCCATCCATCTTTTCTTTGGTCTCCCTCTCCCTCCACCCATCCACATGTAAACTCATAACTCTTTTAGTAACATGCGTTTCATCCCTCCTCTTCACATGACCATACCAAGACAAACGATTCCCCTTCAACTTTTCAGTCACTGGCGCCACTTTCAAACTTCCTCTAATATACTCATTTCTCACTTTATCCATTCTCGGCAGCTGGGACTCAAGCCTCCTCTCTAGGAGAGAGAATGAGCCGTAATCCACCACGCCTGCCCAGTGGGGTTTGTGGATGTCACATTTTTTTTTTGCTTCTAAGATATGCCCGTCTCCTCACGATGTTTTCCTTCATCGTTTCGAGAGCAGTGGTGATGAAATAAATTACACAAAGTAATGGACCTAGCTAAGTTTTAACCCAAGACCTACAACTCGTAAGTCGAGGCCGTTACCACTAAACCACCACTGCTCCTGATTTCTCGTTACCAATTATATAAATATACCAATTAAGAACATACGTCATATTTGTGTTTAGAAGAATTTATGAATTGTTATTGATCGAAATAACTTGTTGAAATCATCATCATCATCACCTTATAGGAGAAGTTCACCGCCGCACATTGGTCTCACTCAAAAATTGCAGCAAGGATACGCTAGCATGCAGGGGATTCCCGTGACCTCCAATCAAGGTCTTTTTTGACGTGGGAAATCATCAAATGACTTTTCCCGCTCAAGGTGAAGCGAGAGGAAGTGTCAGAGTTTTTCTGACTAAAATCTAGTGTTCGTTCAGTAGCCTTTTAGGGCCGACGCTGCGTTAAGCGGGCGCCCGCGCGGTCCCATACAAAAGTATTCCTTCGCGGCTCGCTGCGCGGGCACCCGTCGCGGGCAGCCGCGCCCCGCGCCCGTTTTGCTACGTAATAATACATTAAAATTCTTCATCGATACGACTACATGCACACCGTTAAAGTTGAACTAGCAACAATGCGCAGGTAATAATCCGGTTTCCGCGACGGGGACCCGAGCACACGACACACGCGCGACGTCACGCGACGGGTGTCCTTGCGGGCGTCTCCCGCTTAACACAGCGTTGGCCCTTACGAGGGTCACGGTAACTCGTCTGAACAATCCACAGCCTTGGCAGGCGTCGACCCGAACCCGTCAATCTTATTGAAATTTCTTTGAAGTACACGTGGAACACAACTGTCTACCAGGGTCTTTATTGGACGTCTCGCATCCACCGGATTCCCGCAACCCTCACCAGGTTATCGGTCCACCTTGAGGTAGGCCTTCCAACGCTGCGTCTTCCGGTACGTGGTCACCAATCCAGTCGAATCTTTCGTTCCCATCGACCATCCATTTAAATCCTGTACATTCCCTTAATAATTCGCACAGCCAACCGTAACTTCTACACCACGAATCATAGCTCCATAACAACGAGCGCTGCGTGCGCGCGCGCACCGATCTATTTCCGACGCGCAGTAAACACGCATTGTTGCTCTAATGTTGTTTGTTTACCCGACGCTGCTGACCGCCTAACTGCCCTGCTACTTGCCAATGCTATCCAGCTAGATGCTAAAATTGAGGTTTAATGCAGTAGATAAATTTTGAAATAAAAATCCAAAAAAAAAATACAACAGAGCCAGTTAATTTTTTTTCAATTTATGTGCTTTAATTAATTTTTTTACTTACTTATAGATACTCATTTAAAAGTTAAAATTAAATTAACTACTCATTTTTTTTATTATTTGTTTAAAAAAATATCTATCATTTTTGGAACAAATAATAAAAAAATATCAGTCAGGTACCCATTTCATCAGGAAACCCTGAAACACAAAGTTTTAATGTTCTTATGTACCTAACTATCTCTTTCGTTTCTGTCTTGGCACTGACTTCATATCAATCACTGTACTCCAAGGCCTAACGATTTGACTACTTATAGCTTATATTGTCTTAAATTTGGCAGAGTGATCAATATTTATGATCCTTAAATATAAAATTTCGGTCCTTAAATAAATCCTATTCACATTTTCGAATCGATGCCCACATGTGTACCTACGCCATTAACGACCACACCTTCGCTTACCATCAGGATAGATAGTAGTGGTCATTCAACCATTATCTCACCTGATATATGGTAGTAACGTATAACGATAAATAATAACAATAAAAAAAAACATTAAAGCTTAACATAGAGCCAAAAACTTTCCGTTACAAATGTTACAAATTGCTGAGACATTTTAGCAATCATTAAAATACCAGAGCGATGCAAACCGTTTACCTAGCAATTGGTACGTGCGTCGCCAACCGTCATAAAAGCTGAAATGTCAGTAGTTTCGCAGTAAAACAAACGGTTATAACTGGTCAGTTAACCCGACCCACTTCGGGAGACGTCTCAATATTTGCGGTTTGGGACACGAATATAGGACGGCGGAATAAGGGTTAGGTGTTTTACGCGCGAATATTTTTGAATTTAGAATCGATTTGAAGATCATATACATGTCGTGGCTGACTTCATGATATGGCCAAGTAAAACTGGCCAGATCGTTTTAAACGTTACAGTTTGATGATATTTCAATCTTTGTTTGGCCTACTTTCTTGAGACCTTTTATTATCATTGAAATCCTACATCAATGATATGGCCAAACGAGGATTGACATATCATCAAATGTTAACGTTTAACGATCAGGGGGGCTAACTTTTTCAATAACAGTTGACAACTAGCATTCGTTGCACACTAAACTTAGTTGTCAACTGACAATTTCATAAAATTGGTATTACGTATCACACAAGTGACTAACAAACTACGATGGAAATGTGGTGAATTATAAAAGTTTACGGTACCTATTGTGACCACTCTAAAATTTTATCGACTATTATACAGCTTCAAATGCTTACACAATCGCAATTTTAAAAAGATCGATACAATAACATCAGTCAAAACGTGTTACGGTGGCTATCAAAGGCACCAGTGGCTAATGACGTCACTGCAGTTGGTCACTGAAGATAGGCAATACGAAACTAGCTGTTTGACAGTTCAATGATGCACATTGTTAACAAGTGATCATCACTTGAACTGTCAACAGAGTTACGCAATAGCCGCGCTGGGCAGTTTTAGTTGGCCATATCATGAAGAGATCAATTCTAAGAATTGGCCACGACATACATATAACATAAAATAATCGGCCTTGTATTGGTCCCGCTGCTGGAACTCAGGTTTAATATTAGTGTGATCTAGAGAGAGATCCCTCTCTAGTGAGGGTAATCCGATAATGAAAATGGATTTGGATGTTTGGCGCACCGGTAGACAACGTACTAGAATAGCACATAGAATATTTACAGGGTGGATTTTTAAGACGGGGCAATAAGGGCCAGTACCGCCGTTATAGTTACAAATACAAATAATACAAATAATTTTTAAGACTGGGCAGTAAGGACCAGTACCGCCGTTATAGTTACAAATACAAATAATAAAAATAATTTATTTCCTTTCACAAAATTAGTACTGTTACCTACAGGAAAACGTTTCAAGGAGTAATGGATTGTATTACTTTTTTTAAGATATTCTGAACTGCATTCAGAGATTTTGGGAAAAATTACAGACAGCAAAAAAAAATTAAAATACCAAAAAAATATTTTTTGTTCATGTCGATCACAAATCAGAAATCAGAAACGTTTATTTCAAATAGACCAATGGCACTTTTGAATTGTCAAAATGTCGGTCAGTCAAAAAAAAAACAAGTGAAGTTAAATTGCAAGTTCCAAAGCGTAGATCTCTATAGAGAAGAACGTGCAAGAAACTCCATGGACACTCTCTTATATCATATTATGAGTTATATAAATCTTGGTTACATATTTCTTGTCGCTTCTAATAAATAATAAACCTCAAATTGAATTCTATGTTAGTGCTCAAGAAAGTTATTCATCAAGAAGAGCTATAAACCAATCTATCCTACAGAGACCACTTGGAGCTGATTGCATCCATTAGCCCCGCAAACTCGACCTCCTTACTCCTTGAGTACATTTTACTTTTTTATTATGGTTAAGCTCGCGTTTGACCACTATATCACCTGATGATAAGCGATGATGTGGTCGATGATGGAGCTTGCATAGAAGTAACCTATTCACTCTTGACTTATAAAACACTAAGTTATGCCTAGCTATCAGGAAAGACAGACCCCGCCAGGGAGTTTAATTTGTTCATGTCTTGCTTGCTATTGTGATGGGGAGATGCAAATGAAAGGCTTCTATGGTTCAATTTACTATTATTCTATTGTTAGAAGCACTCCTTGTTACATTATTTATAAAAAATATATCACTTGTTTGACAATCTCTAATCTAATTATTTTTTCTAATATCTACAACTATGCTTTTTCTTACCATAAACCTTAAAAGTATAACTTGCCAGTTTGTTAGTTGGTAGTATTAGCGTAGCCTCCATGGTCGCCACACTATCTATTACCTACTCAGGTCTCTGTTGGTAGGTATGAATCTAATGCGGGTGAGATCCACAAGTCTGCAGTATACCACTAGAGGTACGGCGTTGCACCATCGGTACATGGTGGACATTCCACCCATACGTACAAAGCGTTTTGGGAACACATTAATTATGCGTACATCTAAGGAGTGGAATTCCCTGCCAGAGTCGGTGTTTCCTGATAGCTACAACCTAGGGGTCTTTAAGTCAAGAGTGCATAGGTTACTTCTAGGCAAGCGTGCTCCATCGTCGGCCACATCATCGCTTAGCATCAGGTGAGATAGTGGTCAAACGCGAGCCTATCAATAATAAAAAAAAACTTCATCATTTTTTTTGAGGGCACGTTTGGCGCGTTAGTTGAGCGATTGGCTGCTGTGGTATAAGCCGCGGGTTCGATTCCCATACGGAACAAATATTTTTTTGGCCTACAGATAGGTGTTCTGTGTCTTGTGAATGTGACTTTACATGTTTGTGACAGTACCCATGATACAGGAGCTAGTCCTTATATGTGATAACTTTTGTTTTAAAAAACATAATTACTTTAAAATTGGCTTCTGAACAGGGAAACACACACACACTACACACACATACACACACACACTTTTTTTTTGGTGTACAGTGCAGTATATTCTATTCTATTAACTTTTTTTTTCAAAGATTCAAAGCATTTATTTCAAATAAACCGCACTTTAATTTTTTTTTAAGCACTTTTGAAATGTCAATAAGTTAGTCAGAAAAATTATGCTAAATGCACATAGATCTCTATGGAGAAGAATGTGCAAGAAACTCCATGGACACTCTTTTCAATTATGTTATGTATTACTGATATCTCGGTTACATGTTTCTTGTCGCTACTACTAAGGAAGAACAATGTAATTAAAAAAAAAAAAAAATATTCTAAATTTAGAAATTAAAATAAGCCACTGGCAGCTAAGAGATGAGCTGTCTCAACTGACAGTGCCCGTTCACGAACATGACGCGTATATCAGCACCACTCACCATTTTGAAAGGAACCGAATTATCCAACACACGCGCCGCCTTCAATGAGACATTTGAGTGACCATGACCAACTCTCAACTGCCATGCTCTTGCAAGATCTGTGAAAACGATCCTCAAAATACAGTTTAAGGGCTGTTAATTTTTACCATCGACTATATATAGTTTGACTCCCATAATGCTGTTAAACAAACTCTATTTCAACTTTATTCATGTCCAATACCTAACTATTCCAAACATTTTAGTTCATAACACTGCACCACTTTACCTTGACATGTGGGGAAATACGGAACTAAATTGAAAGTGTAAGATTTGACATTGTTGTTGACATTTTCTTTCGCGAGTAGCGCCACAGTGAAATGTCAAGTTATAATGGTTTTAATAGGTGTGTCACACTGGAAGTGTTGACGTTGATCGGCCATTTTAAGGTGTTTACGTAAAAGTGTTTTGTGTTTGTGATGAAAGTCTGATTGCAGTTTTAAGTATCGTCGTAGATGATCTTATAACATGGGGCTTTTAGAGGCCATAACACGAAGACCTATACTGAACTATTGAAGAGATGGAGCTATATAGGGTGTATAACTCCATCCCTCTGTAGTTAAAATGTCAGTTACATTTTAACTCATCATAGTAAAGCCCTAGTTCCCAAAAGCGTATTATTTCGATATAGGTATGCACTGTAATTTCTTTTGAATGTCGTTTCTACGGAGCTGTATTGTATCATATTTTACACACCTCTGTTGAAAATTGAGGATCCTCCGACCAGACGACTGTTATGTCTGGTTTTGGGTAACGGCCCGATAGATGATTTCGGGCTGTTGTATATATTTATGTTCAAATCGCGCGGAGAACTCCAATTGGTTTTTTTAGTTCTTAAGTGGCGCTATAGATGTCGCTACAATAGCATCGTGTAAACTTTTTTTTAGTGTTCTATCGTCGAATAACTTCTCTTGTTCTCTCGCTCTAGGTAGAGCGAGAGGGTATGTCAGACTTTTACTGACTAAAACCTCGGGTGAGATTTGTTCCTCCAGTTGCCTTTTACGTTCCAGGGCCGCAGATGCTTGATAAGCATAACTTTTTTTTTTTTCGGGGGAAACCTTCCAAAGGTACCTGGACTTTTGAGGAAAAGACCAGGGAGTGTGGAATTCTTACCTCACTAAAACCACCCAGGTGATTATGAAGCAACATTGGAACTAAAAACTTCGAAATCCTGCATCACGGTGTTACAGTTCTCCGGGCGATTAGAACATATCGACGTCCCCAGGCAATAAGTCGGTAATCGTAAAAACTTAGTTTTATGATTACCGACTTATTGTCCGGTAATAAAATCGATGCTCGGGGATGACGATATACCATAGCCCTAAATCAACTATCGGGCAGTTGCCCAGATCAGATATAAAACCCGTCTGGTCGGACGATCCTGCCGTTTCAACGGAGATTTTCGGGACTTTAAACTCTGTTACGCATACCTCTAAACACCGTACTATAGACAAGTCTTACAAATTAGCAGGAAATGGTACAGCAGCAGCTAATAAGCATGAAACCTAATCAAGTTCCAGCCGTCGATCGAGAGCTAATGGGATTGGTGCGCCCTGTGGGTGCGGCCGGATTACACCGACTAATTGATGGTATCGCGCGGTTCGCTGATTGATTAGGCTACAAAAACTTTAGAAGGGACAAAGGTCTATTCGTTAGTATAAATAAATAATAATAAATAAAATAAAAAAGCCTGCATTGACTTGTTTCATACGGTGAAGGTGTGTTTATGTTCGGCTTCTCTTCCATTTTCGGCCGTCGCGTTACCGAAACCGATACTGCCATGGTAATAGTAAATGAGACAAAAAATAAAAATACTATTTCGATAAGTTACTTCTAACTATATTTCGAATTACAGTTATGCTTAATTATACAGTTATAACGAACATAAAATACTAAATAATCTATTAAATCGATAAAAACATAAAAAAATTATAATAAACAATCGAACGAGTCAGTCACTTTTAGGTGTCTATCACACAACCGTCAAAGACGGTAGTTTCGGCCCCTTTTTAGCCGAATCCGAGATTAGTTTTTTTGACCAAAACTAGCTGAAATCGCACCTCTAGTCGGTATCTACTGAAAATTGAATAAAAGTATACAAATTATAACCAAACATTACTGTTGGTCCTTATGCCTTCGTACCCCATGTTACTTGGGGTCCACGTGTTCCCTTCTTCCATTTTTCGTCATCAAACGTCACGTTATCTTTCATTCCCATGTCTATTATGTCATTCCTCACCACTGGCGGCCTTGTAGCCGGGGGCCCGTATCATTGATATTGATATTCTGACGTCATCTCAACGCTCAGTCACGTGGTCAGAACAAAGGAATAGAAGGCGTAGCCGACTCGAGGCGATCAACGAAAAGAGAATCGAAACGAAACGGTTGTAACTTGGCTAGGGGGGCTGAGTCCCAGCGGTGGGAACATTATAAGGTTGATTATGTTACGATGTGTTAATAGGAATGGTAGTTACGTAAAAGTAAATGAAAATTTGTGTATTTGGTATAACAGCTTAGCAACGGTCTGTATGTCTGGACTAATGGATTATTTCAATCTGTATTCTCTAATCAGCTTTATTGTGCGTGGCTTCGTGGCTAAGTAATGTGTTCGTGTTGTCTTTGTTTATTTATTGTGTTAATTATATTAAGAGGTACTATTTGCTCCTAAGACCAATGAATGAGTGATTCATTTGCATTTTTTTGTCCAATACAATCTGAGCCTAATATACTAAATATCGAAAAAAACAAAATCAGAGGCCCAGAGAGAAGGAACTCATTAAAAATACGAAGCAGGCGGAGAGATCAGTTTTCCTTCATTTTTATTATAATTAGATATTCGTTTTTGCATATCAAATTCCTGCAGATAACATTTCAGTACAACTTGTTATACCAGTTGTGATTTCTGAACTGTTATTTTATTTCGTTGATCAACTTTATGGAAAATGATTTTCTTTTGTTTCAGAAATATGTCGTCAGTACAGATCGGAGTGGGGATATCCATGTTCACGTACAAGTAAGTTTTAAATCAATATCATACCTATTTTAAAGTCCATATATTGTGCACTGAGTGCGAGATTATCGATAATATGTACCTATGTATTTAGAAATATTTAAGTATGTTTATCAGTTGTCTAGTACTCATAACACTAGCTCTGCTTAGCTTGGGACTAGACGGTTGTGTGATAGATGTGTGAATAAAAAAAAAAGTAAAACGTTTACCGCGTTTGGCTCTCTGATTGGTTAGGAGCGAGCCAATTGGAGCACCGAACGTCAAAAACGTTTCCATCGCATTGACGTAAAAACAGCCCGCATTCAGCGCGCAGAACTCAATTATACTATAATTGTTTTAATTATAAATGTCAATTCTCTGAGTGATCAAGCATTTGAGTAAGTAATCAGTAATTTAATGCTTCTAAAAATGCTCTGACCTACATGACACTAGTCACACCTATCAATCGAACAAATGAATTAAACAAATAAAAGTACCTATGCCATTCCGAGTATCTACCACCTTGTCATTTATGAAAATGGAATGAGAATAATATTCCGTTTGACATTTCAATTCCCTTGACTTTTGGCGGGAAACGCTTATTGACGCCATCTTGGGAAAGCAAATTATATCCGAGAAAATTAGTTGCCAACCGTGGCAAGTTACTAAATCGGGATACATTCAATAATATTAGATAAACGCTATGAAATATAATATTGCCATGTTTAGATGTTTCATTTTAAATGTTTTTAGTAGGTACACCTACCTACCTACATACTTCAAAACGCATTTCGTCTTACGTTAAAGGTAGGCACTTATCCAGTAAGTCTAGGTCACCTATTTTGATGTAAGATTCTGAAACGGAATCTAATATATTATTCTGCAGTTCGTTCCAGATGTCATACTGTTTCTACTTTGTATTTAATACGCAATGAAAATGCCCTGTTTACCTTTTTAATAGCTTTACATGTAGACATGTTAACTAATTTATTGTCGAACTGTTAGCATTAATTAGGTAATATTTAAACCATTGTAAAGGTATGTTAATTTTCAACATCACTACGATCACTCGATAAAATCTATTTACATTTTAAATACAAATGTAATATTTCTTTTATACAGGCATTAAAAAAAAATCTATCTATCTTTTAAAAACGTTTAAGTACATTTTTCTTTTTTTTCTGCTAACCAGGGAATATTAGCTCCACCGAACAGGGTAAGTAAAAGAAATGTGTGGTTTTTAAATTCCCGTTCATCTTTCTCTTTGAAACATTCATGAGATATCGAATTCTATCAGATGAAATAACATGGTAATTAATAGAAAACCTCTGGACGTTATTATAAGATATTCAAGACCTATATGTTACATAGGAGCCAGCAAAGAGTCACGAAATAAGAATGTACAGAAGGATTTCTTTTTGTAACCCGTGAGTTCTTACTAAAGCTGAATGGAAAAGCGAGATAACTCGTAGGAAATCAAAGGTTTTGTGTCGATAAATTCCTTCGCTTCGCAGACGACTGGTAATGTGCCCAAAAGATTGGCGGCGTTGCCACGGTGTATGCCAATACTTATTCTCTGTCCAACGTAAAAGCCAGCCTTTGGGTCACACGAAATATCAACTAGGCGTTTGGTAGAATTATGTGAAGAGATAAAATATTTGAGTGATCAAGACTTATAAGATCTATATGTATATTAGTATGGCTTTAAATACGGGCTCTTTAGACCGAGACCGCAGTCCCAACTTCCACCAATTTTTTTTTTTTGTAGTATTTTGGGACACAAGGAAAAAGAAATTCAAGTACAGTTACCAAAAAAACTATATTTATCTTATTTGTGTTCCCAAAATACTAAAAAAAAAATAGGTGGAAGTTGGTCCAAAGATCCTAGCACAGGGATGGCGAACCTTTATATGAGAACGTGCCACTAAAAATATTTAAAAAAAAAATGTAGTCATTGGGTGCCGCCAAAGAATCTTGGCTTAGTGATTTAATGAACAAATATTTAAACTAAATGCTATTAACTTTTAATTAGCAGCCCAAAATTCGTTTATCGTAATGTTAACAGTAGTTTGTTTATTCAATTATATGTATAAAAGAGAAAATTGGTGTGATTACTAGTGTTTAAAATCACCTACATGTTGTACTTCTTTCACTGGCGTGCCCGAATTTTTTTGCCGCGTGCCACCACTGGCACGCGTGCCATAGGTTCGCCATCCCTGTCCTAGCATAACAAAATTTGCGCCTTATAAAAGTCTTTTTCATTTTCCGATACTTACGGTATAACTCAACAGTCTTATAATAAGAGTATATAGTGGTCCTTCTGTACGTTAATATTTTGTGTTCAAGCATAAATCATTGTCGTCACTCGATACCATCTTGTTATGTATGCCTTTGAGAGAGTGTGTTGTTATTGCTCCACAAACACCGTTAGACGGCGGAAGTTCATCTACTAGACGTCCTACATACCTTAATATAATACTACCTTATCATGTTGATTACGTCCACTTGGCACCTGTGTGTTTTGTTTGTGCATTTTGACAGGTCACATCTATTAGATAACGATTTTGAGTGGATTTTTGAATTGAGAATTTGAAGTTGAAAACGTGTCAAACCACACTTCAATGCTTTTTTAATTAAATTTTAAATTCTTAAATCTGAAGTCATTTTTGTTAATATAAAAGAGTAATTTTATGGGATTTGGTGGAATTTTATTGGATTGTTTTTTTTTTTGTGGGCAGTTGGTTTTTTTTAAGGATAAATCCTACAGTTAGCCTTTATATAATTATTATCTCCGATCTTTACAGTACAGACAGTTTCATCTATCTACTAAGCGTATAGTTGAATTTAGAATTTTCGATTTATAAACCTAAATTCATCAATTTATATATGTCAATGCGTAATTTATGCTAAGGTACTTAGTAATCAACGATCGATCAGCAATAGTTTTTTTTTATAAATAATACAGATTTTTAAGACGATAAAACCATTGATCGCGCGATGACTGCGCGACAGTTGCACAATTACTAATCGCTATTATAAATTTTTGGTCTAATAACATCTATAATTTTTAGGTAGATAATTTTAGAGACATTACTGTTAATGAATATAAAAAAAAAAACTTGGAGTATGAAAACAACTCTGAAATATGAAAACTACATTACGCGTTTGCACGAGTATAAAAAGTAGATCTATCTGGGTTTTATTTCCTATGACAAATGGTCAGAGAATTTTCAGTCATCCTTTATGTGGATGTCCTAAATCATCAAAGTTTATTGAACAAAGGACAAACAGAGGTATACTCTAAGAGCTAGGATCCTCTTGTTTCATTCCTCAAAGCGGATCAACTGTCTGAGGACTAATCTGTTCAAAATGGATTCCTGACGTCCGGAATTTTGGATAGCATTAGCTATAGCTGACAACGGCAAGAGAAGCTTTTACTATGTCTAAACTAAATTGTTGGGTGCAACAGAGAGCTATCCGAGCTAGACCATGCCTATTTCCTCTTTATATGGTCATCTATTTTAGAATATGTATTTGAATTGTGTTCTCAATTTTCAGGGGGATCTAAGTCAACAGGATAAACGATGCGTTTTCCTGACAGTCCACGATCTTGGGACCAATCGTAAGTATCTTTTTACAGGCCATTTTTAGGGTTCCGTACTTCAAAAGGAAAAAACGAAACCCTTATAGGATCACTTTGTTGTCCATCCGTCTGTCTATCTGTCTGTCTGTCTGTCAAGACCCTTTATCTCGGGAACGCGTGGAAAATCTTCGTAACTCAATTCGAAAATTGAACAGTCTTCATAGGTAAGTTTGTACGAAACCCTCAGTGCGCGAGTCCGTCTCGCACTTGCCCAGTTTTTATATATTAATATTGTAGTACGGAAACCTTCAAGCGCGAGTCCGACTTGCACTTGGTCATTTTTTTATGATGGCTCGGTTGTCGCTGACGCTGCATGAGGTTCGATTCCCGCGAGGAACAAATATTTGACCAACAGATATTGTCCCAAGTCTGGGTGTCTAGTGTATGGGAGATTGCATGATTGTGAACGCATCCACGTAATATGAGCAATTTATAGTGTGGAGCTAAGTGTAAAAAAATACTGCATTAATGTATTGTGATTTGAAATTAGCCGTAGTTATTTTATTTTCTAACTTTTGCTAGCGAAGATTTTTTTTATGACTCTTGATCATCTTGCAATTTACTATCGTCTTTTATTTCTTTTAACTGTATCGAGGCTTTGTTTTATTATTGAAATAAACCTCATTCGGTTAAGATTTCTTTAAAACCCTGTTTTATTGTTTCCATAAAGTCAGTTTTATTTGTCGGGGCGATGTTTGAATGATTGCCAATACGAGTAAAGTACAATTCATAATAGCTGGTCTAATTACAATCGTCTATACCTGTGTGTATTATGGCTGGAGTTCAAAACACTTTAATACTCATCGCTGGATATTAGTGACTAGTTTGCAAATAAAAGGTAAAAGGGGCGATGTATAGTTCTATTAAATGTATATTTTTAGAGATAGATATTTAGGGGTATGTGGAAGACATAACACCCGTCTGGTTGGAAGATCCTCCCTTTTCAACGGAGGTATGTGGCGCTTTACTCTCTGTTCCACATACCCCTAAAATGGTGACCCCGACGTGATTAGCCAAGGTCGCTGATGAGGCTGAGGGTGATGACCAGGTATGACCAGGTAGGCATGCTGGTGGTCAGGATACCCTTTAAAGCCGTGGGTGCTGGCTGTATGGCTCGCTGCTCGAAAGCTTGAGGAAGTGATGATGACGTCACGAAGTAATAGCTGCACGAAGGCTGCTCTGACGTCTGTAAAAGGTAGCCTGTCAATTTTTTTGTTGTACTTGAAGTAGGTTCGGGGAGTTTTTTTTTATTTTTATTAATGATAGGCTAGCGTTTGACCACCATCTCACCTGATGGTAAGCGATGATGTGGTCGACGATGGAGCACGCTTGCCTACAAGTAGCCTAGTTTTTTATTTTGGTGGAAAATCATCAAACACAATATACAGGGTGTCTTTTACATTAACGCACAAACGAATACCATACCATACCAGTACATAATTCTGGACCACCCAGTAGTGGAATTTTTCGTCGGTGTCTTCCAAAGTTTAAAAAAAAAACTCTTTACGTTCTATAATTTAAACTGTATAAAATCGTTATACTAACATTTTTAGTGAAAAAAATGAATGAATTACTTTTAAAATTAAAAATATTATCGGGATTGATTAGGATAACGATTTTATCTACCCCGATGACTTCTTAATTATTATTTTTTTCTTTTTTTTCTTTTTACTAAAAATATCATCGGGTTTGTTAGAATAACGATTTTATAAGACGTGCACGTTAAAAACATCCAGATAAATAATAATTAAAAAATAAAAACAGAGAACAGCCGAGATATAATCAGTCCCCAACTGACGGCGCCCTTTCACGAACATACTCATGTGCTAGCACCATTTAGCTCAACCATTTTGATGGGAACCGAATGGTCCAGAACATGAGCCACCATCAGTGAGACATTTGAGTGAGCATGACACAGCATGAGCTGTGTGGTGTGGGTGTGTTTGTTACTTTTTCACTCTGGTTCGGCCAAACGGATTTGGATGAAATTTGGCACAAGTGTAGACCATGTCCTAGAATAGCACATATGATACTTTTTATCCCGGGAGTATGGAACGGGTGTAGGGTTGCCAACCGTACTCTAAAATAGAGTATTGTACTCTATATCATGTAGGCGTACTCTAAAATCTATAACACTAATAGAGGACGCTAAATGCGCTCCCTCTGAACATCAGGACGGCAACCAGTCGGTTGTCCTTTAAAATTAAAGCACGTGAACGCTTTCGCAAGAAGTTAGTAGATTCATCACACTCTTGATTTGTTGTATTCGTTTTTTTTGCTCAATATCATTCTTTGTTTGTATGTATGTATCTAAGTATATATTTATTATTGTTCTTGTTTCCTCTCTGTCAGTCTTCTATTAAGTTGCACCTGTTATGTTATGTATCTGTACCACCCTAAGGTCGACTGGTAGAAAATGCCTAAGGCATTAAGTCCGCCTTTGTACAATGTTTATTAGTGCATAAAGTTTTAAATAAATAAAATACTCTATTTTACACATTATTTGCTATACTAGTACCAGTCACGCATAAATTATGCATACTTACCTATTATCATAACCAAAAAGTTGACTTTACTGAGAAAGTCTTTACGGTCATGAATGCTAAGTGGCGGGAAGAGAGGAACAGGGCTTTATTGAAATTTATAAAAAATGAGCTCCTGATCTGTGTAAACTTAGAGTTAGACTGTTTGAAGTCGTTCAATTCTTTTAAAAACAATGAAAAATGCTTGTGTTGCAAAAAGTTCCAACACAAAAGTTCCAACAACATAAGTTTATAATTTTTTAAGATAAATGATACTCTTTTTATAAGTCCGGCCGTACTAATTATTTACTAAACCTCCTTTGAAATCAGATATACTCTATTTCTTCTAATAAAAGCTGGCAACCCTAGACGGATGGTAGTTCCCTTGGGACAATGTTCTACCTTTACGCGGGCGAAGCCACTGGCTGCAGCTAGTACCTAATAAAAAACTGGGCAAGTGCGAGTCAGACTCGCGCCCTGAGGGTTCTGTACAAACTTACCTATGTAAATAGTTCAATTCCGGAATGGAGTTTCGGAAGATTTTTCCGAAACGCAAAAAAAATAATTGTGACATAACAACAAATTTACAGTTTTCATATTTATTCCTATACTTGTGCTATAAGACCTTGCTTTATGCATCCAGGATTCTGGGTCAACGGGAAATACCCTATGATATTTGATTTCCTCGAGAGTATCGAAATGTACGTTTTTCTTTTTTCCTCATTAACTTACAAGTTTGTTTTTTTACAGCTTCAAAAGTCTGCAGACTTGAGTATATGGTTTTAATATCAACTCGATACCTCCACGTGTTCCCAAGATAAAGGGTCTTGACAGACAACAGACGGACGGACAACAAAGTGATCCTATAAGGGTTCCGTTTTTCTTTTTGAGGTACGGAACCCTAAAAATTATTGCCGAGTCCACCACAATGTTTTATCTAGAAAGGACTAAAGTTTAGAGATCTAGTCGCATACGGATGTCTGTTACCAAAATATTGTACGTAGGCAGCGACTCAATTAGACTACCTCAATTTTCTATTTAGCGGGAGTTTATTCATAGGATGACCCATCCCTAGTCTGGTCAGTTAATCTACGGTCGAGCTCATTAGGTGCTTCTGTAGGATTGGTCAAAATAATAAATATGGCTGCTGCTAATTTGGTAATATTTTAACCCCAGAATCAACCCATCTGTCTGTGGTGTCGCTGCTCCCCAACAAATGTACTGATTAAGATTTATTTATTATTAATTTTAAAGTTACTCGATTGAGAGTATTAACTATGATTCAAGGAAGCCTTTAAGCCGTTTGAAGATCGTCAGTTCTTTTTGTAGCATCTAATGGTAGCCTTTTGGAGTGATACAGAATAAAAACAAAGACTTATAGAAACCACATGCCATGAAAACAAATAATCAGTACCACTATAGGTACTGATTATTCTGGTAGGTAGATAGGTGTATTTGTTTTTTTTTATCATTAATCTGTATTTCTTTAATTTGAATTAGGCTTGTATACCGTGTCGTACGAACTTCAGTATAGGTATATGATCCTGGACCCCCAGTCGGTGTTTTTCTATTTTTGTATTTAAACTGTATAAAATAGTTATCCTAATCAAACCCACTGTTATTTTTTAATTATTAATTAACTCACTATTTTCATTAAAAAGCACAATTTAAATAAAACTAGAAGGAGCTACTTAGTAACTGCTCAGCTAAGCTCAAGTGAAAAATGTGAACTAATTACTTTTGAAAGAAAAAGAAAGAAAGAAAGAAAAAACGTTTATCCGTACCTCACACACCAGTCCAGTGGTGATACCAACAGTAAAATTTTTTAAGTATGAAAAAAATAACTTTAAAATCTGTGCAAGGCCAAAAAGGCGTCTAACTCAGCATATGCTGCGATATTTAACACGATAAATAACGCAGCGCTGGTATTCTGTTAGGGCCCGCTACTTTTGAAATAAAAAGGTCATCGGGATTAATTGGAATATTGTTTTTATACACTTTAAAATAAAAAAAATCTTTTTTTTTTATTAGGAAAACACCGACGAATAATTTCACCACGGGGGATCCAGAATAATGTACTAGATACATGGTAAACGTTTGAACTTTGATGTCTAAGATACGGTGTATAAAATCGATTAGACCTTTCTTGTTCTTTCTATCGAAAGTTTGGAACTATATTAACAGTGCCTTTGTTATTTCAGACTCGACAATGGTTGACTTCGTGAACACTCCAGTGATGTCAGAGATCAAGGAGCGATCCTGCTTCATTCACGTGGATGTACCAGGACATGAGGAGAACTCACCGGATCTCCCCGACTCGTGAGTTGAGCAAATGATTTGAATCATTGAATACGTTTTGGGATAACTTTGCTTCCAACATCTGCCCCCTAGCCAAGTTACGACCGTTTCGTTTCGATTCTCTTTCGTCGATCGCCTTGAGTCAGCCATGCCTCCTATTCCTTTGTTCTGACCACGTGACTGAGCGTTGAGATGACGGCAGAACAAAGGAATCGGAGGCGTGGCCGACTCGAGGCGATCGACGAAAGAGAAACGAAACGGTTGTAACTTGGCTAGGGGGGCTGAGCCCGAATTATTTGATTTTATATTGACCGAATAGCCCTTGACCGGTTTATTTTAAATTATATCTATAAGAATTATTGATACAACTGAACGTATGAATGAAAGTGAAATCTATTTGTATCTAAATATAAAAGAACTGAAAATATAAGTATATTAGTTGACCCGGCAAACTTCGTACCGCCTAACAGTCAATGAATATAGTATATCTTTCGATATAGATAGTAAACTGATTGCGATGAAACAAAGCCTAAGTAATATATCAAGCTACACACAATTTCAATGTCCTTATTTAAGTTATCTACATCGATTTTGTACATTTTAGGTAATGCGCGCACAACTAAAAACTTCTACAGATTTATTAAACTTTAGGTACTAATTAAAAGTTACACTATATGTATAAGTGTGTATACTATGTGTGGACAGGTACTTACGATTATTTCCCCACACGCATTCAAAATGCACATTTGCTATGAGTTTAGCTACGGAAGCTAAGCCATGGGAAAAAGAACTAGCCTATAACCACGGCTGCTGGTAGAGCCGCGCGCTCGAACCAATCTGTTACGGGAGGCGCTGCTGACGCGGGCGCTCCGCGCTCTCAACCTCATATCTAGTGACACGGACATATTCTGTTGTTCTCTGAGTAAATTTACAATAAATGCCTTATTTGTGATAAGTTATTTAAAACTAAATTGAATAATATATGTATGTAACTCGTATTATATATATTAGCAGAAAAAAAAAACAAAAAATATACTATCGCATTAGGTTGCCCTGTAAAGATAGTTCTAAGTTGGAAAACAAATAAATAAAAAAAAAAAAAAAACATTCTAATATTATAAAGGTAAAGGCAGCAGTGTTTGAAAATGAAACCGAAACCTTAAAGTTTCAACATTTCATTGGATCGCGAGACGCCGGGAATACAATTTATGAACGGCTTTGCAAGTCAAAGGGTACCATCATAAAATAAGTGTTTGTGAGAACTCGAGGGCAACTATTTTGTAATTCAGATGAAAGTCTCAAGTACGATACAACTCTTGTAAAATCTTCACTGCTGTGGTGTATTCGTGGTCTTGACAGCAAAATGGCAAAAGAATTAAACGTGAATTCGTAATTCATGGTCGAAATTGTCTGGAAAATAATACTTTTTTTTAAATGATATAAACTAGTGCTTAACTGCGATCCCGCCTGATGGTACCTAAGCAGTGAAACAATCGTTGATGGTAAAGCGCACTATTTCATTAAGAGCCTATTCAGATTCACTCTAGCCTTAAAGACACACAAAAAAAGTAAATTATAATCGGACGGGCAAATTGTTACAGTCCTTCGATGTAGGTACACGGTATAAACGACGAGGCGAAACGCTTAGTCCGGACCATAGAGGTGTTAACAATGTAAGGGTGGACTTGTAGACTTGATTTGAGTACTTCACAGACTCATAATTTATTTTGTGAATAAATGGACAAAGGACAAAGTAATTTGTAATTCAAATCCTTCGTTGTCACTAGTACCATTACAGTACCAAGTTAATTTAAAATCACTATTTAAATTTTAAAATAATTTGGAAGCAATGGAACTAATGTTGAATTTTGTAATTACTAGTTCCACATTATTATGTTCAAGGCTTACGGTCAGTCGTTCTACACCAGTCAACTCTGGTTCAGGGTACACGAGGAGTGCGTATAACACTCTTCGTGTACAATATAATAACGCCTTTAGAGCTATGCTTAAGCTACCCTGGCGGTGTAGTGCGACTGGCATGTTCGTTGAGAACAGAGTTACTGATTTTCACGGGCTCTTGAGAAGACTAAAGGCATCTTTCCTGACTCGACTGACCCGGTGTAGGAATGGGATAGTAAGTGTTTCATGGTGTTTACCTGCTTAGGCGTTGTTAATTTTATTGATTTAGGTATTGATGCTAAATGCTGATTATGGTAATATGATAATAATTTACAATAATTTTATTAATTAATTTATTAATGTAATTCAATAATTTAATATCAATGTTTCAATAATTTATTTAATCTAATGTATTTAATTTAATTAACCTTTTGAGTGCGTAATTAGAGACACAATAGTAAGACCTAAGTAAGACAATGGCGCGTGAACGCCGGCCGGCGTTAATGCGGGGATCAACAGCTTAATTTATTATGTTATGACAATTTTAATTTTATTTAATTCTATAATATTACTATGGGTTAATTAATGCCTGAAATAAACGATAAATAATAATAATAAACAATATATTAGGCACTTATGATTTTTTTAGGGTTTTGTACTCAGAGGTTAAAACGGGACCCTACTGCTAAGACTACACTGTCCGTTTGTCTGTCACCGGGCTTTATTTCATGAACCGTGATAGCTAGGCTGTTGAATTTTTTTGCAGATGATGTATTTCTGTTGCTGCTATAACAACAAATACTAAAAACAGAATAAAATAAATATTTAAGCGGGGCTCCCATACAACAAACGTGATTGTTTTGCCGTTTTTTGCTACGGACGGTATGGAACGTGCGCGTGCCCGATTCGCACTAGGCCGGTTTTTTACCTTCGTTGTCACTAGTACCATTAACAGTTTCATGATGGAATTACTAATGTTTTTTTTTTTAATCAGTAGTTCCACTTTATTATTAGACAGTTACACACATCTAACATAAACCAACTCTGTCCACAGCTACCAGTTCCCATCACTCCAAACCCTGGGCGAAGACCTCATTACAGTCCTAGATTTCCTTCACGTCCGCTACGCAGTTGGCTTGGGCGAAGGTGCAGGCGCCAATGTCCTTGCTAGATGTGGCCTGGCCCACCCCAGGCGCCTCCTGGGACTCATCCTCGTCAACTGCACAGCCTCGACTTCGTCAGTAGCTGACGCCTTCCGCAGCAGGTTCTCAAGATGGCGGGGGGCTGACATCTCTCAATCTGAGGAGGATTTCCTCATCTACCACAAGTTTGGCCACGTGAGTTTTGAACAAGAACAGCTTGATTATAGCTACCAGGTATTTCTTCTTCTGATTTTGTTACTAATTCTACTAATTGCTCGGCTCGAGTTACTTTGAGGTAAGCTTGTGGTTTTGGCGTTCTCAGAAATAACTTTTGTATAAGTTTAAGTAACAGTACCTTATATAATAGTCTAGCCTCTTTTTTATATAATATGAATGTGTAGACTCCGCTAATTCTTAGATTACTTCCTATTACGACTCACTTTTTATTATGATTATTTTTGTAGTTTTTGAGTACAATATTAACTGGTCTACACTGTCCTTACATAATACTGTAATATGTAAATATTGTAAGTCCAACATTTTTTTTTTAAATGAGTAAGTAACTATGGAGTTTTTTGCCGCTTCTTCACCATAGGAAACGACCAATTTGGAACCGTGCACTAGCTTCTGACGTTTTATAAGTGCCCATGTAGGCCTATACTATGTGAAATAAAAGATTTAAATTTTTGTTTTTTTTTTTTAACTTCTTACAGAGAAGGGAGTACATGCCATTCGTTTTTGCTATGTGACCATTTTTGTATCATTTTTCCATTTGCAATAAGATTAGACGTTTTAACAAACTTTTTATAATGTCCGGTCAACAGAATGTTGAGATGGATGTTTGGTGTAACGAGAATGGATAAAGTGAGAAATGAGTGTATTAGAGGAAGTTTGAAAGTGGCGCCAGTGACTGAAAAGGTGAAGGGGAACCGTTTGTCTTGGTAAAGAATAAGGATGAAACGCATGTTACTAAAAGAGTTATGAGCATACATGTCGATGGATGGAGAGGGAGAGGGAGGCCAAAGAATAGAGGGATGGATTGTGTGAAGAGTGATATGAAAGAAAAGGAAGTTAGTGATAGCATGACGAGTGACAGGGCAGAATGGAAGCAAAAAACGTGTTGTGCCGACCCCAAATAACACGGGACAAGGACAGGAAGATGATGATGATTATTTTACTGTCCGTTCAATCGATTTTGACTTTTATTGCGTTGGTGACATGATAAATGATGGCTGCAGTAAATACTCAATACTTTATTGCATTCCATAAAGTAACATAGTTGGTTTGTTATTTAAAAGATTCAAGTATTGACCCTGTTGAACACAGCAAAATCTGTTTTATAGGAGAGAGGATGAATATAATTGAGTGAAAGATACTTATTAGTCAAAATGTATTAATTATTGCACTTTAACCAATTTATTATTGAAAAGTAGATAAGTAGTCATATAAAATTATTTTAGTAATTAGTCAAAATAATTTAATAAAATTAATAAGTTGTACGTTTAGTTAAATAATTGAAAGAAAATGTATTATGTCATTAAAGTAGTCATTATTTTAGTAACTACTTAGTTGATATAATTTGTTATATACCTACTATACATATATTAATTATTTATTTATGTCAACATACATAATATGTGTATGTATTTAGGTATTTATAAATTTATTTAGTTTTAATTTAAGTTATTGAGTGTTTTTCTTTATTATCACTATTGGTATTGTGATCACTTTTTGCGTTTAATGCCATCCTTATGCCTACGAAATAGAAGTCAAAATCGGTTGAACGGACAGTATAAGAGATTTGTTTAAATGGCTAATCTTATTGCGAGTGGAGTGTAACCTGCTGCAAGATCTTGGGTATTTAATTCTGTTCTGCATAATATAAAGTTGGTATTGGTACTTATTTTTTATTTCTGAGGATGGTAACACCCCATCAGCTTGTGTGGTGTTATTTTAAATCTTTTGACTTATGTTTCTTTGATTAAAATAATTCCACTATCTTCTCCGCCTGTAGAAGCGTCTTCCTCACTTCGACTAACATACTAACAATAAAGGGTCGACCAAACGGTTGCAAACTAGCGTTTCAACCAAGGTCACCTTGGTTGGAGCTTGGTTTGTGTGTGTGGTTTGTGTTGCGGCTACATGGATGTAAACCACGCGCCAACACGTTCGGTGGTTGGGAAAACGCGCCTCCCAACCAAGGGCGTTGAAGGTCATGGATTACAACTGCTGTCTACACGGATTTGAACTAGCAATGTCACCTTGGTTGGGACGTTGGTTTGCAACCATCTGGTCACCCCTTAACTATCTCTTTTAGTTATGCTTATAGATTGCTTGTGTATTGTGTTTCCAATTTATTTATTAATGTTCTTGTGAATAATCATAGATTGCCATGTTTTCTATGCTTTGGTCTTTTATATGTAACTAGTTGTAAATTTTTCTATAATTTTATTTTACTATCAACGATTATGGATTTTCTTCTATAATACATTCAAAAAATTTACTTATACGTCTTAAAACGAAAAGTTTTATCTAATATACAAAACCTCGTATCAGAGTGCCTCCTCCGAAACAGTTTGACCGACTTATGATTTTTTTTTTGTATGTTACGTTTTTTTGGTAGATCTGAGAATAGGTTTTAGGGTATTTTTATCGTCCTACCCTTACACTCCATTTTTTCTCTGGTAATTGATAATTTATATGGTAGAAGCTAGTTTTTCTATATGTTTCAACATTAGTGAATTGTTAGTCTACAGAAAATAATTTTGGAAGTAGTTCGACTAGGCTGATACATTCAGTATATGTCATTATTATTGACAGGCCTGTTGGTCAGTGGCGAGTGGCCCTGATTGCTATGCCAGAGGTCGTGAGTTTGATTCCCACCCAGCACAAATGTTTGTGTGATGAGCACAATCATTTGTTCTGTGTCTGGGTGTAATTTATCTATAATATGTATTTAGAAATATATAAGTATGTTTATCAGTTGTCTAGTACTCATAGCACAAGCTCTGCTTAGTTTGGGACTAGATGGCGTTGTGTGAAAGTTGTGGAATATTACTATTATTATTATACTGAAAGTATCAGCTGTTTTACGAGTAAACGGAAACGTTCCACAAAAAATGACGGTATGCGAATGTAGATCTTAAAGCAGTGCTCAAAGCGTCGCAGGCAATAACCCCAATGCGCTAAGGTGCGATGTCGCAACGTGTCGTAAGCTTTGCGATATTGCGGTCATAACCTAGCTATTGCATTATTTTATGGCTATATTTAAGCACGGTTGTAACGTTCCTGCCAATATTGCCTATTACTATGCCCTGTTTTCAATAACACGAATTAAAGAAGCTCATCTCGACATCAGTGTCGAATATATGGCACAAAATCGTCGTTTATACCGCGTACATCGAGGGACTGGAATAATTTGCCTGCTGCGGTTTTCTCGTCCGATTATAATTTGGGTCTCTTCAAGGCTAGAGTGAATAGGCTCTCAATAAATTAGTGCGTCTCACCATCTACGATTGCATTACTACTTAGCATCAGGTGGGATCGCAGTCAAGCACTGGTTTATATCAGAAAAAAAAATCCTGCTCAATAGAAAATGAAACAAGGAGGGCCGACTCCAGTCGTGCTATTCTCTAGGGGTCCATTACACGGTCATGCAAGCGTCAATCAAAACCATCAATCATGAATGAAGCTTGACTGACGGAATTTTATCGCCATACATTTTTTGTCATGCAAACGTCAGTCATCGCATTACACGGTAGGTTTTTCGTCAGTCAAGATATTTGACTGTGGCAAAACTGACAGCAAAACCTATCGTGTAATGGACTCCTAAGAAAACAGCCTTGAGCGCAGCACTGGCCGCAGCGACGAAATCCAAATAGGTACATCCAATGGACTTATACATTGGATTATTAATCCAATGTACCTACCTATTTGGATTACGTCGCTGCGGCCAGCGCTGCATAATCCTAAAAGCAACTTATTACATTCAAACAACCATTTCTCTGTATTCCTTATATCCTTCATCAGAGTATCTGGTCTAATATCATCGTTATCTTCTAGCAAATCTCAAGTGACTCCTGCGAGGGTGGTGAGCGTGACCGCACGCTGACAGAGTACCGTTCCCGCCTGCGCGGTAACCTCAACACTCACAACATCAAGCTGTATGTCCGGGCGTTTATCAAGTAAGTTAATAGCATTGATTGAAGTTGCAGGTTTATTAACACTGTTGACAACTTCTAGTATTAGTTTATCGCAATCGTCTACCAACCCGTACTGGGCCCGCGTGGTGGATTACGGCCCATTCCCTCTCCTAGAGAGGAGACCTAAGTCCCAGCAGTGGGAATATTAAAAGGCTGATTATGCTATGCTATGCTAATCGTCTGCTGGATATACTAGTTACCTACATAGAGATGGGAACCTGCCTTCTGATCCAGTCGGTTCCAACCACCTTTTTAACGTCTTCAGACAATTAAATGAAGGCGTCGCACGCTACGATTACCGGTAGATATATGATCTCCACATTTTGACTGTATGTATAGCTCTCCACCGGCATTTTTTTTTTTGTCTCAACTCTGAATAATCCAATGACTTCTCGCGCTCTTGGGCGGAGCGAGAAGGTGTGTCAGACTTTTACTGACTAAATCCCACTCCTATATTCCTTCTTTGCCTTGGGTTTATTTTCACTTAACCCATGGCCCCAGTAGGCTTCGACCCTGCTGGGTACTATTTGTAACACTACGCGCCGTCGACGACTTGGGCTCGGTCCGGACGGTTACCGGACGACCGGACGGCGTGCTACCCATTGCTCGCCGTCCGCCAGCCTACGCCTACGGTGGCTGGAAATCGGGATCGGGATCACGGTAACTGGGGCGTGAGGGCTATTCCCTCACGCGTGCGGCCGCCTCTTTCGCTAGCATTACTGCTTCGCAGAAGGAGGCGACCACCTGTCATTCCTTCTTGCTCCGGACCATGGTCTGTACCAGGGACCGGCGCGAAAGGTCGTTGCCACCGATCACCCCCACAAGGACAAGGCTAATAAGGGGTGTAAAAATAAACAGATAAAAAATTACATTTATAATAAAAAAGAAAAATTAAATTAAATGTGACTTTTTTCTCATCATTGTGCTATTTTTTTTTTTGTACTAGGCCATTTAAGATCATACATTGGAACCTTCTGTGGAAATATAGAAAAACAATTCACTCACTACTCACTCACTACTCACTTTAACGATTTGTTTTCAAATTGAAACACTCCACAACAACACCTGATATAAAATCTGACAACTAAAAATAACCTAACAAAAAATCTAACAGAAAGTGTATGTAGATCAATCGTAATGTATATTTATCGTTCTACTGGGTCATCGAACGTCTACAGATGTTATCAACAATGTTATATAAGAAGATTGCCCACAAACACTATATAACTTAGGAGGATTATATTACTAGAAATAAAACGGTTGTTCTATTGGTGTTAATTTTTTATTACTAGAAAATGAGGAAGTCTAAAAAAAATGACGACAGTTAAAGTTTAATAAAAAAAAATGGGTCCCGACTGTGAAAAAAATAACTTTAAATAAAAACTGAAAAGAAAAAAACAAGTTCAGTCCAGTAGCGTAGAAACCAATTTAATTGCATTAATTTAAACACATAAAATAAAACAAATAATAAATCCTAATACGGAACATATTGACTGTAACAGTCGGGACCCATTAAAGTATCTAAAATTATTCCATCTAATGTGGGTCCCGACTGTTGCAGTCAGTATGTTCCGTATTAGGATTTATTTTTTTGTACTTTTAATACTGTCTATAACAGCTATCTACGCAATTTTATACATAACAATATTTAAACTCATTTACTCCTCTTTCACTCAAATCTGTGTGGTTCTCGTATGATTTGACCATTACATGTTTGCTGTATGGACTTTAAAAGAGACTTGACTCCTGAGTTTGTTTCGGCGTTTCTTCTCAGGGTAGTCAGCTAGGAAACACCGACCTCAGCTAGTTTAAACAGACGAAAGAATTGACGTGTAAAAGTATTTTTTGAAACCTATTTGCAAAATAAAAAACATTTATCCTCTTTCCAGCCGCAAAGACCTGATCCTCCGCGGTTGCCAGCCCGACATTCTTCTCATCACGGGGATGCTGAGCCCGTACTCCACTGTAATTGAGAAGATGCACAAGGAATTGGATAAGGAAAGGGTCACCATTCTCAAGGTGGATAGGGCTGGGGATGTGCTGGCAGAGACTGTAAGTATCCTTATGACCCTCATCACTCTAAATAGGGCTGTTCATATAATAATAAAACCAGCCTGTAGCGAAAGCTACAAGAAGAGAAGAAGAGGTCGTTGCCCTATAGTAATACAGGGCAACGACCTCTTCTTAAACAGAGAAAGCACAAATATTAATCGTCCCACTTGCTAAAGGTGGATTGGCGATTAAATATGTCCAGGTTTCCTAACAATGTTTTACTTCTCCAACGAAAATAATTACCAAGATAAACTTGGGAACTGGGATGTAATGTGACCTAAACTAGATCATCCAAATGATACATGTAAATGATACCGAAGTTTTTATAAATGCATTTAAATAAATATATACACTTGACCAAAAAATTTTGCTTTTACCGGTAAAAGTGTGTCCGCATAGTTTAGAAAATGGAATTGATTCATTAGATGCAAATAGTAATGTAGGTCATCGTTCGTTGAAAACAACCTGTAAGCCTTGTTCTGTATGTATAGTTTTATCATTCAAACAACTTACTTAAAATTACACAACAGATTTAATTATAACTTCTTAAGATATTTATAAAATTTAAACACATTGCGTAACCTACGTCCATCTTCGTCTATTAGCGGCGAAGCATGCGAATCTAATAGCCCCCCCGTGTTACCGTCACAACGCAATCATTCGTCCGCTGTTACGACAAAGTAAAAGTAACTTGCGTTCATTCACTCACCGCGACCCTTTGCGATAATACGCAGACATAGGTTGTAAACAAAATTACAATCAAATTTAAGTTTCGTGAAAGGACTGTTTGGATCATGTTCAAGTGCTAATATAACCCAGTCAAGATGTCAGTGATTTTGTTAATAGTGGAAATTATCATCATCGGTGGCATGATAGTTGGTCTTTATCAAAAAAATACTAACTTAGTGTGCAAATCCAAGAAGAGATACGATGGGAAAACAGTGTTAGTGACCGGTGGGACTGCTGGCATGGGACTTGAAATTGCTACGGATTTTGCTCACAGAGGCGCCAGAGTTATCGTCGCGTGTCCTTACGAAGATGAGGGTTCCCACGGCACGAAACTTATAATAAAGAGCTCTGGAAACGACAACGTAGTCTTTAAACTACTAGACCTTGCATCTCTAGAATCCGTAAGAAAGGTCGCAGCAGATATCCTGAAAACAGAAGATAGACTGGACATTTTGATCAACAACGCTGGAGTAGGAATCCCGGGAGATTTCCTGACCGCCGATGGCATGAACTTCATCATGCAAGTAAACTACTTCGGGGCCTTCCTACTGACCATGTTACTCCTACCGCTTCTAAAGAGGTCGGGCACTCCGTCTGAACCGAGTAGGATTGTAAACACATCATCTGTACTACACAAGTTTGGCAAAGTTGACTTCGAGAACTGGAACAAGACGGGATACTGGGCTAAGATGAGAATATACGGGAACAGTAAATTATGTTTAGCGTTATTCACCAGAGAGTTAGCTAAAAGGATGAAGAGTCCAAATGTTATCGTAAACATTGTGGACCCAGGAGCAGTCGGGACGAAGATTTTCAACAGTTCCAGGATTGTGTGGGCTAGTTTCATATCTTTTATGGCCCTGATTTTATTCAAGCATCCTTGGGAAGGTGCACAGACTGCTATATACGCTGCTACTAGTAACACGGCTGGTAAATTCAAAGGAGAGTACTTTAAGAATTGCCAACGAGTTCGAGCTGGTGAACTAATGTATGATCAGAAGCTGGCCGCAAGAGTCTGGGAGGAGTCAGTGAGGCTTGTGAAGTTAAGTGACGAGGAACTGAATCAGTGCTTTAGTTCTTAGGTATGTGGATAAGTAGGTAATACTTGACTGGTACCAAGTTTGAAAAATAAGGTTAAGGGGAGTGTCGTCTAATAACAAAACTGGACCTATAAACCGACATCATTATTTTAAACATGTGGGAGTCGCTGGTGTTCACCTGTGCAGATTTAAGGTATTCCATATAATTCACTGGAATTCACCTCGTCCTATAAACCGCGTACGTCGAAGGACTGGATCAATTTGCCTGCAGCGGTCTTACCGTCCGATTATAGTTTAGGTGTCTTCCAGGCCAGACTGAATAGGCTCTTAATAAACCAGTGCGCTTTAAACGCTTTGAATTTGACTTCACCGTTGTTCATTGCACCACTTAGCATCAGGTGGGATCGCAGTTTATATCTTTAAAAAAAAACTAGGTTCCGCTTATATGGATAAATTGGATTAGGCGCACAATGCCACATTCGCAAAATGAAATATTGACGCAAAATGCCAAATTCGCAAAATGATATATTGACGCAAAATGCCACATTCGCAAAATGTCTTTTCTCAATATGCCACACTAGTAAAATGCCAAATTAGCAAAATGACATATTCTCGAAATGACACATTCTCAAAAAGTCATGCCTGTCTGTATTTAAAAACTTTTTGCGTGACCTTTACAATGTTTCCTTTAGTGATTCAAATGTAGGCAACGCGTCTTCAATGTCAGGAAATATCCATTTGAAATCGAAGATATGTTTAGTGTAGTCAGGTAGCTTTATTCATTAAAAAATAACTATTAACGTATAGATTTTAAAAATGTGTACAAAGTGACATTTTGGACATTATGCGAAAATGGCATTTTGCGAAAAATCGTTTTGCGTAAATGGCATTTTGCTAATGTGACATTTTGCGATGTGGCATTGTGCGCCTAATCCGATAAATTCAATCAATTTTATTAACATCTTCCCTCTTTTAAAACCAAAAAATCATATGTTAGCTCAGTTTATTATGTTTATTTAGGTTCAGTTTGAATGAGACACAACATCCCCCATAACTTCAAAAATGTTAGTGAGAAAAATTGTAAGTTATTCAGGGTTATATTTCATTCAGGATGTTAATGTTAATGTCTGTTGACTTGCAATGAAATATGAAGTACTATGTGGTAGTCTAATAGCACGTTGCGTGGCTCGGTTCCACTCTGGTGGATGGCCGGTTCCTTTTCTACACTTAATTAATAAGCATGTCAAAATCGAAACTTGATACTGAAAAATATTATTGTTTTGTATAGGAGTTTTAAGTTCTCGTATTACATGTTATTATATTGTTATTTTTCTTTTTCTATGTACAAAAGTATATTTGAAATAAAGAAGAAGGAATTTATAAATTTGTGCGTTTTATTGTATTCAAACATTCATTGTTCCTCATTATTTTAAATCAAGCTCAATGACCTATGTATGACCTTGGTTGAATACAATGCATAATTCATTATAACAATTTACGACAGTAAATAATTGGATGTGGATTTTATGTGTCACAAATTTTTAATTTTACTGTTTTTTTTTTAAACTTGGCTTTACAATATGTATTACCTACTGCTGTATCGTGGGTGCATTCACATACCTACATGTAATCTCACATACTATTACTACTGCAACTAAACTCATATACTATTATTACTACTACTACTACCGTCAAACGGGGTGAATAGGAACAAAACTTTGATTAGGTTTTACACTTTGGTTTAAATTTATATTATTAATTTCTATCAAAGCATTCGTTTTATTACAATTAATGAATAAATAGGAGCACTTAAATGTTGGGTTTTTTTTTTAAATAACGCGAAAATCCCGTTCAAACTTTTGTTCCTATTCACTCATGCATTCCTATTCACCCCGTTTGACTGTACTGTTTGAATTTGAATTGAATTCCCTTTTCTATTCCAGCCAGCCAAGATAGCACAGTCCCTCCTTCTATTCTGCCAGGGTCAAGGCTTACTGACTTCACTGCCACCACCAGGTGAGTTCTATATTTATTATTTTCTTATTGATGTGTCGTCTTTAAAATTCCTACCTTAGTGGGAAACAATTCATAAAAACCGGGCAAGTTCGAGTCGGACTCGCGCACTGACTCCGTCAGTTGAGACTGGTCATCTCTTAGCTGCCAGTGGCTTAATTAACTTTCTATTTTTTAATTATATTTATTTTTTAATGTTATTACTAGTTATCTACATTGTGCTCACATAATAGAAGTAACAAGAAATATGTAACCAAGATTTATGTAACTCATATGATTTAAAACAGTGTCCATGAAGTTTCTTACTTTTACCTTATAAATAGAGATCTACGCTTTGGAACGTGCAATTTAGCCTCACTTTTTTGACTGACCGACATTTTGACAATTCAAAAGTACCTGTAATTGATCTATTTGAAATAAACCTTTCTGATTTCTGAGGGATCCGTACAAACTTACCTATGAAAACAGTTCAATTCCCGAAATGAGTTACGAAGATTTTTTACGAATCTAATCTAACTAAATAAAATAATAATCTAACTAAAATAAAATAAAAAATAAAATAATCTAACTAAAATTTACAGTTTTCAGATTTTTTCCTATACTTGTGCTATGAGACCTTGCTTCATACCAAATTTCAGGATTCTAGGTCAACGGGAAGTACCTACCCTATGAATTTTGATTCTCTTGAGAATGTCGAAGTACACGTTTTTTGCGACATAAACTGCCGTAACTTTTGTTTTCGGACCGCAAACCTGAGTATATGGTTTTAATTTCAACTCGATACCTCCACGCGTTCCCGAGATAAAGGGTCTTACACACAGACAGACAGACAGACAGGCGGACGGACGGATAACAAAGTGATCCTATAAGGGTTCCGTTTTTTCCTTCTAAATAACGAATGGTAACTAAGTCTAGGGATACAGTTTAGTGTTGCACTCACATATCTACTCCATCCATAATTTAATTACATCATTGGATAGCTAAAAGATCAAAGAATTCGGTACGCTAAGTTTAAGTGGGGCTGCGAAACGCATTGGGCGCGATAATGGGTGTCTTTCTTCTTTCTTTGCCCTCGCCTCTTTCCGTTATGGGCGTCGGCTTTTTGAATCATTCGGCACCATTCATTTCGCTGATAAGCATCGTCATCTGTAAGGCTAAGCTTTTGCTTGTTTTTGCGGACATTTATCATCCAGGTAACTTGTGGTCTACCTCTCCCTCTCTCCTGTGTAGCCATGGAAAGGCACTTTTTCACGTTTTGTAGTCTTCCCGCACCTCAAAGAGATGTTAGTAAAACCGTAGGGCCCCAGCAGGTCCAGGGTTGGCTTCCGAAAGGGAAACCCTGGGGTCCTGGAACGCAAGTCAAAGAAGGAACATAAGTGAGAGTTTTATTCCGCCCTAGAGCGAGAGAAGGCATTGAATGATTTCCCACCTTAAAAAAAACGTCGTTTAGCCTTGAGCTGCACTGCCTCACTTTAAGGGTGTTGTCATCAAAGATATACGGATTTATATACTTACCCGAGGCGGTGCGCGAGTAAAAATTTTGAATTTCTGTTCATATCAATTGTTGGTGTTTTTAACTTATTTCTCTATCCAGGTGTGGAGCGACGCATGTCCCGAGCTATGTCCATGGAGGAGTACGACAAGCCCAACATCCGGCGCCTCTCGCTCACCCCCAGCGTGGCGGAGTCTCCACCGCACAGGAAGCTCTAGCTGAAGAGAGCCGACTCCTTGCTTGAGGAGACGGTTTGAGGGAGCTGGTGGGAGTAGTGGTGGATTGGGAGTTAGGGCGTTTTGAAATTTAGGATTTTCTTGTATAGCTTCTCTCTTCAATGGATAGGAATGATAATATAGTATTGGCTAAGTATTTGTATGTTCAATGACATAATCAAGCTGTAGAATGTCAAGATGTGCTTCAAATTTGGGCTGAATTTGCCTTTATCGATGTTCAATAGATAAGTCAATAAGCTTTTTCCAAATATGTCGACTACCAGTCTAACCGGAGGCTGTAGAATATAGGTACTTGGGGTTAACAATCTCGTGTCAAAATGTCAGTCGTGCGAGTCACATAGAGGGATGGAGGTATACACCATAGGTCGTTAAACTGATCATGACCATCCATTTTACGATCTAAAATGAACTGTTATAGGGATCGCCTCTAACTTTAGGTTGTAAAATGAATCGCTTTAAGTGCTCATGGTAACAGTGCTGTATTTTACAAGGAGCGTATGCCCATCTTCTCTCTATGTATATCTGCCCCCTAGCCAAGTTACAACCGTTTCGTTTCGATTCTCTTTTCGTTGATCGCCTCGAGTCGGCCACGCCTCCTATTCTTTTGTTCTGACCACGTGACTGAGCGTTGAGATGACGTCAGAATAAAGGAATCGAAGGCGTGGCCTACTCGAGGCAATCGACGAAAAGAGAATCGAAACGAAACGGTTGTAACTTGGCTAAGGGGGCTGTATCATTGGCATATTAGTTAATTGTAATTTGTGCAAACATACGTTTGGGGCTTTTCTGTCATCAACGCATAGCATAGCATAGCATAATCACCCTTATAATGATCCCACTGCTGGGACTCAGCCCTCCTCTCTAGGAGAGATATCATCAACGCACTCAATTATTGTAATTAGAGAGTAAAGTATATTTCTAAGATGTTTCTAAATATTATGTACTGTATCTACATGCACATTACCGGTAGAGATTAGTCTTTCTGATTCTAAACGCCCTTTTCCCAATTAAGAAACCTTAATATCGTTAGCAATATGAAAATGTCTATAAATATTATGCTGTATGTTTAATGTAGTATCTGTAATAGTCAGCAAAGATCGTCGATGTTGCATTAGTATGAATATAACATATCGAAAGCATATGTAATTTGTGTAGTTTTTTATTTTATAATGAAGTCTTATGAATATTTGGGACTATAAACTTTTTATTACTCTTGAAACATAATAATTTTATGGGTTTGGTATGACGTTTTTTTTATTTTCATGACTACTCGACGTGATCCTCGCCGCTTGGGCTTGTATGATGTCAGTAAGTAAAACGCAAAACAAAATATTAATATAATTATTTGGGGAGTATGTATAGTAATTTGAATAGTAGGTATATAATATACCTACAAGGTGCAGTTTTGAATCTACACAAAATTTCAGGAGGTATAAAACTCGTAAATAATCATATGAAAATGCGGTCAATAAATCAGTATTATTGTTACCTATTTTAATTAGGTACATTTTTAATTTTGAGTGGTATTCAAAATAACTCTCTTAACAAACCTCTTCAACAATAGAATCATCTGTTACGATTTATCACGCATCATGTCACTGTTAGCGTGCGTGTGGCTCCGCCCACTTACTCTACGAAACGCTTTTACCGATTTCCGTAAATAATAACAAAATTTAATAGAAATACCTACCCATTTTATTGTTGATTCGGGTCGAGAATCACTAACAATTGCCTTGCCTCCTGAATTGTTTTGCTGATTCTGAACTTCACCTAGTTTATATCCAAAGACATATAATAGCTAATTAGCTCATAGTGGGTATCTATATATCTTACATTATTAAGCATACTTATGACTTCACGTTTATTGTGGGTTTAATAGAAACGTTTACAGTTGTAATTGCATATTCAACTTTTTTAAGTGTACCTACACACACATTACACATCACACATAATATCCATGTTGTAGTCATATATTGTGACAATTTGAATAATTCGATTCAATTCAAAATATAAATTTCACACAGGCCTACATAATAATTAATAATATGTCTATAAAACCTGTATATTTTTAAATATTCTGTATTTTCCTATTTATTATACGAATGTTATATTTTCATAGGATTTAAGTTTTTAGAATGCTTGAGATGTGATGTTCTTTAATCTTATAAGATTGCCCCAAAGAAAGTTTGGGTTTATGTTATTTTTGTGAAAAAGATATATTGGAAATTCTTTTATAAAGATTTTATGGCAAATGGACCAATGTCTATAGTTACGATCACGATATTTATCAAGTTCCTTGTTGAGAAACGGAACCTATTACGGCCATTTGAAACTTGAAATTAAAATTGATTGTCTTAATTTATAGTAAACGGATTTTCATCGCAATTTCAATTTGTAAATTATGTAATGTTACCGAATGTTAATTTATTCTAGTATTATGTACAAAGTACCTAATGTTTTGAATAGAATTTATAAATATTATGAGATTGTACGTGTCATTCTGAATAAAAGTAAATGTTTATTGGGTTTGGTTTTTTTTTAGTTTATTTAAATAGAAAAATTCTCTATTGTGTGTCCCCAATGTTTCCTCACTCTCTACTCCCACATCCTACCGGATCCCGAAGGCTTGATTAGGCGTTGTTTTTGGGTGACGTCTTTATTGTAGCATTTTCTAAGTATTTTTTCCTCAGTTCCCCATTTAGTATCATATGATCTATGTCTCTATATATTTAATTATATAAAAGGAGAAACTGACTGACTGACATATCAACGCACAGCCAAAACAACTGGGCCTAAAATCTGTTTTTTAATTAAAGATAATGATTTGACAATTCGAATGTTGCATGTTTTTTCCATTTCATAAATAGTGAGGTACCGCAACCGATATTGACCAAAAAAACCGAAAACATTCGTAAAAATCATTTCGTTTTAAATTTATGCAACTAGAGTCAGTTTTTGTATTTTCTGAAGGTAATTTGATAGATGCAAATGTCTAACTTATAAAATAAAATATAATTTAAGCATAAGAATTGAAAGACTAGCAAAAGCTACGTCATTTTATTTTTACGTCTCGATTAGTTATCACCAAACCCAGATACAAATATAAAATGACTCATAGTGATATTTTTGCTGACACTTTATTACAACTTTAATAATAGGTAGTGATAAAAGGACTTCGGGATAAAACAATCGTAAGTCCTCTGTTTGTACTATTTTCGCATGGATCTCTTATAAAATTGTAGCGATAAACGAATCGAGTGTCGGTTTCTTGCAATGCAGACATTTGAATTCACAGCTTGACGACCAATGGGTACGCCATAATCATGACAGTCAGTCTTCTTTGAGGAGTGATTGGAGAGAGGCGTCACGGCGTCACCAGACATAGTCAGTTCGGGAAGTTCCTACATCGGATTCAGGAGGTCACCACAGTGTGGAGCATACGGTAGAGGTGTGTCCCACTTGGGCGGAGCACCGCCGTGTCCTCGTGAAGGCAATAGGTGGTAGCGACCTCTCGCGCTGGGTCCTGGTACAGGCCATGGTCCAGAGCGAGGAGGAATGGCAGAGGGTCACCTCATTCTGTGAAGCAGTAATGCTAGCGAAGGAGGAGGCTGCACGAGTGAGGGAACGATCATCCCTGTCGCCGAGATCCCAACCCCGACTACCATAATGTCAATACCAACGTCGAGCAATGGGCTAGCTTGCCGTCCGGCAGTCCAGTATTCGCCGGGACTGAGCCCCAGTCGTCAACAGGGCTTAGTGATCCACGCGCTCCTCAAAGAGATGCCAGGAAACCGTAGGGGCTCAGTAGGGCCAATGTGGTTTTAGGCAGTAAAAGTCTGACACGCCCTCCTTCTCCGCCCAGACCGGGAGAAGTCCCAAATTGGATGAATTCCCATCTTGAAAAAAATCTTGACGACCAATGATGATAACTTTTTTTTTTTATTCTAAAGCATAAACTGCGACTGTCTCGTCCCGCTCTTGTAAACAAGATATTAAATTGTGTAGGGACGCCCATATACTGGAGCTCCCTGGTAAAAGAAAATAGCAAAAAAACTCATGAAGCAGTTTTCAACCGCACCCGCCACGGTGGAGGAAACAGCTGTTTTATTTCTAAACTCACGAGACTGGAGTTTTGTGTGGTTACACAGCCGTCGCGGTTGCGGTTATCGCTCGCAAACTTGGCAGATGACAATCGCAAGACGGGCAGTTAATTATCAGTTGAGCTCCAGACCACCGTGGGCATACACCAGAAACGAGCTGTTGCGTTATATTTACTTCACAGAAGAATTAAAAAAGAAGGCCTATAAAGTTCTGGGTGCATCAATCGATTTTCGGATTTCACATCGGATTTCTCTACCCATGAAGGCCACTGCAGGTGTTAACTAACCGTAGAGAGTGTGGGCACAACCCGCCGAGGCTGTTGGTGACCGTGGCCCGCACGATTCTACTAGTTTCCTGCCGGTGCAGCGGGGAGCGGGATACACATATCTATAGCATTCTACAGAAGCTGCGGGCCCGCAACCGCAGCGAACGCGGGTAAAAACGGTTTTGTCAGTTCTTAGAATAAATAAAAGCCCGAGTGTAAAAAATATGGTGATATTTTTGAATATTTTTAATTATTTTAATCTTCAATTCATATTAGACTCTACTATAAACAAACACTATTGTATCTTGGTCGTACTATCCTTAAAGGTTTTATTACTAAAAGAACCGGTATAAAAAATCGAATTTGGAGACATCACTTTTACCAAAAAGCAGGCAACATTTCTGGAGTTTGACATTTGCACTTGTCAAATCATTATCTGGGATTAAAAAACGCACTTTAGGAGCGTGGAATTTTACACAAGGTTTTATTTTATGACGTAGGCGAGCACTAAGAAAGGATTTTCCTAAATTTACCCCCTAAAAAAAAGCGATGAAACCAGAGTTCAAAGTTTGTTTGGAGAAACCTACGTACGCGGGCCAAGCTGCTGGCCACAGAGTACTTTGATAATATCTGCTGGCAGAAGCTAGTAGGTCATGGGGGGCACTAGGTCATATCGTCGAGTAGGTTATAAAACACTTTGTATGAAACTGCTGATTAAATTTTTTTATGACTGCTGGTGCTCTCAAGTGGGACATTGTGCGAATGGGACGTTTTGCGAATGGGACTTTCTGCAAATGGGACGTTCTGCGGATGGAACATTCTGCGCCAGTGGGACTTGTTGCGAATGGAACTTTCTGAAAATGGGATTTTCTGCGAATGGGACTTTCGGCGAATGGGACGTTCTGTGGATGGGACATTTTGCGCCAGTGGGACTTGTTGCGAATGGGACATTTTGCGTCAGATCCATAATAGGTTACCTACCACTTCTGAAACGAACAGAGGGCTACAAGTAGAACTTAGGGCCGAGACACACCGGATTAGCAGCGGCCGGCAGCGACGCGGCGAGCACTTAGCGTGAACCAGTATCGCCTGAAAAGCATGAAAAGGTCGCGCGGCCCGGCCGCGGTGCCGCGAGCGGCCGCGCGTCTTGTCGGTAGTTCTAGCCTAGCCAGCCGCTGCAAGCCGCTGCAAGCCGCTGCATTCCGGTGTGACTTTACACTGTACCTTACTCAAGGCATTGTGTTAATTCTTAACTTAAAACTCCGAAAATGAGATAAGTAGGTAAATGCAGTATAAAGTTGAGAGAGAAGTTAAAGCTTCCTAGCTTTGACTTCTCTAAAAAAGGAAGCCAGGCATACTACAAATGAAAACCAAGAATGGAAATAAACTGGACATTTTATTGTTACAAGAACATCAGACGGAACAATGTAAACATTTTGAACACAAACGGACGTACACAAATAATAAACATTACACTTACATCAATAGCGCCGCATTCACACCACACACTTACGCGATTCGCCACAAAACTTGCCACATAATTTCATTTAAAGTGTAAAAATAAAAATTGATAAAAACTTGGTATTTCTCCGTCCAGTATTTGCTATAAAATTTAAAAAAATATTCCAAAGAAAATAAAACTAAAAAAGACGTCGCAAGACTGCTCGACGGAGAAACTGGTAGAGTGGTGGCGAGGGAGCACAACTCTGTCACGCCACGCAGTCATCGGTACGTCGGTGGTGGGCACAAGCAACTCGAGCATCATCCGACCTCCGCGGACATTTTCGAACCTTTATATAAATTTTCACAGTTCTGCAATAATCAATATCAATAAACGTGCGGCCGCGGTTTTGTGGCGTCCGCTTCGGCGGCGACGCTTGCAGCCGCCGTGTCGACACGCACAGACCGACCGCAGCACATGAGTTGCAGGTCACACTGTGCACCGAATTCGATGTTACTTCATATCTTGATAGGTTTCAAATGTAGACGACCATCTTGCAGTAAAGGTGCAGCTGGAACGTGCGCCCTGGGCCGTGCACTGTGGCTGAGTTACTGTGGTCGCCGTAGTGTTGCGCCGGCGGGGCGGTCTGCAGCGAGCGCGGAGGGGTGCGGCGGGAGGGGGCGCGGCCCTCCTCGAGCTGATGTCATAGCTCGTCGTCGCAGCCGGGCTGCATTTCCGACGTTTCGATGGCAACCTCATCGTAGTCCCTCTCGAGCGCTGCGAGGTCTTCCCGTGCTTCTGAGAATTCACCCTCTTCCATGCCTTCGCCTACGTACCTGTAACCAAATAACGTACGGTTTGATAACACTGCAGAAAATAATTAAAATCTGGCCGCCCCTTTGCCCTTTATCCAAGGTACTACAACCCAGATACAGATACAGGGAACAAAACAGAACCTCTATTTTTGCTTTTTTCCCATATTCTCCTTGAATGGAGATTGGTATATCTGCCGATGACATTACTGAAAGTCAAGCGGTGCTAGACATTGTTGGAATTTTTTAGTATTCTCGTGACGAGCAGTTAACTGGTTACCGACACCAAACAAATTACATAAGCCCCCCTAGCCAAGTTACAATCGTTTCGTTCGCGCCGAACGCCTCGAGTAGGCCACGCCTCCGATTTCTTTGTTCTGACCACGTGACAGCGTTGAGATGACGTCAGAACAAAGGAATCGGAGGCGTGGCCTCCTTGAGGCGTTCGGCGCGAACGATACGATTGTAACTTGGCTAGGGGGGCAGAGCTTATTATCAACAACTAGTATTTATCGAACTAGCTGACCCAGCCAACTTCGTACTGCCCAATTCTCCAATAAACCCTAATTACTTGTTTCTTGTCGCTCTTAATGTGAGCACCATTTAAATAAAGGATAAAATGAGAGAGAAAGATAAATAGAGTTGGTCGCACAGGTAGGTTTTAACACTCCCCTGCGGCGCACTCGTCACACACCGATGTTGCACGTGCCTCGGCACTCCACTAATATTGCTAAAAATTGTGTAATGACTCGCGTTGCTCGAATTTATAACAAAGATTTCTTTCATGTAGATATATTCAACTGCAATAAGCCAACTTTCAAAAAACTAATTGTTAAAACTTTAAAAGAAGGCAAATGACTAGCAATTAATCTCCCATAATTTAATCTATTTTTTCTAATTTTTATTCCAAAATGAATTCTTGCAAAGTTGTAACTGTACATTTTTGTTAATTTTCCTTATTAGTCCGTTCGCATGTTATAGAATTATCCCAGTTATGAAGGGAAACCTGTTATTAGCCATAGTTTTTTCTCGGGGCTGGCTGCGTCGATCTGACACGGTGGCACACGTGCCCACGTGGCGGGTCGGCACAGACCGCCAGGCACTTCTTCTCATGCAACCGAGCGGGTGGGCAGGTTGCGGATAGCCCAGCTCCGGCTGGGGGACCGCCTCCTGACTGCCTGAGGTCGGTTCCCTAGACGAAGTGTCTCCTGCGAGACTCCGGACAAGAGAAGTTTCCCAAAGCCAAACCCTAGGCCTAGGGATAACTCAGCACCCCAATCCCATGATCCCCCATGCCCAGATCCCTCCCTCCTTTCATCCTTATATCCCGTCGGTCCAGAGGAAGGGTAACCTCTAAATTCCAAAAGCCCACCCAACCCATAATCATGAAGCAGTTTAAGAAAGAAACTACCCAGGTGGGTCCCGGCCAAGCCGGGGAATCCCATGCCGATTTATCGGTCAGCCCCCAGCGTATTCTGGGAAGGGGCATTAACCTGCCTATTGGTGCCGCGCCTTCTGCGCGGCCGTTTGCTTTAATAGCACCGGACCCTGAGACAACCCAGGCTGCGGTTCACGCACCTGATGATACCCTGACTCCGGCTGTAGTTCGCTCGCCGATGAATATTGACCCAGACGTCACTAACGTGACCACCAGACCGACACAGACTGCCCCTTCCACGAGTGCCTGGCAACAGAGCATCGTGCGGAAGAGCGTGACACACAACCCTGACAACGACACTGACGAGGCCCATCTGACCAGCCTCGGTAAGGAGCTGCGAGCATTAGCGCGCCAGCGCCGGAAAACCGAGGCAAAACTGAAGGACGCTGACCCAGAACAAGGTTCGGGGAAGGCTGACAGCTCAGGTGATCCCGCCCCAATCCCGGCAGATGAAGTACGTAAACTTGTTACCAAGCACGAAAAAGTCTGCGCCAGGGAGTGGGAACTGTGCAGCCGGATGCGCAAAATCCGCGAAGGCCTCGGCCAGCGCGATGCGCAAACGGTTGCCACACCTAAAGTACGCGACCAGCTTGAAGTACGGGATGGGGAAACCCTGAATGAAAAAAAGCCGGACGCGGAAACAGGAGGAGTACGCGACCAGCCCGAAGTACGCGAAGGGGAAACCCGGAACGAAAAAGGGCCGGACGCGGAAACACGCGAGCGGAGATTCACCGGAACTGACAGTCTGAACCAGGATCTGACAGACGCACAGACCTCAAAGACGAGGGGGAAACGGGCTGGGCGCCCGCGCCCGGTTCGGATACCTACTGAGCGTGCTACACCGGGCACCTCCAAACCACAACCCGGACCAAGCGGCTCGGGGGCGGTGAAGAGGGTGCGCCCGAATAATACGGCTTCACCGAGCGCGCTACAGGGTGATCCGAAACGGGTAAGGACTCAGACTGCTCCAGGGGAGCAGAAAACCTACGCGCGGGCCACGAAGGACATTCCGGCGCGGCTCGCCGTAGCAATCTGCTTCACTCCCCCCTCCAGAGACTTGACACATGAAGAGGCGACTCGTATAAAGACGGAACTCGAAAGACTGCTCATGGAGTCCGATCTCACATCGCTCCCGGCCTTCCGTGGATACCCTCGGGTGACGGATGGCACTGTGCAGATGTGGTGTGAGGACGAGAACTCCCTGACTTGGCTGACCCAAAATGTACCCAAAATAATACTCCCAGACACCGACTTGACACTGACCGTCATGCGACAGTCTGACATACCTACCCGTGTCCGAGCCGCGCTATTCGTTCCCAGGTATAATGGGGACATAGCGCGGCTCCAGAGCCTTCTGATTCGTCAGAATGCTTGGTTCGACATTGGTAGGTGGTCACTGTACCGGGCAACAAGCGTTGGTGGGGATAACCACGGGACATATTTGACCCTGGGAATTCCGGCCGACGAAGTTGAAAAGGTCCTGGGTCGAGAGCGGCGCATAGCGTACCTACTTGGGTCGATATACGTCCGCTTTTACCCCAGGACACATCCCACTGACGTCAGAACAGACAGTACGGAGACCCCGAACCCGACACCGACCGAGACTGAAATGACCCAACTGGAAGAGGAGATGGCCCGAGCAGCGATGGCTGATGCCAAAACCGACCTTGCCCCTGCATCACCCGGATGGACGACGCAGCTGCTCGCATCCTCTCCCAGCGACGACTGGCGCGGGACGGAGGAGGGAGGTGAACTTTCCGATGGATCCGTCTCCTCCTAACTCCGCCCCCGGGCCGTTGACAACCACACCCAATCCCATCCCGATACACCAAATAAACCTCCAACACAGCCAAACTGCTACGGCTAGCTTACGCAGGGTGCTGGAGATGAAACCCCGAAACAATCGCACTGATCCAAGAGCCGTGGGTCAGGAAAAACAAGATATGTGGATTTGGAAGCACTAGAGGTAAAGTAATATCCAGTACTCAAAACACAGAAAAACCACGAACTTGTATATACATACCCCAAGATTTATCTATCACACCACTAACCCAATTCTGTTCCAGAGACCTGACGGCAATCAGGCTCCGGTGCAATAACGATGTCCCAGAACTAGTACTAGCCTCGTCGTACATGCCAGGCGACGACGAGAACTGCCCCCCAAAAGAAGTGACAGACCTGGTCCAGTACTGCGAGAGCGCCAACATGGACCTGATCATCTGCACCGACTCAAACGCGCATCACCCCTTATGGGGAAGTGAAGTATCAAACACCAGAGGTGAGACACTATCTACTTATTTGTTCTCCACTAACCTTAATATCGTAAACCGAGGCGCGGAACCCACTTGGGTCACGTCCCGAGGACAGACGATTATAGACCTAACATTAGCCACAGAAGGCGCGACAAATCTCATATCGAATTGGCGCGTCTCCGATGAACCTTCCTGCTCTGATCACAGAAGTATATGCTTCACCTTAGCAACCGACACTGGAAAACCCGAACCGCGGCGTAATCCACGCCGAACAAACGTTCCCGAATATAAATGTCTTCTAGCATCTCTTTTAAATAGGGGACAAACTGACACGACTAGTATAACAAATCCCGAGCAATTAGATAACACGGTGACAAAAATCACGGACAACATACTTGAGGCATACCACACCCACTGTAAACCAAGATCTCCACACACCAAGAGCAAGGGAACCCCCTGGTGGAACGCAGACCTTGGTAAACTTAGGGACACCCTACGCAAACAGTTCAACAGAGCTAAAAATACAAGGCTCCCAGAGGACTGGGAAATATACAAAGAAACCCAATACACATACAAGAAAGAAATCAGAACCGCCAAGAAAACTGCATGGCGGAATTTCTGTGAGAACATAGAATCTAACAATGAAACCGTACGAGTAAGGAAAATCTTATCGAAGGAACAGGATCGCACACTCGGTGCACTGAAAAAGCCAGATCACAGCTATACACGAACAGATCTTGAGACCAGTAACCTCCTACTGGAAACGCCCTTCTCGGACTGCAACCTCCTTGAGGACAGGTCGTGGGGATACGAACCAGTACCAACTCCCACCAATTTGGACTGGTCCAGAGCACAGAACATAGTGACGGAAGACCGGATACTCTGGGCAATTAGAACCTTCCAGCCTTACAAGTCCGCAGGACTGGATGGTATTTTCCCAGCCCTACTTCAATGGGGTGATAGCTCTCTGACACCATGGCTGCTGGCAATATACCGAGCATGCATAGCACTCAGGTATGTACCACTAGCGTGGCGCGAAGTGAAGGTTATCTTCATTCCCAAACCCGGCAAGACTGACTACACACAACCTAAAGCGTATAGACCCATAAGCCTGACATCTTTCCTTCTGAAGACCCTAGAGAGACTCTGTGACAGATACATCCGGGATGACCCTCTTTTACAGAGACCACTACACAAGCAGCAACACGCCTACTCTACGGGCAAGTCAAAAGAATCCGCGCTACACAGTGTGGTATCCAAAATAGAATGCGCAGTACATCACAAATGTTCCTCGTTAGCTGCCTTTATCGACATTGAAGGTGCTTTCGACAAAACCATGTTTCAAAGTATCAACAAAGCCCTTGAGAGACACGTCGTCGACCCGACCTTAAGTGGCTGGATCACGAACATGCTCAAACTAAGAGCAGTACAAGTCACCATAAATAGCACAACAAGGGCTACTGTAGCAAAGGGCTGCCCCCAAGGGGGCGTCCTCTCACCTCTGCTATGGAACCTAGTCGCAGATAGCCTCTCGTCAAGAGACTCAACGATAAAGGTTACTTTACCGTGGGGTATGCCGACGACATAACCATAATAGTAAACGGCACTCATGAAAACACACTATGCAACCTTATGAGCCAGGCCTTGAAAATAGTAGAGGATTGGTGTAAAGAATACCAACTAGCAGTGAACCCCACCAAAACCGAACTGGTTTTATTTACAAAAAAAAGGAAGCTACCAGTACTGAACCTACCACGCTTCTTTGGAACTACCCCTAAGCCTTTCAACTGAAGCCAAATACCTGGGCGTCTACCTGGACAAACAGTTGAACTGGGCAAAACACATGGACTACACTACTAAAAAAGCCAGTATATCCATGTGGCAATGCAGACGCATGTTGGGACGAAACTGGGGCATTAGCCCAAAAGTGACCCACTGGCTATATACCACAGTCATCAGACCAATCATCACATATGGCTCCTTAGTCTGGTGGCCCAGAACCGACTTGAGCACAGCCCAAAAAGAACTCGAAAAATTGCAGCGGCTGGCCTGCGTAGCAATCACCAGTAGCATGAGAACGGCACCCACTGCTGCCTTACAAGCGATGATAGGACTGCCTCCACTGCATCTCATAGTGCGGGAGGAGGCAGCCCTGGCTGTTTTCAGACTTAACTTATCGGGTACACTGAGAACAGACTCTCGAATCAAACATACACGTATTATGGAATACGCTGTGAAACGAGAGCCCATGATGACGGCCCCCAACGATAAAGCCCCCTAAGGCACTGCACTTCAATAAACACTACAGCATCCAACTCACAGAAGAATCGTACGACTACTCGGGCCCAAAGGAACTGAGAATATACACTGACGGATCAAAAACGAATACCGGAACAGGAGTCGGAGTCTTCTCCAACGACCTTAATATAAGGATATCCAAACCGCTAGGAACACTCAACTCTGTCTATCAGGCAGAATGTGTTGGCATCATTCTAGCGGCCCACGCCATAGAAGCCAGGGGAGTTATGGACACTCATATCCGCATAATCTCCGACAGTGCCTCAGTACTACTATCACTGGGGAAAACCACAACAACCTCGAAACTCATACAAGAATGCCACTTTGCACTGGAACGTGTTACAGTGCCAAACAATAACACTGTGACACTGCAATGGATAAAAGGACAGCGGCTCACTGGGCAACGACGCAGCTGATGAGCTGGCAAGGCGGGGGTCTGACACGGTGGTCTTCGGACCCGAACCCATCGTGCCAATACCCTTTGGTCAGCTGCGTGTTTGGCTACGTGAGCACACTAATGCACAAGCGGAAAGGTGGTGGTCCCTGGCACCGGGTTGCAGGCAGGCCAAAGAAGCCATGCCATACTTGAATAAAACCCTAACCAGTAACCTTTTGCGTTTGGACAGAGGTAGCCTGCGTCTGGTGGCAGGGACCATCACCGGACACTGTTCACTGAACAAACACTTCTTCGTAATGAATATCACGGATAGTCCTCTATGCAGAGGATGTATGGAGTCAGAGGAAACTGTCGCGCGCGTGCTCCTCGACTGCACAGCCGTCAACGAAATAAGAACACGAACCTTGGGAGCACCGAATTCACTCGTAGATGCCCTGAGCAAACTGAAAAGACTGATCTGTTTCTGGAGTGAGGTGGGCTGGTTGGAGTGAAGGCCGCTATGGCTCACGCACAATGGTCCGCCAAGGACTAAGTGCGGAAACCAGACCACAATAGATAGATTAGCCATAATTTACTGTAAGCACTTGCTCTGTAAAATACTTTGTGTATCGCTGTTGGTTACCTAAATAAAGTAAAAAAAAAAAAAAAAAAATATATATAAAAGGAGATCAGTGTTGGTCCAGTGGTGACGGGTCTTACGCGACTTACGGGTCGCGGGTTCAAACCCAGCCATGCCCATACTATGTGTAATTTATTTCATCACCACTGCTCTCAAAATAGTGAAGGAAATATCGTGAGGCAAACGGCATGTCCTAGAACAAAACGTTCGAGAACACGTGATATCCACCATGATTACGTGGATTACGGTCCATTCCTTCTCCTAGAGGAGAAGGAGGCCCGAGTCTCAGCAGTGGGAACATTATTAGGCTAATAATTATGAATGTATGTAGGTATATATAAAAATTAAAATAAGCCACTATCAGTTTTAAGAGACTGTCAATCTCAAACGACGACACTAATAACAACAACAACCAAACTACCAACCAACAACCAACCTATCAATCGATCAGTAACAACAATATTCTAACAAATAAATTTATTATTATTATTAACGCTTGTAACGCTTGATGATACTGCACGCTGGTTCTAATGAGATCATAAAGAAAATGAAAATTGCTTGCTTTTACGCGCTGGTAAACTAGCATCAGCTAGAGTCTCCACACCAACATACTGCAAACTATTTACTAGCTATTGAGTACGTACCAGTGCACAAATGCTCGCTTCGAGTACATGAGGTCGAATTTGTGGTCGAGCTTGCCCCAGGCCTCTGCGATGGCGGTGGTGTTGCTGAGCATGGAGGCGGCTCGCTTCACTTGCGCGAGGTCGCCACCTGCCACTACTGATGGTGGCTGATAGTTGATGCCCACCTAAAAACGAAACGTGGGGTTATTTTCAGATTGTTAGGAAAACTAATCCGAAGATAAATACAAACTGAGCCCACTTACGCCATGAACACGATGCAACGTCAGACAAGTTGGTTACAGTCATTTAGATCGACAGACCTGCCCCCCCTAGCCAAGGTACAACCGTTTCGATTCCTATTCCTTTGTTCTTACCACGTTACAGCGTTGAGATGACGTCAAAACAAAGGAATAGGAAGCGTGGCCGACTCGATGTGATCCACGAAAAGAGAATCAAAACGAAACGGTTGTAACTTGGCTAGGGGGGCTGGATCAAGATGTTGCATGAAACGCGTGTGCCAGCGTTGCGTGTGCCAAGTATGTATGTTTTCAAGTAAAATCAAGGGTCTAGATATCATAATGCGTAGTATATATGTTGCATACATGAGCTTAGCTTGTCTTTAGCTTTGTTTTTTGTTATTCGCCTCTAAGAATAAATATTACAGTGGTTTTGCATATTTTCTATGTAAAAACAATCTATGATTTGATTTTATTCCTCAGATGAGTTGCCTAACGATGCACAATGTCAACATTTTATAACTGAGCGCTAAAAAAACCAAAACTAAAGCAAATAGGTACGTATATATAGATTGTAACTGCACGACTGAGATATGAGGACTGGATGATTGGAATATGACCAGGAAACAAGTGATGTACCAGTAGGGTGATGGCCTAATAGAGATGCTACACCGACTAAAGATAAAAAATATGAAGTACTGAAGCACACTCACCTTAAACCCTGTGGGACACCAATCCACAAACCGTATCCCGGCCCTGCCCTTCATGGCCGCAATAGCAGCGTTCACGTCCTTGGGCACCACATCACCGCGGTACAACAGACAGCACGCCATGTACTTGCCGTCGCGAGGGTCACACTTCACCATCTGGTTCTGTGGCTCGAACAGCTCCGCTGTGATCTCTGACACTGACATGCCTTCGTGGTATGCCTGGAGAAGGCCAGTTTGTAAGTATATTTTTTTTTAAATAAATTACCACACTTTGAAGACCGTAGGAAAATAGCTTATTGACATTGAAATGTTAAAGTTTTAAATCACTATTGCAAGTATTCGATTCAATTAGAAAAAGAATAATAAGAGTAAACAATAACTTAAGGCTTTCTTCTAAATTTCTACCAACTATCCCGAATAATGATTGAACCGTAACCGTATCAGTCTGTCAAAAAAGTAGCCGTTCAAGCTCATGAGACCTTTCAGTGTTGGTCACCGAAGAATTATCTACACAAGATTTAAGGCATAGTAGCGCTAAGTTCTGGAATAGAATATGAAGAAAGAAAGAAGAAGAAAGAAGAAAGAAAAACTGTTTATTCGCGCGAAATGACGCAATCTTAAAACTAGCAAACAAACATTGTAAAATGATAGGGAAGATATGCGTCACATCCGCGCAAATATCTGAAATATACTGAAGAGATTGATAGATAGATAGATATATTCTTTATTGTACACCAAAAATACAAATTACATTAGGAACTTAAAATTAATAAATAGGGTGTCACAATGGGCGGTCTTATCGAAGAGCTATATATAGTATAGCTTGAAACAAAATTGGAGACAAGGTCAATTTAGTGATGAATAAAGATAAATGCGGACTTTCCAAACAAAAAAAATGGCGCGGTCCATTAAGATAAAACTAAGGTAAAAAAACATGGGCTGAAGACATTATAAAGGTTGCAGGCAAGGACCAGATAAAAGTTCCTACAAACAAATAGAAACGGATGGAGGGGGTTTATAATACCTAATACCCTAGGGGACCTAAACGGAAAATAAGCTAAAACAATAATACCGCTATGGTCCATAGTCGCCACGATACCGTATAGCTGTACTGGCATTCTGGGCGGGAATAATACAAGCTTAATCATCTGATTGGTTATTTTGTACAGACCAAAGGATTATTTACATGTGTCTTATTAAATTCCGATTTGAAATGTGATATATTTTGCCTGGAGCCGTTTCGAACTTACGAGAGAGTTTTCTCCAAAATGACAGTTCAAGACCTTCGCAGTCTATACAACTTACCTTATCGGCGGAGACCACAGGCGCGTAGGCAGCGAGAGGGAAGTGTATGCGTGGATAGGGTACCAGGTTCGTCTGGAACTCCGTCAGGTCTACGTTTAGTGCGCCGTCGAACCGCAGCGACGCTGTGATGGACGACACCACCTGGGGCAGAGATATTAACTAGATTCTAATAATAATAATAATAATAATGCTGGCAACTCTCGATGTCAAAAGTAATCGTTTTGTCGATAAAGCAAATTTTAATTAAAATTAATAGTTCTCGGTACCATACCATTATAGTATTTCAACAGGAAGCCCAAAAATAAACAATTACATAAAAATCTAAACTTTTCGAAGCATTTATAGACTACAAAATGAAATCAAAAGAAACAAAAATCCGAAAGACAGCTGATGACATTTCATGTCACATCAATCTAATATATAAAATTCTCGTGTCACGGTGTTCGAACTTGAACTCCTCCGAAACGGCTCGACCGATTCTCATGAAATTTTGTGAGCATATTGAGTAGGTCTGAGAATCGGCCAACATCTATTTTTTTTTTTTTTTATTTATATGGCAGAACAACGTTTGCCGGCTCAGCTAGTATTTACATATAAAATAAATACGACAATGATGAAACAATGTTGACAAGAGCTGCAGCTCGCCGAGCACGCCCACCACCTCCGGCCTCGTCGCTCAGCTCCGCCTCGCCGCCGCCGGAACCCTGCCTCACTGTGAGTGCTGTGACACCGGCCGTGGCAGCTGCGTCGAGCTCGAGCGACGAGTACTACTCGCCGCCAACGACACCACCACCTACGCGTCGTCGGGGAGAACGCCGGCCGCCAGCATGCTTAGGATCTCGAGGCCCACCGGCCTCTGATAGGGTCCCAGCTACCGGCGGATGTGTGTCGCGGATGTGTGTCGCGCATGCGATGGACGCAATCGATTAACGAAAACGTCATGCGCGCATACTATGGGGCTACAGAGGGAGGAAACAACCTGACCGCGTACCGTGTTCGGATGCTCTCTTTGTTTCAGGTGCTTGAGCCAGCCGTCACGTTTCGGCCCAACGACTATCGGATCAGGTGCGGGTCATCCAGCGTAATCATATGTTGGACGATACTGTACTTGATCGCCTCCGAACGGAAATGGGTAGCCATGCCATTGCCTCTTCGTCGCAGACGGCGGTACCTTCACAGGTATTAGCGTCCAACCATCTTCCCAACCACGCTGACGAGGAGAGCACTGACATGGTTACACATGTAAGTACCCAGTGTAGCAACGAATTGAGGAGTGCTTTGGAGTGTGCTATTCGGGAGTATCGCAACATGCCGCTTGAAGTCAGGCCACGGTTACCTCGTTTGCCCATGTGTAATAAGAATAAGGCGCTGGTGGCTGCTCTGGATTCGCAGTTGTCAAACTATTTTGATGACTGCGAAGATCTCACTGATACACACTCGATAATGTACTGCGCGGCTGTAGCGGCATGTCGTGTAGCTCACGTCAAATTTCCAAACAGTGACGTAGCTACACGACCAAAACCAGCTGTGCCAGCCTGGCAGTGCAGGATCGAGCGTCGTATTGGTGGGGCCAGAGCACTCATCGGCAAACTAATCTGCTTCAGTGAGGGCAACACTCGCCCACGAGTGATGCGCTTTGTGAGACGGGCGTTTTCGGGGACTGATATCAGCCCCCGAGACTATATGTCCTGTGTCACAGAGCGCATCGACTTCCTGAAGCAGAAGGTGTACGCATGGGCAAACCGTATCCTAAGGTATAAGCGGCGGGTTGAGCGGTACACCCAGAATCGCACATTCCGGAGTAATGAAAGGTGGGTATATAGGGCTTGGGAGCAGCCGGACCAAGGTGTGACTGACACGCGCCTTCCGGATGATGACGCCATGAGTTCGTTCTGGCGTAACATCTGGTCGGTGCCTGTCAGTCATACTGAAGGTGGTTGGACTCGAGAGGTCGAACGACCGTGCGAACCGATTCCAGAAATGGGGGCAATTACAATCAGCCCCCAAGATGTGGCCCGTGCAGTCCGTCCGTTGCCTAATTGGAAATCTCCAGGGCCGGACGGACTGCACAACTTTTGGATAAAGTGGCTTCAAAGATCGCACGCTCGTTTGGCATCTCAGTATCAGACCGCCTTGGAGTCTGGCTCGTTACCTGAGTTTCTTACAACAGGAGTTACCCACCTGCTCCACAAATCTGGTAGCACCGCGGAACCCAAAAACTATCGACCGATTACGTGTTTGCCAACAGTCTATAAGGTTCTTACATCCATTTTGAGAGCAAAGATTAACCACCATGTAGATAATAACGCTATCATGTCTGCCTCTCAAAATGGATGTAGGAATGGGTCCCGCGGTACTAAGGAGCTACTCCTCATCGATATGGCCATTAGCCAACAGGTTCGGCGTTCCCGAAAGGATCTGTCGACATGTTGGATAGACTATAAGAAGGCCTACGACTCAGTTCCTCATACATGGCTCATGAGGGTGCTAGAATTATACAAAATTGATACAACATTACGCACCTTCCTGATGTCATGTATGAGGCAATGGAGGACGGTCCTTCGCTATCCAGGATGTCGACATATCCAGAGGAACAGCGAACCGGTAAGGATCGAGCGAGGTATATTCCAGGGTGACAGTTTGAGTCCGCTTTGGTTCTGCCTGGCCTTGAATCCTCTAAGCACACTGCTGGAGAATTCAGGCCTAGGCTATCGGTTGAAGAGAGGTGGTCAGGTTATATCTCACCTCCTCTACATGGATGACTTGAAACTTTTTGCCCCCAACAATCTGCAACTGATGGAGCTACTGAAGGTAACTGAAAACTTCAGTAGTGCCATCAGGATGGAGTTTGGTGTGGATAAATGTGCAGTCATGCATGTAAAGAGAGGGGAGATTGTGGAATCCGTGGGTACCCAACTCTCGGATTCCATAAACTTGAGATATCTCTCTCCAACCGAAACCTATAAGTATTTGGGTATGTCGGAAGCGTTAGGCATCAATGCTACTGACATGAAGCAAACGTTGAGGGAGCGTTTCTTTGGACGCCTGAAGAAGGTATTCAATAGCCTTCTTTCAGGCGGAAACAAGGTGCGCGCCTTCAACGGTTGGGTCATGCCGGTATTGATGTACTCTTTCGGCGTGCTCAAATGGACTCAAACGGAACTTGATGCCCTGGATAGGCGGGTCCGTACACTGCTGACTGCATACCGAATGCATCACCCACGATCGTCGGTCATGAGACTGTATATCCCGCGGAAGTGTGGGGGTCGAGGCTTTTTAAATGCTAAGACCCTGCACAATCGCGAGGTATGCAGTCTCAGGGAATATTTCCTAACCGCCGACGTGGGTATGCATCGTGATGTAGTGGCAGTGGACAAGGGACTCACCCCGCTCTCCTTGGCTAACGAGAGCTGGCGCAAACCTGTAGTGCTTGACACTAACGATCGCAGGGAAGTATGGCAGAGTAAGGAACTCCACGGACGCTTTTTCCGGGCCCTTCATGGGCCCGATGTAGATCAACTAGCGTCCGTAGCCTGGCTGCGCGTCGGTGACCTCTTTGGGGAAACCGAAGGTTTTGTCTGTGCAATTATGGACGAAGTTATCATGACGAATAACTACCGGAGATTTATTGTGAAGGACGGCACGGTTGACATCTGTCGGGCATGTCACCGACCGGGTGAATCAATCCGCCACATTATCTCTGGTTGTTCTCGTCTAGCTAACGGGGAATACTTGCATAGACACAACCTTGTAGCCAGGATTATCCATCAGCAACTTGCTCTGAATTACTCTCTTGTGGAATCGGAGGTGCCATACTACAGGTATGTGCCCGACCCAGTTCTCGATAATGGCGATATCACGCTGTACTGGGACCGGTCCATCATCACTGTCAGGACTATTGTAGCCAATAAGCCTGATATAGTGGTGGTGGACCGAAGAGAGAGGCGTACAATGATTGTTGACATATCCGTTCCGCATGACGAGAACCTCGTGAAAGCCGAGAAAGACAAACAAATCAAGTATATTGATTTGGCTCGCGAGGTTGTCGACATGTGGGATGTAGACTCAGCGATCATTGTACCGATAGTCGTGTCAGCCAATGGCTTAATAGCTAAGAGCCTCGACCAACACCTTAGGAGGCTCGCGTTAGGCGGCTGGATCAAGGGCTTGATCCAGAAAGCGGTACTCCTGGACACGGCTCGTATTGTCAGGAGGTTCCTTTCTCTGGAGCCCTGACCGCCGGTAGCTTGGACCCTGTTCCCGATACCGGTGGGACACTGTTTTTTATATTTTTAAATGTTTTTTTATTTTTTTTATTGAAATATTTAAAAATATAATTTACATGTTATAATTATGAATAAACGAATAATAATAAATCGTTTATTTGGACCAACAAAGTTTTACATATTATAAACCCACCAAACTGCGTAACAGTTTGTCGGCGGGATTAGCGCTTGTTTGTAACAATTGGTTCAAATGCAATGCAATTATATCTACGAGTACACTTACAAAAAAAAAAAAAATTAACAAGTTAGTGGGTATTTTCACATCTTTCGGCCACTGTCTTAAGGAGAACCGTCTTTAATTTATTTTTCAATGTTCGTTTACACATTCTGTTATTGTTTCGTAACCAGTCATAATCGTTGAAAATTGTAGGCATCAAATACTTGTTGGTTCTTTTACCATAGTAATTTTTTACTGGTGGTCGCACGAGTTTACGTTCTCTAACGCTTCTACTGGAAATAGTAAGTAGGCGTGACAGTGTCGCCGCTAGTCAGTACCGCATTACGCACTCGCTGTTCAAGCGCTCTCATTCGCAAACTAGACTGCGTCAACGTACAATTTAAGTTTAATAATATTAAAATGCCTTATTGTGCCATATTGGACTGTAAAAACCATAGTTGGACTAAAAGTCCAACTCATGGAGGTGTATCATACCAACGAGAAGTATTATTTTCAGATTTATTTTAATAAAATGAAAAAATAAAATTTCGTCAAACATTGCACAAGATATACAAACAAAAATTGTCTTTAATTTCATGACTACAAAGTTGATTTTCTTTTCCCGGTTATTAGCCTTTCTGGAATATTCGCTTGTCTACTTATACTTTTGACGCTATCCAAATAGTGCGTGACTTTATCGACAAAATCAATCGACATGTATTACGTTGCCTTTTTAAAATAAAAGTATTTAAAAATATGTATGTAAGTAATTATAATACAGATAATTATTACATTAATAAAATAAAAATTGTAGGATGATATTCGTGATATAATTTTAAATACATATACCTGAAGAGTTAGGTAAGAGTACAACACAGCAGTTGACGATAATTGTTAGATTTTATTTTCCTTCCTTAATAATTTCAGTTTTTCTAATGTTCCAATTTGTAAAGAGATATGGATCTACGCTACCGGGAGCAAAAAAATACCCTTTTTAATACGTTTAAAAATTGCCCTACGAAATATCAATTTCATTATTTTGATACTATCACATTACCGCATACAATATTTTTTTCGCATTATATGTTTTAAAGACGTTTTCGTACTATCAATATTATTTCGATCGAATTAGGTTACATCACTATTTGAGTAGCAACCTGCATTCGTGTCAGTGATACGCCATTCAAATACCACCCTTATTTTTACGTAGTTACAGTTCATACTGAACAGTGCCATCTAGCGACGAGTGGCGGTACTTGGTAGTCCAATATGTATTTCTTTCTTGTTTTTGCCAATTTGATTTATAAGCTGTTGATATTAAAGTTGCATTTCGTATAATATTTTTTTTGCATTTCGTTTACGCCCTTATTTTTTTTTTAGCCAATCGTATCTTCCGGTTTGCAGTAAGAGTAAATCGTAAATGTATGAGTTTGGCGACACCGGTTCTGGTACAAACATTTTCTCAAGCTACTTCTAGTGTTCTCTATATTCTGTGTGTTATATTTATTTTGCACCCGTATTTTAAATTGTTCATTATAGTACTGTTCTAGGACCAACAAGTACTCGACCTTTTCATGTACTGGAAGCACCTTACATGTAACAGAGTTTTTCATAGTTTTCTTTACTAGCAATTTTTGTGTGTGGGTTGGCAAGATATTTCATAAAACGAATTTGCAGTGATTTTATACTGTTAAGATAGGTTTTAAATGTACGGCCATATGTGTTTAATCCATAGGATAGCAGTGACTCGGCGAGAGCAAAATAAATTACTCGCAGCGTTTTCCTGCTCAACGGTGCCTTTAGTATATAAAACTTGCTTAACACTGCCCTAAGCTTTGTACACACTGTAACAACCTGTGTTTTCCAATTCATGTTGGAGTCCACCCACAGACCCAGGTACTTAAATTTACTCACATAATCCAACTTTTGACAATCGCAATTGACATTTTTAACGTGCATGCACTCATATGTGTGACCCACGATACCTATATCCTCACTCGTTGACATTTTTTGCCACCAAGTTGTGCGGTGAGCGAATATGCATTACTTTCGTCTTATTTAGGTTAAGTATTATACCATTGTCATGCGCCCACCGAGTGATATTATCGAAGTCTGCCTGCAGCACAGCCCTGGCCTCCTGTATATTCTTAGAGGAATACATAAGGCACATGTCGTCTGCATACATGTACACCCGACATTTTTCCACCACATTACTGACGCTATTGACATGCATCACATAGCCAACGGGACCATAGACTGAACCAGTCGGAACACCTAGCTGCACCGCCGCTTCCTTACCAGCAACACCGGAAACGCAGGTCTGTAAGGTTCTGCCACTTAGGTAACTACGGAACCACCTATTTGTGGGACCCCTGACCCCACACTCATCCATAGCTTGCAAAAGCACCTCATGATCCAGGGTATCGAAGGCTTTTTTATAGTCAATGAACACCGCCAGGACCTGGTGGCCGCTGTCGAGACTACTATTCAGGTCTTCGGAGAATTGTGATAGTGCTGTCATGGTACTTCGACCCTGTCTGAAGCCATGTTGTACATCCGCTAAAATACTATTTTTCTCCAAGAATTCGCTAACCTGGCCGACTACTATCTTCTCAACTATTTTGTTAATAACTGATAAGATAGCAATCGACCTGTAGTTAGCGTAGACTGAGTGAGCTCCCTGCTTATAAATGGGCCTTATAAGTGCTTTTTTAAGTTGACTAGGATATTCTCCCTTTGATAAACACAGGTTAATAAAGTGCGACAAGACTGGCGAGATCTTATTTTTTATTGTTTTTAAGTCTATAGCTCGAATGCCGTCACTGCCTGGCGCCTTATCACTGCTCAGCTGATCGATAACTTTACACACTGCATCACCGGTCACCGGCCTAAAGCGAAACGTTACATCACTTACCCTAACATACTTAGATCTGTCTAATAATTTAACATTACAATTATGCTTAATAGCAATAATTTCGTTAGTGAAGGTATCTGCAAAATGGCTACATATGTTATACATGGAATCTGTATCACCAAAATATCTTTTAATAATATCATCTATATTTGCTTTTTTCCTACCTGTCCAACTATTAATTTTTTCCCAGATTTTTTTTGGGTCTCCGTTACATTTCTTAATTTCTTCCTGCCTGAACCTATTTTTTGCTTTAAATATGAATTTGTTCACCCTATTTCTAAATCGTGTGTAATCTAATCTTTTCGTGTTATTGTTAGGCGCTTCTTTCCAATCTCTGTATAGTCTATCCCTACGCATCAACATTTCATTTAAGGCTCGGTTCATCCACGGTTGTGTCACACGTTTTTTAATGTTTCGCACTAATATCTTACTATTTTTATAAATATTATCAAAAACATGATGTAAAGTACAATACATAGTTGTCGGACAATCAATTAACAACAGTTGAGACCAATCGTAATCAGCGATCTGCTTAACTACTAGCTTATTATTAATAACGTACCTAGTGTCCAAGTTCTCACTTTCAGTGCAGTTTTGCGTCACACCTAACGGTACCGAGACGCCAACCACATTATGATCCGACATGAAGCACTCAATAACAAACGAATGGTAGTCTCTCATCTGTCTCGCGCGCACCCAAATATGATCGATACACGACACTTCTCTCACACCCGCGACGATAGCTTCTCGCGTTACCTCCGTATCGGGTATTACGCACTGTAGGCCTAGTCCACACATGCAGTCCTTATACTTTGACACTTGTTGACTTTCACCCACTCCTAATAGATTTATGTTGACGTCACCACCAAGCATGAAAATTTGCTCGCTCGCTGGGATCCTCTTGATTATCTGCTCGATTTCATCAACGAATAATAATTTACTCGTTTTTGGTGGTCTGTAGACCGCAATTATATTTATAGTTAAGTGGTCAACAGTAAGTTTACCATGAAGTCCTTCCAGTGAACTCGTTAGGGTTTTGCTCGCATTGAACATAAGGCACTCCTTCACATAAATAAGCACACCTCCTCCTCTCGTATTTTCCCTCGTGTTCGCGTACAGATTATATCCTTCTATATATAATATAATATAATATAATATAATATTCCAAAATTCTATGTTATATAATGCCAGCTCGTTCTCCTTAATGTTGACCTCTGTCAACAATAATAATCCTATCTCATCTCTTCAGCACACTTATTTACGAATATTTGCAATTCGTTAAAGTTTTTTCTTAACGATCGTATATTTAAATGTGCTATGTGTAGATATTTATTGTGGCTAGTTATACTTTGAGTCCAGGTCTTAACTGTTTTAAATCTGTTAAATTGACATTCTAACGTAGTAATTGCGTCGAAACGATCCATTTTTATTTGCAAATGATTGAGCTCGCAGTGTTTACCTCGCACTGTGCGTGCGTGAGGCATGTAGGTACCAACATCTAGCTAGCTGCCGTATCTACGTCGCTTTCTATGAATCGCTCAATATCACGTTCACTCCTGATAGACATTATTTTCTTTTGGTCATCACTTTTTCTTATGAGTATTTTTCCATCTTGCACCCTTATGTACTTATAGGTTTTTTTAAGCCTGTTTTTAGTAGCCCTTAAAAGGTTCCTTTTATATTTGGTGAGATTCTCATTTATATAAATAAGATTCATATTATTTGTGCCATAAATATCACCATTAGTTAAGCGTTTTTTGCGACTTCCCATCCACTTGTCCCGAGCCTCTTTTGTTCTCAGCGTTACAACTACTGGTAGCGGTTTGTCGGCGTCTGGTTTTTGACGGCCTACCCTCTCTGCGGACTCAATCTGACTAACATCCATCTGAAGCTTATCAGCGATCTGAACGATTACTTTTTCCATATCCTCTTTTTCTTTCTTCTCCAAACCGGCTATCTCCACCTTTTTCTCCTTGTCCTTTTCTTCTAGCTCGTTCACACGTTCTTCTAGTGATTTATTGCACCTTTCCAAGTATGCATTCATATCTTGTAAGGATTTCATTTTTGTATCAATTGATTTTTGATAGGCCATTAGATTATCATACTTTTCTGATACAAAATCAACCAGCTCGGCCAGCTCACTCAGCTTTTTTTCCATCTTATACACCACATCCATTTTCCTGTTCATAGCTGCCAGGGTCAATGCTATATCTGGTTCTTCAATACTAGGCGAACTTGGATGTGATCCGGGCAGGGAAACACAATCCTCACATTTTTCATTTTTGAAGGTAGTTCTTGTGACGCACTTTTTGTGGAAGATTGCTTCACAAGAACCTTTGCATTTACTGGTCTCCTCTTTCGTTGCGGATACAACCTTATTACACTTCTTGCATTTCACCATTATTGATATATAATTAAACACTTAACACTTTCGCAAAATACTTATTGACTTAGGTGGATCTACAAAACAGCCGTACGCCAAGCGCGCACACACACGACTGATGTGTCTCATTCGCTAAAAGGCAAACAGACGTGAGAAAATATTTTCAAGTTCTTCTGAGTTCACGATTTCAATGAGAAAAACATATGGTGGAATTGTATGCCTGCCAAGGTTGCTAGATTGTTCCAAAGAATTACCGCAGCTCGAGCACGCAATTATCGTCATCTGCCCGGACCGCGGTGTGTGTCTGTATGAACACAAGTAGTTTGTCAGGAAAAGTAACAGTCCCTCTCACTTAACCTAGAGCTGAAGAGATTACTTGATGATTTTCAACCGAAAGAAAGATTAAATTGCAGCCAGTTGGTATCAGATTTTCGTTTACTGTAGGCAGGCAAGAGAAAATTCTTGCAAGCTCCTCAAGTAAAGCCAACCACTACTCTAGATACGGATCATTCAAATTCTTACTAAAATTAATTCCAATAGGAGCGTCATTCACAGCTATAATGTTGCCAACTGTTTCCGTATAGATGGCGTTTGTTACGTTTAAGATTAGTTACGAAGGCTACGCTAGATGGCGCTGATTGATCATGACTGTTAGTGGCTTAATGACAAAATATTTTTTGGGAAGTGACAAACACTAAACGCTCTTCGCGGCGGATCAGCAAACTGGAGAACGCGAGATGGCGTTTAGTATTTTGAATAAGCAGAGATTGGTTGCTTTAAAAAAAAAATTTGGCAGGTGACGAAACTGTAAACGCTCTTTCATGGTAAAGTAGCATAACCCCTCGTAGCAATCATAACCTTAAAGAATTAATACACAACAGATGAAGACCTAGATGGATCAGTAGTAGACCTAGATTAGTAATTTGTCCTCACTTGTGAAATAAGCCTGTTGAGATTTGCATACGACGGCCGCTCTATAGACAGCCGCCGCCGACAAATGTCATAGATCGCCTCGTTGTCGACCATGAAGGCGCAATCTGAGTGGCCGATGGTGGCGTGGGTCGTCAGCACCGCGTTGTAGGGCTCCACCACGGCTGTGGACACCTGGTTGCAGAGGAGATACTTTAAATGATTGTTGATGAGTTGATGGGAAGTAAAATGAGAAAAAAAAAATGACGGGTTGCACTCTGGGAGTGCCGGCAGAAGTGAAAACTTAAGTATTAACGTTGTGCGTTTTGGATATTTTGGAATGGTTATGGAATAATTTTGCACGAATTGCTTTTTTTTTGCACACAATTTTTTTGCACACAATTTTGCACGACATCCGTCTTACGAATTTTCGATCAGGTCACGTGTCCTGACGCGAGTTTAACATTTTTTACCCATTACAAAATTTTTTGCACACAATTTTGCACGAAATCCGTCTTACGAATTTTCGATCAGGGTCACGTGACCCTGACGGTCACGTGACCCTGACGGTCACGTGACCCTGACGCGAGTTTAAAATTTTTTACCCATTACAAAAAAAGTGTACAACGCCGCTAAAGAAGTTTTCACTTCAAAAAACTGACTTCTTCGATTTACGGCAGATTTTTAAACGTCAAATAACTCTTAAGCGAGGAATAGAAATGGCAGTAGGTTTAGACACCTTTTGTACAAAATATAATTATGTAAACCCGCTCTTATTATTGTTTAACCTTTTGAGTACCGTAATTAGAGACAATAGAAAGACAATGAGCGAGCGAACGCCGGCGTTCGCTCTCTCATTGTATTTCTATTGTGTCTCTAATTACGAAGATCAGAATCTAGAGATCAGATCATAATCGAGTCCTAGGATTCACTTTAATATATTTTTATTTTTATCCTTACTTGGGGCGCTGGATAGATAGCAAACTCCAGTTTGCTCTTTTTTCCGAATTCCTCCGAGAGCTTCTCCATGAGCAGCGAGGTGAAGCCGGAGCCTGTCCCGCCGCCGAATGAGTGGAACACGAAGAAACCCTGAAGGTGAAGCAACGTTCATCAGAATTCGTAACTTATTAACGGGCAAGTATACATAATGTACAAATTAAAGATTTTATTCACTTTAAAAACTAAAAAAAAAATAAGTTAAAAAAACTAGCCAAGTGCGAGACAGCCTCGCACTTGGAAGGGTTCCGTACTAAAATATTAAAATCGAGCATAAAGCGCTGACAAAATAACATTTGTTGTATGGGAACCCCCCCTTTTAATTTTTAAATTTAATTTTATGTTTTGTTATAATGGCAGTAGAAATAAACATTCTGTGAAAATGTCTACTCTACCTCTTATGATTTATGACATACACAGCCCGCTGACGGACGAACAGACAAACACCTGCCCGCCCCCCTAGCCAAGTTGATATCGTTTCGTTTGCGTTGAACGCCTTGAGTAGGCCACGCCTCCCGATTCCTTTGTTCTGACCACGTGACAGCGTTGAGATGACGTCAGAACAAAGGAATCGGAAGGCGTGGCCTACTCGAGGCGTTCAACGCAAACGAAACTATCGTAACTTGGCTAGGGGGGCAGGATGGACGGACGGATGGATAGCGAAGGCTTTATAAATAGCACTTTAGGTACGGAACCCTAAAAAGAGTTTTTCTAAATCTCCGAAAGTAGAACTTGCGTGAATCATGTAAAAACAAGAAAAAAGTTAGGTCAGCTGTCGCATCTTTTGTCCACTTACAACGCAAAAACAGGACCGCTTGTAGAAGGGTCTCATGCTTAGGTGACATTTATGTAAAGCAAGACACGAAATCCAACGGAAAAGTCACAACTGGCTGATGACAATGATGAAAAAAGAAAGTATCCAAGTACCTGTAGACCAGTACACTGGTCAGCTAACTTCCTGACTCTCTCCATGACGGGCCCGAGGACCTCGCGGCCGGTGGAGTAGTGGCCTCGAGCGTAGTTGTTAGCCGCGTCCTCCTTGCCCGTAATTAGCTGTTCAGGATGGTACAGTTGACGGTATTCACCTGAACGGACCTCGTCTGCAAAGGGACAGGTTTTTAGTCAGAAACGACATTTTTTAAAGAGCCATAATGAGTAGGCTCAATAGGGTAGGTTCCTAAAAACGATTTGTTGCGTCATTCAGACTACCAAAACATTAAGTATTTTTCTTTTGCCACGTAAACTTAAAATAAAGACGATGCAGTTCTGAGTATACATGTAGATGGATGGAGAAAGAGAGGGAGGTTAAAGAAAGAAAAGATGGATGAAGATGGATGGATTGTGTGAGGAGTGATATGAAAGAAAAAGGAATTAGTGATAGTGTGACGGGTGACAGGATAGAATGGATGAAGAAAACGTGTTGCGCCGACCGCGACCCCAATTAATATGGAAATAGGGCAGGAAGAAGTGCCCTTTCAGTAAAACTGGTAAAATTTACAAGTCCGTGATAGGACCTACGATGCTCTATGGATCAGAATTTTGGGCTGTGGAAAAGACGTATGAAAAAAAAAATTGCATATAGCGGAGTAGTAGAGTGACGAGAATGGATAAAATGAGAAAAATGGACACAAGAGGAAGTTCGAAAGTGGAACCAGTGACTGAAAAATTGAAAGGGAATCTTTTATCGTGGTATGGTTTTGTAAAGAGAAGTGATGAAATGCATGTTAAAGAGTTACGAATATACATGTGGATGCATGGAGCGGGAGGCCAAAAAAATGTGGATTGTGCGAGAAGTTATATGAAAAAACAGGGAGAAGGAAAAACGTGTTGAGTCGACCCCAAATAATATCAAACAAAGCGAGCTAAGAAGATCATCGGCAATGATGCACTTGTCGACCGAGTTCGCTAGCTTGTCGGTTTAGATCGTTTACATTTCGGGGAGTATGCATTAGAATTGCACAAATTAATTCCGCGCCAAGTCCGTTCCTTTTTTGGGTGGGAAAATCATCTGTCATCCCTCGCCCTTGGGCGGAGCGAGAGGGCGTGTCAGACTTTTACAGACTAAACACCTACTCCTGTTCTTCTTGCCATTGTTCCAGGGCCCCGGGGATCTCTTTCGTATCACCCATGGTGATACGAAATGAAATATATATAAATACCCTAGTAGGCTTCGCGACCCTGCTGGGCCCCTACGGTTGCTGACATCTCCTCGAGGCGCGCGTGGAACACTACGCCCCGTCAGTGACTTGGGCTTGGTCCCGACGGTTACCGGACGGTCGGACCGCGAGCTACCCATTGCTCGCCGTCCGCAAGCCCACGTCTACGGTGGCCGGAAATCGGGATCGGAATCCCGGCACTGGGGCGTGAGGGCCCATTGCCTCGCGCGTGCACGTGCGGCCTGCCTCCTTTGCTAGCATTACTGCTTCGCAGAAGGAGACGACCGTCTGCCACTCATCCTCGCTCCGGACCATGGCCTGTACCAAGGCCCGGCGCGAGAGATCGCTGCCGCTGATCGCCCCCACGAGGACACGGCGGTGCTCTGCCCGGGCGGGGCACACATCTACCGTATGCTCCACCGTGTCCTCCGGACGGTCCATACAATGGTGACATCCGGGCGTTTCTTCGGCACGAATCCGGTGCAGGAACCTCCTGAAGTTACCATGTCCGGTCAGTACCTGCGTCATGTGGAAGGTAAGGACGTCGTGTTGCCTCTCCAGCCACTCAGCCACTCCTCAAAGAGGGGACTTACCGCCATAATTATGGCGTCCATCATCGGACCATTAGACCGTACGGCGTTGCGCCAGCGGTACATGGTTGACATCCCGCCCATATCTATAAAGCGTTTTAGGAACACATTCATTATGAAGTGGAATTCCCTGCCGGAGTCTGTGTTTCCTGATAGCTATAACCTAGGGGTCTTTAGGAAGTGTGGTGAGATAGTGGTCAAACGTGAGCCCATAAAAAAAAAAGGTCAACCCATGTAAAATCTGATAAGCCATCCGACTCAAACTTTCACCTTTATAATATTTAGTGTCTTAGGTAGATACCGCTGCAAGACACTTGTGGAGACGAAGCCAATACGAACCAGGACTATAGGGTTCTAAATCTTTAATTTTTAAAATTGAACGCTGCGTTACGATAAGAGTTGCAGCAATCAGCAGCAGATATGTGCTAATGTATACTAAAATCCGACTTACCAGTAGGTAGCAGTGGATTCTCTTCAGCCACAAGTAGACGCTATACTTCCAACAGGATCCCAGCACTTGCAGCGGAACTAAAATGTCGATACCTAAAATACAAACTTACCAATAACAGTGGCCTCTAAATCGACCATCACAACTCTCGGCACCATTTTCCCTCGATCTGCTTCAGAGAAAAAGGTGTTGAAGCAGGAGTCGGCGGCGTTGGGGTCCTGCTCGTAGGCCGGCAGGGTCCCGTCGGGCCGGATGCCGTGCTCCAGGCAGTACAGCTGCCAGCACGCCACCCCCATCTGCACTCCCGCCTGCCCGACGTGCACTGAGATGCACTCCCTCTGCTCACGAACAAAAAAAAGTAACGCTTAAAAATAGTTGACAGATGTTATAAATAAGGTGTCTACACTTTGGGTCCTCAGGTTAAATCATTGGCGACAGTTTGATTTTCCAGGTTAAGTAACTCGACAGCATGTGTTGTGCCCATCACGGTCGAATCCTACTGAGGCCATGGTTTGTGCGAAAGAGAACCACGGGGCCCTGGAACGAAGGCAAAGTATAGGAGTGGGTTTGTGAAAAGACTGGAGACTTCTGTGCCTAAATATCACTAAGCCGTCGGCGGTCCCTGTGTCTTCCTCTACGAAGATCTTAGACAATCGTTACGGCAGGTAGAAACTCAGTACCCATAAAATTTGACACCAGTCTTGACCAAACGTGGGGTATCGTGTTACCCAATTATTATGCTGTGAGTCGCTTCACGTAAATATGTATTGAGCTGCATCTGGCTAGCCTTGAAGCAGATCCTGATATGGTTGGGAAGAGCTAGGCAAAATGGCCAATTTTGGCAAGGGTAATCTTCTCCAAACATTGGTAACATTTGATTGAAATAGAAGAATATAGTATACCCGAAGAATGTCATTACGAAGTGGAATAAACCAACAATTGTGATGGGTGGAAAAAAAAACTTTAATAAAAATGGTCGTCAATTGTCACTTCTGGGATATGACGCACAGAAAACAAAACTATCTCAGGTAGTAAAGTAAGCAATCAGTTTATAGATATAAGAATAAATAGAATCAAAACTAAAGGAATTACACGAGTAATACCAATGTACGAACATTTGTTATAGTCCTAGAATAATCTAGCTAAGTAGGGCTACCGGTAAAGTAAAAAAATATATTTTTAAAATCACTTACCATGATGGATACTGGTAATTTTGATGATCCGAGCAAAACAATATATAAAAAAACTTTATAAAACTATTACACGTTACAAAAATTTAGAAACAGACTGAAATTTTGAAAAAATTGCGAATCAGCGCCCGTCTGATGGGCCGCTTGGATCTCTTGTAAATTTTTATTCCACGTTCGAATTTCATATTATGTTTTTGTGTGCCAGGATTTGAAAGTTTGACCAAAAAGTTTTAAATCTAAAGAAGTAGGTTAAATCAAAAATTTGTAATTATTTCAGAAAGAAATGAAAAGTTTTTAATTCTTTTTTTTTCATGTTTATGCGACCTGGATAGTTCTGTAATATGCAGGTGGTTACGCATACTGAATAAATAAAACCTTGTTTTTCTGTGAAGTGGCTTCACACTGGTACTGTTTTTGGAATGGATCAAGGATACCCTGTTTCGCCAGATTGCATCATCCCGCCTCAGCCCGCAATCGGTTCAGAGATTGCGGCAGATATTCTACTGGACTGATAAAGTGTGAAGGAAGACAACATTCATGTCTATTTCTCCACAGTAGTATCTCTGGTCTGAAACACTGTTCTCTCTCCACTCTTTAAGTAGTTAGGATTCGGTGTCCGAATAGGAAGTGACGGTTGCGTGTAGCACGGGAACTGACCATGCAAAATCACTCGCAGTAAACGAAAGACACATACAATTTGTTATGTATCTTATATTCAAGGAGAAAAATTAACTGCCAATCGGGCAGCATATTATAATATTCCCAAATAGAACACTCCAAAGCACTCTTCAATTTGTTATTGCACTGGATACTTAGGTTTGAAACCATGTCAGCACTCTACTCGTCAGAAGTATACAAGCTGACATCGATTTTCTTCCGTGTCATTGATTAACAAGATTTCAGATCTATTTCTTACCTATGCATCTTCACATCATACAAAGCTCATCCAAGTATGAAATCAAGGTGCAAGTAGAGCAAACATTTCCATAACCCACGCACACAGGTTGCAGATAAAACCCTATAAATAAAATTAGTTTGAATATTAATGAGCTGCCTCCAGGTATAAAAGCTTGGAACAGTTTAGCACCAGCATATTCGACCCACATTTGTGGAACTCTTAACATTAAACACCTTTTCAATCTTCAAGTCGAAGATTCAACAAATCCATTAACATGAAACTGGCTTTGGTCCTTCTTTTCGTGGTAGCTTGTTCTTGGTGCTTTGAGGAGCAAGTACCAGAAACACGAAGAGTATATTGTGGGAAGGTTCTTGCAAAAAAGATGGCGTTCGTCTGCTTTTTCTCTAATTCTGTGAAGCGTGATGCTAGCTGGTGGCTGTCAGCGGATGCGGTGCGGGCGCTGGAAGGCAGTCGCGGCAAGCGAGGCATCGTTGAAGATTGCTGCTACAGTCCCTGTTCTATCGACGTACTGCGGTCTTACTGCTAAAGATAAAACACCAGCTTTAGCTCAAAACTATATCGAAAACATACAGTGGTTTTAGCAAATATTATGTTTGTGAAAATAAATAATGAAACTTTTAACTGCACTCTTCTTTTAAACTCCATCTAAAGTATATATTGTTAGGTAAGATTGAAGAGAAGATTCGATAGAATACTATGTAAAGACTTAGATACTTCAGACGATTCATTTGAAAAAAGAAAAATTCGCGTAACGCATATCCAGGCTTGTCCATCAAAAACATAAATACCAACATTTAAAATTGAGGGTGGCAAGTACGTTGCAAGTAGGGCACTAAGATAGGGGTGGGCTGCTATTAAGGCAACAAGGGATGGGGTAGATGGGGCGGAGAGAACCATTCACCCCTCTTGTGTGGATGTCGTAAGTTGATTTGCATTTTTGTGCTCGTTAACTGGATAAAGTTTTTGTGACTGAAGTACGTTTACTTTACTATACCTTAGGAGATTTTAGATACTTAAAATGTAGGTAACCTCGGGCCTGTGTGTATCTAATCAATCTTCTTTTAGCTGGAGATTAATATTAACCCATAGACACACATTATTCAAAATAATGTTTATTTATTTATTTATTTATTATTAAATATACACACTATCTTTACAGGCGGAACCTAATACAATAGTGGTTTCCAAACAAAATAATAATAATAATAATAATTTAAAAAAGTCATAATCTTACACTAACATTAACCTAAAAAGCTAAAATAACACTAAACTCTATTACAATACTACTGTGATTTATAAACGCTTGTTTTTAATCACTTTCTTAATCACTAATCCTACTCTGTTAATTAGTAGTCTAAGGGCGGAATTCACCAATAAAACTAATCGCGTTTTAACGTTTGGCTCGCATAATCGCGTTTAGCCGCTGTCACGAGCCAAACGTTAAAACGCGATTAGTTTTATTGGTGAATTCCGCCCTTACTCTCGAATCTATGATAGACCGACACACTGCACAAGTTTTGTTTATATAAAGAAAACTATACTACAAATGCTACATGATGTTGCAGGTGAGCTTTCGGATTCATACAATGTTTATTTATTTATAAAATGCTTTATGCACACAAAACTACAGAGGTGGACTTAATAACCTTTAGGTGATGCAGAGAAAAATAGTGGTAGGTGCAATAAACGAGAGAGAGATGACGAATACGAGAATAGATTAAAGTTTAATTAAAGTACTAATAAACCATATAACAAAACATACTCAAATGAATAAACTACATACCTAACTACTATCATTGTAATGCTAAAGTATTAAAAAAAAAAAAACAGTTTTATTTAATCAAACAAATGTTATTAAACATCTGAAATTATCATAGTGAACATTATCAAACATCTGAAATTATCATAGTCAAGAACTATACATAAAAAGGTACTCTGTGTTCTTTACCAAAAGCCAATTATTTTAATCCGTGTCCACAATAAATCATATCATTGTCTTTTTAACACTCATCGGTCACAGTCGACCGCGTGTTAATCCTTTACATTCAAATGTTAACTATTGTTAAAAGTAAACTTTTGTCAAGTGTTAACATTATTTTGAATATATAATTGCGTTATATTGTTGTAGTGTGTAAATAAAGAGGAGTGTGTATCGATTCGTTTCGCTTGTGGTGAAAATAAGGGCCGCTATTTTGGTTCGATCTGGCCGGTGTTTTTGCATGGTTTTGATGACCCTACATACTCGTAGACGGTGTTAGGTTTGCACATTTGAAAATTAATCACCAAAACAACTTTTTAGACTGTTGAATCAATATAGAGAATGCCTATGAGTGGTATTTTGGTGTTCCACAAGGAAGTGTATTGGGACCTCCACTTTTTACACTATATATAAATGACTTGCCAAAATCAATTTCACACCCTATGACCTTATTTGCAGATGATAGCACAGTGACAATTTCTAATAATAACAGTGACATGATCCAATATAAACTTGACATTCGCAATACTCTGACATCAATAATACAATGGTTAAATGACAATAATTTAAAAATTAATTTAGATAAAACTAAAATCATACATTTTAGTCAACGTTTGACTATAGAAAATATGGACATAAATATAGACAATAAAACTATTGAAATCGTAAATGATACTAAATTCCTTGGACTAATGATTGATAAAAGACTTGACTGGAAATCGCAAATAGAGTACCTTTGTAAAAAAATTTGTAGTTCTGCATTTGCTTTGCACAATCTAGCTGCAGTTGTAAATGTAGATACCTTGATTACAGCCTACCACGGCATAGCTGCGTCTCACCTAAGATACGGCATTATATTTTGGGGAAACTCTACCGACGCTAACACGGCATTCAAGGCCCAAAAGAGATGTATTAGATCTATGTTTGGATTAAAAACGGTCGATACATGTAAACCATATTTTAAAAAGTACAAAATACTAACTCTTCCATGTATGTACATTCTGGAAACCGCAATATTTGTTAAAACAAACCCAAAACTGTTTCCACGTCTAGAAGATGCCGTACCGCGTAGCAGAAGAGATATGACGATTCTTCGCATCTATCCAGCAAAAACGGCTCTAATGCGCAAAAGTATCGTCTGCATGGCTCCTACTATATTTAACAGATTGCCTAAACGATGGAAAGAGTTAAATAGTAGTGCATTCAAGCGTCAATTAAAAACGTTCCTTTTGCAAAAAGCATACTATAGTGTCTCCGAATTTCTAGCCGAAAAAAGTTTTTTATAATTAATATTTTTCTTGACACTACTTAATGCTTGTGGTTGTGATTTTGACATGGCTCTTGTATTTTTGACATTGTCTTATAATTTTGAAATTTATATTGTAAGTAAATTGGAAATTTATATTGTATTTTTGACATTTATATGATAATGTTGACATTTATATTGTAATTTTGACATTCAAATATGATAATATTGACTTTTATATTGTTATTTTCACATTTATATTATTATTTTGACCTTTATATTATAATTTTGACATTTTTAATCCTATATTTTGACATCTTGTTATTGACATCAATGTTGTAAATTTTGACATAAATCTGTTAATTTTGACTTATAGTTTGTAACTTTGACATAAATCTTCTAATTTTGACATATATTTTGTATCTTTGACATCTGTTCTTGTATTTGTGTGACATTACTGTTTTTAATTAATTTTGAATGTTGACATGATAAGATATAAATAATTTCGAATTAAATGGTCTCTAAGTTTTATAGTAAGTGAAATCCTAGGTATTTTTATGTGTGAAGATCTATTATTTTTTATTTTTAGTTTTCAATGTTATAAATATTTGTACGCCGACACTTACGGCTAAACATGACTGGACTCAAACAACAAATCTCAATCTTGCATGCTACTGTATGTATACAATGTTTAAACAAATAAAGAATATCGTATCATATGATCAAGGCTAAGATTGTTTGTTAGATAATGTTTGAGTTTTATCCTCCAACAGTGCCGGTTCTCCAGGGCGCTGCTTGAGACTGACCATCGACTATCATGTATGTATGTTGCCTACTATGTACTACACTAATGGATATTTAATCAGTCTGTGGGTGGCGTCTCTGACTGCGGCTATTTTGCGACTACATTTGTTATCTTGGGTATGCCTGTTAAAACAATTGTATGTGTTAGTAAATAAATAAATAAATAAAAATTTCGATTTCTTTTGTTTTTCAGACGGCCATCTAGTCCCAAACTAAGCAGAGCTTAAGTACTAGACAGCTGATAAACATACTTACTTTATTTTTCTGAATACGAGTACATATAATAGATAAATTACACCCAGAAACAGAACAAATGATAGTGCTCATCACACAAACATTTGTCTTGGGTGGGAATCGAACCCAGGCCCTCCGACATAGCAGTCAGGGCCACTAAGCATTAGACCAACAGGCCGGTTGAGTCTTTGATAATAAGGTATCTGAAACAGTTTTCTCATGTGCGGTTTTGTTGTGAAATTGTGTTGCAAATAAATATTCATGCGATTACAGCAATCACGTAATTTGCTATCATTGATTGAAGAGTTCCATGAACTATCTCCGAAGATTGTCAACAGATCATCGCCAAATTAAAATGGGAAAGACTCGCAAAATGGCTAAATGGGGAAATTTTTATTTTTGTTTAGAAGTCTAAACAAAAAAAAAATACAAAAAATTCCAACCGACTTCTAAACAAATAAACACTTAACAATGCAAAATAACTTTTATTTTGGAAGTCGGTATTTCTGGTTTTGTTTAGTCGGTATTTATTTCTTTATTGTAAAAGCTTTTTTCACTATTTTGTAGTGCTACGTACCTCTCAGCTAAATCTAAATAATGAGCAAGTTCTATAGTAAATTAGTAAGGTATGTAGCACTACAACTATAAAATATAAACATTACACTTGTGTGTCTATATTCAGTAGAAAATCAGCGCCAGGCAACTACCACGAAGTTGTCTGGCATTTTTGCTGAACTGGAGCTATTTGGTGCAGGCGCGAGACACACAATGTTAGTTTTTTTTCTTTTTTTATCTGAAGTGTTTACATGTTGTTTCTACATTGTGAGTATCTGTGTACGTGTGCCTAATACAATATTTTTCTTTCTTCTTTCTTTCTATAAAATTTGAAGAGTTGCCTCGATTTCCCCAGGACCCCATCATCAAATCCTGACTTTTGGACCATGGTACTACTACCTAGAAACACCCTACCTTTCAAACAAAACGAGAATTTTCCAAATCGGCCCAGGTGTGTACGAGAAATAACGGAATATACATAAAAAATAAAAAAGAGCCCGGAAAATTCAGAACCTTCCTATTTGAAGTCGTTTAAAAAAAATTTTATTAAGATCGGTTATCGGCAAAGATATCGCAGAACAAAATATAAAAATAGTAACATTCTGTTGACTTGAAAACCTCCTCCATTTTCATAAGTCGGTTAAAAAAAGGCTACATATCTGACCTTAAACTTAAAATCAACCAACCTGCTTTGGCCAGTAAAACAAATATTGACCAAAAAAAGAAACCGGGCGTTTGACAAGCTTGACAAATAACTGTCACCCATTGGACATTGACAGGGGTAGATCAAGAACCGATATTATTGTGAAACCCGATTCTTATCTTAGGGATTATCGCTAATGTGCTGAGATATCATCTTATAAGGGGGACAAATGTGGATTTATATTACGAACTAACAAAATGTGTTAAGCTAGATGTGTAAGTAGAGTTCTTTCGTTATTTGTTATGTTATCGTGGTCCTGGTACACAAAGGGCAACTGAAGGAACTCAGTGGATATCAGTCAGTACTTAATTTTACTTTAGTCTCTTCATTTTGCGATAGCATAGCATAGCATAGTCGGCCTTATAATGTTCCCACTGTTGGGACTCAGGCCTTCTCTCTAGGAGAGGGAATGGGCCGTAATCCACCACGCGGGCCCAGTGCGGGTTGGTGGATGTCACATGTCTACGAATTTTTGGTTCTCGGACATGCCGGTTTCCTCATGATGTTTTTGATGGTATCATTTTGCGATACCATCACTTAACTTAATCCTTAATTTATTTTTGTTTTCCTCACAAAAGTGAACAGGATTTTTTATTAAAGTGGGAGATACCCAATTACTTCTCCCACTCTAGGGCGGTGCGCGAGGTCGTGTCAGAATTTTACTGACTAAAACCACACCCTTTGCGTTTCAGGGTTCCCGTTTCGGAAGTTAGGCTCCTGGCTCCAGCAGGCTTCGACCCGGCTGAGCCCCTACGGTTTTGCTGACATCTCTTTAAGGCGCGCGTGGAACACTACGCGCCGTCGACAATTCAGAGAAATGAATAGGTACGTTATTCTTTTTAAGTGAACAAAGTTTCTTTAACCACAAAGTCTAACACTCCCTTTGCTCCACCCAGAAAGGGAGAAGTTATTTGATGATTTATCACTTCCAAACAAAATGTTGACTAGTGTAAGAAAAAAAAAATCCGAGTTTCTACTTAACTTGTGCCAAAGTCTAATAGCATAACATCATGCCTATGCACTTGTGTTCTTGGAGGTTAGCATTTAACACCTCTACGGTCCGGACTAAGCGTTTAATCTCGTCGTTTATACCGCGTACATCGAAGGACTGGAACAATTTGCCTGCTGCGGTCTTCCCGTCCGAATATAATTTCGAAGTCTTCAAGGCTAGAACGAATAAGCTCTTAAATCGTAACTAAACTTTAAGAGCATTAATATAATATAAGCATTTTACATCATTAGATAAAAAAAATAACAGGCCAATATATAGGTACTTAGACCAAAAATAATATAAGTATAAATAGTAAAGATGGATAATTATATTTTTTGTTAGAAAAAAGGTGATCGCCGGTTTTTAAAAAAGGAATAAAATTTTCCAGCCCAATGACAATCCACATACAATAGCCCGAGGTGTGGCCCAAATAAAAAATCCCATTTGGTCCACAGAGGCGGAATAATGACCGCTTTTTACCGGTTTAATCCGGATCAGATAAGTGTGGGGCCTATGCGATGCCCGTTTGATATTCATGATCATTCCCCGAGGATTTTGAGGATCAAAATGTACTGCAGATTTAGTTACGTCTGAGTAATTGATAATTGCTAAGTAGACATCTTTAATATTATCGGTTTTTTTTTTTTTTTATATGTGGCCTCTCGCAGGTCAACCTAGGAGGTTGTCGGCTGCTTAACCGGTCTTGCCTGTGGCGGCCTCGATTCGAGAATCAAAGCCTCCAGCCAGGGCTTACTTAACTAACTTATAAACTAAGCGACTACACGCTAAGGGCACCCCCTGTGGGGTACGGACCTCGGCTTAGGGCGTCGCTGGGGGGGGGCAGCAAGGGACGGGCTGGATCGCACAAAGATATTATTATTATTAACGGGGAATTTTAAAACTACGGCTCAGCGGCGCGGGCTGGCTCGAGCAAAGGACGGGGAGGACGTTGACGGGTCTGTCGCGGCGGGCCTCGGCGGCGAGGACGGAATGACGGCGGTCTGTAATGTCTACGAACTGTACTGGTTTCCTTACGGCTCTCTTGGAGCAGGGTAATGGGGTCGTCGGGGGAATATTATCGGTGTAGACTGGTGAATTTATGTACTTTAACCTTTTGAGTGAGTGCGTAATTAGAGACACAATAGAAAGATAATGGCGCGTTAACGCCGCGCCGGCGTTAATGCGGGGATCAACAGCTTAATTAATTACGGGCTGATTTACCAAATAGTCATATAATTTTCATCGGAAGAATAAATTTATTCACAACACAGGTTCTCTAAACAAAAAAACTTTTTACAAAAAAAAAAAAAAAAAATAACAGACTTCACTAAAAAAACACTAAGGATCAAAATAACTTTTATTTCGGAAGTCGGTGTTTCTCGGTATTATTTGTATCTTATTTAACACCGACTTCCGAAATTAAAGTTATTTTGATCCTTTTAGTGAAGTCGGTTATTTTATTTTGTAAAAAGTTTTTTATTTCACACTTTTTAGTTGCAATACACTTATAAGCAGAGGGCCTATTTCTCATGATAATTCCAATTAACCCAAACACTGCTAGGTTACATTGTTTTATTATGAAGTTCCTGTGTCTACCTTCCACCTTCCGGCACCATCATCAAATCAGTTCGATAGTACCTTATAGCCAAAGTGCATCTCATGATAATTCTAATAAGCCCTAACACAGCTAGGATACATTAATTACGGAGTTCTAGTGCCTACCTTCCGGCTCCATCATCATCATCAGATCACTTCGATGATACCATTTTCAACCTAACTAATCAGAACTATTCATTTATTTGTATTGTCATAGTCGCTTAAGTATCTTCATTGTGATATCTATACGAGTATGAAATTCCGTTGACCATTTCTGGTCTTCTTCGTCAGTTCCACTTCATCAAATATTACTTTTTGACTGTAAATGCTTAAGTTCTCGATAAAAATACATAAATCACTATATAATTGCCTATAATATTTGAGGAGTTCCCTCAATTTCACCAAGATTCCATCATCAGATCCCGATTTGGTGACTATGGGACCTTTTGGGAAGTATACCCTTTCCAACAAAAAAAGTTTTTTTCAAATCGGTTGGCAAGCGACGAAGTTATGCGCGAACAAACATAAAAAAAATACAAACAACTGAGGGGTTGTTTTTGTCCCGCACCCAGCTGTGCGCTGGCGCCTAATGCCTACCTACCGTGATCCTGATAGGCCACTGCAATTCACGTCCAGGTGGCAGATGTTCCTGGGGTTTCAAGAAATCGGATGATTGTAGATGATGTTTTACCCAAAGCTTGATTCTTTCTTTAGCTGGTGATTCTAGAATGGTCTGTGTGGTAGAAAAACACTCTTCCGGCTCTTAATCCTACTCGGGACTGTTTGATGGCAGCTGTGCCAGTGGAACAACATAGACTAATAATAATAATAGTGTGACAAAAATGTAACGGTGACCATGTGTGGTGACGCAAGAAAACACACAGATTTAAGTCACCTCATAATTTATTTACATCAACAAGAATTCAACAACACAATTTATACAAATCAATCATGCACTTCTTCTCTCCCGTTAGCAGTACGTGAGCAGTTCATCCACGGTGCAGGGCTTGTTGCAGCACTCGTCGGCGAGGCCGCGCTTGCCCCGCGTGCCGCCCAGCGCACGAGCCGTGTCCTCGCGCCGCCACCAGCCGGCAGTGTGCTTGTCCTCGGGCCCCCACCAACTCGCCGCGCGTTTCTCCTCGGCGCCCCAGCAGAGAGCTGCAAGCACTTGAGACAGACGCCGCCCGCAGTAGTAATGGGCACCGTCTTGAGCCTCGCAGCACCAAGAGCATGCCACTACGATGATGAGGACCAAAGTCAGTTTCATATTGAATGTTGATTTACTTGGAACTTCAACTGAAGAAAAATTGCTGACTGCGAGTTCAGAGTTAAGTTAGCGGATGTAAGTAGGTTACTGTGCCACAAATGTGGTTTGAATGTTCTGTTCCTCAGTTATGTTCAGCTTTTATACCTGGAGACTGCTCATTAATATTCAGACAAATTTTGTTATAAGGTCCTAACTGAAATCTAAGTGCGTAGGTTAAAGAAAATTTCGCTCATATGTTACATTCGATTTCCATGTGGCTGAACACATTATGAGATGTGGGTGACTTAGCGACGGAGTTTACGAATTTAGATTTTATCATACGGTTAAAATATTTTAGAACATAAATGACGAGCAGTGGTTGTGAGTTGTAGGTCGCGGGTTCAAACTCAACCAGGCGCATTACTTTGTGTAATATTTTCATCACCACTGCTCTCAATAACTACGGTGAAGGAAATCACCGTGAGGAAATCGGCATGTCCTAGAACAAAATATTCGAAGAGATGTGACATCCACCAACCCGCACTGGGCCCGCGTGGTTGATTACGGCCCATTCCCTCTCCTAAAGAGGAGGCCTAAATCCTACAAGTGAGAACATTATAAGGCTGATTATGGTATGCTGTGCTAGAACATGTAGGTAAGGATTCTTGCTTCTGCCAGCGGCTTCGCCCGCTTGAAAGTTAGTTTCTCCATACAAACTTTGGACCCCCGTTTCATCCCTTTAGGGGGTGAATTTCGGAAAATCCGTTCTTAGCGGATGTCTACACCCTATAAGGAACCTACCTGCCAAATTTTAAGTTTGTAGGTGTTATAGTTTCTGAGATTTCTTGATTAATCAGTGAGTGATATTTCGCTTTTGTATTTGTCATCATCATCATCATCATCATTTCAGCCGAAAGACGTCCACTGCTGGACATAGGCCTGCCCCAAGCGTCGCCACAATAAACGGTCCTGTGCGTCTCGCATCCATCGGACTCCCGCAACCGTTACCAAGTCATCGGTCCACCTTGTAGGAGGCCTTCCAATGCTACGTCTTCCGGTACGTGGTCGCCATTCCAGAACCTTTCGGCCCCAAAGGCCATCTGTTCTGCGAGCAATGTGCCCTGCCCAATGCCACTTTAGTTTGGCGATTCTTCGTGCTATTTCGGCAACCTTGGTTCTCCTGCGGATATCCTTATTCCTGATTCGATCACGCAAGGAAACTCCGAGCATAGCCCTCTCCATTGCCCTTTGGGTGACTTTAAGTCTTCTGATGAGGCCCATTGTATTTATATATATAGTAAATATGTTCTAGAAATACTAGTTTATTTACGCAGCGTCTCTCCTGTGGTCTACATCAAAGTAAACTTGGATTTCATCCAGATAAAAATAGTAAAATAATTTTTATAATCGGTTTAGGAACAAATTTATTATCTTTTTTTTATTTATTTTCGACTGGCGACCAGCAGCTTTGTACGAGTGTTACAAATCTTTTAAATTCTAGGCTTTTCTTTACTGTATTGAATTACTTTGTTTGTTGTTGAAAACTGCATGAAAATCTGTTCAATAGTTTTTGAGTTTATCGCGAACAGATTATATTAAAATCTCAGAGCGATCGAGACATAACTTATTTTCACATGGATTAAACCTTACGTTCTCAGTAGCGTATCATGCGCTTTGAATACCTTTGTGCTTTTGGAGCTCCCCCTTGGGGCCCCTGGGCAGGTACGAGGTGAGAAAGGGAACTAAAAATATACGAGTTATTTAACTTAATTTTTTATGGCTGATTTTTATATATGTTTTGTAGAATATTATTCTAAAGTAGCATCTTAAATGTCAGACACTTTCTGTGGACCAAAACTTCAGTCAGACGCTCTAAAGCTCCACAAAAAATAAATTTACTTTATTTATTGTTACATGTCCGATTTTTAAATATGTTATTAAGGTAACTATTACAAAGTTATATTTCATTAGTCAGACAAATTGTAGTGACCAAACATCCAGTCAGTGCATAAAATCATCTCACTCGATCTGAAACGCACGCTTGCTCTCGCGCTCATACTCTCGGCTGATAAATTTTTGTGTTTAGAGGATGTTTGGTGACTACAATTTGTCTGACTACTAAAATATAACTTTGTAATAGTTACCTTAATAACATATTTAAAAATCAGACATGTGACCATAGGAGGGTAAAAAATAAAGTATGACCTTGTTCGTTGTTTCTAATTTCTTGAAGGAGTTCGATAACAAATACTGTGACACAAGGTTTTTATATAATTAGTTGACAAGCGGTCCCGTCCGATGTTGTCCTGCCCGAAAACTGGCTTTTCGTCAAAAAAAATTGAGAACCCGATTGCAGCGCCATCTACCGGGTTCAATTTTATTTTCAAATCATCCAGAAACCACTCAAATACACACATAAAATTACTTTCAAATCGGTCAAGCCGTTTAGGAGTTGGGTGACCAACCACACGTACAGAGGAATTATATAATCGTATAATATATAAAGTCTAGCTTTTGCCAGCGGCTTCGCCCGCGTAAAAGTAGGTTTTCCATACAAACTTTTAACCCCCACTTCACTCCTTTAAGGTTTTTTTTTTTTTTTTTTTATGACATCCCCCGCCCTTGGGCGGGGCGGGCGATAGTGTCAGACTTTTACTGACTAAAAACCCACTCCTGTTCCTTCGTTGCCTTTCGTACCAGGGCCGAGTCTTCCTTTCAGAATCAGACCCTTGGCCCCAGTAGGCTTCGACCCTGCTAGGCCCCTACAGTTGCTGACATCTCCTTGAGGCGCGCGTGGAACAGCACGCGCCGTCGACGACTTGGGCTCGGTCCGGACGGTTACCGGACGGTCGGACGGCGAGCCACCCATTGCTCGCCGTCCGCAAGCCTGCGCCTACGATGGCCGGAAATCGGGATCGGAATCCCGGCGGCGATTGGGGCGTGAAATTTTGAAAAATCCTCTCTTGGGATCTCTTGCTTACGTCATAAAAGGAAACCTTGCGCAAAATTTCACGCTCTTAATCCCAGTAATTTCGGCTGTGCGTTGATATGTCAGTCGGTCAGTTTCTAGATTATATATATATAGATAATAGTTATAGCTAATATTGTGTTAGTGTTATTTTAGTAGAAAAAGCTCGATTTTATTGAGCACAGAAAAGTTTATAAGATAATAAGTCAAGCAATTCGTAATGTTGCAACAATAAATACTTGTTACTTCAAACTTACGTAATTAAGTCTAATATAATAGCTCCTAACATTATTAGACTGCTTAAAGCAATGTCCTGTTGAGCTATTTCATCATATTTTAGGTCAGCGCTTACTACATAAGTAATATTTCATCGTAAACATATAAATTATAAATAACGACGACATATTGTAAGTAATTACAAATTCATGTCAGTTAGTCAAGTGTTCGGTTGAAAATATTGCCATTTTACGTTCTGCAGATGTATTGCAAAACTGTAGGTAAAGACTTTGATTAAATTATATTTATTTTGCAAATAGGTACTAAAAACACTTAAACAAACTCAGATTGATATCAGCTACCCCTGCTCAATCTACAGATTGAATATTTTGTGTGCACATCTTAATATATATAAATCTCGTGTCACAATGTTTGTCCTCAATGGACTCCTAAACCACTTAACCGATTATAATAAAATTCGCACACCATGTGCAGTTCGATCCAACTTGAGAGATAGGATAGTTTAAATCTCAAAAAAAAAAAAAAAAACAAACTATTATCACGCGGGCGAAGCCGCTGGCAGAAGCTAGTAAAAATATAAATATGTGTTTAAAAAATAGTGATATCCATAATATAATATTAGGAACAAACACAAGTTAGTGGATCCTGCAACTGGGCTCGAAAAATAGGGGGCTCACTAGATGTAAACAGAAGTCTTAATAAATTCATACTATTTTTAACGTGCTTCTCCTTGACATCAAAAAAGCTGAAAGTCTTTCCTTCAAGCGTAAAATTCGGAACTACTTCTTGAAGTCCTCTCAACCTTAGTTCGATCTTCGTCATAATAATAGTTATATTTTAATTTATTTTAATTAAAATGATTTGATATTTATCGTAGTATTTATTAGTTTAGAGTTTGTTGTCATTTTTCTATTCTTATTTTTAACACCTTTTTATTATTTTATACTTTATTTATTTTTTAAAACTTCATGCAACACAAAGGTACAAAGGCGGACTAAATGCCTTAGGCATTCTCTACCAGTCAACCAAGGGTAGTGAAGAGAAAACATGGTAGGTGCATAAAAAAAAGAAGAAAAGATTAATAAGAAAACAAGGGAACAAATGTATATCTATAAAATAAATATACATAAATATTTAATATAATATGAACCTTCATATATATGTATAAATATATATTATTTATATAAGGAAAAATGAAAGGATTTTTGAGACTACTACGCTATTTGTGTAGAAAATAAAGCCACAACTTCCGCTTAAAAGCATACTGACTGGAGGCCGTCATGATGCCAAGAGGAGGCGCATACCACAGAAGTATGGACTGTATATGAAAGGAAGAATGAACAAAATCAGAAGTATGAGAAAGACAAAGCAGTAGAAGATTGTTAGAAGAACGCAGATTCTTAACATGGGAAGAACATAGATATTAAAAGTGATATAAGATAAGAAGGAGGGGTGGGAGAGTTGAGCAGAGAGAAAACTGTAGTCAGTGCGCGCAAACCTCTTCTCTGGCGAATGGGCATCCATTTGAGCTCAGATCTGTAACTAGAAATATGGTGTCATATTTTCTTAAGTTTAATATCATAAACCGAATGCAAATGTTAAGGAGCCTGTCAAGCTTGTCTAGCAACACCGCATTCAGGTCAAAGTAGCACACGTCACCATAGTCGATTATAGGGAAAATTTAAGTCTGCACAAATATTGACTTCGTTTTCGCTTTATACTTTGATATTTATGAATATATGTTCTTTTTCTTCTCAGAGTAGTCAGCTAGGAAACACTAGTCACATCTAGTTCAGATTGACGAAAAAAATTACGCGTAAAAGTATGTTTTAAAACCTATTTGTAAAATAAATATCTATTTATAATTACTTCTTTCCTGTCATTAGTTTTATGTGGGCCAATATGAACACATAACGCATTGGTTTATTTCTAAGCCACCAACAGAGGTGTTCATTGGCATGGAAAGGGAATGTGACATATGAGGTGAATTTCGCTTAACCCACGCGCATAGATTTTACTAAGGACATATTAATAAAATTAGGTCTGAATATTCATGAACTCTCTCCGGGTATAAAAAGTAGGGATCACTGAGCAACAGCACATTCGATCCACATTCGTGGGACAGTAGGTAGCCTTCTTGCATGATCCTCCATCTTAACTTAGAACTCATCGAGTCAGTAATTTTTCTTAGTTGAAGTTCCAACTAAATCACCAATCAACATGAAACTAATTTTGGTCCTCATCATCGTAGTCGCATGCTCTTGGTGCTGCGAGGCTCAAGACGGTGCCAATTACTACTGCGGGCGGCGACTATCTCGAGTGCTGGCAACTCTTTGCTGGGGCGCCACGGAGGAGAAGCGCGCCACCGGCTGGTGGGGGCCAGAAGAGCGCGCTGCCGGCTGGTGGGGGCGCGAGGACGCGGCGCGTGCGCTGGGCGGCGCGCGGGACAAGCGCGGCCTCGCCGACGAGTGCTGCGACAAGCCCTGCACTGTGGATGAGCTGCTCACGTACTGCTAGCGGGAGAGAAGGCATGCCTGATTGATTTGTACAAACTGTTGATGTAAATAAATTTTGAGGTTACCCGATTCAGTGTGTTTTCTTTTATCACCACCAGCCAGCTTCTGCCAGCGGCTTCGTCCGCATGATACTAGGTTTCTCCATGCATACTTTGGATCCAGAAATTTCCAAAATTCACCGCCTAAAGGGACGAAACGGTCCCTTTAGGCGGTGAATTTTGAAAATTTCTTTCTTATTCTTTGGTTTACATAATAAAAGGCACTTCTGTGCAGAATTGCACAGAAGTGCCTTTTATTATTGAATGAGTCTGTATAAATGCGAAACCTGAAACACCTTAGTATTTTTATGTAAAGAATCTATATATATACAAAATTTCAAAACTGTATTATGAAAAATCACAAACTTATAACCTCGTTATAGTATCTGACTGGCGACATAAATACATGGTCACCGGTCCACTCGGGCAACTGAGGGGTTGTTTTGCTCCCGCATTCAGTTGTGCGCTGGCGTTTAATGTCCACTATGACCTGCCGTGGCCTGTTTTGTACTTGGTGTCGGTGGTGTCCAACTTGTGACCTTTTTTAAATATTTTTGTGAAAAAATATAACATGGTGTAAAAATTATTGGAATCGATTCAGTTACTGATTCTGAACAAACTCTAGTCAGGTTTCGCATATACTAAAAATAATTTTGTATATACAAATCTCATCATCATCACTCGATTGGGCACGCCATAATCATGGTGGTAATTCCCCTCTTTGAGGAGTGGCTGAAGAAGCGTCACGGCAGCGTCCTCACCTTCCGCACAACGCAGGCCCCACCAAGAAACGCTCGGGTGTTGCCGATGCGACCGTCCGGAGGACATAGTGGAGCATACGGTGGAGATTTGCCCCGCTTGGGCGGAGCACCACTGTGACCACGTGGAGGCGAAAGTTGACAGCAACCTGTTGCGCCAGGCGGTCGCTTCCTTCTGCAAAACAGTAATGCTAGTGAAGGAGATGGCTGCACGCGTGAGGGATAGGACATTTTCACGCCACAGTCGCCGCAACCCCGACTCCGAGTACCAGCCACAGTAGGCGTGGGCTTGCGGACGACAAAAAATGGGTAGCTCGCCGTCCGGTGATCATCCGGACCGAGCCCAAGTCATTGACAGCGCGTAGTGTTTCACGCGCTCCTCAAAGAGATGTCAGCAAACCGCAGAGGACCAGCAGGGCCGATGTCTGCTAGGGCCACGGGGATTTTCTGAAAAGTCTGTGGTGGTTTTAGTCAGTAAAAATCTGACAAGCTCTCCTGCTCCACCCTAGAGCGTGAAAAGTCATTGGATGATTTTACACCCAATGATTGACCTAACCGAAAAATTCTAGTCTAAATCTCTCTTTGTCTGAGATTGTTTTGGTGTTTCTTCTCAGAGTAGTACAGAAAACAGATTTTCTTTAGTTATTATAAAAGCAAAAGTTTGTCTAAATGATTTGTTACTTCTTTACGCTTAATTGGCTGAACGTAATGAATTTCATCCAAATTATGAAATTTGGCACACGGGTAGACCATGTACTGGAATAGAACAGAATATTATAGTAATAGAACTTAGAATATTATTCAAGATTTTTTTTCTAAAACTTATTATATCACCTTCTACTATATAAATAATCAAAGACAAAAGTGGGGGTGAAGGCAGGAAAGTAAAAAATAGCCTACGACCTATTCTCTGACCTGTTGGTATACAAAAAAAGAATAACATAAAAATCGCTCAAGCCGCCGCATTTTGGACGAGTTCGATAACAAACACTGTGACACGAGATTTTTATACCTACCAAATATACACAAAAAAATTCATAAAATTCGGTCAAGCTATTTCGGATCCGTTCGATAACAGACACTGTGACATGAGATTTTTTATATATTAGATTAGATTCAACAAGTCGGTAAATACGTAGCCATATTCCCTTGTCCCGTTTTATTTGGGGTTGGCGCAACACGTTTTTTTCGTATATTTTAATATATAGGTAGTATCACTCGGATCACTCCAATTTTCTCAATTAAACATTTTTTTATATCGACAAAATTTCATTCGACCCTGACTGAACAAAAGCAAGTAATAAAAGTAAACAGTAGCGGTAGCTATAAAGGTCGGCAATTAAATCTTAAGGGCTGTTCCACACGGGCTCTAGGCGAGGGTGCACACAATGGCCCATGGCACCACGGCTATGGGCCAGGTGCCCCCACTGTACAATAGTTTTCGTTGACTTTATTTTATTCGTGATTTACTGGTAGTTCGATGTGTATGTATGTTGTAAACAGTTAGGGATATTGTAGAATGTATTTTTGAATGTAGGAGTACGTATCGTATACGTTGTCACAAAGATCAAGTCCGTCAAATGTTCTGCCGTCGATCATTACCAAAATCAATAAAAAAACTATAATTAATTGTGATAATTTTAATTTGTAATAATGGACAAAGAAAATAAATAATTCGATAATGTTAATGATTCAATATCATCATCATCATTTCAACCGAAAGACGTCTACTGCTGGACATAGGCCTCCCCCAAGTGTCGTCACAATGAACGGTCCTGTGCGTCTCGCATCCATCGGACTCCCGCAACCGTTACCAAGTCATCGGTCCACCTTGTAGGAGGCCTTCCAACGCTACGTCTTCCGGTACGCGGTCGCCATTCCAGAACCTTTCGGCCCCAACGGTCATCTGTTCCCAGTGACCCAAGTACCTACTTAAATTCGGACACTTGTTGTAGGATGGTTCCATTTAGTTTTATGGGAGGAACAGGGTAAGTTTTAGTCCCAGCTTTAAAAACCAGCAGCTCACTCTTCTGAACATTGTACCTGAGCCCATGGGTCAATACATACCGTTCACATATGGCCAATAAAATTGATTGACGGGCCCAGCAGTACCAGTCATCGGCATAGTTAATATTATAGTAGCATAGTTAATACTTATATCATCACTTCATATATTAGAGTAGAGAAAAGCTGAGAATTTCAAAGAATTCTAATACCGTGCGAAACTGGGCTGTATTCATCAATGTGAAGTCGGAACCTCCCATGCTTCATCACTTTCCCTTGTCAAGTACTATATTCCTCTGTTTCTGTCTCAGGGGGTGTAGGTGGCGGTAGGTGGCATATTATATACCTAGGTATAGTACCAATACAAACATAAAAAACTTTTACAAAAAAAAATACAACCGACTTCAAAGTAAAAAAAAAACACTGAAAAGTGCAAAATAACTTTAATTTCGAAAGTCGGTGTTTCTATAATAGTTTTGTCTCTTCGTTATTTAATACCGACTTCCGAAATTAAAGTTATTTGCACTTTTCAGTGTTTTTTGTTACTTTGAAGTCGGTTGTAATTTTTTTTGTAAAAGCTTTTTATTTTACACTTTTTAGTTATGGTACCACCACTAAAAAGTACCCCTCAGCCAAACTTAAATACCTTATAGCCAGAGTGCATCGCATGACAATTCTAATAATCCCAAACACGGTTAGATTACATTAATTTATTACAGAGTTCCGGTACCAAACTTCAGGCTTCATCATCAGATCAGTTCAATATATTCCCCCGATATAGTCAGTCATCGACTACACGTATAAACAAAGCAATTTTACTTGTTACGACGGTTCTGCTGTGATCCTATGAGGAGTTCTGTTCCATATCTTCGAAGTTCATGATCAGATCATAACAATATTTCTATGGGACTAACTCGGAAGCATAACCTTTCAATAAAAAAAAAAATCTAAATCGGTCCACAATTGACCGAGAAATCGATGAACATACATAAAAAAAAAAAACATACATTCAACCGAACATATAACTTCCTCCTTTTTGAAGTCGGTTAAAAATAAAATCCTATTTATACATATGTATGAGTCATGTTTTTAATAATCTATTATGACAACTGAACGCTTAATTTAATCTTACCATTTGTCTAACACGGCATTCAAGGCCCAAAAGAGATGCATTAGATCTATGTTTGGATTAAAAACGGTCGATACATGTAAACCATATTTTAAAAAGTACAAAATACTAACTCTTCCATGTATGTACATTCTGGAAACCGCAATGTTTGTTAAAACAAACCCAAAACTGTTTCCACGTCTAGAAGATGCCGTACCGCGTAGCAGAAGAGATATGACGATTCTTCGCATCTATCCAGCAAAAACGGCTCTAATGCGCAAAAGTATCGTCTGCATGGCTCCTACTATATTTAACAGATTGCCTAAACGATGGAAAGAGTTAAATAGTAGTGCATTCAAGCGTCAATTAAAAACGTTCCTTTTGCAAAAAGCATATTATAGTGTCTCCGAATTTCTAGCCGAAAAAAGTTTTTTATAATTAATATTTTTCTTGACACTACTTAATGCTTGTGGTTGTGATTTTGACATGGCTCTTGTATTTTTGACATTGTCTTATAATTTTGAAATTTATATTGTAAGTAAATTGGAAATTTATATTGTAATTTTGACATTTATATGATAATGTTGACATTTAAATTGTAATTTTGACATTCAAATATGATAATATTGACTTTTATATTGTTATTTTAACATTTATATTATTATTTTGACATTTATATTATAATTTTGACATTTTTAATCCTATATTTTGACATCTTGTTATTGACATCAATGTTGTTAATTTTGACATAAATCTGTTAATTTTGACTTATAGTTTGTAACTTTGACATAAATCTTCTAATTTTGACATATATTTTGTATCTTTGACATCTGTTCTTGTATTTGTGTGACATTACTGTTTTTAATTAATTTTGAATGTTGACATGATAAGATATAAATAATTTCGAATTAAATGGTCTCAAAGTTTTATAGTAAGTGAAATCCTAGGTATTTTTATGTGTGAAGATCTATTATTTTTTATTTTTAGTTTTCAATGTTATAAATATTTGTACGCCGACACTTACGGCTAAACATGACTGGACTCAAACAACAAATCTCAATCTTGCATGCTACTGTATGTATACAATGTTTAAACAAATAAAGAATATCTTATCTTATCATAACTTATCTTATCTTTGTCGAGCAACTTAATAAATAATATGTTCGGCACACATCTTTTAGCTTAAAAAAAATAATGATTTTTAATCTCACCTAAAACGTAATAAAACCAGTATAACCCAATTTCATATTACAACACCGCATTCCCCCTCGATGCTCCACTTACAACCTAACAATTTTTTGGCCCAAAAACCATTTTTTCGATAAAAAAATCGCTTCATGAATGCAGCCATTGTTCTCGGTGCATTGGTGCAGTGCGACAGATGGGGCTATGGTGTGGTGTTCCATAGTGTCGGGTAGAAGCGATAAGGGTAAACGATTTGACACCGCGACAATCGGTCAGATTGCTCTGTGTGCTTTAGTAATAATAATAGAGAAAGTTTTTGAGACATTTACTAATGATGGCAAGGTTCTGAAATCAGACAGTAAATTACAATTTAATAGGGTCGAAGCCTACTGGGGCCAAGGGTCTGATTCTGAAAGGAAGACTCGGCCCTGGTACGAAAGGCAATGAAGGAACAGGAGTGGGTTTTTAGTCAGTAAAAGTCTGACACTATCTCCCGCCCCGCCCAAGGGCGGGGGATGTCATAAGATGATTTTCCCACCGAAAAAAAAAAAAAAAAAGCATTTAGTGGTAAGTTTAGTATTATATATAATAGGTTTGTATTTTAAGGTTTGAATTTTAAGGTTCTGTACCTCAAGAGGACAAAACGGAACCCTTAAAGGATCACTTTGTTGTCCGTCCGTCGGTCTGTCTGTCTGTTAAGACCATTTATTTCGGGAACGCGTGGAGGTATCGTGTTAAAATTAAAACCTAGCGCTCGGTTGCGACAGTCGCTGTTTCCATACTGGCATGAGATCCGGCGTTGGACTGTTGCCTCCGAATCCCGTGGTGGTTGGCCGGCAAGGAGGTTCGCCGCGTCGCATTAAACCGTGCGGTTTCCCCGCACTATCTGGGTGACTACGACATTTTGGGACATGTTCAGCCGGTGGCGCACCAGTCGCTTCCCTAGTGGTAGTGATTGTACCCACAGCGGAACCCATAAAGTTCCATGGATTGCACGACCCCCGCGTAGAGCCTCCGGCAGGAGACGTCTGCATCCCTTAGATTGGGCGGGTGCTACTTGAACTCAGCCCCAACCCGCTCCGATCTGAGAGTAGGTCGTCGAAAATGCTTCACGAAGTTTCGTCGGCTGTCGTGAATGAGTCCCAGGTACTTCATGGTCGACTCGATGCCAATGCGAACCCCTCTTGACGTCATTTGGGATCCCGAAGATGGTGCCAGGACCAGCGAGTCGTCAGCATAGCAAACCACGCTGACGCCGCTAGGGAGGTCGGCGCCACAGAGTACATTTTATATACTGGTCTGCGCGCAGCACCCAGTTGTAACTAATTGCCCACAGAAGCGGACCCAGAATCGATCCCTGTGAGAACCCTGGCTGACACCTGAACGTGTGTTACACAATCGAGAATTGTATAGGCCCAGTCGTTCATACTGTTGATGATCACGGAGATACCAGCGATCACAATAATTAAAAGGAGATTGGGAGCAAGATGCCTACAGCACTTAATTTTTCTAATAGGATGTCGTTATTAATTCTATCGAAAGCTTTTTGAAACTCAAAGTATAATATACATTTTTCCTATTTGATTCCAACCCAGTAGCTCCGATTAAGTCATGACAGGCGTGACATCGGCGTGTTATTAGTAAATTCGACATGCGTGGGAGTGCAGCCGCAGACTCCATTTAATGTATATTTATTTGTGTTAATTTCACGCTTGTTAGGCTGCTGTTTGGTCTTTGGGTACCTACTGATTGAATGCCCACCCTTGCTTCTTAAATACATTCTTGTTACGGTTATTAGGGCAATTAATGCCTCTAAAAACATTCAAAGTTCTAATAAGTGGTTTTAAAGTTCTTTTAAAAGACTTGTTCTTTTAAAAGAAAATTAGATTTCGGTGTAAAACATTTTTTTTATAACAAGCTTTTATCACGCGTTATGGTTAATAGCAAGAAAATTCCATAGAACTCAAACACGATGGGGTTGTCTTGTTGCGATCGATCAATTCTTATGGCCACTAACCGACTCCAGCATCTGACGAGCTTTTGGTACCATATTAATGCATTGTCATCCAAGTTACATACATAGGTGTACGAAATTTCAGGGGTAACTGTTTCAAAGTCCATTTGCAAGACTTTCCCTAAATAAACAGTATAAAGCTAAAAAAATAAATAAATCTTCATCAACCCATCTGCTGCTACTATAAAAAATGCCAAAAAAATTGACCTACTTGGTAATTTGTACCATATTACTCAGCACTCAAATGAACCACTTAATTGTCACCAATCTGCGTATTATAAACAGTTTATGTTAACCGTACCGTCCGGCACGCGACCGGCGCGAGTCCGACACGAGACCGACACGTTTTGACACTTGTGAGACACGTGCTGTGGCCGTGGGTAATAGAAGTGTAATAGGCACACTTATTACACCAATATAATTATACATATATATGTGTTGTGTTAATCAAATTAAGTTACTTTTTAATTCCCGTTTGAGCCAAAAATATTAGCGTTTGCAATTATTAAGCTTGTTTAGTGTAGTGAAAATTATCTTGGGTGACTGGGATTTGTGAAATAATGTTCCCTTATATTTTGTCCCAAAAAATCTCAGAAATTAAAAAAAAAATGTTTATGTGTTAAAGACGCACGGCAGTCTAAGAAAGACAGGATCTTAATGTCATCAGTAAGAACGTAACTTTCGATTACAAATTAATGGGAAACGTCTTCCTATTGGAGGAAATTAAGAGGGGTTAAGGCCACCCCGGTATGGTCCGGCCCCAGTCTGTCGGGCTACCGATTCGAAATTCTTTGATGAACGCCAAAATACTTGATGATAACTTTACACAAAAATCAGACAGGTCCGGAGCCAGCCCCAGACTATTTTGCCAGTTATTTGCATCAAATCTGTAGCCTCCACTTGTTGTACCTAATAAACTAACTACCCACAATCTGGCTATCATAGCAGCTGTTGATACGCCACACGTGTCGTCACGTGTCCGCCACGTGGCTGGCGTGACGTCACACTTAACAACTGTCCACCAACATAGCGTGTGTGTGTTAAAACACTGTTGTTTACCCTTTCATAGTGGCTACTGGTGGGTCCGGCTACGCTTAAAAATTTAACCTAACCCAACTTGATATTATTATTTAAATCGTTATTTCACTTAATACCTACATGCATAAATTATATTTTTAATATTTCAATTAAAAAAAAACATAGTATCCTACCGGTAACCAAGAGTCCAAGCTACCGGCAGTCAGGACTCAAGAGAAAGGAACTTCTTAACAATACGAGCAGTGCCCAGAAGTACAAGAGAAGAAGAAGAAGAGCAGTGGTGGCCGAGTGGTAACGGCCCCGACTTACGACTTGTAGGTCGCGGGTTCAAACCCAGCCAGGCGCGGCTTTGTGTAATTTATTTCATCACCACAGCTCTCAAAACGCTGAAGGAAAACATTGTGAGGAAACCGGCATGTCCTAGAACCAAAAATTCGAAGACATGTGACATTCACCAACACGCACTGGGCCCACGTGGTGGATTACGGCCCATTTCCTCTCCTAGAGAGTTTTTTTTTTAGGTTGTAAAATCATCTAATGACAAATCGTGCCCTTGGGCGGAGCGGGAGATAGAGTCAGTTTTTTACTGACTAAAAACCCACTCCTGTTCCTTCTTTGCCTTCATCCCAGGGCCCCGGGTTTCGCTTTCACACTACCCGTGGCTCCTAGAGAGTAGGCCAGAGTCCCACCAGTTTCCTCACGATGTTTCTAATCACCGTTTTGAGAGCAGTAGTGATGAAATAAAATACACGAAATATAGGTCCTGGTTTTGTTTATACCCACAGCATTTACCACTGCTCTCGTTTTATATTGGCCAACCAACAATCGTATCGGAGTCCCAGCAGTGGGAACATTGAAAAAGGCTGATTATGCTGTTATTTATGCCAGAAGTACAGCTTTTTTAATCAGCCCTTGATCCAGCCGCCTAACGAGGCTCTTAGCTATTAATAAGCCATTATTATTTATTATTATTATTCCTGCAAAGAACAAATATTTGTATGGTCTACAGATAATTGATCTGGGTCTGGAATGTATGATCTGTAAGTTTACATTTTTGTGAACGCACACATGAAAAAACCTTGCCCCACACTAATACTTCTGTATCATCATCATCATCATCATTATCATCATCATTTCAGCCGAAAGACGTCCACAGCTGGACATAGGCCTCCCCCAAGTGTCGCCACAATGAACGGTCCTGTGCGTCTCGCATACATCGGACTCCCGCAACCGTTACCAAGTCATCGGTCCACCTTGTAGGAGGCCTTCCAACGCTACGTCTTCCGTATCATGTTTGTCTTCTGTATCATGATACAACGCAATGTGGGGAATGTGGGACAACGTTTTTTTCACAGCTCAACAATAGTTGCCAGTGGTTTATTTTAATTTCTATATTTGAATCGTTTTTAGGGTTCTGTACCTCAAAAGGAAAAAACGGGACCCTTATAGGATCACTTTGTTGTCCTTCTGTCTCTCTGTCTGTCTGTCAAGACCCTTTATCTCGGGAACGCGTGGAGGTATCGAGTTGAAATTAAAACCATACACTGAGGTCTGCGGTCTCTTGAAGGTGTGAAAAAATCAAACTTCTGAACGAACAAAAAAAGATACGGCCGTTTATGTCGCAAAAAACGTGTATTTCAACACTCTCAAGGGAATCAAAATTCATAGGGTACTTCCCGTTGACCTAGAAATCTAAAATTTGGCATGAAACAAGGTCTCATAGCACAAGTATAGGAAAAAATCTGAAAACTGTAATTTTGTAGTTACATCACAAATTTTTTTTTTGCGATTCGGATAAATCTTCAATTCGGGAATTGAATTATTTTCATAGGTAAGTTTGTACGAAACCCTCAGTGCGCGAGTCCGACGCGCACTTGCCTGTTTTTTTTTACTTTATTCTCACATAATAGTTGCAACAAAAATATGTAATAGAGATATTTGTAATACATAACATCATTTAAAAGAGTATCCAAGGAGTTTCTTGCATATTCTTCTCCACAGTTATCTAAGCTTTGGAATGTGCAATTAGCATCATTTTTCTGACCGATTCAATGAATCAAGATTTATCATGAATTTAACAACATCATGGTTACATAAACAAAAACCTATTTTATAAATAAGTGTAATCCTGAATCGATTCCTTGTATCTCTATTATAATAATATGTCTGGAACAAATTGCCTGCTGCGGTCTTCCCTTCCGATTATAATTTAGGCGTCTTCAAGGCAAGAGTGAATAGGCTCTTAATAAACTAGTGCGCCTCACCATCAACGATTGCATCACTGCCTACAATCCGGTGGGATCGCAGTCAAGCTGATATCAATTAAAAAAAAATAACATAATATATAATATGTATTTATAATTATATTGATTCTGATAGGAAATTTCTCACGGCCAAAAAAGAACCAATTCCGAAGTATCACAAGATTAAACACTCAAAAAATAATGTTCTATTTTTAATGATCCTATAAAAATATCAACAAAAAGTTTCACACGTTAACAATGACTAAACTAACCCTATCACCGCTCATGGCTTTTTAAATACTGTGTCATGGTAATGTTTATCCCACTTGAGCATAAGCGTGTCATATTTAGTGGCAAAATGTACTAGAAGTACCACCTATTAGTATGATCAAGTGTCGATTTAGGATTCCGGATTACAAGTATTTTGCGTGACAAAAAATATATGTGAAAAATTCTCACGGGTTTTTGGACTAAGAGGGAGTAAAAATATAGAATTAAGAATCAAAGCATTTGTCCATATATAGGGTGACTGGTAATTAGTGACCGATACTTAAACACGTGATTGTACTCATAATAAAATTACAAACAACTTTCCCAAAGAAACTTTTTTTATACTAATTAATTTAATCACAATAACACAACAGCAGCAGCAATAGTCTTTGGATATTATTTTACCGAAACATGTAGGTACATTGCTTACGTCATCAATAACGGGCGCCGAGCCGCTAACAGCTGATCGGGTGAAGACGCGCGCGAAATTCAAAGTTTCAAACAGCTGTTTTGTTATTGTGATTAAACTAATTAGTCTAGAAAAAAAAGTTTCTTTGGGAAAGTTGTTTGTAATCATGAGTACAATGACGTGTTTAATTATCGGTCACTAATTACCAGTCACCCTATATACAGTGTACACCGCAGCGCAGCGTGTGTGGTGCAGTGTGCAGTGTGTGTGTGTGTGTGTGTGTGTAGTGTGTGTGTGTGTGTGTGTGATACAGTGTATATATGGATAAATGCTTTGGTTCTTAATTCTATATTTTTACTCCCTCTTGGTCCAATACCCGTTTATTAATTACTACAAAAAAAAAAAATGGGGCTCTATCCGTACCGTTATCCGTACGTTACTGATCATATTTTTGTAGTCAAAAGTAAAAAAAAAAAACGAAATCCCAAAATGTTCCACGAAAATTTGTCATAATTGGTAAGTAAATTCATAAAAGAATCAATAATTCATAACAATTGCTACTAGCAAATACTACGCTCAGTGTTTTCTTTTCATTTTGATCGTCATTTATTCATACATAATCAACAGCCTGTACAATATTTCCACGAATTGAGTGACATTTTAGGACATAAACGAACGCTAATAACTTTGCTATTTATGAATATTATTTATTACGACTTTACTTAAATATTAACAAGAGCTTTTCTAATAAGCCCTTTAAATATTTGTACTAATTAAAAATTAGTGGTGTATAAAAGGAGAAACTAACTGACTGACATATCGACGCACAGCTGAAACTACTGCGACTAGGCGTGTGAAATTTTGCACAAGATTTCATATGAGAAGATTTTCCAAAATTCACCCACTGAGGGGATGAATCGGGGTCCTAAGTTCGTATGAAGAAACCTCGCACGCGAAGCCGCTTGCAGGACCCAGTTTCAAATAAACCATTTACAACCACATTTGAATTGTCAAGAAGTCAGTCAGAAAAATATCTATGGAGAAAAATGTGCAAGCAATACCATGAATACACTTTTAAATCATGTTGAAACGAAGATGTCGTTTTGAAACGAAATTAATATTTGGAGACTTGTCTGAATATAAAAATTACGCTATTTCTCTTATTGTTCCCCGTTCATCAGCATTGTACTTTTTAACCGACTTCAAAAAGGAGGAGGTTATATGTACGGTTGAATGTATGTTTTTTTTTATGTATGTTCACCGATTTCTCGGTCAATTGTGGACCGATTTTGAAATTTTTTTTTTTTGATTGAAAGGTTATGCTTCCGAGTTGGTCCCATAGAAATATTGTTATGATCTGATCATGAACTTCGAAGGTATGGAACAGAACTCTTCATAGGATCACAGCAGAACCGTCGTAACAAGTAAATTTGCTTTGTTTATACGTGTAGTCGATGACTGACTGAAAGTAGAGGGGGAATAATATTGAACTGATCTGATGATGAAGCCTGAAGTTAGGCACCGGAACTCTGTAATAAATTAATGTTATCTAACCGTGTTTGGGATTATTAGAATTGTCATGAGATGCACTCTGGCTATAAGGTATTTAAGTTTGGCTGAGGGGTACTTTTTAGTGGTGGTACCATAACTAAAAAGTGTAAAATAAAAAACTTTTTACAAAAAAAATACAACCGACTTCAAAGTAAAAAAAAAACACTGAAATGTGCAAAATAACTTTAATTTCCGGAGTCGGTGTTAAATAACGAAGAGAAAAAACTATTATAGAAACACCGACTTCGGAAATTAAAGTTATTTTGCACTTTTCAGTGTTTTTTTTTACTTTGAAGTCGGTCGTACTTTTTTTTTTTTTGTAAAAATTTTTTTTCTTTAATATAATTGGTACAGACAGCATTTGCAGTGTTCAAAGAAATTGAAAATGTGGTCTCTGAAAATTGCTCCTCAGCCTAGGATATCCCGATGATATTCATAGCAAAAATTAATATAAACGTCATAATGGCGGGACCAACTCTTGTATTCGAATGATTCTACCACGTATATTTAGTACGTTTTAGTACTATTTTGTACCCTTCGTGAAATTTTTGTACCTCACACGGTGTAAACGGAATTTCACGATATTGTTGGCCCCGTGTATTGTATTAAGTTATTACTATAAATAATCTGTATATCCTACTTTTTGATGATTTTTAAAATTTTTACTTAAAATTTAAAGATATTAAAACCTACAATAATAATTTTCCTGTGTGGCCTACTCAATATTTATTAATAACATAGTGTTACGTAATAATATAAATATAATACATAAATAATAACAAAGCGCCTGCACGATATGTAACTGCAACTTTATACCTGACGACGTATTTCGGTCGTCAAATTGATCAGGCGCAGAAAATGTCAAAAATAAAAAAAATGATTTTATAAAGAAACTAATAATATCTTCGTCACTTATTGATGATTTTCGGAGGTACTAAATCGCGTACTAAATACTAGTTTTATCAGAATGATGAAATTCGTTATAGTTTTGGCGTACAAGCATGGTCCCGCCATTATAACGCGTTATAATGGCGGGGCCAACAATATCGTGAAATTCCGTTTACACCGTGTGAGGTACAAAAATTTCACGAAGGGTACAAAATAGTACTAAAACGTACTAAATATACGTGGTAGAATCATTCGGATACAAGAGTTGGTCCCGCCATTATGACGTTTATAAATTAATCTCGGTTTTTTTATTGTATAAACTACTGCTTGACTGCGATCCCACCTGATGGTAAGCAATGATAAAATCGTTGATGGTAAGGTGCACTAGTTTATTAAGAGCCTATCCTATTCAATCTAGCCTTGAAGACACATATATTATAATCGGACGGGAAGACCGCAGCAGGAAAAGATAATCAACGTAAATTAGTTATAGTTATCAGCATCTATTTAATTCATAATTTATATGGTTAATTAATTGCCTCTTTTACAAAACCACTGTTCCGCAAGAAATAATTACCAAAACTAGCCACAGATGCGTAACTCTTATTATCTAATATTATTTCAACAAACAAACACACAAAGGTACAGTTAGTTTTCAATCAACTTCAAGTACCAAACTCGACCATACTACCAAATGTTACAACTTAGGACAACCCTAGCAATACGATTCAGGCAAAAATAGATTTTATTTGTTCAGTGTTAAGTTGAAATTCAATCACCACAAAACATCCATGCTAGGTGATCCAGTGTATTTGAATATTACATTTATAACTTCTAAAATAAGGTGCAATTTCGTGTACTAGGTTACAAATCAATGAAATGTTTTCAAGTGGTTACGCTTGGTGTAGAATAAAGGCGAATAAACCTATCAAGTATATAAAATGCAATGGTTTTGCTTGTTTAAATTAAGTAGGTTGGTACTGACAGTTGCCTTGTTAGTCACTTGGTAATCTGTTAATTTTAATAAATATATGTAATGATAAAAAACTTTTACAAAAAAAAATACAACCGACTTCAAAGTAAAAAAAACACTGAAAAGTGCAAAATAACTTTAATTTCGGAAGTCGGTGTTTCTATAATAGTCTTGTCTCTTCGTTATTTAACACCGACTTCCGAAATTAAAGTTATTTTGCACTTTTCAGTGTTTTTTTTACTTTGAAGTCGGTTGTTTTTTTTTTTTTTGTAAAAGTTTTTTATTTTACACTTTTTAGTTATGGCACCACCACTAAAAAGTACCCCTCAGCTAAATTTAAATATCTTATAGCCAGAGTGCATCTCATGACAATTCTAATAATCCCAAACACGGTTAGATTAGGTACATTAATTTATTACAGAGTTTCGGTGCGTAACTTCAGGCTTCATCATCAGATCAGTTCGATATATTCCCCCTCTAGTTTCAGTCAGTCATCGACTACACGTATAAACAAAGCAATTTTACTTGTTACGACGGTTCTGCTGTGATCCTATGAGGAGTTCTATTCCATATCTTCGAAGTTCATAATCAGATCATATCAATATTTCTATGGGACTAACTCGGAAGCATAACCATTCAATCAAAAAAAAAAAAAAATTACAAAATCGGTCCACAATTGAACGAGAACTCGGTGAAAATACATTAAAAAAAAATACATTCAACTGAACATAATTATAACCTCCTCCTTTTTGAAGTCGGTTAAAAATGGCTTGTAATAAGAATTACTCGTCCTAAATATTATATTTTGACCAATTTTAGGAGAGGGAACCGGCTATAATCCACCACGCGGGCCCAGAGCGGGTTGGTGAATGTCACATGGCTTCGAATTTTTGGTTCTAGGACATGCCGATGCTGCCCTCACGATGTTTTCCTTCACCGTTTTGAGGGCAGTGGTGATGAAATAATTACACAAAGTAATGCGCCTGGCTGGGCTTGAACCCGCGTCCTACAACTTGTAAGTCGGGGCCGTTACCTTAACCACTCCGAACTTCGAACAATTGCATAGTAATTCTCTTTCAATACACTTATTCGAAAACCCGTTCTTATCCCTACCACTTTTAGGCATGTAATTTACTGTTTTTCGCACTAGTGCGGAAAAGTACGCGGGCTCGCCGCCGCCACAAGTGACTGTATTTATCGTATCAGGCTGGGCGCTAAGTGACCCACCACGACTCACGAGTCGCCGATCAACCCCCGTTTATTTACTTCTTCGTAAGTGTACCTATTGAAAAACGTCGATAGATACGCGTGGAGGTCACTTAGCTCCATAACACCCTCGCCTGCGACTCGGGCGCATTCTACCTAGGTCGCAATGACAAACTTTCTCCACTTGTATCAAAATGTACAATTTAATAATATCATGGCGAATGAGTATTTTTTCGAGTATGCTCGGCCACCACTGCTCCAAGTCTGTCTGCTTTAGGAACGACTGCCGTCCATTTTAATCTATATCATCACCTACAATATAAGGATAAGAAACTTTTCAAGACACATTTCAAGAGCACAAAAAATAAGCTAGCGAAGGAGACGGCCGCGTGCGTCCTGGCGCGCCTCAAAGAGATGTCAGCAAAACTGGAGTAGCTCCAAGTAGGGCCGTAGCCTACTAACTTACTCGTGATCCTGGGATGCCAAGGGCAACTGAAAGAACATAGATGTTGTTTTAGTCAATAAAAGTTTGACACGCCCTCTCGCTGCACCCTAGAATGATAGAAGGCATTAGATAATTTCCCACCTTAAAAAGAAAGCACAAAAAATATATCTAATACAAAGCTCAGATATATTAACGTTGCTTCAATAAATTCGGTTTTGCCACCAATAACAGTAATAAATGAAACCTACGGTAGCCACAAAACCGATCGAACACACACACCAACTAATATTTATAATAAATAATTTACAATATTTGCTGAACGTCAAATCACTAAGCTCTTCTCCCTAACTTACTTGCACCAATTTAATAAGACCTCTATGAAATCCTGGCCAGCCTAACTTTGTATCAATTTTTGTCTACAAAAAAAAAAGCCATGGCTCTTTCTCTGCTGGTACAACAACCGAGTTTATCGCATTCAATTTGAAACCTTATACGTTAGAGATAGCGTTAGTTTTCGAATGGTAATTAGTAGATAAATTGAACGTCAGCTGTGTTGCCAATTTGTGGTGATGTCAATTCATCTTGTGGTATTAAATGCGGAGAATGACAGAATTGATACTTTTCTCTATTAGTATAATGTTTGGGATTAGATAATATTGGGTGGTATGAATATTTGTTATAGATTTTAGCAGTGAAGTCGAGCAGGCAAATTATTTTTTCAATCCTTATTCACCATTCATAGGGTGATTTTAAAACCAGAACTTAAAGGCAATACAAAAAAAAAATTATATTTACCAAAAAGTAACAAACATTGACTTTCCCGAAGCTCGGTCTAGTGAAACTGCACAGTGTCACAAACGAGACGTTATTCTGGAAATAATTTAACAAACAATATTCAGATGTACATTTAAAAAAAAAAAACTATAATTTTTTTTTTAACTTAAAACTTAGATACCTACTTACATAATTCATTCAATTCAACACTCCAGTGACTCAATCAAAACAAAATTCAGAAGCGACCACATTATCAAAATCAAATAAAATCACCCGTCCATTAAAAAACTTAAACAAACGAGAATATTAGCTTAGTTGGACTAAACAAATAGTGGCCCGGGGCCGGGATGAATTTTAAACAAAATCAAACAGACAAGCAAACAAACACGAAGGACCAATTAGCCCTGGGCTAGGTTTCTGGACATACGATAGGCAGACATGTGTTCTTATTTGATTATAGTTTTTTTTTTTAAATAAATATAAAAGAACAGTGTGTTGAAAGAGATTTTTGTGGTATTTTTACTAGAAAGACACATAGCCTAAGGAGCAGGGGTGCCCCCCTGCTCCTAAGGCTGGTAATTTCATATTATATTTTCTTACAAACGATGTAAGTTGCTGATTAGTATCTAAAATTTCTTTTTGTACTAGATACTCGAGACTGCACGGTAGCATAATGCATACGAACTGTTGGTTAGGGTCAACTCTACGTAGTCTGATCAATTAAACAGAAATCAGAAACTTTATTCCAAATAGACCAAAAACAGGCACTTTTGAATTGTCAAAATGTCGGTCAGTCAAAAAAAGTGAAGCTAAGTTGCAAGTTCCAAAGTGTACTATGGTCTATCTCTATGGAGAAGAACGTGCAGGAAACTTCATGGACACTCTTTTATTTAAATCATGTTATGAGTTACAAAAATCTTGATTACATATTTTTTGTTGCTTCTATTAAGTGAGCACAATGTCAATAAATAAAGAAAAAAAAAATTATTTAAAAAATATAAATTGAAATAAGCCACTGGCAGCTAAACCGAATACCAACCTCACGATGTCGGGTCGTTATCGCCTAATGTGTAAACGGCAAATAGGGCCTGGCTTCACTTCCTCGGCACGGTGTCGTTAACTGCAATAGATGCACGGTACCGTACATCTGCTTAACATGGCTCGGCACCGTATACCTATCTCCTCGATGCGGCGATGAGACGCGGTCAATTTGCCATGTGGTTTCGACATCACTCAGATTTATGACAAACAATTATTTTATCGATGGAGTTGCATTATTAAAAGAGATCATTAAAAGAGTAATTTTTCTCAACAATCGTACCACAATGTCTCAAGACGTATGTAGCTGTAGAACGTGGTCGCTCACAATGGGCCTCATCAGAAGGCTTAGGCTTAAAGTCACTCAAAAGGTAAAGTACAGGGCTAAGCTCAGAAGTTCCTTGCGCGGTCGAATTAGTGATGAAGATATCCGCAGGAGAACCAAAGTTTCTGACATTGCCCAAATAATTGTCAAACTTAAGTGGCAGTGGGCAAGCCACATTGCTTGCAGAACAGATGGTCGATAGGGTCGAAAGGTTCTAGAGTCGTGACCTAGCACCGGAAGATGCAGTATCGAAAGGACTCCCACGAGGTGGACTTGGCTCACCAAGTCCCGTGTGGATTCCCGCGACCCTCAGGTTGCGGGAATCCGATAGACACGAGACGCATAGGGCCGGTCGTTGTGTCAACACTTGAGGAGCCGTATGTCTAGCAGTGAACGTCTTCCAACTGAAATGGTGATGAAGTGGTAGAATAGAACAGTGTTTAACCACGTAGAGATTGATAAAAAGAATAGTTTATTTGCAAAACCAAATACATACATAATATGTACTTTACGGGGTCAAAACAAAAGTGCAGTTGCACTGTACAAAAGCTAGTGTCTAGATCGCATTGCACTTTTGACCTCTTAAAAAATGTGTCTAAATTCAGTCAACAGAACATTTCTTCAAATCGCATGATGTATAGAAACTAGGTGTTCAAAGTTCACCAGACTTGTCACTATTATATTCCTACTAGTAGGTAAACTGTCCCTCTTAGATTGAGTCGATGTATAGTAATTGATTGGTTTTACTGCACTAGGGTGGAATCTGAATGCATTGGATTAATAGCCGCCGGTGCAGTTTCGATAGATTTGTGGGGAGATATTGCTAAGTACCGCATTTTAACAGCTCGATGTAGTAGATAACAATATCTGTGATATTTTGTACCGGTTTTTTTTTTTAATTTAAAACGCTTTACCAAATACTAGCAGAATAGAAAAATCAGTTTTTAATAAACTTCTCGCAATTTCAATCTAGTTTGCTGATTCAATACTTATATTTTATTTTTTTATTTATATAAACTAGTGTTTGACTGCGATCCCAACTGATGGTACCTAAACAGTGATATAATCGTTGATGGTGAAGAGCACTGATTTATTAAGAGCTTATTCACTATTATAGCCTTGAAGACACCTAAATTATAATAGGACGCAGCAAATAATAACGTTTTATAAGTAGTTTTGTTTAAAAACTGCACATATCGGTAATGCACTGTGGTCTTATAATCTGCAATATTGGCCAAAATGTAGTGTCGAGGATAATTAGTTTGGATTTTTTCCAAATTCCTTTTCTTACCCGAAATTCCATCCATCTACACAATTTGCAGTCTTTCCTTCATTAACTTAAGGACTATTTTTGCTATTTTATGAATTTCGGGTACAAGAATGGGGTTGACAAATGTTTGGTTTCCATCGGTAGCCGTGATAATCCGTCGGTCTCGCTGCATTGTGTACGGATACGGCTGTTACGGCGTGTCATTCGGTTTTGTAGTGTCAATGGAATTAAATAAACGAGGTTTGTAACCAGAAAATTGCAATAGGTGTGTGTTTTGTCACATTAGGTACAGTGATGTATCGGATAGTTTGATTTTTGAAAATATAATTTCTACCGACGGTATAATGTTTGCTGATTCAATTTTCCTTTGGCCACCAACTTGGGAATCGGGCGTCATGAACGGAAAGTATGCTACAACAACCATAAAACAAGATTTTCTGCAAAGGGCGGATTTCCCATCAATCACACAAACACAGAAACGACAACAAAATTAACTCTTAGTCGGAAGCTAATTTCCTGTTTGCACCATTTCGAATCAGAACTCCTGCGCAATGGAGCGTGACGAAAGTACAGATTTATTCTGTAATTATTGTAATTTTGGGTGACAGTTGGATGCCAGGTGGTATTTGTATGTTTGTAAATAATATTCCAGGTTTGTTTGAGTTAGATATTACGCAGAATTAAATGTATGGTAGCTAAAACCCGAAACGTGAGCTTCAGACTTCCTCTCTTATTCCAATCAATCTCTTGATTACTAATGAAAAATTGAGTACCTACTTGGAAAATAATTATTACAACGATAACAAGTCTCATTAAAAAAATCTCTCTAAAAGACTTAGAATTTGTTATTGTTGTCATATTTTTATTAGTTAGCTTAACGTTGAACAAAATGTTAATAGATACGTTATTTCATAACACCTTATATGTTTAATGCATGCCGTGGCAGTGGCTTTTAATAAAGGTTTCGCTATATAATGTAAAAATGCATGTATGGTGATGGCTTTATTGGTTGTCCTTAAATAAGTAAATAAAAAAGAGAATCTTTCGGAGATTTTCTAATGGAAAAGTCGCAAAATATTTTTAATTGTTTTTCAAATGTTTTTATGTCTAAACATTATACCTACCTAGATATTATTATACGTAACAAATATGTGATTTCTTCTTATGTTAGGTGTTTGACGTCTGACCGGAGGACGTGTTTCTGTCCATGTTCATGTCGTACTTATCTGTAAGCTAGGAAATCATTACTAAAAATGGTTTTCAATTGCGATGGACAAAAAAGATGTGGTACAAAATTTCTGGTCAATAAAAAGAAAACAGAAATTCCAGTTTCCAGCTCTAAGTGTCAAGGTATATTATTGATTGGTTTCCGATCTAACAACGATTCCAAAAATATGACATCTAAATAATTGGAGCAAATATCGACGTCCAGCAACAATGCTCGTAACGAATTTCCAAAGCAAACATTAGTTTTTGAAAATCGTAACTCGATCCAAACGGGTGCCCCTATTCTAAACTGACAAACTTACTTTGGCGGTGGTGCAAAACTCTAGTTTAACGATATAAGGCTCATTGTTGAATGACTCATGTGTGCCTTTTTTTTCTATAGATCCTGAACAATGCGGCTATAGGGGTGCGCATAAGCATTCACAACTTTTCGCTCTTTAACGTTTATTGTTCCTATTTGATTTATATTCATGGTGCTTACTTGTATTATTACACAGTGGTAAATCATGCGTCAATTTCTCCCTTTCTATACGTTAAACTAGGCTACCGTTTATTTGCTATTGTTTAAACTTGACAGATCGATATGTTGTATACTTTCTTTGTTTGAAATTTCTACTATCTATAATAAACTTATGCATTTTCATCCAGGGTCCGTTAAATTTCTCAGCAGTGTTTTTCTTAGCTCCTCCTAATCTTTTTAAGTCTCAATTATACATGTCATGTAACAGTCATCTTTTAAATAAAACAAGTAGGTAAATACAAATATAAAAAGTATATTTTTATTTCACAAAATTGACTAGCGAAATAGACTTTTACAAAACTAACTAATCCTAACACTAAATGTTATTGTCTTTGGTATAGTATAATTTGTGCTTAAAACTTATTTGTATAATTAATATATCAAAAATATTTTGTACATAATGACTAGTTTTACAGTTAACATTAGATTTGAGCATTCACAACACTAGGAGCTCTGTTATAAAAGTTTCTGTAACATCTTTGATCATTATAATAGTAGCTATTTTGTAAATATTCATGGGTATTTCCATTATAACAAGTAGTGTCAGTGTACCCATACATAGCATTATTATACTTTCCATACATATAATCTTCAGTCTTCTCAATCTTTCTATTCTTCGCTGCAGTGTCGAAAGCATTTTTGAATGTTTCGTAATTTTTCTGATTGAAGTATTCTCCGTTAACATTATTTACTTCATAAGAAGCTTCATGATAAGTGGTAGCTCCGTAACTATGATATTGATAGGCTTGCTGATTCATATCTTCACCGAAACTTGATGGATGAGTAAAGAAACCGGTACCAGTTGTTGACGTGATACAGTTCCCTCCCTTATTATTCACAGAAACTGTGACGTTTCCAACATTTATAAGCACACCTTCAGTTGTCTGCATAAAGTTGGATCCATTTGGAAAAGGTCTGCTGAATCCTTGGAAGTTTCTATAACTGCCATCATTACATCCTTCAGGTTTGTTTGGAATTGAAAATATGTCTCTGAAAGCATCTTTTGTGACTTTCTCGCCAGTTATTGGATAATTTTGTAGCTTATCGTAGCTTAGACTGCATTCTTGTGGTGAAGCTTGTCCAGATTTAATATTTTCTAACGAATCTAATGTTTGACTTAGAGCGAAAATGTAGTTGTGGGCGAATCGTAATGTTTCTATTTTGGTCAACTTTGTGTCTTCAGGGAAAGTTGGTAACACACAGCGTAGTCTGTCCAAGGCTTCGTTCAACATATGCATCCTATTTCTTTCTCTATCATTAGCTTTCATTCGTCTGTTCCTCTTGATCTTCATCAACTGCGTCGGACTCTTACATCTTGAGATTCTGTTCTTTCCGTTGGCGTATTTTCTTTTAGGCTTATTAGGATCTTTAGGCTTTTTCTCCTTTTTTGGGGTAGATGTGTTTACTGCTTGTACATTTTCCTCAAATATTTTAACATCGTCTACTGGATCTTGAAAAGGATCGTATTCATCGTCGAAGAGTTTTCTTCTGACGTCTTTGGTTACACTAAGAGATATCCCAAAGTCGGAGGTTTCGTGTTTTAATGGAGTGCTGTTAGTAGAGTTCACGAAGGAGTCTGTGTAAGACCGGTCGATGCCAGAGTCATTACTGCAGATGCTGTCATTGAAGTCACAGTAATCTTCAAAGTTGGTGCTGAACATCATGGAAATCTGGAAAGAAAAGAAAAGCTGATTAATGATTGATGAATGATTGTGGATAATAAAATATAACACAGACGTAGTAATTCAATCCTATAACGTTAATCAAGATGATAGTTTTTGGAATAGCTAAGGATTTTAAAGAAAAAAATGTTAGTTAAATCATACCGTCTAAGGCTTTTATTTTAATCCACTTTAAACTACTTTATTCTACTCTACCATGTTTCTACACAAGTAAGTCCTACATATTTGTGTTCTCTCAACCCTCACTATTTGTCTTGCACCAATTATTACACTTGTGGGACAGGTGACCCACCCCATGGCCAGACGATTGCGTGACCAACACCATACAAAGTCAGTTACTATTGAACTTTATTACTTCCTACTTCCGGAAAGACTTCCGATTTAGGGTGCTTGAATACGCCCTAAAGATAGATCTGGTATATCACCAAAGGGTCAGATTTTTATAAAACAATAACTTTACATTTTTATGCATTATTGAATAGCCAGTGACTTTTGTAAAACCAGAACATCCCCAGTGTCTTTAAATACATTGAAAAAAATGGAAAGATAATACGAATACATATTGAACTTAGCCAGAAGTGTACAGGCAAAGAACTGGAATGTCACAATAATTGTATATTTGTATTTTTTACTAATATCACAGATATGTGTAATATAATTTCATTCTCTTCTACTGGTTGCTACAAAAACTCAGCAAATTTCGTTAAAACTACGTTACTTCAAACTTTGATCTCAATAAAAATAACTACACTACTTTAAATGCTTTTTTCTCAAAATTAGTTCAAGAAGACAGTCCCGGTTCTTTGTTTGTACCCTTCTATGATAAAAGTGACTTTATCAAAATCTCTTAACTGGTGTTGGTTGATAATACGTAGTCAATAACTTAATCACGGACATGATCGGCGTAACGCCACCTATTATGAACACGCGTCGGACACGCTCCGCGTCGCGTGCCATAATCACCACCATACCATACGCCATGATCTATTGTACACGGCATATTTAATATGTAGTTACGTAGTTTTTATGTACGAATAGAACCACTTCATGGTTGATTCAGACAATTAAGGCTAGATACAGAAAACACTTCATTTTAATTGTAATGAAAAAGTATAGTCGCTTTTGAAATGCCAAATCCCGTTATTGACACTACCCTTAAATTTAAAGGATAATATAATACCGAACATCACAAAAAGAGAAATGCTATTACCATTATTTTGTGAGACCTCGGGAGCAATGAAGCTCACCTTACTACTAACTAAATCCTACACATATTACATACTATCATACATGCACATATGTACTGCTTTACTCTATAATATAGAGTTCCCTCTATTTATATGGCAATCTTGATGCTCTAAAATTTATTAGGCGTAACACTTGGCATAATCTTCTTTAATCAAATATTTTTAAGGCATACATATATTTAACATAACAATTTAAAAACAAATAACCACCCAGAAACAGGAGCTTAGACCCCACAGATAGAAAAACAGGAGGCCCCCGCAGGGCGTCTTGTTTCCTTTTCCGATTCGAAAGCAATTAATAGGTTATTTAAGTTACCGTTTTGATATTACTATTATCACCGCAGCTAATGACTGTTGATATAAAATACATGCCAAAAGACGATTCTGACTGTATTTTCTGCGATATGAAGTTTATGCTTTTTAATTATTATGGATATAAAATTAATGCTTAATTAAGATGACTCTGACTAACAAAATTAAGTGTTTTGAATGTATGATAAATGAGTGTATGTAAAATAATTTATTATGACAGAAAAAGTTCTGGTAAAAAAGATAGACCCTATAATATATTATGTGGCGGATGAAGATACGTTGTGACTTTGTGAGTTTTTTTAGTAAATTGTCTATACTCACTTCAATCGACACCTATTTCACTACAAACAATGATATTTATGAACTACATTTCCTAATAATAATCACTCTACATTAAAACACCTACCAACAAGAATCAATCGCAAGGGCGCGTCACCTGTATTGCCACCCATGCGTCCGACACGCGACCGGCATTTGTTTGTTCCGTCTATGACCGACGAACCATGACCGAGTCGGCAAGTTAATTGCTATTGAATTGTTATAATCGTTTTAGGTTATTATGAGTTGGCGTAATAATATTTGTGGCTGGTAGGGAAAATAGGCTGTTTTATTCTATTGGTATTCAAGATTCGTGAGTTAGTTGTTGAGTTGGTTTATGTAGGGGTTTTACCCAGCTTTGCATGGGTGCTAGAAATATCTGAAATTCTTTGCTTTTTGCTACATTATGCATGTGTTACACATTTAAACCTTCTTCATGAATCATTATGTCTGTTTGGTGAAAACTACATGAAAATCTGTTCGGTAGTGTTTGAGTTTATGGCGTTGGTGGTTGACTTTGTAAAAGTAGGTTCCTCCATACAAACTTTCAACCCCCGTTTTACCCTCTTAGGGGTGGAGTTTAGTAAAATCCGTTCTTAGCGAATGTCTATACCCTATAAGGAACCTACCTGCCAACTTTTAGGTTTGTAGGTGTTATAGTTTCTGAGATTTCGTGATTAATCAGTGAGTGGTATTTCGCTTATATATATATATAGAGAGAGAGAGAGATATATATAGATTATATAAGAATAAGGCCATATATGTTGTAAGCTAAGGCTCATGGTTCTACACTGTTTTTACTTTTGGTCTCGTTGTATTTATTTATTTTGGTCAGCTAATAATGGCTTGCACAATACGTTTACAATATATTAAAGCAAAACTTACATTTGCTAGTGTAACAATTAACTATAATATAGACTAACTCCACATATAAACGTGTAATACGAAGTCGAAAGTCTAGTTATTTAAAAGATAATCAACTGACAATAACGTATATTCAGGTCATACTATAGCTTTGGGACAAACAGATGTAGATTTTTTTTATAAAACCCTATTGCTATATTGTTTAACAAAAAAAAAAAAAAAATATTTTTATTTCACATAGGCCTACATGGGCACTTACAAAACGTCAGAAGCTAGTACACAGTTCCAAAAGGTCGTTTCCTATAGAGAAGAACCGGCAAGAAACTCCATGGTTACTCTTTAAAAAAAATGATTGTATTTAAAATACTTCCATATTACAATATTAGTAGGTATATGAGGACTAAAATGTAACTCACTTTAAAAAAATATCTTCACTTTTAAATCTCGGACTATTCCACCAATAAAAATCACAACACTAAAGTCAATTAAAATTATTTTACCAAAAACTAACTATAAAAAATAATTATGTAATTATAATTTTTTCCACCATGACTAGAGTTCGCGCGCACTATGCGTCCGCGCGTGCGTCGCATTCGTACTGGGGGTAGTGTCGACGAACACCCTGCTTTATGGGCTCTCAATCTATAGTCGTGTAGGGTGGAATAAGCTCCACCTACAACACTTGATTTTCAAAGAGGAGAGGAAAATTGTTGTTTAATTTTAACGTGGTACTCATAGGTTTTATGACTACCTAAATAAGAACTTGAATTGATCAGAATCAGAATATTTTATTTGAGTGTGAAGTGTGAGGGTTAGACGGATCTCTATGTTTTACCCAGAGGCGTACACTAGCTTCTGCCAGCGGCGTCGCCTGCATAAAAATAAATAGCCAATCTTACTCAGTGAGTTTTTGAGTTAAATCGAAACATCATCATCATCTCATCATCATCTTCCTGCCCTTGTCCCGTGTTATTTGGGGTCGGCGCAACACGTTTTACACGGTTTTTGTTTGAGTTAAATCGAAACATACAAACAAATAAAAAATCTAATCTTTCCTCTTTATAGTATTAGTATAGATGAACGTCGTCAGTTTTTACCACACATAGACACAGAAAAGAATTTGCAAGAAACTCCATGGATACTCTTTTAGACCATGTTAAATATTAGGATGATTTAAAAAAGTGTCCATGTCCATTAAGATTGGGAAGAGATTACATCACTGCTTGCCACTAGATGGGATTGCAGTCAATCACTAGTTTATGTAATTATTAAAGAAACATTTTTTTTTTTAAAAACAAAGTCTTTCCAGTAATGGTATTAGTACCTACATAGACCTCATTGGACTGAAATGTTGATGTGATTAAAAATGTTAATAATTGCCAGTTTTTGTTTACCTATATACGTAGGTGCCGGGAAACAGAACCCGAGAGAGAGTGCCCAGTTGGGCTGCAGGATTATTCAAAGGAATCACCGCGGCGCGGCGGGGCGGCTCGGCAAAGGTAAACTGAAGGAACATGAGCGGGTTTTAGTCAGTATAAGTCGCGAGAGAAAATGATTTTGTAAAAACAGGCGTGAATTTTCCTATGGATCACAATGAACTGATCTAAGGTTAGAAAAGGACATTGCAATCAGGAATGTAATGGATATGAGATTTTGCATCTAGATGCGGACAGGAATAATATTATATAGGTTTCGGATACGGTTACAGATTTGATTTTTTTTCAGATTATCCGCTACTTTCGGAGAATTTTGGTTAAGTCATCATCATCATCATCTTCCTGCCCTTGTCCCGTGTTATTTGGGGTCGGCGCAACACGTTTTTTTCTTCCATTCTGCCCTGTCACTCGTCATACTATCACTAACTTCCTTTTCTTTCATATCACTCTTCACACAATCCATCCATCTTTTCTTTGGTCTCCCTCTCCATCCATCCACATGTAAACTCATAACTCTTTTAGTAACATGCGTTTCATCTCTCCTCTTCACATGACCATACCAAGACAAACGATTCCCTTTCAACTTTTCAGTCACTGGCGCCACACCGTCACACAAAGTTCCCCTAATATACTCATTTCTCACTTTATCCATTCTCGTCACACCACACATCCATCTTAACATTCTCATCTCCGCTACGTGCAATGTTTTTTCATCCGTCTTTTTCACAGCCCAACATTCTGATCCATACAGTATGACTTATGACATAATTATGGTTAAGTCACAGAATAAGAAATAGTACAAGTAGTTAAGTACAGATCAATATTAGAATTTTAAAATTATAACCGTAAAATACAAATAGCAAGATTTCTAGTCTACGTAGATATCATAGGTTTGACCGGGCGGCAAAAATAAAAAACCTGTCGTAACCTACCATTTAGACCCCTATCTACTATCCGAAACCAACTATTTTATTTTATTTTATTAGAGAAAAAAAAAAGATATTACAATATATACCTATTACACTTATTAGTATGTATACAAATCAAAATCAACAAAAACTATCAGAAAGTTTTATATAAATATGTTTCGGTTACGGCCACGGATATTTTTTATTCCGGACATCCGTTAGTTTCAACTACGATCACGGAACTCCATAACCAAAGACATTAAATATATATCCATAACAAACCTGATTTTAATTAAAAATTAAAAAAAAAAAATCGGACAACAGAGATCCATATTTATGTAACGTAGGTACTGTCTGTGGCGTTTTCCCCTCGAGTATGACGGAATCAAATAGCTTCTGAAGGGCCTTAAGGACCGGTTTTCCACCCGCCTTCAGGAGTTCGGCCGTAATTCCGTCCTCACCCGACGCCTTGTTGTTTTTCAGCTGCTTCAAAGCCATCCTAATCTCGTACAGGCTGACGTCCGGGATATCTTCGGTATAGTGTCGAGTCAATCTAGCTCTTGGGTCGTTTACTAGATTTACAGCGGGTTTAGCGGTAGACGTGTATAACTGTCCATAAAAAGGCGTGGAGCAGAGGCGTGGTGGTACTCTTCTTTAAGAAGGGCGATAATGCCCTGCTTAAGAATTATAGGCCCATCTCGCTTCTGAGCCATGTCTACAAGCTGTTTTCCAGAGTCATCACGAATCGTCTCGCGCGCAGGTTCGACGACTTCCAGCCTCCCGAACAAGCCGGATTTCGAAAAGGCTTCAGCACCGTGGACCACATACATACGCTGCGGCAGGTTATACAGAAGACTGAGGAGTATAACCAGCCTCTCTGCTTAGCGTTTGTGGACTACGAGAAAGCCTTTGATTCGATTGAAACTTGGGCTGTACTGCAGTCTCTCCAACGGTGCCAAATTGACTATCGGTATATCGAAGTGCTGAAGTGTTTGTACAAAAACGCCACTATGTCAGTCCGACTACAAGACCAGACCTCGAAACCTATCCTCTTGCAGCGGGGTGTGAGGCAGGGAGACGTTATTTCTCCGAAACTGTTCACGGCAGCAATGGAGGATGTCTTCAAGGTTTTGGAATGGAGAGGGCTAGGCATTAATGTCAATGGCGAGTACATCACTCACCTTCGGTTTGCCGACGACATAGTAGTCATGGCTGAGACTACGGAGGAGCTCAGTACAATGCTTGGTGACCTCAGTAGAGCTTCCGAAAGAGTGGGACTTAAAATGAACATGGACAAAACCAAAGTCATGGTAAACAGCCATGTAGCACCCACTCCTATCAAGGTCGGGGACTCTACACTCGAAGTTGTAGACGACTACGTTTACCTGGGACAGACGGTCCAGTTGGAAAGGTCTAACTTCGAGAAAGAGATCAATCGTCGAATCCGACTCGGCTGGGCAGCGTTCGGGAAGCTGCGCGGTGTCTTCTCGTCCAATATACCACAGTGTCTCAAGACGAAAGTCTATGACCAGTGCGTGTTGCCAGTGATGACATATGGCTCCGAAACGTGGTCGCTTACAATGGGCCTCATTAGAAGGCTTAAAGTCACCCAAAGGGCAATGGAGAGGGCTATGCTCGGAGTTTCCTTGCGTGATCGAATCAGGAATGAGGATATCCGCAGGAGAACCAAGGTTGCCGACATAGCACGAAGAATCGCCAAACTAAAGTGGCAATGGGCAGGGCACATTGCTCGCAGAACAGATGGCCGTTGGGGCCGAAAGGTTCTGGAATGGCGACCACGTACCGGAAGACGTAGCGTTGGAAGGCCTCCTACAAGGTGGACCGATGACTTGGTAGCGGTTGCGGGGGTCCGATGGATGCGAGACGCACAGGACCGTTCGCTGTGGCGACGCTTGGGGGAGGCCTATGTCCAGCAGTGGACGTCTTTCGGCTGAAATGATGATGATGAGGTACTGTCACGCTGGGGGCGCAATGAAAGGCTTAGCTATTTTTAGAGTATTGTTTAACTGTTTTACGCACTTTCATATATGTTTTCTATATAAAAAATATATCCCGACATTTCTATGACGTCTTTCTATCTTATTTATTGAACATCAATCTAAACTAAACTTTTTATAATATAAACCTTAAAAGTATAACATGCCAGTTAGCAAGTTAATAATAACTGTGACCTTCATAGTCGTCACAGTACCATTTACCTGAAAAACTAATGACGTCACCAGTTTTCTTAGCACGTAGTATCGACTATTGCCTTAAAGTTCCTCAGGTTGTAGCTATCAGGAAACTCAGAATCTGGCAGATTCCACTCCTTAGCTGTACGCACAATGTATGTGCTCCCAAAACATTTTGTGTGTACCTATGGGTGGGATATACGCCTAGTGGTCTGATGATGGAACGGACTTGGCGGAATCAGACTATGTAATTCCGATGCACACTCCCCGAAATCCCCGAACCAAGGTTACAGACATAGCCCGAAGAATCGCCAAACTTATGTGGCAGTGGGCAGGGCACATTGCTCGCAGAACAGATGGTCGATGGGGACGAAAAGTTCTGGAATGGCGACCACGTACCGGAAGACATAGCGTTGGAAGGCCATCAGTCCACCTTGTGGGAAGAAGGTGGCTGGTGAGGGTCGCGGGAATCCGATGGATGCGAGACGCACAGAATCGATCATTATAGCGACACTTGGGGGAGGCCTATGTCCAACAGTGGACGTCTTTCGGCTGAAATGATGACGATGATGACTCCCCGAAATGCAACCGGTAGAAAACCGTCAGGCTAGCAACTGTCGATGCCCAAGACTTTGAAGCTTCGACTCGACTAGTGCATCATTACTCGCGAAATACATAATTTGTAAGTCAACCCTTTAGCTACTATGGCTTAAAATAATGTAACCTTTCCATTGGTCCAGTGCAAGTGTAATACTGTGACATTTATTTGTAATCAGAGACGTAGCGTGGACTAATTTAGACGTGGGTGAAGGCACATCAGCGAGGCCTTTTTTTCATAAATTCGAAAATGAGACCGCGACTGTCGCAACCATAGAAATATATATATATCTATCCCACATCGTCGTTTACCGTAAGGCGTCCAGTACACGGTCATGTAGGCGTCAATCAATTCCATCATCATGATTGATGTTTGAATGACGGAATTTTATCGCTATTAGTTTTTCGTCATGCAAATGTCAATTATCGCATTAGACAGTAGGTTTTTCGTCAATCAAAAAATTGAATGTGGCAAATCTGACAGCAAAACCTATCGTGTAATGGACGCGTAAGGTGAAATAGTGGTCTAACGCGAGCCTATATATTATAAAAAAAAAACCCTCGTTCTTAAAGAGCCCTCGCTTGTGCAAGGCCCTTTTGGGTGCGAAGCCGTAGGCAAGGGCCCACTTCGCCCACGCCTAGCGACGGTACTGTTTGTAATCTAGTTACATCGGGCACCTTACTTTGCCTCGCTATAATTTATTTAATAGTTTAATAGCGCGTGCAAACTGCGTCGTTTTTTATTGCCAACCCTTTGTCGATATTGACACGCAATAAATTATATAAATATTTGATCAGACACGCGTTTTGGTGGATGTTTTGGGTCCTTTTATACTAGTATGACTCTGGCGAGTTAAATATATTTCGTTGGAAATAATCTTTTTTTAGGGTTCCGTACCTCAAAAGGAAAAAACGGAACCCCTCTAGGATCACTTTGTTGTTCGTCTGTCTGTCTGTCTATCCGTTTGTCTGTCAAACTCAAAACCCTTTATCTCGGTAACGGGTAGAGGTATTGGGTTGAAATTAAAACTATGTAGGTACTCAAATTTGCGGTCCCTTGGAGCTGTGAAAAAATCAAACTTCGGAGCTCGCCGTCCGGCAGTTCGGTAATCGACGCGACCGAGTCCATGCGCTTTTCAAAGAGATGTCAGCAAACCGTAGGGGATTTTGTGAAAAGGAAACCCGTAGTCCTAGAACACAAAGAGCAACTTAAGGACGCAGGTGTGACCCTCTCGCTCCACCCAGGAGAAGTCATTGGATGATATACCACCTTAAAAAGGCACCATATTTTCAACCCTTTGGCAGCTACCGTGACGCAGTTAACGAGCATTTCAGCAGGAATCGCCGATGATCCGTAACGGTGACATTTGGTGTTAAAACGTTGCTTTGTACGACTATTTGTCAACCAATCAGCCGGAAACGGTTATGACGAATCGTACAAACATTGTTGATGTGGCGGAAAACATTGTACATGACGCCGCTGCGCTGCGTGTAGTGGCTTCGATTCTCGTCTACAGCTAGTTTTTTTATTATTATTATTATGGACTAGTTGACTCTGCGAACTTCGTACAGCCTAACAGTCAATGAATGTAAGTATATCTTTCGATATAGTCAACCGATTGCGATGAAACAAAGCTGTAATATATCAAATTACACACAATTATTGTAATAAAGTTATCTACATTGATTTCGTACATTTTACGTGATGCGCGCACAACTAAAAACTTCTACAGATTTATTATAATTATGGTCGCATTTGACCACCATCTCACCTGATGGTAAGTGAAGATGTGTTCGACTATAGAGCTCGCTTGTCTAGAAGTAACCTATTCACACTTGACATAAAGACCTTCAGGTGGTAACTATCCCCAGTAATATAGGCCCCAGTAGGCTTCGACCCTGCTAGGCCCCTACAGTTGCTGACATGTCCTTGAGGCGCGCGTGGAACAGCACGCGCCGTCGACGACTTGGGCTCGGTCCGGACGGTTACCGGACGGTCGGACAGCGAGCCACCCATTGCTCGCCGTCCGCAAGCCTGCGCCTACGATGGCCGGAAATCGGGATCGGAATCCCGGCGGCGATTGGGGCGTGAGGACCGTTGCCTCACGCGATCGGCCGCCTCCTTTGCTAGCATTACTGCTTCGCAGAAGGAGGCGACCGCCTGCCACTTCTCCTTGCTCCGGACCATGGCCTGTACCAAGGCCCGGCGCGAGAGATCGCCGCCGCCGATCGCCCTCACGAGGACACGGCGTTGCTCTGCCCAAGCGGGACACACCTCCACCGTGTCCTCCGGGTGATCCACACAATGGTGACACCCAGGCGTTTCTTCCGCACGAATCCGGTGCAGGAACCTCCCGAACTTACCATGTCCGGTGAGGACCTGCGTCATGCGGAAGGTAAGGACGCCGTGTTGCCTTTCCAGCCACTCCTCAAAGAGGGGACTTACCGCCATAATTATGGCGTGCCCAAACTAAGTGACTAATGGCTAAGATAGTATCCTGAATTTGTGGCTGACTTAGTCATTTAGAAGGCAATATGGATTTTTAGAGACAATGATACAAGAAGTCTGTTTAATTATTATCTAAAAAATATAGGTACATAAAAGCAAAAACTCTTTCACCTACAGGTGGCACCTAAATTCAATAACAACCGACTACTAAAACCCTAATCTCAAAATGCCCCGGTCCCATTTTAAAATAATAAATATATTGCGAACGTTGGGGCAGTGTAGTTTAGTTACTTTGGCGTCGCCACGCTCGAGAGCCCATGAATGCATTAAATGTTCCTACATGCACACTGAAGGGTTAATACAGTGATTTAAGGGTTGTAGTCCTCTCGTATCGATATTTATGTCGATGATTTTAAAGGATAAAAAATAATAGGGTTTTTTTTTCTGCTAAGACTTGTAAGCGGATCTCCGTAATAACAACCAAACTAAGAACGTCGCGTCGAACCACTCGGACGCGATCCGCAGTGGCCTACATGGAAAGCCATCAATAAACTACGTTGCAAACGCAACCTGGTAAAATCTGTGTGTTCCAGGGCCCCGGAATTCTCTTTCACACAACCCATGGCCCCAGTAGGCTTCGACCCTGCTGGGCCCCTACGGTTCTGCTGACATCTCCTTGAGGCGCGCGTGGAACACTACGGCCGTCGACGACTTTCTTGCGTCTAATTTGTGACGTGCCCAAGATTTTTTTCGAAATCGAAAGTACCGTTTCTGCCTGAGTCTTATAGGTCAAATCTGTCGTAAACTTCGACCAACAATATACATATTGTTGATCGAGTTCCTTCATTTCAGCGCCCCTGGGTTCTCTTTCGCACAACAATTTTCATACAAACTCTGGACTCCTGTTTCCTCCCCTTAGGAGGTGAATTTAAGAAAATCCTAACTTATTATTTGTATAAATCATAAAACGGAACTCCTATGCATTTTACCGTTCTAGGTCCAATGATTTGGGCTGGGCGATGATGAGTCAGGACTTAACCTTTTAAATGCACGGATTGGCTGATCTTTCAATAAGTAACAAAATACTTCCAACTATCGACAGCAACCATCTCTAGCAAAATTCATTTCAACCCCATCGCACGCGCCCCTCGCGCCACCAAACAGCTCGCCACCGAGCATAATTCTGCGGACTTAACCCGCGCCCGCGCAGGAATGGATCACTATGCTTATTGCAGAATTAACTTGATCTCTAATTATTATTTTGATGAAATAATTATTTAGTACATTTTCTAACTTGCCTGTTAAGAAAGGGGAAGCTAGAAAAATTATAAGATGCTATTGAAGAAACAACAGTTGCTAACATAGACGAGACTTCTAGTGGTGAATAGACACAGAGAGTATCAAATCTAAAATGTTTGAGTATTAAATCTGGCTGCTTGGGATCTTGAATTTCTTAAAAGAAATTTAGTTAGTGTATGTACCTACAGAAAGTACAAAACAAAACGTTATTGTTGTTAAGTTCATCAAATAGCTATTAGCAAGAAAATATATTTGGATCTGTGTGAATGGATTTCTAGATAAAAGTAATTACATTCACACAGATCCAAATATATTTTCTTGTCACTTTAAAAATTCGTACACAATGTGCCCAACATTGCGCCAAACTTATTTTTTCTTGGACAAAACGAAACGAGGCAACTCATTTAAGTGACACCAATCTATTTTATTATTCGTACCTACATTAAAAATTATACAGCCAATATTGTACTTACTATATAACTACAATCTTTTTTACAAATGAAAACATTTTAAATCCAAAAATATTTACTTTAACTAAATCGCAATAACATGACGCTAATCTTTTAAATATTAAAACATTTATTCGGAAGAGTTGCATAATCCTAGTTGGTAAAAAAAAAAACTATACATCATGCATTGTTGGCCGGAGTTTTAAAATGTTAAAAAGGTTTGTTGTCAAGGGCTTATCCGAAGGGGTTGTAAATAATGACGGTGCAAGTCTTTATAGAAAACTAAACGGTCGCTAAAAGGGTTGCTTTTTGATGTTGAGTGCGTGTTTTTAACAAAGAAACGTTGTTTAAGTTAGTGCAAAAGTTTTTTCTGAAAGAAACAGCAGATTTTGCTGCCAGTCAGAACAAATTGTGATGCGATGATTTTGCTTTGGTTTATTTTAAATATGGGATATTTAATATAAAGTGACAGTTCCAATTGATTTTCTAAATTAAATTCTTATTTTTTTGTCACTTCTTTGATGTATTTTTGCCAAAGACATAGTGTAAAATATTTTTAAAACAACAAAATAATAACTCCAAAAATGCCTTCTCTCATACCTGACGAACGGGCATATCAACAGGGTCAATACTAACATAATATTCATTGCCCTGCATATCAAATGCAACGCACATGACGTTATCTCGACACATTATTGACAAGTCGTCAAAACTTGTCACTTTTATTAGAATTAACCTAAAATAAGTCAAGTAATATGTTAAAATGCAATCAGAACTCATATTTGTTCCAACAAATCACAGTTCACAAGGAGTAATTATTAATATATTCCACATTGTTATTGACAAAGCCGTGAGAAAATAATTCTCAAGAACACATGTCAGCAGATAGCGGCTTTCATTAATTTTTGCAATATTTTTTTTTATATAGGAATCGTGATTTTGTGCCAGTTGCGTTCGTAATTTGTACCATAGTGCGATTACTTTTGTATTGTATTGCAAATATTAATTTAACAGTTATTGGTATTTTGAATTGTTTTCAATATTGACGTTTCATATAATCAAGGTTTGATATCAAATCGTTTGCTTTAAAGAGTAGGTAGGTAAGGTACCTACCAACTTGAGTACAAACTTTGTTGCTAATCATTCTTCGTGATTGACTGTTTATTCGATCGCTCTGCTACTTATTATGTTACAATTAACATGGTATTTTATGAAGATTTACCTTAAATTCAATATTAAAAAAAACACGTGTGTGCTCATAATAAAAAAAATATTATCGATAGTATGGACTACTTTTTAAGTGTTTAATCCAAGTCAACAATTTCTTTGAAAATCGGGCTATGATTTTTTGATTGAAGTTGTTACTAATTTATTTAATCATCCACTTTTTTTGTTTAAATATAACTGGTTAGGTCATTTGATTTATTTAGGTCACATCTTCCTTAGCTAGGTTTTAACAAGTGTTCCTGGTTAAAAAATACTTTCATTGGGACTAGCTCCACAGGAGCGAAGGCTAAAAAATATACGCATCTGAAATGGGGTTAACCGCATTGCGAAGTTTTCGCGACGCCTTTTCATAAATGTAAACGATTAATTCAAACCAACTTGCTGCTCACAATGTGTTAAAAGTTTTGAATTCAATCAAATGCTTACATTGTTAGAAGTGTATTTTAGTATTATTTTCTATACAATTCATAGGTTTTCAAAAAAATCTTGTAGTATCAGTTGCAACAGTTTTCAGCGTAGCTTCGCTCTACGAGGCGCGCGGTATCATCTAGTTCCGCCTGTTTGCGCACAATCGCCCACGCCATAACATGCGGCAAATACTCAATAATATGATACAAAGCTAAAAATAATAATTCCAATACAAATAGTGACAAAAAATCGCACTTATTTGCACAATTGTTCAATGCAACGCGCACCGCTCGTAAAACTCGTTCTAAAATAATTCCTGGCCACAATAAAACTGATAATCGTGCTAATCCTTATTTACACTGAAGGTGGGTGAAGTGGGTGCCCTGATAAGCTAGCAGGTAGACTAAATCAGCAATTTCTATTGGTGAATTTTTGCGGCCATATCGCGACATCAAAATCGCCCTGTCAATTTTTGTCGTGTTTGTGAAGGGGTATTTTATCGTAAATAAAGTAAAATTTATACAAATAAAATGTGTAAATTAATCAATAATATGAAACGCAATTTGTTGGCTAATGTCCCTTTTCAATTTAAAATTGGCGCGCGAAAGTTACGTGGCCCGCTCGCGCGCTTTTCTGCTACTACTAGCGCCGCATAGCGGTAGTATTTAGCGTTTAAGCAGCTGTTTTCTTTCGGACTTGAATAAAGTTTGCGATTAAATTAGTTTTCTGCTTAGTTCTTTTTTACTGTTAATTTAAATCAGTAGTTGGTTTGAGGTATATGAATCTTTCTTTTACTTACTAATTGATCATAGACCAAGAATCGATAAGTTTAGATAATGGTTTAATATTTAAAAATCACATCGACATCAACTCGCTTACATTTATCTTTGAACCCGACCAAGTTACTTCAGTTCGAATCGGAATGCGTTTATTTTTTTAGGTGGGAAATCATCTAATGACATCTCCCGCCCTTGGGCAAAGCGAGAGGGCGTGTCAGACTTTTACAGACTAAAACCCACTCCTGTTCCTTCTTTGCCTTCGTTCCAGGGCCCCGGGGTTCACTTTTGCACAACCCATGACCCCAGTAGGCTTCGACCCTGCTTGGCCCCTACGGTTTGCTGACATGTCCTTGAGGCGCGCATGGAACACTACGCGCCGTCGACGACTTGGGCTCGGTGCGGACGGTTACTGGACAGTCGGACGGCGAGCTACCCATTGCTCGCCGTCCGCAAACCCGCGCCTACGGTGGCTGGAAATCGGGATTGGAATCCCGGCTGGGGCGTGTGGGTCGTTCCCTCGCGTGGGCGGCCGCCTCCTTTGCTAGCATTACTGCTTCACAGAAGGAGGCGACCGCCTGCCACTCCTCCTCGCTCCGGACCATGGCCTGCACCAAGGCCCGGCGCGAGAGATTGCTGTACCTATCTACATGAATGTTGTCAGGCCTGCACCTGCACATTGTTTTTGTTTGCGTAACCTCGGGTGCAGACAAAGATGGAAACTGCATTCAGCTAGTCACTCACCGTCACCGTGACGCGACGCGGTGGGACACAGTCACAGTGTCTGCAATGTTGCCAACTCCAAAAGTTCCAAGTCGCTAGAAAATCCCTAACTGATTCTGCAAGAGGCAGATCTAACCAGAGATTTGAAAAAAAAAATGTAACTAATTAAATTTTGCATCGTGCGTGTTCGGAACAAAAATAGGTCGTTCGTTTACGAATTTTTGTTTCTGAGAATTTCTTCTTTGTAGCAAACTTATTTTCTCCAACTAATAGCTAATAAAACCAATTTCTGTTGTTGAGGATTCAGGAATTTATGAGAATGAATCCGCTCACTCCCAAATTGTTCACAACCAGATTGGAGGATGTATTTAAGTCACTGGCAGCCTCATGGAACACCAAAGGCATTGACGTCGGTAACAAGAGGCTAACAAATCTCTGATTTGCCGATGACATGGTCCTTTTTGCCCCCACATCTCAGGAGCTACAATCGACCATGAACTGAGCACGGCTAGGCTCAGGGTGGGACTTGCAATGAACCGGTCTAAAACGAAGGTGATGACTAACAGTATCAAACGTAGGGTCGAGGTAGATGCGCAGTAAATACATTATGTCGATGAGTACCTATACTTACTTATTTTTAATAAAATTCAATAATTTATTTAACTTTGCCAATGTATGTCAATACTTTGTAAAAGAAAAGAAAGAAAGAAAGATTTTTTTTGTGATGCAGTTTTATTTATTTTTTACTATTCCTTATAGTTTCGGATATAGCCATTCACTCCCATTATTAGGCTGCTAAATTAGTCATGCAACAAGTAAATTGTTTTAAGAAGATTATCAGTTTATTACTATTTAAAAAATGTGAGGAGCGAATAAAGTAAAGCGCGAATGATTACTTAACCGTATTTGTCTAAACGTCAAGTTTTTATTAAAATGGCATATTTTACCTCTTCTCCAAGTTAGAGAGTAATGTTTTTTTAGTATTAATAGAGAGTTTATTTAAGGTAAAAACAATTGAGTTTTTGGCAGGACTTTTCAAGTGAATTTCAGTGAATGTTTTAAGTATTCGCAAATTGATTCTTATTGAATAATGTTATTGTAATATTGACTACCTACCCTACCAGTACCTCAGTGGAGCTTCACGAGAAGGCTGACACGATAAATGCTGCCAAATACTGAAAAAACATTAGATTATGTTACATCAGGATTTTAGTGGAAAACAAAATTAACGTTTACGGTGTTCAAAACGAAATACTTACTAAGCTTGACACGAGCTTGACACTGGTTAAATGAACGAAAGTTTCGTTAATGAACCTACTTTATTTTATTTTCGGCCACGCACGAAGTTTAGTCAGCATTAAAACTTAAACCACTGACTCGTAACAATACCTACACTGGTTTATAGAAAAACGCATTAAGGCCTGCGCACACTTGAGACAAGACTTCTGTCTTAGACAAACATGTCTATGACGTCGCAGACTTGTCTACGACACCGCAGACTTGTCTGGGACAACACTGTTTTGAGACGTTCAGTGTTTGGTGAAGTGGAGACTGACTGTTGCGACCCAGTGCTGGGCACGCCATAATTATGGCGGTAAGTCCCCTCTTTGAGGCGTGGCTGGAAAGACCTCACGGCGGCGTCCTTACCTTCCGCGTGACGCAGGTCCTCACCGGAGCGGACATGGTAAGTTCGGGAGGTTCCTGCACCAGATTCGTGCGGAAGAAACGCCCGGGTGTCACCCGTGCGGGGGTGCCCCGCTTGGGCAGAGCAACGCCGTGTCCTCGTGGGGGCGATCGGCGGCGGCGATCTCTCGCGCCGGGCCTTGGTACCGGCGCGAGGTAGTGGCAGGCGGTCGCCTCCTATGAAGCATTAATGCTAGCAAGGGAGGCGGCCGATCGCGTGAGGCAACGGTCCTCACGCCCCTACCGCTGCCGGGATTCCGATCCCGATTTCCGCCCACTGTGGGCGCGGGCTTGCGGACAGCGAGCAATGGGTAGCTCGCCGTCCGACCGTCCGGTAAACGTCCGGACCGAGCCCAAGTCGTCAATGGCGCGTACTGTTCCACGTGCGCCTCAAGGAGATGTCAGCAACTGTAGGGGCCCAGCAGGGTCGAAGCCTACTGGGGCCAAGGGTCTGATTCTGAAAGGAAGACTCGGCCCTGGTACGAAAGGCAACGAAGGAATAGGAGTGGGTTTTAGTCAGTAAAAGTCTGACACTATCTCACGCTCCGCCCAAGAGCGGGGGATGTCATAAGGTGATTTTCCCACCGAAAAAAAAAGACGTCCAGTGTTGCTAATAGTTACACTAACTTACACTAGAGTCAACTTTTAAAACCACCAGAAAACCACTAACAAAAAATTATCCCACACACAAAATCGCAAAATTTCCCACTAAAAAAAATTGTGTTGTACGAAATAAAATAAATAGGCATATACCTAGGTTATTAGTTTCCTTTAATAATAAGTGATAAAAATTAACAATCAGTTAATCAAAACACCATTTGTGGGTAAATTAACATTAGTAGGTAAATCAACATACAAATTATTCAATAACTGCTATGTATAAATACGTCTTCAGACGAATCATTTTTGTTTGCACCGTCATTCACCGGTATCAGATTGATAATTATGGATTCTATGGTGCTGATTTACACCCGAGTGATCGCATTTTTAGTAAGATATTGAATTTTACTAAAGCACTAGAAAAATCCACTAGCCACTAAAACCAATATTTCGTAACTAAATGGGGGGTTAAAACCACCAGTTTTAGTGAAAAAACCAGACAATTTATCAATCTTTATTGCAGACGATGCAACATTTAATTATTATTATAATTTAGGTGTCTTCAAGGCTCTTAATAAACTAGTGCGCCTCCCCACAACGATTGCATCACTACTTACCATCAGGTGGGATCGCAGTCAAGCACTAGTTTATATCAACAAAAAAAAATATAATTACTTATAAACATTTTTTCCAGCCCTCTTGTTGGATCTGCCTCTGGTAGGATCAATTAGCGACTTTCTAGCGACTTGGAGGTTTTGGAGTTGGTAACACTGCTGAGTAAATGATTGTAGGGTAGGTAGTTTGAACTTTGAGTAGTTTCGTAGGCTCCAACCTGTGCCAAGTAGGTATGCTCGTTGGATCCAAAATTAGGGATCAATGACGTCTATATTAAATTGTGCATTTCAGATGCACACTCCCCGAAACGTAAACTATAGGAAACCAACAGGTTGCAACTCGGTGTCGATGCTCAAGACTTTGGAGATTTGTCTCGTTGGGTACTTTATTACTGATAATCTCCTTGGCTCATTTCTCAATCGACTCAAGTACCAAACTGAACTGAACAATGGCCCGAAATTTGGGAAACGAACGGTGTTCTCCGTCTGATCTCTCTCTCTCTCTCTCTCTCTCTCTCTGACTAATGGATTGTTGTTCCATGGAACTAAAAGATTGAGGGAAGAGGTAAAGCAACTTTGTGTTGGCACACACGTACCCCACGTGTGTGTGCCAACACACAGGTGCACTTAATAACTCCCGCCTCGATGTCTAGTTTGCACTGAGATTTGTCGCCATGTCTGACATTCGGTCTGGTCATCCTACTATCTCGTATATGTCGCAGCCGTATCGTATAACACGCCGGTTTACATATTGGCGCGCCGGATTAAAAACGTAACCGATATATAATGCGGCTACTTCACGTTCAGCCGGATTTCAATACGGTTGAAATAAAGCATGCTCCATTAAATGCGCACTTTGCGTTCGTCAAAGCGGCTTAGTAACGACCAGCCCACATACGAGACGGCGCATCAACTATACGCCGCTTTGGAAGTTTTAGTGCCAATACCAATCGCTGCAGGTAGCGCTGCATACCAACAAAAATGGCGATACACAATTAAAAACGGTGTCACAACATAGTGAAATTACAGATCAACAAATCTAAAAGTATTCATAGACGATCGAACTTGGTGCGGACCGGACCACGAACCGTACGGTGCGGTCTACACAACAGACAAGCGCACCAGACTCCGAACCGTCCAGTCGGTTATTGTGCTAGCATTGCGTGAACACGTCTCCTCGATATGCCGCATATTCTATCAAAACAGGCCAAAATGGCATTAGTTGCGGCAATCGTTGCTACATCGCCATTTATATATAACGAACGAAAAAGAAGAAAATAATGGGCAAAATTTTATCTCAGAAACAGACAACAATACAGTCATATGAATCTTATTAAAGATCTTGATGATAGAGATTTTCGTATATATCTTCGAATGAGTTCCATTTTTCTAAAAGTATTTGAAATGCTTGATTGCGTGCATCTTTATTACAATAATGGCTATGCGCGGTATTCCACAAACATGGGAAGTCTTTATATAACTCCAACAGCTCTATAACAGCTTTTTTCTCGGTATTAACGATGTCTTCTTGGTGTCGCTCCGAATCCATGTCTGTGAGCACGCTGCGACGAGTTGCGCGTACGGTAGGGATGTGAAAAAATATATAATAATCGATTATTTTTTCATAATTACATAACAACCAAAATCGATTTTTCATCTGCCACCCGACATTAAGTCTGGACTTCTAATCTAGAAGCCGGAGCGCGAATTACTATTAGGTCGATCAATATTACATTAACGCCATCTGTGCGTCTACGACGGCATCCCTTCTGTGCTTTTCAAATAGTTCAGTTCATTCATTTACTTACTCAAACATTCACTAGACGGCGCTTGTCAACGAACTGTACTATTTTACCGACATTCGGCTGTTACTTCATCCGATACGATATTCATTGATGAAACTTCATTTTTCAAACGACAATTTTGAAACTTTGAAAGTTTTACGACTTTTCGTGACAAAAAGTGTTTAGTGTTTTAACAACTCTTGTTTTTAACAATGTCAACGACCAAAAGGGCGACAAGTAGTTGGCTTTGGTTTTTTTTTATTTTAAAACTTTAATTAGTGTTGATTATTTAAAGACTTCTTATTTTTGTTGTTTATTTTTAATTAATAAAACTGTTATTAATATAATATTTTTGGCGTTTATTTTGGAATTAATTGACATATTAGGAAAAAATCGATTAATTTATCCAAATCGATATTTTTTAAAAGAAAAATCGATTATTCATTAATCGATTTTTTTTATAAAAAAAAAATAATCGATTAATTAATAATCGATTTTTATGTAGAATGTCACATCCCTAGCGTACGGTGGCACAATAGCGACTGGACATAAAATGGTACTCTGTGGACTGGATCGACATTTGGTTCGGTGCGCCGTCCACAGGATCGGTTCGGTTCGGGACGCACCGCGTTCGATGTGCGAGCGCTTCGAACCAGCCGTACCAATATTAATAATAATAATGTCCAGCGGACCCAAGCGGACCGTGCGCCACACGATTGAATTTGGTTCGAAGCGCACCATGTTCGTGGTCCGTTCCGAACCAAGTTCGATCGTCTGTGAATACTTTAAGATGTACAGTTTGACAGTTTTGACAAATTGAAGAATAGGGATGGGTCAAAGAAATCGATTACTAAAATTTTCAGATTCATCAGAGATATCGATTTAATTTCTTTGTATTTACTAATCGATTACAATTTTACAGATTTATTTATGTTTCTCTAAAAACCCCTTATTGTTTTATATTAGATTTTACTAGTAAATCTTAGGCTATAGAAACGTGTGTTGTGTGAATTTGTCAGAATTTTATTTCTGCCGCCATTTTATTTATGGCGGTGCCCTGCTGTCATTTCCGAATGGCGCGCGCGGAAAATTTCGAAAGGATAAAGAGAGAGATAATTGTTCGGATATACAGGTCCATCCTATTAAACTTAACCGACATTGTAAATGATTGATCTTGACTTTCGTATTTTAGATTAAAAGACGCTTAGATTGAAAACGGCTCGTTATTAATAAGTTCGATTATTCGGACATTTTTAACGATTTTTTGTATATTGTATTGTAGTGAATTCGAAGATTCGCAGTACTACGGTAAAGGACCCCTCTTTGAGGAGTGGCTGGATAGACCTCACGGCGTCCTCACCTTCCGCATGACGCAAGTTCTCACCGAACATGGTCAGTTCGGGAACTTCCTGCACCGGATGCGGAAGCAACGCCCGGCTGTCACCACTGTTTGGACCGCCTGAAGGTCACGGTGGAGCACACGGTAGAGGTGTGCCCCGCTTGGGCAGAGCACCGCTGTGTCCTCGTGGGGGAGATCGGCGGCAACAATCTCTCGCGCCGGGTTTTGGTACAGGCCATGGTCCGAAGCGAGGAGGAGTGGCAGGCGGTCGCCTCCTTCGGCGCGTACTGTTCCACGCGCGCCTCAAGGAGATGTCAGCAAACCGTAGGGGCCCACCAGGGCCGAAGCCTACTGGGGCCAAGGGTCTGCTTCTGAAAAGAAGACTTGGCCCTGGTATGAAAGGCAACGAAGGAGTGGGCTTTTAGTCAGTAAAAGTCTGACACAACCTCCCGCCGCTCCACCCAAGAGCGAGGGATGTCATTGGATGATTTTTCCACCGAAAAAAAAACCTTGAATTGAATCGAAGTCTAAAAAAACCTGGGCAAGTGCGAGTCGGACTCGCCGTCCTGAGGGTTCCGTACAAACTTGAAAGGTAAATTGCGATATATGACGTATTAAAAAAAAACTACTTACTAGATCTCGTTCAAACCAATTTTCGGTGGAATTTTAATAAGTGAACATAAAATTGGTGTTACGTATCACACAAGTGACTAACAAACTACGGCGGAAATGTGGTGAATTATAAAAATTTACGGTGCCTATTGTGACCACTCTAAAATTTTATGGACTATTATACAGCTTCAAAAGCTTAAACAAACGCAATTTTAAAAGTATCGATACAATAACATCTGTCAAAACGTGTTACGGTGGCTATCAAAGGCACCAGTGGCTAATGACGTCACTGCAGTTGGTCACTGAAGATAGGCAATACGAAACTAGCTGTTTGACAGTTCAATGATGCACATTGTTAACAAGTGATCATCACTTGAACTGTCAACAGAGTTACGCAATAGCACCGCAATACCATTAAATTACGTCATTGATTAGTGATACCCTGACTTTAATTACGATTTATCAGTTAGCTACGTACAGTACCTACCTAATTTTTAAATACAACCGAGACCAAAGAGTATGTAAAGCTAACGCTTGCCGAGACAAGTGAGAATAAACCCAGGGGCTTTTCACTTAGTACTTTTTTATTTTGTATGGACCAAAAGGCTTGGGGTTTAGTTCGGTCGTTGCTCAACAGATGGCGTACCCGTACCCTTTTCATGGATGATAAAATTTTAAAAATTTCACAAAATATTTTCTGAAGATGTATATAATTTTAACTATATAAACTTAGTATAAACGAAATTAAATAAACTAATACGAATTTTATATTTTTATATTTTTATAGCAATACTGCCAAATACCAAATAAGTATCCGTTTCATTACACGCATTTTAATATAACGCCAAAGAAAACTGACATTGTTTAGTGAAATTATTTTTGTTTCTGCCACCCGGAAAGAAAAAGTTTAGTTGTAATTAATATTACTTTCTTTAATTGACGATTTTCCGTTAAATTATTACGTGGTTTGCAAATTATACTTCAAGTGAAATATTGGCACCCTATAAATTATTTTGGTAAAGGAACGTCATCGTCGGCCATTCCACAATTTGTTTATTTATGTCATTTATCTCTATTTAATTTTCTAGTTTTTAGTAAAGTTAAAAAATGTAGTATGACAAACGAGTGCTGTGTTTATAAATCTACGTGTTATGACGCTATTTTGCTCCATTTGCCGTGTAAAAGACTCGCTAAGTGATGAAATGCAAAAACAATGAAAAGAGTTATCGGTAGAGCCTATCTTTTCCTTATTACTCAAGATGTGTGTGATTTGAAGATGATATTTTGAGTGGAATAGCATTTTAGCAAAAAGCTGGTAAATATACATCAAATTATTACTTCTTGCTTGGCTAATTTTCAAACTTCCTTCACTCTAGTCTTAGGTTCTACAACTCAAGTTCTAACTTTCAAATATCCTTAAAAGACCCTGTCACAGTAATTCAACACTACTAACAGGGTGCTTTTCCACCAGAGATGTGCTATGTGCTATGCTACATTGCTATGGATGCGTTTGATATCCACCAACCATATTGGTGCACATAGCTTAGCACTGGTGGAAACGGATTCAACTAAGATATGTTTTTTATATGGAAGGATGCGTGCTATACCTACTATGGATGCGTGCTATGAATGGTCGCGAGTGGTGTAGTTATGTACCGCTTCCCTGCTATAGATACATTGCTTAGTTCGAGCTAAGGGAGATCTTCATAGCACATTTTACTCGCTCTGCTACATAGCTTAGTATCAGTGGATACGGTCACATAGTTTCACAGCATAGCTATTACATCCTTGCAGCATAGCTGCACATCTCTGGTGGAAAAGCAGCCTTAAACTACAAAAAGTTTAGCAATTGGAACAGGATTAAAGTATTTGCAATTGTAACATAAATTATCTTTTCAAACTGAAATCTAGTTTTATGGATACTGAAATTGATTTGTTTGTCTAATTTCAGAAAATGGGTTTCCTCAGAAGGAGTATTCAGAGTCCTGTTAAATGCCTCGAACCACTGAAAGGTTTGTTATTAGTAAATTTTTGTTTTGATACTATTATAATATTATTCTGTGTACAAGAAACTTGAAGTTGTTAAACACGCTTGCTTTATTTTTAAATGGTTTTTGCCATTTTGTTTTTCAGAAATTTGCATGCTTCCACTTCCAGTGAGTTTCCTCTATAGCACCAAACGTGCCTACCACAACATATACAAAAACGTCAGGATTCAGGTAATAAAGATTTATGTAATGATGTTGGTCCCAGCTGTGATTTGTACATCTGATTTGTCTGATTGTTAGAAGTCAGAATTTCTGACACTACATCATGTTACCCAATTTATCTAAAACCCGTTAAACTGGAAGCGAGACCCAGTAAAATTGGGAAAAACCTCTCCTTTTTTCATGGCCTGATGTTCCAATAAAGTTGTCTGTATATTTTCAGATGTACCTACTCGTATGTTACTTGCCAAATCCTGAAACATTTGCAGAAAAGTTCCAAGTTTGGGTGAAGAGTATTGGGGTGATATTGCGAGTCTAGACAGTGCTACTGTCCAAAACACTTGAAGATTTGCTGTTGGCGCTATGTGAAGCAGTTTCTGTATGCAAATAATAGACTTAACAAATTGGCTGTTCCCACCTTGATTTTACCTACAGAAAATATTTCAGGTACCTACTTAAACAAATATTATAATAACTTTTGAGTCTTCACAAATTTTGGTTTGACCTGTCCTTTATAGGTTAAAACATGAGTATGTTGTTTATTATGCTTTAATAAGTACAAATTGTTGGTTATGGGCTATGCCTCTACTTTGGGCAATTTATGGTTTCACCATGGCTCTCAAGAGTGTGGGAAACTGTGAAATTCACCAACCACTTACTGGGCCAGAATGGTTGATTGCTGCCCACTGTCTTTTAAAGAGAGTATATCTATGTTCCAGCAGTGGTAACATTATCTTTAAATATTTAATTTCAGTTCATTTTTTTTTTATAACAATCTCGTTCTTTGCTTTTCAGTACCTACAAGTTCATTGATTCCAGATAGCTCACTATCTACTCCAATCCCAAGAAGCTTCTTCTCTTATCGCGCTACAACAATAGGAACTGTTGAACACAGTCGTCTCAGTGGTATGTAACTAATTATATTTATCTACACTTCTTCTTCTTCTTAGCATATTGATGTCAAAACTAGTTAAATTCCTTGCGTGGCCCAGTATTCGGCCACGGCAGTGCCGTCCGCTGATGCTGTCATTAGGTCCCTAATATTTATATATCTACACCAATATTATAAAGAAGTAGAATTTGTTTTTTTATTTTTTTTTGTTTGTAGGAGGTAATCTCAGGAAGTACTGGTCCGATTGCTAGAATTTCTATTTGTGAAAATTTTTTATGCTGCTTTGTTCCTGAGTGACATAGGCTATATTTTATGTAAGTACGCGAAGCCGCGGACAGAAGCTAGTTCTTAATATTGTTGGGGATATCTTTTTGTAGGTGTTTTCGATCTGTAATTTGAGTAAAACGTTAAAAGTGGTGCATGCAAAGGAGGTGGCTTAAACACCCCAGCGGCTGTCTTCTCCTGCAGCAGCCAATGGAGCATGGACAGTCGTGGGGGGATTCTTGATGTCACAATGGATTGAGGAACCACTTCTCGTATGTTAATGAAATGAATATGGTTACTAAGTAGTAACTTTAAAAACATTGTTCAATTGATTCTCGATTTTGTTGTTATAATATTTCAAAAGTTATATGAACATAAAGGTGGCATCTCAACCTACTTTGAGATGCCACCTTTATCATTCAGGATTTTTGGGAAAAGATATCATGGTCCTGAAACGCAAATGGCAACTGGTTGATTTTAGTCAGTAAAACTCTGACACAACCTCTTGCTCCTCCCCAGAACAGAAGTCACTGGATCATATCCCACTTAAAAAATGTATCTAAAAATTAGTAATTAATATCTAGTAATTATTGACAACCTCGACAGCAACAGTAGTATAGGTTTAGACGATATCAGCACAAAAGCCATTAAATCCCTTAAAAATATAATTGCAGAAAGATTATCAGACTCTCTCATGGGGAAAATACCGTGAGTTAAGCACATATTTATTATGTGCTTAAGTCACGGTATTTTCCCCGACTCGCTTAAGTTGCAAGGGTCAGTCCTATTTACAAATCTGGGAGTAGAACTGACCCCGGCAACTATCGACCGGTATCAGTCCTACCTGTGATATCGAAAATATTCGAACGAGTCATATACAACCGTTTAAACGCGTATTTAACTAAGAAAAAATTCCTGATTGATCAACAATATGGTTTCCGCCCTAAATCAAGTACCTTAACAGCCTCAATTGTTTTGATAACAAAAATAAAAACTAATATTGATCAGAAAAATTTTGCTGTAGGTATTTTCATTGACCTAAAAAAGGCGTATGACACAGTTAGCCATAAAAAGCTACTACAAAAATTAAACAATATAGGTATTTCAGACAGCGCCCTTAGTATGTTCGCTTCTTATTTAGAAAACAGAAAACAAGTAGTTAAAATGGATAACTTCACAAGCACGATACAAAACATAACATATGGCTGTCCGCAAGGTTCAATTTTAAGTTCGTTAATATTTCTCATATACCTTAATAACATTGATAAAATAGGTTTGAAAGGGCACCTAACACTATACGCAAACGATACTTGCCTCTTTTATTTCAACAAGTCGATAATAACTAAAATTTAAATTCAATTATATTTTACTAGCTTTTGCCCTTGACTTTGTACATCCCATTTTTCCCGTTCCCATAAGAACTTCAGAATGAATTATACACCTAAACCTTCCTCATGAATAACCCTATCCATTGATGAAAATCGCAAGAAAATTTGTTCAGTAGTTTTTGAGTTTATTGTGAACAGACAGACAGACACGGTGGGGGACTTTGTTTTATAATGTATAGTAATAGGGATTGTATGCTGGCTATGCTCCTTGACTAGTTAATGTTGTAATTTCTATCAAATATATTTAAAAAAAAACTTTACATTTACAGGATTCAGGCTCATTAGAAGACCACCTCTCATGAATGTAACAAACCAAGGAACCAGCAGCACTCCTTCTGAAATTCTTCTACCACCTCTCATGGATGTAACAACCCAAGGAACCAGCAGCACTTCTGCTGAAATTCTTCCACCACCTGTCATGGATGTAACAACCCAAGTTACCAGCAGCACTTCTGCTGAAATTCTTCCACCACCTGTCATGGATGTAACAACCGAAGGAAACAGCAAACCTGCTGAAATTCTTATATCTGAAAGACTGCTACGTGAGCAATCTGCTGCTAGTAGCAAAAGAAGTAAGTATTTAACATTCTATTTTGCATCAAAATTATCAAAATATAAACTTATGTTATTACATACAATAATAAATGGGTTAGAATAACGGTTTAAGGCGACGGCGAAAGCTGAATTATCCATACAAACGTAATACCAAAATCATTTGCAGATGGAGCATATTTCCACCATATTATGATGATATTCAGATTAAGACAATATTTACCTAGGTTCCTACATCTTTCTTTTTTTTAAATACTTACCTAAAACGAAATTTAAGCATATTTTATTTCGCATATTTTTGTAGCGTAAATGGCATGTTTTCATTTTGTTTTTTCTATATTATAAACAACAATATTTCTAATATTCTTTCCGTAGGAACATAGTTTATATTATCAAGTTACAAATTATAGAAAAAAAAATTAAAAAACATTAAGTTTTCATTCATCATTTTTGGTATTACGGAACACATCCAAATTTATCCCAAATTTCCAAGAGTTAGTAGTGCTATCGCGGCAAGCGAGACTGTGTGTGTGTGCGTCAGTGTCAGTGTGTACGTGATGTCATTACTTCGGTTGCGTTCTAAATTTTACTGTAATATTTCTATTGACTTTCTGTATTCCTTTTACTTTTTTTTGTTTTTTTATGTGATGCAAATTATTTATATGCTTATGAACATCAAAACTAGTAAATATATATATTCCTTTTACTAAACTCCAAATGCTTAGGTACTTTTTTTTGGGTGAGAAATCATCCAATGATTTCTCGCGCTCTTGGGCGGAGCGAAAGAGCGTGTCAGACTTTTACTTACTAAAATCGACTCCTATATTCCCTTTTTGTCTTGCGTTCCAGGGCCCCAGGTTTTCCTTTCAGAAGCGAACCGTAATAGGGATTGTATGCTGGCTATGCTCCTTGACTAGTTAATGTTGTAATTTCTATCAAATATATTAAAAAAAAAAAACTTTACATTTACAGGATTCAGGCTCATTAGAAGACCACCTCTCATGGATGTAACAAACCAAGGAACCAGGAGCACTCCTGCTGAAATTCTTATATCTGAAAGACTGCCACGTGAGCAATCTGCTGCTAGTAACAAAAGAAGTAAGTATTTAACATTCTATTTTGCATCAAAATTATCAAAATATAAACTTATGTTATTACATACAATAATAATAAATGGGTTAGAATAACGGTTTAATCATTTAAATTCAATCAAATTTTTTCACTGCTAATTTGGCTAGAATACAAACTCTTGGTGGAAATCAAGAATAGGTATGTTTTACTCTGAAGGTTTGTGTAAATATTTCAATCATTTCCTTTCAGACACAACCAAGAAAGTGGTCAGCAATGAACAACACTTGGCAAAACAAATTAAAAAGTTGATAACTAAGAATAACTCCTACCAGATGAGATTGAAGAAAGCTCGGAAACTTTCCACAAATACTGCATTTCAAGCGGCATTAAAGAAATTTAAAACATTGGCTGCAATTTTCACAGTTATGCAGTTTCGAGAAATTAATAAACCTAAAATGGCACGACGGTTTTCAAAAGAGGAGAAAATTATGGCCCTCAGTATTTATAAAATGGGACCAAGAGCTTACAGATGGTTTAGCAAAATATTTGTATTGCCATCTCCTGTCACACTAAGCAGAATGATTTCTAGAGCTTCTCTGAAACCAGGGATTAATGAAAACATTTTCGAACAATTAAAAATAAAAGTTGAGAAAATGAAATATGATGATAGGTTGTGTATATTAATGTTCGATGAGATGGCACTCTCTCCACATTTTTATTATAATCAAAGGAAAGACAGAATATCAGGTTTTGTAAACCACACTGGTAAATCTACTAGAAAAATAGCAGATCATGTCCTAGTTTTTATGATTAGGGGTGTAACAAAGAACTATAAGCAGCCCATCTACTTCTCATTTTGCTGTGGGAGTACACCAAAAGAGATCTTGGCAGTACAAATAAAAGAAGTAGTAAAGAAGCTCCACTCCATTGGCTTTATTGTTTTAGCCACAGTGTGTGATCAAGGCACATCAAATACAAGTGCCATAAATTACCTGATTGAAGAAACAAGAAGAAATTATGCAAGAAGAAATATTGACTTTAATAATTCTGTATTTGAAATAGAAGGAAAGCAAATTATTCCACTGTATGATGTACCTCATCTCCTGAAAGGGATGAGAAATAATTTATTGACTAAAAATCTTAAATTTAAAATAGATGGTCAAGTAAAAGTGGCAAAATGGGAGCATATTATGCAGTTGTATGAAAATAATCCAACATACAAGGGATTAAGGATAATAAAAAACCTTACAGAAAATCACTGCAACAAGGATAAAATACCAAAAATGAAGGTTAAATATGCTTCACAACTGTTTAGCCAAACTGTTGGGAAAACCATGGGATATTTAGCTGGTAAGTCAATAATCTATATATGTATTTGCTTTTTTATTACAAACATCACATCCCGTTTGTTGTCTTAATTAAATGATGGTATATTGCTGGAGTGCAGTGGTGGCCGAGTGGTAATAGCCCCGACTTACGAGTTGTAGGTCGTGGGTTCAAACCCAGCCAGGTGCATTACTCTGTGTTATTTATTTCATCACCACTGCTCTCAAAACGGTAAAGGAAAACATCGTGAGGAAACCGGCATGTCTTAGAACCGAAAATTCAAAGACATGTGACATTCACCAATCCGCACTGGGCCCGCGTGGTGGATTACGGTCCATTCCCTCTCCTAAAGAGAGGAGGCCTGAGTCCCAGCAGTGGGAACATTAAAAGGCTGATTATGCTTATATTGCTGGAGGCAAATCTTTTAAGTATTTTTTCCCTGAGAACTACGACCCAATAAATCCCACAATGCATTTAATTTCAACTGATGAAATAAAGTTTTTATCTTTTTCAATACCCTACGAAGTGCATAACTCATATTTTTGTTTTCACTTTTCAGAGAATGGCATTCTACCTGAGGAGACAAAGGATACAGCTGATTTCATTGTCTTTATTGATAATTTATTTGACTCCCTAAATGGAAGCATGAAAAACTCAGGTATTCGGTCTGCGAAAGATTTATTAAGAAATGTAACACCTAATTCAAAACACACAGAAATTTGGGTGCAAGCGAAAACTATCTTAAAATCAATGACATTTATGGCGTCAAAGGGGAGTGCTGGTACCGTACCATCAATAACTAATTGGATTAAAACAATTGAAAATATGGGCATTTTAAGAGACAAAATATTTAACGATTTTAAAATTAAATCTTTTTGGTGCAGACATTTTAATCAAGATCCTCTTGAAAACTTTTTTGGGAGCATACGTAGTCATGGGTGAGAAATATCTCACCCACCTGTGCTGGGTTTGAAGCTGCATTTGCTTCTTTGCTTGTAAATAATATGAGCAGCAATTATTCTGTGGGGTACAACTGTGAAGAAGATTTTTGTTTCATATTTGAATCATTTGATGAGTTATTTTTCACAAAAAATAAGAAAGAAGAAGCGCATACCTGCGAAGTTGATTTGAATGATTTAAATGATGATATAATAATTAATTTTGAAACAAAGAAAAGGGACCCCAGAATAATTGGCCAGCTCGAATATGTGACTGGTTACATATTGCGGAAAGCAAAAAAAATTTACAGAAATTGCAAAGACTGCAAAGTATCTTTGTATACAGATGACCCAGCTAAAAACAGGTACCTGCAACACAGGGAATATATAAAAGGCAAAAGATACCTATGCTACCCTAACGAAAATTTAACAAAAAGTTTTTCAGAGATCCAGGATATTCTGCACCATATATTAAGAAATAAAAGTCATATTGAAAATTTAAAAAACTATATGAAAACCATATTGTATATCAACGTAGATACACAATTTATTCAGTGTAGTCGCCACAAAAAAATCTTAATAGAATTTATATTTGATTTTTCAAGTAGGTTCTTTGCCCACAATTGGTGTAAGTGGACCAACAAATTATTAAATGGTACCAGCACAACCAAAGATGTTGATTCGAGTGATGAGATTCAGAATCAGGCTTTAATGTATTACAGCAAGAGACGAAAAAATAAGCTAATTAAGTAATAATATAATATCATTTTCTTTCTAATGATCATTATAAATAAAATATGCCGTGGATAATAATGTGATTTGCACGTTTGTAGCATGTACATAAGTTAATTTATAAGATGTAATGTAAACTGTTAGTTATTCCTAAATAAATAAATGTTTGTACTAAATAAACATTGCAAGTTAATTTTATTTAACATGCAATGTTTTTTAGTACAAACATTTAGCTTACTTATAGGTTTGTTTTCATATCAACATTATTTTGTTTAGAAGACATTATTGTTGCCTTCTTTGCAATTGCAATAATTTCCTCCAAACAATTTTAAAACATTGTTATAAAATTATATCAACAAGTTTTCATTTTGTAATATTGTGCTGTGATACTCAAAATTACTTATTTTGTGAGATATAGTTGCATTGATTTTCTGTTGGTTAGTTTCTGTAATTATTATCTACACTTATTATGCTTTATGTAATTCTAAGTATGTATTGTTTGTATAAACTTAATAAAGCTTTGTAATATTCGATTTTGTGTTTCATTATAACGAAATTAAACAATAAAACTGAAGAAACAAAAGGAACTGCTATATATAGGTATAGCTATACATGCTATACCTACATACGCATAGCTATAGACGCGTCGCGTACAAATTTCAATTAGTTGCGTCGTTAGTCACCAGATGGCGCATGACGTTGAAGTCAGCTGAATACTCTATACCCCTATATTCAATGTACTCTGTGAATAAACCTGTCCGGACTAAGCGTTACGCCTCATCGTTTAAACCGCTTACATCGAAGGACTATTTCTATCTATAGTCATGGGATGATAATATAAAATCTGCGTCCTTTTCGCACGTGTACAAAATCATATACGTATCTCTTTCTTCGCACTGACGTTAAGTGACGTTTACCTTTGGACCTTTGGACTATTTATTTATAACCTCCCAATATCTCCTCCAGTATCAACAAACAAACATTGCGAATTTCTTATCATACCGAGTTGAAGATAGTCCATAGTCCGGATGTTTCAGACTCAGAGCATTTAAAACTTTTAAAGTGAAACCATGTTTATTATAAAATCAGTAGAAAAAATAGTGTTTCGCACGAAACAGACTATGAGATGGTTCTCGTCCATTGACAGTTCAAAGGTAAGTGTTATCATACTTATCATCATAAAATGATAAATAGTTGCTGCATGTCAGTGACTCTTTACATACTCTTTGTGTCAGTGCATGTGCTTTCATAAAACCGGATAAGATTGGGTAGTGTTCAGTAGTGTTGCACGTATTTTGATCGATCAAACGTAGAAACGCAAATAATTATAATTTAGTAGGTACTATTTTCCTTAACAAATTAATCAACTTTGGCAGTTCATTTGCGTCTCATTATTTGATGATTTTATTAGTCAGTTTATTGGAATTATCAGTTTCAATAAGATATTTACAGTGTCTTAATAACACATATTTAAATAAATGACAGCTGTTCCACCTTATTCTGTTAATACAGTGAGGAATTGTATCTTGACCACTGACGGAGCATAAAAATTAAACAAACAAAAATTGTGTGAACATTGTGATGAACTTAACTATAGAAGAGCTGCTTATTATTGTGTTAACAAAGCAAAACTAATTGTTTAAAATAATCTTAAGTGAAAATCATGAATCAGGTAAGTTTTATTTCTTTTTTTTTAAATTGTAAAAGAATAGATTAGTTAGCTACCTATAAAAGTTACTAAAAACCTTTTTGTTTCTAACTACTTCATAGCTAAGTTATGATTTATGGCTGACTAGCCTTGGGTGCCCACTATGTTAGTTACTGGTTTCTGGAGGGCAGATAGGCTCCAGGTAAAACACTGGCATTCAGCTACATCTGATTAGACTGGAATGGGTCCACTACACAGTTGGAAAAAAGGCTGTGCAGATTAATTTTAATGGTGGCCTCTTTTCATTTCATTTTCTTATGTTAGCAAATGCTTACTGCATGAGGTGTTACACAGATATTTTAAATCACAAAAGCTATTTATCCATACTTGTGGTTCTGTACTTTGTACCTTTAATATTTATATGGGTTTCAATCCACAAACCTATGAGGCTATAACACACAAGTAGGGGCTGTTACCAATGAGCCACGACTGCTATTTTCTTTTGCAGTTTTTAATGATAATTGCCCTACTCTGTATAAACCATTAGCCTACTCAATCATTGTATTAGGTACTAGCTTTTGCCCGCAGCTTCGCCCGCATACTTAAAATATAGACTATGTCACTCAAGAATGAGGCATCTTTCTATCGGTTAAAAATTTTCACAATCAGACCAATACTTTCAGAGATTACCTCCTACAAACAAAAATACATAAAAACAAACTTTACCTCTTTTTAATATTAGTGTAGATATTATTATCCTAAGCTGCGGCATAGTTCAAAAAAGTATCCGCAGCCCTGGAACATAAAGGGCTCTCTCTTGCTCTGCCCAGAGAGCAGGAGAGGTTATTTGTTGATTGTATAATGTACTTACCTTCATGACATTATTTTGCAAATAGAATAACTGTACTATGGACTCGTTAATTTGAGAATTAAATTGGCAAGTCATGTGTAGCTATGTTCAAAGTCTAATAGTTTTTACAGTTCCAATAGATAAGATATTAATGGCACCAACTTTGATAACGCTACTCTGTCTATCTTCATAGATTACATTTGATGCCTATTTGAATAACACTAGACATCATCAAAATAAGAGCAAAACAACTTAGGTGGAGATATTTGTTCACAGTGAATCTAACTACATAGATGTGATTTCACTAGCATATGACCTTTACATGCAATTCCCACGCATATATGTAACCTAAGGAAAGGCACTTGTTGGCACTCAAATACCTACTTAAGCAAAATCAACCAGCAGATAAGCATGCCCAGGTAAAGTGTCTATTACACCACTCAATATTCAAACAGTCTTTCTTAGTCTATGTAGCGTCACACAAGAAAAATAGGAACTAACGCCAATATTGTGTAAAGGAATGAAACAGAATGATGAGATAAATAGATAAACATAGACTGTCTGAATATCGAGTGGTGCAATAGACACTTTAAGATGGCAAGACAAACTACAGGTTTGATTAGACCACACAAATGGAAAATATGAAATCCAGACTTTGCCTTGTAGTGAGACAGACCAGGCTGAAATAAAATAATATACATATAAATTTTATGTAAACCCAAGTAGCTCAATTTAATTGCTTTAAAAAAAGAATAAAAATGTTTTTTTTTTTTAATACCAGTTAATTAAATAGTAATATCCCAAGAACACTAAGAGTTAATTTGTAAAATTTGGAATCAGCAAACTAAAACCAATAGAAATCACACATGGCACTCCCTTGCTTCTGTTTTTTTTTTGTTGTCTAAAGGAGATGGTAAAATAAAAAAAAAGAAGTACCTAATCATATTGGTTGGCCCGGTTGGCCCGATGATAATAATAAGTGTGAACATCATTGAAATGTAAACTCAAGGGTAATTGAAAACCTCCTTAGTCATTAGTGGTTCAAAATAAGATCTATTTTATTTTAATTTCTAGCTATTTAGTAATCTGTTAACCAATGCTTGCAAGGTGTGATCTACTCTCTCATTAGTGTGCCTATGCATATACATATTATTTTTTAACCATTTTCTTTTCCTTTTTAGGGTTCCGTAGCCAAATGGCAAAAAACGGAACCCTCTATAGATTCGTCATGTGTCTGTCTGTCCGTCCGTATGTCACAGCCACTTTTTTCCGAAACTATAACAGCTATACTGTTGAAACTTGGTAAGTAGATGTATTCTGTGAACCGCATTAAGATTTTCACAAAAAATAGAAAAAAAAAACAATAAATTTTGGGGGTTCCCCATACTTAGAACTGAAACTCAAATTTTTTTTTTTCATCAAACCCATACGTGTGGGGTATCTATAGATAGGTCTTCAAAAATGATATTGAGGTTTCTAATATCATTCTTTTATATACTGAATAGTTTGCGCGAGAGACACTTCCAAAGTGGTAAAATGTGTCCCCCCCCGTAACTTCTAAATTAAGAGAATGATAAAACTAAAAAAAATATATGATGTACATTACTTACCTTATAAACTTCCACCGAAAATTGGTTTGAACGAGATCTAGTACGTAGTTTTTTTTTAATACGTCATAAATCGTAAACCGCAATTTGCCTTTCAAGTTTGTACGGAACCCTCAGTGCGCGAGTCCGACTCGCACTTGCCCAGTTTTTTTTTTTTATTCTGCATAAAAGCTTCTAGTTGATATTATTTAACTGAAGTGAGCCATGCCAATTTGTGAGAGACTGACTTTTTGTGGCAAAATCATCAATCGCTGATCTTTATCTATCACTGCCTTTTTAAATTTAGCAATACATATAATAATAATCTTTATTTATACCTTTCTTTACCTTTTTTTTTTGACCTTTAACATGACAAATACTGAGTCGATGGGTACAAAATTACAGTGAATTAAAGGTCACACAGATGAGAAAAACCATCACCACACAAAAATTAAGCGAGATTACTTACCTGGACACAAGTTTATACTAGCTATAAAACTAGCTTTCCACTTAGGAACCCATCCACTATCCACCATTCACTTGTGTCCAGATACCTAGTCTCCCTTGGTTTTTGTGTGGTGGTGGTGGTGGTGGTGGTGGTTTTCTCTTCTCTTCTTTTCAGACTCTTGGTTTTTGCAAATGAATTGTTTAATATTTTCGGGCTTTAGTTTTTAAGTTACTTTGGACTGCTATTAACTTGTTTTAATTTTAGTTATTTTTTATAGGTTTTTATATTTGTGTACCTGTTGTTTCATTCTCCCGTGGCAAAAAGCAGTTTTATTTTTTTCAACTCCGGTCCTCAAGATACAGGCGCCGCCTAGTTTGGGGACCATCATATACCTACTAAATAACTGAAGCCTGCAATTAGTAACTGACTTCAGGAGACATTAAGATAATTTAATTTAATGTACCTACTATTTGTAACAATGGTTAAATAAATTTATTATTCTCTTTATTTCTCATAGGTATCATTGTTTGTTGCTGAAAATATTACTTTTTTACAAAAAATTACTTGATGTGATCTTATCTCATAAAATACTAATTCTAATTAGGTATATAAAGCTGTTATAGGATTATGTGTTGTCTAGTAGTTGTCTAGAATACCAAGTTGCAAGACCAAAGTTTATAATAGTTACAGCTTGGCAATGGTTAGTTTTGAGTAAATTAAGTACATAATATAAAAGAAAGAAAACAATTTAAGGCTAAACAAACAGACAGACACATGCCTAATTATACCAATTGCCATAAATTGGGCACAAGTCTAGATGTCAAGAGAGCAGTGGTGGCCGAGTGGTAACGGCCCCGACTTACGAGTTGTTGGTCGTGGGTTCAAACCCAGCTAGGCGCATCCACCACCACCACCACCACCATTTCAGCCGAAAGACGTCCACTGCTGGACATAGGCCTCCCCCAAGTGTCGCCACAATGAACGGTCCTGTGTGTCTCGCATCCATCGGACTCCCGCAACCGTTACCAACATCCGCATCGGTTCACCTTGTAGGAGGCCTTCCAACGCTACGTCTTCCGGTACGTGGTCGCCATTCCAGAACCTTTCGGCCCCAACGGCCATCTGTTCTAGGCGCATTACTTTGTGTAATTTATTTCATCACCACTGCTCTTAAAACGGTAAAGGAAAACATCGTTAGGAAACCGGCATGTCCTAGAACCAAAAATTCGAAGACATGTGACATTCACCAACCCGCAATGGGCCCGCGTGGTGGATTACGGCCCATTCCCTCTCCTGGAGAGGAGGCCTGAGTCCCAGCAGTGGGAACATTATATGACGACTATGCTATGCTATGCTAGATGTCAAACTACCGAGGCAGTGCTTATCTACCTTTTATTTTGTTTTATTTTATAGTCTACTTACAATTAACCATCCAACTATAATTAAGTTGGTCTGACATTAATAAGTTTTGAGATTTACCAAGTACCTGTTTTCAGATTCAGATGTCTATTTCCCAAGCTGGGTTATGGCTTATGGATGGGTCTACCTATAACCCAATACAACTCTTAGTTGCACTTAGTTACATTTGCTTAATCACTCTTGACCTTAATGTGTTCTCTCCATGTTAGTTTCTTGTCTAGGATATTCCCTATAATGTGAACGTGAAAACACTAGACTCTTCGGATTCATAGAAAACTTTCTATTTCATTCCACTTTTTTAGGGTTCCGTACCTCAAAGGGAAAAAAACCGGGCAAGTGAGAGTCGGACTCGCGCACTGAGGGTTCCGTACAAACTTACCTATGAAAACAGTTCAATTCCCGAATTGAGTTACGAAGATTTTTCCAATTTTTTTTTTGTCGACGTAATTTCAAATTTTCAGATTTTTTCCTATACTTGTGCTATGAAATCTTGGTTCATGCCAAATTTCAGAATTCTTGGTCAACGGGAAGTATCCTATGAATTTTGATTTCCTTGAGAGTATCATGGGTACAATATTGACTGGTCTGCACTATCCTCTCGTACCTATGAGTGTTGTAATAATTATGAAAAAAAATTGTAGAATCAATAATTTTTGTAGAAGAGTAACCATGGAGTTCCCTGCCGATTCTTCGGTATAGAAAACAACGAATTGGAACCGTGCACTAGCTTCTGACGGTTTATATTAATGCCCTTGAAGGCCTACGAAGATTTTATTTTTTTGAGTTCTCCTAGGTGTTTTACTGTTGTATGCTAAGGTATAACAGTTCCCTTAAATTTAAGCTTACCTAATCTAACCATAATATTCTGTTGTTTCCAGGAAAATCCAGTGGTGACAGTGAAACAAGGTAAATTGAAGGGAGCGGTCAAGAAATGTTTAGACGGAAGTCCTTACTACAGCTTCAAAGGTATTCGCTATGGACAGGCGCCCGTTGGAGAGTTGAGGTTTAAGGTAAGGTGAGTTTTTTTATATCTATAAACTGTCTAAATGAAGATTTAAGGCTGATAAAAATGTTCATAGGTGCTTGAAATTACCACCAGCTGGGTGTAGTACATACCTCAGTTCCTTATCTAGAAAGAAAAAAAAAACATTTATTTGAGCCTCGCACTAAACTAATCTAGTGAATAACAACATTAAAAAGAGAAAAAAAATAAACTGTATGAGGATAATAAGGCTCCTATCTCAGCTTAAATATACTGCTGCGATATTTTTAAAAATAATGCAGCGCTCTGGTTATCCCCGTATTTCATAAAAATCTCTGAATCTACCTAACATCACGGCGATTTTTCTGGGAGGGCAAGGCAGAATTGTATCTAAACCAAGTATGTACCACTACACCAGCCATGTAGGCCGCATGCGGCCCGCTGACCATTTTCCTGCGGCTCAAATCAATTTTGCAAACTGCCAGGTAATGCCGGCTCGCGAACGTGTTGCAAATCGTTCACTATCAATTAATTTATTTATTGATTGAGTGGGAGGCACTTCTTTTTTAATTGATATAAACCAGGGCCCGACTGCGATCCCACCTGATGGTAAGCAGTGATGCAATCATTGATGGTGATGCGCATTAGTTTATTAAGAGCCTATTCACTCTAGCCTTGAAGACACCTAAGGCTCTAGACAGACGGACTGCATTTCAACTGCAATCCAACTGCAAATTTGCAGTTCGGATGCAGTTTGAATGCAGTTGACACGACTGCAATAGAACTGCAAACCAACCGTGCAGTCCAATTGCAGTCGGCGTGCAGTCGTGTGAACTGCACACCGACTGCAATCGGACTGCAATAATCAGTAAGTTGTTTTCTGCAAATTTGCAGTTGGTTGAACTGCAAATTTGCAGTTGGATTGCAGTTGAAATGCAGTCCGTTCGTCTAGAGCCTAAATTATAGTTGGGCGGGAAGACCGCAGCAGGCAAATTGTTCCAGTCCTTCCTACTTGCACATAGAAGTGATTTAGATAGTGTAGTGAATGTACCACATTCGAATTTTATAAGAAATTTCAGATCACCTCGTCGGGCGGCTGGTCCGGTTGAGGCCGGATCTGGCGGAGAGCCAGTTTAGTTGAGCCCTCACGACAGGAGATGCGGTGTCCCGGGGTAGGGTCGTCTTGACGGTCTCCCTTGACATCACCAATGTCTTTAATGCCCTGCCCTGGAATTGCATTAGGGAGGCACTTCGGTATCATCGGACGCCGACCTACCTCTGACGTACGGTTAAGACCAGTTTAACAAACAGAGCCATCATGTACTCCGATCACCGGGGATAATGGAACAGGCGAGAGATGTCGTGTGTTATCCAACAGGGATCGGTTCTGGGGCCGCTTTTGAGGTAATAGGTTGATAACGACTGGGTGCTGCGCGCCGACCTCCTTAGTGGCGACACGTAGTTTGTTACGCTGACGACATACCGTTCCTGGCGCTGGGAAGGTCGCAAAATTTTCAGTGGTTTTGTAGCGCACCTAGTCTACGGTCTGCATGCTTTTGGCCCACCAGCGACTTTGAGTTTGAGAGGTCTGATGTACACCCATTTGTATTGAAGTCCCATGTCATAGGGGGGGGGGGGGGGGCCTATTTGAACATGGCATAAATTCAGACTGGGTTAATACTGAGAAATTTCTGATGGAAATACAAACATAACATAAATTAGCATTGTTTGACCCGGTAATCGGACACCACATGCGATCCATGTATAGTAGTAGTGTTTGCAATCAATAAAGTAACAAGACAATCTCTCTCGTCAGCAACATTTTCTCTTAATAAAATTCCTTAGTCATTCTTTGATAGATATTAGATAAAACAAAGTCTCTTTTTTTGGACTGGTAAATCATCAAATGACGTCTCCCACTCTTTGCTCCACGCAAGAGTGCGTGTCAGACTTTTACTGACTAAAACCACACCTGTGTTCTTTTGTTGCTCTTTGCGTTCTAGGGGTTTGGTACCTGTTTTCAGATTCAGATCAGAAGTCTATTTCCCAAGCTGAGTGTGGATGGGTCTACCTACCTTACTGGTTACCCTTTTGAGAAATTCCCCATGGCGGCTCTCGAGCTACAGGCGACGCCTAGTACTTACTGTTTTTTTTTGAAGTGAAACTTCTTTATCGGGGTTGGACAAAAATTTTGTGTAACATTTTTTCGTTACGCGTCACATTTTTCCGTTACGCGCCATCTTTTTCTTATCCCTACCACGCGTGATTCGAAGTATACTTTCTCCAGCGGAGTAGGGATTGGTAAATGTCTCCAATGTATTTTGCGGCCCGTTTTGAGTAGTTACATTTTTGAAATCCAGGTGGCGATTGCATTTAACCAATTTCTGTAAAGTTGCATACCTATAGTAAATTATTTTTTGAAAAATAACGTCATAAAGAAGTTTCACTTCTTACGAGTGTACGCTAGTACACGCACACATTTTTTTTTTAAATAGAATTCATCAAATGACTCCTCTCTCAGGGTGGAGCGAGTGAAAGATCCAGTCTTTTAGAGACTCAGTAATTCTTTCTAACGTTCCTTTTAGTCCTAGCGGGCATCGACCCTACTGGGCTGGAAGGTGCTCATAAAACACTACGCGCCGTCGACTCGGGCTCAGTCCTTTCCGTGCGGCTGAACAGGGAGCTTCCCATTACTCGTCGTTTGGCAGCCCGCGCCTACGGTGGCTGCCGATTGCCTCCACGAGGTCACGGGGGTGTAACGCGTAAGCGAAGCAGACTTCCACCGTGTCCTTCGTGTGATTCGTACAATGGTGTCATCCGGGTGTTTCTTTGTGCCCGAATTCGAAACAGGAACCCCCCGAACTGCCCATGTCCGGTGAGGACCTGTATCAAGTGGAGGGTGAGGACGCCGTAGCACTTTTCTAGCCACTGCTCAAAGAGGGGATTTACTGCTGCGATTTTGACATGCTTAAAGCCTAAGTCTCTGGGTCCAACATGAGATAGATAAGAAATCCCATCGTGCGCACGGCTTGTCTCGGTATAAAATAAAATATTTAAAAAAATAACATTTTGCATATGAAAGTTAACGATTAACTTATCTCTCTTACAGGCGCCGTTACCAGTAAAGCCATGGGAAGGCATACGCGACGCCACCGAGCATGGGCCTGTGTGCCCACAGTTTGACATGAGTATCATAGATTTTGTAGAGGGAAGTGAGGACTGCCTTAGCTTGAACGTCTACACAAAGTCGCTGCAACCTAGCTCCAAAATCCCTGTGATGGTCTATATTCATGGAGGAGCATTCATATCAGGATCCGGTAACGCTGAAACATACGGCCCGGAGTATTTCTTCCAACACGATGTCATCATAGTGACTATAAACTACAGACTCGAAGCACTAGGCTTCCTTTGTCTAGACACCCCTGAAGTCCCAGGAAATGCTGGCATGAAAGACCAGGTCCTTGCGATGCGATGGGTCAAGGAGAATATTAGTCAGTTTGGAGGAGATCCAGACAATATAACTATTTTTGGAGAAAGCGCTGGTGCAGCGTGTGTAACCTACCACATGGTATCACCTATGTCACAAGGATTATTCAACAAAGCGATAGCACAAAGTGGAGTGTGCTTGTCCTACTGGGCGATAGCACATAAACCCGTTGAACGAGCATTTAGATCTGGCAAAGTGCTAGGAAAAGATACAAAGGATGTCAATGAACTATTACAATATCTAAGATCAGTCCCAGCTCTTGACTTAGCCAGGGTCGGAATGAAAACAAGAACACAAGACGAGAGATTACGAGGTTTACCCATCTATTATACGCCAACGATAGAAAAGAAATTCGAAGGACAAGAACAGTTCTTGACTGAAGACCCTGTAGATTTGGTTCTAGCAGGAAAGGTCAGCAAAGTTCCGCTTTTAATCGGTTACAATTCCTCAGAGGGTATAGTGATTGTCAATGATCATATCAAAAAGCTGGAAATCTTGAATAAAGACCCATCGTATCTGGTACCCAGAGATGTAGCGACAACGGTGTCTAAGGAGAAGCTAGAAGAGTTTGGTCAGCGTATAAAGCAGTTTTACTTTGGCGGAAAAGACGCAGCGAAGGATGATACTCAAGCTATTACAGATGTGCAGACGGATATAAACTTTATGTACCAAACACATAGATTTTTGCAGTTCTTCCAAAGCATGGCTCCAGTATTCTTATATAACTTTGACTATACCACAGATTTGAATATTGTGAAAAACGTAAGTGGTCTCGACAACGTGAAAGGAGCTTGTCATGCAGATGATCTATTCTATTTGTTCCACAGTGAAATGAGTCGGAATTATCTCGAAGATAATGATGAATTGAAAAAAATTGTGTACCAAATTACTAAATATTGGGCAGATTTTGCTAAGACTGGGTGAGTGCAAACATTATCAATAATATGCCTATATATTTTTTAATTGGTTCGCGTTTGACGACTTTCTCACCTGGGGGCTTTTTTTTTCGGTGGTCTTGGGCGGAGCGGGAGATAGTGTCAGACTATTACTGACTAAAAACCCACTCCTGTTCCTTCGTTGCCTTTCGTACCAGGGCCGAGTCTTCCCTTCAGAAGCAGACCCTTGGCCCCAGTAGGCTTCGATCCTGCTGGGCCCCCTAAGGTTTGCTGACATCTCCTTGAGGCGCGCGTGGAACAGTACGCGCCGTTGACGACTTTGGCTCGGTCCGGAAGGTTACCGGACGGTCGAAAGGCGAGCTGCCCATAGAAATGACTTTTCCATTAGCGGTATCGCTAAACGATAAAGTATAAAATGTTACATAGCAACGACATTACCTGCGAAGAAGTCACGTGACAGGTTGCCATACATTTTTGTACTTAGCGTTTGACGGGAACGCTAACAGAAACTTCATTTGTCTAAGCCTGCTGATGTTACGCGATGATGTGGTTGACGTTAGGAGTGATCAAGTGACCTATTCACTCTTAACTTAAAGACGACCAATGTGTAGCTATCAGGAAACACAGACTAAGGTAGGCAATTTCCCTACAGCTGTACGCACAATTAATGTTCTCAAAATGTTTGTACGTATGTGTAGAACGTCCACCCACATGTACCGGTGGCGCATCGCCATACGCCTGGTGGTCGCTTGGCTTGGCGAAATTAAATTGTGCAATTCCGATGCGCACTCCCCGAGATGTACCTAAACGATAGGAAACTGACAAGCTGGCAACTCAGCGTCAATGTTCAAGACTTTGAAGTTTTGTCTCGATGAGTGCATTGTGTTACCGATGATCTTAGCTTGTTTCTCAATGGACTCAAGTACAAAACTGTACTGAAAAGTAGCTCGGAGTTTTGTAAGCGAGCGGTGTCCTCAGTCTATCTCCCGGCTGTCGGATTGTTGTTCTATGGGACCGTTGACGCGCAGAATGTCCAATTCGCAAAATGTCCAGTGGATACAAAATGTCCAATTCACAGAATGTCCAGTTTGCAGAATGTCCAGTTTGCAAAATGTCCAATTCGCAGAATGTCCAGTATTCATTATAACGTTGTCACCACTAATTGTTGGAGGATTTAAGTATAAATATATCAATAAGTAGTCAAGTTATATACATCAATTTTATCACATCAAGACTTGTTGACTACTTAAATTTATACTTAAATCCTCCAACAATTAGTAGTGACAACGTTATGATGAATACTGGACATGCGAACTGGACATTCTGCGAATTGGACATTCTGCGAATTGGACATTCTGCGAACTGGACATTCTGCGAACTGGACATTCCGCGAATTGGACATTTTGCGTCCGCTGGACATTTTGGGAATTGGACATTCTGCGCCTAAACGTATGGGACTATAAGAGAGAAAAGAGGTGACACTTGTGCACTCTGGCGTCGATAACTAGTTTCCTCTGAGATTGATCGCCATGACCGACATTCGGTCTGGTACTCCTACTATCACGCATTACCAATATCACAAAACATTTTTTTTAAAATTTCGCTTATCTACTTGTTTCCAGTAATCCAACACCAACTAAAGGAAGCATAGAATGGCGGCCCTACACCTCCGCAACCAAAGAATACTTGCTACTCAATCAGGATATGAAGCTCTCAAATAACTTGGACAAGGAAAGAGTTGATTTCTGGAACAAAATGTACACAGACGCTGGCAAACCTTGTACCGCTAAGTCTAGTTTATAGAATTGTGGGGTTAATTATTACAAGGGAAATAATGTAATATTGGTTGTGAGAAATAATTGTAATATTTATGTAGCAAGCAGATGTTCTGACTGACATGTTTTGTGTGTATTTCATTCATATTCTTTTTACCCGACTAAGGCAAAGCCAAAGGAGTGTATGTATGTGGGTATGTTCATCTGTTCCCTCATAGCTCCTAATCTACTTATCGGAACGGACATATGAGGTATCGTTAGAACTGTCTTAATTGTCCGTTGAACATAGGCTACGTGACGCGTCACAAAAATCGATATAGCGCCCTCTAGCGGACAAAAAGTAGTGTGTTAAAAATAAAAATGGAGATAAAGACGCCATGTTTGGTATCATATGAAAGTGCTTCACTTGTGCATTTCTAAAATATTGCTCAAATTTAAATTGACGCCCTTTAGCGGACAAAGCATGTGTTAAATTTAACACCAAAATTGTTTAATTTAAAAAAAAAGTAAAAACTAAAACCCGACTACGACAAAAAAAAAAACGACGCTGTAAAAGTATGAAACAAGATTTTCAGGATGCTAAAATAATTATTTTTTTTGTCGTAGTCGGGTTTTAGTATTTACTTTTTTTATTTGGGTTAATAGCATTTGTCAATGCATTTTTGTATGAAAGAATGTATAATGCGTTCCAAATGAGAATAGGATCGATTTCTACGCCATGTTGTGACGTCATAGCTGTCAAAACGGAAAATTGCGTAGGGTGAGCAAAACAAGAATTTTTTAAATAATATTTATTTACGAATCATGAACGATGAATTTTTAGTCAGAATTAAGTGATTCAAATCCGCTCATGTCTACATCACTGTTCGGGTGGTCAACGTCGCCGTCGTCACCATCATCATCACTGCTGCTGTCCCCTAAAAAATAAAACATGGATTAATTATAGGTTGTTAATATTTATTTCACCAACGGTTGTTTTAATTGAAAAAACTCATTTTTACCTGAATTTATGACAAAAATTCAATCAGAATTTAGCTCTTCAATGCCGCTCATCTCGCCATCCTCTTCCTCGAGTCGTATTCCTCATTACTGAGGGTCGTGAAGTTCCCGCTGGATTTGCTTCTTGTTAATGGTATTTCGCCATCTGTGACGGTTCTTAGCGTCATGAAGTGCGACGTGCAATTGGGTGTCCAGTGTGGAGCGGACCTGATCTGCTCATCTTTTTGGTCTGCGGCCTCTTGCTCGTATCCATCTCGCCATAACTATCTGTAGTCTTCGTGGTCTTAGTCATCTTCACTGCTGCTCTCCCCTATAAAATAAAACATGGATTAATGTATTAATATTTTATATCAGCAACTGTTATTTAAAATGAAAATAGGCATTCTGTTACCTGTATTTATAATAAATCTAAAGTTATCGTCGTCTTCATATATCTCATGTTGCAAGTATTCTTGTTCAATTCTTTTCACGTGGTTTATTTCTTTTTTCCAGTCTTCCTTCGTAATCGATGCAATTGCTTCCAATGTTATATTTTCTATTTCACTCTCCAGTTGCCTAACATTTTTGTCTGCCACCCTACGCTTTATTAAATACCAAATATATTCTATGGGATTTAGGTCGCAATTGTAGGGTGGCAGCCTTAAGATTTCAATTCCATGTGAATTAAATCTGTTGTCAATAATATAATCATTTGGCGGTTTGTGACTTTTTATAACTTGGTATAATTCTGCTTTTGTATATTTATCATTCGTCATATGCAATATTTATTTCTCTTAGCCATGACTGCATTTCAGCTTTTTAGAGTTCATATTTGGAGCCTTAGATGTTTCCATGCTGTGGTAAGGAGATTATTGCGTAGTTCGGGAGATTGGGTATTAACTTTACATTAATCCATTTTGTAAAATTTGCAGCATTCATCTTATCATGGTAATCACCAGTTTTTATTTTTGATTTAAACATAAGTTGCGCCCCGTCTATGAACCCCCCGCCCCCCCCCCGCCCCCCCAGCGCAGCGTGAGTAATTATCCATCGACGTCCTGCGCTGTCATTTTTTCTGACGCCAGATATGGTACTCGACTGCCAACATTTCTTGACTGTATAGTGAGCGTGTATCCATGTTTCGTCTAAATATATAACGGGTTTTTTATTAACCCCCAGTGTTTCATTTTGACGAGTGCGTCTTAGATATTTCGCTCGCCAGGCTTTTAATATTAGGCCTTTGAATGAGAGCCAATCTGTTGCTCAGACACTTTTTAAATCTATCCTGGTGACTCCACTAGGATTCGTCTCAAAGTTGTTCTGCTTCCCGGAAACTCTAAATCCTCCCTTACTGCAGCAAAAATTCTTTTTAACGTAGGAATTTTTTTCCTCACTGTGTAGATTGAGTTAATAATATTATGTAGAGCAGTAATTTCAAAGTTATCACAAACTACAGATTTACTTCGAGGTTTCTTTTTACCTTGCTGCAACTAGCTTGCGCATCTCTCTGTTCGCGTCGGATACGTGTCAAAGTATTTTGAAGTGAAAACTTCTTTAGCGGCGTTGTACACTTTTTTTGTAATGGGTAAAAAATGTTAAACTCGCGTCAGGGTCACGTGACCTGATCGAAAATTCGTAAGACGGATGTCGTGCAAAATTGTGTGCAAAAAATTTTGTAATGGGTAAAAAATGTTAAACTCGCGTCAGGACACGTGACCTGATCGAAAATTCGTAAGACGGATGTCGTGCAAAATTGTGTGCAAAAAAAAGCAATTCGTGCAAAATTATTTTTGCTGAAAATCGAACCAAAATTTGTTATAAACTTGTTAAGCAGCAATTAGCATTTCAAATATATGTGTGAGGAATCCTGTGGTATTCTACCACATAAAAGATAGTACTTTTATTCTGATAATTAAAGCAATTCGTGCAAAATTATTCCATAACCATTCCAAAATATCCAAAACGCACAACGTTAATACTTAAGTTTTCACTTCTGCCGGCACTCCCAGAGTGCAACCCGTCATTTTTCTTTTACATCACCTGCTCGATAGTGCCCTTTTATACGTTATTCAACCATCACTTAAAGCAAGTCATTCTGTTTCTAGGGAGATAATGTAGTATGGGCGATCCCTAGGGAATAATGAAATTTGAATTTAGTATCCAACACGGGGAAAAGCTGTCTCTGTCTTGGGCGACTTGAATTCCTCTCTTCACTCACGTTTCTATATTAACTCTCTCGCAATGCTCGGGAGTAAATTAAATAAATCCCTCACTGTCGTGCAGGATTAAAAATTAGCAAACTTCGTTTCTTTCGGAATTTAACATGCCGCCCGCGACTTAAAGACACTGCTTTATCCCCTAGTCGCATAATTTATACTATCTGGTCCTGGGAGAAAGCTTGCTGCCTTCATTTGTTGTATCAATTCTAAATTGCGCTGTTTCTCACTCTCAACATAATGGTTATATTGCAGACAATTTCACGAGCCCTCCGATGTAAAACAGTGCCTCGTTTACTCATTTTTGAGCAAATTCAGTGAGGTAAAAACAAAAACAAATATAAAAAATAACAAATAACCACAAAAACAAATGACAACACTAACATTAACAAATAACAAATTTAACAGGAAAAAACCACGTAACAAACAGAATTAACGAAACAGTATCACTCCACAAGTATTCAGTCAAATTAGTCATAATTGATTAATTAATTTAATTAGATTTATTTTATTTTTTAACTAATTTGTTAAAAAAAATATGATTTAATTTTTTATGTATTTTTTAATTTTGATTTTAACCAAGGCTCAGCTAAACAAAAACAAAATCATTGATAAGCAAATAAGCTTTTTTTGCAAACCGTACTTTTCAATCAAAATTTGACAGATTGACGTTTTATTGGCATTCCTATTCTTATTTGGAACGCATAGTAAATAACGTTCTGGAATTGAAATTATGTTATTTTTCATCACAGTCATGCCTGTATTATTATTTTAAAAAGTTAAAAACTCTTTTTAAATCTTTTAAAATATTTTTTTTTTTATAAAAGCCCTAGTGATTAAGCATAAAAATGTAGTTTAAAATACAATAAGTGAGACTTTCACAGGAGAGTAGATTCCTGTGGCAGGAAATAATATTTCTTACATATGCAACCATATACGTGATGTGACGACGGCGAAGGTGGGGTGACGATCTTGTTTGCGGGGCAATCTTGCCCAGGGATCGCCCAAGAGAGGTTTGGAAGGAAACCACCGCTGGGCAAAAGCCTCCCCGGCTTTTGCCCAGCGGTGGGATACAATATAAAACAATCAGCCTTTCAACCCTTTAACCGCTTGGTATGACGAGTGTTTTCATGTCATATTCGCTAAGGTCGTGTGTTTGCGACTGGGTACTCTATCTCGTTTAGCTCTTCAATCCCCATAGGTGACAGAAGAGATGGAGTATTTGGTCGTGGATGTGCGACCCTGAAGGAATAAACGCGAGAGTGTTTGTCGGAAAATCATCTTATGACAAATCGCGCTCTTGGGCGGAGCGAGAGATAGTGTCAGACTTTTACTGACTAAAAACCAACTCCTGGACCTGTACCATGACGTTTAAAGTAAGATTGTTTCATTCTTATTTCCAGTGTGGGTAAGAGATGGCGCTAGACAACCCGTATAGCCCTGTCTCTTACCCAGACTGAAATAAGAATGAAACAATCTTACTTTGAACGTCATGGTAACCCCCCTGTTCCTTCTTTGCCTTCGTCCCAGGGCCCCGGGTTTCACTTTCACACTACCCGTGGAATGATTTCGCTGCTGGGGCTTAGTCCTCCTTCGCCATAGTCCAATACGCGGGTCCAGTGCGGGTAAAAATATATGCAAAATATTTTATAACTTTTTAAGTCGTTTGTGCAATGTGTACTGCCATATGGCTATATTTCACCGGGACACCATGGCGGCGCGACCAATCGCCGCTACCAACAAAATGTATACAGCTCTATAGAGAACTATCACAACGCCGTCTAGTCCCAAGCTAAGCAGAGCTTGTGTTATGAGTACTAGACAACTGATAAACATACTTAAATATTTCTAAATACATACATTTATTATAGATAAATTACACCCAGACACAGAACAAATGATTGTGCTCATCACACAAACATTTGTCCTGGGTGCGAATCAAACCCACGACCTCCGGCATAGCAGTCAGGGCTACTAACCACTAGACCAACAGGCCAGTCAAAGTTACTCATCTGGTGTCCGTTTCTGTTTCCGACGCGTGCACTCAAGGTCCATTTTGATACTGTCTCAGTGTGGTGTAGCGACTCTGGTGTCTGTATGATGCCCAGTTTGGTAGCTTACGGACACCATGGCGGCGCAACTGGTCGCGCCGCCATGGTGTCCCGGTGAAATATAGCCCTTAGACTCAATTTGATATAAAAAATTATACATTTAAACAAATCTTTTTCAATGTCCGTTCAACCCATTTTGAATTCTATTGCGTTGGTAGCATGACAAATGGCAGGTGCACTAAGAAGTTTGTATTGTAACCTCTTTTTTGCTTTGATTGCCATCCTTATGCCTATGGAATAGACGTTAAAATCGCTTGAACGAACAGTGAAAAACGTTTGTTTAAATGCCTATTCTTGTCGTGAATAGAGTACCTATAAGTTGTAGCAAAATTATTATGGTTATTGTACTGTTATTTTTGTTTTAATTTTATTAGGATGCCTTTTTACAATTAATATACAGTACGGCCAACATATTTTGACCGCTTTTGACGAAAAAATGGCTGCGCAGTAATTGTTTTTAATTAAGAATCAAATATAAACTATATACATATAATTTATACCGCGTACATCGAATGACTGGAACAATTTGTTTGCTGCGGTCCTCCTGTCATGTTATAATTTAGGTGTCTTCAAGGCTAGAGTGAATAGGCTCTCAATAAACTAGTGCGCCTCATTATCAACGATTGCATCACTGCTTACCATCAGGTGGGATCGCATTAAAAAAAAATGGCGAACGCGTATTGTGTGTTTTCAAGTATGCGGGAGAGTTCGGAACGCCAAGGTTCAGAGTGGCTAACATTTATTTTGAACGTACTGTACTGTTATTGAGCGTAGAATTGCAAGGCAAATTGTAATTTATATACATATACATATAAACGGGTATTGATGTTTGATGACAAGACTTTGTTACATAACATTTATTTACTACTTTTAAGTACTTAATTATAGTTGTACCTATTGTATAAGAGGAGAAAATATTTTGTAATAAACTATTTATTTACAAGTTATTATTACTTGTTAGTATTGCTGTCTTTTTTTTTCGTAAGAACCATGTTTATTTATTTAATCTTCATACATCACAAAGTACAAAGGCGGACTTAATTAGGGTGTCGAACACTCTCAAGGGAATCAAAATTCATAGGGTACTTCCCGTTGGTTAAACATTATTTATTTTTTTGTGCTAAATTGTTTAGTATAGGTAATTAAAATTGTTTCGAAATGTGCAGCATATTCCTTAGCAAGAGAGGTGGAATGAAGCTAAATATAGATGGGTTTTCGTTCAACAAAAATAAGGAAGTGGTGAATAAATACTATTGGTCCTGTGAACAAAGAAACAAGGATAAGTGTTCGTCGCGTGCTATAACTATACGCGACACAGATAATGATCAACATACAGTGTTAAGCCACGGCGAACATAATCACGAACCCAGTGCATGTAAATTACTAACTTCAAGTGTAATAAGTGAATTATTTTCCCATACCAGAAGACCGACCACGCTGGGAGAGAAGCGCGAGACTTTGCAGTATCGATGGGCCTTTCCCAGCTGGTTAAGCAAGCGACTAGGGTGCCTGATGTAGTTGGTCATACTGCCAATTGTTTAGACCTTCTGATGACCACCGATCCGGACAGATGTATTGTAACAGTTTCCTCACCACTTGGAACTTCAGATCACTGCCTGGTGAAGTCTGTTTCGTGCTTCTCCCCACCTGACTGCGACTCACGCGGTGAACGGAGAATATGGCGTTACAGGTCAGCAGAATGGGATGAGATGCGGCACTTCTTTGCGTCTTATCCTTGGCAGCAGGTCTGCTTCTCTTCTAAAAGTCCGTCGAGCTGTGCGGATGCTATATCCGATGTGATACGTCAAGCTATGGAGTTTTTCATCCCTTATAGAGACGTACCCATCGGAGGCTCAGCACGCCCATGGTTCAACGCCGATTACGTTCAAGCTGAAGAGCGTAAGCATTCGGCGTTTCTCGCCTGGGTTGACGCTCGTGACCGCAAAGCTCCCGATCTGAGCTCAAAGAAGAGAGCTTTCAACCATGCTGCCAAGTCCTACAAAAAGGCACTAAAGAAGGCTCGGTTCGACCGCATTACCCATATTGGCACAAAGCTCTCTGCACAGCCGTCCGGTAGCAGAGCGTTCTGGTCCTTTGCCAAATCGATCGAAGCGAACTTCTGTAGGCCCACATTGCCTCCGCTGGTTAAGCCTGATGGAACACTGGCTCACACGGCGAGAGAGAAAGCAGGTCTCTTTGCATCTCTTTTCGCCCATAACTCTCGTCTTGACACTAGCAGTGCTACTCCACCAACTCTACCTCACTGCAACACCTCAATGCCCGAGGTTCGCATAAGAAACAAAGAAGTTTTGAGAGCACTGTGTCGTCTAGACGTGAATAAAGCTAGTGGACCAGATGGTATACCAGCAATAGTTCTCAAGGCATGTGCGCCCGAGTTGTCTCCTGTATTGACGCGCTTGTATCGCCTCTCATTTAGGACTGGTATAGTGCCCAAGTCCTGGAAGCTTGCCAACGTGCAACCCGTGCCCAAAAAGGGCAGTCGTGCCGATCCTGCCAACTATCGGCCGATTTCAATAACCTCCATACTCTGCAAGATTATGGAGCGTGTATTGAACTCGCGCCTCATGGCATACCTGGAAGGTAACGATCTCCTCAGTGACCGACAGTACGGGTTTCGCCACAATCGGTCTACTGGGGACCTACTAGTGTATACCACTCACATGTGGGGTGAGGCCCTTGAGAAGAATGGAGAAGCGATTGCTGTCTCCTTAGACGTCTCGAAGGCCTTCGACAGGGTATGGCATGCCAGCCTTTTGAGTAAGCTTCCAGCGTACGGCATTTTCCCTGGTCTGATTAACTGGGTAAAAGACTTCCTGAGTGAACGGTCTCTCCGAGTTGTTGTCGATGGATGCTCATCAGAGCCCATGACGACCAATGCCGGAGTTCCTCAGGGGTCAGTTCTCTCTGCAACTCTTTTCCTGCTGCATATTAACGATCTGCTGATGCCCGGTATCTATGGGTATGCAGATGATAGCACAGTTGTAGAGAGATACCTGCCAGGTGCTCGGGCTAGTAAGGAGCTAATCCGGTCCGAACGAGAGGCTATGGTAGAGCGTACGAATGTCTCACTTCAGGCAGTCTCCATGTGGGGCGAAACCAATCTGGTAGGATTCAACGCCGCCAAAACACAAGCGTGTCTGTTCACCGCCAAAAGGAGTCCGTTCGCCTTGGCTCCTGCTTTTCAGAATGTATCTCTGGAGTGCACCGACCGCCTTCAGCTCTTGGGAGTTGAAATTTCTTCAGACCTCAATTTTGGGCGGTTCATTGAGTCCAAAGCCAAGGTAGCTGCTAGAAAACTAGGTGTTCTTGCAAAGGTCCGACGGTACTTCACACCGGGACAGCTTCTAATGTTATACAAAACACAGGTCCGATCGTGTGTGGAGTACTGCAGTCACATATGGGCTGGTGCTGCAAAATGCCATCTAGCAGCTTTGGACTCAGTGGAAAGGCGTGCGAAGAGGCTAATTGGGGATCCAGATTTGGTTAAGTCCAATCTACAAAGCCTCGAGCACAGGCGCAGGGTAGCCAGCCTATCGGTATTTTACAGGTTGCATTTTGGAGAGTGTGCGCGGGAATTGCATGACTTGATTCCGCCATCTCCTTTCTACCATCGGACAACCCGACGTACGGCGAGTATCCACCCTTACGTTGTTGAAACTTCAACGGTCCGGACTAAGCGTTTCGCTTCGTCGTTTATACCGCATACATCGAAGGACTGGAACAATTTGCCTGCTGCGGTCTTCCCGTCCAACTATAATTTAGGTGTCTTCAAGGCTAGAGTGAATAGGCTCTTAATAAACTAGTGCGCCTCACCATCAATGATTGCATCGCTGCTTACCATCAGGTGGGATCGCAGTCAAGCACTGGTTTATATGAATTAAAAAAAAAAAAAAATTAAAAGAAGAAGCACTTAAGAACAACCGTTTAAAACCGTGTCAGATTTTGCAAACAGTCTTAAAATAATGCTAAGTAATGCTAGCAAAGGAGGCGGCCGCACGCGCGAGAGAACGGCCCTCACGCCCCAGCCACGGGGATCCCGATCTCGATTTCCAGCCACCGTAGGCGCTGGCTTGCGGACGGCGAGTAATGGGTAGCTCGCCGTCCGACCATCTGGTAACCGTCCGGACCGAACCCAGGTTGTCGATGGCGCGTAGTATTCTACGCGCGCCTCAAGGAGTAGGAATGCCAGCAAAATCGTAGGGGCCCAGCAGGGTCGAAGCCTACTGGGGCCATGGGTGATGCAAAAGAGAACCCCGGGTCCCTGGATCGAAGGCAAAGAAGGAACAGGAGTGGGTTTTTAGTCAGTAAAAGTCAAGAACTCCATACGTTCCTAATAACGGAAAAAATTTGATGTAGCATTGATATCAGAAACTAGATTCATTATCAAATCACACATTACACTAAAAAACTTCAATGTCTATACGACAAATCACCCATCGGGAAACAGCCATGGAGGTACTGCAATAATTATTAAAGAAAACTTAAAGCATTATGTACAGGAGGTATATCAAACTGACAAAATTCAAGCTACTTTTATTAAACTACAGCTTAAAGACAAATCGGACATAACATTATCTGCAGTATACTGTCCACCTAGACACACAATAACTGAACTCGAGTATAAAGCATATTTCTCAACTCTTGGGCCCAAATACATATGCGGAGGGGATTGGAACGCCAAACATACCTACTCATTGGGGATCTCGATTAAATTACTCATAGAGGCAGACAACTTCACAAAGTAGTACAAACACTTCGATTAGAATGTATGACACACTGTAAACCGACATATTGGCCTACAGACCGAAATAAGGTACCGGATCTTCTTGACTTCTATCTGACCAAAAGCATCAGCCGAAATTATATGACTATTAACAACTGTACTGACTTATCTTCTGACCACACACCTGTCATACTGAATGTCAATTCAACAGTTGTACTCGTAGATCCGCCGATAAGAATCTACAACAAAAACACTAACTGGGAAACATTTCAAAAAGAGATAACCTCCGAATTAGCCATATACAAACCTATACAAACGACAGACGACATAGAGACAGAAATTGACAAACTGAACAAAGTTATCCACAGTGCAGCTAAAATAGCAACCAAAACAAAGAAAAGACTACCACCGAAACATAACGAATATCCCAAACCAATCAAGGAACTCATAGCAGAAAGGCGATACCTCAGAAAAATATGGCACAGGATCAGATATCCATCAGACAGAACGGCTTTCAACAGATCCTCTGAAGTATTAAAAAAGTTAATATTAGATTTTCAAAACGAGAATTTACAAAACTTCCTCTCGAGCTTAACATCATCTATTGACACAAATTATTCACTGTGGAAGGCTACAAAAAACCTAGATCGTCCGAAAACACAGATACCACCGATCAAAAATAATTCTGGAGACTGGGCTAGATCGGATGCAGAAAAAGCTACAAGCTTCGCGGAACACCTTTCCAGAGTCTTTCAACCACACCCAGACACAACTCCTGAACATAGCACTGAAGTAAAAGATTTTCTTAGAAGTGCATTACAACTGTGTCTACCAATAAAATGGACAAGTCCTCGGGAAGTGTTAAAAGAAATAAAAATGCTGAAAGACGGAAAATCTCCTGGTTATGACATAAAAGATGCAACCCTATTGAAAAGACTACCAAAAAAGGGAATTATGCAAATAGTCAAAAATATTTAATGCATGCCTTAGACTCTCGTATTTCCCTGCACACTGGAAGATAGCACAGGTCGTAATGGTACCCAAACCTGGAAAACCACCACAGGACGTTGCTTCGTATAGACCCATCAGTCTCTTACCGGTCATTGGGAAACTCTTTGAGAGGATTCTGCTCAACAGAATAAAAATTCATCTCGAGGACATAATTCCGAACCACCAATTTGGGTTCAGAGAGCATCATAGTACTGTAGAACAGGTACACCGTATTGTGGATACCACAACCAAACGCTAGATAGCAAACAATACTGTTCCGCTGTCTTCCTTGACGTAAGCCAAGCTTTTGGCAAAGTCTGGCGGCATGAGGGTTAACTTTATAAAATAAAAAAAATGCTACCTAACTCATTCTATCACATAATAGAGTCATACCTCCGAGATAGATGCTTCGAAGTTAAGCTAAACACTGATATCTCAGCCTTGTACGAAATAAAATCAGGGGAACCACAGGGTAGTATATTTGGACCAGTATTGTATACCATATATACAGCCGACCTTCCAACCATGGATCAAACCATAGTTGCCACATACGCAGATGACACTGCAATACTGTCTACACACAATAACCCAGCAACAGCATCTGCTCAACTTCAACTGCACTTCTACGAAATAGAAAAATGGCTGAAAACCTGGCGAATAAAGGTTAACCAAAACAAATCATCCCATGTCACATTCACTCTCAGAAGAGAAACCTGCCCTGTAGTGACACTGAATGGTGAAGAAATCCCACAAGATGAACATGCTAAATATCTAGGCATACACCTGGACAGAAGACTAACGTGGCACAACAAGCACATCTGGACTAAGCGTAAAACACTGGATACCAGGCTACGCAACATGTACTGCATAATAGGTCGGCATTCACGTCTCAAAGCGGAGAGCAAAATTCTCGTGTACAAAGCCATCTTGAAACCAATTTGGACTTACGGCATTCAACTGTGGGGTACAGCCAGTAAAAGTAACATTGAAATCCTTGAAAGATTCCAGAATAAAACAATAAGAGCAATCTTCAACATACCGCATTATATAAGCAACAAATACATTCTTAACGGCTTAAAAATTAACACCATTAAGGAAGAGACCACCAACTATAGCGTTAAATATCAAGAGAGACTATCTGCACATAGGAATACACTAGCTGTAAAACTCAGTGGATGTGGATCGCTACAGCACAAACGTTTAAAAAGACATAGTGTTCCTACGCTCCTGGATAGATTCTGCCACATGAAGTGAAAGCCTCCCACAATTGGCATGGCTCACTGTGACTATAATCACTCCAGATGAATTATATCAGCCAGAAGCAAGGCTTATTGTTTATTAAACAGATTGCCATGATGCAGAATGAAAAAAGAAAAAAAAAAAGTAAAAGTCTGACACTGTCTCACGCCCGCCCAAGAGCGGGGGATGTCATTGGATGATTTTTCCACCGAAAACAAAAGTGCATCTGAAGAAAATTTCAGTGCTTGTATTATGATTGTAACATAATTTCCTAGTTGGGGTGTAGTACCTATAAGGATATATTAGGCAATATTCGAGTTACATGTTGAACCTATACATTTCTAGTAACTATTCGACTGCAACCAGTAAGAATGGAAATCTTCCCCACTCCCCAACATAGTTGAGATCAAGATGCACATTGATTATAGACTACATTCTAACTTGCGTGAATCTAAAACGTCTAGACAAAGTTTTTAGTGACCTTGTAGAGGATTAACTTTCGTGAATCTAAAACGTCTAGACAAAGTTTTTAGTGACCTTGTAGAGGATTAACTTTCGTGAATCTAAAACGTCTAGACAAAGTTTTTAGTGACCTTGTAGAGGATTAGATCAAATCAAATCAAATCAAAAGCATTTATTTCAAATAGACCATTTACAGACACTTTTGAATAGTCAATTGTCAGTCAGTCCAAAAAAAAGTGAAGTTAAATTGCACGTTCCAAAGCGTAGATCTCTATGGAGAAGAACGTGCAAGAAACTCCATGGACACTATTTTAAATCAAAATTATTATGAGTTACATATAATGTTGGTTATTTCTTGTTGTTTCTATTATGTGAGCAAAATGTAGATTTTGTATTGTTTCCAAATACAAAAAGTAATAAATGATCGCAAGCTTCATTAGAAAAATAAAATAATAAAAAAACCATTACGAAAACAACAATACAAAAAGAGCAACAGCATCTCTTGCAATCTTTATAAAAACATAAAAAAAAACAATAAAACTAATTAGTTGGCAAAAGTGGCTGTGGAGCAGGACCGGCATTCAGCCAAGCATTTTTATCAAGGACTAGCTCTTGCCCGCGGCTTCACTCCCGTCAACTGACTACTCTATTCTGCTCTACCCTACTCTACCTTACTCCACCCTACTCTACCTTACTCTACCCTACTCTACGCTACTCTACCCTACTCTACCCTACTCCACCCTACTCTACCCTACTACCAATTTTTAATTTTTTTTCTTTCATAAGAACCTTTCCTGACAATAACAAACATAACAAAAAAAAAATTGAAATCGGTCCAGCCGTTCACACGTGATGGCGTGACCAAGCGAAATAGGGATTAATTTTTATATAATTTAAATAGATATAATCTTCCAGTTTATAATATGCTTGTCTACATATTATGCGTTTAATGCATGTTTTAATTTTGGACTCATTTAATTGGATAATCTCAAGTTCAAAAAACACGTCTAAATAATAAAGGAATCTAAAAATGCAGCGTCCATAGTTAGGTATTTTAGCAAAACGAGTTCCTTAATTAAGTACTTATTTTATATAAGTTAAGTGTTAGTTCATAAACGTCACAGTTGTCTATGTGGGCTGACCGAGCCATGTTGTGGCTAGTATTTGCGTCAGTTGTGGCTCTCTGGCTTGTCGTCAGACGGTTTCAGAACCGAAAGATACTACAAGTGGCTAGTAAAATTAAATGTGATATAAAAGCTTACCCCTTTTTGGGGCATGCGTGTTTGTTTATTGGCGGTGGTGAGAGTAAGTAGGATTTTTTATATGAATTAAGGTAGATTGTGACACAATCTACCTATCACACTGTGATGGTAGTTTTGTGGTGGTGGTCCGGAGGTTCAAGAAAAAAGTTTAAAACCAAGATCGTTGGCTAGTCATAAGTTTTATCTTCAAATAACTTCTCACGCTCTGGGTGTAGCGAGGGGAGTGTCAGACTTTTACCGACTCAAACCCAGATCAATCCCTCATTCCTAGCAGGTATTCATTGGTCCTATTGGGCCCCCGTCCATGTTGCTGACATCTATTAGGCCCAAAACACAACGTGCCGTCGACTCGGGCTTAACTCGACGGCGAGCTACCCATTGTTCGCCGAAACACAGTGCTTAAATTTTTTACGAAGGTTTTTCCAATTTACAGTAAACATGAAATTGAAATAATGTGTAGAGACTAGGATCGCGTGGTGTTAATTTCTATTCCCTAAATATTCTATTCTATTGTGCATTTTAAGTCGTTTTTTAAGTGTTTATACATCTTTCTATACATATGTATTTTAAGAGGCCCTGAAAATGAATGATGAACTGAGTGAGAAATGGTTTGCACCTATTTTATGTGGTGGAAAATCATCAAATAAATTTCTCCCTCTAGGGTGAAACGAGAGGGATTTTTACAGACTAACACTCACTGAAAAGGGCCACTGAAGGTATTTTGGCTGAAGGTGGCTTTGCGTCCTAGGGCCACGGTAACTCTAGTGGCTTGTTACTATAACTTTATCTTATTGACTAGCTTCTGCCCGCGACTTCGTACGCGGATCCTGTTGCTTATGCCAACGACAACGGGGTCGTCAAAATCGAAGATCTGAAACGTCTGATGTCGAATTCTAAGAGCCCGGGAACGGGAAAACAATGTGATGCGCGAAACGATTCGAGACGTTCCAGCCCCTCTAGCCAAGTTACAATCGTTTCGTTCGCGCCGAACGCCTCGAGTAGGCCACGCCTCCGATTCCTTTGTTCTGACGTCATCTCAACGCTCAGTCACGTGGTCAGAACAAAGGAATCGGAGGCGTGGCCTACTCGAGGCGTTCGGCGCGAACGAAACAATTTTAACTTGGCTAGGAGGGCAGATCTTTCATTTTTGTAAGTCAACAGGAAATGCCCATAAGACTAAACAACTTTTGCTTAGACGTCATTCCTATATATGTTATAGTGTCGCTGGGCTCCACAACAGGTGTACCAGATCTTCTTTATTCTCACAGCAGAAAATCTTCACGTGGAATATTTATTGCTATGGCATCATTTTTATATCTCTTATACTTTAGCTGGTCTGTTGCGGTTCTGCATCAGGTGTTCCATTTTCCAAAATAAATTATAGCTTATATGTTGCCCAGAATTAATACCTATACAACAAAAAACTTTTCTTTCCGTAATTCCGCAGCAGATCCCAAGGGTACACTGAATTAACAATAATATTGCAAATAACTTTAAAAGAAATCTTTATAAACTATAGCTGTACCCGTGGCTTTGCCCACGTATCGCATATTATTTTTTTTATTCTATTTTAATTTTAATAATAGTTAGTGATAGTTTGTTGATTTACAGAAACACTCAAAAGATGCGTCCCATACTATACTATAGCTTAGATCCCTCAAAAAGTAGGTACCTATAGGGCTTAGTAAACTCAAAATTTAAAAATTATGTAGTTAATTTTACGTTAATCGACTGTATGCTTGTGCACGACTCGACGTTAATGTGGGTACTGAACGTCCTGCAAAGTACAGGTGAGTATGGAACTATCCACCTGTTGTCGATCTCGACTGCCTGGCCACGCATAGTTAACTCGGCACGACTGCCACCCTCAGCAGGAGATCGACGCCGGTATGAAAGGTATCCATCCTCACCTGTAAGAGTTTCGCTGCTAAATCGCTTCGGGAACCTTTTTGAGCACCGTCCGTCCCTCATGCAAGGAGAATTGCGATTTATGGCTCCGCAAGGACTATGCACCATGTGACCCTTTACAATTTGGTACAGAACGGGGTCAACGTCGGGATCTGGCAGCTCAGCACTTATGACATCATCGATCTCGTTGGGCCTGATTTTATCTTTCAACCACAAAAGCAAATGCGCGTGGGGCAAGCCGCGTTTTTGCGTCTCTACCGAATACATGTGGCATCTGGTAGCAACAAATAGTTTTTCTTTTGTGAGAAGATTCATCAGGCACTTTAATTTTAAATGAAACACCCGAGAAATCAAGTCGTGCCTGTCATGTGCCTGCCCTGCTAAGAGCACGCAGGTTATTTCGGGCCACTTATGGTTGGTAGTGATGGTGATGAAGAGGTCCAGTCTACCGTACTTCCACCTAACAGAATGCGTCCTGTGTCCGATCGTGCATGTACCGCGGACTTCCCGTATAGGTGGAAGGGAGTATCACCATCCGTTCAACATTTTCCGCGTTAGAGTCCTCTAGCATGGCGTCCCTTAGGTGCACGTAGCGTAGTTTTCCGCCCTCAATTTCCGTTGATTCGTTCTAATGAACACCAACCGCTCCGTTTCAATTTTAGCATACTCATCTACCAGAAATTGACTAAAGAGTGCACGGTAATAATGGAGATGAGAGTTGTCGTTGGAACGGAGCTGAAACATGTAACTGTAAAACTGGAGGGCGGAAGTCTTTTTGTTATAATTTGGGGCACCTGTCTGCGGGTCTACATTGTATACGGCAAAGTGGTAGCCATCCTCTCCGCGACAAAACATTAGGGGATACTGTAGGGTACCATAAGCGCGATATGTCTCGCTGATACGCTGTAGGCGATCAACACGAGTGCGTAAAACAATGTCCCTTTTGTCGGATTCCTGGTCAACCAAGAGGACGGCTACCTCGTTTGACTTTGGTGTGTTATATCGTCCTGGATGGGCTACGGTCGATTTTTTGTCTGCGCAAATAACGAATTTAAAATTATCGCGCTCGTGTTCAGGCACCAATTCCAGAGCGGTTTTGAAATCGGTAACGTATGGGTTGACACTGTGCAGAGTGTTTTGTAATCCCCTTATAAGGCTCAAGTCTAAATTAGGAATGTGTCGGCATCGGACATTAGCCTGTTCAGAAAAATCTGCAATTAAATACAATTGAAAATATTTCGGCATTTCGGTGGGAAGCAGGAAACCTATCCGATGGTAGACTGGCCCCCGAATTTTAAGTCGGCATAAATCAGATTCAGTGATTTGATGAGCTCCAAATGAAGTCATCTGGAAAGCACTGTTGTAGGCTCGAATATTGCTTAAGAATAGCGCGAGTTAACTCGACGCCAACGCCATCTAGTTAGAAAACGGAAACTACATATTATTTACCCAAATTAAATTATGAATAAAACTAAATTGTCGTTAATCTAACAGACAACTACATTAATATTGCATTAAAAAAATATGTTAACAGCAGCAAGGAACAAAACTAAGAATTACATATATGCAACAAATGTGCTTGGTAAGTTAAAACTTAGAACCAAAACTTTGACTTGACTTCATGATAGTGTAGCTTGTTGTACCACCAATCAATCTGTATAGTAATATTGGTGTGAAACTCTCCATACAATTAGATAGCACATGTAAAGTTCTCAGATTTCATAACAATATCGTTCCTGATGCGCATAAAAATGCAAAAACTAAAAAGAGATTTAAAGGATTTTATGATTTTTTAAAAACAATATTATGGGATTTGAACTCGCACTATTTAGTGCGGTAAACGGTCGCCTGGCCTTACGGACATATTGTTGAATAGCTGTTCCCTTGCAATTTATAATATTACTGCTCCGCTCCTTTATAAAAATAGCGTGATTATTATGTTCTCAGAGTTAAATTTTTATTAACTAAATAACATTTCATTTTGTGCATTCAATTACGAACAAAAACCTTTTAAAATCAATATTGCTTAACTCCCATAACATACGGCGTAATAATATGTAGCCTTAAGCCTTTCTTGGTTTACAAAGAACATTTTTGCTAAATTTCAATTCAATCTATCCAGTAGTTTTGGCGTGAAGCCGTACCATACACACAGACAAACAGACAAACAGACAAAAATTCTAAAAAGTCACTTTTTGTCATCAGTTCCGTTTTTCTAACAAAAGCCACTTATTTTCTCTCGAAAATTCTCAATGTACAGTTTTTCTTTCGTTACTGTTTTATTATATGTATTATATTATATATTATATATTATATGTATAGATAAGATACTATTCTGCGTGCGCATCCTATGTTTTTTTTATTACTGAAGTTTTTTCGGATTCGATGAACAATGTTAAAGACACTCGTGAGAAATGACGTAATATTTTGTTGCAGATCGTATGCGAACATTCCAAATTCTGGGTCGTGAAGCAATAAAAAATGGCGGACTCACTAACTTATGGGCAGGAGAACAATATTACACAGGTTAGTTACAAACTTTAGGCAGTCGCTCCATGTAAACTACTAGTAGTTCAGCAGCATCAGTTTGGTCTGGAAGCCGAGGAAGAGAGGCTGGATATATCGATTGCTGTGTGCTTAATGCGGGTTTGTTTTACGTTAACACGATAGACACGTTTATAACTTTCGGTGTTCTGATTGGCCCGCTCCAAGCTCTTAGGGCGCTTTCAATTTATGCGTCTTTTGACGGCCTTCTGCGGTGCGGATGCGATGCGTTAGTCGTACTGCGCACGGACGATCGTATTTTTCATAAAAGCGCGTGGTGCGGTAACAGTGCGGTGAACGGTCGACAACTGGTGGCAACGTCACAAGCTCCACGTGTTCAATTCGGTGTTGAATAGTGCAGTGTTGGATAGCGCGTCACTGGCATACAAACGCACGACAGCCAAATACGTTATCAATTTAGGCGCTTGTTGTCGGACTGCTAACGTACTGCAACCGGCCAGCTGCCGTGCGGCAGCGGTCCGACATGAAACGTCTAAATTGAAAGCGCCCATAACCAATCAGAGAACCAAACGTTTCAATCGCGTTAATATAACAATTACTTGCACTCCCTACTCTAATCGTATGTTTGATGATGGACAAACTGGATGAAGTTTCTTTAGGATGTTCTCAATAGCATTAATCAGAATTGTAAGCGGTTGATACTACGTTAGCATAATCAACCTTATAATGTTCCCACTGCTGGGACTCAGGTCTCCTCTCTAGGAGAAGGAATGGGCCAAAATCCACCACGCAGGCCCAGTTCGGATTGGTGGATCTCACATGTCTTTGAATTTTTAGTTCTAGGACACGCCGGTTTCTTCACGATGTTTTCCTTCACCGTTTTGAGTGTAGTGGTGATAAAAATAAATTACACAAAGTAATGCGCCTGGCTGGGTTTGAGCCCGCGACCTACAACTGATAAGTCGGGGGGCCGTTACCACTCGGCCACGACTGCTCGATACTCTGTTATTAATAGTTAATTAATGTACATTGTATAGTGTACGTTAATATTGAAACAATCTTATATTTTGCAGTTGTTGTAGACCCAGTCGATTTAGAAGTCATCCTGAAGACTTCGCTTGAAAAAGATGATGTTATGCGTTTCGCGCGAAACCTAATCGGCAATGGAACTGTATTTGCACCAGGTAAATCTAAGTTATAATTATTTGTTTTTACTGGGAATATAATTGTCTGACGTTTATTAACTAAAATCATCCGCATTCCCTTAGCAGACCTTTGCGTTCCCGGACCGCGGTGACTGTATCGAACAATCCCGTAATCTTAGCAGGCGTCGACTTTAGCAAAGTCCATCAATTATGCAGTCATTTTTTAGACGTTCTCTAAAATAAACCTTCTTACACCGGATTCGTGCGGAAAAAAACGCCCTGGTGTTATCATTGAGCGGACTGCCCGGGGGCCACGATAGAGGTGTGCCCCGCTTGGGCGGAGTACCAAGGAGACGATCGGCGGTGGCGGCCTCTCGCGCGGGCCGGAGTTTCTGAAAAGCAAATCCACGATGACAGAACGCAAGGGTAACTGAAGGACACAGTACAAGTCTGACATCCTCTAGTAATCGTTTTTAATTTGTAATGGTTTGAAGATAAAGTTTTGTTTTGTGGAGCATCGTCTATGTAAGGCGCAGTCTCCTGTACGCAAAATGTGTTAGTTAGGTCATTTTATAAACGATTTTTAGCGTTGATAATTATATTTCTCTCGTATCAATCATTTCTTTTCAGTTTAACCACACGTGTACTCATACTTATGCGGCAGCCTAGATGAAAAACTATGTGTAGGTACCATGTGAGTCAATTCAGCTGAAAGACGTCCACTGCTGGACATAGGCCTCTCCCAAGTGTCGCCACAACGAACGATTTTGTGCGTCATAATCATAATAATCATAATCATAATCATTTATTTTGCTTGTAAAACATAGGTATTACAGAGGGTGGTATAAATGTATAGTGCGCTATGTTTTGCCAAATATTGGCATACAAACTTATAGTACCTAAATGTCAGCATGCATCTTAACAAATATTTAAAATCATAATATAAGTAATGCCAAACAATTAAAAACAGTACTTTAAAATAATAATAATAATAATAATAATAATTGAAACAGAATGTCAAAACAAAATAATTGAAATGTCACAAAAATGAAATAGTAAGTCAAAAATTAAATAGAGTGTCAAAAATTAAATACAATGTCAAAAAATTAAACACAATGTCAAAAAAATTAAAGACAAAGTCAAAAATTAAATCCAATGTCAAAAAAAAAAAACTTAAATAGAATGTCAAGAAATTAAATTGGTTGTCAAAAGAATTAAATAGAATGTCAAAAATTTAAATAGGATGTCAAAAAAATAAATAAATAGAATATCAAAAAATAAAAATAACAAACTTTATAAGTCAACAAAATTATTAATGTAACCGTGTAGGCGAACCAGTCAAACAATTGTGTCATTAAGAAATTCGGTGACACTATAATATGCTTTTTGAGCTAGAAATATCTTTAACTTAGTTTTTAATGCATTGTTACTTAACAGTTTCCACTCTTTTGGCAATTTGTTAACTATAGTTGGAGCCATACACATGATATTCTTACGCATAAAAGCCGTTTTTGCGCTTGGTGTGTAGAGTTTGGTATTATCGCGTCTATTTCGTGAAATTTTTTCTTCCAAGCGAGGAAACCGCGAAGGGTTTGATCTAACAAACATGGTGACTTCTAGAATATATAAGCAAGGGAGTGTAAGTATTTTATATTGTTTAAAATAAGGCTTGCAGCTATCTACTGTTTTAAGTCCGAACATGGATCTAATGCATCTTTTTTGGGCTTTAAATGCAATTTCATTGTCTGTGGAGTTTCCCCAAAAGATAATGCCGTATCTCAATTGTCCTGCCACTAGACCGTGATATGCCGTAATTAAGGCTTCTATATTAACTCTCGAAGACAGTGAAAACAACGCATAAGCAGCTTTACTGGTTTTTTTGCAAACACTATCAATGTGTGATTTCCAGTCTAGTTTTGTATCCACCGTCAGTCCCAGAAACTTAGTAGTAGCAACATTCTCAATAGTTTTGCCGTTATACGTCAATTCAATATTATTTTCTACCGAAGTTGGGCGTTGTCTGAAATGCACAATCTTAGTCTTGTCTAAATTAATCTTTAAATTGTTCATGCTTAGCCATTGTATTATTAATTTTAATGAGTTATTAATGTCAAATTTGTATTGGGAGATGTCATTATTTTTACAAGAAATGGTCACTGTACTGTCATCTGCGAAAAGTGCCATAGGATGCGGTATAGCCCTTGGCAGATCGTTTATATATACTGTGAAGAAAGGGGCTCCTAGTACACTTCCTTGAGGAACTCCGTATAACACAATACGTTCCTCAGATAGGTGGATTTCTTCCCTTTTCGTATCAGTATTTATCCTGGTTATCTCTGTCTTTTGCTTTCTGTTACTCAAATATGATTTTATTAAATTTTGTATATTTCCCCTAATACCATACGCGTCAAGTTTTCTTATTAACATGTCGTGTCTAACATAGTCAAATGCCTGTGTCATGTCACAGAAAATCGCACACACTGGCGTTCTGGTATCTATATTGCTCATAACAGTAAGCAAAAAGTCATAAATTGCCATGTTTATGGATTTATTTGGGCGGAATCCTTTTTGCTCGCTACAAAATATATTATTTCCCTCAAAATACTTGTACAATTCAAAATAAATGAATTTCTCAAAAATCTTAGATATTGTAGGGATAAGCGAAATAGGTCTATAGTTCTCCATACATTCTCTGTCCGCTTTTTTGAACATTGGCTTTACTACAGACAATTTTAGTGCATTAGGATATACACCTTCGGCAATGCATAGATTTATAATAAAACTCAAGTGACTGCAAATTTCGAGCGCTACAGCTTTTAGTACCTTGGTGGATATACCGTCATATCCAACACTGTTCGTATTCTTTAGAGTGAGAATGATTTTATGAATGTCTTGAGGTAGGCAAGGAGCCATAAACATTGAGTCCTTTTGGCTCGGAAAAGGCAGTTTAATGTTATTGTCAAAATTACCTATCGGTTGTATTTTGTCGATAAAATAATTATTGAACTCGTTAGCTATCTGTTTAGGATTCGAGGTACTAGAATTATTTGTTTTTATTTTCTTGATAGAATTTTTCGGAATGTTAAATTTAGCTTGATTTATAATTTGCCAGGTAGCTTTAGATTTATTTGTCGAAGTCCTGATTTTATAGTTATTTTGTGTACGTTGAGTTAGTGTAATAATTTTCCTAAATAATTTGGAATAGTTCTTAAAACTTGTTTTGTTTAAAAGGTTTGGTTGTAACCTATGCTGCCACAGAAGTTGCCTTTTTCTTTTACTACAGATTTTTATTCCTTTTGATATCCACTTCGGTTTCCTTATCACATCAACAGTTGCCACTGATTTAGGAAAACAGAGATCATAAAACAGTGTAAAATTTTCTATAAATAAGCAGTACGCTTTGTTCGGGTCATGAGTTTTATACATTTCGGAAAAACTTAATGCTTTAATGCACTGTTTAAATTTTGAGATGTTATGTTTAGTGTAGTTACGCCTAACAGTACGGTATTTATCAATAATACACAATTTATTAACTGGACATTGAAATAATTGGGCTGTATGATCAGAGAGCGCTAATTCCAATATTTCTGTCTTGCAATGTTTGTTAAAATTATGCGCAAAATTATCAATACATGTCTGGCTCACAATTCTAGTTGGTTTATTAATTGCTAGTTTAAAGTTAAAATTCATTAAAAGGCTTTCAAACTCAATTGTTTGGCTGTTAGTTTTTAACATATCAATATTAAAATCACCAGCAATAACAACGTTATGATATCTTTTCGTTGCTAACTCTTTAAGTACAATTTCCAATTTACTAAAAAATTCATTAAGATTGCTTACTTTTGGTACTCTATAAATGCAAACAATTATAATGTTATATTTAATAAGCTCTATCGCGCAACATTCAAAAGTTTCCAATGATGATATGTTACTTATTTTTGTTAGTTCTTTCCAGTCATGATCATTTCGAACAAGTATGCATGACCCTCCTCTCTTAATTTTTTTCCTACAATAGCTGGCAGCTATACAATAGTTGGGTATGTTGAGCTGAGTTTCGTAGCCTTCCATTAAGAAATGTTCCGTAATGCATATTATGTCTATTTGCACTTTCTTTGCTGCCAATTCATCAATACATACGGTAAGTGCGTCCGATTTCCTTAACAATCCTGCTATATTTTGGTGTATTATATTGAGATTTTTACAAACGAAAAAAGTCATTATTGGACATCGTATCCTCGTATACGTCAATATCGTCCAAACTATTATTTGTCAACTGTATGCCACTGATCATTTCCGATACGTCCTTAAAAATAGTTTTAATCCCCGTGTTGTTAATTACGCCAGTGCGCTTGTCAAACATAGTGCCATCAATACTTAAATTTCTATTACTATCTAAAAAGTATGCATATTCGTGGGCTAGTACATCCAGATATAAAAGGTTATTAAAGGTTTCTACCCTAAAATTATGCAAATTAGCGTGTTTCAAGAATTTGTATGTTGGCGTACATATAATAATGTTTGTATGATTAATTTCTTGTAATACCTGTCTGATATATAAAACCGTATCAATATAAACATTTGTGATCTTAAAGTCTTCTTTGCCTAATAATATTATGCAGTAGTCATTGAATGAGAAATCAGATAGTTTGTCCTTAATTCCTTTTAACAATTGCTGCGTATTTGCGTGTGGTTTAATATAATGACAACGTTTAGTCCAATTCAGAGTATTTTCTGCAATGTTTAACAGATTGTTTTTATTGTCTGTGCTCACAATACATATCTTGGTTCCTTTATTTTGGTGCTGTGGCGTACTCTTACTTTCGTTTATACCCTTACATTGTCTTATCGGAGCAGCAATCAATGACTCTTTTTTTGATGAGTTTTCTAATTCCGTTGAGATAATGACGTTTTCGTTTAGACTTTTAAGTTCGCTATTTTCTTGTAAAGTTTGTGTGTATTTTGTTTTTGTACCCTTATTTGTAGTTTTCTTTGGTGTCAATTTTAATTTTGCCGGGCTATTAATCTTTTTGAGAAGTTCATTTCTTTTACTTAATTCCTCATTTTTTTGTTTTATGTTGGTGTTTTCTAGAGACAATATGTCAATTTCCCTATGTGCACTATTTAATTGTACTGTTAGTCTATCAATTTCGTCTTTTAATGTTTTAATTTTTAAGTTATCTTCGTCTCCTGACATGTCTGGCATGCTATTAACTGTTTCGTTTAATGTATGAGAAATACTATCCTCATCATTTGGTACAGAAGTCTTGCGAGTGCGTCCGGTGCGAAACGTAATATTATTTAAGAAGTCCATGATAATTTGTTAAAGTTAATTTACTTTTCTTAAAAAAAATGACACAAGATCATTAGAAAAGTACGGCCATTTAGCGAGGTTCGAACTTCTGACTCCAAGCATCGAAGTCAATGCGTTGGCCAATTGACCACCGCAGCTGTATTAGCTTTGATGAAAATATGTGATCTTGTTCCTGTTATACCGGTGATTGAATTTTTGTTCAATAGATGTCGCTATTTTAACATAGATACCATTTCTTTTTTTTTTTTTTTTAGAACGGCAACACTATCTTTATTCTGGTATTATCGATGTCGTGTCAGTATGAACTTGTACCACGAGATGGCATTGTCATCTTTTAAGTTCAAATAAAAAACGAACTGTGTAATGATCAGAGTCATATAAAATCATTAAATTGCTTTGATATTCTTTATAATTACTCACAAATTGTATAGTTGTTTCACTGATGTTGGAATGTATGCAAGTTATTTGCTTTTATTTACTTCTTGCACATCTTGAATGTCATTGTTTACTTTTGTAATACATTACTTTTTGGACGTTTTACGTCACGAATGTCACTAAAAGCACTGTCACTGTTACTTCTAGTGTTCTTCTATAATATTTTTATAAACAAGTTTTGCGGGAGCAGAGTCAAATACGGTATTTACTTCGCAGCGCCCTCTCTAACATCCATCGTCTTACATCCATCGGATTCTCGCGACCCTCACCAAGTCTTCGGACCACCTTGTGGGAGGCCTTCCAACTCTACGTCTGCCGGTACGCGGTCGCCACTCCAGAACCTTTCGACCCCAATGACCATCTGTTCTGTGAATAATGTGCCCTGTCCACTGACACTTAAGTTTGGCGATCTTCATTCCTGATGCGATCACGCAAGCATGCCATGTCCAAGCATGTAGCTCTTTCCATTGCCCTTTGGATGACTTTAAGCCTTCTGATGAGGCCCATTGTAAGCCACCACTTTTCGGAACTCTATGTATGCCTTCATGAATTAAAACGAAAGTCGTTTATAGTTCTACAGATACAGACCTAAGTCAGAAATACCCTATAAGCTTGATCATCGCGTTAAGCACTTCTATGTTATAAATATAATTACGATTTAATGTTATGCATATATTTACAATCAATATAAGTACATTTAATATTTTTGTAAAACAATTTTTGTGCCTGACAGTACATTTGATCAAAAATTACTTTGAATTAAATTAATCGTATCGGGGGCGTCGGCCACAGGTGCGTCGACCACTGGGGGCCTAAGCCACGGACCCGTTTCATCGACACAGTTTGGAAATAGCCCTAGCTGGCTAATGGCTACTCTCGCGTCTAAGGAAAAAAAAAGTTTAAACTTTATGTATATTAGTGGTACAAATGTGGGCTTAATGCGATAAGGCACTTTAGACTATACCACAAAAGAGATAGGTACAGAAGTCAATCTACATACAAAGCGTGCTCGAGCAACGCACACATAGACATCGAAATCTTAGTACGGTTGGCACCAATGCGAGTTATTGTAAAACTGTTCAATGGACGGTTGTTCACTGAAAATTTAAATGGTGAATTAATGTTTTTTAAGCTACCCGTTGTTTCAGAGACGTAAGTAGGTAGGCTTGTGTTTCTTGTTTTTCAATGGTTAGTTTAACGTAGGTAATACAGAACAGTAAGAGACCCCACAAACTGCAGACTTTCGATCTGACGATAGTTTGGTTGGTTTCTTAATCAATATGAAGCTGTATGGAAGTGCGCACACAAAACGATTCAGAATCGGCAGACAAAAAAGTTTAGCTTCATACTCATTAAGCAACAAACCAAACTATCGGCCGATCGAAAGTCTGTAGTTTGCGGGGTCTCTTAGGCCCGCGTTCCGAATTACGATATCATGACTCATAGCGTGTCAACAAATCACCCGATATACCTACCTATGTGTTTACGTTAATTTAGAATGACTGTTGGCGCGCTAATATCGAAAATATCGCATTTCGAAACGTGAGGTAAATGATAAATGATATTTGTTCTGCAAATAGGTTTATAAAACACTTACACGTCAATTTTTTTTTTGTCATTTTAAACTAGATGAGGCCGGTGGTAGGTAGGTAGGTACCCTTGCCGAGAAAGCGATGTCTTGGTGGCCATGTAATGTTTTTACAATTTATATTAGGTACACGGAATATAGAGTACACTGGAAGTAGCTTGAGAAAATGTTTGTACCAGAACCGGTGTCGCCAAACTCATACATTTACGATTTACTCTTACTGCAAACCGGAAGATACGATTGGCTAAAAAAAAATAAGGGCGTAAACGAAATGCAAACAAAATATTATACGAAATGCAACTTTAATATCAACAGTCCATAAATCAAATTGGCAAAAACTAGAAAGAAATACATATTGGACTACCAAGTACCGCCACTCGTCGCTAGATGGCACTGTTCAGTATGAACTGTAATTACGTAAAAATAAGGGTGGTATTTGAATGGCGTATCACTGACACGAATGCAGGTTGCTACTCAAATAGTGATGTAACCTAATTCGATCGAAATAATATCGATAGTACGAAAACGTATTTAAAACATATAATGCGAAAAAAATATTGTATGCGGTAATGTGATAGTATCAAAATAATGAAATTGATATTTCGTAGGGCAATTTTTAAACGTATTAAAAAGGGTATTTTTTTGCTCCCAGTAGTGTAGATCCATATCTCTTTACAAATTGGAACATTAGGAAAACTGAAATTATTAAGGAAGGAAAATAAAATCTAACAATTATCATCATCTCAGCTGAAATCATCGTCATCGTCCACTGCTGTGTTGTACCTAACTCTTTAGCTAGATGTATTTAAAATTATATCACGAATATCATCCTACAATTTTTATTTTATTAACTTTATTAATTTAATAATTATCTGTATTATAATTACTTGCATACATATATTTTTAAATACTTTTATTTTAAAAAGGCAACGTAATACATGTCGATTGATTTTGTCGATAAAGTCACGCACTATTTGGATAGCGTCAAAAGTATAGGTAGACAAGCGAATATTCCAGAAAGGCTAATAACCGGGAAAAGAAAATCAACTTTGTAGTCTTAAAATTAAGGACAATTTTTGTTTGTATATTTTGTGCAATGTTTGACGAAATTTTATTTTTTCATTTTATTAGATAAATCCGAAAATAATACTTCTCGATGGTATGATACACGTCCATGAGTTGGACTTTTAGTCCGACTATGGTTTTTATAGTTCAAAATGGCACAATAAGGCATTTTAATATTATTTAACTTAAATTGTACGTTGACGCAGTCTGGTTTGCGAATGAGAGCGCTTGAACAGCGAGTGCGTAATGCGGTACTAAGTAGCGGCGACACTGTCACGCCTACTTACTATTTCCAGTGTACTCTATATTCCGTGATTAGGTATTTATCGCGCGGTCGGTGCCGATCTGTCTGAGCGCACCCGGGCGTGCTCAGACAAAGCGGCGCCGACCTTAGCGCGACCGCCGAGCGTAGATATGAAAAGTGAAGTTCATACATGAGATTGACTTCTGTACCTATCTATTTTGTGACTACCTACTGTGGCAGGTGAGCACAATAAATAAATGAGTAATAGATATTTGAAATACGAGTAGAATGAAGTATCATTAAAATTTGGTGCAAAAACCTTGGTTTTTACTTGGCTTTTCTGGCTAAACCGTATCCTACGTTCTCGCCCAGGCCATATTTTATACAGACGTTATTGATTAATAAACATCTTTAAATCATCTAATCATACAGGTTTTCACATTCATTTCTATTAAATATTAAGACTATTTTTATTTTTTTCAACCAAGCGACATTTCAAAACCTTTTCAGTGTCCATCTGGCGTCCTCGCCGCAAAGTCCTGGCCCCGACCTTTACTCCAAAGAATCTGAACAGCTTCGTGAAGATATTCTCCCGGCAGAGCATCGTCATGACAGACCAGCTGCAGTCAGTCGCAGGGACAGGACCTGTCTCCGTGTGGAAGTACCTGACAAGTTATACTATGGATTCCGTTTGTGGTAAGTTCGATAGTGATGGTGCCACATTACGTATAACGTATTAATCAACACCATCATCACTTCAGCAGTTCAGCCAACATACGTCCACTGTTGGACATGGGCTTCCCCCAAGAGTAGCCACAACGACCGGTCCTGTGCCTCTCGCATCCATCAGATTCCCACGACCCTCGCCAGTTCATTGGTCCATCGAGCCTTCCAAAAACGGTCGCTAGCACGAAGTGGTGTAGCAAAATATCCTGAGGTGCTTGAAGAGTGGAGAGGTATACTATGGGTACCAGAACAGTCTCGGAAGTACGGTGAAGATTCCTACTAGCACCTTACTGAATTACACTTCCTTCTCCCGCGCACGTTTGCTCTTGCAAATCTTCACTCAAGCCAGAAAATAAAGGCAACAGCCTCTCCTTGTTGCTCTGTTCTTCGTCAGTGTTCACTAGAAGCGGACAAAATATGGCCGGCCGTAGATGAGGAACAAGAATTCTCCCGGGAGATCGGATCTGGCCCCTCACTTTAGGTATGTTACGGCAAAGCAAAGATCTACTGGTACAGACCTAGGGTTTAATGGAGCGTGCAAGCTCCACCACGACACCAACGTAGAGATATGGGCTCATGAGTTTAGACTCCTCTAACGTATTTAACTTCTTTCAACTTCACTTTTCATGTGAATTATTTAAGGAAAAGTGGTTGGAGAGGTCGACTTTTATTCTTCCAAACCTGTGATCGACAATTATTGAAACGATCGATTTTTTACAGAAACGGCCCTAGGAGTCAATGTAAATGCCCAGAGGACAGTTGACGAGCCATTTCTGACTGCATTCGACGAGTGCTGCAAACTGATGGCTGCTCGAATGGTGTCGCCGTGGTTGGCTGCAGATGCCGTGTATAAGCTGCTCCCCTACCACACCAGCTTTGAAAGGTGCAAGAATACCATCTGCAGTTTTATTGATAAGGTAACTATTACCAGCCAGGCTTATACCTTGTGTTTAAACGGAAAAACCTTTTGTTAGGCTGAGGCCTCTTCGGAATTGAGTTTTTGCCTGTGATAATTTGGTACGATATTTTGTACTAAACAACAAATAACACTAACAATAAATCTTTTTCTGAAAACCTCATCAAAATTTGTTAATAATAATAACTTGGACCCTGTTCCCGATACCGGTATGGTACTATTTTTTATATTTTTAAATGTTTTTTATATATATGTTTTAAGAAATATTTAAAAATGTACAAAATATGTATATAAAATAAATAAAGGACATAATAATAATATCATTTATTTGCGTAAAATGTGGTAGGTACAAAAGATGTTAAATATAGGAGACTAAGTGCAAAGACACATTCCGCCATTTAGTGATGGCAAGCAAATATTTAGTTGATAGTGTTTTAGTAACATAAAGTAACTCACAATCACAACTATCTAGAGTTCTACGGTTAATAAAACAGAAATATAGACAGATCTTTACCCAAATTATTTAAACTTAATAATATTAGACATACATTAAGGTAACCAAATTACCAGAGATTTAGGTAAATGAAATACTTGAAAATAAAACACATTAATACACACTACAAAACATTCCTGAAGTGGTCATAGGATTGACGCTTGTCAATCCTACCACCACCTATAGTTTTTACTCAGTAGGCGAATTTCTAAATAAAAAAACTTTTTTTTATTTAGAAATTCGCCTACTGAGTAAAAACTATGCGATATCAACCATTTTTTTTAAACTACACAGAATTTTTTGTAAGGTAATTTAGTCATCCAGCTAGGTAACGAGTTAAAAATAAGTGGTGCCATATATACGCAACTGCGTCTGTACATTTCTATTCTAGGCACAGGGATCTTTAGTAAGTACTGTGTAACTTTTCTCTTGTTAAAATTATTTTTTGCTTCAAATAGAGAGAAATTTGTTTTAACAAATTTTGCAATTTCGTAAATATAAATACATGGAGCGGAGAAGTTTGTGTGATTTAAATACTGGTCTGCATGATTCGGTCCCGTCCATGTTAAAAATGGCATACATTTTTTTTTGTGCTATCAGTATTCTAGACATCTCAGAGGAATTTCCCCAAACAATGATACCATATCGAATAATGGAACATATGTATGTTATAATAATAATGAAGCAGCAATTAGTATTTCAAATATTTGCATGAGGAAGAGTGGGTGCGTGGTGGGAACATATCACTATTTCTTCTCTACGCCCATAGCTTGATGGTGGTGACGTCATATTGCAGTTTGTGTATCCTTTTTTGTTATTTGACATTTTCTCCTTCTACTAAATTTGAAAGGTTTTTTACTTATTTAATTTAGACGGGATTTGAAAAATGAAAAATTCTGCTAGATGTTTGAGATTTTGGTTAAAGTTACTTTTAGATGAAAAAAATAAATTAAGTATCAACTACCTACTTCAATCTACGATGTCAGTAGTTAAGAAATTTTCTTTGTGTAGACCGGCTGAATTCCGAGCAGTGGTGATTGATGACCACTGTTCGGAAATCGGTCGGTCATAGAACCAAAAAAATGTCAAAAATATCTGGCATCTATCTACCAATCGGCACTGGACCCACGTGATGGATTATAGCTCCTCGTAAATAGAAGAGGAGGTCTTCTAGCAGTGAGAACGTCATAATTTTAACGCGTTTTATTTTTCACGCAATTAATGCGTTATTTCTTTCTTCTGCTGTCACTGGGTTACCTCAGGGTGCTACGTGTTTTGGTTTCAGTGGCATTGCATGGGGTGATAGACAATACTTACAAAATAATTTTCAATAGAGTACCTATTTTTTTATGGATTCTCTAGCCTTATTGCGAGAAGTATTTGTCTCTTGTTACTGGGTAACATGGTGGGTATATTGGTGATATAACTCATTATTAAGATGGCTTCAACCATGTTCATGAAGACTATGCTATTATTTACAGAAAAAATAATCATTTTCATATTTCATCTATATATTTTCGGTTTAAAGAAATTTATTTCTCATAAGAACATACAGTCCACTTAAAATGAGATACAAAGTAATAAACATAATAATTCGATACAATACAAATTTCCTCCAGAGTATTAGCAGATTATAGTGTACATACATATTTCTTTAGCTTCTGTTTAAATGTATTCACGTTGTTGCTCTCTTTAATATCGTCCGGTAATCCATTGAACAGATGTACTCCTTCAAATAATATGGGCTTTCTACCGTAATTAGTGCGTACGCTGATGACTTCAAGTTTGTTTTTATATCTATTTCTCAGGTAATGTGATATTGTTTTTTTCCTTAGTTCTATGTTAGTTTGTATTGAGTTTGAAATAATGTTTTTGATAAGAATGCAGGTGTAATAAATGTATAGCTGTTTAATATTTAATAATTTAGTTTTTTCGTATACGGTCTTCGTTGGAGTAAGATAATTATAATGGATATTTTCGTATATAAAAGGAGAAACTGACTGACTGACTGACATATCGACATACAGCCAAAATTGCTGTTCGTAGGCGAGCACTAAGAGAGGATTTTCCAAAATTTACCCCCTAAGAGAATTAAACGGGGGTCAAAACTTGTATGAAATAACCTACTTTGACGCGGGTGAGGCCTCTGGCAGAAGCTATATGGGTATATAACTCATTACTAAGACAAGTTCAACCATGACGTCAGATTATCACTTTCAAAAGAAAAACAATAATTTTCATATTTCAGGTGATCAAGTCAAAACGGAAAACCATGAAGAAAAACGACACAGGCTTCGAGAAGAGTGAGTAGAAACACTAAATATCTATAATTTACTGCAATTCATGGTCTCCGACGCATTTCCTGTCTCACAAAGCCTTCAAACAATTACAATAAATCGTTTTAACTGTACTTCAAACTGGTCGGTTAGACAAAGTAGGGTTATTAGCGGGCCCAGAGAACTGACCAGTGGTAAACATAGGTTAACCACTTGCTAATAGAGATAATTATACAGCCTTGGGAACCGTTTCATAAAGTACATAACTTATGAGTAATTAATACATTGTTATGTATCATTATGATGTAAACGAGCGGGTGTTCTCAGAAAGAGAATGTAAAATAGATACTAATAATACTACTATGTAGATTATTTATTTAACTAAAAGTGTAAAGGAAAACAAAAACTGGTGCGGCAAGTCTCACACCGTCTCGATTCCTATTATTTATTATTACTAGCCTGTTTTGTCCCAGTACTGGGCAAATGCCCCCCTCCATTCCTTCCAACGATCACGATTCCTCATTTCCTTTTTCCGATTCTTTAGGAAGATATCCAGGTTGTCCCGCCATCTTCTTCGTGGTCTGCCGCAGAGAGTATTAATTATTATATATTAATAACGTTAGTCTGCCGTGGCCCCGTGTTGCTGTATCAATATATTCGAAAACACTCTTAAATAATCTCTCTTGAATTTGTATTCTTCTTTTAAAACATTTGGTCAATAATGGTCAATAATCTAAAAGATTTTTCTTTATGTATATTTTTCGATATATAAACCATCTAATTCTGATATCATTTTAAGAAAAAAATATAAATTTTATTGTATAACTTCTGCATCTGGTTCGGCCGTTGTGGCGGTCAAGCCAGCAGGTATGGCCTATTCTAGCTTGGAACGACGGCCACACCGTGACGGCGGCATTCAAAGTTACACATACTAACACTATATGTATAATCCCACACATTTTGTTAATCTATAATCTATTTATGTATATAAAAGAAGAAACTGACTGACTGACATATCAACGTACAGCCGAAACTACTGAGCACTAAGAGAGGATTAAGGATTTTTCTAAATTCACTCCCTAAGGGGGTCCAAAGTTTGTATGGAGAAATCTACTTTCACGGCGAAGCCGGTAGCAGAAGCTAGTCAAAAAATAAGTATATTGTGTAATTTTGGAATATTAGGTTGTTGCAGTCATCTACTGCATTTTATGTTATAAGTTGTATTAAATAAGTATATTGTGTGGGGCCTTGGAATTATGGACAATTAGTTGTTGCAGTCACCTACTGCATTTTTTGTTATAACTTGTATTCAAATTTGTATTTTATGTTGTTATTGAAATATTTCACAGTCACCATATGGATACCAATTTATGGCGAAATGTGTCATTCGCTGCTTACAATTTTTTACCGCATTTAGTGCATACAAACGACCTAGACTTTCGGTAAGTATTATCGACATATGAGGTGTTAACCTGCTTTTCATGCAGACTGACTTGTGTAGTCGGGGAATTTTCCTGCGTATTGTACGTCCACTTCTTGCCTTTTGTGTCCAGTTTGGTCCAAACTTTATCAGTACCGAGTTTCGTAGTTGTCTGAAACGTAGTCTTAGGCCACTTAATTTTGTTAAGTGTTTGTTTTTTGTTAGGACCATCTTTTTGTTTAGATACTTCTACGATTTGAAGTACATCTTCGAAGTTCTGAGGGAGTCCTTCGATTTCGTTGTATTGTATATATCCAGGAACTGGCATTTCCTCTGTATTGATTGATTTTAGTTTAATGGTGTAAACGATAAATCCTAATATCATCTGCAGTGTGCTTCTCATGTTTAGCCGACTTGGAAATAAGAAGGAGATTCTGAGTCCGTGTATATGTAATTTCCGTGTATAGGACTTATTAAGACCGCGTTCTTTAGGATTTTTAACCGACTTCCAAAAAGGAGGAGGTTCTCAAGTCGTCCGTATTTTAATTATAGTGTGCTCGCAGTTTTATGAAACATGTTTAATTTTTTGTAGTTCCGTTACTTTTAATTCAATATATTTTATTTTGCTTGCAAACTACAATAATATCTTCTTATACATAAATCAGTAGGCACACGTTCGCTTTATGACCATGCGAAATGAAATCACTGGTTTTTATGACATGGTGAAACTAAAATAAAACAATCATAGTAACAATTGATGGAATTCGTTTTCTTAAAGAGGATTTACTTATTATTTACAAAGTCTTGCCAGCGACTTCACACGTATAAGGGGCTAAATTGATCCTAAGGGAACAGACTTGGGATATATATGCAGTATCCCAAGTATGCTGCACACAAATAGACCATGTCGTAATCTTGAGCCAAGATTTATTTCACGAAAATTTTACAAACAAATATCCCCTCGAGCGCCGATTGTACATACGTCTGTACAACTTGAACGTACTGTACACACGTTTTTACGAAATTTATTAGGTCGAAAGTCGTTTTTTTTTGGTGATAATACGTAAAGACGCGCAATTACGTAATAATAATGCTTTTACAATATAGGTACCTATAAATTATAGATTTGATTTGATTTCATACGTACTTTTCTAAGTTTATCTAGTACATTATTGACACCCCGTGCCTCGGAAAGCACGTAAAGCCGTTGGTCCCGGTTGTCATTCGTAGATTTTTGCTTGTCGATATCTAGGTAGTGAGTCAGACGCCAGAAAACCAGACCATCAGTCTATCCAAAAGTATCGTGTTGCCCAGTTTTGGCCAGTTTTGTGGAGATCTGATTGGTATTGCTCCATGTAAAATATGGATCTTCAGCCGCATCTGGTTAGACTGGAGATCGATCCCAAGCTAGTTGGGAAAAATCTAGGGAGATGATAATGATGAGATTGTAGAATTGAATGATGCTCTATCTCTTTATGCTCTTGCATAAAAAGACGCTTGATAATTTATTATTAAAAATAAACATCGTTCCAGATTCTGACAAAGACATAAAGACATTTCTGGAGCTGTTAATAGAGGCGACTGGCGGAGACCGAGGGTACTCCGACCTGGAGTTGCAAGAGGAGACCCTGGTCATCGTGGTGGCTGGCACCGATACCTCAGCTGTGGGAATATCCTTCACTGTGTCTATGCTGGCGCGGCATCCTGATGTACAGGAGAAAGTGTATAAAGAGTGAGTCTTGTCATCAAGGTTATATTATAGATACGATTGAACTCCAGCCAAATTTCATCCAAATCCGTTCAGCTGTTCGACCTTGAAGAAGTAACACACATACACACTTAAAAACTTTCGCCTTTACAATATTGGTGTGTCAGATGTATTTTGTTTTGATTCAAAGCATTTTATTTCAATTTTTTTTTTTTTTTTTATTATTTCGCTAGCGTGGGAATGAATCCCACGCTAGCGAAAAATTATATTATTAATCTTAATCAGTTTTCTTGATATACAATTTATTAGTTTATATATTGTAAAGTATTAATCTTGTTATTTGCTAAGAAATTCATAGCAGGCGATAAAATATTTACATGTTACTAAAAATCAGTAATTATTTATCTAAAATTGTAGATGTTATCTTGATATACAATAAATATACATTTGATTATATTATGACCTGTGCATAATCAGCGTGAAATAAACGTTATTTTAAAGTGGTCTTGCTGGAGAGTATGCTCTGTAGCATGACCATTTTGAATTGATATTTGCCAAAAACTAACAACATACATTTTTTGATATTAAGCTACAAAAATATAGACATTATCTACATTTTATCCTGTAATTTTTATATATTGTAGTCAAAATGATTCTGCTGCGGAGCATGACACAAGCCAATTAGTGCATTTTTACTAATATTCGAGGTAAAAATATCCGTGTTTTGAGATTGTGAGATGTGAGAATTTCGACAATCTTGTCTCGTCTCGAATCTCGACCCGAAAGTCCCGGGACTCAAGACCACCAAGCTTACAAAAAGTCCCGGGACTTCGAGACGCGAGACGTCCCGGGATCCAAACCTCAGTTCCATACAACATTACCCGTTGTTCTTTAAAAAAAAAAAGTAATTTCCAAACTAATCAATTTGTACGCTTTAGTACGCCTTTGTACGCCTAAGGCGCTAAGCATTTTTATCTTGAATATAATCCTCCAACTTATAATTTGTTCTAATTGTTCTCAGATTAAGGGAAGTATTCGGTGACTCCGACAGACCAGTGAACTTTGAGGACCTACCTCGTCTCAAGTACCTGGATTCAGCGGTCCGGGAGACGCTGCGGCTGTACCCCCCTGTGCCTGTCATTGTCAGGAAGATTGAGAAGGATGTCAAACTCCGTATGTATTTATTAACATTTAAATGTTGATGCTGTGATTGCAGATGGCTGAGTTATTGGGGATCTGAGTCTTATTTAAGGGTAATCCTTAAATTCCGCCATACGAAATTTATGATATTGTTACCGTCGCGTCCTTTCAGGTCACATTTGCGAGATAATCCCTCCCTCGTGTGAGGTCACATAAATTATTAGAGAGAGATCCTACTTAGTCTACTGTGTGTCTTACTTAAACTATAATAATATTAATAAGTATCTTTGGAATATCTTGTGATAAATGAATCAGAATGTTTTTGAATCATTGTTTGGCTCCTTTTCCTGCTGAAGAGAGCCATTTTGTTTCTCAGATTTAATTTATTTCTTGTTTTTATTAGCATCAGGTATAACATTAGTGGAAGGCTGTGGAGTCCTCGTAAACATCTGGGGTACACAGCGCAACCCTCATTACTGGGGAGACGACGCGGAGCTGTTCCGACCTGAACGGTTCCTCGACACGCCACTCAAGCATCCTGCAGCCTTCATGGCTTTTAGCCATGGACCCAGGAATTGTTTAGGTTAGTATTCTTGAATTTTTCAGGCTCAAAATTGTAACCTGCCTCGTTGGTCTAGTTGCCATAAGTACTGCTGCTGAGAGTGAAGTCCTGGGTTTGATCCCTGAGTCCAGCAATGTGTCGATGGGTTTTCCATCGGGAATTTTTCAGTAGCAGTCTGGAGTCTAAACTTACGCCCGGGTTAGAGCAATAGGCCCGTGCCATGTTACATATTAGTAAGATAGGCAGTGGCTTCTTGTAAAATACTGTAACACAATCATTCTGTCAAACCCGTCACCTCATTGGATGAGTTGTACCAACGGCTATGAGCTATCGTCACTTTGAAGTTTCCCACCTTAAGGTGCAAAACGTTTTGGAACTGATATCAATGAGGTACGTAAAGCTAAGGAGTAAAATTCCCCGCCAGAGCCTGTGTACTGATAAATAACAAAGCAAGGGAGTCTTTATGTCAAGAGTAAATAGGTTACACCTAGGGAAAACTTGCTCAAAAGATTTTTTTTAAATTATATAAACTAGTGCTTAACTGTGATGCCACCTGATGGTAAGCAGTGATGCAATCGTTAATCATGGTGAAGCGCACTTCAAGGCTAGAGTGAATAGGCTCTTAATAAACTAGTGCGCTTCACCATCACCGATCACATCACGGCTTATCATCGGGTGGGATCGCAGTTAGGCACTAGTTTATATCGTTAGGCACTAGTTTATATCATTACGCAGAATGTGACTTAGTTTTAAGTAAGTAACATAGAGAAGGAACATTTTAAAATAGTGGTCTTTTCACAGGTTATCAATACGCAATGATGTCAATGAAGACAGCACTAGCGACGCTTATCAGAAGATACCGAGTGTCTTCTGACACGAGCAGAAGTAACGGATGTAAAGCAGAAGAGAAGCCAATTAGAGTGACCTTTGATGTCATGATGAAAGATGCTGATAAGTTTACTGTACAGCTGGATCGTAGGAAAAAGTGAGATGGAACACATGTCAACTTAAAATTTGAATTTGAGATCACCACTTACTCAAGTATCGACTAAATTCTTTATTGTACACAAAAATATATCATTGCACATGGTGATTTGACAGTTCATGTACTTACAAAGGTGAGCTTAAAACTCAGCAATGAGTTTTCTCCCAGCAAACCTTTGAGTTATAGAGAGAGAATATATTCACTTTTATATTCATCAACTTAGCATATTTTCAAATTGATTTTGAAGTAAACATTTATATTAACAAGATTCTTAATGATATGAATTGCAATAGAATTTGGGCTTTGTTACTTGTTAATTTTTTTTATCTCGAATTATAAATTCAAATATACCACAGATTAAAGTGAATTGGCATTGTTATAGCTATAGTGATTTAGTATGACATAGTTTTAATTGTATGATAAATAAGATAATATATTCTTTTTTAATTAATTATCTCAACAAACCCTTTAATTGATACCCGTATCATAGTAGTGCATAAATAATAACTAGTCCACCATCTTCAGGAGAGAGCGCCATATTAGCTTTAGAATGACGTCACTTAGCTAAGCATGCATTGTCATCTAAATTGAACATGTCTTCAAAACAACTCCTAAACAATTTAACAAATATTATTATTTAATAAAAAGCTTGTAACAAAAGCATATAATTAACAACTCCTAAACAATTTAACAAATATTATTATTTAATAAAAAGCTTGTAACAAAAGCATATAATTATTTATTTTAATGTTTAATTTATTCATTATTTCGCTACGTTTAATAGACATGTTACGCCGAATTCAAATAAATTGGGAGTAGGGTATGATGTTTCTTACAAATTAAGTGGAAGAGAAGGGTCCGTAAAGGACCCTAGAAATCTTCTACTTAATTTGAGAAATCCCATTCCCAATCCTGTTGGAAATGGTCGCAAGAGTCTCAGTTCAATAAAGCATTCATTGAGGAGTATCATCCCATTCCATTGCAATTATTTGATCTCCATGTAATACGTTTATTCCCAAATAGATAAGTATCTCTGTAATGAGAAACATGGTTTTAAGGCAAAAAGATAGGTAAAATACCAATTATCAGACTCTAGCAGAATTTATATCAAAATTTTTGAATCGAAGAGGTGTCCTGTTGGGTGTTTTGTACTTCGACTTCCGGACAGCATTTGATAGAATTAATAATAAAATTTTGTTGGTGAAACTTTAGGATTCCAACTAAAGATAGGATTTCCACCTGGTGGTCTGCTGCAGCTTCTCGCTGACTACCTTCACTCTGACTAACTTCGCGATCGTCAGAGTTTGTTGGACTGGTGCTGTATTAATCCCAGCCCTATAACACGCGTTTCGGCGTCAGTCAAGGACCAATACTTGGGCCATTACTATTTTTGATACTGGTAAATGACTATCCAACTATTGTTTGCTTTGCTAAAAGTCTACTATATGTAGATGACTTGAAGCTGTTCTTTGAAATCAACTTTAAGGCAGATTGCCTGGCACTGCAACGCGACATTAACGCTATTTGTATACAAGTGGAGGGTAAATAATAAAGTTGAGTTTAAATTGTCAAAATGCTTAGTTGTGACTTTTACCAGAGCATGTAACCCAATCTTCTTTAATTATAAAATCAATAACAGCACAATTACCATAACAGTCGCAATAAAGAATCTATACTAGGTTTCAAATTTGATCATACACAGTTACCTTCCATGACTATGTTTTAGCAGTTTCAAAGGATGTTTTTAGACGTTTGGGTTTCATTTTGAGAAATACTAAAGATTTCAAGAACACAAGTGCTATCAATTCCATTTTTAGCGTGCTTGTTCAAAGTAAGCTAGAGTCTAGTGCATACATCTAGAAACCACTTGAGAAAATTTTTTACAAGATTAAAGTTTGCGAAGCTATTGACCCCGAAGACGATATTTGGTTGGTCCTTAAGAATGATGATACTTACCTAATGACGTCACATTTAAAAAACTATTCAAACATTTCGGAGATTAGCAGGATATGTTACATGGCGAAAATACATGTTGTTTTTAAACTCCAACTGTGTAACTAATAACTAGCAATTTTCGAAGTAAACACATTATGTAGGTATGTGTTTACTTCGAAAATTGCTTCGGTACTTAAGTGATAAAGTTTTTTAAAAGTAAGAACTAAGTTGATACTTTTAGTGAATATATAAAGTTATTTGATTTGATTTTGTAACTGTAGTGAACGCCGATATAGTATCAGTTAAAAATACCTAAAAATATTACATACAGTACCTAATCTATATCAATTACCATAAGCAAGTATCTAATAATAACGGTTATACCTACCAGACGCAGTTACGCAGCCACAACACAAACCAAACACACAAACCAAGCTGATAAGTTTACTGTACAGCTGGAAATGCCAAAACTGTGTAAGCAAGCTACCGAAAACAAATAACACTGACACACCGGTAAGATCAACTCGAACTGACGACAGCCCTACAAATTCAATCGACGGCTCTAAACAAAGTCCGATAACACAGGTTGATACCACGGTCACAAACCGCTTCTCACAAGATTTAAGTTTATTAGGCGATACCCAGCACTCAGAAGACAGAGAAACACCCTGTAACACAATAATGCAAGAGGAACTAACGTTAAAGAATCTAAGCGAATTGATAATCCTTCGTTTACAAGAAAACAATAAATCTATTATAAAGGAGCTACAAAACACAATCCAAATAGAAATAAACAAAGCAATTACTAAAGTTAGAGAAGAAATTCAAAGAAAAACAGATTCCCTTTCAAAGGAAAACGAGCAAAGACAAGAAGAAATTGAAATGATAAACAAGAAAATAGAAAACTTATCCACAGAAAACGAAAAACTAAAGAAAGAGATTAATGATTTATCAATGCTAAAAACGGCAAAACACTTAAATGTACAGAGAATAACTCCAAAAAAATAGTACTCTACGGTTTCCCAGAATATTATAATGAACCAGATTACGATCAGCAAGGTAGACTAATTGATCTCTGCTATGAATACTTAAATATTGACCTTACAGGGTATATTGAAGAAACATATAGAATAGGTAAAAAATATAATAAAAGCCGGACTCTCGTAATTGAACTCCTTAGTAAACAAATGGCTAAATACATGATAGAAAACAAGCAGTGCCTCCAAGGAACAAGATTATTTCTATCAGAGTTTCTCGATGATAATGCAAGATTAGAAATAAAGGAAATGCGTGAAGAAATGCTGAAAGCAAGAAAATAAGGGTTGTACGCAATAATAAGAAACAATCAGTTGTTTATAGAAGGTAAAAGAATAGATATACAGAAGGAGCAAACCAATACCTACCCTAAAAATAAAATCGAACAAAACCTAACTCAATATCACATAAATGAGGATAGTGACATTTATATTTTTATTTGTCAATTAAAACAAATAATGCATTGTATAAATAACAAATATAAAACATTTAACGTCATAATAGGAGGAGATTTTAACATCAACATTTTAGAAAGTAGCGCAAAATCAAACCAATTGATAAATCTCATGCTAGAGTATAAATTTGTACAACTTATCAAAGAACCCACGCGAATCTCACAATCCACGTCAACATGTCTAGGCTTGATATTCACAAATTTTGATGATAATACTATGTATACAACTGTTGAAGAACTAGGATTTTCGGACCACAGTGGAACAGTTTTGTGTCACAGTGGAACTACAAACTAAACAATCAATTAGGTTTGTCAAAAAAAGACTTTTTAATAAAAGTAACATACAAAAATTCAAATCCAAACTAAAAATACAAAACTGGGATACTATTATACAGCCAAACAAAAATGTAAACGAGAACTATCAGTCATTCCATAATACACTGACAGAAATCTTAGAAGAATGTATACCTACTTGTAGACTTAAAATAAAAAATAATTATAAAAATTATTGGTTAACCACTGGTATAAAAGAATCCTGTAAAAATAAAAGATTGTTAAAAATTCTGTCCCTAAAATTAAATAATTCAGTTCTTACAACATACTATAAAAAATATGAAAAAATCCTAAATAATAATAACTCCTACTAATGTACAAACCGCAAAAAAATTACACTATATTAAGAAAATGAATAAATCAACAAATAAAGTTAAAACCATGTGGAACATTGTAAAGGAACGAACTAACAAAGTCCAAAAAAGATAAAGAAAATATAACTTTACAAACGACGCACCTAGTAACTGAACCTAAACAAGTAGCTAATATATTCAATAACTTTTTCACATCAATAGGGGAAAACACCACCCAAACACCTGGCTATAAACCCAGAGGAACCTCAGTAGTTAACCCTACTGAAAATACCATGTTTCTTACCCCAGTCGACGGATGCGAAATAAACAAGATTTTAAAAAACCTTAAAAATAAAAACAGCAACGGCATAGACGAACTCCCACCATCTCTTTTTAGACAATGCGCTGACGAACTTACCTTGCCATTTTTTAAATTAATTAATCAATCTTTTGAAGAGGGCACTTTCCCCAATCAATTAAAAAAAGCTTTAATAAAACCTATCCACAAAAAGAATGCTAAAACAGATCCCAGTAACTATAGACCCATTGCCCTTCTTCCCACAGCATCAAAAGTCTTCGAGCGAGCAATGTGTGATCGTGTGTACTTTTTGTGAAAAATATAAGATTTTGATGACTGCAAAAACGGATTTCGCAAAAACCGATCTACAACGCTAGCAGTGTACAAGTACATCCAAGAAGCTTTAAATATAATCAATAAAAAGCAATACGCAATAAGAATATTGCTAGATATGACTAAGGCCTACGACAAGGTGCAATTTATAATATTATTGAATAAGCTGTACGGTATAGGAATACGCGGAAAAGCCCATGATTGGTTCGTGTCATATTTGAAGGATAGAGAGCAACAAGTTGAGATTGAATATTATAATGAAATAACAAAAGAAACACAGCTCATAAGATCTGATGTCAGACCAATACATGCTTCGATCCCCCAAGGAAGTGTTATAGGATGTCTCCTTTTCCTTATATACATTAATGACCTTCCCAAAACCATAGACTACGGGCCATGTGTACTGTTTGCAGATGATATTTCTATCCTCACCTCATGTCAAACTAATGCTAATTTAGATGAAAAGCTTACCATTATCCTTAACAAAATAATAAACTGGATGAGTGAGCATAGTCTCGAAATCAACTTTACCAAAACAAAATTAATAACTTTTCATCCTCGGCAAAAACCACATATAAACACAAATTTTACATTCACCCAACATAAATTAGAAACAGTTAACGAATTCACTCTCTTAGGTTTAACAATAGACACACATTTAAACTGGAAAACACATATACAGAAAGTTAAAACAAAAATTTCAAAGTTTTCATATGCCCTTACCGAAATTAAAAAGACCACAGATCTGCGAACTGCACTAGTCACATACTACGCTTATGCCCACGCTTGGTTTAACTATGGCATTATATTACCTTACAAAAAAAGCTGATACGAATTATATGTAACATAGAACCAACAGACAGTTGCAAGCCTTATTTTCAGAAACATAAAATTCTCACCTTAGCCGGTATTTATATTTTAGAATTATGTAAACTAGTCCGCAAATATCCAGATTGTTATAAAACGCGAGAAGATATTCAGACAAAATATTCATTACGCCATAAAAACAGGCTCAATTTACCTCCCTCGCGTCTTAAATTGCACTCTTCTGGTCCATATTTTATGTCAATAAAGATCTACAACAAATTACCGGAAAACATAAAACAAGAAAATAAAATCAATGTATTTCTAAATAAACTAAAACGATTCCTATTTGACAAAACTTATTACACAATCGACGAATATCTGACGGATAAATTCAATAACAAATAGATTAAAAACATTTTATTTTATTTTTAATTTTTCTATTTGACATTTTATTTTGGTAATTATTAATGACATAACTTTATTTTTATTTTTTATTTTTGACGTATCATTTTTACTTATTAATGACATCAATTAATTATTATTATTTTTTGACATATTATTGTATACTTATTAACGACATCAAATTGTATTTTTATTATTTTGACATATTATTGTATACATATTAATGACATCAACTTGTATTGTATTATTTTTGACATAATATTGTGTACTTATTAATGACATCAAATTGTATTATTATTAATTTTGACATCTTATTTTCTAATTAATAATGTGAACAAATTGTACAATTATTATTATTTATTTTTTTTTATCTGAAAATAAAACACGAATATAATTATTAAGTATTAATTTAAACTTAAACATAAAACTATAGTATTTAATCATAGCAATAATAAGTAATCAGTTGAAATGAACTAAATGATATAAAAAATATAAAATTAAATAGGTTCTTATATTAGCGTTCTTCCTCTCTCCTACAATTTATAATGTTGCTGTGCCCGACAGGGTACATAATTGTTTCAATTTTTTATTATTTATCACCTGACATGTACATTATGGATTGCAATAAAGATTTGAGATTTGAGATTTGAGATTTGGAACGCTAGATAGCAACCGTCTGGCCAACCCTTTAATGACACGTACACACAACCATTGAACATAAAGGGGTGACCAGATGGTTGCAAACCAACGCTCCAACCAAGGTGACCTTGCTAGTTTCAATCCGTGTAGAAAGCAGTTGTAAACCATGACCTTAAACGCCCTTGGTTGGGAGGCGCGTTTTCCCAACCACTGAACGTGTTGGCACGTGGTTTACATCTATGTAGCCGCAACACAAACTAAACACATAAACCAAGGTCACCTTGGTTGGAACGCTAGTTTGCAACCGTCTGGTCATCCCTTTAAACTCAAACAGAAAACTGCACTTAAGTCCTATAAAGTAAAGACGGATCCTAACCTAAAATATACAAAAATTATCACAGTCTGCGAAATGCTCGCATGTGCATTAGTTGCCAAATTGAAGTGATCTCGTATTTTTTTTAAAACCTACCTTCTTACCAAGTTATCAAGGTTTAAGTTCAATTATCTCGTGAATCCGAAATAATGTTTTGGATCCTAGTGGCGGCTCTCCCCTGATGGTTTGGAGAGTGATGTCCAGGTGGAAGAATAGAAGACTCATCGCATTAGCGAATCAGTTAGCTCCAAGGAGAATTGCGTTGCTGTTTGTGGGACATACTTATCGGTTTTTGGGGGATGACGAGGGTAAGGATTTTTAGGTGTTTTGATTTTAGATCGAGTACCATTGCGTATAGTGATGACTTATGGTTCTGAAACGTGGTCGCTCATAATGGGCTTCATCAGAAGACTTGAAGTCACCCAAAGAGCAATGGAAAGGACTATGCCCGGAGTTTCCTCACGTGGTCCCAGCAGGCATGAAGAGAGGAGAACCAACTAACATAGCCCGAGTAATCATCAAACTTAAGTGGCAGGGGGCAGGGCACATTGCTCGTAGAACAAATGGTCGATGAGGTTGAAAGGCTCTGAACTGGCGACCGCGTACCGGAAGACGCAGCGTTGGAAAGCTGTGGCTTCACTCGATGACCTGGTGAGTGGTCGCGAGAATCCGATGGATGCGAAAAGCACAGGACCGGTCATTATAGCGAGACTTAGGGGAAGCCTATGTCCAACAGTGGCCGTCTATCGGCTGAAATGATGATGATAATAAAAATTTTGGATTGAGAAAAAGACAAGTCGAAAATTATTTTTTCAAAGTGAGCGTCGTCAGAGCGTATGAAATAAATAGACCATACAAACCAATTTTTAGTTGAAATAATCAAATCACTCTCGCATTGGGTGGAGCGAGAGGTTATCGGACTTTTACTGACTACAACTCACCTGTGTGTATCACGGTAACTCAAAAATCCGATAATATGAAAAAAGCTCTTCATCTTTTATTTATTTATTTATTATTAGGATCATCAACATTACATGCGCTGGGAATTTAGAGGATGATTATAAAACTCTATTCAAGTGCTGCAACACTTAGAGATAATCACAACATTAACACAAAACATTTGATTTTAAAACACATAAGATTAGTTAATTATCATTGCATAAGATCTTGTGAAGGTCAAACTCAAAAACCTTTCCTGTGCAAGTGCAGCGCTTGCTAGAGATCAAAACTTCATAGATATTGTGACTGCTACCACCCTGCACTGTGTCCACGTATTTAGATTACCCTCTATATATAAAACTTCAAAAGTCCTGGAAAGCCAGCTCCGCTTGATCAGTACGAAAAGAGGGAAATCAAAAGTCGAATATTTCTAAATACATTATTTAATGCACTGAAAAAATAGCATTCGCACCACGGATATCTATTATTCGCACACACTATATATATATATATATGTGTGTGTGTGTGTTTTTGAACATATTCATGAGTAGTTATTTATTTATTTTTATCAACATAAAAAAACAAAGAAATGTATAATGTTGTTGTAATTCTAGCTTCTGCCAGCGACTTCACCTGTGTGAAATTGGAAAATTGTCCCATGGGAACATACTAGCCGGGGTAAAAAGTGTCCTATGTGCTACTCCGGGACATGACCTTCCCCCGTGCTAGTGTTCATTCAAATCTGTTCAACCGCTCGAGCGTGAAGAAGTTACACACATAAATACACATACACTCTCACCACACACCACACATCACACACCACACACCACACACCACACGCCACACACCACATACCACACACCACACACCACACACATGCCACTCATGCCGTGATGCGTTATCTACTTACTTTTTTTATATTATGAGGATATGTAAATCACTGCTAGTGAATATGAGGGTGGGCGCTGATACCTATAAATACAAGATATTAAGTTATCTTAGCTTAGGTATCAGCTGTAACACTTAAATATCACAATTGATTAACCTTTCGACCCAATTTACTGTAATTTGGAAAACTTGTTAACTTGAAGGTGCAAATAAACAATTTATTTATTTACACTTTCAGGGATATAACCTTCTAATGGAGAAATCATAGGGTTAACAATCAATTTTTTTCATCCATACATACATCTTTATAGTCTGTTTACAAGCTGAGTTTCGTAGTTGTCTGAAACGTAGTCTTAGGCCACTTAATTTTGTTAAGTGTTTGTTTTTTGTTAGGACCATCTTTTTGTTTAGATACTTCTACGATTTGAAGTACATCTTCGAAGTTCTGAGGGAGTCCTTCGATTTCGTTGTATTGTATATATCCAGGAACTGGCATTTCCTCTGTATTGATTGATTTTAGTTTAATGGTGTAAACGATAAATCCTAATATCATCTGCAGTGTGCTTCTCATGTTTAGCCGACTTGGAAATAAGGAGGAGATTCTGAGTCCGTGTATATGTAATTTCCGTGTATAGGACTTATTAAGACCGCGTTCTTTAGGATTTTTAACCGACTTCCAAAAAGGAGGAGGTTCTCAAGTCGTCCGTATTTTAATTATAGTGTGCTCGCAGTTTTATGAAGCATGTTTAATTTTTTTTAGTTTCGTTACTTTTAATTCAATATATTTTATTTTGCTTGCAAACTACAATAATATCTTCTTATACATAAATCAGTAGGCACACGTTCGCTTTATGACCATGAGAAATGAAATCACTGGTTTTTATGACATGGTGAAACTAAAATAAAACAATCATAGTAACAATTGATGGAATTCGTTTTCTTAAAGAGGATTTACTTATTATTTACAAAGTCTTGCCAGCGACTTCACACGTATAAGGGGCTAAATTGATCCTAAGGGAACAAACTTGGGATATATATGCAGTATCCCAAGTATGCTGCACACAAATAGACCATGTCGTAATCTTGAGCCAAGATTTATTTCGCGAAAATTTTACAAACAAATATCCCCTCGAGCCCCGATTGTACATACGTCTGTACAACTTGAATGACATTGAAAAACGCTTAATTGTCGTATTGTACACACGTTTGTACGAAATTTATTAGGTCGAAAGTCGTTTTTTTTTTGGTGATTTTACGTAAAGACGCGCAATTACGTAATAATAATGCTTTTACATTATAGGGTGACTGGTAATTAGTGTACGATACTTAAACACGTGATTGTGCTCATGATAACCAACAACTTTTATTATGGGAACAAACCTGAAATCGCGAAAAAAATCAGCTGTTCAGTACATTTATGTTTGTCTAATGTACTGAACAGCTGATATTTTTTTCGCGATTTCGGCTTTGCTCCCATAATAAAAATTGTTTGTTATCATGAGCACAATCACGTGTTTAAGTATCGTACACTAATTGCCAGTCACCCTATATAGGTACCTATAAATTATAGATTTGATTTGATTTCATATTTACTTTTCTAAGTTTATCTAGTACATTATTGACACCCCGTGCCTCGGAAAGTACGTAAAGCTGTTGGTCCCGGTTGTCATTCGTAGATTTTTGCCAGTCGATATAGGTAGTGAGTCAGACGCCAGAAAATGTATGCTTTTGCATAAAAAGACGCTTGATAATTCATTATTAAAAATAAATATCGTTCCAGATTCCGACAAAGACATGAAGACATTTCTGGAGCTGTTAATAGAGGCGACTGGCGGAGACCGAGGGTACTCCGACCTGGAGTTGCAAGAGGAGACCCTGGTCATCGTGGTGGCTGGCACCGATACCTCAGCTGTGGGAATATCCTTCACTGTGTCTATGCTGGCGCGGCATCCTGATGTACAGGAGAAAGTGTATAAAGAGTGAGTCTTGTCATCAAGGTTATATTATAGATACGATTGAACTCCAGCCAAATTTCATCCAAATCCGTTCAGCTGTTCGACCTTGAAGAAGTAACACACATACACATTTAAAAACTTTCGCCTTTACAATATTGGTGTGTCAGATGTATTTGGTTTTGATTCAAAGCATTTTATTTTAAATAAATTCGCTAGCGTGGGAATGAATCCCACGCTAGCGAAAAATTATATTATTAATCATAATCAGTTTTCTTGATATACAATTTATTAGTTTATATATTGTAAAGAAATATAGGTACGTATTATAATCTTGTTATTTGCTAAGAAATTCATAGCAGGCGCTTTCCGATAAAATATTTACATGTTACTAAAAATCAGTAATTATTTATCTAAAATTGTAGATGTTATCTTGATATACAATAAATATACATTTGTTTATATTATGACCTGTGCATAATCAGCGTGAAATAAACGTTATTTTAAAGTGGTCTTGCTGGAGAGTATGCTCTGTAGCATGACCATTTTGAATTGATATTTGCCAAAAACTAACAACATACAATTTTTTGATATTAAGCTACAAAAATATAGACATTATCTACATTTTATCCTGTAATTTTTATATATTGTAGTCAAAATGATTCTGCTGCGGAGCATGACACAAGCCAATTAGTGCATTTTTACTAATATTCGAGGTAAAAATATCCGTGTTTTGAGATTGTGAGATGTGAGAATTTCGACAATCTTGTCTCGTCTCGAGTCTCGACCCGAAAGTCCCGGGACTCAAGACCACCAAGCTTACAAAAAGTCCCGGGACTTCGAGAAACGAGACGTCCCGGGACCCATACCCCAGTTCCATACAACATTACCCATTGTTCTTTTAAAAAAAAAAGTAATTTCCAAACTAATCAATTTGTACGCTTTAGTACGCCTTTAGACGCCTAAGGCGCTAAGCATTTTTATCTTGAATATAATCTTCCAACTTATAATTTGTTCTAATATTATTTTTCTCAGATTAAGGGAAGTATTCGGTGACTCCGACAGACCAGTGAGCTTTGAGGACCTGCCTCGTCTCAAGTACCTGGATTCAGCGGTCCGGGAGACGCTGCGGCTGTATCCTCCTGTGCCTGTCATTGTCAGGAAGATTGAGAAGGATGTCAAACTCCGTATGTATTTATTAACATTTAAATGTTGATGCTGTGATTGCAGATGGCTGAGTTATTGGGGATCTGAGTCTTATCATCAATCTTTAAATTCCGCCACACGAAATTTATTATATTGTTACCGTCGCGTCCTTTCAGGTCACATTTGCGAGATAATCCCTCCCTCGTGTGACGTCACATAAATTATTAAGTAATACAGAAGTTTTGAAATTATCCATTTGAAAATTGACGTCACGAAATACGTTTCCTTTCCTTAAAGTGTGATGTAATTTATAAATAGCCTCCGACTAGTTATCGGTCAACTGGACCCACTCGAAATGGACCCACGGGATCAAACAACATAATTACATTTTGAATAGGTCGTATAGACCCACTGCCCAGTTTCATTATTGTACTAATAGGGTCACGGAGTAAAGCCGACAGCAATATTCCGACGTCAAAATTAAATTTGTTCCTCATAGTACAGTTTATTTGGATAGTTGTTAGAAAAATACTCAGTTTGATTCGGGAATCAAACTATTTACATTTGTAAGTTTGTATGAAACCTTCGGTGCTCGAGTCCGACTCAGTGGGTCCAGTCGATCTATTCAAATGGGATTGAAAGAAAGCTACATTACCGATGGAAAATTTGTCTCCCCGAAAAAATATTTCCTGTAAGCTAAGTCTAATGCTAGTTTTTCCCGAGAATAAGCTCCAATAGCTTACTAGCATTAGAAAGGTTGATTCAATTTGAAGTTAGTATATTTGAACTACTGTAATTAAGATTGATATTGATTTTTAAAAGTCTTTGTTAAAATCATGTATAAAAAAGTACAAAAAATAGATCCTACTTAGTCTACTGTGTCTTACATAGACTATAATAATATTAATAAGTATCTTTGGAATATCTTGAGATAAATGAATCAGAATGTTTTTGAATCATTGTTTGGCTCCTTTTCCTGCTGAAGAGACCTAGCCATTTTGTATCTCAGATTTAATTTATTTCTTGTTTTTATTAGCATCAGGTATAACATTAGTGGAAGGCTGTGGAGTCCTCGTAAACATCTGGGGCACACAGCGCAACCCTCGTTATTGGGGAGACGACGCGGAGCTGTTCCGACCTGAACGGTTCCTCGACACGCCACTCAAGCATCCTGCAGCCTTCATGGCTTTTAGCCATGGACCCAGGAATTGTTTAGGTTAGTATTCTTGAATTTTCCAGGCTCAAAATTGTAACCTGCCTCGTTGGTCTAGTGGCCATAAGTGCTGCCGCTGAGAGTGAAGTCCTGGGTTCGATTCCCGAGTCGAGCAATGTGTCGTTGGGTTTTCCATCGGGAATTTTTCAGTAGCAGTCTGGAGTCTAAACTTACGCCCGGGTTAGAGCAATAGGCTCGTGCCATGTTACATAAGTAAGATAGGCAGTGGTCGTGGCTTCTTGTAAAATACTGCAACACAATAATTCTGCCAAACCCGTCACCTCATTGGATGAGTCGTACCAACGGCTATGCGCTATCGTCAGTTTGAAGGTTCCCACCTTGAGGTGCAAAACGTTTTGGAACTGATATCAATATAGGTACGTAAAGCTAAGGAGTGAAATTCCCTACTAGAGCCTGTGTACTGATAAATAACAAACCAAGGAAGTCGTTATGTCAAGAGTAAATAGGTTACACCTAGGGAAAATGTGCTCCATTACAAGTACAAAAGATTTTTTAAAATTATATAAACTAGTACTTAACTGTGATGCCACCTGATGGTAAGCAGTGATGCAATCGTTAATAATGGTGAAGCGCACTTCAAGGCTAGAGTGAATAGGCTCTTAATAAACTAGTGCGCTTCACCATCACCGATCGCATCACGGCTTACCATCAGGTGGGATCGCAGGTAGGCACTAGTTTATATCATTACGCAGAATGTGATTTAGTTTTAAGTAAGTAACATAGAAAGGAAACATTTTAAAATAGTGTACTTTTCACAGGTTATCAATACGCAATGATGTCAATGAAGACGGCACTAGCGACGCTTATCAGAAGATACCGAGTGTCTTCTGACACGAGCATAAGTAACGGATGTAAAGCAGAAGAGAAGCCAATCAGAGTGACCTTTGATGTCATGATGAAAGATGCTGATAAGTTTACTGTACAGCTCGATCGTAGGAAAAAGTGAGATGGAACACATGTCAACTTAAAATTTGAATTTGAGATCACCACTTACTCAAGTATCGACTAAATTCTTTATTGTACACAAAAATATATCATTGCACATGGTGATTTGACAGTTCATGTACTTACAAAGGTGAGCTTAAAACTCAGCAATGAGTTTTCTCCCAGCAAACCTTTGAGTTATAGAGAGAGAATATATTCACTTTTATATTCATCAACTTAGCATATTTTCAAATTAATTTTTAAGTAAACATTTAAAATAGAATTTTAAATTCGAATATACCACAGATTAAAGTGAATTAGCATTGTTACAGCTATAGTGATTTAGTATAATCAACATAGTTTTAATTGTATGATAAATAAGATTTCTTTTTAAATATTTATCTCAACAAACCCTTTAATTGATACCCGTATCATAGTAGTGCATAAATAATAACTAGTCCGCCATCTTCAGGAGATTGCGCCATATTAGATTTAGAATGACGTCACTTAGCTAAGCATGCATTTTCATCTAAATTGAACATGTTTTCAAAACAACTCCTAAACAATTTAACAAATATTATAATTTAATAAAAAGCTTGTAACAAAAGCATATAATTATTTATTTTAATGTTTAATTTATTCATTATTTCACTACGTTAAAAAGACATGTTACACCGAATTCAAATAAATTGGGAGTAGGGTATGATGTTTTTTACAAATTAAGTGGAAGATTTCTAGGGTCCGTAAAGGACCCTGGAAATTTTTTACTTAATTTGAGAAATCCCATTCCCAATCCTGTTGGAAATGGTCGCAAGAGTCTCAGTTCAATAAAGCATTCATTGAGGAGTATCGTCCCATTGCAATTATTTTATCTCCATGTAATACGTTTATTCCCAAAGATAAGTATCTCTGTAATGAGACACATGGTTTTAAGGCAAAAAGATAGGTATATAAAATACCAATTTTCAGACTCTAGCAGAATTTATATCAAAACGTTTGGATCGAAGAGGTGTCCTGTTGGGTAATAATAATAATAATAATAATAATAATATTCCACAACTATCACACAACGCCGTCTAGCCTCAAGCTAAGCAGAGCTTGTGTTATGAGTACTAGACAACTGATAAACATACTTATATATTTCTAAACACATACATATTATAGATAAATTACACCCAGACACAGAACAAATGATCGTGCTCATCACACAAACATTTGTCCTGGGTGGGAATCGAACCCACGACCTCCGGCATAGCAGTCAGGGCCACTAACCACTAGACCAACAGACCAGTCATAGGGTGTTTTGTACTTTGACTTCCGGACAGCATTTGATAGAATTAATAATGAAATTTTGTTGGTGAAACTTTAGGATTCCAACTAAAGATAGGATTTCCACCTGGTGGTCTGCTGCAGCTTCTCGCTGACTACCTTCACTCTGACTAACTTCGCGATCGTCAGAGTTTGTTAGACTGGCGCTGTATTAATCCCAGCCCTATAACACGCGTATCGGCGTCAGTCAAGGATCAATACTTGGGCCATTACTATTTTTGATACTGGTAAATGACTATCCAACTATTGTTTGCTTTGCTAAAAGTCTACTATATATACTCGTCGATGACTTGAAGCTGTTCTTTAAAATCAACTTTGAGGCAGATTACCTGGCACTGCAACGCGACATTAACGCTATTTGTATACAAGTGGAGGGTAAATAATAAAGTTGAGTTTAAATCGTCAAAATGCTTAGTTGTGACTTTTACCAGAGCATGTAACCCAATCTCCTTTAATTATAAAATTAATAACAGCACAATTACCATAACAGTTGCAATAAAGAATCTATCCTAGGTTTCAAATTTGATCATACACATTAACCTTCCATGACTATGTTTTAGCAGTTTCAAAGGATGTTTTTAGACGTTTGGGTTTCATTTTGAGAAATACTAAAGATTTCAAGAACACAAGTGCTATCAATTCCATTTTTAGCGTGCTTGTTCAAAGTAAGCTAGAGTCTAGTGCATACATCTAGAACCCACTTGAGAAAATTTTTTACAAGATTAAAGTTTGCGAAGCTATTGACCCCGAAGACGATATTTGATTGGTCCTTAAGAATGATGATGATACTTACCTAATGACGTCACATTTAAAAAACTATTCAAACATTTCGGAGATTAGCAGGATATGTTACATGGCGAAAATACATGTTGTTTTTAAACTCCAACTGTGTAACTAATAACTAGCAATTTTCGAAGTAAACACATTATGTAGGTATGTGTTTACTTCGAAAATTGCTTCGGTACTTAAGTGATAAAGTTTTTTAAAAGTAAGAACTAATTTGATACTTTTAGTGAATATATAAAGTTATTTGATTTGATTTTGTAACTGTAGTGAACGCCGATATAGTATCAGTTAAAAATACCTAAAAATATTCCATACAGTACCTAATCTATATCAATTACCATAAGCAAGTATCTAATAATAACGGTTATACCTACCAGACGCAGTTACGCAGCCACAACACAAACCAAACACACAAACCAAGCTGATAAGTTTACTGTACAGCTGGAAATGCCAAAACTGTGTAAGCAAGCTACCGAAAACAAATAACACTGACACACCGGTAAGATCAACTCGAACTGACGACAGCCCTACAAATTCAATCGACGGCTCTAAACAAAGTCCGATAACACAGGTTGATACCACGGTCACAAACCGCTTCTCACAAGATTTAAGTTTATTAGGCGATACCCAGCACTCAGAAGACAGAGAAACACCCTGTAACACAATAATGCAAGAGGAACTAACGTTAAAGAATCTAAGCGAATTGATAATCCTTCGTTTACAAGAAAACAATAAATCTATTATAAAGGAGCTACAAAACACAATCCAAATAGAAATAAACAAAGCAATTACAGTTAGAGAAGAAATTCAAAGAAAAACAGATTCCCTTTCAAAGGAAAACGAGCAAAGACAAGAAGAAATTGAAATGATAAACAAGAAAATAGAAAACTTATCCACAGAAAACGAAAAACTAAAGAAAGAGATTAATGATTTATCAATGCTAAAAACGGCAAAACACTTAAATGTACAGAGAATAACTCCAAAAAAATAGTACTCTACGGTTTCCCAGAATATTATAATGAACCAGATTACGATCAGCAACGTAGACTAATTGATCTCTGCTATGAATACTTAAATATTGACCTTACAGGGTATATTGAAGAAACATATAGAATAGGTAAAAAATATAATAAAAACCGGCCTCTCGTAATTGAACTCCTTAGTAAACAAATGGCTAAATACATGATAGAAAACAAACAGTGCCTCCAAGGAACAAGATTATTTCTATCAGAGTTTCTCGATGATAATGCAAGATTAGAAATAAAGGAAATGCGTGAAGAAATGCTGAAAACAAGAAAATAATGGTTGTACGCAATAATAAGAAACAATCAGTTGTTTATAGAAGGTAAAAGAATAGATATACAGAAGGAGCAAACCAATACCTACCCTAAATATAAAATCGAACAAAACCTAACTCAATATCACATAAATGAGGATAGTGACATTTATATTTTTTTTGTCAATTAAAACAAATAATGCATTGTATAAATAACAAATATAAAACATTTAACGTCATAATAGGAGGAGATTTTAACATCAACATTTTAGAAAGTAGCGCAAAATCAAACCAATTGATAAATCTCATGCTAGAGTATAAATTTGTACAACATATCAAAGAACCCACGCGAATCTCACAATCCACGTCAACATGTCTAGGCTTGATATTCACAAATTTTGATGATAATACTATGTATACAACTGTTGAAGAACTAGGATTTTCGGACCACAGTGGAACAGTTTTACATATGAAACCGAAACTACAAACTAAACAATCAATTAGGTTTGTCAAAAAAAGACTTTTTAATAAAAGTAACATACAAAAATTCAAATCCAAACTAAAAATACAAAACTGGGATACTATTATACAGCCAAACAAAAATGTAAACGAGAACTATCAGTCATTCCATAATACACTGACAGAAATCTTAGAAGAATGTATACCTACTTGTAGACTTAAAATAAAAAATAATTATAAAAATTATTGGTTAACCACTGCAGCACTGGTATAAAAGAATCCTGTAAAAATAAAAGATTGTTAAAAATTCTGTCCCTAAAATTAAATAATTCAGTTCTTACAACATACTATAAAAAATATGAAAAAATCCTAAATAATAATAACTCCTACTAATGTACAAACCGCAAAAAAATTACACTATATTAAGAAAATGAATAAATCAACAAATAAAGTTAAAACCATGTGGAACATTGTAAAGGAACGAACTAACAAAGTCCAAAAAAGATAAAGAAAATATAACTTTACAAACGACGCACCTAGTAACTGAACCTAAACAAGTAGCTAATATATTCAATAACTTTTTCGCATCAATAGGGGAAAACACCACCCAAACACCTGGCTATAAACCCAGAGGAACCTCAGTAATTAACCCTACTGAAAATACCATGTTTCTTACCCCAGTCGACGGATGCGAAATAAACAAGATTTTAAAAAACCTTAAAAATAAAAACAGCAACGGCATAGACGAACTCCCACCATCTCTTTTTAGACAATGCGCTGACGAACTTACCTTGCCATTTTTTAAATTAATTAATCAATCTTTTGAAGAGGGCACTTTCCCCAATCAATTAAAAAAAACTTTAATAAAACCTATCCACAAAAAGAATGCTAAAACAGATCCCAGTAACTATACCCATTGCCCTTCTTCCCACAGCATCAAAAGTCTTCGAGCGAGCAATGTGTGATCGTGTGTACTCTTTTTGTGAAAAATATAAGATTTTGATGACTGCCAAAACGGATTTCGCAAAAACCGATCTACAACGCTAGCAGTGTACAAGTACATCCAAGAAGCTTTAAATATAATCAATAAAAAGCAATACGCAATAAGAATATTGCTAGATATGACTAAGGCCTACGACAAGGTGCAATTTAAAATATTATTGAATAAGCTGTACGGTATAGGAATACGCGGAAAAGCCCATGATTGGTTCGTGTCATATTTGAAGGATAGAGAGCAACAAGTTGAGATTGAATATTATAATGAAATAACAAAAGAAACACAGCTCATAAGATCTGATGTCAGACCAATACATGCTTCGATCCCCCAAGGAAGTGTTATAGGATGTCTCCTTTTCCTTATATACATTAATGACCTTCCCAAAACCATAGACTACGGGCCATGTGTACTGTTTGCAGATGATATTTCTATCCTCACCTCATGTCAAACTAATGCTAATTTAGATGAAAAGCTTACCATTATCCTTAACAAAATAATAAACTGGATGAGTGAGCATAGTCTCGAAATCAACTTTACCAAAACAAAATTAATAACTTTTCATCCTCGGCAAAAACCACATATAAACACAAATTTTACATTCACCCAACATAAATTAGAAACAGTTAACGAATTCACTCTCTTAGGTTTAACAATAGACACACATTTAAACTGGAAAACACATATACAGAAAGTTAAAACAAAAATTTCAAAGTTTTCATATGCCCTTACCGAAATTAAAAAGACCACAGATCTGCGAACTGCACTAGTCACATACTACGCTTATGCCCACGCTTGGTTTAACTATGGCATTATATTACCTTACAAAAAAAGCTGATACGAATTATATGTAACATAGAACCAACAGACAGTTGCAAGCCTTATTTTCAGAAACATAAAATTCTCACCTTAGCCGGTATTTATATTTTAGAATTATGTAAACTAGTCCGCAAATATCCAGATTGTTATAAAACGCGAGAAGATATTCAGACAAAATATTCATTACGCCATAAAAACAGGCTCAATTTACCTCCCTCGCGTCTTAAATTGCACTCTTCTGGTCCATATTTTATGTCAATAAAGATCTACAACAAATTACCGGAAAACATGAAACAAGAAAATAAAATCAATGTATTTCTAAATAAACTAAAACGATTCCTATTTGACAAAACTTATTACACAATCGACGAATATCTGACGGATAAATTCAACAACAAATAGATTAAAAACATTTTATTTTATTTTTAATTTTTCTATTTGACATTTTATTTTGGTAATTATTAATGACATAACTTTATTTTTATTTTTTATTTTTGACGTATCATTTTTACTTATTAATGACATCAATTAATTATTATTATTTTTTGACATATTATTGTATACTTATTAACGACATCAAATTGTATTTTTATTATTATTTTGACATATTATTGTATACATATTAATGACATCAACTTGTATTGTATTATATTTGACATAATATTGTGTACTTATTAATGACATCAAATTGTATTATTATTAATTTTGACATCTTATTTTCTAATTATTAATGTGAACAAATTGTACAATTATTATTATTTTTTTTTTTATCTGAAAATAAAACACGAATATAATTATTAAGTATTAATTTAAACTTAAACATAAAACTATAGTATATACTCATAGCAATAATAAGTAATCAGTTGAAATGAACTAAATGATATAAAAAATATAAAATTAAATAGGTTCTTATATTAGCGCTCTTCCTCTCTCCTACAATTTATAATGTTGCTGTGCCCGACAGGGTCCATAATTGTTTCAATTTTTTATTATTTATCACCTGACATGTACATTATGGATTGCAATAAAGATTTGAGATTTGAGATTTGAGATTTGGAACGCTAGATAGCAACCGTCTGGCCAACCCTTTAATGACACGTACACACAACCATTGAACATAAAGGGGTGACCAGATGGTTGCAAACCAACGCTCCAACCAAGGTGACCTTGCTAGTTTCAATCCGTGTAGAAAGCAGTTGTAAACCATGACCTTAAACGCCCTTGGTTGGGAGGCGCGTTTTCCCAACCACTGAACGTGTTGGCACGTGGTTTACATCTATGTAGCCGCAACACAAACTAAACACATAAACCAAGGTCACCTTGATTGGAACGCTAGTTTGCAACCGTCTGGTCATCCCTTTAAACTCAAACAGAAAACTGCACATAAGTCCTATAAAGTAAAGACGGATCCTAACCTAAAATATACAAAAATTATCACAGTCTGCGAAATGCTCGCATGTGCATTAGTTGCCAAATTGAAGTGATCTCGTATTTTTTTTAAAACCTACCTTCTTACCAAGTTATCAAGGTTTAAGTTCAATTATCTCGTGAATCCGAAATAATGTTTTGGATCCTAGTGGCGGCTCTCCCCTGATGGTTTGGAGAGTGATGTCCAGGTGGAAGAATAGAAGACTCATCGCATTAGCGAATCAGCTAGCTCCAAGGAGAATTGCGTTGCTGTTTGTGGGACATACTTATCGGTTTTTGGGGGATGACGAGGGTAAGGATTTTTAGGTGTTTTGATTTTAGATCGAGTGCCATTGCGTATAGTGATGACTTATGGTTCTGAAACGTGGTCGCTCATAATGGGCTTCATCAGAAGACTTGAAGTCACCCAAAGAGCAATGGAAAGGACTATGCCCGGAGTTTCCTCACGTGGTCCCAGCAGGCATGAAGAGAGGAGAACCAACTAACATAGCCCGAGGAATCATCAAACATAAGTGGCAGGGGGCAGGGCACATTGCTCGTAGAACAAATGGTCGATGAGGTTGAAAGGCTCTGAACTGGCGACCGCGTACCGGAAGACGCAGCGTTGGAAAGCTGTGGCTTCACTCGATGACCTGGTGAGTGGTCGCGAGAATCCGATGGATGCGAGAAGCACAGGACCGGTCATTATAGTGACACTTAGGGGAAGCCTATGTCCAACAGTGACCGTCTATCGGCTGAAATGATGATGATAATAAAAATTTTGGATTGAAGTCGAAAATTATTTTTTCATAGTGAGCGTCGTCAGAGCGTATGAAATAAATAGACCATACAAACCATTTTTTTGGTTGAAATAATCAAATCACTCTCGCATTGGGTGGAGCGAGAGGTTATCGGATTTTTACTGACTACAACTCACCTGTGTGTATCACGGTAACTCAAAAATCCGATAATATGAAAAAAGCTCTTCATCTTTTATTTATTTATTTATTATTAGGATCATCAACATTACATGCACTGGGAATTTACAGGATCATTATAAAACTCTATTCAAGTGCTGCAACACTTAGAGACAATCACAACATTAACACAAAACATTTGATTTTAAAACACATAAGATTAGTTAAATTATCATTGCATAAGATCTTGTGAAGGTCAAACTCAAAAACCTTTCCTGTGCAAGTGCAGCGCTTGCTAGCGTTCAAAACTTCAAATATATTGTGACTGCTACCACTCTGCACTGTGTCCACGTATTTAGATTACCCTCTATATATAAAACTTCAAAAGTCCTGGAAAGCCAGCTCCGCTTGATCAGTACGAAAAGAGGGAAATCAAAAGTCGAATATTTCTAAATACATTATTTAATGCACTGAAAAAATAGCATTCGCACCACGGATATCTATTATTCGCACACACTATATATATATATATATGTATGTGTGTGTTTTTGAACATATTCATGAGTAGTTATTTATTTATTTTTATCAACATAAAAAAAACAAAGAAATGTATAATGTTGTTGTAATTCTAGCTTCTGCCAGCGACTTCACCTGTGTGAAATTGGAAAATTGTCCCATGGGAACATACTAGCCGGGGTAAAAAGTGTCCTTTGTGCTACTCCGGGACATGACCTTGCCCCGTGCTAGTGTTCATCCAAATCTGTTCAACCGCTCGAGCGTGAAGAAGTTACACACATAAATACACATACACTCTCACCACACACCACACATCACACAGCACACACCACACACCACACACCACACACCACACACCACACGCCACACACCACATACGACACACCACACACATGCCACTCATGCCGTTATCTACTTACTTTTTTTTATTTTTTTAGTCTTAATTTTTGTATCAATTGGTTGTAATTATGAGGATATGTAAATCTCTGCTAGTGATTATGAGGGTGGGCGCTGATACCTATATATACAAGATATTAAGTTATCTTAGCTTAGGTATCAGCTGTAACACTTAAATATCACAATTGTTAACCTTTCGACCTAATTTACTGTAATTTGGAAAACTTGTTAACTTGAAGGTGCAAATAAACAATTTATTTATTTATTTACACTTTCAAGGTTATAACCTTCTAATGGAGAAATCATAGGGTTAACAATCAATTTTTTTCTATCCATACATACATCTTTATAGTCTGTTTACAAGCTGTATGGAGAAATTGTCAACATCTCTCATCATAACGTCAAATTTGACCCTCAAAGGCTTCAGGTCTTCAGTTGTTGTGGCTGGCAGGATCCTGTACTGCTGGAGAAGGGCCGACAGTGCTGTCTTCATGGACATCATCGCGTATTGATAACCTGGAATAGTGCGATACAAGTTCATCAGCATCTGGGCCTTTTACTATGTTACTTGGGGTCAGTCGAATAAGATTTCTTCTTTTATTCTGTTCTTTTTAACCGACTTCGAAAAAGAAGAAGGTTCACAATTCGTCGGAATCTTTTTATTTTAGTATTTGTAAATTGTTCCCCAATTACTTCTGGACCGATCTGGATTTTTTTTTGTCTGAAAGCGTGTACTTAACAGGTGATCCCATTGCATGGTCATCAGGTCAGGAACTAATGATGGGATCCTAGAGAAATCGAAGGAAATCTTCAAATTTTATAGCCACACTTGTAATGGATATATTGTAAAAGTATCTTACTATAGAACTTGCACTCTATTTACTCGTAGGTTTAGGTGAGAGGTAGAAATACCGCAAATATGTGTGTAATGTGTTGAAGTCGGTTGTATTGTTTTGTAAAAAGTTTTGTTACCCGTCTCGCTAACATTGACACCATAACATACTTTAATATTTTTTAAGGTAAGTCAAATGTAGGAAAGGTCAGGATAATATCTAATTAAATATTTCTGTGCACTAGGTTAAAAGTCATATGACACCATTTCGACACCGAGTTCGAATAATGACAGTAGCGTTGTTGAAAAAATATACCTAACCTGTAAATTTTTTTGGATCTGGGAAAGATTTTTTTGATTTCAATTTTTTTAATAAGTATTCCACAACTTTCACACAACGCTTAGATGTCTCAAACTAAGCAAAGTTTGTGACAATTGATATACATACTTATATATTTCTAAGTACATACATACTATAGATAAATTACAGCACGATCATTTGTTGTGTGTCTACACAACAAATGATCGTGCTCATCACACAAAAATTTGTCCTGGGTGGGAATTGAACCCACGAGCTCTGGCATAACAGTCAGAGCCACTGACAACTAGACCAACAGGCCTGTTAATTACGAAATTATGATGCAGTTTTCAGACGTAACAACATAAAAAGGTTTGAAAAAGAAATATTGCATAAAATGAATAGAGGAAGGCATATTTTTTTTACCAATGCAAGCTCTGGGTCCATGGCTGAACGGCATGAAGGCAGCGGGATGCGAGAGCGGCGTGTCGAGGAACCGTTCAGGTCGGAACAGCTCCGCGTCGTCTCCCCAGTAACGAGGGTTGCGGTGTATAGCCCAGATGTTGATCACTAGGCCACAATCCTCTACTAGGGTTACTCCGGATGCTGAAACGGGTAAGAAAACTTAGTAACTTGTATTTCCTCATTATACTAATTGTATAAGTCAATACTCCCTTTATTATAATTGAAGCCCTCTGAGGAAAATGTTGATCTGATATGAATGTGAAAGTGTAGAAAAAAGTTGAGTGTTAAAAAACTCGTGTGTAAAAAATAATAAAGAATGATGAATGTTCCAATCAAGTCACTTTGTCTCCGTTTAGGCTCTAGGACGCGCCAACACATAAAAACATACATACATAAAAATTGGCGACTGGCCTGTTGGTCTAGTGGTTGGCGGCCCTGACTGCTATACCGGAGGTCGTGGGTTCGATTCCCACCCAGGACAAAAATGTTTGTGTGATTAGCATGAACATTTGTTCTGTGTCTGGGTGTAATTTATCTATAATATGTATGTATTTAGAAATATATAAGTATGTTTATCACTTGTTTAGTACTCATAACACAAGCTCTGCTTAGCTTGGGACTAGACAGCGTTGTGTGATATGATAGTTGTAAAAAAAAAATCTGGCAGTCGGGTAAAAACGAAATAAGAACCGATAGTCAGACTGTTTGAAATATGAAATGTCTAAAAAGAGGGTGAATCTGAGATCACAGATAATAAATTGGGCTAAGGGCAGTAAATAATTATTAGAATATGTTTCGCAATACTTACGTAAAGTAACTTCTTTATCAACTTTCCTGGCAATTATTGGCACCGGTGGGTACAAACGTAAAGTTTCTCTTATCACGGCATCCAGATACTTTAATCGAAGAAGATCTTCCGCAGCAATAGGTCTTTTAGAATCCCCGAATACTTCCTGCAACCTGAAAAAGTAAATTATAGACTAGGTGCGAGCACTAGCTTTTAACTCCTCGCGCGTATAGGGGTATTATTATAACGTAATTGCGCGTTTTTATGTAACATCACCAAAAAAAAAAAAAAATACTTTTATTTTTCTAGGAAAAACAAAGGTATAGAGACCAAAATTTTCGCCCAAATTAATAAATTTGTACACCCGAGTGTTCAAAACGACAGTTAACCGTTTTTCAAGGTCACTCAAGTTGTACAGACGTACTATGTACAATCAGCGCTCGTCATAAGTCATAAGTGTTATTTATCAAAAATAAATTGTATTTAATTTATTTTATATATGTCGGTTAGGTATTTATTTAGGGGCCAAGATGCCTGAAAATAAATTATTTATAATTATTATTACCAATTTTATTGGGTTCCAGTCACATCAAAAAAACTGACCTGTAAAACCTCCTTCGTCTTCCTTTGGTAAGGTTGGTTATCAGAATTTTGCGAGTCTTATAAAGCTTCAGATTCAAAGTAAATAAATATTGTTCCAATATAATTAAAATATGAAAAATACTGTAACTTTGTGTGTACCTATAAATAATGTTTATAATGATGCTGATTATCATCACCATTTCAGCCGAAAGTCGTACACTGTTAGACATAGGCTCCCCCAAGCGTCGCCACAAAGACCGGTTCTGTGCGTCACGCATCTATCGGATTCCAGCGATCCGCGTAAAGAATCCTTCCATCGCTGCGTCTACCGGTACGCGGTCGCAGAAACTTTCGGCCTCAACGGCCATCTGTTCTACGTGCAATGTGCCCTGCCCATTGCCACTTAAGTATGTTGTTGTTGTTTTAATTTAACCAACTTACTCTTGATAAACCTTTTCCTGTACATCAGGATATCTGCCCAGCAGCATGGTTGTGAAAGCAGTACCGACTGCAGAGGTATCAGTACCAGCCAGTACGAGCACCAGGGTTTCTTCTCGCAGTTCTATGTCTGTGTAGGCGCGGTGCCCTCCGGAGTTGTCTATGAGGAGTTCCAGGAAGGTCTTGAGACCATCGTGTTTCATATCTGAAATAAAAGTAAAAAAAATAATTTAAATATTTTAAGCAATTATTTCGAGCTAGACATATTTTGCCAGAACCAGTAAGAAGCGTGGTGGAAGGAGGCTAGCGAATAAATTAAATTATTTATTAGAAAGAATAAAAAACAGTTTATTTATGCGAAATGACGCAATCTTAAAACTAGCTAACAAACATAATCAATAGATAGGGAAGATATGCGTCACATCCGCGCAAAACGGCCGAACGCTCAGCATAAAGCTGCGGCCTCACGCATATACGATGAGCTTACAGCGCTGGTTGTCAGCGTGGGCCAGTGGCGGTGTCGACAAAGACGGAAAGGTGCAGTGTATAAAAAGATTTTGATAGAAAAAGAAAATAAAAATACAAAAGAATTTAAAAAAAAAAAAATAAGGTGACAAATACATTTATATACAGTTATTTTAGTTTAGTTTTAAGTTATTGTTATTTTTTTTAAGATCTGTAGTTTATAGTGCTTGCGATATAAGTCTAACGCAAATTGACTGGTACTAACTTTGATGAGTCTCAGCCATAGAAACTTTTTCGTCTTTCAAAGATTGTTTCTTAGATGTTATGATCTGAAATGTAACAAAAGTGATATAGATATTAGAAACATTGATATGAATGAAATCTCTGTCTGAATAGTTACCAACATACAGTAAGAGGAGAGTTAATCGATCTACAAAGAACCGCAGCCAAAATCTGAATGATATGCGTACAGACCATAATAAATTATAAAAAAAACTGGGCAAGTGTGAGACGGACTCGCGCATTGAGGGTTCCGTACAAACTTATACCTATGTAAATAGTTCGATTCTCGAATGGAGTCGAGATTGTTCTCATAAAAAATGTTTTTTTTTTACCACGATTTTACAACATTTTTTTTGTTTTCAGGTTTATTCCTATACTTGTGCTATTAAAACCTTGCTTTACGACAAATTTCAGGGTCAACGGAAAGTACTCTATGAATTTTGATTCCCTTGAGAATGACGAAATATAAGTTTTTTGCGATATATACGGCCGTATCTTAATTTTTCGTTAACTTAGAAGTTTTATTTTTTCACAGCTTCAAGGGACCACAGACCTGAGCATATGGTTTTAATTTCAACTCGATACCTCCAAGATTTCTCAAGATAAAAGGTCTTGACGGACAGACAGACAGACGGACAACAAAGTGATCCAATAAGGGTTCCGTATTTTCCTTTTGAGGTACGGAACCCTAAAAACTATGAAAATATGGAGTAAAATCATAAAAGAGGTGATATTTGATGGCTCTAAGTGTGAAGGCTGCTAATAATGATATAGAAATTGTGTAAATGATTTGCATAGTTACTTACCTCATTAACAAACTTCCAAATATAGTCCTTGCATTGAGCATGCTCCTTGTAAGCCGGAGTCATCTTATACACAGACATATTATACAACCATGGCTTGCAAAGTCGAGCAGAGTCCAGTTGAGTACATCTGTCAAATGCCTTCAAAAACGGTTGTTCTGATTTCTTCTGAGAGTTCACTGAAACGCCCAGGGTTGATTCTAAAATAGAAAACGTAGTCCTCAGTTACCTTTTTGTATTCTTAGAGGAGCTATAAGTATACTCCATGAAAGAGTTAAGGCAAAAGAAGAGCCAAACAAAACTACTGAATTCTATTGATGGTGTTGTGTCCATCGTACATGTAACCGTTTGTATGATTACGAGTATGTCATACCTATAAATAATGGTAAAATTGTGACAATTGTACAATGACTATGTATATAAGTATAGGTATAAGATTCAAAATAAACAATCTTACGACCATAATATAAATGCTATAGAGTCAGCTGCCTAAATTTACTTTTTAACAGTGATCAAGATCAGTGGTCAAGCACAACAAAATTATAAGAGTTCTTTAGAATATTCTTTGGTGATATTTAAATGTCTCCGAACATTATTTATAACTTCTCTTTTAAGACATTCAACATTCACCAATCTACACGGGGCCCCTGTGGTGGATTATGGCCCATTCCTTCACTGGGACCATTGTAAGGCTGATTATGCTTATTATATTATATATATATATATATATCCATAGTTAAATAAATCTTACCACAAACAGAATCCATAGTATAGGTGGTAATGTACTGCCATATGGAGAAAGCTCCTTTTCCTACTGCAGCCTGCAACTGTTCCACCATGATGGCACTCTGGCGGGAGAAAATATCCACAAACTGGACCAAGTTCTTCGGGCTGAAGGTCGGAGCCAAGTTCTTGCGACGAGGACGCCATATGTTGACTGTTAAACAATTCGTTTACCGTTAAAGATATCTTAAAATATTTTTGAGAAAATTTTACTTGACTTTTGTAGGTAAATATTTGTTTAGTCCATTTTGTGTTGCATTACTAGGCAGTAAGATAAAAATGAGATGAAGCTCTTGTGTTAGATTTTAGAATCGAGTAGTTTGTACCTGCTGCAAAAATACTGCCATTGCCAGTCATCAGCTGCAAGCACTTCAGCGCATCATCTTTCTCCAGACAGGTTTTCAAAAGTAGCTCGGCAAGTTTGGCGTCAGCGGTGACTGTGAACAGAACAGTTTTATAATAATAATAAAACTTTATTTTCAGACCATAATGTGAAACATCCACAACAAATAATTAATCTAAAAAAACACATACTTTACTTTAGGCTGATATTATGAATAGGATTCTTAGATTAGACAAATATTACTAGATTTGTGGCACTTAGAACTGTCTATATACTTCTTACACCATCATTAATTCAGGCGATAGGGGCCATTCAAGTATTACGTAAGCACTATAGGGGGATGGGGGGGTCTTTGCATTGCTTATTTTGTATGACACTGGGGATGGGGGGTCTAGATGGTGATTACGTCAGTAGTATATAATTTTTAGAGATTTAGAGTTGTGGATTCGTGTATCATGGACCGAGGACTGTTAATTTGAATTAATATATCAAAATTTTAAGTGAAGTACTGCTCATAAATTAAAAACGAAACCAACACATTGACAAATGCTTGTACCAATGTTTACGTAAGCATGGGGGGGGGGGGGGGAGAGCCTTGCTTACTTTGGAGAGTTCATATTTGCAAAAAATCTGCTTACTTTATACTTGAACAGCCCCAAAGACGTTCCACTTCCGGGCTTGGGCCTCCATCAAGCGTCGCCATGCCCACCTGTCACGTGCGTTTTGCATCTAGCGTACTCTCTTGGTCATTATCAGGTTATTGTTTTAATATTATTAAGAAAATACCCCACAGACGCAGTTCACTAGAATGCACAATGCATTACGAGGCTTCATCGACACGTAAAACTGTCGAAAACTTGCTAAAGGATCCCCGAAACGGTCAATTGCGATTAACAATATTTGATCGTTTACTTCAAACCATGTATTGTCAACAACACCACTAGAGTGTCATGTACAGTTTTATTTTGGTAACTACATCTTTGCCGTTTCGGAGACCTTTAGTTTAAGTTTTACGTGCTGCCTTTGAACATGGCGGCTTCACAGTGAGCCACAATTTAGAGACTATTCAGTTTATCAGTCAATGCTTGATAGGTTCAATAATTTATTTATTTACGTAATAGTTAATAAACTCATATAAACCAGAAACACGATGACCTTAAAGCTACTAACAACAAATAATTAATCATGTCATTAATTATGTTCTGATATTTCCGCTCGGAGTTTTTACGTAATAATTGATGTACTCTTAAAACCAAAAACACGATGGCCTCAAAGCTAGACCACTAACAACAATCATTATCATGTGGTTAATGTTGTTCTGCCATATCCACTCGGAGTTTTCCGGTCAAGGTTGGATATGTAAGTCACATGAAGGTACATAACCAAGCATCATATCTGAGCTCACAACCACCATGAGGAACCAAGGAATACGGCCGCTGTGGCCGAAATCTGTTAGATGGCAAAATCCTCACGCCCTCACTCATACGCATAAAATAAGAATAAAAAGAAAGAAACAGAAAAATATACACAAAAGTGAAGAGTTTTTCAAAAGGAATCTCTTCTAGCATACCTGCGAAAGTAGAGTTGGAAAAAAAGAGATATAGGCACCGTGTGTAAGAGGAGTAGAAAAGGAAATTTATGTTCTGACTTACCTATATAAAGTCGATGGCCTTGCCATACGGTAGTCACGCCATCGTCGTTAGATATTGCTTCTTGTCCCAGTTTCTGGAACCGTGTCATGCGATCTAAAACATTAAGACATTGTCAATACTTCAGGGTGTTTCAGGTTCAAACGTAACCAGCGTTAGTTTTTCTTAAAAAATTGTTGTGTGTCTTCGTGTTTTCATTTTTAAGGTGGAATATCATCCAACCACTTCTCTCGCTCTAGGGTGGAGCGTGAGCCTGAATCCGGTGCAGATACTTCCCAAACTTGACATGTCCGGTGATGATTGGCGTCTGCGGAAGGTGAGGACGGCTCGGTGCCTCTCAAGCAACCCCTCAAAGCGGGAACTGACCTTACTAATCAGTTGTGTTATAGAGTGCCCAGATCGAGGGGTGCGCGTGCTTCGACTATTTCACACAGGCATGTGCAAAACTAACGCTGCGCGCACTTCTTTGTCGCCTTGTTGAAACATACAATGGTCACTTTATGCAGTTCGTTATATTTATTCCCTACAACCAGTTGATTAAAAAAGAGCTACTTATAGAGATGTTGTTCAAAAAACAATAAGGAGAAAGTTAAATTAATTTGGACTGAATTAAATAGAAATAAATCAAATGGAATAACAAATAAAGTGCATTGGGTAGACTTAAATTATAATAAAAAATGGAATTAAAATAAATTGTATTGAATTGAGTTAAATTGATTTAAAGTAAATTGCATTGAATTAGAATAAATTGTATTTAATTGAATGAAATAAAAATATCGATAAAAATTAAATTGAATTTAAATGAATTGAATTACATATTGTATTAATTATGTCTATAAAAATGAATTATTTTGTTATGACATAAAGCTTTCATAGAAGGCTTTGTATTTTATAAACTCTTGCCACAGTTCTTCTTTTCTATTAGGTATTCATATGAATTGGAGTGGGATAAATGTTTGTGCATCTAGTTTTAAGTATTTTTGTTTTTCTCTGGCATGTTACTTTTTTTTGTCTCCAACAAAATAAAATAAATATAATAATACTTCTTAAGGGGATGCAACTTGACATAACATTTTCACTGTTTTTCATACAACCTCTCGCGATTATGACGTTATTACACATTTTTCATTGGATGTTTTGGAAACAGTATCTTGTAGATATTACCTAGGCTTCTAGGGAAATCAATTTATAAATTTGTGTAAAACTTATCCAGTAAAGACCTCTGAAAATCTGCTATTTTGCATGAACTTTGACACTCCATAATTTGCTCAAAAATTTAAAAAGTCAAATAAGTATAACAATAGAAGCTTTGAAAATTTGATCAAGATTTTTAATGACGACAATTTTTTTCAAAAACTTTTAGGGGTTTAAAAAAACACGTCTTTCCTGGAACACATTTTGTAAAATATTCGAGTAAATCACGGAATTACCGAATGCTAACAGAGTTTTCAGTTTCGTTTTCTTCCTCTCTTTTTTCGGATTGCTTTTTCATCAAACATTGCGTTGGATTGCGTTAGATGAAGTTACAAGCTTTTAAACCAAGCTCGATGTTGACGATAGGCGAGTGGGACAGGACCCTCTTAAATGTGAAAGTAGGTTTTGATGTTTGTTCACTAATCACTAATAATTGTTTTTTTTTGTAGTGAAGTTGATTATTTTCTTTTGTAAAAAGGTTCTTTTTCTAACAAATAAACTAAATGTATTATATTTTTAGCGTACTGGCATACGCCGGGTATTCACTGGACATAAAGTTAAAACAAAGATGTCTCTGATTACTGTGACTGATGTTAAATTGTATTGAAATAAAAAATATCGTCTGGTTTTCCATATGTGGAACAATTTTATCACAAAATAATTATATTCATATACTTAACAAAATGAATACGAACATTTTTCAAGTGTGATAGTCGTGCAGTTTACTTATATTTAAATCAGTATACAAAGTAAAATAAAAATAAAACTCTTACCTTCATCACTTCCAAGGAACAAATAAGCATGTCCAACAAGAGGTAGGGTCATATGCTTGGTCGCACTGAGTTTGTGAGAGAGATTTATCATATGTCTCCTTTTCCATCGTAACACTAAGATCCAGACTAGAATGAACAGTAACAGAATTTGCACTAACATATTAATATAACAAAACAAAACCACAGATTCAATTAAAAAGAAAACAAGCCTGACAATGATCTGGAAATTCAGTCCGATTAAGAAAAAACCACCAACTGATATCGTTGTAAGTGAAATGGCTCTAGAAATAAACACCTTTTTCAAATAATAACGAAGAAATTTTTATACCAAAAAAAAAAACAAATAAATTGTAGTATTTTATAAATTTAAGTGTGTGTGAAACGTTTAAACACGCATCTTCTAGTAGATGTGACAAAATAGTTTTGCGTGGTATCGATGATGTATTTAAAGATATGTACAGTTTTTTGTAGCAAGTACTTATCATTTTAGGGTCTAGTATGAAAAGCACGTGATAGAAAACGCTTGCTTGATACGCAACGTTGCGTTATATTTGAAGTATGGAAGAATAAGAATGTTGTGCAGACCACATTTGGATAAGGCATAAGATATTACGACGTAATAAGAAAGTTGATTAACTCATTTGGGTTTAGATGGATAGTTTTACCCTGATTTATATCATGAAAATATTCAAATCAGGCTTAGTTGTTCTTTATCGTTGAAATATATATTAGGTAACTATAATTAGGTAACTATAATTAGGTAACTATAATAACTATAACTATAATTAACAACTATAATTTAGGTGTCTTCAAGGCTAGAGTGAATAGGCTCTTAATAAACTAGTGCGCCACACCATCAATGATTGCATCGCTGCTTACCATCAGGTGGGATCGCAGTCAAGCACTGGTTTATATGAATTAAAAAAAAAAAAAAAAAAAAAAATATTGAGTCGTCATTTTTATAGTTGGCAAAAAATGCGATGCCGCAAATAGCCTCCTACTATAAGTAATGTTATCAAATTATTATATAATTATTATTCAAGCTATTATAAGGCCTAGCCAATGCCCTCACTAAGCAAGGCCTTCCTCTTTTCCTTCCACTTTATTTTATTTAGAGCTAATTGAGAACAGTATTTATTGTAAGAGTCCGGACATAGGTACCTAGTTTTGTAAACAAGAACCAACCCTCATTTTTTGTAACATTGGACATTTGAATGGACACCCAACTATGTATTAAAACTTTTTAGAAAATATTCTGGTAAACACATCATGCCACAAGAAAGAAAATGAAAACGGTTTAGGGTACCAACCCTAAAGTGAGTCACTTTTAATAAAGCTAAATGGACTCATGTTACATGGTACCCATAAGTCTTCGACATTTTCATTACACAAAATAGAAACAATCCACAAAGATCTTGTTAAAAATCAAAAATACCAATTATCTTCCTTTTTTTCTTTTTAGGCTTCCGTACTTGAAAAGAAAAAAACGGAACCCTTATAGAATCACTTTGTTGTCCTTCTGGCTGTCTGTTTGTTAAGACCCTTTATCTCGGGAACGCGTGGAGCTATTGAGTTGAAATAAAAACCTTATACCTAGAGTATAAGGTTTTTATTTCAACTCAATTATTAAAAAATTGCGGTCTATTGAAGCTGTAAAAAAATCAAATTTTTAAGTTAACGAAAAAAAAAAGATACGGCCGCTTAAGTCTCAAAAAACGTATGTTTCGTCACTCGAGGAAATCATAACTCATAGGGTACTCCCGTTGACCCAGAATCCTGAAATTTTGCATAAAGCAAGGTCTTATAGTACAGATATAGGAATAAATCTGAAAACTGTAAATTTGTTGTTACGTCACAACAAAAAAAAATTGCGAATCGGAAAAATCTTCGAGACTCCATTCGGGAATTGAACTGTTTATATAGGGTGACTGGCAATTAGTGTACGATACTTAAAAACGTGATTGTGCTCATGATAACAAAAAAAAATTATTATGGGAGCAAAGCCGAAATCGCGAAAAAAATATCAGCTGTTCAGTACATTTATGTTTGCATAATGTACTGAACAGCTGATTTTTTTTTCGCGATTTCGCACTAATTACCAGTCACCCTATATAGGTAAGTTATTACGGAACTCTCAGGGCGCGACTCCGACTCGCACTTGCCCACTTTTTTTTTATAAAATGAATCATGATTTATTTATTTAACAATTTATGTACACACACACAAAAAAAGATTAGAAGAAGGAAACAGAAAAATAGGTACAGAGGTGATGCTTATTTCAAAAGAAATCTCTTCCAGCACACCTGCGAAAGGAGAGTTGGAAGAAAAAAAAGATATGTAGACACCGTGTGTAACAGTAATAGGAAAATAAGTACATATAAAATAGTTATCAATAAAATAATATAACAAGCAAAAAAAGATATTACTATTATAATTATATACATACACATAGTAAAATAAATATCACAAAAATACATACTAAATAATATAATAAAACTAATACATACAGACTAATATGCAACTAAGAGGGGTTGAGGTAGAAGTTTTCCTATCCACTCCTTTTGTGGGTTTTTTTTTTTTTTTTTTTTAGGTGGGATAATCATCTTATGACAAATCCCGCTCTTGGGCGGAGCGGAAAATAGTGTCAGACTTTTACTGACTAAAAACCCACTCCTGTTCCTTCTTTGCCTTCGTCCCAGGGCCCCGGGTTTAACTTTCACACTACCCGTGGCCCCAGTAGGCTTCGACCCTGTTGGGCCCCTACGATTTGCTGACATCTCACTGAGGCGCGCGTGGAACAATACGCGCCGTCGACGACTTGGGCTCGGTCCGGACGGTTACCGGACGATCGGACGGCGAGCCACCCATTGCTCGCCGTCCGCAAGCCCTCGCCTACGGTGGCCGGAAATCGGGATCGGAATCCCGGCGGCGGTTGGGGCGTGAGGACCGTTGCCTCACGCGATCGGCCGCCTCCTTTGCTAGCATTACTGCTTCGCAGAAGGAGGCGACCGCCTGCCACTCCTCCTCGCTCCGGACCATGGCCTGTACCAAGGCCCGACGCGAGAGATTGCCGCCGCCGATCGCCCCCACGAGGACACGGCGTTGCTCTGCCCAAGCGGGGCACACCTCCACCGTGTGCTCCACCGTGTCCTCCGGGCGGTCCGCACAGTGGCGACACCCGGGCGTCTCTTCCGCACGAATCCGGTGCAGGAACTTCCCGAACTTACCGTGTTCGGTGAGAACCTGCGTCATGCGGAAGGTGAGGACGCCGTGAGGTCTTTCCAACCACGCCTCAAAGAGGGGACTTACCGAACCTTTTGTGGGTTGGGTTTAGTTTGCGTAACCATGTTCAGTTCCTCGCGCCATCCGCATCTGGGCCGGCCACGGTGTCAAACTTTAAAGTAACGACTTATTCAATTTATTTTTTACAGTTATATTACATTTTATCATTTTCTTAAAGTTAAGTTTTTTTATTGTACAAAACCCACAACAGTTTCAAGTATATTTTGTGTTACAACTTAGAAATCATACCCATAATGTAGAGATCCATAGTGTGCTGTGCCATTACTTCACCAAACGAAGCCTTATTCAAGATCATTATACTCGAGTACATCGCCTGACGCAATTTAAAGTAAATAATTCTTCAATGAAGTTTACTAGATAGTACTAGTCAAGTACATTATTTGGCTCATGGTTTATGTCAACATAAAAAAATTCCACGTACCATGAAAAGCAAAATAAACATCCTCATTGGTAAATTTAAAGGTAACTACGGTGAAAAAGTGTCAGAAACAGACAAATACAAGTTTTTTAGTCATCAGGCTAATAAAGTTTCAAATAGTTAGCCACTCCATATAATAATATATATAATACTGTATCCGATTAGACTTGAATTTTTTTTTATTTTTTATTCTTGATAGGTTCGCGCTTGACCGCTAACTCACCTGATGGAAAGCGACGATGCGGTCGACGATGGAGCGCGCTTACCTAGAAGTAACCTATTCACTCTTGACTTAAAGATTCCCGGGTTGTAGCCATCAGGAAAAACAGATTCCGGCAAGGAATTCCACTCCTTAGCTGTACGCACTATGAATGTGTTCGCAAAACGTTTTGTGCGTATAGGTGGGGGTGGGATGTCCACCATGTACCGGTGGCGCATTGCCGTACGCCTGGTGGTCCGATGATGGAACGGGCTAGGCGGAATTAGGTTATGCAATTCCGACGCACACTCCCCGAAATGCAACCGGTAGAAAACCGACAGGCTAGCAACTCTGCGTCGATGCTCAAGACTTTGAAGCCTCGACTCAACGAGTGCATCATTGCCAATGATCCTCTTGGCTCGCCTCTCAATTGCCTCAAGTGCATCAAGCTGGTATCGGGCAGATCCGTCCCAAAATGAGAGCAGTACTCCATACACGATCGAACTTGCGCTTGATAAAGTTTGAGCAACTGTTCCGGCGTGAAGTACTGTCTGACCTTCGCGAGGATTCCCAGCTTTTTTGCTGCCAGTTGAGCCTTTGCTTCGATGTATGGCCCAAAGTTGAGTGTTGACGTCAGCGTAACACCAAGGAGAGATCAAGATGGTCGGTTATTGGCACGGTTACGCCCCGGAAAGTTGGAGCAGGGCTGAATTGGCTCCTTTTAGCGGAAAATAGACACGCCTGGGTTTTAGCAGCATTGAACTTGACCAAATTGGCATCGCCCCATTCAGAGACTGCCTCCAAGGACAAGTTCAAGCGCTCGACCATAGCCTCTCGGAGAGACTGGATCTGTGACCCACTAGCCTGCGCGCTGGATATGTAACTCTCAACAACAGTGCTGTCGTCTGCATACCCAAACGTACCGAGCTTAAGCAGATCATTTATGTGCAGCAAGAACAATGTTGCCGAGAGCACTGACCCCTGAGGGACCCCGGCATTAATGGCCATTTGACCGGACGAGCAACCATCGATGGCCACTCGGATGGACCGGTCACTCAGGAAGTCTGCAATCCAAGCACACAAACCAGCAGGTAATCCGAAAGAAGGAAGCTTACTAATAAGGCTTTCGTGCCAGACCCTATCGAAAGCCTTTGAGATATCGAGGGAGACGGCAAGCGCTTCTCCGTGTTTCTCGATGGCCTCACTCCAGATGTGGATGGCATACGCTAGAAGATCACCAGTTGACCTATTTCGGCGAAAGCCGTATTGTCGGTCATTTAGGATGTCATTAGCTTCTAGGTATGCCAGGAGCTTACTGTTGAGTACACGTTCCATTGTCTTACAGAGAATGGACGTTACTGAGATTGGCCTGTAGTTAGCTGGGTCAGCCCGTGCCCAAAAAGGGTTGTCGGGCTGACCCAGCTAACTACAGGGCGAAAGGTGATCGATAGCGAAGACATGCATACTCGAAGGTATTCCAATATCAGACCTACCTCGGAGCCTCGCCTCGCATTGCAATACTATATGAACAGCTTGAAAAATTTCTGCGTAGTTTATTTGATAACATATTTGAGCGTTCATAGCTATGCTATTTTCGGAAAAGTGTGGTTGTATAATGTGAAATGTAAATAAATTACAATCAGGTATGTGTAAACATTATTTGTTTTAGATTTAAATTATTACAGTTACAGCTTACTTAAGAACTTTGTTTACGCTGTCAGTAACCGGAGAATCTATTACTCACCCCTCATAATAATCATGTACTCGAGATGATTCTCGAGTACATGATTGGTATGATGAATTGAACAGTGGTGGTCCAGTAGAAACAGCCACGACTTACGACTAATAGGTCGCAAATTCAAACCCATTACTTTATGTAATTTATTTCAACACCACTGCTCTCAAAACGGTGAAGAAAAACATTATGAGGAAACTGGCATGTTCTAGTAGAACCTAATGTGATATCCACCAATCCGCACTAGGCCCGCGTGGTGGATTAGAGCCCATTCCCTCTTCTAGAGAAGATGCCTGAGTCCCAGCAGTGGGAGCATTATATGGCTGATTACCTATTATGCTTTATGCTTATGCTGTGCATTCAAGGAGTACATGCGTCATTGATTCCTCCAACTCCATGCTTGCTTTACACAGAGGATTATCCATGATGGCTATTGCGCAGAATTGTGTTTAGTGAGTAGTGTCATAACGACTTTTATCGCGATATTAAAATTACTGATGACTAAATTCAACATAAAATATTTTCCGAAACTAATTAGGGTTTTTCTTAAGAGCCCCGATCCCCGAGAGCCCCGTACCGGAGGCAACCGATTAGTTTTTATCTTGATCATCATCTTCTTGCCCTTGTCCGGTTTTATTTGGGGTCGGCACAACACGTTTTTTTCTTCCATTCTGTCCTGTCACTCGTCACTCTATCACTAACTCCCTTTTCTTTCATATCACATCTCACACAATCCATCCATCTTTTCTTTGGTTTCCCTCTCCCTCTCCATCCATCCACATGTAAACTCATAACTCTTTTAGTAACATGCGTTTCATCCCTCCTTTTCACATGACCATACCAAGACAAACGATTCCCTTTCAACTTTCAGTCACTGGCGCCGCTTTCAAACTTCCCCTAATATACTCATTTCTCACTTTATCCATTCTCGTCACACCACACATCCATCTTAACATTCTTATCTCCGCTACGTGCACTCTTTTTTCTTCTTTTTTCATCCGTCTTTTTCATAGCCCAACATTCTGATCCATACAGTATGACACGGACTTGTAGATTTTACCTTTCAACTTAGGGGCATGCGTGGGTCACAAGTTATTTCCGTGACCTGTTGCCATTTCATCCATCCAGCGTATATTAGTTTTTATCTTGATAAACTCAAATAGAAGTCAGTTTAGCTTAAAAATACCATCAGCAGAAGATGTTAAACAAAATTTTATTACTAGTTTACTAAAATTATTATACCTAACTTTAAGAATAAGGAAAAATATAGTTTTGCTTGGTTAAGGTAAATATTTTAATTAGAGAATACAATATAGGCTGTCCTAGAGCGATCACAGGTTTTAATTATTATTACATTACAAAGCTGCTTCTTCAAAACAGAAAATCAAAATACTTACTCTACATGGAATATTTTAAGATATTAAACTAAAAATGTTTAAAAACTTTCTAGTTACGCCCAATTACAATTAGACATCTACTTATTTGTCTTATTTAACTATTTACATTAACGTATTGCTGCGTATTCTGCCACAAGTGCGTATACTGCTTTTATATATGGACTTTTATCAAAATTTTCACAGCTTTTATTACTTAAGTTCTGGATTCAAGTTGTATACAAAATAATTTAATTGTCGACATGTTTCATCATAATGTCAAACGTTGAGCTTGAGTTTGTTTGGATTACTATTGGCCTCATTCGGGTCATTCTGTGCTTTACTCGTAGCGTTCATTGATTCGGTTGGTACGAAGTGGTACCGACGCAGTAGTGCTGATAGGGCAGTCTTCATTGACATCCTGGCTTATTAATAACCTGTAAAATGTTTAGTTAATTATTTTTGATTATATAATTCTTTAGAAGTTTTCAGACTTGACTAGAATCGTCATCTAGAATTTTAGTGGTTTTTTAAATGTTTGTAGGAAGGCATACAGGTATTTCATCATAACCAATTGTTCAAGTATTTGAACACATCAAGTATCTAATACGCTCATCTATTTTGACCTCACCAAAATTTCGAGTGCTAAGCAAATATGAGACTAGCTACTACAATTTAAACTTTTTATAAACATAACACTACTTTTCAAGGTTTTTTACCCATAGATAAAACTAATGTGGACAGGTAGGATAATGAAGCCTTAGTAGGTAAGATACTGAAGTGAAAAAATAGTATGTTAAATATTTTTTTTTTTTTTTTTTTTTATTATTTATAGGCTCGCGTTTGACCACCATCTCACCTGATGGTAAGCGATGATGTGGCCGACGATGGAGCACGCTTGCCTAGAAGTAACCTATTCACTCTTGACTTAAAGACCCCTAGGTTGTAGCTATTATTTATTATTATTTAGATTATTTTACTTATTTTAGAAACTAAAGTAAATTATATTTTTTTTTTCTGAATATAAATCGACACAGTCCACTTAGAGACATATCCATTGGAATATCATTGCGAAATAAACATGTTTAAAAAATACAGTGATGTTCATAATTTTAATACTAGGAAGAAACACAAATTTGTGGTTCCTACAACCAGGCTGAAAAAAATAGGGGGCTCATTTAGATGCCAATGCATACACTTCTATAATAAACTTCCTAGTCATATTCAACAACTAAGCCTTATTAAATTCAAATTATTTGTAAATCGAAAACTTTGCCAAAAGGCTTTTTACACTATAAAGGACTATGTTGAGGACCAAAAGGCTTGGGATTGACCTGCTCCAGTACGCACTGCAACTGTTGCCTTATTAATATATTTTTTTTGTCTTTTGTTTTTAATTTCAATTTTGCTTTTTAATATTATTATTTATTACAATTTGATATTGTAGATTATTTTTATTTTGCAATTTGACTTTTTTTTTCTCTATTAATTTTTGACATCAATGTTTACTTTGCTAAGTATTACATTTTGTAAACAATATTTTTCTTTTTAATATTGTGAACGTGAGGACTATGTTGATTGCTAATTTTTTTCCTTTTCAGTAATTTTAACGTAAAGTCTGTTTTTTAATTAAAGATAATGATTTGACAATTCGAATGTTGCATGTTTTTTCCATTTCATAAATAGTGAGGTACCGCAACCGATATTGAACAAAAAAACCGAAAATATTCGTAAAAATAGTTTCATTTTAAAATGCAACAAATTATGGTAAGTTTTTGTATTTTCTGAAGGTAATTTGAAAGATGCAAATGTCAACTCATAAAATAAAATATAATTTAAGCCTAAGAATTAAAGACTAGCAAAAGCTGCGTTATTTTATTTTTTCGTCTCGATTTGTTATCACCAAACCCAGACAAAAATATAAAATTACTCAGTGATATTTTTGCTGACATTTTATTACAACTTTAATAATAGGTAATGATAGGACTTCGGTTTGAAAACTAATAATAGTTAAAATTAAACAATCATAAGTCCTCTTTTTGTACTATTTTCACATGGATCTCTTATAAAATTGTAGCGATAAACGAATCAAGTGTCCGTTTCTTGTAATGCAGTCATGTGAATTCACAGCTTGACGACTAATGGGCACGCCATTATCATGACGGTCAGTCCCCTCTTTGAGGAGTGGCCGGAGAGGCGTCACGGTGTCCTCATCTTCCGCATGAAGCAAGTCCTCACCGGACATGGTCAGGTTCTAGTACAGGCCAAGGTCCAGAGCGAGGAGGAATGGAAGGGGGTCGCCTCCTTCTGCGAAACAGTAATGCTAGCGAAGGAGGAGGCTGCACGAGTGAGGGAACGAACATCTTTTCGCTCCAGTCGCCGAGACTCAAATCCCGACTACCACAATGTCAATACCAACGTCGAGCAATAGGTAGCTTGCCGTCCAGCAGTTCGGTAATTGCCGGGACTGAGCCCCATTCGTCGACAGCGCTTAGTGATCCACTCGCTCTTCAAAGAGATGTCAGCAAACCGTAGGAGCTCAGTAGAGCCGATCTGGTTTTAGGCAGTAAAAGTCTGACACGCTCTCCTGCCCCGCCCATACAGGGAGAAGTCATTGGATGAATTCCCATCTTGAAAAAATATTGACGACCAATGATGATAACTTTTTTAATTCTAAAGCATAAACTGAGACTGTCTCGTTCCGCTCTTGTAAACCGGATATAAAATTGTGTTGTGACTGGAGCTCCCTGGTAAAAGAAAGTAGCTAAGAATTCATGATTTTCAACCGGTTTTCAACCGCGCCCGCCACGGTGGAGCTAGTTTATTTCTAAACTCACGAGACCGGAGTTTTGTGTGGTTATATAGCCGTCGCAGTTGGGGTTATCGCTTGAAAACTTGGCAGATGACAATCGCAAGACGGGCGGTTCATTATCAATTGAGCTCCAGACCACCGTGGACATACACCAGAAATGAGCTGTTGCGTTATACTTACTTCACAGAAAAATTAAAAAAAGAAGGCCTATAAAGTTCTGGGTGCATCAATCGATTTTCGGATTTCGCATCGGATTTTTCTACCCCCTGAAGGCCACTACGGGTGTTAACCGACCGCAGAGAGTGCGGGCGCAACCTGCCGAGTCTGCGGGTGACCGTGGCCCACACCATTCTACTAGTTGACCGCCGGTGCAGCGGGGAGCAGGATACATATATCTCTAGCATTCTACAGAAGCTGCGGGCCCGCAACCGCAGCGGATGCGGGTAAAAACGGTTTTGTGAGTTCTCAGTATAAGTAAAAGTCCGAGTGTAAAAAAATATGGTAATATTTTTGAATATTTCTAATTATTTCAATCTTCAATTCATATTAGACTTTGCTATAAACAAACACTATCGTATTTTGGGCCTACTTTCCTTAGAGGTTGTATTATTAAAAGAACCGGTATAAAAAAATCGAATTTGGAGACATCACTTGTATCAAAAAGCAGGCAACATATTTCTGGAGTTTGACATTTGGACTTGTCAAATCATTATCTGGGATTAAAAAACGCACTTTAGGTATGTCTGGCAATTTGAGTATTTTCTGCGGCCTACCCAAATGTCCTTTCCTTGGTATTGTTCGTCAAGTAGTTGAGCTCCTTAGTAGTCCTGAGTTGAGCTTTACGAATACTGACAAATGCTTGCACTGACTGGACAGGTCCACTCAAATCTGTGAGGTTCTTTCTTCAAAAGACCATTTCAGACAAATCTGCATGGTTCTCATGTGAGCTGACCATTACATATTTACTGTATGGACTTTAAAAGAGACTTTGACCCCTGAGTTTGTTTCGGTGTTTCTTCTCAGGGTAGTCAGCTAGGAAACACCGGCCTCATCTAGTTTAAAAATGACGAAAAAAAAATTGACGTGTAAAAGTGTTTTTTTAAACCTATTTACAAAATAAATATCATTTATCATTTATCATTTAAACACTGTCCCTTAAGAAACAGGATAACTTAGTTTAAGGGACAGAGTTTAACCTATTGTGTAAAGATTTCTGCTGCATCTAAATATTTTATGTAAATATATACTTACTTGTTTTTTTAACATGAGAGTGTTCTCATGTTTACACATAAACATAGGATATAATATTTTTGGAAAATAAAGATATTTATTATTATATATTATATTTGACCCACAAAAAAACAAAAATGATACTGATTACTCCTTCTTTTATACTTATTAAGTGAATTTCTCTTGACCAGCAGTAAAAAAATTGGTAAGTCCTCTATATATTATAAGTTTTCAAATCTTGATGGGAACGTTCAGCATAATATTCATCACTAACGTTTCCCAGGTTCTAAGGAAAGAACCCAGGTGCGAATGCAAAAAATATTTTTAACGACGTATGCGGCACATCTACAGCACTCTCGACCATCCATAGCACGCATCCTTAGCCTTAGACCGCCTATTGTACACTTATTTTTACAAATTCTTATCCTATGATAAATAAACTATAATAAGAATAATACTGCCACCACCAACTTTGGCATCAGAAAGGTTAAGAAAAATTATTATAAAAGCTTCTGGTTTGATATGAAATAATATAAAGATCAATTTGAGGATTTTTTTAACATTCATTACGTACAGGACAATCTTTTTTAATATAGTTGTTTTTTTAAGTCCCGGCACACATTAACGGCATCTGCACAACTAAGGATTTTAGGCAAATAGCAATATACATTAACACCATGGCAATGAAGTAGAAATTTCTACGATAAATTTTTGTAGTAGTAAAAATACCGCTTCGGTATGTTTGAGGCTGCTGCACAGCACAGCTTTAAGGATGCTTCGGGATACTTCGGCATCCTTCGGCACGCCGCCGCCGGCACCGAGGCAACACTCGTGCGGGGCGAGGGGAGACATCCGCCATTTAGATCATTTGTCTTGCAGCACACAATCGAGGTAACTCTGTAGATCTCAATTGACCATTATTAAATATGACTCGGTCAACCAGTTTGTAACAACTCTGAGACTTTTGAAGAGACGCAAGGTACAAATACAATATCGACGCTTCGGCAAGCTTAGGGATGGTGTGGCATGTTTAAGGACGCCTCGACATCACTAAGAACGTTGCAGCATGCCAAGGCATAGTTTCCCACGTGTGCGCTTGCCCTAGGACCATTTTTCTTGCCGATGCCGATAATGGGTGCCGGGCCTTAGCTCTACTGTCTTATAAGCATAAAAAAAAAAACAGTAGTATTTGTGTAACTACTTTGTAAACCACGAAGTAGTTCTACCACTTTGAGATCTCCATTTACTTGCCAATTATGTTTTTCATACATTATAAACTTCATTCATGATGCTTCATTCAGGTAGAATGGCAGCATGAATAAGCAGTAGGCCGACTCCGAGTTTTATACGTTATATTTGTGCTTCATCTCCTTCAGTGCTAAATTGTCAGTGTCCTCCAAACGAAGATTATGCTTTTTTACGTCAATCTTTCCGATATTTTAATAGTTATTAGATATTTTAGTAGCTGTTCTTGAGTTATAGTGTAACTAAACGACTTTGCTTTATTTATAAAAGATATACAGGCATTGACATTGGATTGATCCGAGATTTCTAATCCATTCTATGTTTTCAATCGTGGAATGATTGAATGATTAACCGAATGATGGAATGATAGCAATTGTCAAATGACAAATGACTGTCAAATGACTGCTGCTGTAATTTTTTGATGTATTTGCCATTTAAATCAAAGAAATTAAAGAAAAATGGAGAGTGGGAGTAAGAGGGTAAAAAATAGTCTACGCTTATCTTGTCAGGCCTACTGAATATAAATGACGTGGCCAGATCTTAGAATTGATCAATTCATGATATGATCAACTAAAACTGGCCACTGGATCGTTAAAACGTTAACATTTGATGATATGTCAATCCTCGTTTGGCCATACCATTGATATAGGATTTCAATGATAATAAAAGGTCTAAGGAAAGTATGTGACGTTGCAAATCGATTATTGAGTGGACTGCTAGCGACATCTCTTGGCATTGGGAATGACACCTCATAGTTGAGTGTTGAACTCACCGAGAGATGGCGTCCTGTGATAAATTGATTTGCGATAAATAAAGCAACGTTAATAAAAATAAAACAGTGAGTTAATCAAGGAAAAAAAAGCAGAAACATTTCCACATTAGAAATAAAATAATAATTAATTCACCAAGTATCAACTTAAAAATCAAACTGGAAAGTATTTATAGTCGGTGGTCAGAAACTGATGAGATAGAAAGGTAGTTTTCTGGGTGTGGTTTTTAGCATTCCTTTTGCTGAGCGGTGCGAAAGAGTTCACACGCAGACATCCAAGGAAGAATTGCAATCCTTCGAATTGTAATTGTATAAAGCGTGTCGCGCCAAAACCCTCGGGGTTTAGTCACCAAGTGGGGTTTTGCTTAAAATTACTATTTGGCTCTATTGGCTGGCCTAAGGTCAGGAACGCCGTCGAGACGTGACGCCCTGCTGTGTCAGGAGTTGACCTTGGTCAAGATTGGACCAGGCGTGTGCTGCGAAGGTGTGCTGGACCAAGTGACGGTACCCACACCTATTCGATCGACACCGATGAAGCACATCAGGTATTTGACGTCGTCCGTCCTTTTTGTTCCTGAGAGGATTTCCAACCCATAGGGTGCGTTTGTCGTGTGTCACCACAAACGGAGGTGACAAACGGAGGAACGGAATCTTATCTCGTCACCGACCCCAAGGGGCTCTGTTCCGCTAACGCGTAACTAGATTTGGATACGTTAATTCGATTTTGGATCTGCCAATTAGATTTTGGTTACGCTAACTATATATTGATTGGAACTCATTTTGTGAGGTATATCCCGAGAGAGAGAGAGAGTAGGAATTAGATAGGTTTGTGTCTCTTGGGTTTATCCCCTATTTTTATATCTTAGATGTTGTGCACGGCCTAGAATTGCTGTATTTACACGATTGAGCTGGAGTCACGACGGTTCACCTCACGGATCCTTCACAAGCGACCTTGAATTTGTGATTTATTCTCATGCTAGATCTGTAACACACTTCGGTACGGAGACGAGGTGGGTTAGAGAACTAACTTTGTTGTTAAGGTTTAGGTAATTTTGTCAACCTGTTATAATGTAACTTATGTACCCACACATTTGGATAGATGTGAAATAAATTTTGTAATTGCACAACAAATAAATGTACTGGTTTCATTTTTAATTATCCCTGACCTGATAATATTCCTTTATAAATTTGCTGCAGCACGGCTAGGGATCTCCCTCAGAGCCCAGGAGCCGGGTCACAAGTAGGCCAAACGAAGATTGAAATATTATCAAACTTTAACTTTTAAATCGATCTGGACAGTTTTACTTGGCCATATCATGAAGTGATCAATTTCTATGATCATATGAATCGGTCAAGCTATTTCGGAAAAAATGGAGGAACGTCCATTCTCAGACACAAAATTTCGGAGGAGTTTGACAACAAACACTGTGACACGAGAATTCCATATACTCATAAAAGATATTTTTTATACCATCTTTATGTCAAATATAAAAATAATAATTATTATTATCACAAAGTGAGCAAAATCTGCGTTAGCGCGAGTTAAGACGTTCTATTTTTATTTGCACACTTTTTGTGCGGTGAACTCTGGTGCGATCTATCAGAATTACAAGGATATTTTGCACATCGGACTTTTTGCACGTCGTGTTCATTACTGCATATATAATTGTTGGAATCGATTCTATTTTCACAGACTAAAATCTGCATCACGGATAATCTGTCTTCTGTGTTAGACCATATTGTATTAACAAAGCATAATTAGTTGTCTATTGTAATCTGAACTGAAAATCATGAACCAGGTGAGTCTTAGTTCTTTTGAAAAACATAATAGAATGCCCAAAAATTTAAGAATGTTTGTAAGAAGTTAATTTTAAAGAATGTTGGTTTAGTTACGGTAAAAAGATCCCTCCCAGCATCTTACTGCATAACACATCGTTCTCCCGAGCTCATTTGCTATTGCAAATCAGAAGCTTACTTGAGAGAATCAAGCCACCCAATAAAGGCAAGAGAGAAATAGGAGATCTATTCCTTATCAGTTTTCACTACGGCAGGCCAATAAAGGCAAGCCAGAAATAAGGACAAGAATTCTCCTGAGAGGAGATCAGGAAGGTGGTCTCGCTACTGCTCAACAGTTCACCAAAAAACTGCCCTGCCGATTGGATCTCTCTTAGTCTGACCCCTCACCCTAGAAACGTTGTGGTAAAGCTAACTCTACCGACATAGACCTGCCCCCCTAGCCAAGTCACAAACGATAAACGTAAACTCTCAGTAGTCTTTAATAGATTTTCAACTTTATGTTATTGGATATAAAGTTGAAAATCTATTGAAGATTACATAGTGTTTTCGTTCGTTCCGGTCGCTAACGCTCAGTAGTCTTTAATAGATTTTCAACTTTATGCTTTAGGCATAAAGTTGAAAATCTATTGGAGATTACTAAGCGTTCACGTTTATCGTTTGCAACTTGGCTAGGGGGGCTGTGGTTCCTTGGAACGCTACGACATCAACGTAGAGATACGGCGATGAGCATAAGTCAGATAATAATAAATTTAACAATAATCAACATTCTAACAATAATATGTCATAAAAAATATGTCATATACGTATAAAATTATAACTTCAAAAAGAATAATAAAGATTTTATTTTATTTTTATCATTCAGTAACTATAATGATTTTTTTTTCTTTTTTTTAGAAATTACTTTTCTTTATTTTTAAATATAAATCATATTTAAATATATATACATAAGAAACCTAAATAATAATAATTGACGAAGTTATGATGACGATCAACAATCAGCGGAATACATTATGCAGCACAAAACGTTTTGGGAACACATTCATTGTGCGTACAGCTAAAGAGTGGAATTCCTTCCATTAGGAAACACAGATTCTGGATCTGTGTTTCCTGATGGCTACAACCCGGGAGTCTTTAAGTCAAGAGTGAATAGGTTACTTCCAAGTAAGCGCGCTCCATCGTCGACCGCATCGTCGCTTTCCATCAGGTGAGATAGGGGTCAAGCGCGAACCTATCAACAATAATAAAAAAAAACAGTATGGTTGACATCAGTCCGTCATCAATGCGACAGATTATTTCTGGGTGTTCTCGTCTGGCTAAAGGAGACAATTTATCATAGACACAATCGTGTAGCCAGGATTATCCACCAGTAAGTTGCTTTTAAATACAATTTTGTGAAATCAGAAGCACTGTACTATAGGTATGTGCCCGACTCAGTTTTCGACTTTGGCAATAATCATAATCAGTTATTTGCTAATATTGTAAGTTACATAAAGTTGTTAAAAAACATAGCACAGACCAACCATATTAAAAACACTAGCTTTATTATTGTAACAATGAAACATAATAAATGAAGCTAATAATAATGTCACTGGAAGAACTCAAGTTTCAAATGTCATATATTAACTAATAATGTCAAGATACCATTAGTGATTAAGTGTTAAACTCAGGTTTTAAATTAAAAATATTATGATTTAAATTGCTACATTATTGTGTAATTTCACCATAATAAATAATATTGTCACACAATAACCAAAAATGTCATATTAAAAAAGAATATCAAGATATACGTGTATTTGTAAATAAATATCAGAATAAATGTCAAAGTAATAATATTAAGTAAAAAATATTATTACTTTGACATTTATTCTGATATTTATTTACAATAATAATAAGTAATTCATTAAATAAATTAGTGAGTCACATCAACAATATGTCCATACGCGCGCCTCAAGGAGATGTCAGCAACTGTAGGGGCCCAGCAGGGTTGAAGCCTACTGGGGCCAAGGGTCTGATTCTGAAAGGAAGACTCGGCCCTGGTACGAAAGGCAACGAAGGAACAGGAGTGGGTTTTTAGTCAGTAAAAGTCTGACACTATCTCCCGCCCCGCCCAAGAGCGGGGGATGTCATAAGATGATTTTCCCACCGAAAAAAAAAAAAAATGTCCATACATCCTCCCTAAAATAATACTGAACACTATAATAATATATATTTTTTTAACAGCTTATACTGTCCCACTGCTGGGCAAAGGCCTCTCCCAACTTCTTCCAGGTATTCTTTTCTTGAGTCACCTCGAACTAGTCTTTGCGGTAGGCATCTAGGTCGTCTCACCACCTCTTCCCAGGTCGACCTCGGCGGCGTCGTCCATCTTCAGGTACCCACTTTGTGGAGACTCTTGCCCACCGGTCTGAGTGCATGTGGCTGATGTAACCCGCCCAATCCCATTTTAGCCTTGCAGCCTTTTTTCCTACGTCCATAATTCCCGTCTTTCGACACAGTGTGGTGTTCCTCACTCTCCCTCTTGACACCCAGAATGCTGCGCTCCATTGCTCGTTGGCAAACCCCAAGGCGAAACTTTTGCGAATCGGTGAGCAACCATGTCTGGGCACCGTAGGTTAGGACGGGCAGGATACACATATTAATGAGTTTTCGCTTCAGGGAGATCGGTAGATCTCCCTTCATTAGCGTCTTCATGGACCAGTAGCTTTTCCAGGCGTTTTTGATACAGCGATCGATTTCCTTCTGCTGCCTGTTTTCGAAGGAAACTAACTGACCCAAATACTCAACGACACTCATCACCCACTGACTCACTTCATCTCTGATACTCATCGACATAGTTTATATTCTGCCCATCTACCTCGACCCTACGTTTAGTGCTGTTGGTCATACATTTAGTTTTAAACCGATTCATCGCGAGCCCCACCCTGAGGCTTGCCGTGCTTAGGTCTTGAAGCATGGACTGTAGTTCTAGAGCAGTAGGGGCAAAAAGGATAATGTCGTCGGCAAACCGAAAGTTTGTCAGCCTCTTACTACCGACTTCTATGCCCCTAGTCGCCCATGAGGTTGCCAGTGTTCTGAAGATCTCCTCGAGAGTGCTTGTAAATAATTTCGGAGAGAGCGGGTCACCCTGTTTAACACCTTTTTGTATCTTAACTGAAGGTCCTGTAAAATTTAATTTGATGCCTGCGGTGCTGTTATAGTAAATATTTGTCAAAAGGTATAATATATAATATTGCTGTTGTAGTTCCTGCTTTTCTAAAGATTTAAATATTTCAGAGTGTTTTATACTATCGATACAATAACATTTACAAAATAAAAATCTTATTATTATATTTTTACTAGCTGAGCCGGCAAACGTTGTTCTGCCATATAAATAAAAAAAAAAAAAATAGATGTTGGCCGATTCTCAGACCTACTCAATATGCTCACAAAATTTCATGAGAATCGGTCGAGCCGTTTCGGAGGAGTACAAGTTCGAACACCGTGACACGAGAATTTTATATATTAGACTAGCTGAGCCGGCAAACGTTGTTCTGCCATATAAATAAAAAAAATAAAAAAATAGATGTTGGCCGATTCTCAGACCTACTCAATATGCTCACAAAATTTCATGAGAATCGGTCGAGCCGTTTCGGAGGAGTTCAAGTTCGAACACCGTGACACGAGAATTTTATATATTAGATTTATATTTTCCTTCCAACCGTACAAGTCACCAGGACTAGACGGTGTCTTTCCGGCGCTACTGTAGTGGGGAGAACACTCCCTAGTGCCATATACCGTGCCTGCATAGCACACAGATATGTACCACACACATGGCGTGAGGTGAAAGTTATTTTCATCCTGAAACCCGTCAAAACTGACTATACACAACCCAAGGCGTACAGGCCCATAAGCCTGACATCCTTCCTACTGAAAACCCTAGAAAGGCTTTGCGACAGACAAATCCGGGACGGACCTCTCGTGGAGAGGCCGCTCCACAAGCAGCAACATGCCTACTCAACAGGTAAATCAACAGAATCTGCACTACATAGCGTGATCTCAAAGATTGAATGCGCAATAAATCACAAAGGCTCTTCGTTAGCAGTCTTCATATACATCTAAGGAGCTTTCGATAAGACTATGTTCCAAAGCATTAGCACAGCACTCGAAAGTGACGGTGTTGACCCGACGTTGAGTGGCTGGATCACAAATATGCTCAGACTTAGAGCAGTACAAGTAAATATAAATAACACCACAAGGGCCATGGTGGCGTAGGGTTGCTCCCAAGGAGGTGTCCTCTCGCCTTTACTATGGAACTTAGTTGCAGATGATCTAGTTAAAAGACTTAACACCAAAGGTTACTTCGTCGTAGGATATGCCAACGATATAACTATTATAATAAATGGCACTCACGAAAATGCACTATGCAACCTTATGCGGCAGGCCTTGAAAATAGTAGAGGACTGGTGTAAGGAACACCAACTGACTGTGAACCCCACTAAAACTGAATTTGGTAATTTTTACCAAAAGAAGGAAATTGGCAGCACTACAGCTACCACGTTTCTTTGGAACTACCCTTAGCCTGTCAACTGAAGTCAAGTACCTGGGCGTCTACCTGGAAAAACAGCTGAATTGGGCAAAACATACCGAGTACATCACCAGAAAAGCCAGTATATCTATGTGGCAGTGTAAACGCATGTTAGGCCGCAGCTGGGGCATAGCTCCAAAGATTATTCACTGGCTATACACCACTGTTATTAGACCAATAATCACATTTGGCTCCCTAGTTTGGTGGTCCAGGACTGAACTAAGCACAGCACAAAAAGATCTTGAAAAACTGCAACGACTCGCCTGCGTAGCGATTACTAGCAGCATGAGAACCACACCCACGGCTGCCCTGCAAGCGATGCTGGGACTCACCTCACTGCATCTAATAGCGCAGGATGAGGCAGCCTCAGCGGCCTTTAGGGTCATCGCATCGGGCACCCTGAGTAAAGATTCCAGAATCAAACACATACGCATAATGGAAGACGCTATTAAACGACAGCCTATGATGGCAGCACCTATCGACAAAGCTCCAAAGGCGTATCATTTCCAAAAGCATTTCAATATTCAATTAAGCTGTTGATCCCCGCATTAACGCCGGCGTTCACGCGCCATTGTCTTACTATTGTGTCTCTAATTACGCACTCAAAAGGTTAAGGCACAGAAAATCTATACGTATACTTACTACCTATTACGTTAATTATTTAAATTCTGTCATAGTAGAATTCAAATTAAAATCGCACATCGACGTGTAGGTTTATGAGTCTATTGCCCTTACCTATTCAATATTCTACCAAATTCTATCAACGTAACGACAGACTAGTATTTTAAATATAGTCACGTTTCATTCAGGCGAATATTTCATTTTATTTGTTTAAATTCTTAAAGTATTTATAATTTAAATGAAGTAAATGATAAATAACAAATATATACCTATGCATATATTTTGTTTTGATGATTAAACATATTATTGTTTTGATGATTAAACATATTATTATTATTCAACTAACAGAAGAAGAGCACGATTACTCAGGCCCATGTAACTGTTCCTAAAGGACCCTAGGCTGATAAAAATTTCGTTTTTCCTGAATTTGCCTACATGAAGGTATGAAGGTCGGCTTCCCACTAAGTGGGAGGGATATGGCCCCTCCGCCGCCCCATCATTCGCCCATATTATTTTTTAGCGTTCCTTAGAACGACTACCAATGCAGTCCAGGGTACTTAGCAATGACTACCCCCTTTTTTCAGGAAGTGTGCGCCTATCAAGAGCAATGTAAAGTATTCTACTGTCAGTCAGTCCATAGGGGGAGGTAACCGTCGCTAACGTTTGGTGGTTTGTGATCTTATTATAGCTTAAACTGGCTCTAGTATGTAACGAATATATATTCGGTTCAGCCTTCAATCGGCAGTGCCTCAGTCATAGTTGCGTCAAGTAGGTACGCCGGCCGGCAAAGGTCAAGTCCACCCCGAAGGAAATCAGTGTCGAGCCCACTCCTAAGAGTTTCATATCAAGTTCACTTCAAAGGAAGGCTTTCTCCGAGTCCCTAACACCAACCGCCAGCTTAGGTCACTTTGTCATGGAATGGAATAAGGATAAAAGAGTTAACACTCACCCATTCGGTCACCAACACAGTCGCTAAGATTCACTCGCGTACTTACACACTACTTACGCACAACCAACGCCCATCCATTCGTACTCTAACTCACACACGGATCTGTATTATAAATATTTTACAAGCCTAAACTGGACTTAGCCCACTTGTATCCAATACTGTATCACAATCCTAGCACTTCTAAGAATTACAACGGGACATTATGTAGCCCTACAATATCTACTGAGTCAGTTAGCTTTTCCTGCTGGACGTCCGAACCCTATCATGCCCTGAAGCCCAGTCCTCTCGTCGCCCAGTCCCCACTCTCCGCTCCTTCGCGTCGGAAGGGCGGAGCCCCTTCCCACGCATTACTAACAAGTTTTTATTGCACCTTTTTTTGTATACTTTCTTAATTGCCTCTAAAAGGTTTGGGTCTTGATTCTTAACGACTGACTTGCACATGTGCGCTATTAGAAATCCCATAATTCAATAGTTTCTTTAGAATTCTATCGGCCCTTTTTTTAAAAAGGACAATTTATGAGGGACAAGTGGCCCGGCGCCATTCGTGGTATTTAAAAATAAATATAATTTCTTGTTATTAATTTGGAATAAGTGACAGACAGTCACACCCAGCAGAACTGAAAGTCTATACGGATGGATCAAAGACAGATACTGCCACGGGAGTTGGAGTCTTCTCCAATGACCTCAATATCAGAATATCCAAAACGCTAGGAAAATTCAACACCGTCAGGAATTCAGAAAAAAATCAGGCGGAATGTGGTGGTATAATCCTAGCGGCCCACGCCATAGAAACTAGGAATGTAACGGACACACACATTCAAATACTCTCCGATAGTGCCTCAACCCTACAATCCCTAGGCAAAAACTCTACCACCTCGAAAATTATACAAGAATGCCACTCGGCACTGGAAAGTGTCACAGTGCCGAAACGCAATACTGTGACACTACAGTGGATTAAAGGTCACAACGGCTCACTGGGCAATGACGCGGCGTACGAACTGGCCAGGAGAGGATCTGGAGCGGTGGCCTTCGGGCCCGAACCAATTGTACTGGTCCCCTTTGGTCAGCTGCGTAGTTGGCTATGTAAACACACGCATATACAAGCAGAGCGCTGGTGGACCTCGACACGAGGATGCAGGCAGGCCAAGGAGTTTTTTGGTGAGGGTTTTATTGAGATGTGGTAGGGCACCACATCTCAATAAAACCCTCACCAAAAAACTCATAAGACTGGACAAAGGCGGCCTGCGCCTGGTGACGGGGACCATCACCGGACACTGCACACTGAATAAGCACCTCCACACAATAGGCATCACAGACAGCCCCCTGTGCAGAGCATGTTTGGAGGGGGAGGAGACAATTCCACATGTGCTCCTAGACTGCACAGGTATCACAGAAATACGCACATGAACCTTAGGATCCCCGAACTCCCTTATTGCCCCTGTACCATGACGTTCAAAGTAAGATTGTTTCATTCTTATTTCTGTGTGGGTAAGAGACAGAGCTATACAGGTTGTCTAGCGCCATCTCTTACACACAATGGAATAGGAATAAAACAATCTTACTTTAAACATCATGGTAACCCCCCAAATGTCCTGAAAAACCTAAGAGGCCTTATCTGTTTTTGGAGAGAGGTGGGCTGGGTGGAATAAGCCCACCTAAGGTTATAGCCGCCATGGCCCACGTACAATGGTCCACATAGGACTAAGTGCGAAAACCATACATAAATAGATAGATAGATAGAAAATCTTTTTAATTTCTTTTTGAATTCGACGACGGATGGAGTTTCTAATATGGACTTTGGCAAGTGATTGCGGTACCATACAGAAAATGCTTTTGGAATATATTGCCACAAATTGTATCACTATGCTGCTTACTTCTTATATATACTTATCAAAAAGACGTTTGTTAGTTCTTGCAAAGCTAGAAATCTCATAAATGTAAACACACTGCAATGTTAGTATAATGTGCGTTACACTAAACGTCCTGCAGCTATCCGCCCGGTTGATAAACATACCTCTAATACACTGCTATTGCGCTTTGAATGCCATACCCTTATTGGTGGAATGACCCCAGAACACAATACTGTGAGGGTTGGGAAGCGCAATGAAAGGCTTTATGTTCTCTTTACGACTGTTGTTATATTGTTTAAGCACTTTCATCTAAGTTTTCTATATAAAATATATATTGACGTTCATCTATATGACGTCTTCCTTCTTATTCATTGAACATCAATCTAACTAAACTTTTTATAACGTAAACCTTAAAAGTCTAACATGCCAGTTTTGCAAGTTAGTAATTATTAGTAGAACCTGCACGGTTGCTTCATGAGCTACGCCCCATGCTACGCCCCTACGAATAGAAATGCTGAGGATCGCAAAGCAATTCTATTCCAAAAAAAAAACTTTTAAGGTTTAAGTATAACCTGCCTATTACCTAACACAGATATCCCTACCTGTAAATTGAATAAATTTACATTTTAGCGCCTGTCTCTGGAGAGCGGCCTTAACTCATGACAGACGACAAAAAACTTTCATATTATAGTTTCTGTACAATGAAAAACTATTTAGTGAAAATTCTCCTCCACATTTCCTCCACAGGCCTCCCACAAGTTGAACCGACGACCTGGTGAGAGTCGCGGGAATGCGGTGGATGCGAGACGCACAGGATCGGTCGTTGTGGAGATGCTTAGGGGAGGCCTATGTCCAATAGTGGACGTCTTTCGGCTGAATTGATGATGATTATGAGTGAAAATTCTGCGGATTTTGTCACTCAGAGAGAAAAGTTATAAGAAATTTAGTAAAAGTGAGGTTATGCAAGATAGTAATTACGTTTCAATTGACAGTATTTATTTATTATAGAGAGTATTACAGAGTGGAAAAATATTAAGCAACCCACAACAATTTAAAAAAAATAAGGGAATGGACGCATTCTTTTTTGGAGTGAGAAGTCATTGACTTTAATTAGGGCAAGTTTCTGTCTATTTTGAAATAGAAAAATATAACAAATGTTTTAAGCCATATTTCAACTTATTACAATTTTGGCCCAGAAATCCTCATCTTCTTTCAAGTCTATGTTAGTGTTAAACCGGTTGGGGAAGGATTATGGGACTGTTTGAATGAGTGGCCCTGCAATGCAAATGGCATATAATTTTAGTTGATTTCTGCACAGAACATTTTAGTCATTTTTATGCATACTTTCTGTTTTAGATCTTATGGCACTCATGAGTTGCAGCTGAAAATCAGCGTCAGATGGTGGCCTTGTGTTACCATTTGGCATTAAGCTGAGCTGAAACCTTTTTGGCATTATTCAGTGTACCTACTTTTTGTTTAATTTTTAGGTGTTTCCGTATTTATAATGCCAATAAACGCATTTTTCTTTTTTTCTTCTTCTTTCTTTAAGTATACGTGGGTGTGTAATTTCCTACAATACTATGGCCAGTCCCACTGAAGTTTAACTATTCTTTTTCATCGAACCAGCCGCTGTGCACCCTAACACCTTTAAAATAAAAGTTTGCGACGACGTTTGTAAGAAGTTAGCAGTTGTATCGTTACAGCTTTAATTTGTTGTCCATTATCTGTCTATAGATATCAATTGTTTAAACCTATTTGTGTATATTTTATAATTTATATAGCATTTATTCTTATGTCTTAATCTAAAGTGCGTTTTTTAATCCCAGATAATGATTTGACAAGTCCAAATGTCAAACTCCAGAAATATGTTGCCTGCTTTTTGATACAAGTGATGTCTCCAAATTCGATTTTTTTATACCGGTTCTTTTAATAATACAACCTCTAAGGAAAGTAGGCCCAAAATACGATAGTGTTTGTTTATAGCAAAGTCTAATATGAATTGAAGATTGAAATAATTAGAAATATTCAAAAATATTACCATATTTTTTTACACTCGGACTTTTACTTATACTGAGAACTCACAAAACCGTTTTTACCCGCATCCGCTGCGGTTGCGGGCCCGCAGCTTCTGTAGAATGCTAGAGATATATGTATCCTGCTCCCCGCTGCAAGAATGGTGTGGGCCACGGTCACCCGCAGACTCGGCAGGTTGCGCCCGCACTCTCTGCGGTCGGTTAACACCCGTAGTGGCCTTCAGGGGGTAGAAAAATCCGATGCGAAATCCAAAAATCGATTGATGCACCCAGAACTTTATAGGCCTTCTTTTTTTAATTTTTCTGTGAAGTAAGTATAACGCAACAGCTCGTTTCTGGTGTATGTCCACGGTGGTCTGGAGCTCAATTGATAATGAACCGCCCGTCTTGCGATTGTCATCTGCCAAGTTTTCAAGCGATAACCCCAACTGCGACGGCTATATAACCACACAAAACTCCGGTCTCGTGAGTTTAGAAATAAACTAGCTCCACCGTGGCGGGCGCGGTTAAAACCGGTTGAAAATCATGAATTCTTAGCTACTTTCTTTTACCAGGGAGCTCCAGTCACAACACAATTTTATATCCGGTTTACAAGAGCGGAACGAGACAGTCTCAGTTTATGCTTTAGAATTAAAAAAGTTATCATCATTGGTCGTCAATATTTTTTCAAGATGGGAATTCATCCAATGACTTCTCCCGGTATGGGCGGGGCAGGAGAGCGTGTCAGACTTTTACTGCCTAAAACCAGGATCGGCTCTACTGAGCTCCTACGGTTTGCTGACATCACTTTGAAGAGCGAGTGGATCACTAAGCGCTGTCGACGAATGGGGCTCAGTCCCGGCAATTACCGGACTGCTGGACGGCAAGCTACCTATTGCTCGACGTTGGTATTGACATTGTGGTAGTCGGGATTGGAGTCTCGGCGACTGGAGCGAAAAGATGTTCGTTCCCTCACTCGTGCAGCCTCCTCCTTCGCTAGCATCAGAAGGAGGCGACCCCCTTCCATTCCTCCTCGCTCTGGACCTTGGCCTGTACTAGAACCTGACCATGTCCGGTGAAGACTTGCTTCATGCGGAAGATAAGGACACCGTGACGCCTCTCTGGCCACTCCTCAAAGAGGGGACTGACCGTCATGATTATGGCGTGCCCATTAGTCGTCAAGCTGTGAATTCACATGACTGCATTACAAGAAACGGACACTTGATTCGTTTATCGCTACAATTTTATAAGAGATCCATGCGAAAACAGTACAAAAAGAGGACTTATGATTGTATAATTTTTACTATTATTAGTTTTCAAACCGAAGTCCTATCATTACCTATTATTAAAGTTGTAATAAAATGTCAGCAAAAATATCACTGAGTAATTCTATATTTTTGTCTGGGTTTGGTGATAACAAATCGAGACGAAAAAATAAAATGACTTGGCTTTTGCTAGTCTTTAATTTTTAGGCTTAAATTATATTTTATTTTATGAGTTAGACATTTGCATCTTTCAAATTACCTTCAGAGAATACAAAAACTTACCATAATTAGTTGCATTTTAAAATGAAACTATTTTTACGGATATTTTCGGTTTTTTTGTTCAATATCGGTTGCGGTAAATCATTATCTTTAATTAAAAAGCAGACTTTATATATCTAAGGAGAAACTGACTGAGTGACATTGACATATCAAAACACAACCGGAACCACTAGAGGAGAGTGAAATTTTGCACAAGGTTTCCTGTTATGATGTAAGTGAGCACTAAGAGAGGATTTGCAAAATTCACTCCCTAAGGGGTTAAAACGGGGGTCCAAAGTTTTAATGGAGAAACCTACTTTTACGCGGGCGAAGCCACTGGACGAAGCTAATATTTAAATAAAGTGTGTATATTCAATATTGTACCTACCACATTTGTCTCTGCATCACCCAAAGGTTGACTAGTACCTGATAATGCTGTTGATTTTTATCTAAAATTTTCTTTTTATGCACCTACCATATTGTCTTTTCATCACCCTAGGTTGACTGGTAGAGAATGCCTAAGGCTTTAAGTCCGCCTTTGTACTTTATGTTGCATGAAGATTATTATATAAATAAATGCCTTTTTTGAGGTTGAGATATCTAACCATAATTTTTTATTGTCTTGCAGAAAAACCCTGTGGTGACAGTGAAACAAGGCACATTGAAGGGAGCGGTCAAGAAATGTTTAGACGGAAGTCCTTACTACAGCTTCAAAGGTATTCGCTATGGACAGCCACCTGTTGGAGAGTTGAGGTTTAAGGTAAGGTGAGTTTTACATTTATATATTTTATCATCTAATAATAATAATAATATTCCACAACTATCACACAACGCCGTCTAGTCCCAAGCTAAGCAGAGCTTGTGTTATGGGTACTAGACAACTGATAAACATACTTATATATTTCTAAATACATAGTATATTATAGATAAATTACACCCAATTACATCTAATGATGATGATGACAAAGTTTTAAAGTTCAAATGATGATTTATATAAGTCACCGTAAAATTGTAAATACCGTTAGAATATAATCTATCTTGTGAGATTCCAAACTGTCGAAAGGTGGTGAACCGTACCATATACATACCATTTTTTTTTTTTTTTTTTCGGTGGAAAAATCATCTTAACATCCCCCGCCCTTGGGCGGGGCAGGAGATAGTGTCAGACTTTTACTGACTAAAAACCCACTCCCGTTCCCTCGTTGCCTTTCGTACCAGGGCCTTTCGTCTTCCTTTCAGAATCAGACCCTTGGCCCCAGTAGGCTTCGACCCTGCTAGGCCCCTACAGTTGCTGACATCTCCTTGAGGCGCGCGTGGAACAGCACGCGCCGTCGACGACTTGGGCTCGGTCCGGACGGTTACCGGACGGTCGGACGGCGAGCCACCCATTGCTCGCCGTCCGCAAGCCTGCGCCTACGATGGCCATATACATACCATAAAATATACATACCATAAAACATGGTATCTTTACAAAACCCGTAGTAGTTATCAAACTAACTGTGGGTAAACGCTTTATTGTAATGCTAGTAATTTTATGATGTTTTTTGACCCCCTTTTCAAATTTATTTTTTCTAAGTGATAACCTAGATAGTTTTTTCAATATGACAGTTGAAAGTCGACTGCTAATATAACGTGTTTTCGTAGTAGACGGAAAATTTCAGTTGCAGAGGTTTGACTAAACATTTTTTATTGTTTAGTAAAAATGCTGACGCTTGCACTCACGACGCGATGCACCGCATCGTGAGTGCAAGCGACAGCATTATACAATGCCAATTGTTACAGAGCCCTGTTTTAATTAAGACAATTGTTTACAAGTATACATTGGTCAATTATACTCTGTTGTAATTATCTATCGATCACCATCGTTTCACAACATAAGCAACTTCTCTGGAACGCGTTCTGAGTAGTTGCACCAGCCAGCGCTGTGCGTTAGTCGGTTAAATTAATCTTGACATTAAGGAAACATCTACTGATCCTCGAGTTGATGAGTATTTCAGCCTCATAGCTCATATGGGTTCATAGTACAAATAGCTTAGATCAGCTAGGAAACACCGGCCTCATCTAGCTTAAAATGGCAAAAAAAAAATTGACGTGTAAAAGTGTTTTTTAGCAATTTATCACATTGCTAGACAATCAGGGTAGGATGAAAAAGCGCAGCCGTCCAGCCGTATTACGTACAAGGTACAATACACGAAATTTCGACACAGAGGGCTATTACTATTCTCTCCTGGTTGCTCACGTTCCGTTTCGGTCAGAATCAGACCTCTTGGAAGAACATAGTACATCAAAGAAGCGTTTTTTTTTTAATAAATTTGATTCGAGCGCTGTAAGAAGGTCGCAGTGCAGAAGAAATGGCCGTATGGGAACAAGAAATCTAGCAAGTTATTTCGCGTGTTGTTGCAGAAAATTTGGCTAATAGTACAAACGTAACTGCGGATATAATCGAAAATGATGCTATGCAAGTTTTAATAGATGAGGGTGAGGGTATTATGGCCGAACAAGTTGAAGAGTCTGAATTAAGGTCAATGACTGATGAGCAGTATGCAGCAGCAGTAGGATCAATGAATATATGCCAGCGAGAGTTGTTCAGATCCATTTCAGAACGGCTGTTGTCTACGAACTGCGAGGAAGACCCATTACGAGTATTTGTAACAGGTGGGGCCGGCACGGGTAAAACTTTTACCCTAAAGCTTGTGGTTGAACAAATACGTCACCTTAGCCATAATTTTAATGGCAAATCCGTAGCTGTAGCGGCACCAACTGGCGTAGCAGCGAGATTAATTGGGGGCTCTACCTTACATTCCACTTTTGCCCTACCTATTGAAAAGGGTAGAGTTGAGAACGACTTTTGACAGGCGAGTGCCTTCAAAGAGAAAGGCAAAAGTGACAAACCATAAAATGGCTCATTATAGATGAGATTTCAATGGTATCATATTATACCACTCTAAGAAATATTCATCTTAGACTCCAACAGATGAAAGTGAGCGACTCTTATTTTGGAGGATATTTTGCTTTTTGGGGACCTGATGCAGCTTCCACCAGTAGCCAAAGCAGCGGATGGAGCATATTGCTTTAAGCAACCATCACATTCAGACGCTGAAAACAATTTATGGGCACTGTTTAGTTTCTGTGAACTGCCCCAAAATATGAGGCAAGCGGATGACAGCACTTTGTGTGTGGACATCTTAAATAATTTGCGAGTCGGTTAACTTACTATGCAACAACTCGAAATACTGGATTGTCGTCGAGTTCCACTGACTGTTCCATTTGCAGATGGCGAGTGTGTGCGCATATTTCCTACTACTATAAAACAAGTGTACGGGTACAATGCCGTCATGACCCTCGAGCTCTCCAAAACATGCCAGATATACGAAGTGAAGGCAGTGGATACGTCGGTAGAAGCCAAAACTTACGGACAGCGGCCTAAATCAGAGTTCATACCTACCGCTCCAAACAAAACAGGAGTTATGGTCGCGTTTTTAAAAATTGGTGTCGGTTCTAGAGTAATGTTAAGAAAGAACATTAACGTTGGTCACGGCTTAGTAAATGGCGCTATGGGGATCGTTCAAAAATTCCAATAGCCATCGCTACGCCGTGACCAACTAGAACCAGGAGAGTTACCACAAGCCGTCTTCGTAGAGTTCGACGACAAGTCGGTACGTGGCAACACTATTGGTATGGACCGTCAAAATTGAACCTAGTACAATCGAATTTGACGCGCTAAGGGTTCATGAAAAAGTAGAGCGCCGCATGCTACCGCTTATATTATGTTGGGCCGTGACAGTCAAATTCCGCAACAAATTACAAGGGAAAACACTGGACAGAGCCGTCGTGGACCTAGGCCCCAAAATTTTAGCCAAAGGGCAAGCTTATGTTGCGCTTAGTCGCGTAAGGCAACTAGAAGTTTTGGCAATCAGCGTTTTGGATCCACGTAAAGTGATTCACGAGCCACACGACAGGAAGTCTCTTGATGAATTACATTGCCTCAGAAATCTTTAACAATTCTATATGAGGCGATTGATTTTCATCTCTCCTTGTATTCGTATAAATGCTTACAAACTATATTGTGTTGCATGACATATTTTCAAACGAAAGTTATCACTAAAAGGTTTAGAATAAAAATAAATAATTTAAAAAATTTAAAAACACGACTGTTATGTCAAAAAAAAATGAACTAAAAAGCAAGAAACAAGGTGTTAGTTAAACTGTATAAATAAAAATGAAAGTAGTCACTCATTCACTCACTGACTAAACAAACACGATGTGTCGAAAACTACTTGATCTACAAAACAAAAATTTTCATTACAGTTTTAGTATTATGTACTTTGTACATAATACTAAGTAAAGTTCTGTATTCTATACAGAACTTTCTGGTAATATTACACAATTTATATATTAAAATCGCCAAAAAAATCAATTTACAAACAACGCTAAGACATATATTGACATAATATGACTTATTGTATATAAGATAATCAGTCATTTGTTGTAATTTCAAGTTTCAAATCGCAGTAATTGCTTCTGAATCGATCTCACAGGTTTGATGAAGTTGCATAGCAATTTGATAAATATCGTGGTCTTACGTATAAAACGAACGACGTGGGTCGAAGCCTACTGGGGTCAAGGGTCTGATTCTGAAAGGAAGACTCGGCCCTGGTACGAAAGGTAACGAAGGAACAGGAGTGGCTTTTTAGTCAGTAAAAGTCTGACACTATCTCCCACCCCGCCCAAGAGCGGGGGATATCATAAGATGATTTTCCCACCGGAAAAAAACCTAAGTTCCGGTATTTTTTTAATAATCAACCAATTCCGAAAGAATGTCCGTATTAATATATACGTTTCGGATCAATGACCCCAATTCACCTCTTCTACCTTACCTACTCCGATCACTGATTATTATGTATGTGTAAAGTATTGGTAGATTGTGTCCGATTATTTTATTTTTGTTTTTGTCGTCTTTATTATTAAATTATGTATGTACATATTTAAATTAGATTGTGTGATCCCAAAACAAGTGCGAGGCCATATACAATATAATAATAGTAGGAGCGCCCAAGTAAGGATTTTGCGCGTGTCAGAAAATCATACGGGGAGAAACCCTGCACCCTGTAATGTACCCCAACCACATATGAAGGGTGCGTTTAGGGCAGCCCGTCAGATTAGCAAAAAAAATCGCTCCTCGGAAAAATTCGAGCAAGTCAGATTAAGGCAAGGTAAGTTGAGTACATGCAGAAAAGTGTATATTTCAAAAATCTGACAATTTGAGCGTGGCATAAGGAAATGGGCAAAACACAAAGTTGTAAAAAAAGACGTAAGTTCGAAATACTCGAGCGCGAATCAGTATTACAGAAAACATATAATCTGACGGTTTTCATGGGGTGATGTAGCTAAAACAATCGATAAAGGACGAAGCATACAGATGCTGACAACTGTGTATTCCCTACTCCGCTCCTAGAGTGAGAGATAAGGAAAGAGTGAGAAGGAAAGACCGTCTCACTCTTTCTTTATCTCTCACTCTACGCGGGCGGCCACTTCCTTCGCTAACATTACTGCTTCGCAGTAGGAGACGACCGCCGCCCATTTCTCCTCGCTCCGGACCATGGCCTGAACCAGGGCCTGGCGTGAGAGGTCGCCGCCACCAATCGCCTCCATGAGGACACGGTGGTTCTCCGCTCGTACGAGGTACACCTCCAGTTTATGCTCCATTGTGTACTCCTGGCGGTCCGCATAACGGTGACATCCGGGCGTTTCTTCCACCTGATTCAGGTGCAGGTTTATCATGTCCGGTGAGGACCTGCGTCTTGCGGAAGGTGAGGACGCCGTGTTATCTCTCCAGCCACTCAAACAGGGCACTTACCGCCATGATTATGGTGTGCCCAAGCAAAAAATTACTTGAAATTTCTTCTTCTTCTTCTTTCTTGAATTATTTCTTTTTTTTTAATTTAGTGCGATACTATTATCGCTCGCTCACCGCTTATCCAGTCACTATAAAGGTTAATGACCATTGAAAAAAAAAATATTTTAGTGCTGAAGAAGAAACATGACTTTTAATAACCTTATTGAGACTCACCAATTAAGAACCATGACATCGGTTCTTCAGTAATATTAATTCAGAATGACGTCTACGACGCCTCTCGACTGTCGTTCATCCAGCCCAACGATCGCATTTTGTTCTGCTTTTAAACGAACTGACCGTTCGCCGCTAGATTCCCGTGCGTGCGCTAGCAAGTTTAGCATTATCTTTTTAACCATTCGTCCAAATAATATGCTGTAAAAACCATATTATGTATTTAGTTGTTATGCCAACAAACATGCTATATTTTTATAAGGTTTAATAAATTACTTATAAATTACCAGTTAAACATCATTTAATGATTTTAGTTAATTCCTAGTACATCTTTAAAATCATGATATCTTCGTAATGGAATGTTAGAATTGAATACTTAAAAAAGTAATATGCAGGTATAGAACCAGGCATCAATATGAAGTTTAATCGTTTATTTTGATAAGAATCAATACCAAGGTACCAAAAAAGTGTTTGGCGGCGAATAAATTCATCTTTTAAATAGAATAAGTAGTTATTGTCACATAACTATAATAGTTAGACATATGGTGTTACAACATTTTTTGTAGATAATGGTGTGTTCTACAAAATCGTAGTACATTTTATTGTTCTATCATCGATAGTTTTTGCAGCGCACGCGATGTAAGGAAATTTAGAGGCAATTTATTCACAGTTTGGGTTACCTTATTGCAGTTTTAGTAGGGAACCCTACTGTATTCTAATATAAAATACAGCATATGTTAATCAGTGATAAAATAGCTTTCTAATACTGAGAGAATTTTTAAAATCGGTTCAGTAGTTTTTGTGTTTATTCATTACAAACAAAAATCCAAAAATACTAATCTGTCCTCTTTATAATATTAGTATAGATTATTTTTTTTGCTTTAATTTTTTTATTCAAACTGTCAGATTAACAATACCCCTCCATATAATTGTCAGATTATCATTTAGGTCGACCACGACATTAAATAGAACCCTCTGTATAAAAATCTGACGCGCTCGAGTATCTCAAGGTCATATTTTTTTTTACAATTTCAAAAATCAGTCTTTAGTTTTGGTCACGTCCAAATCGTCAGTCATTTAAATAGGACCCTTTTTTGAGTTCATTTAACATTCACTCTGAATATCTGACACCCTCGAATTGCCATTTTTTATTTTTTTTACCTCTGTTTTCGGCCACCTCCCACTAGTTAATCGTCAGATTAATACCTATCGGTTATCAGAAAGACAAAGCGCGTATACACTATGAATGTCTGACGCGCTCGAATATTTCCATGTGACTGTTTTTTTTTTAATTTTTGAAAAAAAAAAATTCACGCCTCTGAGATGTAAACTTGACATAGATTTTTTTTTCATTTTAGATCTTAATCTTCACAACCCAATAGGTCCCTATGACGCTTCAGTAACTGCAAATTTAGCATCCCGGCCTCCCCTACTATAAATATTGACGTAGGTAAATACGAATTTGCATGAGCTACTATGTCTTTGCATAAATACTGCTTTGTAAAAAAATTCTGGCACCTAAAGTTTACGTTCTAGGGTTCATTGCAATAAATTAAATAGAAACTAAATGTTTGAGGTGGTTTGTATACTTACAATTATATTGTGTAAGTTAATATGCATGTAGCCAAAATCACGGCTTCTGGGCATCTTATCTTATTGTGGGGCTGGCCCTAGGCCAGAGCACTTCGACCCTTCTGGGCATACTTTCTACAATTTTTTTAACTAGCATCTGCAAGCGGCTTCGCCCGCGTGAAAGTAGGTTTTTGTAACAAACTTTGAACCCCCGATTCATACCCTTAAAATATGTTATAGCATAGTCATAGCATAGTCGGCCTTATAATGTTCCCACTGTTGGGACTCAGGCCTCCTCTCTAGGAGAGGGAATGGGCCTTAATCCACCACGCGGGCCCAGTGCGGGTTGGTGGATGTCACATGTCTTCGAATTTTTGGTTCTAGAACATGCCGGTTTCCTCACGATGTTTTCCTTCACCGTTTTTGAGAGCAGTGGTGATGAAATAAATTACACATAGTAATGCGCCTGGCTGGGTTTGAAAAATATCCTTTTTTTTATCCTTTTTGGAAAACCCTCTCTTAGTGCTCGCCTACGTCATGAAAGGAAACCTTGTGCAAAATTTCACGCTGCTAGTCCCAGTAGTTTTGGCTGTGCCTTGATTTATGTCAGTTAGTCAGTTTCTCCTTTTATACATAATAGTCAACGTTTTTTGAAATTTGTTCCCATTCTTCTGCTATTATTGTTTTTAGCTCCCTGATGTTTTGTGGAGCAGGTTGCACTGATCGTACCCGTCTCTTCCGATCCCGATTTCCGGCCACCGTAGGCGCGGGCTTGCGGACGGCGGGCAATGGGTGGCCCGCCGTCCGACCGTCCGGTAACCATCCGGACCGAGCCCAAGTCGTCGACGGCGCGTATTGTTCCGCGCGCGCCTCAGGGAGATGTCAGCAAATCGTAGGGGCCCAGCGGGGTCGAAGCCTACTGGGGCCATGGGTAGTGTGAAAACGAAACCGTGGCCCTGGGACGAAGGCAACGAAGGAACAGGAGTGGGTTTTTAGTCAGTAAAAGTCTGACACTATCTCCCGCTCCGCCCAGGAGCGGGATTTGTCATAAGATGATTTTCCCACCTATAAAAAAAAAAAAAAAAAAACCCGTCTCTTTTGAATATCCCAGCAGACAAGCTCAATTGGGCTGAGGTCAGGACTTCGAGCAGGCCAACCTAAACGACGGATCCACGGACCATCCACTGGTCCCCCCGTGATCCACTTCTTGTATTTAGGATTCCACATCACCAGAACAGCGAGTACGTGCATTGTCGTCCATAGAAATGGAATCTTCCCTAAGAGCAGTCAATGCAGGTTATGCATGTGGAACAAGGACTTCAGTTATGTGCCGGTTTGCGTTTAATGTTCCATTTTGTATAAAAACTAACTTCGTACGCTCCGTCAAATCAATGCTGACGAAAACATAAAGCCATAAGGAGTGATTTCTTCAAAACACACTTCCGCATAGCGTTCCTCTAGTTTTCGCCATTTCACGGCCTTGTATGATGATATAATGAAGTTTATTCCACTCTTTTCTACTCTAATGGCTTGTCGCACCCTCAGGTGGAGCGAAAGGCAGTAATAGACTTGTGTTGACTAAAATTCATGGTGATCTTTCAGTTGCCCTTTGCAAGGGCCACAGTAACTCTTTCGAACAATCCGCAGCCCCGGCCGGCCCTAACTGACCCCTTCAATTTTGCTGACATTTGGATACACGTGGAACACAACGCGCCATCAACTCAGGCTTGCTACTTACCGTACAGTGAGTCATCTATTGCTCGCCATCTGAATGCTCGCACCTGCGGTGGCCAGGAATAGCCCTACGACTCCCGACACCCGGAGCGTCTCCGATGGTGGCCAGGTAGACCGTGACCTCTGAGCAATCCGCACAAGTGTATCATCCGGGCGTTACTTTCCACCAAATCCGACATAGGAACCTTCAGAAACCACTGTGTCCTATGAAGACCTGTCCGATGTAGACCTGACGCATGTTATCGTCGACTCGTCGCCGACGTAAATCCCTCCTGCCGTTATTTCGGATTCTGAGGGCCATAAAATTAATCACCGTTAATTGCAAAATGCTGTATCACTCAATTGGTGGTCAATTGAGCCTACAACATCTAGTGACATGTAGTGCAAAATGAGATAGCTGAATGGCTACCATCCACCTCGACATTTCGTGGACATTAAAGTTACTTTAATGATATTAATTTAGAACTATTAATCTTTTAAATTTTTTAACAGCAGTTTATGTCTGCTGTTATTGTTCTCTTCAACCTGTACTATTCACCATCTTGTTATGGGACTGGTCCTAGGCCAGAGCACTTCGACCCTTCTGGATCTTTTGTGCTATACTATTCACCATAATAACCTACCAGACAATGACTCCTAAACATGCACATACTTGTAAACTGTAAACATTGACAAAATGTCACCGCAATTAGAATATTGATATTTAAATATCTTATTAGTATACCTACATTGGAATTGTATTGTTAGAATGTTTCATAATTAGTTAATGGTATAAAGAGAAAAGATTTGTATGTTTGTTTGTAATCATAATGCAGAGAGCAGTGGTGGCCGAGTGGTAACGGCCCCGACTTACGAGTTGTAGGTCGCGAGTTCAAACCCAGCCAGGCGCATTACTTTGTGTAATTTATTTCATCACCACTGCTCTAAAAACGGTGAAGGAAAACATCGTGAGGAAACCGGCATGTCCTAGAACCAAAAATTCGAAGACATGTGACATCCACCAACCCGCACTGGGCCCGCGTGGTGGATTACGGCCCATTCCCTCTCCTAGAGAGGAGGCCTGAGTCCCAACAGTGGGAACATTATAAGGCCGACTATGCTATGCTATGCTAATCATAATCAGCCTTTTAATGTTCCCACTGCTGGGACTCAGGTCTCCTCTCTCTAGGAGAGGTGCGGATTGGTGAATGTCACTCATGTCTTCGAATTTTCGGTTCTAGGACATGCCGGTTTCCTCACGATGTTTTCCTTCACCGTTTTGAGAGCAGTGGTGATGAAATAAATTACACAAAGTAATTCGCCTGGCTGGGTTTGATTTATATTTTTATATTTTTATTTAACACCGACTTCCGAAATTAAACTTTTCAGTGTTTTTTTTACATTGAAGTTGGTTGTATTTTTTTGTAAAAAGTTTTTTATTTTACACTTTTTAGTTATGGTACCACCTCTAAAAAGTACCCCTCAGCTATACTTAGATACCTTTATAGCCAGAGTGCATCTCATGACAATTCTAATAATACCAAACATGGTTAGATTAATTAATATAAATACATTCATATGTAATATATATTTTTTTGCATTTTGCAGGTTAGTTAGTTTATTGTTGATTGATTGATTTGAAATTTCTTTATTTTCACATAAATAAAACAGTTAAACGACAGTTAGATCTTATTCTAAAAGCATTAAACATAAAGAATGCGTACTTTCTGCAGACTATGACGCCTATATAAAACATTCAAGAATACGTAAAGTAATGTACAAAACTATTTGTTATAAATCCTCGGTATCTTTTTACTTACATTAAATAACTAATGTATCTACTTACAGCGCGATGATAAGACACAGAACGCACTTTTTTAACACATACACTATTTAATAAGTAACAAGTACACTGTTACTTAAGATTAATTTTACTTCGACTAGGCTAAATAATGGTAATTACGGTATCTAAAATGCAAGTGAACTTCGTGTACCGCGCGAGTTTCGCTGAAAATCTACCCTACATTTCTATGGAACTTGTAAAAAATGTCCGATCATGGAGTCATTCCGTCTTTGTTACTCATATAGCAGTAAGTGATGTGGGAGGCGGTATCGATGATATGTGTCGATGTATTTTAAATTTTTAAATCGTGTCTGTCCAATATTAGAAATAAGTGGATTATGATGTTAAGGGTTGGTTTTAAGGTAAAACTTTTTAGTGACTTTTGTAATAAACTGTTCTAATGTTGGAAATTTAATCGATTGTGTAACATTTTATGATTAGTTCTTAAGGGTGTATTAAAAGATATTTTTACAGCCTTGTTTTGGACCACTTGTAGTTTCGTGTAATTGCTGTCGCATGTACTGCTCCAGACTGGGGCCGCGTATGTAATGCAAGATCTGACTAGAGTTGTATACATCTTCAATTTTGTATTTGAGCTGACTTTGGACCGAAGGTTTAAAATTGGATTTAAGCTGTTTAGGGCTTTTATTCCTTTGATACGGAAGTAATCAATATTTTTAGTCCAGTTTATTTTATTGTCCAGTATAACTCCAAGGTACTTAGTTGACATACTCCATGGCAAAGTCGTATCCCCAACTTTTATGTGTCTTTTTGGTAATGATCTCTTCCTAGTGAACTCCTAGTGGACGGAGTTCACTAGGAAGTCCGCAGGGCGCCCCACCTTCGCGATGAGGGCCAGTGTTCCCATCTTCCAGCGAAGTGGGAACTGGCCCCTCTCCATGCATGCACTCTCGGATGTCATGGAGGCTCTCAGGCCTCGACTAAGAGGACTCTTCACTCTTAGTCGAGGCCCGAGAGCCTCCTCTGCTATAGCAGAGGGCACAGTGGCGAAGTAAGAGCGGGCTTGGTGTGCACTTACCCTGCCACCGGGCAGGCAGGAGGAAGACTTGCTCCTCCTTCTGCCACCGTTAGTCTCGTAGCCCCAGGGATTGTCCAAGGTCATGTTTCCGACTTTTGATGGGGGTCGAGGGTCTTGGCTTAACCGCCTGGGCTGCGAGGAAGACAACCTCTATAAAAAATCACCCCAAACCTCCAAGTGGCGGCGCACCGTGAGGGAGGTTGTTAGCTTGACTAACTTGACGCCGGCCGGTTCGGAGCGAGGAGGAGTGGTAGGCGGTTGCCTCCTTCTGCGAAGCAGTAATGCTAGCAAAGGAGGCGGCCGATCGCGTGAGGCAACGGTCCTCACGCCCCAATCGCCGCCGGGATTCCGATCCCAATTTCCGGCCATCGTAGGCGCAGGCCTGCGGACGGCGAGCAATGGGTGGCTCGCCGTCCGACCGTCCGGTAACCGTCCGGACCGAGCCCCAGTCGTCGACGGCACGTGCTGTTCCACGCGCGCCTCAAGGAGATGTCAGCAACTGTAGGGGCCTAGCAGGGTCGAAGCCTACCGGGGCCAAGGGTCTGATTCTGAAAGGAAGACTCGGCCCTGGTACGAAAGGCAACGAAGGAACAGGAGTGGGTTTTTAGTCAGTAAAAGTCTGACACTATCTCCCGCCCCGCCCAAGGGCGGGGGATGTCATAATATGATTTTCCGAAAAAAAAAACCTCTCATCTCTCCTCTCCTCGGTCACCTCTGGAGCATTGTCGTCGTCGTCGCCATCGTGGTCCACGTCGGACATCGCTGGCGAGTGTTTTCCTCGCACAGGAAACAGAGTGCTCACCACACCCTCCACAAGCTGGGGCCGGAGACTCAACTCTGCGTCAACTGGCCTAGGTGCGGAGTTTGTATTTAAATTAGTTTTCAAAAGATGTCGGAGGTGGTGCTAGCTGTTTAGATCGGCGCTAGTGGTTTAGCGTGACGTGTGTCACGTGACTGGCCACGACACTGACGCAATACTGAGTGCTAGTGGGATGTAAGTCGACGACGGAGACGCAGTGTTGTTGGAGCCTCCGTCGAAGACACATAATATGTGTGCCACGCGTTCAATGGGGTGTCTTAATTGTGTTGCCTATTTTGTAGTAATAATTATCGTGTGGTAATTTATCTATAGTGATTATTTTATGAGAACTAAAAGTAAGATTATAGTGAAGTGCTAACATTAAGTGATTATATTTGTAAAGAGTGTCTGTACCCTTCACCCGACAAACCACGCCTTATTAGAAATCACATTACGAGGTTACAGATCCGATCAACATTACTGATGGGGCTCAAAAGCCTATACATTTATATTTTTCATTTAATTTTTGATATATTTATATTATTATTATATTTGAGATGAACGTGGTACCAACTATTCAAGTGTACCCAAGAACAATCTCCAGTTGATCAGAAACCATTGCGAAACATAAAAAAACAAAGATACCTTTGGTTTTGGGAGGCCTAAGAAATATATATATTGATATAAATTATTATTAGAGAAAGAGAAAGAAAACATGTTTATTCTGCCCAAATAGATAAATTCTGCCCAAATAGATAATATTAAGATTATTGATTACTCGATCTCCCATAAAATTAAAAAGAATGTAGAAGTCTGAATTCAGATACAAACGCAGTCAATTATAATTAAAAAAAAAACTCAAAAGAACTTTAATATAAAAAAATAAAATACGAAGCAAACCCACACACAGCCACTAGGTAAGAACAACCATATGAATTTTAAAGCTTGTGAAATTCTCGTAATTCGACAGCATTTCGACACTTGGATAAAAGTCAGTCGCGAATACTTCACAAGAAATATTTTCCTCTTTTGAGTACTAAAGGTTTTCAAGAAATAAAAATTATGCTGTGGCTCCTAGTGTGGCTCCTAGTGATTTGGGCAGCGATGTCCAGGTGGAAGAACAGAAAACTAATCGCTTTGGGGAAGATTTTGTCTCGAAAAAGTATTTGTCTACCGATCATAGGACATGGTTACAAGTTCTTAGGCTCAGATGAGGGTAAATATTTTTGAATAGTGTTACTGATTTCTGTCAGCCTGTATCATCCTAATGCTGGCTTCTTTTTCAATTTAGATTTAATCTTGACTACGAGGGAACGGCCCTCATGCCCCAGCCGCTGGGATTACGACCCAGATTTCCAACCACCGTAGCAGTGGGTTTTAGTCAGTACAAGTCTGACACGCCTCTCGCTCCGCCTAAGAGCGAGAGAAGTCATTGGATAATTTTCCACCTAAAACAACGACGTTATTTTTGTAAAGGTATAAGATGAGAATCGTTTTTAAAACTGTCCCATTCCCCATGATTTGTAAAAGAGGATGTTAATAAGTCTAAGCACCTATGAATATTGTGTTTCAGATCGCATGACAGAAATGGCCGAGTTAGGAAAAGAGTCATACGAAAGAGGCGGCATTATAAGTCATTGGCAAGGGGACCTCCTATGGATAAGTATGCATTAAAATATATATATTAAGTTCAGTGTGAATCTGAAAATCCGCGTATTTAGAATAGAATAGAGTTCCTACTTTTAAAATTTACGGCTATATGGTCCATATGCTACCATCTTATTTAGGGTTTCTGATTTCAATTCCATTACGAGACCAAAGTAGCATCAATGCCGAATGGTGTACCACAAAATGCCTGCCAGAAGTTTTGTCTGCTAATGAGCAACAAGCGACCGAACATCGGGCTCCGCGGGGTACTGCTTCACCATGACAACGCGCCCGCGCACTCAGCGCTCAAAAACGAGGAACTTCCTGGACACCACACTGGTCTGAGTCTTGGGGCACACTCCTTACAGTCCTGACCTGGCACTGTGTGACTTCTTTTTATTCCCTAAAATAAAAAATCAGCTGAAAGGGATACAGTTTTTATCGCCGGAAGACGCGCTAGCAGCGTTCGAGAAGGCCGTGAAAGAGGTGTCTGCGGCGGACTGGAAATAATGTTTCGAAAATTGGTTCAGACGCATGAAACTTTGTAAAGAGGCTGGTGGAGAGTTCTTTGAAAAGATTTAATAAGTTTTTTTTGTTTTTCAAAACTTTCTGAGTGTCCCACATATTATCAAAAATTAACTAGATACCAAGACAATTTCGAAAAACGTTTCACTTGCGACAAGCCTGGGTATTTTTTGTGTGGAAACACCGACCTTAAAAACCTATTTGCAAAATAAATATCATTTATCATTATAGGTGAGCGTAACTCAGTATTCCAATACCTTGCTTGCAATGTAATCATATTACAGGGGATTGAACAACGCTATAATTGTAGACACTTTATTTGTACAATTTATTTATTTATTTGTACATATATTTTGGTAATATTGTTCAATTGTTGTTTTACGCTTAGGAGGGTAATACTACTATCTTACCTACAAAATTCACAAGTATTGAAAAAGAAAGAAATAGTATATATATATATATATATATATATATATATATATATATCACTACTTTTACAAAAACTAGTCTGTACTGCCCAACTAGTGAGAAAAGGCGGACTTTTGTCTAGCAGTGAGACTGTAATGTAGCATCAAATGCATTTCCTTAGAAATACACGTACGCCAGTCATGTTGCGCTGAATAGGTAAATTGTTTAGTAAGTAAGTCTGTGGGAATTATGTTATATTAATTTTGTTTCATTCAATAAATGGAAGTATAACTGGAAACATGTGTTTTGAGTGATAACCGTATTCACGACTTCACATGGCGACCCTGCCGCCCACGAACGCAGACAAAAGTGTGAAATAAGAAATTAAAATATGAAGATCGAGAGAGAAGAAACATTAGCAAGAAAGAAGAAACATTAGCTAGAGAGAAGAGATATTAGCAAGAGAGAAGAAACATTACCAAGAGAGAAACTACAATGGGAAAAACCTACTCTAAAGAGGAAGTTGTAGCAACTGCTACTACTAGCCAACTCAGGCCTCTTGGAACAAGTGTCGAATCAATATTGTTGATCACCATCGTCGCGTGCATCATCGCTGCAGTATTGTATTTCGTCATAGAGAAGTGTCGTAGTCACGCTATTCATACACTACGACGAGAGCTCAACGCTGTCAGTCTTAACAACGTCTCAAGATCTGACCTTGCGACTGCTTCTTAAAGAAATTGATGGAGAGAAGGAAGACCGAAGTTCCTGACAAGATTAAAAGAACGAGCAAAGGAAAGGTGTCCAGGGTATAGCCCGGCCCACTTAGCAGCCAAGCAGAGCCAAGCTGAGCCAAGCAGAACCAAGTAGAGCCAAGCTAAGCCAAGCTGAGCCAAGCTGAGCCACGCTGAGCCAAGCTTAGCCAAGCTGAGCCAAGCTGAGCCAAGCTGAGCCAAGCTGAGCCAAGCTAGCAACGCAGCATCAATGAAGGCGTTCTCATCGGTATACGTACCAGTAGTTTATTTTGTTAATTAGTTGTGCCGCATCAAATTATGCAAGTAAGTTTAAGCAAAATCCAATTATTAGCCTGCTCCTAGTATGTACAAGTAAGGAATAGTAACATTTTATTAGTGTACCCGATGCCTGTATCGGAGCTGACGTCTATATTTAATTCATTAAAAGATATTAAGGATTATTTAATTAAAATCGGCCCAGCACGCCGAGAAACGTCAGGAGCAGCACAAAATAAATTACTAGAAGCTCAAATTGTGTATAGTCGTTTAGAGTTCACTTCTGCAGAAGTTCGACAAAAAGTTGAAAAGTCCGAGATAAGCACCGAAAGTGTACGATCTATTAATAAGTTGATTAATGAAATTCACTTAATGTATAGTAATATTTTAAGTTTAATGTTGAAAAGGGAACAATCGACAAACGCAAGCGAAAGGCTTCCGAAAATTTTGATTTGAAATCCGCGATCGCATTACTACCTGTCATGACAGGCCAGGAACAAGTGACCCTACAAATTATAGATAGCATTCAACTATATAGTAGTATGCTTACCGAGGACGGTAAAAAGAAACTTATCGAATTCGTGCTAAAGACAAGGTTGTCAGCGAGCGCTAAACTCCGTTTAGAGTCAAGTTACAGTAGCATTAACGAGCTAATATCAGCTATGCGAACCCATTTTATAATAATATAATAATAATAATATATTCCACAACTATCACACAACGCCATCTAGTCCCAAGCTAAGCAGAGCTTGTGTTATGGGTACTAGACAACTGATAAACATACTTATATATTTCTAAATACATACTTAAATAGATAAATTACACCCAGACACAGAACAAATGATCATGCTCATCACACAAACATTTGTCCTGGGTGGGAATCGAACCCACGACCTCCGGCATAGCAGTTAGGGCCACTAAACACTAGACCATCAGGCCAGTCATATGATTCAAAAGCCATTTGATTCAAAAGAAATCATCTGTCGCTATCCAGTCACAGTTGTTTAGTACAAAGCAAGGTCGTAGAACCATAGAAAAATACGGAACAGAAGTAGAACAATTATTTGTAGACTTGACTATAGCTCAAGCCGACGGAGACGATCAAAAATATCACTTATTGAAACCAACTAATGAAAGAATCGCTATCAAGCGGTTTGCTGATGGTTTATCGGACCCTCGTCTCAGCACAATCATTGCTTCACGCCAATTTAATTCACTATCAGAAAGTATTAGGGCAGCCATAGACGAGCAATCTCTAAATCCAGACGATAATAATTTAGAGGTTATGGAAATACAACATTACGTTGTATTTCCGTTGTAATTTTAATAAAAACAATTACAGAAACTTTTCAAGGCCCAATTCGAGATGTTATAATTCGCGTCCCAACACGTTTAGGACGCCAGACGCTGATAGCGCACAAAATGATTATAAACCACGAGTGTTTTACAATAACGGGTCAGGGCGCACGCGTCGCGGTACCTACTCACGGGGACCAAGGTCCAATCGTGGCAAAAGTCGTGCTGATATGTGTAAAAACGTAGCACATGCTACGCAAGAACCGTCTCACACTAGGGACGAGGGAAATGAACCCGAGAGTTTGTTTTCGTGCAAAAAATGAATAATTCGTCCATAATGAATTACAATAATGGTAATTATGTGACAATGAATGTAGGTATAGGTCGTTCACCAATAGATTTATTAGTAGATAGTGGGGCTAGTTTATGCGTATCAAAATGCGAATCGTTAAGTAGGTTTAGTGAGTATGAAAATCAACTAAATAAAGATAAAATTACTATCAGAGGAGTTAGTGGAAAACTGACGTCTGAAGGATTTATATGCATTTAGGTAAAAGTTAAAGAACATTATATTTAAGCAAAAATTTTACGTTTCCAAAAATTTATTATGTTCATCTGACGGTATTTTAGGTGAAGATTTTTTTAAACGCTATAATGCGGTCATAGGGAAAACGTTCTACAACTTACACAAAATAACAAAACAATTCATATTAATATTAAAACTAATTCCCACGAGCATTTGATACCGCCTCGTTGCGAAGCAATCAAATTCGTTCCTTGCGGTATGCTCGATGACGCAGTTGTTTTAGCTGACGAAATCTAAAACGGTGTTTTTGTCGCCGGAATGATAACAAAACCTCAGACAGGTTCAATTCCAATAAAAATATTAAATACATTAGATAAAGAGGTAATCGTAGATTTATCAAAACTACCAATTTCTCCCTTAAATAACTTAGAGTTTTGTCATTTCCAAAAAGAAAATAAATCAGTAGAACGTATCAAAGCCTTATTTGAAGTTTTAGATATTAGCTATTCGAATAGACGAAAAAATTCATATTGAGAAAATCTGTGCTAAATACGGACGTCTTTCATCTACCGGGTGACAAGTTGTCGGTCACTAACTTAATGGAACATAATATTGTTCTAAAAAATGATGCTACTCCAGTGTTCGTCAAACCGTATAGAGTGCCTCACTCTTTGAAACGGGAGGTAGAGAAACAAGTCCAAGAGATGTTAGACAACGATCTAATCGAAGAGACCGTCTCGGAATGGTCCAGTCCCGTACTCCTAGTCCCCAAGAAAGCTGACAAATCTCAAGAAAAAAAGTGGAGACTTGTCGTAGACTATAGACAACTAAATAACAAAATTCAAGACGACAAATTTCCCTTTGCTAAACATTACGGAAAAGACTCCCTTTCCGGAAGCGTTAACTTTTCGAAACTAGACTTATCTCAATCGTATTATCAATTATCTTTAAATAAAAATTCTCGAAAATACACATCTTTTAGTCTCAATAAGATGTATCAGCTTTCTTTAGCCGAAGACTCACGTAAATGTACTGCGTTTTCGGTAGGTAAGCAGTACCAAATGAAACGCTGCCCGATGGGTTTGACCATCGCTATGGCAGGCCTCAATTACGATAAATGTTTCCAATATTTAGATGACTGGGTAGTTATTGGAAAATCAATGGATCAGCATAACTCAAATCTTACTTGTGTTCTAAATCGGTTAAGGGAAGTTAATCAAAAGAAGGGAAATCGTATATTTAGGCCATAAAATCACATCAGATGGTATATTTCCAGACCCTGATAAAATTGATATAATGAACAATTTCCCAAGGTCAACATGTGCTGACGAAGTAAAACGTTTCGTTGCATTCGCCAACTAACTACCGACGATTTATATCACGTTTTGCTGACATCGTATTCCCTTTAAATAGTCTTTATAAGAAAGGCGCGAAATTTGAGTGGACACATGAATGTGAAAATGCCTTTCAAAATTTAAAGTTAACTTTAACAAGTCCGCCAGTTTTAGACTACCCCGATTTTTCTGAATCAAATATTCTTCGTTTACAAACAGACGCTTCCAAAAACGGGTTAGGCGCAGTATTATCAATTAACAACGGAAGAGTTATTGCGTACGCCAGTAGGAGCTTAAAGCCGGCCGAAACGAGATATCCCGTAATAGAGTTAGAACTTTTAGCTATTGTCTGGGCGGCACGCCATTTTAGGCCATATCTATACGGGAGGAGATTCAAAATATTTACGGACCATAGGCCACTTATATATCTTATCAGTTTAAATGACCCGTCTGGCCGCCAAGTTCCGATTATATCTGGAAGAATATGATTTTGACGTGGAGTATGTCCCGAGTAGTCGTAATGCAGCCGCAGATGCATTAAGTCGAATCTCGGTCTTAAAAAATATGCAAAATAAAACAATCTCGGTATTGACAAGAGCCCAAAAAAAAAAGGTTAGAACGAGATCATACTGACCATGACAGACAGATGGTACAAAAACCCATCCTTGGTCAGTACACGTGATTCCCCTACTACCGTGGATATTCTGAAAAGACCCCACGATGTAATAGATTTAATTTTTTGTAAAATTTTTAAAGAATCAGAACTGCCACGTTCCGATACTGTTATGTCAAAAGTTAGTTGTTGCACGTACGTAGGTACCTGTACGGTCTACGATTTATCTAAATACCCGATCGTTATCTACTCCGGAAGTGTTAGGGAGGGATTTAGAAAAAATGTGCAGAGATTTAAATATTAAAGAGGTATTAATTATCAAAATTAAAAGTAATGCATTACAAATAAAGACTTTATTACGTGCCTTGAGAGAAACACAAGTTATTTCTCCACGAATTCTCATTATTAGAGACGTTATTAAACTCACTGATAAAGACCACACTAAAGTCATATTAAATGACTACCACCTCTTGCCCACAAGTAGGCATGTAGGTGTAAACAGAATGTTAAACAACATTAAAAGAAAATACTTCTGGCCTGGGATGACCAGTGACGTCACTAACTACGTACATAAATGTAGAAAGTGTTAAATACAAAAACACTCGAACAAAAATGTAAAACAGTCAATGATCATTACATCGACTGCAAACTCTGCGTTCGATTTCGATATCATAAGCCTAGATTTAATGGGGCCCCTAGATATAGATAATTATAATAATAAGTACATATTAACTATACAGTGTAACTTGACTAAGTTTATAAAAGCGTATCCTTTGCCACGAAAAGATGCTCAGACAGTGGCTAAAAACATTTGTCGATAAGTTCAAATTACGTTATGGTATACCAAAACAAATATTAACTGACTAAGGGACCGAATTTACTTTGAAAGTTTTAGTGTAAATCTGTAATATTTTAAATATTGAAAAATTATTATCTGCGTCATACCATCATGAAACGCTAGGTTCTATCGAGAATAGTCATAAACATTTAGGCGCTTATCTCAGGTACAATTTGAAAACAATAAAACGAACTAGAGTGATTGGGTGCCCTTTTGGTGCTTCTCATATAATACTGCGGTACACTGTGAAACAAAATATAGCCCATATGAATTGGTGTTCGGAAATTTATGTATTTAACCTCCCCAGTAACTTACCTATAGAAACTGAACCATTGTATAATTATGACGATTATCCTAAGGAGTTTAAGTTTAGATTAGTAAAAGCTCAGCTTGAAGCCAAACAAAATTTGTTTTAAAGTAAATTATCAAGAAAGCATATATATAATGATAAAAATATTAATGCAGTGCACTACAATAAAGGTGACTTAATTTTGTTAATAAATCAAACAGGAGGAAAACTTGAATGTTTGTATACTGGGCCATTTGAAGTAGTAGAAGATTTATCTCCAAATGTAAAAATATTGAAAAATAATAAGTTCATTGTAGTACACAAAAATAATACAAAATTGTTTTATCCATAATTGTATTTCAATCTAATTCAGTTTTTGTTCATGATACAATTTAGTTAATTAGTTTTGTTTAGTTCATATATGTATCGAACTTGATTCGTCTACGTGATCTTTTAGTAATGGGAGGGATAGTAACCCTGACCTTTTTAGGGGAGTTGTAATGTAGCATCAAATGCATTTCCTTAGAAATACACGTACGCCAGTTTTGTTGCGCTGAATAGGTAAATTGTTTAGTAAGTAAATCTGTGGGAATTATGTTATATTAATTTTGTTTCATTCAATAAATGGAAGTATAACTGGAAACATGTGTTTTGAGTGATAACTGTATTCACGACTTTATATGTATGTTTATTTTGTATATATAGGGTGACTGGTAATTAGTGTACGATACTTAAACACGTGATTGTGCTCATGATAACCAACAACTTTTACTATGGGAACAAACCTGAAATCGCGAAAAAATAACAGCTGTTCAGTATATTTATGTTTGCCTAATGTACTGAACAGCTGATATTTTTTTCGCGATTTCGGCTTTGCTCCCATAATAAAAATTGTTTGTTATCATGAGCACAATCACGTGTTTAAGTATCGTACACTAATTGCCAGTCACCCTATGTACATACTTTTAAACCCTTATTTTCTCAATAATCTTTTATATTTTTATGCACCTGCCATATTTTCTCTTCATCACCCTAGGTTGACTGGTAGAGAATGCCTAGACATTAATTTCACCTTTGTACTTTTGTGTTTCATGAAATTTTAATAAATAAATAAATATCTTTGGTCTGCCTCGATTTCAGTACATCAATATTATAAAGTAAGGCTAACTTACTTATTATCCATCCTAACTTATAAAGAATTATTACTAAAACGTTTCTCAATTTTATAGTAATATCAGACCCGGTGTTAGCTGATATTCTGCTCAAGACATGTTTGGAGAAAGCCGAAGTTATTAAATTCTTAAGAGTTATGATGGGAAACGGCAGTGTCTTCGCACCAGGTCAGTATTAGCCACAGAATATCTAGTTTGTACGATAAACATATTGTTTTTCTTTTTTTTTTACAACTATCACACAATGCCGTCTAGACCCAAGCTAAGCAGAGCTTGTGTTATGAGTACTAGACAACTGATAAACATATTTATATATTTCTAAATACATACATATTATAGATAAATTACACCCAGACGCAGAACAAATGATCGTGCTCATCACACAAACATTTGTCCTGGGTGGGAATCGAACCCACGACCTCCGGCATAACAGTCAGGACCACTAACCACTAGACCAACAGGCCAGTCAAAGCGGTGAAATGGTTAATTGGTTTGAGACAATTAAATTAAATTTTTTATTTTTTTAATTTAATTTACTGTCGCTGATTGTCACGGGCTACTCTTACTTTGTATCTTGAATAACTTTTCCATAGATAGTAGATACATAGATAAACTTGGAATGTGAATGATTTAAAGTTTTGCGATTGCTTCACAAATCCTTGGCCTAAGTAGATTACCCTGGAGTAGCCCCGTGATTCATGCGATTCATGCGATTCAACGTCCATTTGGAAAAATTAATCTTGTCACTGATAAGATAGATATTATTTTTATACTCTTTATAACACACCATACAAAACTACAGTTGGAGCTTAAAATTAATAAGGTTTAATTACGGGCGGTCTTGTCGCTAAAAACTAAAAGTAAGTTATTCTGCTGTTATATCTCACAGTACCTTAGAAACGAGAAGTTTAATTAAATGGTTACAAAACAATGGTTACGTCGCATTTTAAATGTCTAATCTATAAATATAAAACCAGGCAAGTGCGAGTCAGACTCGAGCACTGAGGGTTCCGTATAAACTTACATATGAAAACTGTTCAATTCCAGAAATGAATTACGAAGATTTTTCCGAATCGCAAATATAGTTTTTTTTTTGTGACGTAACTACAAATTAATAGTTTTCAGATTTTTTCCTATACTTGTGCTATGAGACCTTGATTCATGCCAAATTTCAGGATTCTAGGTCAACGGGAAGTACCCTATGAATTTTGATTTCCTTGAGAGTGTCAAATTATACGTTTTTTGCGACATAAACGGCCGTATCTATTTTTTCGTTAACTCTGAAGATTGATTTTTTCACAGCTTCAAGGGACCGCAGACCCGAGTAAATGGTTTCAACTCGATACCTCCACGCGTTCCCGAGATAAGGGGTCTTGACAGACAGAGAGACAGACAGACAGACAGATAGATAGACGGACGGACAACAAAGTGATCTTATAAGGGTTCCGTTTTTTCCTTTTGTGGTACGGAACCCTAAAAAGCAATTGTTACTGACTGACTACATGATAGATCCTTCAATACACATCTCTAACCACTGAAAGGATTACGTTGAAATTTGGCACGCAGATAGTTACTATGACATAAACATGTGCTAAGAAAAGATTTTTTAGAATTCACCTTCTAAAGGGATGAAACGGGGTTCCAAAGTTTGTACGGAGAAGAATACGGGTGAAGCCACTGACTGGCGCTAGTCTTGTAAAGACTGGCTTCTGTCAGCGGTTCATATAATAAAACAGAAAAAGTACTGCTGAGCGTGCGCGTCTGCTGGCTGTAGGGGAATGATTGTTGGGATTGTGGCTTCAGGCACTCCCGTCATCCACCATAGGCACTATGATGGATGACGCCTCGTTTCGGCTCGCAATCTGTTTACGCTTAGGCGCACCTTGTGTTGCTCCACATCGATGCCACTGTGACGAAGCTGTCGACAACCTCGGACACCTTGACCTGTCTTGCTGGAGGAGCGCAGGCCGCATAGTACGGCACGCTAGCATCAACGACATTATTCGTCGAGTTCTCGTCACCGCCGGCGTACCTGCCGTATTAGAACCTAGCGGCTTGGTACGTGACGATGGAAAAAGACCAGATGGTATGACGTTGGTGCCGTGACAGGTGGGTAGGCCTTTGGTGTGGGACGTAACCTATGTCGACACCCTTGCGCCATCCCATGTTCTTTGTTTGGCGGGCTGTGCCGGCACTGCCGCTGCTGCTGCTGCTGAGACCCTCAAACAGCGCAAATACTGTAACCTTATAGGTAATTACAGTTTTGAGCCGTTTGGGTCCGAAACGCTTAGGTTATGGGGTCCGAGTGGGCGTCTCCTTTTCAAGGAAATTTCACGTCGTCTGATAGACACTTTACGTGGCAGGCTCGTTCTTCGCCCAAAGAATTAGCATTGCCATTCAACGTGGCAATGCTGCCAGCCCTCTGGGCACATTTCCAGATGACAGCGATGTGCAGGACTACTTCTACGCCTGAGTGCATTTTGTGTATTTGTATTATATCTACATAGTAAGGTTTAGTTTAATAGTATTTATAGATAATATTTAAGTTCCCACGAAGAAATATGGATGTTGAAGACATATGACGATGTTTTCAATTGAAACAATAACTACAAAACCGATCCTGCTCAAATTTTTCATAAATAATGCTTACAGGTCTGGTTCACATTTAGGTTATAAATTATGTAGCTATTGAATATGGGGGTTGAGCATTATTTGTTACATTAATATGTCTGTATTATCCGACACTACCACGAATTTGATTCCCAGTCACAGTTGTTATATTTGTGATATTTTTTTTTTCTATAATATGCGATGATATTTCCGAAATAATAATAAAATGACTTTCTTCATTTTAAACTTAACAACATTTAAATTCAATATTTTTTCAAAATGTAGAAATTATGCTGGAAATAAAAAAATAATGTCCTATGACGTACCAAACTACTGGATATATTCGAATAATTTTTGGTATGCAGACTAGAGACATCATGAGGTATACATACGCAGTTTAATTTATTATCGTATTATCGGCGCCACCCCATATACTTTGTTTAGTATCTGGACTACGTAAGCAAAAATTGTTTACATTTATATATGTTATGAAGCCCAACTGGCAGGTGGACGTAAACTTTTTATCGCCACACATTTATTGTTCTGCTGTAAGTGTTTTAGTATATATATATATATCATTTATTTATTTATGCTCAGCCCTGACTGTAGCAGTGATACTAACACATTTTATTCTTTGAAAAGTAATGATGAAAGCTTCATAAGTGTTCCTTCCCTACCTGAAATTTTCATTTCTTTATTTTCTGATGTATCCAAGAACTTCAATGTAGTCCACATAAACGACCAGATTGTTCCGGCTCATTTTCCCGATATGCTGGCCTCTTTCCACTGTAAGTATATTCATAAAATTAAACCTGGCTTAAACCTTGTTTGCCCTCTTCTTGCTATTCTCTTCCAGGTTTTCAACTCATCCGGAATGATCGAGCTAATGGTGGTGGTGATGGAGTGGCCAGTTATCTTCGTGATCACATTCCTTTTTCTATTGTTAACATGTCCTCACAGCCACCCCCGCCTAATGCCGGTGAACATCTATTCCTAGAAGTTCAACTCCATCATTCTAAGCTATTCTTCTTGGGGTTTACTACTGCCCTTCTTTTCGAATTAACTACTTTTCTTCTTTGAACGCATTATAGAAGCTTTAATTCCCTCTTACAGTCATATAATCATCATGAGCGACTTTAACTTAAAAAAGACTCTCGCAGTAACTGTACTTCTCTTAGTAATATTATTGAATCTTCCAATTTCTCCATTCTGGATCTTGATGCCACTCACCATTTTCCTAACACTGTCCCATCACTTCTCGATCTTATTTTTGTCTCGGTCACGTCGCAAAACATGGTCAATGTTCTGCTGACGCTTTTTCCTACTATGATCTTATTTTCATTACTTATAAATTTCACCCAATAAGCCTTATGCTTAGGTGGATGAATTCTTCTCCAAAATTCTTCTGTATCGCAATTTTGGTTGGTTGGTTAACAGGTTGAATTCTTGACTTCAACGTTGATTCGGCTATACTCAATACTTTATTGCACACATGCACCTAAGTCACACACACACATGCAAGTCAAACATGCGGCTACAAAATTCAAGTTTGAAATTCGGCCCAATGAAATTAACAGGGAAAAATACGTCTCTATTAGAAATCTCAGCAATATCAATATCCACAGTTCCGTTCAAAATGGTGATCCAGCCAAAGTCTGGAATTTCTTCAACACATTAGGTATCGGGAAAAAGTCTCATGGCAACGTTGGCGCTGCGCAGACGTTGGAGAAGCGCCAACGCTCGTAAAACGCCAGTGGGATAGCGGGCTTAGACTTCAACCTACTTAATATTCATTTCTTCGCCCTTATTGGATAGGGCCACTAAAACTGCTACACTAAGTTATCTTTCAAACCTTTCGATACCTGATTATTCCCCTTTTGTCATTAGTCAATTCACTGCTTGTGATGTTAAAAGGATTAACATGTCGATAACATCTAACGCTGTGGGTAGTGACTATGTCAGTCGTAAGATGATTACTAACATTAAGGGTGGATACTCGCCGTACGTTGGGTTGTTCGATGGTAGAAAGGAGATGGCGGAGTCAAGTCATGCAATTCCCGTCCACACTCTCCAAAATGCAACCTGTAAAATACCGATAGTCTGGCTACCCTGCGCCTGTGCTTGAGGCTTTGTAGATTGGACTTAACCAAATCTGGATCCCAATTAGCCTCTTCACACTCCTTTCCACTGAGTCCAAAGCTAGATGGCATTTTGCAGCACCAGCTCATATGTAACTGCAGTACTCCACACACGATCGGACCTGTGCTATGTATAACATTAAAAACTGTCCCGGTGTGAAGTACCGTCGGACCTTTGCAAGAACGCCTAGTTTTCTAGCAGCTACCTTGGCTTTGGACTCAATAAACCGCCCAAAATTGAGGTCTGAGGAAATTTCAACTCCTGTGGAAATAAGCATAGTAAACTAACCTAGCTGTGGCTACATCTGTCAATTGCCATATTTTTCTTACTGTATATGCAGCTGAGCTTAATCTTCCCGAGAGAGTTCTAATATGAGTGCCCCACTGGAGTTTGGAATCGATAGTTATACCTAAGAACACAGTTTCCGTAATTACATCAAGTTTTTTGCCGTCAAGAATTAGCTTGACGCCAACTTGAGGGACATTCGGTAATGAAAACTTTATACATTTAGTTTTATTCGCATTTAATAAGAGATTATTAGCTGCAAACCATTTCAAAAGAACAGCCAGACTTTGGTTGACATGCAAGACATCCCCGTCTGTTCTATCTACTTTGAAAATAAGAGAAGTGTCATCAGCAAATATAATTATATCGGATAAATTAGTCACCATGTAAGGATGGTCATTAATATAAACTAGAAAAAGGAATTCCAAAATGTGACTGATGAGTTTTTGGGGATAGAAGTAAGAATCGTGTGACTCCAAAACAGAATGTGTATATTTCCACTATGCACCTCCTTTTATACTAGTTTACAATATTACCTACTAAAACTTAACCAATAGTAACTTAGTATCTACAAAACAATGAGCGCGGTTCGGGCGCGCACTGCTTTTGTTGGGGCAGCTGGGGTAGCAGGTACCAAGGCTCAACAATGAGCGCGTAGCGTGGGAATGCTTTTGGGTCGAGCAACTGTGGAATCAGGTAGGCTCAAACGTGGGTTGACTGCGTGCTTCCAGCGTGGTAACAGTGATGTGCTGTAGGGTGGCTACAGTACTCCCCCTCAAGCGAAGCGTACCGGCAGTTTGACGACACGACCCGAACGTGTTTTTCTGTTGTTAGCGGGCTGTGACGTCATGCTTGTATGTGGTACTTGGGTTTCCTTGATAGCGGTTGGCGTAGTACTGTGCTTGGTATTCTTGGCTGATGGTGAGGTGTAGGTAATAGAACTTGATGTGGTTGGTGATAGACTACTGGTATCTTCTGTGATGACGTATGCAGGCTTCAGTCGGTCGATCGATATGTTTGCTTGCCGATTGGGTAGTTGTATGGTGTAAACTTTATCTGTTCGGCTTAGTACTTGATAGGGACCTTCATACGGAGTCTGTAATGGTTTCTTAACTGCATCTGTTCTGATAAAAACGTGGCTGCACTTGAGTAGATCTTGATGCACGAATACGCTTTTATTGTTGCTGTGATGCCGGGTAGCGACTTGCGGTTTGTTTTGTTGAATGATGTCGCGAAGTTTACTGACGTAGGTGTAGTCCATAGTAGGAGTGTTAGTGCTTGCGATGAAAAAATCACCAGGTAAACGTAAATTGTGGCCGTAGGTAAGTTCGGCAGCGCTCACGCCGGTGTCTGTGTTTAGGGCGGCACGTAGTCCTAGTAGTACGGTAGGTAACTCGTCGATCCATGAACTTGCGGTTGTAAGTTTCGCGCGTAATGCGGCTTTGAGAGTGCGATGCCATCTTTCCAGGATGCCGTTGCTCTGCGGATGATAAGGTGTTGTGCGATTCTTCTTTATCCCCATTTGTTTCATTAGGTTTTGGAACAGTTCGCTCTCGAACTGTCGACCTTGGTCACTGGTTAGCGTGGCCGGGCATCCAAATCTTGCGATCCAGTGTTGATAGACGATATCGGCTATGCGAGCGGCTGATATCTCGTCGGTAGGGATTGCTTCGGGCCATTTCGTTAATCGGTCGATCATAGTTATTAAGTACCGATGACCTTGAGACGTTGTAGGGAGGGGTCCAACGATATCGACGTGTAGGTGTTGGAAGCGTTCGCCTGGCGGGAAAGATGCGATGCTGGAGTGTGTGTGACGCTGTATCTTGCTTTTTTGGCAAAGTATACACGATCGAGTCCAGCAGCTGATGTCTGCGTTCATGGATGGCCAGAAATACTTTTGCGTGAGAAGCTTGCGAGTCGTGCGCGTACCAGGATGGCTGATGTTGTGCACGCTCTCAAAAACTTCTTTCCTGTATTGCTCGGGTATGTACGGGCGTACATAATTAGTGGATGTTTCACAGTACAGTTCGATGTCGGTGTTGGGTATTGTTATCTTTTTGAGACAGATGTTTTCTTGGGACAACATGTGTTCTATAATGCTGTCCTTTGTTTGTGCGCTGGCTATGTCGGTGTAGTTGATTGTAGATGGGCACGAAATTGTTTCTATGCGGCTGAGTGTGTCGGCGACGATGTTTTGTTTACCGCTCACGTGACGTATGTCTGTCGTAAATTCGCTGATAAACAAAAGTTGTCTCATTCGCCTCTGTGTTTCCGAGTTGGAGTGTATCTTCGACATAACATATGTTAGCGGCTTGTGATCGGTGAATATGATGAGATGGCGTCCTTCGAATATCTTCCGAAAGTGCTTTACTGCCATGTAAATTGCAAGTAATTCACGGTCGAATGTTGAATAGTTCTTTTGTGCGTCGGTAAATTTCTTAGAAAAGTATCCAAGCGGTTCCCAGCGCTCGGTTCTGCTCGTAGTACCGGTTAAAGTCTTCCTGCAGCCATTCCACACCAACTGGTTCCAAATTAAGGAGCTGGAGCGAGGACTCCACAAGTTCCTAAACTGGTGACCCTCGACAATGAACGTCAGCGCAGCCTTCGTGCAGCTACTACTTCGTGACGTCATCATCTCTTCAAGCTTTCGAGCAGCGAGCCATACAGCCAGCACCCACGGCTTTAAAGGGTATCCTGACCACCAGCATGCCTACCTGGTCATACCTGGTCATCACCCTCAGCCTCATCAGCGACCTTGGCGAAGCATACTGCACCTTCGGCCAGTCATATGAAGAGCCACGAAGAACCTCTCCTGGTCGACGCCAGCAGTCAAGCCGCCCCGACTCACTGGAGCCAGCAGCACTACTCCGACTCACTGGAGCCTGCAGCATCATCCCGACTCACTGGGACATCATCACCCCGACTCACTGGGGCATCATCCCGATACACTGGGACAGCATCACCCCGACTCACTGGGGCATCACCGCAGACAGTTCCGACTCACCGAGAACTATGCGGCATTCGGTTCCGACCCACTGGAACCAACCTACCACTGGCCTGGCAAGCATCAAGAAGCATCAAGAACCATCGATCTCCGATCTTCGGAGGGGAGTGATGTAGCGACATCTATGGCGTCACATAAGAACTAATCCTGCATCGCGCAATCAAAGTTCTCCGCGCGATTAGAACATATAGAACAGCCCGAATTCATCTATTGGGCAGCTGCCCACCAGACATAACACCCGTCTGGTCGGAGGATCCTCCCTTTTCAACGGAGGTATGTGGGGCTTTACTCTCTGTTTCACATACCCCTAAACTTCGTCGATGAATGGGAAAACGAAATCTAACCCTCGTAGCACTTCGTGAATGTATCGTTGAAACGTTTGTCCCGCGTTTTTCAAACCAGGGCACATACGTGGGAATTCGAATAATCCCATCGGGGTGATAATTGCAGTTTTCTCGACGTCCTCTTCTCTTACGCTTAGTTGCTGGTAGGCACGGTTGAGGTCGATCGTGGAGAATATTGTTTTCCCAGATAGGTGATGGGTGAAATCTTTAATGCGTGGCACGGGGTATCGGTCTGGTACGGTGATCGAGTTGAGTCGGCGATAGTCACCACAGACTCTAATATCGCCATTCTTCTTAGGTACGATATGTAGAGGTGATGCCCATGGACTTTTACTAGGTCGGCATAGACCTTGTTCGATCATGTTCTCGAACTCCTTTTTAACAGTCTCGAAACGGTGCGGTGGGATTGGTCGGGCGCGGCAGTGTATCGGTGGTCCCCGAGTTTCGATGAAATGTTGCACTTTGATGTTGCTGTTCAATTCCATCGATGTTAGCCTCGTTATGCCGGGATACTGTGCTAGTATGTCGTGGTAAGTTTGCGACATGTCGATACTGCGCACGGTAGGTACGTCTGATACTCGTACCGGAACGTTGACCTTTAGGTTTGTAACCCCGTCGATTAGCTTCCGATTCCTCAGATCAACGATGAGTTGGTGATGTTTGAGGAAATCGGCTCCGAGTATCGGTTTCGAGACGTCAGCTACAATGAAACGCCATTTGTAAGGGCGTCGTAAGTTGAGGTCGAGACATAGGGTTTTTTCCCCGTACGTGGCTATTGTGGTGTTGTTTGCTGCGTATAGTTTGAATGGCAGCGGCGTTTGTTTTTGCCCTTTTGCTCTTGGTAGCACGGATATATTTGCGCCCGTGTCGACTAAGAACGATAATTTGTTTTTGTAATCGGTGATGTATAGGCGGTGTGAATTTTCGTGAACGCCGGTGTCCGCCTCTGCCAACGTTCTTTTTAGTTTTCCGAGTTTGGTTTTGTGAATGAGCAGGGTGTCGTGCAGCGTCTGGCTTGCTCTTTGAACCGTCGGTGGTAATAGCACATAGGTGATGGCGACGTATCTCGGCCTTTTGTATCACGGGTCCGTGACCTCGAGTTGGAACGGTGTCGAGACGGGTAGCGCTTACAACGGTGATCGTGGTCGTATGACGGACGATGGTCGTGGTGATCGTGGTCGTATGACGGACGATGATCGTGGTCGTATGACGACGTACGTCTCGCTTTTAACCCTGTCGCTTTTAATTCTGCTATCTCTAGCGAGAGTTTTCGGAGTTCGTTAGCGAGATACTGGGTAGTAACTACCTGTGGTGCTGGTGTGGGTGGTGCAGGTGACTGCACGGCTGCAACTTCGGCTGTTGCTGTCTGCTCCATCATTTTGTCGGCAAGCAGCGCGAGTTCTTCCAGGGCGGTCGTTGTGCTGAACGACTCGCTGACTGCCAGGACTGAGCGCACGTGTGATGGCAGATGGTTTGTCCACATGAGACGCAGCGTGGAGTCGGGGACTTTATCCCTGGCGAGATTGCGCATCTGGCGGAGTAATTGTGTCGGCTTTTGCTCACCGAGTTCCATTTCTGACAGTAGTTTTTGAAACTGCCGACTGTCAGATTCCTCGTAGGCGGATATGAGCCTTTTCTTTATCGCCGTGTATTGATCCGTCTCAGATGGGTTGTACAGGAGGTCAACGATCTGCTCAATATCCTGCCGCTCCAGCTGCGCTGTGACCATCTGGGCGAGCTGAGCTTGGCCTTTTTTGAGGTCATTGGTTGCGGCTTCAAAGATTATGAACCACAGGCGTGGTCGATCGCGCCAGAACGCTGGAATGCGCATTGTGAGCGATATGCCGGCTTCAGCGTTCGTCACGCTGTGCGATGTTGACGGGCCTGGTTGTTGTTCTGTTTGACAAATGTTTGGAGGCAGGGACATCTTGAATTCGTTGGGCGGCGACTACGCGATGTTAAATGTCTAGAACGATATCCGTGTATGTTTTGCCTCTTGAAATTTCAGTTGGTGAGACCCGCTTGTGGGAGGCCAACTGAAATGTGCAATCACGGTGTACCGTTATGACGACGACGGGGCAGTGATCACTTGGAGATGCTGTGACTATGCCGTCATACCAGTCGGCAGGCCTAAGACCGGGTCCGTAGCTGGTTGAGGAGCATGTCGCGTGTGATATCTACTCCAGCCGGCAGGCATAAACCAGGTCCGTAGCTGGGTAGAAAAACTCGGGGTCACCACTTTGGGGATAGAAGTAAGAATCGTGTGACTCCAAAACAGAATGTGTATATTTCTTTTTTTTTTTTTTTTTTTTTTTTTTTTTTTTTTTTTTTTTTTTTTTTTTTGTGAGTGGCCTCTCGCAGGTCAACCTAGGAGGTTGTCGGCTGCTTAACCGGACTTGCCTGTGGCGGCCTCGATTCGAGAATCAAAGCCTCCAGCCAGGGCTTACTTAACTAACTTAAAAACTAAGCGACTACACGCTAAGGGCACCCCCTGTGGGGTACGGACCTCGGCTTAGGGCGTCGCTGGGGGGGGGCAGCAAGGGACGGGCTGGATCGCACAAAGATATTATTATTATTAACGGGGAATTTTAAAACTACGGCTCAGCGGCGCGGGCTGGCTCGAGCAAAGGACGGGGAGGACGTTGACGGGTCTGTCGCGGCGGGCCTCGGCGGCGAGGACGGAATGACGGCGGTCTGTAATGTCTACGAACTGTACTGGTTTCCTTACGGCTCTCTTGGAGCAGGGTAATGGGGTCGTCGGGGGTGACAAGAGTATGCCTAGGACGGCGAATCTTTGAGATGAGGGAGGGTTCATATCGGGCGGCCGATTGTGTATATTTCCACTATGCACCTCCTTTTATACTAGTTTACAATATTACCTACTAAAACTTAACCAATAGTAACTTAGTATCTACAAAACAATGAGCGCGGTTCGGGCGCGCACTGCTTTTGTTGGGGCAGCTGGGGTAGCAGGTACCAAGGCTCAACAATGAGCGCGTAGCGTGGGAATGCTTTTGGGTCGAGCAACTGTGGAATCAGGTAGGCTCAAACGTGGGTTGACTGCGTGCTTCCAGCGTGGTAACAGTGATGTGCTGTAGGGTGGCTACAAGTTTCACTCCTGCATCTGTCGTTGACCTTCCTTGCGTGAAGCGAAACTGATGACTTTGCAAAATCCTATTTGAATTAAAATGAGACAAAATCTGGTCGAGCGAGATTTTTTCATAGATTTTACTCAATGCTGGAAACACAGATATAGGCCTATAATTAGAGGGATCAGTCTTACTACCTGATTTGAAAGAAGATACGTATAGAAGCATTGCTAGTCTATTTTTGTCAGGCGTTACCTATTTTGGTTATACTTATTATAATGAAATCGAATATAAATTCGGAACTACTACTTGAAGTCCTCTCAACTTTAGTTCGGTTTTCGTCATAATTGTTATTTTTTAAGTTCTTCTAAATATAATATATTTATTAGTTTATAATATTAGCATAGCGGAGCATTGGTGGCCGAGTGGTAACGGCACCGACTTACGAGTTGTAGGTCGAGGGTTCAAACCCAGCCAGGCGCATTACTTTGTGTAATTTATTTCATCACCACTGCTCTCAAAACGGTGAAGGAAAACATCGTGAGGAAATCGGCATTTTCTAGAACCAAAAAATTCGAAGACATGTGACATTCACCAACCCGCACTGGGCCCGCGTGGTGGATTACGGCCCATTTCCTCTCCTAGAGAGGAGGCCTGAGTCACAGCGGTGGGAACATTGAAAGGCTGATTATAATATAAGCATATATAAGTATTTTATTATTGTAACTTACTACATTCAACTTGATACATCTGTTATTTATTTATTGTGCACACCTACAGTGTTGTCTCTTTTAATCCAAAGGTTGACTGGTAGAGAATGCCTTGTTGCATTAAGTCCGCCTATGTACCACTACTGTACATGAAGTTTAAATAAATACGTAATATTTTGAGTTTCCATTGATGAAATAGATTAAATTGGTTTTTACTGTTATATTTTTTTCACACTCAGCAGCTTTTCATCACTAAAACTAGTAAAAAAAAAAGTGAAAAACGAATCGAAAAGATATGTGTTAATGTTGTGATAGTGATTGACACTATTTAATGCGTACTCACCATAAAAACTGAAACTAAAACTATATTTAACAATAGGAAACTTAAAATATCAGACATGCAGTATTTTTATTTAAGAAAAATAACGCCTGATGATAAACTTTAGCAATATACTAAATAGTCTTTTGTTTTAAATTCATTCGGTTTATGCTAATACTTTCCCTCAGCTGGGTCAAAAAAGACAGACCTGGGGAGACCCAAGTCTGTCTTTTTTTTTCCATGGTTTCACCAACTGTCTGCCACCTTTTCCTGGGCAGGTCCCGCCGGTATCGTCTATTTTTTGGCGCCCATTGTATGAAGACTTCTTCAGCGGTCGTTTTGTTTGAGACGACTAGTGCGAGCATTTTTACATCATGAATGTGATCTGATACTATAATTTTGATATTATTCTATGTACTTCTAGTTCCAATATGGCGTCCCCGACGCAAGGTCCTGGCTCCAACCTTCAGTCAAAAGAATCTAAACTCTTTTATGGAAGTGTTCTCTCGTCAGAGCAGAGTTATGGTGGATCAGCTTAGTAAAGTAGCTGGTAAAGGAACCTTCTCCGTGTGGAGAAACATCACTAATTACAACATGGATTCAGTATGCGGTATAATAATTTAACTTATAATAGTTTTTGTTCAATACATTCTAATCTGGTTATTATAATTTTGCGGGTGCACTACCTACGCATATCCTTAAAGAGTCTTTCTAGATTACTGATGTATCTGAAAACTCAGTTAATTTAAAAATTAAAATATTCTTATTATATTCTTGGTATCATGCAGTCTACAAATTAATGCATCTTAAACCTGAAATGTTTTTCATTTCATTTCAGAAACGACCTTAGGCATACAATTGAATACCCAGTTGGAACCTGAACTGCCATTCCTCCAGAACTTCGAGAACTGCTGCCGTATAGATGCTAAACGCATCTGTCAGCCATGGTTTTATAACGATACAGTGAACAAAATCTTTAACAAGAAGACTGTCGAGTCGCATACTCGAAGTATAGAATATATATGGGATTTTATGAATAAAGTAATATTATTTGTGCACTATCTTTCTTGCATGTAAAGCGTCTTTTTAATTTTGTTATTATATGTTGCTTATTATTTTTGTATTTCATGTGTTGCATGTTATTACATCTCATTTTTACACTCCACATTCTACAGGTAAAACGCATCCGTTTAATACTGAAACTACTATACATTACTATTTAGGCTTTTTTTAAAATAATTTTCATCGAACCACTAGTTTCAACCTCTAAATTGCTGTATAGTATAGTTTATTTGAAAACGGTTAAAAATGAAATGGTTAGTTGCTGATCTTTTAACATTGAACGTAGAAAAAACCAAGTACGTACTTTGCTTCTTCATAAATAAGTCTAAGTCCCTTTAGACGTGCTTATTGCCCCTCACTTCCACTGTTTTGAAACTGGCATTGAAGTTGATTATAATTTTAAATAGAATTATTACATTACATTTTTTATTTTACAAATTGCCATTTTTAATTTAAAATTTACAAAATGTAATATTTTGTATAGTTTTCTTTTATTGTTGTAAATATGGGAACTATAATTATGAATGGTTTTTCTTTTTTCAGTAAATTTAACGTACATTTCGATGAGTCCCAAGAACAAAATCGTATATGTAAAATTATGAATTTACGGTATGAGATTTTAAAGTTTTGTGAATCTACACTAATATTAAAAAGAGGTATTTTTTGTTTGTAGGAGGTAATCTCTGGAAGTACTTACTGGTCCGAATGCTAAAATTTTTTCACCGACAGAAAACAGTTTTATTCATGAGTGGCAAAGGCATATTTTATGTACGCGGGCGAAGCCGCGGGCAAAACCTAGTAAGTTTAAAAAATATTTGCGCATAAAACATTGCGTCTTATTTTTAATATACGATTTTGTTCTTCGGCCCCATGAGAACGGTGCTCATATGATTTGACCATTATATGGGTGCTGTATGGACTTTAAAAGAGACTAACCTCTGAATTTGTTTTGGTATTTGTATTGGTAAGCTAGGAGAAATGCTCATCTAGTTTAAATTGACGAAAAAATTTACATGTTACTATGTCATCGGAAAACCGAAGGTGAGTGATGTACTGGCTTGACATGTTTTTTTTTAAATTGATATAAACTAGTACTTGACTGCGATCCTACCTGACGGTAAGCAGTGATGCAATCGTTGATAGTGAAGCGCATTAGTTTATTAAGAGCCTATTCACTCTAACCTCGAAGACGCCTAAATTATTATCAGATGGAAAGACCGCAGCCGAAAATTTGTTCCAGTCCTTCAATATACGCGGTATAAACGACGAATTATGCCTAGCCTTCTCCATTCCAGGAGGCTGAAACTACGAAGAATATCAGTACAATGCTCGGTGACCTCAGTAGAGCTTCCGAAAGAGTGGGTCTTAAAATGAAAATCATGGTAAACATCCATGTAGCACCCACTCCTATCAAGATTTAGACTCCACACTAAAAGGTGTGGACGATTACGTTTACCTAAATAGATGGTCAAGTTGGGTCTAACTTCGAGAAAGAAATCAATCGTCGAATCCGACTTGGCTGGGCAGCGTTTGGGAAGCTGCGCGATATTCTCATTCATCATACCACAGTGTCTCAAGATGAAAGTCTATGATCAGGGCGTGTTGCTAATGATGGCATATGGCTCTAAAACGAAGTCGCTTCCAATGCGACTCATCAGAAGGCTTGAAGTCACCCAAAGAGCAATGGAAACGGATATGATTGAAGTTTCCTCGCGTGATTGCATCAGGATTGAAAATATCCGCAGGAGTATCTAGGTTATTGACATAACCCGAAGAATGACCAAACTTACTTGGCAGTGGGCGTTGCTCGGAAAGCAGATGGTCGATAGTGACGAAAGGTCCTAGAGTGGCAACTACGTACTAGAAGACGCAGTGTTGGAAGGTCTCCCACAAGGTGGATCGAAGACCTGGTGAAGGTCGCGGGATTCCGATGGATGCGCTACGCACAGGATCGGTCGTTATCCCGACACTTGGGAGAGGCCTAATGTCTAACAGTGGACGTCTTTCGACTGAAATGATGATGATGATGGTGAACTTGCTCTGAAGTACTCTCTTGTGGAGTCGTAGGTGCCATACTCTAGGTTTGTGCCCGACCTGAAACATAGCATAGCATAATGAGCCTTTTAATGTTCCCACTGCTGGGACTCAGGCTTCCTCTCTAAGAGAGGGAACCGTCTATGCCCGACCCAGTTCTCGATAATGGCGATATAACGTTGTATTGGGTTCCGTCCATCATCACTGACAGGACTATTGTAGCTAATAAACCTGATCTAGTGGTGGTAGCTGAAGCGAAAGGCGTGCAATGATTGTTGACATATCCATTCCGCATGACGAGAACCTCGTGAAAGCAGATAAAGATAAGCAAATTGTGTACATTGACTAGGCTCGCGAGCTTGTCGACATGTGGGATGTGAACTCGGTGATTATCGTACCAATAATCATGTCAGCCAGTGGCTTAATAGCCAGGAGCCTCGACCATCACCTTAAGAGTTTCTCGTTAGGCGACCGGACCAAGGGCTTGACTCAGAAAGCGGTACTTCTAGATAGAAAGAAAAACTGTTTATTCGCGCGAAATGACGCAATCTTAAAACTAGCTAACAAACATTATCAATTGAATAGGGAAGATATGCGTCACATCCGCGCAAAACGGCCGAACGCTCAGCATAAAGCTGCAGCCTCACGCATTATGCGATGAGCTCACAGCGCTGTTTTTCAGCGTGGGCCGGTGGCGGTGTTGACATAAAGACGCCCGGACGGTGCAGCGTACAACGAGATTTCGATAGAAAAAGGAAATAAAAATACATATGAATTACAAATTAAAAGGAAAAGTAAATTAAATTAAATTAAAATAATAAATAAATATACACTTAACGTGATTCTAGACACGGCTCGTATAGTTTAGGAGGTTTCTTTCTCTGGAGCCCTGACCGCCGATTGCCGGGAGCTTTGAGCCTGTTTCCGATACCGGAGGGATAGTGTTTTAACGGTTCCAAACGGTAAAAACGGGACCCTATTACTAAGACTCCACTGTCCGTCTGTTTGTCACTAGGCCGTATCTCGTGAACCGTGATAGCTAGACAGTTGAAATTTTCACAAATGATGTATTTCTGTTGCCGCTATAACAACAAATACTAAAAGTAGAATAAAATAAATATTTAAGCAGGACTGTCACCTGTCACACAACAAACGTGACTTTTTACTCGATTATAATAAAACCCTTCAACCCTTCCCTTCAATGGAACCCTTCGCGTGCGAGTCCGACTCACACTTGGCCAGTTTTTTTTAATATTTTTAAATGTTTTTCTATTATTTTTAATTAAAATATTGTAATATATAATTTATATGTAACTAAAAATGAATACAGAAATAATAATAATAGTATTCCACAACTTTCACATAACGCCATATAGACCGAGCAGAGCTAGTGCTATGAGTACTAGATAACTGATAGACATACTTCTAAATACGTACATATTAGATGAAGATCAATATTAGGTACTCACACATACTGCACTTATTAGTAATGTTATATATTTAGTATATTTGATTTGCTTTCCATTACATTGTCTGAAACCTCTCACAGCGGGCGTTGGTACTCGTAATTAAAATAAATTTAACTTTCACAGCTAATTAACATTTGACATTGATTGTCCTCGTCATATTTGTTTTTTTTTTTTTTTCAAATAAACGGTTTTTACTCTAAAGTACAATGATCATAAAAAACTTTTTACAAAAAAAAAATAACCGACTTCACTAAAAAAAACACTAAAAAGATCAAAATAACTTTAATTTCGGAAGTCGGTGTTTCTCGGTATTATTATACAGTATCTTATTTAACACCGACTTCCGAAATTAAAGTTATTTTGATCTTTTTAGTGTTTTTTTTAGTGAAGTCGGTTATTTTTTTTTTGTAAAAAGTTTTTTATTTCACACTTTTTAGTTGCGATACACTTATAAGCAGAGTGCCTATTTCTCATGATATTTCCAATTAACCCAAACACTGCTAGGTTACATTGTTTTATTATGAAGTTCCTGTGTCTACCTTCCACCTTCCGGCTCCATCATCAAATCAGTTCGACAGTACCTTATAGCCAAAGTTCATCTCATGATAATTCTAATAAGCCCAAACACGGCTAGGATACATTGATTAATTACGGAGTTTCAGTGCCTACCTTCCGGCTCCATCATCATCATCAGATCACTTCGATGATACCATTTTCAACGTAACTATTCAGAACCATTCATTCATTTGTATTGTCATAGTCGCATAAGTATCTTTATTGTGATATCTATGCGAGTATGAAGTTCCGTTGACCATTTCTGGTCTTCTTCGTCAGTTCCACTTCATCAAATGCTACTTTTTGACTGTAAATGCTTAAGTTCTCGATGAAAATACATAAATCACTATATAATTGCCTATAATATTTGAGGAGTTCCCTCGATTTCGCCAAGATTCCATCATCAGATCCCGACTTGGTGACTATGGGACCATTTGGAAAGTATACCCTTTCCAACAAAAAAAGAATTTTTCAAATCGGTTGGCAAGCGACGAAGTTATGCGCGAACAAACATAAAAAAAAAAAAAAAAAATACAAACATCCGAATTGAGAACCTCCTCCTTTTTTAGAAGTCGGTTAAAAATATAACTGATTTCGCCTTCTGCTGCCCTCTCTTTTCTCTAAGACCGACTTACCTAGGTTAATGAATTCGTTACGCACTTTCAAGAAATAACTGTTGAAGTCCGAGTCTAACATTACTGAAGAAAAAGATTAACTTATTACATATTACTACATTTGAAAATCATGATAGTCCTCTATCACATTGTGACTTACTTAAAATTTTATTTTCAGATAATAAAGTCAAAATGGGAGAGTTTGAAAAAAGAAAAACTAGTATCATCGGAGTCAAATCAAAGTTAGTTAAAATCTAGCACCGATATGATATATATATAAAAAGGAAATTGTATACGCTTCTAAAGTATTCTTAAGTTAAGTGTTGTTAAGTTCTGTTTTCTTTTCAGGAAACAAGAAAAGTTGGAAAACATTCCTTGAACTGCTCATAGAATCGCCAGTAGGCTATGGTAACGTGGAACTACGAGAAGAAACCCTGGTCCTCGTAGTAGGTGGTACAGACACTTCAGCAGTTGGAACTGCTTTTACTCTAATTATGTTGGCAATGTACCCTGACGTACAAGAGAAGGTGTATGACGAGTAAGTGCTATTGCCTTGCTTTGATTTGTTATTAATCTTGATACCAGCACCAATCATAACAACTATATCACAATTGTGTATGACGAGTAAGTGCTATTGCCTTCCATTGATTTGTTATTAATCTTGATACCAGCACCAATCATAACAACTATATCACAATTGTGTATGACGAGTAAGTGCTATTGCCTTCCATTGATTTGTTATTAATCTTGATACCAGCACCAATCATAACAACTATATCACAATTAGCCTTTTTAGCTAGCATTTTTCTTCATTTTATTTGCATAGTCCGATAGGTAAAGACCAGTAAGAGGTAGTTAGTACTCGTAGGGAATAATATAGAAATGCGTTGTCGGAAAAAGCAAGAAACTTAATTTTTCACCGATTTTTCTCCAGGATACAGCAAATATTCGACAACTCAGACAGACCAATAACTCCTGAAGACGTGCCTCGGTTCAAGTATCTAGACGCAGTGATCAAAGAGAGTCTACGACTTTACCCACCAGCACCCGTTATTGCCAGAAAAGTCGAGAAGGACGTAGAATTGCGTAAGTTACATAAGACATTTATTTTCACTTCAGGTTAGTGGATTTAAGAAATTAGTCTCAGGGCAAAGTTTTCAGTTATATCCGAAAAGGCTCATGACAAACGATAAAAACCAGTTTTGTGGTTACCAAATGATGTCGCTGAATAAGATAATGCAATCGTATAGCATAAATATCCTACAATGTTCCGAACATAGGGACACAGGCCTCCTTTCTGTGAGAAAAGCGGGACATTATTGCAATGATGCCTGTCCAATACAAATTGGTATAGCAAGGTGTAAAATATAGTCAGATTGGCAGGATTCTCAGAAGAGAGATGATACAATAAACATGAACGTTATATTTTTTTCTTTACAGCTTCAGGTATCACTTTGACGAATGGTTGCAACCTCCTCATTAACATCTGGTCCATCCATCGGAATCCCAAGTACTGGGGAGACGACGCAGAGCTGTTTCGACCTGAACGTTTCATCGACACGCCACTCACGCACCCCGCTGCATTCTTGCCGTTCAGCTATGGACCGAGGGGTTGCATAGGTAAATATAAGACAATACTGCTGAAGCAGCGATTCTGTGGTCTATAGTTATGAGTTTATGACCTTTTTTAATGTTGCGTTTTTAGGGTTCCGTACCTCTAAAGGAAAAAATTTAAACCTTATAGGATCACTTTGTGGTTCGTCCGCCTGTCTGTCAAGACCCTTTATCTTGGGAAAGCGTAAAGGTATTGAGTTGGAATGAGTTGGAATTAAAACCATATACTTAAATCTGCAGTCCCTTAAAGCTGTGAAAAAATCAAACTTCTGAGATAACAAAATAAAAAGTTACGGCAGTTTATGTCACAAAAAACGTGTGTTTCAACACTCTCAAGGGAATCAAAATTCATAGGGTACTTCTCGTTGACCTAGAATCCTGAAATTTGGTATGAAGCAAGGTCTTATAGCACATGTATAGAAAAAAATGTGAAAAAAAGTAAATTTGTAGTTAAACGTCTCAAAAAAAAAACTTTTTTATGATTCGAAAAAATTTTCATAACTCATTTCGGGAATTGAACTCTTTTCATAGGTAAGTTTGTACGGAACTCTCAGTACGCGAGTCCGACTCGCACTTGCCCGGTTTTTTAAATTTTTATTTAGTCGGACGACTGTTTTATTATAAAGGGGGGGGGGGCATTATTTAGAATACAAACGTAGCTGCGTAGTTAGTTACGTTCACGGTCCACAACTTACATACAAGCCATAAACCATATTCTCTGTGTAGTAGTAAAAAAAAGATGAGATTTGTGAAATTATAATAACAATAAATAAATATCTTTATTTTCCAAAAATACTAATCATTATCATCATCATTTTAGCCGAAAGACGACCTTATATTTACAAATTTTAAAATTAATAAAAAAAATTAGACAAAAAAAGAAATTAGAATTAGAGAAAAATTAACAAAACATTTAGAAGCTGCAGAAATCGGTACACAATAAGTGAAACTCTGTCCCTTAAACTAGGTTATCCTGCGTCAGGCAGGAATAGTGTATCGCGGTGACATTCTAATGGTTATAAATGTCTATGAGTGGACTATGTTGAGAGTACATTCAGAAGGGGAAAATATAATTTACTTTAGTTTCTAGAGAGTAGAATACGGAATGTCGACGCACAGAATATCGATAAATGCTAATACGATGCTAGAATATTGCGATGCACGTTACTGCAAAAGACCATCTCAGCGAAGCCACTACACTCCGATGCACGTTACAGCGAAAAATTATTTCTGCAGAGCTACTTGACTTCGATAATCTATTGCGAAAGATCGTTACTTAGAAACTATTAGTCTTCGACATAACCTACTCATCCTTCAATAACAACCGGGCGCACCCTCTTCAACGCCTCCGAGCCACTTGGCTCAGGTTGTGGTTTGGAGGTGCCCGGTGTAGCACGCTCAGCAGGGACCCGAACTGGGCGCAGGTGCCCAGCCCGTTTCCCCCTCGTCATCAGAGTCTGTGCATCTATCAGGTCCTGGTTCAGACTGCCAGTCCTGGTGGATCCCTGCTCGCGTGTTTCCACGTGTGGCCCTTTTTCGTTCCAGGTTTCCCCTTCACATACTTGGGGCTGGTCGCGTACTCCATCTGTTTCCACGTGTGGCCCTTTTTCGTTCTGAGTTTCCTGTACTTCAAGCTGGTCGCGTATGGCAACCGTTTGTGGATCACGTCGACCGAGGCCTTCGTGGATTTTGCGCATCCGACTGCACAGTTCCCTCTCCCTGGCGCAGATTTTTTTGGGTTGTATCGGGGTCTGGTGCTGTTATAGAAAATGGCCGTGCAGAAAGCGCGACACCAATAGGCAGGTTAGTGCCCCCTCCCAGAATACGCTGGGGGCTGATCGATAAATTGGCATGGGATTCCCCGGCTTGATCGGGACCCACCTGGGTAGTTTTTTTTCGACTAGACTGCTTCATGGTTATGGGTTGGACGGGCTTTTGGAGATTCGATTTTACCTAGACCGACGGGATATAAGAATGAAAGGAGGGAGGGATCTGGGCATGGAGGATCATGGGATTGGGGTGCTGGGTTATCCCTAGGCCTGGGGTTTGGCTTTGGGAAACTTCCCTTGTCCGGAGTCTCGCACGAGGCACTCCGGCTAGGGAATCGACCTCAGGCAGTCAGGAGGTGGTCCCCTAGCCGGAGCTGGGCTATCCACAACCTGCCCACCCGCTCGGTTGCGTAAGAAGTGCCTGGCGGTCTGTGCCAACCCGCCACGTGGGCACGTGTGCCACCGTATCGGATCGACCCAGCCAGCCCTAAATGGTTTCATACTTTTTAAGCGTAGTTTTTTTGTTGTTGTCAGGTTTTAGTTTATTTACTTTTAGGGTTCCGTACCTCAAAAGGAAAATACGGAACCCTTATAGGATCACTTTGTTAATAAACTGAACAGAATAAATATTCTTCAAAACTCCACATCCAGACTAGATAGAACCGATTAGTGCTAGTCTATATTAAGAGAAACTAACTCTAATAAGTACAAAAAAACAGGGCAAGTGCGAGTCGGACTCGCGCACTGAAGGTTCCGTAAAAACTTACCTACCTATGTGAATAGTTCAATTCCCGAATGGAGTCTCGAAGATTTTTTGAATCGCAAAAAAAGTTTTTTTTCTGTGACATAACAACAAATTTTCCTTTTTCAGATTTATTACTATATGACCTTGCTTTAGTCCAAATTTCAGAACTCTGGGTCAACGGGAAGTACCCTATGAATTTTGATTACTTTGAGAGTGTCGAAATGCACGTTTTTTGCGACATAAACGACCGTTCCTTTTTTTTCACTAACTTAGAAGTTTGATTTTTTCTCAGCTTCAAGGGACCGCTGATTTTAGTGTATGGTTTTAATTTCAACTCGATACCTCCACGTGTATCCGAGATAAAGCGTCTTTACAGACAGACGGACAAACGGAAAGTAAAGTGATCCTATAAGGGTTCCATTTGTCAAGGAACCTTAAAAAAAGAAAACTATCAGTACTGAACCTACCACGCTTCCTGGGCCTTCCTTCCCTGTAAATACCTGGGCGTCTACCTGGACAAACAGTTGAACTGGGCAAAACACATGGACTACACAACTAAAAAAGCCAGTATATCCCTGTGGCAATGCAGACGCATATTGGGACGAAACTGGGGCATTAGCCCAAAAGTAACCCACTGGCTATATACCACAGTCATCAGATCAATCATCACACATGGCTTCCTAGTCTGGTGGCCCAGGACCGACTTGAGCACAGCCCAAAAAGAACTCGAAAAATTGCAGCGGCTCGCCTGCGTAGCAATCACCAATAGCATGAGAACGGCACCCACTGCCGCCCTACAGGCAATGCTAGGACTGCCTCAACTGCATCTCATAGTGCGGGAGGAGGCAGCCCTGGTTGTTTTCAGACTCAACATATGACACTGAAAAAAGACTCTCGAATCAATTCGCATTATGGAAGACGCTGTTAAACGACAGCCCATGATTAGGGTTCCGTTTTTTCCTGTTGAAGTACGGAACCCTAAAAAAGAGTAATACGTGTCTTTTTGTTTTTTCTTTTTTGTGGATTACATTTAAAAACTTATTGAAAACAATTACTATAACGTCCCATTTTTTCCACTTCAGCATCGTACCTATTTAGGATTCATATACAAAATTCAAATAATTTATTCGCATAATACCAGGCCACTCAGAAAATTTTGCGAAAAAAAGTTTTTATGTATAAGGCACTGGCCACTTGTAATTATTTTTAAAATTTAGGTTATTTGAAATTAAAAATACCATTTTTTTTATTTCCTAAAATAAATAAAAATATTTTTACAAAAAAAAAATACAACCGACTTCAATGTAAAAAAAAAACACTGAAAAGTACAAAATTACTTTAATTTCGGAAGTCGGTGTTTATAATAGTTTTGTCTCTTCGTTATTTAACACCGACTTCCGAAATTAAAGTTATTTTGCACTTTTCAGTTTTTTTTTTACATTGAAGTCGGTTGTATTTTTTTTATTATTTTACACTTTTTAGTTATGGTACCACCACTAAAAAGTACCCCTCAGCCAAACTTAAATACCTTATAGCCAGAGTGCATCTCATGACAATTCTAATAATCCCAAACACGGTTAGATTACATTAATTTATTACAGAGTTCCGGTGCCTAACTTCAGGCTTCATCATCAGATCAGGCGATATACTCCCCCTCTTCTTTTAGTCAGTCATCGACTACACGTATAAAGAAAGCAATTTTATTTGTTACGACGGTTCTGCTGTGATCCTATGAGGAGTTCTGTTCCATATCTTCGAAGTTCATGATCAGATCATAACAATATTTCTATGGAACCAAATCGGATATATTAATAAAAAAAAAAAAAATTAAATCGGTCCACAATTGACCGAGAAATCGGTGAACATACATAAAAAAAAAATACATTCAACCAAACATAGAACCTTCTCCTTTTTAAAGTCTGTTAAAAATCTGCTGAAAGGGATACAGTTTTCATCGCCGGAAGACGCGCTAGAAGCGTTAGAGAAGGTTGTGGAAGAGGTGTCTGCAGCGAACAGGAAAAAATGTTTCGAAAATTAGTTCAGACGCATGAAACTTTGTATAGAGGCTGGTAGAGAGTTCTTTGAAAGATTTAATAAAAATATTTTATCCATATAAGCTAGTTTTTTAGTTACTCAAAACTTTCTGAGTGTCCCACATATAGGTAGATAGATGGTACATGATTGTTACATTACACAATATAACAGTAAAGATTCTCATATTCACCATTTCTGGTATGTGAAACTTAAAATACTACCTATCCACGTTAGTTTCATCGATGATTAAAAAACCTTGTGGAGTCTGTGCGGAAAGAGAACGGTCATAGTGGGTGCTGCTGTATATAAATATCGTTTTTGTTATGTTGACTACACTGTTGCATCATTATAGTGCGACTATAACATCTTGATATTTTGAAAGTATATTAGATAGGCTTCTGCCAGCGGCTCCGCACTCTACTAAAAATGATCCTACTTGTTGAACTTGCTCACGTAATGAAACTTCAAAAATATAGATGATGATTACTTTATTATATTGACTAAATATTTTTCAGGTTATCAATACGCCTTGATGTCGATGAAGACTGTCTTATCAACACTACTGCGTCGGTACCGCATCTTACCAACAGAATCAATGAAAGCTACGCAGAATGACTCGAACGGGGCCAATAATAATCCAAGGAAACCCAAGCTGAGAGTAACTTTTGACATTATGATGAAACATGTGGACAATTTTGAAATACAACTTGAAAAAAGAACTTAGGTGATAAAAGCGCTGAATATTTTGATAAAAGTCTATCAATTTTAATCAAAATAATCAGCACTTTTATCACTTAAGTTCTTGTCTATAACCCTATACCCTTGGTAAGGTCTTTTTTGTTTTAATGTTTAAAAATTTAACTTAAAATGGGTTCCTATGTATTCATGGAAGGGGTAAAAAATGAAATAAAAAATGTATACTTAAATTAATATGTGATTTATTTAATGTATCACATGTTGCCATACCAACAACAATCAACTTTACAATGTCTATGAATCATATTTTCCACATTGCCAGGTTTTCCACAAGTTCTATACAGAAAAAAATAAAAAAAATATCACATTCTAACGTGAAATAACATAAATACTACAACAATTGTTTGGTTCTATCATATAATCATTAAAAATTATTATGTCAGCCCTAAAAGCTTATATTTATTTACAGCTACCTACTACTTACTTGCAACGAATTATTAGGAAACAGCTTAATCACATATTTATTAAAATCATCATCATCATTATCATCTTCCTGTCCTTGTCCCGTGTTATTTGGGGTCGGCGCAATACGTTTTTTTCTTCCATTCTGCCCTGTCACTCGTCATACTATCACTGTTAGATACGAGAGTAATGGAAAGGAAAGGGGTACGCGTCAATCAAAATAGATACCTAGCTTGTTGCACACTGTTTATTCAATCGCTCAAGGACACGAGGTGCGAGGCGCGGGGCAGGGAGGGTCGCAGCCCGTTTGCCAGCTTACTTATACATAACATTCGTTCCCCTTAAGTTGGGCAATATATCTTAAGCATACTAACTTACTCTAAACTTAACACATCTAACTTATTCTACGTTCGTTTCTGTTGATACGTCACCGATATTATCGTCGTCATCGCTGACGTACGGACCCGCCGTTGGTGTTGCGAACATCGGACTAATTGCCTGCCGCCTACGCACTCTCCGTGCGGCGGTTCTCTGTTTACCGCGATAGTATTTAGCCTGCAAGGACTGATTGCGTGCGACGGTTTGAGTTAGATCTGTGGACGATGGTGACGGCGCGATCGGATTCAACAGATCTAGTCGCGAGCGCATGGCTCGTCCGATTTATCTCCGCAGGAGATCTATCAGTGGTACTATTTTTAGAGTTTCTGTAGTCGAATAAAAATTTTGCTATTTTTTCATGAATTTTTTTATTATTACAACCCTCCAGTATTAAGGCTATACCTTTAACCCCTTTTTTTACGATTTTTACAAAGCTTTCAGCTTGACCATTACTGGATGGGTGGTAAACGGTGGATAAGACATGCTCGATACCGTTAAGTCTACAAAAGTCCTTAAATTCTAATGAAGTGAACGATGTACCGTTGTCACTCATCAACGTGTGTGGAACCCCAAACCGCGACATAAAATCATATAATTTGTTTATCACTGCTTTTGAATTATAAGTTGAGGTCGTATCGTAACATTCTACCCATTTACTATAGGCGTCCACTATAATTAAAAACATGTAATCGTGGAATGGGCCCAGGAAATCTATGTGAATTCGGTAAAAGGCATGCGGTGGTAACGGCCAAGGCGCGAGTGGGACGTGCGCGGGCGCAGGGCGCAGCGCACAGCACACGTCGCAAGCGCCCGCTACTCGCTCGAGTGCCGGAAACCACAATCGCTTGCGAGCCTCCGCCTTCATCTTCACCACACCGAAATGCGAACTATGTAATTCCCTACGTACTCTTTCTTGCAAAGATAACGGAATAACGACTTTATGTCCTCGCATCAAGATATCTCTTTCGTAAGCTAACTGTGTCCGACGGTTGAAAAATGGTTTTAAGCCTGCGTCGTCAACTTTCCTGGGCTAGCCTTTTAAAATATAACCCTTGACTGTAGTGAGATGACTATCGCGAGCTGTCTCGCGACGCATGTCGCTTAGTGTCACCGGTAGGTCCCCCTCCACAACAAAGTTGACGTAAGTCGCGTGATCCTCGCAATTTGCGAGTTCATCCGACGCTTTCGTCTCATTTTCACCCCCGTTGCCCCCGCACGCCCGTGACAAATAGTCCGCGCTGTTTTGTTTACTACTGATATACTCAATTGTATAATTGTACGCTGATAAAAATATAGCATATCTCTGCCGGTGGTTCGCGGACACTACCGGGATGCCTTTGTGGGGTCCGAATATAGCTAACAAAGGTTTATGGTTCGCAGCACGAAGGGTTCTGCCCGGCCATATAGGTATTGATGATACCGCCTTACTCCAAAAATTATCGCGGTTGCTTCCTTTTGAATTTGTGCGTAGTTCTTTTCGGCTGACGACAGCGTCCGGGATGCGTATGATGTTGGTATTTCTAATCCATCTCCCCCTACTTGTGATAATACGGCTCCTAACCCTGTTGGCGACGCGTCTCAGTTAATTTATTTTGGCTTTTTGATCATAGTGCGCTAATGTTTTATCGGATGCTAAAATGTTTTTTATTCGAGTGAACGCGTCTTCGTGTTGGCGAGTCCATTCCCACTTTGTATTTTTATTTAATAAATTATATAATGGATTTAATACGGATGACGCGTCCGGCACAAAGTTCCGATAGTAATTAGTTAGACCAAGAAACGACTGTAACTGTTGCACATTTGTCGGCTTTGGGGCTTGTAAAATGGCTTTGACCTTATCTGGTGACTTTCTTACTCCATGCTTATCTATTACGTGACCTAGATACGATATCTCGTCTCTAAAGAATTCACATTTACTCATTTGAACCGTCAGTTGCGCATCATCTAAGCGCTGTAAGACTGTGATGAGTCTCTGCCTATGTTGATCTCGATTTGCACCCGATAGGAGGCAACCCCTCCTACCCCTCCTCCGAGGGGATAATAGGATATCATCTAGCCCCCACCGAGTGTGTCTCCACGTTGTCGTCGTGGTGGGGCTTGCGTGTCTCGATGACCTTGAGGGCTTTGCCGGTAGAGCCACTCATGCTGGAAGGCCTCAAGTGAGAGATTAGACTAAGAGGGACACGGGCGGAGTATAATATCGGACTTCCGCGGGGAGCGCACCGTCTGAGAACTTCAGCAGTTGTTGGTGTTCTCAGACGGTGCGCGAATCACTATTCGCCGCTTTGGCGAACAAGAAGGAGGTTCACTTCTAGTACGAGTCTTCTCATAAGACATGACAGTGAAAGTGAACGAGTACAAAATTACTGGGGACCCCACCCCATAAAAAAAGGCAAAGCTGTGTTCAGCATTTAACAATGGAAGCGAGTCATAAAAATAAACTACCCCAGGAGGGTACCTGCTGCTCCGCAGTAGGAGAATCCCTCACCGAACAGAGTTCGGTCAGTCCCACGTATTCTGGGGGGGACAATGAACGCTTGAAATCCCAATCGGATTTTTACCCGTCCTTTAAGGACGCTTTGAGCCAGGATGGCTCACGTACCGGTGATGAGGAGTTGCTGGGTTCTACTCCTAGCATATCCGCAGCACCGGAACCTAAGGCTCAGAAAGTGCCAAAGGGGGTATTAACCCGTGCACATTTTGTGCGCCCGCCTACCCCAATTGCTGACGAGATGTCGAGTGACACCAGCGAGGCTTCACTGTCGCAAATGTCATTTGCCTCGGAAGCATCGAAATCGTCCCGAGGACGCACACGCAAGCGTACTCAGATACCGGGAAGTAATGAACCGACAAAGAAAAGGGATGATAAACTGCTTAGCCTTAGCAAGCCCTTAACGGACGGAGCAGAGAAAGGCACAGACTCTGAGTTAGCGAGCCCACCAGCTAAGCAGCCAAAGACCAAATCAACAGCAAAACAGAACTTGCCTGAATTGGAGTTGTTGGCTAAGACGATGCAGACGCAACCAACGGTGGATCTAAGTACTTGCATAAAGGATAGCCTTAGGACCATAGAGGAGGTTGCAAATGGCTCCTGCAACCTCAAAAGTAGCTTTGCGTATAATCTCAAGTTGGCGGCAGTAACAGTGCAAGCTGCAGTTGCTGAGCTAGTCACTCGATCGGCCGTTGAGGTCAACGTGGAGAGGCTGGAAACTGAAAACGCCGATTTAAAGGCTCGCCTTACAAGTCTTCAGGCACAGGTCGAAAAGCTGACAGCGCAAGTTAGCCTTCTTAGCCGTAAGGGCGAAGTTATGGTGAGCTCGACCATGGCAGCACCTCCAATGGGGTATAGTCAGACCACTGCAGCAGGTTTTGGCCGGTCGGATGAGTCAGAGGCTCAGTTTCGACGTTCCATAGCTCTCGAGATTGGAGGCATGGTAGATGCGAAACTAGCGGCCTTGGAGAGAAGGTTGCCTCCTGAGAAGCCTCTGCGTCCCCCACTGGCTGCCGATACTAAGAAAGCCTCGTCATCGACTGCTCAAGCGCAGACAATTGCCGAACCTTGCCTTGTCCCTAACTCCACAAAGAAGAAGGAGAAGAGAAAGGGTAAACGCAAAGTCGTGGCCTCAGTGGTGGATTTGCCTGCCGTATCTGCAGTACCGACTCAGACTTCACAGGCTTTACTGGATGCAACGAGCACTGGAAAAGAGACCTGGTCCACTGTGGTGGGTAGGAAAGCAAAGAATGCAAAGACTCCTCAAGCCATCACGCAGGCTAGTACCCAGAAAAAAAACCAGACAGTGAAACTGCCTAGGGTTCCCACCACGGCAGCTATTACTGTTTCGGTAAGAGAGGGATCATCTGCCAAACTCGGCGAGGTTATGTTTGCGTTGAGGCAGCAAATCCGTCTGGCAGATCTTGGAATCGACACCGTTGGCCAAAGAAGGGCTGCTGATGGCGGAATGATTCTTACCGTCGCTGGCGCTGAATCTTCTCATAAGGCTGATGTTCTAGCCAGCCGTATGCGGGAAGTCCGACTCCGACGTGGAGATTTCACGCCCAACTAAAAGAGCTGAGGCGAGGATCCTGGATCTTGATGATGCTGTCACACCTGATGAAGTAGCAGCTGCTATTGCCAAGGTGGGCGGCTGTTCTAGTGAGGACGTGAAAGTAGGTGAAATTCGTCGTCCACCTGCTTCGCTAGGGCACGTCTGGGTCCGTGCTCCACTGGCGACTATAAAGAAGCTGGCGTCTGATAAGTGCATGCGCTTAGGATGGACATCAGTAAGGGTCCAGGTCTTGGGTGCACGTCGGATGATGTGCTTCCGTTGTCTCGAGCCCCGGCACGTCCGGAGCAAGTGCACTAGTGCTATTGATCGGAGCATGCAGTGCTACGCCTGCGGGGGAGCTCACAAAGCTAGGGAATGTACGGCGCCGACCATGCGGTGTCCGCTATGTGCGGACCAAGGTCTTCCAGTGGATCATCGGCTGGGAGGTAAGAAATGGGCTCCGCGCAAGAAGCGGACCGTACATGCCCCTCCTACATCACAAGGATCGGCGCCGGCACCACTGAGTGCGGGCCCTGCGGAGGACATGGACACTTCGCCTTCCCAGCCCTGAAAGTTCTCCAGTGCAACCTGAACCACTGCCGCAACGCGCAGGACCTATTTCTGCAGACTGTTGCGGAGTGTTCGGTTGCCTTGGCGGTGGTAGCAGAACCCTACGGCCTTCGAGATCATCCTCGCTGGTTCCGAGACACCGTGGACTCTGTTGCCATTTATTGGGCTGCTGGAAGCGGTCGGCTTCACTGCTCCCTACTAGACAGGGGGCAAGGTTTCGTTGCTGTGGAATGGGGACCTCTTGCCATTGTGGGCTGCTATGTATCTCCCAACATTTCCTTCACTGAATTTGAGGGATATTTGGACGGGGTTGCGAATTGCATTCGATACAAATGCTCACCTCGTCCGGTGCTCGTCCTGGGTGATTTCAACGCTCATTCCAGAGCTTGGGGGAACACCCGGGATACACCGAGGGGACGCGCGATAAAAGACTGGGCGGTGACGCTTGATCTCCGACTTTTAAATCGGGGGTCAGTGTCCACATGCGTTAGGTGGCAGGGGGAGTCAATTGTGGATCTGTCATGGGGGACTCCTTCTGCTGGCCGCATGGTGTCGGAATGGAGAGTAGCGGAGGATATAGTCACACTGTCCGACCATCGCCACATCGTTTTTGATGTAACATTACCCGCCACCGACAGTCAGATCCGTCTAGGTTCGACTAATCCACCGGCGCGACGTTGGGCCCTTAAGCGGCTCAATCGAGACATGCTCGTTGCAGCTGCTAACGTCGTGGCGTGGCCAGAAGATATTCGTTCCCCGGGGATCTCACCCGATCCGGAGGAAGAGGCGGCTTGGTTCCGGGACAGGATGACATCGATTTGTGACGCTTCCATGCCCCGATTCAGATGCGCCCAGCGTCCTGGTGCGGCTTACTGGTGGTCGGAAGACATCGCGCAGTTGCGGTTCTGCTGTCTGAGGTCACGACGCCAGTTTCAGCGAATTCGACGTAGAAGAGAACCAAGAGCTTCGGATGAGCAAATAACCACAGCCTATAGAGCGTACCGGGAAGCGACAATGAAGCTCCAACACGCAATCGCGGATGCCAAGTCAAGGTCTTGGAAAAAGCTTCTCGAAGGACTGGACAGGGACCCATGTGGTAGACCATACAAATTGGTAATGGCCAAATTACGTCCTTGGGTCCCCCCTATTACAGAAACCATGGATCCGAGGCTGCTGGAGAGAGTTATAACAACACTTTTTCCAGTAGTAAGAGACAGACCTTCTTCTCTCCTGCCACCCTCGGACTGGTCCGACGAGTTGGGGGTTACTGAAAGTGAACTGGAGCGAGCTGTAAGACGCATGGGGGCTCGTAACACCGCACCAGGCCCAGATGGCATTCCTGGCCGGGCATGGGTTCTGGCTATGGATGCTCTAAGGGATCGCCTAAGACAGCTGTTTAACAGCTGTCTCTGTTCGGGCGTGTTCCCTACCGACTGGTAGGAGGCTGGATTGGTCTTGTTGAGGAAAGAGGGCAGGGATTCAGAGTCTCCCTCTGCGTACCGTCCCATTTGCTTGCTCGACGAGGTCTCCAAGCTATTCGAAAGAATAATTGCCGAGAGGCTCGTTGAGCACCTTTTACGTGTTGGTCCTGACCTCGCAGATAGCCAGTATGGTTTCCGACGGCAGCGCTCTACTGTCGATGCAATACTACGCGTACGCTCACTGTCGGAGCAGGTAGTGTCCCAGGGTGGAGTGGCGTTGGCGGTAAGTTTAGATATCGTCAACGCCTTTAACTCCTTGCCCTGGAATGCGATTAGGGCGGCACTAGTCTATCACAGAGTACCACCCTACCTGCAGCGCATCATCTGGGATTATCTGCGTGACCGGCACATTTGTTATGTGAGCCGGGACGGTAGCGTTCATCGGAGGGAGATAACGTGTGGGGTTCCACAGGGGTCGGTTTTAGGCCCTCTCTTGTGGGACCTTGCATACGATGTAGTCCTGCGTGTCGACCTCCCCATAGGCGTAAATATCATCTGCTATGCAGACGATACCCTGGTACTGGCCGGTGGGGACACATTCGATGAGACCATCCAGCTTTCTGAGCTTGGTGTGGCAAGAGTCGTGGCTTCGATCCGCGAGCTGGGTTTAGAAATAGCGCCTCATAAAACTGAGGCGCTCTGGTTTTACAAACTGCCAAGGACCAGAGAGCCACCCAGCTCATCAGTGACAGTTGGAGATGCGCAAGTCCAGGTGGGTCAACACATAAAGTATCTTGGCCTAACTCTGGACGGTAGGTGGGGCTTCGAAGAGCACTTCGAGCGATTAGTCCCCCGCGTTGGGAGAGCAATGGGTGCTTTGCATAGGTTGCTGCCCAACCTCGGGGGCCCTCGGGAAGAAGTTCGCCGCCTCTACGCGGGTGTCGTGCGATCAATGGTCCTTTATGGGGCACCTGTGTGGTCAAACAGACTATCAGGTGTCCGTCGCTGCAGGACAAAAATTAATAGTCTGCAGCGGAAAATGGCCATTCGGATCGCACGTGGATACCGAACGGTATCCTTCGAGGCGGCAATTCTCCTGGCACGCTTTCCACCACAGGAATGGGATTTTAGAGAGCAAACCAGTGAACGTGGGTTTAGTGAGAATGATTAGTATGGATGAAGTCAGAATAGCTATAAATGGAATGAAGAATGGTAAGGCAATTGGTCCAGACGGAATACCAGTTGAAGTGTGGAAGTTGCTGCGAGTGGATGGATGGATGTGGTTAGCTTTGTTCTTCAATAAGTTGTTGCAGGAAGAAGCCATACCTGATGAGTGGTGCAACAGTTCCCTGGTGCCCATCTTTAAAAACAAGGGTATTGTGCTTGAATGCAACAATTATAGAGTTATAAAGCTAATGTCACATACTATGAAAGCCTGGGAGAAAGTTATTGAAAGGAGGCTAAGAGAAGAGAGTGAAATTTCACAGAACCAATTCGGTTTTATGCCTGGTCGGGGTACAACGGATGCCATTTTTGCTATACGCCAGCTGTGCGAGAAATACAGAGGTGCGCATAAAAACTTGCACATGGTATTCGTTGACCTCGAAAAGGCATATGACCGGGTACCTCGTGAGGTTCTGTGGTGGGCCCTTAAGGAGAAAGGTGTACCTGGGAAGTATGTGCAGTTGATCCGAGCGATGTCCAATGCAGTACCCAAGTCCGGTCTGCAGTGGGCAACACTGGCAGCTTCAGTGTGGCTGTCGGCTTACATCAAGGGTCGGCCCTCAGCCCTTACCTCTTCCTGATGATAATGGACGCTCTGACGTCGGGCATCCAGGAAGAGGCTCCCTGGTGTATGCTGTTTGCCGATGACATTGTGCTGGTTGCCGAGAGGCCTAGAGGCCTGGCCTAGAGGTCCAGAGCAAATTGGAGGTGTGGTGGCACAGACTGGAGAGTGTTGGCTTAAAATTGAGCAGAACGAAAACCGAGTACTTGTTCTGTGATTTCGGTGGTCTCTCCGGTCCTATGCCCTTAGCTCTCGCTGGAACGCCCATACCAATCTGCTCTGACTTTCGGTACCTCGAGTCGCTTATCCAAGGAGATGGCGAGGTAGACCGAGACGTATCAAATCGGATCAATTCAGGATGGATGAAATGGCGACAGGTCACTGGAACAATTTGTGACCCACGGATGCCCCCCAAGTTGAAGGGTAAAATCTATAAGTCCGTGATAAGACCTGTCATACTGTATGGATCAGAATGTTGGGCTGTGAAAAAGATGGATGAAAAAAGATTGCATGTAGCGGAAAGAGAATGTTGAGATGGATGTGTGGTGTGACGAGAATGGATAAAGTGAGAAATGAGTATATTAGAGGAAGTTTGAAAGTGGCGCCAGTGACTGAAAAGTTGAAAGGGAATCGTTTGTCTTGGTATGGTCATGTAAAGAGGAGAGATGAAACGCATGTTACTAAAAGAGTTATGAGTATACATGTGGATGGGTGGAGAGGGAGAGGGAGGCCAAAGAAAAGATGGATGGATTGTGTGAACAGTGATATGAAAGAAAAGGAAGTTAGTGATAGCATGACGGTTGACAGGATAGAATGGAAGAAAAAAACATGTTGTGCCGACCCCAAATAAGATGGGACAAGGGCAGGAAGATGATGACGCTTTCCACCACTTGACATCCTGGCAGATATGGACGCGAGGGTATACAACCGGATTCGTGACATACGCCAAAGTGGTAATAGCGTGCCGGAGATCGTTGCAGTAAGGCTGAGACGGCAGGAACGGCAACACGCGCTCGAGAGGTGGCGCAAGCGGCTGCAGCAGCCGCAATTCTCGTGCAAGCGCGTTGTCGAAGCCGTCCTGCCGTACTTCGAAACCTGGCTGAAAAGAAAGGAGCGCATCTCCTACAGACTCACTCAGGTGCTCACCGGGCATGGTTGCTTCGGTGAGTACCTAAATAGGATTGGGCGAGAGGCCACGGCAAATTGCCACCATTGCGGAAGCGCCATAGATTCTGCACAGCACACGCTGGAAGACTGTCCAGCGTGGGCCACTGAGCGACGAGTCCTAGTCGCCAGGATCGGGCAGGACCTGTCTCTACGAGCAGTAGTGAGGGCTATGCTGGCGGAGCCAGAAAACTGGAAGGAAGTTGCTTCCTTCTGTGAGACCGTAATGGTCCAGAAGGAGGCGGCTGAGCGCGACCGTGAGAGGGCTGATCCCGCTCGGAGACGAAGGCGTCGGGGAGGCAACCGTCTCGATGCCTAACACACCGAAACCCCGCTTGCATCATCCAATGCAGACGGGACTTTGGAACCACGGGTGTGCAAAGTGGGGACTCTGCCCGCCCATCAAGTGATTCCAAGGAAGACGGTGGCACAGTGATCACGTGCTGCCGTGCACAAAGAAGCTCAGGGGAGACCGTTGTACAGTCTCCTCAGGGATGTGCCCTAACAGGCGTTGCACAGAGGGGGTTCCGGAATGGTCTTTTAAGAGGTAACGGGGCCCCTTCTATATGTGCTGATGGTGATCACCGGGGTGGTTTTAGTGAGGTAAAAATCCCACACTCCCCGGACTTATCCCCAAAGTCCGGGCGCCTTTCGAAGGTTTCCCCCCGAAAACATAAAAAAAAAGGATAATTATCATCTAGCACAAATACGATTTCATCAATATCCGATAGCAAGCATTCCATTGCACGCTGGAAAATGGCGGGAGCGCAAGCCAGTCCAAATATTAATCGAGTGAACATAAAAAGACCGCGGTGCGTATTAATGCATGTTAACTTTTGTGATTTTTCATTTAATATAAATTGGTTGTATGCCATTGACAGGTCAATTTTACTAAACTGTATGCCCCCGTGTAATTTCGCTAAAAAATCGTTTACCGTTGGCAAGGGATATTGGTCGATGTTTAATTGTTTGTTTATTGACACTGAGTAATCTGCACATAATCTTATACTGCCATTCTTTATCAAAACCGGAACAATAGGCGACGCATATTCGGCATGTTCAAAGTATGCGTACGCCCCAGATACGATACAGGCAATAAAACCACCCCGATCGTTTCAATTTTATCCCCTGTATAACTAAATAACCTTTTGTTGGTGTGTGACAATGGTAATCGCTTAAAATTCGAGTTGTAAGTTTCCTCTGAGATTACGCTTACTGCTGAACCACTATCGATTTCGAACTCTAAAGCTAGACCACTGACCGTTACACGCTCCGTCATTGGCTTCCCTTTCACGCATCGAATGTTGTAAAAAGCTTTACCGTCGTCGCCTCCGTCGTCGCCTCCGTCGTTCACAGATCCTTCCTCCACAAACTTAACTTTTGCCTCACTTGGGTACATTTTACGTAAATGGCCCTTTTTACCCCACTTTTTGCACTTGTAGTTTTTATATCGACACTGATCGATTTTATGGTTTGTGAACCCACACACACTGCACTTTTCTTTTTTGGTGATGTTGAACACGCCATCCGGGGCCGCTGGGTACACTACATAAATACGAAAAACTTTATTCCGACAGTCACAAATACGAATTTCAAAATACCGATTTTCATAATTCCGAATGGTTCAAAATTCCGAATATAACAACTCCGACTTATTTACTCCTATTTTTATAATTCCTAAATTTCAATTTTCCTAACTTTTATAATTACTATTCTCAAAATACCGAGTTTCAATAGATCGAATAACGAAAAGTCCGACTTAATGATAATTCGAAACAACAAAAATACGAATTCCGATTATTAAAATACCGATTAATAAAATTCCGAAATAAAAACGCCTCATAAAACTGTATAGCAAGACAAATAAACACATAAATGCTCGTCAGAGGTCGTAGTATGAGGGGGTAGAATTAAAAAAACTAATGACAGATGCGTTTTCCAGCATGCAGGGGATTTATTGCAGCATGCAAGCAGGCATGCAGCGTGCAAGCAGACATGCAGCATGCAAGCAAGCATGCGACATGCAAGCAGGCATGCAACATGCAAGCAAGCATGCAACATGCAAGCAAGCATGCAACATGCAAGCAGGCATGCAGCATGAAAGCAGGCATGCAAAATGCAGCAAGCATTGTTTCTGTCACGGCTGCGGCGCTGCGGGGTTTGGGCGGCCCCACGCGAGCTTATCGTCGCAGATGGTTTTAACGCTCACCACCGCAGCTTCAAACGGCCTTCAAACCACCTGCTCCTTAGCTCGCGGGCCGCCCTACCACTCCGCGCCTACGCGGGTTTAAATTACACTCTAGGGGTAGGGCAAACAAGACTGCGTGAAGTCGGTTTTGCAGCGATTCGTTTCTGACACTAAATTTTGTAGCACAACATGTTGACTTTTAGTTTATTCGAAGTATTGAAAATCGGAATATCGTTTTTCGGACCGAGAACCCTTCGAGCATTTGATTCTTCGAACGTATGAAAATCGGAAAAGTAACAAATCGCATTTACGACTTTCGGTAAAATAAATTTCGTGATTTTTAATAATAGATATTATAATTTTTAGGTATTATGAAATTCGGACTTTTGAAAATTGGAATATCGAAATTCGGAATAAAATATTTCGGAGTATTTGGGTGTTCCCGGGGCCGCTGCACTGGTGCCGACGATGTCCGACGCCGCTCGCGACGAGGCATTGCGCGCGCAGCGCATGCTTTCTGCCAAGTCTATGGCCTTCGCGAGGGTCAGCTCCCGTTGATCCTGCACAAAGAGTTTGTCCCGCTCGTGTCCTGCTGCCATGCCCATTATGAACTTATCTAGCAAGGCCTCCTCCAAATTCTTGAAGCCACAGTGTGATGATAAGCCTCTTATTCTGGCTGCCCATTGAGTGTGCGTTTCCCCTGGCCGCTGTGTCGCCGAATAGAACTTGGACTTCTCGGCGAAACCGTACCTTTTTGGTGGAAGTGCTCGTCCAGGAGATTCACTATGTGAATTGATTACTCAAAAGTGTAATCTCATTGTATAGTTCAATTATCTTTTTTCTTTTTTTAAAAAGAAATATTTTACCTCACACTAGGAAGTACTTCGGTATATCGGGTGCGTCCAAAAACAATTAAATTCACACACACACACACACACACACATTAAGACACTGGATTTGGTGTGCTTACTGGAGATGGGTCCAGTTACGCAAAACATTCACTGTATACCGGTTTTCTTCTTTTTAAAGTGAAACTAAATAGTGGTGTAGTTGACTCCCATTAATTCGAAACTCGAAGGACTTTTAAAATATTACGAATTATCGAAAGTAAAAGTGAAATATCAAACAGTTCGAAACTGTCGAAAGAAAAATGAAAGTTTCAATTATTGAGCAATTTTTTTTTTATTAAACTGAAAATTCTTAACAAAATCATAAAGTTAGAGTTTATTTATTAATCCGCTAGTATGTATTTTCGTGCAAACTACTATTTCTGTACCTCAGAGGTAAACAACATTATGTGACAAAAACAAAATTTTACAGGAGAGGCAAAAAAGCGCGGACAGAAACTTTAAATGTAATTTTCACATAGTTGCTTTAAAGATTTTGGAACAAACTCAACTGTATTTTGTATTATTATTAGATGGAATTATTATGTATTACACATAATTACAATAAAGTTAATTCTTATCTAATTTAGTGGACTTGAGACTATTTACCTTGTAGCATAAATTAATTTAGGGGTTTTATGAAAGCATTATGATATCATACTATTGTTTACTTCTAAATAAAACTTGTAAATGCTATTGAAATTTGGCACTTTGAAACATTATGTCCCTTGATAGTAGGTTTTTTCTGAGGTGGGAAATCATCTAATGACTTTTCCGGGCTCTTGGGTGGGCGTGTCAGACTTTTACTGACTGTAACCACACCTTCAATTGCAATTTACGAGTACATTCTAGAAGCACCCTGGAGTATCCCTTTCATACAACTTGCAACTTTGCAAAGGATCTGTCTATTGGACAGAGCCAGCCCACGAAACTGAAGATCGACGATGGTAGAGTCATATCCGTTAAATCGGAGCTTCTGGGAGAAATCGAGGCTTTCTATGGACAGTTGTACACGTCAACATTCAAAACCGCTGCGAATCTAGCAAACGACCTAAGAACTAGATTGACACGATATGACGACATTATACCGAAGATATTCCGGACGTCAATACGAGATTAGGATGGCTCTAAAACAGCAAAAACAACAAAGAGGCGGTTGATGACGGAATCATGGCCGAGTTCCTGAAGATGGTTGCAAAACCGGTCTTAAGGCCCTACATAATCGTTTTGGTTCCGTCACACTTGAAGGGAAAACGTCATAGGCATGGAGCACAGGTGTGGTGGTATGTGGTGGCATATTTAAGGAATGCTATAATGCCCTGTTTAAGAACTACAGGCCCATTTCACTTCTGAGCTATGTGTACAATCTGTTTTCACGCAGTTTTGTCGACTTCAACTCTATCGAACAAGCTTGATTCCGAAAAGGGTTTCAGTACCGTAGACCACATACTCGTACAAACGCTGCGGCAGGTTATACAGAAGACCGAAGAGTATTTAATAATCTGCCTTTCTGCTTAAGGTGTGTGAACTGTAAGGAAGCCTTCGAACCGTGCCAGATTGACTATCGGTACATCGATGCGCTGAAGTGTTTGTATGAACCCGCCACCATATCAGTTTGACTTCAGGACTAGACTTCAAAACTCATCTTATTGCAGCAGGATGTCCAGCAGAGAGACATCATTTTACCGAAACTGTTCACAGCCGCTAGGGAGGATAGGACTACAAGGTTCTGGACTGAAAGGGCTAGGCATTATTGTCAATAACGAGTACATTACTCATCTTCTATTTGACAACGACATAGTAGTCATGGCTGATACTACGGAGAAGCTCAGTATAATGCTCGTTGACCTCAGTAGACCTTCCGAAAGAGTGGGTCTTAGAACGAACATGGATAAAACCAAGGTCATGGTAAATATCCATGTAGTAGTAGTCTTTATATTCGAAGTTGTCGACGATCGATGTAGGTATTTACCATCAAGTCGTTGTTCACAACCAGTTGGTGAAGGTGCCGTTGTTGTGTGTCTTGTCGATATTTTTAATCAGAAATGTCAGTAAACAAAAACGAGGTGGACGGTTGTACTTTATAATCATAGCACCGGTGATGTCGTGTATTTCGGAGGGAGCTACAAACATGTTCAAGTCTTGACAAGATTTTAAAGACATGGATCGGCCAGTCTTAGAAATCGTGATCTTCTTTCTGAAATGCTAAAAATAGCAAATAATATTGTGATAAATGAACATCTTATATTAATGAAACGTTATTTTGGTGCCCTTTATGTCACTCGTTTTCCAAGACCTTTAACTCACAGTAATAAATATATCAATGATATATTTAGATAATTCATAATTTTTTTAAGATATAGGTAATTCTGACGTTTATAAAGGAGAATCTAAATTACCCAGTTTACCCGCAAAGCGTTTTACCACAATATTTTGTCATAAACTACTAATAAAAGTATATACTACTTATCATGAAACCAAAACATGCGAAACCGTGTGAACCTACTCGTATCTTTCAACAATTTTGATATTGAAAAAAGTATTTAAACACCAAGAAATAAAGATCAATGGAATAAATACTTTACAAGATATACTATTGTTTACCTCTCGTTACGTTTTTAAATAAAACTAATTAATACTCGTACCATATCTGAAGTTGTATCGTGTTGATCTCCGATATTTACTCTGTCACACAGTAATTTTCTGCGTGAAAACACGAGGTTAATACAATCTTTAACAACTAGGCGGATAGTTTTGCAAGCACAGAAAGAACGATGGTGTACTCCCTGATGCAAGCGACAGTTTATACGGTATCTAGCCCGCTGCATGCGAGTTTTCTTTTAGAGGTAAAGAATATTAACTCCTATGAACAACATTAAGTGCGCGCAAAGCGTAGGAGTAAACAATCTTAATTATCATCATTTGAGGTCCTATACCCGATAAACGTTTGTGGATTTAATGTCATATACGATTGGCTATCTCTTTTCCTAGATGTCATAGGACTTGATGTCGTATACCATTATGTAGAACAGGTTCTTGCGATTTTAATAGTGTAAAAAAACATATTTTCAAAAAAGTGGAGTTACTATTGTTTACCTCTGAGGTACAGATTTATTAATTAGAAATAGTGCCTGAGTTGCTGTTTCAACAGTGTGAAACTTTGAATTGTTGAGTCTTTAACGCCAATAAGTTCGAATTAAAGTGTCGTTTTGTGACGTAGGTAGCGATATTTTTTTATTCGAATTACCAAATGCTTGCAGCAAGATTTTTTTCGAAACATAAAGAGATGTTCTAGGGAACTCGTGATAACTTCAACTGAAACCGTTATTACATTTTGTTGCTATCTCTGTAAATATAATATCGTTGAAGTGCATTGTCTGAAAAAAAAATTGTTTCCATTTTAAATTTCATATAATAGTCTATTCAAAAAAAACGGTATGCGGTAGGTAGTAAAACGGTATGTGGTAAATTCATGTATCTAATCAAGGTAGGTAAAGAGTACATGGTAAATCTATGTATCTTAACGAGGCAGGTTATGAACTATCAAAATAGTACATTTATAAATTTACACTTATATAAATAGATTTACATTTATCTTAACGAGGCAGGTTATGAACTGTCAAAACGTTATGTGTCAAATTTGGGCACGCCACAATTATGGCGGTAAGTCCCTTCTTTGAGGCGTGGTTAGAAAGACCTCACGGCGTCCTCACCTTCCGCATGACGCAGGTTCTCACCGAACACGGTAAGTTCGGGAAGTTCCTGCACCGGATTCGTGCGGATGCGACGCCCGGCTGTCGCCACTGTGTGGACCGCTCGGAGGACACGATGGAGCACACGGTGGAGGTGTGCCCCGCTTGGGTAGAGCAACGCCGTGTCCTCGTAGGGGCGATCGGCGGCGGCGATCTCTCGCACCGGGTCTTGGTTCGGGCCATGGTCCGGAGCAAGGACGAGTGGCAGGCGGTCGCCTCCTTCTGCGAAGCAGTAATGCTAGCAAAGGAAGCGGCCGATCGCGTGAGGCAACGGTCCTCACGCCCTGACCGCCGCCGGGATTCCGATCCCGATTTCCGGCTACCGTAGGCGCGGGCTTGCGGATGGCGAGCAATGGGTGGCTCGCCGACCAACCGTGTGGTAACTGTCCAGACCGAGCCCAAGTCGTCGACGGCGCGTACTGTTCCACGCGCGCCTCAAGGAGATGTCAGCAAATCATAGGGGCCCAGCAGGGTCGAAGCCTACTGGGGCCACGGGTAGTGTGAAAGTGAAACCCGGGGCCCTGGGACAAAGGCAAAGAAGGAACAGGAGTGGGTTTTTAGTCAGTAAAAGTCTGACACTATCTCGCGGCCCACCCAAGAGTGGAATTTGTCATAGGATGATTTTCACACCTAAAAAAAATTGTGTCAAATTGAAAATCAAGGCAAGTTATGAATCGTTAACTTGAAAATAAACTAAATTGAGATAAGTTATGAATTTTCAATTCGAAAATCAAAACAAATAATGAATTAACAAGTTATAAAAATTAAAACAAGTTATTAATTGTCAAGTCCCAAAATGACATGGCTTTTGTAAATGCAATGATGCAGAGTCGTTGGTCAAGGCTTGTAAGGTGCACTCTATTCTCGGTTCCTACTAAACCTAATCCCATGAAACGCCATGAGAAACCTGTTCAGCGTTGGGTCGATGTGACAATTGATATTTAGGACCATTGCCTAGTGGGCACTGTCTAATTTTAGTATTTTAGTCGCTACAAAGAGATTAAAATTATGGAGGTTATTCATTATCATCATCATCGTTTCGGCTGGGGGACGTCCGCTGTTGGACGTGGGCCTCCCCCGGGTATCGCCGCGGTGGGCGGTCCTGTGCGTCTCGCATCCATCGGATTCCCGCAACCTTTACCAGGACATCGGTCCACCTTGTGGGGGGTCTTCCAACGCTGTGTCTTCCGGTACGTGGTTGCCACTCCAGAACCTTTCAGCTCCAATGGCCATTTGTTCTGCGAGCAATATGTCCTGCCCATTACCAAGTGCCAATGGGCATATTGCTCGCACTAACCCATAACCTCTAACTAAACTAAAGTTAGTTTGGCGATTCTTCGTACTATGTTGGCAACCTTGGTTCTCCTGCGGATATCTTCATTCCTGATTCGATCACGCAAAATCTCACGACGCAAGATCACCCAAGGTTATTCATAATATTAATTTACCTAATTTCAATTTAAGCAGGGTTTCAATACCACTAACTATGTCCCTTTTAGTTATAGTAAGACTATTTCCAATCAAAAGTACCACTGTGGTCTGCTCATTCATTTGTGTATTTTTTTAATTTTATAAACAAGCTCATTAAAATGCAGGTTATGGTAACAATGACTCACAATGGTATGTTTGCAACGGTTATTTAACAAAGATCTGAATACACCAGAATGTTACTTTGACAATGGTTTATTGTTTCTGAAGTATGAGGTGTACCTCATGCTTCAGAAACATTAGAAGATGTAAGAATTTCAGAGACATGGGAGGTGGCGGAGCGAGAGCACAACAGACTACAGGTGATATTGTTAGTCAATGACTCATACCTCTCTGCGTTGAACTTCACCAAGTCCACCAACTCACACGCCTCCTAAGTGAGCGCATGCAGCTCACTTAAAATTTGTTTGCAAGATTCATATTAACAAAATATTTCCTTTATTGTATTTTCCCTACTCAATAATTTCTTTTGAAGGTTTTGTATTTCAAAATCATACTTGATTTTGCTTTTTTCGAATTTATAATTTCAGTCATTTAATTGACTTTGTAAGTTAAAACGCTGCTGTCTAAGATCAATATTAGATTTGTAAACACTTTGGTTCTTTAGGAGTTTCTTATATTTTTTAATGTCTTGCTTGTTGTACAAAAAGTATTGGCCTTTTTTTTGTACAACAAGCTCAATAAATTATTAGATATACTCGTATATAGCATAAATTATATTAAATGTGGTAGGTATATTGTTATCGGAATATCTATTGTATCTCAATTACACAGACACAGAAACTATTGGAAGTTTTAGTATGATTGTAAGGTTTATATTTCGTAAGTTGTTATTTCTGTTTACATGCCCTTATTCATTAGCCTTGTTAACTGATGACCCGAAACACAGGTTTTATAAACCTAGTTCGGGCTAGTCGCTGCTTATACATAATTCTAGGCTTAAAGTTAATTTTCCTTAAGTCCTTAAAAATTGATAATTTAGTTCATCATCATTTCAGCCGATAGAGGTCCACTGCTGGACATAGGCCTCCCCCAAATGTCGCCACAACGAACGATCCTGTGCGTCTCGCATCCATCGGATTCCCGCAACCTTCACCAGGTCATCGGTCCACCTTGTAGGGGGCCTTCCAACACTGCGTCTTCCGGTACGCGGTCGCCACTCCAGAACCTTTCGGCCCCAACGGCCATCCGTTCTGCGAGCAATGTGCCCTGCCCATTGCCACTTTAGTTTGGCGATTCTTCGTGCTATGTCGGCAACCTTGGTTCTCCTGCGGATGTCTTCATTTCTGATTCGATCACGCAAGGAAACTCCGATCATAGCCCTTTCTATTGCCCTTTGGGTGACTTTGAGCCTTCTGATGAGGCCCATTGTGAGCGTCCACGTTTCGGAACCATATGTCATCACTGGCAACACGCTCTGGTCATAGACTTTCGTCTTGAGACACTGTGGTATATTGGATGAGAAGATACCGCGCAGCTTCCCGAACGCTGCCCAGCCGAGTCGGATTCGACGGTTGACCTCTTTCTCGAAATTAGATCTACCCAACTGGACTGTCTGTCCAAGGTAGACGTAATCGTCTACAACTTCGAGTGCAGAGTCTCCGATCTTGATCGGAGTGGGTGCTTGATGTGTATGTGCTTCTCGCTCACTCATATATGTAGCACCGTATAGTGTAAAGGTGACATTGCGAATCGTCAGTATTAAACTATCGTTCATTGAAAGCACCCGACTTCTTATTTCTGCACCTTCTACCCGAAAACATATCATTGGCGACGAGGACGATTTTACCCACAAGCAAGAGAAAAAATAATGGCGAAGTCGTTTTTGGGAAATTGAATGACGTTTGATTATAAATCATGCGAGTGGTCTATTTATAAAGGGCAGTTGAACCAATTTTTGAAGGTCAACGATGTGAAGGAAGAAAATAAAAGTGCAATCTTAATTACACATCTATCGGATGACTCATACCGATTGGTGCGTAATTTGGCATATCCTGTCGAGTTGGAAGCTCTGGACTATAAGAAGCTGGTGGAACTGCTTGATACTCACTTCAAACAGAAGCAATGTTCATTTTCGGACAAGGCCAAATTTTACGGAGCGAAGAGGAGCTCAGGCGAGTCGTAGGGCGATTGGGCTGCACGACTGCGAGGATTGGCGAGCTACTGTAACTTTGGATCAACTTTAGACACAAACCTGACGGATCGTTTTGTCCTTGGTTTGGGAGCGGGGCCCGAGCGTGACAAGCTATTTGAGCAGAATGCTTCCACGTTGGGGTTTACGAAAGCTCTAGAGATAGCTGAGCGAGCGGAATGCGCTAGAGAGGCCAGGAACGTGGTGTCCACAGATGTCACTGCCATAAAAGAAGAAGCAGTGTACAAAATATGTAAAGGTGAAGGCAGGCGGTCGAGCGACGGCAGCGGTACACGTGGTGGCGGTGGTGGCAGCGGCGCCGGCGGCGCTCGTACGGGGTCACGAGATGGGCGCTCATCAACGTCGAAAAATCAGTGTTGCGAAGTCTCCCGTTGTTCGGTATGCAGTTTAAAGGGTCACGATAAGGACATGTATCATTACAAAAACTATAAGTGCCAAAAATGTGGAAAAGTAGGACATTTAAAAGATGTTAAAAATGATATTAAATGAAAATACTGCACAACATGTACTACACGAAAAGTTAATTGGATATTTATTTGAATATAGGAATACAGAGCACTGCACTACTGGACACTCACCTGCAAAATTAATGTTTGGTAGGAATTTGAGATCACGTCTTGATTTAATACTTCCAAAAGAAAATGTACCACATAAAAAATCGTTAGAGGAGAATGAATGTCGCAGCAGAGCTTTCGAAGCAGGTGATAGGGTATGGGTCCGGTGGTACAGTGGTAGGAAAGAGACTTGGAAATTAGGAGTAATAAATAAAGTAATAGGAAAAAGAATGTACGAAGTGCTGGTTGATGATCAAAGTTTATCTTGTATTAGACATCTTGATCAACTGTTAAATTGTAAAAATAAAAAAGGTATTGCAAGATCAATAGATTGTGTGGAATCGATACCTTCGGGGGTTCCGCCTGTTCCTAGTCCACCGATTTCACCAGTTCCGTTTAGATTGTCAACAACACCCGAATCAATAAATGCATCAAATTCAGTTAGCACGGCAATGGGTGTAGTTTCAGAGGAACCGGTGGAAGAGGAAACAGTTGCAGCGCCGATTGTTACAACTAGCGTTGAAGCGGCTAGCAATGCAACTAGGGTAACTGATACTGAGGTTCAAGAAAGTGCACGCCAGTCTTCCAGTAATTTATCAGACGCCCAGGCTCCTCAAGCCTCGGTCGTCGCACAGGATACAGCTACTATGCAAGTGTCACGTACACGTTCTCAGCGTGCCAGGAAAAATGTAGATTATTCGGTATATTATAAGTAAATTTAAGTAAAATAAGTTAGTTAAGTTAATATGTGATGTAACAAGTTGTACCTAATATTAAGTATTCTGTCAATAGGTTTCAAAATTAGTGTGGCGCGATGTGTATGTGCTTCTCGCTCACTCATATGTAGCACCGTATAGTGTAAAGGTGACATTGCGAATCGTCAGTATTAAACTATCGTTCATTGAAAGCACCCGACTTCTTATTTCTGCACCTTCTACCCGAAAACATATCAGTGCTACATGGTTATTTACCATGACTTTGGTTTTGTCCATGTTCATTTTAAGACCCACTCTTTCGGAAGCTCTACTGAGGTCATTGAGCATTGTGCTGAGCTCTTCCGTAGTCTCAGCCATGACTACTATGTCGTCGGCAAACCGAAGATGAGTGATGTACTCGCCATTGTCATTAATGCCCAATCCACTCCAGTCCAGAACCTAATTTAGTTATACTCGTAGTTATTCGTTGGAAATTAGCATATTTATATTTTGTTTAAGATTTCCTTGTGGCTATTACATGTAACAATATTGTATAAAAGATTAAATAAAGATTATTATTAATGTTTTTAGTGATTTTAATGTAAGGATGGTTTGTTATACCGCTAACATCGAGGGACTGGAATAACTTGCCTGCTGCGGTCTTCCCGTCCGATTATAATTTAGGTGTCTTCAAGGCTAAAGTGAATAGGCTCATAATAAACTAGTGCGCCTCCTCATCAACTATTGCATCACTACTTACTATCAGGTGGGATCGCAGTCAAGCACTAGTTCATAACAATAAAAAAAAATATTCAAAGATCTTCTGCAATTGCTACATGGGTGTGTACGTTTTGTTCCATGTTTTTTTACCCTAAATTATTTATATTAATAAGTAATAAAATAATAACTGGTTATGATCGTTATCCTTTCTGTCAAACTTACAAAAATTGCTAGATTAATTTTTCAGGCGTCGATTTAAAACATGTTAATTTTATTATTATACAAGATCAAACGAACTTTGGCAAGTGAAGTTCAATATATAATATATTAATCGCCATTTAGAGTAAGTGAATACAAAAACTTCTTTATGGACAAGTAGAGCAGGTGGGTGTTTATATATCTCAACTTCTGAAATCGCTTCATTCTTCAGATATAACTTTCACAACTTAGGTAGATGTTTAGAGATGAAGTTTTAGCTTGTTTTAGAGTTCAATAATAATACCTAATTTAATAAATTCTTGTATATTAAACTGAAGTCTTTACAAGAAGTGTAATTAATATGATCTAATAATACATTGGGGTACACTACATAAATACGAAAAACTTTATTCCGACAGTCACAAATACGAATTTCAAAATACCGATTTTCATAATTCCGAATGGTTCAAAATTCCGAATATAACAACTCCGAATTATCATTACTCCTATTTTTATAATTCCTAAATTTCAATTTTCCTAACTTTTATAATTACTATTCTCAAAATACCGAGTTTCAATAGATCGAATAACGAAAAGACCGACTTAATGATAATTCGAAACATCAAAAATACGAATTCCGATTATTAAAATACAGATTAATAAAATTCCGAAATAAAAACGCCTCATAAAACTGTATAGCAAGTCAAATAAACACATAAATTCTCATCAGAGGTCGTAGTATGAGGGGGTAGAATTAAAAAACTAATGACAGATGCGTTTTCCAGCATGCAGGGGATTTATTGCAGCAAGCAAGCAGGCATGCAGCGTGCAAGCAGACATGCAGCATGCAAGCAAACATGCAACATGCAAGCAGGCATGCAACATGCAAGCAAGCATGCAACATGCAAGCAGGCATGCAGCATGAAAGCAGGCATGCAGCATGCAACAGGCATGCAAAATGCAGCAAGCCGTGTTTCTGTCACGGCTCCGGCGCTGCGGGGTTTTGGCGGCCCCACGCGAGCTTATCGTCGCAGATGGTTTTAACGCTCACCACCGCAGCTTCGGCTTGCTGGCCGGCTTTGCCGGCCAGCCTCAGCCGCGGCGGCGGGCCTTCAAGCCACCTGCTCCTCAGCTCGCGGGCCGCCCTACCCCTCCGCGCCTACGCGGGTTTAAATTACACTCTAGGGGTAGGGCAAACAAGACTGCGTGAAGTCGGTTTTGCAGCGATTCATTTCTGACACTAAATTTTGTAGCACAACATGTTGACTTTTAGTTTATTCGAAGTATTGAAAATCGGAATATCGTTTTTCGGACCGAGAACCCTTCGAGCATTTGATTTTTCGAACGTTTGAAAATCGGAAAACTAACAAATCGGATTTACGACATTCGGTAAAATAAATTTCGTGATTTTTACTATTAGACATTATAACTTTTAGGTATTATGAAATTCGGACTTTTGAAAATCGGAATATCGAAATTCGGAATAAAATATTTCGGAGTATTTGGGTGTTCCCAATACATTGACAATATTTTAATTTACAAAATGGTAACTATTGCTTAGTGTAAAATCAACTGCTTAAATAATAAGATAACTATTGAGGTTAATACATACAATCTTAATTTATAATGATCAATATGATTAATTAGTCTTATTTAATGTATTTGGCGAAAAACAAACAGAACTTGCGAAGGAATTTTCTTCACGTAGGGGCCGACAATAATATTTCGCGAATGTTTGAGAAGCTGCTGTCTAACCAGCCGCCTTCCGAATGGCGTCTATGGACAGGCCAGCGCGGCGCGCCGTGGACGTGGCGGCGCGGGCGTGGCGCGTGCTGTGCGCGCTGAACGTCGCCACCTCCACGCCACTCTCACACAACACTAGTTTCATCCAATGGCTGATTGGGGATTTTAATGTAAAATGGAAAGGAAGATATTGTACATAAAAACCGTACCAAATTAACCAAGAATGCTGTATAAATAAGAAAATTTAATAACAAGGTTAAGTATATAAAGAAATTTCTATCTTAATAATAGTGTACCTTTGAAATATCTATAATTATGTCTTGTATGCGGAGGTATTCATGTAAACATATACTTACTTGTAACATTAATATAGACCATGTAATACTTTGTATATAAAAAAAAAAATGTTTTACATTTGCGCAGGTAAAAAACCCCAACATTTTCCTGAAGATGTTATGTGTATTCCCCGTGTAAAAGCTTTGACATACGCCCTAAACAACGTGATCTTTACTTGGTTAGAGCAGTGGGAAAATTTGCGGACCACAGAAGCCCTGCGCTCCCTCTCGATATCCTGAAGTAAAATACGGGTCTTCAGCCACGTCCGATTTGACTGGATGCCGACGCCAAGCAAGTTGATTATAGGCTAAGGATAAGATGATGAGAATGTAGATTTGCATGATGCTCTGTCTCTTTATGTTGAAAGACGAAACCTTTACCCAACAAGATTATAAAAAGAAACTTGACAATTTATTATCTATACGTATAATAAAACAGTAAAATTGTGGGCATATAGTATTAATTGGTGGAAAAACTACTAAACCAATCCCGTTAAAATTTTGCAGACATAACCCTTATAGGTCAGGTCAACTGGTAGGCTAAATGATCACGCTATTTGCTATGGGGGTAAACAATATTCCAAAATGTCGGTATTCAACGACATTAACTGTGAGTTCGATCCCCAGCTACATTTAAAATTTTTGTCATTATTTTATCTTCTTTTTTTTAACAAAAATTACTTTAACCATTTTTTTTTAAATAACATCGATATTTCTATTCAAAATATTAAAACGAATCAAAACGCATAATAACATCAAAGTGGCGAAAAAAATCACGTACCATAATATTACATTATTCCATTTAGCTGCTTTATCTTCTGAAATGAATATAATATAAATATATAGTATTATCACGCAATAATCGATAAGGAGCCAGTCAGTCAATTATGACATTTACATAAAAACGTCTTATTTGAACGATAATCATCAAAGAACGTAGCGCAGTGGTTTCATACCTATACTCGCATGTAACACGTAGGTTGTTCGAATCCCATATGGCTTTATTTTTGGAGAAAGCATCTTCAGCATCTACCGCGAGTTGCTGGCCTGTCGGTTTTCTATTGTTTACATTTCGGGGAGTGTGCGCTGGAATTGCACAATTTGATACCATCAAGTCTGATCCATCATCGGACCACTAGACGTACGGCGTTGCGCCATCGGTACATGGTGGACATCCCACCCATACGTGTAAAGCGTTTTGGGAACACATTCATTCATTAAATGATATAAACTAGTGCTTGACTGCGATCCCACCTGATGGCAAGCAGTGATGCAATCGCTGTTGGTGAAGGGCACTAGTTTATTAAGAGCCTATTCACTCTAGCCTTGAAGATATCTAAATTATAATCGGATGGGAAAACCGCAGGCAAATTGAAAGTGCGAAAGATGTCAAAGCCGAGAAAACCAATGAAAAAAATCCACCCCATTTATTTATTCGGGAAGCCAATCCCAATGTAGTTTGGTAAAGGCTAGATAGATGATATTTTATGCCAGCCTGCTCCACTGCAAAATTCTTCCTATATAAACATCTTCTTATTCTTAGCTGCCCCGTTTCACATGGTACTTGGTGAACATCCCACCTGGATACGCACAACATGTAAAAAGGAATGAAAGTCCAAAAACAGACTTACCTTAGATCAGAGCCACACTTTTTGATTATTTTTTAATAAAATCACGCCAAGCGCTCACACCACAATGACATTTAGAGAGGCAACTGGCAGGGGTGCGGGGAATATGTTTCATGTGTATTTGGATAGATGGCACTACTTGTCTCTGATTTACGGCGGGGGATCATTTGACCTCCAGGGATCGTATTACCTCACCTTCCCCTACGTTTTGGGAACACATTTATTGTACGCAGGGTTGGCATGATTAAAACAAGTTGTTTTAAAACACATGTTTATAACAGTTTGAATTTTTACCGTGTTTTTTATTACACATTTAAAACACATATTAAAACAAGTTTTAATCATTGTATAAAACAATAAGAAAGAAAACAAGTTTTAAAACTACTTATCATGGCGAATGAATGGATATAAAATAAAAATAATTAAATTAATGTTTAAGAGTCTAAATAGCTTGACATAAAGCCAGTTGAGTCTATGCTATTGCTATGTTATGTTTTTGAACTTTTATTGGCATTATAATGAAATAAAACACATTTTATGAGGTGTTATCAGTCGCAGAATAAATTAATAGTGAAATGAAATATTAGAAAAAAGGCACCGGTATTTACAGAATTCATAAGTTATTCCCCGCCGGTAAAGTCCCGTTAGGAAAGTCCCTAATGTCTGTAAATTCTGTCAAATGAAAGTAATTCAATGGACTCGTGGCGTATTTACATTCTGTACATGGCCAGAACGCATCCATAGGAAACTGCTCGCGTATACATTGTAGTGCAGTTTTTAAATTTGCGATTACAAAGTATACAAGAAGAGTACGCAAATACTCGCGTATACTTTGTAGTAGCCAAAGTAACTAGCTTTGTTCCATAATATACAGGGCTAGTCCGCATGCAAACTAATCGTGTATAGATAGGAATAGGCGCGAAAAACTCTAGATTCCAAACTATACGCGAGCAGTTGCATGCTCGCCATTTTGATTTGTTGACCTCTCTTTCTATTGTATGGTAATCAAATCAAATCAAATCAAATCATCAAATCATCTTTATTGTTGTGGATCATAGGTAATTGTACATAATACAGATGGTGTTAATTAATTTCTACGAACGGCTATGTCCCACCCTTAGGGCGTACAATACAATGTAGGTAAGTACCTATAGTGAAATTACATGCATGTCAACAATATCAAAATCAAAACACATTCAAAATTATTACATCGTTGGAGCAACAAATCTCAACAAACAAACAATTTACAAATTAATGGTTCTCGTACACAAAACGCATCATGACTCAGGCAGATTATATTTTAAAAGTGATTTGTCGGCAAAGAAGTCTTTCATAGAGTAAGAGCATTTGTTCACTAATAGTTCATGGAGTTTCTTTTTAAATGATTTTATTTCAGTAATTGCTCTTATAGGCCTTGGAATATTATTGAATATACGCGGAGCCGAGCAGAAAATACTTTTGTGCAAGAAATGAGTCTTACTAGGAACTATGTCTAGCTTGTCCTGATGCCGTATACGCGTTCGATATTTAAATAAATCAGTATTATTTTTGACAAAAACTGCGACCTCAAAAATGTACAGACACGGTAATGTTAACACGTTCATTTTTTTAAAAAATGGTTCGCACGATTCGGTTTTCTGTAAGTTGAAAATTGCCCTGACACACCGTTTCTGTGCAATGAACGCACGTTCCTTATCAACACTATTGCCCCAAAATATCAAACCGTATCTAAGGTTAGAGCTGACGTAACCATGGTATGCCGTTATTAGTGTTGGTAGATTTGCAATTTTCCTTAGTCTGTGAAGGGCATATGAGAACTTGCTTAATTTTTTACAAACATAGTCGACTTGTTTTTTCCAATTTATTTTGTCATCTACGTATAACCCTAGAAATTTTGTTGTTTCTGTTTCTTCAATGTCTTTATCTTGATACTTGATATTTAAAATACCCGTACGCCGAGATCTTATTTTAAAATTCATTATTTTGGTCTTGTCAATATTAATCATTAATTTATTTGAATTAAGCCAGTCATTTACTAATACTAAAGATTCGTTAATGTCAGATTCTAAGTCAATTGTATTGTCATAGATGAATAGTACAGTGCTATCGTCAGCGAATAATGTCATGTCGTGATTTATTACCGAAGGCATGTTGTTTATATAGACAAGGAAGAGAGGGGCGTATAAGATACCCCCTTGTGGAACACCAATTTCTACCGTTCTGGTTTCAGATCATAAGTTTCTTCTGTTTTTGTGAATACATTTACTTCCCTTATCTCTGTAATCTGTTGCCTATTAGATAGATATGATTTTATGAGATTGTATGCATTGCCTCTCACACCGTATGCATATAGTTTTCTTAGAAGAATATTATGGTCAACACGGTCAAAAGCTTTTGACATGTCCATATATATTGCTACAGCCGGCAGTCCTTTGTCCAAATTTGTCATTATATTTCCTAAGAAATTATATAATGCTACATTAATCGACTTATTTTTTCTAAAACCATATTGACATGCAGAAAAGATGTTATGGCTTTCGAAGAAGGTGTAGAGACATTTATAAATAACCTTTTCTAAAATTTTGGCAAAGATAGGTAATAGCGCTATGGGTCTATAATTGCTCATATTTGTTCTGTCACCTTTTTTAAAAACTGGCTTTACAATTGAAATTTTTAATTTGTCCGGAAATATGCCTTCTTCTATACATAAATTTATTATATAGCTTAGGGGTTCTGATATTATATCAGCAACATCTTTAACAATATTAGTCGTTATTCCATCATAACCGGTACCGTTTTTATTTTTTAATGAAATTATTATTTTATTGATGTCTTCTGGAATTGTCGGAGTCAAGAAAATAGAATTAGAATTATATGTCAATTTATTTGAAGAGTTATTAATTGTATCGAATTGTTTGTTATTGTAATTATTGATGTCAAGAAAAAAGTCATTAAACGTTTTAGCGATGTCATTGGGATTGGTTATTTTTTCGTCATTGGTAATTATTTGTTCTACGCTATCGATCGGAAATTTAGATTTGATCTCATTAATTACATTCCATGTTGCTTTGCTTTTATTTGTGGCAGTCCTAACGTAGTAATCGTTTTGGGATTTTTTTGTCAGCCTTATAATTTTTTTGTATCTCTTCGCATATGTCTTGAATGTGTTTTTGTTTGATGCATTTGGATTTTTCCTATATTGCCACAAGAGATGGCATTTACGTTTGCTGCATATTTTTAGGCCGCGTGAGATCCATTTTGGTCTTGATTTGTTAAAAGTTTTAATTCTAGTTAGGGGGAAACACAGGTCATAAAGCATAATAAAATTTTCGTGGAATTGGTTGTATGCACGATTTGCGTCTAAATAGCGGTAAACATCACTATTGGTTAATTGTTTTAGATATTTAATAAATAGTGCTCTGTTATTTTCAGAATAATTCCTTTTTACAGAATACCAATATTTTAAAGTGCAAGTTTTTTTTACCGGAATTTTAATAATTTGCGCATTGTGGTCTGACAGTGCTAGCTCCTTGATAGTGACTTTACATGATTTTAAGTTGTGGGCTATATTGTCTATACAAGTTTTACTAGCAAAACGCGTTATTTCCTTGACCTATAGATTCAGGTTATAACTAAGTAATAGTTCTGTAAATTCGCTGGAAACCCTAGTTTGCTTTAGAATATTGATGTTAAAATCTCCGCATAGGATTATTTTTTTTCCATTTAAGCTTATGTTTTTTAAAATCTTATTTAATATTGTAAAAAAAATTGTTATGGAATTGGGAGCGGAATTTGGAGGCCTGTATATACATATAATTATTATTTGATTGATAATTTTGAAATGTTATTTAATACCTTGAACTTGATGTTATTTTTTAATAATATACACGAACCTCCATGTCTGCTATCCCTCATAAAATAAGACACAAGCCTATAATTTGAGATTGTAAGATAAGCATCGTCACCTTCCGTCATGTTGTGTTCAGTGATACATAGAACGTCTACAGAAACATTTTGTGTGGCTAACTCATGAATACAAATAGACAGCATGTCAGATTTATTGAGTAATCCATTAATATTTTGATGGAGAACAGTAACAAAGTTATATGCGAAATAAATTATTCAAAGTTGGGCTTTTATTTTGGGTAGATATATGGTCTTCTGGCATGTTCTTTAAGTCGCTAATGCAATCGGCACGTTCTCTATTATGATTACTCAGCCCATTTTGATCAAAATCTAAACTAACTTGAACACATTTGTCTACAGATGATTTACTATTTTTATTTAACAATATTTTGTTATATTGAGATATTTTGAAATTATAATTTAAACACAGTATTTCTTTTAACAATGACCTTGCAAGGTTCAATACAAATAACTTCGACTGCTCGGCAAAGACCTAGAGTAGTTCATGTCCATGTACAATACATTATTATATTTCTTACCAATAAACCGAAGTAGATAGTTAATTTTAGATTCTTTTAAAAACCTGTTCTTTGGAACTTCGCTTATTATTACATTTGTATTAACTGTTTGCGATAGCCAACGATGTAGATTTATGTCTTTAACAGACGGATTTTTGTCGCAGCATCCGCCAAGTACAATAACGTAGTCGCTTTTAGTCAGTGTGTTGATGTCTTTTTGTGGGTATCTCAAGATTTCTTTTAGTATTGCGCCGGGTTTAATGTAGAAGCTGACTGCGTACTCTGGCCCAAGTAGATTTTGCAAGATACAACGTAGACCACGTCCTTGGCCATCGCCTAGAATAATTACCCTGTGCTTTTCAATTTGTGTTTTTGTTATAACTGGTGCGCTTACTGTAGATGACCGTTTCGTTTCCTTATTAATTTTATAGTTATCTTTGTGGGGCGGCGTTTCTAATAGGTCGGTCGTATTGGTCTTAGAAATATTTTGTTTTGAAATTGGTTTACTGGGTGATAATGTAGTGTTTGTGCAAGCACTTCTAGCTAGATGTATTGGAGAATGGCGAGAAGTGCTTAATCTCATATTTAGTAGTCTCTTCGACACTGGTGATGAGTAGTTTTTTTGTTGAGTGGTAGTACAGGTTATTTTCTTCAGTAATCCAATTTGCATTTGCTGATCATTAATATTTTGTTTTAATGGAGAGTTTTCGAAGTTAAGATTTTCAATTTCTATATCTGCGCTTTTTAATTTTTCTTTAAACTCATTTATCTCTCGTCTTAGGTCCTCAACGAATGATTGGTCATTATTTTGTGTAGCGCTCTGAATGCTCAACATAGTCGAATCTAACATAGTTGAGTTCAATATATCTTGACTGGTCGAATAAGATAAGTTTACTTGTGATTGGGATCTCGTCAGTTTGTTTCTCATAGTCACGTTTTCCATCTTAATTGTTTTTATTAAATAGAAAAACAATATATTTTTGTAGTAATAACTGCTTTCGAATGCTAAGTTACTCGTTTTAAGTAGAAAAATCGTCAGGAAATAATTAGACGAACAAAAAGTAAATCGTCAGGTGAGATTCGAACCCGCGACTATGTGATCTTCAGTCGCCGTAGTTGTGAATGCGCCGCGTGAACAATTGAATGAGATCGTGAACTTATCGACTACTTGTTGGTGATTTTTATTTTAAAATCAACAAAGTCGTTAATGTGACTCATGCAGAAAATATTTTTGTTTCTTGTTCACAACAACACTCGTCACTTTTTGTAATTTTTGCACTTTGTTATTGATTGTTTCGATTGCTCACATCACTGAATAACTTAATATGGTTGAATTTAGCCGCTTGAGAGGTTGCCAAACTGATTTACGTTTTAGAAGCAGAATGTTTGTATTATTGTTAAAATCGGATTTTATTAGTGTAACTGGTTTACAATACACTGGATAACATTATCACTGGAACTTTGGATGGTTCTTTACACTTTTAGATGAAATAGACACTTGTTTTAACAGTTTTTATATTAATTATCAATAATTATTGCGGACTCGATGTTACCGTGACAGCTAGCGCCATCTGTAATCATATCTGCGTATCTATTCTAAACATTGCATCATCTTTCGGCACGTGCTGTTTGTTTTTATTAGTGGTTTTTTATTGTCTCTGCATTATTTATTATAAAAAAGTGGTAAATACGTTTGTTTACTTAATACAAATAATGTGAAAAATGATTACCAAAGACACTCTGCAAAAGTTTTTACTGAGTAAATGTGGTGAATTCAAAGAAAAATTGTTTGAATTTGAATCTTCGGAAAAGTTTGAAGTAATCATCAAGTGCAAGCTGGGAGCCCTATATAATGATTCACTAACATTAGAAGGGAATCTGGCGCTCGGCTGCCGCTGCCGCGGCATGCTCGCTTTAATGGTCACTGTTCTAACCTAACCCACATGATCGCTTTGTTAGCTCGCCATCGTGTTCTAATGGTCACTATTCTAACATGACCTAATCCAGGCGCGATTTTTAACTTAACCTAACCCAAATGATTCACTAACATTAGAAGGGGATCCCCTTCTAATGTTAGTGAATCATTTGGGTTTGGTTAAGTTAAAGGCCATTATTTTTTATCTAATTCTACATTAATAATATTAAAACTTCATTATATGCATAAATGATTTTCTTAAACTATGTCGCAGCTTATGTCAGGCGTAAGTGATGTTAACAAGTAGTATAGTTTGGAAACACGTTACAAACTATACAAGACCAGTGAGCAGAATTTGTGTATACATTGTAATTGCAGATTTAAAAATAGCAATACAATGTATACGCGAGCAGTTTCCTATGGCTGCGTTCTGGCCTTGTATACAATGGAAATACACATGCGCTCGTCTGAGTTATAAACTATACACGAGTAGTACGCAAAATTTGTGTAAACAATGTAATCGCAAATTTAAAAACTGCACTACAATGTATACGCGAGCAGTTTCCTATGGATGCGTTTTGGCTATGTACAGAATGTAAATACGCGGACTCGTTACCCTTAATTAAAATATAAATATTAGTGTTTCCCCTATTCATAGAATAGCTCATACGGAATTCCTCGCCGGTATAGTCCTGTAAGGATAGTCCCTATGTCGTCCATTTTAAAAATCAACATTAGTTAGAATATGCAAGGTGAATGTAAAGTATGCAGTATTGATTAGAGATACGCAATATAAAATAAATGTTTACAATTGATCTTTTTTTTTGTAAATATTTAATTTACTAACTTTTGCCCGCGGCTTCGCTCCCGTCAACTGACTACTCTACCTAACTGTACTCTACCCTGCCCTACCCCACTCTACCCTACCCTACCCTACTCTACCCTACTCTACCCTACTCTACCCTACTCTACCCTACTCTACCCTACTCTACCATACTCTACCCTACTCTACCCTACTCTACCCTACTCTACCCTACTCTACCCTACTCTACCCTACTCTACCCTACTCTACCCTACTCTACCCTACTCTACCCTACCTACCCTATGCAACCTACTTACCTAACTACCTTTTTTTTTTAGGGGGGGAACCTTCAAAAGGCGCCTGGACTTTTGGGGAAAAGACCAGGGAGTGTGGGATTTTTACCTCACTAAAACCACCCCGGTGATCACACAGTTTTTCTTTCTTTCTTTCTTTTCTAGTCTGACTCCCGCTGACCAGCGAAGCATGCGCATTTCAGTAGTGTGCAGTTTATTTAAGAGCTGCTTGTTTGTGGCCCAGCATTCGGATCCATACAGGACAGCAATTAGACCCGCTGTCTTATACAAATGGCCTTTAATTTTAACTGGCATTTTCCTATCACACATGACGCCTGCTGTGAGTTGTCTCCACTTCATGATCAGCTAAATCATTAGAGTCAACTATTATAATATTGGACATCATGTAGATGTGTATTGATGTCGGGATCAGGAATCTCGGCACATAATATGATATCATCTACTTGGTCTGGTCGAATTCATTCTATTCTACTAACCAAATAAAAATGTGTGCATGCGGCAAGCCTCATTTTTGTCATTCCTAAATTGTTCTATCTGGCAGATCTGGCAGTATTACCATGTTGAATAGCAATGCTGTTTTGGTCGCCAAAGAAAATCCCAACCTGTAGTATTTTTTGCGTGAAAGTGTAATAAACATTCATATGTATTCAAACTTTCGTGTTCATAATAATAGTAGCACGATTATTTCAGTATTATTTCTCCCAACGGCGACTACGACTTGTCAACTGAAAGAAATTTCATTGACAACTTGACAGTTACAGTACTCTGTGACAGTTACGCTCGATTATATTTTATTTTGGCTTGGATACTAAGTCCTTTAAGCCATGTCTTTGTATGAGTAATTACTTAACTTTTACTTTACGTTATATACGTATAACTGTAACGGTTTTTGCAGTGCACGCCAGAATAACTCGCAGATGGTAGTATTTTTTTCTATCATTTAAATTATACTTTTTTTTTATGTATTTCAACCAGACTGGCTGGTTTCTAGTCTCTAGTTTTTGAAAAATTAAATTACGCATCCAGTGTCAGTCTGGTTGTTTTTTTTTTTGAGAACGTCAGTTATTGACTTGCAGTGTTGAAGTGAAATATATTATAATAGATTATAATGTTTGTGAAAAAGGCCTCCCGGTCTTTGACGGCTATGAGAAGGACCTCTTCTGCTGCTTCGGTTTCCACAGGCCTCGACCAGCCGTGCGAGACCTGTCCGCCAAGCCGTGTGGATCTCTCCAGCTGCTCCGGTCTCTGAAGGCCTCTACTGGCCGTGTAAAACCTGTCCACCCCGCCATGTGGACCTTTTTCGATTCCTCTGGTCTCTGGAAGCCTCTACCGGCTGTGCGAGACCTGTCCGCCACAGCCCTGCGAGCCTCTGAGAGCCACATGGGGCCTTTTCACTCAGCTGCTGGGAGGACCTCGCCGACTTCGCCTATTTCTTTGTTATATTTGTGCTGCATCTCCTTCAGTGCTAATTGTATCGCATAAACGGATAAACTCCTCCAAAAGCATTATATTTTTTTTTATTCTTTTCGATATTTTAATAGTTATTAGATATTTTAGTAGCCGTTCTTGAGTTATAAATAGTGTAACTAATACGATTTTGTTTTATTTATATAATGTAAAATAATGATCGGAGATTCCGCATTTTATTCTTTGTTGTCAATCGTGGAAAGGTTGACCGAATGGTACCTAGAATGAATGACCGAATGATGGAATGATTGACAGAATGAAGGAATGATTGGGATTTTTTTTTGACAGTTGCTGTCAATGTATTTGACAGTTGCTGTCATTGGCCTGCGGGGTAGAAAATTATCTCAAGGGAACATAATCCAAGGGTAAAAAGTATTGTGTTATTCTAGGACATGGTCTACCCGTGTACCAAGTTTCATCGAAATCCGTTCAGTAGTTTTTTGCGTGAAAGAGTAACAAACATCCATACATACATACATACATCCATACATACATACATACATACATCCATACATACATACATACAAACTTTCGAATTTATAATATTAGTAGGATTATGGTGAATTTGAAATAATCTAGTCTAGAAATGATACATTATAGGTCGAATTAATTTGAAATATTAATGCTTTAAACTAAAAAGAAAGAAAAAGCACTTGTTTAAAACAATTAGAACTGTTTTATAAGATTAAAAAAAAAAAATTCCAAACCTGATTGTACGTATTTATAGCTTAAGAGTGGAATTCCCTGCCGGATAGTTTATTTCCTGATAGCTACAACCTAGGTAAGTCAAGAGTAAATAGGTTACTTCTATGTAAGCGTGTTCCATCGTTAACCACATCATCGCTTACCATCAAATGAGATAGTGGTCAAGCGTCTTTCAGTCATGTACAGAAAAGGTCAATATCCGCCAAACTGTTATCTTCCGTCTGATCATAGTGGACAAACGGTAGCTTTTAAGTCTCAAGCAGCCTTGGAAAAAACTCAAATTCAATTTAGGCCAATTACAATTGGCAAATTAACAAAATTTAATAAAAAAATATTTTCCCTAAGTTTGTATTTACGACTAAAGGTAAGTAGGGAAAGACTATCCGAGCTGTACGGCCTTAGGCCATTCTTGAACACTGAAACCTTTAATAAATATGTAAGGAAATATTCTAAGCTTTTCAGAAAGATTTGCAAGGTAGCAAAGGCCCTGTACATTAGCAACAAGATCAAATCGGCAGACAATAAAATAAAAACTGTGTGAAAAGCTATTAACAGTGAAACTGGTAGGAATACGAGGCATGCCTTTTAAGTTTTGTCGTTTGAAGAAAAAAACACAACTAGAACCTTATAGTACTTTTTATTGTTTTTCAAAGTATTCACCACATAGCTTAATACACTTTTCCATTCGCTCAAACTAGTTATTATAACATTTATTCCACTCTAAAGTGGGGGTGTTCAAAATGGCTGACTTGAAAGCGTCGACTGCTTCTTCACCGGACTGGAACCTTTGACCACGAAGACTTTTCTTAATTTTAGGAAGATAATGAAATCGTTAGGGCTTAGGTCAGGACTGTATGGAGGATGGTCAAGAATTTCGACTTTTTCCTGCTTCAAATACTCAATCGTTTGACGAGCGCTGTGTGAGCTTGCGTTGTCGTGGTGCAGGATGATGCGTCGCTTTGAGTTAGATTTTCGAAGTTCGGCGATGACTTGTGGTAAACAAACTGTGGTATACCACTCTGCGTTAACCGTTCTACGATCTTCAAGTGCAACAGTCGCAACACGGCTGGTTTTTCCAACGAACGTGGCCACCGTCTTCTTTGAAGTGCTTCGAGAACGAACAACTTTAGTCGGCTTTGGCTCGTCTTGAAAGACCCAGATTGTAGATTGTTGTTTGGAATCAGGATCGTAGGCATAGATCCAAGATTCGTCACCACTGATGATGTTGTAGACGTGATTTGAATCTCCTCGGTTGAACCTTTGCAGAGTTTTCTTACACCATCTGACGCGGGCCGCCTTGTGATCGTCGGAAAGCAGATGCGGTATCCAACGGCAAACTAGCTTTCTCACACCAAGCGCTTCATGCAAGATCTTCTGAATGGTTGTCCCTGAGATGCCTAATAGAGCCTCTATCTCTCGATACGTCACATGACGATCTTCGAGAATTAGTTGTCTCACAGCAATGATGTGATCTTCAGTGAAGGCGAATTTTGGGCGGATTTTCGTTATAGAAAATTATTGCACGAATATTTTCCTTAGAAAGATTCATTTTCGTACGTAACCTGACAGATTCCAGTCGACGCTGTGACTAAACAGTAGCATTAATCCTAATACTTTAACTGTTTTGAGATTAAAAATTTTAACACATTTGAATATAGAACAGTTCCAAATTCAAAACTGCCGGGAAATATGGAAACGACAGAACTTAAAAGGCATGCCTAGTAAAGTACGCAACACGGATTTTTTACTGGAGACTTCACATGGTCCCAAAAGCTCTAACATAGAAGTAGTCCAAGAGTTTGTAAATTATTTCACCGATTTACCTCTTAGGACAACGGAAGTTCTAAATTCCTCCCCTGAAGCTTCAATTGCTTTATTGAAAGCAACCTTGCCAGGCTGTCCGGTTGAATTTCAATTCAAACGAACTGGATCGGTTTAGTAGTTTTTGTGGCAATTGAAAACATCACTCCATGTTTTTTTTACTATTTTATTATCAATATAGATTTATACATATTCTTACTCATACTCAGCAATAAGTCTAATTTCTAGGCATTTTGATAGATACTGAACTATATTCTACTATTCTCTACACTCACTGCTGTGTATTCTGCTGCAAGTGCGTATATAGCCTTTAAATACCAATTTTTATTAAAATATTTAGAGCTAAAAATATAACATCCAAAGATTAATATATTTATCACTTAAGTTCTGGTTTCAAGTTGAATTTCAAAATTATTCACATGTCTCATCATAATATCAAACTGTACTCTCAGCTTGGATTTGCTTGTATTATTATTGGCCTCCTTTAAATCATTCTGTGCTTTAGACATTTCATTCATTGATTCTGATGGTAAGACGCGGTACCGACGCAATAGTGTTGATAGGGCAGTCTTCATCGACATCATGGCGTATTGATATCCTGAAAATTGATTATTTAAAATTTATTTATTTAATCTGCATGCAACAAAAGGTACAAAGGCGGACTTAATGCCTTAGGCATTCTCTACCAATCAACCTAGGGTGGTGGAGAGACAATATTGTAGGTGTATAAAAAAGAAAATAATATTTAGAAAACTAGTATTACAAATTTACATATAAAGCTATAATTAAATATACATACATATTTAAATATATATAAATATAAATACATATACACAGCAAAGGAGTTTTTGAGATGATTCTGCTATTTGTGTAGAAAGTAATTCCGCAACTTCCGCTTAAATGCATGCAATGACTCGTGGCCGTCCTGATATCAAGAGGTAGCGAATTCCACAGAAGGATGGACTATATAGGGTACTCATGATTACAAATAACTTTCCCAAAGTATAATCACGTGTTTAAGTATCGGTCACTAATTACCAGTCACCCTATAATAGAAGGTGGAATGAACAAAATGAGGAGTATGAGAAGAAAAAAACAGTAGGAGATTATTAGAAGAACACAGATTCCTAGCGTGTGAAGAACAGAGATATTGAAAGTGAGATATAAGATAAGAAGGAGGGGTAGGAGAGTTGTGCAACGAGAAAAGGGTTGGCAAAGCTCGCAAATTTCTTTTCTGACGAATAGGTAACCATTTGAGCTCCAAAAATAATCATTTAATTCTCTAGAACTATTATAATATTCAAAACCTGCAAAAAGCAGAGTATTTATATATGCAGGTACACACTACACACCTCTCCCGATTGAACAAGTATTTCAACATGTCAAGTATCTAATACTCTCAAATGTTTTCATCTTACTAACCTTTCGATTGCTAAGTAAATATGAGACTAACGACTTTCAGTATATTACAAAGTACTCTGTGCTAACGACTACAATTGTAATACAGGTCAATGATCATCATGTACATTTTAAATATAATTTTTTTTATTAAACAATGCCCAGAGTGTATAATTATGTGGTTTGTATGTTTTTGATCGTGAACTTACTACAATAGGCCAAAAACAACATAATATATATCGACGGCGAAGTGCCAATAACTTCACACTGTCAAAGTCAAAAATTTCCTGTTCCAAAAATGGTAGGATGTGTTTCCATAATTTAATTTGATGCATTTGCAACTAAATACCCGCCTCGGAGATTTCACTAAACTATGTAACCATAGAAACACACATTAATAGGTCCGTAAGGTTGCTTCGAGAGTCATTATGGTCGATTAACGGAAAGTCAAAATCGTTCAGTCGACTTTCCGTTGATTGACCATATTTATGACACTCGAAGTAACGTTACGGACTCCATTTAAATTATAAGAGCTAAAAAGTAATTTTCTCAAAAGATATCAGATTGAGACCTTTCTATCCTCTACCTTACTTCACCGTCGATATAGGCTTGTCATATGGAACCAAGGAAAGGCATTTGCGTTTATTAATAGTTTGACTGAATAATAATAAAAACCGGGCAAGTGCGAGTCGGACTCGCGCACTGAGGGTTCCGGATGAACTTACCTATGAAAACAGTTCAATTCCCAAATTGAGTTACGAAGATTTTTCCGGATCGAAAAAAAAAGCTTTTTTTTGTGACGTAACAACAAAATTACAATTTTCAGAATTTTTCCTATACTTGTGTTATGAGACCTTGCTTCATGCCAAATTTCAAGATTCTAGGTCAACGGAACGGAAGTACCCTATGAATTTTGATTCCCTTGAGAGCGATGAAATATACGTTTTTTGCGATATAAACGGCCGTATCTTTTTTTTCCGTTATCTCAGAAGTTTGATTTTTACACAGCTTCAAGGGACCGCAAATTTGAGTGTATAGTTTTAAATTTAACTTGATACCTCCACGCGTTTCCAAGATAAAAGGTCTTGACAGACAGAGACCTATTGGATCACCAGTCTCTCCCGCAAGTAGTTACCATTTCATACTAAAGTCACTCTTGGTCAATCTTTTCTTCTACCGCTAATAAACTATGCGGATGTCGGTTTTCTAGAGGAAAAAGAGGTTCTCCTGAACAAACTCGAGTGACTGCAGAACTTGTGCATCTACTTCATCTTTGGCCTCCGCAAATTCGGAGCAGATTGAAGTGGCTGCCAATTCGGCGTCGGCGTGATTCCCATATCCTATCTTTTCTCTGCACTATCCTGTACAATCCTATTATTCTCCTCAATACCTCGTGAATGCTTTGAGTACTTTGCCCCGAGGGGTAAACCCTTTTTTTTCGGTGCGGGTAGTTGTAACAGTACACACGGAAAAAGTTACTCTCTAGAAATTTTATAATTTTAATTAATATTAACATTAAAATATACACAAAATTATATAATTGATAATCTTTAACTATAACTACCTGCCACTTCTGTGTTTTTTCTTAACTTTTCCTTCGTTTCACAGATAATTTCGCAATAACTAAAACTAAGGATTCACTGAAGGGGTCAAATGTCTGAGTTGGTGTCCCAATTTTACGACTGAATGACAAAATTTGAAGCGGAACTGTCCAAGTCACCCAACACTGCAGTCCGCAGCTTGGTCGATGTAGCAGCAGAGTACGCATCATTTAAAACCTTCATACTCCAGGCTCTCAGCTGTCTTCAACGTTGAATGGAGGTGCTTGCCAGTGATGTTGATGCGCTTGAAATGAGGGGCCGTAGGAAGATGCTGCTTATCCACAATGTCGGTGAAGTGAGTAAAGAGGAGACATCGCTAGTGGTTGCTGAGGTGGTGCATGACAAATTGAAGCTGGAGGCATTAATTGACATTAATGCCCAATCCACTCCAGTCCAGAACCTTGAAGACATCCTCCATTGCGGCCGTGAATAGTTTCGGAGAAATGACGTCTCCCTGCCTCACACCCCGCTGCAGGAGGATAGGTTTCGAGGTCTGGTCCTGCAGTCTGACTGACATAGTGGCGTTTTCGTACAAACACTTCAGCACCTCGATGTACCGATAGTCAATCTGGCACCGTTGGAGAGACTGCAGCACAGCCCAAGTCTCGATCGAATCAAAGGCTTTTTCGTATGAAATTGTGTAACATATTATATATTTATTCATTTATAGTTATGTATTGAGTTTTATATAATATAGAGATTGATCAATTTGTTGTCAGTACACCGCAGTCTACCCCCTGTATTATTTTAAGTTTTTACGATCCATCCTAAGGTTGTCTGGTAGATATCGATGTCAACGATAAGACCGCCATTGTATCCATAGATTTAAGTTTATGTATAAGTTATGTTACTTTTCTGGTGTAAATTAAAGTTTATTCTATTCTAAATCCTGTCGTACTGCCAGTTCTCTTCTTCTTCGTATTCCATTTCACACTTCCAGCCGTTATGATGGCTCCTTCTCTGTCACTGCAGTGCGTCTATGGAAATCTCTTCCTTACGTGGCAGCCGTTCTCTGGATGTCTTCAAGAGGAATATTAAAGAGCATTTTCTTTCACAATGACATAATACATATATATTATATAAGTATATGTATGTATTTATGAATGTAAGTATGTTTATGTATTATTATATTCATATTATTTGTAATTTTAAAATTGTGCACTGGATCTTACCCTCTACTGTGAACTCTCTCTATCACTGATTTGCTGGAAGAAAACTCAACTTTGAGTTAAGCTCGCCTATCATGAACTCTGATATCCACATATTTTGTAACTTATCATGGTGTACAATAAAGAATATAAAGAGAGACAGACAGACAGACGGACAACAAAGTGATCCAATAAGGGTTCTGTTTTTCCTTTTGAGGTACGGAACCCTAAAAAGTGCACAACTTTTCAAAGATTACAACTATAGAGCACAGATAACTGCTCTGGCGATGCTATCTCGTATTACCTAAACAACTTCTTGGTCCAGAACTAAACGGCATGAATGCAGCGGGGTGCGTGAGCGGCGTGTCGAGGAATCGTTCAGGTCGGAATAGCTCTGCGTCGCCTCCCCAGTACTTGGGGTTCCGATGAATGGACCAGATGCTAACGACGAGGGTGCAACCATCCGTTAAAGTCACACCTGAAGCTGTAAAAACAAAAATATTTATAGATATAATATATGCAATAGATATTTATATAGTCGTAGTTGTATGTAGTTTCATTTGTGACTTCTACCAATCTAAACACATTCTCATAAACCTTGCCATACCAATCCGTTCTGGGCCAGCGTGGTGGTAGTGAATCGCTCCTCTCTTTGAGAAGAGGCCTTTTTTAAGGTTGAAAACCATCCAATGACTTCTCCCGCTCTTTGAAGGATCGTGAGGGCATGCCTTGCTTTCTAGGGCCCCGGTTCATTTTCACTTAACCCATGGCCCCAGTACTGCCGTGCTAACTATAACCACCCTATATATCATTTTTGTCAATTTTGAGTTACTGGTATATTCGGAATCAACAAGATGAGCTCTACATGAATAAATTTCAATATTTTTAATAAAGTATAAAAAAAGAATAAAAAAAGTGCATAAATTGATTACAGGTTTTTATGTTTAGTTAAAAGAAACTGTATCACAATTTCTAGTACTAAGTACCCTAAGAGCACATGCCCTTAGTTATCCTTAGTAGATGTGTTATGGTTTTGATAAAAGTACGAAGTATATTAACCATACGGGATACTTTGGGTGGTTATGATTAGTAGAATATGTATTTAGAATTAGATATTAGCTCATACTTAACGTAACAACGTTAAATAGGACGAACCAGCCCACTCACAAAGTTTTGCGAAAAAAAGTTTTTATGTATAAGGCACTGGCCACTTGTAATTATTTTGAAAACTTTGGTTATTTAAAAGTAAAACTACCATTGTTCGAATTTTGTATTTCCCTCCATATTTTTTCTAGTGCCAAATCAAATTATCGTGTTTCATTTAAAAATGGATCTGCGTCGAGAACATTTTCGTGCGATAATTATCTACGATTTTAAATGTGGCCTAAAACCTGATGAGTCATTTGATCGACTTCAAATTGCTTTTATGGATGAAGGACCTTCAAAAGCAACCATGTACGCTGGTATAGTGAGTTCAAGCGCAGTCGCCTTACTTTGGGGGATGAACAAGGGAGTGGACGAAGAGATTCAGGATACACTGCAGATTGGTTCGGGAACCGTTCAAAAGATTCTACATGAGCACCTTCGCGTGAGGAGGATAGTTTGCCGCTGTGTGCCGCACAACCTCACCGAAGCTCAGAAGCAGACCCGTGTGGAGTGGTGCCGTGATATGATTCAGAAATTTGAAGCAGGCTCGTCTTAGCGCGTTTACGACATTGTGAGAGGTGACGAATACTGGATTTATCAATACGATCCAGAAACAAAGCGTCAGTCGACAGTTTGGCTGTTTCAAAACGAACCAACGCCTACGAAAGTGAAGCGAACTTATGTGAAGCGAAATGAAATTCGGTCAAATATTTTTCGAACTTATGATAACCTTCTCGATGAAGGTTACTTATCGATATGGTGTTACTTATCGTTCGAAAAATATTTGACCGAATTTCATTTCACCAAAAACTTTTCAACTATTATCGTTTCGTTTTTTTTTATTTCATCGAAGTCACGTCTGCTACTGTATCAGTTGCCCTATTATCAATTCGATTTTTTCGTTACTCCGACCTTTCATTTTTTCGAAAAACTTTTCACCGATGTTACACTTAGCCGAAATAACATTTGTTCGAAGTTTTATGTTTCCGAACATTCATTATACCACTATTTTGGTAATGTTGGTGTAATGGCATTTAATAATACAGTTGATTATGAACAAAAGTGGTTTTAATTGGTCCCACTAAGAATCATTCAAACAAGGATGCTTGCTTTCAGCGTGCTGCATGCAAGCAGACATGCAGCATATAAGAACGCATGTAGCATGCAAGCAGCCATGCAGTATGCAAGTAGGCATTTAGCATGGAAGCAGGCATGCAACATGGACCAAGCATAGTTTCTGTCACGGCTCCGGCGCTACGGGGTTTGGGCGGCCCCACGCGTACTTATCGTCGCAGATGGTTTTAACGCTCACCACCGCAGCTTAGCCTCAACCGCGGTGGCGGGCCTTAAAATTACTTGCTCCTCAGCTCGCGGGTTGCTCTACTCCTCCGCGCCTACGCGGGCTTAAATTACAATCTAGGGGTAGGACAGACAAGACTGTGTGAAGTCGGTTTTGCAGCGATTCGTTTCTGTCACTAAATTTTGTAGCACAAAATATTGACTTTTATAATACTATTTTAATTTAATATTGAAAATGCTACCAAGTAACCATCTATTTAGGGTGACTGGTAATTAGTGACCGATACTTAAACACGTGATTGTGCTCATGATTACAAACAACTTTTCCAAAGAAACTTTTATCTCAATAGTTTTATCACAATAACAAAACAACTGTTACCCTATATATTTGTGACCAAAATTTCGTAAAATGTTGTTTCGGTGTGGTGAAAATAATAAATCATTTGGCAAATCAAAAAAGTTCAAAAGAGGCTTCGGCCAATAGCAAAGAGTTATTTTGTAAATCGGAGAAATATAGTTCGTTAAAATAATACTTATGACATGATACTTCGATGATCTAAAAATATGTTAAATAATGCATATATATAGCAAAAAAGACGTCGGTCAATAGTTTTCGGTAAAATGAAATTCGAACAAAAAAATTTAGGCAAATTGATTGGTTCCCGATCGAGAAGCGGAGGGAAATTTTTAATCGCTAGTTTCTTCACTTTGACAGGGTATCTGATTTCAATTCCATTACGAGACCAAAGCAGCATCATCGTCAGAATGGTATAAATGCCTGCCAGAAGTTTTGTCTGCAATGAGCAACAAGCGACCGAACACCGGGCTCCGCGGGGTACTGCTTCACCATTACAACGAAACAAAAACTTAATAAAACAACAAATTAATTTGAAATGTATGGTAATAATAATTTTTATAATGGTATTTTATTTAAATTTTTTACTTATTTTTGATTATTATTTAAATAAAAATATTCTTCTACCATCACTGAATATATTGATTTTATTTTTGTGTAATTTAATGTTTTTGCAATTTATGTAATCTTCTGTCTATTTTAGCTCACTGTCTATTTCTAGTATAACTTAACTAATTTTATAGTCAAGCAGTGTAATCTAATGTTTTCTTATTTTCTAAATCTAATGTTAAAATTATTTTTAATCCTAAACACATTATATAATATTTGCACTCCATGACAATATGGTAAATATGTTAGCACAACTCCATTGATTGTAATACCTTGCATGCATTGTTTACTATAATAATTTTATGTACACTCATGTTTGAGCAAATAAATGAAATCTGAATCTGAATCTGAACGCGCCCGTGCACTTAGCGTTCAAAACGAGGGACTTTTTGGAGACCACACCGGTCAGAGTCTTGGGGCACCCTCCTTACAGTCCTGATCTGGCACCGTGTGACTTCTTTTTATTCCTAAAATAAGAAGACGCGCTAGCGGCGTTCGAGAAGGCGGACTGGAAAAAATGTTTCGAAAATTGGTTCAGACGCATGAAACTTTGTACAGAGGCTGGTGGAGAGTTCTTTGAAAAGATTTAATAAAAATATTTTATCATATCCATATTTATTTATTTATTTAATCTTCATGCAACAAAAGGTACAAAGGCGGACTTAATGCCTTAGGCATTCTTTACCAGTCAACCCAGGGTAGTGGAGTGACAATATGGCAGGAGTTAGTTTAGTAGTAATTATTTAGTAATTAGTTTTTTAGTTTCTCAAAACTTTCTGAGTGTCCTACGTACTGTGGTTATATGTAGTACTTATTTTAATTGTTTTGTGTTATTAATTTTCAAATTGATGCTATGTATTGTAGTTACAGTGGTAATGATTAGTTGTGCACAGATTTAGTACCGCAGGCACAGTAGATCTCGGGAGAGCCTGAACCCTAGAGAACGCGTCTCCGGGTAACGGATAGGAGAAACCTCGGCAGATATGCAGGGTAGGAGGGAAATAAAATACCTCTCGCGGACCAACAGGTAAATACCTCTTTGTCAGGCCAGTCAGGCATATTCTGGCCACGGGCTGACAGAGAACAGCGGCACCAGGCAGGGTGACATGTAGAGGACGGCGGCGGACGAACTTCTGGGTCAACGGCGGCGTCCTAAGCCCCAGTAAGCAAGAAGGGTCACTGTCTTGGCGTCAGGTGGCAACCGGCCGTAAAACTACAAATCACACCAACCACTCCTCATCATGAAAACGAAGAATAATAAAAGGGCAAGAGTAAATACTAGGGCGTCCCCCGGAAGCGACGACGGAACTAAGGGCGTTAAAAATACTAGGGCGTACCCCGAAAGCAACGGCAAAGTCATGGACGCACACCGACAAAAACCAAAAATGCGTATATCAACCTGGAATGTGGGATCCATGACATAGCTATAAAACTGGCACTTGATAAGCAACCGTGCATGAACGTAATATCAGCCTACGCACCACAGGTAGGTTGTAGCGATGCGGAGAAGCTAAGTTTCTGAGATAATTTAAACGATTTAATGCAATCCTTCCCACCTGAAGAAACCATTTAATTGCGGGAGACCTTAACGGTCACGTGGGAACATCCTCACCTTACCATCAGCGAGTGCATGTAGGACAAGGCTATGGGCCACAGAACGTAGAGGGTTATAATATCCTAGACTTTGCAGTTACCCATGACATGGCAATTATAAACACCTTTTTCAAAAAACCAGATAGACATAAGATAACGTATAAAAGCGGAAGATCAAGCTCCCAAATAGATCTTCCCGCTACGTGCCAAGCTGGGCGTGTACAAAACGTACATCCGTCCCATCCTCACGTACGCCGCCCCAGCTTGGCTCGCCCTCACGAGCGAGGCCAATAAAAAGCTCCTCCGCGCGCAGCAGAGCATCGCGTTGCGGAGGATAGCCGGCACCCCTCGTTTCGTGAGGAACGATGTCATCCAGCGGGACCTTCAGATGGAGAGCCTGGACGAGTTCTGTGGCCGCCTGGCGTCGACCATGTTCGCGCGTGCCGACGCCTCCAGCTGGCCACACATCAAAAATATAGCGCCATGGCACGCGCGACCGCCCGACGCTAGACGCCGCCTCCCCCGCGACCTACTGCCGGACGATGACGCCCATGCTCCACCGGACTGACCCATGATTAAGTCGCACGCACCTACACGCGACTTAATCATTCACATAGACTCTACAACACTACATACACTCGGTACGCGCTGTGTGCTAAGTTAATATAGGCATAGCGTGCGCCGAATCTCAGACAATCGCGACTCTACATTCGTGTAACCTCACGCACCAAGCTGCGCGGCGTGGACGCGCACTCGGTTGCATACATGGGCGGTGTTACACACCCAATACCGCCCACACACACACCCACACGACCCCTTAGTCTGGAGCGTGACCGGCTAGACCTGGAAGCGTGACAGTCGGGGGTCACTCACCAACAGTGGGGAGCGTCAACAAAATCGGCACCCTCGTCGCTGGTCGTCACTCGCTGGGCCTCCTCCGGGCAACCGGAGGTCCCACCTGGCGGGGACTGACCGCCGGGGTGTCGCGAAGAAACGACGCTATTATTCAAATAGCGTCGCGACGCTCCCACTGTACATAACCAGAGACTATGCCTATTATAGGCAACCCAGTGAAGCACCCGTCGTTGCGGGTGCCAACTTAAATCGCGAGCAGGGGGCGAAGCCCCGAACTCGCCTGCCGCGCCCCTCTAGAGGGACGTAGCGATTACCCGAACCGAACCAAATAGATTATATACTCGCAGATCGCTCCAAACTATACACATTCAGGGACTGTAGATAATACCTGTCGAGCCTCTCACGTCACAACATCGACTGTTAGTTGCTGACTTCATTATGCCAAAGCCTATCAAAATCCATAAAGAAATCACACACAAAATCCGTTGGCACAAGTTACCACTAACAGAAGGAGATCGCCTGGTCGAAGAAATGCTGGACTACCACTGAATAAAGAACTGGAGTCGGACAATCACACAGCAGAAACAATTTGGAACAGTTTCCAGGACCACTGTACACAAAGAGCAGTTAAACAGCTAGGTGTATCCAAAGGCCCGCTAAAAAACAACAAAAAGGCAAAGTGGTGGCAGTCACAGGTAGGAGATAAAGTGAAAAAAAAGAAAGATCTCTTCAAAACCTGGCAACAAAGTAGTAGCAATGAAGACCGTGAAAGGTACAGAATTGCAAAGAAAACTGCAAAGCGAGAAGTTGCACGCGCAAAAGCACAACATGACGAAGATTTCTATAACAGACTAGAGAAGGCCAAAGACGACCGAGAACTTTTCAGAACCGATAGGCTACGATTCATAAACAGCATGGATGTTCGCTCTACCAAATACACTTCTGGACACATCTATTGGCCCACCTTGTATTTTCAGTTTCGTTTGGTCCTAGCTAAAATTTTATATTAGGTCGAGCAAAAAGTTTTTATGCAGTTTTGAACCTGGCACATTCACAATTTCATTCAATAGTCTTTTTTTTAATTTCGAACACGGAATTTAAAGAATCAAAAGACAATTTGGAGCCTGTTTGTTGATATCAAACAATCGAATACTAAGAAAACTTGGTTTTATTGGTTTACTTGGATTTAATTCTTGAAAAAGTGATTGATATCTTTGGTTTTGCAACAAACATTACTTATTCTTAACATTAAGGTGAGGTTCTATCAATAATCTATGGATACTTCACCTGAAGTCGCCGCCCAAGCTGTGGCACTTATTCAGGCCGGACACAGCCAAAGAAACGTGAGTGCTCAACTTAATTTAAGTCGATCTGCGGTCCGAAATGTTTATCGGAGGTACCTAGAGACTGGCGGCTTTGTTCGTCGCCAAGGAAGGCCACGATCTCGGGTCACAACTGAAAGGCAGGATCGATTCATCGTGACGACCAGCTTGAGAAATCGTCACCTTACTTCCATTGAGATACAAAACCAACTTCGCGACTTCCACGGAGTATCTGTGAGCGCTCGAACTGTTCGGAGAAGGTTAAAAGAACGCGATATGGTACCACACAAGCCAGCTAATGGGCCCAAACTAACGCGAGCCCACCGAACAGCGCGCCTTCATTTCGCACGCAGTCATTTAAATTGGACACAGCAAGATTGAAGCCGTGTACTCTTTTCTGATGAGTCTAAAATTGTGTTACATGGCAATGATGGAAGGAAGAAGGTCTACCGACGTAAGGGAGAGCGTTTCGCACAATGCTGCTTTGAAGAGAGGGTTGCTTATGGCGGTGGCTCATGGACTGTCTGGGGCGGTATATCCGCGAGCGGCAAAACTCAACTTGAGGTTGTTACAGGACCACGGCTGCCAACATTAAATGCTGAAAGGTACATTCGTGAGTGCTTAGAACCTCACGTGATACCATACGCGGACTATGTGGGCCCAAATTTCCTTTTTATGCATGATAATGCAAGAGCCCATGCGGCCGGCATCGTCAGGGAATATCTTCGGGATGTGAACATCACAGTTATGGACTGGCCAGCCAGAAGCCCAGACATGAACCCCATTGAGCACATGTGGAACGAGCTAAAAAGACGTGTTAGGGCTCGTCAGCCAGTTGCCCAGACGATGCAGGAGTTGAAAACTGCCATAGAAGAGGAATGGGAGATGATCCCTCAAAATTTCATAGAGCGGTTGATAAACTCTATGCCTAATCCTATGAGAGCTGTGGTAGATGCCCATGGAGGCAACACGCGTTATTAAATTAAACCTTTATTTGATAAAACGTGTTTTTTATTCAAAAATCAATTGCCTTTAACAAGGCGCATATCCGACTTGTTAGGCGTAGCTCCATGTCGTATGGTATTCTGAATTCAAATTTAAAACAATACGATCGAAAAAGATGGTAAAATGTATCAGGTTTAAAACTGCATCAACAGTTTTTGTTCAATCTAGCAATCATATTTCGGTAGGGGCCATTGAAACCTAAACTCTAAGGTGGGCCAATAGATGTGTCCAGAAGTGTACATTAAAAACAAAGATGGTAACCTATTAACTTCAAATACTGACATAAATCCAAGATGGCGTGAATATTACTCCCAACTTCTCAATGAGACCTACCCCATTTTTTTTTAATTCTTGATAGGTTCGCGCTTGACCACTATCTCACCTGATGGAAAGCGACGATGCGGTCGACGATGGAGCGCGCTTACCTAGAAGTAACCGATTCACTCTCGACTTAAAGATTAACACTCCTTAGCTGTACGCACAATAAATGTGTTCCCAAAACGTTTCGTGCGTATAGGTGGAATGTCCACCATGTACCGGTGGCGCATTGTCGTACGCCTGGTGGTCCGATGATCCAACGGGCTAGGCGGAATTAGGTTATGTAATTCCGACGCACACTCCCCGAAATGCAACCGGTAGAAAACCGACAAGCTAGCAACTCGGCGTCGATGCTCAAGACTTTGAAGCCTCGACTCAACGAGTGCATCATTGCCAATTATCCTCCTGGCTCGTCTCTCAAATGCCTCAAGTGCATCAAGCTGGTATCGGGCAGACCCATTCCAAAGATGAGAGCAGTACGCCGCCAGGATCGAACTTGCGCTTGATAAATTTTGAGCAGCTGTTCCGGCGTGAAGTACTGTCTGACCTTCGCGAGGATTCCCAGCTTTTTTGTTGCCAGTTGAGCCTTTGCTTCAATGAATGGCCCAAAGTTGAGTGTTGACGTCAGGGTAACACCAAGAAGATCAAGATGGTCGGTTATCGGCACGGTTACGCCCCGGGAAGTTGGAGCAGGGCTGAATTGGCTCCTTTTAGAGGAAAATAGACACGCCTGGGTTTTAGCAGCGTTGAACTTGACCAAATTGGCATCGCCCCATTCAGAGACTGCCTCCAAGGACGAGTTCAAGCGCTCGACCATAGACTCTCGGAGAGACTGGATCTGTGACCCGCTAGCTCGCGCGCTGGATATTTAACTCTCAGCAACAGTGATGTCGTCTGCATACCCAAAGATACCGGGCTTAAGTAGATCATTTATGTGTAGCAAGAACAATGTTGCCGAGAGCACTGACCCCTGAGGGTCCCCGGCATTAATAGCCATTTGACCGGACGAGCAACCATCGATGACCACTAGGATGGACCGGTCACTCAGGAAGTCTGCGATCCAAGCACACAAACCAGCAGGTAAACCGAAAGAAGGAAGCTTACTAATAAGCCTTTCGTGCCAGACTCTATCGAAAGCCTTCGAGATATCGAGGGAGACGGCAAGCGCTTCCCCGAGTTTCTCGATGGCCTCACTCCAGATGTGGATGGCATACGCTAGCTAGAAGATCACCAGTTGACCAATTTCGGCGAAAGCCGTATTGCCGGTCACTTAGGATTTCATTAGCTTCTAGGTATGCCAGGAGCTTAGTGTTGAGTACACGTTCCATAGTCTTACAGAGAATGGACGTTACTGAGATTGGCCTGTAGTTAGCTGGGTCAGTCCGACTGTCCTTTTTGGGCACGGGCTGTACGTTAGCTTGCTTCCATGCAATAGGCACTTTTCCAGCCTCAAATGAAAGCTTAAATAGGCGTGTCAGGATCGGAGACAGTTCAGGTGCACACATTCTTAGAACAATTGCCGATATCCCGTCTGGACGTCCTTCTGATGTATGCAAATATCCGACATTCTCGTCTCGCAACCATCAGGATTAACCGGGGGCTGCGCGTCACCAGGATCTAGACGCAAAGATTCCGCGAAGAGTGAGGCAAACAAATTTGCTTTCTCCTCAGCGGTATGGGCCAGCGACCCGTCGGGTTTCAGCAGTGGCGGTAGTGAGGGACGGCAGAAGTTCGACTCAACCCCTCTGAGATACCGGCAAATCTAGCAGCCACCGAGGGTCCAGGAAATATATCATCCTGAAGAAGTTGAGATCGCAGTCAAGAAAATGTCGAACAACAAAGCGACTGGCCCCTATAAGATCCCCGTGGAACTCTGGAAAAGGCTGGAAAAAAGCGGTATCTTATTTTTAACGAGGCTTTTTAATAAAAACATTCGCGAAGGAATACCTGCATAATGGAGAAAAAGCTTTTATTATTATTATTATTATAAAGCTCATGTCACACACTCTAAAAATATGGGAGAGAGTCATTCCGACTAGTACGACTAACAAGTCTGTCCAAAAACCAATGCGGTTTTGTAGCAGGGAAATTCACAACAGATGCGCTTCATTGTCTGAGAATCCTGTTAGAAAAGCGGAGAGACATGAAGAAAGACTCACTTAGCCTTTATTGATCTTGAAAAGGCATTTGATCGGATGCCGCGAGAGTTTATCTACCAGGCTCTAAGGTGAATGTACCAGAATACTACGTTGCTGTTATTGCCAACATGTACTATAAAGTCTCCACGAAGGTAAAGAGCTCGGCAGGAACAGGCGATGAATTCTAAGTAGGAGTGAGTAGGGAGGAGGTGTACACCAGGGATCAACTTTGAGCCCTCTTCTTTTTAATCTTGTGATGGAATACCTTACTGCAAGTATACAGAAGGAACGACCTTGGGACCTACTTTACGCGGATGATTTCGTTTTTATCAGAGACAGCCCCGTTGAACTCGAAGAAGCACTCGAGAGCTGGAGGTATGCTTTGGAGACCGCAGGCCTAAGAATCAGCCGGGAGAAAACAGAATATCTACCGTGCTGCTATCCCACAACCAACCAGCAAACCCCGGTGACAATTCAAATTCAAAGTCACGGGCTGAAGGAAGTCGATCATTTTGAATACCTAGGCTCTGTGATCTCCAATAACGGCACGATAGATGCCGATGTAACCCATCGTATTAACACTGGCTGGATGAAGTGGCGTCAGCTTTCAGGTGTGTTGTGCTACAGCAGAATGCCAGTACGTGTCAAAGGCAAAGTCTACAAAACCGCGGTCCGTCCGGCTCTAATCTACGGTGCCGAAAGTTGGCCCCTGAAAAAAACCCATGCCGCAAAAGCATTTTTGCACAACTGAGATGAAGATGCTGAGATGGGCAGGAGGTGTCACTCTCAACGATAGGGTTAGAAACGAACATATCCGTGGAAGTTTTAAGATCCGCCCAATTGGAGAAAAACTCAGTGAGACGCGACTCAGATGGTATGGTCATGTAATGAGAAGATCTGAAGAACATATGACTAGGCAAGTCCTACACATAAATACAGGTCCAAAAAAACGTGGTAGACCCCTTCTGACTTGGATGTCTGTAATTAGCAATGACCTAAAGAAAGCCCAATTGAATGACTCGACGACCCAGAACCGAAATGTCTGACGAAAAATGACGAGGAGAGCCGACCCCTAATGAAATGGGATACGGCTAGGCAAAGAGAGAGGCACAGGGTACGAGGTATATTGCGGGATTATGATTATTCCCAGTGACTGTCGCTGGGCTACAAAATGAAAAAACCGGGTAAGTGCGAGTTGGACTCGCGCACTGAGGGTTACGTACAAACTTATCTATGAAAACAGTTCAATTCCCGAACTTCCCCACACCTCTTAAAAACGTAAGTAAATCCATAGTGTGCCTTTTTTCGCATAGTTTCGAAAGTGCATGTGATCGATCTCTCAATTTTTTTCGGGGCGGTGTTCTCGGAATACATGATAAGGTTTTTTCAATAGAATGGTTGGTATACAGTTTGCTCTTTCATCATTTTCCGAATAGTTGCATAAAGGCCATGTCAATTATAATTTAATAGACAATTCCACCTACGATGCCATGCCTGAACTTTATTTTGGGTTCTGGGCAATCGCAGTTCATTATTAGTATTTATAGACCACAATTGTGGGCATTGGGGAAGATCTTGAAATGGAGATTAAAGTACTATTATTGGCTCGGCACTTTAGTTTTCCCAAAACATAGTACGTTTCGAACCACTCTGTAATGCTTCTCGCATCTTCTGGTAGTACATTTTCGTTAAGAGTTAGGAATATCTTCAGGCAGGAGATAGGCCAGAGCTATTATGTACCTTAATTTCAGAGAGAAGTCACAGTCACTGCCATAGCACGAAGCTAACCCAGATTTGGATTTGGCTCAACACATTTTGACCAAGGTAGAATAAACAACATTGATGATGAGTATCAGGAAATCAATCTTGATAACGTTTATGATTGCAAACTCGAAATCTGCAATAATATGCTGTCGATGCAAATCATTTTCATGTTCTGCAGCTTAAGATCTGAGTATGAGATAAAAGCGAAATAGCTTAATTCGTCTGTCTTGTCGGTCAATAGACAGTAAACTAATGGTGGTAACTTTTTGGTTATATCATCATGTCCAACTATAGCATGAATAGAATGAATCTGACGAAACAAGACCGGACAAGTTTTGAAAGTTTTGTCCATCATCCAAACTGACAAATCTGGAAGTACCTTGATATTTTGTTTAGTGCAAAATAACAGTAAGCGATTTTTATCACCAAATTTAGTGTCTTAAGCCAAAAATTGTTCTCCTTCAACGAAAGTATATTCAGACGGTATTTCAACTTCATCTATAGACTGCGGTTCTTTAGGCTTAGGTTTTCTCCTGACACGATTCGGCAGGCCAGATGCGCTTGTGCTGGGAATAGCCTCCAAATTAGCTTGGACGATCTGTACAGGTGTCTTAGAAGTGGCAGCCGCATCCCGTTTTAATTTATTTTTATATGATATTGATTGCAACAATGAAGCATTAGGAGCATGAGAGTGTTCAGTTATATTTTTAATGACAGAATACTTATTACCTGTACAAAATTTGGTGGTCGTCAGTACTTGAACACTGTTTCCTTTGCTTACGCACACAACACCGATAAAATTTGCCATTTAAACTTTTGTTCAAAGAAAGCTCATAACCACTAATAATCAGTATTTCATATTACCGCGCTTCGATTTTTCTAGGATAACAGAGTCAGTCATTTTAACAATGAACAATTATATCGGGGAACTTTTCGATAACACTAAAAAACTAACACTATAAAAATGCAAATCAATTACATTATATTTCTTGTCATTACAATTTTTAATCAACCCTCTTATGTTCATAGAACAGCAATCTCAAGCGCTTTAGATATTAATCATAGCAGAAAAAAATCTTTCATTGCTGACAAACTTTAAACAGGCACTCCGCTATTAAAGAAAAGTTAAAAATGTTGGTGAAATGTTTATGAAAAATAAATAGCCAAAAGATCATTCGAAGTAGGTAAGTTTCCTAAGTAACATAACATCGCAGTAACAAGATGGCGATTGAACAAGGCTTCGCAGTATGATATTTTCACTTTAAAATCGTTCGCAATACAGTTTTTCGATGTAACGAAACATCGCAGTAACAAAATGTCGACTTAACAAGGCGTCGCAGTATAGAGATATCGTTGAAAGGTTTTCGAAGAAAAAAACTTCGAAGATACGGCTTTCGCACTGACGTAGTTATTCCCATAGAAGGCATGTATAGCAATGGGCACCAAAAAAAAAAATTGGGCAAGTGCGAGTTGGACTCGCGCACTGAGGGTTCCGTAAAAACTTACCAATGAAAACAGTTCAACTCCCGGATTGAACGAAGATTTTTCCGAATCGCAAAAAACTTTTTTTTGACGTAACTACAAAGCAGTTTTCAGATTTTTTTAAACGTATGCTATGAGTCCATGCTTCATGCAAAATTTCAGGATTCTAGGACAACGGAAAGTACGTTATGAATTTTGATTCCGTCGAGAGCGTCGAAATACACGTTTTTTGCGACATGAACGGCCGTATCTTATTTTTCCGTTAACTCAGATGTTTGATTTTTTACAGCTTTAAAGGACTGCAGACCTGAGTACATCGTTTTAGTCCGCCTCTGTACTTTTGTGTGCATAAAGTATTTAATAAATAAATAAATAAATAAATAAATAAATAAATAAATAAATAAATAAATAAATAAATAAATAAATAAATAAATAAATAAATAAATAAATAAATAAATAAATAAATAAATAAATAAATAAATAAATAAATAAATAAATAAATAAATAAATAAATAAATACGTAAATACATAAATAAATAAATAAATACATAAATACATAAATAAATAAATAAAAACATAATTATACTAATCTCTAGCCCGTAGGGTATTTTATCAAATAAAATCATCAGAGTTGCAAATATTTCAATAATAAGTTTGTGACAATAAAAAGAAAACTTTAACCACGTTTTTCTCGTCGTGCTAATCGACAGAGTAGGCTTCGACCCTGGTGGGCCCCTACGATTTGCTGAGTGAAAAGAAGCCTGTGTCTCAGCCTTAGAAAAATTATATGCTATTTACGCTAAGCGATCTTATATTTACTTATTTGAATCCATCGACTGGAAACCACTAAACTTTTTTTATCATTGATAGGCTCACGTTAAACCATTATCTCACCTTATGATAGGTAGGCGATGATGTTGCCGATGATAGAGCACGCTTGCCTAGTTACTCCTAACTTAGAAACCCCTAGGTTGTAGCTATCATGCAGCTATTCTACTCCTTAGCTGTACGCATAATGAATGTGTTCCCAAAACGCTTTGTACGTATGGGTGGGATAACTGGTTGTTCGTCATGAGACTTTCCGGATATAACTCAAAACGCCTAGTGACCCTAAATCCATCTACCCGGAGTGATAACAAGTGTCTTATATAACTTACGCAACGTAACATCCTTTTCCACTTTTCTAGTAATAAGTGGTACTGGTGGGTACAGTCGTAGACTTTCTCTGATAACTGCGTCTAGATACTTGAGCCGAGGCAGGTCTTCATGAGTCACTGGTCTGTCAGAATTGCCGAATATTTCTTGTATCCTGGTAACAATTTGGAGAAAAATTAAATCTCATTCTGAATTCGCATTTCGAAAAAAAGAATAAAGTACCTTTAATATAAAGTTTATTTGGACTTATAATTCCAAGTCAATCCAAAGATGTAACACTTCAAAAAAAAATCTATTTTCGTTATATTATAATAAAATAGAAATATAATACGTAATATTTTGAGGTTTCCATTGATAAAATAGATTAAATTGGCTTTTACTGTTATATTTTTTCCACTCTCGCAGTTTTTCATTACTAAAACTAGTATAAAAAATAAGTGATAAACGAATCGAAAAGATACGCGTCAGTGTTGTGATAGTAGTTGTCTATTTAATGTGTATTCACTATAAAAACCGAAACTAAAACTATATTTCATAATGGTACACTTAAAATATCAGACATACAGTATTTTTAATTAAGAAAAATAACGCCTGATAACAAACTATAGCAATGTACTAAATAGTCTCTAACTTCGTTTGGTTACGGGTGGTAGACATAATTCTTTTTGCTATTGGTTTATCATACAGTCTTTTAAAATATGGCCTAGGTTTCAATTTTGGCGAAAAGAAAAAAAAAATACATGCCAGCAATGTATGGGAAAAGTTACATTCCCCATTATATCTCAATTTGAACCATTAGTTCCTGGGATTAGCGCGTTTAAACAAACCCTTTAGTTTTATAATATATTAGTATAATTAGTTTATAGCATTTATTCTCAATCATTTTAATAAAAACACTTAACTAATTAAAACTATATATACACTAAAGGCAAAAACTACTAGCTAAAATATGGCGTCATAAAATTCCTCCGCATCGCTGTCGACTGGAAGTGTGCCCAAAAGGCTGGCAGCATTGCCACGTTGTATGGCAATGCTTAATCTCTGACCGAGGTAAAAGCCAGCCCTTGGGTCACGCGAAGTGTCAACTAAGCGTTTGGATAATTCTTTGAAAAGCTTATGAGCACTCGGACCCCACGGCCCAAGAGTTTCAACCCCAAACGGCTCAAAAATATAACTACCGACGAGGTTGTTATATTTCCGCCGCTTGAGGTTCTCCGCAGCCGCAGCGGCAGCACCAGCACAGCACGAGGAGCTAGGAAGATGGGATGGCGCAAGAGTGTCGACACAGGTAGCGTCCCACACTAAAGGCCTACCCATCTTCCACGGAAATAAAGACATACCGTCCGGTCTCTTACCATCGTCGCGTGCCAGGCCATGAGGTTATATTATGTATAAAATAAGGTCTGTCCTGTTAAACTAAAAAATCAATCAGAAACGTTTATTTCAAATAGACCAATTACTGGCACTTTGGAATTATCAAAATGTCATCAGTCAAAAAAAAAGTGAAGCAAAATTGCACGTTCCAAAGCGTAGATCTCTATGGAGAAGAACCTGCAAGAAACTCCATGGACACTCTTTTATTTATTTTATTATCCAATAACATGTGCCACAATCAGCGAGACATTTGAATGAGCATGTCAAACTCTCAACTGCCATGCTCATAATGTCAAACAAGTTGTAACCTAATAAAAGTGCTCCATGGTACTTCACATTCACAAAACTTGAAAAAAAAGTGCTTCTACATTATACAATGCTATTGTTTTCAAATACAATAGGTAATAAATTATCATAAGCTCTATTGTAAACAAATAATTAAAAAAAAAAAACATTTCGAAAACAACAATACAAAAAGGGGAATATCTCTTCCATTATTTATAAATATGTATATAAAAAAAAAACTAATTTGAAGGTAAAAGTGGCTGTGGAGCAGGACCGGCATTTAGCCAAGAGTTTTTATCAAGGATATAATTTTTCAGTTTGTAATAATGCTTGTCTACATAGTGTGCGTTTAATGCATGTTTTAAATTTGGACCACATATACACAATAGACAGAGTGATTCATGAGGAAGGTTTAGGTGCATGTTGCAGTAGAGAAAAGCCAAGAATATCAAAGATTCGTAACACCCGTTCGATGCTCGGGAAGGTCGCTCTGTTATTAATAATTATTTAGCATAAGCATAGCATAATCAGCCTTTTAATGTTCCCACTGCTGGGACTCAGGCCTCCTCTCTCTAGGAGAAGGAATGGGCCATAATCCACCACGCGGGCCCAGTGCGGATTGGTGAATGTCATATCTTCGAATTTTTGGTTCTAGGACATGTCGGTTTCCTCACGATGTTTTCCTTCACCGTTTTGAGAGCAGTGGTGATGAAATAAGTTACACAAAGTAACGCGCCTGGCTAGGTTTGAACCCGCGACCTACAACTCGTAAGTCGGGGCCGTTACCACTCGGCCACCACTGCTCTCAATAATTATTTATTAATTATAAGTTATGGTCGTATCAAGAGTAAGAACACAACAATTGAGGACTAGTACTTACTCTTCATATACTTTCTCTTGTATATCAGGGTACTTGGACAACATTATTAGAGTAAAAGCAGATCCAACTGCTGAAGTATCAGTACCAGCCAGCACGATAACTAGGGTTTCCTCTCGTAGTTCCACGTCACCATAGCCTACTGGTGATTCTATGAGCATTTCGAGGAATGTTTTCCAACTTTTCTCGTTTCCTGAGAAGAAAAAAAAATCAAACTTGTAGACATATATTTCGTTTTTAACAGGCGTATGCAAAACGCAAAGGCTAAGTGCTAGTTTTAAACTAACCTTGATTTGACTCCGATGCTTGGTTTTCTTTTTTCAAAACCTCCCATTTTGTTTGTATTATCTGAAAATAAAATTGATAGTTTCTCGTTCTTTTTTTTCGATGAATCCAAACTAGAATCACTGAATCCCGAAACTAAAGCACAGATTAAAAAATACAATAAAGTTTCCGTGCATTTTATAATTTTTAAATTAAAATGATTGTTTTTTTTTTGGGATAAGTTTAAGAAAAAAAGTGAGCAATATGCTGGGCCACTCACTGAACTTTTAGCAATTTTGAGGTTAAACTAATTTAATTAATAAGAAATTAAAAAAGGGTAAGGTGTAGTAATTCCTGAATAGTAATGTATAGAGCATAATGAGATGATGCGTGAAACTTGTGGAACGTGTAGTGTAAGAAAGAATACGGATAACATGCAAGAAATGGAATACAATTTTTTTTATTGCTATTTTTTTTATTGCCATCTAGCCGATTTCGGCCATAGTGACCTCATTACTTAGCTCTTTATGGCGATATACAACAACATAATATTTTGCTGATTACGGAAAAAATACTATAGACCAAATTAGGCAATACAAGCAAACAAACAAAGGACGCAACAAAAAAAAATAACAAGGCGTTTTACTCATCGTGTACGAAAGATGATACCTATAAATAGGGTATTTCAAAGTGGACATCATCTTCCTGTCCTTGTCCCGTCTTATTTGGGGTCAGCGCGACACGTTCTTCTTAAACCCCGACGGAAAAGAGACGTGTTATAAGTTTGACGTGTCTGTGTGTCCGTGTATCTTTTCTTCCATTCTATCCTGTCAACCGTCATGCTATCATCAACTTCCTTTTCTTTCATATCACTCTTCACACAATCCATCCATCTTTTCTATGGCCTCCCTCTCCCTGTCCACCCATCCACATCTCATAACTCTTTTTAACCGACTTCAAAAAAAAGGAGGAGGTTATCAATTCGGTTGTATTTTTTTTTTCTTTTTTTTTATCATTTTTTTTTTTATGTTTGTTACCTCAGAACTCCGTCGTTTATGGACCGATTTGCAATTTTTTTTTTTCCCTATACAGGATATGCTTCTAGATTGGTCCCATTTTTTTCAAAATCCAGTTCTGATGATGGAATCTATGAGGAATCGAGGGAACTCCTCAAAAATTATAGGCAACCCTATGGTAATTTTAGTATTTTCATCAAGAACTTAAGCATTTACAGTCAAAAAGTAACATTTGATGAAGTGGAACTGATGAAGAAGACCAGAAATGGTCAACGGAACTTCATACACAAATAGATATTACAATGAAGATATACATAGTTAAGCGACTATGACAATACAAATAAATGAATGATTCTGAATAGTTACGTTGAAAATGGTATCATCGAAGTGATCTGATGATGATGATGATGGAGCCGGAAGGTAGGCACTGGAACTCCGTAATTAATCAATGTAACCTAGCCGTGTTTGGACTTATTAGAATTGTCATGAGATGCACTTTGGCAATAAGGTACTATCGAACTGATCTGATGATGGAGCCGGAAGGTAGGCACAGGAACTCCGTAATTAATCAATGTATCCTAGCCGTGTTTGGGCTTATTAGAATTGTCGTGAGATGCTCTTTGGCTATAAGGTACTATCGAACTGATCTGATGATGGAGCCGGAAGGAGGAAGGTAGACACAGGAACTTTATAATAAAACAATGTAACCTAGCAGTATTTGGGTTAATTGGAATTGTCATGAGAAATAGGCACTCTGTTTATAAGTGTATCGCAACTAAAAAGTGTGAAATAAAAACTTTTTAGAAAAAAAAAATAACCGACTTCACTAAAAAAAAACACTAAAAGGATCAAAATAACTTTAATTTCGGAAGTCGGTGTTAAATAAGAAACAAACAATACCGAGAAACACCGACTTCCAAAATTAAAGTTATTTTGATCCTTTTAGTGTTCTTTTTTAGTGAAGTCGGTTATTTTTTTTTTCTAAAATGTTTTTTAGTAACATGCGTTTCATATCTCTTCTTTACATAACCATACCAAGACAAACGATTCCCCTTCAACTTTTCAGTCACTGGCGCCACTTTCAAACTTCCTCTAATATACTCATTTCTCACTTTATCCATTCTCGTCACACCACACATCCATCTCAACATTCTCATCTCCGCTACATGCAATCTTTTTTCATCCGTCTTTTTCACAGCCCAACATTCTGATCCATACAGTATGACAGGTCTTATCACGGACTCGTAGATCTCCGCTGAAATCGCAGACAAAGTATTTGGTTTTCGCTCTGCTCAATTTTAAGCCAACACTCTCCAGTCTGTGCCACCACACCTCCAATTTGCTCTGGACCTCTAGGCGACTCTCGGCAACCAGCATAATGTCATCGGTAAACAGCATACACCAGAGAGCCTCTTCCTGGATGTCCGACGTCAGAGCGTCTATTATCATCAGGAAGAGGCTAAGGGCAGACCCTTGATGTAAGCTGACAGCCACATTGAAGCGGCCAGTGTTGCCCATTGTAGACCGGACTTGGGTACTGCATTGACTGTACATCGCTCGGATCAACTGCACATACTTCCCAGGTACACCTACCTGTCTCCTTAAGGGCCCACCACAGAACCTCACGAGGTACTCGGTCATATGCCTTTTCGAGGTCAACGAATACCATGAGCAAGTTTTTATGCGCACCTCTGTATTTCTCGCACAACTGGCGTATTGCAAAAATGGCATCCGGTGTATCCCGACCAGGCATAAAACCGAATTGGTTCTGTGAAATTTCACTCTCTTCTCTCAGCCTCCTTTCAATAACTTTCTCCCAGGCTTACGTAGTATGTGACATTAGCTTTATTCCTCTATAATTGTTGCATTCAAGCACATCACCCTTGTTTTTAAAGATGGGAACCAGGGAACTGTTGCACCACTCATCAGGTATGGCTTTTTCCCGCAACAACTTTTTGAAGAACAAAACTAACCACATCCGTCCATCCACTTGCAGCAACTTCCACACTTCAACTGGTATTCCGTCTGGACCAATTGCCTTACCATTCTTCATTCCATTTACAGCTATTCTGACTTCATCCATACTAATCATTCTCAGTAAATCCACATTCACTGGTTTATTCTCTAAAATCCTATTCCAGTTGTTTTTCTCATTCATCAGTCTTTCAAAATAGTTCTTTCAACTCTCTTTGATTTTTTATCTTCTGATAAAATCATTCCAGTTTCATCCTTTCCTTCTTTATACATCTTATCTGACAAACATCTCTCGCATTTCTCTCTCTTGCTCTAGCAAGCCGGTATAGATCTCTCTGGCCTGCCGGACTGTCAAGTATGTCGTATAGTTTATGCTGTGCTTTTGTTTTCGCTATTAACACGGCTTTCTTGGCTTTTTTCTTTAAAGCATCATATTCACTTTTTTTACAGACTGTAAGCTAGCGTTTTCCGAATCTATACGCTGCCATTCCTTTTTTTTTTATTAATCATAGGCTCGCGTTTGACCACCATCTCACCTGATGGTAAGCGATGATGTGGTCGACGACGGAGCACGCTTGCCTAGAAGTAGCCTATTCACTCTTGACTTAAAGACCCCTAAGTTGTAGCTATCTGGAAACACAGACTCCGGCAAGGAATTCCACTCCTTGGCTGTACACATAATAAATGTGTTCTTAAAACGTTTTGTGCGTATGGGTGGGATGTCTACCATGTACCGGTGGCGCAACGCCGTACGTCTAGTGGTCCGATGATGGAACGGAATTGGCGGAATTATATTGTGCAATTCCAGTGCACACAATGTGAAATGTGATAGAAAAGCGACAGGCTAGCAACTCGGCGGCGATGCCCAAGGCTTTGGAGCTTCGACTCAACAAGTGCATCATTGCCGATGATCTTCTTGGCTCACCTCTCAATCGACTCTAGCGCATCAAGCTGGTATTTGGCAGACCCGTCCCAAAGATGAGAGCAGTACTCCATACACGATCGTACTTGCGCTTGATAAAAGTTGAGCAGCTGTTCCGGCGTGAAGTACCGTCTCACCTTTGCTAAGATCCCCAATTTTTTGGCAGCCAGTTGAGCCTTTGCCTCGATGTATGAGCCGAAATTGAGAGTAGACGACAGCGTAACCCCAAGAAGCTCAAGGCGGTCAGTTATTGGCACGGTCACACCTCGGAAAGATGGAGCCGGTTGGAATTGACTCCGTTTAGCGGAAAAAAGACACGCTTGGGTTTTAGTTGCATTGAACTTGACCAGATTGGCATCGCCCCAATCGAAAACCGCCTTTATGGACGAGTTCAAGCGTTCAACCATAGCCTCTCGGGATGAATGGATCTATGACCCACTAGCACGTGCGTAAGACACATATCTCTCGGCAACAGTGCTGTCGTCTGCATACCCAAAGATACCGGGTTTAAGTAAGTCATTTATGTGCAGCAAAAACAGTGTTGCCGAGAGTACTGACCCCTGAGGGACCCCGGCATTAATATCCATTTAACCGGACGAGTAGCCATCAACAACCACTCGGATGGATCGATCCCTCAAGAAGTCTGCGATCCAATCACACAGACCAGTGGGTAGGCCGAAGGAAGGAAGCTTAGCAATAAGGCTTTCGTGCCAGACCCTATCGAAAGCCTTCGAGATGTCAAGGGAGACGGCAAGCGCTTCCCCATGCTTCTCGATGGCCTCGCTCCAGATGTGAATGGCATACGCTAGAAGGTCCCCAGTGGACCTATTTTGGCGAAAACCGTATTGCCGGTCACTGAGGATGTCGTTAGCTTCTAGGTATGCCAGAAGTTTCTTATTAAGCACCCGATCCATACTCTTACAGAGGACGGACGTAACAGAGATGGGTCTGTAGTTTGCTGGGTCAGCTCGACTGCCCTTCTTGGGCACAGGCTGCACGTTAACTTGCTTCCAAGCAATTGGCACTTTTCCAGTCTCATATGAGATGAAAATAGGCGTGTCAAGATCGGAGACAATTCAGGCGCACAAGTTTTAAGTACAATTGCTGGTATCCCGTCGAGGCCATTAGCTTTGTTCACGTCGAGGTTACGCAGGACCTTACGAACGTCCTTTTGATGGATACGAACGTCTGACATCCTCGTCGCGCATCCATCAGGAGAAACAGGTGGCCGTGCGTCACCAGAATTCAGACGAGAAGATTCCGCAAAAAGAGAGGCAAACAAGTCTGCTTTCTCCTCAGCGGTGTGAGCCAGCGACCCATCGGGTTTCAGTAGTGGCGGAAGTGACGGACGGCAGAAGTTTGATTCAACCGACTTAGCCAGGGACCAAAACGCTTTACTACCTGCGGGGTATGAAGCAAGTTTGCTCCCAATTCGGCTTATGTGGTCAAACCGAGACCTCCGCAACACCTTCTTGCAGGACTTGGCAGCCCTGTTAAAGGCCTTCTTCTTTAGAGTCACGTCGCTTGCTTTGCGCGTACGAGCGTCGGCCCAAGCTCGATATGCCGCGTGCTTAAGCGCGTCTGCGCGATCACATTCGGCGCCAAACCATGGACGAGCTTGGTCAGACATTGTTACGTCAGAGAATGGGATGAAGTACTCCATCCCGTGTCGTAAAACATCCGTCACGGCATCTACGCATGACGAAGCATCATCTGAAGAAAAGCAAGTGGGCTGCCAAGGATAGCATGCGAAGAAAGACCGCAAGCTATCCCAATCTGCTGACCTGTATGGCCAAACCCACCGGGTGCCCCTAGGGCTGGGATCGGGCGGGGAGTAGACAGACACAGACTTAACCAGACAGTGGTCGGAACCGCCTAAAGGCGAACATATCGACACAGAGTAGCGGTCTGGATCTGTTATCAGCAGAAGGTCCAGGCAATTGGCTGTGTGCGAATCCACATCCGGCACCCTCGTTGCCCCCTGGACCAGCTGGGTGAGATTTAATGCTAGCGCTAGCTTTCGCATCTCTCGCCCAGCGTGGTCTGTGGACTGGTACGGGAAAAGCCACTCTTGGTGGTGGGCATTAAAATCCCCCAGTAACACCAAGTGGGCAGAAGGGTACCGCTGCTGAGCCGCATCCGCCGCCTCACTCAGATGCTGTGTGAGCCCAGATGTCTCCTGATCTCCGCTGTGCGAGCGGTAGACACAAGCGTAGATTATTTTATCTAGGTCTGTGTCCACCAAAGTCCAAAGCGTTGAGAACCTGGAGTCCTCAAGGTTACGGAGACGCCGATAGCAGATGTCGTCCCGGGCGTACATACATACACCCGCACGTGGTTTGAAATTGTGCTCCAAGGTAAAACCTGGGTAAGAAAGGTACGTCACGTCGGACGGACCTCTGATCTGCGTCTTCGAAAGGAAGAAGAGAGCTGGTTTTTCAGTCTCGAGGTGGTGGTGGACTGCGACGAGATTGGAGTGCAGACCTCGTATGTTAGTGAGGTGCACTTTGTGAGAGAGGGAGTGCAGCCACTGTTTATCTTGACTCTTACTTTTCCTTTTCTATTCCTTAAATTCCCTCTTTATTTCCTTCAACACATTCTGTATATCTATCGATCACCACCATGTACCCTTTCCTCTCGTCTCTCCCAAAATATCTTATTTCACTCAGCAATCTCATTCCAACTTTCATTTGTACTTCCAACATTCATGTCTCCCATCTCTATCATTTTGTCAACCACTCACTTTCTCCGTACAGTCACTCTTCTCTAACACATGCCATTTTATTTGAGGGGAAGTCGCTCTTTGGTTTTTTTTTGTTCTGTGTCTTGACTACTGACACAATAACCAGGAGTCTGTGCTGTGAGACTAGGTCTTCTTCGGACTTAGCAGTCTTTGACGTGTTTTAGCTGGTTACGCCTAACAAGGAAGTAATAGATTTGCGTCTTGTAGTTACCGCTTTTGTAGGTGACCAGGTATTCGTCTCTTTTCTGAAACCCAGTATTGGCTACTGCGAGGTCAAATGCAGGAGCGGATTGCAGCAGCATCTGCCCTTCACTGTTCGGACTTCCAAAACCCCATCCCCCATGTACTCTTTCATAAACACCCCTCATATTTACCACATGTCCATTAAAATCACCTCCAACAATCAATTCCTCATGTACAGGGATGGCCATAAAAGCTCTATCAAAATCCTCCTAAAACTTCTATTTCACCATTTCATCATATCCTACTTGTGGTATGCACACACTAACTACATTCAACATTACATTTTCTCAGGATATATAATATGATAGGCTTATAGTTGTGAAGATTATGCTTCACAAGTTTAAGCCTATCATTAATCCTTTGTACTTCCATCAAGCTTTCTTTCAATTTGCTGTCTAACACTATTCCTACACCATTTCTTTTACCATCACTTCCACAGTAATAAAACTTATATTCCTCACCAATTTCTCTAGCTTTTGTTTCTCTCCATTTTGTTTCTTGTAAGCACGCCACGTTTTTTTTAATACATCCACTAACTCTCTGGTCTTTCCTTCTTTGTCATTTTCCCTATATTCCAACTTGCATACCTCAATCTCATTTTCCGAGGTAGCTTCTTACGTTGACCCCGCCCGGGATGGTGTAACAACCCTAGTCCATTTCGCACAGGAGCCGGGTGCTGCCCCTGCGCATCGCCAGTGGGGTACGCCCTAACCCTATAGCGCATTCCATTTATACCCAACATATTGCAAAAGATTTGGCTATTGTTTTACAGTCAGCCACCTGCCTGACACTAACCCTCCTTGGGAATGCTGTTGCTGGTTGTTTACCCATCATCACGCGGTGACCTGAGGTGCTTAACAGTACACACGGTCTCAAAATGTCCCTTAGTTGCCTCTTACGACACCCACGGGAAGAAATGGGATGGTGCTATTCTTTACGTCCGACACCATACGGTACAATTAATAAGAGTACACAAGTATTATTACTTTTTCCATGTACTTCCATATATATTCTTTACTTCGTGCATACGACTCGAAAGCCTTCTTGTTAAAGATTTTGTTTACTGTATCGTTGTAAAACCATGGCTGGCGAATACGTTTAGCATCTATACGGCAGCAGTTCTCGAAGTTCTGGAGAAAAGGCAGTTCAGGTTCCAACTGGGTGTTTAATTGTGTGCCTAAAGTCGTTTCTGCAAAGAAATGAAAAGCATTTCAGGTTTAGGATGCACTTATTTATAGACTGAATGAAAACGCTTTGTGTACGCCTGTTCACAGCTTACAAACAAAACTATGGAACTCTGTCCACGAAGCTGCAATGACACGACGGCATGACGTTGCCGCTTCGTCGACAGAGTTTCATCAGAATACGCGTCTATGAAGCTACACCTCTGTAAATAGTAGGCCTAAGTTTTTGAGAAAATCAATAATCTAGAAAGATTCTTTAAAGTATACAATCTTTAAGGAAATCTATGCATAGGCACTGCACCCGCAAAGATCTATAAAACTTTAAGCATTACCGCATACTGCATCCATGGCGTAGGTAGTGAGGTTCTTCCACACGGAGAAGGTTCCTTTCCCGGCGACATTACTGAGCTGGTCGACCATAATGCTGCTCTGATGAGAGAACACCTTCACAAAGGAGTTGAGGTTCTTCTGACTGAAGGTTGGAGCCAGCACCTTACGCCTGGGACGCCATATCGAAACTAAAAGTAGGAAAAGAAATAATAAAAATTTGCAGTGCAATAAAAATAATGCCTGTTATGCTTCTTGAAAGTTTTAGCATTTTAAAAAAGTGTTTACCGCTGCATTGTTCGGCACTCCATAATTAAGGCGGTAAGTCCCCTCTTTGAGAAGTGGCTGGAGAAACGTTATGGCGTCCTCACCTCCCGCATGATGTTGGTCCTCACCGGACATGGTAAGTTCGGGAGGTTCCTGCACCTGATTCAAGCGGAAGAAACGCCCAAGTGTCATCGTTTGGTGAACCACAGCATAAGGTGGAGGTGTGCCCTGCTTAGGCGGAGCACCGCCATGTCCTCCTGGGGTGATTGTTGGTGGCGACCTCTCGAGTGGGCCCTGGTTCTTGCCATGGTCCGGTCCAGAGCGAGGAGGAATGGCAGGTAGTCACCTCCTTCTGCAAAACAGTAATGCTAGCGAAGGAAGCGGCTGAACGCGTAAGGGAACGGACATACTCACACCTCAGCTTCTCTCATCTACGAAAGCTAACGGTAGGCTATGAAAACTGGTAGGTCTGATTCTAAACTTTATGCCTTTTTTCTCACTTTGGATCCTGTTAACTCGAGCATCTCAAAATGTAGCGGGCATCGGCCCTGCTGGGCCCCCACGGTTTTATTGATATCGCTTTCAGGAGCGCGCGGAACACTACGCACCGCCAACGACTCGGGTCTGGTCCTTACCGGACGGGTGGACGGCGGGTCATCGTCCGACTTGCTTGGCGACTCCCAATGCCCGAGGCTTCGCGTATTGCGGTGGGGTGAGGAAGTCCGTTCCCTAACGGCTACGGTCATCTCCTTCGCTAGCAATACTGCTTCGTAGAGGGAGACGACTGCATCCCTTTCCCTGTCGCTCAGGACATATGTCTGAACCAGAGGCCGGCGTAAGAGATGGCGCCGCCGAATTACTTGTAATAGTTGCCTTTTATTTTTTTTTTACAACACTCAACAATGTCTGATGTGACAGTTTTGATTTCAATTAGTGAAAGATTTTTGATGCTTTATGCACTTTATGAAAATATGTTATATGAACATAAAACCAGAAAAAGAAACCTTATTTTATTTATTTTATGTATCAGTATATCTCGGAACCCTGAGATCCCGGACCTTTGGAAGGCGTACGAGGAGCCGAAACCAACTCGCAGAGGCCCTTTAGTCACTTTTAATGGAATGTGATACCAACCGACGATTATCCCTGTACGCGCTATGACCCAAAGATAAACCCCGGTTGGTGAAAAACTATTGCGATATATGGAAAACAAAGGCTATGGTTTTTGGAATATTAAGTGGGCTGGTTACCAGGAACTATGTTAAGAGTATGGCCCCTGCCTGAACAATGTTATTAATATCCATCGATAAAAAGGCAGGGGGTGACTTGCACACTCAATAAATAGGCCCCCAAAAACGGCCGCTAGCACGAAATGACGTAGCAACAAGGAGGCAACATATCCTGAGGTGCTTGAGGAGTGGAGAGGTATACCACGGCTATCAGGACAATCCCGGAAGTACGGTCAAGATCCCTACCAGCACCTTACTGGATTATACATCCTTCTCCCGAGCACGTTTGCTCTTCCGAGGCTCCACTCAAGCCAGTCAATAAAGACAAGAGAGAGGTGGGAGCTTTGTCCCTCGTCAGTATTCAAAACGGCCAATAAAGGCAAGCCGGAGATGAAGAACAAGAATTCTCCCGGGAGATCGGGTCCGTGGGGTCGCTAATGCCCAACAATTCGCCACAAAACTGCCCTGCGGAATGTATCTCTCTTAGTCTGGCCCCTCACCCCAGGTGTGTTGCGGCGATGGGGTTATTATTTATTTTATTTATTTTATTTATTTTTATTTTATTTATTTTATTTATTTTATTTATTTTATTTATTTTATTTATTTTATTTATTTTATTTATTTTATTTATTTTATTTATTTTATTTATTTTATTTATTTTATTTATTTTATTTATTTTATTTATTTTATTTATTTTATTTATTTTATTTGTTTTATTTATTTTATTTGTTTTATTTATTTTATTTATTTTGTTTATTTTATTTATTTTTTATTTTATTTATTTTATTTTTATTTTATTTTATTCTCTCGTTCTGAGTGGAGCGGGAGGCAGTGCCAGTTTATTCTAACTAAAACCCACCCATATTCCTTCATTTGTCTTTAGCGTTAAAGGGCTGCTCATCGCAGCCCTTTAATTATCTTTGGATCAATCCCAGCAGGTATTGGTCCGAGCGAGCCCCGTCAATTATGTTGACAGTTATTTGAAGCACCCATGGAACATAACGCACCGTCGATCGGTTTGTGTCTGGTCTTTATTGGATGGTGAGTTAAACATTGCTTACCATCTGCAAGCCCATGCTTATGGCCGGGTTTGCCCTGCAACTGTCAATGCTCGGGGCGTTTCCTCTATCACTTTTTACCACCTCCTTCGCAGCAGTCAACTCCAGCAGTCGCAGTCACTCCATGGTACGGAAGGAGAGGGCATGGAATGCTTACTATGCCCTTTCGTTCCAATCCACCACAGATCGCCTCTACGAGAATACAGTAGTGCTTCGTCCAAGCGGGGTAAGCCTTCACCATATGGTGAAGGCTTCACCTTATCCTCCGGGCGATCCGCACATTGGCAACACCCAGGTGCTTCTTCCTGCCGGATTCGAAACAGGAATCTCCACAAGTCCCCACTCAACTTTGTCCGGTAAGAACCTACATTAGGTAGAAAATAAGGCAGCAATGGTACCTCTCTAACCATTCTTCAAAGGAGAGACATAAATTGTGAATGGCGTTGCGACAGTCACTGTTTCCATGCCGCCATAAGATCCCACCGGCACTCATTTCACCGTGCCGCAATTTTTTGCGGCAGTATATTTTCTCTCTGTTGTACCTCCTCCGTCCGTAACTTGTGCGGTTGTACAATAACTATTGCCTCCAGATCCTATAATTTCATTTCGACAAGGAGGTTCACCACCTCGCAGAAGACCGTACACTCGCAGTTAACTTCGCACTTTCCGGATCTCATGAACCTTTGCAGTTGTTAGTACTAACCTGGAGCAAATATATTGCCATTTCCTAGAAGAGCTCTAAAGAATCTCATAATGTCTCCTTTCTCCAAACATGTCTTGAGAAGAAAGTCAGCAATCACCGGATCTGCTACCACTATAAAATATAACAAACGTATTAATTTTTTACTTAGTCAGGTTAGTACATAATTAAGTTAGCCTACTTAAAATACTTGTAAATTTGGAGGTAAAATAATAATTATTAGCATGAAACAACAATTTAACAAATTCTATGTCCTCCTCCTAAACTGCCTGTCTTGCAAGGGAGGGACCACAAAACTAAATTTTTTGGAACTTGAGAGGGCGCAGAGATCCTTACTTAAGGTCATGTTCTTCAAACCGTACAGATACCCCACCCACAGCCTCTACCTATTATCTGACGTTTTGTCTGTAAGAAAGCTTTATTTGCTTCAACTTATATTAAAAAGGCATACATCCCTCCCGTATGACCCCTCTAAGCCAAAAAACAGAAGGAGCTACTTAGTTGCTCCAATTGTCAAGGTTAGATCTGCCTTCGCAAAAAGGCAATACTCAAGACAATCATCTGCTCTATACAACTTGCTGAATAATGAATTAAGTATATATTCCATGAAGATCTGGGACTGAAAAAAGTTGTAACCGATTGGCTTAAAACTAAAACCTACGATAATATTGAGTCCATTTTATCTGCTTTGCAATAATCAAATTAGTTACATATGGGTTGAGATGCGCATGGTTGGTGAAAGAAGACTTGCTTAGCTTCTTTCGATCCCAAGACATTGTCGCGGGGCTAACTGACAGCCTATATTTGAATCTACGCTTCGTCTAGGCGTGAAATTGTGACTAGTAGCACAGAATAAGAAATAGTCTAGTAGCTAATAAATAAACTAATAAATAAACAGGCAGGATATAAATTGGGATAAGCAAACTAAGTATTGCTCACTATAACTCACACACCACACAACCTCACTAGTCACACTCATATCCACACTTACACACATACCCTCTCGCACATACACACCCTTACACACTCACTTTTGATACACATGCTACACCTACACTCGCGATCAGGGCTTTTTCTGCATAACTCTCATTCATTTGCAGAGCAGTTTTTATAATTTTTAAATCTAAAAAATTTAGATTTAATCAGACTACAAAAAGAAGGAGGTTACTAAGCTATCTTTTTATTTTATTTATTTTTTAGTCTTTCATGTCCACATTTCAATTGCATAAAAATGACAAGTGGAAGTGCGGAGTCACCTAATACAAGCCTATATATAATTGAAATAAACATTTTTTATTTATTTTATGTAAAAATAGCAAAACCAAAACTAGACTAAACGTTTTTTTTTTTTATTTGCATGCCGACTTAATAAATTACACATAATGTTGTATTTATAACAGTTGTAATGTTGTTCAATCACCTATAAGATGAACTTTTAACAAGTAAGGAAGTGTTTGAGTTACGCTCGCTTTTATACATGAACTTTCAAATCATTCAATACTATGTAATTTTTAGTGTACAATAAATATTACTTATGAATAGACAGTGCTCTAACATGTTCTAGAACTACAAATTCGAATATATAATAATATGATTTATTATATAAAAACATGATTACTGGTTGTATACGAATTTTCTTTGCTAACAACTAAGTTGGTCTACAGAAAAAAGAAAACCAACTTCGCCAATAACCCGGAGGCAAAATACGCCATATTGAAAAAACATGTAAAGAGGCTAATTGGTGATCCAGATTTCGCTAAGTTCAATCTGCAAAACCTGGAGTTCAGGCGTAGGGTAGCCAGCCTATCAGTGTTTACAGGATGCATTTTGGAGAGTATACGGAGGAATTTCATGACTTGATTCCGCCATCACTTTTCTCACACTTCTAAGGTCTGGATTAACGTTTCACCTCGTTTTTTATACCGCATACATCGAAGGACTGAAACAATTTGCCTGCTGCGGTCTTCCCGTCCGATTATAATTTGGGTGTCTTCAAGGATAAAGTGAATAGGCTCCTCATAAATTATTGCGCCTCACCATCGACTATTTCACACTGCTTACCATCAAGTGGGATCGAAGTTAAGCACTAGTTGATATTAATTGAAAAAAAAATATATATTAAAAGTATTTGATTTATATTATTTTTAAGATTCATCCGAAACCTAAATATTATGAATTTACATTATATTTTTTTTATGTTTACCTATACAAAAGAGGTCCCCTTCCCATATAGATAAAATGCCACCTTTTTCATATGCTTCTTTTCCAGCTTTGTCCATTGTTATCATGAAATCTGAAACATAATATTTACAGGTATTTAGATTGATTGACATACTATTTCTATACTTAAATGAGTAAAAAATTACATAATTCTAAAATATATGCGAGAGTTTTAAACTTTTCAAAAAGGTTTATGATCATTTCAATTTAAAACATCTGCTACTGCACATAGGCCATTAGCACCGTTCTTCGACTCTTAGATCTACACATTTCTGATTTAATTTTGGAGGAAACTGCTAGCGTAATCTAATTCATAAATTGCTTTCTGGGTGAATCTGAACCATTTATTAAAATTTGGTACATTGTAAGTGTAAAGAAAAAATTAAAAGTGGCAGTGTATTTTTATTTCAAACTTATTTGTAAAATAAATATCATTTACCAAGTATCAGCAAGATATGTTTATGCTGTAGGTATATGTACCGTATGGTGTGCAGACGAAAAGAATAACACCATCCCATCTCTTCCCGTAGGTGTTGTAAGAGGCGACTAAGGGACATACTGGAGAATGGGCAGCAGCATTTTTCAGCCAGCTTGATGGGCTGGCTGGAAAATGTGACGACGATGCGATGCGATGAGGGGCTGAGCCCGTCTGATCCTTAACTTCAATAGCGGTCAAGGTTACGGCGAGACAACGATAACTAAGAATCTCCAGAAAAGATCCGGATATCCCATTAAAGACAACGACTAGGCTTGGTAAAAATACAACACGCGTACACTTCGAACTGACGAGAAGTTTTCCGATTTTGAGGAGGAATTGAGCGGGTTACGATGGTGTATTGTAGGATTATTTGAAGTCCGAAGACAGGAGGAGGACACAATAATTCTCAATTCTGGTAACGTGCTTTATTTTCGGAAAAGTGACCAGGGTGGTGTCGTGTTTTCCGTCCACAACTCTCTTGTAAACAATGAGGTGAAGACCAGTGTGGAGTGTGTCGACCAGGATCGCGTATATTATACTCAGAATATCGTCAAGGATATTCGTTGTAGGTCATTCAGGCTTACGCCCTGACTTCGACACGCTCCGAGGATGAAGTAGAGACCATGTATGAGAATGTAATGTATGTAATGATCACTTCACTGTGGTCATGGCGGACTTGGGGGCAACAAACGAGACGGTGACAAACTGCGAGTGGGGTAATTTGGATTTGGATGTTGAAACCATCGACGACACCTACTGGCTAGTTTTATAGAGAACGAGGGCCTCTACATGATGAATTCCATCTTCAAAAAGCTTGAGCATAGGAAGTGGGCCTGGCCAAACCCTGACGATGCAACTTGAAATGAGATCGACATGAAGTCAATCCTGTCGACGAAGAAGCAAATATCCAAAGATATCTCTGTGATTAACGCAGTGAAACCTGAAAATGAACACCGCATGGAAAGAGGCACATTGAATATCAATATCAAGCTTGAAAGGTTTCGACTGGTGAAGTCTACGCTCCGTCCAGCACAGATCTAGGTCCAAAACTCCGAGTGCTTTTACCTCGAACTCCACAATTGTTTCTAATGCCTAGTAGCTCTCCATAGACGAATACAAAGAAGGGTTTGTGGAAACTATCCATACCCAAGTCTTAATTAGTAGCACAAAACTGCATTATCTCCTCGCGTGCCGATTGAACATACGTTTGTACAACTTAAATGACCTTGAAAAACGCTTGAACGTCGCCGTCGTACTGTAACCCGAGCTAATCTGATGATGATGATGGAAGGTAGGCATAAAAACTCTGTAATAAAACAATATATCCTAGCCGTGGCTTGGCTTATTGGAATTGTCTTGCAAAGTTTTAATGATGAAATTCTATAGGTTCCTCACTATAGAATTTGCACACTTTCCACCTCATTACAAAACGCGATCTAAATGTAGTGTAGTTCCGGGATTATTACTAGGTTTAAGAGCATGACTAAATAAAAAGTTATTAAAAACTGAATGTTTATTACTAGTTTCTGATCTGTTAGTACTAGTAGTAAAGTTAGACCGCCGAAACCCCTAGTTTAACTATGGTTCTAATTTCGATACTAATAAATTAATAATGTATATATTTAAGATTAGCTTTGATTATTATTGTGTGTTATTCCATATAAAAATCGTTAAAAATGGATATTAATATGATTGTCTTGATTGATCTGGAAGATTTGAATATTTTGGAAACGTCTCGGTGATCTTACAGACATTGTTATCATGGGAATTCGTTTGAATTGAGTAACGAAGATTTTGCATATAAGTAAAGGTTCAAGAAACGTTTTGAAGAAAAAACAGCGGTTCTTTTACAATACACTTTTATTCAATAAATTTTAATTAAATGTTTTATGCTCTTTATCAGGAATTTCATCACTATCACTATCGTAGTCAATAACATTTTTCATTTGTTGTTCCACTTTTTACTGTAGCTCACAACTACGTACACAACAACAACACAACGGACACGACTTATGTATAAACAAACCAACATGTAACACTTAACAGTCACAGTAATAAGAGTAATGAATAAATTATTAATTAAAAATCCGTCTAAATGAGCTACTGTAATAACCTTTTACTAAAAAAAAAACAAAAAATACAAAACAAAAAATGGTTAAGTACTGCAGTACTAAAGCATTTTTTTTTGGAATAAGACGTGTTGAGTTTGACCGAATGGTACTTTTTAGTTGTGGTACCGCAACTAAAAAGTGTAAGATAAAAAACTTTTTACAAAAAAATTAAAACCGTTGAATTTTTTTTTGTAAAAAGTTTTTATGGGTCAAATCGAATGACCGTAACGAATATTGTATACTAAGATCCCAGAGCTGTCAGACATAACATATTTAAGAATCAGACATGTATAAATAAGTAAAGTTTATTTACTTTTTGTGGAGCTTTAAAACGTCTGACAGAAGTTTTGGTCCATGGAAAGTATCTGACACTTATGATACTACTTTAGAATAATATTCTACAAAATATTTATAAAAATCAGCCATAAAAAATTAAGTTAAGTCACTGGTTATTTTTAGTTCCCTTTCTCACCTGATACCTACTCAGGGGCCCCAAGGGGGAGCTCCACAAGTACACAGGTATTCAAAGCACATCAGATGCTACTGAGAACCTAAAGTTTCATCCATGTGAAAATAAGTTATGTCAGACAGCTCTAGGATCTTGGTCTATTGATAACTAAGATGCGAGACGTGCATTTTTTTAACTATAATTTATTTTATTTATTGTGTATTGTAAATTATCAGGGAAAAGTAAATAAATAAAATAAACCGAATTTTCTGTTTCGTCAGTTTTTTTACACTTGTAATATGACAGACCTTATATTAGATAATGTTTATTTAACTTATTAAAGAGAACCAGGCCTTGGAAGTGAAACAATCTTTTAAAGAAGGATGATGTAAATGTAATGTAGATTATGATGATGATAACGGTACAGATTAACCCAGGATTGAAAAAAAAAAGGAAAACATGGTGCCCTTTGCCCAGCAGTTGGATAATACGGGCTGACCGAAACAAATAACTATAAAAAAATATTTACCCTCATCATTGCCTAAGAACTTATAAGCATGTCCCACGATCGGTAAACAAATGCCCTTTATAGACAAAATCTTTCCCAAAGCATTAAGTTTTCTATTCTTCCACCTGGACACCGCTATCCAGATCAGGAGTACACCCGCTATGAGCCACAGCATAGTTTTTATTTCAAAAGAGGTTGATATTTCTTATAAAGTGCACACTACCTACTGACAATTTTGCAAGTTGTTGTCGAAATGCTGTATTTTAGAAAACATATCTTGACCTTAAGGTTAAGATTTAATTTTTCTTGACTAGTGATGTATGTGGGTTTGCTTTTAATTTTATATCTTCAGAAAAAGCGTATTTTATTAAAAGAACAACGGCGAAGAAATTGTTAATGAAATATTAAGTGTCTACATATGTCACCATGATATGCAGTGGTGGTAATATAATTAAGGACGATTTGTAGTACCAGACATTTAAAAAAAAAACTATGGCATAATTATGTACTTTTATGTTCCTTCTCAAAAGTAATTAATTATGTTATGAAATAGCTACATGGATAGAGTAAACGGGATTAAGAGTAAATATTAAAATCATTTACTATTTACCTTACAAATTGAATTTATTATCAACAGTTACAATTTCAAATAGTAATAAAGCTGAACAAATAATTAAGAACGATTTTCTGTTTGAGAGTTGTTTTTTAAATAAGACGTCGATAAATGTTAAAAATTGCAATTTATACATTATATTTTAAGTTATTAGTTTGTAGCGATTTTGAGTATGGGATAATTTTTTGTTAGTGGTTTTTGGTGGTTTTAAAAGTTGAGTCTAGTGGTAAGTTAGTTTAACTGTTGGCAACACTGGACGTCTCAAAACAGTCTTGTCGCAGAAAAGTCTGTGGTGTTGTAGATGAGTCTGCGACGTCGAAGACAAGTCTGTCTAAGACAGTCTTGTCTCAAGAGTGCGCAGGCCTTTATTCCGGCGAGGCATTGACTCTATCAATTTTTGTCATTTTTCAAGAGAAACAGAGCACCATTCTTCGAAAAAAACGTTGTATAACTCACTTAGGTTACCACACCGTCGATTTGAAACCTTTTTCTTAACTTCGCACCAAAGATGCTCTATGGGGTTTAAATCTGGACTGTTTGGTGGCCATTTTAAGACAGAAACTGATTGAGATGTGAGGAATTCTTTAGCCGTGAGTGCAGTGTGCTTGGGATATTGTCGTGTTGAAATGTCCAAATAATCGGAAGCACGTCTTCAGCATATGTTAACATTGTTTCTTCCAGTATATTTTTGTATTGGAATTGATTCATATTTCCTTCTATCAATCTAACAGGTCCAACACCATGACCAGAGAAACAGCCCCAAATTTTCACATTTCCACCACCATGCTTTAATGTCACTTTTGTATACTTGGGGTCGAATGTTGTATTGGGAGGGCGTCGAAAATATCGTTTCCCATCAGAAAATACTCTGTTAATTTTTGTCTCGTCAGAGAAAAGAACACTTTTCGTACCCTCTAGCAAATGCAAGCCGGGCTTGCCTATGATACCGTTTCAACATGGGTACCTTTCTTGCTATCCTTCCGTTCAAATTAGCTTCTACCAAATGCCTTCAGATAGTGCGCGCTGAGATCACTGAAGAGTTGTTTTTACCAAAATATTCTTTTCTCAACTCGTTAGACCCCTTGAAAGGGTATAAGGGCCTAAGACAAAAACCAGGGTTTTTTATGCTTTAACTTTGCCAAAAAAAAACTACAACCCATAAAAATTCGTGGAAAATAAATTTATTGAATAAAACAAGGGATTTTATTATTTTGACGCTGGCTGGTATGGCCAGCATTAAAATTATATTTATTAATAATAAAGTTTAATCGATTTGAATCGATCTGTAAACGAACAAAATAACTTCAACAGCATGCCACGGGACTTAGCTGACATTAGCGACATCCTTCGTTCTTATATTGACAGAAAGCTATTGAAATTATTTATATTTTAGATAAATGGCGTTGTTTCCAATAGGCTTACTTAAAACTTGAAGAGTTGAAGGAAATTGAGTGCAAGTCGAGTTTTTTTTTAGGATGTGCGATAAAAGTTGAGGGGGTTCGTTATTTGTTTGGTAAGTAATAATATGTACCATGTTGATCCTGTTTTTATGGCCTTTCGAATGATAAATGTAAATTCCGCGTTGATCGAAAATTGGATGACAAAAACAATATTATGTTGTAGTGGTGTCTAAAAAACCCTTAAAGGCCATTGCTCTGCGCCCATACATTGTTGGCCCTAGAGTCAAGAGCAACGGAAAATTATGTATCATATACTTAGTCATTAGTAAACTCCTATAAGATCTTATTTTTATAGAGGACTGGCTGCAGAATAGATATGTTTCAATAAAAGTATAAGATTTAGAGGATACACCAACCACACCACCCTACACCACCACTACCACCCTTTGGTTACTAACCATTTGATATGGTCACGAAAATTAGGAATAACACCGAGTGATTTTTCAGAAACTGAAAAATAATATCATAATACATTTAGCTATTTTTGGTACCTAGCTAGATAATTAGTTTAGTAAGTCCAATTTTGAATGCCAAGTTATCGTTTGAGCGGTAAACAGTTTCGAAAATCAAAACCAGAAAAGTAATTTTTAAAAGCAATTAGTCAGTTAAAAAAAAAAAAAACCCGACTGCGTAAAAAATAAATTTAGATAAAAACTAAAAAGAAAAAAAAAACAAGTTCAGTCCAGTAGCGTAAAAACCAATTTAAATAAAACAAATAATAAATTCTAATACGGAACATATTGACTGGCACAATCGGGACCCATTAGATAGGATGATTTTAGTCTGGATTATTTTATTGGGTCCCGACTGTTGCAGTCAATATGTTCCTTAATAGAATTTATTATTTGTTTTATTTAAATTGGTTTTTACGCTACTGGACTGAACTTGTTTTTTTTTTCTTTTTAGTTTTTATCTAAAGTTATTTTTTACGCAGTCGGGTTTTTTTATTTTTTAAATTTATTTTTTTATTTTATACTTTTTAGATATGATAATCTAATAATACTATTTATTCACTCCATTTTAGGCGTACATTTATCACTTTAAAGTTCACAAACCTATCGAGTCATTCGGCTCGCTTATTTTGTATCTTAAATAAAATTGAAGTGTCTGTTTAACAAAAAAACATTGGTTTTCTAAATGTATATCAAAGTGTATTCGAAACTTGTAGCAAAAATGTGAATTTTGAAATTTTTTGGTGATCTGTCGGTTTGTTCCAGCTAATATACGTAATTTTCTCGCGGGAATGGGATTTCAAAATCTATATATATAAAATAAGATATATAAAATAAGAGATATATAGAAAGTCATGTTAGTTACACTATTTATAACTCAAGAACGGCTGAACCGATTTGGCTGAAAGTTGGTGAGGAGGTAGCTTAGAACCAGGAAACGGACATAGGATACTTTTTTTTTTGAGTAGTGTAGAGTAGGGTAGGGTAGAGTAGGGTAGAGTAGGGTAGAGTAGGGTAGAGTAGGGTAGAGTAGGGTAGAGTAGGGTAGAGTAGGGTAGAGTAGGATAGGGTAGAGTAGGGTAGAGTAGGGTAGAGTAGGGTAGAGTAAGGTAGAGTAGGATAGAGTTGGGTAGAGTAGGATATAGTAGTCAGTTGACGGGAGCAAAGCCGCGGGCAAAAGCTAGTACGGGATAAATCTACACAAGGTTAAACAAAATTTGACAGGACTTTCATTGGGATATAGCTAATATTACGATGAGTACCTACCTTAGGGGGCGGTTTGCCCCCCCAACATCACCACATCCTGATTCCCGGGAGAGAACATCTTCGAAAGGGCTGAACCGATTTTGACGGGACTTTCACTGACGGAAAGCTTTTTTATATAAATATTTTTTGTTACAACTATCACACAACGACGTCCACTCTCAAGCTAAGCCGAGCTTGTGTTATGAGTACTAGACAACTGATAAATATTCGTATATGTTTCTAAATACATACATATTATAGATAAATTACACCCAGGCACAGAACAAATGATCGTGCTCTTCGCACAAACATTTTGCGCTGGCTGGGAATCGAAACCCACGACCTCCGGCATAGCAGTCAGGGCCACTAACCACTAGACCAACAGGCCAGTCATATAGGTAGGTAATCATCTAATGACTTTTCTCGCCCTAGGGCGGAGAGGGATAGCGTGTCAGACTTTTACTTAGTAAAACCAAACGTAGGTTCCTTCAATTACTCTTTGCGTTCTAGGACCACGGGTTATCTTATCAGAAGTCCTCCCAAGAGATGTCAACGGTTTTGTTGACATCTCTTTAAGAAACACGTAGTACAGGACGCTCGCACGTAGCACAGATCGAAAATCTGTTTGGTTCGGACAATAGCCGGACGGCCAGACTGCGGGCTACACATTGCACATCGTCCAAAAGCTTTTTTTTTTAAGGTGAGATATCATCCAAATGACTTCTCGCGCTCTGGGTGGAGCGGGAGGGCGTGTCAGACTTTTACTGACTAAAACTACACCTGTATCCTTCAATCACCCTTTGCGTTCTAGGACTACGGGTTTCCCTTTCAGAAATTCTCCGCGGTCCTAGCTAGCGGACATCGGCCCTGCTGAGCCCCTACGGTTTGCTGACTGGGCTCGGTCCGGTTTATTACCGAACAGCCGGACGGCGAGCTACCCTGACGGTAGCTGGTAGTCGGGGGTCTCAACGGTTGGGGCGTGAGGATGTCCATTCCCTTACACGTACGGCTGTCTCTATCACTAGCATTACTGCTTCGCAGAAGGAGGCGGCCGCCACCCATTCCCCCTTACTCCGAATCATAGACGCGCGAGATGTCATCACCGCCGATTGTCCCCACGAGGTCACGGCTCACTTCCACCGTAAGCTCCATCGTGTCCTTCGGGCGATCCATCCGCACTATGGCGACATCCCTGAGCATTTTCTTCCGCCTGAATCCGGTGCAGGAACCTTCCGAACTTACCATCTCCGGTGAGGGCCTGCGTCATGCGGAAGGTGTGGAAGCCGTGACGCCTCTCCAGCCATTACTCAAAGAGGGGATTTACCGCCATGATTATGGCGTGCTCAACTGATCGATAGTTGATGTTACAAGGAGTAACCTAGGCTACTTTTCATTTTCCCGTGGGAACGGGACTTAATTTCCGGGGCGGGGGGATATATCTTTGGAATTTTGGAATAGGTAACATTTTTTTACACGATTGCCCCAAAAAAGGGGAGTAACGAAGTTGCGAGTAACCTAACCTAACCCAACAAGTTAGCAGAAAAATAAATGACATATTTCCTATTGTATTTTTTTTTAATATGGTCAGGATATACCATTTTGGAATCGTCATGATGAGCTCTTGAATTTGATACCCATGATGCACGAACAAAAAAAAATTTTTTTTTTTTTACTCTAATGTATAACGTCCCACAGTCGTTTTCTTGTTTTTTTTTTAGCGTCACCTATCTAAAAACACTTGGGTTAACAAGACGAATCTAACGATATGCTAATTATGTAAATCGGTTCAGCGGTTTGGAAAATATGAGGTAATAAAGAATATTGCATACATACATACAAGATACGCGCGAAACACATAACCCTTCTTACAGTCGGGTAATAATCAAGACGTTATATGCAATAAGTACCAAAAGTCACTAAAACTCACTGATATAATTACGAAGAGAAAGCGATGCAAATGCAAGCAACAGGTAAGACTTTGACTCTGACAATGATAAAGGACCATAGTTACGTCGAATAGAAAAAAGAAATAGTTATGGCAAATACGAAACGATTAATCAATATTTCCAAAGATATACATAAGACAATACGTAACAAACTGCCTTACATTAACTTTTGTCATAACATTACAAGTATGACAAAGTCATATTATATTTTATAATAACACTCTTTTTTACTTGTTAATATTAGTATATAATAACATATGTTTACAATATTGTTTTTTTTTTTAAATAAACATTCACATCAATTCAAGAAAACAGGTGAATTACATACGAAGAAATTCAGCATACACTGCAGATTGGTTCGGGAAGCGTTCACAAGATTCTATACTTGCACCTTCGCGTGAGGACGATAGTTTGCCGCTGGGTGCCGCACAACCTCACCAAAGCTCAGAAGCAGGCCCGTGTCGAGTGGTGCCGTGTTAGGATTTAAAAATTTTAAACAGGCTCTTCTCGGCGCGTTTACGATATTGTGGCAGGTGACGAAACCTGGATTTATCAATACGATCCAGAAACAAAGCGTCAGTCGACAGTTTGGCTGTTTCAAAACGAACCAACGCCTACGAAAGTAAAGCGATCGAGAAGCGGAGGGAAAATTTTGATCACTAGTTTCTTCACTTTGACGCGGTACCTGATTTCAATTCCATTACGAGACCAAAACAGCATCAACGCCGAATGGTATACCACAAAATGCCTGCCAGAAGTTTTGTCTGCAATGAGCAACAAGCGACCAAACACCGGGCACCGCTCAAAACGAGGGACTTCCTGGATACCACACCGGTCAGAGTCTTGGGGCACCCTCCTTACAGTTCTAATTTGGCACAGTGTGACTTCTTTTTATTCCCTAAAATAAAAAACCTGCTGAAAGAGATTCAGTTTTCATCGCCGGAAGACGCGCTAGCAGCGTTCGTGAAGGCCGTGAAGGAGGTGTGCGGCGGACTGGAAAACATTTTTCGAAAATTGGTTTAGACGCATGAAACTTTATAAAGAGGCTGGTGTAGAGTTCTTTGAAAAGATTTAATAAAAATAATTTATTCATAGAAGTTAGTTTTTTAAGTTTCTTAAAACTTTCTAAGTGTCCCACGTATTAACCATTACCACCGTATGCTCCACTGTATCCTCCCGGTGATCCACACAAAGATGACACCCGGGCGTTTTTTCCGCACGAATCCGGTGTAGCAACCTCCCGAACTTACCATGTAGGTCCTCGCGAACACGGCGTCCTCACCTTTCGTATGACGCAGTTGCGTCATGCAGAAAGTGAGGATGTCGTGACATCTTTCCAGCCACTCCTTAAAGAGGGGATTTATTGCCATAATTATGGCGTGCTCAGATGTCAATTACTAATGAGATAAGGCTCGGCTCGGGCTTGTTTCAGTACTGGTACTCGAATCAGCATAATCAAGTACGTTGGGGTAGTACTCTCTCGGAGCCGTACAGGTTGGAGTGTGGGATGAGGCAGGGGGGGGGGGTTAACCTCACCTAAGCTCTTTAACCTGTATGTGAATGAGTTGATCGTTGAGCTTAGTGGAAAACTAGTCGGATGCAAAATGAATGGCACTTGTGTCAATAACTTAAGCTATGATCCGCATAGCTTAAATTACATACACATACACAGACATGGTGCTGCTGGGTCCAACGGCTGGCTCAATCCGAGAGATGCTGCTTGTTTGTGAGAGGTATGCGGCGAACCATGGCCTGCAATATAATGTTAGCAAGAGTGAGTATCCGATCTTTGAGGCGCCCGGTAGATAATATGTACATTATGAGCCTGTCGTTTGTCTCAATGGGAGGCCACTTAAGAAGGTTAGCCAGTTTAAGTATTTAGGCCACTATCTCGCCGGGGACCTCAGGGGTCAGGTTGATATTAAACGGGAACGCAGGGCGCTAGCAATTAGATGCAATATGTTGGCTCACATGTTTGCTCGTTGTAGTAATGAGGTCAGAATTACTTTATTTAATGCTTTTTGCCAAGCTTTCTACACGGGCGGTCTGTGGGTCAATTATACGCTTAAGGCTCTAGATGCCCTGTGGATCCAATATAATAATGGTTGGTTTTGGGGCTGCCTAGATAATACAGCGCATCGAGTATGTTCGTTTTAGCGCGTGTGGATTTCCACGCTATAGTAAGGAAGAAGGCTGCCTCGTTGCTAAGCAGATTTAGGACCAGCTCCAATGGCATTCTTCAAACCTTACCCGATAAACATAAAGCGCCAGTGATCGAGCACTGGTTGCAATTGTTAGTGCGGCATTAAAATTATTATTATGAGTTATTATATGTCAGAACCCTGGGGTCCTGGACCTTTGGAAGGCGTACGAGGAGTCAAAACCAACTCGCAGAGGCTTATACGTTATTATTATAATTATAAGGCAAGAGAACAATGATGAACTGCTGTGCTTTCAGTCTTTATGTTTTTGTAATTGTATGGATAACCTTAAATGTATCTGTAAAAAACATATTTTATTTTCCACGCATAATAAAATTGCAAACAGCCATTTAAAAAAACTATTTGTTTTATATAAAACTAGCTTTTGCTCGCGAATGTCCAAGAAAAGGAATGCGTGAAACACTAACACACAAACAGACAAAATAAGCCTGTCTGTCTGTATGGATCAATAAGTGACATAGTTCTAAATAAATCACAACATTACTAATAAGATGTAAAACTAAATCAATATTCTAATTGAGGTGTTAGGCGGCTTGCATTTCTACAGTGGTTACAATGATTAAAGGCACATGCATATTTATAAATCATTGTTATTAACTAACTTGAAATGGTTGACTTAAATACCTCTAGGTTGTAGCTAGGTTTAACTGCAAAAGAAGACCTACAATATAAGCTTAACCGTTTCCTAAAACCTCAATATGACATAAAAATAATAATAAAAGATAAAGATATTAACTGCAACACTTCAATCAGACTATGTCGTGTTTACTCTGTTAGTTAGCCTATCCCGCAGCTACGCCTGCCTGAACAACATAACACCACGCCTGTACAGACTCTCATATGCTCTCATTACAAGTTTCTGATTCCGAAGGTTAAGTTATCGATATTTATGGATGACAATCTGTGGCCGAATGGTGTATCTTTTAGGCAATTTATAACGTTTAGAAACAAAGGTCAGATTCAGAAAAATGATCAACAAAACGTTAAATAAGGCTAGTAAGACGAGTGTTAAGTTTATATCTTTTAACTGTAAGAGTGTAAAGCGGTCACAACAGTGTGTGAAAAATCTATGTTCAAGTGCGGATATAATAGCCTTGCAGGAGACGTGGCTATTACCACATGAAATTCCATTGCTTGGTAACATAGATGAGGACTTTAGCTATACTGGTAAGTCTGCTGTGGACATGTCACGGGGATTGTTGAAGGGTAGACCGTTTGGAGGGGTGGGGATATTGTGGCGTAAAAGCCTTTTTAACGTTGTTAATGTGGTGCAGTGCCAAAGTGACAGACTGGCTGCTGTTAAATTGTCAGTTGCGAACAAGGACATATTGGTGTTTTCTATTTATATGCCTACTGATTCGACGGAAAATCTTATCGAGTTTACTAACTGTTTAGGAGAAGTAGTGTCTATTATTGAAAATAGTGATATTAAATCTGTATTTATATTGGGGGATTTTAATGCGCATCCAAATCAGCTGTTTGGAGATGAATTAATAAATTTTTGTGACGGTCAGAACTGGGTATAATAATAATAATAATAAAATGTATTTTTAAATGTTTTTTTTTATAGTTTTTTTTTATAAGAAATATTTAAAAATGTAAACAATATGTGTATATAGGAAATAAATGGAATAACAATAATATTTATTTATTATAAAATACATATTTGACATTAAATGTAAGTACAAAAAGTATAAGCGGTACAACAGTCAATTTAATTTGAGTACCCTGACTCCTAAACTAGGAAGATCCTGTATCTTAGGAGGCAGTGTCTTCGCATAAATAGTGGACGAACAAATTATGAGCGTACAGCGTAGATATTATGCCAAAAAGTGGACTAATGCGGAAAGAAATATATAAGTATATAATCATATATATATATATATATTTTTTTTTTGAAAAATGGTATGCGCGGATATGAGAGCACTGGGTGAGGGATCGGACACGTACACCTTTATCAGCGATGCACACGGTTGTAAAAGGTGGTTAGACCACTGTCTCGTAACCGAGGCGGCATAGAGGTCTGTAGAAAGTGTGCAAGAGTATCAGGGGGTCTGATCATCTCCCTTTAGTGGTTAAATGTAACCTGGATTTAATAGTACCTAAGAAAACTGTGATAAAGAAAATTAATAACAAAGTCATATGGGGAGAGAGGGATAAAAAACAAACTGAGATGTATGAGCAAATATGTAACCGTAAGTTGAGAGAAATAGATTTTCCTACTGAATTAAGAGACTGTGCTGATACAAATTGTAATGATACTAGTCATAATAAAGTTATTGATAAGGTGTACAGAGATATCATTGACTCCATGTCTGAGGCTGCTATTGAGAGTAGCGAATGTGGGAAGGTTCGAAGGGGTAGGCATATTGCTGGCTGGAACAAGTATGTTAAAGACTCACATAGGGAGGCTCGGCTTAGTTTTGTGAGGTGGCGTGCGTGTGGAAAACCAGAGTCAGGCCCTATTTGGAAGGCAATGTCAGAGAGTAGAAAGCTATTTAAAAAAAATCTTAAATCCCTACAAGACAATCGGGAACAGGTTCGTATGGATATTCTAGCGACGCATCATGACAATAAGTCCTTCAGGCAATTCTGGAAGCAGACCAATAAATTGAATCCTAGGCCGGGTCTTCCGGTGAGTGTGCAGGGCAAAGTAGAGGCAGTGGACATAGCCAACACTTTCAGGGAGCACTTTCAGACAGAGCAACGAGCACTAGTGCAGAAGGAATTGCCCCAGGTTGCGGGTCCTCCACGTGACGAGCCCGTTAGAATAACTTCAAGGGACGTATCGCGGGTATTGAAGAATATGTGTAAGGGTAAGTCTCCTGGACACGACGGACTCAGCGTGGAGCACCTGAAGCATGGGGGTCCTCACGTGTGTAGGGTGTTGGCTATGCTTTACACTTTTTGTTTACGTCATGCGTATTTGCCTGACGATATTATGAAGGCGGTTGTAGTACCGATTGTGAAGAATAAGACTGGAGATGTCAGTGACAAACATAATTAAAGGCCTATTACATTGGCTACTATAGCTGCCAAGGTGCTTGACGGTGTGCTGAATGGTTATCTTTCTCAGTATGTGGTACTCGAAGACGCCCAATTTGGGTTTAGGCCAGGACTCTCTACTGAGAGTGCCATATTAGTCCTGAAACACACCGTCAGGTACTACACTGACCGTAAGACGCCAGTATATGCTGCCTTTTTGGACCTCTCAAAGGCCTTTGACCTTGTAAATTATGGCAGGCTATGGGAGAAACTCAGGGAGAACACAGTGCCTGAGGGTGTTACTAATATATTTAAGTATTGGTATCACCATCAGACTAATTATGTAAGGTGGTCAGTCTCCTTTTCAGATGCCTATCAGTTGAAGTGTGGTGTGAGGCAGGGGGGATTAAGCTCCCCTACCCTCTTTAACATTTATGTAAGGGACCTCGTCCGGGAGCTCAGCAGTACCAAGGTAGGCTGTTCTATAGATGGTCAGATTGTGAACAATTTAAGCTACGCTGACGACATGGTGCTGTTGAGCCCGTCGATCAGCGCCCTGCGGAGACTGCTAGGCGTCTGTGAGGAGTTTGCTAGATCGCACGGGTTGACATATAATGTTAAAAAGAGCGAACTGCTGGTGTTTCGGGCGGGGCGCATGACGCCCTCTTGCGTACCGCCCGTTAAGCTGGGCGGAGTGACGCTAAACAGAGTCAGCCAGTTTGTGTACCTTGGACATGTAGTTAATGAGGACTTGGCTGATGATCCGGATGTGGAGCGGGAACGCAGGGGGCTGGCAGTTCGGTGTAACATGCTGGCCCGCAGGTTTTCAAGGTGTAGTAGGGAGGTAAAAAAGACGTTATTTAAGGCCTACTGCCAATCCTATTACACCTGTAGCCTGTAGGTCACCTATACACAGCGGGTCGTCAGCGCCCTGCGGGTCCAGTACAACAATGCTTTCAGGTTGCTGATGGGACTGCCTCGCTGTTGCAGCGCGTCAGCGATGTTTGCGGACGCACAAGTGGATGGCTTCCATGCCATAATCCGTAAGCTTTGCTGATGCGCAGGGTGAGGGACAGTTCCAACAGCTACCTGAGGGTGATTGCTTGTAAATTGGATAGTCCTATATGGAGGCAGTGGATACGAATCCATCTAAAAAAATAATGTATTCCAATATGTATTAGAGTAAGCTTGCACTAACATTTATTCTTAAGTTTATTTTTTATGTATTTTTACTAACACCATATGGACACTAGTCTGAAAATAAAGATATTGAATTGAAATGAATTGAATTGAATATGGCCTAAGAAATTTCTACTATTGGACATAGAGCTTCTCCAAGTGGCACCAGATCGACCACTACAGTACATCTCATATATAGCGGATTTTTGAGGCGTTTAATTTACCACATCATCAATTTACCCGGAGGGAGGTCTATCGACGCTGCGTCGTCCGGTACACACTCGCTACTCTAGAGTTTTTCGACCTCATCGGCCATCTGTTCTGCAGTCCTTACCAACTGCCACTTAAGTTTGACGATTCTTCAGCCTATATCAGCAACCTCACATATCTGCGTCACATTACACACACAAACATCACATCGTCTCGTTACATTCACATTGTAGCTGAGAATTTCACTGATGAATTAGACATTGAGAGGGAGTGTAGGGCATTGTCAGTTCGTGGTCATTTGCTGGCACGCGGGTCCGCTCAGTGTACAGCTCCAGTTAAAATCACAATGTTCATGGCATTCTGCCATATGTCCTGCACGAGGGGCCTGTGGACAAAGTTTACTCACAAAACCTATCGTACCTTGCACGTCTAGAATAATAATGTATTCAGGGCTCTATTTCGGCTCCTTCGACCCTCGATATTGCAGGGCATGTTTGCTGACGCCAGCGTAGATGACTTTTGATGATTATCTGGATTGTAGTGAAACCGCGAATAAGCTGCAGGGCGTGTATTCGCAGACTGAACTGATATTTAGGCATATAATAAACGCAAGAAAATTTACAGATATCACAGCTTCTGTGCGATTATGCGTTAAAAAGTTGCATCAGTCGTGTGAGTGTGCACGTGAGAGCCCAAATAGCATCTTGAGGATAACTGGCAAGAGAACCAATATTGTTCTCCTCAGGTAGGATCACTGAACTCTATGTGTTACGAGACCGATGTATATACTAAGCAAGTATAGTTGGTATCAAAACAAATTGTTTTTTTTTTAGAAAGACTAGCTTTTGCCCGCGGCTTCGCTCCCGTCAACTGACTACTCTACCCTACTCAAAAAAAGTATCCTATGTCCGTCTCCAGGTTCTAAGCTACCTCCGCACCAACTTTCAGCCAAATCGGTTCAGCCGTTCTTGAGTTATAAATAGTGTAACTAACACGACTTTCTTTTATATATATAGATAGATATGGTGCATAAACCGTGACCATCAAAATTTTATAGGTACTTATTAAATAATCATGCCCATACCCATAAATTGTATTGCGTCACATATATATTATTACCAAAAATAATGTTGTATGTGTACAATGTACTGATTTTTAACCGTTTTTTTTTTAACCACAATACATTTAAAAATATCATAAAAATGATATTCAATGATTAACAATTCCTACTTCCGAAAAAAATAACGTCATTTCAGAAATCTTTACGTTCCGATTACATTTGTCAGTTTTTTTTCGTGATCTGATCAAAGAGTATTTATAGCTAACGCTTTTAATCTAATTTATAATCATAAAGCTTTGGTTCACCTAGTTAGTTTTATCTGCTGTCTAGGTAAATAAGATTACTTAGTAGAAAACAATTAAACTATTAAAAATGAATTATATTAAATAATTTTATTCTAGCTCACCATTTTTATAAAGTAAACATTGCGTATTTGAAACTGAAAGCTTGACACTGTCAATGTGGTTTATGACATTTTGGTGTTTTGTTTGTTGTGTTGATGTTTGTATCGATCGATGAGTTGTCGACGGTAGATGGCGCTTTTCCGCTTGACACCTCAATAAATGAGCTCCGTGTTTACATTTTGTTTTAATTTTTTTTTATTATTATTGATAGGCTCGCGTTTGACCACCATCTTACCTGATGGTTAGCGTTGATGTGGCCGACAATGGAGCACGCTTGCCTAGAAGTAACCTATTCACTCTTGACTTAAAGACCCCTAGGTTGTAGCTATCAGGGAACACAGACTCCGGCAGGGAATTCCAAAAATATTTAAAATCATATGTTTTTGTTTAAAAGCCGTAAAATAGATATATAAAGGTATAATTTACCAGTGTAAACGTTATTAATGTGACTAATTCAACAGTGAGTGAAATAATAACTGTTAAAATAACAACCATGACTATTCATAATAAATAAAAAAGTGACAATTAAAAGTAACAAAAACAGTGATATTATTAGATAAAACAAATAAACATTCAACCAAATAGTATTAAAATTGAACATATTTAACATAAAAAAGTGTTCATTTTAGTGTCTTAAATAAAGGACTACGTGAAGTGGGAAAAAAATCGTGTCATACCAACCGATTAGCCAAATTCAAATTTCTCAATCTTTAACATACACTACTTAATTTTGACTTGTGTTTATAATTACAATGTGGCTCAGTTAAGTAACAAGCTACATTTGATAGACGCTAACCTCGCACCTCAAGTTCGAATCCGGGGCACACATGTGATCACTTTTTGCGACATACATTACTTTGTACATCAGCTATTAAAAATTAAGAGCGTGCTGACATCGTAAAAGACTATAGATAAACATGGATACAGATTATATCACCCTTCGTAAGCAGAACACTGCGGGTCGTTGACTAACTTATCTCACTTAACAAATGACGATGAAAAGACGATTCTTGACACCACAATGATGAGCTTACCGGACAGCCTGCAGGATTATAATGACGGCGACTATGTTAACGACTTGAATGAACAAATAAGTGCACTTAAGATGGAACTTATGAATGCTCATCAGGAAATAGACCACCTCAATAGCGAAAACTTCCGATTAAAATCCGATTTAGAAAAAGCCCCAAAGACAGTCGATACATGTAAAAAGATATGCTTGATACCTAGCAGAAAAAGTAATACACCATCTTTATCAAGCAAACAAAAATCAAAGCATTACAAGATTCGACCAACTACCTCAAATAATGACTCCAACACTCCGATCAATTACTACAAAGAAATAAAAGTCGACACTCTCAACAAAAAAACTCAGACTTCCGAGATGACTTATAACAAACGCGGGTGGTGGACAAAGACATTTTTGACCAGATCAAATCCAAAATATATATTGACTACGATCAATATTACTCTAAAGTTAGCGACGATAACCAACTCCTTATAGAAGACCATAGTGGGACTGACAATATATCAAACTTAACGGTAAATGATAAATCTAATTATGACTCCGAGTTTTTTTTTTGATAATCACATGTACATCTAACACCAAAAGATAGCTGGCCTCCTTAACAAAACAAACCTGTTAACATTACATATCCAACATCTTTTGCAAAAACAGATCAGTATCGAGTTGATTTGCCTAACGGAATACTTTGTCATTTCTGGTCAAGAAAATTTAATAAACGTGCCCAACTTTAAGCTAGCAGCATGTTACTCAAGAAGAAAGCATAAGCGAGGAGGTTCGTGTATTTTACTTAATACCTACCACGAATACAAAGAACTAACTGATGTGAAGAATTCTTCTATCACAGGCGTTATTGAATGTTGTGCTATAGTAATAATCAAACATAAATTAATAGTTGTATGTATTTACAGACCACCAAATATGTCTAACATTAGTCTTTTTTATGACACTTTGGACACTATATTGAAAAAAATGTGCAATAAATCAAATGTAAAGGTAGTATTATGTGGAGACTTCAACATTGATATTTTAAAACGTAATAGATGCACTTTGGACTTTGAATCTTTACTCCTAAATTACAACCTTATCTTAAAATAGACCAACCAATACGGCCAAAGAGGCTTACATGCTTAGATAATTTTGCTCTGAACTCAAATCTAAAATGTGCTGCTGAAGTAATGGATTTTGCAATGTCTGATCACTCAGCTCAAATACTCAAAATCAAAGTCAGAAGAATTTGCAAATTAAGGTATTGGCGGACTCGGAAACGAGACTTCTCAAAAGAAAATTTGATTAAATTTAAAAATCATTTAAAGAGTTTAACCTTTTCTGATGTTTATAGCGAGAGTAACCCTAGTAAGTCTTATGATAATTTTATGGAAATTTTTCATCTACTTTACAATCAGTGTTTTCCAATGAAATACATTAGAATTCGATCGGAAAAAAGAATTAAATGGATTTCGAAAGGCATTAAACTCTGTAGCAAGAAACTTGAGGCAATTGAGAGGTGAGCCAGGAGGATCATTGGCAATGATGCACTCGTTGAATCGAGGCTTCAAAGTCTTGAGCATCGACGCAGAGTTGCTAGCCTGTCGGTTTTCTACCGGTTGCATTTCGGGGAGTGTGCATCGGAATTGCATAACCTAATTCCGCCTAGTCAAGTCAAGATTGAATAGGTTACTTCTAGGTAAGCGCGCTCCATCGCCGACCGCATTGTCGCTTTCCATCAGGTGAGATAGCGGTCAAGCGCGAACCCATTTGATAAGTCAAAGTCAAAGTCAAATCTTTATTGCAGAACACAATACAATAAATTATACATTTCTGGATGTCATTTGAATGCTCTAGTTAATTGTGTTTTACCAAATTAGGCATGCAAAATTATATTAAATTCAAAAAAACATTTTGTGAGTAAGGTAAGTACATAATATATGTCAGAGATTGATACTAAATGCTAATGTCAACACAGAACAAATACAAAATTTATATAGTCAAATCACAATGTCAACACGAAATAAAAATAAATACAATAAATCGATTCAGTAAAGTAAATCGGACCTAGAAAGAAGCAACCATTATCATAATTGGACACATACATTCCTGTCTGAGAGGTATTCACTCACGGTTTATTACGCTTTTTTTATGAGTAAATTGTGCAATTGTTTTTTAAATAAGTCAAAATCGTTGCATTCTAGCAAAGATTTAGGGAGTTTATTGTATACCCGTGGAGCCATTCCCAATAAACTTTTATGAAATACTAAGTCTTTAAAGCCTTGTCTTTGTATGAGTAAATACGTAACTTTTACTTTACGTTATATACGTATAACTCTAACGGTTTTTGCAGTGCACGCCAGAATAACTCGCAGATATATATATGTATTTTTTCCTATCATCTAAATTATCCTTTTTTTGTATATATTTCAACCAGACTGGCTGGTTTCTAGTCTCTAGTTTTTGAAAAAATTAATTATGTATCCAGTGTAAGTCTGGTGGTCAGCTGAATTTTTTTGAGAACGTCAGTTACTGAGTTGCAGTGTTGAAGTGAAATATATTATTATGTTTGTGAAAAAGGCCTTCCGGTCTATGACGGCTGTGAGAAGGACCTCTTCTGCTGCTTCGGTTTCCACAGGCCTCGACCAGCCGTGCGAGACCTGTCCGCCAAGCCGTGTGGATCTCTCCAGCTGCTCCGGTCTCTGAAGGCCTCTACAGGCCTCTAATGGCCGTGTAAAACCTGTCCGCCCCGCCATGTGGACCTTTTTCGATTCCTCTGGTCTCTGGAAGCCTCTACCGGCTGTGCGAGACCTGTTCGCTACAGCTCTACGACCCTCTGAGAGCCACATGGGGCCTTTTCACTCAGCTGCTGGGAGGACCTCGCCGACTTCGACTATTTCTACGTTATATTTGTGCTGCATCTCCTTCAGTGCTAATTGTATAGCATAGACGGATAACTCCTTCAAAATATTTTTTTTTTTATTCTTTTCGATATTTTAATAGTTATTAGATATTTTAATAGCCGTTCTTGAGTTATAAATAGTGTAACTAATACGACTTTTGTTTTATTTATTTATGGTAGAATGAATGACCGAATGATGGAATGATTGACCGAATGAAGGAATGATTGGGACATGTTTTTGACAGTTGCTGTCAATGTATTTGACAGTTGCTGTCATTTACCTGCGGGTTAGAAAATTATCTCAAGGGAACATTATCCAAGGATAAAAAGTATTATATGTGTTATTCTAGGACATGGTCTACTCGTGTACCAAGTTTCATCGAAATCAGTTCAGTAGTTTTTGCGTGAAAGAGTGACAAACATCCATACATACAAACTTTCGCATTTATAATATTAGTAGGATTTGATATTTTGTTTATGTTAATTATTTTGTTACTATGTTCTTTTTTCAATTGCAATGTACGATTTTATTTATATATTAGTATAAATTGATAATTGGTTTTGTAATTCCATTAAAACTTAATTTACTTTAGTTTTATATAACAACAACCTACCTACCTACCTACTGCCCTTTTGTGTCATAAATCACTTCTTATTTTGTGAATGCTGGTTAACCTGTTATTGGTGACTGTGAAAGACTTAGGCCAATTGTTATCTTTACCTGTTAAATGCTGTAAACAGAAGCTGTTGGTAATAAATATAATAAAATAAAATAGAGTCTTTATATATCGATTTTTATCAAAATATTTAGAGCTAAAAATATAACATCCAAAGATCAATATATTTATCACTTAAGTTCTCGTTTCAAGTTGAATTTCAAAATTATTCACATGTTTCAACATAATATCAAACTGTACTCTCAGCTTGGACTTGTTTAAGTCATTCTGTGCTTTAGACACTTCGTTCATTGATTCTGATGGTAAGACGCGGTACCGACGCAGTAGTGTTGATAGAGCAGTCTTCATCGACATCATGGCGTATTGGTATCCTGAAAAATTGTTATTTAAAATTTATTTATTTATTTAATCTTCATGCAACATATGGTACAAAGGCGGACTTAATTTCTTAGGCATTCTCTACCAGTCAACCTAGGGTCCACCACCCTAGGTTGACAATATGGTAGTTGCATAAAAAAGAAAATATTATTTATAAAACTAGTATTACAAAATTACATATAAAGCTATAACTAAATATACACACATATTTTAATGTAATATATACCTATAAACACATAAATGTATATAATATATATATATATATATAAACACAGTAAAGGAGTTTTTGAGATGATTCTGCTATTTGTGTAGAAAGTAATTCCGCAACTTCCGCTTAAATGCATGTAATAACGCGCTGCCATCCTGATATCAAGAGCTAGCGAATTCCACAGAAGGATGGACTGTATATAGAAGGAATAATGAACAAAATCAGAAGTATGAAAAGGACAAAACAGTAGAAGATTGTTAGAAGAACGCAGATTCCTAGCGTGTGAAGACCAGATATATTGAAAGTGAGATATAAAATAAGATGGAGGGGAAGGAGAGTTGTGCAAAGGGAAAAGGGTTGGCAAAGCTCGCATACTTCATTTCTGATAAATAGGCAACCATTTGAGCTCCGAAAATAATCATTTAATTCTCCAGAACTATTGAAACATTCAAAACCTACAAAAAGCAGAGTATTTATATATGCAGGTACACACTACAAACCTCTCCCCATTGAACCAGTATTCAAACATATGAGAGTATTAGAATACTCTCACATGTTTTCATCTTACCAAACTTTCGAGTGCTAAGTAATTTATATGAAACTAATGACTACAATTGTAATACATGTCAATGATCATCATCAGACACATTTCAATTATCATCTTTCTTAGTAACCACTGCTCAGAATGTATAATTCTATGGTTTGTATGTTGTTGATCGTGAACTTCACTACGATAGACCAAAAACAAATAACATATCGATGGCGAAGTGCCAATAACTTCAAACTGTCGATGTCAAAAATTTCCTGTTCCTAAAATGTTAAGAGGTGTTTCCATAATTTAATTTGATGCAGTTGCTACTGAATTTAACATTGAGGACTAGGTTAAATTCAGTGTCCCCCGATGTTTTCCCACCCTTCTAGTTCCATTGCATAAAAGCATAAGCATAATCAGCCTTTTAATGTTCCCACTAGTTCCCACTAGTTCCATTGGGCACGCCACAATTATGGCGGTAAGTACCCTTTTTGAGGAGTGGCTGGAAAGACCACATGGCGTCCTTACCTACCGCATGACGCAGGTTCTCACCGGACATGGTAAGTTCGGGAGGTTCCTGCACCGAATTCGTGCGGAAGAAACGCCAGGGCGCCGCCATTGTGTGGACCGTCCGGAGGACACGGTAGAGCATACGGTAGAGGTGTGCCCCGCCTGGGCAGAGCAACGCCGTGTCCTCGTGGGGGCGATCGGCGGCAGTGATCTCTCGCGCCGGGCATTGGTACAGGCCATGGTCCGGAGTGAGGAGGAGTGGCAGGCGGTCGCCTCCTTCTGCGAAGCAGTAATGCAAGCTAAGGAGGCGGCCGAACGCGTGAGGCAACGGTCCTCACGCCCTAACCGCCGCCGGGATTCCGATCCCGATTTCCGGCCACCGTAGGCGCGGGCTTGCGGACGGCGAGTAATGGGTGGCTCGCCGTCCAACCGTCCGGTAACTGTCCGGACCGAGCCCAAGTCGTCGACGGTATTGTTCCACGCGCGCCTCAGGGAGATGTCAGCAAATCGTAGGGGCCCAGCAGGGCCGAAGCCTACTGGGGCCACGGGTAGTGTGAAAGCGAAGCCCGGAGCCCCGGGATGAAGGCAAAGAAGGAACAGGAGTGGGTGTTTAGTCAGTAAAAGTCTGACACTATCTCTCGCTCCGCCCAAGAGTGGGATTTGTCATTAGATGATTTTCCCACCTAAAAAAAAACCCTTCTAGTTCCATATGTCACCGGATCCCGAAGGCATGACATCGATTATTAAATATTCGATGAATCGTTCAGTCGAAGTAGCGTTTGGCGAAAAAAGGAAGTTTTGCAATAAATTTTATTAGATCAATCGTTCCGTCGAATTTCTGTTGATTGACCATATTTATGACTCTCGAAGTAACGTTACGGACAGCATTTAAATTATAAGCGCTAAAAAGTAATTTTCTCGAAAAATATCAGATATTACCTATTACCATTTCACCGTCGATATAGGCTTGTCATATGAAATCTTCGGAAAGGCATTTGCGTATATTAGTAGTCTGAATGAATAAAAATAAAAAAAACGGACAAGTGCGAGTCGGACTCGCGCACTGAGGGTTCCGGACAAACTTACCCATAAAAACAGTTCAATTCCCGAATTCAGTCACGAAAATGGGGTCCCCCATTTAAATTATAAGCGCTAAAAAGTAATTTTCTCGAAAAATATCAGATATTACCTATTACCATTTCACCGTCGATATAGACTTGTCATATGAAATCTTCGGAAAGGCATTTGCGTATATTAGTAGTCTGATTGAATAAAAATAAAAAAAACGGACAAGTCCGAGTCGGACTCACGCACTGAGGATTCCGGACAAACGTACCCATAAAAACAGTTCAATTCCCGAATTGAGTCACGAAGATTTTTCCGATTAAAAAAAAAGCTTGTTTTTTGTGACGTAACAACAAAATTACAGTTTTCAGACTTTTTCCTATACTTGTGCTATGAGACCTTGCTTCATGCCAAATTTCAGGATTCTAGGTCAACGGGAAGTATCCTATGAATTTTAATTCCCTTGAGAGCGTCGAAATACACGTTTTTTGCGACATAAAGGGCCGTATCGTTTTTTTGGCACTACCTACTAAACACACCCGCATCATTCTGTCCCACTAGGACTAATGTGTGACGCATCCGATCGATGTGCTGGCGCCGTACTTCAGCAGCTTATTGATAGGAAATGGCAACCACTAGGCTATTTAAAAAAAAACATACCAGCCCAGCAAGGATACTCAACGTTTGACAGAGAGTTGCAAGCAATCTACATGGCAGTGAAGCATTTAAGAATAATTTTTGAAGGCCGAGAACTAATTATCTTCACCGATCACAAGCCAATAATCTATGCAGTGCAGAAAATCACATTAGATTCCGAGACACAACGCCGACGAAGACAATTTCAGCCCCCCTAGCCAGTTTACAACCGTTTCGTTTCGATTCTCTTTTCGTTGACGTTCAGTCGACGTCAACGTCGACGTCAGAATAAAAGAATAGGAGGCATGGCCTACTCGATGCGATCGACGAAAAGAGAATCGAAACGAAACGGTTGCAACTTGGCTAGGGGGGCTGTTCATTATTGAGTTCTCGAACGATATACGTCATATCAGTGGACGCGACAACGTAGTAGCCGACGCATTATCACGCGTCGACGCAATCAGCTGTCCGAGTCCAATCAACTACAAAGCGTTGGCTCAAGCACAAGCGAAGGACGACGACTTAAAGCAACAGTCCAACATTCATCTAAAGGCAGTGATGTTAGTCGGCTCATCACAGCGTATCTACTGCGAAATCACTACAAACAATGTTCGCCTATACCTACCACAAGAGTACCGTATTGAAGCGTTCAAAGCCACCCACGGACTCAACCAACCTGGTATACGAACAACGAGGAAGCTCATACCATGACTACTGATGTCAAAACATAGGTTCAAACATGTATCGCCTGTCAATGGTCCAAGATACAACGACATACAACTAGCGCACCAGCTACATTCAAACATTCAAGCCGCTTCGAACACATACATGTTGACATCGTCGGTCCACTACGTACATCACCAGACGCCAGACGGCCATTGTTACGTCGTACCAATGATCAACCAAGCTACGCGCTGGCCAGAAGCATACGCCGTGCGTGATATCACAGCTGAAACCAAGCCAAGCTGTTGCCAAGACTGTATATGAAGGATGGATCACATGATTCGCCTGTCCAGCTAGGATGACAACAGACCAAGGTCGACAGTTTAAGAGTCACCTATTCAACGCGCTGACCAAACTATTGGGCATCAACAGAATACGAACTACGCCGTATCACCCTCAGAGCAATGGTTTGTTGGAGCGCTGGCATTGCTGTATGAAGACCGCACTCACTGCTTGCCTCAGTAATAATAGCTGGATTGAAGAATTACCTACAGTATTGCTTGGCCTACGTACTGCGACCAGAACCGACACAAACGTCAATGCATCGGAACTCACCTATAGTCAAAACCTACGATTACCAGGTGATTTCTTGTGACGTCACAAGCCCAAAACATGGACAAGAACTACGTCGAAAAACTGAGGTCAAGAATCAACAACTTACGCCCAGTACACGCACACTCGCATAACACTAATCACCCAGTGTTTGTTCACTACGACCTACGCATATGCAAGAAAGTGTTCGTGAGAGTCGACGCAGTGAAAAAACCATTACAACCACCTTATAACGGGCCGTACACAGTATTACGCAGAGACAGCAAAACTTTCACACTACAGTTGCCAAGCAGAGAAGCACATATCAATTGAGCGTTTGTAGCCAGCATTCACCACATCAGACACACAACCACAGCTTGAAGCAGACGACACATCTTTAAAACCTCCGGTCAGCTCATCTACAATCAAAACATCGCGCTCCTGGGGCGTCATCAGACAACCGGTACGCTTCGCTTGAGGCTGAACACTGTAGCGGTGCGCTCTCCACGCGCACGGGCTACACACTGAACGCATCACCAACTGTGGCATTCGCTACGTCCTCGTTAGGGGGCGTGACAGGCGGTGGCAGGGCTTCGACCTCAGACCGCAGAGTCCAGCCGGGGCCCGTTACAACGGACCCGTCATTAGGGTGCCTAACTAGGCTCGGCGGTTGTAGAGCAGATGGCTCTATGTGTATATGTTTGTATGTGTGTACTGTAGGCACGTCACGACGCTGCTGCACACAGCGCCGACTCTTGGCGACATACCGGCGGTCAGTCCCCGCTAGGTGAGACCCCTAGGGGAAGCCCGGCGGGAGACGACCAGCGACGAGTATGCCGACTTGTTACAGACCTACAGTAGGCAATGTGACCATTGCTTAGTGGGCACCATCTAATTATAGTATTTCAGTCACTACAAAGAGATTAAAATTATGAAGGTTATTCATATATCATAATCATCATCTTTCGGCCGAGGGACGTCCACTGTTGGACGTGTACCAATGAGGGACGCTGTGCGTCTCGCGTCCATCGGATTCCCGCAACCTTTACCAGGTCGTCGGTCCGCCTTGTGGGGGCCATCCAACGCTGCGTCTTCTGGTACGCGATTGCCAATCCAGAACCTTTTGACCACAACGGCCATTTGTTCTGCTAGCAATATGACCATTGCCAGTTTAGTTTGCCGATTCTTCGTGCTACGTTGGCAACATCGGTTTTTCTGCGGATATCTTCATTCTTGATTCGATCACGCAAAATCTCACGACGCAAGATCACCCAAGGTTATCACAATAATAATAATAATAAACACTTTATTTCAGACCATGGTGTCCAATTTGTTAGTAACAATATTCTTATAGACTAGTTTTAGTAATACATAAAACTACCCACAATAAAGCATGTAAAAAGAACAAACAATCACTACTGCGCCATTCCATGACAACAATGACTGGAACAATCATGCATTTAAGGAAATGTTTTCCAGACTTGATAATCCTGTTAGTCTCACTGCAGATAATGGGACTTAGTTCACATCAACAGTATTCATACACCTACGCAAACATTATAATACTTACACTAAATTCGCCACAACAAAACGTCGAAGTGGAGCGCCAAAACTAAGATATTTTGAAGGGTCTCAAAATTAGCTAAATTAAAAAAAAAATATCTGACTGGAAAGACTGCTTTCATACTTATTGTACTGTGTACCTAGGTACAACAGTACACCCCATTCCACGACTGGTAGATCACCTTCGGAACTTTTCTATAAACGTCATTTCAGAGACAAAATTCCCCCTTTTATAGATATTAAGTTTGTACATCAATTATTGAGATTAAACGTCGTACTTAGTCTGAATATCTTATTTGTGTGTGGATCTATGAGTTTTTCTGGATCTAATGAAATATAGTAAAGTAATACAAACAAACAAAACAACACAAAATGATACAAATATGGATGTAGAATCTGAAATAAATGATTATTATTATTAATATTATTATTATTATTATTAATACTACTTTTTAAATCTGAGGATAGTAAAGACACCAATAATTATAGATCAGTATTCATGTTGCTGGTTTTCAGCAAGATAGTGTTGAATCTAATGCTCAATGGCTAAATGACAAAGTGACTAGATAGGTAAATAATTAAACGGCTAAATGGCCAATTGCGTAAATGACTAAATGGCCAAAAGGCCAACGGGCCAAAGAGCCAAATGGCCAACGAGCCAAAAGGGACAAACGGTCATCGAGCCAAAGGGCCAAAAGAGCCAATTGGGCCAAAAGGGACAAATAGGCTAAACGGGCCTAATGGGTCGAATGGGTCGAATGGGCCTAATGGGTCGAATGGGTCTAATGGGCCGAATGGGCCGAATGGGCCTAATGGGCCAAACGTGCCTAATCGGACGAATGGACCTAATAGGCCAAATGGGCCAAATGGACCTAATGGGCCAAAAGTGCCAAATTTGCCAGATGGGCTAAATGCCCAAAAGTGCCAATAAACATGAAAAAATAAAAAAAATATGTTTACCATGGCTGGTTATATATGGGAAAAGAACTAAATGACAAGATTTCCAAAAAAAAAATGTTTAAAATAGTGATTGTAACATAGTATTGAATAATGAAAAACTGGAATTCTTCGATAAAATAGTTTTCCTGGATATTACACTTGACTCATATCTATAGTGGGGTCCTCATTTGACATCTCCTGCAGAACGGTTAAGCTCTGCAGCATATGGTGATAGAAAATCCACCAATTAACGGATGTAGATAGGTTTAAAGATATTTATTTCTCAAAAAAGACACAAAGTCACTTACTTGAGAACAATTTTTCCTTATATCAAATTAATATTATAACAAGGGTTCGTCACCGCGTACCTACGTAAGTTATTAAACTCATCCAATGCATTCAGTCTTTAAGTAGTTATTTTATAATTGTTTCTTACATATTGTGCTAGTTGGTTCTTGAATGCATCGAATGAGCGTACATTTTTTATAAATGGGGGTATTTTGTTATACAACTGTGCTCCTTCAAAAGTTAATTTTTTTTTACCGAACTTAGTTCTCATCTTTGGTAAGACCAGAAAACTAGCCCGGCGACTGCTACGTTGTGTTAATTCTTTCACTTTAGTAAACGATAGGTTAGTCTGTATAGTCTTGTTGAGAGCCTTACGGATAAAAATACAAGTGTTGTAAATATATAACTGCCTAATGTTCATTATTTTTGTTTTTTCATATATTGTGCTTGTTGGTGATAAATAAGGGAAACGAAAAATCATTTTTATTAATTTATTTTGTGCAATTTGGAGACTAGCTAGCTTGGTTTTGGCCGCACTGCCCCAGACTTCAACTAGATATATAGCAGGTGAGGTTTTACTAGGGCGTTATAGATAGTGTAACGCAACTTAGGTGGAATACATCTTACTATATGTCGAAGAGATCCCAGTAGGGACGAAAGCTTTGTTTTTACATGATCTAGGTGAGCATTCCACGATAGTGAGCTATCTAATCTTAAGCCAAGATATTTTTGACACGTGTTTTGCTGTAAGGGAACATTGTTAATATGTAATGGTTTATGTGGGGGTTTTATTTTATTTTTTGATTTGAATAACATATAGCATGTTTTAGATATATTTATCGTTAACAAGTTGAACTGAAACCATGAAAAATGGGTGTTTAAGTCTTCTTGAGCTTGGGAAACTAGATCATGAATGGACGATCCGAAATAAAATAAGCAAGTATCATCTGCATACAACGTAAGGTGACCATGTAGTTTAATTTCTTGTATGTTGTTAATGTATATTAAGAAAAGCAGGGGACCCAGAATAGATCCTTGGGGAACACCACACGTTATTGGTACAGCGTCACTTTGATTATTATTATCCATTTTAACTTGTTGTGTTCTGTTTTTTAGATAGGATTTAAACATATTTAAGGCACTGCCAGTAATGTTGATTTTTTCTAGCTTTTCAAGTAACAATTTATGACTAACAGTGTCGAACGCTTTTTTAAGGTCAATAAAGATACCTAGGACTATATTCTTAGCGTCTACATTTTGCTTAATTTTGTTAACAAGATCAACAGTGGCTGATCGATAGATACCGCTAGACTGGTCTATTTTATATATTTTCATAGTATCATGTCTTATGGTATCTATCTAGAAAAGAACCATGAGAGCCATCCACAATCTTCGCCGGTGTGATTCCTTAGGGGAACTGTTTAAGGATATTAACATCTTGATGGAATCTTGTCAATATATCTACGAAAACATCATGCACCGAACGTGTATTATGTTCGTTTAATTAATAACATTCATCATTCTAGTAAAAGTGGCCGTAGACACAATAATGGTACCAGAAATAGAGATCATTTAATTCAATCGAGTTTCAGACTGGCTAAGGTAGCCTCTTCCTTCATGAGATATTGTTTAAAATGTTATAAAAAAAAACATCCCATATTTTAGAACTCAATAAGATAACATTTAACCCCGTGTCAAAAGCATACTATGCAGGTTATAAGTTGGGAGATTATATTGAAGATGAGAGGGCTTGGCTCAATGCTGGTCTAGCTTCACTACCACTAGAGCGCACATACTAATTGATTAATATTATAATTTGGAAATTACTTTTCTTTGAAAGAAAACATTTTCAAAGTATTGTATAAGGTAGAGGCATTTTTCCAAATTTTGTAAACGTGACTACCGTGGAGAAATTTATGTTTTAGATTACTATTTGGCTTGTTTGACATAAAAATGTCTAACTGATCGCGACGATACGTCGTGGTGAAGCAAAATGAAAGAGATGAGTGGACTGTATAACATATAATGTAAGAAAGGAAAGAAATTATAACGGTCGGTTGAACTAATATAAAAAGAAATGGATGCCAAAGGAACGCGCAAGTGCAGCTGTTCGTTAAGGTTTGCAACAGCTGTCTGCTGCAGCGAGCTCGAGCGCGCGACCTGCTGCCCCGCATCCCTAGTTCACTGCCGCGCAGCGCTGTTGGGGGTCAGTCAGTCAGTCGTCACAACACTTGCTGATAGTGGCGCTTGTGTTAGATTATTCGGTACTGGAGCTGACATACGCATCATGTCCGTGAACGAACCATCTCCTGAACAAGTTGAGATTGGTCACGTTTTGGCTGCCAGTGGCTTGAATTAATTTCTATGTTTGTATTTTTACTTTACTTACATTATTGTCATACAATAGTAGCGACAAAACATGTGTAATCGAGACATTTGTAATACACATGTAAAATGTTTTAAAAGAGTGTCCATGGAGTTTCTTGCACATTCTTCTCCATAGGATCTACCCTTTGGAATGTGCAACTAGCATCATTTCTCTGACTGATTGACTTTTTAACAATTCAGGTAGTGCCGGTAAATGGTTTATTTGAGTTAAATGCTTTGATTCTTAAATCTAATTTCTGATTTTAATACAGTTACACATATAGTAGTCAGTACAAAAGGTATTGAAATAAATGTTAGAAATTATGAAATGCAGCGGGAACTTTGTAGAAACGTACTTTATTTAAAAATTGAAAAGGGAAATGGATAGTCTATGAAGAAATGGAGGAAAGATAAAGTAAATATGAAAATGAAAAAGATTTATGTATAAAATACCATACCATTAAATTATTATCCGATATGAGATTGATTAAGCTAAAATGATGTGTATTATTGTGAACTACTGGATTTACTTCTTGCACAAATAAGTAAAAATATAAGTGATAAATATGAATGTTATGGTGTGATTAATGAAATAATGAAATAAACTTAGGCAATATAAGAATCAAAATGTTTAGTGGTCAAAATAATAATTATTAATAATGAAGAGATGTGATGTATAGTATACAAATAAAGAAAGTGTGTAGTTATCGGTTGCACGGACCGGCCGCTGGGTGGCGGGGATAGTCGGCCCTCAGTTGTAAGCTAGCCACCGAGCGAGTCGGTCGTGTCAATCCTTAACTCCAGACATCGTAATAAATATAATGTGTTTTATTCGGAAACCTCACAATCCCCCAATATAACTAGCTCATGACTTATATGGTTTTGTGTATGTAAAGGGTGGCAAAAATTATCTTTGCCCGGAGTGGCTAAATAGCTAGGGCCCTGATCTGGTATTACCTAAACAACTTCTTGGTCCAGAACTGAACGGCATGAATGCAGCGGGGTGCGTGAGCGGCGTGTCGAGGAATCGTTCAGGTCGGAACAGCTCTGCGTCACCTCCCCAGTACTTGGGGTTCCGATGGATGGACCAGATGCTAACGAGGATGGTGCAACCATCCGTTAAGGTCACACCTGAAGCTGTAAGAACAAAAATATTTATAGATATATATATGTAATAGATATTTGTATAGTCTTTCATTTGTGAATTCTATCAATCTAAACACGTTCTCATAAACCTTGCTATACCAATCCGTTTTGGGCCAGGGTGGTGGTAGTGAATCGCTCATCTCTGTGAGAAGAGGCCTTTTTTATGGTGGGAAACTATTCAATGATTTTTCCCGCCCTTTGGCGGAGCATGTCAGACTTTTACTGAATAAAACCCACTCGTTTATTCCTTCTTTCATTTTTCGGGAACAATGGACTCGTGGAGCTTTGCGAACCACTCATATTTGAGTTTCAAATTAGAATGAATTTTAACATTATCAATTTAGATATAACCTTCTATTTTTAGGGTTTCGTACCTCAAAAAGAAAAAACGGAACCCTTATAGGATCACTTTGTTGTCCGTCTGTCAAGACTCTTTATCTCGGAAACGCTTGGGGTATCGAGTTGAAATTTAAACTCAACTCAAGTCTGCGCTCCCTTAAAGCTGTGCAAAAACCAAACTTCTAAGTTAACAAAAAAAAAAAGATACGGCCGTTTATGTCGCAAAAAACCTATATTTCGACACTTTCAACGGAATCAAAATTCATAGGATACTTCCCGTAGACCAAGAATCCTGAAATTCGGCATATAGCAACGTCTCATAGCAGAAGTATTGTGAAAAATCTGAAAACTGTGAATTTGTAGTTACGTCATAAAAAAAAACGATTTGGAAAAATCTTCGGTTTAAAATATCTTTATTCCCATTTAAAACACAATTATCACTTACATGAGAACATTAAAATATTTCATTCAAAATTTAAATTTTAATAAATCTTCGTAACTCAATTTGGGAATTGAACTGTTTTCATAGGTAACTTTATACGGAACCCTCACTACGAGATTTCGTTTTGCACTTGCCCGGTTTTCTTAATATTACTAAGTTTAATTTTAGTTCGGTTCGGTTTTTTTTTAGTTTTTTTTTAAACTTATTTTTGACGTATTTTAATGTAGTTTTTTAACTTATTTTTTTCAATTTAGTTATATTAATTCATTTTCTAATGTTTATTTTTGCTCAATTTCAAACATTAAGTACAGTGTGATCTCAAGGCATGCCCTAATAGATTAAGTTACGTTAGTTGAAGTAAATAAATATATTCTTACTATGCTATTTATTTTTCAGGTACAAAATAACAAAAGCTTATGAAAATACATTTATTGATTTATTTATATTGTCGATTCATAAACAAATGTTAATGATTAATTTTTAATCTCATTATTATTTTAATATCAACCGTTAGTTACTACTTCTAAACATTTAGATTATCTGGTTAAGGTGTAGACTGCTTATTCTAGTTAAATGATCTAATACTTCGATAAAACACAAAAAAAAATACATAAATACCTTAACTGTGTATTTACTGCTGTAATGCGCAGTACATTCGTAATAGATGAATTACTGATTGCTTACTATTAATAATCACATTAACTACAATTCCTAAGCACAAGTACCTTATGTACTACACTTAAGCTGCTTATGCTTAGGTTATATTTATTAAAATCAAAAAATATCCTAGTCAAGAGTTAAGTAAAAAATAAGTAGCCCATAAGGTATTTTATGAAATAAAATCATCAGTTTTTTTTTTTTTTTTTTGGTGGGAAAATCATCTAATGACAAATCTCGCTCTTGGGCGGAGCAGGAGATAGTGTCAGCTTCGACCCTGCTGGGCCCCTGGATTTGCTGACATCTCTCTCCTACGGTGGGCAGAAATCGGGATCGGAATCCCGGCGGCGGTTGGGGCGTGAGGACCGTTGCCTCACGCGATCAGCCGCCTCCTTTGCTAGCATTACTGCTTCGCAGAAGGAGGCGACCGCCTGCCACTCCTCCTTACTCCGGACCATGGCCTGTACCAATGCCCGGCGCGAGAGATCACTGCCGCCGATCGCCCCCACGAAGACACAGCGTTGCTCTGCCCAGGCGGGGCACACCTCTACCGTATGCTCCACCGTGTCCTCCGGACGGTCCACACAGTGGCAGCACCCAGGCGTTTCTTCCGCACGAATTCGGTGCAGAAGCCTCCAAAACTTACCATGTCCGGTGAGGACTTGCGTCATGCGGTAGGTAAGGACGCCATGTGGTCTTTCCAGTCACTCCTCAAAGAGGGGACTTACCGCCATAATTGTGGCGTACCCAGCACTGGGTTGCGACAGTCGCTGTCGCCATTCCACCATGAGATCCCGCCGGAGTTCTTCCTGCCATGCCGCGACTTGGCGTGGCAGCGGAGTTTCGCCCCGGCGTTGCATCTCCACGCGCAGATCGTGCATGCGTGCAAGGACTGTTGCCTCCAGATTCCATGGTGGCTGGCCAGCAAGGAGGCTCGCCGCTTCACGGGAAACTGTGCGATATCCCAGCACCATCCGGATGGCCATGACCCTCTGGCATGCGTTCAGCTTGGCCGCCGGTCGCTTTCGCAGCGACGGCGCCCATACCGGCGACCCATAAAGGGCCATGGACCTAACGATTCCTGCGTAGAGCCTCCGGCAGGAGGCGTCTGGACCCCCGTTAGGTTAGGCAGAAGCTGCTTAAGGGCAGCCCCAGTCCGATCCAGTTTGGGAGCCAGACGTCGGAAGTGCTCCTCGAAATTCCATTGGTTGTCGAGGACGAGTCCCAGGTACTTCATCGTCGACCCGACGCCGATGTGAACTCCTCCCGTTATTTGGGAATCCGGTGGTGGCGCATTCCGAGGGCCGTGAAAGCACATGGCCTCGGACTTGTGCAGTGCCACCTCGAGTCCCAACTGCTGGATCCTCTCCACGACTATCGCAACCCCACGTGTCGCTAGTTCAACCGCCGCCTGTAAAACCATCAGAGTTGAAAAAATTTAAATAATAAGTTTGTGACAAACAAAAAGAAAAAATAAAACTTTAACCGCGTTTTTCTCGATTTCGCTCCAACTGCAGTTAGGGTGATTATAGTTAGCACGGCAGAGTAGGCTTCGACCCGGGTGGGTCCCTATGATTTGCTGAGTGAGAAGAGGTTTGTGTCTCAGCCTTAGAAAAATTTTATGCTATTTACGCTAACCGATCTTATATTTAATTAATTCGAATAAATCGACTGGTAACCAGTAAACTTTTTTTTTCATTGATAGTCTCACGTTTAATCATTATCTCACCTGATGGTAAGCGATGATGTGGCCGACGATGGAGCACGCTTGTCTAGTAGTAATCTATTCACTCTTGACTTAGAAACCCCTAAGTTGTAGCTATCATGCAGCTATTCCACTCCTTAGCTGTACGCATAATGAATGTGTTCCCAAAATGCTTTGTACGTATGGGTGGGATAACTGGTTGTTCGTCATGAGACTTTCCGGATATAACTCCAAACGCTTGGTGACCCTAAATCCATCTACCCGGAGTGATAACAAGTGTCATAAATAACTTACGCAACGTAACATCCTTTTCCACTTTTCTACAAATAAATGGTATTGGTGGATACAGTCGTAGACTTTCTCGGATAACTGCGTCTAGATACTTGAGCCGAGGCAGGTCTTCATGAGTCACTGGCCTGTCAGAATTGCCGAATATTTCTTGTATCCTGGTAACAATTTGGAGAAAAATTAAATCTCTTTCTGAATTCACATTTCTTTGTTGTTTACTACAAATAATAGGTCTTTACCTATGAAATTGCCGTTTTTTAAAACGGGTTGCTTTGAAGTGTTATATCTTTAGATTGACTTGGAATTATAAGTTCAAATAAACTTTGTAATAAAGGTGCGTTATTTTTTATTTTCGAAGTTAGGTATTTATTGGTTTCTTTGTGTTTTGTATTTTCTGTAATATCGCAGTGCTTATAACCATTTTTGTATGAAATCTAAGAAAACTTGCTTTATTTTGTAATATGAGTTCTACCGTGGAAACGATGTGTTTCAAGCATTGTGTAATATTAATGATGTATACAGACTTCAAACTACTCGAAATTTTATCTCACGAATAACTTTTCTTCTCAGGGCGGATAGAAGAAAACAATACCAAAACAATAGCTATTAAAATCAAAAACACAGAGTTCTTTTATTAGAAGAAAGTTGTAATGGAGGAGATTGGGCAAGTTACTATGACACTTGGTTGCGCAACTTTTTACACAGTATAGTAGTGAAAATTAAACACAGAAAAGGGGTAGTGTCATGCTTTACAACAAGGTTAAATACAAAATTTTTTACTGTGGGGTTTATGAAAAAAAAAATAAGTTGAGTATTGAGGTTATGTTACATCTCAAAACAATTCGTTTTGAAACCCTGCCAAATCAGAGAGGCAACTGATTCCGTGGCTCCGGGCCACGGAATAGGCTAGGCAATGGATGTGCTAATAAAAGAGAACAGTTACACGGCGCGACATATTGTTTTAAGTTTAGATCAAATCACCGTGGACGTAAAAACCTTCTAACAATTCACTTCACAGCGCACACACAAAAAGAGTCAAATCGCTCGATGTACTAAATTAACGTGGAAGAATCCTAAAACACCACTCGACACGTATATATTTTAGTAGAGAGAAAAGCTAAAAACAATAAACAGTAACAACAGTAAACAGAAAACACTATTTTATTTGACATTTCATCGAATAGTGTTGTGACACATCAATCGACTACGGCGTTATAACATTATCGATTATATCTTAATTGTTTTATTTTTGCCCAGAAATTGCTTTTTAACGATAGAAATAGTAACTTAATTAAAGAAAAATAATAATGACATCTCTTAATACTTTTTAGTTGCGAATGTAGATAGTTTTGTTGTTCCACGATTTATGTTAATGTTAAATCGATCGATTATAATTGAGAAAGGAGTCACTTCACTATAATGGAATAAATGACGTATTTATTGTATAAAATATTAATTAAAATGAAAATAGAAACCCCACAAATGATTTCAATGAATTTAAGAAAAATATCATTAAAAATAATAGTTATGAATTATACATTAACTCAAATGGCCATACGCGTCAAGAAGTGAATCTATAAGTGTCCAATCTCCTTTACGTCATTGATATTGCTTGCCCTTTGAAATACATAGTTTCTACGTTGGAACTTTTAATATGTAAAAAAACGTTTTTTTATTAGCTTTCATGGTTATAAGTACTGCGATATTACAGAAAATACAAAACAAAGAAATTGTGACTGTCTGTCACTTATTCCAAATTAATAACAAGAAATTATATTTATTTATAAACACCACGAATAACGCCGGGCCACTTGGACCCTCATAAATTGTCCTTTTTAATGAAAGGGCCGACAGAATTCTAAAGAGACGAGAAACTTATGCAATTTCTAATGGCAATACAAAGGGCCCAAACACCATGTGCAAGCTAGACGAAGTCGTTAAGAATCAGGACCCGAACCTTTTAGAGACAATTAAGAAAGTATACAAAAAACAGTGCAATAAAAACTTGTTAGCAATGCGTGGGAAGGGACTCCGCCCTTCCGACGCGAAGGAGCGGGGAGTGTGGACTCGGCGACGATAAGACAGTTGGCTTCAGGGCAGGTTAGGGTTCGGACGTTCAGCGGGAGCTAACTAACTCAGTAGATATTGTAGGGCTACATAATGTCCCGTTGTAATTCTTAGAAGTGCTAGGATTGTGATACAGTATTAGATACAAGTGAACTAAGTCCAGTTAAGGCTTGCATAATATTTATAATACAGATCCGTGTGTGAGTTAGAGTACGAATAGATGGGCGTTGGTTGTGCGTAAGTAGTGTGTAAGTACGCGAGTGAATCTTAGCGACTGTGTTGGTGACCGAATAGGTGAGTGTTAACTCTTCTATCCTTATTCTATTCCATGACAAGGTGACCTAAGCTAGCGGTTGGTGTTAAGGACTCGGAGAAAGCCTTCCTTTGGAGTGAACTTGACATTAACTTTTTAGGAGTGGGCTCGACACTGACTTCCTTCGGGGTGGACTTGACCTTTGCCGGCCGGCGTACTTGACGCAACTATGACTGAGGCACTGCCGATTGAAGGCTGAACCGAATACATATTCGTTACATACTAGAGCCAGTTTAAGCTATAATAAGATCACAAACCACCAAACGTTAGCGACGGTTACCTCCCCCTATGGACTGACTGACAGTAGAATACTTTACATTGCTCTTGATGGGCGCACACTTCCTGAAAGAAGGGGGTAGTCATCGCTAAGTACCCTGGACTGCATTGGTAGTCGTTCTAAGGAACGATAGAGAACGTATCTCGTTAAATCACACCCGGCCCCCGTAGGCCTCTTACTGATACAAAAAAATAATATTTAGCGAGACACGTAATTTGGAGTCATTTCAGAAAAGTCCCGCAGCTAGACGTAGCTCGGAGACTTGGAGGTTATGATGTCCTCAACTTGGGGCAGTAAGGAAGTGAGAAGTGTCGATTTATAAACCACTTTGGCGTCTAGCGAGGCAGCTGCGAATAGTTCTGTGGCGACTGACGATGCGTCACGCTTGTTTAAGTCTTGTATTGTATTGATGGGTGAATAGGCCGTTATAAGGGATTAATTGTTATAATAAGTGTGTCTTATCCAATAGCAGAGGCCTCACAACCCTTTGTCGTAGGATTGGTCAGGACATGCACGGGTGAAATGGTATAAAGTAATTCTAAAATAATTAATTTGCAAATACAAGCGTCACGTGTCATATTCCCTTATGTAGCCCTCTCAGTCTCTTAAATTTCATAACTCAAAAGAAAAGTATATTATCCATCCTTAAATCCTTATTAATGGATTCCCAACCCTAATTGTTTTAATTTTGTCTTTCTACATCCCCTCCTTGTCCTCCTAGCTATTTAAGTCGGGACGAGGTGATATATTTCTTGGGAAACCATTACTGACGGTGGAGGTCTGTCCTAGTCATCAGGATGGGAATCACAGGATGGGGCGGCGGAGGGGCCCCATCCCTCCCACTTAGTGGGGAGCCGACCTTCATACCTTCATGTAGGCAAATTCAGGAAAAACGAAATTTTTATCAGCTTAGGGTCTTTTAGGAACAGTTATAAAATCAATGAATACCTAATTTCGAAAAGAGAATAACGTACCTTTAATATAAAGTTTATTTGAACTTACAATTCCAAGTCAATCCAAAGATATACAACTTCAAAGCAATCCGTTATAAAAAACGGCAATTATAGAGGTAAAAACCTATTACTAACTACCTCCTATGAAATGCGTTGGAAGGCTTCCCACAAGGTGGACCGATGAGGGTCGCGGGAATCTGATGGATGCGAGACGCACAGGACCGGTGGTTGTGGCGATACTTGGGGGAAGCCTATGTCCAACAGTGGACGTCCTTTGGCTGAAATGATGAGGATGATGATGATGATGACGATGACTAACTACCTCTTATGAGGCTTCCCCTATCATAGTTTAGAAAAAAAAAAGAATTGTTAGTAATACTCCTTAAAATTTGGGTGACTACTGAAATTACATTAAAATAGAGACAAAAGAAGACATGTTGAACCGATCCCACATAAATCCTTATCCTTATCTAACACACATAAATTTATATTACAAAACAGGGTCTGTCCTGTTAAACTCAATAATCAATAGACAGAGTAATTCATGAGGTAGGTTTCGGTGCATGTTGCAGTACAGAAAAGCCAATAATATCAAATATTTGTAACCCGTTCGTTGCTGGGGAAGGTCGCTAGATAATAATCATTATTTATTAATTATAATTTATGATTGTATCAAGAGTAAGAACACAACAGTTGAGGACTATAGTACTTACTCTTCATATACTTTCTCTTGTATATCAGGGTACTTGGACAACATTATTAGAGTAAAAGCAGATCCAACTGCTGAAGTATCAGTACCAGCCAGCACGATAACTAGGGTTTCCTCTCGTAGTTCCACGTCATTAAAGTCTACTGGTGATTCTATGAGCATTTCGAGGAATGTTTTCCAACTTTTCTCGTTTCCTGAGAAGAAAACAAAATTCAAACTTGTAGAAATATATTTCGTTTTTAACAGGCGTATGCAAAACGCAAAGGCTATGTGCTACTTTTAAACTAACCTTGATTTGATTCCGATGCTTGTTTTTCTTTTTTCAAAACCTCCCATTTTGTCTGTATTAACTGAAAATAAAATTGATAGTTTTTCGATGAATCAAAACTAGTAGTAGTTACTACTAGTAGTTAGTAGTAGTACTAAAGCACAGATTAAAAAATACAGCAAAGTTAAAGCGCACTTTATAATTTTTAAATTGATATGATTGTTTTTTTTTTGTAATGTTTTTTTTACAAAAAGTGAGCAATATGCTGGGCCACTCACTAAACTTTTAGCAATTTAGAGGTTAATACTAATGGTTACATGGAAATTAAAAAAGGGTAAGGCGTAGTAATTCCTGAATAGTAATATAATTATAGAACATATTGAGATGATGCGTAAAACTTGTGGAACGTGTAGTGTAAGAATGAATATGGATAACATGCAAGAAATGGAATACAATTTTTTATATTGCTGCTACCTAGCCGATTTCGGCCATAGCAATATACTACAACATAATATTTTGCTGGTTAAGGAAAAAATACTATAGACCAAATTTATAGTTAATACAAGCAAACAAACAAAGGACGCAATAACAAAATAACAAGGCGTTTTACTCATCGTGCAAGAAAGATAGTACCTATAAATAGGGTATTTCAAAGAGTACATCATCTTCCTGCCCTTGTCCCGTCTTATTTAGGGTCGTCGCAACACGTTTTTTTCTTCCATTCTATCCTATCAACCATCATGCTATCACTAACTTCCTTTTCTTTCATATCAATCTCCACACAATCTATATTATAGATTTGAATATTTACGACAGCCCGAAATCATCTAAGGTTGCCCACCAGACATAACACCCGTCAGGCCGGACGATCCTCCATTTTCAACGGAGGTTTGCGGGAATTTACACTCTGTTCAGCATACCTTCAAACTGGTGACCCTCGACAAAAAACGACAGCGCAGCCTTCGTGCAGCCACTACTTCGTGACGTCTTCATCACTTTCTCAAGCTTTCGAGCAGCAAGCCATACAGCCAGCACCCACGGCTATAAAGGGCGTCCTGACCACCAGCATGCCTACCTTGTCATACCTGGTCATCACTGTCAGCCTCATCAGTGACCTTGACTAAGCACCTCTCCTTCGGCCAGCACATGAAGAGCTATGAAGACCTTCACCTGGTCGACGCCAGCAGTCAAGCCCTACGTCACACAGCACCGCTCCGACTTACTGGAGTCAGCAGCACTACTTCGACTCACTGGAGCCTGCAGCATCATCCCGACTAACTGGGACATCATCACCCCAACTCACTGGGGTATCATCCCGCTTCACTGGGACAGCACCACCCCGACTCACTGGGGCATCACCGCAGACAGTTCCGACTCACCGAAAACTATGCGGCATTCGGTTCTGACCCACTGGAACTGACCTATCACTGGCCTGGCACGCATTAAGAAGCATCAAGAACCATCAATCTCCGATTTCTGGAGGGGAGTGATGTAGCGACATCTATGGTGTCACGTAATAACTAATCCTGCATCGCGCAATCAGAGTTCTCCGTGCGATTTGAATATGTACGACAGCCCGAAATCACACAAACACCCGTCTGGTCTGAGGATTCTTCCAATTCAACGGAGGTTTGCGGGACTTTATTCTATGTTCTGCATACCTCCAAATACTCATTTCTCACTTTATCCGTTCTCGTTACACCACACATCCATCTTAACATTCTCATATCCGCTACATGCAATATTTTTTCATTCGTCTTTTTCACAGCCCAATATTCTGATCCATACACTATGACCGGTCTTATCACGGACTTGTAGATTTTACCCTTGAACTTGTTCCAGTGACCTCTCGCCATTTCATCCATCCTGAATTGATCCGATGTGTTACGTCTCGGTCCACCTCGCCATCTCCTTGGATAAGCAACCCGAGGTACCGAAAGTCAGAGCAGATTGGTATGGGCGTTCTAGCGAGAGCTAAGGGCATAGAACCGGAGACCGCCGAAATAGCAGAACAAGTATTCGGTTTTCGTTCTGCTCAATTTTATGCCAACACTCTCCAGTCTGTGCCACCATACCTCCAATTTGCTCTGAACCTCTAAGCCACCAACCAGCACAATGTCATCAGCAAACAGCATACACCAGAGAGCTTCTTTCTGGATGTCCGACGTCAGAGCGTCCATTATCATCAGGAAGAGGTAAGGGCTGAGGGCCGACCCTTGATGTCAGCCGACAGCCACATTGAAACTATCAGGTTTGCCCACTGTAGACCGGGCTTGGGTACTGCATTGACTGTACATCGCTCGGATTAATTGCATACTTCCCAGGCACACCTTTCTCTTTAAGGGCTCACCACAGAACCTCACGAGGTACCCGGTCATAATTATGCCTTTTCAAGGTCAACGAATACAATGTGCAAGTTTTTATTCACACTTCTGTATTTATTGCACAGCTGGCGTATAGCAAAAATGGCATCCGTTGTACCCCGACCAGGCATACAACCGAATTGGTTCTGTGAAATTTCACTCTCTTCTCTCAGCCTCCTTTCCTTCTTTCTCCCAGGCTTTTATAATATGTAACATTAGCCTTAATCCTCTATAATTGTTGCATTTAAGCACTCGTGTTTTTAAAGGTGGGCACCAGGAAACTCTTGCACCAATCATCAGGTATGGCTTCTTCCCGCAACAACATATTGAAGAACAAAGCTAACCACGTCCATCCATCCACTCGCAGCAACTTCCACACTTCAACTGTTATTCCGTCTGGACCAATTGCCTTACTGTGTAATACGCGCAGTAAGCACGAAATTGTATTAACCAAATGGAGATTAGCTAAGACCAGCATTAGTAAACAGCGTACGCTTATATAACAAGCTGCCATAGGCGGTGACTGAACTTAGCAAGGGAAAGTTCAAAACCCATATTAAGCGTGTCCTAACCAAAAAAGCGTATTACAAGATTAAAGACTATGTCGAAGACACGCTTGTTTGGCAATGACTGCTTCTTCACATGTGGCACCCTGGTAACTCTGTGTGTAAATGTGTCTATTAACTTGTCCACATTTGTTGTAATATATACCTTTTTTTTCTAACACAGTGCTTTTGCAATATTTTTTATATTATTAGACCCCAACTACCATGAATACGTTAGTAATTTATTTTGTTAACGTCTCATTTATTGATAGTTGTAATTATTTATTTTTCTTGCTTTTTTTATATTGCCTCTTTTTTATAATGTGAATGTGAGAACACTGTAGACTCCGCGAATTCTTAGATTACTTCCTATTACGACTCATTTTTAATTATGATTATTTTCATTGTACTTTTGAGAACAATATTGAGAGGTCTACACTGTCCTTACATAATATCTGCTAATACTGTAATATGGTAAATTCTAAGAATAACCATTTTTTTTTAAAAGAGTAACCATGAATTTTTTTGCCGGTTCTTCTCCATAGGAAACGACCAATTTGGAACTATGCACTAGCTTTTGACGTTTTATAAGTGCCCATGTAGCCCTATATGAAATAAAAACTTTTGAATTTTTGAATTATCTTTTTTTACCATTCTTCATTCCATTTACAGCTATTCTGAATTCATCCATACTAATCATTCTCACTAAACCCACATTCACTGCTTTATTCTCTAAAATCCCATACCACTTGTTTTCTTTATTCATCAATCTTTCAAAATAGTCCTTACACCTCTCTTTGGTTTTTTCATCTTCTGATATAATCATTCCAGTTTCATCCCTTATACATTTTATCTAACAAACATCTCTCGCATTTCTCCTCATTTTTCTCTTGCTCTAGCAAGCCGGTATAGATCTTTCTGGCCTGCCGGACTGTCCAGCGTTTCGTATAGTTTAGCTTGTGCTTTTGCTTTCGCTATCGCCACGGCTTTCTTGGATTTTTTTCTTTAAAGCATCATATTCACTATTTTTTACAGACTTTAAGCTAGCGTTTTTCGAATCTATACGCTACCATTCCTTAAATTTCCTCTTTTTTTCCTTCAACTATCGACCACCACCATTCTGTATCCCTAACTATTGTACCCTTTCCTCTTGTCTCTCCCAAAATATCTTTCACTGCATATACTTCGATCATTCATGTCTCCTATCTCTATCATTTTGTTCACCACTCACTCTCTCAATTTCTTCGCACAGTCACTCTTCTCTAACATATGCCGTTTCAGTTTAGAGGGAGGACGCTCTCTGGTTTTTTTGTTCTGTATCTTGAATACTGACAACATAACCATGAGTCTATGTCGTGAGACTAGGTCTTCTCCTGGTATTACTTTGCAGTCTTTGACGTGCTTTAGCTGGTTACGCCTAACCAAGAAGTAATCGATTTGCGTCTTGTGGTTACCGCTTTTGTAGGTGACCAGGTGTTCGTCTCCTTTCTGGAACTATTGGCAACTGCCAGGTCAAATGCAGTAGCGGATTACAGCAGCGTCTCCCCTTCACTGTTCAGACTTCCAATACCCCATCCCCCATGTACTTTTTACCCGACTGTGCGACGCAAAGGAGGGTAATGTGTTTATCAGTCTATGTATGTATGTATGTATGTTTGTTTCTATGTGGCGTTCTAGAGACCAAATGCGTAGGCCGATTTTGATAATTCTTACGTCAATCGAGTAATCAAAATTCACCACAGCTACAACCAGACGCCATATTGTCAAAAAAAAAAAAAGTTGATGAACTATGTCAAGTGGGGTGTCGTTGAATAGGTATTTTAAAATCATCTTTAGGTTCCTTTTATCATTTTTCATTTTAAATAATAGTTTAGGATATATAACGATTTAAAGTTGTTTAACAAAACAATCATTCTCGCTAATTTTCTTACTTATTGATTTAAGTTTTCATTTCAAGTATAAACGATACACAAATAAAAAAAACAGTGAAAAAGCATGAAGAACAAATATTTTTGGTAAAAAAAAATTTACCACCAAACTCGATAGATGGCGTTGTTCATTTGATGCACGTTTGTAAATCAAATCATTCGAGTTTTCCCATCTACTAGACAGGTCGATGAACATAAGCAAAAGATGACAACAATATTGGCAAAAACTACTAGGTTGTATAAATTACATGCAGTTGATATATCAGTAGAATCGAAAACATAATTATGGTCAAAAACCGAAAGATGTAGGTATATGTTTCTGATGATCCTAACAAAACTGGAGGAATCGTTAAATATTTAACAATCGGTTTAGGATCACGTGTTATGTTACGAAGAAATTTGAATGTTACCCATGGTCTTGTTAACGGAGCAATAGGTGTTATAAGGACAATTGAGTGGCCAGCTCTTCGGAGGGACCAATTGGAACCCGGAGAATTGCCACAAGCTGTTTATATAGAATTTGACGACAAAGCAATTAAAAACAATGTTCCTGAAGTAGGAGTCAGAATCGAACCATCGACGACAGAATTCGATGCACTTCGCGGACAGGGTAAAATAGAGCGAAAAATGTTGCCATTGATATTGTGCTGGGGTGTAACTGTACACAAGCTCCAAGGAACTACTTTGGACTTTTGGACCGAGCTGTGGTTGACTTAAGTTCACGCATTTTTGCTAAAGGTCAAGCATATGTAGCTTTGAGCCGAGTTAGGTCTCTAGAGGGACTAATCATCAGTAGTTTAGACCACCGCAAGTTACTTAATAATCCCCACGATATTAACTCCCTCAATGAAATGACTAGATTGCGAAATTTACCATCTTATAATGAAGTCAATGAATCGTAACTAAAAAGTATAAAATAAAATAAAAATATTTAAAGAAAAACAAAAAACCCGACTGCGTCGAAACTAATTTTAAAAAATACGTAAAAAAAATAACTCAAAAAAGAAACAAATAAGCCCAGTAGTTTAGAATTCTGTTATGTAATACTAAATAACTACACAATTTAAATAGTTTTATAATCGATATACACATAAAACAAATCATACATTCTAATGCAGAACAGAACGACTCACAGTCGGGCCCCTTGGGAAGATTTGATTGGTAAAATTTGAATGGGCCCCGACTGTGAGTCGTTCTGTTCTGCATTAGAATGTATGATTTGTTTGGGTTTTTTGTTTTTCTTTAAATATTTTTATTTTTCATAAACACCTCTCATTCTTCCCACATGTCTATTAAAATCACCTCCAACAATAAATCCCTCATGTAGAGGGATGGCCATTAAAGCTCAATCAAAATCCTCCCAAAACTTCTCTTTCACCATTTCATCACATCCTACTTGTGGTGCATACACACCAACCACATTCAACATTACATTCTCTCAGGCTTATAGTTGTGAAGATTATGCTTCACAACTATTATTATAACCATTCCACCATTCCACTTGTGGAGTGAGCAGTGGTGGCCGAGTGGTAAAGGCCCCGACTTACGAGTTGTAGGTCGCGGGTTCAAACCCAGCCAGGCGCATTACTTTGTGTAATTTATTTCATCACCACTGCTCTCAAAACGGTGAAGGAAAACATCGTGAGGAAACCGGCATATCTTAGAACTAAAAAATTCGAAGACATGTGACATTCACCAACCCGCACTGGGCCCGCGTGGTGGATTACGGCCCATTCCTTCTCCTAGAGAGGAGGCCTGAGTCCCAGCAGTGGGAACATTAAAAGGCTGATTATGCTATGCTTATGCTATGCTAACTATTATTATAAGCCTATCATTAATCCTTTGTACTCCCATCACGCTTTCTTTCAATTTGCTGTCTAACACTATTCCTACACCATTTCTTTTGCCATCACTTCCACAGTAATATAAAAACTTAAAAAAAAAACCGACTTCACTAAAAAAAAAACATTAAAAAGATCAAAATAACTTGAATTTCGGAAGTCGGTGTTTCTCGGTATTGTTTGTTTATTATTTAACACCGGCTTCCGAAGTTAAAGTTATTTTGATCCTTTTAGTGTTTTTTTAGTGAAGTCGGTTATTTTTTTTTTTGTAAAAAGTTTTTATTTTACACTTTTTAGTTGCGATATATTCACTTATAAACAGAGTGTCCATTTCTCATGACGATTCCAATTAACCCAAACACTGCTAGTTTACATTGTTTTATTACAAAGTTCCTGTGTCTACCTTCCACCTCCTGGCTCCATCACCAGATCAGTTCGATAGTACCTTATAGCCAAAGTGCATCTCATGACAATTCTAATAAGCCCAAACACGGGTAGGATACATTGATTAATTACGGAGTTCCTATGCCTACCTTCTGGCTCCTTTATCATCATCAGGTCACTTCGATGATGCCATTTTCAACGTAACTATTCAGAACCATTCATTTATTTGTATTGTCATAGTCGCTTAACTATCTTTATTGTGATATATTATATGTGAGTGTGAAGTTCCGTTGGCCATTTCTAGTCTTCTCCATCAGTTCCACTTCATCAAATGTTACTTTTTGTTCTCGATGAAAATACCAAAATCACTATATAGTTGCCTATAATATTTGAGGAGTTCCCACAATCCCTAATGGAATCCCATCATCAGAATTGGATTTTGAATAAAATGGGACTAATTTGAAAGCATATCCTATAAAGGGAAGAAAAATTGCAAATCGGTCCATAAACGACGGAGTTCTGAGGTAACAAACATAAAAAAAAATATTAAAAAAAATACAATCGAATTGAATAACCTCCTCCTTTTTTTTGAAGTCGGAAAAAAACTAATATCCCTCACCAATTTCTCTCGCTGTTGTTCCTTTAGTTTCTTGTGAGCACGCCACGTTTATTCGTCTTTTTTTTAATACATCCGCTAACTCTCTGGCCCTTCCGGTCATTGTCCCTATATTCCAACTTGCATACCTCAATCTCATTTCCCGAGCTAGCTTCTTACATTGCCCCCGCCCGGGATGGTGCAACAACCCTAGTCTATTTCCCACAGGAGGCGGGTGCTACCCCTGCGCATCGCCTACTGTTTTAAAGAAGGTCGCCTGCCTGACACTAACCCTCCTTGGGAATGCTGTTGCTGGTAGTTTACCCGCCATCACGCGTTAACCTGAGGTGCTAAACAGTACACACGGTCTCACAATGTCCCTTATTCGCCTCTTACGGCACCCACGGGAAGAAATGGGATGGTGCTATTCTTTACGTCCAACACCATATGGTACAATTTCAAAGAGTACACAAGCATTATTACTTTATCCATGTACTTCCATATATATTCTTTACTTCGTGCATACGACTCGAAAGCCTTCTTGTTAAAGATTTTGTTTACTGTATCGTTGTGAAACCATGGCTGACGAAGACGTTTAGCATCTATACGGCAGCAGTTCTCGAAGTTCTGGAGAAAAGGCAGTTCAGGTTCCAACTGGGTGTTTAATTGTGTGCCCAAAGTCGTTTCTGCAAGGAAATGAAAATCATTTAAGGTTTAGGATGCACTTATTTATAGACTGAATGAAAACGCTTTGTATACGCCTGCTAACAGCTTACAAACAAAACTAAGAAACTCTGTCGACTAAGCTGCAATGACACGACGGCATGACGTTGCCACTTCGTCGACAGAGTTTAATTAGAATACGCGTCTCTGAAGCTACACGTCTGTAAATAGTAGGCCTAAGTTTTTAGGTACATCAGTAATCAAGAAAGATCCTTTAATGTATACAATTTTTAAGGAAGTCTATGCATAGGCATTGCACCCGCAAAAATCTATAAAACTTTAAGCACTATACCGCATACTGAATCCATGTTGTAGGTAGTGAGGTTCTTCCACACGGAGAAGGTTCCTTTCCCGGCGACATTACTAAGCTGGTCCACCATAATGCTGCTCTGATGAGAGAACACCTTCACAAAGGAGTTGAGATTCTTCTGACTGAAGGTCGGAGCCAGCACCTTACGCCTGGGACGCCATATCGAAACTAAAAGTAAAAATAGAAATAATAAAAATTTGCAGTACAATAAAAATAATGCCGGTTATGCTTCTTGAAACTTTTAGCATTTCGAAAGAGGGTTTACTGCTGCATTGTTTGGCACGCCATAATTATGGCGGTAAGTCCCCTCTTTGAGAAGTGGCTAGAGAAACGTTACGGCGTCCTTACCTCCCGCGTGACGTTGGTCCTCAACGGATATGGTAAGTTCGGGAAGTTCCTGCACCTGATTCAAGCGGAAGAAACGCCCAGGTGTTATCATTGGGTTTACCACCGGGAGAACACAATGAAGCATACGGTGGAGGTGTGCCCTGCTTGGGCGGAGCACCGCCGGGTTCCGATCGTCGGTGGCGACCTCTCGCGTGGGCCCTGGTTCGGTCCGGAGCGAGGAGGAATGGCAGGCGGTCGCCTCCTTCTGCGAAACAGTAATGCTAGCGAAAGAAGCGGCTGCGCACGTGTAGGAGCGGACATCCTCACGCCTTAGCTTCTCTCATCTACGAAAGCTAACGGTAGGCTATGAAAACCGATAGGTCTGATTCTAAATTTTATCCCTTCTTTTTTCACTTTGGATCCTATTAACTCGAGCATCTCAAAATGTAGCGGGCATCGGCCCCACTGGGCCCCTACGGTTTTGCTGATATTCCTTTGAGGCGGACAGCAGGTCGTCGTCCGACTTGCTTAGCGTTTCCCGACGCCCTAGGCGTCGCGTGTCATGATGGCGTGAGGAAGTCCGTTCCCTCACGGCTATGGTCATCTCCTTCGCTAGCATTCGACTGCATCCCTTTCCCTGTCGCTCCAGACTATGCCTGAATCAGGGGCCGGTGCAAGAGATAGTGCCACCGAATTACTTGTAATAGTTGCCTTTTATTTTTTACAACACTCAACACTGAACACATTCAACAATCAACAATGTCTGATGTGACAGTTTTGATGTCAATTAGTGAAATATTTTTTTATGGTTTATGCACTTAATGAAAATATTTTATATGAGCATAAAAACAAAAAAAGAAAACTTATTACCTCTTTACGATGTTATTTTACAAACTAGATATTCAGTTGTTAATACCTACTTTTTTGGGATGGAAATTTTCAAAATACTTCTCTCGTTTTGAGTGGAGTGGAAGGCAGCGCCAGTTTATTCTGACTAAAACTCACCTATATTCCTTCATTTGTCTTTAGCGTTAAAGGGCTGCGATGAATCTTTGGATCAATCCTAGCAGGTATTGATCCCAGTGAGCCCCGTCAATTACGTTGACAGTTCTTTGAGGCACCCATGGAACACAACGCACAATCGACCGGTCTGTGTCTGATCTTTATTCAATCCCATGCTTACTATGGCCGGGATTGCCCCGCAACTGTCAATGCTTGGGGCTTCTATCACTTTTTACCACCTCCTTCACAGCAGTCAACTCCTCTTCCATGTTACGGAACGAGAGGGCATGGAATGCTTACCATGCCCTTTTGTTCGAAACCATGGCCTGGACAAGGGCCGACCGCGAGAGGTCACCACCACAGATCGCTTCCACGAGGATATACAGTAGTGCTTCGTCCAAGCGGGGTAAACCTTCACCGTAAGCTCCACCTTATCCTTCGGACAATCCGCACATTGGCAACACCCAGGTGTTTCTTTCTGCCGGATTTAGAACAGGAATCTCCACAAGTTCGCACTCAACCTTGTTCGGTAAGGACCTGCATCAGGTAGAAATTAAGGCAGCAATGGTACTTCTCTAACCATTCTTCAAAGAAGAGTCTTGAATTGCGACTGGTGTTGCAACAGTTACTGTTTCTATGCCGCCATAAGATCACACCGGCACTCAGTTTACCGTGCCGCAATTTGTTACGGCAGAGGATTTTCTCTCTGGTGTACCACCTCCGTCCGTAACTTGTGCGATTGTACAATAACTATTGCCTCCAGATCCTACAATTTCATTCCGACAAGGAAGTTTACCGCCTCGCAGGAGACCGTGCACTCCTCCGCACTTTCCGGATCTCATGAACCTTTGCAGTTGTTAGTACTAACCTGGAGCAAATATATTGCCATTTCCTAGAAGGGCTTTAAAGAGTCTCAAAATGTCTCCTTTCTCCAAACATGTCTTGAGAAGAAAGTCAGCAATCACCGGATCTGCTACCACTATAAAATATAACAAAGGAATTAATTTTTTACTTAGTCAGGTTAGTATATAATTAAGTTAGCTTTCGTAAAATACTTGTGAATTTGTAGGTAAAATAATTATTATTAGCACGAAACAACAATGTAACAAATTCTTTGTAAAGATAGTAAAAACAAAACTAGACTAGACGTTTTAAAAATTTGTAATTTGCATGCCGACTTAATATTACTTATGAATAGACAGTGCTTTAGCATGTTCTAGAACTACAAATTCGAATATTTATGATTTATTATTTATGAATATGATTACTGGATGTTTACGAATTTTCTTTGCTAACAACTTAGTTTTTTTTTATATTGGTTTACAAAAAAAAAGGAAACCAGCTTCACCAATAACCCGGAAGCAAAATACGCCATATTGAAAAAACGTGCAAAGAGGCTAATTGGTGATCCAGATTTCGTTAAGTTCAGTCTGCAAAACCTGGAGTACAGGCGTAGGGTAGCCAGCCTAGCAGTGTTTACAGGCATTTTGGAGAATGTGCGCGGAAATGGCATGACTTGATTCCGCCATAACTTTTCTCACACATCTACAGTCCAGATTAAGCGTTTCGCCTTGTCGTTTATACCGCGTACATCGAAAGATTGAAACAATATGCCTGCTGCGGTCTTCCCGTCCTATTATAATTTGGCATCTTCAAGGATAGAGTGAATAGGCTCCTCATAAATTAATGTGCCTCACCATCGACTATTGCATCACTGCTTACTCGCAGAGGCCCTTTAGACAATTATAATGGAACATGATACCAACCGACGATTATCCCTGTACGCGCTATGCTAGTGCACCCAAGGACAACCCCCGGTTATTGAAAAACTGTTGCGACATATGGAGAACAAAGATAATAGGGCTATGGTTTTTGGAGTCTTAAGTGGACTGGTAACATGGAACTATGTCAAGACTATAGCCCCTGCCTGAACAACGTTATTAATATGCATCGAAAAAAGGCAGGGGGTGACTTGCACACTCAATAAATGGGCCCCCAAAAACGGCCGCTAGCACGAAGTGACGTAGCAACAAGAGAGCAACATATCCTGAGGTGCTTAAGGAGTGGAGAGGTATACCACGGCTATCAGGACAATCCCGGAAGTACGGTCAAGATCCCTACCAGCACCTTACTGGATTATACATCCTTCTCCCGAGCACGTTTGCTCTTGCGAATCTCCACTCAAGCCAGCCAATAAAGGCAAGAGAGAGGTGGGAGCTCAGTTCCTCGTCAGTGTTCACTACGGCCGGCCAATAAAGGCAAGCCGGAGATGAAGAACAAGAATTCTCCCGGGAGATCGGGTCCGTGGGGTCGCTAATGCCCAACAGTTCACCACAAAACTGCACTGCGGATTGTATTATTGATTTATATTATTTTTAAGATTCATCCTAAACCTAAATATTATGTAATATTATGTTAATAATATAATATTTATTACCAAATAAATATTATATTATTATTATTATATTTTTTTATGTTTACCTATATAAAAGAGGTCCCCTTCCCATATAGATAAAATGCCACCTTTTTCATATGCTTCTTTTCCAGCTTTGTCCATTTTTATCATGCAATCTGAAACATAATATTTACAGGTATTTAGATTGATTGACATACTATTTCTATACTTAAATGAGTAAAAAATTACATAATTCTTAAATATATGCGAGAGTTTTAAACTTTTCAAAAAGGTTTATTATCATTTCAATTTTATTTAAAACATCCAGATAGGCCTTTAGCGCCGTTCTTTGACTTGTGGATCTACACATTTCTGATTTAATTTTTCAGAAAACTACTAGCATAATCTAATCCATATATTGCTTTCTGGGTGAATCTGAATCATTTATTAAAATTAGGTACATTGTAAGTGCAAAAAAAAAAATTACAAGTGGCAGTGTGTTTTATTTAAAACTTATTTGAAAAATAAATACTGTTGAAGTTATCAAGAACATTCAATTCAAGAGCCTGACGTTTTCTTGTTAGCAACAGGCGACGAAGTATCAAGTATTTTGTTTAGTTTTAAGTAGTTTAAATAGTATAAGTAATATCATGTCATTCTTTTTAGCATCATTAATCTGATCACGCTAATATACTCAGTGCGAAGTAATCTCGTTTCTCCTCTGTTATTTCACACAAATCCCGGTCAGTCCCGTACATGGTTCTTCGAGCCGGATTGTAATATAATAAAGGTAATTCGAAGATTATATAAAGAAGACGGAAATAATGATTGATTTGGAATTGAGATGTTATACGCCGACAGCATGGTTTAAGGATTGCGTACACATTATTTTCGCGGTGTTAAGTATATTGGATAATATCATCACCCAACAGTAACAATACAGGTTGTATCTTACTTTGATTTAAAGTTACAAAAGGTACATTTATATAATTTGTATTGTTGCATCAGAGCGACAACTATTCAGTTAAGTATCATAGTTAATGTCTAGGTACTCATTAGTCATAGTTTATTCTGACTATGTGTTAGATATTATTTCAAATTACCGACTGCTAATCTAAGTTAACTTACCCGTAGTGTACTTTAGTTTTGTGGTGTTTTATCATCATCATCATCATTATTTCAGCCAAAAGACGTCCACTGCTGGACATAGGCCTCCCCCAAGTGTCTCCACAACGACCGATCCTGTGCGTCTCGCATCCACCGCACTCCCGCGACTCTCACCAGGTCGTCGGTCCACCTTGTGGGAGGCCTTCTAACGCTGCGCCTTCCGGTGCGCGGTCGCCACTCTAGAACCTTTCAGCCCCATCGACCATCCGTTCTGCGAGCAATGTGCCCTGCCCACTGCCACTTTAGTTTACGGGCTATGTCGGCGACCTTGGTTCTCCTGCGGATATCTTCATTCTTTATGCGATCACGCAAGGAAACTCCGAGCATAGCCCTTTCCATTGCCCTTTGGGTGACTGTAAGCCTTCTGATGAGGCCCATTGTAAGCGACCATGTTTCAGTGCCATATGTCATCACTGGCAACACGCACTGGTCATAGACTTTCGTCTTGAGACACTGTGGTCTGTTGGACGAGAAGATACCGCGCAGCTTCCCGAACGTTGCCCAGCCGAGTCGGATTCGACGATTGACCTCTTTCTCAAAGTTAGACCTACCCAACTGGATTGTCTGCCCCAGGTAAACGTAATCGTCTACAACTTCGAGTGCAGAGTCTCCGATCTTGATCGGAGTGGGTGCTACATGGTTATTTACCATGACTTTGGTTTTGTCCATGTTCATTTTAAGACCCACTCTTTCGGAAGCTCTACTAAGGTCATTGAGCATTGTGCTGAGCTCCTCCGTAGTCTCAGCCATGACTACTATATCGTCGGAAAACCGAAGGTGAGCATTAATGTTAATGGCGAGTACATCAACTCGCCATTAACATTAATGCCTAGTCCACTCCAGTCCAGAACCTTGAAGACATCCTCCATTGCAGCCGTAAACAGTTTCGGAGAAATGACGTCTCCCTGCCTCAATGGTTTCGAGGTCCGGTCCTGAAGTCGGACTGACATTGTGGCGTTCTCGTACAAACACTTCAGCACCTCGATGTACCGATAGTCAATCTGGCACCGTTGGAGAGATTGCAGTACAGCCCAAGTCTCGATCGAATCAAAAGCTTTCTCGTAGTCCACGAACGCTAAGCATAGGGGCAGGTTATACTCCTCGGTCTTCTGTATAACTTGCCGGAGCGTATGTATGTGGTCTACGGTGCTGAAATCTTTTCGGAATCCGGCTTATTCGGGAGGCTCGAAGTCGTCAAACCTGCGCGCAAGACGATTCGTGATGACTCTGGAAAACAGCTTGCAGACATGGCTCAGAAGTGTAAAGAAAAGTACCACCACACCTCTGCTCCATGCCTGTGGCGTCTTTCCCTCAAGTATGAAGGAATCGAACAACCTCTGAAGGGCCTTTAGGACCGGTTTTCCACCCGCCTTCAGGAGTTCGGCTGTAATTTCGTCGTCACCCGACGCCTTGTTGTTATTAAGCTGCTTCAGAGCCATCCTAATCTCGTACAGGCTGACGTCCGGGATATCTTCGGTATAGTGCCGGGTTAATCTAGCTCTTGGGTCGTTTGCTAGATTCGTTGTGGGTTTTGTGACAGACGTGTACAGCTGTCCATAGAATGCCTCGATCTCTCCCAGAAGCTCCGATTTGGCGGATATGACTCTGCCACCGTCGGTCTTCAGTTTCGTGAGTTGGCTCTGTTCTATAGACAGATCTCTTGCAAAAACCTTGGAGCCCTTATTCCGCTCGATCGCGTCTTTAATCCGTTCGGTATTAAAGAGGCGGAGATCGCGTTTTAAGGACTTGGAGATCCGTCTATTGAGCTGCCAGTAGATGCACGCATCGTCTAAAGACTGCAGAATCATCTCACGCCTCTCTTTCAAGAGTTCGAGAGTTTGACTAGAGAGCCTTTTCTTCTTTGTACGACGAGTCTTAAAAAACTTAGACCCGACCGTATGGACAGTTTCCACGAACCCATCGCTGTATTAGTCCACTGAGCCACCAAGGCACTCGAAACGGTTGTGAAGTTCGAGCTGAAAGCTCTTGGAGTTTTGAATCTGGATCTGTGCTGGACGGAGCGTAGACTTCATCAGTCGAGATCTTTCAAGCTTGATATTGATATTCAATGTGCCTCTTACCATTCGGTGATCACTTCCAGTTTTCACTGCGTTGATCACAGAGACATCATTGAATATTTGCTTCTTCGTCGACATGATGAACTCAATCTGAGCACCAAAAATTTATTTGTTACCTCTCGAAAGAGCTCAGAGAGCCATTTTAAAAGTAGCCAATTTCCATCCGTTCCTCTATCCCACAGATTTGCTATACAAGTTCTGCAACCTACTGACTGTTTGCCAGCTTTTCATCATGCGTCTAGTATTAAAACAGCACACCATGCTTTCCTTCTACCCTGAAATTACTAATAAGAGACGGAATGATATTGTATACAATTCCAATACTTTTTCAAAATATGTCTTTGTAAAAAGGTATTTCACATTTTTAGGCCCATTTTTGTACAATAGATTAAATAGAAAATTAGGTTTGTATAAATTAAATTATTATAGCTGTAAAAAGATTATTGTGCAATACTTACTCAGCATCTCGTACGGAGAGACAGAAGATCTCCTTTTAGTTTGTAAATAAAACATGCTTTGCTTTTAGTTAATTAAATTTAGCCTTCAGCGAATATCTTGATGATATTCTGAGTATAAGGTACGCCACCCTGGTCGACACACTCTCGATCTTCACCACATTGTTCACAAGGGACTTGTGGACGATAAACCCGACACCACCCTGGGACTGCTGGTCACTCTCCCGAAAATAGAGCAGGTTACCGGATTTGAGAATTATCGTGTCCTCCCCCTGTCTTCGGACTTCAGATAATTCCACGATACTCCATCGTAACCTGCTCAATTCTTCCTCAAGTTCGGTGATCTTCTCGTCGGACCGGAGTGTATGCGTGTTATATGTTGCCAGGTCCAGTCGTCGTTTTCTAAAGGGGTAGCCGGATCCCATCCGGAGATTCTTCGCACCCCTTGCCTCGCCGTAACATTGACTGCTACCGGAGTCAAGGGTAGACGGGCTGCCGGGCACTAGGGGCCATTTTTTGGTTGTGCTTGTCATTAGGGGGGGGGGGGGGGTTTACCATAATCGCCACGCTTGGCATGCGGGTTGGCGATCGCATTGTTGCAATTCACAGAGAATGCTGCTGCCCATTCTCTGGTATGTCCCTTAGTCGCCTCTTACGACACCCACGGGAAGAGATGGGATGGTGTTATTCTTTACGTCCGGACACCATACGGAACGGGAAGAGTTTAAAGGTCATACTGACAAGAATAGCAAGATCACGTTCGATATTTTCCTTCAATTCATTCGCACACGCGCTGATCGAATTGAAACGTTAGAATTATCAAAACACAACATGTCAGGTACCGCTAAGCCAAGTTCTACGAGAAAAATCAAATTCATGGTGACGACACAAAATTCTAATATCGTAAGCACTGAATCTGCTACAAAGTCTTGTCCCAATTGCAAAGGGAACCATAATTAATTAATAATAATTATATTATCAGTAATTGTTTACAGTTCCTTGCATTGAGTAATGAGGCTCGACGTAAATTAATTCCTAGTTTTAAGTTATGTTATAATGGTTTTCGTACGGGTCACTTTTCTAACAATTGCAAAAAACCAGGTTGTAGTTATGCAAACGCAGGCATAACACATTGATTCATATTTCAGAAACAAAAGATCAACGGGACTTTGCGGTATCTGTATCGTCTAAGGAACTTTTTGCCCGCAAAGACGAAGACAATGCTTGTGCAGACTTTAATTTTCCCTATTATCGACTATGGTGATGTGTGCTACTATGACCTGAACTCAGTCTTGCTGGATAAGCTTGATAGGCTCCTCAACAACTGCATCAGGTTTATTTTTAACTTGAGGAAATATGACCATGTATCAAGCTTTAGATCGGAGCTCAAATGGTTTTCTATTCGCCAGAGAAGAAGTCTGCGAGCTTTGACAATCCTTTTCTCTTTGCTCAACTCTCCTACCCCTCCTTCTTATCTTATATCCCACTTTCAATATCTCTGTTCTTCACACGCTAAGAATCTGCGTTCTTCTAACAATCTCCTACTGCTTTGTCCTTCTCATACTTCTTATTCATTCCTCCTTCAATATACAGTCCATCCTTCTGTGAAATTCGCTACCTCTTGATATCAGGTCGGCCACGAGTAAGTATGCATTTAAGCGAAAGTTGCGGAATTACTTTCTACACAATTAGCAGAATCATCTCAAAACTTCTTTACTGTGTATATATATAATTTTATGTATGTATGTATAGGTATATATTTTATTAATTATGTATGTATGTTTAGTTTTAGTTTTACATATAATTTTGTAATACTTGTTGTCTAAATAATATTTTCTTTTTTTTATGCACCTGCCATATTATCTTCGTTGACTGATAATTAATGCCTAAGGCATTAAGTCCGCCCTTGTACCTTTTTTGCATGAAGATTAAATAAATACATGAATAAATAAATAAAAGATAGCGATAACACATCTGATAATGCAACATTGTCTCCGTCAATGTCTGCAGTGCCCGCGCAGTCCGCTAGCACTGACGCGACGAATAACGTATCCTTGTCTGCGAATATTTCTCCTACATAAAGCGGTAGTAAGGAGCGCGACGTGTTATTGTCAACCACTCTAATTAAATTACATGATCACAACGATGATGACCATATCGTGCGAGCGACTATGTAAACAACTTAAATTAAATACGAGTTCGATAGATGGTTCAATATATGGCATAAATAACGCGTCCACTCGCGTAGGCAATATTTGTCACGTAAAAATGACGTCACTTCACAATAGTTATAAAGCTAAGTTGTTATGTTTTGTATTGCCATTGATAACTAAAGAGACACCTGAACATTCCGACTGATATTTGTTTGGCAGACCCTACTTTTTACAAGCCCTCAGACGTAGATCTTTTAAGGTGCTGAACTGTTCTGGGATGTGTTAGGTTCGCAAAGAATTAAGTTAGAAGTCGGAAAGCCTGTGTTATGAAACCAGTTTAGGATGGATCGTCTCTGGTCCCGTTATCTATAATTGTAGTAAATCAGTAAATAATATTAGATGTAATTTTACTCAAACTAGTTCCTGTAATGATGCCGACTTAGATTTACTTCGTAATGATATAACGCGAATTCGGAATCTCGAAGAGATTTTCTCTCAAAATTCTGATTATTTACCTGAAGAAAAGTTGTGCGAGGAGCATTTTTGTAAAAATACGACTCGTTTGGAAGACGGTCGTTTTTGTGTGCGTCTACCTATGAAGCAGAATACTTCTGCTTTGGGTGATACATTTCATAGGGCTACAAAATGTTTATACTCTTTGGAACGCAGACTTAAGGCTAAACTTGATTTTAGTAAATTATATGATGAGTTCATGGCGGAATATGAGTCATTAGGTCACATGACAATAAACAAGGAACTAGATTTAAAATCATATTTTATCCCTCATCGCAGGGTCCTTAGGGAATGTAGTACCATTACGAAGCTGCGTGTAGTGATCAATGCCAGTTGTCCCACTTTATCAGGTGTATCCTTAAATGATTTACAGATGGTGGGTCCAAAGGTTCAAGACGACCTTCTGTCTATACTACTTCGGTTTCGACAGCATAAGTATGTCTTGTTAGCTGATGTTGAAAAGATGTATAGACAGGTGGTAGTCCACCCATCTGATAGGCACTTGCAACAGGTAGTTTGGCGTGAAGACACATGCAGTTCAGTCAAGGTATTCAAATTAAACACTGTCACATACGGCACGGCGAGTGCGCCATTTCTTGCAATGCGCTGCCTCAACACCAATCAGGTAATGAGTGTACGAATGATAAGATTACCACCATAATGAAGCATGATTTTTATGTTGATGACTTGCTCACCGGTGGCAATGAATTAGATGAAGTGTTGTTAATTAGCAGTGAAGTCACAAATGCACTGGCATCAGCTTGCATGCCACTTCGAAAGTGGAAGTCGAATGAACCTATTTTAGTGTCAGGGACTCAGTCATTATTAGATTTAGGTATAGGATCTAATAGGCTTGACTGGTTCGCTGAATCTGATAAAATAGGTTTCTTAATTAGTTTTAAGACACCTTGTATAAGGAGCACTAAACGTGATTTGCTTTTGGCAATGGCACGTATTTTTGACTCTTTAGGTCTTTTATCTCCCTTTGAGTCACCATGAAAATGCTACTACAATACTACTGTGCTACTAAATGTGGTTAAACAAACTTTCATGGGACGAACCGTTGTCTCTGGAACTTAACATGACTTGGAATGCTATTGTTAAAGCTCACCCTCTTTTAAAAAATTTGCGTATCCCACGTTTTGTTATGACTGATTTTTATTAGACTTTAGAACTGCATAATTATATTCACGGATGCATCTGAGCGCGCGTATGGTGCGTGTGCCTATGTCCATAGTGTTAGTGCAAGTGGTGAATGCGTGGTTCATTTACTTATCGGTAAAAGTCGTGTGGCACCTACCACTATTCCAAGGTTGGAACTGTGTGGTGCCATCGTGGGATTTCACGTATATTAGAAGGTGGTCAAACCACTTCGGGTAAAGTTCGATCAGGTTTACTGTTGGACAGATTCGACAATTGTGTTGGGATGGTTGCAAACGTTGCCTTCTAAACTTCAGCCATTTGTGCGCAATCGCGTTGCTGAAGTTCTAGATAAGGCGGGTAACTGCACTTGGCGTCATGTCCCAACTGACAAGAACCCAGCAGACCTAATATCTCGTGGCGTGGATATTAGTATTCTGTAAGGACTGCAGTTGTGGTGGTGTAGTCCCGACTTCTTAAAGGAAGATCAGTCCAATTGGCCATGTCAAATTAAAGGTGTAGAAGTCGAGACTTTGCCTGAAATTCGACCTCAAGTTACATTGAACGCTATTGTGGGAAATAATTCCTGCAATACGTTAATAGATTTTTGGGGGCTGAGTCACCCGCGTCCGTAGGAGAATACCCATAGATAGGCCCTACACGTGGTCCCCGGGTTGTGCTAATCAGGTTACATTAACTGGTGGTAGCTTTCGACCGACGGCCACCGACCACCCACTGGGCAAAGACGTACCGCCAAACGGCCTAGCCGTGTTCCGGTACGATGTCCAGTGTACCCATTTTATTGGAGTTGGGTCGAAGTGGCGGTTCTAATGTATGCAGACCAGCCGGACCCGCGCTGATATTGACGTATCGGGAAACTAGTCGCGGAGGATAGCGGGATCCAAGGCACGGTGCACCGCTGGCTGACTGCAGTTAGTTGGGGGCCCAAGTAATGTGCTAGCCACACATGAAAAGCTGCCCCACCAAATGTCGAAAAATCCCGGAATGCACCATCGTGCTGGTTGGCGACTAGATGAGAGGGCCCGATGGTCATTTCTGGGGGGGCTCGGGCGTCCCCGCAGTTTCCAGACTAGTCCCCAATGATGCTGTCCTGCCAGTGCGTGAATATGCCAGGGTTGAAAAACAGAAAAGTAAAACACCGGCTTCACTCCCTCTCACTTAAAGTGCACCTCAGCAATATTAGACGTCTGCACTCCAATCTCGCAGCAGTCCATAATCACCTGGGGACTGAAAAACCTTCCGTCTTTTTTCTTTCGGAGACCCAGATAAGAAGTCCGTCAGACATGTCGTACCTGGGTGATTTTCAAAATTTATGTACATTTTGGGACGTGAAAACGTCCCCCGGAATATTGTCCAGACATAACATATTAAACGATCAAATTATTGTTATTATCATTGAATAAAAGTTTATTGAGAAGGATTTCAACATTTCAGTTTAAAAAAAAAATAAGTAGTCTGAAATATATGACATTCATGCTCTTAGTGTCATAATATTTCCATACATCTACTACGTGTCTCTAAGCGAAAGCGCGTTACAAAAACCATCATAAAGATTAACCTACTCATTTTATTGTAAGTTCTGTTTGCGGAATATTTTATTGGGTAATTATTATGTAAATTATACAAAATTGAAATAAAAATCTTTATGTAATAATTATAATATTAGCCTTTCAAAATGTGTCTTCTATTTCATTCAATTTTGTTGATCATTATTGTAACACAAATATTAGTAGATATTTGAGATTCTTTATTAGCAACACATTCTTGTCAAAGACATCCAATCAGATGGCAACAAAATATTATTCCGCCATTTTGTCTGCAGGTGTCATTTTTGTGAAAAGTGTGTTTCTTGCGGTGTAGTGTTTTTTCCACAATAAAGTTTTAATTTTAGTTGATCAGCTATAAAAACAACGGTAGACTTACCGTTGTTTTACTATTTTTGCATAAATTCAAAGAATAATATTGATTCAATTTGATTAAGGTGATAGACAAGTCCAACAACATTATTTTTAACCTTCAAATGTCGAAGGTAAATTCAACCAACCATCATCATTCATTGAAGGGGAATTCAGCAAACCGTTGATTTTCATTTTCGTAACGATTTGTTACATATTTTGATTGCGTACCAAAAAGGATGTATCAAATATGAAGCAAAGCCGATTTCATAATGGAGTTATTTTTTTAATTGTGCGTACCTACATACAGGGTAATGTATTAACTAGAGCGCAATTTTTTTACTTACAAATCATTGGACTCGATCAGCTGACGTACAAATCAATAGTGTTTCATGTACCGGATCGACCCTCCACGGGATTAAAACGATCAAAATTTCGCGGTGTAAGATATAACAGTTTCCTTACTAATTATATAATATAAGCGACGTATAGATACTACTCGTAGTAGCTATACGGCACTTATGAGTATTTTTTATTTGGTTTATTACTAGTTCTTTCTTAATAAAAAATGCTGATAAATAATAACTAACTTTACTATTATTTTTGTAATAACTAATAGTATTTAAGTAGTACTATTATTTTTAACCGTAAGTTCCATCACCAATGGTTTGTTTTCTGTAGGCTAAACATTTTAATAAACAACCAAATAATAAAAAACCAAAAATGACCAAACGGAATGCACAATTTGTTCTGAGACTGTATTTTGTAATTAAAGAGACTGCTTATGTTATCAATAAATGATTAAGCTCTAATTTCATTGTTTTAATAGTGTTGTGAAATAGCCCTCATATTTCCTTTTTGTTATTTTTTTGTAACGTTGGTCACTTTTGTAACGATATTCATTTTTGTTTCATTTTTGTAATTGTACAAAAAATTTGAAAATCACCCACCTGTCTTATCCAGGGATTTACCCTGGAGCACAATTTTAAACCACACGCTGGTGTGTGTTTGTACGCCCGGGACGACATCTGCTATCGGCGTCTCCGCAACCTTGAAGATTCCAGGTTCTCAACGCTTTGGGATCTGGTGGACACAGGCATGGATAAAATTATCTATGCTTGTGTCTACCGTTCGCACAGTGGTAATCAGGAGGCGACCAGGCTCACACAGTACCTTAGTGAGGTGGCGGATGCGTCTCAACAGAGGTACCCTTCTGCACAATTGGTGTTACTGGGGGACTTTAATGCCCACATCAGGAGTAGCTCTTCCCATACCAGTGCACAGACCATGTTGGTCGAGAGACGCAAAAGCTTGAGCTAGCCGTGTGCGAATCAACATTCGGCACCCTCGTAGCTCCCTGGACCAACTAGGTGAGATTTATAATCTCACCCAGTTGATCCAGGGAGCTTCGAGGGTGAGTGAGATTTATAATCTCACCCAGTTGGTCCAGGGAGCTACGAGGGTGCCGAATGTTGATTCGCACACGGCCAATTGCTTAGACCTTCTGCTGACAACAGATCCAGACCGCTATTCAGTGTCGATATCATCACCGTTAGGTAGTTCCGACCACTGTCTGGTGAAATCTGTATCAGTCTACTCTCCGCCCGATCCCTGCACTAGACGCACCAGGCGGGTTTCGCGATATAGGTCAGCAGATTGGGATGGCATGCGATCTTTCTTCGCATGTTATCCTTGGCAGCCTACTTGTTTTTCTTCGGATAATCCATCGTCGTGCGCAGTTGCTGTGACGGACGTGTTGCGGCGGGGGATGGAGTATTTCATTCCATTCTCCGAAGTAACAATATCTGGACAAGCTCGCCCTTGGTTTGGTGTGGAGTGTGATCGCGCTAACGCGCTTAAGCACACGACATGCTAGGCATGGGCTGACGTACGTATGCACAAGGCGAATGACGTAAGTCAGAAAAAGAGAGCCTTCAACAGAGCTGCCAAGTCTTGCAAGAAGGTGATGCGGAGGTCTCGGTTCAACCACATTAGCCGCATCGGGAACCAACTCGCTTCATTCCCTGCTGGTAGTAAGGCGTTTTGGTCCCTGGCTAAGTCGGTTGAATTAAACTTCTGCCGTCCCTCACTACCACTACTGCTGAAACCCGAGTGAATATATTAGACAGTGTTTATTTAACTTATTAAAGAGAACCGGACCTTGGAAGTGAAATAATCTTTTAAAGAATGATGATGTAAATATAATGTAGATTATGATGATGATAACGGTACAGATTAACCCAGGATTGAAATAGAAGGAAAACATGGTGCTCTTTGCCCAGCAGTTGGATAATACGGGCTGACAGAAACAAGTAACTGTAAAAAAATATTTACCCTCATCATTTCCTAAGAACTTATAAGCATGTCCCACGATCGGTAAACAAATACCCTTTATAGACAAAATCTTTCCCAAGGCATTAAGTTTTCTATTCTTCCACCTGGACACCGCTATCCAGATCAGGAGTACACCCGCTATGAGCCACAGCATAGTTTTTATTTCACGAAAAACCTTTATTAATCAAAAGAGGTTGATATTTCTTATAAAGTGCACACTGCCTACTGAAAATTGTGCAAGTTGTTGTCGAAATACTGCCGTATTTCAGAAAACATATGTTAACCTTAAGGTTAAGATTTAATTTTTCTTGACTAGTGATGTATGTGGGTTTGGTCTTAATTTTATATCTTCAGATAAAAACGTATTTTATTAAAAGAACAACGGCGAAGAAATTGTCAATGAAATTATTAAGTGTCTACATATGTCACCATGATACACAGTAGTGGTCATATACTTAAGTACAATTTGTAGTACCAGACATTTTAAAAAAAAAACAATGTCATATGTAATTTTATGTTCCTTCTCAAAAGTAATTAATTATATTATGAAATAGCTACATGGATAGAGTAAACGGGATTAAGAGTAAATATTAAAATCATTTAATATTTACCTTACAAAAATTTATTATCAATAGTTACAATTTCAAATAGAAATAAAGCTGGACAAATAATTTAAAACGATTCTTAAACGGCTCGAGAGTTGTTTCAGTAGATACTTAGATTTTAAAAATCTCATTGAATAAGACGGTGATAATGTTAAAAATTGCAATTTAATATATTTTATTCCTTTCCCAAGAATGTGATGCGAAGGTCTCACATTCAAACATTATAAGGCTGACTATGCTATGCTATGCTACATTTTATTCTAAGTTAATAGTGTGTAGCGTGTCCACGGCTTTTAATGACTGTATCAATTTTTGACATTTTTCAAGAGAAATAGAGTGCAATTCTTCTAAAAAAACATTATCTATCTCACTTAGGTTACCACACCATCGATTTGAAACCTTTTTTTTAACTTCGCACCAAAGATGCTCTATGGGATTTAAATCTGGACTGTTTGGTGGCCATTGTAAGACAGAAACTGATTGAGATGTGAGGAATTCTTTAACCGTGCGTGCAGTGTGCTTGGGATCATTGTCGGGTTGAAATGTCCAAATAATCGGAAGCACATCTTCAGCATATTATGTTAACATTGTTTCTTCCAGTATATTTTTGTATTGGAATTGATCCATCTTTCCTTTTATCAATCTAACAGGTCCAACACCATGACCAGAGAAGCACCCTCAAATTTTAACATTTCCACCACCATGCTTTAATATCACTTTTGTATACTTGGGGTCGAATGTTGTATTGGGAGGGCGTCGAACATATCGTTTCCCATCAGAACATACTCTGTTAATTTTTGTCTCGTCAGAGAAAAGAACATATTTTGTACCCTCTAACAAATGCAAGCCGGGCTTGCCTATGATACCGTTTCAACATGGGTACCTTTCTTGCTATCCTTCCGTTCAAATTAGCTTCTACCGAACGCCTTCAGATAGTGCGCGATAAGATCACTGAAGAGTTGTTTTTACCAAAGTATTCTTTTCTCAACTCGTTAGACCCCTTAAACGGGTATAAGGGCCTAAGACAAAAACCAGGGTTTTTTATGCTTTAACTTTGCCAAAAAATAAACTACAACCCATAAAAATTCGTGAAAAATAAATTTATTGAAAAAAACAAGGGATTTTATCATTTTGACGCTGGCTGGTATGGCCAACATTAAAATTATATTTGTCGGTGAAGTCAATAGTACGGAAGCTTGAGAACGAATGAACGAGCTAAGTGAAAAATGACACATGTCACTTTGACAGAATCCGCGCTGACGTTTGCACGAACCGAGCAGATAAAAGGGCCGACCGCAGAGGTCCGGGGGTCTTTCCTCTGTCGGCAGCCATGCGTACAACGTCTAGTCTCGGGGACTGTCTCACTGCTCGTTGTGTAAAGTGAATACCTAAATCTTGCATCATAATTAATCAGTTGTGTGATCTAAAATAGTTTGTTTATTGCTCGATACCCAGCCATCGCCCACAAAACATAGTCTCTGGACAGAGCTTCAATGATGATCGGCATCCTGCCTCGACATATTTATTATATTTATTAATAAAGATTAATCGATTTGAATCGATCTGTAAACGAACAAAATAACTTCAACAGCATGCCACTGGACTTAGCTGACATTAGCGACATCCTTCGTTCTTGTATTGACAGAAAACTATTGAAATTATTGATATTTTAGATAAATGGCGTTATTTCCAATAGGCTTACTTAAAACTTGAAGAGTTGAAGGAAATTGAGAGCAAGTCGAGTTTTTTTAGGATGTGCGATAAAAGTTGAGGGGGTTCGTTATTTGTTTGGTAAGTAATATTATGTACCATGTTGATCCTGTTTTTATGGCCTTTCGAATGATAGATATGAATTCCGCGTTGATCGAAAATTGGATGACAAAAACAATATTATGTTGCAGTGGTGTCTAAAAAACCCTTAAAGGACATTGCTCTGCGCCCATACATTGTTCGCCCTAGAGTCAAGAATAACGGAAAATTATGTATCAAATACTTAGTCATTAGTAAACTCCTATAAGATCTTATTTTTATACAGGACTGGCTGGAGAATAGATATATTTCAATAAAAGTATCAGATTTAGAGGATATAAACTTACCATATCAACGAAAACTAGGAATGACACCGAGTGATTTTTCAGAAACTGAAAAATAATATCATAATACATTTAGCTATTTTTGGTACCTAGCTAGATAATTAGTTTAGTAAGTCTAATTTTGAATGCCAAGTTATCGTTTGAGCGGTAAACAGTTTCGAAAATCAAAACCAGAAAAGTAATTTTTAAAAGCAATCAAAGTCAGTTAAAATAATCAAGACGTAAATATGCAATAAGTACCAAAAGTCACCAGAACTCACTGATATAATTACGAAGAGAAAGCGATGCAAATGCAAGCAACAGGTAAGACTGTGACTCTGACAATGATAAAGGATCATAGTTACGTCGAATAGAAAAAGAAATAGTTATGGCAAATACGAAACGATTAATCAATATTTCCAAAGATAAACATATGACAATACGTAACACACTGCCTTACATTAACTTTTGTCATAACATTACAAGTATGATAAAGTCTTATTATATAACACTCTTTTTTACTTGTTAATATTAGTACCTATATAATAACATCTGTTTCAGTTTACAATATTGTTTTTTTTAAATAAAATCAATACTGTTTTTTTTTTAATCAAAAACGACACTAACCCAGAAAACCTGGGCACGCCATAATTATGGCGGTAAGTCCCCTCTTTGAGGAGTGACTGGAAAGGCAACACGGCGTCTTTACCCTCCGCATGACGCAGGTCCTCACAGGACATGGTAAGTTCGGGAGGTTCCTGTACCAGATTCGTGCGGGAGAAACGCCCTGGTGTCACCATTGTGTGGACCGCCCGGAGGACACAGTGGAGCATACGGTAGAGGTGTGCCCCGCCTGGGCAGAGCACCGCCGTGTCCTCGTGGGGGTAATCGGAGGCTGCGATCTCTCGCGCTGGGCCTTGGCACAGGCCATGGTCCGGAGCGAGGAGGAGCGGCAGGCGGTCGCCTCTTTCTGCGAAGCAGTAATGCTAGCAAAGGACGCGGCTGAACGCGCGAGGCAATGGCCCTCGCTCCCCAGCCGCCGGGATTCCGATCCCGATTTCCGGCCACCGTAGGCGCGGGCTTGCAGACGGCGAGCAATGGGTAGCTCGCTGTCCGACCGTTCGGTAACCGTCCGGACCGAGCCTAAGTCGTCGACGGCGCGTACTGTTCCACGCGCGCCTCAGGGAGATGTCAGCAACCGTAGGGGCCCAGCAGGGTCGAAGCCTACTGGGGCCATGGGTGATGCGAAAGAGATCCCCGGGACCCTGGAACGGGTTTTTAGTCCGTAAAAGTTGCTCCGCCCAAGAGCGGGGGATATCATTAGATGATTTTCTCATCCAAAAAAAAATATCCACAAAATGAAAAAAGCAGTCCATGGTAGGCTAGGTCATGATTTAGAACAATCGCATAATAATATCGCAGCATCTAAAAAGTGGTTAAAATTGGAAATCTATTTTCAGAAACCGAAGGTTTCATGATAGCCATATAAGACCAAATTACCAGGCCACTCAGAAAGTTTGGCGAAAAAAAGTGTTTATGTATAAAGCACTCATCATCATCATCATTTCAGCCGATAGACGTCCACTGCTGGACATTGGCTTCACCCAAATGTCGCCACAATTAACGGTCCTGTGCGTCTCGTATCCATCGGATTCCCGCAACCTTCACCAGGTCATCCACCTTGTAGTGGGCCTTCCAACACTGCGTCTTCCGGTACGCGGTCGCCACTCCAGAACCTTTCAAAGGCTCAAGCTCAAAGTCACCCAAAGGGCAATGGAAAGGGTCTGAGTTTCCTTGCGTGATCGATTCAGAAATAAAGATATCCGCAGGAGAACCGAGGTTGCCGATATAGCACGAAGATGCGCCAAACTTAAGTGGCAATGGGCAGGGCACGTTGCTCGAAGAACAGATGGCCTTTGGGGCCGAAAGGTACTGGTAAAAACTACGTAGCACTGGCCACTTGTAATTATTTTGAAAACTTTGGTTATTTAAAAGTTAAAATACCATTGTTCGAATTTTGAATTTCCCTTCACATTTTTTCGAGAGCCAAATCAAATTATCGTGTCCCATTTAAAAATGGATCTGCATCGAGAACATTTTCGTACGATGATTTTCTACGGTTTTAAATTTGCCCTAAAACCTGATGAGTAATTTGATCGACTTCAAAATTATCTATTATGGATGAAGGACCTTCAAAAGCAACCATCTACTACTGGTATAGCGAGTTCAAGCGCAGTCGCCTTACTTAGGGGGATGAACAAAGGAGTGGTCGTCCTACGACGGCTGTCACGGAAGAAAGCGTGCTGGCAGTAAAAATAATAATTCAAGAAAACAGGTGAATTACACACGAAGAGATTCAGCATACACTGCAGATTGGTTCGGGAAACGTTCACAAGATTCTATTCTTGCACCTTCGCGTGAGGAGGATAGTTTGCCGCTGGGTGCTGCACAACCTCACCAAAGCTCAGAAGCAGGCCCGTGTCGAGTGGTGCCGTGATATGATTTAAAAATTTGAAACAAGCTCTTCTCGGCGCATTTAGGATATTGTGGCAGGTGACGAAACCTGGATTTATCAATACGATCCAGAAACAAAGCGTCAGTCGACAGTTTGGCTGTTTCAAAACGAACCAACGCCTACGAAAGTGAAGCGATCGAGAAGCGGAGGGAAAATTTTGATCACTAGTTTCTTCACTTTGACGCGGTACCTGATTTCAATTCCATTACGAGACCAAAGCAGAATCAACGCCGAATGGTATACCACAAAATGCCTGCCAGAAGTTTTGTCTGCAATGAGCAACAAGCGACCAAACACAAGGCACCGCTCAAAACGAGGGACTTCCTGGACACCACACCGGTCAGAGTCTAGGGGCACCCTCCTTACAGTTCTATTTTGGCACCGTGTGACTTCTTTTTATTCCCTAAAATAAAAAACCTGCTGAAAGAGATTCAGTTTTCATCGCCGGAAGACGCGCTAGCAGCGTTCGTGAAGGCCGTGGAAGAGGTGTCTGCGGCGGACTGGAAAACATTTTTCGAAAATTGGTTTAGACGCATGAAACTTTGTATAGAGGCTGGTGTAGAGTTCTTTGAAAAGATTTAATAAAAATATTTCATTCATAGAATTTAGTTTTTTAAGTTTCTTAAAACTTTCTGAGTGTCCCACTTATTAACCACTACCACCGTATGCTCCACTGTATCCTCCCGGTGATCCACACAAAGATGACACCCGAGCGTTTTTTCCGCACGAATCCGGTGTAGCAACCTCCCGAACTTACCATGCAGGTCCTCGCGGACACGGCGTCCTCACCTATCGTATGACGCAGGTGCGTCATGCAGAAAGTGAGGATGTCGTGACATCTTTCCAGCCACTCCTTAAAGAGGGGATTTATTGCCATAATTATGGCGTGCTCAGATGTCAATTACTAATTGAGATAAGGCTCGGCTCGGGCTGGTTTCAGTACTGGTACTCGAATCAGCGTAATCAAGTACGTTGGGGTAGTACTCTCTCGGAGCCGTACAGGTTAGAGTGTGGGGTGAGGCAGGGGGGGGGTTAACCTCACCTAAGCTGTCTAACCTGTATGTGAATGAGTTGATCGTTGAGCTTAGTGGAAAACCAGTCGGATGCAAAATGGATGGCACTTGTGTCAATAATTTAAGCTATGATCCGCATAGCTTAAATTACATACACATACACAAACATGGTGCTGCTGGGTCCAACAGCTGGCTCAATCCGAGAGATGCTGCTTGTTTGTGAGAGGTATGCGGCGAACCATGGCCTGCAATATAATGTTAGCAAGAGTGAGTATCCGATCTTTGAGGCCCCCGGTAGATAATATGTACATTATGAGCCTGTCGTTTGTCTCAATGGGAGGCCACTTAAGAAGGTTAGCCAGTTTAAGTATTTAGGCCACTATCTCACCGGGGACCTCAGGGGTCAGGTTGATATTGAACGGGAACGCAGGGCGAGTTAGATGCAATATGTTGGCTCACAGGTTTGCTCGTTGTAGTAATGAGGTCAAAATTACTTTATTTAAAGCTTTTTGCCAAGCATTCTACGCGGGCGGTCTGTGGGTCAATTATACGCGGAAGGCTCTAGATGCCCTGCGGATCCAATATGGTAATGGTTGGTTTTGGGGCTGCCTAGATACTACAGCGCATCGGGTATGTTCGTTTTAGCGCGTGTGGATGATTTCCACGCTATAGTAAGGAAGAAGGCTGCCTCGTTGCTAAGCAGATCTAGGACCAGCTCCAATGGCATTCTTTAAACCTTAGCCGATAAACATAATGCGCCAGTGATCAAGCACTGGTTGCAATTGTTAGTGCGGCATTAGTTTAAGTTTTTTACTAACCCTTTTAGTTGATTAGTTTTTACTACTTTTGGACTAACCTTTGGACCCATGTAGTCTTTAAATAAAATTATTATTATGAGTTATTATATCTCAGAACCCTGGGGTCCTGGACCTTTGGAAGGCGTACGAGGAGTCAAAACCAACTCGCAGAGGCTTATACGTTATTATTATAATTATAAGGCAAGAGAACAATGATGAACTACTGTGCTTTCAGTCTTTATGTTTTTGTAATTGTATGGATAACCTTAAATGTATCTGTAAAAAACATATTTTATTTTCCACACAATAAAATTGCAAACAGCCATTTAAAAAAAGTATTTGTTTTATATAAAACTAGCTTTTGCTCGCAAATTTCGAAGAAAAGGAATGCGTGAAACACTAGCACACAAACAGACCGACAAAAAGACAAAATAAGCCTGTCTGTCTGTATGATGAATCAATAAGTAACATAGTTCTAAATAAATCACAATATTACTAATAAGATGTAAAACTAAATCAATATTCTAATTGAGGTGTTAGGCGGCTTGCATTTCTACAGTGGTTACAATGATTAAAGGCACATGCATATTTATAAATCATTGTTATTATGAAGTGTAGAATATAATAGGTATGCTCTCTTATTTTAGTAAGTACACTCCTTTATATGTATGCTGAGTTAGCAATATACCTCTTATGCGACGATTCGATGTACATCATGAATTGCACTCAATAAATAGTACTTAACGCATGTGGTTGTTTCCTTGAGACCACCTTCAGGGACCCCAACATTACATGGCGACCCTGCCTTTCGACTCTGCCAAGGGGATTTTTAGTACCTAGTTTAAGTAGAAGGCTACAAATACAATGTGTCGGTCAACCGTGGAAAAGGAAGAGGTTTTCCTCAGTCAAAACGCGGCTGGAGGCAACAATGACGCCACGTTGAAACAAATCGGAGGACACGTGGAACGTCTTAGCATCGTGACCTACATTGTTCTGGCCATCATTGGAGTCATAGCAGTATATGTTGGCTTGCTAATGTACAAAAGCTGCCATCGCACATGGATCCAGCATGAAATTGGGATGAGTACCATGCAGAGGATAAGGTCATCCATCAGAGGGCGCAGTGAAGGTACCCAAAATCAATCATAATTCAGTGAATAGTGGTTTAGTGTTATGTAATTTATTTTACATCAATTTGAAGAACTATCATATTTCATAACGCAAAAATAAAAAGGCGCAAGAATCATGCACGGACAACTTGTCATAAGACACCAAACGGAAACAAACTGCTACGTCGGACTTTACTTCTTTTTTTAGTTTCTTCGCATTTATGTAGAATGTGTTTATGTATGCAATTCTATTATTAGATTAAGAAATCTGTATGCTATGATTGATATTCTAGAACAAAATTATAACTATTTAGTAGAGATACGAAATTATTTTGTAAAAAAAGGACAATCTAGATAGATAGATAGATAGATAGATAGATAGATATATTCTTTATTGTACACCAAAAATACAAATTACATTAGGAACTTAAAATTAATAGGGTGTCACAATGGGCGGTCTTATCGCTAAAAGCGATTTTTTACAGACAACCTTTGGATGGATTTGACAGAGAAGGAGAAAAAAGATACGCAGGTAGTTCGTGGTGTACTATTTATATATATACAATACATAAACTAATAAAATTACATATTATTCAAACAATATAATATATATTTAAATATATAATTATGAAAGCAAAAAGAAATGATGTACGTAATGACGACATTCAAGAGGAAAGTTTCCTTGTGATCCTTAACCATATTTTTAAAAATCGTGAGTGTTTGAGCTTGCCTTACTGACACGGGCAAAGCATTCCACAGCCGCACTGCTTGAACTGTAAACGACTTGTCATAAAAATTGGTGGAATGGCTTGGCATCTCTAGCCCCAAGTTTTCCGATTCTAGATTTAAAGGTAATGTTATTCCAACAAAGTTGGAACAAGCAAAAAGTGCTTATGAAAACTGCTGTAAAATATTTTTAAAAATTGAAAAAAGCAAAGATACTCATCTATCATCGGCGATAGAACTATATGAGAAAATAAAACAAAAATACGAGGAAATAAAAAAATTGAGTATTTTACCCGTTGCAAAAGAATTAGATAAAATGGATTTCGACTTAAAGGTGGCGTGTAGTTTGATTCCAGTAATGGACGGTGTTGAGGGCACCACCAAGCGGTTGATAGACTCCGTGGAGTTGTATGCTGGCATGCTGGATGACCCAGGTAAGGCATTATTAATTACTTTCGTTCTAAAAAGTAGGCTGGATGAGAACGCAAAGCTAAGAATCTCAGGCTCACACAAAAGCGTACAAGATTTAATTGATGACTTGAGGAAATATCCTTTTACCCAAGAAATCATTTATAGCCATTCAGACGCAGCTTTAAAACATTCAACAAGGTTCGAGATTCATTGAAGAATATGGATCTGAGGTGGAAAAATTATTTACGGAGCTGACGATTACACAGGCGGATGGAAAACCTGAGGTATTTTCTATTTTAAAACCGATCAATATAAGTTTTGCTATAAAACGGTTTTCAGATGGCCTGCGTAGCTCGAAGCTGAGCACCATCGTCTCGACACGTGGCTTCAGCAGCTTAAAAGATGCCATACAAGCAGCGAAACACGAAGAGTGCACGTCTTTCCAACCATCAGGTAATATTTTGCATGTATCTAGAAATGGACGAGTTTCACATAATAATAGGCGATCAAGTTATCATAGGGGTACTTTTCGTGGTCAATATGCTAACAAATACCCTCGTGGACACCAATCTCATAACAGTTACAACCGAGAACAAGGTTCTCGTTGAAATAATAGAGCAAATTATCACTCATCATTTAATAATAACCGGGGTAATAGAGGTTCGAGATATGCTAGAAACCGAAGAGGACAAAATACGTTCCCAGCAGAGCAAGTAGCAGACACGCGTCAAGGCAATAAAGACGAAAATACAGATACACCACACCAGTTTTTTCGATCCTAAACATTTTGTGTTATCATACCAAGGAAATGCGAAGTACATAACCTTTTATATTAATAATACTAAATATTATTGGCTTATTGATACGGGAGCAACATTGTCCATTATTAGAAATGAAGTCTTACCAAGTGACATTGTTGTTCATAGATTTTTCAGTAAATATAAATATAGTGCGGAACAAATGGGATTTAGAAAAAATAAGAATATTAATATGACAATAATTATATTAACTCTTAAATAATATTATGACAAATGTTGACAATAAAAAATCCTGTATGTGCAATTTTCACTGATATGACTAAAGCATTTGACTATGTAAACCGTGACGTACTTTTAAAGAAGCTTTACTCCTATGGTATAAAGGGAAATATCCTGGATCTAATAGAATCTTACCTACGAAGTCGATTACAGTACACAGAAATAACGAGAGTATGCCTTAAAATTAAACGTGAACTTAAATATATTTCGGATTGTCTCTACAATCCGAAATATATTTAAGTTCACGTTTAACCTCTCTAGGTTAAACATGGGATACCACAAGGTAGCGTTCTGGGGCCACCTTTGTTTCTCTAATATATTAATGATTTGCCCCGTCAAATACATCATCCTATGGTTCTGTTTGCTGACGACAGTACTGTAATGGTAAAATGTGCGGACTTAAAAAAATATAAAAGTGAGATTAATCACTGATTAATTGATTATGTGTAATGTCAAGGCGATCTTTCTTCGCATGTTTTCCTTGGCATCCTACTTGCTTTTCTTCGGATGATCCATCGTCGTGCGCAGTTGCTGTGACGGACGTGTTGCGGCGGGGGATGGAGTATTTCATTCAATTCTCCAACGTAACAATGTCTAGCCAAGCTCGCCCTTGGTTTGGTGAGGAGTGTGATCGCGCTAACACGCTTAAGCACACGGCATACCAGACATGGGCCGGCGCTCGTCTGCACAAGGCGAATGACATAAGTCAGAAGAAGAAAGCCCTCAACAGAGCTGCCAGGTCTTGCAAGGTGATGCGGAGGTTTTAGTTCAACCACATTATCGGGAACAAACTCGCTTCATACCCTGCTGATAGTAAGGCGTTTTGGTCCCTGGCTAAGTCGGTTGAATTGAACTTCTGCCGTCCCTCACTACCGTCACTGCTGAAACCCGACGGGTCGCTGGCCCATACCGCTGAAGAGAAAGCAAATTTGTCTGTGTCACTCTTCGCGGAATCTTCGCGTCTAGATCCTGATGACTCGCGGAACCCAGTTTATCCTGATGGTTGCGAGACGAGTATGTCGGATTTTCGCATCCATCAGAAGGACGTCCGTATGGTGCTGCGTAACCTTGACGTGAATAAGGCTAGTGGTCCAGACGGGAAACCGGCAATTGTTCTAAGAACGTGTGCGCCTGAATTGTCTCCGATCCTAACACGCCTATTTAGGCTTTTATTTGAGGCTGGAAAAGTGCATGGAAGCAAGCTAACGTATAGCCCGTGCCCAAAAAGGGTAGTTGGGCTGACCCAGCTAATTACAGACCATTTATTCTACATTCTATTCTATTCCCTGTAAGACTATGGAACGTGTACTCAATACTAAGCTCCTGGCATACCTAGAAACTAATGATGTCCTAAGTGACCGTCAATACGTCTTTCGCTAAAATCGGTCAACTGCTGATTTTCTAGCGTATGCCATCCACATCGGGAGTGAGGCCATCGAGAAGCACGGGGAAGCGCTTGCCGTCTCCCTCGATATCTCGAAGGCTTTCGATAGGGTCTGGCACGAAAGCCTTACGAGTAAGCTTCCTTCTTTCGGTTTACCTGCTGGATTGTATGTTTGGACAGACTTCCTGAGTGACCGGTCCATCCGAGTGGCCATCGATAGCTGCTCGTCCAGTCAAATGACCATTAATGCCGGGGTCCCTCAGGGGTCAGTGCTCTCGGCAACATTGTTCTTGCTGTACATAAACAATCTACTTAAGACCGGTACCTTTGGGTATGCAGACGACAGAACTGCTTTTTTTAAATTGGGGTAAACAAGTGATTAACTGCACTTGTGCACTTTGACTGTTGCTCAGAGTTACACATCTAGCGCGCGAGCTAGTGGGTTACAATTCCAGTCCCTCCGAGAGACTATGGTCGAGCGCTTGAACTTGTCCTTGGAGGCAGTCTCTGAATAGGGCGATGCCAATTTGGTCAAGTTCAATGCTGCTAAAACCCAGGCGTGTCTATTTTCTGCTAAAAGGAGCCAATTCAGCCCTTTTTTTTTTTTTTTTTTTTGTTGCCGGGGTGGAAAATCCTCATGGATGTCCTTCGCCTGGGGCAGACGAAGGGGTCTGTCAGACTCTTACTGACTAAAAACCACCTCGGTGTTCCCTCCCACACTTGGACCGGGGATCGTGGGAGCTGATACGCCATCCATGATCCCCGGCTAGTGCCGGCCCGCCTACGCGGGCCACCTCAAGCCGGGGGGAGTGTGAGGTGTCCTCCCCCCGCGACGTCCAATAGGGGCGCGCGTGGAACACAACGCGCTGCCGCCTCGGGTCTTGCTGGATGGGGGGACGGCGGACGACCCCGAGTCCGCCGTCTCTCCGGACCTCTTTATGGGGGTTGGAAGAGGGCGTTGTCTGCCCTCCGCCGACGCCCGGTTCGCCTGCTGCGGCACGGAAGAGTGGCCAAGGCCTCTCTCTCCCTCTCCGCAGCCTCCTTCTGCAAAATTACGGCTTCACAGAAGGAGATCACCGCATCCCACGACTCGGCGCCCCCGACCATCGAACGAACGACGGCCGGCAGCGACAGGTCGGGGCCCACTTCAGATACAAGGGCACGGCGCTGCTCCTCCCATGCGGCACACTCTGCCAGTGTGTGTTGCGCCGTGTCCTCCCGACAGTCGGTGCAGTGATGGCACCGAGCGTCCGGCTCCCTGTTTATGCGACACAAGTACTTCCCGAAGCAGCAGCCAATTCAGCCCTGGTCCAACTTTCCGGGGCGTAACCGTGCCGATAACTGACCATTTTGATCTTTTTGGTGTTACGCTGATGTCAATACTCAACTTTGGGCCATACATCGAAGCAAAGGCTCAACTGGCTGCAAGAAAGCTGGGAATCTGGCTGGGAAGCTGGGTACTGTCTGACCTTCGCGAGAAACGTCAGACAGTACTTCACGCCGGAACAGCTGTTCAAAGGAGATGTTTCATTTTCGGCCATCAGATGTACATTTATCGAAAAAGAGGAAAAACACCACAAATTGGGGAAAAATATTCTCTGGTGAATTTAAGCCTGATTTGTTGTGTACAAAAAACAATAGTTTTCAATTATTGCCATGTTTTAATCAACATGGCGTCTCGTTTGCTTGCAAACTTCATTCGTTCTGAAATCATGTCTCATCAAATCAATGTTACGTAGAAAATAATTAAAAAATGTGTGTATTCTTGTAGTGTTAAAAATAAATTACTATTATTCTCTTATACATATTTTTAGTAAACATAATTAAATGTGACCAATTCATCGTTACAAAAATCTTTAGTCTCCATTTTTGAAGTGTGTTTGTAAACGAATTCAAAATAACCGCCCGAACGCTCAAAGTGACTTTTATCTCTTTATTTAAGAAATGATTCAAAGATTTGATCGTGCTTTAGTGAGCCACTTTTGTCTAATATTCTATTAGAAAGATCTGATCTTAGACTATTTATGAGTTTAGTTCTGATAAACAAAAACAAACCAATTCTATAGGTTAGGTAAACGTCATCTCTAAGACCTATCATGGCTGTCATAACTCTTAGGACAAACGTCAAACATTTTTAATTTTTATTTTGTACATAAAAACCATTTGATATTATGAAAAAAATGTTACTTTATTCTATTCAAGGGTAAGTTTCCCAGCTTCGCTAAAATGTACATGTTATGGCCGGAGCCCCATACAAAAATGAAATATCTCCTTTATCAAGCGCAATTTCGATCGTGTATGGAGTACTGCTCTCATATTTGGGACTGATCTGCCCGATACCAGCTTGATGCACTTGAGGCAATTGAGAGGTGAGCCAGGAGGATCATTGGCAATGATGCATTCGTTGAGTCTAGGCTTCAAAGTCTTGAGCATCGACGCAGAGTTGCTAGCCTGTCGGTTTTCTACCGGTTGCATTTCGGGGACTGTGCATCGGAATTGCATAACTTAATTCCACCTAGTCAAGTCAAGAGTGAATAGGTTACTTCTAGGTAAGCGCGCTCCATCGCCGACCAGATTGTCAACTGAAAGAAATGTCATTGACAACTTGACAGTTACGATCGATTAACAACAAACATTAGCAATAAACATTTTGACTTTGACTTTTGACTTTGATTATATTTTATTTTTGGCTTGGATACTAAGTCCTTTAAGCCATGTCTTTGTATGAGTATTTACTTAACTTTTACTTTACGTTATATACGTATAACTCTAACGGTTTTTGCAGTGCACGCCAGAATAACTCGCAGATGGTAGTATTTTTTCCTATCATCTAAATTATACTTTTTTTTTATATATTTCAACCAGACTGGCTGGTTTCTAGTCTCTAGTTTTTGAAAAATTAAATTATGCATCCAGTGTAAGTCTGATTGTCAGCTGATTTTTTTTTGAGAACGTCAGTTATTGAGTTGCAGTGTTGAAGTGAAATATATTATTATCTTTGTGAAAAAGGCCTCCCGGTCTTTGAAGACTGTGAAAAGGATCTCTTCTGCTGCTTTGGTTTCCACAGGCCTCAACCAGCCGTGTGAGACCTGTCCGCCAAGCCGTGTGGATCTCTCCAGCTGCTCCGGTCTCTGAAGGCCTCTCCAGGCCTCTACCGGCTGTGCAAGACCTGTCCGCCACAGCCCTGCGAGCCTCTGAGAGCCACATGGGGCCTTTTCACTCAGCTGCTGAGAGGACCTCGTCGACTATTTCTACGTTATATTTGTGCTGCATCTCCTTCAGTGCTAATTGTATCGCGTATACAGATAAACTCCTCCAAAAGCATTTTTTTCTTATTCTTTTTGATATTTTAATAGTTATTAGATATTTTTGTAGCCGTTCTTGAGTTATAAATAGTGTAACTAATACGACTTTTGTTTTATTTATATAAGGTAAGATAATGATCGGAGATTCCGCATTTATTCTTTGTTGTCAATCGTGGAATTCAACCATTCCGAATGGTAGAATGAATGACCGAATGATGGAATGATTGACCGAATGAAGGAATGATTGGGACATATTTTTGACAGTTGCTGTCAATGTATTTGACAGTTGCTGTCATTTGCCTGCGGGTCAGAAAATTATCTCAAGGGAACATAATCCAAGGATAAAAAGTATTATATGTGTTATTCTAGGACATGGTCTACCCGTGTACCAAGTTTCATCGAAATCTGTTCAGTAGTTTTTGCGTGAAAGAGTAACAAACATCCATACATACATATATAAAAAAAACGAAATTATATTATTTTTTAATGTGAAATTTTTAATCCTTTTAATATTTTAATTTACTAACACCTAGATGATAAGTTTTCTACTAACCATTGGATCAATGATGTCTGAATGAATAAAATTATTATTATTATTCTCTTTATTGATTATAAATACCATATAAATTACATTTTTAAATATTTTTTTAAACAAAATCATACAAAAAAAAAACATTTAAAAATATAAAAAATAGTACCCCACCGGTATCGGGAACAGGGTCCAAGCTACCGGCGGTCAGGGCTCCAGAGAAAGGAACCTCCTAACAATACGAGCCGTGTCCAAGAGTACCACTTTCTGAATCAAGCCCTTGATCCAGCCGCCTAACGCGAGCCTCCTAAGGTGTTGGTCGAGGCTCTTGGCTATTAAGCCATTGGCTGACACGACTATCGGTACAATGATCGCCGAGTCCACATCCCACATGTCGACAACCTCGCGAGCCAAGTCAATATACTTGATTTGTTTATCTTTCTCGGCTTTCACGAGGTTCTCGTCATGCGGAACGGATATGTCAACAATCATTGCACGCCTCTCGCTTCGGTCCACCATCACTATATCAGGCTTATTGGCTACAATAGTCCTGTCAGTGATGATGGACCGATCCCAGTACAAAGTGATATGACCATTATCAAGAACTGGGTCGGGCTCGTACCTGTAGTACGGCACTTCCGATTCCACAAGAGAGTATTTCAGAGCAAGTTACTGATGGATAATCCTGGCTACAAGGTTGTGCCTATGCAAGTACTCTCCGTTAGCTAGACAAGAACAACTAGAGATAATGTGACGAATTGATTCTCCCGGACGGTGACATGCCCGACAGATGTCAACCGTGCCGTCCTTCACAATAAATCTCCGGTAGTTATTCGTCATGATAACTTCATCCATAATTGCACAGACAAAACCTTCGGTTTCCCCAAAGAGGTTGTGCCTACAGCACTTCAGTATTGTATTTGTCGTGATATTAAACAGACGTGCTTTTGATATATACTAGTGTTTCATTACAATACGCAATAATCCATACATGTACTGCCTAGCACGCGCAACGATATAAGCACAGTGGTGACCCCGAACTAGAACACTGACACCTCTTTGTATCGGCACGTGTAACGTGACAAAAGTTTTGCAAGATGACTTCGGCGCAGCAGTCACCAGCAATTTTAACTTCGGGTGAAGGAGAAGTGGCCGTTATTTCGGTCACGTCAAGGATCCCTGAATTTTGGTGTGACCAGCCAAGGTTGTGGTACGTGCAATGTGAAGCCGTCCTCGCGCCGCAGAAGCTCAGTGATGAGGCCAGATACAACTTAGTCGTTACCAAATTGGGAAAAGATGTCGTGCAACAAGTCAGTGACATCCTTTTGAAGCCGCCTGAAGTAAAAAAGTATGATACCTTGAAAGAACGTTTATTGAAGATATACGAGGAGTCAGAAATGCGACAGTTTCAAAAGCTGCTTAGCGAGATGGAGTTAGGAGACCAAAAGCCGTCTCAGCTCCTACGCCGAATGCGGGATTTGGCTCGCGATAAAATGCCTGATGAGACACTCAGAATTATGTGGCAAGGCCATCTACCGCCGGCTGTACGCGGCGTGTTAGCAGTCAGTGAGGCAAAAGACTTAGAACATCTGTCGGCTATTGCAGATAAAGTCATGGAGACGACGCAACCCTTACAGGTATCTGAGGTACAATCCATACATAACAGTAGTTCCAGCACTGATCAAAGCTTTATTTTGGCAGAGATAGCTAAATTGAGTCTAAAAATAAGAGAGATGGAGCAGGACCGAAATTTCAATCGTTTTCGATCACGATCAAGGTCAGCATCACGAAGTCGTAATACGACTCGGCGCACACCGAATTGCACGGACTGGCTTTGCGTGTATCATTTCAGATATCGTCATAGAGCGAGAAAATGTATAGAGCCGTGCGCCTGGAAAAAGTCGGAGAAACAGGAAAACTAACGGAGGTGTATTCGCAGGCGGGGATATGCACCATCACTCCCATGCACCGCCTATGTATAACGGACAAAAATAGTGGACTTAGATTTTTAGTGGACACAGGCGCAAATATTTCTGTACTGCCAGCAAATAAAAAGTGGTTACATAGTGATAAGTGCAACGATTATAAGCTGTACGCTGCGAATGGTACAGAAATTCGGACACATGGAGTTAAAACTTTGAATTTGGACTTTAGACTACGGCGACCTTTCCGGTGGACATTTGTGTTAGCAGAGGTCAAGCAACCTATACTCGGTGCTGATTTCCTGTCACATTATACGTTGTTAGTAGACATAAAAAATAGAAAACTTATTGACTCCGTGACTAGTCTACAGAGTATAGCATCTGTGGTTGTGCAAGACGATCCTTCAATGAGTACAATCGACTACAAAAGTGATTATAGAGATATATTAGCGGAATTTCCTGATATTACAAAGCCGATGAAATTCAAGGACACTCCATGTCATTCTACGGTACACCACATCGAGACTACAGGACCAGCTGTGCACGTGCGTCCACGACCTTTACCACCTGATAAATACCACAAGGTCAAGGCTGAATTTCAGCAGATGCAAGAGATGGGAATATGCAGGCCTTCCAAAAGCAATTGGGCCAGCCCACTGCACGTTGTGATAAAGAAAAACGGGGAACTCAGACCGTGCGGCGACTACAGGCAACTTAACGCGATTACGAAACCTGACCGTTACCCGATACCTCGTATACAGGACTGTACCTATCTATTGTATGGAAAAACAATATTTTCTAGAATAGATATGCAAAGAGCTTACCATAACATACCTATCTATGAGAAGGACATACCCAAGACAGCAATAGCCTGTCCTTTTGGATTATTCGAATTTTCGAGATTGGGGTTCGGTTTTAAGAACGCTGCAGCCACATTTCAACGATTCCTCAATGACGAAGTGTTACGTAACGTGGATAATATATTTATATATATTGATGACGTCATAATCGGCTCGTCATCAGAAAAAGAGCATAGAGCGCATGTTCGGGAAGTACTAAGTCGTCTGAATAGATATGGCATTACGATAAATATGGCCAAGTGTGAATTCGGCAAATCAGAACTGAATTTTCTAGGGTACAGGGTATCGAAAGACGGCCTTCGACCATTAGATGAGCAAGTCAAGGTCATAACTGAGTTCAAAAGACCGAACACAGTGGATGACCTACGTCGTTTTCTTGGTATGGTGAACTTCTATAGGCGTCATCTACCTAAAGCAGCCAATATTCACGAAAAACTGAACGCATTTTTACATAACGCCAAGAAAAAGGACAAAAGTCTGATCCCATGGACAGATGAAGCAATTGAGGCGTTTGAACAGTGTAAACAGAGCCTAAAAAGCGCGATTACATTGTCATTCCCATCACCGGATGCACCGTTAGCCCTGATGACAGACTGCTCTAATACCTGCGCTGGCGCCGTTCTACAACAAAAGGAAGGAGGCTCTTGGAAACCTTTGGGGTTCTTCTCAACCAAACTAAGCGATGCGCAACAACGATATTCAACTTACGACAGAGAATTATTGGCAATATATCTAGCAATCAAACATTTCAGATCACTTATTGAGGGGCGTTTATTTACTGTTTACACGGACCATAAACCGATCGTGTACTCTTTGAAAAATAACAAAAACTGTAAAAACGATACGCCGAGACGCATTCGTCAGTTAGATTTTATAATGCAGTTTTGTACCGATATAAAACATATAACCGGAGAAGAAAACGTAGTAGCCGATTGTTTATCGCGAATTGAGTCCATAAATATATCATCGCCCATGGATTACGATAAATTGGCTGAGGCACAAAATAACGACATAGAGTTAAAAAGCCTCATGGAATCAAATACATTACAGTTTAAGAAGTTATTCATACCTAATTGCAAGTTACCGATTTATTGCGATATCTCGAGTAACAGAACGCGACCATATTTGCCCAAAGAATTTCGTGTATCGGCATTCAACGCTGTACATGACATCAGCCACCCAGGAACGCGAACTACACGTAGGATGATGCAAGAACGCTATATTTGGAAAGGAATGAATAAAGATGTAACACAGTGGACCAAAGCGTGTACCAACTGCCAAAGGTCCAAGATTCACAGACATACAGTTGCACCTCATGGCAATTTTGCGCACACTGATCGATTTGAACATTTGCAAATAGATGTGGTAGGCCCATTGACGTACTGTAACGGGTATCGGTATATTGTAACGATGGTAGACAGAAGCACTGGTTGGCCAGAAGCTTATCCTGTAAAAGATATAACAGCAGAGACGATTGCAGATATCGTTTACACGGGATGGATTACAAGATTTGGAACTCCCTTGTATTTAACTACTGATCAAGGCTCTAACTTCTTATCTACTTTGTTTACACAATTAGCAAAGAGAATGGGCATTACCAAATGGAGAACCACCGCATACCACCCACAGTCAAATGGAAAGGTGGAAAGGTGGCACCGTTCACTCAAGACCGCTCTTATGTGCCGAGGAAACACAGAGCATTGGGTATCGGAATTACCTTCTGTTTTGTTTGGATTACGAGCCAGTATGAGAGACGATACGCAGATAAGTGCAGCAGAAATGGTATTTGGTGAACCAATACGATTACCGGGAGATTTCTTTGAGCCTATACAGCGAGAAACTTCTGATAACAGTACATTTTTACAAGAGTTACGAAAAAAGATAGCGTATTTAGCTGCAGTACCTAAGAAGGAGACACATCAAGGGAAGATATTTGTTCACCCGGATCTTAAAGACTGCACCCATGTATTTGTACGCGTTGACAAGGTAAAAAAACCCTTAACGCAACCTTACATGGGCCCTTTTAAAGTTATTAGCAAGACGGATAAATATTATAAAATAATACAGCAGGATACGGAGAAAATTATTAGTATAGATCGGTTGAAGCCAGCGTTTGCACTTAACAACAGTGTAGAATTCGCGACGACACCAAAAATGGCAAGTGCAAGTGTAAACAATGCATCAAGAGTGTCGAGATTCGGACGCACTATCAAACCTGTCGTTCGGTTCGTATCATAAACATCTATTAATTATTGCACTGTTAAAAAGTACAATATAATGGGTAAGCAGCAAAGTAGGCCCCAGGAGGAACACATTGTGATTGCCCAGAATGGTGCTGGTAATAGCGCCGCTGCGTCTGAAGTTGAACAGCAAATGACATACAGTAGATACGAGTTCTATCTATTGTTCATCATCACCTTCATCTTGGCCGCGATGCTGTACTTGCTGTGGAAGCGTTGTAAGGTCAACTATGCGCGCTACATGAGGCGCGAATTAGGCGATCGGCCTATGATCGAGTTGCAGGGGGGTGATCATCGCTCGAACAGCGGGCCGCCTCCACAACCTTCGCGAGTGATAATATAGTGTAATTTTGTGTATACGTAAACAAACAAAGTGCGTTGTGACGAACATGTGCTTGAACTCGGACAAAGTATAAACGAAAAGACTCAATGTGTAAACCGTATCAATTTATGAAATAATGTGTAGCCAATATAATCTCTAATTATAAGTATTTCTATGTTGTATCGTAATTTCGAATTTTAGAAAAGTTATTCTGGTGATTCAGTTTATTTTTTTAAGGGGAATGTACTGTGCCTACAGCACTTCAGTATTGTATTTGTCGTGATATTAAACAGACGTGCTTTTGATATATACTAGTGTTTCATTACAATACGCAATAATCCATACATGTACTGCCTAGCACGCGCAACGATATAAGCACAAGGTCACCGAAACGCAGCCAGGCTACGGACGCCAATTGGTCCACATCGGGCCCGTGAAGGGCCCGGAAAAAGCGTCCATGAAGTTCCTTGCTCTGCCATACTTCCCTGCGATCGTTAGTGTCAAGCACTACCGGTTTGCGCCAGTTCTCATTAGCCAGGGAGAGCGGGGTGAGTCCCTTGTCCACTGCCACTACATCTCGATGCATACCCACGTCGGCAGCTAGGAAAAATATTTCCTAGCTGCGACGTGGGTATGCCCTGAGACTGCATACCTCGCGGTTGTGTAGGGTCTTAGCATTTAAAAAACCTCGCCCCCCACACTTCCGCGGGATATACAGTCTATTATTATTATAATTATATATCCATACATACATACAAACTTTCGCATTTATAATATTAGTAGGATTTGATATTTTGATTATGTTGATTAATTTGTTACTATGTTCTTTTTTCAATTGCAATGTTTGATTTTATTTATATATTAGTATAAATTGATAATTGGTTTTGTAATTCCATTAAAACTGAATTTACTTTAATTTTATATAACAACTACCTACCTACTTTTGTATCATATATCACTTTTCTTATTTTGTGAATGCTGGTTAACCTGTTATTGGCGACTGTGTAAGACTTTGGCCAATTGTTATCTTTACCTGTTAAATGCTGTAAACAGAAACTGTTGGTAATAAATAAAATAAAATAAAATAGAGTCTTTTTGTGATTTTTATCAAAATATTTAGAGCTAAAAATATAACGTCCAAAGATAAATATATTTATCACTTAAGTTCTCGTTTCAAGTTGAATTTCAAAATTATTCACATGTTTCAACATAATATCAAACTGTATTCTCAGCTTGGATTTGCTTGCCTCATTTAAGTCATTTTGTGCTTTAGACACTTCGTTCATTGATTCTGATGGTAAGACGCGGTACCGACGCAGTAGTGTTGATAGGGCAGTCTTCATCGACATCATGGCGTATTGGTATCCTGAAAAATTGTTGTTTAAAATTTATTTATTTATTTAATCTTCATGCAACATAAGGTACAAAGGCGGACTTAATTTCTTAGGCATTCTCTACCAGTCAACCTAGGGTCCACCACCCTAGGTTGACAATATGGTAGGTGCATAAAAAAGAAAATATTATTTATAAAAGTAGTATTACAAAATTACATATAAAGCTATAACTAAATATACATACATATTTTAATGTAATATATACCTATAAACACATAAATATATATATAAACACAGTAAAGGAGTTTTTGAGATGAATCTGCTATTTGTGTAGAAAGTAATTCCACAACTTCCGCTTAAATGCATGTAATGACGCGCTGCCATCCTGATATCAAGAGCTAGCGAATTCCACAGAAGGATGGACTGTATATAGGAGAAGGAGGAATGAACAAAATCAGAAGTATGAAAAGGACAAAACAGTAGAAGATTGTTAGAAGAACGCAGATTCCTAGCGTGTGAAGAACAGATATATTGAAAGTGAGATATAAAATAAGATGGAGGGGTAGGAGAGTTGTGCAAAGAGAAAAGGGTTGGCAAAGCTCGCATACTTCTTTTCTGATAAATAGGCAACCATTTGAGCTCTGAAAATAATCATTTAATTCTCCATAACTATTGTATCATTCAAAACCTACAAAAAGTAGAGTATTTATATATGCAGGTATACACTACACACCTCTCCCGATTGAACAAGTATTTCAACATATCAAGTATCTAAATATAAATATGAAACTAACGACTACAATTGTAATACATGTCAATGATCATCAGAAACATTTCAATTATCATCTTTTTTATTAACCACTGCTCAGAGTATATAAATCTATGGTTTGTATGTTGTTGATCGTGAACTTAACTAGGATAGGCAAAAAACAAATAACATATCGATGGTGAAGTACCAATAACTTCAAACTGTCGAAGTCAAAAATTTCCTGTTAAAAAATGTTAAGAGGTGTTTCCATAATTTAATTTGATGCAGTTGCAACTGAATTTAACCTTGAGGTTTAGGTTAAATTCAGTGTCCCCCGATGTTTTCCCACCCTTCTAATTCCATATGTCACTGGATCCCGAAGGCATGACATCGATTAATAAATATTCGATGAATCGTTCAGTCGAAGTAGCGTTTGGCGATAAAAGGAAGTTTCGCAATAAATTTTATTCGATCAATCGTTCCGTCGAATTTCCGTTGATTGACCATATTTATGACTCTCGAAGTAACATTACGGACAGCATTTAAATTATAAGCGCTAACAAGTAATTTTCTCGAAAAATATCAGATATTACCTATTACCATTTCACCGTCGATATAGGCTTGTCATATGAAATCTTCGGAAAGGCATTTACGTATATTAGTAGTCTGAATGAATAAAAATAAAAAAAAACGGACAAGTGCGAGTCGGACTCGCGCACTGAGGGTTCCGGACAAACTTACCCATAAAAACAGTTCAATTCCCGAATTGAGTCACGAAAATTTTTCCGATTCGAAAAAAAAGTTTGTTTTTTGTGGCGTAACAACAAAATTACAGTTTTCAGACTTTTTCCTATACTTGTGCTATGAGACCTTGCTTCATGCCAAATTTCAGGATTATAGGTCAACGGGAAGTATCCTATGAATTTTATTTCCCTTGAGAGCGTCGAAATACACGTTTTTTGCGACATAAAGGGCCGTATAGTTTTTTTGACACTACCTACTTAACACACCCGCATCATTCTGGCCCACTAGGACTAATGTGTGACGCATCCGATCGATGTGCTGGCGCCGTACTTCAGCAGCAGGCTTATTGATGGGAAATGGCAACCACTAGGCTATTTAAAAAAAATCACACCAGCTATCTACATGGCAGTCAAGCATTTTATGAAAAATTTTGAAGGCCGAGAGCTAAATTATCTTCACCGATCACAAGCCAATAATCTATGCAATGCAGAAAATCACATCAGATTCTGAGACACAACGCCGACGAAGACAACTTTAGCCCCCCTAGCCAGGTTACAACCGTTTCGTTTCGATTCTCTTTTCGTCGATCGCGTCGAGTAGGCCATGCCTCCTATTCCTTTATTCTGACGTCACCTCAACGCTCAGTCACATGATCAGAACAAAGGAATAAGAGGCGTGGCCGACTCGAGGCGATGAACGAAAAGAGAATCGAAACGAAACGATTGTAACTTGGCTAGGGGGCTGTTCATTATTGAGTTCTCAAACGATATACGTCACATCAACGGACGCGACAACGTAGTAGCCGATGCATTATCACGCGTCGACGCAATCAGCTGTCCGAGTCCAATCAAGTACAAAGCGTTAGCTCAAGCAGAAGTGAAGGATTACAACTTAAAGCAACAGTCCAACATTCATCTAAAGGCAGTGATGTTAGCCGGCTCATCACAGCGTATCTACTGCGAAATCACTATAAACAATGTCCGCCTATACCTACCACAAGAGTACCGTATTGAAGCATTCAAAGCCACCCACGGACTCAACCACCCTGGTATACGAACAACGAGGAAGCTCATACAGAGTAGATTCTTTTGGCCATCTATGACTACTGATGTCAAAACATAGGTTCAAGCATGCATCGCCTGTCAACGGTCCAAGATACAACGACATACAACTAGCGCACCAGCTACATTCAAACATTCAAGCCGCTTCGAACACACACATGTTGACATTGTCGGTCCACTACATACACCACCAGACGGCCATTGTTACGTCGTAACAATGATCGACCGAGCTACGCGCTGGCCAGAAGCATACGCCGTGCGTGATATCACAGCTGAAACCGTTGAAAAGACTGAATAAGAAGGATGGATCACATGATTCGCCTGTCCAGCTAGGATGACAACAGACCAAGGCCGACAGTTTAAGAGTCACCTATTCAACGCGCTGACCAAACTATTGGGCATCAACAGAATACGAACTACGCCGTATCACCCTCAGAGTAATGGTTTGTTGGAGCGCTGGCATTGCTGTATGAAGACCGCACGCACTGCTCGCCTCAGTAATAATAGCTGGATTGAAGAATTACCTACAGTATTGTTTGGCCTACGTACTGCGATCAGAACCGACACAAACGTCAATGCATCGGAACTCACCTATGGTCAAAACCTACGATTACCAGGTGATTTCTTGTGACGTCACAACCCCAAAACATGGACACGAACTACGTCAAAAAACTGAGGTCAAGAATCAACAACTTACGCCCAGTACACGCACACTCGCATAACACTAATCCTACGCACATGCAAGTAAGTGTTCGTGAGAGTCGACGCAGTGAAAAAACCATTACAACCACCTTATAACGGGCCGTACACAGTATTACGCAGAGACAGAAAAACCTTCACACTACAATTGCCAAGCAGAGAAGCAGTCAAATCAATTGAGCATTTGAAGCCAGCATTCACCATATCAGACACAGAACCACAGCTTGAAGCAGACGACACATCTTTAAAACCTCCAGTCAGCTCATCTGCAATCAAAACATCGCGCTCCTGGCGCGTCATCAGACAACCGGTACGCTTCGCTTGAGGCTGAACACTGTAGCGGTGCGCTCTCCACGCGCACGGGCTACACACTGAACGCATCACCAACTGTGGCATTCGCTACGTCCCCGTTAGGGGGCGTGACAGGTGGTGTCAGGGCTTCGCCCTCTGATCGCAGAGTCCAGCCGGGGCCCGTTACAACGGACCCGTCATTAGGGTGCCTAACTAGGCTCGGCGGTTGTAGAGCAGATGGCTCTATGTGTATATGTTTGTATGTGTGTACTGTAGGCACGTCACGACGCTGCTGCACACAGCGCCGACTCTTGACGACATACCGGCGGTCAGTCGCCGCCAGGTGAGACCCCTAGGGGAAGCCCGGCGGGAGACGACCAGCGACGAGTATGCCGACTTGTTACCGACCTACAGTAGGAAATGTGACCCCCGTCTAACCCGTTTCCAGAGCGAGCCGGTTACGGTTTAGACCGCGGGGACGCGTCATCAGACAACCGGTACGCTTCGCTTGAGGTGGAACACTGTAGCGGTGCGCTCTCCACGCGCACGGGCTACACATTGAACGCATCACTGCGGCCGCCACCCATATTTATAGATAAGTGTAGGCAACAATTAATTTACACTAACATACATACATACTCTTTGCAGTTTTCCACAAAGACCTTACTTACCAGAAACAAGTCGGCTCATCAGCTGTCAGAGAAAAAAATTAAAAACGTCAAGTCAGGATCATACCTCGACGCGGAGCACACATTTTTTATCCCCTCGCACACCACTCACTTATAGCTAAACTGGTGACCCCGTGAAGAACAATGGAAGGGGATATGTTTAAAGACGCACGAGGGGCGGCAACGTCACCGCCACCTAGCACTAGTGATGGGGGGATGTCGATAGACCCCAGCAATGTTTTCAAAGTCGGCGTACGAGTGCCCCCGTTTTGGGCTGAAGAACCGGAGATTTGGTTTGCTCAGGTCGAAGGTCAATTTAGCATAGCTGGGATAACTAGTGATGTCACTAAATTTAATTATGTCATCGGACATCTGGACAATCAATACTCTAGAGAGATTAAAGACATAATTTTTAGCCCACCTCTCACTAACAAGTACGAAAAACTAAAGACCGAGCTAATTAAACGACTCACCGCGTCTAAAGAGAAGAAAATCAAACAATTACTGATGCACGAGGAGCTTGGCGACCGCAAGCCATCACAATTTCTTCGCCATTTGAAAAGCCTGGCAGGCTCAAACGTTCCTGATGACTTCCTGAGGACGATATGGGTTAGTCGCCTACCGCATGGCATCCAGACGGTGCTCGCAGGTCAACCAGGCACAGCTTCTCTCGAGGATCTAGCTGACTTAGCCGATAGAGTAAACGACTTGGCTACGACAACTCCGAAGGTCGCCGTTGTGAGCGACGCTGTCTCTAGTTCGGGTCTGAGCGAACTAACCAGGGAGGTAGCTGAGCTTCGCCGACAGTTCCAGCAGATGTCCACCCGGAACAGCCGTTCACGCTCCCGTTCCACCAGAAACACTCGCAGCAGTTCGAGGCAGCGCTCTCTATCGAACTACAAAAGGTTCCCCAATTGTTGGTACCACAACAAGTTTGGAGAAAAAGCCAACAAGTGTATCGGCCCCTGCGACTACAAGGCGGAAAACTCCAAGGGCGGTCGGTAATGGCGACCGACGATTGCCCTTTGCATGCTTCTGGTCGCCTGTTTGTTACTGACCGATCTTCGAAGACGCAGTTCCTGGTCGATACAGGAAACGACCTCTGCGTGTTCCCACGGTCAGCGCTTCATGATCGTCGTGCTCGTACGGACTATAGATTGTGTGCAGCAAATGGTTCCAGCATAGCTACATATGGCTGTATCAATTTAAATTTAAATTTAGGTTTACGCAGAACCTATCGATGGCGTTTCATTGTAGCCGATGTAACGAAGCCTATAATAGGTGTAGATTTTTTAAACTTCTATAATCTTATAGTTGATTGTCGTAACAAACGCCTAATTGATAATTTAACCTCTATTTCTACTATTGCTGCTGTAGCTAATTGTAATAACATTTCTTCTGTTAAGATCCTGACTGGTGAGACTCAATATCATAAAATTCTCAGCGAGTTTCCGGAAATTACTCGACCAGCTGGTAAGCCACACTGTACACCACACAAAACAGTACACCACATACGCACGACACCAGGCCCTCCAGTTTGCTCTTCACCACGTCGTTTGGCACCGGACAAGCTTAAGATCGCCCAAAAAGAGTTCCAGTCTATGCTGGCCCTTGGTACAGCTAGACCTTCCGACAGCCCGTGGGCGTCGCCTCTACATCTAGCGCCAAAGAAAAACAACGGCTGGCGTCCTTGTGGCGATTACCGTAAATTGAATGCCCGTACCGTGCCTGACAGGTATCCAATTAAGCATATTCATGACTTTACCCATAGTATAGCTGGATGTAAAGTCTTCAGCACGCTCGATTTAGAGAAAGCATATAATCAGATACCTGTCAGCCCGGAGGATATTCCTAAGACCGCCATCACAACACCATTTGGATTATTTAAATTTCCTTTCATGACATTCGGTCTTAGGAACGCGGGCCAAATCTTCCAGCGGTTCGTAGACGAAATGACGAGAGGACTAGACTTCGTATACTGTTATTTAGACGATTTTCTCGTGTTTTCTAGAAGTCCAGAGGAGCACGAGGATCACCTACGTCAGGTCTTCAACAGGCTGAAGGAATATGGCATGTTGCTGAACACTTCGAAATGCGTTTTCGGTATGGAGGAGGTAACGTTTCTAGGCTACCGGATTACCGAGAACGGTACTAAGCCACTTGATGCCAAAGTTCAGGCGATCAAGGATTTTCCTCCACCAACCAATGTTCGCCAGCTAAGAGGTTTCCTAGGCATGGTTAATTTTTATAGGAGATTTCTTCCTCACGCAGCCGAAATTCAAGCCCCACTTCACGCCTTACTAACAGGTTCCATCAAAGGTTCGCAGCCAATTACCTTGACAGACGACACACTAGCTGCTTTCGAGGCTTGCAAAGAAAGCCTGACCAACGCTGCTCTACTGGCTCATCCGGACTGCACCGCAAAACTTGCAGTTGTTACAGACGCCTCCGACAAGGCTATCGGAGCGGTCCTGCAGCAATTTAAAGATGATGCATGGCAGCCCTTAGCTTTTTTCTCTAGAAAATTAAGCCCTTCACAGGTGAAATATTCACCATATGATAGGGAGCTTCTAGCCATTTATGAGGCCATAAAATATTTTAGGCATATGCTAGAAGCTCGCCATTTCATAGTCTATACTGACCATAAGCCTATAAGTTTTGCCTTCAATGAAAGAAAGAACAACTGTTCGCCTAGGCAGTATAGGCACTTAGATTTTATTTCCCAATTCACGACAGATATCCGCCACATTTCCGGTAAGAATAATGTGGTCGCAGATACCTTGTCGCGAATTGAAGAGCTAGCAGACCCCGTAGACCTCGAGGAATTAGCTCAAGCTCAGGCTTCTGACTCAGAACTCTGCAAGCTTTTGAGCGAGGGGTCTTCTCTGCAGTTTAAAAAATTCAATGTCCCTGGAAGTCGAATTCCCCTGTACTGCGGCGTCAGTACTTCGGTTTCCAGGCCATATGTACCAGAACCACTTCGCAAGCAAATCTTTAATAGCTTGCATTCTTTAAGCCACCCCGGTGCCAATGCGTCGGCCAAGCTGATCGCCGAGCGGTTTGTATGGCCGGGGGTGAGAAAAGACTGCAGGGACTGGGCGCGTGCTTGTATACCGTGCCAGAGGACGAAAGTCAACCGTCACGTGACTTCTCCTCTCGGCACTTACAACTTACCGCGCGCTCGGTTTAAGCAGATCCATATCGACTTGGTGGGTCCTCTCCCACTTTCCCAAGGTTATAGGTACTGCTTCACGGCCGTGGATAGATTTACACGATGGCCAGAGGCAGTACCGATACAAGATATTACAGCGGAAACGGTGGCCAAGGCTTTGCTGTCCACTTGGATATCTCGATTCGGTTGCCCGACAGACATTGTAACCGACCGTGGTCGTCAATTCGAATAGGCTTTGTTTCAATGTCTGTCGAAAATAGCCGGATTCGAACATAAGCGGACGACAGCCTACCATCCGGCATGCAACGGCTTGGTTGAACGTTTTCACCGTCAGCTGAAGGCCGCAATCGTCTGCCATGCAAACGATAGGTGGACGGAATCTCTGCCATGGGTCTTATTAGGCGTAAGATCCGCCTTCAAGGAAGACCTCCAAGCCTCTTCTGCGGAACTGGTGTACGGGGGAGCCGTTAAGGTTGCCCGGAGAATTTTTTGAGCCAACGGTCAATGGTACAGTGGACACAGCTGAGTTTACTGCAAGGCTCAGAAACTTCGCCGAGAAACTACGACCGGTACCAGCTACCCGCCACTGCAAACCCAAAGTGTTCGTTCATAAAGAGCTAGAAACTTGCGATCACGTTTTCCTACGCGAGGACGCATTGCGGGGTGCTCTCCAGCCTGCTTATTCTGGGCCATATAAAGTTATCTCACGAGGGGACAAGATATTTAAAATAATTGTTAAAAACAAAGAAGTGACAGTGTCCATTGACCGACTGAAGCCTGCCTTCATTCTATCTGACCAGGTGGAAGAACCCCCACCGGTAGGACCGCCAAATTACACAACACGTTCTGGGAGGCGAGTTAAATTTACAGACTTCTATCGCCCTTGACGGTCTCTGGAGGGGGGTGGTGTAGGCAACAATTAATTTACACTAACATACATACATACTCTTTGCAGTTTTCCACAAAGACCTTACTTACCAGAAACAAGTCGGCTCATCAGCTGTCAGAGAAAAAAATTAAAAACGTCAAGTCAGGATCATACCTCGACGCGGAGCACACATTTTTTTTCCCCTCGCACACCACTCACTTATAGCTAAATAAGATAAGATAGCGCAGTCTGCACTCGTAGCATACAGACGTGCTCAGTAGCAATATTTAATTTCATAAAATAATATAAGTGACCTTCTTTTTGCAGTAATTTTTGCCTAGTGTGTAGTTTAATAAATACAATGGAAATTTAGAATAAGTGAACTAGTTATAAATAAAATGGACAACAGCCCCTTCTCAAGAGATCGAGTGAATCTCTCCGCATCTCCAGCGAAGACGATGACGCAAAATCCAGCCCAATCTGATCTTTCAATCGAAGCTGTTTCAACACCTGAGATATAAAGATGGATGTCAACTATTGAACAGCATCTAAACGAGGTTTGTTCTATTGCCTCGGATGGCAAACTCAACTCGGAGCAGAAATTGAAAATTTCAACCTTGTGCCGTAAAATAGGATCTGGCACCTCACATATGGCAGTCCTATATCAATCGTTAAAGCAGAAAGCAGTCCAAGCGCGCATCCTCAATGAAGATCTAATGGAAAAATGCAACTTGACGGACCACATCTTGGACCTCACGAAGACGATTAAGGACTCATTTAAACTCCGTGGCCATATATCCCAACAACAAATTAAAGTCCAGTGACGAAACAAAAGTCCTTGTGCAAAAGATAATACGACCAGACCAAGTCAAGTTGCATATACGTGGTGTCCGTAAGACTAAAAACGGAGGCGTTATAATCAGTACAGAGACAAAGGATGACGCAGATAAAATTAAGTACGCAGTCCAGCAATCTGCATCCGTCCTTACCGCCGACGAACCCATCAAGCGCAAACCCCGCATCGTGGTTGTAGGAGTGCCGTCCTCTTTGGCTGAAACTGAAGTCTTCAGGTGCATTTACGAGCAGAATGTAGCCGAAAAGTTTCCAACAATTCCCATGGATTCCTTTTTAACCATGGTTAAATTAAATCACAAATCGGGGAAAAAGGATTCGCAGACTTGTAACTACGTGGTTGAAGTTCCAGCCAACATACGAAGAGCTCTAATTTCCCAGTCAAGGATTTTCATAAATTGGACTTCCTGCCCAGTCAGGGACTTCACCCTAGTTACGAGATGCTACAAATGCCAGCAGTATGGACATGCAGAAAAAACCTGTAGAGAGGTCAATTCACCATGTGGCCACTGTGGTGAGACAGGACATCCGATGTCCGAGTGCTCAAAGAAAGCGGACTCACCGCAATGTGCAACTTGCTCTCGCTTCAAAAAGCCCTTCAACCATAAAACGGGAGACGCTGAGTGTCCTGCTAGGAAAATAGCGGAATATAGACATATTAACTCTATCGATTATGAGGGCGCCTAGAGCGTCATACTCAAGGCCAGACTTCCGTGTAACGCTTACTGCTGACTCAAAATTCTAGTGTGCTGACCTACAAACCATCGTTTTTCTTTATATTTAAACATATTTGTCCAATGTAAACATAACTTTTTAGTATTAACGCAACCTCGACTTTAACCCAATTACTAATTCTGCTGACGCAGAATCATGTGTGTGTAACTAGAGAGTGAAAGAAACAGTTTTAAAATAAGAAATAACATAATTGTGACTTTTAGTGTTTAAGTAAACTAGGCTTATAATATTATAAATAATTTAATTATATTTTTCCCTATTTAGAGACTTTGAATGTTAAATATTGTTATCAATTTTATTGTCCTACAAAACCATAATATAAGAGCTTTTACCGCCTGTGATACAGGTTTATCCTAGTACAGGCACTTAACATAGCCATACCTTTGTAATTATTCCTAAGATTTTATGTAACTATTTTACCAAATTTTAACTCTGAATAAATATTATTATTTTTGTTTCTGTTTTTACTTCTCAGCTCTTAGGCTGGTATTTAACTACATTTACGGGCCAAGCCAAGTAAATGTAGCGTGTGGTGTGTTATGTGGTGGATGCGTTCTGAAGTAGACATATTTCGTGTTCGTCTATTTGTAAGAACAAAAATTGCATGCAATTGTGGTCTGTAGGTGGTCAAGTCTGTCTCTAATTTAGTAATGAATAAGTAGGTTCGCATGATAAATAAGTTAACTTCTTTGCTCCATCTCATGCGAACTCTTGCTTTGCCGGCCTTGGTGGACGCGGAAGACTGACGTGAATATCATAGGTAGGTATAATCCCAACAATATCACGTATTTTATGTAGGTACCCACTTGTATACTTAACATCCCCCAACATAACTATATCATGACTTATATGGTTTTGTGTATGTAAAGGGCAGCAAAAAATATCTTTGCCCGGAGTGGCTAAATAGCTAGGGCCCTGATCTGGTATTACCTAAACAACTTCTTGGTCCAGAACTGAACGGCATGAATGCAGCGGGGTGCGTGAGCGGCGTGTCGAGGAATCGTTCAGGCCGGAACAGCTCTGCGTCACCTCCCCAGTACTTGGGGTTCCGATGGATGGACCAGATGCTAACGAGGATGGTGCAACCATCCGTTAAGGTCACACCTGAAGCTGTAAGAACAAAAATATTTATAGATATATATATGTAATAGATATTTGTATAGTCTTTCATTTGTGAATTCTACCAATCTAAACACGTTCTCATAAACCTTGCCATACCAATCCGTTTTGGGCCAGGGTGGTGGTAGTGAATCGCTCATCTCTGTGAGAAGAGGCCTTTTTTATGGTGGGAAACTATTCAATGATTTCTCCCGCTCTTTAGCGGAGCATGTCAGGCTTTTACTGAATAAAACCCACTCGTTTATTCCTTCTTTCATTTTTCGGGAACAATGGACTCGTGGAGCTTTGCGAACCATTCATATTTGAGTTTCAAATTAGAATGAATTTTAACATTGTCAATTTAGATATAACCTTCTATTTTTAGGGTTTCGTACCTCAAAAAGAAAAAACGGAACCCTTATAAGATCACTTTGTTGTCCGTCTGTCAAGACTCTTTATCTCGGGAACGCATGGGGTATCGAGTTGAAATTAAAACTATATACCTACTCAAGTTTGCGCTCCCTTAAAGCTGTGCAAAAATCAAACTTCTGAGTTAACAAAAAAAAAGATACGGCCGTTTATGTCGCAAAAAACTTATATTTCGACACTCTCAAGGGAATCAAAATTCATAGGATACTTCCCGTTGACCAAGAATCCTGAAATTCGGCATATAGCAAGATCTCATAGCAGAAGTATTGTGAAAAATCTGAAAACAGTGAAATGAAAAATCTTCGGTTTAAAATATCTTTATTCCCATTTAAAACACAATTGTCACTTACATGAGAACATTAAAATATTTAACTCAAAATTTAAATTTTAATAAATCTTCGTAACTCAATTTGGGAATTGAACTGTTTTCATAGGTAAGTTTATACGGAATCCTCACTACGAGATTTCGTTTTGCACTTGCCCGGTTTTTTTTAATATCAAGTTTAATTTTAGTTCGGTTCGGTTTTTTTCTTTAGTTTTTTTTTTAACTTATTTTTGACGTATTTTAACTTAGTTTTTTAACTCTTTTTTTTTTCAATTTAGTTATATTTATTCGTTTTTTAATGTTTATTTTTGCTCAATTTCAAACATTAAGTACAGTGTGATCTCAAGGCGTGCCCTAATAGAGTAAGTTACGTTAGTTACATTCTTACTATGCTATTTATTTTTCAGGTACAAAATAACAAAAGCTTAAGAAAATATATTTATTGATTTATTTATATTGTCGATTCTTAAACAAAAATTATTGATTTTTAATCTCATTATTATTTTAATATCAACCGCTAGTTACTACTTCTAAACATTTAGATTATCTGGTTAAGGTGTAGACTGCTTATTCTAGTTAAATGCTTCGACAAAACACATAAAATACATAAATACCTTAACTGTTTATTTATTGCTGTAATGCGTAGTACATTCCTAATAGATGAATTACAGATTGCTTACTGTTAATAATCACATTAACTACAATTCTTAAGCACAAGTACCTTATGTACTATACTTATGCTGCTTAAGTTTAGGTTATATTTATTAAAATCAAAAAATATCCTAGTCAACAGTTTTTTTTTTAGTATTAACTAATATTAATAATTAAAATAATAAAAAGTAAGTATACTAATCTCTAGCCCATAAGGTATTTTATCAAATAAAATCATCAGAGTTGCAAATATTTAAATAATAAGTTTGTGACAACAAAAAGAAAAAATAAAATTTTAACCGCGTTTTTCTCGATTTCGCTCCAACTGCAGTTAGGGTGATTATAGTTAGCACGGCAGAGTAGGCTTCGACCCGGGTGGGTCCCTATGATTTGCTGAGTGAGAAGAGGTTTGTGTCGCAGCCTTAGAAAAATTTTATGCTATTTACGCAAAGCGATCTTATATTTAATTAATTCGAATAAATCGACTGGTAACCAGTAAACCTTTTTTTATTCATTGATAGTCTCACGTACTGTATGGTGTCGGACGTAAAGAATAGCACCATCCCATATCTTCCCGTGGGTGTCGTAAGAGGCGACTAAGGGATATTTAGATTCTGTGCATACTACAGCACCTTAGGTCACCCCGTGGTGGCGGGTAAACTACCAACAAAAGCATTCCCAAGGAGGGTTGGTGTCAGGCTGGCGGCCGGCTTAAAAAAAAAAAACTAGCCAAATCCCATCTGCAACATGTTTGGTTTTAATAGAATGCGCGATAGGGTTAGGGCGTACCCCACAGGCGACGCGCAGGGGCAGCACCCGGCTCCTGTGGGAAATGGACCAGGGTTGTTGCACCACCTCGGGCGGGTGCAACGTAAGAAGCTAGCTCGGGAAACGAGATTGAGGTATGCAAGTTGGAATGTTGGGACTATGACTGGAAGGGCCAGAGAGTTAGCGGATGTATTGAAAAGAAGACGGATAAACGTGGCGTGCTTACAAGAAACTAAATGGAGAGGAACAAAAGCGAGAGAAATTGGTGAGGGATACAAGTTCTACTACTGTGGAAGTGATGGAAAAAGAAATGGTGTAGGAATAGTGTTAGACAGTAAATTGAAAGAAAGTGTGATGGAAGTACAAAGGATTAGTGATAGATTTATAGTTGTGAAAGTTATGTTAGAGAATTTGATGTTGAATATAGTTAGTGTGTATGCACCACAAGTAGGATGTGATTAAACGGTAAAAGAGAAGTTTTGGGAGAATTTTGATACAGCTTTAATGAACATCCCTGTTCATGAAGAATTGATAGTTGGAGGTGATTTTAATGGACATGTGGGAAGAATGAAAGGTGTTTATGAAAGAGTACATGGGGGATGGGGTTTCGGTAGTCCGAACTGTGAAGGAGAGACCCTGCTGCAATCCGCTACTGCATTTGACCTATCAGTAGCCAATACGTGGTTCCAAAAAAGAGACGAACACATGATCACGTACAAAAGTGGTAATCATAAGACCCAAATCGACTACTTTCTAGTTCGGCGCAACCACTTAAAGCACGTCAAAGATTGCAAAGTACTGCCAGGAGAAGACCTAGTCTCACAACACAGACTCCTGGTTATGACATCAGTGGTTAAAATACTGTCTACCAAATACAAAGAGCGTCCTCCCCCTAAAATAAAATGGCATATGTTAGAGAGGAATGATTGTGCGAAGAAGTTCAGGGAGCGAGTGGTGGACAGAATGATAGAGATGGGAGATATGAAGGATCGAAGTATAAATGAAAGCTGGAATGAGATGGCTGAGTGTATCAGGCATGCAGCGAAAGATATTTTGGGAGAGACGAGAGGAAAGGGCATAATAGATAGGGATACATGGTGGTGGTCGACAGAAGTTCAGAGTGTATTGAAAGAAAAAAAGAGAAAATTCAAGGAATGGCAGCGTGTAGAGCCTGGAAACGCTAGTTTAAAAGCTGAAAAAAAGAGTGAGTATGACGTTTTAAAGAAGAAAGCCAAGAAAGCCGTGGCAATAGCAAAATCAAAAGCCCAGGGCAAATTATATGACGCACTGGACAGTCCTGCAGGCCAAAAAGAGCTATACCGGCTTACTAGAATAAGAGAGAGAAAGGCGAGGGATGTTTGTCATGTAAGATGTATAAGAGATGAAACTGGAATGGTTCTATCGGATGATGAAAAAATCAGAAAGAGGTGGAAGGAATATTTTGAAAGATTGATGAATGAGGAAAATAATTGGAGTGGGGTGTTAGAGAATAAACCAGTGAATGTGGGATTAGTGAGAATGGTTAGTATGGATGAAGTCAGAATAGGAGTAAATGGAATGAAGAATGGTAAAGCCATTGGTCCAGATGGAATACCAGTTGAAGTGTGGAAGTTATTGCGAGTGGATGGATGGACGTGGTTAGCTTTGTTCTTCAATAAGTTGTTGCTGGAAGAAGCCATACATGATGAGTGGTGCAATAGCTCTTTGGTGCCGATTTTTAAAAATAAAGGTGATGTGCTTGAGTGCAACAATTATAGAGGAATAAAGCTAATGTCACATACTATGAAAGCCTGGGAGAAAGTTGTTGAAAGGCGACTGAGAGAAGAGAGTGAAATTTCACAGAACCAATTCGGTTTTATGCCTGGTCGGGGTACAGCGGATGCCATTTTTGCTATACGCCAGCTGTGCGAGAAATACGGAGGTGCGCATAAAAACTTGCACATGGTATTCATTGACCTCGAAAAGGCATACGACCGGGTACCTCGTGAGGTTCTGTGGTGGGCCCTTAAGGAGAAAGGTGTGCCTGGGAAGTATGTGCAGTTGATCCGAGCAATGTACAGTCGATGCAGTATCCAAGTCCGGTCTACAGTGGGCACCACTGGCAGCTTCAATGTGGCTGTCGGCTTACATCAAGGGTCGGCTCTCAGCCCTTACCTCTTCCTGATGATAATGGATGCTCTGACGTTGGACATTCAGGAAGAGGCTCCCTGGTGTATGCTGTTTGCCGATGACATTGTGTTGGTTGCCGAGAGTGGCCTAGAGGTCCAGAACAGATTGGAGGTGTGGTGGCACAGACTGGAGAGTGTTGGCCTGAAATTGAGTAGAACCAAAACGGAATACTTGTTCTGCGATTTCGGCGGTCTCTCCAATCCAGTGCCTTTATCTCTCGCTGGAACACCCATACCGATCTGCTCCGACTTTCGGTACCTCGGGTCACTCGTCCAAGGGGATGGTGAGGTAGACCGGGACGTAACACATCGGATCAACGCAGGATGGATGAAATGGCGACAGGTCACGGGAACAACTTGTGACCCACGGATGCCCCTCAAGTTGAAGGGTAAAATCTACAAGTCCGTGATAAGGCCTGTCATACTGTATGGATCAGAATGTTGGGCTGTGAAAAAAACGGATGAAAAAAGATTGCACGTAGCGGAGATGAGAATGTTAAGATGGATGTGTGGTGTGACGAGAATGGATAAAGTGAGAAATAAGTATATTAGGGGAAGTTTGAAAGTGGCGCCAGTGACTGAAAAGTTGAAAGGGAATCGTTTGTCTTGGTATGGTCATGTGAAGAGGAGAGATGAAACGCATGTTACTAAAAGAGTTATGAGTTTACATGTGGATGGATGGAGAGGGAGAGGGAGACCAAAGAAAAGATGGATGGATTGTGTGAAGAGTGATATGAAAGAAAAGGAAGTTAGTGATAGTATGACGAGTGACAGGGCAGAATGGAAGAAAAAAACGTGTTGCGCCGACCCCAAATAACACGGGACAAGGGCAGGAAGATGATCCCTAGCTATCATGCAGCTATTCCTCTTCCTAACTGTACGCATAATGAATGTGTACGCATAAAAATGCTTTGTACATATGGGTGGGATAACTGGTTGTGTGTCATGAGACTTTCCGGATATAACTCAAAACATCTAGTGACCCTAAATCCACCAACCCGGAGTGATAAAAAGTGTCTTATATAACTTACGCAACGTAACATCCGTTTCCACTTTTCTACAAATAAATGGTACTGGTGGGTACAGTCGTAGACTTTCTCTGATAACTGCGTCTAGATACTTGAGCCGAGGCAGGTCTTCATGAGTCACTGGCCTGTCAGAATTGCCGAATATTTCTTGTATCCTGGTAACAATTTGGAGAAAAATTAAATCTCTTTCTGAATTCACATTTCTTTGTTGTTTCCTACAAATAATAGGTCTTGTGAAATTGCCGTTTTTAAAAACGGATTGCTTTGAAGTGTTATATCTTTGGATTGACTTGGAATTATAAGTTCAAATAAACTTTATAATAAAGGTACGTTATTTTTTTTTTCGAAATTAGGTATTCATTGGTTTCTTTGTGTTTTGTATTTATTGTAATATCGCGGTAGGTAGGTACTCATAACCATTTTTGTATGAAATCTAAGAAAACTCGCTTTATTTTGTAATACGAGTTCTACCGTGGAAACAATGTGTTTCAAGTAGTATGGCAATATTGATGATGTATACAGACTTCAAACTGCTATTGAATGGGATGTCTATTTTTGTTTTAATCACTTTCACGTGGGAAATTTTATCTCACGAATAACTTTTCTTCTCAGGGCATAAGAAAAAAATACCAAAACAAAAGCTATTAAACCAAGAACACAGAGTTCTTTTATTAGAAGAAAGTTGTAGATTTACGTCATTGATATTGCTTGCCCTTTGAAATGCATAGTTTCTATGTTGGAACTCTTAATATGTAAAAAAACGTTTTTTTATTAGCTTTCATGGTTATAAGTACTGCGATATTACAGAAAATACAAAACACAAAGAAACCAATGAATACCTAATTTCGAAAAGAGAACAACGTACCTTTAATATAAAGTTTATTTGAATTTATAATTCCAAGTCAATCCAAAGATATACAACTTCAAAGCAATCCGTTTTAAAAAACGGCAATTTCATAGGTAAAAACCTATTACTAACTACCTCCTATGAAATGCGTTGGAAGGCTTCCCACAAGGTGGACCGATGAGGGTCGCGGGAATCTGATGGATGCGAGACGCACAGGATCTGTGGTTGTGGCGATACTTGGGGGAAGCCTATGTCCAACAGTGGACGTCTTTCGGCTGAAATGGTGAGGATGATGATGATGACGATGACTAATAACTACCTTTTATGGGGCTTGTCCTATCATAATTTACAAAAAAAAAAAAAACAATTGTTAGTAATACTCCTTATAATTTTAGGTGACTAATGAAATGACATATAATAGAGACAAAAGAAAACATGTTGAACCGATCCCACATAAATCCTTATCCTTATCCTAACACACATAAATTTATATTATAAAACAGGGTCGGTCCTGTTAAACTCAATAATCAATAGACAGAGTAATTCATGAGGAAGGTTTCGGTGCATGTTGCAGTAGAGAAAAGCCAAGAATATTAAATGTTTGTAACCCGTTCGATGCTGGGGAAGGTCGCTAGTTAGTAATCATTATTTATTAATTATAATTTATGATTGTATCAAGAGTAAGAACACAATAGTTGAGGATTATAGTACTTACTCTTCATATACTTTCTCTTGTATATCAGGGTACTTGGACAACAATATTAGAGTAAAAGCAGATGCAACTGCTGCAGTATCAGTACCAGCCAGCACGATAACTAGGGTTTCCTCTCGTAGTTCCACGTCACCATAGCCTACTGGTGATTCTATGAGCATTTCGAGGAATGTTTTCCAACTTTTCTCGTTTCCTGAGAAGAAAACAAAACTCAAACTTGTAGAAATATATTTAGTTTTTAACATGCGTATGCAAAACGCAAAGGTTATGTGCTACTTTTAAACTAACCTTGGTTTAAATCCGACGCCTGTTTTTCTTTTTTCAAAACGTCCCATTTTGTCTGTATTAACTGAAAATAAAATTGATAGTTTCTCGTTATTTTTTTTCGATGAATCAAAACTAGTAGTAGTTTAGTTTCGGGATTCAGTGATTCTAATCACTGAATCCCAAAACTAAAGCACAGATTAAAAAATACAGTAAAGTTAAAGTGCACTTTGTAATTTTTAAATTGATACGATTGTTTTTTTTTTGTAATAATTTTTTTACAAAAAGTGAGTAATATGCTGGGCCACTCACTAAACTTTTAGCAATTTAGAGGTTAATACTAATGGTAACATGGAAATTAAAACAGGGTAAGGCGTAGTAATTCCTGAATAGTAATATATAGAACATATTGAGATAATATCGAGAGCGATATACTACAACATAATATTTTGCTGGTTAAGGAAAAAATACTATAGGCCAAATTTATAGTCAATACAAGCAAACAAACAAAGGACGCAATAAAAAAATAACAAGGCGTTATTCTCATCGTGCAAGAAAGATAGTACTTATAAAATATATCTTCCTGCCCTTGTCCCGATTTATTTAGGCTCGGCGCAACACGTTTTCTTCTTCCATTCCATCCTGTCAACCATCATGCTATCACTACATTCCTTTTCTATCATTTCTTCTACAATCCATCCATCTTTTCTTTGGCCTCCTTCAACCTCTCCACCCATGCGATGCACGCAACATGCGTTTAATCTCTCCTCTTTACAAAACCATATCAAGACAAACGATTCTCCTTCAACTTTTCAGTCACTGGCGCCACTTTTTAACTTCCTCTAATATACTTGTAGCGACATTTATGGCGTCACATAAGAACTAATCCTGCATCGCGCGATCAAAGTTCTCCGCGCGATTTGAATATATACGACAGCCCGAAATCATCTAACGGGCAGTTGCCCACCAGACATAACACCCGTCAGGCCGGACGATCCTCCATTTTCAACGGAGATTTGCGGGAATTTACACTCTGTTCAGCATACCTTCAAACTGGTGACCCTCGACAAAAAACGACAGCGCAGCCTTCGTGCAGCCACTACTTCGTGACGTCTTCATCACTTCCTCAAGCTTTCGAGCAGCGAGCCATGCAGCTAGCACCCACGGCTATATAGGGCATCCTGACCACCAGAATGTCTACCTTGCTATACCTGGTCATCACTCTCAGCCTCATCAGCGACCTTGGCTAAGCACCTCTCCTTCGGCCAGTACATGAAGAGCTATGAAGAACTTCACCTGCTCGACGCCAGCAGTCAAGCCCTACGTCACACAGCACCGCTCCAACTTACTGGAGTCAGCAGCACTACTTCGACTCACTGGAGCCTGCAGCATCATCCCGACTCACTGCGACATCATCACCCTAACTCACTAGGGTATCATCCCGCTTGACTGGGACAGCACCACCCTGACTCACAGGGGCATCACCTCAGACAGTTTCGACTCACCGAGAACTATGCGGCATTCGGTTCTAACCCACTGGAACCGACCTACCACTGGCCTGGCACGCATTAAGAAGCATCAAGAACCATCAATCTCCGTTTTCTGGAGGGGAGTGATGTAGCGACATCTATGGCGTCACGTAATAACTAATCCTGCATCGCGCAATCAAAGTTCTCCGTGCGATTTGAATATGTACGACAGCCCGAAATCACACAAATACCCGTCTGGTCTGAGGATCCTTCCATTGACTCATGACTTCCTGACATGAGGATTCAACAGAGGTTTGCGGGACTTGGGATTGTGACGTTTCGTACTCGTGAATTCGATGCTAGCGCCAAATTTTTTTTTTTTAATTGATATAAACTAGTGCTTGACTGCGATCCCACCTGATGTTAAGTGGTGGTGGTAATTGGTTTAAAATTGCGAGACTGTTTTGAAGAACTAACTAATTTCAATCCAATGTTGACAATATCAAGTAACAAATCATGTAACTACAAAATTCACATTGAAATCGCTTTGGCTTGGGATTGAAATTGAAATTAGTTTGGAGAGTAAGCCTGCTGGCCTGCCGGATTGTCCAGCGTGTCATATGCTTTTGCTTTCGCTATTGCCACGGCTGTTTTGGCTTTTTTCTTTATAGCATCGTATTCACTATTTTTACAGACTTTAAGCTAGCGTTTTTTGAATCTATACGCTGCCATTTCTTAAATTTCCTTTTTTTTCCTTCAACACATTCTGTATATCTATCGATCACCACCATTCTGTATCCCTAACTATTGTACCCTTTCCTCTCGTTTCTCCCAAAATATCTTTCGCTGCATATACTTCGATCATTTATGTCTCCTATCTCTATTATTTTGTCCACCACTCGCTCGCTCAATTTTTTCGCACAGTCACTCTTCTCTAGCATATGCCGTTTCATTTTAGGGGGAGGACGCTCTTTGGTTTTTTTTCTTCTGTATCTTGACTACTAAAGAAAAGAAAAAAAAGAAAGAAAGAAAAACATTTTATTTGGCGGAACAAGGCGCAAATTTAGAACTAACAAATTATAAGTACATTATGTGAAAGAAATATGCGCCACATCCGCGCAAAACGGCCGAACGCTCAGCATAATGCCGTGACCAAACGCAAAATGCGATGAGTCTACGGCGCTGGTTTTCAGCGTGGGCCGGTAACGGTATCGACATAAAGACGTCGGCACGGTATTGTGTGCTAATAGATTTGAATAAAATAGATAAATATAAATAAATTATAGGGAAAGGAGAAAAAAAAAGAACAATGACACCATAACCAGGAGTCTATGCTGTGAGACTAGGTCTTCTCCTGGCAGCACTTTGCAGTCTTTGACGTGCTTTAGCTGGTCACGCCTAACCAGGAAGTAATCGATTTGCGTCTTGATAACCGTTTTTGTAGGTGACCAGGTGTTCGTCTCCTTTCTGGAACCAACTATTGGCTACTGCCAGGTCAAATGCAGTAGCGGATTACAGCAGCGTCTCTCCTTCACTGTTCGGACTTCCAAAACCCCATTCCCCATGTACTCTTTCATAAACACCTCTAATTCTTCCCACATGTCCATTAAAATCACCAATTTCTCATGTACAGAGATGGCCATTAAAGCTCAAGCAAAATCCTCCCAAAACTTCTCATTCACCATTTCATCACATCTTACTTGTGGTGCATACACACTAACCACATTCAACATTACATTCTCTCAGAATATGTGATAGGCTTATAGTTGTGAAGATTATGCTTCACAAGTTTAAGCCTATCATTAATCCTTTGTAAATCCATCACGCTTTCTTTCAATTTGCTGTCTAACACTATTTCGACACCATTTCTTTTGCCATCACTTCCACAGTAATATAAAAAATTTTTACAAAAAAAAAAAAAATAACCGACTACACTAAAAAAAACACTAAAAGGATCAAAATAACTTGAATTTCGGAAGTCGGTGTTTCTCGGTATTGTTTGTTTATTATTTAACACCGACTTCCAAAATTAAAGTTATTTTCATCCTTTTAGTGTTTTTTTTTTTAGTGAAGTCGGTTTTTTTTTTGTAAAAAGTTTTTATTTTACACTTTTTAGTTCCGATACACTTATAAACAGAGTGCCTATTTCTTATGATGATTCCAATTAACCCAAACACTGCTAGGTTACATTGCTAGATCAGTTCGATAGTACCTTATAGCCAAAGTGCATCTCATGACAATTCTAATAAGTCCAAACACGGCTAGGATACATTGATTAATTCCGGAGTTCCTATGCCAAACTTCTGGTTCCATCGTCAGATCAGTTCGATAGTACTTTATAGCTAAAGTGCATCTCATGACAATTCTAATAAGTCCAAACACAGCTAGGTTACATTGATTAATTACGGAGTTCCAGTCACCTTCCGGCTCCATCATCATCATCAGGAGTGACGTGATGATGATGATGGAGCCATTTTCGATGATACCATTTTCAACGTAACTATTCAGAACCATTCATTTATTTGTATTGTCATAGTCGCTTAACTATCTTCATTGTGATACCAATGTTCAGTTAACCATTTCTGGTCTTCTTCATCAGTTCCACTTCATCAAATGTTACTGTTTGACTGTAAATGCTTAAAAGTTCTCGATAAAAATACCAAAATCACCATATGGTTGCCTATAATATTTGAGGAGTTCCCTCGATTCCTCATTGATGCCATCATCAGAACTGGATTTTGGATCAAAAAAATGGGACCATTCTGGAAGCATATCGGACAGAGATCTGAGGTAACAAACATAAAAAAAATGATAAAACAAAAAACTATCGAATTGAATAACCTCCTCCTTTTTTTTGAAGTCGGAAAAAAAACTAATATCCCTCACCAATTTCTCTCGCTTTTGTTCCTTTAGTTTCTTGTAAGCACGCCACGTTCATTCGTCTTTTTTTTAAATACATCCGCTAACTCTCTGGCCCTTCCAGTCATTGTCCCTATATTCCAACTTGCATACCTCGATCTCATTTCCCGAGTTAGCTTCTTAGGTTGCCCCCGCCTGGGATGGTGCAACAACCCTAGACCATTTCCCACAGGAGGCGGGTGCTACCCCTGCGCATCGCCAGTGGGGTACGCCTTAACCCTATCGCGCATTCCATTTATACCCAACATATTGCAAAAGATATGGGTACTGTTATAAAGTAGGTCGCTTGCCTGACACTAACCCTCCTTGAGAATGCTGTTGCTGGTGGTTTACCCGCCATCACGTGTTAACCTGAGGTGCTTAACAGTACACACGATCTCAAAATGTCACTTATTACGTGGGTGTCGTAAGTTGTTAAGAGGCAACTTACGACACCCACGGGAAGAAATGGGATGGTGCTATTCTTTACGTCCGACACCATACGGTACAATTTCAAAGAGTACACAAGTATTATTACTTTATCCATGTACTTCCATATATATTCTTTACTTCGTGCATACGACTCGAAAGCCTTCTTGTTAAAGATTTTGTTTACTGTATCGTTGTGAAACCATGGCTGGCGAAGACGTTTAGCATCTATACGGCAGCAGTTCTCGAAGTTCTGGAGAAAAGGCAGTTCAGGTTCCAACTGGGTGTTTAATTGTGTGCCTAAAGTCGTTTCTGCAAGGAAATGAAAAGCATTTCAGGTTTAGGATGGACTAATTTATGGACAGAATTATATATAATTGAGAGCAGTGGTGGCCGAGTCGTAACGGCCCCGACTTACGAGTAGTAGGTTGCGGGTTCAAACCCAGACAGGCGCATTACTTTGTGTAATTTATTTCATCACCACTGCTCTCAAAACGGTGAAGGAAAACATCGTGAGGAAACCGACATGTCCTAGAAACAAAAATTCGAAGACATGTGACATTCACCAACCCGCACTGGGCCCGCGTGGTGGATTACGGCCCATTCCCTCTCCTATAGAGGAGGCCTGAGTCCCAACAGTGGGAACATTATAAGGCCGACTATGCTAATTTATAGACTGAATGAAAACGCTTTGTATACACCTGCTCACAGTTTACAAACAAAACTAAGAAACTATGACGTTGCCGCTTCGTCGACAGAGTTTCATAAGAATACGCGTCTCTGAAGCTACACGTCCGTAAATAGTAGGCCTAAGTTTTTAGGTACATCAGTATTATAGAAAGATCCTTTAAAGTATACAATCTTTAAGTAAATCTATGCATAGGCACTGCACCCGCAAAAATCTATAAAACTTTAAGCACTATACCGCATACTGAATCCATGTTGTAGGTAGTGAGGGTCTTCCACACGGAGAAGGTTCCTTTCCCGGCGACATTACTAAGCTGGTCTACCATAATGCTGCTCTGATGAGAGAACACCTTTACAAAGGAATTGAGGTTCTTCTGACTGAAGGTCGGAGCCAGCACCTTACGCCTGGCACGCCATATCGAAACTAAAAGTAAAAATAGAAATAATAAAAGTTTGCAGTACAATAAAAATAATGCCGGTTATGCTTCTTGAAACTTTTAGCATTTCAAAAGAGGGTTTACTGCTGCATTGTTTGGCACGCCATAATTATGGCGGTAAGTCCCCTCTTTGAGAAGTGGCTAGAGAAACGTTACGGCGTCCTCACCTCCCGCGTGACGTTGGTCCTCACCGGATATGGTAAGTTCGGGAGGTTCCTGCACCTTATTCAAGCGGAAGAAACGCCCGGGTGTCATCATTGGGTGGACCACCGGGAGAACACGATGGAGCTACGGTGGAGGTGCTTTGGCGGAGCACCGCCGTGTCCTCGTGGGGGTGATCGTCGGTGGCGACCTCTCGCGTGGGCCCTGGTTCGGTCGAGGAGGAATAGCATTCGGTTGCCTATTTCTGCGAAACAGTAATGCTAGCGAAGGAAGCGGTTGCACACGTGAGGGAACAGACATCCTCACGCTTTAGCTTCTCTCATCTACGAAAGCTAACGGTAGGCTATGAAAACCGTTAGGTCTGATTCTAAATTTTATGCCTTCTCGTTTTACTTTGGATCCTATTTACTCGAACATCACAAAATGTAGTGGGCATCGGCCCTGCTGGGCCCCTACGGTGTTGCTGATATTCCTTTGAGGCGGACAGCGGGTCGTCGCCTGACTTGTTTTGCGACTCCCGACGCCCGAGGTGCTGCGTGTCACGGTGGCGTGAGGAAGTCCGTTCCCTCACGGCTACTGTCATCTACTTCGCTAGCTTTACTGCTTCGTAGAAGGAGGCGACTGCATCCCTTTTCCTTTCGCTCCAGACTATGCCTGAGCCAGGGGCCGGTGCAAGAGATAGTTTTTTTTTTTTTCGGTGGGAAAATCATCTTATGACATCCCCCGCCCTTGGGCGGGGCGGGAGATAGGGTCAGACTTTTACTGACTAAAAACCCACTCCTGTTCCTTCGTTGCCTTTTGCACCAGGGCCAAGTCTTCCTTTCAGAATCAGACCCTTGGCCCCAGTAGGCTTCGACCCTGCTAGGCCCCTACAGTTGCTGACATCTCCTTGAGGCGCGCGTAGAACAACACGCGCCGTCGACGACTTGGGCTCGGTCCGGACGGTTACCGGACGGTCGGACGGCGAGCCACCCATTGCTCGCCTTCCGCAAGCCTGCGCCTACGATGGCCGGAAATCGGGATCGGAATCCCGGCGGCGATTGGGGCGTGGGGACCGTTGCCTCACGCGATCGGCCGCCTCCTTTGCTAGCATTACTGCTTCGCAGAAGGAGGCGACCGCCTGCCACTCCTCCTCGCTCCGGACCATGGCCTGTACCAAGGCCCGGCGCGAGAGATCGTCCCTACGAGGACACGGCGTTGCTCTGCCCAAGCGGGACACACCTCCACCGTGTCCTCCACCGTGTCCTCCGGGTGGCCCACACAACGGTGACACCCGGCCGTTTCTTCCGCACGAATCCGGTGCAGGAACCTCCCGAACTTACCATGTCCGGTGAGGACCTGCGTCATGTGGAAGGCAAGGACGCCGTGTTGCCTTTCCAGCCACTCCTCAAAGAGGGGACTTACCGCCATAATTATGGCGTGCCCAGTGCAAGAGATAGTGCCATCGAATTACTTGTAATAGTTGCCTTTTATTTTTTACAACACTCAACACTAAACACACTCAACAATCAACAATGTCTGATGTGACAGTTTTGACGTCAATTAGTGAAAGATTTTTTTGATTCTCTAAGCACTTTATGAAAATATTTTATATGAACATAAAAACAGAAAAAGAAACCTTATTACCTCTTTACGATGTTATTTTACAAACTAGATATTCAGTTGTTAGTACCTACTTTTTAGTTAGTACTTTCTTTAGGAGCAGAGGTGTGGTGGTACTCTTCTTTATGAAGGGTGACAATACCCTGCTTAAGAATTACAGGCCCATTTCACTTCTGAGCCATGTCTACAAGCTGTTTTCCAGAGTCATCACGAACCGTCTTGCGCGCAGGTTCGACGACTTCCAGCCTCCCGAACAAGCCGGATTTCGAAAAGGCTTCAGCACCGTGGACCACATACATACGCTGCGGCAGGTTATACAGAAGACTGAGGAGTATAATCAGCCTCTCTGCTTAGCGTTTGTGGACTACGAGAAAGCCTTTGATTCGATCGAGACTTGGGCTGTACTGCAGTCTCTTCAACGGTGCCAGATTGACTATCAGTACATCGAAGTGCTGAAGTATTTATACAAAAACGCCACCATGTCAATCCGACTTCAGGACCAGACCTCGAACCCTATCCTCTTGCAGCGGGGTGTGAGGCAAGGAGACGTCATTTCTCCGAAACTGTTTACGGCCGCTATGGAGGATGTCTTCAGGGTTCTGGAGTGGAGAGGGCTAGGCATAAATGTCAATGGCGAGCACATCACTCACCGTCGATTTGCCGGCGACATAGTAGGTAGTCATGGCTGAGACTACGGAGGAGCTCAGTACAATGCTCGGTGACCTCAGTAAAGCTTCCAAAAGAGTGGGACTTAAAATGATCATGGACAAAACCAAAGTCATGGTAAACATCCATGTAGCACCTACTCCTATCAAGATCGGAGACTCTACACTTGAAGTTGGACGACTACGTTTACCTGGGACAGATGGTCCAGTTGGGTAGGTCTAACTTCGAGAAAGAGGTCAATCGTCGAATCCGACTCGGCTGGGCAGCGTTCGGGAAACTGCGCGATGTCTTCTCGTCCAATATACCACAGTGTCTCAAGACGAAAGTATATGACCAGTGCTTGTTGCCAATGATGACATATGGCTCCGAAACGTGGTCGCTTACAATGGGCCTCATCAGAAGGCTTAAAGTCACTCAAAGGGCAATGGAAAGGGTTATGCTCGGAGTTTCCTTGCGTGATCGCGTCAGAAATGAAGATATCCGCAGGAGAACCAAGGTTACAGACATAGCCCGAAGAATCGCCAAATTTAAGTGGCAGTGGGCAGGGAAAATTGCATTGCATTGGTCGTCGATGGGGACGAAAGGTTTTGGAATGGCCACCACGTACCGGAAGACGCAGCGTTGGAAGGCCTCCCACAAGGTGGACCGATGACCTAGTGAGGGTCGCGGGAATCTGATGGATGCGAGACGCACAGGACCGGTCATTGTGGCGACATTTGGGGGAGGCCTATCTCCAACAGTGGACGTCTTTCGGCTGAAATGATGATGATGACCTACTTTTTTGGGATGGAAATTTTCAAAATACTTCTCTCGTTCTGAGTGGAAGTGTGCGCCAGTGGAAGGCAGCGCCCGTTTATTCTGACTAAAACTCACCTATATTCCTTCATTTGTCTTTAGCTTTAAAGGGCTGCGATGAATTTTTGGATCAATCCCAGCAGGTATTAGTCCCAGCGAGCCCCGTCAATTATTTTGACAGTTCTTTGAGGCACCCATGGAACACAACGCACCATCGACCGGTGTGTGTCTGGTCTTTATTGGATGGTGAGTTTAACATTGCTTACCATCTGCAAGCCCTTGCTTACTATGGCCGGGTTTGCCCCGCAACTGTCAATGCTCGGTGCGTTTCCTCTATCACTTTTTACCACCTCCTTCACAGCAGTCAATTCCTCTTCCATGGTACGGAACGAGAGGTCATGGAATGCTTACCATGCCCTTTCGTTCTAAACCATGGCCTGAACAAGGGCCGAACGCGAGAGGTCGCCACCACAGATCGCCTTCACGAGAATATACAGTAGTGCTTCGTCCAAGCGGCGTAAACCTTCACCGGAAGCTCCACCTTATCCTCCGGACAATCCGCACATTGGCAACACCCAGGTGTTTCTTTCTGCCGGATTTGGAACAGGAATCTCCACAAGTTCCCACTCAACCTTGTCTGGTAAGGACCTGCATCAGGTGGAAATTAAGGCAGCAATGGTACTTCTCTAAGCATTCTTCAAATAACAGACTTAAATTGCGACTGGTGTTGCAACAATCACTGTTTCCATGCCGCCATAAGATCCCACCGGCACTCAGTTTACCGTGCCGCAATTTGTTGCGGCAGTGGATTTTCTCTCTGTTGTACCTCCTCCGTCCGTAACTTGTGCGGTTGTACAATAACTATTGCCTCCAGATCCTATAATTTCATTTCGACAAGGAGGTTCACCACCTCGCAGAAGACCGTACACTCGCAGTTAACTCCACCCTTTCTGGATCTCATGAACCTTTGCAGTTGTTAGTACTAACCTGGAGCAAATATATTGCCATTTCCTAGAAGGGCTCTAAAGAATCTCATAATGTCTCCTTTCTCCAAACATGTCTTGAGAAGAAAGTCAGCAATCACCGGATCTGCGACCGCTATAAAATATAACAAACGTTTTAATTTTTCACTTAGTCAGGTTAGGTTATAATTAAGTTAGTTTACTTAAAATACTTTTTTTTATTGGGTGGGAAAATCATCCCACTCTTGGGCGGAGCGCGAGATAGTGTCAGACTTTTACTGACTAAAAACCCACTCCTGTTCCTTCTTCACCTTTGTCCTAGGGCCCCTTTCACACTACCCGTGGCCCCAGTAGGCTACGACACTGCTAGGCCCCTACGATTTGCTGACATCTGCCTTAGGCGCGCGTGGAACAGTACGCGCCGTCGACGACTTGGGCTCGGTCCGGACGGTTACTGGACGGTTGGACGGCGAGCCACCCATTGCTCGCCGTCAGCAAGCCCGCGCCTACGGTGGCCGGAAATCGGGATCGGAATCCCGGCGGCGGTTGGGGCGTGAGGACCATTTTCTCACGTGATCGGCCGCCTCCTTTGCTAGCATTACTGCTTCACAGAAGGAGGCGACCGCCTGCCACTCCTCCTCGCTCCGGACCATGGCCTGTTTCAAGGCCCGGCGCGAGAGATACTTAAAATACTTGTGAATTTATAGGTAAAATAATTATTATTAGCACGAAACAACAATTTGCATGCTGACTTAATAATAAATTACACATAATGTTGTTATTATAAGTATCTACAGTTGTAATTTGTTCAATCACCTATAAGATGAACTTTTAGACAAGTAAGGTAGTGTTTGAGTTACGCTCGCCTTTATATATGAACTTTCAAATCATTCAATACTATGTTATTTTTGGTGTGCAACAAATATTACTTATGAATAGACAGTTCTCTAACATGTTCTAGAACTACAAGTTCGAATATTTATAATTTATTATTTATGAATATGATTACTGGTGTTTACGAATTTTCTTTGGTAAAAATTTAGATTTTTAGTCGGTTTTCAAAAAAAGAAAACCAGCTTCGCCAATAACCCGGCGGCAAAATACGCCATATTGAAAAAAAACGAGCAAAGAGGCTAATTGGTGATCCAGATTTCGTTAAGTTCAATCTGCAAAACCTAGAGTACAGACTAGGGTGCAGCCTAGCAGTGTTTACAGGCATTTTGGAGAGTGTGCGCGGAAATGGCATGACTTGATTCCGCCATCACTTTTCTCACACATCTACAGTCTAGATTAAGCGTTTCGCCTCGTCGTTTATACCGCGTACATCGAAGGACTGAAACAATATGCCTGCTGCGATCTTCTCGTCCGATTATAATTTGGGTATCTTCAAGGTTATAGTGAATAGGCTCCTCATAAATTAATGCGCCTCACCATCGACTATTGCATCACTGCTTACCATCAGGTGGTATCAAAGTCAAGCACTAGTTGATATTATTAAAAAAAAATCATGAGAAGTATATGATTTATATTATTTTTAAAATTCATTCTAAACCTAAATATTATGAATTTACATACATTAATTTTTTTTATGTTTACCTATACAAAAGAGGTCCCCTTCCCATATAGATAACATGCCACCTTTTTCATATGCTTCTTTTCCAGCTTTGTCCATTTTTATCATGCAATCTGAAACATAATATTTACAGGTATTAAGATTGATTGACATACTATTTCTATACTTAAATGAGTAAAAAATTACATAATTCTAAAATATATGCGAGATTTTTAAACTTTTCAAAAAGGTTTATGATCATTTCAATTTTATTTAAAATATACAGATAGGCCTTCAGCGCCGTTCTTCGACTTGTGGATCTACACATTTCTGATTTAATTTTGCAGAAAACTACTTGCATAATCTAATCCATATATGGTTTTCTGGGTGAATCTGAATCATTTATTAAAATTAGGTACATTGTAAGTGCAAAAAAAAAAATTACAAGTGGCAGTATGTTTTATTTAAAACTTATTTGTAAAATAAATACTGTTGAAGTTATCAAGAACATTAAATTCAAGAGCCTGACGTTTTCTTGTTAGCAACATGCGATGACGTATCAAGTATTTAGTTTAGTTTTAAGTAGACTAAGTAGTATAAGTAATGTCATGTCATTCTTTTTAGCATCATTAATCTGATCACGCTAATATACTCAGTGCGAAGTAATCTCGTTTCTCCTCTGTTATTTCACACAAATTCCAGTCAGTCCCGTACATGGTGCTTCGAGCCGGATTGTAATATAATCAAGATAATTCGAAGATTATATAAGGAAGACGGAAATAATGATTGATTTGGAATTGAGAGGTTATACGCCGACAGCATGGTTTAAGGATTGCGTACACATTATTTTGGCGGTGTTAAGTATAATTTGGATAATATCATCATCCAACACTCGTACAGGTTGTATCTAACTTTGATTTAAAGTTACAAAAGGTTAGTGCATTTATTTTGTTTATTAGTTAATTGAGTACCGGTTTTCTTTTTGAATGGTTTCGTTATTTTGTACTTTAAACGTACAATTAGCGATAGTAGTTATTATATACTTAATACTTTTAAAAGTATAGTTGGAATTAGCACTACATTTATATAATTTGTATTGTTGCATCAGAGCGACAACTATTCTGTTTAGTATCATAGTTAATGTGTAGGTACTCATTTGTCACAGTTTATTCTGTTGTGTTAATAATAATAATCTTTATTGTAATATACGTGTTAGATATTATTTCAAATTACCGACTGCCAATCTCAGTTAACTTACCCGTAGTGTACTTTAGTTTTGTGGTGTTTTATGTGTTAACTTATTAGATAAGTTATAAAGGAAAGTTGTATCGTTACATTTGCAATCAGATTTATTACCTATAAGTATTATATACAGCTATTTACATTAAAGACTACCTACCTATTTACATTTTTACTTCTCATTAAATTCTATATATATGACTCTGTACCTATATAGCTTTCGGTTTAAGTATATTAAGGTATTATATACATTCCAGTTCGATAACACTCGATTCCCAGCATGTTCGAGGAAAGGGAATTAGTAAAGAAGCGAGGAAGTTTTAAGGGTCGCTTAACCACATTTGTTAATTACTTGGACGCACTGGATGACGTAAAATTAAGCAATTGTGATATCATGGAATTACAGTTGTGCATGCGAAAGCTGGAGTCGTTGTACAAACAATATGATGAGGTAAAGTTACGGTTAGAGTGTATGGTTGATTATACTATGGCAAAGTTATCCGGAACGTTCCGAGTTCGAGACATTATACTATAAGGCATTGTCGAGGGCTCAACAGTTAGTGAGTAAAAGCAATAAAAAACTGGTTCAGTTAGTGGTAAAGGTAGTCGTGGCAGTGTTTAGAAACCCATTAAATTGCCTACTATACAACTGCCCAAATGTAATGGTTCATATAGCAATTGGTTAGAATTCCGTGACACCTTCACTAGCCTCATCCATCATAACGATGAGATCGACGAAATTAACAAGTTGCAACTATTTACTTGCTACTCTGGAGGGATTGGCTGCTGTGAATTTAATTTGCGATCGATTTGATAATAAACGCTTATTAATGCAAAATCATGTGTCAGCATTATTTAATATAGAACTTATCACGAAGGAGTCTTCTACCGCTTTGAAAGGGTTAATAGACCTATTAAATAAAAACTTGCGAGCGTTAAAATCGTTAGGCGAACACGTCAAGCAATGGGACACGTTGTTGATATATTTAGTTACGCGTAAGTTGGATATGAAGTCCTACCGTGAATGGGAAGAGTTTAAAGGTCATACTGACAAGGATAGCAAGATCACGTTCGATATTTTCCTTCGATTCATTCGCACACGCACTGATCTAATTGAAACGTTAGAATTATCAAAACACAACATGTCAGGTACCGCTAAGCCAAGTTCTACGAGCAAAATCAAATTCATGGTGACGACACAAAATTCTAATATCGTAAGCACTGAATCTGCTACAAAGTCTTGTCCCGATTGCAAAGGTAACCATAATTAATTAATAATAATTATGTTATCAGCAATTGTTCACAGTTCCTTGCATTGAGTAATGAGGCTCGATGTAAATTGATTCTTAGTTTTAAGTTATGTTATAACGGTTTTCATACGGGTCACTTTTCTAACAATTGCAAAAAAACCGGGTTGTAGTTATGCAAACGCAGGCTATGTGTTATTGATGCATACTTCGGAAACAAAAGATAGTGATAACACATCTGATAATGCAACATTGTCTCCGTCGATGTCTGCAGCGCCCGTGCAGTCCGCTAGCACTGACGCGACGAATACCGTATCCTTGTTTGCGAATATTTCTCCTACATTATAGCGAGAGTAAGGAAGTGGCACCAGTGACTGAAAAGTTGAAAGGGAATCGTTTATCTTGGTATGGTTATGTGAAGAAGAGGGATGAAGCGCACGTTGCTAAAAGAGCTATGAATTTACATGTGGATGGATGGAGAGGGAGAGGGAGGCCAAAGAAAAGATGGATGGATTGTGTGAGAAGTGATATGCAAGAAAAGGGAGTTAGTGATAGCGTGACGAGTGACAGGACAGAATAAAAGAAAAAAACATGTTCTGCCGACCCCAAATAAAACGGGACAAGGGCAGGAAGATGATGATGATGATGATATAGCGAGAGTAAGGAGCATGACGTGTTATTGTCAACCGCTCTAATTAAATTATATGATCACACCGATAATGACCATATCGTGCGAGCGACTATGTAAACAACTTAAATTAAATACGAGTTCGATAGATGGTTCAATATATTGCATAAATAACGTGTCCACTCGCGTAGGCAATATTTGTCAGGTAAATATGACGTCACTTAACAATAGTTATAAAGCTAAGTTGTTATGTTTTGTATTGCCATTGATAACTAAAGAGATGCCATGTTGTGAATTAGATTTATCTAACCTGAACATTCCGAGTGATATTTGTTTGGCAGACCCTACTTTTTACAAGCCATCAGACGTAGATCTTTTAATTGGTGCTGAAATGTTCTGGGACCTGTTAGGTTCGCAAAGAATTAAGTTAGAAGTCGGAAAGCCGGTGTTATGTGAAACCAGGTTAGGATGGATCGTCTCTGGTCCCGTTATCTATAATTGTAGTAAATTAGTTAATAATATTAGATGTAATTTTACTCAAACTAGCTCCTGTAATGATGCGGACTTAGATTTACTTCGCAATGATATAACGCGAATTTAAAATCTCGAAGAGATTTTTTATTTATTTTTGAAGGTATACTTCTTTTGGCGCGATAGAGAAAAATGAAGAGAGTGAATTTTTACGATGTGCGCGCACACCGACACCTAAATTCTACATCGTGAAGTTAGTTCTAGGTGGCATGCATGAAAATTGATAACTATGTTCAAGTTGTATATTCTAGTATTTTTATATTTAGAACACGTGTTTCGTAAGAGTACAATTAAACAGTGTGAATAAATAAATATTATTTTGGTGTTTTTATTAAATCAATTTCATATACGACGGTGATACTAATAATTTATTATTTATTAGTATATCTATATATATATATATATTGAATATTAGTGACAAAACTGATCTGAATAAACTGTTTTGAGTGCATTTATAGATTTGAGGTTAATTGTCGGTATGTATAATTTATTTACATCGTTAATTAAAAATTATTACATTATTATCTAAAAAATTTTTTTTTCCATACGCCAAAGAAGTATAACTTCTAACGCGTGTACACACACTCTTTTCCTATTCTATTCTATTATTTACCTGAAGAAAAGTTGTGCGAGGAGCATTTTTGTAAAAATACGACTCGTTTGGAAGACGGTCGTTTTTGCAGAAGCAGAATCCTTGTGTTTTGGGTGATACATTTCATAGGGCTACAAAATGTTTATATTCTTTGGAACGCAGACTTAAGGCTAAACTTGATTTTAGTAAATTATATGATGAGTTCATGGCGGAATATGAGTCATTAGGTCACATGACAATAAACAAGGAACTAGATTTAAAATCATATTTTATCCCTCATCACAGGGTCCTTAGGGAATGTAGTACCATTAGGAAGCTGCGTGTAGTGTTCAATGCCAGTTGTCCCACTTTATCAGGTGTATCCTTAAATGATTTACAGATGGTGGGTCCAAAGGTTCAAGACGACCTTCTGTCTATACTTCTTCGGTTTCGACAGCATAAGTATGTCTTGTTAGCTGATGTTGAAAAGATGTATAGACAGGTGGTAGTCCACCCATCTGATAGGCACTTGCAACAGGTAGTTTGGCGTGAAGACACATGCAGTTCAGTCAAGGTATTCAAATTAAACACTGTCACATACGGCACGGCGAGTGCGCCATTTCTTGCAATGCGCTGCCTCAACACCAATCAGGTAATGAGTGTACGAATGATAAGATTACCACCATAATGAAGCATGATTTTTATGTTGATGACTTGCTCACCGGTGGCAATGAATTAGATGAAGTGTTGTTAATTAGCAGTGAAGTCACAAATGCACTGGCATCAGCTTGCATGCCACTTCGAAAGTGGAAGTCGAATGAACCTATTTTAGTGTCAGGGACTCAGTCATTATTAGATTTAGGTATAGGATCTAATAGGCTTGACTGGTTCGCTGAATCTGATAAAATAGGTTTCTTAATTAGTTTTAAGACACCTTGTATAAGGAGCACTAAACGTGATTTGCTTTCAGCAATGGCACGTATTTTTGATTCTTTAGGTCTTTTATCTCCCTTTGAGTCACCATGAAAATGCTACTACAATACTACTGTGCTACTAAATGTGGTTAAACAAACTTTCATGGGACGAACCGTTGTCTCTGGAACTTAACATAACTTGGAATGCTATTGTTAAAGCTCACCCTCTTTTAAAAAATTTGCGTATCCCACGTTTTGTTATGACTGATTTTTATTAGACTTTAGAACTGCCTAATTATATTCACAGATGCATCTGAGCGCGCGTATGGTGCGTGTGCCTATTTCCATAGTGTTAGTGCAAGTGGTGAATGCGTGGTTCATTTACTTATCGGTAAAAGTCGTGTGGCACCTACCACTATTCCAAGGTTGGAACTGTGTGGTGCCATCGTGGGATTTCACGTATATTAGAAGGTGGTCAAACCACTTCGGGTAAAGTTCGATCAGGTTTACTGTTGGACAGATTCGACAATTGTGTTGGGATGGTTGCAAACGTTGCCTTCTAAACTTCAGCCATTTGTGCGCAATCGCGTTGCTGAAGTTCTAGATAAGGCGGGTAACTGCACTTGGCGTCATGTCCCAACTGGCAAGAACCCAGCAGACCTAAAATCTCGTGGCGTGGATATTAGTATTCTGTAAGGACTGCAGTTGTGGTGGTGTAGTCCCGACTTCTTAAAGAAAGATCAGTCCAATTGGCCATGTCAACTTAAAGGTGTAGAAGTCGAGACTTTGCCTGAAATTCGACCTCAAGTTACATTGAGCGCTATTGTGGGAAATAATTCCTGCAATACGTTAATAGATTTTTGGGGGCTGAGTCACCCGCGTCCGTAGGAGAATACCCATAGATAGGCCCTACACGTGGTCCCCGGGTTGTGCTAATCAGGTTACATTAACTGGTGGTAGGTTTCGACCGACGGCCACCGACCACCCACTGGGCAAAGACGTACCGCCAAACGGCCTAGCCGTGTTCCGGTACGATGCCCAGTGTACCCATTTTATTGGAGTTGGGTCGAAGTGGCGGTTCTAATGTATGCAGACCAGCCGGACCCGCGCTGATATTGACGTATCGGGAAACTAGTCGCGGAGGATAGCGGGATCCAAGGCACGGTGCACCGCTGGCTGACTGCAGTTAGTTGGGGGCCCAAGTAATGTGCTAGCCACACATGAAAAGCTGCCCCACCAAATGTCAAAAAATCCCGGAATTTGGCGGCGGAGGTTGGCGACTAGATGAGAGAGCCCGATGGTCATTTCTGGGGGGGGCTCGGGCGTCCCCGCAGTCTCCAGACTAGTCCCCAATGATGCTGTCCTGCCAGTGCGTGAATATGCCAGGGTTGAAAAACAGAAAAGTAAAACAGCGGCTTCACTCCCTCTCACTTAAAGTGCACCTCAGCAATATTAGAGGTCTGCACTCCAATCTCGCAGCAGTCCATAATCACCTGGGGACTGAAAAACCTTCCGTCTTTTTTCTTTCGGAGACCCAGATAAGAAGTCCGTCAGACATGTCGTACCTGGGTGATTTTCAAAATTTATGTACATTTTGGGACGTGAAAACGTCCCCCGGAATATTGTCCAGACATAACATATTAAACGATCAAATTATTGTTATTATCATTGAATAAAAGTTTATTGAGAAGGATTTCAACATTTCAGTTTAAAAAAAAATAAGTAGTCTGAAATATATGACATTCATGCTCTTAGTGTCATAATATTTCCATACATCTACTACGTGTCTCTAAGCGAAAGCGCGTTACAAAAACCATCATAAAGATTAACCTACTCATTTTATTGTAAGTTCTGTTTGCGGAATATCTTGGGTAATTATTATGTAAATTATACAAAATTGAAATAAAAATCTTTACGTAATAATTATAATATTATTGTCTTCTATTTCGTTCAATTTTGTTGATCATTATTGTAACACAAATATTAGTAGATATCTGAGATTCTTTATTAGCAACACATTCTTGTCAAAGACATCCAATCAGATGGCAACAAAATATTATTCCGCCATTTTGTCTGCAGGTGTCATTGTTGTGAAAAGTGTGTTTCTTGCGGTGTAGTGTTTTTTCCACAATAAAGTTTTAATTTTAGTTGATTAGCTATAAAAACAACGGTAAGTCTCTGTTTTACTATTTTTGCATAAATTCAAAGAATAATATTGATTCAATTTGATTAAGGTGATAGACAAGTCCAACAACATTATTTTTAACCTTCAAATGTCGAAGGTAAATTCAACCAACCATCATCATTCATTGAAGGGGAATTCAGCAAACCGTTGATTTTCATTTTCGTAACGATTTGTTACATATTTTGATTGCGTACCAAAAAGGATGTAACAAATATGAAGCAAAGCCGATTTCATAATGGAGTTATTTTTTTAATTATGCTTACCTACATACAGGGTAATGTATTAACTAGAGCGCAATTTTTTTACTTACAGATCATTGGACTCGATCAGCTGACGTACAAATCAATAGTGTTTCATGTACCGGATCGACCCTCCACGGGATTAAAACGATCAAAATTTCGCGGTGTAGATATAACAGTTTCTTTACTAATTATATATAAGCGACGTATAGATACTACTCGTAGTAGCTATACGGCACTTATGAGTATTTTTTATTTGGTTTATTACTAGTTCTTTCTTAATAAAAAATGCTGATAAATAATAACTAACTTTACTATTATTTTTGTAATAACTAATAGTATTAAAAGTAATTAATAATTTTTAACCGTAAGTTCCATCACCAATGGTTTGTTTTCTGTAGGCTAAACATTTTAATAAACAACCAAATAATAAAAAAACCAAAAATGACCAAACGGAATGCACAATTTGTTCTGAGACTGTATTTTGTAATTAAAGAGACTGCTTATGTTATCAATAAATGATTAAGCTCTAATTTCATTGTTTTAATAGTGTTGTGAAATAGCCCTAATATTTCCTTTTTGTTATTTTTTTGTAACGTTGGTCACTTTTGTAACGATATTCATTTTTGTTTCATTTTTGTAATTGTACAAAAAATTTGAAAATCACCCACCTGTCTTACCCAGGGATTTACCCTGGAGCACAATTTTAAACCACACGCTGGTGTGTGTTTGTACGCCCGGGACGACATCTGCTATCGGCGTCTCCGCAACCTTGAAGATTCCAGGTTCTCAACGCTTTGGGATCTGGTGGACACAGGCATGGATAAAATTATCTATGCTTGTGTCTACCGTTCGCACAGTGGTAATCAGGAGGCGACCAGGCTCACACAGTACCTTAGTGAGGCGGCGGATGCGTCTCAACAGAGGTACCCTTCTGCACAATTCGTGTTACTGGGGGACTTTAATGCCCACATCAGGAGTAGCTCTTCACATACCAGTGCACAGACCATGCTGGTCGAGAGACGCAAAAGCTTGAGCTAGCCGTGTGCGAATCAACATTCGGCACCCTCGTAGCTCCCTGGACCAACTGGGTGAGATTATAAATCTTACTATCTTGCTACGAGGGTGAGTGAGATTTATAATCTCACCCAGTTGGTCTAGGGAGCTACGAGGGTGCCGAATGTTGATTCGCACACGGCCAATTGCTTAGACCTTCTGCTGACAACAGATCCAGACCGCTATTCAGTGTCGATATCATCACCGTTAGGTAGTTCCGACCACTGTCTGGTGAAATCTGTATCAGTCTACTCTCCGCCCGATCCCTGCACTAGACGCACCAGGCGGGTTTGGCGATATAGGTCAGCAGATTGGGATGGCATGCGATCTTTCTTCGCATGTTATCCTTGGCAGCCTACTTGTTTTTCTTCGGATAATCCATCGTCGTGCGCAGTTGCTGTGACGGACGTGTTGCGGCGGGGGATGGAGTATTTCATTCCATTCTCCGAAGTAACAATATCTGGCCAAGCTCGCCCTTGGTTTGGTGTGGAGTGTGATCGCGCTAACGCGCTTAAGCACACGACATGCCAGGCATGGGCTGACGTTCGTATGCACAAGGCGAATGACGTAAGTCAGAAAAAGAGAGCCTTCAACAGAGCTGCCAAGTCTTGCAAGAAGGTGATGCGAAGGTCTCGGTTCAACCACATTAGCCGCATCGGGAAACAACTCGCTTCATTCCCTGCTGGTAGTAAGGCGTTTTGGTCCCTGGCTAAGTCGGTTGAATTAAACTTCTGCCGTCCCTCACTACCACTACTGCTGAAACCCGAGTGAATATATTAGACAGTGTTTATTTAACTTATTAAAGAGAACCGGACCTTGGAAGTGAAATAATCTTTTAAAGAATGATGATGTAAATGTAATGTAGATTATGATGATGATAACGGTACAGATTAACCCAGGATTGAAAAAGAAGGAAAACATGGTGCGATTTGCCCAGCAGTTGGATAATACGGGCTGACAGAAACAAGTAACTGTAAAAAAATATTTACCCTCATCATTGCCTAAGAACTTATAAGCATGTCCCACGATCGGTAAACAAATACCCTTTATAGACAAAATCTTTCCCAAAGCATTAAGTTTTCTATTCTTCCACCTGGACACCGCTATCCAGATCAGGAGTACACCCGCTATGAGCCACAGCATAGTTTTTATTTCACGAAAAACCTTTATTAATCAAAAGAGGTTGATATTTCTTATAAAGTGCACACTGCCTACTGAAAATTGTGCAAGTTGTTGTCGAAATGCTGCCGTATTTCAGAAAACATATGTTAACCTTAAGGTTAAGATTTAATTTTTCTTGACTAGTGATGTATGTGGGTTTGGTCTTAATTTTATATCTTCAGATAAAAACGTATTTTATTAAAAGAACAACGGCGAAGAAATTGTCAATGAAATTATTAAGTGTCTACAAATGTCACCATGATACACAGTGGTGGTCATATAATTAAGTACAATTTGTAGTACCAGACATTTAAAAAAAAAACAATGTCATATGTAATTTTATGTTCCTTCTCAAAAGTAATTAGTTATATTATGAAATAGCTACATGGATAGAGTAAACGGGATTAAGAGTAAATATTAAAATCATTTACTATTTACCTTACAAATTTAATTTATTATCAACAGTTACAATTTCAAATAGTAATAAAGCTGGACAAATAATTAAAAACGATTCTTAGACGGCTCGAGATTTGTTTCAGTAGATACTTAGATTTTAAAAATCTCATTTAATAAGACGGTGATAACGCTAAAAATTGCAATTTAATACATTTTATTCCTTTCCCAAGAAGGTGATGCGGAGGTCTCGGTTCAACCACATTAGCCGCATCGGGAACCAACTCATGTATGCATAATAAATGTGTTCTCAAAACGTTTTGTGCGTATGGGTGGGATGTCTACCATGACATCTTCGCTTCGTTCGTACCCTCTAGTAAGCTGGTGGTGGTGCCCATTCCCGTCTCCTAGAGAGGAGGCCTGAGTCCCAACAGTGGGAACATTATAAGGCCGACTATGCTATGCTATGCTACATTTTATTCTAAGTGTGTAGCGTGTCCACGGCTTTTAATGACTGCCTTACAACGGCGAGGCATTGACTGTATCAATTTTTGACATTTTTCAAGAGAAATAGAGCGCAATTCTTCTAAAAAAACGTTATATAACTCACTTAGGTTACCACACCATCGATTTGAAACCTTTTTCTTAACTTCGCACCAAAGATGCTCTATGGGATTTAAATCTGGACTGTTTGGTGGCCATTGTAAGACAGAAACTGATTGAGATGTGAGGAATTGTTTAACCGTGCGTGCAGTGTGCTTGGGATCATTGTCGTGTTGAAATGTTCAAATAATCGGAAGCACATCTTCAGCATATGTTAACACTGTTTCTTCCAGTATATTTTTGTATTGGAATTGATCCATGTTTCCTTCTATCAATCTAACAGGTCCAACACCATGACCAGAGAAGCACCCTCAAATTTTCACATTTCCACCACCATGCTTTAATGTCACTTCTGTATACTTGGGGTCGACGACGTTGACGACGTGACGCTGTCTGGTATGGCCAGCATTAAAATTATATTTATTATATTTATTAATAAAGTTTAATCGATTTGAATCGATCTGTAAACGAACAAAATAACTTCAACAGCATGCCACGGGACTTAGCTGATATTAGCGACATCCTTCGTTCTTGAATTGACAGAAAGCTATTGAAATTATTGATATTTTAGATAAATGGCGTTGTTTCCAATAGGCTTACTTAAAACTTGAAGAGTTGAAGAAAATTTAGTGCAAGTCGAGTTTCTTTTTTAGGATGTGCGATAAAAGTTGAGGGGGTTCGTTATTTGTTTGGTAAGTAATATTATGTACCATGTTGATCCTGTTTTTATGGCCTTTCGAATGATAGATGTGAATTCCGCGTTGATCGAAAATTGGATGACAAAAACAATATTATGTTGTTCAAGTGGTGTCTTCGTGGGGGCGATCGGCGGCAGCGATCTCTCGCGCCGGGCCTTGGTACAGGCCATGGTCCGGAGCGAGGAGGAGTGGCAGGCAGTTGCCTCCTTCTGCGAAGCAGTAATGCTAGCAAAGGAGGCGGCCGATCGCGAGAGGCAACGGTCCTCACGCCCCAACCGCCGCCGGGATTCCGATCCCGATTTCCGGCCACCGTAGGCGCGGGCTTGCGGACGGTGAGCAATGGGTGGCTCGCCGTCCGATCGTCCGGTAACCGTCCGGATCGAGCCCAAGTCGTCGACGGCGCGTAGTGTTCCACGCGCGCCTCAAGGAGATGTCAGCAACCGTAGGGGCCCAGCAGGGTCGAAGCCTACTGGGGCCATGGGTGATGCGAAAGAGATCCCCGGGGCCCTGGAAAAAAAAAAATGGCAAAGAAGGAACAGGAGTGGGTTTTTAGTCAGTAAAAGTCTGACACTATCTCCCGCTCCGCCCAAGAGCGGGGGATGTCATTAGATGATTTTCCCACCCGAAAAAAAAAAAAAAAAAAAAAAAAAAAAAGTGGTGTCTAAAAAACCCTTAAAGGACATTGCTCTGCGCCCATACATTGTTGGCCCTAGAGTCAAGAGCAACGGAAAATTATGTATCAAATACTTAGTCATTAGTAAACTCCTATAAGATCTTATTTTTATACAGGACTGGCTGCAGAATAGATATATTTCAATAAAAGTATCAGATTTAGAGGATATAAACTTACCATATCAACGAAAACTAGGAATGACACCGAGTGATTTTTCAGAAACTGAAAAATAATATCATAATACATTTAGCTATTTTTGGTACCTAGCTAGATAATTAGTTTAGTAAGTCTAATTTTGAATGCCAAGTTATCGTTTGAGCGGTAAACAGTTTCGAAAATCAAAACCAGAAAAGTAATTTTTAAAAGCAATCAAAGTCAGTTAAAATAATCAAGACGTAAATATGCAATAAGTACCAAAAGTCACCAGAACTCACTGATATAATTACGAAGAGAAAGCGATGCAAATGCAAGCAACAGGTAAGACTGTGACTCTGACAATGATAAAGGATCATAGTTACGTCGAATAGAAAAAGAAATAGTTATGGCAAATACGAAACGATTAATCAATATTTCCAAAGATAAACATATGACAATACGTAACACACTGCCTTACATTAACTTTTGTCATAACATTACAAGTATGATAAAGTCTTATTATATAACACTCTTTTTTACTTGTTAATATTAGTACCTATATAATAACATCTGTTTCAGTTTACAATATTGTTTTTTTTAAATAAAATCAATACTGTTTTTTTTTTAATCAAAAACGACACTAACCCACAAAACCTGGGCACGCCATAATTATGGCGGTAAGTCCCCTCTTTGAGGAGTGACTGGAAAGGCAACACGGCGTCTTTACCCTCCGCATGACGCAGGTCCTCACAGGACATGGTAAGTTCGGGAGGTTCCTGTACCAGATTCGTGTGGGAGAAACGCCCTGGTGTCACCATTGTGTGGACCGCCCGGAGGACACAGTGGAGCATACGGTAGAGGTGTGCCCCGCCTGGGCAGAGCACCGCCGTGTCCTCGTGGGGGTGATCGGAGGCTGCGATCTCTCGCGCTGGGCCTTGGCACAGGCCATGGTCCGGAGCGAGGAGGAGCGGCAGGCGGTCGCCTCTTTCTGCGAAGCAGTAATGCTAGCAAAGGACGCGGCTGAACGCGCGAGGCAATGGCCCTCGCTCCCCAGCCGCCGGGATTCCGATCCCGATTTCCGGCCACCGTAGGCGCGGGCTTGCAGACGGCGAGCAATGGGTAGCTCGCTGTCCGACCGTTCGGTAACCGTCCGGACCGAGCCTAAGTCGTCGACGGCGCGTACTGTTCCACGCGCGCCTCAGGGAGATGTCAGCAACCGTAGGGGCCCAGCAGGGTCGAAGCCTACTGGGGCCATGGGTGATGCGAAAGAGATCCCCGGGACCCTGGAACGGGTTTTTAGTCCGTAAAAGTTGCTCCGCCCAAGAGCGGGGGATATCATTAGATGATTTTCTCATCCAAAAAAAAATATCCACAAAATGAAAAAAGTAGTCCATGGTAGGCTAGGTCATGATTTAGAACAATCGCATAATAATATCGCAGCATCTAAAAAGTGGTTAAAATTGGAAATCTATTTTCAGAAACCGAAGGTTTCATGATAGCCATATAAGACCAAATTACCAGGCCACTCAGAAAGTTTGGCGAAAAAAAGTGTTTATGTATAAAGCACTCATCATCATCATCATTTCAGCCGATAGACGTCCACTGCTGGACATTGGCTTCACCCAAATGTCGCCACAATTAACGGTCCTGTGCGTCTCGTATCCATCGGATTCCCGCAACCTTCACCAGGTCATCCACCTTGTAGTGGGCCTTCCAACACTGCGTCTTCCGGTACGCGGTCGCCACTCCAGAACCTTTCAAAGGCTCAAGCTCAAAGTCACCCAAAGGGCAATGGAAAGGGTCTGAGTTTCCTTGCGTGATCGATTCAGAAATAAAGATATCCGCAGGAGAACCGAGGTTGCCGATATAGCACGAAGATGCGCCAAACTTAAGTGGCAATGGGCAGGGCACGTTGCTCGAAGAACAGATGGCCTTTGGGGCCGAAAGGTACTGGTAAAAACTACGTAGCACTGGCCACTTGTAATTATTTTGAAAACTTTGGTTATTTAAAAGTTAAAATACCATTGTTCGAATTTTGAATTTCCCTTCACATTTTTTCGAGAGCCAAATCAAATTATCGTGTCCCATTTAAAAATGGATCTGCATCGAGAACATTTTCGTACGATGATTTTCTACGGTTTTAAATTTGCCCTAAAACCTGATGAGTAATTTGATCGACTTCAAAATTATCTATTATGGATGAAGGACCTTCAAAAGCAACCATCTACTACTGGTATAGCGAGTTCAAGCGCAGTCGCCTTACTTAGGGGGATGAACAAAGGAGTGGTCGTCCTACGACGGCTGTCACGGAAGAAAGCGTGCTGGCAGTAAAAATAATAATTCAAGAAAACAGGTGAATTACACACGAAGAGATTCAGCATACACTGCAGATTGGTTCGGGAAACGTTCACAAGATTCTATTCTTGCACCTTCGCGTGAGGAGGATAGTTTGCCGCTGGGTGCTGCACAACCTCACCAAAGCTCAGAAGCAGGCCCGTGTCGAGTGGTGCCGTGATATGATTTAAAAATTTGAAACAAGCTCTTCTCGGCGCATTTAGGATATTGTGGCAGGTGACGAAACCTGGATTTATCAATACGATCCAGAAACAAAGCGTCAGTCGACAGTTTGGCTGTTTCAAAACGAACCAACGCCTACGAAAGTGAAGCGATCGAGAAGCGGAGGGAAAATTTTGATCACTAGTTTCTTCACTTTGACGCGGTACCTGATTTCAATTCCATTACGAGACCAAAGCAGAATCAACGCCGAATGGTATACCACAAAATGCCTGCCAGAAGTTTTGTCTGCAATGAGCAACAAGCGACCAAACACAAGGCACCGCTCAAAACGAGGGACTTCCTGGACACCACACCGGTCAGAGTCTAGGGGCACCCTCCTTACAGTTCTATTTTGGCACCGTGTGACTTCTTTTTATTCCCTAAAATAAAAAACCTGCTGAAAGAGATTCAGTTTTCATCGCCGGAAGACGCGCTAGCAGCGTTCGTGAAGGCCGTGGAAGAGGTGTCTGCGGCGGACTGGAAAACATTTTTCGAAAATTGGTTTAGACGCATGAAACTTTGTATAGAGGCTGGTGTAGAGTTCTTTGAAAAGATTTAATAAAAATATTTCATTCATAGAATTTAGTTTTTTAAGTTTCTTAAAACTTTCTGAGTGTCCCACTTATTAACCACTACCACCGTATGCTCCACTGTATCCTCCCGGTGATCCACACAAAGATGACACCCGAGCGTTTTTTCCGCACGAATCCGGTGTAGCAACCTCCCGAACTTACCATGCAGGTCCTCGCGGACACGGCGTCCTCACCTATCGTATGACGCAGGTGCGTCATGCAGAAAGTGAGGATGTCGTGACATCTTTCCAGCCACTCCTTAAAGAGGGGATTTATTGCCATAATTATGGCGTGCTCAGATGTCAATTACTAATTGAGATAAGGCTCGGCTCGGGCTGGTTTCAGTACTGGTACTCGAATCAGCGTAATCAAGTACGTTGGGGTAGTACTCTCTCGGAGCCGTACAGGTTAGAGTGTGGGGTGAGGCAGGGGGGGGGGGGTTAACCTCACCTAAGCTGTCTAACCTGTATGTGAATGAGTTGATCGTTGAGCTTAGTGGAAAACCAGTCGGATGCAAAATGGATGGCACTTGTGTCAATAATTTAAGCTATGATCCGCATAGCTTAAATTACATACACATACACAAACATGGTGCTGCTGGGTCCAACAGCTGGCTCAATCCGAGAGATGCTGCTTGTTTGTGAGAGGTATGCGGCGAACCATGGCCTGCAATATAATGTTAGCAAGAGTGAGTATCCGATCTTTGAGGCCCCCGGTAGATAATATGTACATTATGAGCCTGTCGTTTGTCTCAATGGGAGGCCACTTAAGAAGGTTAGCCAGTTTAAGTATTTAGGCCACTATCTCACCGGGGACCTCAGGGGTCAGGTTGATATTGAACGGGAACGCAGGGCGAGTTAGATGCAATATGTTGGCTCACAGGTTTGCTCGTTGTAGTAATGAGGTCAAAATTACTTTATTTAAAGCTTTTTGCCAAGCATTCTACGCGGGCGGTCTGTGGGTCAATTATACGCGGAAGGCTCTAGATGCCCTGCGGATCCAATATGGTAATGGTTGGTTTTGGGGCTGCCTAGATACTACAGCGCATCGGGTATGTTCGTTTTAGCGCGTGTGGATGATTTCCACGCTATAGTAAGGAAGAAGGCTGCCTCGTTGCTAAGCAGATCTAGGACCAGCTCCAATGGCATTCTTTAAACCTTAGCCGATAAACATAATGCGCCAGTGATCAAGCACTGGTTGCAATTGTTAGTGCGGCATTAGTTTAAGTTTTTTACTAACCCTTTTAGTTGATTAGTTTTTACTACTTTTGGACTAACCTTTGGACCCATGTAGTCTTTAAATAAAATTATTATTATGAGTTATTATATCTCAGAACCCTGGGGTCCTGGACCTTTGGAAGGCGTACGAGGAGTCAAAACCAACTCGCAGAGGCTTATACGTTATTATTATAATTATAAGGCAAGAGAACAATGATGAACTACTGTGCTTTCAGTCTTTATGTTTTTGTAATTGTATGGATAACCTTAAATGTATCTGTAAAAAACATATTTTATTTTCCACACAATAAAATTGCAAACAGCCATTTAAAAAAAGTATTTGTTTTATATAAAACTAGCTTTTGCTCGCAAATTTCGAAGAAAAGGAATGCGTGAAACACTAGCACACAAACAGACCGACAAAAAGACAAAATAAGCCTGTCTGTCTGTATGATGAATCAATAAGTAACATAGTTCTAAATAAATCACAATATTACTAATAAGATGTAAAACTAAATCAATATTCTAATTGAGGTGTTAGGCGGCTTGCATTTCTACAGTGGTTACAATGATTAAAGGCACATGCATATTTATAAATCATTGTTATTATGAAGTGTAGAATATAATAGGTATGCTCTCTTATTTTAGTAAGTACACTCCTTTATATGTATGCTGAGTTAGCAATATACCTCTTATGCGACGATTCGATGTACATCATGAATTGCACTCAATAAATAGTACTTAACGCATGTGGTTGTTTCCTTGAGACCACCTTCAGGGACCCCAACATTACATGGCGACCCTGCCTTTCGACTCTGCCAAGGGGATTTTTAGTACCTAGTTTAAGTAGAAGGCTACAAATACAATGTGTCGGTCAACCGTGGAAAAGGAAGAGGTTTTCCTCAGTCAAAACGCGGCTGGAGGCAACAATGACGCCACGTTGAAACAAATCGGAGGACACGTGGAACGTCTTAGCATCGTGACCTACATTGTTCTGGCCATCATTGGAGTCATAGCAGTATATGTTGGCTTGCTAATGTACAAAAGCTGCCATCGCACATGGATCCAGCATGAAATTGGGATGAGTACCATGCAGAGGATAAGGTCATCCATCAGAGGGCGCAGTGAAGGTACCCAAAATCAATCATAATTCAGTGAATAGTGGTTTAGTGTTATGTAATTTATTTTACATCAATTTGAAGAACTATCATATTTCATAACGCAAAAATAAAAAGGCGCAAGAATCATGCACGGACAACTTGTCATAAGACACCAAACGGAAACAAACTGCTACGTCGGACTTTACTTCTTTTTTTAGTTTCTTCGCATTTATGTAGAATGTGTTTATGTATGCAATTCTATTATTAGATTAAGAAATCTGTATGCTATGATTGATATTCTAGAACAAAATTATAACTATTTAGTAGAGATACGAAATTATTTTGTAAAAAAAGGACAATCTAGATAGATAGATAGATAGATAGATAGATAGATATATTCTTTATTGTACACCAAAAATACAAATTACATTAGGAACTTAAAATTAATAGGGTGTCACAATGGGCGGTCTTATCGCTAAAAGCGATTTTTTACAGACAACCTTTGGATGGATTTGACAGAGAAGGAGAAAAAAGATACGCAGGTAGTTCGTGGTGTACTATTTATATATATACAATACATAAACTAATAAAATTACATATTATTCAAACAATATAATATATATTTAAATATATAATTATGAAAGCAAAAAGAAATGATGTACGTAATGACGACATTCAAGAGGAAAGTTTCCTTGTGATCCTTAACCATATTTTTAAAAATCGTGAGTGTTTGAGCTTGCCTTACTGACACGGGCAAAGCATTCCACAGCCGCACTGCTTGAACTGTAAACGACTTGTCATAAAAATTGGTGGAATGGCTTGGCATCTCTAGCCCCAAGTTTTCCGATTCTAGATTTAAAGGTAATGTTATTCCAACAAAGTTGGAACAAGCAAAAAGTGCTTATGAAAACTGCTGTAAAATATTTTTAAAAATTGAAAAAAGCAAAGATACTCATCTATCATCGGCGATAGAACTATATGAGAAAATAAAACAAAAATACGAGGAAATAAAAAAATTGAGTATTTTACCCGTTGCAAAAGAATTAGATAAAATGGATTTCGACTTAAAGGTGGCGTGTAGTTTGATTCCAGTAATGGACGGTGTTGAGGGCACCACCAAGCGGTTGATAGACTCCGTGGAGTTGTATGCTGGCATGCTGGATGACCCAGGTAAGGCATTATTAATTACTTTCGTTCTAAAAAGTAGGCTGGATGAGAACGCAAAGCTAAGAATCTCAGGCTCACACAAAAGCGTACAAGATTTAATTGATGACTTGAGGAAATATCCTTTTACCCAAGAAATCATTTATAGCCATTCAGACGCAGCTTTAAAACATTCAACAAGGTTCGAGATTCATTGAAGAATATGGATCTGAGGTGGAAAAATTATTTACGGAGCTGACGATTACACAGGCGGATGGAAAACCTGAGGTATTTTCTATTTTAAAACCGATCAATATAAGTTTTGCTATAAAACGGTTTTCAGATGGCCTGCGTAGCTCGAAGCTGAGCACCATCGTCTCGACACGTGGCTTCAGCAGCTTAAAAGATGCCATACAAGCAGCGAAACACGAAGAGTGCACGTCTTTCCAACCATCAGGTAATATTTTGCATGTATCTAGAAATGGACGAGTTTCACATAATAATAGGCGATCAAGTTATCATAGGGGTACTTTTCGTGGTCAATATGCTAACAAATACCCTCGTGGACACCAATCTCATAACAGTTACAACCGAGAACAAGGTTCTCGTTGAAATAATAGAGCAAATTATCACTCATCATTTAATAATAACCGGGGTAATAGAGGTTCGAGATATGCTAGAAACCGAAGAGGACAAAATACGTTCCCAGCAGAGCAAGTAGCAGACACGCGTCAAGGCAATAAAGACGAAAATACAGATACACCACACCAGTTTTTTCGATCCTAAACATTTTGTGTTATCATACCAAGGAAATGCGAAGTACATAACCTTTTATATTAATAATACTAAATATTATTGGCTTATTGATACGGGAGCAACATTGTCCATTATTAGAAATGAAGTCTTACCAAGTGACATTGTTGTTCATAGATTTTTCAGTAAATATAAATATAGTGCGGAACAAATGGGATTTAGAAAAAATAAGAATATTAATATGACAATAATTATATTAACTCTTAAATAATATTATGACAAATGTTGACAATAAAAAATCCTGTATGTGCAATTTTCACTGATATGACTAAAGCATTCGACTATGTAAACCGTGACGTACTTTTAAAGAAGCTTTACTCCTATGGTATAAAGGGAAATATCCTGGATCTAATAGAATCTTACCTACGAAGTCGATTACAGTACACAGAAATAACGAGAGTATGCCTTAAAATTAAACGTGAACTTAAATATATTTCGGATTGTCTCTACAATCCGAAATATATTTAAGTTCACGTTTAACCTCTCTAGGTTAAACATGGGATACCACAAGGTAGCGTTCTGGGGCCACCTTTGTTTCTCTAATATATTAATGATTTGCCCCGTCAAATACATCATCCTATGGTTCTGTTTGCTGACGACAGTACTGTAATGGTAAAATGTGCGGACTTAAAAAAATATAAAAGTGAGATTAATCACTGATTAATTGATTATGTGTAATGTCAAGGCGATCTTTCTTCGCATGTTTTCCTTGGCATCCTACTTGCTTTTCTTCGGATGATCCATCGTCGTGCGCAGTTGCTGTGACGGACGTGTTGCGGCGGGGGATGGAGTATTTCATTCAATTCTCCAACGTAACAATGTCTAGCCAAGCTCGCCCTTGGTTTGGTGAGGAGTGTGATCGCGCTAACACGCTTAAGCACACGGCATACCAGACATGGGCCGGCGCTCGTCTGCACAAGGCGAATGACATAAGTCAGAAGAAGAAAGCCCTCAACAGAGCTGCCAGGTCTTGCAAGGTGATGCGGAGGTTTTAGTTCAACCACATTATCGGGAACAAACTCGCTTCATACCCTGCTGATAGTAAGGCGTTTTGGTCCCTGGCTAAGTCGGTTGAATTGAACTTCTGCCGTCCCTCACTACCGTCACTGCTGAAACCCGACGGGTCGCTGGCCCATACCGCTGAAGAGAAAGCAAATTTGTCTGTGTCACTCTTCGCGGAATCTTCGCGTCTAGATCCTGATGACTCGCGGAACCCAGTTTATCCTGATGGTTGCGAGACGAGTATGTCGGATTTTCGCATCCATCAGAAGGACGTCCGTATGGTGCTGCGTAACCTTGACGTGAATAAGGCTAGTGGTCCAGACGGGAAACCGGCAATTGTTCTAAGAACGTGTGCGCCTGAATTGTCTCCGATCCTAACACGCCTATTTAGGCTTTTATTTGAGGCTGGAAAAGTGCATGGAAGCAAGCTAACGTATAGCCCGTGCCCAAAAAGGGTAGTTGGGCTGACCCAGCTAATTACAGACCATTTATTCTACATTCTATTCTATTCCCTGTAAGACTATGGAACGTGTACTCAATACTAAGCTCCTGGCATACCTAGAAACTAATGATGTCCTAAGTGACCGTCAATACGGCTTTCGCTAAAATCGGTCAACTGCTGATTTTCTAGCGTATGCCATCCACATCGGGAGTGAGGCCATCGAGAAGCACGGGGAAGCGCTTGCCGTCTCCCTCGATATCTCGAAGGCTTTCGATAGGGTCTGGCACGAAAGCCTTACGAGTAAGCTTCCTTCTTTCGGTTTACCTGCTGGATTGTATGTTTGGACAGACTTCCTGAGTGACCGGTCCATCCGAGTGGCCATCGATAGCTGCTCGTCCAGTCAAATGACCATTAATGCCGGGGTCCCTCAGGGGTCAGTGCTCTCGGCAACATTGTTCTTGCTGTACATAAACAATCTACTTAAGACCGGTACCTTTGGGTATGCAGACGACAGAACTGCTTTTTTTAAATTGGGGTAAACAAGTGATTAACTGCACTTGTGCACTTTGACTGTTGCTCAGAGTTACATATCTAGCGCGCGAGCTAGTGGGTTACAATTCCAGTCCCTCCGAGAGACTATGGTCGAGCGCTTGAACTTGTCCTTGGAGGCAGTCTCTGAATAGGGCGATGCCAATTTGGTCAAGTTCAATGCTGCTAAAACCCAGGCGTGTCTATTTTCTGCTAAAAGGAGCCAATTCAGCCCTTTTTTTTTTTTTTTTTTTGTTGCCGGGGTGGAAAATCCTCATGGATGTCCTTCGCCTGGGGCAGACGAAGGGGTCTGTCAGACTCTTACTGACTAAAAACCACCTCGGTGTTCCCTCCCACACTTGGACCGGGGATCGTGGGAGCTGATACGCCATCCATGATCCCCGGCTAGTGCCGGCCCGCCTACGCGGGCCACCTCAAGCCGGGGGGAGTGTGAGGTGTCCTCCCCCCGCGACGTCCAATAGGGGCGCGCGTGGAACACAACGCGCTGCCGCCTCGGGTCTTGCTGGATGGGGGGACGGCGGACGACCCCGAGTCCGCCGTCTCTCCGGACCTCTTTATGGGGGTTGGAAGAGGGCGTTGTCTGCCCTCCGCCGACGCCCGGTTCGCCTGCTGCGGCACGGAAGAGTGGCCAAGGCCTCTCTCTCCCTCTCCGCAGCCTCCTTCTGCAAAATTACGGCTTCACAGAAGGAGATCACCGCATCCCACGACTCGGCGCCCCCGACCATCGAACGAACGACGGCCGGCAGCGACAGGTCGGGGCCCACTTCAGATACAAGGGCACGGCGCTGCTCCTCCCATGCGGCACACTCTGCCAGTGTGTGTTGCGCCGTGTCCTCCCGACAGTCGGTGCAGTGATGGCACCGAGCGTCCGGCTCCCTGTTTATGCGACACAAGTACTTCCCGAAGCAGCAGCCAATTCAGCCCTGGTCCAACTTTCCGGGGCGTAACCGTGCCGATAACTGACCATTTTGATCTTTTTGGTGTTACGCTGATGTCAATACTCAACTTTGGGCCATACATCGAAGCAAAGGCTCAACTGGCTGCAAGAAAGCTGGGAATCTGGCTGGGAAGCTGGGTACTGTCTGACCTTCGCGAGAAACGTCAGACAGTACTTCACGCCGGAACAGCTGTTCAAAGGAGATGTTTCATTTTCGGCCATCAGATGTACATTTATCGAAAAAGAGGAAAAACACCACAAATTGGGGAAAAATATTCTCTGGTGAATTTAAGCCTGATTTGTTGTGTACAAAAAACAATAGTTTTCAATTATTGCCATGTTTTAATCAACATGGCGTCTCGTTTGCTTGCAAACTTCATTCGTTCTGAAATCATGTCTCATCAAATCAATGTTACGTAGAAAATAATTAAAAAATGTGTGTATTCTTGTAGTGTTAAAAATAAATTACTATTATTCTCTTATACATATTTTTAGTAAACATAATTAAATGTGACCAATTCATCGTTACAAAAATCTTTAGTCTCCATTTTTGAAGTGTGTTTGTAAACGAATTCAAAATAACCGCCCGAACGCTCAAAGTGACTTTTATCTCTTTTTATTTAAGAAATGATTCAAAGATTTGATCGTGCTTTAGTGAGCCACTTTTGTCTAATATTCTATTAGAAAGATCTGATCTTAGACTATTTATGAGTTTAGTTCTGATAAACAAAAACAAACCAATTCTATAGGTTAGGTAAACGTCATCTCTAAGACCTATCATGGCTGTCATAACTCTTAGGACAAACGTCAAACATTTTTAATTTTTATTTTGTACATAAAAACCATTTGATATTATGAAAAAAATGTTACTTTATTCTATTCAAGGGTAAGTTTCCCAGCTTCGCTAAAATGTACATGTTATGGCCGGAGCCCCATACAAAAATGAAATATCTCCTTTATCAAGCGCAATTTCGATCGTGTATGGAGTACTGCTCTCATATTTGGGACTGATCTGCCCGATACCAGCTTGATGCACTTGAGGCAATTGAGAGGTGAGCCAGGAGGATCATTGGCAATGATGCATTCGTTGAGTCTAGGCTTCAAAGTCTTGAGCATCGACGCAGAGTTGCTAGCCTGTCGGTTTTCTACCGGTTGCATTTCGGGGACTGTGCATCGGAATTGCATAACTTAATTCCACCTAGTCAAGTCAAGAGTGAATAGGTTACTTCTAGGTAAGCGCGCTCCATCGCCGACCAGATTGTCGCTTTCGATCACGTGAGATAACGGTCAAGGGCGAACCTATCAAGAATAAAAAAAAATGATTGTGTTGATTTTCTTAAATTTTTTAACTACTCTGAGTATTGTTCTATTATTTTAAACTAGCTTTTGCCCGCAGCTTCGCTCCCGTCACCTGACTACTCTACCTAACTCTACCCTGCCCTACCCTACTCTACCCTACTCTACCCTACTCTACCCTACTCTACCCTACTCTACCCTACTCTACGCTACTCTACCCTACTCTAGCCTACTCTACCCTACTCTACCCTACTCTACCCTACTCTACCCTACTCTACCCTACTCTACCCTACTCTAGCCTACTCTACCCTACTCTACCCTACTCTACCCTACTCTACCCTACTCTACCCTACTCTACCCTACTCTACCATACTCTACCCAACTCTACCCTACTCTACCCTACTCTACCCTACTCTACCCTACTCTACCCTACTCTACCCTACTCTACCCTACTCTACCCTACTCTACCCTACTCTACCCTACTCTACCCTACTCTACCCTACTCTACCCTACTCTACCCTACTCTACCCTACTCTACCCTACTCTACCCTACTCTACCCTACTCTACCCTACTCTACCCTACTCTACCCTACTCTACCCTACTCTACCCTACTCTACCCTACTCTACCCTACTCTACCCTACTCTACCCTACTCTACCCTACTCTACCCTACTCTACCCTACTCTACCCTACTCTACCCTACTCTACCCTACCCTACCCACCTACCTACCTACCTAACTACCTACCCTACAAACTTCCCTGTAAGCTGGTGAACAAAACAAAAAAGAATGATTAAAATTGGTCCAGCCATTCTTAGGTTATAGCGTGACCAAACGTGACCGTGACGTTAGGGGATCAAAGAGCCATAATTGCATTGGATCACCTATAGATCTCATTATTAGATTTCACTCCAGAGTTGATAAACAATAAGGATTATTTAAATAACTCTCATCATAGCTAAATCATTAGAGTCAACTATTATAATATTGGACATCACGTAGGTGTGTATTGGCGTCGGGATCAGGAATCTCGGCACATATGATATCATCTACTTGGTCTGGTCGAATTCATTCTATTCTAATAACCAAATAAAAATGTGTGCATGCTGCAAGCCTCGTTTTTGTCATTCCTAAATTGTTCTATCTGGCAGTATTACCATGTTGAATAGCAATGCTGTTTTGGTCGCCAAAGAAAATCCCAACCTTCAGTAGTTTTTGCGTGAAAGAGTAATAAACATCCATATGCATTCAAACTTTCGTGTTCATAATACTAGTAGCATGATTATTTCAGTATTATTCTCCCAACGGCGACTACAACTTGTCAACTGAAAGAAATGTCATTGACAACTTGACAGTTACGATCGATTAACAACAAACATTAGCAATAAACATTTTGACTTTGACTTTTGACTTTGATTATTTTTTATTTTTGGCTTGGATACTAAGTCCTTTAAGCCATGTCTTTGTATGAGTATTTACTTAACTTTTACTTTACGTTATATACGTATAACTCTAACGGTTTTTGCAGTGCACGCCAGAATAACTCGCAGATGGTAGTATTTTTTCCTATCATCTAAATTATACTTTTTTTTTATATATTTCAACCAGACTGGCTGGTTTCTAGTCTCTAGTTTTTGAAAAATTAAATTATGCATCCAGTGTAAGTCTGATTGTCAGCTGATTTTTTTTTGAGAACGTCAGTTATTGAGTTGCAGTGTTGAAGTGAAATATATTATTATCTTTGTGAAAAAGGCCTCCCGGTCTTTGAAGACTGTGAAAAGGATCTCTTCTGCTGCTTTGGTTTCCACAGGCCTCAACCAGCCGTGTGAGACCTGTCCGCCAAGCCGTGTGGATCTCTCCAGCTGCTCCGGTCTCTGAAGGCCTCTCCAGGCCTCTACTGGCCGTGTAAAACCTGTCCGCTCCACCATGTGAACCTTTTTCGATTCCTCTGGTCTCTGGAAACCTCTACCGGCTGTGCAAGACCTGTCCGCCACAGCCCTGCGAGCCTCTGAGAGCCACATGGGGCCTTTTCACTCAGCTGCTGAGAGGACCTCGTCGACTATTTCTACGTTATATTTGTGCTGCATCTCCTTCAGTGCTAATTGTATCGCGTATACAGATAAACTCCTCCAAAAGCATTTTTTTCTTATTCTTTTTGATATTTTAATAGTTATTAGATATTTTTGTAGCCGTTCTTGAGTTATAAATAGTGTAACTAATACGACTTTTGTTTTATTTATATAAGGTAAGATAATGATCGGAGATTCCGCATTTATTCTTTGTTGTCAATCGTGGAATTCAACCATTCCGAATGGTAGAATGAATGACCGAATGATGGAATGATTGACCGAATGAAGGAATGATTGGGACATATTTTTGACAGTTGCTGTCAATGTATTTGACAGTTGCTGTCATTTGCCTGCGGGTCAGAAAATTATCTCAAGGGAACATAATCCAAGGATAAAAAGTATTATATGTGTTATTCTAGGACATGGTCTACCCGTGTACCAAGTTTCATCGAAATCTGTTCAGTAGTTTTTGCGTGAAAGAGTAACAAACATCCATACATACATATATAAAAAAAACGAAATTATATTATTTTTTAATGTGAAATTTTTAATCCTTTTAATATTTTAATTTACTAACACCTAGATGATAAGTTTTCTACTAACCATTGGATCAATGATGTCTGAATGAATAAAATTATTATTATTATTCTCTTTATTGATTGTAAATACCATATAAATTACATTTTTAAATATTTTTTTAAACAAAATCATACAAAAAAAAAACATTTAAAAATATAAAAAATAGTACCCCACCGGTATCGGGAACAGGGTCCAAGCTACCGGCGGTCAGGGCTCCAGAGAAAGGAACCTCCTAACAATACGAGCCGTGTCCAAGAGTACCACTTTCTGAATCAAGCCTTTGATCCAGCCGCCTAACGCGAGCCTCCTAAGGTGTTGGTCGAGGCTCTTGGCTATTAAGCCATTGGCTGACACGACTATCGGTACAATGATCGCCGAGTCCACATCCCACATGTCGACAACCTCGCGAGCCAAGTCAATATACTTGATTTGTTTATCTTTCTCGGCTTTCACGAGGTTCTCGTCATGCGGAACGGATATGTCAACAATCATTGCACGCCTCTCGCTTCGGTCCACCATCACTATATCAGGCTTATTGGCTACAATAGTCCTGTCAGTGATGATGGACCGATCCCAGTACAAAGTGATATGACCATTATCAAGAACTGGGTCGGGCTCGTACCTGTAGTACGGCACTTCCGATTCCACAAGAGAGTATTTCAGAGCAAGTTACTGATGGATAATTCTGGCTACAAGGTTGTGCCTATGCAAGTACTCTCCGTTAGCTAGACAAGAACAACTAGAGATAATGTGACGAATTGATTCTCCCGGACGGTGACATGCCCGACAGATGTCAACCGTGCCGTCCTTCACAATAAATCTCCGGTAGTTATTCGTCATGATAACTTCATCCATAATTGCACAGACAAAACCTTCGGTTTCCCCAAAGAGGTCACCGAAACGCAGCCAGGCTACGGACGCCAATTGGTCCACATCGGGCCCGTGAAGGGCCCGGAAAAAGCGTCCATGAAGTTCCTTGCTCTGCCATACTTCCCTGCGATCGTTAGTGTCAAGCACTACCGGTTTGCGCCAGTTCTCATTAGCCAGGGAGAGCGGGGTGAGTCCCTTGTCCACTGCCACTACATCTCGATGCATACCCACGTCGGCAGCTAGGAATAATATTTCCTAGCTGCGACGTGGGTATGCCCTGAGACTGCATACCTCGCGGTTGTGTAGGGTCTTAGCATTTAAAAAACCTCGCCCCTCACACTTCCGCGGGATATACAGTCTATTATTATTATTATATATCCATACATACATACAAACTTTCGCATTTATAATATTAGTAGGATTTGATATTTTGATTATGTTGATTAATTTGTTACTATGTTCTTTTTTCAATTGCAATGTTTGATTTTATTTATATATTAGTATAAATTGATAATTGGTTTTGTAATTCCATTAAAACTGAATTTACTTTAATTTTATATAACAACTACCTACCTACTTTTGTATCATATATCACTTTTCTTATTTTGTGAATGCTGGTTAACCTGTTATTGGCGACTGTGTAAGACTTTGGCCAATTGTTATCTTTACCTGTTAAATGCTGTAAACAGAAACTGTTGGTAATAAATAAAATAAAATAAAATAGAGTCTTTTTGTGATTTTTATCAAAATATTTAGAGCTAAAAATATAACGTCCAAAGATCAATATATTTATCACTTAAGTTCTCGTTTCAAGTTGAATTTCAAAATTATTCACATGTTTCAACATAATATCAAACTGTATTCTCAGCTTGGATTTGCTTGCCTCATTTAAGTCATTTTGTGCTTTAGACACTTCGTTCATTGATTCTGATGGTAAGACGCGGTACCGACGCAGTAGTGTTGATAGGGCAGTCTTCATCGACATCATGGCGTATTGGTATCCTGAAAAATTGTTGTTTAAAATTTATTTATTTATTTAATCTTCATGCAACATAAGGTACAAAGGCGGACTTAATTTCTTAGGCATTCTCTACCAGTCAACCTAGGGTCCACCACCCTAGGTTGACAATATGGTAGGTGCATAAAAAAGAAAATATTATTTATAAAAGTAGTATTACAAAATTAGATACATATAAAGCTATAACTAAATATACATACATATTTTAATGTAATATATACCTATAGACACATAAATATATATATATATATATATATATATAAACACAGTAAAGGAGTTTTTGAGATGAATCTGCTATTTGTGTAGAAAGTAATTCCACAACTTCCGCTTAAATGCATGTAATGACGCGCTGCCATCCTGATATCAAGAGCTAGCGAATTCCACAGAAGGATGGACTGTATATAGGAGAAGGAGGAATGAACAAAATCAGAAGTATGAAAAGGACAAAACAGTAGAAGATTGTTAGAAGAACGCAGATTCCTAGCGTGTGAAGAACAGATATATTGAAAGTGAGATATAAAATAAGATGGAGGGGTAGGAGAGTTGTGCAAAGAGAAAAGGGTTGGCAAAGCTCGCATACTTCTTTTCTGATAAATAGGCAACCATTTGAGCTCCGAAAATAATCATTTAACCTCTTGAACGTTCTCCAGAACTATTGTATCATTCAAAACCTACAAAAAGTAGAGTATTTATATATGCAGGTATACACTACACACCTCTCCCGATTGAACAAGTATTTCAACATATCAAGTATCTAAATTAAATATGAAACTAACGACTACAATTGTAATACATGTCAATGATCATCAGAAACATTTCAATTATCATCTTTTTTATTAACCACTGCTCAGAGTATATAAATCTATGGTTTGTATGTTGTTGATCGTGAACTTAACTAGGATAGGCCAAAAACAAATAACATATCGATGATCAAAAATTTCCTGATAAAAAATTTTAAGAGGTGTTTCCATAATTTAATTTGATGCAGTTGCAACTGAATTTAACCTTGAGGTCTAGGTTAAATTCAGTGTCCCCCGATGTTTTCCCACCCTTCTAATTCCATATGTCACTGGATCCCGAAGGTATGACATCGATTAATAAATATTCGATGAATCGTTCAGTCGAAGTAGCGTTTGGCGATAAAAGGAAGTTTCGCAATAAATTTTATTCGATCAATCGTTTCGTCGAATTTCCGTTGACTGACCATATTTATGACTCTCGAAGTAACGTTACGGACAGCATTTAAATTATAAGCGCTAAAAAGTAATTTTCTCGAAAAATATCAGATATTACCTATTACCATTTCACCGTCGATATAGGCTTGTCATATGAAATCTTCGGAAAGGCATTTGCGTATATTAGTAGTCTGAATGAATAAAAATAAAAAAAAACGGACAAGTGCGCGTCGGACTCGCGCACTGAGGGTTCCGGACAAACTTACCCATAAAAACAGTTCAATTCCCGAATTGAGTCACGAAGATTTTTCCGATTCGAAAAAAAAGTTTGTTTTTGTGAAGTAACAACAAAATTACAGTTTTCAGACTTTTTCCTATACTTGTGCTATGAGACCTTGCTTCATGCCAAATTTCAGGATTCTAGGTCAACGGGAAGTATCCTATGAATTTTAATTCCCTTGAGAGCGTCGAAATACACGTTTTTTGCGACATAAAGGGCCGTATAGTTTTTTTGACACTACCTACTTAACACACCCGCATCATTCTGGCCCACTAGGACTAATGTGTGATGCATCCGATCGATGTGCTGGCGCCGTACTTCAGCAGCTTATTGATGGGAAACGACAACCACTAGGCTATTTAAAAAAAAATCACACCAGCTATCTACATGGCAGTCAAGCATTTTATAAAAAATTTTGAAGGCCGAGAGCTAAATTATCTTCACCGATCACAAGCCAATAATCTATGCAATGCAGAAAATCACATCAGATTCTAAGACACAACGCCGACGAAGACAACTTTAGCCCCCCTAGCCAGGTTACAACCGTTTCGTTTCGATTCTCTTTTCGTAGATCGCGTCGAGTAGGCCATGCCTCCTATTCCTTTATTCTGACGTCAAATCAACGCTCAGTCACATGATCAGAACAAAGGAATAAGAGGGGTGGCCGACTCGAGGCGATCAACGAAAAGAGAATCGAAACGAAACGGTTGTAACTTGGCTAGGGGGGCTGTTCATTATTGAGTTCTCAAACGATATACGTCACATCAGCGGACGCGACAACGTAGTAGCCGACGCATTATCACGCGTCGACGCAATCAGCTGTCCGAGTCCAATCAAGTACAAAGCGTTGGCTCAAGCAGAAGCGAAGGATTACAACTTAAAGCAACAGTCCTACATTCATCTAAAGGCAGTGATGTTAGCCGGCTCATCACAGCGTATCTACTGCGAAATCACTACAAACAATGTCCACCTATTCCTACCACAAGAGTACCGTATTGAAGCATTCAAAGCCACCCACGGACTCAACCACCCTGGTATACGAACAACGAGGAAGCTCATACAGAGTAGATTCTTTTGGCCATCTATGAAGACTGATGTCAAAACATAGGTTCAAGCATGCATCGCCTGTCAAGGGTCCAAGATACAACGACATACAACTAGCGCACCAGCTACATTCAAACATTCAAGCCGCTTCGAACACATACATGTTGACATTGTCGGTCCAGTACATACACCACCAGACGGCCATTGTTACGTCGTAACAATGATCGACCGAGCTACGCGCTGGCCAGATGCATACGCCGTGCGTGATATCACAGCTGAAGCCGTTGAAAAGACTGTATAAGAAGGATGGATCACATGATTCGCTTGTCCAGCTAGGATGACAACAGACCAAGGCCGACAGTTTAAGAGTCACCTATTCAACGCGCTGACCAAACTATTGGCCATCAACAGAATACGAACTACGCCGTATCACCCTCAGAGCAATGGTTTGTTGGAGCGCTGGCATTGCTGTATGAAGACCGCACTCACTGCTCGCCTCAGTAATAATAGCTGGATTGAAGAATTACCTACAGTATTGTTTGGCCTACGTAATGCGATCAGGACCGACACAAACGTCAATGCATCGGAACTCACCTATGGTCAAAACCTACGATTACCAGGTGATTTCTTGTGACGTCACAACCCCAAAACATGGACACGAACTGCGTCAAAAAACTGAGGTCAAGAATCAATAACTTACGCCCAGTACACGCACACTCGCATAACACTAATTGCCCAGTGTTTGTACACTACGACCTACGCACATGCAAGTAAGTGTTCGTGAGAGTCGACGCAGTGAAAAAACCATTACAAGCACCTTATAACGGGCCGTACACAGTATTACGCAGAGACAGAAAAACTTTCACACTACAATTGCCAAGCAGAGAAGCAGTCAAATCAATTGAGCATTTGAAGCCAGCATTTACCATATCAGACACACAACCACAGCTTGAAGCAGACGACACATCTTTAAAACCTCCAGTCAGCTCATCTGCAATCAAAACATCGCGCTCCTGGCGCGTCATCAGACAACCGGTACGCTTCGCTTGAGGCTGAACACTGTAGCGGTGCGCTCTCCGCGCGCACGGGCTACACACTGAACGCATCACCAACTGTGGCATTCGCTACGTCCCCGTTAGGGGGCGTGACAGGTGGTGTCAGGGCTTCGCCCTCTGACCGCAGAGTCCAGCCGGGGCCCGTTACAACGGACCCGTCATTAGGGTGCCTAACTAGGCTCGGCGGTTGTAGAGCAGATGGCTCTAAGTGTATATGTTTGTATGTGTGTACTGTAGGCACGTCACGACGCTGCTGCACACAGCGCCGACTCTTGACGACATACCGGCGGTCAGTCGTCGCCAGGTGAGACCCCTAGGGGAAGCCCGGCGGGAGACGAGCAGCGACGAGTATGCCGACTTGTTACCGACCTACAGTAGGAAATGTGACCCCCGTCTAACCCGTTTCCAGAGCGAGCCGGTTACGGTTTAGACCGCGGGGACGCGTCATCAGACAACAGGTACGCTTCGCTTGAGGTGGAACACTGTAGCGGTGCGCTCTCCACGCGCACGGGCTACACATTGAACGCATCACTGCGGCCGCCACCCATATTTATAGATAAGATAAGATAGCGCAGTCTGCACTCGTAGCATACAGACGTGCTCAGTAGCAATATTTAATTTCATAAAATAATATAAGTGACCTTCTTTTTGCAGTAATTTTTGCCTAGTGTGTAGTTTAATAAATACAATGGAAATTTAGAATAAGTGAACTAGTTATAAATAAAATGGACAACAGCCCCTTCTCAAGAGATCGAGTGAATCTCTCCGCATCTCCAGCGAAGACGATGACGCAAAATCCAGCCCAATCTGATCTTTCAATCGAAGCTGTTTCAACACCTGAGATATAAAGATGGATGTCAACTATTGAACAGCATCTAAACGAGGTTTGTTCTATTGCCTCGGATGGCAAACTCAACTCGGAGCAGAAATTGAAAATTTCAACCTTGTGCCGTAAAATAGGATCTGGCACCTCACATATGGCAGTCCTATATCAATCGTTAAAGCAGAAAGCAGTCCAAGCGCGCATCCTCAATGAAGATCTAATGGAAAAATGCAACTTGACGGACCACATCTTGGACCTCACGAAGACGATTAAGGACTCTGGCATTGTTTCGTTTGTCGACATGGTGAAGATTGGGTCAAATGATTTCGTTCGACCAACCAATTTAAACTCCGTGGCCATATATCCTAACAACAAATTAAAGTCCAGTGACGAAACAAAAGTCCTTGTGCAAAAGATAATACGACCAGACCAAGTCAAGTTGCATATACGTGGTGTCCGTAAGACTAAAAACGGAGGCGTTATAATCAGTACAGAGACAAAGGATGACGCAGATAAAATTAAGTACGCAGTCCAGCAATCTGCATCCGGCCTTACCGCCGACGAACCCACCAAGCGCAAGCCCCGCATCGTGGTTGTAGGAGTGCCGTCCTCTTTGGCTGAAACTGAAGTCTTCAGGTGCATTTACGAGCAGAATGTAGCCGAAAAGTTTCCAACAATTCCCATGGATTCCTTTTTAACCATGGTTAAATTAAATCACAAATCGGGGAAAAAGGATTCGCAGACTTGTAACTACGTGGTTGAAGTTCCAGCCAACATACGAAGAGCTCTAATTTCCCAGTCAAGGATTTTCATAAATTGGACTTCCTGCCCAGTCAGGGACTTCACCCTAGTTACGAGATGCTACAAATGCCAGCAGTATGGACATGCAGAAAAAACCTGTAGAGAGGTCAATTCAACATGTGGCCACTGTGGTGAGACAGGACATCCGATGTCCAAGTGCTCAAAGAAAGCGGACTCACCGCAATGTGTAACTTGCTCTCGCTTTAAAAAGCCCTTCAACCATAAAACGGGAGACGCTGAGTGTCCTGCTAGGAAAATAGCGGAATATAGATATATTAACTCTATCGATTATGAGGGCGCCTAGAGCGTCATACTCAAGGCCAGACTTCCGTGTAACGCTTACTGCTGACTCAAAATTCCAGTGTGCTGACCAAACCATCGTTTTTCTTTATATTTAAACATATTTGTCCAATGTAAACATAACTTTTTAGTATTAACGCAACCTCGACTTTAACCCAATTACTAATTCTGCTGACGCAAAATCATGTGTGTGTAACTAGAGAGTGAAAGAAACAGTTTTAAAATAAGAAATAACATAATTGTGACTTTTAGTGTTTAAGTAAACTAGGCTTATAATATTATAAATAATTTAATTATATTTTTCCCTATTTAGAGACTTTGAATGTTAAATATATTGTTATCAATTTTATTGTCCTACAAAACCATAATATAAGAGCTTCTACCGCCTGTGATACAGGTTTATCCTAGTACAGGCACTTAACATAGCCATACCTTTGTAATTATTCCTAAGATTTTATGTAACTATTTTACCAAATTTTAACTCTGAATAAATATTATTATTTTTGTTTCTGTTTTTACTTCTCAGCTCTTAGGCTGGTATTTAACTACATTTACGGGCCAAGCCAAGTAAATGTAGCGTGTGGTGTGTTATGTGGTGGATGCGTTCTGAAGTAGACATATTTCGTGTTCGTCTATTTGTAAGAACAAAAATTGCATGCAATTGTGGTCTGTAGGTGGTCATGTCTGTCTCTAATTTAGTAATGAATAAGTAGGTTCGCATGATAAATAAGTTAAATTCTTTGCTCCATCTCATGCGAACTCTTGCTTTGCCGGCCTTGGTGGACGCGGAAGACTGACGTGAATATCATAGGTAGGTATAATCCCAACAATATCACGTATTTTATGTAGGTACCCACTTGTATACTTAACATCCCCCAACATAACTACACTAACTATACTTATATGGTTTTGTGTATGTAAAGGGCGGCAAAAAATATCTTTGCCCGGAGTGGCTAAATAGCTAGGGCCCTGATCTGGTATTACCTAAACAACTTCTTGGTCCAGAACTGAACGGCATGAATGCAGCGGGGTGCGTGAGCGGCGTGTCGAGGAATCGTTCAGGCCGGAACAGCTCTGCGTCGCCTCCCCAGTACTTGGGGTTCCGATGGATGGACCAGATGCTAACGAGGATGGTGCAACCATCCGTTAAGGTCACACCTGAAGCTGTAAGAACAAAAATATTTATAGATATATATATGTAATAGATATTTGTATAGTCTTTCATTTGTGAATTCTACCAATATAAACACGTTCTCATAAACCTTGCCATACCAATCCGTTTTGGGCCAGTGTGGTGGTAGTGAATCGCTCATCTCTGTGAGAAGAGGCCTTTTTTATGGTGGGAAACTATTCAATGATTTCTCCCGCTCTTTAGCGGAGCATGTCAGACTTTTACTGAATAAAACCCACTCGTTTATTCCTTCTTTCATTTTTCGGGAACAATGGGAGAGGTGGAGCTTTGCGAACCATTCATATTTGAGTTTCAAATTAGAATGAATTTTAACATTGTCAATTTAGATATAACCTTCTATTTTTAGGGTTTCGTACCTCAAAAAGAAAAAACGGAACCCTTATAAGATCACTTTGTTGTCCGTCTGTCAAGACTCTTTATCTCGGGAACGCATGGGGTATCGAGTTGAAATTAAAACTATATACTCAAGTCTGCGCTCCCTTAAAGCTGTGCAAAAATCAAACTTCTAAGTTAACAAAAAAAAAAGATACGGCCGTTTATGTCGCAAAAAACTTATATTTCGACACTCTCAAGGGAATCAAAATTCATAGGATACTTCCCGTTGACCAAGAATCCTGAAATTCGGCATATAGCAAGATCTCATAGCAGAAGTATTGTGAAAAATCTGAAAACAGTGAAATGAAAAATCTTCGGTTTAAAATATCTTTATTCTCATTTAAAACACAATTGTCACTTACATGAGAACATTAAAAATATTTAACTCAAAATTTAAATTTTAATAAATCTTCGTAACTCAATTTGGGAATTGAACTGTTTTCATAGGTAAGTTTATACGGAATCCTCACTACGAGATTTCGTTTTGCACTTGCCCGGTTTTTTTTTAATATTAAGTTTAATTTTAGTTCGGTTCGGTTTTTATCTTTAGTTTTTTTTTTTAACTTATTTTTGACGTATTTTAACTTAGTTTTTTAACTCTTTTTTTTTTCAATTTAGTTATATTTATTCGTATTTTAATGTTTATTTTTGCTCAATTTCAAACATTAAGTACAGTGTGATCTCAAGGCGTGCCCTAATAGATTAAGTTACGTTAATTACATTCTTACTATGCTATTTATTTTTCAGGTACAAAATAACAAAAGCTTAAGAAAATACATTTATTGATTTATTTATATTGTCGATTCATAAACAAAAATTATTGATTTTTAATCTCATTATTATTTTAATATCAACCGCTAGTTACTACTTCTAAACATTTAGATTATCTGGTTAAGGTGTAGACTGCTTATTCTAGTTAAATGCTTCGATAAAACACATAAAATACATAAATACCTTAACTGTTTATTTATTGCTGTAATGCGTAGTACATTCATAATAGATGAATTACAGATTGCTTACTGTTAATAATCACATTAACTACAATTCTTAAGCACAAGTACCTTATGTCCTATACTTATGCTGCTTAAGTTTAGGTTAAATTTATTAAAATCAAAAAATATCCTAGTCAACAGTTTTTTTTTTAGTATTAACTAATATTAATAATTAAAATAATAAAAAGTAAGTATACTAATCTCTAGCCCATAAGGTATTTTATCAAATAAAATCATCAGAGTTGCAAATATTTAAATAATAAGTTTGTGACAACAAAAAGAAAAAATAAAATTTTAACCGCGTTTTTCTCGATTTCGCTCCAACTGCAGTTAGGGTGATTATAGTTAGCACGGCAGAGTAGGCTTCGACCCGGGTGGGTCCCTATGATTTGCTGAGTGAGAAGAGGTTTGTGTCGCAGCCTTAGAAAAATTTTATGCTATTTACGCAAAGCGATCTTATATTTAATTAATTCGAATAAATCGACTGGTAACCAGTAAACTTTTTTTTTTCATTGATAGTCTCACGTACTGTATGGTGTCGGACGTAAAGAATAGCACCATCCCATATCTTCCCGTGGGTGTCGTAAGAGGCGACTAAGGGATATTTAGATTCTGTGCATACTACAGCACCTTAGGTCACCCCGTGGTGGCGGGTAAACTACCAACAAAAGCATTCCCAAGGAGGGTTGGTGTCAGGCTGGCGGCCGGCTTAAAAAAAAAAAACTAGCCAAATCCCATCTGCAACATGTTTGGTTTTAATAGAATGCGCGATAGGGTTAGGGCGTACCCCACAGGCGACGCGCAGGGGCAGCACCCGGCTCCTGTGGGAAATGGACCAGGGTTGTTGCACCACCTCGGGCGGGTGCAACGTAAGAAGCTAGCTCGGGAAACGAGATTGAGGTATGCAAGTTGGAATGTTGGGACTATGACTGGAAGGGCCAGAGAGTTAGCGGATGTATTGAAAAGAAGACGGATAAATATAGCATGCTTGCAGGAAACTAAATGGAGAGGAACAAAAGCGAGAGAAATTGGTGAGGGATACAAGTTCTACTACTGTGGAAGTGACGGAAAAAGAAATGGTGTAGGAATAGTGTTAGACAGTAAATTGAAAGAAAGTGTGATGGAAGTACAAAGGATTAGTGATAGATTTATAGTTGTGAAAGTTATGTTAGAGAATGTGATGTTGAATATAGTTAGTGTGTATGCACCACAAGTAGGATGTGATTAACACGTTCGAGGACGCTACCACTTGAGACTGTGTACCAAAATGACACAGTAAATGTCCATACAAATTATACGACGTATGAGTACGTAGCCTCCCATGAAAATATATTGTTTTAAAGACATCATGACACAACCGTTTTATCACGTTATCGTATAAATACGTTATGTCATTAAGAGTAAGTTAACTAGACGTGAACGGACACACCGTGTAATAACGTCTAACGTCAGGTAGTTTCACTACCTGATGTATTGCCTTGTGGGTCAAAATCTTTATCCGAACCATATTCTCCATCATCGTCTTGGTAAGGATCCGCCTCGGTAGAGTTGTCAGAATCATCGAAAATGTTCATCAGTCTTGTTTTGCGCTTATCCATCTAAAACACATAAAATAACCCATTAAACATCAATTTCACAGAGTAAAATTATTAATTCATAGTAAAATAGTAATACTGTCTGGCTAAGGAATAATACATAAATCAAATAAACTAAATACTTACGATGTTTTGTCGCGGCAAATATTACGATACGTCACGAAATGTTTAGCGAACGCGAGCGCACCCCGCTGTGACGCAGCCGCACTGAATGTAGGAGCGCGGTAGGCGCGCGCGACGCATATACACGTTGTGCGTGTGTGAGTACCGTTCCCGCCCACTGTCAACGGCACTTATTTGAAATAGTTTAAAACTTACTCTACGTGACAGTAAAGCTTCGGGTATTTTAAATGTTGTGACACAAGATACATTCAATAGGATTTTAACTTGAACGTTCATCGGAAATGTACGTTCTGTCGTAAAGTAAAAAAAATATTTGGACGTCATTGTACGTTGTGCCATATCAAAATTTCGAACGATGACGTATAATCTCGTTCTGTCCTCGAACGTGTTAAACGGTAAAAGAGAAGTTTTGGGAGAATTTTGATACAGCTTTAATGAACATCCCTGTTCATGAAGAATTGATAGTTGGAGGTGATTTTAATGGACATGTGGGAAGAATGAAAGGTGTTTATGAAAGAGTACATGGGGGATGGGGTTTCGGTAGTCCGAACAGTGAAGGAGAGACCCTGCTGCAATCCGCTACTGCATTTGACCTAGCAGTAGCCAATACGTGGTTCCAAAAAAGAGACGAACACATGATCACGTACAAAAGTGGTAATCATAAGACCCAAATCGACTACTTTCTAGTTCGGCGCAACCACTTAAAGCACGTCAAAGATTGCAAAGTACTGCCAGGAGAAGACCTAGTCTCACAACACAGACTCCTGGTTATGACATCAGTGGTTAAAATACTGTCTACCAAATACAAAGAGCGTCCTCCCCCTAAAATAAAATGGCATATGTTAGAGAGGAATGATTGTGCGAAGAAGTTCAGGGAGCGAGTGGTGGACAGAATGATAGAGATGGGAGATATGAAGGATCGAAGTATAAATGAAAGCTGGAATGAGATGGCTGAGTGTATCAGGCATGCAGCGAAAGATATTTTGGGAGAGACGAGAGGAAAGGGCATAATAGATAGGGATACATGGTGGTGGTCGACAGAAGTTCAGAGTGTATTGAAAGAAAAAAAGAGAAAATTCAAGGAATGGCAGCGTGTAGAGCCTGGAAACGCTAGTTTAAAAGCTGAACAAAAGAGTGAGTATGACGTTTTAAAGAAGAAAGCCAAGAAAGCCGTGGCAATAGCAAAATCAAAAGCCCAGGGCAAATTATATGACGCACTGGACAGTCCTGCAGGCCAAAAAGAGCTATACCGGCTTACTAGAATAAGAGAGAGAAAGGCGAGGGATGTTTGTCATGTAAGATGTATAAGAGATGAAACTGGAATGGTTCTATCGGATGATGAAAAAATCAGAAAGAGGTGGAAGGAATATTTTGAAAGATTGATGAATGAGGAAAATAATTGGAGTGGGGTGTTAGAGAATAAACCAGTGAATGTGGGATTAGTGAGAATGGTTAGTATGGATGAAGTCAGAATAGGAGTAAATGGAATGAAGAATGGTAAAGCCATTGGTCCAGATGGAATACCAGTTGAAGTGTGGAAGTTATTGCGAGTGGATGGATGGACGTGGTTAGCTTTGTTCTTCAATAAGTTTTTGCTGGAAGAAGCCATACATGATGAGTGGTGCAATAGCTCTTTGGTGCCGATTTTTAAAAATAAAGGTGATGTGCTTGAGTGCAACAATTATAGAGGAATAAAGCTAATGTCACATACTATGAAAGCCTGGGAGAAAGTTGTTGAAAGGCGACTGAGAGAAGAGAGTGAAATTTCACAGAACCAATTCGGTTTTATGCCTGGTCGGGGTACAGCGGATGCCATTTTTGCTATACGCCAGCTGTGCGAGAAATACGGAGGTGCGCATAAAAACTTGCACATGGTATTCATTGACCTCGAAAAGGCATACGACCGGGTACCTCGTGAGGTTCTGTGGTGGGCCCTTAAGGAGAAAGGTGTGCCTGGGAAGTATGTGCAGTTGATCCGAGCAATGTACAGTCGATGCAGTATCCAAGTCCGGTCTACAGTGGGCACCACTGGCAGCTTCAATGTGGCTGTCGGCTTACATCAAGGGTCGGCTCTCAGCCCTTACCTCTTCCTGATGATAATGGATGCTCTGACGTTGGACATTCAGGAAGAGGCTCCCTGGTGTATGCTGTTTGCCGATGACATTGTGTTGGTTGCCGAGAGTGGCCTAGAGGTCCAGAACAGATTGGAGGTGTGGTGGCACAGACTGGAGAGTGTTGGCCTGAAATTGAGTAGAACCAAAACGGAATACTTGTTCTGCGATTTCGGCGGTCTCTCCAATCCAGTGCCTTTATCTCTCGCTGGAACACCCATACCGATCTGCTCCGACTTTCGGTACCTCGGGTCACTCGTCCAAGGGGATGGTGAGGTAGACCGGGACGTAACACATCGGATCAACGCAGGATGGATGAAATGGCGACAGGTCACGGGAACAACTTGTGACCCACGGATGCCCCTCAAGTTGAAGGGTAAAATCTACAAGTCCGTGATAAGGCCTGTCATACTGTATGGATCAGAATGTTGGGCTGTGAAAAAAACGGATGAAAAAAGATTGCACGTAGCGGAGATGAGAATGTTAAGATGGATGTGTGGTGTGACGAGAATGGATAAAGTGAGAAATAAGTATATTAGGGGAAGTTTGAAAGTGGCGCCAGTGACTGAAAAGTTGAAAGGGAATCGTTTGTCTTGGTATGGTCATGTGAAGAGGAGAGATGAAACGCATGTTACTAAAAGAGTTATGAGTTTACATGTGGATGGATGGAGAGGGAGAGGGAGACCAAAGAAAAGATGGATGGATTGTGTGAAGAGTGATATGAAAGAAAAGGAAGTTAGTGATAGTATGACGAGTGACAGGGCAGAATGGAAGAAAAAAACGTGTTGCGCCGACCCCAAATAACACGGGACAAGGGCAGGAAGATGATGATGATGATGATGAGTCTCACGTTTAATCATTACCTCACCTGATGGTAAGCGATGATGTGGCCGACGATGGATCACGCTTGCCGTAATCTATTCACTCTTGACTTAGAAACCCCTAGCTATCATGCAGCTATTCCTTTTCCTAACTGTACGCATAATGAATGTGTACGCATAAAAATGCTTTGTACATATGGGTGGGATAACTGGTTGTGTGTCATGAGACTTTCCGGATATAACTCAAAACATCTAGTGACCCTAAATCCACCAACCCGGAGTGATAAAAAGTGTCTTATATAACTTACGCAACGTAACATCCGTTTCCACTTTTCTACAAATAAATGGTACTGGTGGGTACAGTCGTAGACTTTCTCTGATAACTGCGTCTAGATACTTGAGCCGAGGCAGGTCTTCATGAGTCACTGGCCTGTCAGAATTGCCGAATATTTCTTGTATCCTGGTAACAATTTGGAGAAAAATTAAATCTCTTTCTGAATTCACATTTCTTTGTTGTTTCCTACAAATAATAGGTCTTGTGAAATTGCCGTTTTTTAAAACGGATTGCTTTGAAGTGTTATATCTTTGGATTGACTTGGAATTATAAGTTCAAATAAACTTTATAATAAAGGTACGTTATTTTTTTTTTCGAAATTAGGTATTCATTGGTTTCTTTGTGTTTTGTATTTATTGTAATATCGCGGTAGGTAGGTACTCATAACCATTTTTGTATGAAATCTAAGAAAACTCGCTTTATTTTGTAATACGAGTTCTACCGTGGAAACAATGTGTTTCAAGTAGTATGGCAATATTGATGATGTATACAGACTTCAAACTGCTATTGAATGGGATGTCTATTTTTGTTTTAATCACTTTCACGTGGGAAATTTTATCTCACGAATAACTTTTCTTCTCAGGGCACAAGAAAAAAATACCAAAACAAAAGCTATTAAACCAAGAACACAGAGTTCTTTTATTAGAAGAAAGTTGTAGATTTACGTCATTGATATTGCTTGCCCTTTGAAATGCATAGTTTCTATGTTGGAACTCTTAATATGTAAAAAAACGTTTTTTTATTAGCTTTCATGGTTATAAGTACTGCGATATTACAGAAAATACAAAACACAAAGAAACCAATGAATACCTAATTTCGAAAAGAGAACAACGTACCTTTAATATAAAGTTTATTTGAATTTATAATTCCAAGTCAATCCAAAGATATACAACTTCAAAGCAATCCGTTTTAAAAAACGGCAATTTCATAGGTAAAAACCTATTACTAACTACCTCCTATGAAATGCGTTGGAAGGCTTCCCACAAGGTGGACCGATGAGGGTCGCGGGAATCTGATGGATGCGAGACGCACAGGATCTGTGGTTGTGGCGATACTTGGGGGAAGCCTATGTCCAACAGTGGACGTCTTTTGGCTGAAATGGTGAGGATGATGATGATGACGATGACTAATAACTACCTTTTATGGGGCTTGTCCTATCATAATTTACAAAAAAAGAAAACAATTGTTAGTAATACTCCTTATAATTTTAGGTGACTAATGAAATGACATATAATAGAGACAAAAGAAAACATGTTGAACCGATCCCACATAAATCCTTATCCTTATCCTAACACACATAAATTTATATTATAAAACAGGGTCGGTCCTGTTAAACTCAATAATCAATAGACAGAGTAATTCATGAGGAAGGTTTCGGTGCATGTTGCAGTAGAGAAAAGCCAAGAATATTAAATATTTGTAACCCGTTCGATGCTGGGGAAGGTCGCTAGTTAGTAATCATTATTTATTAATTATAATTTATGATTGTATCAAGAGTAAGAACACAATAGTTGAGGATTATAGTACTTACTCTTCATATACTTTCTCTTGTATATCAGGGTACTTGGACAACAATATTAGAGTAAAAGCAGATGCAACTGCTGCAGTATCAGTACCAGCCAGCACGATAACTAGGGTTTCCTCTCGTAGTTCCACGTCACCATAGCCTACTGGTGATTCTATGAGCATTTCGAGGAATGTTTTCCAACTTTTCTCGTTTCCTGAGAAGAAAACAAAACTCAAACTTGTAGAAATATATTTAGTTTTTAACATGCGTATGCAAAACGCAAAGGTTATGTGCTACTTTTAAACTAACCTTGGTTTAAATCCGACGCCTGTTTTTCTTTTTTCAAAACGTCCCATTTTGTCTGTATTAACTGAAAATAAAATTGATAGTTTCTCGTTATTTTTTTTCGATGAATCAAAACTAGTAGTAGTTTAGTTTCGGGATTCAGTGATTCTAATCACTGAATCCCAAAACTAAAGCACAGATTAAAAAATACAGTAAAGTTAAAGTGCACTTTGTAATTTTTAAATTGATACGATTGTTTTTTTTTTTGTAATAATTTTTTTACAAAAAGTGAGCAATATGCTGGGCCACTCACTAAACTTTTAGCAATTTAGAGGTTAATACTAATGGTTACATGGAAATTAAAAAAGGGTAAGGCGTAGTAATTCCTGAATAGTAATATATAGAACATATTGAGATAATATCGAGAGCGATATACTACAACATAATATTTTGCTGGTTAAGGAAAAAATACTATAGGCCAAATTTATAGTCAATACAAGCAAACAAACAAAGGACGCAATAAAAAAATAACAAGGCGTTATTCTCATCGTGCAAGAAAGATAGTACTTATAAAATATATCTTCCTGCCCTTGTCCCGATTTATTTAGGCTCGGCGCAACACGTTTTCTTCTTCCATTCCATCCTGTCAACCATCATGCTATCACTACATTCCTTTTCTATCATTTCTTCTACAATCCATCCATCTTTTCTTTGGCCTCCTTCAACCTCTCCACCCATGCGATGCACGCAACATGCGTTTAATCTCTCCTCTTTACAAAACCATATCAAGACAAACGATTCTCCTTCAACTTTTCAGTCACTGGCGCCACTTTTTAACTTCCTCTAATATACTTGTAGCGACATTTATGGCGTCACATAAGAACTAATCCTGCATCGCGCGATCAAAGTTCTCCGCGCGATTTGAATATATACGACAGCCCGAAATCATCTAACGGGCAGTTGCCCACCAGACATAACACCCGTCAGGCCGGACGATCCTCCATTTTCAACGGAGATTTGCGGGAATTTACACTCTGTTCAGCATACCTTCAAACTGGTGACCCTCGACAAAAAACGACAGCGCAGCCTTCGTGCAGCCACTACTTCGTGATGTCTTCATCACTTCCTCAAGCTTTCGAGCAGCGAGCCATGCAGCTAGCACCCACGGCTATATAGGGCATCCTGACCACCAGAATGTCTACCATGCTATACCTGGTCATCACTCTCAGCCTCATCAGCGACCTTGGCTAAGCACCTCTCCTTCGGCCAGTACATGAAGAGCTATGAAGAACTTCACCTGCTCGACGCCAGCAGTCAAGCCCTACGTCACACAGCACCGCTCCAACTTACTGGAGTCAGCAGCACTACTTCGACTCACTGGAGCCTGCAGCATCATCCCGACTCACTGCGACATCATCACCCTAACTCACTAGGGTATCATCCCGCTTGACTGGGACAGCACCACCCTGACTCACAGGGGCATCACCTCAGACAGTTTCGACTCACCGAGAACTATGCGGCATTCGGTTCTAACCCACTGGAACCGATCTACCACTGGCCTGGCACGCATTAAGAAGCATCAAGAACCATCAATCTCCGTTTTCTGGAGGGGAGTGATGTAGCGACATCTATGGCGTCACGTAATAACTAATCCTGCATCGCGCAATCAAAGTTCTCCGTGCGATTTGAATATGTACGACAGCCCGAAATCACACAAATACCCGTCTGGTCTGAGGATCCTTCCATTGACTCATGACTTCCTGACATGAGGATTCAACAGAGGTTTGCGGGACTTGGGATTGTGACGTTTCGTACTCGTGAATTCGATGCTAGCGCCAAATTTTTTTTTTTTAATTGATATAAACTAGTGCTTGACTGCGATCCCACCTGATGTTAAGTGGTGGTGGTAATTGGTTTAAAATTGCGAGACTGTTTTGAAGAACTAACTAATTTCAATCCAATGTTGACAATATCAAGTAACAAATCATGTAACTACAAAATTCACATTGAAATCGCTTTGGCTTGGGATTCAAATTACAACTATCAATACTATTGAAGTAACATAATATTCCACAACCTTCACACAACGCCGTCTAGTCCCAAGCTAAGCAGAGCTTGTGTTATGAGTACTAGACAACTGATAAACATACTTACATATTTAATTTTTTAAATACATACATATTATAGATAAATTACACCCAGACACAGAACAAATGATCGTGCTCATCACACAAACATTTGTCCTGGGTGGGAATCGAACCCACGACCTCCGGCGTAGCAGTCAGGGTCACTAACCACTAGACCAACAGGCCTGTCATCTCAAATTGAAATTAGTTTGGAGAGTAAGCCTGCTGGCCTGCCGGATTGTCCAGCGTGTCATATGCTTTTGCTTTCGCTATTGCCACGGCTGTTTTGGCTTTTTTCTTTAAAGCATCGTATTCACTATTTTTACAGACTTTAAGCTAGCATTTTTTGAATCTATACGCTGCCATTTCTTAAATTTCCTTTTTTTTTCCTTCAACACATTCTGTATATCTATCAATCACCACCATTCTGTATCCCTAACTATTGTACCCTTTCCTCTCGTTTCTCCCAAAATATCTTTCGCTGCATATACTTCGATCATTTATGTCTCCTATAACTATTATTTGTCCACCACTCGCTCGCTCAATTTTTTCGCACAGTCACTCTTCTCTAGCATATGCCGTTTCATTTTAGGGGGAGGACGCTCTTTGGTTTTTTTTCTTCTGTATCTTGACTACTAAAGAAAAGAAAAAAAAGAAAGAAAGAAAAACATTTTATTTGGCGGAACAAGGCGCAAATTTAGAACTAACAAATTATAAGTACATTATGTGAAAGAAATATGCGCCACATCCGCGCAAAACGGCCGAACGCTCAGCATAATGCCGTGACCAAACGCAAAATGCGATGAGTCTACGGCGCTGGTTTTCAGCGTGGGCCGGTAACGGTATCGACATAAAGACGTCGGCACGGTATTGTGTGCTAATAGATTTGAATAAAATAGATAAATATAAATAAATTATAGGGAAAGGAGAAAAAAAAAGAACAATGACACCATAACCAGGAGTCTATGCTGTGAGACTAGGTCTTCTCCTGGCAGCACTTTGCAGTCTTTGACGTGCTTTTGCTGGTCACGCCTAACCAGGAAGTAATCGATTTGCGTCTTGATTACCGTTTTTGTAGGTGACCAGGTGTTCGTCTCCTTTCTGGAACCAACTATTGGCTACTGACAGGTCAAATGCAGTAGCGGATTACAGCAGCGTCTCTCCTTCACTGTTCGGACTTCCAAAACCCCATTCCCCATGTACTCTTTCATAAACACCTCTAATTCTTCCCACATGTCCATTAAAATCACCAATTTCTCATGTACAGAGATGGCCATTAAAGCTCAATCAAAATCCTCCCAAAACTTCTCATTCACCATTTCATCACATCTTACTTGTGGTGCATACACACTAACCACATTCAACATTACATTCTCTCAGGATATGTGATAGGCTTATAGTTGTGAAGATTATGCTTCACAAGTTTAAGCCTATCATTAATCCTTTGTAAATCCATCACGCTTTCTTTCAATTTGCTGTCTAACACTATTTCGACACCATTTCTTTTGCCATCACTTCCACAGTAATATAAAAACTTTTTACAAAAATAAAAAAAATAACCGACTACACTAAAAAAAACACTAAAAGGATCAAAATAACTTGAATTTCGGAAGTCGGTGTTTCTCGGTATTGTTTGTTTATTATTTAACACCGACTTCCAAAATTAAAGTTATTTTGATCCTTTTAGTGTTTTTATTTTTAGTGAAGTCGGTTTTTTTTTTTGTAAAAAGTGTTTATTTTACACTTTTTAGTTCCGATACACTTATAAACAGAGTGCCTATTTCTTATGATGATTCCAATTAACCCAAACACTGCTAGGTTACATTGCTAGATCAGTTCGATAGTACCTTATAGCCAAAGTGCAACTCATGACAATTCTAATAAGTCGAAACACGGCTAGGATACATTGATTAATTCCGGATTTCCTATGCCAACCTTCTGGTTCCATCGTCAGATCAGTTCGATAGTACTTTATAGCTAAAGTGCATCTCATGACAATTCTAATAAGTCCAAACACAGCTAGGTTACATTGATTAATTACGGAGTTCCAGTCACCTTCCGGCTCCATCATCATCATCAGGAGTGACGTGATGATGATGATGGAGCCATTTTCGATGATACCATTTTCAACGTAACTATTCAGAACCATTCATTTATTTGTATTGTCATAGTCGCTTAACTATCTTCATTGTGATACCAGTGTTCAGTTAACCATTTCTGGTCTTCTTCATCAGTTCCACTTCATCAAATGTTACTGTTTGACTGTAAATGCTTAAAAGTTCTCGATAAAAATACCAAAATCACCATATGGTTGCCTATAATATTTGAGGAGTTCCCTCGATTCCTCATTGATGCCATCATCAGAACTGGATTTTGGATCAAAAAAATGGGACCAATCTGGAAGCATATCGGACGGAGTTCTGAGGTAACAAACATAAAAAAAATGATAAAACAAAAAACTATCGAATTGAATAACCTCCTCCTTTTTTTTGAAGTCGGAAAAAAAACTAATATCCCTCATTAATTTCTCTCGCTTTTGTTCCTTTAGTTTCTTGTAAGCACGCCACGTTCATTCGTCTTTTTTTTTAATACATCCGCTAACTCTCTGGCCCTTCCAGTCATTGTCCCTATATTCCAACTTGCATACCTCGATCTCATTTCCCGAGCTAGCTTCTTAGGTTGCCCCCGCCTGGGATGGTGCAACAACCCTAGACCATTTCCCACAGAAGGCGGGTGCTACCCCTGCGCATCGCCAGTGGGGTACGCCTTAACCCTATCGCGCATTCCATTTATACCCAACATATTGCAAAAGATATGGGTACTGTTTTAAAGTAGGTCGCCTGCCTGACACTAACCCTCCTTGAGAATGCTGTTGCTGGTGGTTTACCCGCCATCACGTGTTAACCTGAGGTGCTTAACAGTACACACGATCTCAAAATGTCACTTATTACGTGGGTGTCGTAAGTTGTTAAGAGGCAACTTACGACACCCACGGGAAGAAATGGGATGGTGCTATTCTTTACGTCCGACACCATACGGTACAATTTCAAAGAGTACACAAGTATTATTACTTTATCCATGTACTTCCATATATATTCTTTACTTCGTGCATACGACTCGAAAGCCTTCTTGTTAAAGATTTTGTTTACTGTATCGTTGTGAAACCATGGCTGGCGAAGACGTTTAGCATCTATACGGCAGCAGTTCTCGAAGTTCTGGAGAAAAGGCAGTTCAGGTTCCAACTGGGTGTTTAATTGTGTGCCTAAAGTCGTTTCTGCAAGGAAATGAAAAGCATTTCAGGTTTAGGATGGACTAATTTATGGACAGAATTATATATAATTGAGAGCAGTGGTGGCCGAGTCGTAACGGCCCCGACTTACGAGTAGTAGGTTGCGGGTTCAAACCCAGACAGGCGCATTACTTTGTGTAATTTATTTCATCACCACTGCTCTCAAAACGGTGAAAGAAAACATCGTGAGGAAACCGACATGTCCTAGAAACAAAAATTCGAAGACATGTGACATTTACCAACCCGCACTGGGCCCGCGTGGTGGATTACGGCCCATTCCCTCTCCTATAGAGGAGGCCTGAGTCCCAACAGTGGGAACATTATAAGGCCGACTGCTAATTTATAGACTGAATGAAAACGCTTTGTATACACCTGCTCACAGTTTACAAACAAAACTAAGAAACTATGACGTTGCCGCTTCGTCGACAGAGTTTCATAAGAATACGCGTCTCTGAAGCTACACGTCCGTAAATAGTAGGCCTAAGTTTTTAGGTACATCAGTATTATAGAAATATCCTTTAAAGTATACAATCTTTAAGTAAATCTATGCATAGGCACTGCACCCGCAAAAATCTATAAAACTTTAAGCACTATACCGCATACTGAATCCATGTTGTAGGTAGTGAGGGTCTTCCACACGGAGAAGGTTCCTTTCCCGGCGACATTACTAAGCTGGTCTACCATAATGCTGCTCTGATGAGAGAACACCTTTACAAAGGAATTGAGGTTCTTCTGACTGAAGGTCGGAGCCAGCACCTTACGCCTGGCACGCCATATCGAAACTAAAAGTAAAAATAGAAATAATAAAAGTTTGCAGTACAATAAAAATAATGCCGGTTATGCTTCTTGAAACTTTTAGCATTTCGAAAGAGGGTTTACTGCTGCATTGTTTGGCACGCCATAATTATGGCGGTAAGTCCCCTCTTTGAGAAGTGGCTAGAGAAACGTTACGGCGTCCTCACCTCCCGCGTGACGTTGGTCCTCACCGGATATGGTAAGTTCGGGAGGTTCCTGCACCTGATTCAAGCGGAAGAAACGCCCAGGTGTCATCATTGGGTGGACCACCGGGAGAACACGATGGAGCTACGGTGGAGGTGCTTTGGCGGAGCACCGCCGTGTCCTCGTGGGGGTGATCGTCGGTGGCGACCTCTCGCGTGGGCCCTGGTTCGGTCGAGGAGGAATAGCATTCGGTTGCCTATTTCTGCGAAACAGTAATGCTAGCGAAGGAAGCGGCTGCACACGTGAGGGAACAGACATCCTCACGCTTTAGCTTCTCTCATCTACGAAAGCTAACGGTAGGCTATGAAAACCGTTAGGTCTGATTCTAAATTTTATGCCTTCTCATTTCACTTTGGATCCTATTAACTCGAACATCACAAAATGTAGTGGGCATCGGCCCTGCTGGGCCCCTACAGTGTTGCTGATATTGCTTTGAGGCGGACAGCGGGTCGTCGCCCGACTTGCTTTGCGACTCCCGACGCCCGAGGTGCTGCGTGTCACGGTGGCGTGAGGAAGTCCGTTCCCTCACGGCTACTGTCATCTACTTCGCTAGCTTTACTGCTTCGTAGAAGGAGGCGACTGCATCCCTTTTCCTTTCGCTCCAGACTATGCCTGAGCCAGGGGCCGGTGCAAGAGATAGTTTTTTTTTTTCGGTGGGAAAATCATCTTATGACATCCCCCGCCCTTGGGCGGCGCGGGAGATAGGGTCAGACTTTTACTGACTAAAAACCCACTCCTGTTCTTTCGTTGCCTTTTGTACCAGGGCCAAGTCTTCCTTTCAGAATCAGACCCTTGGCCCCAGTAGGCTTCGACCCTGCTAGGCCCCTACAGTTGCTGACATCTCCTTGAGGCGCGTGGAACAACACGCGCCGTCGACGACTTGGGCTCGGTCCAGACGGTTACCGGACGGTTGGACGGCGAGCCACCCATTGCTCGCCTTCCGCAAGCCTGCGCCTACGATGGCCGGAAATCGGGATCGGAATCCCGGCGGCGATTGGGGCGTGAGGACCGTTGCCTCACGCGATCGGCCGCCTCCTTTGCTAGCATTACTGCTTCGCAGAAGGAGGCGACCGCCTGCCACTCCTCCTCGCTCCGGACCATGGCCTGTACCAAGGCCCGGCGCGAGAGATCGCCGCCGCCGATCGCCCCCACGAGGACACGGCGTTGCTCTGCCCAAGCGGGACACACCTCCACCGTGTGCTCCACCGTGTCCTCCGGGTGGCCCACACAACGGTGACACCCGGCCGTTTCTTCCGCACGAATCCGGTGCAGGAACCTCCCGAACTTACCATGTCCGGTGAGGACCTGCGTCATGTGGAAAGCAAGGACGCCGTGTTGCCTTTCCAGCCACTCCTCAAAGAGGGGACTTACCGCCATAATTATGGCGTGCCCAGTGCAAGAGATAGTGCCACCGAATTACTTGTAATAGTTGCCTTTTATTTTTTACAACACTCAACACTAAACACACTCAACAATCAACAATGTCTGATGTGACAGTTTTGACGTCAATTAGTGAAAGATTTTTTTGATTCTCTAAGCACTTTATGAAAATATTTTATATGAACATAAAAACAGAAAAAGAAACCTTATTACCTCTTTACGATGTTATTTTACAAACTAGATATTCAGTTGTTAGTACCTACTTTTTAGTTAGTACTTTCTTTAGGAGCAGAGGTGTGGTGGTACTCTTCTTTAAGAAGGGTGACAATACCCTGCTTAAGAATTACAGGCCCATTTCACTTCTGAGCCATGTCTAGAAGCTGTTTTCCAGAGTCATCACGAACCGTCTTGCGCGCAGGTTCGACGACTTCCAGCCTCCCGAACAAGCCGGATTTCGAAAAGGCTTCAGCACCGTGGACCACATACATACGCTGCGGCAGGTTATACAGAAGACTGAGGAGTATAATCAGCCTCTCTGCTTAGCGTTTGTGGACTACGAGAAAGCCTTTGATTCGATCGAGACTTGGGCTGTACTGCAGTCTCTTCAACGGTGCCAGATTGACTATCAGTACATCGAAGTGCTGAAGTATTTATACAAAAACGCCACCATGTCAATCCGACTTCAGGACCAGACCTCGAACCCTATCCTCTTGCAGCGGGGTGTGAGGCAAGGAGACGTCATTTCTCCGAAACTGTTTACGGCCGCTATGGAGGATGTCTTCAGGGTTCTGGAGTGGAGAGGGCTAGGCATAAATGTCAATGGCGAGCACATCACTCACCGTCGATTTGCCGGCGACATAGTAGGTAGTCATGGCTGAGACTACGGAGGAGCTCAGTACAATGCTCGGTGACCTCAGTAAAGCTTCCAAAAGAGTGGGACTTAAAATGAACATGGACAAAACCAAAGTCATGGTAAACATCCATGTAGCACCTACTCCTATCAAGATCGGAGACTCTACACTTGAAGTTGGACGACTACGTTTACCTGGGACAGATGGTCCAGTTGGGTAGGTCTAACTTCGAGAAAGAGGTCAATCGTCGAATCCGACTCGGCTGGGCAGCGTTCGGGAAACTGCGCGATGTCTTCTCGTCCAATATACCACAGTGTCTCAAGACGAAAGTTTATGACCAGTGCTTGTTGCCAATGATGACATATGGCTCCGAAACGTGGTCGCTTACAATGGGCCTCATCAGAAGGCTTAAAGTCACTCAAAGGGCAATGGAAAGGGTTATGCTCGGAGTTTCCTTGCGTGATCGCGTCAGAAATGAAGATATCCGCAGGAGAACCAAGGTTACAGACATAGCCCGAAGAATCGCTAAATTTAAGTGGCAGTGGGCAGGGCAAATTGCATTGCATTGGTCGTCGATGGGGACGAAAGGTTTTGGAATGGCCACCACGTACCGGAAGACGCAGCGTTGGAAGGCCTCCCACAAGGTGGACCGATGACCTAGTGAGGGTCGCGGGAATCTGATGGATGCGAGACGCACAGGACCGGTCATTGTGGCGACATTTGGGGGAGGCCTATCTCCAACAGTGGACGTCTTTCGGCTGAAATGATGATGATGACCTACTTTTCTGGGATGGAAATTTTCAAAATACTTCTCTCGTTCTGAGTGGAAGTGTGCGCCAGTGGAAGGCAGCGCCCGTTTATTCTGACTAAAACTCACCTATATTCCTTCATTTGTCTTTAGCTTTAAAGGGCTGTGATGAATCTTTGGATCAATCCCAGCAGGTATTAGTCCCAGCGAGCCCCGTCAATTATTTTGACAGTTCTTTGAGGCACCCATGGAACACAACGCACCGTCGACCGGTGTGTGTCTGGTCTTTATTGGATGGTGAGTTTAACATTGCTTACCATCTGCAAGCCCTTGCTTACTATGGCCGGGTTTGCCCCGCGACTGTCAATGCTCGGTGCGTTTCCTCTATCACTTTTTACCACCTCCTTCACAGCAGTCAATTCCTCTTCCATGGTACGGAACGAGAGGTCATGGAATGCTTACCATGCCCTTTCGTTCTAAGCCATGGCCTGGACAAGGGCCGAACGCGAGAGGTCGCCACCACAGATCGCCTCCACGAGAATATACAGTAGTGCTTCGTCCAAGCGGCGTAAACCTTCACCGGAAGCTCCACCTTATCGTCCGGACAATTCGCACATTGGCAACACCCAGGTGTTTCTTTCTGCCGGATTTGGAACAGGAATCTCCACAAGTTCCCACTCAACCTTGTCTGGTAAGGACCTGCATCAGGTGGAAATTAAGGCAGCAATGGTACTTCTCTAACCATTCTTCAAATAAGAGACTTAAATTGCGACTGGTGTTGCAACAATCACTGTTTCCATGCCGCCATAAGATCCCACCGGCACTCAGTTTACCGTGCCGCTATTTGTTGCGGCAGTGGATTTTCTCTCTGTTGTACCTCCTCCGTCCGTAACTTGTGCGATTGTACAATAACTATTGCCTCCAGATCCTATAATTTCATTTCGACAAGGAGGTTCACCACCTCGCAGAAGACCGTACACTCGCAGTTAACTCCGCACTTTCCGGATCTCATGAACCTTTGCAGTTGTTAGTACTAACCTGGAGCAAATATATTGCCATTGCCTAGAAGGGCTCTAAAGAATCTCATAATGTCTCCTTTCTCCAAACATGTCTTGAGAAGAAAGTCAGCAATCACCGGATCTGCGACCGCTATAAAATATAACAAACGTTTTAATTTTTCACTTAGTCAGGTTAGGATATAATTAAGTTAGCTTACTTAAAATACTTTTTTTTTTATTGGGTGGGAAAATCATCTCGAGCGAGATAGTGTCAGACTTTTACTGACTAAAAACCCACTCCTGTTCCTTCTTTGCCTTAGTCCCAGGGCCCCTTTCACACTGCCCGTGGCCCCAGTAGGCTACGACACTGCTGGGCCCCTACTATTTGCTAACATCTCCCTTAGGCGCGCGTGGAACAGTACGCGCCGTCGACGACTTGGGCTCGGTCCGGACGGTTACTGGACGGTCGGACGGCGAGCCACCCATTGCTCGCCGTCAACAAGCCCGCGCCTACGGTGGCCGGAAATCGGGATCGGAATCCCGGCGGCGGTTGGGGCGTGAGGACCATTTTCTCACGCGATCGGCCGCCTCCTTTGCTAGCATTACTGCTTCATAGAAGGAGGCGACCGCCTGCCACTCCTCCTCGCTCCGGACCATGGCCTGTTTCAAGGCCCGGCGCGAGAGATACTTAAAATACTTGTGAATTTATAGGTAAAATAATTATTATTAGCACGAAACAACAATTTGCATGCTGACTTAATAATAAATTACACATAATGTTGTTATTATAAGTATCTACAGTTGTAATTTGTTCAATCACCTATAAGATGAACTTTTAGACAAGTAAGGTAGTGTTTGAGTTACGCTCGCCTTTATACATGAACTTTCAAATCATTCAATACTATGTTATTTTTGGTGTGCAACAAATATTACTTATGAATAGACAGTGCTTTAGCATGTTCTAGAACTACAAATTCGAATATTTATGATTTATTATTTAAGAATATGATTACTGGATGTTTACGAATTTTCTTTGGTAAAAATTGATTTTTTTGTCGGTTTTAAAAAAAGAAAACAACTTCGTCAATAACCCGGGGGCAAAAAACGCCATATTGAAAAAAAAAACGAGCTAAGAGGCTAATTGGTGATCCGGATTTCGTTAAGTTTAGTCTGCAAAACCTGGAGTACAGGCGTAGGGTAGCCAGCCTAGCAGTGTTTACAGGCATTTTGGATAGTGTGAACGGGAATGGCATGACTTGATTTCGCCATCACTTTTCTCACACATCTACAGTCCAGATTAAGCGTTTCGCCTCGTCATTTATACCGCGTATATCAAAGGACTGAAACAATATGCCTGCTGCGGTCTTCCCGTTCGATTATAATTTGGGTATCTTCAAGGATAGAGTGAATAGGCTCCTCATAAATTAATGCGCCTCATCATCGACTATTGCCTCACTGCTTACCATCAGGTGGGATCGAAGTTAAGCTAGTTGATATTATTTGAAAGAAAAAAATTAAATGTGCTTCCCCTTGACATCAAAAAAGCTGAAAGTAAATTTTCCTTCAAGCGTAAAATTCGGAACTACTACTTGAAGTCCTTTCAACTTTAGTTTGGTCTTCGTCAGAATTTTTATTTTTATTAAGTTGTCTTAACAATTTGATATTTTTCATAGTATTTATTAGTTTATAATTTTAACATATATATGTATTTTATTACTATAAATTTTTTATTTTATTTTTTCTGTTTGAAGTATCTGTTATTTGTTTATTGTGCAAACCTACCACAGTATTGTCTTTTTAACCCAAAGGTTGACTGGTAGAGAATGCCTTGTTGCATTAAGTCCGCCTATGTACCACTACTGTACATGAAGTTTAAATAAATAAATAAATAAAAGTATAATATGATTTATAATATTTTTAAGATTCATCCTAAACCTAAATATGAATTTACATTATATTTTTTATGTTTACCTATACAAAAAAGGTCCCCTTCCCATATAGATAACATGCCACCTTTTTCATATGCTTCTTTTCCAGCTTTGTCCATTTTTATCATGCAATCTGAAACATAATATTTACAGGTATTTAGATTGATTGACATACTATTTCTATACTTATATGAGTAAAAAATTACATAATTCTAAAATATATGCGAGAGTTTTAAACTTTTCAAAAAGGTTTATGATTTTGGGGGCTGAGTCACCCGCGTCCGTAGGAGAATACCCATAGATAGGCCCTACACGTGGTCCCCGGGTGGTGCTAATCAGGTGACATTAACTGGTGGTAGGTTTCGACCGATGGCTTGTGACCACCCACTGGGCAAAGACGTACCGCCAAGCGGCCTAGCCGTGTTCCGGTACGATGCCCAGTGTAGCCAATTTTGAGGAGTTGGGTCGAAGTGGCGGTTCTAATGTATGCAGACCAGCCGGACCCGCGCTGGTATTGACATATCGGGAGACTAGTCGCGGAGGGTAGCGGGATCCGAGGCACGGTACACCGCTGGCCGACCGCAGTTAGTTGGGGGCCCAAGTAATGTGCTAGCCACACATGAAAGGCTGCCCCGCCAACTGACGAAAAATCCCGGAATGCACCATCGTGCTGGTTGGCGACCAGATGAGAGGGCCCGATGGTCATTTCCGGGGGGGCTCGGGCGTCCCCGCAGTCTCCAGACTAGTACCCCAATGATGTTGTCCTGCCAGTGCGTGACGAAGGTTAGCAGCATGGGACTCCATTTCACTTCCTCCTCCTCTCCTACCTCACTCACAATATGCCAAGGTTGAAAAAGAGAAAAGTTAAACAGCGGCTGCACTCCCTCTCACTTAAAGTGCACCTCAGCAATATTAGAGGTCTGCACTCAAATCTCGCAGCAGTCCATCATCACCTGGAGACTGAAAAACCTTCCCTCTTTTTCCTTTCGGAGACGCAGATAAGAAGTCCGTCAGACGTGTCGTACCTGTCTTACCCAGGGTTTACCCTGGAGCACAATTTTAAACCACACGCTGGTGTGTGTTTGTACGTCAGGGACGACATCTGCTATCGGCGTCTCCGTAACCTTGAAGATACCAGGTTCTCAACGCTTTGGGCTCTGGTAGACACAGGCATGGATAAAATTATCTATGCTTGTGTCTACCGTTCGCACAGTGGTGATCAGGAGACGACCAGGCTCACACAGTACCTTAGTGAGGCGGCGGATGCGGCTCAGCAGAGGTACCCTTCCCCACAACTGGTGTTACTGGGGGATTTTAATGCCCACCATCAGGAGTGGCTTTTCCCATACCGGTGCACAGACCGTGCTGGTCGAGAGATGCGAAAGCTTGCGCTAGCGTTAAATCTCACCCAGCTGGTCCAGGGAGCTACGAGGGTGCCGGATGTTGATTCGCACACGGCCAACTGCTTGGACCTTCTGCTGACAACAGATCCAGACCGCTATTCAGTGTCGATATCATCACCGTTAGGTAGTTCCGACCACTGTCTGGTGAAATCTGTATCAGTCTACTCTCCGCCTGATCCCTGCCTTAGAGGCACCAGGCGGGTTTGGCGATATAGGTCAGCAGATTGGGATGGCATGCGATCTTTCTTCGCATGTTATCCTTGGCAGCCTACTTGCTTTTCTTCGGATGATCCATCGTCGTGCGCAGATGCTGTGACAGATGTTTTGTGGCGGGGGATGGAGTATTACATTCCATTCTCTGACGTAACAATGTCTGGCCATGCTCGCCCTTGGTTTGGTGCGGAGTGTGATCGCGCTAACGCGCTTAAGCACACGGCATACCAGACATGGGCCGACGCTCGTATGCATAAGGCGAGTGACGTGAGTCAGAAGAAGAGAGCCTTCAACAGAGCTGCCAAGTCTTGCAAGAAGGTGATGCGGAGGTCTCGGTTCGACCACATTAGCCGCATCGGGAACAAACTCGCATCATACCCTGCTGGTAGTAAGGCGTTTTGGTCCCTGGCTAAGTCGGTTGAATCGAACTTCTGCCGTCCCTCACTACCGCCACTGCTGAAACCCGACGGGTCGCTGGCCCATACCGCTGAGGAGAAAGCAAATTTGTTTGCCTCTCTCTTCGCGGAATCTTCGCGTCTAGATTATTGTGACGCGCGGCCCCCTGTTAATCCTGATGGTTGCGAGACGAGTATGTCGGATATTCGCATCCATCAGAAGGACGTCCGTAGGGTGCTGCGTAACCTTGACGTGAACAAGGCTAGCGGTCCAGACGGGATACCGGCAATTTTTCTAAAAACGTGTGCGCCTGAACTGTCTCCGATCCTGACACGCCTATTTCGGCTTTCATTTGAGGCTGGAAAAGTGCCGATTGCATGGAAGCAAGCTAACGTACAGCCCGTGCCCAAAAAGGGTAGTCGGGCTGACCCAGCTAACTACAGGCCAATCTCAGTAACGTCCATTCTCTGTAAGACTATGGAACGTGTACTCAATACTAAGCTCCTGGCATACCTAGAAACTAATGATGTCCTAAGTGACCGCCAATACGGCTTTCGCTAAAATCGGTCAACTGCTGATTTTCTAGCGTATGCCATCCACATCGGGAGTGAGGCCATCGAGAAGCACGGGGAAGCGCTTGCCGTCTCCCTCGATATCTCGAAGACTTTCGATAGGGTCTGGCACGAAAGCCTTATTAGTAAGCTTCCTTCTTTCGGATTACCTGCTGGTTTGTGTGCTTGGATTGCAGATTTCCTGAGTGACCGGTCCATCCGAGTGGTCATCGATGGTTGCTCGTCCGGTCAAATGGCCATTAATGCCGGGGTCCCTCAGGGGTCAGTGCTCTCGGCAACATTGTTCTTGCTGCACATAAATGATCTGCTTAAGCCCGGTACCTTTGGGTATGCAGACGACAGCACTGTTCCTGAGAGTTACATATCCAGCGCGCAGGCTAGTGGGTCACAGATCCAGTCTCTCCGAGAGGCTATGGTCGAGCGCTTGAACTTGTCCTTGGAGGCAGTCTCTGAATGGGGCGATGCCAATTTGGTCAAGTTCAATGCTGCTAAAACCCAGGCGTGTCTATTTTCCGCTAAAAGGAGCCAATTCAGCCCTGCTCCAACTTTCCGGGGCGTAACCGTGCCAATAACCGACCATCTTGATCTCCTTGGTGTTACGCTGACGTCAACACTCAACTTTGGGCCATACATCGAAGCAAAGGCTCAACTGGCAGCAAAAAAGCTGGGAATCCTCGCGAAGGTCACGCCGGAACAGATGCTCAAACTTTATCAAGCGCAAGTTCGATCGTGTATGGAGTACTGCTCTCATCTTTGGGACGGATCTGCCCGATACCAGCTTGATGCACTTGAGGCAATTGAGAGGCGAGCCAAGAGGATCATTGGCAATGATGCACTCGTTGAGTCGAGGCTTCAAAGTCTTGAGCATCGACGCAGAGTTGCTAGCCTGTCGGTTTTCTACCGGTTGCATTTCGGGGAGTGTGCGTCGGAATTGCATAACCTAATTCCGCCTAGCCCGTTCCATCATCGGACCACCAGGCGTACGGCAATGCGCCACCGGTACATGGTGGACATCCCACCTATGCGCACAAAACGTTTTGCGAACACATTCATAGTGCGTACAGCTAAGGAGTGGAATTCCTTGCCGGAATCTGTTTTTCCTGATGGCTACAACCCGGGAATCTTTAAGTCAAGAGTGAATAGGTTACTTCTAGGTAAGCGCGTTCCATCGTCGACCGCATCGTTGCTTTCCATCAGGTGAGTTAGCGGTCAAGCGCGAACCTATCAGGAATAAAAAAAAAAAAAAAAAATGATCATTTCAATTTTATTTAAAAGATCCAGATAGGCCTTCAGCGCCGTTCTTCGACTTGTGGATCTACACATTTCTGATTTAATTTTGCAGAAAATTACTAGCATAATCTAATCCATATATTACTTTCTGGGTGAATCTGAATCATTTATTAAAATTAGGTACATTATAAGTGCAAAAAAAAAATTACAAGTGGCAGTATGATTTATTTAAAACTTATTTATAAAATAAATACTGTTGAAGTTATCAAGAACATTCAATTCAAGAGCCTGACGTTTTCTTGTTAGCAACATGCGACGACGTATCAAGTATTTTGTTTAGTTTTAAGTAGTCTAAATAGTATAAGTAATGTCATGTCATTCTGTTTAGCATCATTAATCTGATCACGCTAATATACTCAGTGCGAAGTAATCTCGTTTCTCCTCTGTTATTTCACACAAATCCCGGTCAGTCCCGTACATGGTCCTTCGAGCCGGATTGTAATATAATCAAGATAATTTGAAGATTATATAAAGAAGACGGAAATAATTATTGACCTGGAATTGAGAGGTTATACGCCGACAGCGTGGTTTAAGGATTGCGTACACATTATTTTCGCGGTGTTAAGTATAATTTGGATAATATCATCATCCAACACTCGTACAGGTTGTATCTAACTTTGATTTAAAGTTACAAAAGGTTAGTGCATTTATTTTGTTTATTAGTTAATTGAGTACCGGTTTTCTTTTTGAATGGTTTCGTTATTTTGTACTTCAAACGTACAATTAGCGATAGTAGTTATTATATACTTAATACTTTTAAAAGTATAGTTGGAATTAGCACTACATTTATATAATTTGTATTGTTGCATCAGAGCGACAACTATTCTGTTTAGTATCATAGTTAATGTGTAGGTACTCATTTGTCACAGTTTATTCTGTTGTGTTAATAATAATAATCTTTATTGTAATATACGTGTTAGATATTATTTCAAATTACCGACTGCCAATCTCAGTTAACTTACCCGTAGTGTACTTTAGTTTTGTGGTGTTTTATGTGTTAACTTATTAGATAAGTTATAAAGGAAAGTTGTATCGTTACATTTGCAATCAGATTTATTACCTATAAGTATTATATACAGCTATTTACATTAAAGACTACCTACCTATTTACATTTTTACTTCTCATTAAATTCTATATATATGACTCTGTACCTATATAGCTTTCGGTTTAAGTATATTAAGGTATTATATACATTCCAGTTCGATAACACTCGATTCCCAGCATGTCCGAGGAAAGGGAATTTTAAGGGTCGCTTAACCACATTTGTTAATTACTTGGACGCACTGGATGACGTAAAATTAAGCAATTGTGATATCATGGAATTACAGTTGTGCATGCGAAAGCTGGAGTCGTTGTACAAACAATATGATGAGGTAAAGTTACGGTTAGAGTGTATGGTTGATGATACTATGGCAAAGTTATCCGGAACGTTCCGAGTTCGAGACATTATACTATAAGGCATTGTCGAGGGCTCAACAGTTAGTGAGTAAAAGCAATAAAAAACTGGTTCAGTTAGTGGTAAAGGTAGTCGTGGCAGTGTTTAGAAACCCATTAAATTACCTACTATACAACTGCCCAAATGTAATGGTTCATATAGCAATTGGTTAGAATTCCGGGACACCTTCACTAGCCTTATCCATCATAACGATGAGATCGACGAAATTAACAAGTTGCAACTATTTACTTGCTACTCTGGAGGGATTGGCTGCTGTGAATTTAATTTGCGATCGATTTGATAATAAACGCTTATTAATGCAAAATCATGTGTCAGCATTATTTAATATAGAACTTATCACGAAGGAGTCTTCTACCGCTTTGAAAGGGTTAATAGACCTATTAAATAAAAACTTGCGAGCGTTAAAATCGTTAGGCGAACACGTCAAGCAATGGGACACGTTGTTGATATATTTAGTTACGCGTAAGTTGGATATGAAGTCCTACCGTGAATGGGAAGAGTTTAAAGGTCATACTGACAAGGATAGCAAGATCACGTTCGATATTTTCCTTCGATTCATTCGCACACGCACTGATCTAATTGAAACGTTAGAATTATCAAAACACAACATGTCAGGTACCGCTAAGCCAAGTTCTACGAGCAAAATCAAATTCATGGTGACGACACAAAATTCTAATATCGTAAGCACTGAATCTGCTACAAAGTCTTGTCCCGATTGCAAAGGTAACCATAATTAATTAATAATAATTATGTTATCAGCAATTGTTCACAGTTCCTTGCATTGAGTAATGAGGCTCGATGTAAATTGATTCTTAGTTTTAAGTTATGTTATAACGGTTTTCATACGGGTCACTTTTCTAACAATTGCAAAAAACCGGATTGTAGTTATGCAAACGCAGGCTATGTGTTATTGATGCATACTTCGGAAACAAAAGATAGTGATAACACATCTGATAATGCAACATTGTCTCCGTCGATGTCTGCAGCGCCCGTGCTGTCCGCTAGCACTGACGCGACGAATACCGTATCCTTGTTTGCGAATATTTCTCCTACATTATAGCGAGAGTAAGGAAGTGGCGCCAGTGACTGAAAAGTTGAAAGGGAATCGTTTATCTTGGTATGGTTATGTGAAGAAGAGGGATAAAGCGCACGTTGCTAAAAGAGCTATGAATTTACTTGTGGATGGATGGAGAGGGAGAGGGAGGCCAAAGAAAAGATGGATGGATTGTGTGAGAAGTGATATGCAAGAAAAGGGAGTTAGTGATAGCGTGACGAGTGACAGGACAGAATAAAAGAAAAAAACATGTTGTGCCGACCCCAAATAAAACGGGACAAGGGCAGGAAGATGATGATGATGATGATATAGCGAGAGTAAGGAGCGTGACGTGTTATTGTCAACCGCTCTAATTAAATTATATGATCACACCGATAATGACCATATCGTGCGAGCGACTATGTAAACAACTTAAATTAAATACGAGTTCGTTAGATGGTTCAATATATTGCATAAATAACGTGTCCACTCGCGTAGGCAATATTTGTCAGGTAAATATGACGTCACTTAACAATAGTTATAAAGCTAAGTTGTTATGTTTTGTATTGCCATTGATAACTAAAGAGATGCCATGTTGTGAATTAGATTTATCTAACCTGAACATTCCGACTGATATTTGTTTGGCAAACCCTACTTTTTACAAGCCATCAGACGTAGATCTTTTAATTGGTGCTGAAATGTTCTGGGACCTGTTAGGTTCGCAAAGAATTAAGTTAGGAGTCGGAAAGCCTGTGTTATGAAACCAGTTTAGGATGGATCGTCTCTGGTCCCGTTATCTATAATTGTAGTAAATCAGTAAATAATATTAGATGTAATTTTACTCAAACTAGCTCCTGTAATGATGCGGACTTAGATTTACTTCGCAATGATATAACGCGAATTTGAAATCTCGAAGAGATTTTTTATTTATTTTTGAAGTTATACTTCTTTTGGCGCGATAGAGAAAAATGAAGAGAGTGAATTTTTACGATGCGCGCGCACACCGACACCTAAATTCTACATCGTGAAGTTAGTTCTAGGTGGCATGCATGAAAATTGATAACTATGTTCAAGTTGTATATTCTAGTATTTTTATATTTAGAACACGTGTTTCGTAAGAGTACAATTAAACAGTGTGAATAAATAAATAATATTTTGGTGTTTTTATTAAATCAATTTCATATACGACGGTGATACTAATAATTTATTATTTATTAGTATATATATATATATATTATATTGAATATTAGTGACAAAACTGATTTGAATAAACTGTTTTGAGTGCATTTATAGATTTGAGGTTAATTGTCGGTATGTATAATTTATTTACATCGTTAATTAAAAATTATTACATTATTATCTAAAAATTTTTTTTTTCCATACGCCAAAGAAGTATAACTTCTAACGCGTGTACACACACTCTTCTTCTATTCTATTCTATTATTTACCTGAAGAAAAGTTGTGCGAGGAGCATTTTTGTAAAAATACGACTCGTTTGGAAGACGGTCATTTTTGCAGAAGCTGAATCCTTGTGTTTTGGGTGATACATTTCATAGGGCTACAAAATGTTTATATTCTTTGGAACGCAGACTTAAGGCTAAACTTGCTTTTAGTAAATTATATGATGAGTTCATGGCGGAATATGAGTCATTAGGTCACATGACAATAAACAAGGAACTAGATTTAAAATCATATTTTATCCCTCATCACAGGGTCCTTAGGGAATGTAGTACCATTACGAAGCTGCGTGTAGTGTTCAATGCCAGTTGTCCCACTTTATCAGGTGTATCCTTAAATGATTTACAGATGGTGGGTCCAAAGGTTCAAGACGACCTTCTGTCTATACTTCTTCGGTTTCGACAGCATAAGTATGTCTTGTTAGCTGATGTTGAAAAGATGTATAGACAGGTGGTAGTCCACCCATCTAATAGGCACTTGCAACAGGTAGTTTGGCGTGAAGACACATGCAGTTCAGTCAAGGTATTCAAATTAAACACTGTCACATACGGCACGGCGAGTGCGCCATTTCTTGCAATGCGCTGCCTCAACACCAATCAGGTAATGAGTGTACGAATGATAAGATTACCACCATAATGAAGCATGATTTTTATGTTGATGACTTGCTCACCGGTGGCAATGAATTAGATGAAGTGTTGTTAATTAGCAGTGAAGTCACAAATGCACTGGCATCAGCTTGCATGCCACTTCGAAAGTGGAAGTCGAATGAACCTATTTTAGTGTCAGGGACTCAGTCATCATTAGATTTAGGTATAGGATCTAATAGGCTTGACTGGTTCGCTGAATCTGATAAAATAGGTTTCTTAATTAGTTTTAAGACACCTTGTATAAGGAGCACTAAACGTGATTTGCTTTCAGCAATGGCACGTATTTTTGACTCTTTAGGTATTTTATCTCCCTTTGAGTCACCATGAAAATGCTACTACAATACTACTGTGCTACTAAATGTGGTTAAACAAACTTTCATGGGACGAACCGTTGTCTCTGGAACTTAACATAACTTGGAATGTTATTGTTAAAGCTCACCCTCTTTTAAAAAAATTGCGTATCCCACGTTTTGTTATGACTGATTTTTATTAGACTTTAGAACTGCATAATTATATTCACGGATGCATCTGAGCGCGCGTATGGTGCGTGTGCCTATGTCCATAGTGTTAGTGCAAGTGGTGAATGCGTGGTACATTTACTTATCGGTAAAAGTCGTGTGGCACCTACCACTATTCCAAGGTTGGAACTGTGTGGTGCCATCGTGGGATTTCACGTATATTAGAAGGTGGTCAAACCACTTCGGGTAAAGTTCGATCAGGTTTACTGTTGGACAGATTCGACAATTGTGTTGGGATGGTTGCAAACGTTGCCTTCTAAACTTCAGCCATTTGTGCGCAATCGCGTTGCTGAAGTTCTAGATAAGGCGGGTAACTGCACTTGGCGTCATGTCCCAACTGACAAGAACCCAGCAGACCTAATATCTCGTGGCGTGGATATTAGTATTCTGTAAGGACTGCAGTTGTGGTGGTGTAGTCTCGACTTCTTAAAGAAAGATCAGTCCAATTGGCCATGTCAACTTATAGGTGTAGAAGTCGAGACTTTGCCTGAAAGTCGACCTCAAGTTACATTGAGCGCTATTGTGGGAAATAATTCCTGCAATACGTTAATAGATTTTTGGGGGCTGAGTCACCCGCGTCCGTAGGAGAATACCCATAGATAGGCCCTACACTTGGTCCCCGGGTTGTGCTAATCAGGTTACATTAACTGGTGGTAGGTTTCGACCGACGGCCACCGACCACCCACTGGGCAAAGACGTACCGCCAAACGGCCTAGCCGTGTTCCGGTACGATGCCCAGTGTACCCATTTTATTGGAGTTGGGTCGAAGTGGCGGTTCTAATGTATGCAGACCAGCCGGACCCGCGCTGATATTGACGTATCGGGAAACTAGTCGCGGAGGATAGCGGGATCCAAGGCACGGTGCACCGCTGGCTGACTGCAGTTAGTTGGGGGCCCAAGTAATGTGCTAGCCACACATGAAAAGCTGCCCCACCAAATGTCGAAAAATCCCGGAATGCACCATCGTGCTGGTTGGCGACTAGATGAGAGGGCCCGATGGTCATTTCTGGGGGGGGCTCGGGCGTCCCCGCAGTCTCCAGACTAGTCCCCAATGATGCTGTCCTGCCAGTGCGTGACTGAAGGTTAGCAGCATTTCCAGCGGCTCCATTTCACTTCCTTCTCCTCTCCTACCTCATTTTTAATATGCCAGGGTTGAAAAACAGAAAAGTAAAACAGCGGCTTCACTCCCTCTCACTTAAAGTGCACTTCAGCAATATTAGAGGTCTGCACTCCAATCTCGCAGCAGTCCATAATCACCTGGGGACTGAAAAACCTTCCGTCTTTTTTCTTTCGGAGACCCAGATAAGAAGTCCGTCAGACATGTCGTACCTGGGTGATTTTCAAAATTTATGTACATTTTGGGACGTGAAAACTTCCCCCGGAATATTGTCCAGACATAACATATTAAACGATAAAATTATTGTTATTATCATTGAATAAAAGTTTATTGAGAAGGATTTCAACATTTCAGTTTAAAAAAAAATAAGTAGTCTGAAATATATGACATTCATGCTCTTAGTGTCATAATATTTCCATACATCTACTATGTGTCTCTAAGCGAAAGCACGTTACAAAAACCATCATAAAGATTAACCTACTCATTTTATTGTAAGTTCTGTTTGCGGAATATCTTATTGGGTAATTATTATGTAAATTATACAAAATTGAAATAAAAATCTTTATGTAATAATTATAATATTAGCCTTTCAAAATGTGTCTTCTATTTCGTTCAATTTTGTTGATCATTATTGTAACACAAATATTAGTAGATATCTGAGATTCTTTATTAGCAACACATTCTTGTCAAAGACATCCAATCAGATGGCAACAAAATATTATTCCGCCATTTTGTCTGCAGGTTTCATTGTTGTGAAAAGTGTGTTTCTTGCGGTGTAGTGTTTTTTCCACAATAAAGTTTTAATTTTAGTTGATCAGCTATAAAAACAACGGTAAGTCTCTGTTTTACTATTTTTGCATAAATTCAAAGAATAATATTGATTCAATTTGATTATGGTGATAGACAAGTCCAACAACATTATTTTTAACCTTCAAATGTCGAAGGTAAATTCAACCAACCATCATCATTCATTGAAGGGGAATTCAGCAAACCGTTGATTTTCATTTTCGTAACGATTTGTTACATATTTTGATTGCGTACCAAAAAGGATGTAACAAATATGAAGCAAAGCCGATTTCATAATGGAGTTATTTTTTTAATTATGCGTACCTACATACAGGGTAATGTATTAACTAGAGCGCAATTTTTTTACTTACAGATCATTGGACTCGATCAGCTGACGTACAAATCAATAGTGTTTCATGTACCGGATCGACCCTCCACGGGATTAAAACGATCAAAATTTCGCGGTGTAGATATAACAGTTTCCTTACTAATTATATATAAGCGACGTATAGATACTACTCGTAGTAGCTATACGGCACTTATGAGTATTTTTTATTTGGTTTATTACTAGTTCTTTTTTAATAAAAAAAGCTGATAAATAATAACTAACTTTACTATTATTTTTGTAATAACTAATAGTATTTAAGTAGTACTATTATTTTTAACCGTAAGTTCCATCACCAATGGTTTGTTTTCTGTAGGCTAAACATTTTAATAAACAACCAAATAATAAAAAACCAAAAATGACCAAACGGAATGCACAATTTGTTCTGAGACTGTATTTTGTAATTAAAGAGACTGCTTATGTTATCAATAAATGATTCGATTTATAAATTAAGTCCCAGATACTCCCTCAGAGATAAATTTAAAGAAATTAATATAATGACTGTACCTTCACAGTATATTTACGAGAATATTTTGTATGTACATAAAAATATAAACATGTTTAAAAAATACAGTGATGTTCATAATTTTAATACTAGGAACAAACACAAATTTGTGGTTCCTACAACCAGGCTGAAAAAAATAGGGGGCTCATTTAGATGCCAATGCATACACTTCTATAATAAACTTCCTAGTCATATTCAACAACTAAGCCTTAATAAATTCAAATTATTTGTAAAGCGAAAACTTTGCCAAAAGGCCTTTTACACTATAAAGGACTATGTTGAGGACCAAAAGGCTTGGGATTGACCTGCTCCAGTACGCACTGCAACTGTTGTCTTATTATTATTATTTTTTCTTTTTTGTTTTTAATTTCAATTTTGTTTTTTATTATTATTATTTATTACAATTTGATATTGTAGATTATTTTTATTTTGCAATTAGACTTTTTTTTTTTTTTTTCTCTTTCTCTATTAATTTTTGACATCAATGTTTACTTAGTATTGTAAACAATATTTTTCTTTTTATTATTGTGAACGTGAGGACTATGTTGATTGCTTTTTTTTTCCTTTTCAGTAATTTTAACGTATGTCTGGCAATTTGAGTATTTTCTGCGGCCTACCCAAATGTCCTTTCCTTGGTATTGTTCGTCAAGTAGTTGAGCTCCTTAGTAGTCCTGAGTTGAGCTTTACGAATACTGACAAATGCTTGCACTGACTGGACCGGTCCACTCAAATCTGTAAGGTTCTTTCTTCAAAAGACCATTTCAGACAAATCTGCATGGTTCTCATGTGATTTGACCATTACATATTTACTGTATGGACTTTAAAAGAGACTTTGACCCCTGAGTTTGTTTCGGTGTTTCTTCTCAGGGTAGTCAGCTAGGAAACACCGGCCTCATCTAGTTTAAAAATGACGAAAAAAAAATTGACGTGTAAAAGTGTTTTTTTAAACCTATTTACAAAATAAATATCATTTATCATTTATCATTTATCAATGATTAAGCTCTAATTTCATTGTTTTAATAGTGTTGTGAAATAGCCCTCATATTTCCTTTTTGTTATTTTTTTGTAACGTTGGTCACTTTTGTAACGATATTCATTTTTGTTTCATTTTTGTAATTGTACAAAAAATTTGAAAATCACCCACCTGTCTTATCCAGGGATTTACCCTGGAGCACAATTTTAAACCACACGCTGGTGTGTGTTTGTACGCCCGGGACGACATCTGCTATCGGCGTCTCCGCAACCTTGAAGATTCCAGGTTCTCAACGCTTTGGGATCTGGTGGACACAGGCATGGATAAAATTATCTATGCTTGTGTCTACCGTTCGCACAGTGGTAATCAGGAGGCGACCAGGCTCACACAGTACCTTAGTGAGGTGGCGGATGCGTCTCAACAGAGGTACCCTTCTGCACAATTGGTGTTACTGGGGGACTTTAATGCCCACATCAGGAGTAGCTCTTCCCATACCAGTGCACAGACCATGTTGGTCGAGAGACGCAAAAGCTTGAGCTAGCCGTGTGCGAATCAACATTCGGCACCCTCGTAGCTCCCTGGACCAACTAGGTGAGATTTATAATCTCACCCAGTTGGTCCAGGGAACTTCGAGGGTGAGTGAGATTTATAATCTCACCCAGTTGGTCCAGGGAGCTACGAGGGTGCCGAATGTTGATTCGCACACGGCCAATTGCTTAGACCTTCTGCTGACAACAGATCCAGACCACTATTCAGTGTCGATATCATCACCGTTAGGTAGTTCCGACCACTGTCTGGTGAAATCTGTATCAGTCTACTCTCCGCCCGATCCCTGCACTAGACGCACCAGGCGGGTTTCGCGATATAGGTCAGCAGATTGGGATGGCATGCGATCTTTCTTCGCATGTTATCCTTGGCAGCCTACTTGTTTTTCTTCGGATAATCCATCGTCGTGCGCAGTTGCTGTGACGGACGTGTTGCGGCGGGGGATGGAGTATTTCATTCCATTCTCCGAAGTAACAATATCTGGACAAGCTCGCCCTTGGTTTGGTGTGGAGTGTGATCGCGCTAACGCGCTTAAGCACACGACATGCCAGGCATGGGCTGACGTACGTATGCACAAGGCGAATGACGTAAGTCAGAAAAAGAGAGCCTTCAACAGAGCTGCCAAGTCTTGCAAGAAGGTGATGCGGAGGTCTCGGTTCAACCACATTAGCCGCATCGGGAACCAACTCGCTTCATTCCCTGCTGGTAGTAAGGCGTTTTGGTCCCTGGCTAAGTCGGTTGAATTAAACTTCTGCCGTCCCTCACTACCACTACTGCTGAAACCCGAGTGAATATATTAGACAGTGTTTATTTAACTTATTAAAGAGAACCGGACCTTGGAAGTGAAATAATCTTTTAAAGAATGATGATGTAAATATAATGTAGATTATGATGATGATAACGGTACAGATTAACCCAGGATTGAAAAAGAAGGAAAACATGGTGCTCTTTGCCCAGCAGTTGGATAATACGGGCTGACAGAAACAAGTAACTGTAAAAAAATATTTACCCTCATCATTTCCTAAGAACTTATAAGCATGTCCCACGATCGGTAAACAAATACCCTTTATAGACAAAATCTTTCCCAAGGCATTAAGTTTTCTATTCTTCCACCTGGACACCGCTATCCAGATTAGGAGTACACCCGCTATGAGCCACAGCATAGTTTTTATTTCACGAAAAACCTTTATTAATCAAAAGAGGTTGATATTTCTTATAAAGTGCACACTGCCTACTGAAAATTGTGCAAGTTGTTGTCGAAATACTGCCGTATTTCAGAAAACATATGTTAACCTTAAGGTTAAGATTTAATTTTTCTTGACTAGTGATGTATGTGGGTTTGGTCTTAATTTTATATCTTCAGATAAAAACGTATTTTATTAAAAGAACAACGGCGAAGAAATTGTCAATGAAATTATTAAGTGTCTACATATGTCACCATGATACACAGTAGTGGTCATATACTTAAGTAAAATTTGTAGTACCAGACATTTAAAAAAAAAAACAATGTCATATGTAATTTTATGTTCCTTCTCAAAAGTAATTAATTATATTATGAAATAGCTACATGGATAGAGTAAACGGGATTAAGAGTAAATATTAAAATCATTTACTATTTACCTTACAAATTTAATTTATTATCAACAGTTACAATTTCAAATAGTAATAAAGCTGGACAAATAATTAAAAACGATTCTTAGACGGCTCGAGATTTGTTTCAGTAGATACTTAGATTTTAAAAATCTCATTTAATAAGACGGTGATAACGCTAAAAATTGCAATTTAATACATTTTATTCCTTTCCCAAGAAGGTGATGCGGAGGTCTCGGTTCAACCACATTAGCCGCATCGGGAACCAACTCATGTATGCATAATAAATGTGTTCTCAAAACGTTTTGTGCGTATGGGTGGGATGTCTACCATAACATCTTCGCTTCGTTCGTACCATCTAGTAAGCTGGTGGTGGTGCCCATTCCCCTCTCCTAGAGAGGAGGCCTGAGTCCCAACAGTGGAAACATTATAAGGCCGACTATGCTATGCTATGCTACATTTTATTCTAAGTGTGTAGCGAGTCCACGGCTTTTAATGACTGCCTTACAACGGCGAGGCATTGACTGTATCAATTTTTGACATTTTTCAAGAGAAATAGAGCGCAATTCTTCTAAAAAAACGTTATATAACTCACTTAGGTTACCACACCATCGATTTGAAACCTTTTTCTTAACTTCGCACCAAAGATGCTCTATGGGATTTAAATCTGGACTGTTTGGGGGCCATTGTAAGACAGAAACTGATTGAGATGTGAGGAATTGTTTAACCGTGCGTGCAGTGTGCTTGGGATCATTGTCGTGTTGAAATGTTTAAATAATCGGAAGCACATCTTCAGCATATGTTAACACTGTTTCTTCCAGTATATTTTTGTATTGGAATTGATCCATGTTTCCTTCTATCAATCTAACAGGTCCAACACCATGACCAGAGAAGCACCCTCAAATTTTCACATTTCCACCACCATGCTTTAATGTCACTTTTGTATACTTGGGGTCGACGACGTTGACGACGTGACGCTGTCTGGTATGGCCAGCATTAAAATTATATTTATTATATTTATTAATAAAGTTTAATCGATTTGAATCGATCTGTAAACGAACAAAATAACTTCAACAGCATGCCACGGGACTTAGCTGACATTAGCGACATCCTTCGTTCTTGTATTCACAGAAAGCTATTGAAATTATTGATATTTTAGATAAATGGCGTTGTTTCCAATAGGCTTACTTAAAACTTAAAGAGTTGAAGAAAATTTAGTGCAAGTCGAGTTTTTTTTTTAGGATGTGCGATAAAAGTTGAGGGGGTTCGTTATTTGTTTGGTAAGTAATATTATGTACCATGTTGATCCTGTTTTTATGGCCTTTCGAATGATAGATGTGATTTCCGCGTTGATCGAAAATTGGATGACAAAAACAATATTATGTTGTAGTGGTGTCTAAAAAACCCTTAAAGGACATTGCTCTGCGCCCATACATTGTTGGCCCTAGAGTCAAGAGCAACGGAAAATTATGTATCAAATACTTAGTCATTAGTAAACTCCTATAAGATCTTATTTTTATAGAGGACTGGCTGCAGAATAGATATATTTCAATAAAAGTATCAGATTTAGAGGATATAAACTTACCATATCAACGAAAACTAGGAATGACACCGAGTGATTTTTCAGAAACTGAAAAATAATATCATAATACATTTAGCTGTTTTTGGTACCTAGCTAGATAATTAGTTTAGTAAGTCCAATTTTGAATGCCAAGTTATCGTTTGAGCGGTAAACAGTTTCGAAAATCAAAACCAGAAAAGTAATTTTTAAAAGCAATCAAAGTCAGTTAAAATAATCAAGACGTAATATGCAATAAGTACCAAAAGTCACCAGAACTCACTGATATAATTACGAAGAGCAAGCGATGCAAATGCAAGCAACAGGTAAGACTGTGAGAATGATAAAGGACCATAGTTACGTCAAATAGAAAAAAGAAATAGTTATGGCAAATACGAAACGATTAATCAATATTTCCAAAGATATACATATGACAATACATAACAAACTGCCTTACATTAACTTTTGTCATACCATTACAAGTATGACAAAGTCTTATTATATTTATAATAACACTCTTTTTTACTTGTTAATATTAGTATATAATAACATCTGTTTCAGTTTACAATATTGTTTTTTTATAATCAAAAACGACACTATAAACCCACAAAAACTGGGCACGCCATAATCATGGCGGTAAGTCCCCTCTTTGAGGAGTATCTGGAAAGGCAACACGGCGTGTTTACCCTCCGCATGACGCAGGTCCTCACCGGACATGGTAAGTTCGAGAGGTTCCTGCACCAGATTCGTGCGGGAGAAACGCCCTGGTGTCACCATTGTATGGACCGCCCGGAGGACACAGTGAAGCATACGGTAGAGGTGTGCCCCGCCTGTGGGGGTGATCGGAGGCTGTGATCTCTCGCGTCGGACCTTGGCACAGGCCATGGTCCGGAGCAAGGAGGAGCGGCAGGTGGTCGCCTCCTTCTGCGAAGCAGTAATGCTAGCAAAGGACGCGGCCGAACGCGCGAGTCAATGGCCCTCGCTCCCCAGCCGCCAGGACTCCGATTCCGATTTCCGGCCACCGTAGGCGCAGGCTTGCAGACGGCGAGCAATGGATAGCTCGCTGTCCGACCGTTCGGTAACCGTCCGGACCGAGCCTAAGTCATCGACGGCGCGTACTGTTCCACGCGCGTCTCAAGGAGATGTCAGCAACCGTAGGGGCCCAGCAGGGTCGAAGCCTACTGGGGCCATGGGTGATGCGAAAGAGATCCCTGGGACCCCTGGAACAATGGCAAAGTAGGAACAGGAATGGGTTTTTAGTCCGTAAAAGTTGCTCCGCCCAAGAGCGGGGGATATCATTAGATGATTTTCTCATCAAAAAAAAAAAAATTAACAAAATTAAAAAAGTACTCCATGGTAGGCACCCTCATGATTTAGAAAAATCACATAATAATATCGCAGCATCTAAAAAGTGGTTAAAATTGGAAATCTATTTCCAGAAACCGAAGGTTTCGTGATAGCCATATAAGACTAAATTACCAGGCCACTCAGAAAGTTTGGCGAAAAAAAGTTTTTATGTATAAGGCACTCATCATCAACATCATTTCAGCCGATAGACGTCCACTGCAGGACATAGGCTTTCCCCAAATGTCGCCACAATGAACAGTCCTGTGCGTCTCGCATCCATCGGATTCCCGCAACCTTCACCAGGTCATCCCCCTTGAAGTGGGCCTTCCAACACTGCGTCTTCCGGTACGCGGTCGCCACTCCAGAACCTCTCAAAAGCTCAAAGCTCAAGCTCAAAGTCACCCAAAGGGCAATGGAAAGGGCTATGCTCGGAGTTTCCTTGCGTGATCGATTCAGAAATGAAGATATCCGCAGGAGAACCAAGGTTGCCGACATAGCACGAAGAATCGCCAAACTTAAGTGGCAATGGGCAGGGCACGTTGCTCGCAGAACAGATGGCCGTTGGGGCCGAAAGGTACTGGTAAAGTCACTGGCCACTTGTAATTATTTTGAAAACTTTGGTTATTTAAAAGTTAAAATACCTTTGTTCGAATGTTGAATTTCCCTTCACATTTTTTCGAGAGCCAAATCAAATTATCGTGTCTCATTTAAAAATGGATCTGCATTTAGAACATTTTCGTACGATGATTTTCTACGACTGTAAATGTGCCCTAAAAGCTGATAAGTCATTTGATCGACTTTAAAATGCTTTTATGGATGAAAGACCTTCAAAAGCAACCATCTACTACTGGTATAGCAAGTTCAAGCGCAGTCGCCTTACTTTGGGGGATGAACAAAGGAGTGGTCGTCCTACGACGGCTGTCACGGAAGAAAGCGTGCTGGCAGTAAAAAAAATAATTCAAGAAAACAGGGGAATTACATAGGTACGAAGAGATTCAACATACACCGCAGATTGGTTCGGGAAGCGTTCACAAGATTCTATACGAGTACCTTCGCGTGAGGAGGATAGTTTGCCGCTGGGTGCCGCACAACCTCACCAAAGCTCAGAAGCAGGCCCGTGTCGAGTAGTGCCGTGATATGATTTAAAAATTTGAATCAGGCTCTTCTCGGCGCGTTTACGATATTGTGGCAGGTGAGGAAACCTGGATTTATCAATACGATCCAGAAACAAAGCGTCAGTCGACAGTTTGGCTGTTTCAAAACGAACCAACGCCTACGAAAGTGAAGCGATCGAGAAGCGGAGGGACAATTTTGATCACTAGTTTCTTCACTTTGACGCGGTACCTGATTTCAATTCCATTACGAGACCAAAGCAGCATCAACGCCAAATGGTATACCACAAAATGCATGCCAGAAGTTTTGTCTGCAATGAGCAACAAGCGACCAAACACCAGGCACCGCTCAAAACGAGGGACTTCCTGGACACCACACCGGTCAGAGTCTTGGGGCACCCTCCTTACAGTTCTAATTTGGCCCCGTGTGACTTCTTTTTATTCCCTAAAATAAAAAATCTGCTGAAAGAGATTCAGTTTTCATCGCCGGAAGACGCGCAAGCAGCGTTCATTGGTTTAGACGCATGAAACTTTGTATAGAGGCTGGTGTAGAGTTCTTTGAAATGATAAAATAAAAATATTTTATTCATAGCAGTTAGTTTTTTAGTTTCTTAAAACTTTCTGAGTGTCCCACGTATTAACCACTACCACCGTATGCTCCACTGTATCCTCCCGGTGATCCAAACAAAGATGACACCCGGGCGTTTTTTCCGCACGAATCCGCTGTAGCAACCTCCCGAACTTACCATGCAGGTCCTCGCGGACACGGCGTCCTCACCTTTCGTATGACGCAGGAGCGTCATGCAGAAAGTGAGGATGTCGTGACGTCTTTCCAGCCACTCCTTAAAGAGGGGACTTATTGCCATAATTATGGCGTGCTCAGATGTCAAATACTAATTGAGATAAGGCTCGGCTCGGGCTTGTTTCAGTACTGGTACTCGAATCAGCGTAATCAAGTACGTTGGGGTAGTACTCTCTCGGAGCTGTACAGGTTAGAGTGTGGGGTGAGGCAGGGGGGTTAACCTCACCTAAGCTCTTTAACCTGTATGTGAATGAGTTCATAAACAAGTCGGATGCAAAATGGATGGCACTTGTGTCAATAATTTAAGCTATAATCAGCATAGCTTAAATTACATACACATACACAGACATGGTGCTGCTGGGTCCAACGGCTGGCTCAATTCGAGAGATGCTGCTTGTTTGTGAGAGGTATGCGGCGAACCATGGCCTGCAATATAATGTTAGCAAGAGTGAGTATCCGATCTTTGAGGCGCTCGGTAGATAATATGTACATTATGAGCCTGTCGTTTGTCTCAATGGGAGGCCACGTAAGAAGGTTAGCTATTTTAAGTATTTAGGCCACTATCTCACCGGGGACCTCAGGAGTCAGGTTGATATTGAACGGGAACGCAGGGCGCTAGCAGTTAGATCTTTTTGCCAATCTTTCTACACGGGCGGTCTGTGGGTCAATTATACGCCGAAGGCTCTAGATGCCCTGCGGATCCAATATAACAATGGTTGGTTTTAGGGCTGCCTAGATACTACAGCGCATCGGGTATGTTCGTTTTAGCGCGTGTGGATGATTTCCACGCTATAAGTAAGGAAGAAGGCTGCCTCGTTGCTAAGCAGATTTAGGACCAGCTCCAATGGCATTCTTCAAACCTTACCCGATAAACATAATGCGCCAGTGATCGAGCACTGGTTGCAATTGTTAGTGCGGCATTAGTTTAAGTCCTTTTAGTTGATAAGTTTTTTACTAACCATTGTAGTCTTTAAATAAAATTATTATTATGAGTTATTATATCTCAGAACCCTGGGGTCCTGGACCTTTGGAAGGCGTACGAGGAGTCAAAACCAACTCGCAGAGGCCCCTTATACGTTATTGTTATAATGATAAGGCAAGAGAACAGTGATGAACTGCTGTGCTTTCAGTCTTTATGTTTTTGTAATTGTATGGATAACCTTAAATGTATCTGTAAAAAACATTTTTTTTTTCCACAGATAATAAAATTGCAAACAGTCATTTAAAAAAACCGTTTGTTTTATATAAAACTAGCTTTTGCTCGCGAATGTCGAAGAAAAGGAATGCGTGAAACAGTAACACAGACAGACAGGCTTATTTTCTCATTTTTAATATTAGTATGAATCACTAAGTAATATAGTTATAAATAAATCACAATATTACTAATAAGATGTTAAACTAAATCAATATTCTAATTTAGGTGTTAGGGGGCTTGCATGTTTACAATGGTTACAATGATTAAAGTTTGTAGGCACATGCATATTTATAAATAAATCATTGTAACTAATTTGAAATTGTTGACTTAAATACCTTTAGGTTGTAGCTAGCTAACCTAACCGTTTACTAAAACCTCAATATGACATAAAAGTAATAATAAAAGATAAGGATAATAATTACAACACGTCAATCAGACTATGTCGTGTTTACACTGTTAATTAGCCTATCCCGCGGCGTCGTCTGCCTGAACAACTTAACACCACGCGTGTACAGACTCTTATAAAGAATACCAGAGGTTCATACTAAATTAGCTTCATCATCATATTATTATAACCTAAGAAACGTGTACTGCTGGACATAGAGCTTCTTCAAGTGGCACAAGATCGACTGCTCCAGTACATCTCATATACAGCGGATTTCTGAGGCCTTTACCAGATCACCGGTTCACCCGGAGGGAGGTCTATCGACGCTGCGTCGTCCGGTTCACACTCGCCACTCTAGAGCTTTTCGACCTCATCGGCCATCTGTTCTGCGGTCCACCAACCAACTGCCACTTAAGTTTAACGATTCTTCAGCCTATATTAGCAACCTCACATATCTGCGTCACATTACACACACACATTATCACATCGTGTCGTTACATTCAAATTGTAGCTGAGAATTTCACTGATTAATTAAACATTGAGAGGGAGCGTAGGGCATTATCAGTTCGTGGTAATAAGCTGGCACACGGGTTCGCTCGGTGTACATCTCCAATTACAATAACAATTTGGGGGATGAACTGCTCGCGTCCGTAGGATTTACTTAGTTTTGACCACCCTACACGTGTCCCCTGGGTAGTGCCAAACGAGCAGTAAAATACGGTGGTAGGGCATAGCATCGGCTGCCGGCTTAGGAGTTACCACCCACCAGACAAAGCCATGCCGCCAAGCGACTTGTCGGGTTCCGGCGTGATGTCTGGTGAAGCCATATGGTGGAAGATGGGTCTGAACAGTTGTGTTGCGATGTGTACCGTACCGGGTATGATGCGCCAGCTGTTGTTGTGTCGGACGTTTGATCGCGGAGGGTAGCGGGATCTAAAGCACGGTTATCCGTTGGCCGACCGCAGATAGTTGGGGGCCCAAGTAGTGTGCCAGCCGTGCACAAAAGGCTGCCCCACCAACTGCGAAAAATCCCAGGGTGGCCCCATCGTGCCGGTTGGCGCCTGGGCGAGAGGACCCGATGGCGATCCCTGGGGGGGTTCGGGCGTCCCCGTAGTCTCCAGATCAGACCTCCATTGGCGCAGCAACTCTGGTCGTGTTGTTGGATTTACATCGCATCACCTCGCTCAACTGCCATCTTCCACCTACCCTATTCACTCGAATTTAACCTTTTGACGTGCGTAATTAGAGACACAATAGTAAGACAATGGCTTGCGGGCGCCGGCTACCGCCTGAGCGTTAATGAATTAAAAAAAATAAAATGAAAGGAATTCGTAAAAATAAAAGTAAGTGTGTACAGCGGATGCACGTCCTCTTACTCCAAGTGCACTTCTCTAACATTCGAGGACTGCATTCCAATCTCAATGCGGTCCACCACCACCTTGAGACTGACAGCCGCACTTACTTTTCTTGACGGAGACACAGCCACACACAGCCACAGTATTATTATCATTTACGTATATCAATAACATAATATAATAATATATACGCAGATCAGATGTCCGTCAGATGCGGCGTATCTCGACTACCCGGGATACTCATTGGAGCACCATTTCCTGCAGCGTGCCGGGGTCTATGTGTACGTCTGCAATGACATCTGCTGTCAGCGTCTCCGTCACCTTGAGGACCCTGATTTCTCAACGTTGTGGTTGTTGGTGGACACCGGTGTGGACAAAATTGTCTGTACCTGTGTCTACCTATCGCACAGCGGTGACCAGGAGACGACTCAACTGTTTGGCCACCTTAGTGAGGCCGCCGATAAGGCTCTGCATCGGCACCCTGATGCGCAGTTTGTCGCTCTGGGGGACTTTAACGCCGTTCACCAAGACTGGCTTTTCCCTTACCAGAGGACCGACCACGCTGGGAGAGAAGCGCGAAACTTTGCAGCATCGATGGGCCTCTCCCAGTTGGTAAAGCAAGCGACAAGGGTGCCTGATGTAGTTGGCCATACTGCCAATTGTCTGGACCTTCTGCTGACCACCAATCCGGACAGATGTATCGTAACAGTTTCCTCACCACTTGGAACTTCAGATCACTGTCTGGTGAAATCTGTATCGTCCTTCTCCCCACCTGACTGCGACTCATGCGGTGAACGGCGAATGTGGCAATTTGTTACAAGTCAGCAGATTGGGATGAGATGCGGCACTTCTTTGCATCTTATCCTTGGCAGCAGGTCTGCTTCTCTTCTGAAAATCCGTCGAGCTGCGCAGATGCTATATCCGATGTGATACGTCAAGCTATGGAGTATTTCATCCCTTATCGCGACGAACCATCGGTGGCTCAGCTCACCCATGGTTCAACGCCGATTGCGTTCAAGCTGAACAGCGTAAGCATTCGTCTTTTCTCGCCTGGGTTGACGCTCGTGACCACAAAGCTCCGGATCTGAGCTCAATGAAGAGAGCCTTCAACCATGCTGCCAAGTCCTACAAAAAGGCACTAAGGAAGGCTCGCTTCGACCGCATTGACTGCTTGGCAGCATGGTTGAAGGCTCTCTGCGCAGCCATCTGGTAGCAGAGCATTCTGGTCCCTTGCCAAGTCGGTCGAAGTGAACTTCTGTCGGCCCCATTGCCTCCGCTTGTTAAACCTGATGGAACACTGGCTCATACTACTACTCTCGTTTGGGACTGGTATAGTGCCCAAGTCCTGGAAGCTTGCCAACGTGCAACCCGTGCCCACAAAGGGCAGTCGTGCCGATCCTACCAACTATCGGCCGATTTCAATAACCTCCATACTCTGCAAGATTATGGAGCGTGTATTGAACTCGCGCTTAATATCTCAACCAAACAGGTCAAAAAGTTATTTTCCAGTGGGTACCGTCTCATGTTGGACTTCTGGGTAATGAGGAGGCTGACAGATTAGCCAAAGATGCCATTCAGTTAGGCGCACAAACACCAAGTATATTACCTAGTTATTCGGAAATATTATGTAAATACAGAAAAATAAACAATTTGTCTTGGAATGAACATTTTAATGAAAGGTCGAAATCGAAAGGAATCTGGTACAGAAGTATACAATGTGAGCCTCCTCATATACCTTGGTTCGCCGGGGCGAAATTGAATCGTAGACAAATTGTTGCTGCACATCGTTTGCGGTCAGGACATGCTCCACTAAACAATTTTGCTTTCCTCATGCGAAAATCAAACTCTCCCAACTGTGAGGTGTGTGGTAAGAAATAGGATGTACATCATGTGTCGGTGGAATGCGTCCGATACACGTATAAGAGAAAGGCACTTCTCAACTTGATGAAGTTGTCTGCAATGGATGTTGGAGTGTTCCATGGCATTTTGGCTAGACCTACCTCTAAAGCAGCAAAATTTTTGTATTCCTTTTTATTAAATAAGTAATTAAGTTAGTATATAAGGTAACCCTTTATTATTTGTTAAATTTGTGTGAAAGTACGATGGGATTGACATCGTCACAATGTGTACAAAAATCCCTTAAATAAAGAAGACTTAAAAAAAAAAAAAACCTGGAAGGTAACGATCTCCTCAGTGACCGACAGTACGGGTTTCGCCGCAATCTATCTACTGGGGACCTACTAGTTTATGCCACCCACTTGTGGGGCGAGACCCTCGAGAGGAATGGTGAAGCGATTGCTGTTTCCTTAGACGTCTCGAAGGCCTTCGACAGGGTATGGCACGCCAGTCTTTTGAGTAAGCTTCCAGCGTACGGCATTTCCCCTGGTCTGATTAACTGGGTAAAAGACTTCCTGAGTGAACGGTCTTTCCGAGTTTTTGTCGATGGATGCTCATCAGAGCCCATGACGACTAATGCCGGAGTTCCTCAGGGGTCTGTTCTCTTTGCAACTCTCTTCCTGCTGCATATCAACGATCTGCTGATGCCCGGTATCTATGGGTAAGCAGATGATAGCACAGTTGTAGAGAGATACCTGCCAGGTACTCGAGCTAGTAAGGAGCTAATCCGGTCCGAAAGAGAGGCTATGTTGGAGCGTACGAATGTCTCACTTCAGGCAATCTCCAAGTGGGGTGAAGCCAATCTGGTGGGATTCAACGCTGCCAAAACACAAGGGTGTCTGTTCACCGCTAAAAGGAGCCCGTTCACCTTGGCTCTTACTTTTCGGAATATATCCCTGGAGTACACCGACCGCCTTCAGCTCTTGGGAGTTGAAATTTCCTCAGACCTTAACTTTGGGCAGTTCATTGAGTCCAAAGCCAAGATAGCTGCTAGGAAACTCGGCTTACTTGCAAAGGTCCGGCGGTACTTCACACCAGGACAGCTTTTAATGTTATACAAAGCACAGGTCCGTTCGTGTATGGAGTACTGCCGCCACATATGGGCTGGTGCTGCAAAATACCACCTGGCAGCTTTAGACTCGGTGGAAAGGCGTGCAAAGAGGCTAATTGGTGATCCAGATCTGGTTAAGTCCAATCTACAAAGCCTTGAGCTCAGGCGTAGGGTGGCCAGTCTTTCGGTGTTTTACAGGATGCATTTTGGAGAGTGTGCGCAGGAATTGCATGACTTGATTCCACCATCTCATTTCTACCGTCGGACATGCCGACGAACGGCGATTATCCACCCTTACGTTTTTGAAACCTCTATGGTCTGGACCAAGCGTTTCGCCTCGTCGTTTATACCGCGTACATCGAGGGACTGGAATAATCTGCCTGCTACGGTTTTCCCGTCCGATTATAATTTGGGTGTCTTCAAGGCTAGAGTGAATAGGCTCTCAATAAATTAGTGCGCCTCACCTTAAACGATTGCATTACTGTTTACCATCAGGTGGAATCACAGTCAAGCACTAGTTTATATCAATTATAAAAAAAAAACAATGTTCATGGCATTCTGCCATATGTCCTGCACGAGGGGCCTGTGTACAAAGTTTACTCACAAAGCCTACCGTACCTTGCGCGTCTAGAATAATAATGTATCCGCATGTATGTGTATGTATGTATGTGTCGGCTCCTTCGACCCTCGATACTGCAGGGCATGTTTGCTGACGCCAGTGTAGATGACTTTTGATGAATACCAGGATAGCAGTGAACCGCGAATAAGCTGCAGGTCTTATATTCGCAGACTGAACTGACGACGTTTACGCATAAAATAAACATAGGAAAATTTACAGATATCACAGCTTCTGTGCGATTATACGTAAAAAAGTTGCATCAGTCGTATGAGTGTGCACGTGAGAGCCCAATTAGCATCTTGAGGATGACTGATAAGAGAACCAATATTGTTTTGCACAGTAGGATCACTGAACTCTATGTATTGCGAGACCAATGTGTATACTAAGCAAGTATAGTTTGTATCATAGCGGTAAGTCTCCTCTTTGAACAGTGGATGTAGAGGTGTCACGGCTTCTTCACCTTCCGCATGACGCAGGTCCTTAGAGGACATTAAACGTTTAGGAGGTTCCTGTACCGCATTCAGTCGGACAAAACATCTGAGTATCGCAATTATACGGACAGCCCGGAGGACATAGTTGAGCATCCGGTGGAGGTATGCCCCGCTTGGGCGAATCACCGTCGTGTCCTCGTGGGGGCGATTGGCAGCAGTTACCACTCGCACCGGGCCCTGATTCAAACTATGGGATTACTTCTGAAAAAGTAACCTGTGGTACTAGGATGCAAAGGGCAACTAAAGGAATAATATTTTTTTTTTTAGGTGGGAAAATCATGATGATGATGATGATGATGAAATCAAATCAAATCAAAATTATTTATTGTTTGTCACGGGAAGTTAATTCTTACAATTGCATTAGAGACGCTCCAACATACCCTTAAGGTGTACAATACTTTAGTCATTTATTATTTCAAGTCGATTATCATGTATATTATTACAAAATTATTACTCATGCCAGTATAGTCCATTATTATTCATAAAATCAGTCCACATTGTCAAAAACAAATTTCATAGTCACACAAATACAATTTGCATTATTATTTCATTTGTCAATATGTTTATCATATAAGAAGTCGTTGATCGAGTAGTATGCTTCACTTATTAAAAATTCTTAAAGTTTAATTTTAAAAATATTTAAGATCACAATGTTTTTTTATAGAATTTGGTAATTTATTGTATATTTTTATTCCAGTTCCAAAAATACTCGATTTAAATGTAACTGTCCTACATTTAATTATACTCAATTCATTGTTCAGGTACTTCTTAACGTTTCATAATTACTAATATCGCGTTTTATCATTACTGCTATCTCATAAATATATAGTGATGGGAGTGTTCAAATATTTAGCCTAGTAAACACTTCTCTACATTAATCAGTCGCTTTAAGTCCACATATACTTCTTACACATTGTTTCATGGGCTTTAAATGCATATTATCTGTTTGTAGAATTACCCTAAAATAAGAATGCCATATTTGAGTATTGAACCCACATAGGCATGGTAAGCACTGAGTAATGCATTTTCGTTTACAACTTTTTTTATCATATAAAGCGCATAGGAAGACTGGTTTAATTTTTGGCAAACGTCCACTTGCATTTTCCAGCTAAGTCTAGAGTCAATATGAATACCAAGAAATTTTGTGCTATTAACTTCTTCTTTCAATGTCTTGCCCATACAGTTAATGTGAGTTTTTATGATTTAGCATTTTTTATTGGAAATGTCATGTAACTGGTCTTTTCAATATTTATTTTAAGATTACATTTAACCAGTTTATTATATCTTCTAGAGATTTGTTAATGTTGGTTTCATAGCTTCCTTGATTGTAATTTGTAAAAATAGCTGTGCTATCATATATGGAAATAGTATTAATTCTTGATCTATGGATTTTGGGAGATCGTCTATGTAGATAATAAATAAAAGAGGTCCAAAGATACGTCCCTGGGGCACTCTAAATTGCACAATCCTGGGATCAGATATTATGTTTTTTCTAACCTTGTATCATTTTGATATTGGCATTCGCTTACGAGACGCGAGACCTAATAGTCGTGTACTTTGCATTTAATAATAATGTAATATCTTAAAAATAACTGACAACAATTGATACTATAAAAATATCTGCGGTGTCAGTTCGAGAGTAAAGTGTGTCCTATTGTGCAAGACGAACTAAATATTACATATTCATAGCATATCTGTGTTAGTTATGTCTAACCAAGAAGCTAGCCCTTTCGGGCGTAGCCATCTATTACGTCGAAGTCCTCCACCGACTCCAACCCAACCAGAACCAGTACAACCTAGGGAGCAAACACCACCTCGAGCTCCACCTGTGTCGTTTGGTGAGCTACTGGAAGAAGTTATTTTGACACCAGAGATCAAGAAGTGGGTGGAGTCAATAGACGGCATTCTCACTGAGGTCTTCACCATAGTTTCAGAGGGGAAAATGAACAATGATCAGAAGCTTCGTGTCTCTGCTCTTTGTCGCATGGTTTTCAATGGGACATCTCAGATGGCCGTACTCTATTAAGCTTTAAAACAAAAAACGATTCAAGCGCACAACACAGCACTGCACCTAAGGGATCAGCTGACCTTACAGAATCTGTTAAGGTAATCAAAGAGGCTGTAATCAATAAATTAACACCTTCTAGCATCACCTCTTCATCCTACGCTAGTGTGACTGTCTGTCACTTATTCCAAATTAATAACAAGAAATTATATTTAATCTTAAACACCACGAATGGCGCCGGGCCACTTGGACCCTCATAAATTGTCTTTTTAATGAAAGGACCGAAAGAATCATAAAGAAACTATTAAATTATGGGATTTCTAAAGGAGCACATGTGCTGGCCAATCGTTAAGAATCAGGCGACCCAAACCTTTTTGAGAAACAATTAAGAAACTATACAAAAAAGGAGTCATAAAAACTTGTTATCAAAACATGGGAATTCCTAGGCGAAACTGAGCCGTAAGGCGAGAAGGCGGAGTGTAGACTCGGCGACCAGAGGACACTGGGTTTCAGGGCACGATAGGCTTCGGACGTTCTGCGGGAGCTAACTAACTCAGTAGATATTGTAGGGCTACATAATGTCCCGTTGTAATTCTTAGAAGTGCTAGGATTGTGATACAGTATTAGATACAAGTGGGCTAAGTCCAGTTTAGGCGTGTATAATATTTATAATACAGATCCGTGTGTGAGTTAGAGTACGAATGGATGGGCGTTGGTTGTGCGTAAGTAGTGTGTAAGTACGCGAGTGAATCTTAGCGTCTGTGTTGGTGACCGAATGGTTGAGTGTTAACCCTTTTATCCTTAATCCATTCCATGACAAGGTGACCTAAACTTGCGGTTGGTGTTAGGGACTCGGAGAAAGCCTTCCTTTGGAGTGAACTTGACATTAACTTCTTAGGAGTGGGCTCGACACTGACTTCCTTTGGGGTGGACTTGACCTTTGCCGGCCGGCGTACTTGACGCAACTATGACTGAGGCACTGCCGATTGAAGGCTGAACCGAATATATATTCGTTACATACTAGAGCCAGTTTAAGCTATAATAAGATCATAAACCACCAAACGTTAGCGACGGCTACCTCGCCCTAAGGACTGACTGACAGTAGGATACTTTGCATTGCTCTTGATATGCGCACACTTCCAGGGAGAGGGGGGTAGGCTTCACCAACTAGCCTGAACTGCATTGATAGTCGTTTTAAGGAACGCTAGGGATCGCATCTCGTTAAATCAACCCTTCCCCCGTAGGCCAGCCTCTGATACAAAAAAAATAATATTTAAAGAGAGACGAAACTTGGACACATCTCAGAAAATTTCCGCAGCTAGGCGTAGCTCGGAGGTGTGTAGGTTATGTTGTCCTCACCCTGGGGCAGAGTAAGGGAGTGAGAAGTGTCGATATATAAACCACTTCGGCGTCTAGCGAGGCAACTGTAAAGAGTTCTACGGCGACTGACGATGCGTCACGCTTGTTTAAGTCTTGTATTGTATTGATGGGTGAATAGGCCGTTATAAGGGATTAATTGTTATAGAAAGTGTGTCTTATCCAATAGCAGAGGCCTCACAACCCTTTGCCGTAGGATTGGTCAGGACATGCACGGGCGAAATGGAATAAAGTAATTCTAAATTAATTTAATTTGCAAATACAAGCGTCACGTGTCATATTCCCTTTTGTAGCCCTCTCAGTCCCTTAAATTTCATAATTCAAAAGAAAAGTAGATTATCCTTCCTTATTGTGGATTCCCAATCCCAATTGTTTAATTTTGTTTTTCTCCATCCATTCCTCGTCCCTCTAGCTACTAAGTCGGGACGAGGTGATATATTTCCTGGGAGTCCATTACTGTGGTGGAGGTCTGTCCAAATCATCAGGATGGGGACCACAGGATGGGGCGGCGGAGGGGCCCCATCCCTCCCACTTAGTGGGAAGCCGACCTTCATACCTTCATGTAGGCAAATTCAGGAAAAACGAAAATTTTATCAGTTTATGGTCTTTTAGGAACAGTGACACTAGCATGGTTAAAAAAAGTTTCAAAACCTTTATCCGTCCAGCAAATCTGAGTTCTTTGGCCATCTATCCTTGCGACAAGACAAGAACAAGTGAAGACACAAAGTCACTTGTGAAAAAGAAAATTAAGAAAATTATATCGCCTGAAGAACTGAAGTTTCATGTCCGCGGCTTAAAAAAAGTTAGAAACGGGGGTGTTCTTATTAGGACTGAAAGCAAAGGCGATATCGAAAAGCTCAGGAATTCAACAAAACTGGTATCATCAGGCCTTATGGAAGAAGCACATAAACGCCGACCTAGGATTGCTGTCGATGGAGTTCCAGTAGCACTTACTGAAAGGTTTTACTTTCGGATAAATTGGCAAACACTACTTGTGAATCCTTCCTTGCGACTGTCACATTGAACCATAAGTCAGATAAGAAAGGTCTTCCCACTTGCAACTATATTTTAGAAGTACCCGCTGCCGTCAGGAAAGTCCTAATAAACCAAGGCCGGATTTTTATAAATTGGACATCATGCCCTGTGAAAGATTTCACAATAGTCACAAGATGCTTCAACGGCCAGCAGTTCGACCACGCAGCCAAGTTTTGTCGTGAAACCAGTCCTACTTGCAACCACTGTGGAGAGACTGGGCATTCCCACAAGGTGCAGTAAATCTTCTCCGCCTCAATGTGCGACGTGCAAGCGTTTCAAGGGGAAATGTGACCATCAGACCGGTGACGCAGTGTCCGGCGCGTAAATATGCCGAGGTTAATTATATAAATTCGATAGACTATGAAGGCACCTAAGAGCGCCCCGAATAGTTTATTTAGTAGCACTTAGTTAATGTTTTTTAAGAGTTAGATTATCTTTTATTATTTTTGTAAATAGTTTTTATGGCCAGTCAGCTAATCGCTTATTTGGATGCATTTTCTGTGTCTGAAGCCAATACCTGTTATGTAGAAGATTGTAAACTTCTTCTTAGACTCATCGCATTTTGAGGCCACGGCATTATGCTGAGCGTTCGGCCGTTTTGCGCGGATGTGGCGCATATTTCTTTCACATAATATACTTATAATTTGTTAGTTCTAAATTTGCGACTTGTTCCGCCAAATAAAATGTTTTTCTTTCTTCTTTCTTTCTTTCTTTCTTTTTCCTTCTAGGGAAAATACGCTTAAGCTGCTTACACAAAATATTCGCAGTATTAATCGTAGCATGGACGAGTTTGAAGTTCTATTACATAGTCTTGACATCAGCCTGCTGTGATGTTATTATCCTAACAGAATGTTGGTTATCTTCTCAGACAGCCAATTTACCTTACCTTGACGGCTACTGCACTCACAAAACAAATTCAAATATGAACCAGAATGATGATGTAGTAGTTTACATCAAAAACAACCTAAAAGCATTCGTGGAAGGGCCGAAAGTTCAAGATAGTAACTGTTTAGTAATTAAAATTATTCTGGATACTGTAATTATGGCCATTTATAGGCCACCGTCTCAAAACATTGACAGTTTTTTTGGATTCTCTTGATGTAAATTTAAAACATCATTCGAGCTTTTAGGAATATTGTTTTTTTTCTTCTTTATTTATTTAAAGGGGTTTTTACGCATAGCGTATATCAGTCCCATCGTATCCTAAACAATTTTACGTGTGTTATATATAATGACGAATGTCATTATATATGACGTAGATAAATCACGAATTTTAATATTTCACGAATATTGTTCGTTGTATTGTTTACATTGGTAACATTTATGCAGTTCAAATCAAATTTAAAAGTACCTACCAAGATTAATGAGTAATATTGTTGTGTATACAAATATAAAACTTGAAACTTAGACGTATTGATGATAATCCTATAAATTATTTCGTAATTATTAATGATCATGAAGCTATATCTCTCATTTTAAATTGATATTTTATTGTATTAAGTTGTTTGAGTTGATTAGTACAGAACTGTCAATCGGTATTATATTCTTTGAAATAAGAACTAAGAAATACAAATCAAGTGTTGTAAAATTGCTTAAATGATCTTACATGTTGTAAAAAGTTTATAGATAAACGTAAAATTGTTCCTAATACAAAGTACTAGGAACAATTCCAAATCGTTTGCCAGGAAATAACAGGGTAGATTTATTTACGTGAAACAAAATAGTAACACTTTGCTAAAGCTACCTCACCGTAATGAATATTTGATATTTGTTTCTTTTAAGCCATTTCACGAATGATAATAGGTGTATTAAAGTCTTTATTTGATTTAAAATGTTCATAAATATTTTGATTACCAGTGGGTATCCTCCCGTTCCGCCCAGAGCGCGAGAAGTCGTTTGGATGGTTTCCCACCGTAAAAAAAAAGTGGGTATTTTTACAAAAGTATTATAGCTTAACAAATTATTAACGTAATATCGTCATTAGCTTGTGTGGGTAGGACACTAGTTTTTCAAAAATATTCTCATTTACAAGAAACTTTTCTTTGCTTTGTCCTGTTTAATAAATTTATAAAGTGATGAAATTAACAGTACCTACTGGCAATTGTTTCATGATATAAATGGTTTTTAAGAAGAATTGCAATAATAAATTACTAGTAACAGTTGAAAGAGTAAATTAAGTGTACCCTCGGTTTTAGTCGAATTCACTGATTGTTACCTGCAGATATATATAAAAAAAAAAAAATTAGTGTCGGTCAGTCATTGAAGTTTTTAGTAATTTTCCGTTTGAAATTATTAGTTTTGAAAGTGCTTTATTTGTGATCTGAAGTAAATAACTGTTGTCGCAGTGACATAGACTTTAACTTGTCAAATATTCTGATTTCTATGAAAGTATGGACTGAGAATTCGACGTTCGGAACAATTTGCAATAATGTCAGATTGACCGAGCGGTATATTATTGTTTTTATAAAGAAAACGGATTAGTGTTTTGAATAAACTGGATATCTTAAATTAATTATTCATAGAATGAAAACTTGAACTATAGGTATAGGCGAAGTTGCTATCCTGTATGTATTCAAGTTTATAAAGAACTAACTATCAAATTAAAGAACTAAAAAGATAAAATGTTCCGCTTCAAAAGGACTTTACACAATTTTTTTCTGAATATGACAGTTTTATTGCAAACCGTATATATTTATATATAAATAAGACTGACTTTGACCGTTACTTTGACTTTAACTTTGACTAAGACTGACTGAGACTTTAACTAAGACTGACTGAGACTTTGACTAAGACAGACTTTCACTAAGACAGACTTTGACTTGTAAAGGTGCCTGTGACTATGCCTGTGGCGGTAAAAAAAAAAAAAAAACTGGATGTGCCTGTGGCTATGCCTGTGGCGGTAAAAAAAAAAAAAAAAAACTGGATGTGCCTGTGGCTATGCCTGTGGCGGTAAAAAAAAAAAAAAAAACTGGATGTGCCTGTGGCTATGCCTGTGGCGGAAAAAAAAAAAAACTGGCGTGGCCTGTGGCTGGCCTGAGCCAGTAATATTTGTTTATTTATTTACTGTATACTTATTGTACACCTCATTATATAAACAGGATTAACACGTATATCCACATATAAACAGGATAAACACACATAAACACGATAAACAGAATAAACATATATATACCTACACATGTAAACACACATATATACACATAAATATATAAATACCAACAATGATATACCAAAAATGTAACCCAAAGTACATAAGCTGTATGACAATGTTATACATAAAATTAAAATTTAATTTATGTTACTATCGTGTAATTTTTTTGTTATGTTATTATCGTGTAATTTTAGACTACTCTAAATGTACTTCGAGAACGAAGTACTTGTCAGAAAGGCCGTGTTATATATAATGACGAATGTCATTATATATGACGTAGATAAATCACGAATTTTAATATTTCACGAATATTGTTCGTTGTATTGTTTACATTGGTAACATTTATGCAGTTCAAATCAAATTTAAAAGTACCTACCAAGATTAATGAGTAATATTGTTGTGTATACAAATATAAAACTTGAAACTTAGACGTATTGATGATAATCCTATAAATTATTTCGTAATTATTAATGATCATGAAGCTATATCTCTCATTTTAAATTGATATTTTATTGTATTAAGTTGTTTGAGTTGATTAGTACAGAACTGTCAATCGGTATTATATTCTTTGAAATAAGAACTAAGAAATACAAATCAAGTGTTGTAAAATTGCTTAAATGATCTTATAATGTTTTAAAACTGTTTAACTATGTAACAATTGTAATTAAAGACCTATAAAATAAGTTAAATTATGGTAAACTGTGATTGGTGGAAAATGGCGGGATATTATTATTTGACGTTTAAAAAAAGATGTCCATCCACCCGTCGACAGTTTACTATAAAAGGGTTTGTGACCTTTTGGTGAAATAATAGTTGTGATCCAGCAAAGCTCACGTAAGTTAATTAATATATATCTTGATTATTGTTATTATTGCTACTGGTTGTATTGATTCTGTGTATGTCTTACTATGGCTTTTGTTTCTAATTATGTTATACGGTATTTGAGAATACTTATTCAGCTTACTATTATGAAATGACCCAAGACATAGAACATAGAATTTCTTATAGATGATAATGTGATAAACCATAATTAATGATGTTGTAAAATGTGCCTATAAAATACTATAATTTAAGCTCCCATGGGTTTTCTTGCTTGTTCTTTCCCATGACGACCTAGTTTTGGAACAAGCAACTAGTTATTCGATTAATTGACAAGCCTATTTTAAATAAATATTTAGTCTTGTCTTTCTGTGCTTTTCTTCATAAAACCCTTTCCCTACACACCAGTCATAGGAACTTTGATACACAGTAATTATCCGTTATCCATCTTGACAACTTAGCATGATATGTAGGTACTTATAAATATATTAAATCAATGTAGTTATCCACCCTCCTCCATAATTCTAACACGTGCATCACAAGACATGGGCCATGAATTCGAACAAATCTTTCGCATTATCACTATTTGGTTGGGACAGAATGTTATGGAACCTGCCTACATCAGTTCTGTTGAAATTCAGAGACCTTATCAAACTATTTAGAGTTTTAAGTATCTCTGTTACTAACACATTATGGATTTTCTATATCTGAAATAAAGTATATTATTATTATTATTATTATTTCTACTGGACTCATATTGGACACATTCCATCAATAAATGTTGCAGGTATACACAATATTCTTGTCGAGAACAAGAATATTGTTCTAATGGGTGACATAAATATTAATATTGCTTCCGGGAGATCAGATACACAAAAAAAAATACAAGTGAATTGATAACCTCCTCCTTTTTTTTGAAGTCGGGTCATGTTCATAACTACTTAAATATTTGTTCATTTCATAGTCTTTTACCAATCCATTATTATCCCACGCACCAGACTGGGTCATGTTTAGATCATTTCATCATTTATATTCGAACAAAACATTAGTTACAAATTTATCGCTAACGGATCATCAAGCGATTTTACTAACAATACAAAAATCCTCACCTAGAATAAACTGCATGCGTAGCTGTACAAAAAATTTGCATGACTAACTTTGACCATGACATTCGCGGTATTGACTTTGACCCTGTTTACGAAACTAATGATGCAAATATTTCTTTACAGTATTATACATTCGCTACATCATGCAATAATTCAGGCGAAAGCAACGCCCGGGTGTCATCATTGTGTGGACCACCCGGAGGACTCGGTGGAGCATACGGTGGAGGCGTGCCCCGCTTGGGCGGAGCACCGCCGTGTCCTCGTGGAGGCAATTGGCGGCAGCGACCTTTCGCGTCGGGCCCTGGTTCAGGCTATGGTCCGGAGCGAGGAGGAGTGGCAGGCGGTCGCCTCCTTCTGCGAAGCAATAATGCTAGCGAAGGAGGAGGCTGCACGCGTGAGGGAACGAAGGTCCTCACGCCCTAGCCGTCGTAATTCCGACCCCGACTACCAGCCACGGTAGACGCGGGCTTGCGGACGTCGAGCACTGGGTAGCTCGCCGTCCGGCTGTTCGGCAATTAACCGGACCGAGCCCAGTCGTCAACAGCGCGTAGTGATCCTCGCGCTCCTCAAAGAGATGTCAGCAAACCGTAGGGGCCCAGTGGGGCCGATGCCCGCTAGCTAGGACCGCGGAGAATTTCTGAAAGGGAAACCCGTAGTCCTAGTACGCAAAGGGTAATTGAAGGATACAGGTGTGGTTTTAGTCAGTAAAAGTCTGACACTCCCTCCCGCTCCACCCAGAGCGCGAGAAGTCATTTGGATGATTTCCCACATCATGCAATAAGCAAAAATACAATTACTAAAATAACGTCTAGAAGGTATAATTCTATTAAACCGTGGATCACTCCCGGTCTCGACATAGGGATTAACTACACCAAAAGTCGAAACAGGTGCAAGTTTCGACTTTTGGTGTAGTTTATCCCGATAATGAAATACTTTCTATTTCATACAAAAAGGTATAGAAACTTTTGCAACAATCTTTAAAAAAAAACCAATATGAGAAGAAGGAATAACAGAAGGCAGGAAAAAACAGTAAACAATTTATTAAAACAAATATTTTTAGATCGAAAAATCCTGTACCTCCACTCGAATTACTGTTAACAGAGATAAACCCATTCGAAGCCGCGAATAAAGTAAACAGTTTTTTTGCTAACGTTGGCAAAACCTTAGCTGAAAAATCTTTTAACCGTAGTAGTCCCCACCAAACGTCGTTGGCTGTGAATACCCCTACGAAAACATCAAAATCTTTTGTTTTATTAGACACTGACGTCAATGAAATTTTAAGGATAATTACAGGGTTAAAGGATGACTACGCTGTTGGGTGGGATAGCATTCCTAATAATTTACTGAAAAGGTTTAAACACGTTCTTGCCATTGACCCATATTTTTCAGTCATGTTTATCTAACGGAATTTTCCCCAAACCGCTTAAAAGCAGTAGTTATGCCAGTTTTCAAAGCGGGAGATAAAACTGTGTTAATAACTATAGACCCATTTCAGTACTAACAGGACTCTGGAAAAAATTATAAATAGTAGATTAACAGATTCTTGTAGTTAACAAATTGCTTTTCAACAACCAATTTGTGTTTAGACCAGAAAGATAAAATAACCAAGCAGTTCACAGGCTGTTTAAATACGTTAGTACTGAACTAGATAAGGGCATGGACACTATTGGGATTTTTTTGCCTCGCTAAAGCCTTTGACACAATTTCGTGTTCTATATTACTGCACAAGCTTGAAAAACTTAAGATAAGAGTCGAACAACTTCAGTTATTCTCCGATTATCTTAGAGACCGTCAACAATGCGTCAAAATAGGGCAGTACACAAGTTCTGAGATGGAAAACAGTTGTTTCGGAATACCACAAGGAAGTATTTTTTGCCCTACGTTATTCTTAATTTACATTAATGACCTATGTAGTTTAGTCCTTCGTAATGGGCTGATATTATCATATGTGGATGACACAGCTCTATTGTTTTCCGCTGAATCTCGAGGTGAAGCATATGAACATGCCCAAAACGGTTTTAATGTTGTGTCTAATTGGCTTCATTAAAATCTTCTAACATTAAATATAGATAAAAGTAAATACATTTTATTCTCAATGAGTTACCGCTTACTAACATACGTGCACAACAGGACATACATAACGTACATAACAGGTCTGACATATTTGCACATAATTGCAAGCATGCTGACATTGATGATGACATTGATGTGATTTGACCATTACATATTTACTGTAAGAGACTTTGACCCCTGAGTTTGTTTCGGTGTTTCTTCTCAGGGTAGTCAGCTAGGAAACACCGGCCTCATCTAGTTTAAAATGACGAAAAAAAAAATTGACATGTAAAAGTGTTTTATAAACCTATTTGCAGAATAAATATCATTTATTGCTTGTACTTGCCCTACTTTAGTTAAAGCTGACTACATAAAATACCTAGGTGTTACGATTAACACAAATCTAAATTTCCGTAAACACATCGAGTTACTATGCACAAAAGTGCGTAAATTAATGTATATTTTTAAGAAACTACGTCACATAGCCGACTATAAAAGTTAATTAAACAGGTTTATTTGGCTCTATGTCGATCTGTTCTAACCTACTGTATTACTTCATGGGGTGGAACTGCAAAGACTATCTTACTTCCTCTAGAACGTGCTCAAAGAGCAATGCTAACCTTCCGCCCTTTTAGGTTTCCCACACACCAGTTATACACTGCATGTAAAATACTAACAGTACGCCAACTATTTATATTGCACATCGTACTTTATCAGCACTCTGAGCTTCCTTTTGTCCCAGTACCTTCCACCAGGAGGAGGAAAGATTTGGTTTGCACTAAACCACAGACGAGACATGAATTTACACATAGATTTTATATATTTTTAGGGTCTTTTTTGTATAACAAGCTCAACATTCTTAGAAATATATAACTTAAATTATATTAAATGTAGTACATTGATATCGGAGTATCTACTGAATCATAATTACACAGACACAGAGAAACAATTGGAAGTTTTAGTATGATTGTAGGTTTAGTTTGTAAGTTGTTATTCTGTAATTTCTGTATACGTGAACCCGTAGTGATAGTCTTGTAAGTGATAACCCGAAACACAGGTTTTATAAATTTCTCTGTTTAGGTACACGTGGAATATTTGAAGTTATTTGATACGTATTAAATTGCTTCACAGAGTGGAATATCATCGTTTTTGAGAACTACAGGTGATCGACTATCTTTTTACATGACCAATTCTTATCGCGAAGTTTTATTATCACTTCCCTTGTAGATTCATCGCAACTTTTATTTTTCCCCATTGTTTTTATGTGTAATAATCGATCTGGCTTTTGCAGTACTAAATGGCGCCAAAATTACGCGAATAATGGCTTTGTTACAGAGTTCTTTATTTAAATTTGAATAAAAAAATAAACTATCCAGCGTTCTTAATTATGTGGCCAGCCAGTAAATTTTCAATAATAATTGTGTTAAGGTTTAATATAAAAAGTTTATCTAAATATATATTATTGAATTAATCATCTTGTAACTGTGTGCTACGACAATGTGAAACAATTTTGCGATACCGAGAGAGATACAAAAAGACATGTAAAAAGTGTGTTGTCGTAAGTTTGAAAAAAAGCTTGTTTTTAAATAGTCGTTCTTAATTATATGACCACCACTGTATAATTATATCTAGACATGAGCAATCAGCACAGACAATGAAAGGCATTGAGAAAGTGATGCACATGATTGCAAGATAGTGAGTAAGATTATACGATGTGAGCACAATTTGCCATAGAGGTCAGGAATGGTACCCAGACCACGGTGCCGCATAGATGACCAAAGATCGTGACAGATTGTGCAAGAAATAAAGAATGAGAGTGCTGATCCTGATTTATGAATTTGAATTTTGATAAACATTTTGACCTGGATAAAAATAAGCCGAAATGAGATAAACTTAGATGTAACATGAATAGACACTTAAAATTTTGATTGTGATGAGATTTTATTATATTAGTTGAACTGTAAAGAAGAATTTACCTTGCGATATGAATTATTATTGAAGAATGAAATTAGTTAAAGAAGTATGTATGTATTGATAATCAAGTTATTACCTGTTTTGTTTTATAATTTTATTATGTATTATCAAACTAGTTTAACAAGTGAGAGGACTCACTTACACAGGATGGCCGAGTTGTAAGGTTAATTAGCCAAGATGTGGGTAAGTATTTTAATAATATCCTAGCTAGTATGTAGCCACGAATACAATGTATTTGTATCTAAAGTAAAAGCAAATTAAAATAGTAGTTGTTATAATTCTAGTCGAATATTAAATCAATTATTAATAGTTGTATCGAATCGAGAGTTAAGTATGGCAACACTTTGTAAGACAGTTTTGACGTTTTAAGCTAAGGTGAAATGTATTTATTTTTATTCGTGATTTGACGGTTGAACCGTACATTTTGTTTAAAATTAATCCGTTTATATCGTTACAATCTTCGTTTAATTTGAGAGATAAAGATTAGATCCTTTAAGTGCAAGTCAAGATATGACATTTCCTGCATAAATATACCAAAAAGTAACTTTTACCTGATGGATCAGGACTACAAAAACACCTGGAAGTGTCCGGAATGTTGCTGCAAACAGCTAAAAGCTGAAAACACTAATACGCCTGTGCGCCCGACTAACAGTGCTGCGAGTCTTCGTCACTCATCTGCTCGGAAACAACTACCAAGCCCTAAAACTATTGCCACACAAAATACCCCACCTGACGCGAATGTGACTCAAAGGAAGAAAAGTAGCCAGTCCAGGTCAGTCAAATGTAAACAGGATCAATGGTTCAGCGAAAATACTCTAAGAGATATTATATTAGAGAAGTGAGTGAAGAAGAAGAGTTGGCCGCGGCTTTAAAATCATCTCTCAAGGAGCTAGTAGCTAACTAATTGAAAAACATATAAGGCGAAAAATCCAAGTCTCTTTTGAATTTTTTAATCAGTACTTTGAAGAAAAAAAAAGGAGGCCTTAATTAATCAACTGCGCCATGATAATAATAAACTTCAAAAAAGTGTTAATGAACTCACCACTCGATTTAATATCATTGAACAAAACGTGCGTGAAAACAACATGAAAACTAATGGTCTGCCTGAAGATAAGTCTAAAAACTTAGTGAAAACACTCCAAAAAATTGCTAACGTTACGAATTGCGACATTGGAGACAATGACATCATGCAAATCACAAGAGTGGCCAAACTGGACAAGGAGAGTAGCCGTCCACGCACTGTGGTTGCTAAGCTGCACAGCCCCCGGCAACGTGACAATTTGCTAACTGCTGTAGGAGACTTCAACAGAAAGCAACCCTCGGAAAAATTGAACTCGTATCACTTACGTATTACTGGTAACCATGTGTTCATTTTTGTAAGCGAACATTTATGCCCATCTAGCAAGCAATTGCACGCGGCAACGTGAAAACTAGCAAAGGAAATGTCATACAAATTTGTCTGGATACGTAACAGACAAATATTTGTTCGTAAGGTTTATTCAAAGCCTATCTTCATTTGTACTCAGGATAATCTAAAGCTGATGAAAATAACTGACATCACAATATAAATTAATAATTTTGTAAAATGTTCTTGGCGTTAATCGTATTAGCAATGCTTGAGATTTATTATCAAAATGTTCGCGGAATGAGAACTAAGACTGAGGATATCTTAAAAAATATTTTGACTAGTTATGATGTAAATTGAATTTACTGAATCTTGGCTAAATCTTTAAATTGGAAATGGAGAGATCATTGACTCACGGTACCTGGTAAATCGTAAAGATAGATCAAGTTCCAAGGTTTCTAAAAAAGTCGGAAACGGGGTAATTTTTTTTTTATTTGGTGGGAAAATCGTCCAATGACATCCCCCGCTCTTTGAGATAGTGTCAGACTTTTACTGACTAAAAACCCACTCCTGTTCCTTCGTTGCTATTCATACCAGGGCCGAGTCTCTTACAAGAAGAAGAAAAATCAACCTTCAACAGAGCTGCCAAGTCTTGCAAGAACGTGATGCGGAGGTGTCGGTTCAACCACATTAGTCGCATCGGGAACAAAATCGCTTCATACCCTGCTGGTAGTAAGGCGTTTTGGTCCCTGGCTAAGTCAGTTGAATTGAACTTCTGCCGTCTCTCACTACCGCCACTGCTGAAACCCAACGGGTCGCTGGCCCATACCGCTGAGGAGAAAGCAAATTTGTTTAACCTTTTGAGTACTGTAATTAGAGACACAATAGTAAGACAATGACCGAGCGAAGGTTCGCTTGGGGTTTAATGAATTAATTCACTCTACGCGGAATCTTCGCGTCTAGATCCTGGTGATATGCGGCCCCCTGTTTATCCTGATGGTTGCGAGACGAGTATGACGGATATTCGCATCCATCAGAAGGACGTCCGTAGGGTGCTGCGTAACCTTGACGTGAACAAAGCTAGTGGTCCAGACGGGATACCGGCAATTGTTCTAGGAACGTGTGCGCCTGAATTGTCTCTGATCCTGACACACTTATTTAGGCTTTCATTTGAGGCTGGAAAAGTGCCGATTGCATGGAAGCAAGCTAACGTACAGCCCGTGCCCAAAAAGGGTATTCGGACTGACCCAGCTAACTACAAATCAATCTCAGTAACGTCCATTCTCGGTAAGACTATGGAACGTGTACTCAACACTAAGTTCCTGGCATACCTAGAAGCTAATAACATCCTAAGTGACCGTAAATTCGGCTTTCGCCGAAATTGGTCAACTGCTGATCTTCTAGAATATGTCATCCACATCTAGAGTAAGGCCATCGTGAAGCACGGGGAAGCGCTTGCCGTCTCCCTCGATATCTCGAAGGCTTTCGATAGGGTCTGGCACGAAAGTCTTATTAGTAAGCTTCCCTTTTTCGATTTACCTGCTGGATTGTGTGCTTGGATCGCATACTTCCTGAGTGAACGGTCCATCCGAGTGGTCATCGATGGCTGCTCGTCTGGTCAAATAGCCATTAATGCCGGGGTCCCTCAGGGGTCAGTGCTCTCGGCAACATTGTTCTTGCTGCACATAAACGATCTGCTTGTAGCGACATCTATGGCGTCACATAAGAACTAATCCTGCATCGCGCAATCAAAGTTCTCCGCGCGATTAGAACATATAGAACAGCCCGAAATCATCTATCGGGCAATAGCCCACCAAACATAACACCCGTCTGGTTGGAGGATCCTCCCTTTTCAGCGGAGGTATGTGGGACTTTACTCTCTGTTCCACATACCCCTACAATGGTGACCCTCGACAATGAATGTCAGCGCAGCCTTCGTGCAGCTACTACTTTGTGATGTCATCATCACTTCCTCAAGCTTTCGAGCAGCGAGCCATACAGCCAGCACCCACGGCTTTAAAAGGGTATCCTGACTACCAGCATGCCTACCTGGTCATACCTGGTCATCACCCTCAGCCTCATCAGCGACCTAGGCGAAGCACACTGCACCTTCGGCCAGTCACATGAAGAGCAATGAAGAACCTCTCCTGGTCGACGCCTGCAATCAAGCCCTACGTCGCACAGCACCGCTCCGACTCACTGGAGCCAGCAGCACTACTCCGACTCACTGGAGCCTGCAGCATCATCCCGACTCACTGGGACATCATCACCCCGACTCACTGGGGCATCATCCCGACTCACTGGGATAGCACAACCCCGACTCACTGGGGCATCACCGCAGACAGTTCCGACTCACCGAGAACTATGCGGCATTCGGTTCCGACCCACTGGAACCAACCTACCACTGGCCTGGCACGCATCAAGAAGCATCAAGAACCATCGACCTCCGATCTCCGGAGGGGAGTGATGTAGCGACATCTATGGCGTCACATAAGAACTAATCCTGCATCGCGCAATCAAATTTCTCCGCGCGATTAGAACATATAGAACAGCCCGAAATCATCTATCGGGCAATAACCCACCAGACATAACACCCGTCTGGTTGGAGGATCCTTCCTTTTCAACGGAGGTTTGCGGGACTTTACTCTCTGTTCCGCATACCTCCACATGCTTAAGCCCGGTACCTTTGGGTATGCAGACGACAGAACTGTTTTTTTTTTTTAAGCTGTTGATCCCCGCATTAACGCCGGCATTCACTACTATTGTGTCTCTAATTACGCACTCAAAAGGTTAATTGGGGTAAACCAGTGCTTGACTGCACTTGTGCACTTTGAGACTTGTGATTTGACTTGTGCGCTGAGAGTTACATATCCAGCGCGCCAGCTAGTGGGTCACAGATCCAGTCTCTCCGAGAGGCTATGGTCGAGCGCTTGAACTTGTCCTTGGAGGCAGTCTCTGAATGGGGCGATGCCAATTTCCGCTAAAAGGAGCCAATTCAGCCCTGCTCCAACTTTCCGGGGCGTAACCATGCCGATAACTGATCTGATCTTGATCTTCTTGGTGTTACGCTGACGTCAACACTCAACTTTGGGCCATACATCGAAGCAAAGGCTCAACTGGCTGCAAAAAAGCTGGACATCCCACTTATACGCACAAAACGTACACAAGAGAGAGTCCTTGCTGGAATCTGTGTTTTCTGATGGCTACAACCCGGGAATCTTTAAGTCAAGAGTGAATAGGTTACTTCTAGTTAAGCGCGCTCCACTGTCGATCGAGTAATTCGTCAACTTGTACCGTATACCTACGGCCCATAGGGTACGAGTTGCAGAAAATAAAAATAAATTATATTTTCATTGGTCAACTCGTCCAATGTTTCTTTTTGTATGGAACTTTAAACCTTATCAACGTTTGGTACAGTTAGTGACACAAGATTAACAAATTTTTTATAAGCTTTTTTAGTTTCGTTTTGTTCATAGTTTATATCATATTAAAAAAAAATGTGACTAATTAAGAACCTCCTCTTTTTTTGATGTCAGTTAGAAAAGTCAGTATACATTACAGTACAACCATTTTTTTAAAAGAGTAACCATGGAGTTTCTTATCGGTTCTTCTCCATAGGAAAACACCCACACCAAAACCTTTTTTTTTTGCAGACCTTTGCAAGTTAATGATAAATCCTAGAAAACTTTACTATTAGTTATAATATGATTATTGAATCTTTTTAAAGTTTTGTTGATTACTTTGTTGATTATCTTTTATTTTATTTATTTATTTATTTTCCCTTCGCAAAGTTTTCTTATGCTAGCTTTTAATAATGCTTACAATGTAGAGCTAACTTTGTGAAGGACAAGATATGTACAACAACCTGTATCACCACCACCAGGATCCTCCCACGGCATTTCGTAGGGAGCAAAAGTAGAAAGCTAAGTTAAAAAAAAGACAAAATTTAAAAATTAGTTTATTAAAAAAAATATCTTTGTTTATTACTATATTATCCTTATCACTATTGGTTGTTTAAGAACTGAAGGGTTTATTTGTAAAACTCATTTTTAAAATGTGATATTTAATTATAAGAATAACATAGAAACTCTAAAGATTTTTTTGTAGTTTTGAGTTACAAGTTAATAATAAATCCTTAAAGCCTCAATTGCAACCACACGTTCATAATATATTATTATTAAAACTTTTAAAATGGTTGATTATTTTATTTAAATTTATTCATTATTATTATTATCTTTATAATTTTTAATTATTATCTTTATAAATGTTGACTATTATCTTAATGACGATTGCATATTATTTTATAATATTTGGTTTTTAATTATTAACCCTACATGTATGAATATTTTTTATTACGTCGTGTGTTAATTGATGTCAAATTTGTGATGGTTTAAAATTTTCTGTTTATATCGACGGGTCCTACGTATACTAGTATAAGTGCAAAAACACAACTGTTCAGGAGAGCGGTTTAAAGGTTCTAAAGCTTGTAATTTTGTCATAAATCAATGGAAATACTTGCAATTTTGATATGTTATATTTGAATATCTAACGAAAAAGATAGCATTATTGGTTTTTCTTATTTTTTTATATTTTGGAAAATAGCATCACTTGCATTGATGTAGCTTGTTTTCTTAACTATGGTAGAACCTATAAACTGATACAAGTGGCCACTTATACCAGTATATAGTGTACTTGCAAACACTTATAATAAAGGAAAATTGAAGGATTTTACTCTTTTAACATGCTATTTCCAATCTATTGATGAATATGAGGTTATAATATTAACAATAACATCTTCTTTTATCGACTTTTAAACACTTACAACAGTTTACTCAGTTCTAGAAAACTACTTGCAACAGTTTTCTCATCATCATCATCATCATTTCAGCCGAAAGACGTCCACTGCTGGACATAGGCCTCCCCCAAGCGTCGCCACAGCGAACGGTCCTGTGCATCTCGCATCCATCGGACTCCCGCAACCGTTACCAAGTCATCGGTCCACCTTGTAGGAGGCCTTCCAACGCTACGTCTTCCGGTACGTGGTCGCCATTCCAGAACCTTTCGGCCCCAACGGCCATCTGTTCTGCGAGCAATGTGCCCTGCCCATTGCCACTTTAGTTTGGCGATTCACAGTTTTCTGCATTGTTATTAACCTTAAATATTTGAATAGGTGTGGCAGGAAATAGAATAAAAACATTAAAAATACAAACTAAAAGTTTATTTCAATTATATGACTTTTCCAGACCTATGCCAATGCTTAATAGGTGTTATTATTTTGATGTTAATATATTATTATGGCGCTCTTAATGAAAAATAAAATCAATGGCTTTGCCATCTTAAAAATAATAAAACTAAAAAATGTAATCTTCTTAACTTAAGTAGGAACTTTCGTTAATTATATTAATTGTTTATTTATATTTTCATTAGTACTTCCTCTTACGTACTACTTAATCAGTCTTTCAGACATTGGCAATATGTCACATTGTTATTTATCGTAACAACAATCACAGTAGATAATGGTATAGAAAACCCAATAAAAAAAGAAACAACATGTTGGAAAAGACAACTAGGCTTTTTAAAAATATAACCTAGTCGGAGACATCTTCAGTGTTATCGATCCGTATCTTCAAATTATTGTAAAATGATTAGTACCGCTCAGGAATCACATTGGACTTGCAAATATCTTGAAGATCTTTAAATTTTTTCTTGTCACTTGGTAACAAACTCTTGTAAGCTACATCTAATCTGTAAAGTTTTTTGAAACATTTTGTATACTGGCACGTGTTAGAAGTAATCTTCTCAAACATTGAATAGTTTTGTAAGCCCCTTCTTCGACTGGACCTGGCAACATAAATATAACACGCGTACACTCCGGTCCGACGAGAAGATCACCGAACTTGAAGAAGAATTGAGCAGGTTACGATGGAGTATTGTGGGATTATCTGAAGTCCGAAGACAGGGGGAGGACACGATAATTCGAGTCGAGTGTAATTTCCTATTTCTCAAAAGTTTCTAAATATTGTGCATCTTGCAGTTTCTTCAATTTTTTCAAAACATTTTTTGGGACAACAAGCGCTTTTTATTTGTTTTTCTTCTGGTGTAGCTTCCCCGTTCGACTCATGTATTCTAATCCCCTGTTTAAATTGTCTTTCATCAAACCACATTGTCAAATTCATCATAAGTTTGTTGGCGAATAGGTGAAAAAGAAAGTACCTAATGGCGAAGGCATTGGTGTTAAGCTATCAATTTCATCATCAGGAATGTCATTTTGTTTTATTTTGGTTCATCTTCTTTATAGTTGTTATGCACAATCACACTCACCTCCTGGACGGTATAACAGTCAGAGGACTTGGTAGAATCTGACGAAATGTTTGATAAATTTCGGTATAAATTTTCTACTGTAGGGGTTTCCTCGAACATGTCTTCTTGATCACTTAAGCTTACAACCTTATTGATGAATGACATCTCTTCAGCAAAAAAATCCGCACTTGGAGGTAAGGGGGAATCTAAAATTATATAATAAAATAATTATGCGGTGAATTGCTGCTAAAATGTATTAAAAATAGTATTTCGATTGATTTTATTAGTAAATAGATATTATTATTAAAATAATGTAACTTATATCAGTTAACAACATAACAAAAACCAAATAAAAGTCAGATGTGACTTTGTATACTGATACAAGTGCAAAATTTATTGAAAAAAAAACATGAATTATAAAATCACATTTCATTAATTTAGTTTATTATGTTTACCTGACTTTTCTATTAGACTTTCATTTGTGAAACTATTTTTTTCATTAAAATCGGTCGGTTCCGTGGTCCCGTTGCATATTTTTAAAGTATGGTCTAATTCTTCACGTATTTCGCGTGATGGTACTGTTGGCCGATCTAAAATAAATCAAAATTAAGGTGTTAATTCATTTTAAAATATATTTACAAATAATCTTTAAAATTTACTAAAACCACTATACAAAGTACGCGAGTAACCACTATGAACCTTGTATACTGGTACAAGTGAAAATACAAATAAACAACACGTAATTTAATTTTTTTTTAAATTACTTTTGATCGAACAATACAAAGTATATCATTATAATATTTAAAATGTCAATTAATACTTACCTTCGTAATTTTCTGGAGTGTTTATTTTTCTATACTTATTTTCTAATAAATCTATCATTAATTGACCTCGTGAGCGCTTCATTGTTGTGACTTCTTACCACTCAAGACAAATAAAATCTGAATAGTTTTTAACAAATGAATACGTAAACTAAAACGCATCGCAGATTCGCAGTTATACCAGTGTTTAACGTGCTCCCGCGTCCGTCACCGCACGCATACCAGAGCGAATGACACTTGTGCTGACGTGTCGCGTCGCACGCGACTACCTACACTGGTGCAAGTGACTTACATCAGTGTAGATGGTCGTGTGGCTGAAAATGATGTCACTTATATTAGTTTGCAAGTTTGTATCTTTGAAATTACATGATAATTTAATATAACTTTTACAGGATATAAAGTTAAGGTAATTTTAAGGCTTTTGGTGCAAAAAAACGTATTTCGCTGTTTTGCATGTTACACCAGTATACGTAGGACCCGTCGATATGTGATAATTTTATGGTGATTAAATATAGGTTAATATTTTATTACTTTACTTAATATTTTATAGCAAAATCGTAACTTTGTTTATTATTTCCACATCAACACTTTTCTACTAGTTGTTCCTTTTCTTATTGCGATAGTGACGTGGGACGAGTTGACCAATGAAAATATAATTTATTTTTATTTTCTGCAATTCGTACCACATGGGCCGTAGGTATGCAGTACGATTCGACCAATTACCTCGTCGACCGTATCGTCGCTTTCCATCAGGTGAGATAGCGGTCAAGTGCGAACTTATCAAGAATAAAAAAGTCAAAAAGTCAAAAGTCAAAGTATTTTATTTGCCAGAAACATGGTAATGAGGATGTTGAATACAGTACATAAGTTCTACATGTTTCACCAGTGATTGGTATACAAATATTAGGTGATGTCATTTAAAATTATTGAACATTTTTTTTTAAATCCTACAGCTTTCAAAGAAACCACAATTGAATTAGATATTATTTTGCATTTTTAACATGTCACAATTAGATATATATTATGTCACTTATATTTTCTGTCTAGGTCATTCTTGTCATTAAAAAAATCATTTAAGTTATAATAACATTTGTCCAACAGCCATGCGCGTAATCTCATTTTAAATAATCTCATTAATTGCCCCGTATTGCCATCATGCTACAGTTTTTTCTGATACATAGAACTTTTACAGCAAGTGCTTCTAAGTATCGTCGGATCCCTGCTAGGGTACAATTTTCTTTTTCCAAAAGTTTCGAACAATTTTGGATGTTCTTTGACAAACACACCAATTTGCATTATATAAAGACTAGTGATGGTCAGCAAAGCATGCCTTTTAAAAAGTGTGGGCCCTTTAGAATCGTGGACAACACGATTCTAAAGGGCCCACACCACATAATGCCCTTACACACTTTTTCTGAACAAGAAACACTTTATTTATATTTGTTGAATTCCCTCAAACCAAAAGAAAGTTTTTAAATAATTCATGTTATCTAAGGAGTTTATCTCAACACATTGAGTCCGATTAGTCAAATAACTATTTAGCCAATGTAAAGCTGGTCCCCGAATACCTAGCTTTTCACATTTATTAAGAAGGGGATTGTGATCCACGAAGTCAAATGCTTTTGACATGTTAAAGAAAATGACTGATACCGTTATGCGTTTGTCAATTTTTGCCAAAACTTTACTCACTAATCCATAGGCTGCTAACGTTGTCGATTTACTCTTCTGAAATCCGAATTGTTCTTCCCGAATTATTTTAAACTTGTTTAGGTAGTCGTTTAGTCGTCTGTGCATCACTTTATCAAAAATTTTGCAAAAAATTGATATCAGTGTAATGGGCCGATAGTTGTCTAATAGTAGTTTATCATTTTTTTTTATGCAGAGGGCGAACAATAGACTTTTTGAGAAGATCCGGAAACACACCTTGTTCAAAAGATAGGTTAATAAGCTCTTGTAGGACGGGAGCTAATATTTCTGCACATATTTTGAGGACACGAGTACATACACCATCAAAGCCCACAGATGCAGTATTATTTAATGATATTATGGTTTTAAGCACTTCTTCAGAGCTACAAGGGCGAAGGAACATACTGTGATTAAGTGTTGGTAATTCATTTTTTTGTCTGTGATTATTCGTGCTATGATGAGCATTCTTAGTGACATCAATAAAAAAATCGCTAAATGCTTCTACGATTTCTTCAGGATTTTTTAAACGATTACCTTGTTGTTCAACTTCATTTATTGTGTTGTAAGTTTTGACAGAGTCAGCGTTGTGTTTTATTACTTGCCAGGCGGCCTTGCACTTGTTTTTGGCGTTGTGGACATGCTTTTGGTTATAAATTTTCTGTGATGTAAGTATACATTTCTTAAGTATTGAGCTATATTTTTTAACTTTGCTGTATAATTTCTCATCTTTTCTTAGTTTTAAGCATTCATACCTTAGTTTGCGTTTTTTTTGACACGATATTCTTACACCTTTGGTTATCCATCTCGGGGCTGAGATGTTAGCTTGTACTTTTTTCCGTTCCAGAGGGAAACAAAAATTATAAATCAATGTGAATTCCCTGTGAAAATTATTAAATGCTGTATTGATATCTTCCCTATTTATAATATTTTGCCACCCGATGCAGGAAATGTATTCTCTGAACTTTGAAATATTTTCTGCACTATAATTTCTAGAGGTAACGAACCAATGTTTAAGTCACAAATGCTTATCTGCTACTGGTATTGCTATAGTTTGTCCAGTATTATGATCAGAAAGGAAAAGATCATGCACCTGTCCTTTAGCATCCGGAATGTTGCTTATAATATGATCTATGCAAGAGCTTTGCCGTGTTGGCTGCGTTATGTGTAATATGAGATTATAATTACTAGTAATGTCATGCAATTGTCTAGATAAATTGTTATTTTTTAATGTGTCAATATTTAGGTCACCAGTTATAATAATTTTATTGTTTTGTTTTTTTGATAAATTATATAATAATAAGTCAAGTTTGTCAAAGAATATTTTAGTGTCACTATTTGGAATTCGATATAAATATATGATAGTAAACCTATATGAGAGCAGGTAGATACGTACCGCAACATTCGAACAACTTTTCACACGATAATTCTTTACAAATAGCTAACTCTTTACATTCAATATATTTTCTCAGCAGGATACATACACCCCCTCGTTTTTCTTTAAGTCGAGAAATAATAATTATGTTGATTTTCTTAAATTTTTTAACTACTCTAAGTAGTTGTTCTAATATTTTAAATACCTATTTTGATTATGTTAATTATTTTATTACTATGTTATTTTTTCAATTGCAATGCATGATTTATTTTATATAATAACTACTACAACTACAATTTAGCTTCATTTGGTTTTTTTTTGACTGACCGACATTTTGACAATTCAAAAGTGCCTGTAATTGGTCTATTTGAAATAAATGTTTCTGATTTCTACTTACCTACTTTTGAGTTTTATATCACTTCTTATTTTGTGAATGCTGGTTAACCTGTTATTGGCGACTATGTAAGACTTAGGCCAATTATTATCTTTACCTGTTAAATGCTGTACACAGAAGTTGTTGGTTTGACATTAATAATAAATATAATAAAATAAAATACAGCCTTTATATATCGATTTTTATCAAAATATTTAGAGCAAAAAATATAACATCCATAGATCAATATATTTATCACTTAAGTTCTCGTTTCAAGTTGAATTTCAAAATTATTGACATGTTTCATCATAATATCAAACTGTACTCTCAGCTTGGATTTGTTTGTATTATTATTGGCCTCATTTGAGTCATTCTGTGCTTTAGACATTTCATTCATTGATTCTGATGGTAAGACGCGGTACCGACGCAATAGTGTTGATAGGGCAGTCTTCATCGACATCATGGCGTATTGATATCCTGAAAAAAGGTTATTTAAAATTTATTTATTATTTATTTATTTAATCTTCATGCAACAAAAGGTAAGAAGGTGGACTTAATTTTTTAGGCATTCTCTACCAGTCAGCCTAGGGTGGTGGAGGAGACATCCATCATCATCATCTCCATCATATTTCTTTTTTTATGCACCAATAAAAGAAAATATTATTTAGAAAACTAATATTACAAAATTACATATAAAGCTATAACTAAACATACATACATATTTAATGTAATATATACCTATAAATACATAAATAAATATATAATATATTCACAGTAAAGGAATTTCTGTGATGATTCTGCTACTTGTGTAGAAAGTAATTCCGTAACTTCCGCTTAAATGCATGTTATGACTCGCGGCCGTCCTGATATCAAGAGCTAGCGAATTCCACAGAAGGATGGACTGTATATAGAAGGAGTAATGAACAAAATCAGAAGTATGAGAAGGACAAAACAGTAGGAGATTGTTAGAAGAACGCAGATTCCTAGCGTGTGAAGAACAGATAATTATATTGAAAGTGAGATATAAGATAAGAAGGAAGGGTAGGAGAGTTGCGCAAAGAGAAAAGGGTTGACAAAGCTCACATACTTCCTCTCTGACAAAATGGCAACCATTTGAGCTCCGAAAATAATCATTTAATTCTCCAGAACTATTGTAACATTCAACACCTACAAAAAGCAGAGTATTTATATATGCAGGTACACACTACGCACCTCTCCCGATTGAACAAGTATTTCAACATATCAAGTATCTAATACTCTCATATGTTTTCATCTTATCAAACTTTCGAGTGCTAAGTAAATATGAAACTAACGACTACAAATGTAATACATATCAATGATCATCAGAAACATTTCAATTATTATCTTTTTTATTAACCAATGCTCAGAGTGTATAATTCTATGTTTAGTATGTTGTTGATCGTGAACTTAACTACGATAGGCCAAAAACAAATAACATATCGACGGCGAAGTGCCAATAACTTCAAACTGTCGAAGTCAAAAATTTCCTGTTAAAAAATGTTAAGAGGTGTTTCCATAATTTAATTTGATGCAGTTGCAACTGAATTTAACCTTGAGGTCTAGGTTAAATTCAGTGTCTCCCGATGTTTTCCCACCCTTCTAATTCCATATGTCACCGGATCCCGAAGGCATGACATCGATTATTAAATATTCGATGAATCGTTCAGTCGAAGTAGCGTTTGGCGATAAAAGGAAGTTTCGCAATAAATTTTATTCGATCAATCGTTCAGTCGAATTTCCGTTGATTGACCATATTTATGACTCTCGAAGTAACGTTACGGACCCCATTTAAATTATAAGCGCTAAAAAGTCAAAAAATATCAGATAGAAGGTATTACCATTTCACCTTCGATATAGGCTTGTCATATGGAATCTTCGGAAAAGCATTTGCGTTTATTAGTAGTCTGACTGAATAAAAATAAAAAAAAACTGGGCAAGTGCGAGTCGGACTCGCGCACTGAGGGTTCCGGACAAACTTACCTATGAAAACAGTTCAATTCCCGAATTGTGTCTCTCACACAGAAAAACTTTTTTTCTATCACCTCCGAGGTGAGGTGTAGTAGTACTATCTATAGTATAAGGTCTATGACCCTATCCATATGAATGTTTCTTCTATTAATATATTAACACACTTGTACTCTTTTAGTCAGTAATCAAAGGTAATCGCTTGAGAACAGTTGTTTTAATAACACTACATCCCCACAGCCCAATAGACTGACGTGAATGTATCAACAATACTTATCACGTATTTTATGTAGGTACCTACTTGTATACTTAACATCCCCGGACATAACTAGCTCATGACTTATATGGTTTTGTGTATGTAAAGGGCGGCGAAAATTATCTTTGCCCGGAGCGGCTAAATAGCTAGATCGGGCCCTGATCTCGTATTACCTAAACAACTTCTTGGTCCAGAACTGAACGGCATGAATGCAGCGGGGTGCGTGAGCGGCGTGTCGAGGAATCGTTCAGGTCGGAACAGCTCTGCGTCGCCTCCCCAGTACTTGGGGTTCCGATGGATGGACCAGATGCTAACGAGGATGGTGCAACCATCCGTTAAGGTCACACCTGAAGCTGTAAGAACACAAATATTTATAGATATATATATGTAATAGATATCCTCTAAATCCATCAGATAAAAAGTGTCACTTACGCAACGTAACATCCTTTTCCACTTTTCTAGTAATAAATGGTACTGGTGGGTACAGTCGTAGACTTTCTCTGATAACTGCGTCTAGATACTTGAGCCGAGGCAGGTCTTCATGAGTCACTGGTCTGTCAGAATTGCCGAATATTTCTTGTATCCTGGTAACAATATGGAGAAAACATTAAATCTCTTTCTGAATTCGCATTTCTTTGGTGTTTCCTACAAATAATAGGTCTTTACCAATGAAATTGTCGTTTTTAAAAAACGGGTTACTTTGAAGTGTTATTTATATCTTTGGATTGACTTGGAATTATAAGTTCAAATAAACTTTATAATAAAGGCACATTATTCTTTTTTTGAAATGAGGTATTTATTGGTTTCATTGTGTTCTGTATTTTCTGTATTATTGCAGTACTTATAAACATTCTTGTATGATATCTAAGAAAACTCGCATTATTTTGTAATATGAGTTCTGCCGTGGAAACAATGTGTCTCAAGCGGTATGCAATATTGATGATGTTTACGCCTTTGAAATGCATAGTTTTTACGTTGGAACTATGATAAAACGTTTTTTTTATTAGCTTTTCTAATTACTGCCATATAACAGAAAATACAAAACCCAAAGAAACCAATAAATAGGTACCTAATTTCTAAAAAAGAATAAAGTACCTTTAGTATGAAGTTTATTTAAACTTATAATTCCTAGTCAATCCAAAGATGTAACACTTCAAAGCAATTCGTTTTAAAAACGACAATTTCATAGGATAAACCCTATTACTCCCTATGAAATGCTTTGGAAGGCTTCCCACAAGGTGGACCGATGACCAGGTAAGGGTCGCGAGAATTCGATGGATGCAAGACGCACAGGACTGGTTGTTGTGGCGACACTGGGGAGAAGTCTATGTCCAACTGTGGACGTCTTTCGGCTGAAATGATTAGGATGATGATGATGATGACTAACTACCTCTTACGGGGCTTCCTCTATCATAGTTTACAAAAAAAAAGAATTGTTAGTAATACTCTTTATAATTTAAGGTGATTACTGAAATGACGATGATGTCTCTGTGATCAATGCGGTGAAAACCGGAAGTGATCACCGCATGGTAAGAGGCACATTGAATATCAAAGTCAAGCTTGAAAGATCTCGACTGATGAAGTCTACGCTCCGTCCTGCACAGATCCAGATCCAAAACTCCGAGAGCTTTCAGCTCGAACTTCAAAATCGTTTCGAATGCCTAGGAAGCTCTGTGGATGAATACACATACACATGGGTTCGTGGAAACTGTCCATACGGTCGGGTCTAAATTCTATAAGACTCGTACAAATAAGAGCAAGAGGCTCACAGATCGAACTCTCCAGCTTATGAAGGAAAGGCGTGAGATGATTCTGCAGTCTTCAGACGATGCGTGCACATATCGGCTGCTCAATAAACGGATCTCTAAGTTCTTGAAACGCAATCTCCGTCACTTTAATACTGGAAAAATTAAAGACGCAATTGAGCGAAATAAGGGCTCTAAGGTGTTTGCAAGAGATCTGTCTATTGGGCAGAGCCAGCTCACGAAACTGAAGACCGAAGATGGCAGAGTCATATCCGCCAAATCGGAGCTTCTGGGAGAGATCGAGGCTTTTTATGGACAGCTAAAGACGTCAATCACAAAACCCACTACGAATCTAGCAAACGACCCAAGAGCTAAGTTGACCCGACACTATACCGAAGATATCCCGGACGTCAGCCTGTACGAGATTAGGATGGCTCTGAAGCAGCTTAATAACAACAAGGCACCGGATGATGACGGAATTACACCCGAACTCCTGAAGGCGGGTGGTAAACCGATCCTTAAGGCCCTTCAGAAGCTGTTTGATTCCGTCATATTCGAGGGGAAAACACCACAGGCATGGAGCGGAAGTGTGGTGGTACTCTTCTTTAAGAAGGGCGACAAGGCCCTGCTCAAGAATTATAGGCCTATCTCACTTCTGAGCCATGTCTTGAAGCTGTTTTCCAGAGTCATGACGAACCATCTCGCGCGCAGGTTCGACGACTTCCAGCCTTCCGAACAAGCCGGATTCCGAAAAGGCTTTAGCACCATAGACCACATACACATGCTACGGCAGGTTATATAGAAGACCGAGGAGTATAATCTGCCTCTCTGCTTAGCGTTTGTGGACTACGAGAAAGCCTTTGATTCGATCGAGACTTGGGTTGTGCTGCAGTCTCTCCAACGGTGCCAGATTGACTATCGGTACATCGAGGTGCTGAAGTGTTTGTACGAAAACGCTACTATGTCAGTCAAACTGCAGGACCAGACCTCGAAACCTATCCTCCTGCAGCGGGGTGTGAGGCAGGGTGACGTCATTTCTCCGAAACTGTTCACGGCCGCAATGGAGGATGTCTTCAAGGTTCTGGACTGGAGTGGATTGGGTATTAATTTCAATGGCGAGTACATCACTCATCTTCGGTTTGCCAACGACATAGTAGTCATGGCTGAGACTACGGAAGAGCTTAGCACAATGCTCAATGACCTCAGTAGAGCTTCCGAAAGAGTGGGTCTTAAAATGAACATGGATAAAACTTAAGTCATGATAAACAACCATGTAGCACCCACTCCTATCAAGATTGGAGACTCTATACTCGAAGTTGTGGACGATTACGTCTACCTTGGACAGACAGTCCAGTTGGTTAGATCTAATTTCGAGAAAGAGGTCAACCGTCGAATCCGACTCGGCCGGGCAGCGTTCGGGTGGCTGCACGGTATCTTCTCATCCAATATACCACAGTGTCTCAAGACGAAAGTCTATGACCAGTGCGTGTTGTCAGTGATGACATATGGTTCCGAAACGTGGACGCTCATAATGGGCCTCATCAGAAGGCTCAAAGTCACCCAAAGGGCAATGGAAAGGGCTATGCTCGGAGTTTCCTTGCGTGATCGAATCAGAAATGAAGATATCCGCAGGAGAACCAAGGTTGCCGACATAGCACGAAGAATCGCCAAACTAAAGTGGCAATGGGCAGGGCACATTGCTTGCAGAAAGGATGGCCGTTGGGGCCGAAAGTTTCTGGAGTGGCGACCACGTACCGGAAGACGCAGTGTTGGAAGGCCCCCTACAAGGTGGACCGATGATCTGGTGAAGGTTGCGGGAATCCGATGGATGCGATACGCACAGGATCGATCATTCATTCATTCATGGCGACATTTGGGGGAGCAGTGGACGTCTATCGGCTGTAATGATGACTGAAATGACAGTTAATAGAGGCAAAAGAAGACATGTTGAACACACATAAAGGCCAATGCAAACTATTGGTGCTTATCTACGTTTTACTTTTTTCTTTTCGCCAGAAATGAAACTTATGTTATAAAATATGTTAGAAGTCAATACGAGGAATCAATAGCAAAACGAATTAGGTTTACGAACAACGATACGTATAGAAGCATTGCTAGTATATTTTTATCAGGCGTCACCTATTTTCGTTATGTTATAATGAAATGGAAATATGATACGTAATAGTTTGAGGTTTCCATTGATAAAATAGATTAAATTGGCTATCACTGTCATATTTTTTCCACTCTCACAGTTTTTCATCACTAAAACTAGTAAAAAAATAAGTGATATCGTTCTATATATATCGGATCGAGACACACTCGGATAGTGCCGTCTTTCTTAGCTGCTACTACAAAATCAGAAATAAGAAACATTTATTTCAAATATACCAATTACAAGCATTTTTGAATTGTCAAAATGTCGGTCAATCAAAAAAAGTGAAGCAAGTGGAACGTGCAATTTAGCACGTTCCAAAGCGTAGATCTCTATGAACGAGAACGTGCAAGAAACTCCATGGACAATTTTTAAAATCATATTATGAGTTATATAAATCTTGGTTACATATTTCTTGACGCTTCTAATATCAATTATTTAAGCACAATGTAGATAAATAATAATAATAAAAAACAGCTAAGAAATGACCAGTCTCAAGTGACGAGCATGACGCGTGCATCAGCCCCACTCAGCTCAGCCATTTTGAAGGGAACTGTATGACCCAATAACACGTGCCACCATCAGCGAGACATTTGAGTGAGCATGGCTAACTCTCAACTGCCATGCCCGTAATGTCAAACAAGTTGTAACCTAATAAAAATGCTCTATGGTACTTCACATTCACAAAACTTGAAAAAAAAAGTGCAAGTACATTATACAATGCTATTGTTTCCAAATACAATATAAAAATATACAATATATAAATATAATAAAAATAATAAAAGGTAATAAATTGTCATAAGCTCTATTGACATAAACAAATAAATTAAAAAATGAACATTTCGAAAACAACAATATAAAAAGGGGAATAATATCTCTTCCAATATTTATAAATATTATATTTAAAAAAAAAAACTAGTTTGAAGGTAAAAGTGGCTGTGGCTGTGGAGCAGGACCGGCATTTAGCTAAGCGTTTTTATCAAAGATATAATCTTCAAGTTTATAATATGGTTGTCTACATAGTGTGCGTTTAATGCATGTTTTAAATTTGGACTCATTTATTTGTAGAATCTCAAGTGGTATTTTATTATAAAATTTTACACAGTACCCCATAAAAGAACTATGTACTTTAGCCAATCTGAATCGAGGTTGATCTAATTTGTTCCTATTCCTAGTATTGGTAAAATGGTGGTGGTGGTGGTTTCCTTAAATAGTTCCCTAAGAGAATCGCGTCTGCGAAGATTATATATGGCTCTGATAGCTTATTTTCTGCAGAATAAAAATAGACTCATTATCTGAGGCCCGTTCCTATAGTAAAATACCGTAATACATGATACTATGAAAGTAACTAAAATAAACAAGTCGTGCAGTATCTTCATCAGTAAATGGACGGATTTTTCTGACAGCATAATTGCTGCTGAACTAAGCCGACCTACCAGAGATGTTAAATAAGTATCCCATTGTAGCCTCGAGTCAGGCGTGATCCCTAGGAAAACCGTGTTCTCGATGAATTTGAGTTTCTCCTTGTATGCTCCTGCTATGTCAGAGTAATTACTTTTAACATTTGATAACGCAAATCTCATGCACTTAGTTTTTTTTTTCCATATATTACTAAATTATTAACAGTAAACTAATTTTGGACTTGCTGTAAAGCATTGTTTACGTCATCAAGGTTTGTGGAACGTCTATTAATCTTAAAAATTTACGACGTATCGTCAGCAAACAATAAAATATGTGCTTGTTTTTTTTTAATAGATGCGGTAGATTTTATATATACTAAAAAGAGGGAAGGACCCAATATTGAACCTTATGGTTTAGCGGGCACTCCGGTATCACCGGCTACCCGACTACCTCTGTCGTGTGATCGAGGCCTACCTGTCGGACAGGCACATCATTTACCCTGGTCACCAGGGAGAGTGGAAACGGTGTGAGATGTCGTGCGGTGTTCCGCAGGGATCGGTACTAGGACCGCCCTTGTGGAACATCGGTTACGACTACGTGCTGCGCGGCTACGTCCCTGACGGGGTCAGCGTGGTCTGCTACGCAGATGACACGCTGGTCCTGGCGCAGGGAGAGTCGTACCAGGCGGCGGTCGAATTAGCGACACGCGGGGTTGCGATAGTCGTTGATAGGATCCAGAAGTTGGAACTCGAGGTGGCGCTGCAAAAATCCGAGGCCATGTGTTTTCTCGGCCCTCGGAACGCGCGATGAAGTACCTGGGACTCGTCCTCGACAGCCGGTGAAATTTTGAGGAGCACTGCCGACGTCCAGCTCCCAAACTGAACCGGACTGGGGCTGCCCTCAAGCGGCTTCTTCCCAACCTCGGGGGTCCAGACGCCTCCTGTCGGAGGCTCTACGCAGGCATCGTCCTGTCCATAGCCCTTTATGGGGCGCCGGTGTGGGCGCCGTCACTGCGAAAGCGACCGGCAGCCCAGCTGAACGCGTGCCAGAGGGTCATGGCCATACGGATGGTGCGGGGACACCGCACGGTTTCCCGCGAAGCGGCGAGCCTCCTTGCTGGCCAGCCACCATGGGATCTGGAGGCAAAAGTTCCAAGTGCTGACCTACAAACCATCGTTTTTCAATATATTTAAACATAATTTGTCCAATGTAACTATTTAGTATTAACGCAACCTCGACTTCAACCCAATTCATAATTCTGCTGACGCAAAATCATGTGTGTGTAATTATAGAATAAAGTACAAGAAACAGTTTTATAATAAGAAATAACATAATTGTGACTTTTAGTGTTTAAGTAAACTATAACTGTAGGTTTATAATATTATAAATAATTTTATTAAATTTTTCCCTATTTAGAGACTTTGAATGTTAAATATTTTTATGAATTTTATTGTCCTAAATACCACAGTGTAAGAGCTTTTACCGCCTGTGATACAGGTTTATCCTAGTACAGGCACTTAACATAGTCATACCATTGTAATTATTCCTAAGATTTTATGTAACTATTTTACCAAATTTTAAGTCTGAATAAATATATTATATTATATTATTATTATTATATTATAAAAGCCCTTGCACGCATGCACAAAATCATCCAAATGACTTCTCGCGCTCTGGGTGGAGCGAGAGGGCGTGTCAGACTTTTACTGACTAAAACCACACCTGTATCCTTCAATTACCCTTTGCGTTCTAGGACTACGGGTTTCCCTTTCAGAAATTCTCCGCGGTCCTAGCTAGCGGGCATCGGCCCTGCTGGGCCCCTACGGTTCATGGTGGAATGGCGACAGCGACTATCGCAACCCAGTGCTAGGCACGCCATAATTATGGCGGTAAATCCCCTCTTTGAGGAGTGGCTGGAAAGGCAACACGGCGTCCTTACCTTCCGCTTGACGCAGGTCCTCACCGGACATGGTAAGTTCGCGAGATTTCTGCACCGGATTCGTGCAGAAGAAACGCCTGGGTGTCACCATTGTGTGGATCGCCTGGAGGATACGGTGGAGCACACGATGGAGGTGTGCCCCGCTTAGGCAGAGCAACGCCGTGTCCTCGTGGAGGCGATCGGCGGCGGCGATCTCTTGCGCTGGGCCTTGGGACAGGCCATGGTCCAGAGCGAGGAGGAGTGGCAGGCGGTCGCCTCCTTCTGCGAAGCAGTAATGCTAGCGAAGGAGGCGGCAGATCGCGTGAGGCAACGGTCCTCACGCCCCAACCGCCACCGGGATTCCGATCCCGATTTCCGGCCACCATAGGCGCGGGCTTGCGGACAGCGAGCAATGGGTGGCTCGCCGTCCGACCGTCCGGTAACCGTCCGGACCGAGCCCAAGTCGTCGACGGCTCGTGCTGTTCCACGCGCGTCTCAAGGAGATGTCAGCAACTGTAGGGGAAAGGAAGACTCGGCCCTGGTACGAAAGACAACGAAGGAACAGGAGTGGATTTTTAGTCAGTAAAAGTCTGACACTATCAAATAAACAAATAAAATAAAAAACATTTCGAAAACAACAATACAAAAAGGGGAATAGTATCTCTTCCAATATTTATAAATATATTAAAAAAAAAAAACTAATTTGATAAAAGCGGCTGTGGCTGTGAAGCATCATACAATATATTTATCTACACACAATATACATGGTGATTCATGAGGAAGGTGTAGGTGCATGCTGCTGTAGAGAAAAACTAAGAATATCAAAGATTCGTAACACCCGTTCGATGCTCGGGAAGGTCGCTAGTTAGTATTAATTATAATTTATGATTCTATCAAGAGTAAGAACACAACAGTTGAGGACTATAGTACTTACTCTTCATATACTTTCTCTTGTATATCAGGGTACTTGGACAACAATATTAGAGTAAAAGCAGATCCGACTGCTGAAGTATCAGTACCAGCCAGCACGATAACTAGGGTTTCCTCTCGTAGTTCCACGTCACCATAGCCTACTGGTGATTCTATGAGCATTTCGAGGAATGTTTTCCAACTTTTCTCGTTTCCTGAGAAGAAAAAAAAATCAAACTTGTAGAAATATATTTCGTTTTTAACAGGCAAAGGCTATGTGCTAATTTTGAACTAACCTTGATTTGATTCCGATGTTTTTTTTTCTTTTTTCAAAACCTCCCATTTTGTTTGTATTATCTGAAAGTAAAATTGATAGTTTTTCCTTTTTTTTTTTGATGAATCAAAACTAGAATCACTGAATCCCGAAACTAAAGCACAGATTAAAAAATACACTAAAGTTACAGTGCACATTATAATTTTTAAATTGAAATGATTGTTTTTTTTTTTTTGTAATAAGTTTTTTTTCAAAAAGTGAGCAATATGCTGGGCCACTCACTGAACTTTTTACTAATGGTTACATGGAAACTAAAAAAGGGTAAGGTATAGTGATTCCTGAATAGTAATGTATGCGTTAAACTTATGAAACGTGTAGTGTAAGAAAGAATATGGAATAAGGGTGTTATAAGTTTGACGTGTATGCGTGTATGTGTATCTGTGTGTCTTTTCTTCCATTCTATCCTATCAACCGTCATGCTATCACTAACTTCCTTTTCTTTCATATCATTCTTCACACAATCCATCCATCTTTTCTTTGGCATCCCTCTCCATCTCCACCCATCCACATGTAAACTCATAACTCTTTAAGTGACATGCGTTTCATCTCTCCTCTTTACTTGACTATAATAAGACAAACGTTTCCCCTTCAACTTTTCAGTCACTGGCGCCACTTTCACACTTCCTCTAATATATTCATTTCTCACTTATCCATTCTCTTCACACCACACATCCATCCCAACATTCTCATCTCCGCTACATGCAATCTTTTTTCATCCGTCTTTTACACAGCCCAACATTCTGATCCATTCAATATGACAGGTCTTATCACGGACTCGTAGATTTTACCCTTCAACTTGGGGGAGCATCCATGGGTCACAAGTTGTTCCAGTGACTTGTCGCCATTTCATCCATCCAGAATCAATCCAATATGTTACGTCTCGGTCTACCTCACCATCTCCTTGGTTGAGCGACCAGAGGTACCGAAAGTCAGAGCAGATTGGTATGGGCGTTCCAGCGATAGCTAAAGGTTTAGAACCGGAGAGACCGCCAAAATCGCAGAACAAGTATTTGCTTTTTGCTCTGCTCAATTTTAAGCAAACACTTTCCAGTCTGTGCCACCACATAACCAATTTGCTATGGACCTCTAGGTTACTCTCGGCAACCAACACAATGTCATCGGCAAACAGCATACACCAGAGAGCCTCTTCCTGGATTTCCGACGTCAGAGCGTCCATTTTCATCAGGAAGAGATAAGGGCTGAGAGCCGACCCTTGATCTAAACCGACAGCCACATTAAAGCTGTCAGTGTTGCCCACTGTAGACTGGACTTGGGTACTGCATTGACTGTACATCGCTCGGATCAACTGCACATACTTCCCAGGCACAATTATCTCCTTAAGGGCCCACCACAGAACCTCACGAGGTACCCAGTCATATGCCTTTTTGAGATCAACGAATACCATGTGCAAGTACCTACACCTCTGTATTTCTTACACATCTGGCGTATAGCAAAAATGGCATCCGTTGTACCCCGACCAGGCATAAAACCGAATTGGTTCTGTGAATTTTCACTCTCTTCTCTTAACTTCCTTTCAATAAGTTTCTCCCAGGTTTTCGTTCATACCAATGTGACATTAGCTTTATTCCTCTATAATTGTTGCATTCAAGCACATCACCCTTGTTTTTACAGATGGGCACCAGGGAACTGTTGCACCACTCATCAGGTATGGTTTCTTCCCGCAACAACTTATTGAAGAACAAAGCTAACCACATCCGTCCATCCACTCTCAGGAACTTCCACACTTCAACTGGTATTCCATCTGAACCAATTGCCTTACCATTCTTATTCATTCCATTTACAGCTATTCTGACTTCATCCATACTAATCATTCTCACTAAATCCACATTCACTGGTTTAATAATGATGCAAAAACCCTAGTCCACTTCCTACAGGAGCCGGGTGCTGCCCCTGCGCATCGCCTGTGGAGTACGCCCTAACCCTTTCACGCATTCCATTTATACCCAACATATTGCACAAGATATGGCTACAATCGGCCGCCTGCCTGACACTAACCCTCCTTGGGAATGCTGTTTCTGGTGGTTTACCCATCACCACGCGGTGACTTGAGGTGCTTAACAGTACATACGGTCTCAAAATGTCTCTAAGGGCGCTTTCAATTTATGCGATTTTTGACGGCCTGTTGCCGTGCGGATGCGGTGCGTTAGTCGTACTGCGTACAGACGATCGTATTTTTCATACAAAGCGCGCGGTGCGACAACCGTGCGGCTAACGGTCGACAACAGGACGGTAACGTCACAAGCACCACGTGTTCAATTCGGTGTTGAATAGTGCGGTGTTGAATAGTGCATCACTGGCATACAAACGCACGGTAGCCAGATAGGTTTTCAATTTAGGCGCTTGTTGTCGGACTGCTAACGTACTGCAACCGGCCGGCTGCAGAACGGTAAACGTGCGGCAGCGGTCCGACATGAAACGTCTAAATTGAAAGCGCCCTTAGTCGCCTCTTACGACACCCACGGGAAGAAATGGGATGGTGCTATTCTAACTTTACGTCCGATACCATACGGTAAAATTTCAAAGAGAACACAAGTATTATTACTTTATCCATGTACTTCCATATATATTCTTTACTTCGTGCATACGACTCGAAAGCCTTCTTGTTAAAGATTTTGTTTACTGTATCGTTGTGAAACCATGGCTGGCGAATACGTTTAGCATCTATACGGCAGCAGTTCTCGAAGTTCTGGAGAAAAGGCAGTTCAGGTTCCAACTGGGTGTTTAATTGTGTGCCTAAAGTCGTTTCTGCAAGGAAATGAAAATAATTTCAGGTTTAGGATGCACTTATTTACAGACTGAAAACGCTTTGTATACTTCTGCTCACAGCTTACAAACAAAACTATGAAACTCTGTCGATGAAGCTGCAATGACACGACGGCATGACGTTGCCGCTTCGTCGACAGAGTTTCATCAGAATACGCGTCTATGAAGCTACACGTCTGTAAATAGTAGGCCTAAGTTTTTAGGTACATCAATAATCTAAAAATATTCTTTAAAGTATACAATCTTTAAGGAAATCTATGCATAGGCACTGCACCCGCGAAAATCTATAAAACTTTAAACACTATACCGCATACTGAATCCATGGTGTAGGTAGTGAGGTTCTTCCACACGGAGAAGGTTCCTTTCCCGGCGACATTACTAAGCTGGTCTACCATAATTCTGCTCTGATGAGAGAACACCTTCACAAAGGAGTTGAGGTTCTTCTGACTGAAGGTCGGAGCTAGCACCTTACGCCTGGGACGCCATATCGAAACTAAAATTAGAAATAGAAATAGGAATGATAAAAGTTTGCACCGCAATAAAAATAATGCCTGTTATGCTTCCTGAAAGTTTTAGCATTTCAAAAGAGTGTTTACCGCTGCATTGTTTGGCACGCAATAATTATGGCGGTAAATGCCCTCTTTCAGAAGTGGCTAGAGAAATGTTACTGCGTCTTCACTTCCCGCATTACGTTGGTGCTCACCGGATATGGTAAGTTTGGGAGGTTCCTGCACCTGATTCAAGCGGAAGAAACGCCCAGGTGTCATCATTAGGTTTACCACCGGGAGAACACGATGAAGTATAATACGGTGGAGATGTGCCCTGCTTAGGCGGAGCATCGCCGTGTCCTCGTGGGTGTGATCGTTGGTGGCGACCTCTCGCGTGGGCCCTGGTTCTGGCCATGGTTCAGTCCGGAGCGAGGAGGAATGGCAGGCGGTCGCCTTCTTCTGCGAAACAGTAATGCTAGCGAAGGAAGTGGCTGCACGCGTGAGGGAACGGAAATAATCACGCCTCAGCCTCTTTCCTCTTCTTCATGAGAACCGGTAGGTCTGATTCTAAACTTTATGCGTTCTTTTCTCACTTTGGATCCTATTAACTCGAGCATCTCAAAATGTAGCGGACATCGGCCCTGCTGGGCCCCTACGGTTTTGCTGATATTGCTTTGAGATGCACGCGGAACACTGCGCGCCGCCAACGACTCGGATCTGGTCCTTACTGGACAGGCAGACGGCGGGTCGTCGTCCGACTGGCTTTGCGACTCCCGATGCCCGAGGCGTCACGTGTCGCGATGGCGTGAGGAAGTCCGTTCCCTCACGACTACGGTCATCTCCTTCACTAGCGTTACTGCTTCGTAGAAGGAGAAGACTGCATCCCTTTCCCTGTCACTCTAGAGTATGCCTGAACCAGAGGCCGGTACAAGAGATGGCGCTGCCGAATTACTAGTAATAGTTACCTTTTATTTTTTACAACACTCAACACTGAACACACTCAACAATCAACAATGTCTGATGTGACAGTTTTGATTTCAATTAGTGAAAGATTTTTTGATGCTGTATGCACTTTAAGAAAATATTTTCTAAGGACATAAAAACAGAAAAAGAAACCTTATCACCTCTTTACGATCTTATTTTACAAACTAAAGTACAAAATAGATATTCAGTTGTTAGTACCTACTTTTTTTGGGATTTTTTTTTTTTTTTTTTTTTAGGTGGGAAAATCATCTTATGACAAATCCCGCTCTTGGGCGGAGCGGAAAGTAGTGTCAGACTTTTACTGACTAAAAACCCACTCCTGTTCCTTCTTTGCCTTCGTCCCAGGGCCCCGGGTTTCGCTTTCACACTACCCGTGGCCCCAGTAGGCTTCGACCCTGTTGGGCCCCTACGATTTGCTGACATCTCCATGAGGCGCGCGTGGAACAATACGCGCCGTCGACGACTTGGGCTTGGTCCGGACGGTTACCGGACGATCGGACGGCGAGCCACCCATTGCTCGCCGTCCGCAAGCCCTCGCCTACGGTGGCCGGAAATCGGGATCGGAATCCCGGCGGCGGTTGGGGCGTGAGGACCGTTGCCTCACGCGATCGGCCGCCTCCTTTGCTAGCATTACTGCTTCGCAGAAGGAGGCGACCGCCTGCCACTTTTCCTCGCTCCGGACCATGGCCTGTACCAAGGCCCGGCGCGAGAGATCGCCGCCGCCGATCGCCCCCACGAGGACACGGCGTTGCTCTGCCCAAGCGGGGCACACCTCCACCGTGTGCTCCACCGTGTCCTCCGGGCGGTCCGCACAGTGGCGACACCCGGGCGTCTCTTCCGCACGAATTCGGTGCAGGAACTTCCCGAACTTACCGTGTTCGGTGAGAACCTGCGTCATGCGGAAGGTGAGGACGCCGTGAGGTCTTTCCAACCACGCCTCAAAGAGGGGACTTACCGACTTTTTTTGGGATGGAAATCTTTAAAATACTTCTCTTGTTCTGACTGGAGCGGGAAGCAGTGCCAGTTTATTTTGACTAAAACGCACCCACATTCCTTCATTTTTCTTTAGCGTTAAAGGGCTGCATGAATGAATCTTATATCAATCCCAGCAGGTATTGGTCCCAGCGAGCCCCGTCAATTATGTTGACAGTCTTTGAGGCACCCATGGAACACAACGCACCGTCGACCGGTCTGTGTCTGGTCTTTATTGGATGGTGAGCTAAACATTGCTTACCATCTGCAAGCCCATGCTTACTATGGCCGGGTTTGCCCTGCAAAAGTGATAGAGGAAACGCCCCGAGCATTGACAGTTCAATGCTCGGGGCGTTTCCTCTATCACTTTTTACCACCTCCTTCACAGCAGTCAACTCCTCTTCCATGGTACGGAAGGAGAGGGCATGGAATGCTTACCATGCCCCTTCGTTCCAAACCATGGCCTGGACAAGAGCCGAACGCGAGAGGTCGCCACCACAGATCGTCTTCACGAGAATACAGTAGTGCTTCGCCCAAGCGGGGTAAACCTTCACCGTATGCTTCACCTTATCCTCCGGGCGATCCGCATATTGGCAACACCAAGGTGTTTCTTCCTAGCGGATTTGGAACAGGAATCTCCACAAGTTCCCACTCAATCTTGTCCGGTAAGGACCTGCATCAGGTAGAAATTAAGGCAGTAATGGTACCTCTCTAACCATTCTTCAAAGAAGCGACTTTAATTGCGACTGGTGTTGCAACAGTCACTGTTTCCATGCCGCAATAAGATTCCACCGGCACTCAGTTTACCATGCCGCAATTTGTTGCGGAGTGGATTTTCTCTCTGTTGTACCGCCTCTGTCCGTAACTTGTGCGATTGTACAATAACTATTGCCTCCAGATCCTATAATTTCATTCTGACAAGTAGGTTCACCGCCTCGCAGGAGACCGTGCACTCGCAGTTAACTCCGCACTTTCCGGATCTCATGAACCTTTGCAGTTGTTAGTACTGACCTGGAGCAAATATATTGCCATTTCCTAGAAGGGCTCTAAAGAGTCTCATAATGTCTGCTTTCTCCAAACATGTCTTGAGAAGAAAGTCAGCAATCACCGGATCTGCGACCACTATAAAATATAACAAAGGTATTAATTTTTTACTTAGTCAGGTTAGTATATAATTAAGTTACCTACTTAAAATACTTGTGAATTTGTAGGTAAAATAATTATTATTATCACGAAACAACAATATAACAAATTCCATGTAAAGATAGCAAAACTAAAACTAGACTAGACATTTTAAAAATTTGTAATTTTTCTTGTCGACTTAATAATAAATTACACATATTGTTGTAATAATTAGTATCTACAGTTGTAACGTTATTCAGTCACCTATAAGATGAACTTTTAACAAGTAAGGTAGTGTTTCTATCAAGAAATAATGAGTTATGCTCGCCTTTATACATGAACTTTCAAATCATTCAATACTATGTTATCTTTGGTGTGCAATAAATATTACTTATGAATAGACAGTGCTCTAACATGTTCTGGAACTACAAATTCGAATATTTATGATTTATTATTTGTGAATATGATTACTGGTTATTTACGAATTTTCTTTGCTAAAAACTTATTTTTTTTGTGTTGGTTTTCAAAAAAAAAAAGAAAACTAACTTCGCCTACAACCCAGAGGCAAAATACGCCTTATTGAAAAAAACGTGCAAAGAGGCTAATTGGTGATCCAGATTTTGTTAAGTTCAATCTGCAAAACCTAGTGTACAGGCGTAGGGTAGCCAGCCTATGAGTGTTTACAGGCATTTTAGAGAGTGTGTGCGGGAATTGCATGACTTGATTCCGCCATCACTTTTCTCACACATCTACGGTCCGGATTAAGCATTTCGCCTCGTCGCTTATACCGTGTACATCGAAGGACTGAAACAATCTGCCTGCTGCGGTCTTCCTGTCTGATTATAATGTGGGTATCTTCAAGGATAGAGTGAATAGGTTCCTCATAAATTAATGCGCCTCACCATCGACTATTGCATCACTGCTTACCATCAGGTGGTATCGAAGTCAAGCACTAGTTGATATTATTAAAAAAAAATCATTAGAAGTATATGATTTATATTATTTTTAAGATTCATCCTAAACCTAAATATTATGAATTTACATACATTATATTTTTTTATGTTTACCTATACAAAAGAGGTCCCCTTCCCATATAGATAACATGCCACCTTTTTCATATGCTTCTTTTCCAATTTTGTCCATTGTTACCATGCAATCTGAAACATAATATTTACAGGTATTTAGATTGATTGACATACTATTTCTATACTTAAATGAGTAAAAAATTACATAATTCTAAAATGTATGCGAGAGTTTTAAACTTTTCAAAAAGGTTTATGATCATTTCAATTTAAAACATCCAGATAGGCCTTTAGCGACGTTCTTCGACTTGTGGATCTACACGTTTCTGATTTAATTTTGCAGGAACTACTAGCTAAAATATGGCGTCATAAAATTCCTCCGCATCGCTGTCGACTGGAAGTGTGCCCAAAAGGCTGGCCGCATTGCCACGTTGTATGGCAATGCTTAACCTCTGACCGAGGTAAAAGCCAGCCCTTTGGTCACGCGAAGTGTCAACTAAAGTAGTAGTTTTTGCCCTTAGTGTATATATAGTTTTAATTAGTTAAGTGTTTTTATTGAATTATACACATACATTTCAACAAAAAAAAAAACAAGAAAAAATAAGAAAAGATAAGAGAGAAAAAAAGAAAGAGAGAAGAGAAAGAGAAGAAAAGAGAGATAAGTGTAAAAAAATACAAGTGCATTTTATTTAAAACTTATTAGTAAAATAAATATTGTTGAAGTTATCAAGAACCTTCAATTCAAGAGCCAGATGTTTTCTTGTTTGCATCATGCGTTGATGTATCAAGTTTTTTGTTAATTTTAAGAAGGCTAAGTAGTACAAGTAATGTCGTGTCATTCTTTTTAGCATCATTGACCTGATCACGCTAATATACTCAGTACGAAGTAATCTCGTTTCTCCTTTTTTATTTTATACAAATCCCGGTCAGTCCCGTACACGGTCCTTCGAGCCGGATTGTAATATAATCAAGATAAAATAATATAAAGAAGACAGAAATAATTATTGACCTGGAATTGAGAGGTTATATGCCGACAGCGTGGTTTAAGGATTGCGTACATATTATTTTCACGGTGTTAAGTATATAGTATAATATTATCATCACCCAACACTCGTACAGGTTGTATCTAACTTTAATTTAAAGTTACAAAAGGTTAGTGCATTTATTTTGTAAATATGTTAATTGAGTACCGGTTTTATTTTTGAATGGTTTCATTATTTTATATTTTAAACGTACTCGTACAATAAGCAACAGTAGTTATTATATAAAACTTTTAAAAGTATAGAAGGAATTGGCACTACATTTATATAATTTGTATTGTTGTATTAGAGCGATAACTATTCAGTTATGTATCATAGTTCTGTTAATATGTAGGTACTCATTGGTCATACTTTTTTATTATGTTAAATGTTAGATAATATTTCAAATTACCGACTGCTAATCTCAGTTAACTTACCCGTAGTGTACTTTAGTTTTGTGGAGTTTTATGTGTTAACTTATTAGATAAGTTATTGAGAAATTTATTTATATAGGGTGACTGGTAATTAGTGACCGATACTTAAACACGTGATTGTACTCATGATTACAAACAACTTTCCCAAGGAAACTTTTTTTATACTAATTAGTTCAATCACAATAATAAAACAGCTGTTTGAAACTTTGAATTTCTCGCGCGCCTTCACCCGATCAATTGTTAGCGGCGCGGCACCCGCGCCCGCGTTATCGATGACGTAAGCAATGAACCTACATGTTTCGGTAAAATAATATCCAGACTAGTATTTTGATACCATATGCGAGCGCGCTACGCTACAATAAATTAGTATAAAAAAAAGTTTATTTGGAAAAGTTGTTTGTAATCATGAGTACAATCACGTGTTTAAGTATCAATCACTAATTGCCAGTCACCCTATATAAAGGAAAGTTGTATCGTTACATTTGCAATCCGATTTATTATAAGTATTATATACAGCTATTTATTTACATTAAAGACTACCTACCTATTTACATTTTTACTTCTTATTATATTCTATATATAACTCTGTACCTATATATCTTTCGGTTTAAGTATATTAAGGTATTTATTTTGCTATTATATACATTCCAGGTCGATAACATTCGATTCCCAGCATGTCCCAGGAAAGGGAATTAGTAAAGGAGCGAGAAAGTTTCAAGCGTCGCTCAACCACATTATTTTGTTAATTGCTTGGACGCACTGGATGGTGTAAAATTAAGCGATTGTAATATCGTTCCGAGTTCGAGACATTATACTATAAGGCATTGTCGAGGGCTCAACAGTAATTAGTGAGAAAAAGTAATAAATAAACTGGTTCAGTTAGTGGTAAAGGTAGTCGTGGCAGTGTTTATAAACCCATTAAGTTGCCTACTATACAACTGCCTAAATTAAATGGTTCATATAGCAATTAGTTAGAATTCCGTGACACCTTCACTAGCCTCATCCATCATAACGATGAATGAGATGGACGAAATTAACAAGTTTCACTATTTACGTGCTATTCTGGAGGGATTGGCAATGAAGTAAGATGCGACATTGACGTGCATTTTTTTGTAATCATAATTTATTTTATTTATTTATTAAAGAGTGCAAACGTGGTCATTAACGAAACGTTAAAAGTCCGCACTCGGGGTCTGCCAGCGAGCAATGGCGAAGTATTCTCGGAGTCAAAAGAACAGATCGCATAAGGAACAGTATACTTCGTTCCTAAACACAAATCGCAGACGTAGGTAACTCAGCCGCCAAACTAAAATGGAACTGGGCCGGTCACATCTGCCGCATGTCTCAACAAAATTGGGCGAAGGCAACCACTGACTGGATTCCGAACAGCAGGCGCCGGCGACGCGGTAGGCCCAGGATGGCATGACGATTTGGACTCCTACCTTAAGGATTGGCCAGAAGTAGCTAAGGACAGAAAGGAATGGAATAACGGAAGGGTGGCCTTAGCCCTGCAGTGGGACACAACGGGCTCATAATTTTATTTATTGTTTCAAATATCAATAATGTCAATGTTACTGTTTAATAAAATGACTTATTGTAAATTATCAGGGAAAAAGTAAATAAATAAATAAATCGAATTCAATCAGTTACGATTTTTTTCTGTTTCGTCGTTTTTTTTGTTACACTTGTAATATGACAGACCACATATTAGACGGTGTTTATTTAACTTATTAAAGAGAACCGGGCCTTGGAAGTGAAATAATCTTTTATAGAAGGATGATGTAAATGTAATGTAGATTATGATGATGATAACGGTACAGATTAACCCAGGATTGAAAAAGAAGGAAAACATGGTGCTCTTTGCCCAGCAGTTGGATAATACGGGCTGACAGAAACAAGTAACTGAAAAAAAATATTTACCCTCATCATCGCCTAAGAACTTATAAGCATGTCCCACGATCGGTAAACAAATACCCTTTATAGACAAAATCTTTCCCAAAGCATTAAGTTTTCTATTCTTCCACCTGGACACCGCTATCCAGATCAGGAGTACACCCGCTATGAGCCACAGCATAGTTTTTATTTCACAAAAAACCTTTGTTATTCAAAAGATGTTGATATTTCTTATAAAGTGCACACTGCCTACTAAAAATTTTGCAAGTTGTTGTCGAAATGCTGCCGTATTTCAGAAAACATATCTTAACCTTAAGGTTAAGATTTAATTTTTCTTGACTAGTGAATGTATGTGGGTTTGGTCTTAATTTTATATCTTCAGATAAAGAACGTATTTTATTACAAGAACAACGGCGAAGAAATTGTTAATAAAATTATTAAGTGTCTACATATATTATGTCACCATAATATACAGGTGGTGGTCATATAATTACGAACGATTTGTGGTACCAGACATTTTATGTACTTTTATGTTCCATCTCAAAAGTAATTAATTATGTTATGAAATAGCTACATGGACATAGTAAACGGGATTAAGAGTAGATATTAAAATCATTTTCTATTTACCTTACAAATTTAATTTATTATCAACAGTTACAATTTCAAATAGTACTAAACCTGCACAAATGATAAGAACGATTAACTTAAACTGCTCGAGAGTTGTTTCAGTAGATATTTAGATTTAAAAAATTCTTTAAATAAGACGATGATAATGTTAAAAATTGCAAGCGTGTCCACGGCTTTTGATGACTGCCTTACACCGGCGAGGCAATTTTTGACATTTTTCAAGAGAAATAGAGCGCCATTCTTCTAAAAAAACGTTGTATAACTCACTTAGGTTACCACACCATCGATTTGAAACCTTTTTCTTAACTTCGCACCGAAGATTCTCTATGGGATTTAAATCTGGACTGTCTGGTGACCATTGTAAGACAGAAACTGATTGAGATGTGAGGAATTCAATTTAATTCATCTATATATATTGAATTAATCATGTTATAACTGGGTGCTACAACAATGTGGAACAATTTAGCAATACCGAGAGAGATACAAAAAGACATGTAAAAAGTGTAATTCTCGTAATTTTGGAAAAAAGCTTGTTTTAAATAGTCGTTCTTAATTATATGACCCCACTGTATACTAGCTCAATTATTTACTAAGTTTTATCGAATCAAGCCAATGGCCAGTCTAAGGATCCCAAAAAATAGGTCATAATAAATTGGAAACTGAATTGACTAGATTTTTGTATGATAATAAATAATCATGGCTTAATTTTTTTTTGCTGACTTGACTTCATTACTTTTGGCAAATTGAACTTTTAATGTTGCCACTAATATAAATCTTGGTCAAGTACCTAACAATATGCTTCGCTTTATGTATCGATACTAAATATTTATACTCTATTCGAGATAGCATTAGACAGAAGTTAAAAATGTGGTTTTAGGGTACACTTTGTAATAAAAGTACAATATATGTATATTGTGCTTTATTACAGTTAAGATTGATGCTGAATTTATTATAATCAACTTAGATACCAACTGTTATACTTAAATGTATTCATTTAAACTATCCATCTTCTGAATTTATGAGGCTTTTAATTAAATAAATTATTTAGTTCTTACTTATACTACTAGTGTCCATGTCAACAACCTAAAAGAAGCAGGTGTTGTCAGTATCTGGAATGTTTTTCAAAGTCAAAGTCAAAAGCATTTTTTTCAAATAGACAACTTACACGCACTTTTGAATAGTCAAATTTCAGTCAGTCTAAAAAAAAAGTGAAGCTAAATTGCACATTCCAAAGCGTAGATCTCTATGAAGAAGAAGAACGTGCAAGAAACTCCATGGACACTCTTTTAAATTGGAATACTTACGTCTGTGCGAAAACAGTATCACAGAAGTTTGTTCTTCGAAAACTTTTCAACGATATCTCTATACTGCGACGCCTTGTTAAGTCGACATTTTGTTATTGCGATATTTCGTTACATCGAAAAACTGTACTGCAAACGATTGTAAAGCGAAAATATCATACTGTGAAGCCTTGTTCAATCGCCGTCTTGTTACTGCGATGCTATGTTACTTAGGAATACTAAACTTTTAATTTCGTTGCCTACGGTAAGGTACGATTTTTAATACTAAAGGGCATCCAACTCGACATACATTTTTACTGTTTTTCATATAACCTTTTACGCGATTATGACGTTATTACAAATTTTTCATTAGATATTTTGGAAACACAGTATCTTGTGGATATTATCTAGGCTTCTATTGAAATCGATTTATAAATTTGTGTAAAACTAATCCAGTAAAGAACTCTGAAAATCTGCTATTTTGCATAAACTTTGACTCTTTTTAATTTATGCAAAAATTAAAAAAGTCAAAATTTAATCAAGATTCTGAACGACGACAATTATTTTCAAAAACGTTTGAGGGTTTAAAAAAAAAACACGTATAAATCACGGAATTGCCGAATGATAACAGAGTTTTCAGACGTTATCTCTCTTTTTCGCGTTGCCTTTTCGTCAAACATCGCGTTGGATTACGTTAGATGAATTATCAAGCTTTTAAACCAAGCTCGATGTTGACGATAGCATGAACATGAGCACGAAGGAACCGCAACTTGAGTATATGGTTTTAACTTCAACTTGATGCCTTTACGCGTTCCCGAGATAAAGGGTCTGACTGACAGACAGACAGACGGACGGACAACAAAGTGATCCTATAAGGGTTCCGTTTTTTCTTTTGAGGTACGGAACCCTGAATATGAAAGGAGAGGCCTAATCAACATTCATCACCTGTGGCAAAAACAAAGTTCTTGGCTTAAAACATTTCGACTGTCCCTAAGTAAACTATCGCCATTTAAAAAAAACTATTTGTTTTATATAATATAGTAAATCTAGCTTTTATTCGCGAATGTCGAAGAAAAGGAATGTGTGAAACAGTGATACACAAACAGACAGACAGGCTTATTTTCTCATTTGTAATATTAGTATGAATCACTTAGTAAAATAGTAACAAATAAATCACAATATTACTAATAAGATGTAAAACTAAATCAATATTCTAATTGAGGTGTTGGGGGGCTTGCATGTTTACAATGATTAAAGACACATGCATATTTATAAGAGCAGTGGTGGCCGAGTGCTAACGACCCCTATTTACGAGTTGTAGGTAGCGGGATCACACCCAGCCAGGCGAATTACTTTGTGTAATTTATTTCATCACCATTGCTCTCAAAACGGTTAAGGAAAACATCGCGAGGAAACCGGTATGTCCTAGAACTAAAAAATCGAAGACATGTGACATCCACCAACCCGCACTGAGCCCGCGTGGCGGATTACGGCCCAATTCCTCTCCTAAACTATGCTATGCTATACATATTTATAAATCATTGCTATTAACCAATTTTAAATTGTTGACCTAAATACCTCTAGATTGTAGCTAGGCTAAACTGCAAAAAAAGACCTACAATATAAGCTTAACTGATTACTAAAACCTCAATATGACATAAAAATAATAATAAAAGATAAAGATAATAATTACAACACTTCAATCATTCTACTTGATATATCTGTTATATATTTATTGTGCACATCTACCACAGTGTTGTCTCTTTTAATGCAAAGGTTGACCGGTAGAGAATGCCTTGATTGCATTATGTTTGCCTATGTACCACTACTGTACATGAAGTTTAATGAAATAAATAAATCAGACTATTGTCGTATTTACACTATTAATATTACCCTATCCCACGGCTTCATCTGCCTGAACAGCATAACACTACGCCTCTCATATGGAATAGCCAAAGGTGAAAACTAAATTACGAGTAGCATCATCATCATTTACCCTTAGAAACGTCTACTGCTGGACATAGAGCTTCTCCAAGTGGCACCAGATCGACCGCTCCATTTCATCTCATATATAGCGGATTTCTGAGGCCTTTACCAGATCAACGGTTCATCCGGAGGGAGGTCAATCGACGAAGCGTCGTTCGGTACACACTCGCCACTTAAGTTTTTCGACCTTAATTAGAATGCCTTATTTGAGTATGGAACCCACATATGCATGGTAAGCACTGAGTAATGTATTTTCGTTTACAACTTTTTTTAGCATGTAAAGGGCATAGGAAGACTGGTTTAATTTTTGGCAAACGTCCACTTGCATTTTCCAGCTAAATCTAGAGTCAATATGAATACCAAGTGTGCTATTAACTTCTTTCAATGTCATGCCCATCTAGTTAATGTGAGTTTTTGGTGATTTAGCGTTTTTAGTTGTAACTGTCATGTCTTTTCGATATTTATTTTAAGATTATTTACATTTGACCAGTTTATTATATCTTCTAGAGATTTGTTAATGTTTTATAGTTTCCTTGATAGTCTTTTGTAAAAATAGCTGTGCTATCGTATGTAAATAGTATTAATTCTTGATCTATGGATTTTGGGAGATCGTTTATGTAGATAATAAATAAAAGAGATCCAAGGATACGTCCCTGGGTACTCTAAAAAATTTATTAAAGTGCATCGCTTGTAGATCTGTATTTTCGGAACTAGATTTGCTCATTTGAAAATATATCGTTAGCCTCAAAGTAGTTGTACAAATTATTATAAAAACCTTTTCAAAAATGTTTGCTATTACTAGCATTAATGCTATTGGTCTATAAAATTTAATTTTTTCTTTGTCTTCTTTTTTGAATAAGGGATTTACAAGTTTTACTTTTAATTTTGAAGGAAACACTCCATGTTCAAGGGATAAGTTTATTATATGGTTAAGTACTAGAGCAATAATATGCGATACTATTTTCAATATTTTTCTATTATGTCATCGTAACCCGTCCTGTTCGTATTTTTAAGCATTCTTATTATTTGGTCATGTGCATTTGTTGGTTTTATGAAAACTGAATTCGGATAACTGTAAGTTAAATTTTTTAGAGCTGTATTATTGTCTTTGGGTGTCAGTTTTATATCGTCAATAAAGTAGTTAGTAGATGAGAGAGAAATAGCTCAATCATTTTGAGCTATTTCTCCTTTCACCGAAGCTTATTGTCTATATATACCCAAGTCACGAATTACTTCTTTTTCGTAAATAATATGGTCGTTAATTTTATATTTACGTAAATAAGGTCAACGTTAAATAACATATTATTGTCCAAACACCACTGGGAGAAACGGTCTTAGTCTTCTTGGAGTTTCAAGTATGGATCCTGATTGCAATCTTTTCGTTTTATAATTTTTAGATCATCCTAGTATCATCATTTCAGCCGAAAGTCATCCACTGTTGGACATAGGCCTCCCCCAAGTGTCGCGATAATGACCGGTCCTGCGCGTCTCACATCCACCGGATTCCCGCGACCATCACCAGGTCATCGGTCCACCTTGTGGGAGGCCTCCCAACGCTGCGTCTTCCGGTACGTGGTCGCCACTCCAGAACGTTTCATCCCCATCGACCAGCAATGTGCCCTGCCCACTGCCACTTAAGTTTGGCGATTCTTTGGGCTATGTCGATAAACTTGGTTCTCCTACGGATATCTTCCTTTTTTTCTTCATCCGGGTATATACATATATCTTACATTGTCCAAAAAAAAAATTGCCACGTCGTTTATGAATATGAAAAACTGCGGAGCTGGAGCCTTAGCGTACGCCTGAAAGTGTAAAAAACAGGTTCAACGAATGGCCATTGACCACATGTTTAGGTGTGCGTTTAACAAGGAATGACTTGCAAAACTGAAGTAAGTTTCCTGCAATTCCAATTATGTGTAATTTGTTAGCATAAGCATAATCATCCTTTTAATGTTCCCACTGCTGGGACTCAGGCCTCCTCTCTAAGAGAAGGAATGGGCCGTAATCCACCACGCGGGCCCAGTGCGAGTTGGTGTTGTTGTTCTAGGATATGACCGATGTTTTCCTTCACCGTTTTGAAAGCAGTGGTGACACAAAGTAATGCGCCTGGCTGTAATTTGTTAACTAAAATTTTATAATCCTCCTTGTCAAACGCCTTGCTAAAATCAGTTATGATTATATCTACAGGTAATCCACGGTCTACAGCGTCGACTAAATCTGATACAAAGCACGCATGATTGGTTTCAGTAGAACGGCCTTTCATGAAGCCATATGGTTCAGGTTTAGTATTGCTATATATGGTCTTAAGAAATATACTACCTATGAACCAATTATTAGAACATAGGAAGGATAATATTACTATCCCACTATAAGACTGCGCTTTCACTAAGCGTTTGTTAAGCTGCATAGCTATGGACTTTTCTAATTTCCATCAAAAGACTGCTTGATTTTCAAAGCTTAATATACTGTAGCTCTAGTGGAACTTTAAACAAAGATAAGTTTTTCAAACTATATAAATTAGATGTAACCTAAAGACTTACGAGTATTGTAGCTAGCTTTGTAAAGTACGGAGTACCCTATCCCGCAAGTCTAGCGCATGCGATCTCGTGTCGTGTTTTTACAGCAGAGCTTAGCAGGTTAGCTCTAGTAAAACAAAACACATAGCTCAGTTTCACAACTTAGCTACCTCGCACATTGCGGAACTGTACCCTAAAGCGTAAATATTCATAGTTTGGAAATGATTTATTGCCAATGCGGTCACAATTGGGTATTATAGAAGTGTCAATGACGCCTTTCATATTTTAAAAGTAAAATTGGTTCATTTGAAATTTTAATTTTTTGTACTAAAACCCTTGAATAATTAATAAATCAAGTATTATTATTACACATTTGCGTCATTCAAAAATGTAAATTTACAATTATGAAATAATATTTCTAAATAATTATTGAATTTATTTTCTTTATAGAAACTAAAAAAAAACTACTAAACTAACTTTAGATATTAACAGGTAAAATAGTTTGTGTATATTTGTATAAAGAGTACCTAATCCCTGGAAATACAGATGCAATAACGAACATACTTTCACTGATGCGAAGATACTATAATTTTGTGTCCTTAGGCAACTTCTTATCCCAAAGGAATGTTCAGTTTCGGCTGATATTTAGGCTACAAGCATATATGAAAGAGAACTATTCTAAAGACGCACTTAAAATACGTTAACAATTACAACAAAAAGTAGATGAGGAAAAGAAGAATATAGAAGAAGAATATTGGATTTAGAAAGTGTTAGGCTTCATGACTGGCCTGTTGGTCCAGTGGTTAGTGGCCCTGACTGCTATGCCAGAGGTCGTGGATTCGATTCCCATCCAGGACAAATGTTTATGTGATGAGCACGATCATTTGTTCTGTGCCTGGGTGTAATTTATCTATATATGTATGTATTTAGAAATATTTATCAGTTGTCTAGTACCCATAACACAAGCTCTGCTTAGCTTGGGACTAGACGGCGTTGTGTGATAGTTGTGGAGTATTATATTATATTATATTATATTATAGGGGGTTAGGCTGGCAACACTGCCCCAGTGACATGTCAAATTTGTATTCCGTATTTTAAAATTAAATTTAAATAGTATTTAGGTGTAATTAATGTGTAATTGTTTGTATAACTATAATATAATTGCATAAATCGTCAGGATTATCGTTTTCCTGGAAAAATATTTAGTAAAACACGAGTTTTGGGTGCCAACCGGTTGTCACCGGTAACGAACAGCTGACGTTTGAACTACGGAATTTCACGGGGAGTATTATTTACTTATTTTTTATTTTATAGTAGCCTCAATAGTAGCACACTCCTTAATTTAATTTAAAACACGATCTTACAAGTTTTATCTTTTCAAATTAGTTCACTTAACACTCAGCGTGTTGTGTCGAAATAGTTTTGTTTACATTGTAGAAAACAAAACATCGACGTTTCATATCATAATTTGATTAATTTAAACTTATCCCGTAATATTATACTGGTCAACAACGCTTCTGGTCGTTATTTTGCATGTTATATTGGTCATTAATTGATAAAAAATCTATTAATCCAGACCTTGACATTCTAATCAACTTACCCACATTAAGTAAAAGTTATATCATAAGGCAATGAAAAGCAAGAAAACTCAATAACTATTAGCTTTTCAAGTCAATTCAGCAGTCTACCTCATTTCCTTACTGTACTGCACTTTTTTGTTCTTATTATTTATTTATTTTTCATGCATTTCTAACTTTTCTTTTTTTTTTTTGTCATCTTTTTGGTTCTCACTGTTTCTTTTTTTTTCTATTTACAGTAACTTATTCTGAAACCATGCCTGTGATGACCCGTAAGGCAACAGCTATGGAGCTTAAATTGGAAATTGCCCTCCAGGAGCTTAAAGAATCCAAACTCCAGTGCCAGCAAATTTTGCAAGAAAATGAGGAGAGTGAGATTGAAATAAGGAACATAGTCTTCAAAAATACTAGCCTAAAACAAGAGTTGGTAGGGCTTAGTCAGCAATACCAAGATGTTGTTGATGAACGCGACCAACTGCGAGTGATCACGGATGGTTTCAATAACTGTAGTAACTTGTATGAGGAGGCTTTGTGTAAGGTTAGGGATCTGGAAGATGAATTAGTTCATGCTAATAGTCATATTCTTAAATTGCAGAGGGAAAAGGAACGTACTCAGACTGAGAAAACTAACCGTCTATATGATGAATTACTAAATTCAAATTGTAACCCTCATGGCTTAGTTACAATTGATCTTACTGAAGATTCTCTATTAAAACACAATAATAATTATAAACTTAGTCAGAATAAAATTAAAAAATATGCGAGACTGAATAAAATCATTAAAAATTGTAAAAACCACAAGAAACAACAAAAACACTTTTCCAAAAATATTCAACTGCGGAAAGAACGTGTTACCTTAATTAATCAATTAAAAAAAAAACAGATTAAGTTGGAAGACAGTATAAATATTTATGAAATTGACACTCAGCGCTTACAGTCTGAAATACAGACTCTTGATGACTCACTTAAGTCAATTTATAACATATATGTTTGTTCAAAGAACCAAATAAAGGAACATATTCTTGCTACAAATGAGTTAGTGGACAAAGTAGACTTACTTACTCTTAGAAACAACAATTGTACTTGTCAGAGAGAATCTAACCTGGCTGGCCTCCAACTTGTGGTAACAGAGGACACATCCCAGGCCATCAGTGCTCAAGACTGTATTCCCAGCCAGATACCCCACATTCAACAAGAATTAACTCAAGGGGTAGATTCAGCAAAATGTAGTTTTTCCTCTCATAAAAGCGGTGATTATAAATCAATTATGTTTTCAGACAGTATAGGAAGAGGTTTAGGTCAATTAGTTAGTAAGAACCTCCCTTTTTCTTCTCAAAATCATTGTATACCACAAGCTTCCTACCATCACATAATGTCATTAGTTAATGAACAAGTATATGATCCCAATGATATTATAACTTTATTTGTGGGTAATAGCTTAAATGTTAATAAAGATGACATCACTTATAATGTCACAGAGCTATTGAAGATAAATTGTAAGAGGATTATTTTATGTGCTTTTCCATACTTTGAGCACTTGTCATATAGGGAAAATAAGTACATACATATGCTAAATATGCATATGCATTTTTTAGTTAGTCACCATAGTGATAAGTTTTTATTTTTTGACATCAACAATTTTGTTGACAAACTTTTTTCGACTAGGTATACTGTGTACCTACCTATTATATTTAGACGTCAAATAGCGAGGCTATTAGCATATAATATTAACTCGGACATAGTTAGTATGTCGAAGTTCCCAATTATTATTAGTCCCACCATTAGTAATAGTACTAATGTTACTTTAAACTAGATAATAAGACAACAGATGGTACTGTTTGCAATTTAGATCAACTTAACAATAAAGTATCTTCTGGCATTCAAGCTAAAGGGGCTAGGCAAAAATCGTTTAATTTGTTTCTTCAAAACATTCAGGGTTTTTCTTCGAAACAATTGGAAATTGAATTATTTTTAGAAAAAACAATGTTTGACATCATTTGTTTCACTGAGCATTGGTTAAAGGATTTTGAAATGCTTATTAATTATGAGAATTATAATGTGGGCAGTTGTTATAACCGAAAATCAATGTTACGTGGGGGTTCACTAATCCTAATTAAAAATAATATTAAATTTAAACCTCGTAAAGATATAGTTGCACTGTCCGTTGAACATAGCATTGAATTGTCTTGTGTTGAGCTGGATAGGCATGTCATAGTGTGCGTTTACAGGCCCCCTAATTATCAAAACTACTCTATTTTTGAGTCTGTCATGGAGGATGTTATGGCAAAACTTGCAACTGGTAACAAACTAGTAATTATCTGTGGAGACTTTAATGTTAATATTTTAGAAAAAAATTCAGATAGCAGTAGATTATTAAATCTCTTCAAATCATTTAATTTATCTAATGTGTTTATAGAACCTACTCGAACTACGACAACTACTGCTACATGTATCGATAATGTTTTTTGTTGCTGCAACTATTTAGAAAAGGCCATTGTAAATTATCTGCCCTCTGATCATAGCGGCCTAATGGTAACTTTTGAATCCAACTTACCCATACAACAAGTGCAGATTCAGTCCAGACCAATAACATCCGGTAAACTAAATAAATTTAACAGCACTTTAATTAGCAAGTTAGGTGATTGGAATGTTGAAGTGAACAATGGTAATTTTTTGTATAACGATTTTTTTTCAATAGTCCAAACTGAGTTCAATAAGACTTTTGAAAAAAAAACTAAAAGTATCTGCCCTAAGTTTAGATTTAGTGACTGGACAACTAAAGGAATCAGAATAAGTAGGGAAAGACTTTTTGAGCTGTATGGCCTTAAGCCTATTATTAACACTGAAACTTTTAATAAGTATGTTGCTACATATTCAAAAATGTTTAAAAACACTTGTAAGGCAGCTAAGGCCTTGTACATTAGCAACAAAGTTAAATCGGCAGATAATAAAATAAAAACGGTTTGGAAAATTATAAATAATGAAACCAACAGGAACAAAATACATAACAATGATTACACATTGGAGACACATCATGGTCTTATTAGCGATAACAAACTAGTTGCAGAAGAATTTGTAAATTTCTTTGCCAGTATACCAATTAAAACTACTGAAGCCCTAAATTCGTCGCCATCGCATGCTTTTAGTTTATTACAGGCGAACGTTGCAGCCTGTTCGACTGAATTTAACTTTAAGCATATAAACCCTATAACTGTAATAAAAGCTTTTAAACAAATCAAGGTTAAATTGACAGAAGATTTGTGGGGTATGTCTATCAAAGTTTGTACCTCAATTATTGAGACTATAGCGCCGTACTTAGCTATAATATTTAATTTGTGTATAGATCAAGGAGTTTTTCCGGATCTGATGAAATATAGTAAAGTGATACCACTTTTTAAATCTGGGGACAGTAAAGACACTAATAATTATAGGCCGGTGTCCGTGTTGCCGGTTTTTAGCAAGATATTTGAAAAGGTGATGTTAAATCAAATGCTTAATCATTTTAACACAAATAACATCTTACACGATAAACAGTATGGTTTCACCAAAGGACGTTGTACAACTGACGCTGGTGTCTCCTTACTAAAACACATTTTTAATGCGTGGGAAGAGGCACAGGATGCTATAGGTATCTTCTGTGACCTGTCTAAGGCGTTTGATTGTGTGGTTCATGAAACATTACTCCTGAAACTTGAGCATTACGGACTAGGCAAAACAGCTTTAAGCTTATTAAAATCTTATTTGATTGACAGACAGCAACAAGTTCAAATAAACGGTGTCAATTCGTCGGGATTAAATGTGAAAATGGGGGTACCCCAAGGTTCAATTTTAGGTCCTTTTTTATTTTTAGTTTATATTAATGATTTACCCTATTTGTTGCAAAATAAACTTAATATGGTGTTGTTTGCCGACGACACTTCTTTGATTTTTAAGATAAATAGAAGGACTAATAATCTTGACGACGAAAATAACGCACTATTGCAGGTCCAAAACTGGTTCACTGCTAATAATCTAGTTTTAAACGGGAAAAAAACTAAATGCATTAGATTTTCCTTACCGAATGTCAAAAGTAGTGATTGTGACGTAATACTAAACGATGAAAAACTAGAATTTGTCGACAAAACTGTTTTCCTGGGGATAACGCTTGACTCTAGGCTACAATGGGGTCCTCATTTAACATCCCTTGCAGGATGGCTTAGCTCAGCTGCATATGCTGTTAGAAAAATCCGCCAATTTACGGATGTTGATACCGCTAGACTAGTCTATTTTAGTTATTTTCATAGTATCATGTCATACGGTATCTTACTATGGGGACGGGCTGCAGACATCGACTCAATCTTTATACTACAGAAAAGAGCCATCAGAGCTATTTACAATCTTTGCCGGTGCGATTCTCTAAGGAAAGGGTAATTGAAGGATACAGGTGTGGTTTTAGTCAGTAAAAGTCTGACACGCCCTCGCGCTCCACCCAGAGCACGAGAAGTCATTTGGATGATTTCCCACCTTAAAAAAAAAAAAAAAAAAAAAAAAAAAAAACATCGACTCAATTTTTATACTACAGAAAAGAGCCATCAGAGCTATTTACAATCTTCGCCGGTGCGATTCTCTAAGGGAACTGTTTAAGGATATTAATATCATGACGGTGCCTTGTCAATATATTTATGAAAACATCATGTACGTTAGAAAAAATCTTCATCTTTTTAGCAAAAGAGGCGATAGACATAATTATGTTACAAGAAATAGGGACCAATTCATATTCAACAACTAAGCCTTAATAAATTTAAATTATTTGTAAAGAGAAAACTTTGCCAAAAGGCTTTTTACACTATAAAGGACTATGTTGAGGACCAAAAGGCTTGGGATTGACCTGCTCCAGTAGGTACGCACTGCAACTGTTGTCTTATTATTATTATTTTTTCTTTTGTTTTTATTTCAATTGTGCTTTTTATTATTTATTACAATTCGATATTGTAGATTATTTTTACTTTGCAATTTAACTTTTTTTTTTTTTTTCTTCTATTAATTTTTGACAAAAATGTTTACTTTGCTAAAGTATTACATTTTGTAAACTACCTATATTTTTCCTTTTATTATTGTGAACGTGAGGACTATGTTGATTGTTTTTTTTTTTTTTTCCTTTTCAGTAATTTTTGATGTGTCTGGCAATTTGAGTATTTTCTGCGGCCTAACCAAATGTCCTTTCCTTGGTATTGTTCGTCAAGTCGTTGAGCTCCTTAGTAGTCCTGAGTTGAGCTTTACGAATACTGACGAATGCTTGCACTGACTGGACAGGTCCACTCAAATCTGTATGGTTCTTTCTTCAAAAGACCATTTCAGACAAATCTGCATGGTTCTCATGTGATTTGACCATTACATATTTACTGTATGGACTTTAAAAGAGACTTTGACCCCTGAGTTTGTTTCGGTGTTTCTTCTCAGGGTAGTCAGCTAGGAAACACCGGCCTCATCTAGTTTAAAAATGACGAAAAAAAAAAATTGACGTGTAAAAGTGTTTTTTAAACCTATTTACAAAATAAATATCATTTATCATTATCATTTATCAATTAGTTCAACCAGGTTTCAGACTGGCTAAAGTGGCGTCTTCTTTCATGGGGTACTGTTTGAAATGTTATAATAAAATACCTCCACAAATATTAGAACTCAATGAAACAAAATTTAAATCTTGTATTAAACGCACACTATGCAGGCAGGCATATTATAAGTTGGAGGATTATATTCAAGATAAAAATGCTTGGCTCAATGCTGGTCCAGCTCCACTACCACCGGGGTGAACAAATTGATTAGTTTGGAAATTATTGTTATTATTTTTAAATGTTTTTTTTTTTTTGAATTTTTAAATAATAAAAGTATTGTATAATGTAGAAGCATTTTTTTCAAAGTTTGTAAATGTGAGTACCATGGAGCTATTTTATGGTTTTTTATGTTACTATTGGACTTGTTTGACATAAATGAGCATGGCAGTTGAGAGTTTGTCATGCTCACTCAAATGTCTCACTGATGGTGGCGCATGTGTTGGATCATTCGGTTCCCTTCAAAATGGTTGAGCTGAGTGGTGCTAATATTGGCGTCATGTTCGTGAACGGGCGCTGTCAGTTGAGACTGGTCATCTCTTAGCTGCCAGTTGCTATTTTAATATCTGTATTTAGTTTGTATTTTTACTTTATTTACATTGTTCTCACATGATAGCGACAAGAAACATGTAACAGAGATATTTGTAATTACAAAACATGATTGAAAAGAGTGTCCATGGAGTTTCTTGCACATTCTTCTCCATAGAGATCTACGCTTTGGAATGTGCAATTAGCATAATTTTTTTTTTCTGACTGACTGACTTCATGACATTTCAAAAGTGCCTGTAAATGGTTTATTTGAAATAAAATGCTTTGAATCTTTGAATCTTTGAATCTTGAATCTATATTATATTATATTATATTATATTATATTATATTATATTATATTATATTATATTATATTATATTATATTATATTATATTATATTATATTATATTATATTATATTATATTATATTATATTATATTATATTATATTATATTATATTATATTATATTATATTATATTATATTATATTATATTATATTATATTATATTATATTATATTATATTATATTATATTATATTATATTATATTATATTATATTATATTATATTATATTATATTATATTATATTATTATTATACCTTTTAGCATTTCAATTGTAGGATAGAAATGTGTGTGTCTTGCAAAACACTAAATCATCCTATCTATGCTCCGTCCCGTTCCAATGTGCACACTTGTCTAGTGTTTTCTCTGTCAACGTCGCTTGGAACAATTTTAGATGAAGAAGACACCTTTATTTTGCCTGAGATCTTCGCCTGAGAACTTTGCTTGCCTAGAATGTAGTGCTTTATATTTTATTACCTTTTCGTTATGCGATTTTTCGTGTGAACCCTAGCTGGCCTTGGTACAGGCCATGGTCCAGAGCGAGGAGGAGTGGCAGGCGGTCGCCTCCTTCTGCAAAGCAGTAATGCTAGCAAAGGAGGCGGCCGAACGCGTGAGGCAACGGACCTCACGCTCCAACCGCCGCCGCCGGTGGGATTGCGATCCCGATTTCCGGCCACCGAAGGCGCGAGCTTGCGGACGGTGAGCAATGGGTAGCCCGCCGTCCGACCGTCCGGTAACCGTCCGGACCGAGCCCAGGTCGTCGACGGCGCGTATTGTTCCACGCGCGCCTCAGAGAGATGTCAGCAAATCGCAGGGGCCCAGAAGGGTCGAAGCCTACTGGGGCCATGGGTAGTGTGAAAATGAAACCCGGGGCCCTGGGACGAAAGCAACGAAGGAACAGGAGTAGGTTTTTAGTCAGTAAAAATCTGGCACTCTGGCTCTTGGGCGGAGCGGGAGATATCCCGCTCCGCCCAAGAGCGCGATTTATCATTAGATGAGCTGTGATCCAGGAACATTGCGAGAATTGCGTTTATACGTCGTTACCAGTCCAGTTTGTGTGCGCTGCTCCAGAAAGATCAATCCATGAGGTTTAGGTTTGTAGATTTAATTATTCGAATTAGGAGAAGGATTAAATGTTGTATTTTTGGACTGGTAGACGTAAAGAGAACAAGTTAGACCGTTTTCAGTAAAACAGATCATTATTTTATATTATTACGGTTAAACCAAAGGCTCACATGTAATTAAATAACTTAAACTCATAGAGAGCTTTGTTGGTGTAACAAAAATCATATGCATACTATTTTTTTATCATTATTGGTGGGGTCGCGTTTAAGCACTTCTCATTAATGATAAGCGATGATGTGGTCAACGATGCTTATTACCCACAGGTTATAGCTGTCAGGAAACTTAGCTTTCAGTAGGGAATTCTACTCCTTATCTGTATGCACAATATATACAGGGTTATTTATAAAACAAACATGGGCCTTAACAAATCAACTTTTAAACAAGCTGAACGTTTGTCAGAACAGCATCGAAAGAAGCGTAGTCAGTACCTCATACACGATCAAACTTACTCTTGATGAAGTTGCAGCTGTCCCGGCGTGAAGTTAACGTCTCGCCTTTGCTAAGATCCCCAATTTTTTTACTCATACATAGAGTCTAGATGTATGAGCCGAAATAGAGAGTGGATACCCTAAGAAGCTCAAGGGGGTAAGAGAGGTGGGATCGGCTCCGTTTACCGAAGAAAATATATGTTCATATTTTTTTATATAACTTGTTTCAGCAACGCCCTCTATTGGCATAAAATGTAGCTAAAACGGAAATCAAATCTGTTATTTGGTTAACGGTACGTTTGGTATGTTGATTTTGCTAGTGTTTTTTTGTATAAAACAGACCGCGTTATTTTAAAATTTGATTTATTCTTCGTTCGGCCCTCTGAGTTGCGTCCCACAAAAAATACTGGTTCGTCCTAAACTACATGGTCTGCTGCAAAAGTCCATAGGAAGTACAGAAATAAAATCGTGTGAAGCGAAAAATGACGCCATCTAGCGTAAAACCTGATTGAAATGTTGCTATCGACAACATTACATTATACTGTTAATAGATGGCGCCGCTGTGCTTCAAATGATTAATGCTTATTTTTGTACTTTCTTTTTGTTTCTTCAAACATTGAAATAATTTATAATTTCTTTTAAAGAGATGAAGATATTAAAATTGAATAAGTATCAATTTATAAATATTTGATTATCTATGTGTTAGTTTCCAAACTTGAGAGGGTAGGTTGAATATGGATTTACTTATAAAAAATAACTAGTAGGTAGTATAAATAATACTTAGACCAAAGAGTTATGACTAAGCTCAATTGGTTGTTCGCTAAGTTAATTTCGATTATATCGTTCCAGCGCCTTTCGTTCAATTTTATTTTTAACCAGGTGTATTGTCTACTTATTTTACGAAAATGAGTAAATATGCATTGTTATATAGATTTAGTAAAAAGAACTCGAATAATTGCTATGCATAATCAAGGTAAAAACTTGTCAGAAGTAACCAGAGAGACCGGTGTAAACGTAAGTAGTTTTTTTTAACGCTTTTAAACAAAAAACTCCTATATAATAATCATTATTGGATATTATATATTTCTGTTTTATTGTTGCAGAGAAAAACAGTTGTTCTATGGATATGATGATTTGAAGAAGAGGGTTTTTTGAAACACCATCAAAGAGCTGGCAGACTAAAACTAATAAACATGTTGCAGCATCAAACCATGATAAGGGAGTACGAAGAAAACGGACGTCGGTCGACGAACCACTATGCTATTTAAATACTTATTTTCTGTATTAACTGGAGACCTTGTTATGTGTGTTTAACTTAATATCCGTATTTAAAACAACTTAAAAAAGTTATGAACACTTGATGTGTTGTTGTGCAATTTTATAGTTTTTAGCCTACATTTTTAATCCTTTTGACCTTTGTGATAAAATTATCTGGTATTTTGTTTGTTTTTGTTAAGGTTACATAAGCTTCAAACCTCTTTCCAATTTTGGAAACGAATACTTAAGCTATGGCCTCAATAAGAAATTATATATAATATTATAATCTTATTCGGTGATTAATAAACGGTGATTGTTAAATTTGATTAAGAAATTGTAAGAAATAAACATATTATTTTTTAATAGTGCCTTTTGTCAACTGTTTACCCACTGGTAACTACCCACTTGAATATTATATTACAAATAAATATCCACTTGTTAGCTTTGATTTAATATTCCTTCCAACTTCTTTTGTTACTTACAAAAAGACTTACAAAAAAACTTACAAAAAGTGTGAGTACTACGTGAGATTTGAACTCATGGCTCATTGATTTACGCATCTATCTGCACATGCTAAACCGCTAGGTCAACATGACTCTAATTTGAACGACGAAATTATGAACTACAATCAGTTGTTGACGACAATGATGACGCATGTGTCTATTATTTGTTAAACTAAAAGTCAAGTTTATACTTTATGAGATTGCCTTTGCTCGCCACTTAGCTGTGAAGAAACCAACGCCATCTAGTTTAATTTTCGAAAACTTGAACTCTAACGTGCAAGGGAAAATAGGCGTTAAGGTATCTAAGCACTTTTGATGGGTGACTGTACGTCCCAAAATATAATTATAATTATTTTATTCCAGTTTCGTCCTATTTTATACTAGCTTATGCCTGCGGCTTCGCCCGCGTACATAAAATGTAGCCTATGTCACTCAGGAATAAAGCAACTTTTTATCAGTAAAAAAAATTTAGCAGTCGGACCAGTACTTTCAAAGATTACCTCCTACAAACAAAAACACAAACTTTACCTCTATATAATTAAATTCTCTTTATAATTTATAATAAAGATAGTCCGTCGAGATTCAAAGTGGTAGTATTGTATTTGTTTTGTCTTAGTAAAATTGGTCTTAAAGGTGAAAAATTCATTGGTGATGCATATCATTGTAAAGCCTGTGAAACGGACTAAACAGTCTTAAATATATATATATATATATATATACGACTAGACTAGACTGGTTTAGTGATAGTATGTGTTATATATATATACAACACATCGGGACTCTATTGGAACCGTGAGTAATTAAAAATAAGTGATAAACTTTTAAAAAGAATTTGCAACAAGTGGCATTCCTGACCTAGGACAACCCGTAGATCGGCTACTTCTAAGCACACATGCTCAATTGCTTACAAGTACACTAGTAGGCGCTTGATCTAACATCTTGAGCTTACGCTACGCATTCACATCATACTTAGCATGCGCCACGCCTCGTTGCCTGAAAGATATCACGGAATCGAAACCATTGTATAGTGACTTTGTCTAAGAGTGACATGAGTGACATGCATATTTAATTAGAATGACTGAACGGTCTCCTCCAAGTAACTCTGGTGGTACACTACTGCACAACATTTCTGCAAATTCTAGGGGTAATAAAAGGCAAGCCCTCTCGTCGCCACCAAAGGCAAGTACAGAGCAAAAAGATGTCCTGAAGATCGAGCTTGAGAACATGTTATCTAAGTTCAGTGCCAATATAAACGATATAATCGTGAACTGTAACTGTTGGCTGAAATGATGATGATGATGATGATGAATCGTGAACTGCACCCTATTAAGGATAAAATGGAAAAGATGAACGACTCGATTGCATTTATGAACGCTTAGTATGAGGACCTTCTTATGGAGTATGCAGCCTCTAAAGAAATTATTAAGGAGTTGCAAAAAGAGAACATGGACATGAAGGGTGCTATCGGGAACCTAACAGGGTGCCTAAACCAGCTAAAACAACAAACCTGTTCAAATAACATTGAAGTTCAATGTCTCCTCGAAAAGAAGCAGGAAATTTTAGTCCAAATTGTGACTGATCTTTCGAAGGTGATTGGATACGACATCACGGACAGAGATATCATGCATTGTACCAGGGTTGCTAAATTCAATCCCAACACGAACCGGCCACGATCAGTGATAGTGCAGCTTAGTTTGCTCAAGCCCGTGACGGATTTTTAACAGTTTCTATTAATTATGATAAATCCAACCCCAAAAACAAGATAAACAGTGCACATCTAGTATATTTTAGACCAAAGTTACCTATTTTTGTTACGGAACATCTATCTACCGCCAACAAGGTGTTGCACGCTGCTGCGAGAATCAAAGAAATAGGATATCTATATGTCGGGAACAGATCTGAATGGATTTTTATGCGGAAGCCACAAGAAAAAAGTAGAGTATATCTACGTAGGATTATCGAGTCTTTAAATAAGTTAGTTTAGGGTTTTTTTTTTTAATTATTGCAATATATTTGGCTTTTACCTTTGTTTAAATTCACAGCTTTAAAAATATATTACCAAAATACGCGAGGTTTGTGAACAAAACCACACAGTTTTGTCGTCAATTATCTTGTGAGTCTTATAATATTGTAATTTGAACCGAAACATGGTTAAATAATTCAGTCATGAGTGCAGGAGATACGTTGTTTATAGACGGAATAGAGATAGTATAAAAAAAGATGCGAGAGGGGTTTTGATTGCCGTTATAAAGGATTAAAACGCATGTTTTACTGGGAGAGCCGGTGTGAAGATCTCTGGATTGCCGTTGAAGTACCTAGCACAAAATCAATACGTCTAATAGCTTTGTGCGCCATATACTTACCACCACGTCCTGTAACTCGATTGATATTGGAATATTTTTTAGATTCTTGTAGCTCAATTTTGGAACGGTCAGGATTGCATACATGTATAGTGGGTGATTTTAACCTGAGTGCTATAAACTGGAGCCTGGAAAGTGATCCAACTGTTTGTTACATACCTTCTGGTTTTGGTCATATTTTGATGGACTTTACACATTTAAAAAAATTGTGCAACTTTATTTTAATATTTGTAACATTTCTGGAAAAGGTTTAGATCTTGCCCTAAGTAACTTATGTTCTGGTATCGTCAGTGCCGCACCAAATCTTTTAAGTAAAATTGATCCCTTGCACCCTACTCTTGAAATTTTACTGAAAGCAAACTCAGGCTTGAGACTTCCCTACAATCCTAATGTCCGTCCAAATTTTTTCAAAAGACACCTAAATTTTAATCGGACGGGAAGACCGCAGCAAGCAAGTTGTTCCAGTCCCTCGACTTTCGCGGAATAAACGACGAGGTGAAACGCTTGGTCCGGACCATAGAGGTTTAAACAACGTAAGGGCGGATACTCGCCGTTAGTCTGATTTTCCGATGGTAGAAATGAGATGGTGGAATCAAGTCATGCAATGGCTGTGCTCAAGGCTAATTTATTCAATATTGCTATATTACAACCTTTTTTTTATTAAATTTAAAAAATATTTCGTGTTATTTTTTAATTTTTATTAGTAATAATTAGTTCTTGGGATTTTTTTTTTCACCAATAATACTATTTCTCTGGGCTAACATTACACTTCAATCCAAAGTTATCACGGTGTTTCAAATTTATTTATCTATGCATAAAACTAAACCTTATCTAAATTATCTGGTAGACCTGCAATTAATTGAGTATATAAAGAATATAGTAAATCTTAGAGCATGTATTTTTAACAATCACTGGTTCACATTAGACGTGTATGGACAGAACTGTAAGTGATGAGTTAGCCGAACTGTGGGATATAAAACTCAATAAACAACAATCAGTAAACACTTACAGTAGTAGCACAAAGTAGATAGGCAGAAGTATCTCATGTATGTACTTCACTTTTCATACCTACGCCCGACGGTCGCGCTAGGGTTGCCGTCCCGTCGCGAGAGTCGCGCGCGCCCGGGAGCGGCGGTGGCGAGGGCGAGGCACGACTGCGCAGGCATACGGCTCACCGAACAGTTCCTATCTTAACTGTTTACCTACGGGTGCTTACCTACCTACCTACCTAATTGGTTTGTGATACATTAAAACGAACCATCGAAATACAAGCAAATACCTTATTACCTCTCTGAAACAAGTGGTAGCTTAAAAACATTAATTCACAATTTAATGTTAAATTTAAACAACTGTCCAATGAACAGTTAAAATAACTTTTTTTTCCTCAAAAATTTCACAAAAATGTTCACAGATGCGTGTCTCAAGCGCTCCGAGATATCGAGTCCGTGAGCGGTGTCTATGTGTGCGTTGCTCAATCGTGCTTTGTATGTAGATTGACTTCTGTACATTAGTGTTCTTTGATAGTAGTAAGTACTTTAATAAAACTATGTACATATGAATACTATTTATTAGTAGTTAACGCCTAGATTCTATTTGTATTTGGAAGTCGTCTTCGTCTTTCATCATCAGATCAAATTTGAGACGCAATGGTGGGTACTCAGACTTGCTGTTTGGTGGAGTAGCTGGAAGAATCCTGTACCGTCTCAATACTGTAGATAGCACCGTCTTTAATGACATCATAGCATACTGGTAACCTAAGATAAAGTATAAAATAAACGTAATTACTTATTGTGTCTAGAAATAACTTCAAGAATTGAATTAGACCAGTATTATCATCATCATCTTCTTTTCTGTTAATTGTAACAAATACGATCGAACTAAAAAGTTAGAGTTTAATTTATCAATTTTTTTGGGTGGGGTATAGAAGTTAATAGTACCTATACTGGCTTATTTTCTGCTCTATAACCAACTCGAATTCTATAAAAATTTGCTAATAAAGTTATTGAAACAATATTTGCAAATAGAAAAGAAGAAATGATGAGGATCAATGACCCAAAATGTTTGGTATCATCCCAAACTAAAGTATGGTGCGCCTGACGTTATTTAGTGTCATGACTCGTGAAGACTGTTTAATATTATGCTTTTGTAGGAGGTTTTACGATATAACTTAGTGTCATAAAAATATGATGAAACTATCCTCTCACCAACACAGTTCCTTGGTCCATGGCTGAAGGGCATAAAGGCAGCTGGATGCGTGAGTGGTGTATCGAGAAACCGTTCAGGTCGAAACAGCTCTGCGTCGTCTCCCCAGTACCGAGGGTTGCGGTGTAACGCCCAGATGTTTACTATGACTCCGGTACCGGGTACCAGTTTGAAGCCACAGGCTGTTAATACAACAATGAAAAATAAATTTTTAAAAGCTTATTCTGAAGTTGTTTGTTAAAAATGTTTTTAAGCGGCTGCGATGGATCCAGTTGTTCTCTAACTATTGAGGATCACTCATATTATACCGCGTCCAAAGGTTTTCCTAATTGCGTTTGACCATTTTGCATATTCTCTGCTGTAGGCGCTCTTTTGAACTGAATGAAGACAGAATCTTTTGTTTGCATTATATTCATTATGCAGAGTTTGGTGTTTTAAAACCTGTATTGGTTTTTTCTTCTTCGTTAGCATTTCAAAAGATAACCACTTGCTTGCTTTAAGGCAGTTTTAGTAACAAACATGTTTTTTTTTTTTCTCTCTTTATTATTACGCAAACTTACGTAAAACAACATCCTTCTCAACTTTCCTCGTAATGACGGGTACAGGAGGGTACAGTCGCAGCGTCTCCCGGATCACTGCATCCAGGTATTTGAGACGGGGCAAGTCCTCGAAAGTGACGAGCCTGTCGGAGTCAACGAACACTTGTTGTAACCTGAAACAAACATTCTCTTAATTTATTTTACTAACTAGAAACCCGACCCTGCTTCTTCAGCTAACTATAAATCTAGCGCTAATTGTGTGAACGCTACATCAATTTTAATTACACAGTTTAGAAGAACAGAGCGTTATACAACAAACATACAAAGACAGGCATAAAAAGCGGCTTCATTTTTGTATCGGGTGAGATTAAGATAAACCAAGATTAAAGATTATAAAGATAGCTTAGATATATTTCAGCAATATCGACTAAACAAATACAAATGGAAAAATCTATTAAAACTAATGAGGTGAATAAAATGAGATTGAGTCGCGCCTGATATGCTATCTGAATCCGTACTGATTGTATTTACTTAGGTTATACATAAAATAATAAAAGCATAGAGCGAGGTGTCACAATTGCACCGACAGGTTCATTATTGTTCATAAGTATTCTAGTCTATGTATTGATTTAGAATAACAAGTTTATATGTGTTACTATAATCTAAAGAATCTTACTCATTATAAATTTTCTCCTGTACTTCAGGATGTCTTGAAAGCAGGACGGATATGAAAGATGCTCCGACTGCTGTAGTGTCGTTGCCAGCTATCATGATAACCATGAGCTCTTCTATAATTTCTGTCTCTGTATATCCTTCATCACCGCCTGACAGCCTTATTAAACTCTCCAGAAATGTCTGTGAGTTACCAATTGGCGAATCTGGCAAGAGCAAATTCATAATTTTTATTGCTATTAATTCAATTGTGGATGTAATGAACACGGTAACTCCTGCTGTCTCATACTATTATGTAGCGACAATGTTGTTCTGTTTGATAAGAATACAAGGCATAAAATAGAAAACGCTACTTGTTATAATTCATTATGTATGATTTATAGGAACGTACTTTCATTGTCTTCTTCAGTACCCTTTTTTTCTATCATTTCTGTTCTTTTAGTTTTTATCACCTGGAATTAAAAAAAATCACCTATATCTTTTTTGGTCCAAATAAAACAAAACAGAACCCATCATTATAGGATCACATGTGTCACAGCAATTTGCTCTGAATTTAATAGACCGATCAAGTTGGAATTCGGATTATAATTCAAATGATAAAGTATCTACTATTTATTCAGATTAATTTGAATAATAAACATTCCCAAACAGCGAGTCTGGATATGATAGCTTCCTCTGACCCAAGCGTTGAAAAAGGGTTCAACTGGCAAACGGAATTGTTTATAACTTGGCACACGGAGAGGATATGATCTAAATTACGACACAAGATACTATCTATCCCAGTATAATGACAAAATATTTTAAACACGATTGAAACTGCAGGCTAAAAGATTTGGCTGTTAAAATATGAGTTCACTACGTGTGCTCTACAAATGGATGTGCGATTAACGCTATTGCGACAAAACTGTACTGCGAATCACCTTATTTCGAATGCAGGTTTGTCCGACACCATGAATCTCGTCATTACTCTAGTGTGATTTGTATTGAAGAGCATATTTTAGGGCACCCTGACATGGACAGTGTAGGCTAGAAGGCTAAGACGGGAGCGAAGCGGAGCGGAGCTCCCGCCCGCACATCCATTTGTCAAGCTCACATTTGTCAACCGCACATCCATTTGTCAACCGCACATCCATTTGTCAAGCTCACTTTTAAAATATTCATCGTAAAGAACCCTTTCCACGTTAGTCCGACTCCTCAAACTGTGTATCTTTGATTCAGTGATAAACTGCTCACTATTGAATTTAAAATTACATTTCAAATAATAAGAAATAGTTTGATTACCTCCTTTATGAAATCCCACAGATACTGTTTGTTCTTCAGCAATCGTGCGTATACGGGTAGATTGGTATAAATAAGGTCACTGTGTAGCCAGGGCTGGCAAAGACGTTTTGCGCATTTTGCTAACCCCTCATTAAATGCTTTTAAGAAGGGCTGGTTCGTACCTTTTTGTGCACCCATTTTGTAGCCTAGGGTTGATTCTGTAATTCAATTTTTTTATGAAGTTTGACATGAACAATCCAGTTTTTAGGGTTCCGTACCCTAAGGGTAAAAACGGGACCCTAGTACTAGACTTCAATATCAGTCTGTCTGTCATCAGGCTGTATCTCATAAACCGTGATAGCTAGGCAGTTGAAATTTTTATAGATGATGTATGTCTATTATCATTATAACAACAAATAACTAAAAACGGAATAAAATAAAATTTAAATGGTGCTCTTATACAATAAACGTGATTTATTTGCTCGATATTAATAACATAATAGTTATAATCGGTCTTATAATGTAAAGATAATGATATAATATATAATATAATATAATAATATAATATTCCACAACTATCACACAACGCCGTCTAGTCCCAAGCTAAGCAGAGCTTATGTTATGGGTACTAGACAACTGATAAACATACTTATATATTTCTAAATACATACATATATAGATAAATTTTATTACACCCAGACACAGAACAAATGATCGTGCTCATCACACAAACATTTGTCCTGGGTGGGAATCGAACCCACGACCTCCGGCATAGCAGTCAGGGCCACTAACCACTAGACCAACAGGCCAGTCAACAGGGCAGTGATGACTCGCACTTGGCCGGTTTTTCTTTTTATTGTATATTACTGACATGAGGATCTCTTTTACGTTGGTGGTAAACCAGTATAGGCTGGATTATTCTCCGATTAGATTCTCTGGATTAGCTCAACATTGATCATTCATTATATTACCATGGCAAATTCTTATGGCCCACTATGCCACTAGCGTTAGGTCGACAGAACAACAGTTACGTCACGGTATTATTATCTATACAGTATTGTAACTCGGCCGTATCTTTGAAATAAATGCCTACAGCCGCGCGGTAGGTACGTAAACATGCGATAGGGCTGCCCGCACTATGGCTGCCTGCCTCCAGCATTTTAATTACATTTGCCTACTTTGTGTTTCCATTTAGTTTTGTGATTGTAAATATACTTTTTTTATGTAAACAAATAAAATACTTTGTGAATTGAATAGGAAGTGTTCAATATTTGCGACCGAAAAATATTTGCACCTCGACTGAGACGTACCTACGAAATGCTTTATTATTAAATTTTAAAGTACAAAAATCCGCATTCTAAAGCTTATTTAAAAATTGTTTTGGGAAACATGGACAAGGTGGAGAAAAAGGAATATCTTACTTGGTTATAGATACCTACAGCTACTTTACAATTTATATGTTTGGTTTTAAATGAAGCAATATTTATGTGAATGAAAAACAGCACAATATATCCTACTCGTCATATTAAATATATAAATATGTACTTGAACTTATATAAATTGAAAAGGGAAATAATAATGGTTCCGAAAAACAAATTAATCTCCAGCGATCTGTGGCCGACTATTATTCTAATTAACCAGCGTTATAATGAATTACCGACAAAAAACCCAAAACATAAACGAAAAAAAATATCCAATTTAACAACAGATAAGAGCATGTTCAAATTACATTTTCTCCTAAAAAAAAAATGGATCTTCGAATAACAAAACTAAACATCCGAATATAATACTGAACCTCCGACAAAATTACTAAGTTACCGACAACAGAGGTTTTGTCAAAATAATCATATTTTTACAACTTGCATGAACTGTTTTAATTTCTATTGTTGGATATCAAATTTATTTTTTAACTCTCACTATTGAGGAAAATACATCAACTGCCTTGCTATTCTGAAAAGTTTATTTGCGAAATCACTTCTGAATCCGCAGTGAAATCATGGTGAAATTAAAGTTTCGTATTCTGAAGTGGAGTGAATTCGACACTGGCGCCACCGAGTGATGATCAAAGTGAGAGAAACTAAAACGGTTGAGTATTTTGACATTTATCTAAAGTCTGTCAATTCGAATGTTGCATGTTTTTTCCATTTCATAAATAGTGAGGTACCGCAACCGATATTGAACAAAAAAACCGAAAATATTCGTAAAAATAGTTTCATTTTAAAATGCAACTAAATATGTGTTTTCTGAAGGTAATTTGAAAGATGCAAATGTCTAACTCATAATAAAATATAATTTAAGCCTAAGAATTAAAGACTAGCAAAAGCTGCGTCATTTTATTTTTTCGTCTCGATTTGTTATCACCAAACCCAGACAAAAATATAGAATTACTCAGTGATATTTTTGCTGACATTTTATTACAACTTTAATAATAGTTTATGATAGGACTTCGGTTTGAAAACTAATAATAGTTAAAATTAAACAATCATAAGTCCTCTTTTTGTACTATTTTCGCATGGATCTCTTATAAAATTGTAGCGATAAACGAATCAAGTGTCCGTTTCTTGTAATGCAGTCATGTGAATTCACAGCTTGACGACTAATGGGCACGCCATAATCATGACGGTCAGTCCCCTCTTTGAGGAGTGGCCGGAGTGGCGTCACGGTGTCCTCATCTTCCGCATGAAGCAAGTCCTCACCGGACATGGTCAGGTTCTAGTACAGGCCAAGGTCCAGAGCGAGGAGGAATGGAAGGGGGTCGCCTCCTTCTGCGAAACAGTAATGCTAGCGAAGGAGGAGGCTGCACGAGTGAGGGAACGAACATCTTTTCGCTCCAGTCGCCGAGACTCCAATCCCGACTACCACAATGTCAATACCAACGTCGAGCAATAGGTAGCTTGCCGTCCAGCAGTCCGGTAATTGCCGGGACTGAGCCCCATTCGTTGACAGCGCTTAGTGATCCACTCGCTCTTCAAAGAGATGTCAGCAAACCGTAGGAGCTCAGTAGAGCCGATCTGGTTTTAGGCAGTAAAAGTCTGACACGCTCTCCTGCCCCGCCCATACCGGGAGAAGTCATTGGATGAATTCCCATCTTGAAAAAATATTGACGACCAATGATGATAACTTTTTTGATTCTAAAGCATAAACTGAGACTGTCTCGTTCCGCTCTTGTAAACCGGATATAAAATTGTGTTGTGACTGGAGCTCCCTGGTAAAAGAAAGTAGCTAAGAATTCATGATTTTCAACCGGTTTTCAACCGCGCCCGCCACGGTGGAGCTAGTTTATTTCTAAACTCACGAGACCGGAGTTTTGTGTGGTTATATAGCCGTCGCAGTTGGGGTTATCGCTTGAAAACTTGGCAGATGACAATCGCAAGACGGGCGGTTCATTATCAATTGAGCTCCAGACCACCGTGGACATACACCAGAAACGAGCTGTTGCGTTATACTTACTTCACAGAAAAATTAAAAAAAGAAGGCCTATAAAGTTCTGGGTGCATCAATCGATTTTCGGATTTCGCATCGGATTTTTCTACCCCCTGAAGGCCACTACGGGTGTTAACCGACCGCAGAGAATGCGGGCGCAACCTGCCGAGTCTGCGGGTGACCGTGGCCCACACCATTCTACTAGTTGCCCGACGGTGCAGCGGGGAGCAGGATACATATATCTCTAGCATTCTACAGAAGCTGCGGGCCCGCAACCGCAGCGGATGCGGGTAAAAACGGTTTTGTGAGTTCTCAGTATAAGTAAAAGTCCGAGTGTAAAAAAATATGGTAATATTTTTGAATATTTCTAATTATTTCAATCTTCAATTCATATTAGACTTTGCTATAAACAAACACTGTCGTATTTTGGGCCTACTTTCCTTAGAGGTTGTATTATTAAAAGAACCGGTATAAAAAAATCGAATTTGGAGACATCACTTGTATCAAAAAGCAGGCAACATATTTCTGGAGTTTGACATTTGGACTTGTCAAATCATTATCTGGGATTAAAAAACGCACTTTACAAATTTGTCTATAGGATTTGGTATTCGGAAATACAATTCGCTGAGTGTGACATTCGAGATGATTTGTGAAATGAGTTTCGAAATGATTTACCATTTACAGAATAGCACGGCTGTTCGGCCCGCGCGATCGGGTTCGGGTCGCGTTCGGCTGTTTTCGGGTGCGAGTTCGAAAGATCCGAGCGCAGTGTGCTTGCAACGACCGATCCTTGCGTGTTTTGTCTGTTTATGTTACAAAATTAAAAAAAGAAACTATACGCGGGACAGTGATGAAGGCCAAAAACGTTTCTATCGTTGTAACAAGGAACCCCCTCTAATGTTAGTGAATCATTTGGTTTAGGTTAGGTTAGAACTGTGACCATCAACGCGCGAAGGCGAGCGAGCGGAGCGAGCGTGCCGCGGCAGCGGGCGCCGAGCGCCAAATCCCCTTCTAATGTTAAAAGCCATTATGATTTAGGCCCCAAACCGCCCCATAAATCGATGGAAATTAGTGTTCTAACTTAACCTAACCTCAAACTTTAAACATGGATATCTCCATAACCATGGGGTTCTGCGGGGTGGGGATGGTACAGGGGGGTAATTTTTCGAATAATAATACAGTATAATAGTAAAATATTCTAGGAAACCAAAGTCTACTTGGTTTTAAATTAAAGCATGAATACGACTGTTCTAACTTTTTAACGCCTGAAATAGGTACCGCTATCGAAGCATACCCGTGGTAAGTAAAATTCATGATATATGATGCAAGTAAAAGTTATTGTTACAAGTACATTTTTATATTTTTTATAAGTCTACGTATAACCACTCAGAATAATATTTTCAGTATAATGTTAAAGTTAAAATAGCACCACAGTCTATGAAATATGAAAGGTAATTTATGAATTAATAGTAGGCAAGTAAAGATAAAAATTACAAAGCATAGTTTTCAGTAGAACGTCATTTATGCTGGTAGAAAAGTATTATAGCAATAAACAGTTATGTTTATTTTTCAAAGATTTCAGTATCTCATTCGGTCGTTTCGTCATTTTTATTCGGACAAAAATAGTCGGAAAGTTAGTATTTTAGGCAGTAGATTTAATATTTTGAGTAAGGACAATTCTTCTTTTTTTGTCGGAGCTTTTATTACTACCCAATTGAAAATATCGCGCGGCACAGACGCGACTGTCTGCATCCCGAGCGCACCTCGAGATCGAGGCGCGTAGGTATAGCTCGCGTTTCTTCCGTTTGTATGAAGTTGGAATACTGTATAGATAATATTACCGTGTTACGTCGTTCAACGAACCATTATAAACGCCTTGTCTTTTGATGACTCGTACAAAGAAACATTTTTTAAAGACAAAATGTATTTAATTATAATACAATCTATGTGTATACCTGCAATAGCGTCCATGGTATAAGAAGTAAAGTATTTGAATGCGGATAGCGGACCAGTTCTTGCTATATTCTTCATATTGTCCACCATAACATTACTTTCTTTTGCGAATATTGACATGAAGTGTTTCAAGTATTTCACGCTGAAGCCTGGGGCCAAAACTTTTCGACGCGGTCGCCAGATTGACACTAAAATTATAAATTGATAATGATAATTTATTATTGTTTTTTTGCTTGTCATTTATCACACAATTCGTTTATTTTACCTGGTGCAAATATGGATCCATTACCAACAAATAGGGTAGCCATCTTCATAATGTCATCTTTCTCAAGGCAACTCTTCAAAAGTAACTCGGCAGCATCAGGATCTGCAACCACTGTAAATAGAATTCATATTAACCCTAGAAAGCTAACGTTCGTCAATATTACAAACACCGAATAAAAATATGACTATCTTTCTAATTGTTTTACCTATGCGTTTGAGGTTTCACGCCAACTTAGTAACGGCTAGACTGCATCTCGTGGTGCACTTTTATATTCGGTAAGTGTTTTTGTTTATAGAAATACCTACTATATGCTCGTCATTTTTACGAATGGTTAGCTTATGTGTGAGATTTACAGAGCAAGTATGCGTTAACTTTAGCTTTGTTTTTTTGTTTTATTTATTAATTTGACTGCGTATGGTGGCTGCGAGAGTTGTCGTAGATGACGACATAGTTTGTTTATTAGATGATAAAGACCAAGCCAACACAAATGACACTTCATGTGATAGTGAGATTGAAGGCGGTTGGTTGATTGGAGATGTGGAAAGCGATTTTCACGACGAACCCTCGGACACTGAAGATGCACAAGATGGTACTTATCTACCTATAGACAATGAAAAGGACAAAAGACGGCCAATTAAATTGTTCTTCCTTTTCATGAGTTGAGTAAAGACTCTTAGCCAATTTTCAATTTTGTATCTGGGGGTAAACCATTGTCTCAAAGAGGTTGTATGAAGCAACTTCATGAACAACTCATTGCACCATGGTTTGTAACCATGGTGCAATGAGTTGTTCATGATGATGAGGACTATGCTTGAAACATCTACAATTCCTCATAGCATAAAATATGTGTTGGGTTTCAAGGTCAAATTTCCAGGTCTTCTCGTTTTGTGGGTCCTGTGGTACCTGAAAGTGCCTCAATAAGGAAAAGAATATCCTGCAGTTTGTGCTCATATAAGAAAAGGTGCATGACAACGATCGGCTGCAACAGTTGCGCTATTTCTATTTGTCGCGAACATCAAGTCGAGTTTTGCCAAAAAAAAAAATGGAATAATTTATTAACTATTGTTGATTATACTAATACACTTAAAATATTAAAAGTTACTTTTTTCTATGTCGTTAGTTAGTTGTTGTAAGTTTTAAGTGCCCAATTGTTCTCAAAAAACCATGTGCAATTTAAATTGTGTTTTTTTTTAATGTTTCAAACTTAATAAAAAAAATAGTTAAATCTCACTTAAATACACATTTAAAAAGTGATTGTCAAAAATACGAATGGTTAGCTTATCAAGGTAATTCAGGGTTAGCTATCTAGGGTTAAAACGTTACATCTATCCCCCGTGTCAATAGTCCAAGTTAACGTGCAATAAGATTCATAATCAAAAATATTAGTGATTTTCTTCGAAAATTGGTCGCCAAAAGAACGTTTTTTTTCATCGTAACATTTGAAAAATATTGCGTACAACACCATCTAGCGCATATTATATAAACAACGACGCAATTTGTGTTACCAGACGTTTAATAGTGTTGACAGACTATTAAATTTACTGTAGCATTTATTATATTGATAAAACTGACATCTAGTATCTATACAGCAAACTAACGTGACACTAAGGATATAGATCACTACTTTTGTCAGCTGTGTAAATGAACAGATAGCCTCGCGGTTAAGACATCAGGTTGATTCTACAACTTCACGTATCGTGACGAGAGTTCGAATCCAGCCAAGTGAAAAAGAAACTTTTAGGATTTATTTTGACTTTCATTCTTTATTCTAATTATCTGAGTTACTAAGTAACATGAATTTCTTAGAAAACATCACATTCCGTCGTACGCGCACTCAATCGGACTCCAATGTTGACAAAAGCCATGATGTGACGTCGGAAACGTTGGACTGCACCACAAATTCCCTACCAGAAATGTCTGAGGATGAGAATGAAGGACAGATTAACTTATTAAAGAAAGAAATAGAAAGTCTAAGGACTAACTTACAAAGCGCACATGAAGAAATAGATAAATTGTCTCTAGAGAATACAAAATTGAAGCAATGTAATGCTGAATTATTAGAACTAAACAAAACGTATAAAGTTATTTGTAACAGTCCAGTCAGGAGCAAGGTCAACACTCCAAGGAAGAATACAACAACGAAACATATAAAAGGAAAAGAGACTCCAATTTCGAAAAATACTGTAAAAATACAAAACAAACCACAAATTGATGTTGACATTGGGAGTACACGAGACTTCCAGTCACAAAATCGTGACACAAAAAGGAGTCTTAAAACATCGTCCCTTCCTTTGAAACCTAACATTTGTATTGTAAGTAGTGAATTAACAAATAGAATATATACGATGAGTGAAGGCACTCATTTACGCAATTATAATATGTGTCATTATCGTACACCTAAATGTGGAATTGAGCACATCTTAAAAAATATTGAAGGCAAAGTTCGTAATTTTACTTACTCAGATTATTGTATATTTTTTATTGGTGAGGAGGATTTTAGAAAAACAAATAAATATATAGAACTAGTGACTTTAATACGTGAGACATTATTACAACTGAATCACACTAATTTTGTTATTTGTCTACCTACTTTTAAATACATGGATAAATCTAATATAATGTTTAATAGCCGGATTGATACTTTTAATAATTTAATTTGTATGGACGTTCAGACATACAACTATGCGTTTATCTTGGACTCGAATCTGAATCTTCCTTATACACTTAATACCTACAACCACTGGCATGGTAATCTCAATAGCAGAGGCTTCAATATCGTAGTATCTGACTTGCAAGATCTTATCCTAGACCTAGATAACTTAAACACTGTGCAGCCAATGGTTCATTGTTCCCAGAATAAACAAATTGAAATGACACAAGACCCATCTCAGTTTTTTCTATAATAATTATCTCAAGATTCTCCATCAAAACATTGCAGGACTCATGAATAAATCGGATTCCTTGATTGTAAAATTAGACGAACTTTATAGTAACGGAACTATTATAGATGTAATCTGCATAACGGAGCATTTTATTGAGACGGGCTATGAGAATATATTACACATACCTAATTTCTGCCCAGCAGCTTTCTTTACTAGAAACGTTAAACGGGGCGGCACTTGCATTTTTGTTAGAGCAGGATTGCAGTATCGCGAATTGTTGGAGGTTGCCAAACAATCAGTGACAGGCGTCTTTGAGTGCTGTGGTATAGAACTGATATCTTCTAGTATTATCATTATATGTATATATAGAATACCAAAATATAATTACAACATATTTTACGAGAGACTAGACTATATTTTACGAAAATTTTGCTCATTTGGAAATAAAAATATTATCCTAGCTGGAGACTTTAATATAGATGTGTTAAAAAGGAATAAGGTAACATTAGAGTTCGAAAACTTTCTTCTACAATATAACCTACAATTAGAACTTCATAAACCGACTAGATTGAGTAGTAACTCATGCATAGACAATTTTGCACACACCTATCGAAAAAAATGTAAAGCTGAAATAATGGACTTAGTTCTCTCAGATCACACGTCCCAATTACTTCAGGTTCCTATAAAAAAAACGTGTACCCTAAAATATTGGAAAACGAAAAGACAGCATATCACGGCAAGTAACTTAGAAAAATTCAAAAATCATCTAAAATGCTTATCTTTCTCACAAGTATACAAAGCCAAAGATACGAATGAATCGTATGAACATTTTGTAGACGATTTTTCACTATTGTATAATTTATGCTTTCCAAATAAAATTGTAACTGTATATACTAGTAAAAAAAATAAGTGGATATCTCGTGGAATAAAAATCTGTAGTCAGAAGCAAAGGCATTTACTTTGGGCTTATAGATTCAATCCTAATACAAAAAATAGAGTTGCGTTTAAAAAATATTCTTCAATTTATAGAAAAATAATAAAACTAACCCAAAAAGCCCAAAATAACCACTACATTAATACGTCCAAAAATAAAACAAAAGCTGCCTGGCAAGTCATTAAAAAATCCGAATTCAACTTACCGCAAGAACCTATACTGTCAATAAATAAAGATAACTTAACTCTTACAGATCCTGTGAAAATTGCAAACGAATTCAATAACTATTTTATAGAGGTCATTGAAAATAATATTAAAACTAAAGGAACCAATTATGTTATTGATAATTCGAAGTCGCAATCACTATTTATGCTACCAGTTTCGGATTCTGATATACTCAAAATAATTAGTAGCTTAAAAAATACAAATACGGTAGGATTTGATGGCATATCAACTAAAGTAATAAAACACGTAAAGGAAATAATAGCGCCTCTTCTATCACATATAATTAACCTTTGTATTGTTAATGGTTCATTCCCAAATAGCCTAAAAAAAGTCATCGTCAAACCGATTTATAAAAAAAACGAAAAAAGTGATGTTCAAAATTATAGACCTATTGCAAAGATATCAGTATTCTCTAAAATAATTGAGAAAGTAATTTATAACGCCATCTATTCTTATTTCGAAAAATTCAAACTTTTTTGCCATGAGCAAAAAGGCTTCAGAAAAAATACAAATATTAATATGGCTCTATTTGACCTGCTATCTAGTGTTATGACATCTGTAGATAAAGGTAAACCTGTGTATGCTCTACTGACAGATATGACAAAAGCGTTTGATTTCGTGGATCATAAGATTTTACTTCAAAAATTACAGAGTTATGGCATAAGAGGAAACATTTTAAAACTAATAGAATCATATTTGAGTGATCGAATTCAATGCACAGAAATCACTAGAATCTGTCCTACTACTAAATTAGAGATAAAATACGTATCGAAACCAAGGCACATAAAGTATGGTGTGCCTCAAGGTAGCGTGCTGGGACCACCCCTTTTCTTAATATATATTAATGATCTCCCAAAATCTATAGATCAAAAAATGGTACTATTTGCAGATGATAACACGGTTATTGTAGAATGTACTAATCCTAATAACTATGAAAATGACGTAAATAGTTCTCTGAGTGACATTATAAATTGGCTTGACAAAAATAATCTTGTAATTAATTTAAATAAAACTAAAGTTATTCATTTCCACCAACGCTGTACGCATCCACCAGTTAAAATTGCCTATAATAACAGTATAATAGAAGAAGTTACAAATGCAAAATTCTTGGGTGTGACTATAGATAATAAATTAACCTGGAAACCACATTTAGAGGAAATCTGCAAGCGTCTGAGTAGATCTGCATATCTATTATTCCAACTATCAAAAAAAGTAAACACTGACACACTTATAACAGCCTATCATGGATTAGTCGCTTCTGTTTTGAGATATGCTGTTATTTTTTGGGGACAATCAACTAATAGAGAACTTATTTTCAGGATGCAAAAAAGATGCATACGATCAATGTGTGGCCTAAGAACAACGGATAGTTGTGTTCCTTACTTTAAGAAATTTAAAATATTAACTTTTCCATCATTATACATATTTGAAACAGCATTATTTGTAAAAACAAATCAACAATTATTTCAAAAATTTTCAGCAGTTAAACGAACTCCAATTCGTGCTCAATATGAGAATGAGTTATGTCAACACAAGTGTAAAACTGCTTTACTGAAAAAGAGTTTCTTTGGTATTGCTCCAAACATTTATAATAGAATACCTAATGGCATTAAGAATGAAAATTTGCATGACTTTAAAAGGAAATTGAAGAATTTTTTGATAGAAAAATGTTATTACTCAATCGCCGAATATTTGAATGACATTTCATAAGTAATAATGATTGTTTTTCTATAAGTATTGACATTTATTTTTACATTTTGACGTTTAATTTTTTACATTTTGACATTTAATTTTACATTTTGACATTTTATTTTTACATTTTGACACTTAATTTTACATTTTGACATTTCATTTTACATTTTAGCATTCAATTTTAAGTTATGACATCATTCGAATTCTTTTGTTTTTTTTTTAAATGAGTGCTGTATATTTTTTATTTTATAATTTTATTGTTTAATTTTATTTTGTTTTTATTTTTATTTAAATGATCTAAATTATTTAATTCTAATTAAATTGCATGTATTATTACTTTGTACGCCCTAGAGGCAAAACATAGCGCCCTCAATGTATTAAATAAGAACTTGTAATGTACCTACCTATGTTTTACAATGAATAAATGAATCTGAATCTGAATCTGAATCTGAATCTGAAAACAGTATACCTAATACAAGATTTCAACCTCGATTAATCCCATTTAAGAAAATGCTCTTAAAAATCTTTTCTTAATGCTCATCAAAGTCTGGTTGCATATGGACTATCAGAAAACGCGCCACCAATGTATTTTCTTTAATTTTTATAAATTGCTTTAAGACTCGCCGCACAAGATAACGCCAGTTTTCGCCACACGCTGCTACTCGTATTAACCGTCGCTGCTTGCTACTTGTAGCCGGCATCGACCAGTATATTATATGCCAATACAAAACACCGATACACGCCGCTCGCGACTCTCGCTTCAGTTAATAATATCCAGTCAAATGCACGTGGCCCGTTTTTAACGTAGATTGGAATAATGAATATGGATATAGAATTATTTATATCAGAAATTCAATTTCATTAAGCAAGGGTTAAAAAAAGCTATGCTTGGAGTTTTCTTTCGTGATCATCAGAAATGAAGATATCCGCAGGAGAACCAAGGTTACCGAAATAGCCGTATCTATGTGTGCCAAATAAAATATTTTTGTTTCTTTCCCAAAGAATCGCCAAACTTAAGTGGCAGTGGTCAGGGGCACATTGCTCGTAGAACATAATGGCCGAAGAGGTGACTACGTACCGGTAGACGCAGCGTTGGAAGGTCTCCCACAAGGTGGACCGATGACCTGGTGAGAGTCGCGGAAGCCGATGGATGCAAGACGCACATGACTGATCGTTATGGCAACACTTATCCAACAGTGGACGTCTTTCGGCTGAAATGATGATGATGATGCAGCCGCTTCCAACTTCAGGTAGCGGCATTTGTGACTGTTGTATGTGGCCGTGTGGCCCCTGTGTGCGGCCAGGCTTAGATATAATGTAGTTCAAACTGTGAGTTGTTCGACAGAAAATAAAAGGCATACCTAATGGATTTGTATTCGTATGCAAAAAAAAAACGAAAACTCAATTATGAAAATAAACGAATTAAAATGTTAATCTCAGACGGACGTCATCGTGTTGTGGCCTGGTGAGTTTAGTGCTGCATTTTATTTTTATTAAATCCGGTTTCATCTTAATCCTAATAGAATAGAACATCTATTCTGAATATTATATTGCCAAATTTTTTATCTCCATCGTAAATATTATCAAGCTTTTTCTGATTAAACGAAAAAAAAAAAAATATCAGATGTCGGATTTATTTTTAAAACAATTGGTTTGTGAAAAAACTTACTATATACCAGGCCACTCAAAAAGTTTTGCGAAAAAAGTTTTTACGTATAAGGAACTGGCCACTTGTAATTATTATGAAAACTTTGGTTATTTAAAAGTAAAAATACCATTGTTCGAATTTTGAATTTTCCTCCTCATTTTTTCAAGAGACAAATCAAATTATCATGTCTCATTTAAAAATAATAATAATAAACGTTTATTAAAGATAACTTGGATCCAATTAGTTAGTAGTACAAAAAACTTAAAACTAGTGTTAGCAATACAACCTTAATCTACTCGACCCCTGCCTGACCCATGAATCGAGGTATCAATACTCATGTGAGCATTATTAATACAACGATTCATGTACAGGCAGTCCACTCTACTGGCTATCATACTTAAAACGATGTTCCGACTAGCCCGCACTCTGCTCAGCATTGACGCGCATCGCTTGCACAGAATAGCGTAGAAGCAATCGATGCGCGCCTCCGCAAACAAAATGGATCTGCATCGAGAACATTTTCGTGTGATGATTTTCTAAGATTTCAAATGTGGCCTAAAACCTGATGTCATTTGATCGACTTCAAATTGCTTTTATGGATGAAAGACCTTCAAAAGCAACAATCTACCGCTGGTATAGCCAGTTCAAGTGCGGTCACTTTACTTTGGGGGATGAACAAAGGAGTGTTCGTCATACGACGGCTGTCACGGAAGAAAATGTGCTGGCAGTAAAAAAAAATAATTCAAGAAACAGGCAAATTATATGCAAAGAGATTCAGCATACATTGCAGATTGGTTCGGGAAGCGTTCACAAGATTTTACACGAACACCTTCGCGTGAAGAGGATAGTTTGGCACTGGGTGCCGCACAACCTCACCAAAGCTCAGAAGCAGGCCCGTGTGGATTGGTGCCGTGATGGCTGCGTGTGGCTCGTCTTGGGGCGTTTACGACATTGTGACAGGTGACGAATCCTGGATTTAACAATACGATTCAGAAACAAAGAGTCAGTCGATAGTTTGGCTGTTTCAAAACGAACCAACTCCCACGAAAGTGAAGCGATCGAGAAGTGCAGAGAAAATTTGGATCGCTAATTTCTTCACTTTGACGGGGTATCTTATTTCAATTCCATTACGAGATCAAAGCAGCATCAAGGACGAATGGTTTTGTCTGCAATGAGCAACAAGCGACCGAACACCGGGCTCCGCGGGTACTGCTTTACTATGACAACGCGCCCGCGCACTGAGCGCTCAAAACGAGGGACTTCCTGGACACCACACCAGTCAGAGTCTTGGGGCACCCTCCTTACAGTCCTGATCTGGCACTGTGTGACTTCTTTATATTCCCTAAAATAAAAAACTAGCTGAAAGGGATATAGTTTTCATCACCGGAAGACGCGCTAGCAGCGTCCGAGAAGGCCGTAAAGGAAGTGTCTGCGGTGGACAGGAAAAAAATGTTTCGAAAATTAGTTCAGACGCCTGAAACTTTGTATAGAGGCTGGTGGAGAGTTCTTTGAAAATATTTAATAAAAATATTTTATCCATAGAAATTACGTTTTTAGTTTCTCAAAACTTTCTGAGTGTCCCACGTACAGTTAAATTTTCATTAGAGTCGGTGCCTAGATAATAGATTAAAAACTCGAGGAAGGTCGTAAATTTCACAACCTAATTATGATAGATTTTAAAACGAGTAAACTGTCCTTTTTTCTACACAAATCAATAAATCTATCAATTAGTGAGAATGAAAAAATTCTAAAAATCCGGCTCGTATGTAGCGTTTAGCATCCGACCTGAAGAGGTTAGCTTTTCTTTTGAAAATTAATTTAAGTAGAGAAATATTGGTAACCCGCGGCTATTGGCGCTTTAAACAGTACGTGCCATCGACTCCTGTGCCTACTGTGGCCGGAAATTGCTCTGTTAATCCCGACACCCGGGGTATCTCCTCTCTCCGGACTATGGCCTGAACTAGGGCCGAGCGCGAAAGGTCACCGCCACCGAACACCTCCACGAGGACACGGCGGTGCTCCGCCTGAGCGAGGCACACCTCCACCGTATGTTTTATCGTGTCCTGCGGGCGGTCCGCACAATGATCCAGAGGCTCATGTCCAGCTATGATATAATATTAATGACTTACTTGTGTATAAATAATTTCCGTGCCACAATGACGATAAACCATTCTCTTTACTTATGGCGTCGCGGCCAAGAATTTGGAAGGCTTTCATTCGTGCTGCAAATATTATATAACATTACTAATTGGCATTAATACAAGTACACAAGATTAAAGAAACCTTTGATGTCAGTGATAATAAATCAGATTGAAGGAATCCGTGTCCTCCAGTTTACCAGTGTCATTTTAATGAAATAGATGTCGAAAATATGATTTATTGAGGGAGAAGCAAAGGGTCGCAAGTATTTAGTTGCTCAACATTCATCATTTTAGCTGAAAGATGTCTGTAGCTAGACACGGGTTTTCTTCAAACGTTCTACCATCAGAACTGCCATGCTAACAGGTCTAATTCTTTTCGCATCCCATGAGTTAATTAATATCGGAATCCCCACTAGATAATTGTTTCAATATTACTGAACAGAAATGTCTAGGAACAAAAATGAGTCCCGCAGGGATCGATTCTAAGCCCGGTATTCAAAGCTACAGCAGATACTTAAAATAGGAAATAGGGAAAAGTGTTAATGTGTCTTGATTGGTACTTACTGTGATTATCACCGAAGAACAAATAACTGTGCCCGATAAAAGGTAACGTCCATACTCCAGAATTCAGTTGTTTCCCTAATGTATACACATCTTTTTTAACCCAACGTTGGTATATTAAAAGAACAATAGCAATCGATAATAGTAACTCTAACAACATGTTTGTATTATAATAGATACTTCATGTTGTGGATGTTTTTAGTTTGACGTAGAATCGATTACTCGTAAAAATGTTTTCGATACGGCAATTTTATATCGAATTAATGATAGCTTGACGGTTGACGGGGGAAAACGGATGAAGAAAACGTGTTGCGTCGATTCCGTGTGCATAACTACAGGTAATATAGGACACACAAAGGGACATTAGATCAATTAAAAGGACTCAGGAGGTTGACAGGTAGAAAAGGCCACCTTAGTACTTCTGTGCAAAAATAAAATTATAACAGTATAAAGGCGAACATGTGTATTTATGTATTTGTGAGTGTGTTTGTTACTCCTTTACATTTAAACTTCGGAACGGATTTTGGTAAAATTTGGTGCACGGGTCCTAATGATAATAATGTCAATAGCACATGATACTTTTTATCCCGGGAGTAGTTTCCCGCTAGAGCAGACGTGTAAATAAATATAGTTCTTGGTTAGATTCACACGTAAGTTGGCCTGAATTTATCAAAATTTCTGCAAATTGAAATTCGTTAGGAAACAAAAGAATATCCAATGTGCGCAGTACACTTGCGCAAGTTGTGACTTGCACAAGTATAGTGCAAGATGTATTGGTCTTCCAATACATCTTGCGCAAATTTTTTACTTATACAAGTTCTAAAAAAAGTTCCAATTTTCGATTCCCGACTTGTGCAAACTTACACAATACGTTTGCACAATATTCGAGATCTATCAGGAGCTCTCTTCATCAATCTCTGTTGATCGTCACGACTTGTTTCTTCGGTCACTTGTTCAACTACCACAGGTCTTGACAAACAATCATCTTGATCATCTCCAAGATATTCTTGACATTCACTCCATAATTCTTCAGTAGTCTCTACTTGCTCTGTTTCTTTCTGACCCCTATGTTCGTCAGTTTCTGGTTCATCTTTCCTCGAGAATTCAATTTCGATAAAATCCTTATCCTTGTCTTCCGTGAAGTTCATCTATCTCGGCCCTTGCTTCGAGATTTCACTTTGTGGAATTTCACATCTCTCGCAATCATGAATTTTATTTGCTCTGAAAATCATATTTTGTATCCTTTTGCATTACTTGGGTATCCTTCAAAAGCACCTGCGTTCCCTCTTGCAGCAAACTTACCCTTTTTCGGATCTTTATCCAAAATATGTATCTTGGACCCAAATCTTCGAAAATATTCAATCTTTACCGGCTTGTAACGCCACCTCTCATAAGGAATATCACCATATAGACTGCTTGTAGGACAACTATTCCTAATATTACATGCTGTATGCACCGCCTCTGCCCACCAGCAGTTGGGACTCGAGGTGGTGCTGCACAAGTCCGAGGCCATGTGCTTTCACGGCCCTCGGAACGCGCCACCCCCAGGTTCCCAAATAACGGTAGGAGGAGTTCACATCGGCGTCGAGTCGACGATGAAGTACCTGGGACTCGTCCTCGACAGCCGATGGAATTTCGAGGAGCATTTCCGACGTCTGGCTCCCAAACTGGATCGGACTGGGGCTGCCCTCAAGCGGCTCCTGCCGGAGGCTCTATGCAGGAATCGTTCGGGCCGTGGCCCTTTATGGGGCGCCGATCTACGAAAGCGACTGGCAGCTAAGCTGAACGCAAGCCAGAGGGTAATGGCCATCTGGATGGTGCGGGAATACCACACGGTTTCCCGCGAAGCGGCAAGCCTCCCTGCTGGCCTACCACCGTGGGATTTGGAAGCAACAGTCCTTGCACGCATGCACGATCTGCGCATAGAGATGCAACGCTGGGGCGAAACTCCGCTGCCGCGCCAAGTTGCGGTATGGTGGACAGAGTTCCGGCGGGATCTCATGGTGGAATGCCGACAGCGACTGTCGCAACCCAGTGCTGGATACGCCATAATTATGGCAGTAAGTCCCCTCTTTAAGGAGTGGCTGGAAAGACCTCACGGCGTCCTTACCTTCCACATGACACAGGTTCTCACTGGACATGGTAAGTTCACGAGGTTCCTGCACCAGATTTGTACGGAAGAAACGCCCGGGCGCCACCATTGTGTGAACCGCCCGGAGGACACGATGGAGCATACGGTAGAGGTGTGCCCCGCCTGGGCAGAGCATCGCCGTGTCCTCGTGGGGGCGATCGGTGGCAGCGATCTCTCGCGCCGGGCCTTAATACAACCCATGGTCCGGAGCGAGGAGGAGTGGCAGGCGGTTGCCTCCTTCTGCGAAGCAGTAACGCTAGCAAAAGCGGCGGCCAATCGCGTGAGGCAAAGTCCTCACGCCCTAACCGCCACCGGGGTTCCAATCCTGATTTCCGGCCACCGTAGACGCGAGCTTGCGGACGGCGAACAATGAGTAACTCGCCTTTCGATCGTCCGGTAACCGTCCAGACCGAGTCCAAGTCGTCGACGACGGCGCGTAGTGTTCCACGCGCGCTTCAAGGAGATGTCAGCAACCGTTAGGGCCCAGCAGGGTCGAAGCCTACTGGGGAATGGGTGATGCGAAAGAGATCCTCGGGACTCTGGAAAAATGGCAAAGAAGCAACAGGAGTGGGTTTTTAGTCAGTAAAAGTCTGACACTATCTCCCGCCCCACCCATGAGCGGGGGATGTCATTGGATGATTTTCCCACCCGTTAAAAAAGGTAACGCGGTCATCTCACCTATAGCACTAATATCGCAATCACGTAAGTTTCGTACCTTGGCTACGTCAAATTTAGCACCTAATTTACCTAAAAACTTAGCAACATCTCTACCATTCAAATGTTCTAATCTTTCGTGCCAACAACGTACATCCGCATTTGAATCACATAAATTACAATACTCAAACCTATTTACACTGTAAAGTCACCTACAAAAGTGCCTGGATAGTACAGAAATAAAATCGTGTGAAGCGAGAAATGACGCCATCTAGCGTAAAATCAGATTTAAATGTTGTTTCGACAACATTACATTATACTGTTATTAAGTGGCGTTGCTGTGCTTCAAATGCTTATGCTAATGCTTATTTTTGTTGTTTCTTTTTGTTTCTTAAAACATTGAAATAATTTATAGTTTATTTTAAAGAGATGAAGATATTAAAATTGAATATCAATTTATAAATATCTGATTATCTATGTGTCAGTTTTCAAACTTAAGAGGGTAGGTTGAATATGGATTTATAAATAATAGTAGGTAAGTAGCCTAAATAATACTGAAACCGAAGTTTGTGACTAAACTTAATTGATTGTTCGCTAAGTACATTTCAGTTACCTTTTTCGAGCTCCTTTCGTTCAATTTTATTTTTAATCAGGTGAATTTATCTACTTGTTTTATCAAAATGAGTACGAATTATTGTTATATCGATTTAGTAACAAGAGCTCAAATAGTTACTTTGCATAAACAAGGTAAAAACTTGTCAGAAACAGCCAGGGAGACTGGTGTAAACGTAAGTAATTTTATTTATACTCTTTTATATAACAATAAACTCCTAAATAATAATCATAATTTTGGGTATTATATATTTCTGTTTTATTTTTGCAGAAAAAAAAGAGTTGTTCTATGGGTACGGCGATTTGAAGAAGAGGGTTCTTTGAACCACCGTCAAAGAACTGGTAGACCAAAACTCATAAACATGTTTCAGCGTCAAACCATAGTAAGGGAGTATGAAGAAAATGGATTTTTGCCGACGAACCACTATGCTGGTTTATTTGACACAAGCGTTGACACTGTCCGTCGTGCTCTTCATAGCGAAGGGCTGCATTATCGGAGGCATTCTATGAAACCCTTGCTTACGGAAAACCATAAAAGAGCAAGATTGCAGTTTGCTATGGATCACATAAACTTTGATTGGAGTAATGTCATTTTTACTGATGAAAAAACTTAGGTCCAGCGAACACGGATGCTTATGTTTGTGGCGTCGAGATAATACGCGATACACAAGTGGTCATGTAATGCCCAATATGAAATCTGGTCATATAACTGTGAACATGTGGGGATGGATGAGTGCAGCCGATCCGGGATCCTTGTCAGAATACCAAGTCGTGCAAACAGTGCAAATTATATAGAAGTGCTGTAGATCATGTTGCCTACAGTTCGAAATGTGTATCCAAGAGAAGAATTACCACAGATAAAATTTGTACAGGATAATTGTCCGATACACCGTTCCCACAGTGTGCAAGCTTGGTTTCGTCAGCATAATGACATTTGCGCTATACCTTGGCCTGCTAGATCACCGAATTTAAATCCAATTGAAAATTTATGGGGTGTTATTGTTCAACGGTGGAACAATCAAAATGAACGTACTCCAGATGCGTTAGAGGCTCATTGTTTACAAATATGGGAGAGTATTCGTGGTTCAGATTTATGTAAAAATTTGTTTAATTCAATGCGATCCCGAATGCAAGCTGTTATTGACCAAAATGGTGGTTACACGAGCTATTAAATAATTAATTTAATTAATTAAATATACTTAAATAATTAATATTATTTACTCAGTACTTATTCTCTGTACTAACTGGAGATCTCGTTATGTATGTTTAACCTAATACCTGTAGATATTTAAAATAACATAAAAAAGTTAAAAAACAACATAATTTTTTTTTATGTTACCTACTAACCATTTGATATTTTGCTGTGCAGTTTAGTAGTTTTTAGCCTATATTTAATCCTTTTGACCATTGTGATAAGATTATCAAGTTTTGTGTTTGTTTTCGTTAAGATTACATAAGCTTCAATCCTCTTTCCAATTTTGGAAACAAATATTTAAGCTATGGCCTCAAAAATAAATTATATATAATATTATAATGTTTTTCGATGATTAATAAACTGACAGTTAAATTTGAATAATAAACTGTAAGAAATAAACATCTATATTTTTTCAATAGTGCCTTTTTGTTTGGTGAGCCTGTTTACCTGGTCTTTTATCCTTTTGATGAGTAACTACCGACTTGAATATTATATTACAAAATATCCTCTTGTTAGCTTTGATGTTAGTATAATTCCTACCGATTTCTTTTGTTTGTTATTCATAACTTACAAAAAGTCTAAGTACTACGTTAGATTTGAACTCACGGTTCACTGATTCACGCATCATCTATCTGCACATGGTTAACCGCTAAGTCATCTTTACTCTATCTATTATGTTGAAATTAAGAACTACAATCTGTTGTTGACGATCGACAATCATGACGCATGTGTCTATATTCTGTCGAACTAAACGTTAAGTTTATGTTTTGTGATATTGCCTTAGGTCGCCACTTAGCTGTGAAGAAACCAACGCCATCTAGTTTAATTTTCGAAAACTTGAACTCTAACGTGCAAAGGAAAAAAATAGGCACTAAGGTATCCAAGCAATTCTACAGGCGTCTGTACAAATTTCCTCTACGATATGCCATTAATTCGATTTCACCTTTCTTACCAATTACCTGAACTACATCTTTTTATTTTTATTAAATGTAACATCATAACCATCATTGGTTGGTGTGCCCCTCTTGGGCAGAGCAACGCCGTGTCCTCGTGGGGGCGAACGGCGGCGGCGATCTCTCGCGCCAGGCCTTGGTATAGGCCATGGTCTGGAGCGAGGAGGAGTGGCAGGCGGTCGCCTCCTTCTGCGAAGCAGTAATGCTAGCGAAGGAGGCGGCCGATCGCGTGAGGCAACGGTCCTCACGCCCCAACCGCCGCCGGGATTCCGATCCCGATTTCCGGCCACCGTAGGCGCGGGCTTGCGGACGGCGAGCAATGGGTGGCTCGCCGTCCGACCGTCCGGTAATCGTCTGGACCGAGCCCAAGTCGTCGACTGCGCGTGTTGTTCCACGCGCGCCTCAAGGAGTTGTCAGCAACTGTAGGAGCCCAGCAGGGTCGAAGCCTACCGGGGCCAAGGGTCTGATTCTGAAAGGAAGACTCGGCCCTGGTACGAAAGGCAACGAAGGAACAGGAGTGGGTTTTTAGTCAGTAAAAGTCTGACACTATCTTCCGCCTCGCCCATGAGCGGGGGATGTCATAAGATGATTTTCCCACCGGAAAAAAAAAAAAACCATCTTTGGTTAACTTGGCTACCGAAATCAAATTCGCCCTTAAATTCGGGACATACAGCGTATCTCGTAATTTAAATAAGTGAGTGATCGTTACATGTCATGCTGATAACCTTACAGTACCCTTATCTTTTATAACTTACGTACTAACGTACTAACGTACTTACATGCGTAGCTAAAGTTAGTTTTTATTACAAAGGTGAGACGTGCATCCACTTTTCAAAATCCAATCGTGCTTTTGAACATTAACAGCGTTAGAAACTTCTAAATCTGAAATATTAATAAAAGTAGTTAGAGTTTCATCTACGCAATGTGCTTCTTAAGCCTTCCGGGCATCTTACCTACTTTGACTACTTTTAACTACTTTTCTTTACTCGATGCATTGATTGATGCGCTGGTTCGTGACATTTAAAGCATTTATAGATCAGCTACTCCGTCTCTTATCGACTTTACAATCTATATTCTTTATTATCCTCTCTACACACGATTACTTTTCTTGTACCGTTTATAAACACCCGGGCCCATAACCAATGTAGGAGAGTAAAGTTATGGATGGAGAAGATAAACCAGAGTTTATTTGGAGAAATACGTAGTATATTATAATTATTCTACGGTATCAAGACATGTCACGGTGTACAAAAATCAAAAACAAAAACGTATTCCAAACAACCTTTCAAATAATAATAATAATAATGTTTTTTTTTATATATGTTTTAAGAAATATTTAAAAATGTACAAAATGTGTATATAAAGTAAATAAAGGAAATAATAATTATAATTTATTTGCTAATAATGTAGGTATACAGATAAGGTGTTATAATTGTTGATTGTCCCAATACATTTTGCCTTACGGCATGCAAAATATTCATAATATAAGTTAATAAGGAAAATATTTTAAAAAAACTTAAAAATTGTCAGCTCATTAACTTAAATGATATGTCATACAAATTCAATACAATGTCATACAAATTCAAATACATGTCATAAAAAAATACAATGTCATGCTCGAAATAATACCATGTCATACAAAAAATAAAATGTCATACAAATAATAAAATGATAAAATGTCATCAAATAGAATACAATGTCATATGAAGTTAAATGATAAAATACTAGCAGGAACCAAGTGTTAAACATAAAAAAAAGACAAATCAGTGGCAAGAAAAAAGAAATCACATTGAAGGAGCAACATTTTACTTGATTGTCTTGTCATACAGAAATTCTTTGATTGAATAGTAACACTTATCCAACAGAAGTTTGGTTAATTGCTTCTTAAACATTATTATGGGTAATTCCTTTAAATTTCTTGGCAAAGTGTTATAAATAAGAGGACCCATGTGTAAAATACTCTTTTTTAATAGAGCAGTTTTATGACCACCGGTATATAGTTGATTTTTATATTAGGCCCTTATTACTCTTAAGTGTCGCCTTATATCACTCATTGGCGTAAATAAGTGCAGATTCGTTCTAATATTGCAACCTCTAGTATATACAACGACGGGAAAGTCAGAATTTTGAGAGATTTGAAAACTGGTCGACAGCTTTCTGTCACCTTAAGACCAGTGATTGACCTAAGGCAACGCTTTTGCGCTCTAAATATGCGTTCCCTCTCGCTGCAATTTCCCCAAAATATGACACCAAATCTCAACAATGAGGCAACCAAACCATGATAAGCTGTCAACAAGGAATTTAAATTCATTTTTTAGCTAAATTATAAAGTACAAATGCAGTTTTACTTAGCTTTTGGCATACGACATTAGCATGAGATTCCCATGTTAATTTTTGGTCAATACTTATTCCTAAAAACTTTGCCTCTAAGGTAGATTCTATAGTTTGACCATTGTATTCAATATTTATATTCTGTGGCTGAAGCCGCTGCCAAAACTGCATGACTTTAGTTTTTTGTAGATTTATAACTAAATTATTTTTATTCAGCCAATCTATCATGGATTTAAGTGTATTGTTTATTTCCTTTTCGTATTGAATTATATCTCTGCATTCAATTATGGCTGTACTGTCATCTGCAAATAATGTCATCGGTTGAGTAATTTGGCGAGGCAGGTCATTAATATAAATTAAAAATAATAAGGGCCCAAGGACACTTCCTTGTGGAACCCCAAATTTAACGATTCTGCAATTTGATAAATATTTCACTTCACGTTTAGTTCTACTACAAATTCTCGTAATTTCTGTGTACTGTTTTCTACCCATGAGGTACGATTTTATTAGGTTTAAAACGTTACCTCTTACACCGTAGTAGTTTAATTTAGTTAATAGTACGTCATGTTTTACGTAATCGAACGCTTTAGTCATATCTGCGAAAATTGCACATACAGGATTTTTCTTATCTACATTATTCATGATCACTTTCAGAAAATCAAAAATAGCCAAATTAATATTTTTTTTTAGCTACTGGTCTGTAGTTTGTCATGTCTTCCTTGCTGTTTTTCTTATGTATTGGTTTTATAATCACAGTCTTTAATTTTTCAGGAAATATACCTGAGCTTATGCTTGCATTTATTATATGACTCAGTGGTTTTGCTATAATGTCAGAAACAAACTTTACGGCAATGGTAGAAATACCATCAAGTCCAAAGCTTTTTTTATTTTTTAATTTTTGGATTACACGTACAATATCTTGAGGCACAACCAGAGGCATAAACAAAGAATTCTGGATATGGTTAGTTCCAATTATATTGCACGGCTGGTTATTAGAAACATTTTGAACCTGGTCAACAAAGAAATCATTAAAAGAATTAGCAATTTGCTGCGGAATCTTTACTAATTTGTCACCTGTGTTAATTTGTAAAATTGGATCTTTTACTTGAGTACAATTATTAATTATCTGCCATGCTGTTTTTGACTTATTTTTTGAGCTGTTAATTAGATAATTATTCTGAGCCTTTTGAGTGAGATTTACAATTTTTTTAAGTCTTTGCGAATAATTTTTAAGTATAATTTTGTTGTCAGATGAAGGTACTTTTCTATATTTCCACAGAAGGTTTCTTTGTTTTCTGCTACAAATCCTTATTCCTAGTGAAATCCATTAATTAATTTTTTGTCAGGTTTTACATTAACTAGTTGATTAGGAAAGCATAAATCATACAATAAACGAAACAAGTCAATAAAATTATCATATGCCTCATTGGGGTTGTCTGTTTCAAAAACTTCTGTAAAACAGAGATTGCATGCAACTCATAATATACAAAACACAAATAAGTTTGCATATCCAACATATAATAGGTACGATATTTTAGCCCACCGTGTGGCGGTAAAAATATTTTTATTTCACATAGGCCCTATAAAACTTATAAAACGTCAGAAGCTAGTGCACGGTTCCAAATTGGTCGTTTTCTATGGAGAAGAACCGGCAAGAAACTCCAAGGTTACTCTTTTAAAAAAATGGTTGTTCTTACAATATTTCCATATTACAGTATTAATAGATATTATGTAAGAACGGTGTAGACCAGTCAATATTGTACCCAAAAGCACAATAAAAACAATCATTGATGAGGCGTGTAAATAGCCTCACCTGAGAAAGGTGGTGTTTTAAGACGACCAATATGGCGGTGAAATTATATTTAAATTACACAAAATTAAATCCCTGTTGACGATTCCCTGAGACACCAATACCCACGACATCTATTGTAACATCAATGCCCACGTACCTTGCTAATCCAGGGACCCCACTTGCAGGTAGGAATGCGCCTCGTTCATGGATGCGTGGTCGGTGTGTGGGCTGCAGGCCGGCGAGCTAAATCTTGACTCATCCACCGGTGGGCTGGTCAGAACTCGTGAAACCAACACTGCACTATAAGGTCTCAATGTCTCACAGTAGCATTTTTTTTTTTTATTATTATTGATAGGCTCGCGTTTGACCACCATCTCACCTGATGGTAAGCGATGATGTGGCCGACGATGGAGCACGCTTGCCTAGAAGTAACCTATTCAGATACACTTATTACACGAGAATTCTCAGGTTTTCAACATATATGGGATTTATATCGCGGAGCGGTTTTCATTCGACGCGATGTCGAATATGGCGGAGCGGACACACTATTTTTTTAGCGGGTAGACGCCCTCTAGCGGTCCTTAGCGAGCGTCTCAAGAAAGCATTCGATACGTCAACCAATGGGCGCTGTGGTAGTAGGTATTGGTGAATGGAATCGTCAACAGAGACTCAATTAACTTAGAGAATGCGGGAAAGGTAACTAATTTATATTATTTATTCTCTAAAAATATACACCTTGAGAAAAGGCATTGACGCTTCACCAATCATATTAAAATAAAGTGAGTCGTAATAGAAAGTAATTAAGAAATCGTGGAGTCCACAGTGTTCTCACATTCACATTATAAAAAAAGGCTATTTAAAAAAAAAGTGAGTCGTAGTAGGAATAATTACCACTATCACTAAATGATGTTAACAAAATAAATTACTAACGAATTTAAGATAGTTGAAGTCTAAATAATTTAAAAAATATTGCAAAAGCAACGTGTTAAAAAAAATGTATATATTAAAACAAAGATGGAGCAGTCAATAGACACAATATTAATGAGTTACCAAGGGGGCCACACCGGCAGCCCCCACCCGCTCCAATATGGAAGTTAGATGTTGGAAGTGCTCCTCGAAATTCCACCGAGCGAGCGTCCCAGGCCTCAAGTCTCCTATTACAATAGTGTCAGAATGGTCTATCATTGATTTCATAATTCTTGATTTTGACAAGTTTGGTAATCTACTAATAAACTGGCGTCATTATGATTTTTCAATGGTTAACCACTGACAAAGATTCAAAAGCATTTATTTCAAATAAACCATTTACAGGCACTTTTGAAATGTCAAGAAGTCAGTCAGTCAGAAAAAATGATGCTAATTGCACATTCCAAAGCGTAGATCTCTATGGAGAAGAATGTGCAAGAAACTCCATGGACACTCTTTTCAATCATGTTTTGCAATTACAAATATCTCTGTTACATGTTTCTTGTCGCTATCATGTGAGAACAATGTCAATAATGTAAAAATAAAAACTAAATATAGATATTAAAATAGCAACTGGCAGCTAAGAGATGACCAGTCTCAACTGACAGCGCCCGTTCACGGAACCGACGCGAATATTAGCACCACTCAGCTCAACCATTTTGAAGGGAACCGAATGATCCAACACACGCGCCACCATCAGTGAGACATTTGAGCGAGCATGACAAACTCTCAACTGCCATGCTCATTTATGTCAAACAAATCCAATAGTAACCTAAAAACCATAAAATAGCTCCATGGTACTCACATTTACAAAGTTTGAAAAAAATGCTTCTACATTATACAATACTAAATACAATAATAATTAACTACAATAATACTTTACAAATTTAACAAATTCTAATCAATTTGTACCCCCAGTGGTAGTGGAGCTGGACCAGCATTGAGCCAGGCATTTTTATCTTGAATATAATCCTCCAACTTATAATATGCTTGCCTGCATAGTGTGCGTTTAATACAAGATTTAAATTTCGTTTCATTGAGTTCTAATATTTGGGGAGGTATTTTATTATAACATTTCAAACAGTACCCCATGAAAGAAGAGGCCACTTTAGCCAGTCTGAAACCTGGTTGAAATAATTGGTCCCTATTTCTTGTAGCATAATTATGTCTATCGCCTCTTTTGCTAAAAAGATGAAGATTTTTTCTAACGTACATGATGTTTTCATAGATATATTGACAAGGCACCGTCATGATGTTAATATCCTTAAACAGTTCCCTTAGAGAATCGCACCGGCGGAGATTGTAAATAGCTCTGATAGCTCTTTTCTGTAGAATAAAAATTGAGTCAATGTCTGCAGCCCGTCCCCATAATAAGATACCGTATGACATGATACTATGAAAATAACTAAAATAGACTAGTCTAGCGGTATCAACATCCGTAAATTGGCGGATTTTTCTAACAGCATATGCAGCTGAGCTAAGCCGTCCTGCAAGAGATGTTAAGTGAGGACCCCATTGTAGCCTTGAGTCAAGCGTTATCCCCAGGAAAACAGTTTTGTCGACAAATTCTAGTTTTTCATCGTTTAGTATTACGTCACAATCACTACTTTTGACATTCGGTAAGGAAAATCTTATGCATTTAGTTTTTTTCCCGTTTAAAACTAGATTATTAGCAGTGAACCAGTTTTGGACCTGCAGTAGTGCGTTATTTTCGTCGTCAAGATTATTAGTCCTTCTATTTATCTTAAAAATCAAAGAAGTGTCGTCGGCAAACAACACCATATTAAGTTTATTTTGCAACAAATAGGGTAAATCATTAATATAAACTAAAAATAAAAAAGGACCTAAAATTGAACCTTGGGGTACCCCCATTTTCACATTTAATCCCGACGAATTGACACCGTTTATTTGAACTTGTTGCTGTCTGTCAATCAAATAAGATTTTAATAAGTTTAAAGCTGTTTTGCCTAGTCCGTAATGCTCAAGTTTCAGGAGTAATGTTTCATGAACCACACAATCAAACGCTAAGGCGTTTGATTGTGTGGTTCATGAAACATTACTGGACAGGTTACAGAAGATGCCTATAGCATCCTGTGCCTCTTCCCACGCATTAAAAATGTGTTTTAGTAAGGAGACACCAGCGTCAGTTGTACAACGTCCTTTGGTGAAACCATACTGTTTATCGTGTAAGATGTTATTTGTGTTAAAATGATTAAGCATTTGATTTAACATCACCTTTTCAAATATCTTGCTAAAAACCGGCAACACGGACACCGGCCTATAATTATTAGTGTCTTTACTCTCCCCAGATTTAAAAAGTGGTATCACTTTACTATATTTCATCAGATCCGGAAAAACTCCTTGATCTATACACAAATTAAATATTATAGCTAAGTACGGCGCTATAGTCTCAATAATTGAGGTACAAACTTTGATAGACATACCCCACAAATCTTCTGTCAATTTAACCTTGATTTGTTTAAAAGCTTTTATTACAGTTATAGGGTTTATTTGCTTAAAGTTAAATTCAGTCGAACAGGCTGCAACGTTCGCCTGTAATAAACTAAAAGCATGCGATGGCGACGAATTTAGGGCTTCAGTAGTTTTAATTGGTATACTGGCAAAGAAATTTACAAATTCTTCTGCAACTAGTTTGTTATCGTTAATAAGACCATGATGTGTCTCTAATGTGTAATCATTGTTATGTATTTTGTTCCTGTTGGTTTCATTATTTATAATTTTCCAAACCGTTTTTATTTTATTATCTGCCGATTTAACTTTGTTGCTAATGTACAAGGCCTTAGCTGCCTTACAAGTGTTTTTAAACATTTTTGAATATGTAGCAACATACTTATTAAAAGTACACTCCATTGAAAGAAATGACATAAAATGGATCGTGTTGGAATGAAGAATTTATAAAAATAGGAGACTTGGGCCCCAGGCCAGCGTATTTCCATTGTATACACGGCCAGAACGCAGCCGTAGGAAACTGCTCGCGTATACTTTGTATTGCTATTTTTAAATCTGCAATTACAATGTATACACGAATTCTGCGCACTGGTCTTGTATAGTTTGTGACGTGTACGCGCGCGTCCTCGTTCCAAACTATACTACAGTTAACATCACTTACGCCGACAAAAGCTGCGATATAGTTTAATAAAATCATTTATGCATATAAATGGAATGAAGTTTTAACATTATCAATGTAGAATTAGATAAAAAATAATAGCTTTTAACTTAACCAAACCCAAATGATTCACTAACATTAGAAGGGGATCTGGATTTAATGGTCACTGTTCTAACCTAACCTAACCCACATGATCGCTTCGTTAGCTCGCCATCGTGTTCTAATCTAACATGACCTAATCCAGGTGCTATTATTCTGATCTACGCACGATTAGTCCATATTCGTACTAGCACTGTATATTATGGAATAAGGTTAGGTTACGAAGTATATGAGAGTATTTGCGTACTACTCTTGTATAGATTGGAAGACCTCGATTAAAAAGTGATTTCCCATCTATACGCGACTAGTTTCACACCCTTGCGTTCTGGCCATGTACAGAATGTAAATACGCCCCAGGCCACCCGAGACCGATGAGAATCTCTCCTACCACTATTTAGACCGTCGGAATGCGCGTTCCAACACAACTATTATAAACTTATTTATTAAGTCTTACGTACAGACATTATTTGACTTTAGCTATTGAGTTTAAAATCTTAAAGTGAACTTTAACCATTCAAATTCATAAAGTCAAAACCAAATTAGTAGCAGTATCGTTATCATCATCAATTCAATCGAAAGATGTCCACAGCTGGACATGGGCCTCCCTTACCAGTAGCAGTACTTAAACTAAAACTAACCTAACCTAATCTACACTACTAAGAATAAAAAGAGAGAAGCTTCTCAATTCGAATTATTTTATTTTGAAAAGACGTTCCAAAGAATTCAAATGGCTTTTAAAAACATAGATTAAAGAAATCAATTACATTAAATAAGCGTTAAATTGAATAATACCTCAAATCCGTTGAAGAGTCGATGAAATCGTCTTTATCACGCATTATAATAGAATTATATATTATTATTTTTCTTTTAATCGATCGTTCGTTTTTTTGAAATGTGATTTAGCCTTGACAAAGTAGTTATGGTTGAAATGTCTGATGGACCAGTACCTACCTATAAATAAAATCGGTGGACGCCATCATGCGCGTGCGAGCTCTCACGACGGGTCTGCAGTGTCCCAAGGCAGGTGTGTCGTGGCGGTGTCTTTGGACATCGCCAACGCCTTCAACTCCCTGCCTTGGAGTAGCATTAGGAGGGCACTCCGGTATCACCGGACGCCCGACTACCTCAGTCGTGTGGTCGAGGCGTACCTGTCGGACAGGTATATCATCTACCCTAGTCACCAGGGAGAGTGGGAACGTCGAGAGATGACGTGCGGTGTTCCGCAGGGATCGGTACTAGGGCCGCCCTTGTGGAACATCGGATACGACTACGTGCTGCGCGGCGACCTCCCTGGCGGGGTCAGCGTGACGACACGCTGGTCCTGGCGCAGGGAGAGTCGTACCAGGCGGCGGTCGAACTAGCGACACGCGGGGTTGCGACAGTCGTGGGCAGGATCCAGGAGTTGGGACTCGAGGTGGCATTGCACAAGTCCGAGGCAATATGCTTTCACGGCCCTCGGAACGCGCCACCACCGGGTTCCCAACTGACGGTAGGAGGAGTCCACATCGGCATCGGGTCAACGATGAAGTACCTGGGACTCGTTCTCGACAGCCGATGGGATTTCGAGGAGCACTTCCGACGTCTGGCTCCCAAACTAAATCGGACTGGGGCTGCCCTCGGGCGACTTCTGCCCAACCTTGGGGGTCCAGACGCCTCCTGCCGGAGGCTCTACGCGGGAATCGTTCGGTCCATGGCCCTTTATGGCGCACCGATATGGGCGCCGGCGCTGCGGAAGCAGCCGGCGGCCCGGCTGAACGCATGCCAGAGGGTCATGGCCACATGGATGGTGCGAGGATACCGGACGATTTCCCGCGAAGCGGCGAGCCTCCTTGCTGGACAGCCACCATGGGATCTGGTAGCAACAGGCCTTGCTCACATGCACGATCTGCGCATGGAGATGCAACGCCGGGGCGAAACTTTGCTGCCGCGACAAGTCGCAGCATGGCGGACAGAGAAATGGCGACAGCGACTGTCGCGACCCAGTGCTGGACACGCCACAATTATGGCGGTAAGTCCCTTCTTTCAGGCGTGGTTGGAAAGACCTCACGGCGTCCTCACCTTCCGCATGACGCAGGTTCTCACCGAACACGGGAAGTTCGGGAAGTTCCTGCACCGGATTCGTGCGGAAGCGACGCCCGGGTGTCGCCACTGTGTGGACTGCCCGGAGGACACGGTGGAGCACACGGTGGAGGTGTGCCCCGCTTGGGAAGAGCAACGCCGTGTCCTCGTGGGGGCGATCGGCGGCGGCGATCGCTCGCGCCGGGCCTTGGTACAGGCCATGGTCCGGAGCGAGGAAGAGTGGCAGGCGGTCGCCTCCTTCTGCGAAGCAGTAACGCTAGCAAAGGAGGCGGCCGATCGCGTGAGGCAACGGCAACGGTCCTCACGCCCCAACCGCCGCCAGGATTCCGATCCCGATTTCCGGCCACCGTAGGCGCGGGCTTGCGGACGGCGGACAATGGGTGGCCCGCCGTCCGACCGTCCGGTAACCATCCGGACCGAGCCCAAGTCGTCGACGGCGCGTATTGTTCCGCGCGCGCTTCAGGGAGATGTCAGCAAATCGTAGGGGCCCAGCAGGGTCGAAGCCTACTGGGGCCATGTGTAGTGTGAAAACGAAACCAGGGGCCCTGGGACGAAGGCAAAGAAGGAACAGGAGTGGGTTTTTATTCAGTAAAAGTCTGACACTATCTCCCGCTCTGCCCAAGAGCGGGATTTGTCATAAGATGATTTTCCCACCTATAAAAAAAAAAAACCTATAAATAAAACATTGTTGATGTCACAATCATCTCGGTTCTCAATTGGACTTATTATCAAATTCTATTCTACGATACATTTGCATGTTGAAAATAGTTTATGGAATCATTTTACACTTACCATTTTAAGAATTAAAGACTTTTGATGACGTTATTTGTACATAACGTTTAGATGGTGATATTTCATGTAGATTTAACTTTGTGTTCTTATCATTTTTAGGGTTCCGTACCTCAAAAGGGAAAAACCAAACTCTTAAAGGATCACTTTGTTGTCCGTCTATCTGTCTGTCTTTTGACAGACAATATCCTTATTCTCTCTCCTTTATCTCGAGAACGCGCGGAGGTATCGAGTTAAAATTAAAAACGAGATATGAAATTATTAAGGTAGAACTACACTGCGCACACGTGTGCCACACACGCCGATATAGGCGCGTCGGCCTCCATACATTTTATAATGGAAACTAGTCTTGTAGAACTACTCTTGATCCACGCCACGCGACGCCACGCCATGCGACGCCATGCGACTACGTACGTGACGCCGCGGTGGGGCAATCCACGCGTATTTCTTCGTCAGACGTCTGTCGCGTCATTCCGCGAACGACGACGGCCCCAGTAACCTCTGCGGTTAAACTATAATAACGAAGATGACTGATGAACTGTTAGTTAATTAAACAGGTTCGGTAGAATCCTGTCACATATAATATCAAAGTTAGGCAATATAGAGATAGATACCAACATGGAAAAACCTGGCAAGTCAAAGTTGGACTCGCGAACGAATAGTTCCTTACCGTCAGTAGTAATAAAAAACTTTTTATAAAAAAAAAATAACCGAGTACACTGAAAAAAACACTAAAACGATCAAAATAACTTTATTTTTTGAAGTCGGTGTTTCTTGATATTGTTTGTTTCTTATTTAACACCGACTTCCGTAATTAAAGTTATTTTGATCGTTTTAGTGTGTTTTTTTTTTAGCGAAGTCGGTTATTTATTTTTTGTAAAAATGTTTTATAGCCAGAGTAATTATTTCTCATGACTATTCCAATTAACTCAAACACTGCTAGGATAAATTGTTATACTTTGAAGTTCTCGTTTTCACCTTCAACCGGCTCCATGATCCTATCAGTTCGATGGTACCTTATAGCTAAATATTGCTTCTCATGACAATTCTAATAAGCCCAAACACAGCTAGGATACATTGATTAATTACGGAGTTCCGGTGCCTATCTTCCGGCTCCATCATCATCATCATCAGATCACTTCGATGATACCATTTTCAACATAACTATTCAGAACCATTCATTTAATTCTATTGCCATAGTCGCTTAACTATCTGCATTGTGATAACTATGTGAGTATGATGTTTCGTTGGCCATTTCTGGTCTTCTTCATCAGTTTCACTTCATCAAATGTTACTTTTTGACTGTATATCCTATATATGTAGTCCTCGATGAAAATATCAAAATAACTATATGGTTGCCTATAATATTGGAGGAGTTCCTTCGATTCCTCATAGATGCCATCATCAGAAGTGGATTTTGAAAAAAATGAGACCAACCTGGAAGCATATCTTTTAAGGGGTAAAAAAAATTGTAAATCGTTCCATAAACGCTATACATAAAAAGGTACTCTGTGCATAAACGGGTTCTGAGCTAACAAATATAAATAATAATAAAAAATACAACTGAATTGATAACCTCCTCCTTTTTTTAGAAGTCGGTTAGGCTTGTATGGGAGCCCCACTTTAATAATTATTTTTTTCTATTCGTATTTGTCCAACCGCATGGTAAGAGGCACATTGAATATCAATGTCAAGCTTGAAAGATCTCGACTGATGAAGTCTACGCTCCGTCCTGCACGGATTCAGATCCAAAACTCCGAGAGCTTTCAGGTCGAACTTCAAAATGGCTTCGAATGCCTAGGAAGCTCTGTGGAAAAATACAACGATGGGTTCGTGGAAACTATCCATACGGTCGGGTCTAAATTCTATAAGACTCGTACAAATAAGAGCAAGAGGCTCACATATCGAACTCTCCAGCTTATGAAGGAGAGGCGTAAGATGATTCTGCACAGTGGCGTGCCAGATACCTTTAAAGGGGGCAAGCCAAGGAACCTTGACTTATCTACTACCTACCCAAGTACCCATTTACCTAATATTTCGAATAAAAAAAACTCGCGCTATAATCCGCCGTCACGTATCATCAGTGCAAAATCTCTTGCTGTAATGCTGATTAATTGCTACATTTTCATTTGTTATTAATAAGATAGAAATTAATTATACATCATACCTGTATCATAAATGATTTAAAATATGTAAGAGCCATCTATTGATATTTTTTGGCAACTCTTGCTCGCTCACAACAAAATTCTAGCTGGCTACTTCTGAATAATCCACTAGATGGCGCACAAAGTAGTAATCAATGAAATCAATCATTTGTTTACGATATATATGTAATATAATTAGCATAGCAAATACTCACAATTTAAACAGCCATAGAGTATACAACAGCATAGCCGTTCTTCGTTTCTTTATCACATACTTAGAAATTTCATCACATAACTGTCGAGAACACGGATATCGGTCGAGAAATAGAACCAAGTTTTTGTTCGCGGTTTACCAAAACTACACAATGAAATAACAGCATTTGAGAATTCTGATGTCTTTTCATAGCACCAGCGAAGTTATTTAAGTCATTATAACCTGATGTATTCCAAGCATTCTTATCGTTTGAGAAAAATATGCAACACGAATGAAACTGCCTATTATGTGATTTAGTTTTCTGAGAAATATTCAAATCAGGGGTATGTTTAGGCGAAGTTACGAGATCATATTTATCTCTAAAAGTCAAAGTCTTTACCTGGCCAAGTATTTTTTCCACACATTTTAATCCGTCACAAGAAACAATTGCATGTATTTCCGAATTCATTTCAAAGATAATAAACTTTAATCACTTCAAAACAAAGTAAGTTACAGTAATAACTAATCATAAAACTTTAAATGACAGAAATAAAAAATCTTTGTTAACAAAACACACGTAAAAGTAAACACGATTTAACCGCTCAAAGCAAATTTGAACTAATTTGTTTGCGGAACTTTTAAGCGTCATAGATAGAGGGCGCCTCGGAATTTGTATAGTAAAAGTGCGCCTTGTAGTAAAATTCATTGATCAAACATTTCAAGCCCGGAATATTTTAAAGAAAAAATGTTCGATTAGTACTTGCACACAGTATCAAATTTTACTCACACAGACTCACATTTTTATGTTTTTATAGGGAAAAGTGAGATGGCAGATCAAGCCTCATAACAAGCCTTTGCGCCAGACAGAGGCAGCAACACACTAGTGTTCATCTCTTTTTTTTGTTAAGTGTTAGAGTGAGATCGGAGAGATGGCGCTCAGAGCGGCAACTGTGCTTACGTCCTAGGTATCGTGCGTGAATGAACACGAAATGGCAACAGCGCGTAAACGCATAAGCGCGCGAAGTTTAAAAATTAGAGTTTTATTTAATTTAATTCATTTGTTGTGTTTTATGATATAGATGACTGTGGTGTGGTGAGGTATTATTTTCACATCAAGCCCGGCTTTTTAACTTGTATTGCTCGCACGTCGCTGATTCTGCAGTCTTCAGACGATGCGTGCACATATCGGCAGCTCAATAAATGGATCTCCAAGTTCTTGAAACGCATTTCCTTCACTTTAATATCGGAAAAATTAAAGACGCGATTGAGCAAAATAAGAGCTCCAAGGTGTTTGCAAGAGATCAGTCTGTCTAATGGGCAGAGCCATGAGCGGCCGTATCATCCTTTTCTCGAAACAATTCAGGTCATTTTCAACCCCCTATTAACTTAGTTGTATATAAAACTAGAAGCCTAGACAAGAATTATAACTGGTCAAAGTTTCTTAATTTTGTCACTTACTGACTGACCGATCCCAAATAAGATGGGACAAGGGCAGGAAGATGATGACTGACTGACCGATCACCAAAACTCTAAGGCACATAGCAGACATAGAAGCTCCAAATTTAGAATAAAATTCTAAAGTAAACTAATCATACTTCAACAATCGGACTTACAAATTATTGTAAGTCTGTATTACTATTAAGCAATGTACAGAAATAGCAATTTATTACATGATACACATTACACAGTATTCAATTTTTTTTTTGTGGGTATTCCCAAAAACAAATGTTATTACAAACTAAGTCAAAATACCTCGTTTGCAGAAAAAGAATGCGATCTCGTTGTCACAATGCAAATAAGTTACTCAGCAGTACTATTTACGCAAAGTTATCGGATTTAAGTTTTTAATAATTTTTTTTTTAGTTTAACTTTTGTATATAATCTACTATTTAAATATTTTAGGGTTATTTAATAATTACATTTTGAAGAATGTATATTTTTAGTTGGGTATAAAAAAAAATTAACGAAATCGGACTCCTTATTTCTTTTGGTAAGTTATTATAAAATTGCACTCCCTCTTAAACAACTATTTTTTTACCGTGAGTGATTCGCACTCGAGGAAGTATATTTTGTTCCTTTCTACGACTGCTGCGGTTATGTAACTGATGTGTTTTGGTGAAAGAAATTTGTGTATGCATGGTTTTGCTGAGTATTTTTTGTATCAGTATGCAGGTGTGGTATGCGTGAAGTTGTTTGATGTTCATGAGTTTTGTGTCTTTGTATATTTTAACTGTAGGTGTCAGGTAGTCGTAATGAAAAAGCATTTTAATAATTTTGTTTTGTGCAATTTGTAGGTCTTTTAAATTTGTTTTGGGTGCATGGCCTATGTTTAATGTTTCGGTACAGTTTTCTTGGTACACCTACTGCATAAATAACTTTTCTAATCCCATATAAATATATAGGATTACATTTGGAGTGAATGAATCAGTGTACCCGTATATTTATAATATAAAGGAATCTACAAAAAGAAATGAGATGCCATCAAAAATATAACTCGTAAAAAAACCAAGTCTCGCAACTCAGTTCTTCTGCCGTTAGTTGTAAGTTGTGAGATCTATTTAATACGTCGATCAATTTATTCAGTCCCTAATTAAAGGACCTTCTGCAACATCTTATAGTGACCATATCAATATGCCATAAATTAATGTCTTACAGAACCTTTGCATTCAATTAAGTTTTTAATAATTACTTTAACATTTATACTTTGACATTTATAATTTTTTGCTTATTTTTTTGCTTTTGAAACGTTTAATTTTTAACATATATTTAATCCTTAGATTATCCTCAATCAATCGTCACACTATCATTCATTTCAAATTCCTACCAGTTCTGAGTTTTTTTTTATGGTCCAAGAACCTACCTACCTACTACTAACAGGTTTATAAACGTAAGACTTTTTTTTTTAACTTTTAAGCTGTTGATCCCCGCATTAACGCTGGCGTTCACGCGCCATTGTCTTACTATTGTGTCTCTAATTACGCACTCAAAAGGTTAAGGCCATATTTAATTCAATAAAAGCACTTAACTAATTAAAACTATTTTTTTAACATTGATTTGTTTGACTGAAATAAATGTTTATTATTATTATTTGTTACATATACAATTATACGGATACAACACACACAGAAGTACTGACAAGTAAGAGGTTTAATGCCTTATGCATTTTCTACCAGTCAGCCGCTGGGTGATGCAGAGAAAAACAGTTCTTATTTTTTGCATTCCAGGGCCGCGCGGTGACTCTTTAGAACTATACCGCTGTTCTGGCAATCATCGGTACTAACAGACTCCGTCCATTATGCTAACATTTCTTTGAGGTGCGCGTGGAATACAACACACCGTCCGCCGTGTCTTGTCCTCTTTGTTTGGCATCCACAAGTCTGCATCTGCAGTGGCCGGGAGTATTCCTGTCATATCGCATGCCCAGGATGCTCCTGCGGCAGCCAGAGTTTAATGATCGCATCTCCTTCACGCTTTCCGCTATATGTTTCGTTCGCATTATTGCTTTGTAAAATGAGAAACTGCTACCCATGCTTTCTGACTTCAAAATCAAGGCCAGGCGAAAGAGGTTACTGTCGCCAATTACCTCTATGAGAACACGATAATGCTCTACCCAAGAGGGGTAGATCTCCACCTCCAGATCGCATTTAACCACTCCCCAAAAAAAAACTTATCGCTGCGACAGTGGCGTGTTCATTGAACTTAATCTAATGTATGATTTGTGTGGTTTTGAATAGGACTTTGTATTATTAATCATAATTTATTTTTGGTTAAGGAGTTTTTCTAAACTTTTGTAATAAAAATCTCGGTGTATCCTTTAAAATGTATGTTTTATTTTATCAAACATCGTTATTTAACCAATTAATTATCTTGCATTTATTATTAGTTTTGTACTTCTGCTATAATGATTTAAAGCACTGGTCAACTTCGTCTTCTGTTAACTTCACTAATCGTACAGACTCTTCCCAGAGTGCTTTAGCAGTCTTTTCACAATATGCACGTTTCACTGTACCTACTGCTTCACAGTTCTTGAAGTATGCTCCACTCACTTCTCCCGCCTTCTTATCTAAAGCAGCGTGAAGAGCCGTCTGCGCACCTTGCCACGGCGTTTTGAAGAACAAAAGGCACACCAATATTAAAATCATACCATACACCTTATTCCAGGATTGATAGATCCTGGTACCCACTAATCCAGGATCCACATTATTAATCACAACGTGAGAGTCCTTCAACCTCTTTGTCAGCTCATTTGCGAATAACACAAGACAAATCTTGCTGTTACCGTAAATACGAATTATATTCCAGTAATTCGTTCTGTTCAAACTGTTGATGTCTACCTTCCCAAACAGATGAAGAAACGACGCTGTTGTTATTATCCTGCTCGACTCGGCCAGGTTCCCCGTTTTCTTTAAAAGTGGCAGAAGCAGTAGAGTTAGAAGAAATGTTCCGTAATAGTTCACTTGCATTATAAAATTCATTCCGTCGGCCGTCAGGAAATCCCCCGGGATCCCAACTCCAGCATTGTTCAATAAAATATCGAGTCTGTTTTCAGTTTTTAGAATGTCTGCTGCAAATTGTCTCACAGACTTCAATGATGCTAAGTCGAGCAATTTGAAAACCACATTTTCATTTTCAGAGTCTCGTATTATTTGATTCCTTGCGTTTGTGGCCTCATCTTCAAAAGGACAGGCAATGATGACTTTGGCTCCTCTGCGGGCTAAATCTGTTGCTATTTGGAGACCTATTCCTGCGGTTCCTCCAGTCACTATGACTGTTTTGCCTTCTAATCTTCTTCGCGAGGCGCATATTGCGTTTGTGGTTTTTTGATACACGGTCACTGATAGCGCGATAATGACAATGATGGCTATAATATATAGCACTCCGTACATTATTGCGGTACCGACGCTGGCTATAAATGCACTGTAAATCGGAGTGGACCAGAGGAACGATAACTTGCTTGGTCTTTAGCATTAAGATAAAACGAGTTTCAGTTAAAACTGGTTTAGTTACTCCCGTGCTTAACCTTCATAAGGTTTTTATTAATATTACTGACGTTATCATGCTTCGGGTCAGATTTGACCAGTATAAAAACAACTAACTGTTGCCTGCGACTTCGTCCGCATCAAGTTCGTAAAAATGCGCAAACGCAACTAATAATTCTGTGCTTGTGATTCATGCCGAAAGCATCTAATTCATTTATTTTACTTTCACATAAAATTGTTAAAGGCCAAAACGAAAATTACCTCCAGTAAATATGTTACATATAATGTATTTCTTATGTACAGATGTATTAATTTTATTTATTTCGCGAACCACCAATAGAATACACGTAAATGAGATATATCAAAAATAAACTTATGAACGTCAATAATCAGAAAGAGATATTTAGCCCCCCACTCTAGGTAAAGCGGCAGGTAGTGTCTAGAATTTACTGACTAAAACCCACTTGTATTCCTTTAGTTGCCCTTTCAGGGCTACGGTAACTTGAGGACGCCACAATCGCGGCAGCAAATCTCCTCTTTAAGGAAAGGCTAAAAAGGGCACTACAGCGTTCTCTGACGCAGTTCATCGGACATAGGTGTTTCGGAAGGTACCTGTTTTGGATTCAGCGTAAAGAAACACTCGTGTGTCACCATTGTACTAATCGCCCAGAGGACACAATGTAGTATACGGTGAAAGTTTACCTCACTTGGCTTGAGTCATTAGCGGCAGCAACTTTTCGCGTCCGGCCCTGGTATCAGGCCTGAACTAGGGAAGCAACCACCTCCTGCGGCGAAGCAGTAATGCGAACAAAGAAATTGGTTGAAATCGTGAGAGAGAGGACATGAACATGCCCCAGCCGCCGCAGGAGTCACACGGGTGTCGAGACTCGCAGGAGTTGCAGGATTATTCTCGGCCACCACAAATGTGAGCTTGCGGAAGACGAGCAATGGGTTACTTGTCGTCCAGCCATCTGTTATTTTCCAAGCCCGGCAAATAGACGGAGCCCTCTAGAGCTGATTGATGCCTGCTAGGGCTGTGAGATTGTTGGAAAGAGATGGTACCTCCCATAAGTTTTACCTCGATGAAAGTTCTTTGCAGAGTTTTAGCCGGCCCTTGTTATACAGCTTTGGCGAAGGATTTTGATGGAAAATAATTGGACTGACCTTTAGCTGGATAACGTGCATTGGCAGTCCATCACCGTTAGCAAATTTAAAATTTCTACAAAGTGATTTGTGACGTCATCTTGCTCCACAATTACTGTATTTATGAAGAATTTGCTAGAGAATTGTTACAGCTTGATTATTTTTGGGCGTTGTTCCTCCGGCCAATCCATCGAATTTGAAACAGAAGCCTCTCAAAACACCCACAATTGCTGTGTTTGTGACTTCACAAAACAATAAAATGATGGCAAACAAATCTTGCAGTCAATTGGGGCTATAATTGACACTGGCCTCCATCAAAATGTTGTCCCATTGTTGGTCACCACTCACTGTCAATGAGGTAACGACCGAATGTCAACATAAGTCTGCAAAGAATGTTCGATACATTATACGTAATCAAACTGTCTTCAGGAACACAAACCGCGTCGGGCTCTGTACTATGTGAAACATTAACCGTAAATAATAAGACTCGCTATTATTGGGACGCCTGGTGTAACCCTTTCGCTTTCCAATGCAGTCCTACATCGATATGAATTAAATACACATCTTTACTCATTCTACATATTTTACGATACTATGATAGCGCAAGGGGCTTCCAGAACTGATTTTTCTCACAGTTTTGGAAATTTCAAGAGCCATGATTTAGCACCGATTTTCAACACGTTATGCATCCAAACTCTTTGTAACTTGTATGGTTACATTTTGAAAGCGAGACCCAATCCCGTTCTTGTAAAATATGTCTTTATGGGTTTTTCTTAAAATGCTAAATAATCCACAATTTTTAGAATCTTTGAATTAGGTGCTCGTTCTAAACAGTAGGCTGTGGTTAAGTCCGAAAGAGACAACTTAAAGTACTGGTAACCCCCACGAACAACTCAATAAGCATCTTTCTGTGATTAGGTACCAGTAAGTATTTGCTTCTTTTTTTGTGGAATTCCAGACAGTGATATTTCTTGTGTTGTACTATGCACAACTTGTGACGGGTTTCTAAGGCGTTAATCGAGACTGATCAACGTTGAACACTAATGTGTGATTGGTTTTTCAGTAGCGTCTCTGAGTTTGGCAATTGGTGTGACTCACGGAATAAAGAAAAGTAGAGGAACGGCCCCTCAGATATCGCACGCGTGTCAACATTAAGCAGAGCTGAACAACATTTAGCTTATTCGCCGTCAGATACTTGTCGCGTTTGGTTGTCTCAGAAATACCCGAAAAATTACAAATTATGCCTTATTGTGCGGTTTTAACCTGCAAAAACGAAAGCAGAAAAAAAAGTATCTTGTGGAGGTGTATCGTATCATAGAAAAGTACTCATCATCATCATCATTTCAGCCGAAAGACGTCCACTGTTGGACATAGGCCTCCCCCAAAAGTGGCCACAATGACCGGTCCTGTGCGTCTCGCATCCATCGGATTCCCGCGACCCTCACCAGGTCATCGGTCTACCTTGTGGGAGGCTTTCCAACGCTGCATCTTCCGGTACTTGGTCGCCATTCCAGAACCCTTCGTCCCCATCGACCATCTGTTCTGCGAGGTAGGAAAGTACTAAACTTTAACTTAATCTTTAAGTAATATAGTTGATTTTAATGTCAATACCACATTTTATGACCAATGCAAACCATAAAGAACCTTATATTCATTGACACAAAGTCTAAATGCACTTGGTCGTCATCTGGAAAATCATAACATAAATTCTAGTAACTTAGACGCTACTCAATTAGGGATGGAACACATACCGACCTACTTTAAGTCGGTATCGATAATTTTTCGGAGCCAATGTGTTTGCCCCTTGTGTCAGTGCGTCCACTACAAATGGCGACGAGTTAAAAGGTTTAGCGCAAAAATAAAAAATGTATTTCGTTGCATAATAAATTTTATCGGAAAAACAAAATATTACGCTGGTTCGAATCTCACCAACTACATCGTCTTTTTGTAAATTGATAAATTGTCTCCAACGCTTTTCTAACGAGAAAGATCATCCAGAGTGAGGTAACCACTACAAACAACACAATGTGTTTACCCCTTGTGTCAGTGCGTCCACTACAAATGGCGACGAGTTAAAAGGTTTAGCGCAAAAATAAAAAATGTATTTCGTTGCATAATAAATTTTATCGAAAAAACAAAATAACTGGTTCGAATTTCGCGTTGATGAGAGCTCGTCAAGTTGGCGTGACCTGGATGCTGGTGTTCCACAAGGCGGTATTCTTTCTCCATTATTATTCTCCATTTTCATAAACTTTATAACTCACTGTCTTCGGTGTGCGTATCATCTTTATGCCGATGATCTTCAATTGTATGCAGCTGCGCGGGTGGAAGGTTTGTCAGACGCTATAGAGGATGTGAACCGAGATTTGAATGCTATTAGTGACTGGTCTGATAGGTTTGGGGTGTCTTTAAACCCCTCAAAATGTCAGGCCATTGTTATTGGTAGTGCACGCATGATGAGTAGAGTGGCGGTTGGCTCTCTACCTCCTATTATTTTCAATGGTGCCGTCATTCCCATCAGCCCTAGTGTAAAGGACCTCGGTTTGCATCTTGACTCGACGCTTGGCTGGCAAAGTCAGGTTTCTACTGTCTGTCAAAGAGTCAACGGGACATTGCGGTATCTGTATCGTCTGAGGAACTTTTTGCCCGCAAAGACGAAGACAATGCTTGTGCAGACTTTAATTTTTCCTATTATCGACTATGATGATGTGTGCTACTATGACCTGAACTCAGTCTTGCTGGATAAGCTTGATAGGCTCCTCAACAACTGCATCAGGTTTATTTTTAACTTGAGGAAATATGACCATGTATCAAGCTTCAGATCGGAGCTCAAATGGTTGCCTATTCGCCAGAGAAGAAGTCTGCGAGCTTTGACAATCCTTTTCTCTTTGCTCAACTCTCCTACCCCTCCTTCTTATCTTATATCTCACTTTCAATATCTCTGTTCTTCACACGCTAAGAATCTGCGTTCTTCTAACAATCTCCTACTGCTTTGTCCTTCTCATACTTCTGATTTTATTCATTCCTCCTTCTATATACAGTCCATCCTTCTGTGGAATTCGCTACCTCTTGATATCAGGACAGCCACGAGTAAGTATGCATTTAAGCGAAAGTTGCGGAATTACTTTCTACACTTTTAGCAGAATCATCTCAAAACTCCTTTACTGTGTATATATATAATTTTATGTATGTATGTATAGGTATATATTTTATTAATTATGTATGTATGTTTAGATTTAGATTTATATATAATTTTGTAATAGGTACCTACTTGTTGTCTAAACAATATTTTCTTTTTTTTTATGCACCTGCCATATTGTCTCTCCACTACCCTAGGTTGACTGGTAGAGAATGCCTAAGGCATTAAGTCCGCCTTTATACCTTTTGTTGCATGAAGATTAAATAAATAAATAAATAAATCTCACCAACTACATCGTCTTTTTGTAAATTGATAAATTGTCTCCAACACTTTTCTAACGAGAAAGATCGTCCAGAATGAGGTAACCACTACAAACAACACAAATACGATTTAAAAATTAATTTCTTCGAAACCATCACTATGCGTCGCACGCGTACTAAATCAGATTCAAATACCATCATCAACAAATCACAAAATTATACTTTCGAGGATACTATAAACTTCTCTCTTCTTTCTGATTTATCAAGTGATGATATCAATGACGCACATAAACAAATAACAAAGTTAAAAGAACGAATTGATCAGCTTGAGTTAGAATTAAACAGTGCACATCAGGAAATCGAGTCTTTCTGTTGCCCGGACGATGAAAGTCAAACGTTATTTTATTTTGTTTATTTTTTAAAGTTACAGATGCACTCAGCTGGCAGGTGGATTTGATTTATTACATTATTTTAGTTTATTATTTATCTACTCTACGCATTTATTATTAGTATAATTTTATTTTTTTAATTTATTGTTATTTTTGTTGATGTCGGTAAACAATAACAGCGACACTGAAAGTTTTTCAGCTTCTAGTTATGACAGTTTTATTGGTTACCCATCTCTTGCCGACACTCTTGAATCTCTTTTTCTGATGTGCCTAAGAATTTTGACTGTAAGACGCCCAAATCGTTCTGGCTTATTACTCTGACAAGCTAGCTAACTTTGACTGTAAGAACATCCATGCTATCCTTGTTTCAGAGTCTTGGCTAAAACCATGTCTCCCTTCAACTTCCTATTCCTTACCAGGTTTTCAACTGATAAGAAATGATCGTATGTCTGGCGGTGGAGGTGGTGTTGCCCTTCATCCGCAAATTCCTTTTTCAATTGTTGATATGTCAGCACAGCCTCGCTAGTAGAACGCGGGCGAGCATCCCTTTTTAGAAGTAAACCTGAACCATGTGAAAGCACTTCTAGGTGTTTATTACTCCCTATCCCTTCGTCACGTGTAAACTTCTTTCCTTCCTTTAATAAGATCCTAGAAAAGCTAACACCTTCTTACAATCATGCAATTATCACGGGGGATTTCAATACTTGTTTACCGAAAAATGATTCTCGCTCTTCTTTACTTCTATCAATAATTCAGTCGTCAAACTTGTCCATTCTGCCATCAAGTGTCACACACCACTTTTCAAATTGTAATCCCTCACTTTTGGACCTTGCCATTATCTTCTCTCTCTCTATGGCCAATGCGCAGCTGACATGACTTAATATTTCTTATAAAATTCGTCCACCTAAACTCAAGCCCAAAACTCTCCTGCTTTGCAATTTTAGTGGTATGAGTATTGACAATCTCCACAAGGATTTCAGCAATAATGATTGGACCCCTCTTATTACTACTGAGTCCATCGATGGGAAAGTAAACCTGCTTACGTATACACTGGTACAGCTTTAGGACGTTCCGCTCCTGTCCGTGCAGTGAAGCTCAAACATCTTCCAGCGCCTTGCCTAACAGATAACGTAAGGGCTGTCATGCATAAGAAGGCAGTATCTAAAACCAAATTTAAATGCCGGCCCACATCATCAAACCGTGACCTTTATATCAAAGCACGCAATCACAGCAATAGGGTGTATAGGGATGCACTACGCCACCATGTTCATGATTCTGTTGAAAACGGTGATCCAGCTAAAGTCTAGAAATTTCTTAAATCTATGGGAGTTGAAAATCACGCCAAGAATCGATTCCCAAAGACGTAGATATAGATCTACTTAATCAACACTTCTCATCTTCGTCCTACTATAATGAAACCACGAAGGCAGCAACATTAAACCATCTTTCAAACCTTCCAACTCCGGATCATTAGCCATTTATTTTTAGTCAATTCTCTGATTGTGATGTTAAGAAGAGCATAGTTTCAATAACGTCTAACGCAGTTGGCAGTGATTGTGTCAGTCGGAAAATGATACTCCCTGTCCTCGACGAAATCCTTCCTATCCTATGTTATATCCTAAACTATTCTATTTCCAAATGTGTCTATCCATCAATATGGAAAGATGCCAAAATTACTCTTTTGCCCAAAAAATCGAATCCTTCTTCCTTTTCAGAATATCGACTTTTCTCCATTCTGCCTTTCCTCTCTAAAGTCCTAGAACGCCTTGTCCACAATCAGCTTAGTGTTTTTCTTTGTCTGCTGAATCCACTCCAATCTGGATTTCGTCCTGGTCATAGCACCACTACAGCCCTAGTAAGCTTTTCGGATGATATAAGGCTAGGTATGGATAGAGGAAATATGACGGTTCTCTGCTTGCTAGATTTTAGCAACGCTTTCAATACCGTTGATTTTGATATCCTGCTTGCCATACTTCGCTCTCTTAACATATCTCCAATGGTGACTGACTGGTTTTGTAGTTACCTGTATGTCCGCTGGCAACGTATTTCCATAGATGAGTTCTGTTCTTCTTGGTGTTACACTTCTGCTGGTGTACCTCAGGGTGGCGTTTTATTTCCTTTACTCTTCGTAATTTTCATAAATTCTATTTCAAAAATCTTCTCTCCTCCTACTACTTCTATGCTGATGATTTGCAAGTTTGTAGACAATCTCCTCATACAGATTTGGATGCGGCTATTAACATAATTAACCAGGACTTTGCTTCAATTTGTCAGTGGAGTGAGGCACACGGTCTGATGGTTAATCTATCGAAGACTCAAGTCATTGTTGTTGGCAGCTCTAGGTTGATGCCCTAGATAAACTGGTCCCAGCTTCCTCAGGTCCTATTGAACGGCACTGCTATAACAATAAGTGAGAAGGTTAAGAACTTAGGAGTTTGGATAGACAAACATCTTTTTTGGGGTCCCCAATTACAAGAGGTAAGTCGCAAAATATTTGTTCTGCCAAGTCCCTGAGACGGTTACGTAACTACAAACATTTTGAAGTCACTCAAGTTTATCTAGTTGTGCCTTAGTGAGATCGAGATAACTGACACCAGCGTAGTCAAGGATGGGGAGTAAAAGGGATTGAGCAAGTGCAATTTTAGTGGCAGTTAGCAGATCTGCTAACTGCCACTAAAATTGCACTTGCAGTTATCTCGATCTCACTAAGGCACAACTAGATAAACTTGAGTGACTTCAAAATGTTTGCATACGATTTATATTTGGCTTGCGCAAGTATGATCATATTTTCGTACCAAATTCAAGTGGCTTCCAATACGTCTTCGCCGAAACGCACACATCTTGTCTCTGCTCTATAGTGTTCTGTTCAATCCTAAAACCCCCACTTATCTTAAAGAACGTTTCAAGTTCCTTAATGATACACATAATAGATATCTTAGGTCATCGGAAAACTTGAGGCTGGAGATGCCAACAGCCATCCCACCAATTTCTATGACAAATCGTTTGCAGTTCAAGCAGTGAGGCTGTGGAATCCTTTGCCCGTGTCAGTAAGGCAAGCTCGAACACTGTCAATTTTCAAAAATATGGTTAAGGATCACTACTTCTCCTCTTAAACGTCATTAAATACATTATTTCTCTGCTTTCATATATATATATATATATATATATATACTAGATATTGTTCGTATTATAATGTATTTTATTAGTTATGTATTGTATATATAAATAGTACACCACGCACTGCGTACCTGAATATCTTTTTCTCCTTCTCTGACAAATCCATCCCAAGGTTGTCTGTAAAAAATCGCTTTAAGCGATAAGAACGCCCATTGTGACACCCTATTAATTTTAAGTTCCTATTGTAATTTTATTATTGGTGTACAATAAAGAATATATCTATCTATCTATGATAATTATTAAAAATATTGCCGAAAATACTCTCCACAAACATTTTGAAAATATATGCCATTACATAAGGACAAACTGTAAAACAGAACAACTAATATGCGATATAGAAAGACTTTTGTATATTTTTAATAGGAGAGGAAGACTTTGAAACTACGAACGACCTTCAACTGACACTTCACATTAGAAAAAACCTTACAAAAAATAAACCACACCAATGTAATCTGCACGCCAATATATAAGTATAATTACCACAAAAATATGTATAGTTGGAGAATAGAACACTTCAATAATTTACTGTACCTTGATATACTGTCTCATCAACATGCGTATCTCTTAGACTCGAACAAGAATCTGGCAAAAGGTTAATTAAAAAATACCAAACAGGACTAATAAATAATTTTGGCATGCAAACAATCTTCAAGGATATTGACGAGTTTATCTCAAAAAAAAAAAAAAATTACCTTTTAATGATAGACACCGATACAACACCCAATAACGAACATTTAGACACAAAGTTTTTTCTATGAAAACTATATAAATATACTGCATCAAAACATTGCAGGATTTTTAAATAAATCTGACGCACTTTCCGTATGTCTTGAAGAACTTATGATGAAGAATATTAACATTTATATAATTTGCTTAACCGAGAATTCATGATCGCTGGTTATGAACAGTATCTGGCAATCACTAACTACGATCTAGCTTCATGTTTCAGTAAAATAGACATTAAAAGAGGTGGAGCATGTATCTTGATAAAAAAAGGACACCATTTATCTATATATGTATGTATTTAGAAATATATAAGTATGTTTATCAGTTGTCTAGTACCCATAACACAAGCTCTGCTTAGCTTGGGACTAGACGGCGTTGTGTTATAGTTGTGGAATATTATTATTATAATTCCGTTTATTCATTATTGTAACTTATAAATTATATTTTTAAATATTTCAATAAAAAAAAATAAAAAATTTTTAAAAATATAAAAAACAGTGTCCCACCGGTATCGGGAACAAGCTATCGGTCCAAGCTACGGTCAGGGCTCCAGAGAAAGGAACCTCCTGACAATACGAGCCGTGTCCAGGAGTACCGCTTTCTGGATCAAGCCCTTGATCCAGCCGCCTAACGCGAGCCTCCTAAGGTGTTGGTCGAGGCTCTTGGCTATTAAGCCATTGGCTGACACGACTATCGGTACAATGATCGCCGAGTCTACATCCCACATGTCGACAACCTCGCGAGCCAAATCAATATACTTGATTTGTTTGTCTTTCTCGGCTTGCACGAGGTTCTCGTCATGCGGAACGGATATGTCAACAATCATTGTACTCCTCTCTCTTGGGTCCACCACCACTATATCAGGCTTATTGGCTACAATAGTCCTGTCAGTGATGATGGACCGGTCCCAGTACAGCGTGATATCGCCATTATCGAGAACTGGGTCGGGCACATACCTGTAGTATGGCACCTCCGATTCCACAAGAGAGTAATTCAGAGCAAGTTGCTGATGGATAATCCTGGCTACAAGGTTGTGTCTATGCAAGTATTCCCCGTTAGCTAGACGAGAACAACCAGAGATAATGTGGCGGATTGATTCACTCGGTCGGTGACATGCCCGACAGATGTCAACCGTGCCGTCCTTCACAATAAATCTCCGGTAGTTATTCGTCATGATAACTTCGTCCATAATTGCACAAACAAAACCTTCGGTTTCCCCAAAGAGGTCACCGACGCACAGCCAGGCTACGGACGCTAGTTGATCTTCATCGGGCCCATGAAGGGCCCGGAAAAAGCGTCCGTGGAGTTCCTTACTCTGCCATACTTCCCTGCGATCGTTAGTGTCAAGCACTACAGGTTTGCGCCAGCTCTCGTTAGCCAAGGAGAGCGGGGTGAGTCCCTTGTCCACTGCCACTACATCTCGATGCATACCCACGTCGGCGGTTAGGAAATATTCCCTGAGACTGCATACCTCGCGATTGTGCGGGGTCTTAGCATTTAAAAAGCCTCGTCCCCCACACTTCCGCGGGATATACAGTCTCATGACCGACGATCGTGGGTGATGCATTCGGTATGCAGTCAGCAGTGTACGGACCCGCCTATCCAGGGCATCAAGTTCCGTTTGAGTCCATTTGAGTACGCCGAAAGAGTACATCAATACCGGCATGACCCAACCGTTGATGGCGCGCACCATGTTTCCGCCTGAAAGAAGGCTATTGAATACCTTCTTCAGGCGTCCAAAGAAACGCTCCCTCAACGTTTGCTTCATGTCAGTAGCATTGATGCCTAACGCTTCCGACATACCCAAATACTTATAGGTTTCGGTTGGAGAGAGAGATCTCAAGTTTATGGAATCCGAGAGTTGGGTACCCACGGATTCCACAATCTCCCCTCTCTTTACATGCATGACTGCACATTTATCCACACCAAACTCCATCCTGATGGCACTACTGAAGGTTTCAGTTACCTTCAGTAGCTCCATCAGTTGCAGATTGTTGGGGGCAAAAAGTTTCAAGTCATCCATGTAGAGGAGGTGAGATATAACCTGCCCACCTCTCTTCAACCGATAGCCTAGGCCTGAATTCTCCAGCAGTGTGCTTAGAGGATTCGAGGCCAGGCAGAACCAAAGCGGACTCAAACTGTCACCCTGGAATATACCTCGCTCGATCCTTACCGGTTCGCTGTTCCTCTGGGTATGTCGACATCCTGGATAGCGAAGTACCGTCCTCCATTGCCTCATACATGACATCAAGAAGGTGCGTAATGTTGCATCAATCTTGTATAATTCTAGCACCCTCATGAGCCATGTATGAGGAACTGAGTTGTAGGCCTTCTTATAGTCTATCCAGCATGTCGACAGATCCTTTCGGGAACGCCGAACCTGTTGGCTAATGGCATATCGATGAGGAGTAGCTCCTTAGTACCGCGGGACCCATTCCTACATCCATTTTGAGAGGCAGACATGATAGCGTTATTATCTACATGGTGGTTAATCTTTGCTCTCAAAATGGATGTAAGAACCTTATAGACTGTCGGCAAACACGTAATCGGTCTATAGTTTTTGGGTTCCGCGGTGCTACCAGATTTGTGGAGCAGGCGGGTAACTCCTGTTGTAAGAAACTCGGGTAGCGAGCCAGACTCCAAGGCGGTCTGATACTGAGATGCCAAACGAGCGTGCGATCTTTGAAGCCACTTTATCCAAAAGTTGTGCACTCCGTCCGGCCCTGGAGATTTCCAATTAGGCAACGGACGGGCTGCACGGGCCACATCTTGGGGGCTGATTGTAATTGCCCCCATTTCTGGTATCGGTTCGCACGCTCGTTCGACCTCTCAAGTCCAACCGCCTTCAGTATGACTGACAGGCACCGACTAGATGTTACGCCAGAACAAACTCACGGCGTCATCATCCGGAAGGCGCATATCAGCCACACCTTGGTCCGGCTGCTCCCAAGCCCTATATACCCACCTTTCATTACTCCGGAATGTGCGATTCTGGGTGTACCGCTCAACCCGCCGCCTATACCTTCGGATACGGTTTGCCCATGCGTACACCTTCTGCTTCAGGAAGTCGATGCGCTCTGTGACACAGGACATATAGTCTCGGGGGCTGATGTCAGTTCCCAAAAACGCCCATCTCACAAAGCGCATCACTCGTGGGCGAGTGTTGCCCTCCCTGAAGCAGATTAGTTTGCCGATGAGTGCTCTGGCCCCACCAATACGACGCTCGACCCTGCACTGCCAGGCCGGCACAGCTGGTTTTGGTTGTGTAGCTACGTCACTGTTTGGAAATTTGACGTGAGCTACACGACATGCCGCTACAGCCGCGCAGTATATTATCGAGTGTGTATCAGTGAGATCGTCGCAGTCATCAAAATAGTTTGACAACTGCGAATCCAGAGCAGCCACCAGCGCCTTATTCTTATTACACATGGGCAAACGAGGTAACCGCGGCCTGAGTTCAAGCGGCATGTTGCGATACTCCCGAATAGCACACTCCAAAGCACTCCTCAATTCGTTGCTACACTGGGTACTTACATGTGTAACTATGTCAGTGCTCTCCTCGTCAGCGTGGTTGGAAAGATGGTTGGGCGGTGATACCTGTGAAGGTATCACCGTCTGCGACGAAGAAGCAATGGCATGGCTACCCATTTCCATTCGGAGGCGATCAAGTACAGTGTCGTCCAACATATGATTACGCTGGATGACCCGCACCTGATCCGATAGTCGTTGGGCCGAAACGTTGACGGCTGGCTCAAGCACCTGAAACAAAGAGAGCATCCGAACACGGTACGCGGTCAGGTTGTTTCCTCCCTCTGTAGCCCCATAGTATGCGCGCATGACGTTTTCGTTAATCGATTGCGTCCATCGCATGCGCGACACACATCCGCCGGTAGCTGGGACCCTATCAGAGGCCGGTGGGCCTCGAGATCCTAAGCATGCTGGCGGCCGGCGTTCTCCCCGACGACGCGTAGGTGGTGGTGTCGTTGGCGGCGAGTAGTACTCGTCGCTCGAGCTCGACGCAGCTGCCACGGCCGGTGTCACAGCACTCACAGTGAGGCAGGGTTCCGGCGGCGGCGAGGCGGAGCTGAGCGAGGCTAAACTTTCCTTTATGGACCGTCGATTTGGAAGTTCATTTTTTTATAGTAGACAGTACTCATAAATAGAAAGCTTTTTGCAAAATATTAAGTTGCGCAAACTTACCGTTTACGAGATATAATTTTCCAAAGTTTCATAAAAATTGCAAAATAATACGCCATTTAGGTTAGTTAAATTGTCATTGTAGATGTCAAAGTTGACGTTTCACGTTTCGTTAAGCGTCCACGCTTGTTTGTGGTTTGTTTCATTCAATTTTGAAATATATTTTTTTAAATATAATTTTATTTTCACGTATTAAGTTACGTATGTAATTAATGTGTACAAAAACCGTGCAGTATCAAGCAATTACAGGATTAGGCGCACAATGCCACATTCGCAAAATGACACATTGGATTTTCGCAAAATGTCATATTCTCAAAATGTCACATTCTCAAAACGCCTTAAAGCAAAACGTCACATTAGCAAAATGCCATCTTCGCAAAATGCCATTTTCGCAAAATGACTTTTCGCAAAATGCCACTTTCGCATAATGCCAAAATGTCACTTCGAACTCAGTACTTTTTTAAATATTTGGACGTTAGTATGTTTTTATGAAAAGCCATCTGGATAAAACTTAATAACTGCTAGATTACAAGTATAGCATGTAAGATACATTGAATTATACACTGATTAAATTTATTATAGGTACATTGATTGAATTATTGATACATTTTTTGTATTATATATCATTGAATACTTTAATTAGTTTAAAAAAAACTTATTAAAAATGTATGAAGGTGTGTCAGTTTATTCACAAGTTAAATATCTAAAAACTGGGCAAGTGCGAGTCGGACTCGCGCACTGAGGGACTTCCTTACAAATTTGAAAGGTAAATTGCGGTTTACAATTTATGACGTATTACAAAAAATCTAATTACTAGATCTCGTTCAAACCAATTTGCGGTAGAAGTTTGCATGGTAATGTACATCATATATTTTTTTTTAGTTTTATCATTCTCTTATTTTAGAAGTTACAGGGGGGGGGGGACACATTTTACCACTTTGGAAGTGTCTCTCGCGCAAACTATTCAGTTTAGAAAAAAAAATGATATTAGAAACCTCAATATCATTTTTGAAGACCTATCCTTAGATACCCCACACGTATGGGTTTGATGAAAAAAAAATTTTGAGTTTCAGTTTTAAGTATGAACCCTCATTTATTGTTTTATTTTTCTATTTTTGTGTGAAAATCTTAATGCGGGTCACAAAGTACATCTACTTACCATATTTCAACGGTATAGTTCTTATAGTTTCGGAAATAAGTGGCTGTGACATACGGACGGACAGATAGACAGACATGACGAATCCATAAGGGTTCCGATTTTTTGCCATTTGGCTACGGAACCCTAAAAATCAGTGTAATGACAGTATTTATCCTAGCGAAAACTTTGATAACTACTTGATTACAAGCAAATTGTAGAATCAATGCTATTCAATAGATATTTAGAATGTGTCATTTTGATAATGTGACATTTTGCTAATGTGGCATTTTGATAATGTGGCATTTTGCTAATGTGGCATTTTGATAATGTGACATTTTGAGAAAAGACATTTTGCGAATGTGTCATTTTGCTAATGTGGCATTTTGCTAGTGTGGCATATTGCGAAATGTCATTTTGCGAATGTGGCATTTTGCGTCAATATGTCATTTTGCGAATGTGGCATTGTGCGCCTAATCCCAATTACATTGACTATTTACATAAAAAATAACAAATATTTGTTTTCACTGAGTAACGGAACGGAACGTGAAGCGAGCCCATTTTGTTTTATACTCGTCATGACGTCATGTCAGTCATCGTCCGTTTGTTTTTGTTGCCCTTGCAAGTTGCGTTCGTATGACTGTGTTAGTGAATAATCTGGGTTAGGTTAGGTTAAAACTGTGACCATGTGCGAGCGTGCCGCGGCAGCGGCCGCCGAGCGCCAGATCCCCCTCTAATGTTAGTGAATCATTTGGGTTAGGTTAGGTTAGAACTGTGACCATCAACGCGCGAAGGCGAGCGAGCGGAGCGAACGTGCCGCGGCAGCGGCCGCCGAGCGCCATTTCCCCTTCTAATGTTAAAAGCCATTATGATTTAGGCCCCAAACCGCCCCATAAATGTTGAATCGATGGAAATTAGTGTTCTAACTTAACCTAACCTCAAACTTTAAACATAGATACCTCCAAAACCATGGGGTTCTGCGGGGTGGGGATGGTACAAGGGGGTAGTCCTACTTCCCCCCCGCTGACCCTTAAATCGATGAAAATTATTGTTTTAACCTAACCTAACCTCAAACTTCAAACATCTTCTCATCTTCGTAACCATGGGTTTGCGCGGGTTGGGAATGGTACAGGGGGGTAGACCCCTCTCCCCCCCCTCCCTCCTCCCTGACCCTTAAATCGACGGTCCATAAAGGAAAGTTTAACCCTGAGCGACGAGGCCGGAGGTGGTGGGCGTGCTCGGCGAGCTGCAGCTCTTGTCAACATTGTTTCATCATTGTCGTATATAATTTATGTGTAAATATTGATGTGACATGAAATGTCATCAGCTGTCTTTCGGCTTTTTGTTTCTTTTGATTTCATTTCCAGTCTATAAGTATTTCGAAAAGTTTTGATTTTTATATTATTGTTTATTTTTGGGCTTCCTGCTTAAATACTATATTATGGTATGGTACCGAAAACTATTAATTTTAATTAAAATTTGCTTTAACGACAAAACGAATACGTTTGACATCGAGAGTTGCCAGCGTTATTATTATTATTTCCTTTATTTACTTTATATACATATTTTGTACATTTTTAAATATTTCTTAAAACATAAATAAAAAAAAAAAACATTTAAAAATATAAAAAATAGTACCCCACCGGTATCGGGAACAGGGTCCAAGCTACCGGCGGTCAGGGCTCCAGAGAAAGGAACCTCCTAACGATACGAGCCGTGTCCAGGAGTACCGCTTTCTGAATCAAGGCCTTGATCCAGCCGCCTAACGCGAGCCTCCTAAGGTGTTGGTCGAGGCTCTTGGCTATTAAGCCATTGGCTGACACGACTATCGGTACAATGATCGCTGAGTCCACATCCCACATGTCGACAACCTCGCGAGCCAAGTCAATATACTTGATTTGTTTATCTTTCTCGGCTTTCACGAGGTTCTCGTCATGCGGAACGGATATGTCAACAATCATTGCACGCCTCTCGCTTCGGTCCACCACCACTATATCAGGCTTATTGGCTACAATAGTCCTGTCAGTGATGATGGACCGATCCCAGTACAAAGTGATATGACCATTATCAAGAACTGGGTCGGGCTCATACCTGTAGTACGGCACTTCCGATTCCACAAGAGAGTATTTCAGAGCAAGTTGCTGATGGATAATCCTGGCTACAAGGTTGTGTCTATGCAAGTACTCTCCGTTAGCTAGACGAGAACAACCAGAGATAATGTGACGAATTGATTCTCCCGGACGGTGACATGCCCGACAGATGTCAACCGTGCCGTCCTTCACAATAAATCTCCGGTAGTTATTCGTCATGATAACTTCGTCCATAATTGCACAGACAAAACCTTCGGTTTCCCCAAAGAGGTCACCGAAACGCAGCCAGGCTACGGACGCCAATTGGTCTACATCGGGCCCGTGAAAGGCCCGGAAAAAGCGTCCGTGAAGTTCCTTGCTCTGCCATACTTCCCTGCGATCGTTAGTGTCAAGCACTACCGGTTTACGCCAGTTCTCGTTAGCCAGAGAGAGCGGGGTGAGTCCCTTGTCCACTGTCACTACATCTCGATGCATACCCACGTCGGTAGCTAGGAAATATTCCCTGAGACTGCATACCTCGCGGTTGTGTAGGGTCTTAGCATTTAAAAAAACCTCGACCTCCACACTTCCGCGGGATATACAGTCTCATCACCGACGATCGTGGGTGATGCATTCGGTATGCAGTCAGCAGTGTGCGGACTCTCCTATCCAGGGCGTCAAGTTCCGTTTGAGTCCATTTGAGTACGCCGAAAGAGTACATCAATACCGGCATGACCCAACCGTTGAAGGCGCGCACCTTGTTTCCGCCTGAAAGAAGACTATTGAATACCTTCTTCAGGCGTCCAAAGAAACGTTCCCTCAACGATTGCTTCATGTCAGTGATATTGATGCCTAGAGCTTCCGACATACCCAAATACTTATAGGTTTCGGTTGGAGAGAGGGATCTCAGGTTTATGGAATCCGTGAGTTGAGTGCCCACGGATTCCACAACCTCCCCTCGTTTTACATGCATGACCGCACATTTGTCCACACCAAACTCCATCCTGATGGCACTACTGAAGGTTTCAGTTACCTTCAGTAGCTCCATCAGTTGCAGATTGTTGGGGGCAAAAAGTTTCAGGTCATCCATGTAAAGTAGGTGAGATATTACCTGACCACCTCTCTTCAACCGATAGCCTAGACCTGAATTCTCCAGCAGTGTGCTTAGAGGATTCAAGGCTAGGCAAAACCAAAGTGGACTCAAACTATCACCCTGGAATATTATTATTATTTTTATATATTTTATTTATCTCAGGACCCTGAGGTCCTGGACCTTTGGGAGGCGTACGAGGAGCCGAAGCCAACTCGCAGAGGCCCTTTAGATAATTATAAAGGAACATGATATCAACCAACGATTATCCCTGTACGCGCTATGCTAGTGCACCCAAGGACAACCCCCGGTTATTGAAAAACTGTTGCGACATATGGAGAACAAAGATAATAGGGCTATGGTTTTTGGAGTCTTAAGTGGACTGGTAACATGGAACTATGTCAAGACTATGGCCCCTGCCTGAACAACGTTATTAATATGCATCGAAAAAAGGCAGGGGGTGACTTGCACACTCAATAAATGGGCCCCCAAAAACGGCCGCTAGCACGAAGTGACGTAGCAACAAGTGGGCAACATATCCTGAGGTGCTTGAGGAGTGGAGAGGTATACCACGGCTATCAGGACAATCCCGGAAGTACGGTCAAGATCCCTACCAGCACCTTACTGGATTATACATCCTTCTCCCGAGCACGTTTGCTCTTGCGAATCTCCACTCAAGCCAGCCAATAAAGGCAAGAGAGAGATGGGAGCTCAGTTCCTCGTCAGTGTTCACTACGGCCGGCCAATAAAGGCAAGCCGGAGATGAAGAACAAGAATTCTCCCGGGAGATCGGGTCCGTGGGGTCGCTAATGCCCAACAGTTCGCCACAAAACTGCACTGCGGATTGTATCTCTCTTAGTCTGGCCCCTCACCCTAGGCATATTACGGCAAAGCAAACTTTACCGATACAGACCTAGGGTATTATTATTATTATTATTATTATTGGAAGGAAATTCCTGAAGTTAGGGACTTAGCAATAAGTAGCATTTTCGAATGTTGTGCTATTGAACTAATCCATACTCAAAAATCAAAAATATTTTTATTTCACATAGGCCTACATAGGCACTTATAAAACGTCAGAAGCTAATGCACAGTTCCAAATTGGTCGTTTCCTATGGAGAAGAACCGGCAAGAAACATCCATGGTTACTCTTATAAAAAAAGTGGTTGATGTTACAATATTTCCATATTGCAGTATTAATAGATACTAGCTTCTGCCCGCGACTTCGTACGCGGATCCTGTTGCATAAGCCAGCGACAACGGGATCGTCAAAATCGAAGATCTGAAACGTCTGATGTCGAATTCTAAGAGCCCGGCGACGGGAAAACAACGTGATGCGCGAGACGATTCGAGACGTTTCAGATCTTTCATTTTTGTAAGTCAACAGGAAATGCCCATCAGACTAAACAACTTTTGCTAAGACGTCATTCCTATATATATGTTATGGTGTCGCTGGGCTTTGGAGTTCCACAACAGGTGTTCCAGATCTTCTTTATTCTTACAGCAGAAAATGCTCTTCACGTGGAACAGTTTTTGCTATCTGCCCGTCCACGGCGTGTCCGCGTTGTTTGTCGATTAAATACACCTCTTTGCTTGTCGTACGTGTAGTACGACGGCACCTCATCATAGGTGAGTGATCTAGCAAACTTGTCCCCATCACAGAGTCTGAAAAAGGCCAACAGAGTGGTTTGGCGCGGATTTTCCAATCTCGCTGCAACGTAATCAGGATCAAAATATGTGAATATATAAATAATGCGCTGGCCATTCTATATGGACATCTATATGCATGACTTTTGGATGCCTGTCGTGTATAGAGAAGGCCAGTATTCGCCAAACCGCCTCAGAAGTGCTAATGTAGCGACCAGACTGGTACTTGGTCACTTCATCCCTGTCAGTACTCTGTAAAGCGAACGTTGCCTGGTCACTACCTTTGTTGACGTATTTACAGATGTATTTAATCGAATGTACGCTTGTGCACGACTCGACGTTAATGTGGATACTGAACGTCCTGGAAAGTGCAGGTGAGTATGGAACTATCCACCTGTTATAATAATGGCGATGAGAGTTGTCGTTGGAACGGAGCTGAATCATGTAACTGTAAAACTGGAGGGCGGAAGTCTTTTTGTTATAATTTGGGGCACCTGTCTGCGGGTCTACATTGTATACGGCAAATTGGTAGCCATCCTCTTCGCGACAAAACATTAGGGGATACTGTATGGTATCATAAGCGCGATGTGTCTCGCTGATACGCTGTAGGCGATCATCACGTATGCGTAAACAACCAAGAGGATGGCTACCTCGTTTGACGTTGGTGCGTTATATCGTCCTGGATGGGCTGCGGTCGGTCTTTTGTTTGCGCTAATAACGAATTTAAAATTATCGGGCTCGTGTTCAGACACCGATTCCAGAGCGATTTTGAAATCGGTAACGTATGGGTTGACACTGTGCAGTGTTTTGTAATCTTCTTATAAGGCTCAAGTCTAAATTAGGAATGTGCAAAATCTGCATTTGCAAAAATTTCGGCATTTCGGTGGGAAGCATCCTATCCGATGGTAGACTTGCCCCTGAATTTTAAAAGTCGGCATGAATCCAGATTTAGTGACTTGAAGAGCTCCAAATGAAGTCATCTGGAAAGCACTGTTGTAGGCTCGAATATTGCTTAAGAAATGGCTGGACTTGGGATGCTCGCCATTCAAAAGAACTCGTAAGATCTCCGGTGGCTCTTGCATAAACTGAATCTGCTCTTGAATTTAGTCGTACCTTTCCAGACGCACAACACATTCCCTTGGGCTCTCCCTTCCACTTACGCGCGTGACAGTGTGCACACACCTCAGACATGGTGCCAATGTATTCGTGTTCGATGCAATTAATAAATGGGTTATAGGAAACCGCGCTCCTTTCTTTATTGAACCACGGTTGCTCTTCAGGATCATAAACCATAGACTCAGTATCAGATGAGGATGAATTGCGAAGATTGCGACATATACACTCTAGATCAATTTGGGCCACACGCTGTTCGACTGACTGACTGGCCCAAATTTCCTGAATCCGCTCACGTTCTTGCGTGGAATGAACAGACACTTCAACACGCACGTCGTGATATCTTTGCCGAGCAAGTGCGTTACGTTGCTTACGCTGCTCGTCTGTCTCCAAAGACCGAGCTAGAGCATGCTGTGAGTGGTCTGCACTAAGGCACGTCTTATGTTCTTCAGGATTCTCAAGTGATCGAGATGTGGCAGTGCGAATACGCTGAGAGCTTAAACGCGAGTCTCTCTCTCCGAAGCTCGAGATACTGCGTGGCGCTCGCGATCGCTTGTTTGTCGAGTATCGCGCTCCTGACTGTTCTCGAGCGACCGAGCAGTCTCAGTGCGGAAAAGCTGAAGACTTAATCTCTGCTCTCTCTCTGTATCCGTTTCGGAAGCGCGAGATAAAGAATGACGCTCTCGGTCACGCGCAAGTCGTATCTCACACTCTTGACTGCTCTCAAGTGATCGAGCAGTCTCAGAGCGGATATTCTGAAGACTCTACCTCTGATCCCTCTGTGTAACCGTTTCAGATGCGCGAGACAAAGAATCACGATCCCGGTCGATAGCTAAACGCATTTCTCGTTGTTCCACACTTTCCTGAGATCGAGAAGCAGTAGTGCGGACTCGTTTAAATTCTAGTCGTAATTGGCGCTGCGTGCTAGCTTCTGCGGACAGACTTAGTGCATTACGCTCACGGTTAGCACCTAGCCGTTGTTCACGCTTTGCGTCAGTTTCGAGAGATCGAACTAACCTGCACATCTTAGAAACCCTTGAGTTTCGAGACAGATTCGATCTTTTTCTAAAAGGCAAAAATTCCTTCTTAATCCGATACTAACGATATTCAAATCAATGAAAAGTAATCGAATATGCATGTGAGAATTGCTAGTAAGTAGAAAAATGATAATTATTCGTAGGAAAATTAAACACATCAACCAACACAGACAACAAATGTAACCCCCGTTTCTATAGGATGAGAGCGGCACATCGGGACCTATAACATCACTTTTTAGGAACGAAACCATAGCGCGATCTAACTCGACGCCAACGCCATCTAGCTAGAAAACGGAAACTACATATTATTTACCCAAATTAAATTACGAATAAAACTAAAGTGTCGTTAGTTTAACAGACAACTACATTATTTTTGCATTAAAAAAAACGGAACAAAACTAAGAATTACATACTTAATAAATTTTAATTCCCCGCTAAATTCCCCGTTGTAACTTGCAATTTATAATATTACTGCCCCATTCCTTATAAATATAGCTTGATTATTATGTTCCCAGAGTTAAATTTTTATTAACTAAATAACAATATGTCATTTTGTGCATTCAATTACGAACAGAATCCTTTTAAAATCAATATTGCTTACCTCCCATAACATACGGCGTGATAATATGTAGCCTAAAGCCTTCCTTGGTTTACAAAGAACATTTTTGCTGAATTTCAATTCAATCTATCCAGTAGTTTTGGCGTGAAGCCGTACCATATACACAGACAAAAAGACAAACAGACAAAAATTCTAAAAAGTCACTTTTTGTCATCAGTTACGTTTTTCTAACAAAAGCTACTTATTTTTTCTCGAAAATTCTCAATGTACAGTTTTTCTTTCGTTACTGTTTTATTATATGTATAGATTATGTAAGAACAGTGCAGACCAGTCAATATTGTACCCAAAAGCACAATAAAAATAATCATATTAAAAAAAGTGAGTCGTAATAGGAAGTAATCTAAGAATTCGTGGCGTCTACAGTGTTCTCACATTCATATAAAAAAAAAGCAGCAAAAAGAGGCTCTATAAAAAAAAAGCATCCAAGATCCTCGTACCAACTGCCCCAAGAACTACGTTATTAAATACAACATTACAGTCCTTCAAGCTCTTTGTCAGCTCATTCACGAATAACACAAGACAAAACTTGCTGTTACAATAAATACGAATTATGTTCCAATAGTTCGTTCCATCCAACCATGTGATAGGCTGACGCTGTTGTTATTATCCTGCTCGACTCTCCCGGATTTCCTGGATTCTTTAAAAGTGGGAGAAGCAAATGAGTCAGAAGGAATGTTCCGTAATCGTTCATTTGCATTATACGCCGTCAAGATGATATCAAAATTTTCCGTATTTTTCAATTTAAATCAATTTTCTTTGTAAAAACTCATCGAAAGAGCTTTAACATTTCAAAATGTGTTCGATATGGGATTTGATGCATGTGGAATCCTGGAGGAGCGATGGCCTGATGCTGCGTAAGCGAGTGACGTGTCCCTCCGCCGAACCGCGCCTTTGATGACTACTATTCCACTGCGCACACGATGTTGGAAAGTAGTAGATTTTGGACTAATTGTGCTCCATTGATGTAATTGCTGCAAGGGGTTCCTATGTGAGGATAAAAATAAATTAATAAAAATAATTATATAAACTTCATTCCATCGGCCGTCAGGAAATCTCCCGGTATTCCGACTCCAGCATTGTTCAATAAAATGTCGAGTCTGACTTCAGTTTCCAAAATGTCTGCTGCAAATTGTCTCACAGACTTCAAAGATGCTAAGTCGAGGAGTTTGAAAACCACGTTTACATTTTCAGTGTCTTGTATTATTTGTTTTCTCGCATTTGTGCCTTCATCTTCAAAGGGACAGGCGATGATGACCCTGGCTCCTCTGTGAGCTAGATCTGTTGCTATGTGGAGGCCCATTTCTGCAGTTCCTCCAGTGACTATGAATGTTTTGCTTTCTCATCTTCTTCTCGATGTGCACATTGCATTTGTAGTCTTTTGGTTCACGGCCACTGAAAGCGCAATAATGACAATGGTTTTTTTTTATAGATTGGAAAAAGCTTGGGCGGAGCGGAAGATAGTGTCAGACTTTTACTGACTAAAAACCCACTCCTGTTCCTTCGTTGCCTTCGTCCAGGGCCCGGGTTTCGTTTTCACACTACCCATGGCCCCAGTAGGCTTCGACCCTGCTGGGCCCCTACGATTTGCTGACATCTCCCTGAGGCGCGAGCGGAACAATACGCGCCGTCGACGACTTGGGCTCGGTCCGGACCAGGTTACCAGATCGGTCGAACGGCGGGCCACCCATTGCCCGCCGTCCGCAAGCCCACGCCTACGGTGGCCGGAAATCGGGATCGGAATCCCTGCGGCGGTTGGGGCGTGAGGACCGTTGCCGTTGCCTCACGCGATCGGCCGCCTCCTTTGCTAGCATTACTGCTTCGCAGAAGGAGGCGACCGCCTGCCACTCCTCCTCGCTCCGGACCATGGCCTGCACCAAGACCCAGCGCGAGAGATCGCCGCCGCCGATCGCCCCCACGAGGACACGGCGTTGCTCTTCCCAAGCGGGACACACCTCCACCGTGTGCTCCAGCGTGTCCTCCGGGTGGCCCACACAGTGGCAACACCCGGGCGTCGCTTCCGCACGAATCCGGTGCAGGAACTTCCCGAACTTCTCGTGTTCGGTGAGAACCTGCGTCATGCGGAAGGTGAGGACGCCGCACTTTTATTACTTTAAACTAGTGAAATATTTAATTATTTAACTGATCGATAAATAATTAAATATTTCACTGGTTTTACGTAGGTGTTTTTGAATTGCAAAACAATTCATATTATGAATAAATTAGATCGACGTTCCCAATGGCAAATGTCGCTAATTGACCTTAAATTTTACAAGCGGGATGTTTTTATGTTTTTGAGGAATATCTTTTCACTAAATCGGAGTATTGAGGTCATTTATCTGAGATAAGAATCCGCTGACGCAACAAATCGCAGTTTGGGAGCCATTCCGGTGGGATTTCATGGCGGTATGGAGACAGCGACTATTGCAAGCCGGCGTTGGGCACGGCCACAAACACCGCGGTCAATCTTATCTTATTTTTTTTTCTCAATTTAAATTTTATTTAAGCATACCTAGTTTGTAAGTTGTCAAACTTTACGCTTTGACGGCGGAAAATGCTTAATAAACATTTAATACTGTGACATCATGAGACAGCAAAATAACTCAATGTAAATCAAGTTGTTTTGCTGTCTCATGATTTTATTATGTGTTATGTAAACTGAAACTTATGTATATGTGGTGGCACCAATTACTTTAGGAGGAAACACAAAAATTGAATGCGGCTATCCCAAAACGCAGGGATCTGGTACAAAACATTGGGAAAAGTGGACTGTATTGATAGCGGTTGAAATGCGTAAATGTACGTGACCTTGCAAATGAGACACAAATAGGACGACAAATATTAGGTTTTGGGTCAGAAAGGAAAATTAGGTTAGGAGCATGCCATTTCTTCCGTCGACCGAAGGCTGGACCTGCAGGATTGATGTTTCCGGAGCAGCATACACGAACAGGCCCGATCGCCACGTTTAAACGCACTTCTCGCAATGTGTTCGGATAACAGCTAGGTTTCACACGCGTATTAGTTCGCAAATCGAAAATAATAAAATATAATAAGCACTAGTTTCTAGAGGCGGTTCTCAAAAAAAGTTCTCAGGCGAAATGAAGGTACATCTTCATCAAAATCGTCCCAAGTGGCGATGACAGAGAAAACACTAGTCAAGTGTGCACGTTGGAACGAGATGTAGCGTAGGTAGAATGAATTACCGTTTGCAAGGCACATATTTCTACCCGAGAATTGAAATTATAACCTAACAATATGTCTGTGTCTTATTTACACATGTACCTACTTTAAAAAATATAATAATATTTAGAAATACAATTATTTTCTACATATGTGTTAGCGATTTTTATGATTAGTTACATACATTATGATTGTTTTCTGTATTAGCAACATTAAAATGTATTTATTTTGCACTGACAACTGAAACGTTATGCGATTTGACAGCTCAGTGCTATGACAGTTGACAGAGGTTATAAAATAACGCGCTGCGCTGTCCTGACACATTCCATTCCGGTTTTCGGGGTAAGCAACATCTCAGAGTAAGTGCTACTATATAATTATTATTATTTTAAATGGTATTGATTTATGATATTTGTAATGATTGTGTGCTGATAGGGGCAAAAGTATAGAGGGTGTGTTACCCGTCTTGGTCGTTTTATTTAAAACCTTCCCGCTAAACTATATCTAGGTACACTAAATAAGTTTCTTATGCAATCTTTCTCTAAAGTTAACACATTAGCTAACACATGTTTGACAACTTTATTTGTCGACAACGGTAGATCAGGCTGATCTTTCCAGTTCAAAACTCATTGTAAGCAATGAGTCTCCAACTAAAACGCCCGATGCATTGTCGTCGTGCTCGAGAAACCAATTCCTTACACCCCTGATACACTTGAGGATAAAAACTGTTCCCCGATATGACACACAATGCCCAATCTACGTGACGCTACAACGTTGCCCAGTGTCTCGCAATTTGCCGGGACATGTTGTTGGACAATTTGACAGTGACGCGTCATGTTGGGGTACATTTTGTCCCCTAATGTACCTGAGGTTTTAGTGTCGACTTTCGTGTGTCGAGCAAGGGACGGGTTGAATAAGTATTGACGAGGACGTCGCAGTGGGCCCCACGGTGAGGAAGGAAAACCAACGTGTTTCCTTCCTCACCACCGGGGATTTGCGAAAGGTGCTGGTTACTCTAAGGCTCTTTTGAATCAAGATAATAGTGTCATTTGGAATAACGAAAGTATAAAACCTGAACCTAAAACGGTGAATCTTGGAGATGCCGAAGGATTTATATCGGGCGCCCGACACAATTATGGGGTTGTGTTACTTTACAGCAGCATCAAGGAAGCGCTTGGAAAGGCGTTTCATGAACTGCTTCAAAATACCCCCTATTTTGAGATCGCAGTATAAATTCTCATTACAGACAAAATAGGGGGCTTCCAGGATTTTACAGAGGAAATGGGGCTTTGCGTGTGCGAAGACAGGTAAAACGTAGGTATGTCATGATCCGATGGGTGACTGCAGTAAAAAAGCACAATTTTCAATGGTCAAAATGTAGTGGAGCCTCGGTAGGCTACATTTTTTATATTTATTTTTTATTTTTGTAGACCGGTGCCTAATTTCAGCAAAAACGGCAAAATGCGCTTCATGCGCTCATTTGACTTGCTTGTATCAAAGGATCGGCGTGTAATCAGAACAGGTACAGGAAAGCATAGTAATCGGAAGGGGAGTTGGTAGAGATTTCTGCAGACTCCAGTAGATAATTAATTATAATAATGTGTGTTTGATGAAAAAAAAACTCTCTGACTGAGTCTTATCGGGGTTAACCTTCATTCTCCATTTCTGGTTTATTTGCCTTAGAAGATTGGAGATGTGGATGGTGACGAGTAACGGCACCGAGGTTTCAACAGCCATAGCAAAAATTTATATCATAAGTGCTTCATTTCGTACCTTACAATGAGTCTGTTGAGGACAATCTGACTAAAAACATAAAACATTTATGTTTACTCGTATGTTTCTAATTGAAAAGACAAACTTGGAATACCAGCTAAGCTTCAATACAAAAATGCTGAAACAAATGATCCGAGTATAGCCTGCAACATGTTTTCTGACTTTTTCAATTCTATATATGAACCTCCGTCCCCGTTGCTGTCACAATGGCAACCTCCGCATGATCATAATGCACTACATGACCGGGACCCTGACCCCAACTTCCAGCAACCGTAGGCGTGGGTTATGGACAACGAACAATGAGTAGCTCGCGGTCGGGCCTTACGGTGATCGTCCGCGCCGAGCCCGAGTCGTCAACGGTATTGTTCCACGGACCTTTCATTCGTTCATTGCTAAATCCTATAAAACGTACCAGTCTGTCCAGTCTTCTGGTAACCGTTCAAGCCGAGCTCGAGTTGTTGCCGGCGCGGACGCTGAATTAATTAGCCTCTAGTGCGGACCACTGAATTTGAGCAGGTACACAAAGTTTCATACTCGTGGGAACAAAATGGCAAACAAATTTTTCACCAAACCCAACGACGAGGAGATGATGTGCAGTCGGAGTCCGATGAGGCATCCAAGCGCTCTATATCGGCGGACAAATCGTGCTCCGATGGAGAGAAGGGCTCGGCCCGCAAAATCCCCACCAGTGGGCGGGGTGCGGGTCGTGCGGCAGGAAGAGGGAGGGGGCTTACCTCCCAGGGGGCTGCTGAGCGAGCCGAGAGGCTCGCCGCGGAGGGCCACCACCCCGCAGCGACCAGCGTTAGGGCTGACCCCTCGGGGCTGTCTGGCAGCAAGCCGGACGCCGGGGAAGACTCCGCCGAGGAATCGCGCAGGGTGCTTGGGAAGCTGGTCGTGGAAGCCTTGACGGCGGTTTCCAGGAAAAGGGAGAAGGGCTCGAAGAAGAGGGGCATCGTCCGCTTCGCGACCTCTATCTTGGAGGCTATTGACGCATCCGTTGAGAAGAGGTCCAAAAAGAGGATCGCGATGCTCCAAGCCGAGCTCCTGGGAACCCAGAAAGTCGACTGCCAGGAGTCGACTAAAGGAGGACGCAAACAAGGACAGGGCCAAAGTCGGCCCCAGCCCCAGACCGAGCCGGAAAGCCTGACGTTGGTGCGGCAGGAGCTGGCTGCCCTCCGGCAGCAACAGCAGGAGCAGTTCCAGCAACGGATGCAGCAGCAGCTGTCCGTGCTGGAAGGCATCGTGCTGCATCCCCCACTCGCGGCCTCCAGCCAGCGAAACGCGGCGTCATATGCCACCGCTGCTGCAGCCGCGGCTGCAGCGCCCCAGGCGGGTCCGTCGGGGCAAGTAGGGCGCGGGGCCGTGGCGTCGGAAACTGTGAGGCCGGCCTTGGCGGCCAAACAGCAGCAGCGGCAGAGAGGACCTGCTCCGCCATCATTGAGGCAGCAACTGCTGCTAAACCGGCGAGGGCTCCTGTCGTGACGGCGACTAGGCTGCGCCTGCCACCCCCCCGCCCCGCCTGCAGAATTCACGGCCGACGCCGAATGGACGATTGTCAGTGCCAAGAAAAGGGCGGGCAAGGCAGCTAGAGCGTCCAAAAAGCGCGCGAGGCGACAGCAGCGAAAGAAGCGGGCTATGGCGGCCAGACTTCGTGACTCGAATTCCGAGGCTATCTGTTATCACAATGCAGCCAGATGTGGAAAAAAAGGGCGTGACGTATGACGCCGTCATGGAAAAGGCGAGGCGAGGTGTTGCCTCACCTTGGCGAGTTTGGAGCCTCTGGGGGCTTCCGCATGAGGCGCACCGTAACTGGGGCCCGAATGCTGGAGGTCCCTGGTGCGGCCAGTGACCTTACCGTGGATGCCCTGGTGGTCGTAAGGATCAGGGCGTCCCTGGACGCGGAAGAGGTCCGAGTTTACAGGCCCACCAAGTGCATTGATATGCGCATCCTGGGCTTGGACGACTCTGTCAAGATGGACGAGATGGTGGCCGCCATCGTCAGGGCGGGAGGATGCACTGCCGAGCAGGTTCGGGCGGGCACCATGGATGCTGACAGCACGGACATGCGAGCCGTGACGGTTAGCTGCCCCATGTCGGCGGCCAAGACCATCACCGGGGAAGGCCGACGGCTTCTGGTAGGCTAAGTCTCCGCGCAGGTGAAACTGCTGGAGCCCAGACCTCTGCGGTGCTACCGCTGCTACGTGGGGTACCACCTGGGGGCCTGTTGCGCCACGGAGGTGGACCGCAGTAACCGCTGCTTCCAGTGCGATCAGCCCGGTTACAAGGCGGTTGAATGCCGTACGACGCCGCACTGCTACCACCCCGCCAAGTCTAAGGGCAAGGTCCGGAGGCCCATCTACCTCGACATCCTCACCGCCGCAACCTCCTCTTTGGCTGCCACCGCTCTCGCCGCTGTAGCCCCCGCGGCAAGGCCCTCGCGTGGGGCTCGGGAAAGAACTGTAATGGACTGCCAATAACGGATCCATTACGTCTCCTCCAGGCGAACATCAACCACTGCGCCTCCGCTCAGGATCTGTTGCTCCAGAGCATGGTGCAGTGGTCGATCAACATCGCCGTGGTCTCCGAGCCATGATTATGTTCTGGCCAGGGGAGATTAGGTGCTGGACCTGAACGGCTCGGTGACCCTAATTTCGCCGGCCGCCGCTGGTACTCCGTCCCTCGAGGCCGTCACGAGGAGACGGGTTTGCGTGGCTGCACGGTTCAAGGACATTGCAGTGGTAGGCATCTACCTGTCCCCGAACAGAACTCTCGCCGATCTCCACATCTCCCTTATGGAGCTGAATGCCATCGTCGCTGTGTTTGGTTTCCTCCCCGTGGTCGTTTGCGAGGACTTTAATGCCAAGAACTTGGCTTGGGGTTCCCGGTACACAGATCGGCGGGGTCAGATGGTGCAGGACTGGGCTCTGGAGACCGGCCTGGTCGTCCTAAACCGGGATTCTGTCTCCAAGTGTGTGCGGATGCAGAGCGAGTCGGTGGTGGATATTTCGTTCACCAGCCCTGCTCTGTTGCCGTCGACGGGCGCGTCATGGAGGGGGTGAAAACCTACTCAGACCACCGGTTTGACGTCTCCACCCAAACCTCGACCACGCCGGTCTGACCGAGCCCTTGTGAGTCCCGAGATAAAGGGTCTTGACAGACAGGCACATAGACAGACAGACGAACAACAAAGTGATTCTATAAGAGTTCCGTTTTTTCCTTTTGAGGTCCTCCTCCTTGCGTCGTACTCCTCAATGTTAAGTAAGGGTCGATACCTCCCTGCTTCATCACTTTCATTCGAACGATATTCCTCTGTTTCTGTCTCTGGCTGTGTGAAGGGCATTGTATAGCGTATAGTCAAGAGCAGTGCGAATCTGGTTAGACCAACGTATTGGGCTGCAACCATGAAGCCTTTTCTCATCCATTTTACCGGTCACGATGAGCCTTTCGAGGTTGTCACCATCTTTCCTTGTAAGGTGACCGAAGTATTGTAGAATCTTGTATACTACTATTATGGCATACCTGTTAATGTTTTTGCACTGTATAAATTTATTTTATAGTTTCAGATAACGTTATTGTATTCTTAATTTCTGTAACTAATGTAGACTATACATAATAATAATTTATTTAGTTTTTTAGCGTAGTAGCACACTGGGTATCCGAATATCACGAGAGTGTTATTCATTTTTTGACACTAGCACTTTTTTGTTCTTTCAGGTGGGAAATCATGCAATGACTTCTAGGGCGGATCAAGAGGGCGTGTCAGACTTTTACTGACTAAAACCTACTCCTATGTTCCTTCTTTGCTTTCGTTCCACTTTCATCAGTTCCTTGTTTCAGGGCACACGGACTGATATTATACATACAAACGCAATTCCTCCTTTTCATCCCTTTAAATAAATAAATAAAGGCTGAATTACCTAAAACGTCATCTTTCGTGTACGGTAGTTTTGCTTGTGTCGATAATATGTAATGAATTCACTACCTAATATAACTCAGTAAAATTAAACTAACATTATTTTGATATTGAATGTTTATTTGTTAAAGTAAATTCTGAACGTACAGGTCCTCTGTTTTTTTTTTTTATTCATAAGAGCTATAATTATGTATTTAAGCTATTGCCATATACATTTACGTCAACCTGAATGAACTCGGAAGCTAAAGCTAGTACATTATGCTGGCCATTATTATTTAGATTACTTGATCATGCATATTAATTTGATGCTTCAACTTGTAGGTTTTATTTTTCAAATATCTTTCTAAATATATACAATATATTGGAGTCGTTTAATATAATTAAACGATGCCGCCGACGGTATTGTTCTTACATTGAACATATTATTTTTCTACTTTTATTACTTACACTTTATGATAATGATTTAAAGCACAGGTCAACTTCGTCTTCTGTTAACTTCACTAATCGTACAGACTCTTCCCAGAGTGCTTTAGCAGTCTTTTCACAATATGCACGTTTCACTGCACCTACTATTTCACAGTTTTTGAAGTATGCTCCACTCACTTCTCCCGCCTTCTTATCCAAAGCAGCATGAAGAGCCGTCTGCGCGCCTAGCCACGGCGTCTTGAAGAATAAAAGGCACGCTAATGTTAGAATCGTTCCATATACTTTATTCCAGGAGTAAAAGATCCTAGTACCAACTGCTCCAGGATCCACACTATTAATCACAACGTGAGAGTCCTTCAACCTCTTGGCCAGCTCATTTGCGAATAACACCAGACAAATCTTGCTGTTACAGTAAATCCGTATTATGTTCCAATAATTCGTTCTGTTCAAGCTATCGATGTCAACCTTTCCAATCATATGGGCGACCGACGCTGTTGTTATTATCCTGCTCGACTCTCCCGGCTTGCCTGTCTTCTTCAAAAGTGGGAGAAGCAGTAAGGTCAGAAGAAATGTTCCGTAATAGTTCACTTGCATTATAAAGTTCATTCCATCGGCCGTCAGAAAATCTCCCGGTATCCCGACTCCAGCATTGTTCAATAAAATGTCGAGTCTGTCTTCAGTTTTCAAGATGTCTGCTGCAAATTGTCTCACAGACTTCAAAGCTGCTAAGTCAAGGAGTTTGAAAACCACGTTTTCATTTTGAGTTTCTTGTATTATTTGTTTCAATGCGTTTGTGCCTTCAACTTCAAAGGGACAGGCGATGATGACCCTGGCTCCTCTGTGAGCTAGATCTGTTGCTATGTGGAGGCCCATTCCTGCAGTTCCTCCAGTCACTATGACTGTTTTGCCTTCTAATCTTCTTCTCGAGGTACATATCGCGTTCGTGCTCTTTTGATACAGAGCCACTGTAAGCGCGATAATGACAATGATGGCTACAATCAGTAACAGTCCGAACATAATTGCGACATCGGCGCCGGCTATAAATATACTGTAGAGTTGAATGCGATACTTCGTATTATAAACATAGTTTAAAACTGGACTTGCTAAAAACATGTATTATTATTTTTATTTTATAAATTGACATTTTATTTGTTATTCATTTATTTATTATTTTATAATTAGTTGAATTATAATACCACAATACAACTGTAAAGTAAGTGGATGTAACTGTAACATTTTATTACATCGTTTTTTTTTTCTTTACACTTACATATTTCAATTACTGTAATCAGATTGTTATTTTGCATTGCTAAACAATTCATAATAATAAATTAAAGAAGGGGATTTCTATGCCTGAATGTAATAAGTTGAGATATTATTATCTAAATAATAAGTTTAAGTCATGAGTAAACCAAGGACATGGTGCAGTATACGGTTGAGGTACGCCCCGCTTGGGCGAAGAGCCGCCGTGTCCTTGTGGAGGCGATTAGTGGCGGTGATCGCTTGCGCACGGGTCTGTTCAGGCCATGGTCCTGAGTGAGAGGTACTGAGATTCGGTTGTCTCCTTCTGCGAAGCAGTAATGCTAGCTAAGGAGGCGGCGGCACGCGTGTGCGAACGAACATTTTTATGCCCCAGCTGCCGCGGCAGGAGACGGCAAGGCATCGTCGGTCGTTTCAGGGTATTTTCCGGCCACCGTAGGCGCGGGTATTAGGACGACGACGAGCAATGGGTAGCTCATCGTCCAGCTGTCTGGACTAAAAGATGTCAGAAAAACCTTAAGGCCCAGTAGGGCCGATATCCGCTAGGGCCATAGGGAATTTCTGAAAAGGAAACACGTGGCCTTAGAAAGCAAAGTGCAACTGAAAGACTCAGATGTGGTTTTTGTCCCTAAAAGTTAGTCAGTACAGTGGTAGAAGTCACAGGATGATATCTCAAATCATTCTATCTATACAACTTATATTAGCCAAGCGTCTACCTACCTGTTGCCGTTATTAATTTAAAAAATCATGTTTCTTGTATGGGAGCCCACTTAAGTATTTATTTTACTTTTTTTTTAGTATTTGCTCATATAGCGGCAGCAAAAATATATTATCTGTGAAAACTTCAACTGTCTAGCTATCACAGTTCATGAGATACAGCCTGGTGACAGACATGCGGACAGTAAAGTCTTAGTAATAGGGTCCCGTTTTTACCCTTTGGGTACAGAACCCTAAAAGGGTAGTCAGTAATTTGGAGCCTCTAGAATTCCTTAGACCTCGTATTTCGGGGGCTGAGATCGGTAGGTACTTGCTCACTCTGGTGGTCAGGTCCAGAGTTTTAAAAATTATGTGAAGATTATTGGCCAATTACGCCAATATAGGCTCGAATTCTAATAGTTTACCTGAAATTAAAGTTCATTTATCTATACATATAATAAATCTGTAGAAGTGAAAATTCTGTACATTGAAAATATCAAAAAAAATAAATGGCACGTGTTTCTAGACCGACACCGAACCCAAAAATGTGATTAAAAAATTTTTTGTCTGTCTGTTTGTTCAGGCATCACGCAAAAACTACCTGTTCGATTACGATGAAACTTAGTATAGTTATTCTTTAATATCCTGGGCACCACAGTGGGTACTTTTTACCCCGGAAAAGTATATACAATAAAAAACGAACTCAATTTTGCGGTTCGATCCCTAGACCCGATAACTGTACCAACCGCAAATAATAAGTTTGTCATAGGTGACATCACCCGCGGTTGCATATTAGAAAATCAAAACTTACTCGAGCAAATTTCAAAAGAACAATAAACGAAATAACAAAATATAAATGACCAAATGTTTTATTTAGAAAAATTTTAGAATCCTAATGTATGTGACATCAAATGAACGACTGATCAAAAGTTGCTAGATGCAATTTTAAAATATCAAATCATTACTAATCAAATTACATAATCACAAATGACGACTGAATAAATTTGCTAGATGTAAATATAAGTATGTTAATTTGTGTTTAAAGTTTGAGGTTAGGTTAAGTTAGAACACTAATTTCCATCGATTTATGGGGCGGTTTGGGGCCTAAATCATAATGGTTTTTAAAATTAGAAGGGGATTTGGCGTTGATGGTCACAGTTAACCTAACCTAACCTAACCCAAATGATTCACTAACATTAGAGGGGGATCTGCTCGCTCTGCTCGCTCGCCTTCGCGCGTTGATGGTCACAGTTTTAACCTAATCTAACCCAAATGATTCACTAACACAGTCATACGAGCGCAACTTGCAAAGGGCAACAAAAACAAACGTACGATAATTAATAATTTATCCAGTAATCCATTTTGACCTTTAAACGATTTGGTTTGGTTGAATTTGGCTTGCACCGTTCGCAGCACACGCGTGTTGGTTAGTTCTGACTATTCGGTACCTACCTACCTACGTCATGATAGGTAGCTATCAGAAGCGTGGTTTGTAGAAGTAAAGGCAAATTACTACAAGCATATTATTTTGTGAAGTGTCATTTCCAAGAAAATAAAAAAAAAAACATTTTTTTTTGTGTAAACTTTCCATCTGCAAGACTGCCGGGACATTTAGGTACTTACTATTTATAATAAATCTGTAGAAGATTAGTTTAGTGTAGATAACTTTTATACATTAAAATTGTGTGTAACTTGATATAATTATATAGTATTACTTAGGTTTTATTTCGGTACTACTAGTACCAGTATTAAAATGTTCCTATATCAATTCCCAATATCCACGAGATTTATCCAAAGTACTGTCAGTAAAAACATGCTATCGTTAGCCCAAGTGGCTTAGACCGCGGGAATTTTTGAAAGAGTTGACCATGAACCGGAATCGCAAATGGCAACTGAAGGACACAGGTGGGCTTTAGCCAGTAAAAGTCAGACACCTCTTCTTGCTCCACCTTAGAGCGGGAGAATTCATTTGATAATTTTCCACCTCAAAAAAATAATTGCTAATTGGCTTTTAAAGTTAGAGGAACAGACGCCTGTAAAATTGCTTGGATACCTTAGTGCCTATTTTTCTTTGGACGTTAGAGTTCAAGTTTTCGAAAATTAAACTAGATGGCGTTGGTTTCTTCAAAGCTAAGTGGCGACCTAAGGCAATCTCACAAAACATAAACTTGACGTTTAGTTTGACAGAATATAGACACATGCGTCATCATTGTCGATCGTCAACAACTGATTGTAGTTCATAATTTCAACATATCAGATAGAATCATGATGACTTAGTGGTTAAGCATGTGCAGGTAGATGCGTGAATCGGTGAGCCGTGAGTTCAAATCTCAAAAAAAAAAAAAACGTAGTAGTTAGAGTTTTTTGTAAGTTATGAATAACAAACAAAAGAAATCGGTAGGAATTATACTAATATCAAAGCTAACAAGCGGATATTTATTTGTAATTTAATATTCAAGTCGGTAGTTACTCATCAAAAGGATAAAAGAGCAGGTAAACAGGCTCACCAAACAAAAAGGCACGATTGAAAAAATATAGATGTTTATTTCTTACAGTTTATTATTCAAATTTAACTGTCAGTTTATTAATCATCGAATAACATTACAATATTATATATAATTTATTTTTGAGGCCATAGCTTAAATATTCGTTTCCAAAATTGGAAAGAAGATTGAAGCTTATGTAACCTTAACAAAAACAAACACGAAACTAGATAATTTTATCACAAAGGTCAAAAGGGTTCAGTATCGGCTAAAACTACAAAATTGCATAACGAAATATCAAATGGTTAGTAGGCAACATAAAAAAATAAAATTATGTTGTTTTTTAACTTGAAGTGTTCATAACTTTTTTAAGTTATTTAAATATCTACACATAACGAGATCTCCAGTTAGTACAGAGAATAAGTGCTGAGTAAATAATATTAATTATTTAAGTATAAATATTTATTAACAGCTCGTGTAACCATCATTTTGGTCAATAACAGCTTACATTCGGGAACGGATTGAATTAATCAAATTACACAAATCTGAACCACGAATACTCTCCCACATTTGTAAACAATGAGCCTCTAACGCATCTGGAGTACGCTCATTTTGATTATTCCACCGTTGAACAATAACACCCCATAAATTTTCAATTGGATTTAATTCCGGTAATCTAGCAGGCCAAGGAATAGCGCAAATGTCATTATGCTGACGAAACCAAGCCTGCACACTGTGGGAACGGTGTATCGGACAATTATCCTGTACAAATTTTATCTGTGGTAATTCTTCTCTTGGATACGTATTTCAAACTGTAGGCAACATGATCTCCTCCAGCACTTCTATAAAATTTGCATTATTTGCTCGACTGGGTATTCTGACAAGTTCTCCCGGATCGGCTGCACTCATCCATCCCCACATGTTCACAGTTATATGACCAGATTGCATATTGGGCACTACATGACCACTTGTGTATCGCGTATTATCTCGAGGCCACAAACATAGGCGTCCGTGTTCCCTGGACTTAAAAGTTTTTTTATCAGTAAAGATGACATTACTCCCATCAAAGTTTATGTGATCCATAGCAAACTGCAATTTTGCTCTTTTATGGTTTTCCGTAAGCAAGGGTTTCACAGCATTCCTCTGATAATGCAGCCCTTCGCTATGAAGAGCACGACGGACAGTGTCAACGCTTGTGTCAAATAAACCAGCATAGTGGTTCGTCGGCAGAAATCCGTTTTCTTCGTACTCTCTTACCATGGTTTGACGCTGCAACATGTTTATGAGTTTTGGTCTACCAGTTCTTTGACGGTGTTTAAAAGAACCCTCTTCTTCAAATCGTCGTACTCATAGAACAACTGTTTTTCTCTGCAACAATAAAACAGAATTATATAATACCCAAAATTATGATTATTATATAAGAGTTTATTGTTATTTATAAGAGTATAAATAAAATTACTTACGTTTACACCGGTCTCCCTGGCTATTTCTGACAAGTTTTTACCTTAATTATGCAAAGTAATTATTTGAGCTCTTGTTCCTAAATCGATATTACAATAATTCGTACTCATTTTGATACAACAAGTAGATAAATTCACCTGATTAAAAATAAAATTGAACGAAAGGAGCTCGAACGAGGTAACCGAAATGAACTTAGCGAACAGAAACAACAAAATTTTAAACACCCCCGACACAAAAAGAAAGTAAAAAGTAAGTTAATAAAATACTCTTTCAGCCTTTTAACTTCATTAAAAGAATCTATAGATATTTTTAAGATGAGCGTCACTGAGTCTAGGGACCGCAATGTGCAGAAGTTAATTTAGCTTTTACGAATAGAACATACCTAATATTTTCAAATGTACGTATGAACTTAGTGTTTTTGTATATCGATCTAGAGCCTACCTAGGTTCCTTACTTAGCGGTTCCCCGACTCAGTGACGTTCATCTTTAAAATATTTATAGATTCTTTTAACCTTTCGTATGCCGGCTATTAGAGACACAATTAAAAAACATTGTGTCTCGCGTAGATCTACGCTTCCGGCATTCAAAGAGTGAAGTTAGAAGTCTGAAAGAGTAATTTATTAACTTAATTTTTACTTTCTTTTTGTGTCGAGGGTGTTAAAAATTTTTAATTTTATTCTTATTTCATACTTTTTAAATTATTCGCGGAACCCATTATTGTGATAACTGCTTAAAATACATTTTCTTAAATATTATCAACTAGCGGTTCGCCCCAAATTCGCGCGGGGAATAATTCAGGTACCTACCTACCAACATATAATATTATACAGACAAACGACCAACCACTTCTAGCATCAGGTTCTTGTCATGTGAAATGTTTAAAACTAGTTAAGACGAATCTAATGAGCCCAAACTCGACGGGTTTACTAGTAGGCATTCCAGGGTTTCATCAACTACCTCCAAGTTCTAGCATCAGGTCCTCGTCATTACGAGAAATGTATAGCACTGGTTAAGGCGAATCTAATGAGCCCAAACTCGATAGGTTTACTAATAGGCAATCCATGGTTACGTCTCTTACTTTCGAGCTCCATCATCATATCAGCTCAATGGCACCAGTATGTTCAAGAAAAATTCAAATATTAGGTCACACATCATCATCTTCCTGCCCTTGTCCCGTGTTATTTGGGGTCGGCGCAACATGTTTTTTTCTTCCATTCTGCCCTGTCACTCGTCATACTATCACTAACTTCCTTTTCTTTCATATCACTCTTCACACAATCCATCCATCTTTTCTTTGGTCACCCTCTCCCTCTCCATCCATCCACATGTAAACTCATAACTCTTTTAGTAACATGCGTTTCATCCCTCCTCTTCACATGACCATACCAAGACAAACGATTCCCTTTCAACTTTTCAGTCACTGGCGCCACTTTCAAACTTCCCCTAATATACTCATTTCTCACTTTATCCATTCTCGTCACACCACACATCCATCTTAACATTCTCATCTCCGCTACGTGCAATCTTTTTTCATCCGTCTTTTTCACAGCCCAACATTCTGATCCATACAGTATGACAGGCCTTATCACGGACTTGTAGATTTTACCCTTCAACTTGAGGGGCATCCGTGGGTCACAAGTTGTTCCCGTGACCTGTCGCCATTTCATCCATCCTGCGTTGATCCGATGTGTTACGTCCCGGTCTACCTCACCATCCCCTTGGACGAGTGACCCGAGATACCGAAAGTCGGAGCAGATCGGTATGGGTGTTCCAGCGAGAGATAAAGGCACTGGATTGGAGAGACCGCCGAAATCGCAGAACAAGTATTCCGTTTTGGTTCTACTCAATTTCAGGCCAACACTCTCCAGTCTGTGCCACCACACCTCCAATCTGTTCTGGACCTCTTGGCCACTCTCGGCAACCAACACAATGTCATCGGCAAACAGCATACACCAGGGAGCCTCTTCCTGAATGTCCGACGTCAGAGCATCCATTATCATCAGGAAGAGGTAAGGGCTGAGAGCCGACCCTTGATGTAAGCCGACAGCCACATTGAAGCTGCCAGTGGTGCCCACTGTAGACCGGACTTGGGTACTGCATCGACTGTACATCGCTCGGATCAACTGCACATACTTCCCAGGCACACCTTTCTCCTTAAGGGCCCACCACAGAACCTCACGAGGTACCCGGTCGTATGCCTTTTCGAGGTCAATGAATACCATGTGCAAGTTTTTATGCGCACCTCTGTATTTCTCGCACAGCTGGCGTATAGCAAAAATGGCATCCGCTGTACCCCGACCCGGCATAAAACCGAATTGGTTCTGTGAAATTTCACTCTCTTCTCTCAGTCGCCTTTCAATAACTTTCTCCCAGGCTTTCATAGTATGTGACATTAGCTTTATTCCTCTATAATTGTTGCACTCAAGCACATCACCTTTGTTTTTAAAAATCGGCACCAAAGAGCTATTGCACCACTCATCAGGTATGGCTTCTTCCAGCAACAACTTATTGAAGAACAAAGCTAACCACGTCCATCAGTCCACTCGCAATAATTTCCATACTTCAACTGGTATTCCATCTGGACCAATGGCTTTACCATTCTTCATTCCATTTACTGCTATTCTGACTTCATCCATACTAACCATTCTCACTAATCCCACATTCACTGGTTTATTCTCTAACACCCCACTCCAATTATTTTCTTCATTCATCAATCTTTCAAAATATTCCTTCCACCTCTTTCTGATTTTTTCATCATCCGATAGAACCATTCCAGTTTCATCTCTTATACATTTTACATGACAAACATCCCTCGCCTTTCTCTCTCTTATTCTAGTAAGCCGGTATAGCTCTTTTTGGCCTGCAGGACTGTCCAGTGCGTCATATAATTTGTCCTGGGCTTTTGATTTTGCTATTGCCTCGGCTTTCTTGGCTTTCTTCTTTAAAACGTCATACTCACTCTTTTTTTCAGCTTTTAAACTAGCGTTTCCAGGCTCTACGCGCTGCCATTCCTTAAATTTTCTCTTTTTTTCTTTCAATACACTCTGAACTTCTGTCGACCACCACCATGTATCCCTATCTATTATGCCCTTTCCTCTCGTCTCTCCCAAAATATCTTTCGCTGCATGCCTGATACACTCAGCCATCTCATTCCAGCTTTCATTTATACTTCGATCATTCATATCTCCCATCTCTATCATGCTGTCCACCACTCGCTCCCTGAACTTCTTCGCACAATCATTCCTCTCTAACATATGCCATTTTATTTTAGGGGGAGGACGCTCTTTGTATTTGGTAGACAGTATTTTAACCACTGAAGTCATAACCAGGAGTCTGTGTTGTGAGACTAGGTCTTCTCCTGGCAGTACTTTGCAATCTTTGACGTGCTTTAAGTGGTTGCGCCGAACTAGAAAGTAGTCGATTTGGGTCTTATGATTACCACTTTTGTACGTGATCATGTGTTCGTCTCTTTTTTGGAACCACGTATTGGCTACTGCTAGGTCAAATGCAGTAGCGGATTGCAGCAGGGTCTCTCCTTCACTGTTCGGACTACCAAAACCCCATCCCCCATGTACTCTTTCATAAACACCTTTCATTCTTCCCACATGTCCATTAAAATCACCTCCAACTATCAATTCTTCATGAACAGGGATGTTCATTAAAGCTGTATCAAAATTCTCCCAAAACTTCTCTTTTACCGTTTCATCACATCCTACTTGTGGTGCATACACACTAACTATATTCAACATCACATTCTCTAACATAACTTTCACAACTATAAATCTATCACTAATCCTTTGTACTTCCATCACACTTTCTTTCAATTTACTGTCTAACACTATTCCTACACCATTTCTTTTTCCATCACTTCCACAGTAGTAGAACTTGTATCCCTCACCAATTTCTCTCGCTTTTGTTCCTCTCCATTTAGTTTCCTGCAAGCATGCTATATTTATCCGTCTTCTTTTCAATACATCCGCTAACTCTCTGGCCCTTCCAGTCATAGTCCCAACATTCCAACTTGCATACCTCAATCTCGTTTCCCGAGCTAGCTTCTTACGTTGCACCCGCCCGAGGTGGTGCAACAACCCTTGTCCATTTCCCACAGGAGCCGGGTGCTGCCCCTGCGCGTCGCCTGTGGGGTACGCCCTAACCCTATCGCGCATTCTATTAAAACCAAACATGTTGCAAATGGGATTTGGCTAGTTTTTTTTTTAAAGTCGGCCGCCAGCCTGACACCAACCCTCCTTGGGAATGCTTTTGTTGGTAGTTTACCCGCCACCACGGGATGACCTAAGGTGCTGTAGTATGCACAGAATCTAAATATCCCTTAGTCGCCTCTTACGACACCCACGGGAAGATATGGGATGGTGCTATTCTTTACGTCCGACTATGTTTAAAAATAAAGAAAATACCCATTAAGTGTTTAAGATCCCTACCGCAGTTAACAAACAAGCTGATGACCTTGAACACCTGGACAGATCTTTACAAATTGTAGCTAAGAACCATCTCGATTAGGTCAACTTTTAAATAAAAAAAACCGCTACAAAATCAGTCCATTCGTTTGGGAGTTACGATGCCACGGACAGACACACAGACACACAGATACACAGACACGTCAAACTTATAACACTCCTCTATTCCGTCGGGGGTTAAAAAATAAGCATTTGCATAAGCATTTGAAGCAACGCCATCTAGTAACAGTATAATGTAATGTTGTCGATAACAACATCTAAATCTGATTTTACGCTAGAGGGCGTCATTTCTCGCTTCACACGATTTTATTTCTGTACTATCACAGAGTACTTTGTACTATCCAGGCACCTTTGCAGGTGACTTTACATATATTTATCCCATTCTAGAGCTGAATGTGAACAGGATTGAAATATAAAGCTAATTTGATTAAAACTATAACGGTTTGTCCTGTGAAATATTTAATGAAACATTAATGGCCAAGCAATTAATGAGAAAGAAAAAATTAATAATACTCAATTCAAGCCAACAGACAAAATGTTAAAACTTGTGACTACCGCAACGGAAATCATCTTTTGACATGACTATTTTTTATTGTATGATTAAGATAAGTAACTGTGATTATTCTGAAACTGTGATTTAAAAAATCTTTAGTCTATGATTGAGGTGATTAATTTATTGTGATTTTTCGGAAAAAGTGTTTTTTTTTTTATATATTTCTTATTATATTTTTATTATTATAATATCTAGCCTATACTGTGTCACAGTTGGGCAAAGGCCTCCCTCCATTGTTCCCAGCTCTGAGCCACTTCTTGGAATTTTTCTAAGGAAGAAATCATTCTAAGTCGTTCCGCCAACTACTTCGTGATCTGTCGCGACCCCGTCGTGTGATCTCAGGGCACCAATTTTATGTTTTACGGGCCCACTGCTCGATTTGCATACGGCAGGCATGTCCAGCCCAATCCCACTTAAGCTGGGCAGCCTTCTGAGCCACGTCAATAATCTGTTTCGGAGCGCAGTATAGTGTTTCGAACGCAATCCGTTATTTTAACTTTTTTTTTTATTTGATATAAACTAATGCTTGACCGCAATCCCACCTGATGGTAAGCAGTGATGCAATCGTTGATGGTGAGGCGCGCAATTTATTAAGAGCCTATTCACTCTAGCCTTGAAGACACCCAAATTATAATCGGAGGGGAAGACCTCAGCAGGCAAATTGTTCCAGACCTTCGATGTACGAGGGGATGCAAGTTTGGGGGCTGAGTCACCCGCGTCCGTAGGAGAATACCCATAGATAGGCCCTACACGTGGTCCCCGGGTGGTGCTAATCAGGTGACATTAACTGGTGGTAGGTTTCGACCGATGGCTTGTGACCACCCACTGGGCAAAGACGTACCGCCAAGCGGCCTAGCCGTGTTCCGGTACGATGCCCAGTGTAGCCAATTTTTGAGGAGTTGGGTTGAAGTGGCGGTTCTAATGTATGCAGACCAGCCGGACCCGCGCTGGTATTGACATATCGGGAGACTAGTCGCGGAGGGTAGCGGGATCCGAGGCACGGTGCACCGCTGGCCGACCGCAGTTAGTTGGGGGCCCAAGTAATGTGCTAGCCACACATGAAAGGCTGCCCCGCCAACTGACGAAAAATCCCGGAATGCACCATCGTGCTGGTTGGCGACCAGATGAGAGGGCCCGATGGTCATTTCCGGGGGGGCTCGGGCGTCCCCGCAGTCTCCAGACTAGTGCCCCAATGATGTTGTCCTGCCAGTGCGTGACGAAGGTTAGCAGCATGGGACTCCATTTCACTTCCTTCTCCTCTCCTACCTCACTCATAATATGCCAAGGTTGAAAAAGAGAAAAGTTAAACAGCGGCTGCACTCCCTCTCACTTAAAGTGCACCTCAGCAATATTAGAGGTCTGCACTCAAATCTCGCAGCAGTGCATCATCACCTGGAGACTGAAAAACCTTCCCTCTTTTTCCTTTCGGAGACGCAGATAAGAAGTCCGTCAGACGTGTCGTACCTGTCTTACCCAGGGTTTACCCTGGAGCACAATTTTAAACCACACGCTAGTGTGTGTTTGTACGTCAGGGACGACATCTGCTATCGGCGTCTCCGTAACCTTGAAGATACCAGGTTCTCAACGCTTTGGGCTCTGGTGGACACAGGCATGGATAAAATTATCTATGCTTGTGTCTACCGTTCGCACAGTGGTGATCAGGAGACGACCAGGCTCACACAGTACCTTAGTGAGGCGGCGGATGCGGCTCAGCAGAGGTACCCTTCCGCACAACTGGTGTTACTGGGGGATTTTAATGCCCACCATCAGGAGTGGCTTTTCCCATACCGGTGCACAGACCATGCTGGTCGAGAGATGCGAAAGCTTGCGCTAGCGTTAAATCTCACCCAGCTGGTCCAGGGAGCTACGAGGGTGCCGGATGTTGATTCGCACACGGCCAACTGCTTGGACCTTCTGCTGACAACAGATCCAGACCGCTATTCAGTGTCGATATCATCACCGTTAGGTAGTTCCGACCACTGTCTGGTGAAATCTGTATCAGTCTACTCTCCGCCTGATCCCTGCCTTAGAGGCACCAGGCGGGTTTGGCGATATAGGTCAGCAGATTGGGATGGCATGCGATCTTTCTTCGCATGTTATCCTTGGCAGCCTACTTGCTTTTCTTCGGATGATCCATCGTCGTGCGCAGATGCTGTGACAGATGTTTTGCGGCGGGGGATGGAGTATTACATTCCATTCTCTGACGTAACAATGTCTGGCCATGCTCGCCCTTGGTTTGGTGCGGAGTGTGATCGCGCTAACGCGCTTAAGCATACGGCATACCAGGCATGGGCCGACGCTCGTATGCATAAGGCGAGTGACGTGAGTCAGAAGAAGAGAGCCTTCAACAGAGCTGCCAAGTCTTGCAAGAAGGTGATGCGGAGGTCTCGGTTCGACCACATTAGCCGCATCGGGAACAAACTCGCATCATACCCTGCTGGTAGTAAGGCGTTTTGGTCCCTGGCTAAGTCGGTTGAATCAAACTTCTGCCGTCCCTCACTACCGCCACTGCTGAAACCCGACGGGTCGCTGGCCCATACCGCTGAGGAGAAAGCAAATTTGTTTGCCTCTCTCTTCGCGGAATCTTCGCGTCTAGATTCTGGTGACGCGCGGCCCCCTGTTAATCCTGATGGTTGCGAGACGAGTATGTCGGATATTCGCATCCATCAGAAGGACGTCCGTAGGGTGCTGCGTAACCTTGACGTGAACAAGGCTAGCGGTCCAGACGGGATACCAGCAATTGTTCTAAGAACGTGTGCGCCTGAACTGTCTCCGATCCTGACACGCCTATTTCGGCTTTCATTTGAGGCTGGAAAAGTGCCGATTGCATGGAAGCAAGCTAACGTACAGCCCGTGCCCAAAAAGGGTAGTCGGGCGGACCCAGCTAACTACAGGCCAATCTCAGTAACGTCCATTCTCTGTAAGACAATGGAACGTGTACTCAACAGTAAGCTCCTGGCATACCTAGAAGCTAATGACATCCTAAGTGACCGACAATACGGCTTTCGCCGAAATCGGTCAACTGGTGATCTTCTAGCGTATGCCATCCACATCTGGAGTGAGGCCATCGAGAAACACGGGGAAGCTCTTGCCGTCTCCCTCGATATCTCGAAGGCTTTCGATAGGGTCTGGCACGAAAGCCTTATTAGTAAGCTTCCTTCTTTCGGATTACCTGCTGGTTTGTGTGCTTGGATTGCAGATTTCCTGAGTGACCGGTCCATCCGAGTGGTCATCGATGGTCGCTCGTCCGGTCAAATGGCCATTAATGCCGGGGTCCCTCAGGGGTCAGTGCTCTCGGCAACATTGTTCTTGCTGCACATAAATGATCTGCTTAAGCCCGGTACCTTTGGGTATGCAGACGACAGCACTGTTGCTGAGAGTTACATATCCGGCGCGCAGGCTAGTGGATCACAGATCCAGTCTCTCCGAGAGGCTATGGTCGAGCGCTTGAACTTGTCCTTGGAGGCAGTCTCTGAATGGGGCGATGCCAATTTGGTCAAGTTCAATGCTGCTAAAACCCAGGCGTGTCTATTTTCCGCTAAAAGGAGCCAATTCAGCCCTGCTCCAACTTTCCGGGGCGTAACCGTGCCAATAACCGACCATCTTGATCTCCTTGGTGTTACGCTAACGTCAACACCCAACTTTGGGCCATACATCGAAGCAAAGGCTCAACTGGCAGCAAAAAAGCTGGGAATCCTCGCGAAGGTCAGACAGTACTTCACGCCGGAACAGCTGCTCAAACTTTATCAAGCGCAAGTTCGATCGTGTATGGAGTACTGCTCTCATCTTTGGGACGGATCTGCCCGATACCAGCTTGATGCACTTGAGGCAATTGAGAGGCGAGCCAAGAGGATCATTGGCAATGATGCACTCGTTGAGTCGAGGCTTCAAAGTCTTGAGCATCGACGCAGAGTTGCTAGCCTGTCGGTTTTCTACCGGTTGCATTTCGGGGAGTGTGCGTCGGAATTGCATAACCTAATTCCGCCTAGCCCGTTCCATCATCGGACCACCAGGCGTACGGCAATGCGCCACCGGTACATGGTGGACATCCCACCTATACGCACAAAACGTTTTGGGAACACATTCATAGTGCGTACAGCTAAGGAGTGGAATTCCTTGCCGGAATCTGTTTTTCCTGATGGCTACAACCCGGGAATCTTTAAGTCAAGAGTGAATAGGTTACTTCTAGGTAAGCGCGTTCCATCGTCGACCGCATCGTCGCTTTCCATCAGGTGAGTTAGCGGTCAAGCGCGAACCTATCAAGAATAAAAAAAAAAAAAAAAAAAAGATGTACGCGGTATAAACAACGAGGCGAAACGCTTAGTCGAGACAGTAGAGGTTTCAACAACGTAAGGGTGGATACTCGCCATACGTCGGGTGGTCCGTTGCTAGAAATGAGATGGCAGAATAAAGTCATGCAATTCCCGCGCACACTCTCCAAAATGCAAACTATAAAACACCAAAAGGCTGACTACCCTACGGTTGTGCTCAAGGCTTTTAAGATTGGATTTAACCAAATCTGGATCACCAATTAGCCTTTTTGCATGCCTTTCCAAAGTCCAAAGATGCCAGGTGGCATTTTGCAGCACCAGCCCATATGTGGCTGCATTACTCCACACACGATCAGACCTGCGCTTTGTAAAACATTAAAAGCTATCCCGGTGTGAAAGAACGCCGAGTTTCCTAGCAGCTACTTGGCTTTGGACTCAACAAACCGCCCAAAATTAAGGTCTGAGGAAACTTCAACTCCCAAGAGCTGAAGGCGGTCGGTGCACTACAGTGAGATATTCCTAAAAGCAGGAGCCAAGGTGAACGGGCTCCTTTTAGTGGTGAATAGACACGCTTGTGTTTTGGTGGCGTTGAATCCCACCAGATTGGCTTCACCCCACCTGGAGACCGCCTGAAGTGAGACATTCGCACGCTAAACTATAGCCTCTCTTTCAGACAGGATTAGCTCCTTACTAGCCCGAGCACCTGGCAGGTATCTCCCCACAACTGTGCTATCATCTGCATACCCATAGATACCAGGCATCAGCAGATCATTGATATGCAGCAGGAAGAGATGATATGCACAGAGAACAGCCCCCCTAGCCAAGTTGCAAACGATAATCGTGAACGCTTAGTAATCTCCAATAGATTTTCAACTTTATACCTAAGAGCATAAAGTTGAAAATCTATTAAAGACTACTGAGCGTTAGCGAACGGAACGAACGAAAACACTATGTAATCTTCAATAGATTTTCAACTTTATATCCAATAATATAAAGTTGAAAATCTATTAAAGACTACTGAGAGTTTACGTTTATCGTTTGTGACTTGGCTAGGGGGGCAGACCCCTGAGGAACAACGGCATTAGTCGTCATGGGCTCTGATGAGCATCCATCGACAACAACTCGGAGAGACCGTTCACTCAGGAAGTCAGTCAGGGAAAATGCCGTACGCTGTAAGCTTACTCAAAAGGCTAGCGTGCCTTACCCTGTCGAAGACCTTCGAGACCACTAAGGAAACGGAAATCGCTTCCCCATTCTTCTCGAGGGCCTCACCGCACAAGTGGGTGGCATAAACTAGTAGGTCCCCAGTAGACCGATTGCGGCGAAACTCGTATTGTCGATCACAGAGGATATCGTTACTTTTCAGGTTTACTATGAGGCACGAATTCAATACACGCCCCATAATCTTGCAGAGTATGGAGATTATTGAAATCGGCCGATAGTTGGCAGGATCGGAACAACTGCCTTTTTTGGGCACGGGTTACACGTTGGCAAGCTTGCAGGACTTGGGCACTATACCAGTCCTGAATGAGAGGCGATACAAGCGCGTCAATACAAGAGACAACTCAGGCACAAAAGCCTTGAGAACAATCGCTGGTATACCATCTGGTCCACTAGCTTTATTCACGTCTAGACGACACAGTGCTCTCAGAACTTCTTTATTCCTTAGTTATGAGACGGAGCGCATTATACTAGGTCCTTGTAAACTGCGCTTAGTGGCTTAAGGCAAACCTTAAGTTTGAACTTTTGGATGTTAGTTAAAAACGAAATCTGCGCCCCATAGGTCAGAATGGGTAGAATGTTGATCAGCTTACCTTACAAGTGATATAAGCAAAATACCTTTAAATAGTTCTTTTATTGACTAGTATCTCTTTCAGGTATTCTCTGTCCGGTATGTTATTTCCTAGTCGTGCCTTGTCAGGATAAAGAGTATTTGACCCAAGTAGAGATATTCTTGGACATAATTATCATATTCTCTCCGCCCACATAGATAATTATATTCCTTGTAAAACTATTGGTCATCTTTGTCTTCGACATAAGGTAAGGTAAGGTATTCTTTATTGTACACGTATAAAGTTACAAAAATATGTGGATAACAGAGTTCATGTACATAGGCGAGCTTAACTCAAAGTTGAGTTTTCTTCCAGCAAACCATAGAGACATGACATCGACATGTGACACACATGACACATGTGACATGTGTGTGTGTGTGTGTGTGTCGACATGTGTACGTCTTAAGTCCATCCTCAAGGCCCGAGTATTTTATTTCATTGAAATAATAAACTTTTATCTGTCATTCAGGCTTTTATTGCTGACTGTACCAAACATTATCATGGACCCGTAAGGAAAGAAAATATTTTATATTTTAAAATATAGTAGTCCCGTTGAGAAGTAATGTATGAATTTTCATGTTTCAAGAACAATAGAGAGCAGTGGTGGCCGAGTGGTAACGGCGGGACTTACGAGTTGTAGGTCGCGGGTTCAAACCCAGCCAGGCGCATTACTTTGTGTAATTACTTCATCACCACTGCTCTCAAAACGGTGAAAGAAAACATCGTGAGGAAACCGGCATGTCCTAGAACCAAAAATTCAAAAACATGTGACATTTACCAACCCGCACTGGGACCGCGTGGTAGATTATGGCCTATTCCCTCTCCTAGAGAGGAGGCCTGAGTCCTAACAGTGGGAACATTATAAGGGCGACTATGCTGTATGATAAGAACCATAGATTCATAGACCTCTGGGAACAACCCAGTCAAACTTATTGACCTTTAGAAGGTAGAGAAAGGTATCTTTAGAAAAAATCTGTGAAAAGGACGGTTTATACAGAGATTTTTATTATTATTCATAGGTTCACGTTTGACCACTATCTCACCTGTTGGTAACCGATGATGTGGTCGACGATGGAGCACGCCAGTCTAAAAGTAACCTATTCGTTCTTGTCTTAAACACCCCTAGGTTGTAGCTATCAGGAAATACAGACTCCGGCAGAATGTGTTAAATTTTTCAGATTTAGAACTTAGGTGCAAACAGTCATGGGTCAATTACCCATGCACGAGAACACAGCTTGAATTTTCTTTTTATAATGATTGTAGTGTCGACTATGCCAAGTCTATGCTAATACATAGCCGACCGCAACGGTAGAGGCACCAGACTCATTAAATCTTACAACTGTGTATTTGTTTGTTTAGCAGTAAAGGCTGTCCATCTGGAGCTTGTACGGATCTTACCAAAGACGCTTACCTGGCTGCATTATAGAAATTCGTTGCCCGTCAGGGTAAACCATACATAATCCTATCAGATAATGGCATGGCATTTGTAGGAGTTTTAAAGAGCTTGCAAAATTCTTATCAAATCGAGATTTAGAGAGAACTTGTACAAGACGGTATAATGTTAAGTTTTATGCCTCCATATCGTTTAGACTTTAATGGTATAATGGAGAACGCTGAAACTGATAGGTCATTCTCCTCATTTCACTTATGAAGAAATAAACACTCTCAACTACAGCGGCTAAAGACACACACGCGATCATTCCTGCACTGTATTTTCGATTCAATGCAATTTTGGGTAATTAATCAAAAGTAGTGTAGAATAATAAGTTACTAATGTCGTCATTTCTAACACCTACAATCCTCCTCAACATAGCCAAGGTCCACGGTAACTCACTCGTTTTCTTTCTTATAATAAATACTGTTTAACGATATATTTAGCTATTCAACATATTTTTGCCATCCCAACAGTATATTCCACCACAAGAAAGGTGATAAGTCCGACTCTACTAATTAAAGATCAATTACCTAATAAAAATAACAATTAACTAACTTCTAGAGCCGCCACGCTTTTACAGTACACAAAAAAGCAACACATTCATAATCACACGAGGGTGCGTTTTTGCTATGAACATTCAGGCAGGCTCATGATCACATAATCTAACGAAAACAATCGAGAGATCGGGCCATTTTACGGGTCAAGGTTGCAATCGTGCCCAGGGGGCAAAACTCCGTGACTGCTCAACACACTCTCTTGCTGGGGTATCACAACTTTACCAAGTGGCACTCAGTCACTCTTCGCTCAACACTCGTCCGCGAAGTATTTGTCCCACGCCTGCTTTGTTCAACGTAACGTTATCTGCGGACGCCTCCTGAAAAATCCCATAATTTCGTAGTCCTTGGTGGAAAACCTTAAGGTGTCAACAAAACTTAGGCTGTGTTGCAGGAACACATCCGCTGATCCTCTTTAGAGTGAAGCAGTCAATCGAAGTTGGGAGCTATAGTTTTGGCCATGGTTTAGCCTCTTATTCAAACCTAGTCTCCAAGTCCTCTCCACAGCAACACACCAGGGGGGCGAGCACAAGGTCTTATAGCAGTACTGTTTTAATCTTACTTATGCTTTTCGTACCATGACGCCTTCAAAACAATCATAATACCATATTAAAACAAGAACGTTTTCGTAGCGTTTTTGTGACGTCACTGTTTAAAAGTTCATACTTTTCGTACTCAAACGGGATTTTTGACCGCTAAGTAGTAGTATTGTTTTTACGTCAAATTATCAGGCTTAAAAAAGTTGCTCGGACGCAGCGGATTTATTAATGTTTTCCAAATAAATACTATAAAAAATGTTTTTCGTGACATAAAGTAACTAAAACTTATTTCGATGCCTAACCGTATCCAGTTACGTGGGTTATTAATTTATTATTGTATTCTAGGTGGCAAACATTATTATATGAAATTTTTGAGTTTCTGGAAGCAGATAACACTTAGTCCAATAGTAAACGAACAACAGCACAATCAACAAGTTATTTCACTGGAATACACTGTTTAACTTGTCCATGTAAAATAAGTTTCAAACATAAATTTTGCACTCAACAAATCAACATTGATAAGAATTTTGTTAATGTAAACAAACGTTCCAAATTTCAAATGTTATGATCCACATTAACGTGCTACTAAATGTCAACGTATTCGCTCGCAGTTTTATTTGTTTTTCTACTTCATTAATGTAAAATCTTGAAAGTTATTACGTCCTTTTTATGAAAGTTACTTAGATCCTTTAAAAAAAATATTTTAGCAAGGCATCTTTTGAGTTAAATATATTCTATTGGTTCACGGCGAACTTCAATATAGCGATTCGAACAACAAACATGTGAAAGAGACAACGCTATACAGATCAATATAGCGCGTATATTTTCTGTTTTAGCAGGGAATAGACAAAATCTTTAAAATTGTTCATTCTTTCTCAGCCTTTAGCAGGAATACATTCCCCCTGGTGTCGGTAAGATGTACCTTCGCACTAGACCCATTTAAGGCTCGGTTAGTACAATAAGACTGGTGACCGGCTAAAAGCTTAGGACTCATCAATAGGAGATACAGTTACCTCCAACCAATAGTTTGATAGGAGTTGTTAGGTTCCCCTCTGGAGATTATTGATAAAATTGCAACAGCTGAGGTTCTACCCGCCTTACTCTTTATGAACGCGTTAAGGAAGATTTCCTAAAAGACACCAACTTCCTCGCCAAATATGGTGTCAAGTTTGCAGAAATGCAAGCTAAAGCTTCCCCGACTACTTATCTAATAGTGTTAGTATTAATTAGCTTTTCTCCGTAGTCAAAGTCTTTTGATAAATCTAACAAAGCTTAATGCCTAGCCGACAGCTCAGAGTCCTCCCAGCTCCCTACTAGTAACCAAAGGCCATCTTGACTTGGTGGATGCTATGCGTTAACACGCACGTGCGTGAACCGTATGCGTGGAGCACATGGTTGAGGTGTGCCCCGCTTGGGCAGAGCATCGCGGTGTCCTCGTGGCGGTAGTGATCTCTCGCGCCGGGCCTTGGCACAGGTGATGGTCCGAAGCAAGGAGTGGTAGTCGGTCGCCTCCTTCAGCGAAGCAGTAATGCTAGCAAAGGAGGACCGACCTCCTCCTTTGCTAGCATTACTGCTTCGCAACGGTGAGGAAACGGTCCTCACGCTACAGCCGCCGCCGGAATTCCGATCCCGATTTCCGGCCACCGTAGGCGCGGGCTTGCGGACGGCGACCAATGGGTAGCTCGCCGTCCGACCGTCCGGTAAGCGTCCGGACCGAGTCCAAGACGTCGACGGTGCGTACTGTTCCACACGCGCTTCAAGGAGGCCCCGAAGCCTACTGGGGCCAAGGATCTGTTTCTGAAAGGAAGGTTCGGCCCCGGTACGAAAGACAAAGAAAGAACAGGAGTGCTTTTATAGTCAGTAAAAGTCTGATACTATCTGTCGCTCCGCCTAAGAGCGGGGGATGTCATTGGATGATTTTCCCAATGAAAAAAATAAACACCACATTAGTCACTTCTATATTTTGGGTGCTTAGGCCGGCCTGACTGTAGGTCATACAATCGCAGTGCAGCAGCCAGTCGCTAAACCACAGCGCCAACTGTGTCGTCATTAATTTTTGCTACAATTTTTTTTTTTCGAAATCTGAATTTTTTACATCAAATACCATTATCTAAATCAAAAATCATGTAATGTATTGCTGTCTATCCTGAAGGCCTTGAACTACGTAAGGTTAATAATTTTAAGTATCAAAAAAGGTAATAGATACAATAAATGATAACTCCTAAAGTATAAATAATATCAAAGAGCGCCATTACAATGTTTAAATAGATAATAATAATAATATTGTTTTTTTTAGTAGTTTGTTTATAATAAGTACATTTATTATATCTGGCATTTTCCGTAAACAAGCTACTAAATAACAATATTATTACTACTATCTATTTTAAGGTTTGATTCAAGTTCTTGTACCCACTAATGTTATCGTTTATGTATGAGTCCCTTCGAGTTCGATTTAATTATGCAAATAGCCCTAATTTATTTTCATTACTCTGAGAGGCCTATAGTAGGCCGAAAATCAGTTGTGATATGGAGGAATGAGGACAATATCGCGAGGTGGTTTTATTTATTATTTATTTTATTACTATTCGGAAAACTTACAGCTACTTGTTAAAGTAAAAACTTAGAATAGGTAAAAAACGGCCATTTACAAGTTTTCACTTATACTAATGTGAGTAACTAAAACTAAGACGACAAACAGCATAGAGTTAACGCGAGAGCGCTCATACCATAATAAAAAATAAAAAACACATATAATTGTTCAATTTGATTTGTTGTTTTTTTTTATTGATTTGATTTGAAAGGTCACTTATAAGAGTAGAGGAAGAAAAAAGGAACGTTGAACAAATTAATATGGTGGGAAAAGAGATGACTACTGAGTTCAATGGTTGGTAAATACCTACATGGGGTTACATAAATAACAATTAGAAAAACTGTGATATCTCCTAAAGTTGCGTAAATAATATATCTTGTGGCCATAGTAACTTAGGGAGGTTCCTGCACCGAATCCAGGCGGAAGAAACGCCTGGGCGTCACCACTATGTGGATCGCCCGGAAGACACAGCGGAACATACAATACAGGTGTGTCCTGCTTGGACCCGCCATGTACTTGGAGGTAATTGGAGGCGGTCGCACCGGGCCCTTTTTCAGACCATGGTCCGGAGCGAGGCCGAATGACAGGCGGTTGCCTCCTTCTGCACAACAGTAATGCTGGCAACGGAGACGGCCCAGCCGCCACGACCCCGACTACCAGCCACGGTAGGCCTGGGCTTGCGGACGAGGAGCACCACTCATTGCTCGCCGTCCAGCCGTAAGGTAATCGTCGGGACCGTCGTCAGCGCGAAATCTTCCACGCGCTCCTCAAAGATATATCAACCAACCAGCGGGCCGTAGGGATTTTCTGATACTGTTTTTGAAATAGTATCATTTGCAAGGTGGATTATTTATTGTTTGAATAACTTTTAATTTGAACGATTTGTTCATTCATTTATTTAGGACCAACCCGCAAAAGGCGTTAAAGTACAGTTACCAAAAAACTATATTTATTTTATCGCGAAATTTATCCGGGTCGTGGGGCTCTTTAGACCGGGTCCGCGATCTCAATTTCCACCTATTAAAATATTTTTTTTATATGTATTTTAGGACCACGAATAAAATAAATGTACAGTTTTTTTGTAACTGAATTTTAATGCCTTTTGCGGGTAGGTCCTGAATAAATTAATGAACAAATAATTAGAATTAAAAATCATTCATTATTATTCTTTAATGCATTAATTTCATTTATAATTATTAATTTAATGACAATAAATAAATAAAGCGGTGGAGATCGCTTTTCAAGGATTTCATAAATACGGTAATAAAACTATGAACATATAGTCTTATTACAAAGTTACAATTTATATATAAGTAGGTACTCACACAATCATCTCCTTCTGCGAAGCAGTAATACAGCAAAGGATGGCCACAACCGAGAAGGAACGGATATCCTCACAGCTCAGTCACCGCCACGGAGACGCCCTAGGCGGCAGGAGTTACCATCCTAGGCACGTGCTTGCGGACGACCAGCAGAGCCACGGGATTTTTTGAATTACTTTCATCTGTTCTTTCGACGTAAAAGCGTCAAAGTCAAAGTCAAAAGTTTTTATTTCACATAGGCCTACATGGGCACTTATAAAACGTCAGAAGCTTGTGCACGGTTCCAAATTGGTCCTTTCCTATGGAGAAGAACCGGCAAGAAACTCCATGGTGACTTTTTTTTCAAAAAAATATTGTTCTTACAATATTTCCCTATTACAGTGTACTATAAGTTGATATTATGTAAGGACAGTGTAGACCGATCAATATTGTACTAAAAAGTACAATAAAAATAATCGAATTAAAAAGTGAGTCATAATAGGAAGAAACCTAAGAATTCGCGGAGTCTACAGTGTTCTCACTTTCACATTATAAAAAAGGGGCTATAGTATAAAAAAAACCGGCCAAGTGCGAGTCAGACTCGCGCACCGAGGGTTCCGTACAAACCTGTAGGTATATAAGTAAAAGTTATGGTATTTTTATTGCTAAATGAAATCCATAACATAACAATGTGGAAAGCTGACGGTACCTTGTCAATACATATATGAAAACATTATGTATGTTCGGAAAAATCTTCATCTCTTTAAGAAGAGAAGTGATAGACATAATTTTAATACTAGAAATAGGCACAATTTGGATCAATCTCGGTTTAGATTGGCTAAGGTACGAAATTCTTTTATGGGGAATTGTGTAAAATTTTATAATAAAATACCACTGCGGATTCTACAACTGAACGAGACAAAATTTAAAACATGCATAAAACGCACACTATGTAGACAAGCATATTATAAATTAGAGGATTATATCCTTGATAAAAAAGCTTGGCTTAATGCTGGTCCTGCTCCACAGTCACAGCCACTTGGGTTCACTAATTAGTTTTCTTTTATTTTATATTTGGAAGAGATGCTCTCCCTTTTATTTTTATAAACATGGTTTTTTATTTTTTTTTTAAATCGTATTTTTTTTTTTTTGGTGTAAATGTTTAATCTTTTTATTTTTAACTTTTGAAAAGTTATAGTATTGTATAACTTCGAAGCATTTTTTATTTATTTTGTAAATATGAGTACCACGTGTAATATAATGTAACTGTTTTTGTTTTTTTTTTTTTTGACATGAACGAGCATGGCAATTGAGAGTTTGTCATGCTCACTCAAATGTCTCGCTGATGGTGGCACGTGTGTTGGGTCATTCGGTTCCCTTCAATATGGTTGAGCTGAGTAGTGCTGATCCACGCGTCATGTTCGTGAACGGGCGCCATCAGTTGAGACTGGTCATCTCTCAACTGCCACTAGCTTATTTTAATTTTATTGTTAATGTAATTTTTAATTAGCATTGTTCTCATATATTAGAAGTAATAAGACATGTAACCAGAATTTCTGTAATACATAATCATGGTTTAAAAGAGTGTCCATGGAGTTTCTTGCACGTTCTTCTCCATCGAGATCTACTCCTTGGAATGTGCAACTAGCTTCCTTTTTCTGACTGACCGACTTATTGACAATTCAAAAGTGCCTGTAAATGGTTTATTTGAAATAAATGCTTTGAGTTTGAGTTTGAGTTTGAGCTGGAGGAGCATAAAATGTAAGACAAAGGTCTCTCAGTAATCCTTTATTTTGTATTAACATATAGGTATTTATTAATATTTTTTTTTATTATTTTTTCTTTTTTTTTAATATAAATGAAATACCTAACACTAGCCTTGTAAAAATTATTTTATCAAAGTTATTTATTTATAAAGTTTTTTAGTCACTATTTAGAAATCTAGTTCAAAAATACTAATAATTAAGTATTAAATTTGAACCAGATCTGTAAATGGTGACTGAAAAAGGTATGAATAGTACCACATTGAACATTGAAGTTCGAAAAAACGTTATCTATAGTTGTACTACTTCGTGTAGTGCTAGTGTTTATTAACGGAAACATGTTTATGGATGAAAAATATGTGGAAATTCCATTTTGGGGATTCATTCTAAAATTGATATTGAAGTCTCCCACAACTATCAAACGAGAACATGAAGTATACCTATTGAGGTTGCTGCCGTATATTGTTGTATTTATGCATTCTATTGCAACATTAATTTGACATTGTGGTGACCTATATACAGTTATCACTCTGACATTAAACATTTCAAAATGCAAGCATTCACAATGGCCGTTGGCATCGCCTGGGTTATTTAAATAATATCTTTTACATGATCCATCTGTCACGGCATCCTTAAGATTGCGACGTACATACGCGATAGATCCCCAACCTGGATTTGCATTAGATATAGCTGGACCATCTACTCTGCAGACCTCATAAAAACCATCAAGTTCAAAAGTGTCTCTACGACATCCCCAGGTTTCAACAAACAATGCTGCATGGGAGGAATGAATAATCGGATCTACGATGACGTCTGAAAAATGTTTGCGTAATGACTGCACGTTATGAAATACAATTTGAACTGCATTATCTTCAGGTGTTTGCAAAAAATTAAAATATGGAACCAATTTGTTTTGCTCTAGTCGTTTCATTTCTATACTTACAGCACTCGATTCTGATATTTCAGAGGGAGGTTTGAATCCACCTGAATTCACGACTAAAAATAGTCCAGACGATGACGTTGCTCTAGAACAAGCTACATACAACATCGATCTTTTTACATTTTTAGAAATATGAATCACAACTTTTTCTAAGGTTGCACCTTGCGACTTATGAATTGTAATACCTTCTGCTGGTACTATTGGAAACTGAGTACGCTGCACTATAAGATTTGACGATTTCCACCTTTTCACAGTATAAGTGACAGCATCTAATGGCGTCCAATACGAATTGAGATATTGACGATGTTTCCGAGAAGTTACTTGACATTTACTTCTTGTAGCTATTCCCGTACTTTTATCGAACAGAACCCAAATACGTAAAGTCCGCTTTTCACTTGTCTCCTTGTGTCGACCGTAATCTATAGCCTTCAATATTCCGGTAGTACCATTCACAAGGTCATCCGTAGTGTCAATATTCACAGTTATCATATAACGTGCACCTACTCGTAAAAACAAGTTCTTAGGAAGACCATAGGTCTGCATTGTAGCTAGAGCATTTACAGATTGCAAGGCTTTTCTAGCAGCTTGCGGATTTGGTGCTCCAGAAACCACATCAAGTGCTTTAACCGAGGACCCTTCAGTGTTCATTAGAGACAATACTTGATTATTGTATTTGTCGACTTCAATGTTGGTTGCAAATAAGTGTATCGCTCCATGTGCCTCAATAGGTAAAGTATTAATACTGTGACATCTAGAATTTATTAACTCTATATCCATAGAAGTCATCCGACCGACAGCCATATTGTTTAAGGCTATTGCAAATGCCAGATCATCTCTTTGCCGCATTATTTTAGTCATCATAAAGAGACGGAATGGTTCCCACAACGGAGCGCCAGCAAGGGGTGCCAATGGATTTCGACTACTGTTTGGCTGAAAAACCCAGTTGTCTCCTACCGGTGGTAACTGATTGAAGTCCCCGACGCTTATAATAGACATACCAGCAAATAGCGTATCTGTGTGAAATACTTGCTGCAATCTCCTATTAATTTGGTTCAGAGTTCTACTCCCTAGCATAGATATTTCATCCAAAATAATTAATCTTACTTTTGCAAGTTTACATGCTAAGGTATTCGCGGTGCTTGCTGATAATTCGGGCATTGTTTGGCCACACTGGGATACTGGAAGTCCAAACGTACTGTGTACAGTTTGACCACCGATTCCAAAAGCAGCTTTTCCCGTGTATGCACAAAGTAAAATTCTAGCATCATCAGGATTTACACCCGGAACTCTATTGAACATAAGCATTAAATATTGATACAAGCCCTTAATTAACAAACTTTTGCCCACGCCAGCTCCACCACTAACAAAATAATAAAAAGGTGGTGGTGATTCTTGAGTGAAAATATGTCCTACATGTAATACAAAATGTCTTTGATCACAATTAAATATTCTAACTAAACTCAATACATCATCTTCACACAATACTGCTGGTTGAGCAATCGCTCCTCCTACTAAATCCGATTGATTGGTTCAGACCATGGTGTGGAGCGAGAGGGAATGGGAAGCAAAATTCTCGTGTCGCGGTGTTTGTTTCCAAACTCCTCCGAAACGGCTGAACCGATTTGCATGAAGAAATTTTGTGTGCATATCGGGTAGGTCTGAGAATCGGCCAAAATCTATTTTTTTATTTTTTTTTGTTAATCGCATAACAACGTTTGCTGGGTCAGCAAGTCTAATATATAAAACTAGCTGAGCCGGCAAACGTTGTTCTGCCATATAAATAAAAAAAAAAAAAAATAGATGTTGGCCGATTCTCAGACCTACTCAATATGCTCACAAAATTTCATGAGAATCGGTCGAGCCGTTTCGGAGGAGTTCAAGTTCGAACACCGTGACACGAGAATTTTATATATTAGAAGATTCTCGTGTTGCGGTGTTTGTTTCCAAACTCCTCCGAAACGGCTGAACCGATTTGCATGAAATTTTGTGTGCATATCGGGTAGGTCTGAGAATCGGCCAACATCTGTTTTTTTTTTTAATCGCTGAACAACGTTTGCTGGGTCAGCTAGTAAGTTTATGATTATTAAAAAAAATATACTATGTGATGTAACTAAAAATTTAAGATTTTCGGAATTTTTCCTATATGTGTACTTTATAACGTTGCTTCATGCCAAATTTCAAGATTCCAGGTCGTCTGGAAGTATCCTTTAGGTTTTGATTCCCTTGCGAGTAGTTGCGAGTTTCAAAATATGCGGCTTTAATTGCTGTATCTTTTGATTGCGTTGACGTAGAAGTTTGATTTTGTTACAGCTTAAAGATATTATAGACTTGAGTATTTGTTAAGAATTTCAATATAATACCACTACGCGTTCATGAGTAAAGGGGTAATAAGTTTAAAATTATTAAAAATATTTTTATTATATGATGTAACTAAAAATTTATGCTTTTCGCAATTTTTCCTTTATCTGTGTTATAAGACGTTGCTTCGTACCAAATTTCAAGATTCTGAGTTCACGGGAAGTACCCTGTAGGTTTTGATTCCCTTGCGAGTAGTGGCGAGTTTCAAAATATGCGGTTTTAATTCCTGTTTCTTTTGATTGCGTTGACATAGAAGTTTGATTTTGTTACAGCTTAAAGGTATTATAGATTTGAGTATTTGATATGAATTTCAATATAATACCACTACGCGTTCATGAGGAAAGGGGTAGTAAGTTTAAAATTATTAAAAATATTTTTATTATATGATATAACTAAAAATGTATACTTTTCGCAATTTTTCCTATATCTCTGCTATAAGACGTTGCTTCATACCAAATTTCAAGATTCTGAGTTCACGGGAAGTACCCTGTAGGTTTTGATTCCCTTGCGAGTGTCGAAAATTTGCGGCATAAACGGGAGTATCTTTTGATCGCGTTGACTTAGAAGTTTGATTTTTTCACAGCTCCAAGAGACCATAGACTTGAGTATTTGATATGAATTTCAGCTTGATACCTCCACGCGTTCCTGAGAAAAAAGGTCTTGACAGACAGACAGACAGACAGACAGACAGACAGACGGACAACAAAGTGATCCTATAAGGGTTCCGTTTTTACCTTTTGAGGTACGGAACCCTAAAAAGAAAGAAAAATAGATAATTACAATTATCAATAAATGAGACGTTCACAAAATAAATTACTAACGAATTTATGGTGGTTGGGGTATAAAAAAAAAGAAAGAATATAACAACAAATGTGGAGCAGTTAATAGATACATTTACACAATTTGCCAAAAAAGCGTGTCTTGTGTCGTCCCAGAACACAATGGAGAACTGAAAGACACAGGTGTGTGTTAGTCAGTAAAATTCTGACACGTCCTCTACCTCTACCCTAGAACGGGCAAAATCATTGGTAGATTTCCCAGTTAAAAAAAATAAACACTATTGTAGAGTTACTTTCTTTGGCAAAATATCGAAGTCCAACTCAGAAGCTAAACTCTGAAATCCATTTCTAAAATTTGATAAGTTGTACAATAATGAATTTAAGTACAATGAAGCTAGCAGACTAAGCAGATTGAAATGATGGTCAATCAATAGTCGGTGATCGTTTATTTTGTTTGTAAAACATAGGTATTACAGAGGGTAATATAAGAGTATAGTGCGCTATGTTATGCCAAATATTGGCATACCAACTTAAAGTAAATATCAGCATAATAACAAATATTTAAAGTTAGAATAATATTGAATATTTTTTTAAATTAAATTAATAGTAATGTAAAAAAAAAAACATAAAATTGAATTGGTAGTCGATGCAGCGTACTATCGATTTGGTTTACTGTCAATGTAGCATACCGTCGTTTTAGTGTACTAACGATGTAGCGTACCAACGATTTGGGGTACTGTCGATGTAGCGTACCAACGATTTGGGGTACTGTCGATGTAGCGTACCAACGATTTGGGGTACTGTCGATGTAGCGTACCATCGATTTGGGGTACTGTCGATGTAGCGTACCATCGATTTGGGGTACTGTCGATGTAGCGTACCAACGATTTGGGGTACTGTCGATGTAGCGTACCATCGATTTGGGGTACTGTCGATACATTAGCCCGTCGATGGAACGTTTTCGATACAGCGACCATCGATGTAGTGACTGTCGATATTATGAACTAGACTCCATTTTGAGATGACTATAGTACTGAGCTTAGTGATCCCGCTCCGGAAGACGCAATTAGCAGCTCATAAATCCTGATATAGATCCTAAAATAAACAAGTCCGGTTATATTATACGAAATAATTACATAATTTAATTTAGTCGTTTATTCTTCAAAAATATATTTGTTTTATTTATTCAAATGTCGTTCAATATATAAACACACAAATTTATCGGAGTCGTTAGCGGGATTTAATTTATGGTTGTACTTATATTTAACACATATATTTATTTTGTATTTTGGGGGTACTTTTATTACAACGATATAAAACACTGGTCAACTTCATCTTCCGTTAACTTCACTAATCGCACAGACTCTTCCCAGAGTGCTTTAGCAGTCTTTTAACAATATGCACGTTTCACTGCACCTACTGTTTCACAGTTCTTGAAGTATGCTCCACTCACTTCTCCCGCCTTTTTATCCAAAGCAGCATGAAGAGCCGTCTGCGCATCTTGCCACGGCGTCTTGAAGAATAAAAGGCACGCTAATGTTAGAATCGCTCCATACACCTTATTTATGGAGTCAAAGATTCTAGTACCAACTGCTCCAGGATCCACCTTATTAACACAACGTGAGAACCCTTCAACCTCTTAGTCAGTTCATTTGCAAATAACACCAGAAAAATCGGCTGCCCAAATTCAAAACCTAGTAACAGGTGATTTGAAAAAAAAAATGGTTTTTGGCATTTTTCGACTTACTAGACAGTATCAAAATAATGTGGACCTTAAAACACCCAGTTTCATACGTAATTTAAAAAAATAATTTAGCAAGTCTAAGCAATTTGGCATGATTACGAAAATTTCCTTGAAGTACCAATTTAAAACCCTAGTAGCTCAAGCGACTTACTAAGTTATGAATTTGAAATACCAACTTGCTATGTTTTGAATTTGGTGCCGATTGTAAAATAGATAAAATTTCGTTTAGTAAGTCCAGTGTCACCAGCGAACAAGTGTTTCGCTCCGTGTTAAAAGTAATAAAATGAGTTACAAGCAATTTTATCGGTTCAGGCGTCTAATGCGTGCTTTGCAGAACGTAAACGAACGAAGGTAAGAAATAACCTAATCATTATAGTTACGAAACTGTAAAAGAAACGTGACATAATCTCAAAATAGAATTGTCGTTGCATTATCTTCATAATAAAACTAACAAAACTGGTATGTTGTGCTGGCTTTCGTGTAATGAATGTTCAAAAGCCGATTTTGCTTATTTTAAGGGTATGTTTTGCTAATTATCGACGAAAAGTAGTGGTTCTGGATTAAGGGGCCTTAGGCAGCGCTAGTAGCACCAGCACTAGTGTTATAAATTATTACCTCTGTAAAGAAAATTAAATTAAAAAATCAGTCACAATGGGCCTCTCGGTAATTTTTAATGTGGTCCCATAAAAGAAGTTTTTAATTAAAACAGTAATGTAACATACAGGGTATGTTTATGTCAAAAGTAACCACTTTTCGTTGCAACACGCCTTATGCTTTATCAAAAGATACCAGAAACATTTTATCGAAGTGCCCATTTGTGGCCGATTTATAAATTTAATTGTATTTACAGAGATAATAATTTTAACTAATGCGGGCGCTCGCCACATTAATCCCCTTTACTCTTTGCCCTATAGAACAGAACGGGACTTTACCCAAACAATGAAAGAAAGTTTTTTAACCGACTTCGAAAAAAAGGAGGAGGTTATCAATTCGGTTGTATTTTTTTTTTATCATCTTTTTTTTATGTTTGTTACCACAGAACTGCGTCGTTTATGGACCGATTTGCAAATTTTTTTTCCCTTTATAGGATATGCTTCCAGAATGGTCCCATTTTTTTCAAAATCCAGTTTTGATGATGGAATCCATGAGGAATCGAGGGAACTCCTCAAAAATTATAGGCAACCCTATGGTAATTTTAGTATTTTCATCAAGAACTTAAGCATTTACAGTCAAAAAGTAACATTTGATGAAGTGGAACTGATGAAGAAGACCAGAAATGGTCAACGGAACTTCATACTCAAATAGATATCACAATGAAGATATAGTTAAGCGATTATGACAATACAAATAAATGAATGATTCTGAATAGTTACGTTGAAAATGGTATCATCGAAGTGATCTGATGATGATGATGGAGCCGAAAGGTAGGCACTGGAAATCCGTAATTAATCAATGTAACCTAGCCGTGTTTGGACTTATTAGAATTTTCGTGAGATGCTCTTTGGCTATAAGGTACTATTGAACTGATCTGATGATGGAGCCGGAAGGAGGAAAGTAGACACAGGAACTTTATAATAAAACAATGTAACCCAGCAGTATTTGAGTTAATTGGAATTGTCATGAGAAATAGGCACTCTGTTTATAAGTGTATCGCAACTAAAAAGAGTGAAATAAAAACTTTTTACAAAAAAAAAAATAAGCGACTTCACTAAAAAAACACTAAAAGGATCAAAATAACTTTAATTTCGGAAATCGGTGTTAAATAAGAAACAAACAATACCGAGAAACACTGACTTCCGAAAGTAAAGTTATTTTGATCCTTTTAGTGTTTTATTTTTAGTGAAGTCAGTTTTTTTTTTAAGTTTTTATCTTATTCCAGCATTAGCCCATTCATTAAATTTGTATTTATTATTGATTTGAACTCTTTTACTTGACACGCCTTACTAAATTCTAGGCATACTGTAGAAAATAATGTACCATAGTTTACATTGGGGTCTTGCGAATTTTGCAAAATTGGCTGTTGAGAGACTACCAAGAACAATATTATTAAAATAATTTAATTTATTTTTAGTAAGCCATCTAAATTCTGCAGGTGAATCTAATTGTAACGTTTTGACTAACTCGAAAGATACGAGTTGACCAGTATGGTCAGACCTCGCGCCACTAATTATGGTTGAGTTTTTTATATTACAATTAGTAAATTTTAATATATTATCTATGCATATAGCTGAGGTAGGTGTTATTCTTGTTGCTTCATTAAAAATACATTTTAGGTTAAAAGAACTAAACAATGAGAGAAGTTTACATTTTTCTGGTGAATTTACTAGTAAATTGATATTTAAGTCCCCACAAACGAAAACTAATTTGTTATCTCTAATAAGTTTATTTAGTATTTCTTCTATTAAGATAAAAAGAGATGTCAAGTTTGATGCAGGTGGTCTGTAGACACATAAGAAAGTTTGGCCTTCAACCTCTGCACATGCTACCTCACATAAGCGATCAACAGAGCAAGCAGTGATATCTTTCCTTTCCTTATATCTTAAAGAATTATTACATAATATCAAGGTACCACCCCCTATTGATGATCTATTGTACGAACTGGCAACTGAAAAATTATTTACATTGAATAGCATTCTATCTGGTTTTAACCAGGTTTCACAAAAACACAAGATATCCATATGATATTTATCTATTAACATTTCCACATCTAGAATTTTGCCAGAGAAGCGATTTATATTCTAATGGTATCAAAAAATGTTATTATTAGGCTTCCCTTTTATCGTTTCTAAAAGTTTAAAGAATCTATATCAGTATTATTAGGCATACTAGATAATACTAATTCGTCACTTAACCTAATCTCAGTTAAATTATCAATAACTGCGTGTATATTAAAAGCTAACAAAGTAGCCAATAAATGTCGACTTTTTTTGGGAAGAAACATATGTTCCCGTATCAAAACAAAATCTCTAACAAATTTGTACAACTATGTCATTGTTCAATAAAATGTCGAGTCTGTCTTCAGTTTCCAAGATGTCTGCTGCAAATTGTCTCACAGACTTCAAAGACGCTAAATCAAGGAGTTTAAAAAGCACGTTTTCATTTTGAGTTTCTTGTATTATTTGTTTCCTTGCATTTGTGCCTTCAACTTCAAAGGGACAGGCGATGATGACCCTGGCTCCTCTGTGAGCTAGATCTGTTGCTATGTGGAGGCCCATTCCTGCAGTTCCTCCAGTCACTATGACTGTTTTGCCTTCTAATCTTCTTCTCTTTTGGTACGGGGCCATTGTAAGTGCGATAATGACAATGATGGCTACAATCAGTAGCAGTCCTAACATGATTGCGACACCGGCGCCGGATGTGAATACACTGTGAAGCGGAATGGAGCGATACCTCATATTATATTATGGTTTAAAACTGGTCTTGTTAATTAATATAATATTGATAGGTAAAATTATAAAACCAGAATAAAGTAAGAAATGAGTATATTAGGGGAAGTTTGAAAGTGGCGCCAGTGACTGAAAAGTTGAAAGGGAATCGTTTGTCTTGGTATGGTCATGTGAAGAGGAGGGATGAAACGCATGTTACTTAAAGAGTTATGAGTTTACATGTGGATGGATGGAGAGGGAGAGGGAGGCCAAAGAAAAGATGGATGGATTTTGTGAAGAGTGATATGAAAGAAAAGAAAGTTAGTGATAGCATGACGAGTGACAGGGCAGACTGGAAGAAAAAAACGTGTTGCGCCGACCCCAAATAACACGGGACAAGGGCAGGAAGATGATGAAATTATAAAACCAAAAAAAAATAATTGTAAAGTGGAAGAAACTAAACATTTTTTTTACATTGTTTTTCGATCTACGAGTACACATACAACATACTTATATTACTGCAAACAGTTATATAATAAAATATTTTACTAGTTTTATGCATACTGCTTTGCAAAACCATTCATTTATAACTTACAGTTACATTTTGAGGTAGGTTTCTATTGAATGTGCTTAAGAATACCAAAAGTAGAGTTCTATTCATGGTAAACGAGTGTGGGACTCTAAAAAATATTCATAACTTCCCTAACGTACTTCTCTCAAATTTATCAATAAATTGATTATGATTATAATTTCCTTTGTTTATTTTCTGTACTTGTTTTATACATTTTTAAATATTAAAAAAATATTAAAACTTCGGAAATTAACCGTCGTAAAGTTCTTTTTCTATCTTATAAAATTTTTAGCTCATTGAGCCAATTTACTCAAAATAAATGTATGACACTATCTTTTTTAAAAAGCTTTCTTAAATTGTAAATTACTTAGATACCCGTTTTATCCGAGTGATAAAAAAATAGTCACACACCCCGTCAGTGAAAATGAGTCACTTATGTCGACAGGAAATCCCATCGGGGCCCTGGCATTCCGTCCTCAAGTGTTAATATTGTGAATATCAATTGAGTCAAGTTCACTACGCCAATATTTTTTAATGAACTTTATTCTGCCTTCTTTTTTTTGTGGCAAACATCAAATGACTTCTCCTACTCTGGGTAGAGTGAAAGGGAGCGTCAGAATGTTATTAGCATATCAGCATTCAGTTTTCTCTCAGTTGCCTTTTATAAAAGAGAGTTCCAAAGAGTGAGATTGTGTTATGTAGTTGTTCTGACATTCCACAACCATGGCAAGCATCAACCTTAGAGCACCCCGTTAATTTTACTTACAGCTCTTTGGGGCACATGTGGAACACATATGCTTGATCTTTATGGAACAGCAAGTTACCTATTACTCACGGTCTGCAAATCCGCACCTACAGTGGCCAGGAATCGTACTGCGTTTCGACTCGCAGTGGCTGGGGCGTAAGGATGTCCTCTTCTTCACACCTTCCATCACCTTTTAGTCAGTAAAAACTTGACGCTCCTTTTCACGCTACTCAAAGCACAAGGAGTCAAGCTTGATGACGTCACACCGAAAAAGAAAGGTCCCCTTGAAGTTTTATACCACAAGTTGTATACGAATATACAATTTGTGCCAAGTTCAATTAATAAGTTCAAGTATAACTTGGGCACGCCATAATTATGACGGTAAGTCCCCTCTTTGAGGAGTGGCTGGAAAGACAACACGGCGTCCTTACCTTCTGCATGGCGCAGGTCCTCACCGGACATGGTAAGTTCGGGAGATTCCTGCACCGGATTCGTGCGGAAGAAACGCCCGGGTGCCACCATTGTCTAGACCGCCCGGAGGAGTTTACACGTTTAAATAAGTGAACTAGTTATACTTTGATTTTTTCGGGTGGAGCATACGGTAGAGGTGTGCCCCGCCTGGGCAGAGCACCGCCATGTCGACCCGAAAAAATAAAAGTATAACTAGTTCACTTATGTAAACGTGTAAACGTAACAAATAAACAGACAGACAGAGTTAACTTTAGTAATTATAATGTTATAATGGGTAATGTTAATTATAGGTTTTAATGATTAACTCACAGTTGTTCTAGTATAATTAAAGCGACGAGTTATGCATTAACATAACTTGTCCAAAAAATGGACACTTTAACTCTTTTTCTACTTCAATAAATATTACAAGAAAGAGGTTTTATTAATTTTACGTTCTATTGACATGTTATTTAAAGCATTCCTTACGTTTTAAATTTTAAAAAAATAACATTAAGAAAAGAAAAATAATTATTTTTGTAAAATTATTAACTGGTGCGAATTGTTGAAACTATTTTTTTGCTGATTAGGAATTATTTTTTTTTGTTTGGCCTGTTTAACGTCATTTCTATTTGTTTTTTTATATCTGACTTTGATGATTTTAGATTTAATATACACCACTAATTTTTAATTCTCTGACTAGCGTTATAGGTCTAAGGATTTATACTAGGCCTTGTATTGAGTATGAGTATAATTATGATGATGTATTGAATTATTTATTTATTTATTTACTAAATTATATTACAACACCTTTACAGACGCGTCCAAGGCGATGTTATAACGAACACTTAAAATACATATTATTAAATTAATTATGATTATAAATTATATTATTATCAGTACATACCTTTCTCAATAAGTGATTGAGCCGCTTTTACGAATTTCGGTAGGTTTTGGCTAAATATATCCTCTGATAGCGATATCTCATTAACAATACGTATGGCTCGTGACAAAGGGGTAAACTTTAGGAAGTTAGTAGTAAACTTTAAAAAGAACATAGTTTATTGTATAACACGAACAAGAGCGAGTGCATGGTCTTTCAGGCCAAGGGGGCGTGTCCAGATTACTTGACAGCAATTAAGCTCAACGGAAGCCCACTTAAGAAAGTTGATACGTTTAAATATCTTGGACACTTATTAACCTCTGACCTGAAGGACGATGCAGACATCGAAAGGGAACGTAGGGCACTGTCTGTTCGTGTTAATATGATAGCCCGCAGATTTGCTCGGTGTTCGGAGGGCGTCAAAGTAGCTCTATTTAGGGCATTTTGTACGTCCTTCTATACCGGCAGTCTTTGGATGGACTACACGCAAAAGCAGTACGGCGCTCTACGTGTCCAGTACAACAACGCGTTCAGGGTGCTCTTGGGGCTGCCTCGCTTCTGTAGTGCATCGGGGATGTTTGCGGAGGCGCGCGTGGATTGTTTCCACACAATCTAAGCGATGCACATCCCTGGTTCGCAGGGTGCGGGCCAGCCGCAATAATATCCTGAAGGCCTTTGCCGAACGTGTCGACTGTCAGTACCTGAATCACTGTTGCATGATTCACGTACTCAGTAATTTTAAAATATTATTTTAATTTTAATCATTTATTAAATTCAATTATTATTATTATCTTATTTTTTGTGTCGTTTATGCTTGTATAACTTATTAGTTCGAATGTAATTCTTTAATCTTATTTATAATTATCATTTTAATGTATGAAATTTAATGTTATCAATGTTTAATTTTAATGTATGATCCAATGTTGATTGATGTAAATAAATAAAATAAAAATTAGTCCTGACATGGTAAGTTCGGGAGGTTCTTGCTGTTCCGGATTCGTGTGGAAGAAACGCCCGGGTGCCACCATTGTGCGGACCGCCTGGAAGACACGGTGGAGGATACGGTAGAGGTGTGCCCCGCCTGGGCAGAGCACCGCCGTGTCCTCGTGGGGGCGATCGGCGGCAGTGATCTCTCGCGCCGGGCCTTGTTACTGGCCATGGTCCGGAGCGAGGAGGAGTGACGGGCGGTCGTCTACTTCTGCGAAGCATTAATGCTAACAAAGGAGGCGGCCGCACGCGCGAGAGAACGACCCTCACGCCCCAGCCGCCGGGATCCCGATCCCGATTAACAGCCACCGTAGGCGCTGGCTTGCGCAATGGTATGGAGCAATGGGTGGCTCGCCGTCCGACTGTCCGGTAACCAAGTTGTCTACGGCGCGTAGTGTTCCACGCGCGCCTCAAGGAGATGTCAGCAAAACCATAGGGGCCCAGCATGTTCGAAGCCTACTGGGGCTATGGGTGATGCGAAAGAGAACCCCGGGGCCCTGGAACGAAGGCAAAGAAGGAACAGGAGTGGGTTTTTAGTCAATAAGAGACCTCTAAGAGAGCGGAGCATTAGTACACTAAAGAATAAATAAATAGGTACATTGATATTTCGTTAACATAATGCATATTTTTAATAATATGCATTATGTTAACAATATCTCCATGATTATATTACAAATATTTTATATATAATACACAAGTACATATATACCTAAGTGTAACTCGAGGTAAATAATCTTTCTGTCTAGTAAATTCCGGATATGTGTTGTCTGTCAATCAGCCTGTCTCGGAAAGATTTTTTAAATAACACATTATTGTCTAATAATATCTAATTCATATTAGCTTCTTGTAAATGGTAAAATAAATGGTGTCATCTATTATAATATAAAAATCAAAGCCACTTTTCGTTGTAATTTTATAACTCAAGAACGGGCTCACCTATCCAAACTAAATGTTTAGACTTTATTCGGACTATTTTGTAGATGGTTTATGTGAAGTTTGCACAAAATCGGTCGAGCGGTTCATCATTTATCACATTTTTTGTAACAAAAGAATTCAATAAATGGATCATTTTGTTATTGGGTATTTTGCTGTCAAATTGAAACTTGTAGGGTAGAGTAGGGTAGAGTAGGGTAGAGTAGGGTAGAGTAGGGTAGAGTAGTCAGTTGTATGGAGCGAAGCCGCGGGCAAAAGCTAGTAGTTTATATAATAAAGTACATCTATTATGACCCGCCTTTTGGCATACAACAATATAAAAAACTTGCAACATTATAGTAGTCTAATTACACTTCTATTCAAAAATAAGTGTTGCTGTCATATGATACATGATGGTACATAGATACCTACTCACAATTAAACATAATTCTGCTGGTACTTACATTTGAATGATTTGACATAATTTTAATTCATCACCAGTCACGTAATATCAACTTTAGCTTCGTGTATTTTAAGTTGATTAATTATTAAGGGATCATTTTTTCCTACAAAAACTACGGTTTCCAATGGATTTTGAACTTTGATATGTATGACAAAGTTTGTTATACTATTTAACAATTATCCCGAATTCTTAACTCAAATATACATAATTTTGATAATAATGGCTGCCAACCCGAGAAATATTTCTATACAACCGCTTTTACGTGATTATGACGTTATTCCAAATATTTCTCCATAAACCTGTTACCTTATTATATTTTTCCAGATGTTTTGGTTAAAAAAAAACAAAAAAAATATAACTATACAAACCTTGTGCATTTTATCCAGATTTTGAATGTCAAAAAAAAAATTCCAAAAACTTTTGAGGTTTACTCGTATAAAAAAAACACGTATTTTCTGGAAAAAGTTGTGTGAAATATTCGATTGAATGATGGAATTACCGAATACTAACAGAGCGTGAAGGCGTTATCTCTTTTTTTCGCATTCTTTATCAAAAATTGCGTTGAATGTAACAACAAGCGTTTAAGGCGTACAGTTCCTTGCACATCTGGGTGGAATTAAATGCACACAATCGTACTGCCCGCCTGGGTGGTAGTATGTTCCGGTCAGCTGAGCCAGGATAGAGCCACATTGACCTTTAAATCCATTTTCATATTCATATGCTATGTACATTCTAAAGAACACTTAACAAGCATTTTTTTTTATATAAGCATATTTCTAAAGATCAAAGCCGTTTGAAAGGAATAGGGAAAACAGGCGAAAAATTATATTTGGTAAAAGTAATAGTTGTACGAATAAAAATTATCTGGATAATATTGTACATGAATCTATAATTAACATATAGTTTTTTCAAACCTATTGACCCAGCCGTTACCGAGGAGTAGGCTTTAAACTATGCTCAGGCTGACGATAGACAGGTTACGAAGGGCCCTCTTAAGGGTTTAATATGAGTTTTTCTTCCGTAAATCAAAAAAATCTCACCTAAACGAGTTTTTGTAGTCTGTATTGTTGATAAATTAACAAATTTTGTTTGGTCTTATTTAACCCCTCGCGCGTATAGGGGTATTATTGTTATGTAATTGCGCTTTTTTACTTAAAATCACCAAAAAATAAATAAAAAAATAAATAAAAAATCTTTTTCTGGGTATTTCTAGGAAATACAAAGATATAGAGACCAAAATTTTCGACCAAATAAATTTCGTACACCCGTGTGTACAAAACGATAATTTTTTTTCAAGGTCACTCAAGGCCCTCGAGGTATTAATAGTAATATTAATAGGCAAAAGTGTTTGACGTATGAGTACCTATTCATCATAAAACTTGTATTCAAATGTTACATATTTATGTTAAGGATAGAAAAATAAAAATGAACCGTTCTGATAAAGTAAAAGCCAGTCGACGCTCATTATTGCAGAGACTGATTACGCGTAAACTTTTTCTACCTTGTGTTACTAAATTGCGTAAAACAACGCCATAATTTAAAATACTTAAAATATTTTTATATATTTTTTTAGGAGAACCAAGGTCGCCGACATAACCCGAAGAATCGCCAAACTAAAGTGGCAGTGGGCAGGGCACATTGCTCGTAGAACGGATGGTCGATGGAGCCGAAAGGTTCTAGAGTGGCGCCCACGCACCGGAAAACGCAGCGTTGGAAGGCCTCCGGTAGACTACCATAGACAAGGTAGACCGGCGACCTGGTGAGAGTCGCGGAAATGCGGTGGATGAGAGACGCACAGGATCGGTCGTTGTGGAGACGCTTGGGTATGTCCAACAGTGGACGTCTTTCGGCTGAAATAATGATGACGATGATGAAAATATTTTTATCTAATTTCATCATATTTTTATCATGTCTCAATTTTATATTTCTTTTTCAAATCTATATTTTTATTTATACTTAAGTATATAGTGACTCCTATAGTGCTTTTATTTCAAAGAAATACAGTCAGATTGTGGATTAAAAATATATACAAACAAAACGCAAAAATTAATGAATTAAATTATTGCTTTTTGTCGCCAGGTAAGTCCGCTTTGCCCAAGAATATCTGGATTTCAATTGAAAAAAAACATGTCGTTAATTATATTATTTACTGCTGTGTAGAACCAGCAGGAATAACTCCGGGTTACTGGTGCTGAAATTATATGGAACTTACTTTTATCAAACTTACTTTCTTAACTTTAAATTCTTCATAAAATCTGTAAAGTAGGTAAAATACCAAAATATTTAGTGCTATTTTCACTTTTATTTTATGAGCAGGTATGACAGTTAATGTAGCGATGATACTGTGATAGGAGACGCAAATGAAAGGCTTCTGTGGTTCAATTTACTATTATTCTATTGTTAGAAGCACTCTTTGTCACATTATTTATAAAAATATATCATTTGCTTAGTCTTTTCTTTGTCGTGTTTTACGGGACTGGTTGATAGAGGAAAGCTTTTATTTAGTAAAAGATTTTTTGAAGAAAAGTTCATGTTGTTATAATTTTTTTTATTATGCATAAATTTATCTCATGTTTAATTTTTATCTATTTTGTACTGCACTATAATCAATATATATTATGTACTACTGTAATGTCATCAATTATGTAAACTTCAATTATATGTTTCATCAATTTTCATTAAGTCATGTATTTATAAATTTTATTTTGTAATATTTGCATATCTGTAACTTAGGTGAAATATGTCTTAGTGTATAACTGTCACTATATTAACTCCTGTACCATATTTATAGCAAAGAAATGGTTGATTGATTGAAGTAATGACTAATAACATTGATGGTATGTCATGACATTATTATTATGCATATTCTAAAAATAATTGCACGACTGATAAATATTGGACTCTCTTTCCAACAAAATAATTTTGCCGTAGTACTTAAATTCTAGCAAATAAGTTTTCATTTCATTTCGCCACCGCTAGACATCCCACCCATACGCACAAAGCGTTTTGAGAACACATTTATTGTGCGTACAGCCAAGGAGTGGAATTCCTTGCCGGAGTATGTGTTTCCTGATAGCTGCAACTTATGGGTCTTTAAGTCAAGATTGAATAGGCTACTTCTAGGCAAGCGTGCTTCATCGTCGACCACATTATCGCTTACCATCAGGTGAGATGGTGGTCAAACGCGAGTCTATCATTAATAAAAAAAGTATATGTAAACTTACTTACATACGCTTGCACAAGACATCCAGACCCAGAACGACTATCTGTAGATTATAAAAATATTTGTTCCACGCGGGAATCGAATCCGAAACACACCGCACAGCTGCCAATCGCATTGCGCCAATCGTGACAACAGCATAAACGTAGTACCTACAAGTAAAAGGGCTTCTGATTTTTCGAAGGAGTTACTGTGACATTCGCAAAGAGCGACTCAGGGAACACTATGGTTTTTAGTTAGTAACAGTCTGATAATCTCCCTCGCTCTTACTTTACGTAAAAGAAGCAAAAACAGGGGTATGCATGTTTACACTATCAAGCACAGGTACCTAGCATAGCATAACATAGCATAGTCGGCCTTATAATGTTCTGCTGGGACGCAGGCCTCCTCTCTAGGAGAGAGAATGGGCCGTAATCCACCACGCGGGCCCAGTGCGGGTTGGTGGATGTCACATGTCTTCGAATTTTTGGTTCTAGGACATGCCGGTTTCCTCACGATGTTTTCCTTCACCGTTTTAAGAGCAGTGGTGATGAAATAAATTACACAAAGTAATGCGCCTAGATGGGTTTGAACCCACGACCTACAACTCGTAAGTCAGGGCCATTACCACTCGGCCACCACTGCTCTGGTACACACACAGGTACCTACCTCTATTTATTTTTTTATACGGTTAACCTTGCGCACAACAAAGAGCACCTAATACACGATTTCCGTTCATTGCACTCAATCTTACGTATAATTTCGGTGATTTTAGCGGTGGATGTTCACTATTATTAATTTAATGATATGATATATTCTGTTATTAGGTAAATAAGTACCTATTTGTAGACATAATTTATTGGTTGGTTAAGAAGTCTTACGTAAATGGTAGGCATGTTTGAAGGAAATATGAACAAAAGCATTTTTTAAAAAGTATCTTCTTAAAGGAACAACTTTCATAGAGTTTACGTCCAGTTGTGTAACGACTAAGGAATCAAAATGGAAAGATTATGAGGCGAATATGGTAGGGGTCAGGACACATAGGTTATGAGGCTGAATGGTACTGGACTGGCGACTACGATCCGGAAGTCGCGCGTCCGGCATCGGTAGTGGGGTTTAATTAATTCTTGTACTTAAATCATATCAATTATTTATTAAATTCAATTATTCTTAATTTTTGTGTCGTTATGCTTGTATAACTTATTAGTTCAAATTTAATTCGTTAATCTTATTTATAATTATTATTTTAATGTATGAAATTTAATGTTTCCAATGTATGAATTTTAATGTATGATCCAATGTTGATTGATGTAAATAAATAATATATAATTATCATTATTGCATTTTAGTACACTTTATTACAACGATTTAAAGCACTGGTCAACTTCGTCTTCTGTTAACTTCACTAATCGTACAGACTCTTCCCAGAGTGCTTTTGCAGTCTTTTCACAATATGCACGTTTCACTGCACCTACTATTTCACAGTTTTTGAAGTATACTCCACTCACTTCTCCCGCCTTCTTATCCAAAGCAGCATGAAGAGCCGTCTGCACGCCTTGCCACGGCGTCTTGAAGAACAAAAGGCACACCAATGTTAGAATCGTTCCACACACCTTATTTATGGAGTCAAAGATTCTAGTACCAACTGCTCCAGGATCCACATTATTAATCACAACGTGAGAACCCTTCAACCTCTTGGTCAGCTCATTTGCGAATAACACCAGACAAATCTTGCTGTTACCATAAATTCGTATTATGTTCCAATAATTCGTTCTGTTCAAATTATCGATGTCCACTTTTCCAACCATATGAAGGAACGACGCTGTTGTTATTATCCTGCTCGACTCTCCCGGCTTTCCTGTCTTCTTTAAAAGTGGGAGAAGCAGAAGAGTCAGAAGGAATGTTCCATAATAGTTCACTTGCAGTATAAAGTTCATTCCATCGGCCGTCAGAAAATCCCCCGGTATCCCGACTCCAGCATTGTTCAATAAAATGTCGAGTCTGTCTTCAGTTTTCAAGATGTCAGCTGCAAATTGTCTCACAGACTTCAAAGACGCTAAATCAAGGAGTTTGAAAACCACGTTTTCATTTTGAGTTTCTTGTATTATTTGTTTTCTTGCGTTAGTGCCTTCAACTTCGAACGGACAGGCAATGATGACCCTAGCTCCTCTGTGAGCTAAATCTGTTGCTATGTGGAGGCCCATTCCTGCAGTTCCTCCAGTCACTATGACTGTTTTGCCTTCTAATCTTCTTCGTGAGGTACATATCGCGTTCGTGCTCTTTTCGTAAAGGGCCACTATAAGCGCGATAATGACAATGACGGCTACAATCAGTAGCAGTCCTAACATTATTGCGACACCGGCGCCGGCTGTAAACACACTGCGAATGGAGCGATACCTCGTATTATATTATAGTTTAAAACTGGTCTTGCTAATATAACATTGATTAGTTAAATTATAAAATTGTAATGTAAGTACATTTTTATACATTGTGTTTTGATCTATACACTGATGTAAATACAACCTCCTTTTATTACTGCAAACGTTTTATATTTATATTTTTGCATTGCAAAACCATTCAAATAAAACCTAAATGAAATTTACAGTTATATTTTGAGCGAGGTTGAATGTTTTTTTTTAAGGTGGGAAAATCATCTAATGATAAATCGCGCTCTTGGGCGAAGCGGGAGATAGTGTCAGACTTTTACTGACTAAAAACCCACTCCTGTTCCTTCTTTGCCTTCGTCCCAGGGCCCCGGGTTTCACTTTTACACTACCCGTGGGCCCAGTAGGCTTCGACCCTGTTGGGTAGGGGCCCAACAGGGTCGAAGCCTACTGGGCCCACGGGTTGCTGAAATATCCCTGAGTCGTGGAACAATACGCGCCGTCGGCGACTTGGGCTCGGTCCGGACGGTTACCGGACGGTCGGACAGTGAGCTGCCCATTGCTCGCTATCCACAAGCCCGCGCCTACGGTGGCCGGTAATCGGGATCGGAATCCAGCGGCTGGGGCGAGAGGACCGTTGCCTCGCACGGTCGACCTCCTCCTTTGCTAACATTACTGCTTCGCAGAAGGAGGCGACCGCCTACCACTCCTCCTCGCTTCGGACCATGGCCTGTACCAAGGCCCGGCGCGAGAGATTGCCGCCGCCGATCGCCCCCACGAGGAGACGGCGGTGCTCTGCCCAAGCGGAGCACACCTCTACCGTGTCCTCCGGGCGGTACATACAGTGGCGACACCCGGGCGTCGCTTCCGCATGAATTCGGTGCAGGAACTTCCCGAACTTACCGTGTTCGGTGAGAACTTGCGTCATGCAGAAGGTAAGGACGCCGTGAGGTCTTTCCAGCTACGCCTCAAAGAGGGGACTTACCGCCATAATTGTGGCGTGCCCACTGGGTCGCGACAGTTGCTGTCGCCATTTCACCATGGGATCCCGTCGGAGCTCTGTCCGCCATGCTGCGACTTGTCGCGGCAGCGGAGTTTCGCCCCGGCGTTGCATCTCCATGCGCAGATCGTGCATGCGTGCAAGGACTGTTGCCTCCAGATCCCATCGTAAATAACATAGTGAGTGTGAAACTCTAAAAAATACTCATAACTTCCGAAATCAAGCGTCGTAAAGTTCTTATAATGAAAAATTTCTTTTAACATTTTTAGCTCGAGCCAATTTACTCAAAATAAATGTACAACATTATCTTGTTTAAATGGCGTTATAAAAATTTAAATTAGTACCCATTTTATCCGTGTGTTAAAAAATCTGATGTTTCCGATACTATAGTATTCTGAAGGTACTGACACCCAGTCAGAGAAAATGACTCATATATGTCGACCGGCAATACCATCGGGGCCCTGGCATTCCGACCTCAAGTGTTAATATTGTGAATATCAATTGAGTCAAGTTCACTACGCCAATATTTTTTAATTAATTTTATTCTGCCTTATTTTTTGTGGGAAACATCAAATGACTTCTCCTACTCTGGGTAGAGTGAAAGAGAGCAAGAGAGGGGAGAGGGGAGAGGGGAGCGGGTCTGGGGGGAGTGTTCCCTGAGTTGCCCTTTACGTTCTAAGGCCTCGGCAACTCTTTTGATCCATTGTTCGAAAGAGTGTAAATATGATGTGTTGTTTTTGCGTCATTCCACAAACTTGCAAATGCATCATCAGCCCTAAAGGGCTCTGTCAATTTTGCTTACAGCTCTTCGGGGCGCGCGTGGAACACAAGGGCTTGATCTATAGTGAACGGCAAACTGCATATTACTCACGGTCTGCAAACCCGCTCCTATGGTGGCCAGGAATGGCCTTGCGATTTCCGACGGTCGGGGCGCCTTCTGCGGCGCCTGTGGCGTAAGGAAGACAGAAAAAATAATTATTGTTGTAAAATTGTTTTACTACTGGCGCTAATGGTTGAAACTGTTTTTTGCAGACTACAATTATTTATTTTTTTGGCCCGTTTTGTTTAACGTTATTTTATTTCCCTTTCTCTTATTCTTTTAAGGTTTTATTTTTTAACTCAAATCGGACAGAGGACCGATGGACAGATGGACAGACAGACGGACAAGAAATAATTCTAGTTCTTGTATCTACTAATCTTTTCATTTACGTACGAGTTTATTTCAGTTTTTAAACTGTCCTGATTTATTTCCATTACCCTGAAAGAGACTGAAAGTTGGGTGAAAATCAGTTGCCAAACTCATGTAACATGGAGGAATGAGGACACATGGTCCTCATTCTTCCTACCGTGAGGTCTTTTTGAGTTTGAATGTGGAAGGTTACTTATAAGAGCAGAGGAAGAAAAAAAAAGAACTTTTAACAAATTGTGTGGAAATTAATATGGCTGAAAAAGAAATGACAATTAAGTTGCATGTTTTAAAATACACGGGGTAACATAATAACGAATCATTTAGAAAAACTGCATCTTTTAGAAAATCTTCATAATCAGCCTTTTAATGTTCCCACTGCTGGGACTCAGGCCTCCTCTCTAGGAGAGGGAATGGGCCGTAATCCACTACGCGGGCCCAGTGAATTGGTGAATGTCACATGTCTTCGAATTTTTTGGTTCTAGGACATGAAAATCTCCTTACTTTGTGTAAATTCATAATAAGGAATAAATAGGACCCTTCCCCACTCGTGTATCGTTAATGCGAGCATGGTTTGACTTGTTGTTTCATCCGACGCCATGTTTGATGAAGAGGTAATGCGAAAAAAGAGACATAACACCTGAAAACTCCATTGGCATTCGATAATTCCATCATTTACTCAAATATTTTACAAAACTTGTTCGAGAAAATATGTGTTTTTTTTTAAAACCTTAAAAGTTTTTGAAAAAAAAAAATCGTCTTTTAGAATTTAGATATACATTTTTTACTTCTACATTATGAAGGGCCAAAATTCACGCAAAATAGCAGATTTTCAGAGGTCTTTACTGGATTAGTTTTACACAAATTAAGGTTTTGATTTCAATAGAAACCGAGATAATATCCACAAGATATCTGTGATCAAAAAATATGTACTGTAGAGAAAGATGTGTTATAACGTCATAATCACTTAAGAGCGGTTGTATGAAAATGTACCTCGAGAAAGACGCTCTTAAACTATCGCTCTGGGCGGAGAGGGAGGGCGTGTCAGACTTTTACTAACTAAAACCACACCGGTGTCCTTCAATTACCCTTTGCGTTCTAGGACTACGGGTTCCCTTTTCAGAAATTCCCCGCGGCCTTAGCTAGCGGGCATCGGCCCTGCTGGGCCCCTACGGTTTGCTGACATCTCTGAGGAGCATCATATGGTCAATGCGTAGTTGTATCGACAGGAAAGAAAAAAAACTCCTTTCTGCCAAAAACATAAACTATCACATACAACATTACAAGCTATACTTGAAGAACTTAAATTTATTTATTTCAATTAAACTAAATAGTTTACTTGAAATAAATAATTTAAGTTTGCCTGTAAATACACATCACAAATAAGGTAAGGGGATTTGTACTTTTGCTATTTTTATCTAATTACAAAAATATGGTTACATCGTTAATCTTTAAATTAAATAAATACTATATGTGAGAATGATGTGAAAAGACCTACAGGTAAAAAAAAAACAATTCAAAGCACAAATATGCAGTTATAATAAACCGTGGCAGCTGAGACATCACGAGATGCGTGAATGGGTATTCACCAACATGACATAAATAACTTCAGAACAACATTGGCCAAGCCACCTAGCATTTCTATAAAAAATTGATATAGCTTCAGCATGTAACTTCCAATTAAGTCAACAATGTTTCTAGTATCAAAAATAAAGGATTTTCCATATTGTTACATTTGTGTACATTATGTTACATTTTGTGTAATGTTGGTGATTACCACTGAGACGGTATTTAGATGCTAGCTGAAGGCGAAGGTCTTAGAGAGCTGAATACGGTAATTACCTAGATACACGTGTATCATACAAATTATTACAACAAACTTGCGAAGAAAAATAATTTAATGAACTACTTATTCAACAGCAAAACTATTTATTGTGATTTTTTTTGTGAATAGGCGTAAAAACATTAATCTGTTTTCTTATGTGCGCCCATCTGATTTTTTTTTCTTCACTCTTCTTCATTTTCTCTTCTTCACTTCACCCCATTTAAGCAGGCTAAGGTCTTGGACCATACCGCTTTGTCATCATGTACATTGGAATACGGGTGCAACATATTCTAATGTTTTGGCACTTTTTGGCAGCAAATGTACACAGTCAACCTTCTCGGCAAGTTTCGCTAAGGTAATCCATACTACAATAAAATTCTTAGCTCAATTTTGCCACTGGAAATCAATTTGTGAGTAACTAAAACAGTGATTTTGATAACACGTGCGTACAGATTTTTTTATCGCCACAACACAAAGTTTTACTGTGGAATAAATAGTTAACTAAATGGTCTACAAAAATGAACTTTTTTTTTGCCACAAGAACTTTTTTGCCATATATAACTTTATTTTGACACCCTTTGCTAGAGAATGAATTTAAAAAACAAATTGCATGCATAGTTTTTTGTGACAACCACTTTATTTTTCGTGAAAAATATTGACAGTTTATCTGATTCAGTCAGGATTGTTTTTCCAAATTTGTAAACGTTTTTCGGCTAAATTGTATGAATCACCGAGAGTGGTAGGATTGTCGAGCAATGGCAGCTTGACGCAAAACCTACCTGAAATTAATCGTGTGGTATTTGTGATGAAATTTTAATGTTCTTCGCACAACCTCACTTGGGGAAAAACTAGCCTTTTGGGGAAGTTCTTCGACTTCCCAAAATCTGGTTAACTTCTCATCAATATTTGTGATTGAATCTGAACGAGATTTATTTAAACTACATGAATGATTGCATCGAATATATTTTGAATAACTTGAAAATATCGGGCCAGCTACAAGCCAACCTAATTTTGAATTTATTAATTTTGGGTTCTTGGGACCCAGGGAGTATTGTTCTGTGCCTACAACATCCTTGAATATATCCGTCCCTACAATAATGCCTGCTTTTGCTGGTACGTTAAAGCTAGGGTTGGCTAACATTATGTAGTCAGGTAATGTAATATGTTTTATATTTAAGTATAGGAACCTTATGTAGCTCTTCTGTCAGCTCATCAAGCACTAAACAATAAAAAAATAATAAGGTAACACTATATGGATTGTTCATTGATTTGAGTGTAATTTTGCAGGCTTCTGTAACTTTATGACAAAGGTTAATTGCCTATACCTATAATATTTATTTCATTTGTTTTATTTGTAATTTATGTTTCAGGTTTTTAGTAATGAGTGAAGATTAACTGACGCAGTCTAAGAGAGCGCGTACCTTCTCCGTGGTATTAGTTAGCGGTTTCGACACTTCAATGACAACAGTAGACCAATAGAAACCTTGCACATTTAATCGAGATTCCGCACGACGAAGCATTTTTGCGAAATCTTCTAAGATTAAAAAAATAACACGTTTTCCTAATACAAGCTTTTCTGAATGCCAACAGAGGGTTCAAGCTTAACCTCTCTTTTTCCGCGTTGCCTCTTTACCAAACCAGACTTCATTAGATCAAACAACAAGCTTTTAAACCATGCTCACGTTGACCATAAACGGGTCGAGAATTGCCTTCTTAATTGATATCTACATATTACGAAAACATAACGTATAATATACAAGTACTCATGTATGTGTCAAGGTTTTTGTTTTTCTGTCTAATAAATTAGTAAATTCCGGATATGTGTTGTATGTCAATCAGCTTGTCTCAGAAGTAATATCCAATAACTCTTCTATTTATAAATAAGTGCTGCTGTCATATATGACACATGATGGTACATAGGTACCTACTTACAATTTAACATAATTTTCCTGGCAACCTATACTTGAATTAATGATTTGAGATAATTTTAATTAATCGCCAGTCAAGTATCAACTTTAGCGCCGTATATTTTAAGTTGAGTACGTAAGTTGATAGTAACTAGAATTTGTACTTCAAACAAACGAAAGTGTTGTATATTATAGGTGACCCGTTTATAGGTAGTAAGTAATATAGGTAATAGTAGTATAGGTAAGGTAGGTAGGTAATTTAAAAACATGCAATGTTATTTTCTAAATTTGTAGGTAATAAACATTTCATGAATGATGAAACACCAAACTTTTAGTGGATATTCATTAATGTGTGTTAGTTTATGCAGTAATTAATATTTGTATGCTACTTTGTGGCAGAACACAGACACTAATATAATACAATTGTAACAACTAAATTGTACCTGTGTACACAAATAAACTTTTTGTATTTGTATTTGAGTTTTTAAGAGACCAATTTTTATTAAAAAAGTACGGTTACCAAGATTTTGAACTGTGACAGGTATGACATAAAGTTTGTTAGGGTTAGGAGTGAATTTGCCTGCTGCGGTCTTCCCGTCCAACTATAATTTAGGTGCCTTCAAGGCTAGAGTGAATAGGCTCTTAATAAACTAGTGCACCTTACCATCAATGATTGCATCACTGCTTACCATCAGGTGGGATCGCAGTCAAGCACTGGATTATATAAATAAATAAAAAAAAAAAAGAACGAAACAACTGATGATAGCTTTTGACCTTTATTTCCCAAAATGGGCCTGCTTACTTTTTTTTTTTTTTTCGGTGGGAAAATCATCTTATGACATCCCCCGCTCTTGGGCGGAGCGGGAGATAGTGTCAGACTTTTACTGACTAAAAACCCACTTCTATTCCTTCGTTGCCTTTCGTACCAGGGCCGAGTCTTCCTTTCAGAATCAGACCCTTGGCCCTAGTAGGCTTCGACCCTGATGGCCCCTACAATTGCTGACATCTCCTTGAGGCGCGCGTGAAACAGTACGCGCCATCGACGACTTGGGCTCGGTCCAGACGGTTACCGGACGTTCGGACGGCGAGCCACCCATTGCTCGCCATCCGCAAGCCCGCGCCTACGGTAGCCGGAAATCGGGATCAGAATCCCGGCGGCGGTTGGGGCGTGAGGACCGTTGCCTCACGCGATCAGCCGCCTCCTTTGCTAGCATTACTGCTTCGCAGAAGGAGGCGACCGCCTGCCACACCTCCTCGCTCCGGACCATGGCCTGTACCAAGGCCCGACGCGAGAGTACACCGCCGCCGATCGCCTCCACGAGGACACGGTGTTGCTCTTCCCAAGCGGGGCACACCTCCACCGTGTGCTCCACCGTGTCCTCCGGGCGGTCCACGCAATGGTGACACCCGGGCGTTTCTTCCGCACTAATCCGGTGCAGGAACATCCCAAACTTACCATGTCCGGTGAGGACCTGCGTCATGCGGAAGGTATGGACGCCGTGTTGCCTATCCAGCCACTCCTCAAAGAGGGGACTTACCGCCATAATTATGGTGTGCTGCTTACTTAGTTTAGCTAGTTGTACGAGTTGTGGAAGTTCTTCCTACATACAATATTTTATTAACCAATAGAAATTACCCAAAATGCAAAACCAAAATTACATCCTAAACTTGAGGTCGGCGGCAATAAATGTGCACGGGTAAACATCCCGTCCCTTTCGCTCGCACGCTCGCGTCCATTGTAGCGTGGCCTGTTCGCACACTATAAAGTCTTCCGTGCCCCGCGCGGACCCGCAGTTAGCCCTGGCTGGAGGCTTTGATTTTAGAATTAAGGCCGCCACAGGTAAGTCCGGTTAAGTAGCCGACAACCTCCTAGGTTGACCTGTGAGAGGCCACACAAAAAAAAAAAAACGCGGGCCCGCAGTACAGTGACCAACGGACTCCAGAGCAGACGTGTAGAACAAAGTTGCGGCTGATGATTATGTGAATGCCACAAGTTCGTTGTATCAAATCTTGACAAATATCCCGATTTTTTATATAATGATTTTGGCCTGGTTACTAAGTCCTTTAAGCCATGTGATCGTATAATGTGTTTTTTTTTTATATCCAATAACTGTAGGATATGAATGGAGATGAGAATGTTGAGATAGATGTGTGGTGTGACGAGAATGGAAAAAGAGAGAAATGAATACCTTTTGAGTACCGTAATTAGAGACATAATAGAAAGACAACAGGCGCGCGAACGCCGGCGTTCGCTTGCCCTTCAGTATAATTGACTTTTAAAAATCTTATTATTGTTTTTTAAAAAGCACATACTTAAAGTTGTTCAGACCGAGAAATATTTTTTCTTTTTTTTTTTGTAATATAGGTATGTAATGTAATATATCATATATTTAACTTAGTTATACAGCTTAAACTTAGGAATAGTTTATTTTAAATTTCGATCATTAGGTTTTGTGTTCAGTAAGGATTAAAAAATAAACTGAATTACATTCTTTCATTTAAATTGCTTATACTTTGGAACTATAGAAAAAAAAAAAGTAAAAAAACTAAAACCCGACTACGACAAAAAAAACGACGAAACTAAAAGTATGAAACAAGATTTCCAGGATGCTGAAATAAACAAGGTAAAAAGAAAAGCCGCAGTCACACGTTATAGGTAACAACCGAAACACTTTAATAACGTGTGACTACGGCTTTTCTTTTTACCTTGTTTATTTCAGCATCCTGGAAATCTTGTTTCATACTTTTAGTTTCGTCGTTTTTTTTGTCGTAGTCGGGTTTTAGTTTTTTTACTTTTTTTTATTTAAATTATTTTGGTGTTAAATCACTGTGCTTCTATACCATTTGCAAAAGCTAAATTTAAAATTTCTAATTAATAATGGTAAATTAATTTTTGTCCACCAGAGGGCGCCACATTGAATTTTGATGATATATTTTGATAAGTACCAGTGAAGCCCTTTCAAATGATATCAAACACGGTGTATTTATCTTAACATTTTTTTTAACACATGACTTCTTGTCCGCTAGAGGGCGTCACTTTAAATTTGAACAATATTTTGGAAATGTACAAGTAAAGCCCTTTCAAATGATACCAAACACGGCGTATTTATCTCCATTTTTATTTTTTACACATTACTTTTTGTCCGCTAGAGGGCGCCATATCAAGTTTTGTGACACGTCACGTAACCTATGTTCAGCGGACAATTAAGACGGTTCTAACGATACCTCATACGTCGAGTTCCGATAAGTAGATTAGGAGCTATGTGGGAACAGATGAACAAACTCACATACATACATAGCCTGTCAAAATCATAACCCTCCGTAGTCGGGTAAAAACAATAAGTTGTCTAATAATCATTGATTTTCTTAATTCTTTATTGTATGCACAAAAACTTGACTATAATACAATGATTTGACAATTCATGTTTAAAGGCGAGCTTAACTCAACAATGAGTAAACCTTTGACTGACAGAGAGAGATCACATTCAAGGGTAGGACTCAAAAAAGAGTAGACTTACTGAATCCTCTTTCATGTCCCTGTACCTATGTGAGTTATCATGTTAATCCTTATGAATAATGATAAAGGTCAGTGCAGGCGTTTTTTCACGCTGGATTAATTGGTCGTCTACTCATTGCTCGTCGTCGCGCGTAGGCGCCCTGCGACTCCTGACACCTGAGGCGTCTACTGCGGCTGGGTCATAAGGCTGTTCGTGCCCTGTCGCATGCGGCGGTCTCTTTCGCTAGCATTACGGATTCACCGAAGAAGGCCACCGCATCCCGCTCCCTCTCACTCCAGACCATAGCTTGAACAAGGGCCCGGCGCGAGATATCTCCACCGATTGCCTATACAAGAGGATGTCGGCCCAACACTTGGTAGTCCCACGTACGCTTTGTGATCACGACATCCCTGACGTCACTGAAATACTGATCAAGCACCATTAAAGCACTGTAAAAAAATATCACCAATATGGGCCAATACCATAGAAAGACCACATAAATTTTATTATCATCATCATCATTGTCATTTCAGCCGAAAGACGTCCACCAGACGGCCTCTCCCATGTATCGCCACAATGAATGGTCTTGTGCGTCTTGCATCCATCGGATTCCCGCAACCCTTACCAGATCATCGCCAATGCTGCGTATTCCGGTACGTGGTCGCCACTCCCAAATTTTTCAGTCCCAACGGCCATCTGTTTTGCGAGCAATGTGCCCTACCCATTGCTACATAAGTTTGGCGATCCTTCGTGCTATATTGGTAACCTTGGTTCTCCTGCGGAATCTTCATTACTGATAAATGTTATGGGGATCTTCAATTTCAATGGTTAAGAAGAGGTGATTTGCTGCTTGAGCTATGATATATGACTGTGATGTTTATGTTGGGGCTCGAGATATCGCAGCGCAAGCACACCAACCTGGCCATTGATCAACATGTTAATAAATTATGATGTCTTAATTTTGTAAAGACACAACAGTGACCACCAACAAGATCTTAAGCGATTAGAATATTCTAGGTGACGTTAAAAAAACTAGATAAAATAGGTAAATTAAGCAATTTTATAGAATAGAGTTAATTAAAACAACACTTTTTAACTAAAAAACAATAAAAAAAAAACAAATTACAAAAGTAGATTTGCGTCATCCGTGAAACGTTTAATTGATAATATCTCAATAGCTTAGTGCCTAGTGGAGGCAAGGTGTGAATGTTGAATGAAAGACTAATCATAATTTAATAAAATCATAATTTTTTATTTCCAGTTTTACAATTTTATAGAAGCGTGGAATATCAATGACAATTTTGGCCATTTTTTTTTCTAGAGTAATATGGAGAAATTTTACAAATAAAATTGGTGACTGATAATACAATATTTTTATTATGTACTAGCTTCTGCCAGCGGCTTCGCCCGCTTGAAATTGGTTTTTCCATACAAACTTCCAACCCCCATTTTAACCCCTTAGGGGTAGAGTTTCGTAAAATTCTTCTTAGCTGATGTACATACCCTATTATAGGGAACCTACCTGCCAAATTTTAAGTTTGTAGGTGTTCGTTTTTGAGATTTCGTGATTAATCAGTGAGTGGTATTTCGCTTTTGTACATATAAATTACATATACATATTTTGGTGTAATTTGCGATTCTACGCACAATAAAACTAAAGTATAGAATACAAAAACATAGGAATGAGTCAAAGAGACCTCGCTTGTACTTCTAGTGTTAACTTATACATAAATGTGGTAAATTGTATGTTAGCATAGAGTTATACACCTTTGACCATCAAGCCAAGATTGAACTTGAGATTGGCAGTTTCTAATTTAGTTAATAATACTAAAATAACTTATCTCTCTGCTGCTAGTTTAATTTTTGCCTTTCGATTGGTAGACCATTTGAAAAACCATAAGAAAAAGAATAGGTACATTTCCATCAATAATACCGAATTTTCAGATTACTATGGTCATAATCTGACCGCTCATTAGACAATGAATGGGACAGCTTAAGTTCAACACAAAGATATTTCCATTATGGAATATTTATATTTAGAATACTGCGTGTAGGTACTAACAATAAACAAATACGCATGGAACCATATTTGACTGACAACGCAAACAGTGTTAAGGTGAATAATAAAAGAACCTCTATATCTTAGCACTATTATTATTATTGATACCAAGATTTTATGTACATTACTACCTAAGTCCCTATTTACTTATCAATATTATAATGATCTAAAACACTGTTCCAGCTCATCGTCAGTTAATTGCACTAATCTCACGGATTCTTCCCAAAGAGTCTTAGCAGTTTTGTCACAATACGCCCTTTCCACTGCCCTACTAACTTCACAGTTCTGAAAGTACTTGCCACTCACTTTACCAGCCTTCTTGTCTAAAGCCACATACAGAGCCGTCTGTGCTCCTTGCCACGTTGTCTTAAACAGAAAATTACACATATATTTTAAGATAAATCCATGCACTTTGTTCCCCGAATAATGAATTCTCGTACCAACTGCTCCAGGGTCCACATTATTCACCACAACGTTGGAACCTTCCAATCTTTTTGACAATTCATTTCCAAACATTATGAGACACAATTTACTGTTACCGTAGATCTGTAACCTGTACCAATAGTCCGTCTTATTCAGATTGTCGATATCCACTCGTCCTATTTTATGCAAGAGTGACGTTGTCAATAATATCCTGCTCTTCTCCCCCGGTTTCCCTGTTTTCTTCAGAAGAGGAAGCAATAAGAGTGTCAGTAAAAATCCTCCGAAGTAGTTCACTTGCATTATGAAGTTCATTCCATCGGGAGTTAAGAAGTCCCCGGGAACCCCAATACCAGCATTGTTAATCAGTACGTCTAATCGATCTTCAGTTTTTAGGATGTCTGCTGCAAATTGCCTAACCGACTTCAAAGATCCGAGGTCAAGGAGTTTGAACACAACGTTTTCATTTTTCGTTTCCTGTACTATTTGTTTTCTTGCATTAATTCCTTCGTCTTCAAAAGGGCATGCTATGATGACCCTAGCTCCTCGGTGGGCGAGATCGGTGGCTATTTCGAGGCCCATTCCTGCGGTTCCTCCCGTTACAAGTATTGTTTTCCTTTCTAGTTTTCTTCTTGAAAGGCATATTGCGTTTGTATTCTTCTGGTAAATCCCAATAACTAGTAAAATGATTATGATCACTATTGTGATGAGTATGATGCCGAACATAGTTCCTGTGTCAATGCCGATTGAAGTCAAACTGTCAATAATAAGTTTAGCGCCTCAGATATAAGGTGACAAAAACTTATTTAGATTTTAAAACACTTGAAGACGGACTCCAATCAATCGAGGTTGCCGGACTGGTTCACTGTTGTTTTTTGCCGACGTAATAGCTTTGTTTGAACAATTTTTTGTAGTCAGAAGGCATTAAAATCATATATGTGAAGAAAATTGATATATGTGGAGGCCATAGTCGCACTTCCCAATATATGCAATTGTAGTTTAGTCACGGAAGAAAAAAATATTCTGATAATTGTTATTTAATTTGAATATAAGTCATTAATTTTTAACAGACAAAAATGAAGGTTCTCAATACGTTCGTTTTGTTATTTTAATTCTTGGTACTTTAGCCTTCCGTCATTTATCAATCTATTTAAAATATTCTTCTTTGATAGGAAAGCATTATCATCAACATCCAATTGTGCTGTGGGATCCATGTTAATTCATTTTATAAAATACTAGCTTTTGCCCGCGGTTTCGCTCCCGTCAACTGACTACTAAGGTGCGTTGGGGTAATACCGGACGGATTTTCGTATAGTTGCAAGGATGTTGCTAAAACTTTTTTTTCTCAAGTTTGGTATACACCACTTTCTTGAAAAATGATGGAAATTGTTAATAATTAAACACAATATCATTTTAAATTTAATTTATTTACAAATATTCGATACTTTTTGTTTTGTAAGCCTGTAAAATCAGGACACAATTTTTTTTTGTATAATGACTATTAGGATGCAAAAGGGCAAGTTCGGACAACAATTTAATACTATTTCTATTGCTAGGAGCACAAGGTGTATATAAAGAATGCATCCGATCTTTCTTGTTCTTTGACATGACATCAACCAAATCTACCTAATACTGCAAACATGTGGATGTACCAAATGAATCTTTTTTTTTGTTTAAACTGTCCGATCTTACCCCAGGAATCAAATTTAGAAGAAATTGAGATTCTCAAAGTTTGGTTTTATACACAAGCATACTACTAAATAAAATAAGCGCATGTTTACGCGTCTTAAAACATCGGAATACTGTATGGTTGGTATAGAGATGGAGGGAAGAGGTGCCAGAAACAAAAATGCGTTTTTTTTTAGAAAAACCAGGAACCCTCAAATAATGAAACGAGTGTGTAAGACAGTAGAAAATATGATTTAATAATCTTTAGTATAAGTAGAGATCACAAACACGAAACGAAATAATTTGTAATATACTATGAAATTAATATTCTTTAAATAAAAAGAAATTAAAACAAACAATTAAATACATTGGGCATAAAACGTGTGGCAGCGAAGTTTTTTACGAAATTGCAAAATTTTGAGCAAAAGCAACGTGATTTCTTGGCCAAAAACAATACCGTAATCATAGCTCAACCACCGTATTCTTTAGATTTGGCTCCTTACGACTTTTCCTTCCCAAAATTAAAGAGACTAATGAAAGGAAAGCGTTTTGCCACATCTGATGAGATAAAGTCAAAATCGAAGAACGAGCTGATGGCCATACCGAAAAGCGCATTTTGGAAGTGCTTCGAGGATTATGTCTGAGAAGGATTATTTTGAAGGAGACAGAATGGATATTGTTATCAATATAAATAAATATTTTTTTGAAAAGTATTTATTTATTCATATAAATAAATACTTTTCAAAAAAATTCAAAATTCACCTTTTATTTTGAACAGACCTCGTATATCTAATTATGACCCCTGACGCAAACCTAAACATCTCAGTTACAGTTCCGTATATAAAATTAAAATCATGTGTAATAAAAGTTTGACAATCACTGCCAATTTCGAAACAGGTTAAGACCGGATATTTTTGTCCGATCTTTACTCGAAACGGTTAACACCGGATTTCAGCCTATGGAGGTAGTACACATTTGTGGATTTGTTTTATCGGGTTATCACTGCTTAAAACTTAGTATTTAGGCACAATAATACCAAAATAAGCCATATTTTTGCTTAAAAATGTAAAAATAAATGAAGGTGAAAGACCGGATCGATACATATTTCATAAAACTTACCTTGTTTTCTCTAACGGCACGTAGTACACGTCCGAGTACCCGGAGCGACTGGCGGTCAGTGCGGGGCGAGGCGGAACAAAATGACGTAGCGCGCAATGTGGCTAGTATTAAAAAATATAGCCAAATAAGTGGAATAATTGATTTCTACGATCTTTCCCCAGCGCCGATCTTACCCCAACGCACTATTCAAATCTACCCAACTCTACCCTACCCTACCCTACCCTAATTTACCCTTCTCTACCTTACTCGATAAAAGTATCCTATGCCCATCTCCTGCTTTCTAAGCTATCTCCCCACCAATTTTCAACCAAATCGGTTCAGCTGTTCTTGAGTTATAAATAGTATAACTAACACGACTTTCTTTTATATATATATAGATTAAATATATAGCGACTACTTGCGTAGCGATACGAGCGAAAAGTTGTATTTCCAAAAACCCGTTCTTGTGCTCGCTAAGAAAGCTTTGTGCAAATTTTCAAATTCCTAGTCAAAATAGTTTCTTCTGTACGTTAATGTACCAGTCAGTTAGATACTACTTTTTACTTTCGTATAATATGTACATAAATAAATTTTAGTACCCCACTTTTTCATCAAAGTCCGCTTCGCCAAAAAGCGCTTCATTTCTGCAAGTATCACTTGATGAAGTGAGACTGATTTGATGATGAAACCTGGTTTTCCTGCAGGGCTTCTTATTTCCTGGTTTGATGGTGCAGAGAACTGAGTATAGAATTTTATTTTAAGGGCTTTAGTGGTTTTGAGCCTCCTTGTCAGGCTGATTGTTATAAATAATATTTCATATCACTGGCAATACGCTGAGCTTGAAGTTTATCGTCTTGCAACACTGAAGCAACATGTCAACTATCCAGTAGTCTTATTTTCTTTTTCTTTCAAAGCAACAGTGATTATTATAATATTATTGATTGACAGTATGAAAATAGGTGGGGCAATCTTGCTTGTGGTAAACAAATACACATATTTATTGGTAAAAAATAAATTTATAAGTCACAATATCTTTTAATTAAATGAAGTAGGTACTTGTTGTGTTGAGTTATGTAAACTATTATTGTTTCAATCAATTCATTAAATAATAAAATTCAATTACTTGTAATTACAACAATTAATTTTTGAAAATAAACTTACTTGATGAGTTTGAATCTCAAACAGCAAATCGGCAGACAGTGGCAACTGTCCAGCCGCTCGATCATCGGTTACTTCTGATTAGTAGGTAGATTTTTTTTTAGGTGGTATATTATCCAATGACATCCCCCGCCCTTCGGTACACTTTTACTGAATAAGACTCACTGCTAGTTTCTTCGTTGCCTTGCATTCCAGGGCCGGGTTTTCCTTTCAGATGCGAAACCTATGAATCCAGTAGGTTTCGACCCTGCTGGGCCCCTACGGTTTACTGACATCTCCTTGAGATGCGTGTGGAACACTACGCGCCGTCGACAACTTGGGCTCGGTCCGGACGGTTACCAGACGGTCGGACGGCGAGCTACCCATTGCTCGCCGTCTGCATGCCCGCGCCTATGGTGGCCGTTCCTTCGCGCGTGCGGCCGCCTCTTTTGCAAGCATTACTGCTTCGCAGAAGGAGGCGACCGCCTGCCACTCCTCCTCGCTTTGGACCATGGCCTGTACCAAGGCCCAGCGCGAGAGATCATTGCCGCCGATCGCCCCCACGAGGACACAGCGGTGCTCTGCCTAGCGGGGCACACTTCTACCGTATGCTCCACCGTATTTGTAGGTACATGCGTTCACTTTGGACAACATTCAGTAGAGAAGCAACGGCGCCATTCACCACAGGGAGACTCGACATACCTACGCAATTGAGAGTATTAGAGGTACACCAAATTTTGGCATTCCTAATAGAAATTACTTATTAAATCACTACAACTTTACCTTGGACTCGGACTGGATTACCTCGTTGATCTTATCCCATCTAAAAAAAACATATTGGTCCTCCCATACCTACTAATTTCGATCAGCTGATGTTAACTTCGTACGGAAAGTCTAGATTTTTTTTGTTGTTTTGCCATTACTTCCTTGAAGGGATCATTTCTATGTGCAGAAGAAGGAGTATTTCAAATATACCTATTAGGGCGAAAACAGATTATTGAAACGCGATGCGACACAACTCAACTCCGGAATCAAATGAACTATTTTCTATGATCAGAATCACATCAGGAACATCCAACGCGACGCGATGTGTGCACACGCCACCCGATCCAATCTATTCAGATCGATGTGTTGCTGGTGGTGGGGGAAACACGCCACCCGATGCGGCGCACGCAGTGTGTTTCCAGACAACACCCGACGCCACGTGTCAATAAAATTCTCGAACGATTGACTCAATTGTTCGAGAATTTTTGCAGAATACATTGACATCAATTATACCCATACCAATCTGCTCCGACTTTCGGTACCTCGGGTCGCTTATCCAAGGAGATGGCGAGGTAGACCGAGACGTATCAAATCGAATCAATTCAGGATGGATGAAATGGCGACAGGTCACTGGAACAATTTGTGACCCACCCCCCAAGTTGAAGGGTAAAATCTACAAGTCCGTGATAAGACCTGTCATACTGTATGGATCAGAATGTAGGGCTGTGAAAAAGACGGATGAAAAAAGATTGCATGTAGCGGAGATGAGAATGTTGAGATGGATGTGTGGTGTGACGAGAATGGATAAAGTGAGAAATTAGTATATTAGAGGAAGTTTGAAAGTAGCGCCAGTGACTGAAAAGTTAAAAGGGAATCGTTTGTCTTTGTATGGTCATGTAAAGAGGAGAGATGAAACGCATGTTACTAAAAGAGTTATGAGTATACATGTGGATGGGTGGAGAGGGAGAGGGAGGCCAAAGAAAAGATGGATGGATTGTGTGAACAGTGATATGAAAGAAAAGGAAGTTAGTGATAGCATGACGGTTGACAGGATAGAATGGAAGAAAAAAACATGTTGTGCCGACCCCAAATGAGATGGGACAAGGGCAGGAAGATGATGATGATTGACATCAATTTAATTTTTTATAAAATCTTCTTGAAAATCTTCATTTGACTCGTTATTTAATAAATCCATAACACACGACCATACAAATACACTGCTGTCAGACAACTATAATCGAAAATTGCTTGTTTGTCGTGCACAGTGCACATCGGGTGTTGACATGTGGTGTCGCGTCGCGTTTCAATAGTCTGTTTTCACCTTCACAGTTACTTTATGTATGTACTTAAGTAGTCCTCTGCCTAATCCTTTCGAGAATACAGGTATAATGTACTTTATTGACAAACTGTTCCGCCGATAAGGTAGAAACTTTTTCTGCCTCGATAAATAGCGTTATGATTGAATTTAATCGCGCTATGGTGTTATTGCCGGCACCACAACTAGAATAGAATACAATCAACTTTATTGTACTCCAAAATAGCAACAATTTTAGCTTATATTCTTCGATTTCTATAATTTATAAAACAAAATTAAACCATTAAATAGTTAATAATAGCTACTGCTATGCGTTTTTAAGCTAGAACTACACTTAGATCGGCGTGTATGGCACACGTGTGCGCACGTGTGCCATACACGCCGATCTAAGCGCGTCGGTCTCCATACATTTTGGAAACTAGACTTGTAGAGCTACACTTGATCCACGCCACGCGACGTCGTTCTACGTACAAATTGGCGTGTTACACGTGTGCGTCGGTCGAATTAATCCCTCTTGGTATAGTGTAGCTTAGGTAGAAGTATTTACACCAAGAAAATCCGTTGATGATTTTTGTCTAACGGCTCACACATTTTTATTTGTTTCTTGTTTTTTACCTGCGTAATGAGAATAAATACAACTGAAAATAAAACCAAATAATATATTAATAAGACACACAATGTTAAGACATGGTTTTTTTATTCATATTTAATTACTTTTCTTCTAATCTTTAAACAGCAATATCTTTTTTCGTTTATAAATTGTGACTTAGATTACGTATAAATCTATAAAATATTATCACACTATTATTATGGTCATGACACATTTATCTATTATAAATAATTCTTATTTAATTTCAAAATGGCCGTTAAAATAAAATCTTCTATAAAATACATAATTATTTTGTACTTAATTTTTTTTCATATCTGGCAATTTAAACGGTAGCATTTTTTTATTTATGACAGGAGCACATTTAATTTTTAATAATATGCCCCTGTGAGATATAATTAGCAATATAATATTAATAAGAGGATTCAACATTTATAAAAATGTTTACAAAATATTTAAGTTGGTAAGAACTGCAAAATATACAAAATTTAAGAAGTAATATTTATAAATTATGCATATATTATTTAAATTATCTTTTTATACCATAATTTTTTGCAAGTTTATTTACAAATTCAATGAAAAAAAATACTTAGGTACTTAAATATCTACACAAATCATGTAATATTTATTTATCATATTCTACAAATGATTTATTGTTATTGATTATAAAACGACACAACTTATGTACTTGTCTGGGTTATTTTTTTATAATCTTAGGTACCTATTAATAAAAACAAAAAAAAAAGATATCTACACACTTTCTTACACAAACATAATTGTCACATTCACTCGTAAAACTAACATAAACACATTCAACTATTATACACTGTTTATGTTGTTGGTATGTACTTTAAGGCCGGTTGCTGACCAAGAGCTAAGGTATACCTTATGCTAGAGATATCAGCATGATTGACAGGGCCCGCTAAGGCCGATGCAAGCCAGGGCTGCGGGATAATCCGAAACACAGGTGGGTTTTAGTAAGTAAAAGTCTGACACTCCCTCTCACTTCACCTATAGTGGGAGAAGTTATTTGTAACTTTTCACCCTCAAAAAAAGGGTATGCCTTATGCATATCTTTATATATAAAAGGAGAAAGTAACTGACTGACATATCAACGCAAAGCCGAAACTATTGGGAATAGGAGCAAGAAATTTTGCACAAGGTTTCCTTTTATGATGTAGGCGAGCATCAGGAGAGGATTTTCCAAAATGCGCCCCCAAAGGGAATGACACAGCTGGGGTCCAAAGTTTGTATGGAGAAAACTTTTTTCACGCGGGCGAAGCCGCTGGCAGAAGCTAGTCTAACAGTAGCAGTAACGGTGCTAGTCTAGTCGTATAACTGAGGTAAGTTTTCATAGTTTTCTGTCTTAGTTCTTGGTATACAGCCGGAATAAAGCATATTTTGTATTGTATAAGAGTAAAATACAAAATATGCTGATTTCAACGCACAATAATTATATTTGAAAAGCTATTTACATAAAATAAAATAACTCCAAAAAGGGTACCTAATTAAATTTATCAGTATAAAAAAATGGAATCCCAGAAATTATAACAACAATCTTATGTACCATAAATTGTGTTGTTCACAATATTATAATTCATGAAAAGCGGTTTTTTATTTTCAATGTCAGGGTTTTGCCCCTTAATGAAAATAGTTCATAACGATTACAATCAACCCTTTTTGGAATTAAAGTTAAGTTCAATAACGCCTTAAGACTCAGATAACGTGACGTTTCTATCAGGTATAACGACTATCATAAGTCCGATAAGTTTAATATAAACCACGTTGTATTTCCATAACTCGTATATCCCATAAATTTTGGTCTTTTTGACAATCATAATCACTGAGAGAAATACGCTTGGTCTAGATCTACTTGTATACCTATTTAGCCGTTGTTTCTACGTCACGTGGTATACAAAGGTTCTGCATATAGTCTGGTTGGCACTGATATATTGCTGGCGGCTACTGGTGGAGGCTCTCTAGTGATTAGCAGTGCGTCACGAGCTCTTTTCTTGGCTGTAAGAGAAGATAAACAGGTTATACACGGTGTATTTGAGATCGACGCAGAAATGAATACCACGGCTTCAGTACATGATTCTGGACCGAATTGACCGAGTGGTGGAATTTTTCGTCGGCCTTTTCCTAATAAAAAAAATCTGTACTTTTTTAAATTTAAACTGTGTAAAATCGTTATTCGAACTAATCCCGATGATATTATTAGTAAATAAACAAACAAAATATTTTTTAAATTAATAATTATTAATTAATATATTAATTAAAAAGTCATCGGGGTAGATAAAATAGTTATTCAAATCAACCCCGATGACATTTTTTTTATTTTAAAAGTAATTCATTCATTTTTTCACAAAAAATGTTAGAATAACGATTTTATACAGTTTAAATTAAAAACGTAAAGATATAAAAAAAATAGAAAAAAAAAGCGACAAAAAGGTCCAGAATCATATACTGGATCCATGGCATGTGTTTATGCGTCGATTTCAAAGACACCCTGTATACAGGTTGACAAAATTTAAACCAAGGGTATTAATACACATTCTCCGTAAGTGTAGACAGAATTGTTTACAATATCCAAATTTTAAAGCTACTGTGTTACTCACATGTAACAACAGGCAAGTCTAATTCAATTTGAATGAACGCGAATCCAGTTCTATCCAGACGGTGTTCTGCTATTGGGAAAATCACCGTAATACTTTGCCCAACCCAAAACTCAGCAGCTGGTAGTTATTGCTAATGCACTACACTAGCTGTTGCAAGTGGACTCAATAGCAACTACTGGACCAAAGGTCTGGGAGTTCCATATCTTCTAGCAGGATGGTCCTCTCCGTATTATTGACGTTTCTATTACGATATGGTTTTTCCATAACATACTTAATCAAACTAAAGTCAACCACTCGTTTGACCAAATATTTTCGCTACAAGTGTATGAAGTAGCTCTTAACCCCACTTCAACTAGGTTTACGACAGATTTACGATTTCTAGTAATAGATGACGTCACTTAAAGTTTAAATCAGTTGAACAATAAGTTACGTAGGGAATAATGTATTTAAACAGTGATTTATGCTCGTCATGGTCCTGGCATGGGACATAAATACTTCTTTTATTTCAATAATACCACTACAAAGATTGTCTGTCAAAAACAGACATTAAGTAATTTTTATTAATTGAATAAAAATTACTTAAACCTTCTTGTAAATGCTTAAATAAATTCATTCTTTACTTATGAAGTTGTTGTTTTATGAAACAAGTCACTGAACTGTGGTAACTTTGGACTGACCTAGAGTTTAAAATAAACTTTATATTTAAGGTATATAATTACTTTTACAAAAATTGTTGTCAGTTATTTATTTGTATTTTTAATGATTCTTTACATATAAAATTGTTATTTTATGAAATTATACACTTTAATGTTAACAATCTTTAGTTTAACTTGAAGTTAGGTAGTTGTATTGTTTTCACGTTTGAATTCTTGATTTCGGTTATAAATTACAGCTATATTACAGAAAAATCAAATCACAAAGAAATAGATCAAGCTTATTATAACTTAGAATGTCAAGCCAAAACGAAGTCACCATTTAAATGTGCAGCTTCATAAAATATATAAATAAATGTCCGATGAATGTAATTTTGGAAACTAAGGATAATAGAGCGCTATAGAAATAAAAGAATACGTACCACTAGAATGCATACAGCACAATACAAGGGTGGCTATAAAAGCTGCAAATGGCAGTACTCCAGCTAAAGCCAGCAATGCTTGTTGTGCGGGCGAATGTTTCGTCCGGGACACACCACAGCTGGTGATGTTGTGAACACTGTAATTTTCGAGAATTTCCTGGAACTCCGTGCCTAAAGCACGAATAGTTGCCTTCATGGCTTTCGGTGTTAAAGCTTCACCGGATTCCACTTTCCGGAATTGGAAACATGGCCTGTGAATATGGATTTGAATTAGTGAAACATATAAATTCAAAACAACTGACTGGAACTAAGACAAATTATTATAGATAGGTACTTGCAAAATAAAGATCAAAAGATAATTTTCTACAAAATTCTCTGTTAATTATTTAACAATGCTATACCTGACCTTGCCCTGAGTGTGTGATTATAAAAACAGATACATTCAAGTTGCCAATTATGTTTTGCACAAAACATGTAAATCAATATTTTGTACGATCTCAACAATTTTTACTTATTGCGTTATAATGCTAATGAAGGATTTTTTATTGACTATTCTGACGTCTGTTTCTGCAGCATAATACATTTTTTGTTTCATGTTTTGACGCAAATGTTCTTGCGATAGAGTTAGTACAATTAATGTTATCAGATTAAAAAAGAAAATCTTAATTAGAGTCCCTGTGAATTTTACTCTCGATATGGCTATTATTTCTATTTATATATGCATTTTACTGGATAGTAAATTTTATTTATATTCCATTAAATATGTGTACAGCTAAGGAGTGGAATTCCCTGCCGGAATTTGTGTTTCCTGATAGCTAAAACCTAAGAGTGAGTGAGAGTCAAGAGTGAGTGGTGAGTTTACTTCTAAGCAAGCGTGCTCCATCGTTAACCACATCAACGCTTAGACACACGAGCCTATAAATAATAATAAAAATCTCTGAATTGTATAACATATATGTTAAACAAGTTTTAAACTAAACATCTCCACGTATAACTTCGAAAAAAATCGGATCTCTTTTTAATTTTTAGCTTATTGTTATTTATCAGATTAAAGTATTTTTTTCTTAAATTCTCAGTTTTTACGAAGTGGTAAAATTTTACATATTTTAATTCAAATTAGGATTAGTCCTGTGACTAATTTACCGCCAGTATTATTTATCTTACCCAGGGTTAGCGTAGAAGGCGGTGTTAGCATCATGGAGTTGCATCCGTAGTCCCTTCTGAGCTAAAGCAGCAGACATCCTATCCCGAAGGTTTGCATATTTCTGTCTAGTTCCTCCTGGCATCACGAGGCGGAGAAGGTCTCTTTCTCTTACTACTACCACCTGAAGAAATATTATAACATGAAATGACGCCTAGATATTTACGGGTTAAAGGAAGGTGCTTGGGATGAAATGAGGGATGAATTAAAAATTGATATGATAAGAAAGGATGTGACTATTGTACTGAAGTAAATAGACAATGTATGAAAAAAAGACATGCTGCGCTAGCCCAAAATAGCAGGATAGCAGGTTTTGTATATGAGCAGGATAACGATAATGTTGATTTTAGTAGCATTGCCCTTTCCTGTCAACATGATTTAGGTACGCTAGATTAAACGTGTTTGACAAAATTACCTCTACTAAGATATCGCTAAATCTTTCAGAGTCGTTCGTGTTATTCGCTCGGACTACCAATCTGAAACCAAAAAAAAAAAATATAAAGCGATGTTTTTTTTTCAGATTTTTTTTTTATTAGGTTTCATAGTGACCTGTTTCATAATTAAATTAAAGCAAAAATCTGTTTCGCATCGTAGAAACTTTCAATTAAAAAAGTAAAACAACAATAAAACAAACCTAAATATCCCATCAGCATAATGTATCAAATTTTTCATAATCTTCAAGTCTCCTGTCACATTATTCAACACAATAACATCAGTGATATTGTTCAAAGATTTCCCTTTGATCGGCGATACGAAACTCATGTTCACGATACTGTAGTTTATAGGTCTTGCATCAGGGTCCTTGTCAGTAGCTTTGATGGATGCTATCAGTGTATCTATAGGTACGTTCAGTCTGACTCCTACAGTCATGTTAGCACTCTCGAATTCAGGGAGATGGTCGTCTACGTCTAGAATCTTGATCAGCACTTGGATTTCTGAGGGATCCTGAAAAAATAAATAAATTAGATTTTAGAATGTGGGTGTAGTTGGACGCTATAAACATTTTAAAGAGATATATTGACAATAACAGAGTATATTGTTTCTTTTTTTATCAATTGCTTTTTCAGAAGGCTTAGTGGTTATACCTACAATATTATCCACGTTATACAAAGAGGCAGTCGCTCCACCTTAAAACTTTCTTGCTGGTTAGATTGGAAGTTTGGCTAACTAAACAGATTGATTATATTTAGGCTTAAAAATAACAACATCAGTAACATTTTTTGATGAATATTGCTTACCAATCTATTATACGATTTAGTCAGTCTTAGTTTAGTGCCGTATTTGAAACACTTTATTGTAATTAGCTGTTTTGACACAGTTTCTCTGTCCAGTCTCGCTGCTGCGATGATCAATGCCTTGCTGTCGTTTGTTCTCTCTAATTTCAATAAACCATAGTCGTTCCCAACTGGAAAGGAAAGGTAAGCAATATATATTTTAAACTTATTTATTGTAATTTTATATTCTATAATAGAGCTGCCTTAACAAAAATCCATTTACCTGTAATAGCATAGTCTACTGCCGCGTTCTCATCAATATCTTCATCAATAGCCTCTAGTTGACCAATAATTGTACCTATGGGTACTTCTTCCTTGACAGTCATCAAGACCGGAGGATCATCCTACGATAAAACATTTTTAAGTTAGAAACAACAATTTACAATATTGCTAACAATGAAAGATTACGTCCATACGTGATTTTTCATTGTAAGCAATTACCATTAATTTCTCTAAAATAAAATCTTTGTTTTATGCCGTCAAACCATTTTAAATTTGAAGAATCATATTCTGCTATTTTTGCCTGTTTCGATTATACTACGAGGGCGGTAGTAGGGTGGCATGGCGTTGATCTGGAGATGGAGTTTGTTTACACCGGTATCCGTCATTGAGTGTAAGAGTGTATGCCTAGTCTCAGCTAAGTGTGTAGTGGTCGAGCGTGAATTCATAGTTTTTCTGCTTACATGCCAACAGACTTGTAAGGCAATCTTATTGATTTATGGAATGTTTATGACCAAATACACGCAGAAGACGTTTAATAAACTGCATGTGCAACAAGGCTTTTAGGCTACTGATGTCACTCCCACGTTTTTGTAACGTGTTAGGTATGTTCACAGCAGCACGTACAGATGACTTCATTGCGATCATACTGAAAAGGTATGCGTCATTACTGCGTCGGATGCGGGGTAGCGAGAACATTCTTCTAAGCATTGTTGCTAGCAAGACTGAATGCTACCTAATGAGGCACCTGCGTGCAGTGCATGTACTCTTTGCCAGGTGTCTCCGGAAGGAGGTTTTTTTTTTTTGATGGGAAAATCATCTAATGACAAATCGCGCTCTTGGGCGGAGCGCGAGATAGTGTCAGACTTTTACTGACTAAAAACCCACTCCTGTTCCTTCATTGCCTTCGTCCCAGGGCCCCGGGTTTATCCAGAAGCCCCAGTAGGCTTCGACCCTGCTGGGCCCCTACGATTTGCTGACACCTCCCTGAGGCGCGCGTAGAACAGTACGCGCCGTCGACGACTTGGGCTCGGTCCTGACGGTTACCGGACGGTCGTACGGCGGGCTACCCATTGCTCGCTGTCCGCAAGCCCGCGCCTACGGTGGTTGGAAATCGGGTTCGGAATCCCGGTGCCGGTCGGGGCGTGAGGACCGTTGCTTTGCGCGATCGGCCGCCTCCTTTGCTAGCATTACTGCTTCGCAGATGGAGGCGTCCGCCTGCCACCTGATCCTCCTCTCGTAATTAAGCATTATATTTTTTAAGATTGTGGTCGATTATACTAACATAGCATAAATTATGCTAACAAAGGCTAAGGAATACTTACAAATTTATGTCTAACCTACTTGAAGCAAAGATTAATAAATGAAAAAAATATATATTTCACATAACACTGAAATATATATTTTTCATCAACATGAGCACTTATAAAACGGCTGAAAATAGTACTCCGATTCAGGATTCCGATTCCGATTATGGGCCACTGTACGTGCGGGCTCGCGGACGGCGAGCATTGGGTAGCTCGCTGTCCGACCGTCCGGTAACCGTCCGGACCGTTCTGAAAGGAAGGCTCGGCCCTGGTATGAAAGAAAACGAAGGAACAGGAGTGGGTTTTTAGTCAGTAAAAGTCTGACACCTATCTCCCGCTCCGCCCAAGAGCAGGGGATGTCATTGGATGATTTTTCCACCGAGAAAAGGGTGACTTTAAAAAAATGAATTTAATAATGTGATTCATAAGAAAACTTACCGAGTTTCTTCCAAAGTGAGGTTTATGGTCATCAACATCAGTCACCATGACGGTAACGATCCTTGTGCTTTGTTGAGGTGGTTGTCCTCTATCAGTCACTAATAACACTAACGTGTATGATGCTTTGCGCTCTCTGTCCAATGATTGCCGGGTTGTGATCTGGCCAGAATGAGGATCTTAAAGAGGAAAGAACCGTGTTTACGTGTACGACATAATTAAGATTTAAAAAACCAGTCTTAAAAGGCTAAAATGAAGGTTATAATTACTTTACAACTCGTATGTTTTCTTCTGTTCTTTATGTTCAAATACATTATGAGAGCCTAATATTGTAACCACTATTTTTACTGAATTGGTTTTGAAATGTTAGTTGTAAAGTTAATTTAATTAACTTGAATTACAATTATGATATATGTTTTGTAGAATATTTAAATCTAATAATAACGTAATTAAAACTAACTTACAAAATAAAAATAAAAGCCATAAAGTACTAAAAAAAGCAAAGTTGTAAAGAGAGAATAAAATTAGCCACTTCTAATATGCGGATTAAAGAAATTTCAATTACCTATTGCAAACGTTTTGGCATCAGCATTGCTTGGTTGTATAGAATAGAAAAGTTGTCCAGAAGGTTGAGTCGGATCATCTGGATCACTTGCTACCACTTGGTATAAAGCAGATCCAATTGTTGCGTTCTGTAAAATACCCGAAAAAATACATAGAAAAGACATAAATATATCTAATATAATTGTGTTCTCTAATTCAAAATAAATTCACTTTATTTACTCAAAATCAACATAATATACCTATGGCATATTAAAAAATGTATTAAAACTATATTATGTAGTTTTTTGTTTATAATATTATAGCTTTAGCTTTCAGGACTATACTATCCAGAGTGTATTTTGAGTTTTATTAAAGTCAATTTCTCACCTCACTAATACTGAGTATTTCTCCAGCTGCAGGTCTAATGAACCTCGGCACACCATCATTAGCACTGACATCACCGATATACAAAGATAATGAAGTGTCTCCAGAATGACCACCACCGTCTGTCGCGCCCACTAGCAGCCTGTACGGATCGGTACGACCACGGCCGGTGAGATCCTTACGGGTTTTGATTTCTCCTGTTGTAACATCTATTGCGAAGAGTCCTGAAACAAGGGATGACATTAAATCATGGTTTACATTTTTTTCCCTTATCGTTTCTGATGTTATGAGCACTCCAGACTTTTTGATGGAATACACAAAAGCGTTAACACTGAGAAATGAATGGATTCTAGTAGGCATCGCTTTAGCCACTGAAATAATAAGCACAGTGAAGGGTTATTTTTTTTATCAGCTAGTCAGTAATTATTTCTTACCATTAGCCTCTCCTTCATCTAAGAAGTCATATTTAATTTCTCCACCTAATCCTTCATCGGGGTCTGTTGCGGTTACATTGATGACGCTTATACCGATTGGTACATTTTCGGGTACCACAGCTGTAAAAAGAATTAAATGCTTAATTAGTTTCTGCTAGGAGTGGTTTACATGATAATTAATCACTTTTTTATCATTATAAAGTGATAAATGTGATTATTTATACATAATTTGAGCAAGAACCTTACCAGTATAAACAGTTTTCTCAAATTCAGGTGAGTTGTCATCAACGTCAAGAACATCCACAAGAATAGTAGCTGCGGTCTTCAACTTCTCAGCTCCACCTCTTGGAGTATCGGTTGCTTCAACTTCCAACCTAAGAACGGATTGACGTTCTCTATCTAGTGTTTTATTTTCGGCTACCTAGAACATTTACAATGTATTTATATATAATACTGCTTCATCATCATCATCATCATTTCAGCCGATAGACGTCCACTGCTGGACATAGGCCTCCCCCAAACGTCGCCACAACGAACGATCCCGTGCGTCCCGCATCCATCGGATTCCCGCAACCTTCACCAGGTCATCGGTCCACCTTGTAGGGGGCCTTCCGACACTGCATCTTCCGGTACGCGGTCGCCACTCCAGAACCTTTCGGCCCCAACGGCCATTCGTTCTGCGAGCAATGTGCCCTGCCCATTGCCACTTTAGTTTGGCGATTCTTCGCGCTATGTCGGCAACCTTGGTTCTCCTGCGGATATCTTCATTTCTGATTCGATCACGCAAGGAGACTCCGAGCATAGCCCTTTCCATTGCCCACGTTTCGGAACCATATGTCATCACTGGCAACACGCACTGGTCATAGACTTTCGTCTTGAGACACTGTGGTATATTGGATGAGAAGATACCGCGCAGCTTCCCGAACGCTGCCCAGCCGAGTTGGATTCGACGGTTGACCTCTTTCTCGAAATTAGATCTACCCAACTGGACTGTCTGTCCAAGGTAGACGTAATCGTCTACAACTTCGAGTGCGGAGTCTCCGATCTTGACCGGAGTGGGTGCTACATGGTTATTTACCATGACTTTGGTTTTCTCCATGTTCATTTTAAGACCCACTTTTTCGGAAGCTCTACTGAGGTCATTGAGCATTGTGCTGAGCTCTTCCGTAGTCTCAGCCATGACTACTATGTCGTCGGCAAACCGAAGATGAGTGATGTACTCGCCATTGACATTAATGCCCAATCCACTCCAGTCCAGAACCTTGAAGACATCCTCCATTGCGGCCGTGAACAGTTTCGGAGAAATGACGTCTCCCTGCCTCACACCCCGCTGCAGGAGGATAGGCTTCGAGGTCTGGTCCTGCAGTCTGACTGACATAGTGGCGTTTTCGTACAAACACTTCAGCACCTCGATGTACCGATAGTCAATCTGGCACCGTTGGAGAGACTGCAGCACAGCCCAAGTCTCGATCGAATCAAAGTCCCAAGTCTCGCAGTTCCTTTAACCCGGATAAGTTTAAATCCCTAAGACGAAAGCATACAGTTTGTTCATCCATCCCTTCTCGTTCGAGGCTAGCTCAACGTTTTTATAATTTCCTTGGTCCCTATGTTTACAACAGAGTAAATAAAATCTTACATATGTATGAGATGACTAAATATAAATGTAAAACAACAGTAAGGAACTGGCTCCTTGATTTGGACTATGAAAACACAGAAAGTATCATCCAAATCATAAAGTAAATTTAATAACATTCATTCTATCATTCACACATACACACACATGCATTATACACTACACAAACATTTCAATAAAACATCCCTTTTCCTTTATACTTAACATGTAATTTTACAAATCTCTCAAATAATAATCTTACAAACATAAGATTCATGTTTATGTGCCGCAAAATGCGATTATGTTTAAAAGGGTGTGAGCCTGGAGATCTGTCTTACAGGTCTCGAACCTAGTTCAGACTCCAGCTCTCACAAAGGTTTTTTAGCCTTCAGGCAAAAATTGTAAAATAAACTTGTTACAATGTACCTTTATGAGAGAAATAAATGATATTTATTATTATTATTATTATTAAAGGCTTTCTCGTAATCCACAAACGCTAAGCAGAGAGGCAGATTATACTCCTCGGTCTTCTGTATAACCTGCCGTAGCGTGTGTATGTGGTCTATGGTGCTAAAGCCTTTTCGGAATCCGGCTTGTTCGGGAGGCTGGAAGTCGTCGAACCTGCGCGCGAGACGGTTCGTGATGACTCTGGAAAACAGCTTGTAGACATGGCTCAGAAGTGAGATGGGCCTATAATTCTTGAGCAGGGCCTTGTCGCCCTTCTTAAAGAAGAGTACCACCACACTTCCGCTCCATGCCTGTGGTGTTTTTCCCTCGAATATGACGGAATCAAACAGCTTCTGAAGGGCCTTAAGGATCGGTTTACCACCCGCCTTCAGGAGTTCGGCTGTAATTCCGTCATCACCCGGTGCCTTGTTGTTATTAAGCTGCTTCAAAGCCATCCTAATCTCGTACAGGCTGACGTCCGGGATATCTTCGGTATAGTATCGGGTCAACCTAGCTCTTGGGTCGTTTGCTAGATTCGTAGTGGGTTTTGTGATTGACGTGTATAACTGTCCATAAAAAGCCTCGATCTCTCCCAGAAGCTCCGATTTGGCGGATATGACTCTGCCATCTTCGGTCTTCAGTTTTGTGAGCTGGCTCTGCCCAATAGGCAGATCTCTTGCAAACACCTTGGAGCCCTTATTTCGCTCAATCGCGTCTTTAATTTTTCCAGTATTAAAGTGACGGATATCGCGTTTCAAGGACTTAGAGATCCGTTTATTGAGCAGCCGATATGTGCACGCATCGTCTGAAGACTGCAGAATCATCTCACGCCTTTCCTTCATAAGCTGGAGAGTTCGATCTGTGAGCCTCTTGCTCTTATTTGTACGAGTCTTATAGAATTTAGACCCGACCGTCTGGACAGTTTCCACGAACCCATCGTTGTATTCGTCCACAGAGCTTCCTAGGCATTCGAAATGATTTTGAAGTTCGAGCTGAAAGCTCTCGGAGTTTTGGATCTGGATCTGTGCAGGACGGAGCGTAGACTTCATCAGTCGAGATCTTTCAAGCTTGACATTGATATTCAATGTGCCTCTTACCATACGGTGATCACTTCCGGTTTTCACCGCATTGATCACAGAGACATCATTAAATATTTGCCTCTTCGTCGACATGATGAAGTCAATCTCATTTTTTGTTACACCATCAGGGCTTTGCCAGGTCCACTTCCTATGCTCACGCTTTCTGAAGAAGGAGTTCATCATGTAGAGGCCCTCCCTCTCCATAAAGCTGGCCAGTAGGTGTTCCCGGTGGTTCCTACGTCCAAATCCAAATTGCCCCACTCGCAGCTCGTCACCGTCTCGTTTGCCCAGTTTCGCATTAAAGTCCCCCATGACCACGGTGAACTGAGTCTTATAACCATGTATGGCTCTGGATACATCCTCATACATGGTCTCTACTGCGTCATCGGGGTGTGTCGAGGTCGGAGCGTAAACCTGTATGACCTTCAGCGAATATCTTGATGATATTCTGAGTACAAGGTACGCCACTCTGGTCGACACGCTCTCGATCTTCACCACATTGTTCACAAGGGACCTGTGGACGAGAAACCCGACACCACCTTGGGACTGCTGGTCCCCCTTCCGAAAATAGAGCAGGTTACCAGATTTTAGGATTATCGTGTCCTCCCCCTGTCTTCGGACTTCGGATAATCCCACAATACTCCATCGTAACCTGCTCAACTCCTCCTCAAGCTCGGCAATCTTCTCATCGGACCGGAGTGTATGCGTGTTGTACGTCGCCAGGTCCAGTCGTCGACAGTTGATCGATCCCACCCGGAGATTCTTAGCACCCCAGACCCCAGGGCTGCGCCCACGCCCGTCCACGCTAGCACAGCCGCTGGAGTCACCGGGCACTTGGGGCCTGTTTCTTGTTGCATTATGCATTTGAGGGGGTTTGGACCATAACCCGCCACGCTGGTCCAGTGCGTGTTGGCGGGTCGCCATAGCCTCGTTCGTTTATCAGCAGGGTGCACCACGTGCAGGTGAGGTTGGCTTGGGTCCCGATAGGTGTTGATTGGGACCCCGTATACACCCCTCTAATACTGCTTGCTGCTGTATAAATTAATATGTGGAAATTGTAAAATTATGTCTAGAACGACACTCATGATCGTTTTTATGATTTTTCTAAAAAAAATTTCGATGGAGAAGTTTTACCTGTACAGCTCCAGTAACATTATCAATTTTGAACAAATCAGAATTTTCGCCTCTCAGTGTGTATCTGATGTCAGAATACCCTTTTATTTTATCTTCTTCAGTCAACACAGCATCTGCATCGTGTGCCTTGACGACAACAATCTGTTCTGGATATTTCACTGATTCCAGGACACTTACTTTGTAAAACTGGAAAAGTAAACATAAATATTAATGATATTCAAAATGTTGTTAATTTTGTAATTACATAAAGAGTAATAAATTACCTCCTTTTCAAAAATAGGTGGATTATCATTGATATTCATAACTTCTATTATAATTTTAGCTACACTATGCTTACTGCCATCATTGCTTGCCGCCTTTACAGTTATGGTTAAATTGGGGGTTGTAAGGTCTTCATAATCTAAATGTTTGGTTAGTACAACTTGGCCACTCAAAGGATCTACTTGAAGCAAACCTGTTTCTGCATTAATGACCTTATAACTTGACACTAAATGTCCGGATATCGGATCTTCTGCTGTTAGCACGACAACAGTACTTCCAATGGGCTGTTCTTCTTTAATTTTATGATATATCACTGGGTTTGAACTAGTCCAGCCAGCATTGGTAAATTGAGGATTTTTATCAGCGTACGGTTGAATGTAAATCGTATGTTCAATCACAGCAAATTGTTTTTCTTTATTAATTTCAGCATTAACGTCAACCACTTTGATTGTCAGTATGACTATCGATGCCAAACTATAATCCAAAGTTCCATTGACAAATATTTCTCCAGTTTCTTGATTGATGCGGAATATATGCTTGTAGTCATATGGTGAATTAGGCTTTAATTGAACTCCAGCTTTGGAAAGAGCCTTAAGATTTACAATACTATACTGTAATTTTGCATTGACGTCAGTATCATAAGCTATTATTCTCGTCACTAAATCATCCACCTTTGCTTTTTCAGATATGTGTGTTGTTGATTCAGTTACATTGAATTTTGGTGGCTTATCGTTTACATCTTGAATGGTTACAAAAACAGTAGTGGTAGCGGTTTCTGGTATGGGCATTCCACTGTCAACAGCGGAAACTATGATCTCATACCGGTCAGGATTTATATCACGATCTAAGTTGGCGTCATTAGATACTGTTATAAGACCGGATCTGAATTAAAAAACAGATTAAAGTAAACATTGTTAGTACAAATAGTCAAACTGAATTCTTACAAGTTTACGGACGAGTTAAATTAATAACTTACTTTTCGTTGATGACAAAATTATCTCTAGAGCCTGATACAATATGATAAGTAAGCAAATCGTCTAAACCGTCAGGATCATTAGCCACCACCATAGTAACATTCTGACCAGGCTTAGCATCTTCCCTAATGTTTGCTTTGTAGTTCATGGGATTTAGGTCAAAAGTAAAGTCTTCAGTAGTTTCAGGACTGTGCTGAGAAACGGTGTATTTGTAGTGATGGTAGTTGCCTTTGAATGTTGGTCTCTGATTTCCTGGAACACCGACTCGAATATAAACTCGAGTTTCGTTGTGGAGAGGTGGGATACCTGAAAGTAGATTTAGAGGTGATAAGTAATTTTAACTTGTGCAGGAAAGTTAATATAAGTTAGTAAAATATAAGTTTGTTATTTTCCTTTACAAACATTATAAAATATTTTCACTTACCATAATCAGTAGCTCGCACTACAAGCTCATATTGACCACGAGGAGTATCCATGCTATCAACCTTCTCGATAATACTTATTTCTCCTGTATCTTCATCAATTGTGAAAACGTTACCCTTACGACTGATACTGTTATCAGATTCCAATGAATATTTTATTTGACCATCGCCTTGTATAGGCCCATCTGCATCTGTAGCCTATAAATGAAATAAAAAGAATTAAAAAACAATACTATTATTATTGGCATCAATTTTTAAACTTCATATGCACAAAATGTCAAATTGAATACATTTTCAAAATGGTCATACTCACTCGAACAACGAATTGTGGTTCAAAACTAGTAGCTCCGTCTCGTATAGTTCTGCTATACTCAGCCACTTCAAATAAAGGAGCATTATCGTTAACATCCAAAACTTCAATGAAAATACTTGCTGTCGACCCCTTACCACCTCCATCTTTAGCAAATAGTGTTAAACTGTAGCTTTTCTGTTTTTCATAGTCAAGTATTTGTCTCACATAAACACCTCCTGTATTCTTATCAGTCTTAAACATATTAGATCCAAAACCAGTTAAGGTGTATTCAATTTCACCAAATATTCCATAATCTCTGTCAGTAGCATACACGTCACCAATTTTAGTTCCAATAGTTGCGTTTTCTGGTATGTTGAATTTATAAGTAGATTCTTCGAATATTGGTGTGTTATCGTTGATATCAAGAAGTTTTATGTTGATTCTAGCTGATGATAATTCTCTTCCATTAGCAGATGTAACAATATCAAAACTAAATAGGCGTTTGTCATCTTCGTCGACTTCGTAATCTAACCTCGAAGAATCTCTAACTTTTATACTGATTGGAGTTCTTCCTTCACCGTGATCTGTACTAATAGCAAACAGGCTTTCAGAGTTCCAAACATCTCTTAGCGTTAAATCGTATTTACTATTCTGTCCTATATCATGATCTTCAACGTATATTGATAAACCAGGGATAGGACTGCCATTTTCTATATTTTCAGGTATCGATATATCAAATTCTTCTTTGTTGAATTTTGGTACATGGTCATCAACGTCAGTAACGATTATTGTTATAGTCGTCACCGTGAAATCTGATGGTACTTCATTGTTTATTAATTCTGTGGCCTAAAAATTAAAATTCAAAGATTAAGAAAGTATGGTGTATGTACATATATAAGAGGGACAACCTTTATATTGTACACATTCCATATTTTATTATATACTCAGCACTAGGTAGACCAAACTTAACGAATTACGAAGATAACAAAAAACAATTTCAGTCCATTTTATTTCATATCATTTATAATAGTTAAAAACTTTACTGCTTCTAAAATCATTACAAAATGAAAATAATCAATGTTATAAATCGTGAATACCTTGACAAAGAAACTGTAAACACCTCCGTTCTGCATCACGACATCACTTTCCCTGTCGATGGGAATGTCAGAAGCAACCAGTGTAGCTCTTCCTAAAGGTCTGTCGGGAAGTAGCTTGAAGTACCGCTCCGTGTCGCCATCAAGGGTCAGTAGAACTGGTCGAGGATTCGCGGTATCTCCATCTTTGGCTATGATCTCCATTATGCTCGTGTTCTGAAAATTTTAATTTTATTATTCGTAGAATTGAAATTAATATAATAAACTACCTAAACGACAAATTACATGGAGTCAAGGATGAAGTTGAAATGATAAAATGTATTTAGTAATACATTAATTTATGCTAAGTTATTATCAAAATGACTTCTCGCGCTCTAGGTGGAGCGCGAGGGCGTGTCAGACTTTTACTGACTAAAACCACACCTGTATCCTTCAATTACCCTTTGCGTTCTAGGACTACGGGTTTCCCTTTCAGAAATTCTCCGCGGTCCTAGCTACCGGGCATTGGCCCTGCTGGGCCCCTACAGTTTGCTGACATCTCTTTGAGGAGCGCGAGGATCACTACGCGCTGTTGACGACTGGGCTCGGTCCGGTTAATTACCGAACAGCCGGATGGCGAGCTACCCAGTGCTCGACGTCCGCAAGCCCGTGTCTACCGTGGCTGGTAGTCGGGGTCGGAATTACGGCGGCTAGGGCGTGAGGGCCTTCGTTCCCTCACGCGTGCAGCCTCCTCCTTCGCTAGCATTACTGCTTCGCAGAAGGAGGCGACCGCCTGCCATTCCTCCTCGCTTCGGACCATAGCCTGAACCAGGGCCCGACGCGAAAGGTCGCTGCCGCCAATTGCCTCCACGAGGACACGGCGGTGCTCCGCCCAAGCGGGGCACACCTCCACCGTATGCTCCACCGTGTCCTCTGGGTGGTCCGCACAGTGATGACACTCGGGCGTTGCTTCCGCCTGAATCCGATGCAGGAACCTCCCGAACTTGCCATGTCCGGTGAGGACCTGCGTCATGCGGTAGGTGAGGACGCCGTGTTGCCGCTCCAGCCACTCCTCAAAGAGGGGAGTTACCGCCATGATTGTAGCGTGCCCAGCACTGGGTTACATGAGGTGAATTTTACTAGTTGTACTCTTTGATAACTTACTTTTTGTCTTATATTTTGCATTTAATTAACGAACTATTTGAGATTTTCATGTTCGGTGCCTAAATAATTGTAAACTACCATAATACATACTGGTGCTGTATTTTCTGGAACTGTAGCTGAGAACGGAGCATTGATAAATACTGGCGGTTGATCTTGAACATCCCATACTGCTGCAGCTACACTAGCCAGGGCTCTCAGAGGCCTGTCAGATGAATCAGTAGCCTCTAAACTGATAACGTAAGCTGATCTACTCTCAAAGTCCAATGGCTCGTTCAGGAATAGTCGCACTTGGTATTCATTTGGTGTTATCTGTAATCCATAAGTACGCATCTGTAGGTTACTAATATTACAATGCTAAAGTACTATTTGTTCAAATAAAAAAAATCTTTTCAGTATTGGATAGCCAAATATAATTTAATTCATTAACGCTCAGGCGGTAGCCGGCGCCCGCAAGCCATTGTCTTACTATTGTGTCTCTAATTACGCACGTCAAAAGGTTAAGACGGCTATATGCTATAATAACAGTAGCCAAAAACTAGGGTGAAAACGCGGGGACAGATAGTATATCATACTTCAGTTCATTTTGTAGTATTATTATCTGACACGTCATTGTCAATTTTTCATTTAGTACCTATGCGTTGCATTCATATTCTTATGATACATTTACTTAAATATTTGTCTATCATAATAGAACAGAATAACAGAGCATTTAAAGTATTGTATCCTTTGCTTACCATATCAGTTTGAACTCTGAACGTGGCACATGCTACAGAATCACTTCCTTTTTCTTTGGTAGAACATATCACTCGTATTCTTGCATTATCGCCTTCATCGCGGTCTGTTACTGTTATCTTTGGGTTCACCTGAATATCATCAATAAGGTAAGATAAGGTAAGTATTAGTTAGAATGTGGTGAATATAACGTTATCGTAATACCGCATAAATTGCACAATACAATATTATTTACAATGGTTTACACAGAAGTAATCTAAACAATGATGCCTCTGCGGCAGAATAGACAACAGCTTTTTGTTGGGTATGTTTAGGTAGATCCAATTATTTTTTTGTATTTTATTCACAAGTAAATGAACTCTATACAAAAACAGTAAATTTTATATCAGACGTTTAGTATTGTTTTGTTTTTATGTAAGTTTTGAATGTGGGTTCTGCCAATCTCATTATTCTATCGTTATGATTAAATTGTATGCATACCTCAATCTCAGTTCCAACAGCAGTAGCTTCACTGATGTTTACAATGTAAGGCCTGTTATGGAAAACAGGAGGGTTATCATTGACGTCCTTTATAGGTATGACACGTCTCAAAGACACTGTGTTCGGCTCCGTGTTTGCTATTCCTTCATCTGTAACAAGATTAATTTCTAACGATGAAGTCAATATTTTATTACACGGCTTTATTGTTTTGGTGTTTCTGTAATCATCTAACACAAAATCAATCTGAAGTTGATATTTTAGAAACCTACGAAATACAGTGCCTTTACGGTACTAAGCACGAACGGAAATAATTAACAACGTTAGCAAGGTATCGGTAACGAGGGAACTGATTACATAATAGGAAATGTTAAAATTGAGAAATGAACTTTCAAATCTTCCAACTGACTAGTGAGCCAGAAACCAGCTAAAAGAAGTAAATGAGTTAAATGCTTAAACGTTACACAATATTGGTATTATGAACCGGGTATGCACCGTTTTAAGCAATGCTTACGTTTACTGTAAATATGTATTTGGAAGAAACAGAGTATTTATACAGGATGGCCCGGTTTAAATACTTTTACTTTTTATGAATATATATATTTTTTACGTTTGAAAGAACACTTTGTATACAGTAGATAGCCGGACACTTCACCAATATGTTGTAGATATAACCTTACCAGTTATACTAATGATAACTTCCAAGGCGTTCTGCTCTTCCCTGTCCAGAGTCTTGGCAAGAGTGACGACACCCGTCAGTGAGTCGACTGAGAAGTACTGTCCAGATATGGAATAGCGAAGAGGGCCATTTTCTGGATCGACACCTGGAAAAACAATTATTTAAAAGGTTAATAATAGCAATTAAAATACCCAGTTAAACAAAACAAAACAAACAAAAGTAAAATAAACAGTTTTTTAACAAAAAACTTTTTTTAAGTTTTGTAAGAGGCCTTTTACTGAAATGTCATATTTTTAAATAGATATTAATTTTGTATTTAGATTTATGCAAACAAAATTGGAAATGATGATCAAAGTAAAGAAAACCGGTATAGCGGAGTTTAAAAAAAAATGTTATGTCAATTTTATTACTGTTATAAAGTAGCTTCACTAGCGTGGAAATAAAAAATATGTAGCCTAGCAAAGAATTTTAAAATCGATCCAGTATTTTTTAAGTTTATTCATTACAAACAAAAATACAGATCTATCTTCTTTATAAAATGAGTATAGACTAAAGAAGAACTCATACACTACCTTTTAAATGATAAACCGGAGTTCCAACAGGCGTGTCTTCAGACAGACTGAACTGTGACATGTCCCCGATCTGCGGCACAAAGTGGGGTGCTCTGTTGATGACCTGGCTCCAGCATGTTTGTAGCAACGAGAGGATTAACAGGATTATCAGCGGGTTTGGGTCTGATATGACTGTTGGGATCTTTCGACGCTGGAATATTATTTCTGCCATTCTGAAAATAAGATAACAGTATTTTTTTGAATTTGACATGCTTATTTTAGTTTATAAGAATTGGGATTCAGAGGATCTGCAAAAGGAAAAGGCTGACTGGAAGAACGTGATAAATTTCAAGATTGAGAGTAATCGAGATTATAATGCAAAATATCTAGCCTAGCACCCAGTGTTTTTGGGGGCCGAGTCACCCGTGTCCGTAGGAGAATACCCGAAGCAAGTCCCTACACGTGGTCCCCGGGTGGTGCTAATCAGGTGACACTAACTAGTAGTAGGTTTCATGCCACCAAGCGGCCTGACCGAGTTCCGGTATGATGCTCAGTGTAGACAGTCTAGAGGAGTTGGGTCGAAATAGCTGTTCCAACGCAAGCTGATCAACCTGGTTCGTGCTGATATGTACGTAACGGGAGACTATTCGCGGAGGGTGGTGGAATCCGAGGCCATCGTGCTGGTTGGCGACCAGACGAGAGGGCCCGATGGATATTCCCGAGGGGGCTTGGGCGTCCCTGCAGTCTCCAGACTAGTCCCCTAATGATGTCATCCTTTCAGTGCGCGCGGCTGCACTCCCTCTCTCACAAAGTGCACCTCACTAACATACGAGGTCTGCACTCTAATGTCGTCGCAGTCCACCACCACCTGGAGACTGAAAAACCGACTCTCCTATTCCTTTCGGAGACGCTGATCAGTCCGTCCAACGTGTCGTATCTTTCATACCCAGGGTTTACCTTGGAGCACAACTTCAAACCACACGTGGATGTATGTATGTACGCCCGGGGTGACATCTGCTATCGGCTTCTCCGCGACCTTGAAGACTCCAGATTCTCAACGCTTTGGGTTTGGTCGAACCAGGCCTAGATAAAATAATCTACCCTTGTGTCTACCGCTCGACCAGTGGAGATCAGGTGACGACCGGGCTCACACAGCATCTGAGCGAGGTGGTGGATTCGGCTCAGCAGCGTTACCCTACCGCCCAATTAGTGTTTTCTTTAATGCCCACCACCAAGAGTGGCTTTTTCCATACCAGTGCACAGATCATGTTGGTCGAGAGATGCGAAAACTAGAGCTATAATTAATTCCGTCAAGTCCATTCTATCATCGGACTAAAAGACGTACGGCGTTGCACCACCTTACATGGTGGATATCCCACCCATACGAACGAAGCGTTTTGGAAACACATTTATTATGCGTGCAGCTAAGGAGTGGAACTCCCTGCCGGAGTCTATTTCCTGGTAGCTATAACATAGGGGTCTTTAAGTCAAGAGTAAATAGGTTACTTCTAAGCAAGCGTGCTCCATCGTCTGCCACATCATCGCTTACCATCAGGTGAGATAGTGGTCAAACGCGAACCTATCCATAATAAGAAATAAAAACACCCCGGTCAAAGGTAACTGTGGAACACCTTGTGGTTTAAATTGGTAAACATCTAAAAGGCCTCTCCACTTGCCCCAGGACCGAAGATTATAGAGCGTGAGGATTGTTACACCAAATACCCAAAAAATTAAGTATGATATATAATAAAAAACACTTTTACTCGACAATTTATCAGTCAATTTAAACTACTTAAATGAGGCGGTGTTTCCTTTGCTGACTACCCTGAGAAGAAACACCGAATCATACTCAGGGATTAAAGTCCCTTTCAAAATCCATATCGCAAACATGTAATGGTTAAATCATATAAGAACCATGCAGATTAGTGTCTGAGAATGTCTTATGAGGAAAGAACCACTCAGATTTGAATGGACCTATCCAGTCAGTGCAAGCATTTGTCAGTACCTATTCGTAAAGCAGTATTCGTATAGTAGCGTAATTAGAGACACAATAGAAAGACAATGACGTTCGAACGTCGGCGTTCACTCGGGGTTTAATGAATTAATACGATTTACGCCGTCGATGCTTAGAACTCTACTCATCATCATGATCTTACTGCTGTTGTCCCATGTTACTTGCTTTTGGAGCAACTCTTAAGTATTATTCCATTTTCCCCTGATAACTTTCTTGACTGGCCTGTTGGTCTGGTGGTTAGTGGCCCTGACTGCTATGCTGGAGGTAGTCGGTTTGATTCCCACCCAGGACAAATGTTTGTGTGATGAGCACGATCATTTGTTCTGTGTCTGAAATAATTTATCTTTAATATGTATGTATTTAGAAATATATAAGTGTGTTTATCAGTTGTCTAGTACTCATAACACAAGCTCTGCTTAGCTTGAGACTAGACGGTGTTGTGTGATAGTTGTGGAATATTATTATTATTATAACACCTTTTTTCTTTCAAATCATTCATACCACCTTTTTAGGGTTCCGTAGCCAAATGGCAAAAAACGGAACCCTTATAGATTCGTCATGTCTGTCTGTCTGTCTGTCTGTCTGTCTGTCTGTCTGTCTGTCTGTCTGTCCGTCTGTCCGTCCGTATGTCACAGCCACTTTTTTCCGAAACTATAAGAGCTATACTGTTGAAACTTTGTAAGTAGATGTATTCTGTGAACCGCATTAAGATTTTCATACAAAAATAGAAAAAAAGCAATAAATTTTGGGGGTCCCCATACTTAGAACTGAAACTCAAAATTTTTTTTTTCATCAAACCCATGCGTGTGGGGTATCTATGGATAGGTCTTCAAAAATGATACTGAGGTTTCTAATATCATTTTTTTCTAAACTGAATAGTTTGCGCGAGAGACACTTCCAAAGTGGTAAAATGTGTGTCCCCCCCCCTCTAACTTCTAAAATAAGAGAATGATAAAACTAAAAAAAATATATGATGTACATTACTATAAAAACTGCCAACGAAAATTGGTTTGAACGAGATCTGGTCAGTAGTTTTTTTTTAGTACGTCATAAATCGTAAACCGCATTTTACCTTTCATTCAATCAACTCAAATATAAAAAAAAAAAACATTTAATTTCATAAACATAAACCTTATAATTATGTACATACACCGTGAACCATTATTATGTTACTTGCTGCTACGGAACCCTCCATGGGCGAGTCCGACTCGCACTTGGCCGGTTTTTTATTATTATTATTGCTCACGTTTGCCCAGTATCAAACCTGAAGGTAAGCGCAGCTCGCTTGCTAAGATGCTTGATTCCTTCGAGTTAAGTGGTTTTGATGTGAGAATCTGTTTTTTTCACCAATTATAAAATCTTCTTAAGCATGCTGTTTCTAACGTATGATATTCTACATTTGGTTCCTATATTACCTCGTATCTTTTGATAGTAAAGTGTAACAATTGTAGATAAGTCAATAAGTAAATCGTTAAACAGAACCCAAAAATATTGTCAGCCCTTTCACAGTGGTACAGTTATCTAGTAAGCAGTTCATTAATTCCATTTATAACAGTATACATGATGACTTCATTCGAGAGCATGCCCCAGAACTAACAATTCACAGAATATAAACAAGCTGAATATATTTTCGAGGTCTTCTTTCCCCAAGCGTGAAGACTCACAGCCATAACCACTCATAATAGTTATCCGTAATTAAAAAAATACTTAACATTCATAACACTTGGTTACTCAGTGTTACTGAGCATTACACAACATTATCAGTATAATAATGCCGATACCGTTATAAGAGTAACTATATCAGCGTGTTAGGGTTTTTTTTTTTAAGGTGGGAAGTCATCAGAAGGAGGTGATCGCCTTTGCCATTCCTCCTAGCTCCAGACCATAGCCTGAACCAGGGCCCGGCCTGCGACGTCGTTGCCGCCGATAGCGTCCACGTGGACACGGCGGTGCTCTGTCCTAGTGCTCGTCCTCCGTGTCCTCTGGGCGATTCACATAATGGTGACACCCGTGCGTTTCTTTCGCCTCAATCCGATGCTGCATGTCGGTGAGGACCTGCGTCATGCGGAAGGTGAGGGTGAGGTGAAGGTGAGAACCCCACTCCAGCCACTCCTCAAACAAGGGACTAACTGCCATGATTATGGCATGCCCCAGAGTTTGTTAGGGCTGCGAGATTACTCCACTCCTTCTCACTCCACCCAGAGCGGGAAGAGTTATTATATGAATTTTCAGCGCAAAAAAAAAGGATATATCGGCTAGCAATTTTAAGGTCCGCAAGCGAATGCATAAGTTTTGTGATAGTGTTTATTTATTTATTTAAGTATTTTTATTTATTTATTTGTTTATTTATTTATTTATTTGTTTATTTATTTATTTATTTTTTATTTATTTATTTAGTGTTGTCTAAGTGACAAAAGTATAGATAGATTTTTATGTCTAAAATAAAATGCAACCTTGGTCATTATGCTTAAGTAATAAATTAAGGTAGTGGTTGCGTAATTGAAGGTGATGAATTATTTATACGTGCTTCAAAAAGAACATCGGAAAATTTTATAATTTTAAAATTCAAATATCTGTAACCAAAACTATCTGACAATCCGAAATAATTTCATATCTGTAACCGTATTTATCTCCTCCAGATCCGTCAAGCTCTAAACATTTTTATTTTAAATTTAGATGGGTAATCATCCAATAACTTGTCACGCTCTAGGGCGGAGCGGGGGGGCGACTTTTACTGACTGTGACCTACTCCTATGTTCCTTCTTTGCCTTGCTTCCCAGGTCCCCGGGGTTCCCTTTCAGACAGCCCATGGAACCAGTAGTGTAGTGTAGTGTATTAACTGCAAGACTATGACTTCATCATCATCATCATCATTTCAGCCGAAAGACGTCCACTGCTGGACATAGGCCTCCCCCAAGTGTCGCCACAATGAACGGTCCTGTGCATCTCGCATCCATCGGACTCCCGCAACTGGCAGACTATGACTTAAGGTATCATAATACATTATTGTACTTTAAATTCTAATAATAACGAGCATATTCAAATAAGACCAGTTATTGAACAATCAACCTGTCGCTTTGGTTTCATTTCTCAATCGGCTGGCCACCGCCGCGAGCTTGTGACATTCTAAGTCGTTGTACTCGTAATGTATAGTTGTGTCTCAGTTTGTAAAGGGTGTCCAGTGAAAATTTTTCAACTTTTAATTATAGTTATTCATTTATTAGTGGCGCTAGAGGCGCGGGAGGGATAGCATTAGTTGCGTTACCTTTGCGGATTTATTAATAAGTATGATTCACTGGTCGGAAGCGCAACAAGTAACAAAAATCCTAAAACAATAATTCTCGTACCATAACTGCCCTTCAAGAAAATATCCGGCGTGAAATAGCTGCTATGCCCCCAGTGCTTTATTCGCGCGTACTTGCCAATGTGAGGGTTCGCTTAGAAGAGTGCATTGCTAGAAATGGACGTCATTTAGAAAATATTATTTAAAAAAATTAAAATCCGCATACCTTGGTGACATTTTAAAAATAAAAATAAAAAATCTACACTCATTCTTTTATTTGTTTTTTAATCTTTAAATACGAAAATTCCCGCTGGACATCCTTTATTAACTTTTTTTTTTTAATTGATTGATTGATAAACTAGTGCTTGACTGTGATCCCACCTGATGGTAAGCAGTAATGCAATCGTTGATGGTGAGGCGCACTAATTTACTGAGAGCCTATTCACTCAAGCCTTGAAGACACCTAAATTATAGTCGGACGGGAAAACCGTAGCAGGCAGATTATTCCAGTCCCTCGATGTACGCGGTATAAACGACGAGGCGAAACGCTTGGTCCAGACCGTAGAGGTTTCAACAACGTAAGGGTGGATATTCGCCGTTCGTCGGTAGAAATGAGATGGTGGAATCAAGTCATGCAATTCCTGCGCACACTCTCCAAAATGCATCCTGTAAAACACCGAAAGGCTGGCCACCCTACGCCTGTGCTCAAGGCTTAAACTTGGTTAAAATGTTCCAAATACATAACACAACGTCACGCCTGCATTCCGCAAAGGGTTAAGCAGAAGTGTATTTATTTACACAATTCGTGTGACGACATAAACTGAAATGTTAAAGGGTTGGAGCTATACAAAATTATTTTTAGTATATGCGAAACCTGAATATTCAGCCTGTTTGTTCAGAATCATTAACTGAATCGATTCCAATAATTTTTACACCATGTCATATTTTTTTCCCAAAAATGTTCAAAAAATGTCACAAGTTGGACACTAATTACAACACAGGCCACGGCAGGTCATTTCCGGCATTAAATGTCACCGCTAGATGCAGGAGCAAAACAACCCCTCAGTCGCCTGGATGACGCGACTATGTATTTGAGCGGTCAACCAGGTAACATAACAAACTTATAACTTTGTGTTTTTTATGATACAGTTATGAAATTTTGTACATAGATTTTTTACATAATTAAAAACTTTTCACAAAAAAAATACAACTTACTTCAATGTTTTAAAAAAACACTAAAAAGTGCAAAATAACTTTAATTTCGGAAGTCGGTGTATCTATAATAGTTTTGTCTCATCGTTATTTAACACCGGTTTCCGAAATTAAAGTTATTTTGCACGTTTTCTTTTTTTTTTGTTTTTTATAATGCCTATGTCCACTGCTGGACATACGCCTCCCCCAAGTGTCGCGACAATGAACGGTCCTGTGCGTCTCGCATTCATCGGATTCCCGCAACTGTTACCAAGTTATCAGGCACATTGCTCGCAGAACGGATGGCCGTTGGGGCTGAATGGTTCTGGAATGGCGACCACGTACCGGAAGACGTAGCGTTGAAAGGCCTCCTACAAGGTGGACCGAATGTAATTATACCTAAACTAAATTTAATAAGTACCTACCTAAGATTTCTATAAAATTTTGATGATCACGGTTTATGCACCATCTCTTTTTAAAAATTTGTACGCCACGGTACGGCTGAACATGCCAGAACTTATATTTCATTATTATCTTGCATGCAATGTATCATGTACACCATGATTAAACAAATAATTTTTTACTTACTAACTTACACTTAATATACCTATTATATACTCAAGATAATAAGTGGCGACTTTTCTTTTTTTTTTCGTTGGGAAAATCCAACGATCGCCCATTGTACACTTATTTTTGATTATGTTTGTCCTGTATTTTTGTTTATGTGGTGTAGGTACAATAAAGAATATAATAAATAAAATCATCCAATGACATCCCCTACCCTTGGGCGGAGCGAGCGGGTGTGTCAGACTTCAACAGACTAAAAACTCACTCCAGTTCCTCCGTTGCCTTTCATACCAGGGCCGAGTCTTCCTTTCAGAATCGGACACTTGGCCCTAGTAGGCTTCGACCCTGCTGGGCCCCTACGGTTGCTGACATCTACTTTAGGCGCGCGTGGAACACTACGCGCCGTCGACGACTTGGGCTCGGTCCAGACGGTTACCGGACGGTCGGACGGCGAGCTACCCATTGCTCACCGTCTGCAAGCCCGCGCCTACGGTGGTCGGAAATCGGGATCGGAATCCCGCGTCTTGGCGTGAGGGCTATTGCTTCGCGCGTTCACGTGCGGCCTCCTCCTTTGTTGCTTCGCAGAAGGAGGCGACCACCTGCCACTCCTCCTCGCTCCGGACCATGGCCTCTACCAAGGCCTGGCGCGAGAGATCGCTGCCGCCGATCACCCCTATGAGGACACGGCGGTGCACTGCCCAGGCGGGGCACACCTCTACCATATGCTCCACTGTGTCCTACGGGCGGTCCACACAATCGTGACAGGGCGTTTCTTCCGCACGAATCCGGTGCAGGAACCTCCCGAACTTAATATGTCCGGTGAGGACCTGCGTCACGCGGAAGATAAGGACGCCGTATTGCCTTTCCAGACACTCCTCAAAGAGAGGACTTACCGCCATAATTATGACGTGCCCAAATAAGTGACGACAAGATTATAGAAAAACTAGCTTCTTCCAGCGAAATCACCTGCTTGAAAGTACAACTTATCCCAAGGGAACATACTTCCGGGTCATATTCTATGTTTTGTTCCAGGATACGGTCTACCCGTACACTAAATTGCCTCCATATTGATTCAGCCGTTTAACAAACATAAAAACACATGAACAAAACAAAAGAAGCGTCGAAAGTCTTTTGCTCTTCTCCAAATCCAAAAAGTAAGAAATATTGTTCAGTAGAATTGCTGGAAGTATTATTTATTTGAATAACCATTGTGCAACATCCGATCCGAAATCGACTTGGTTACCATTTAGCACCGATTTCTTCATTACACGGACATTTGCTAGTATTGAAAATATTTTTCAGTGTAAGTAACACTGAAAAATATAATTAAAATAAACTAAGGACTAACCAATAGAATTCTAGCGTTTACTTAATATCTGCTAAAAAAGTTTTGAGTATGAATCAACATCTTCCTGCCCTTATCCCGTATTATTTCGGGTCGGTGCAACACGGTTTTTTCTTCCATTCTATTCTATCACCCTTTTTATTTCTCACATAATACATCCAGAGAGAGAGGTAAAAGAAAAGATGGATGGATTATGGGAGGAGTGAGGTGAGAGAAAAGAGAGTCATTGATTGCGTGACTGCTCAACAAAAAAAAAACGTGTTGCGCTAACCGTAAGTAATATGGGATAATGGCTTATGGAAGATGGTCTGCGTTCATACTGATGTCTGCTGTTGTACTGTCATGTAAAAGTTAAAGTTTTGTCAAGAAAAAGTAATTATATGTCATCTGCTTTATTCGTAACTGTAGGTAGCCATTGACCGCCCTAATTTGAGCGGTAAATGTAAACGTCATTTGTGACGCCATTTTGACTGTTGCTAAAGATTAACCAGATGAATTACAGCTGACGAAGCATTGGTTATCGTTAAAGCTAACTGGTGCAACTCACTCTTAGAGCCACTGTATACCCAGTCAAATGTTAGCACTGACCACTCATCGTCGCACAAAGATCAGCGTTGCAAAACAATGCGATGACGTAAGTGTTTAATACAAGAATGTCTGACCGCAAAACTGTTGGCATTGGGTAAGTGGTTCACTGGACTATGTTCACGCTACACTTTTTACAATACGGTAAGTAGATATTTCAGGATGATATATAGCCAGTATAGTATTTGATTTAGCTTTAGGTATATTTACAACTGAACGACCGAGTAGAACGTCCTTTATCATAATGTGTTAAAATGTCAGTCATGCAAGCGAGAAAGAAAGATGGAGCTATACGCCCTATGTACAATACGGCCAACGTAACTTGGCGGCCCTGAACATAGGCTCTGCAAACTTTAGCGCATGTACGCTCGTAAAAAAAAACTGTTATTGACATTAATTTTTTTAAACTAAATTACGAGTAAAAAATTACTAATACAGGGACCAAGTACAAATAAAATAAATATTAAAACACTTTGAGACAGAAAGCTACAAAAATAACTTATGAATTAGAGAAACAAACCTAACAATAAACAAAAAACTTTAACAATTTAATAATAAAAACCAACGAAAACTTTTGTCACCGCCTGTGCTCAAGACAGAGACAGCGACACGAAAATAACACCAATGCTAACGTGTGAGTGAGACAAATTACTGCGTACCGAACATTGCCGAATAAGTACGAAGCTTTACGAAGTTACCGAAGAGAGATGTCCAATACGCGTGTCTGAGGGTGTTGTTTAATCGATTTAAATTAAGTTATATAAATATATTCAATTTTCTGTGAAGGTTTAAAATATTCTTAAACAATCGTTATTCTAGTAGTTGTTTATAAATAACTGATATTTAACTAAATCATGTCTTTCAACCAAGAAAATAAAATTTTATTAGATTTTTTTTTTTCATTAAAGTCGAAATCTCGTTTACTAACGACAACATTCACTATGTTTGTAAATCTATTCCGTTCAATATCTCATAGAAACAAAAATTAATAAATTCCAAATAGATAAAAATCGATTGCGATTTTTGATTGAATAAAAAAGGTCGATTGTGTTTACATAGAGTCAATCTCTAGCCTAGACCTCCGCCCCGCGCACGTCGCCTCATGCCACCATTTTGTTCCTAAAAAACGTTCGTGTGCAGCCTTCTGCGCAAAGTTCGGGCCCGCCAAGATATAACGGCCGTACAGTAGGTCCTTTGATAGTTCAGTTTAGGTCGTAAGTTCAGTTGGTTTCAGACAAGTGTTTTAGACCCGTGTTTCTTCCCTATTCCAGGGCCACGGCCGAAGCCACTCTGGTAATTATTTTATTATTATTTCTTTATTGTCAGGCAACTAAGGCCCATAGATAAAATACATTATATTACAATCTTATAAACAAAGTAAACCAATACATATTAAAAAATATCACAAACAATAAACTACCTATAAATTATACACGTAACATCGGCGTCGTGTTCCGCTGCGTGGTGTCGCGTAACAGTCCTCGGAAACGTCGATACACGATACCTTTCGGCCAAAAGAATTCATTCAAAAAGGTCTGTAGATGGTGGGTTTAGTAATATGGTTAATATTTCTAAGGTCCAACGGATTTGGGCACATTCAAGGGAAAGTCTGTCTAGTCAATTTCCTCTGAAAACTTTTCATCATCCCATCTCCCTAGCCTTTTCTCAACTGTGTTCGGGTCGACACACACACACACACACACACAGTCGCTCCAAGTAAAAAATAGGTATTCAGTCGCATCTGCGACTTCCTATTAAACATCTCATCATCATTTCAGCCGAAAGACGTCCACTGTTGGACATAGGCCTCCCCCAAATGTCGCCATAATGACCGGTCCTGTGCGTCTCGCATCCATCGGATTCCCGCGACCCTCACCAGGTCATCGGTCCACCTTGTGGGAGGCCTTCCAACGCTGCGTCTTCCGGTACGTGGTCGCCATTCTAGAACCTTTCGTCCCCACCGACCATCTGTTCTGCAAGCAATGTGCCCTGCCCACTGCCACTTAAGTTTGGCGATTCTTCGGGCTATGTCTGTAACCTTGGTTCTCTTGCGGATATCATTTCTGACGCGATCACGCAAGGAAACTCCGAGCATAGCCCTTTCCATTACCCTTTGAGTGACTTTAAGCCTTCTGATGAGGCCCATTGTAAGCGACCACGTTTCGGAGCCATTAGACATCTACAATGCATTAACCAGGCAACAACGGATGTCGCAACAACACTATAAATTCATCATCATCTCTTAGTTTTTTCCCAATTAGCTTGGGATCAGCTATCAGTCTAACCAGATGCGGCTGCCACAATCCAGTTGCTGGGCAACACGATACTCCATGGATAGACTGATGGTCAGACTTTCTGGCGTCTGACTTGTAACGACTGTCGAAGATCTACGAATGACAACCGGGACCGACGGCTTTACGTACTTTCCGAAGCAGAAGGTGTAAGTATAATTTATCTTGGATAATCTTGAAAAAGTACATAAAATATGAACTGAAAAATTTACATTGTTACTTCCCTAGTTTCGAATCCGTAACCTCAAGCACGAGAGCGGGTGCCTTAACTCTTCTCCAGGCAAAAAGTTAAGAAACCCTAGAAAAGTTGTTATCCAAACGGAATATTCCTGGTACATTTATTTTTAACCACAATCCACATGTTTATAAATATGTAAATAAATTACTGAGAAAAAATTTATCGTTTTAAGTGCTGCGGTTGCACTTGTGATTGTCGTCACATTTCAAATCGTGTCGTTCGCTCCAATTTTTTAAAATTAATATTATCTAAGTAAATGCTATCAACGTGCGTGATTTATATGATTTATGTGTGATAATAATCATCTTAGAATTTATTTTTTTGAAAGAGATAATTCTATTTTAAAATTGAAGATTTACTGTAACTGGGTACTTACGTTTTTTTGTAATTGATAATAAACTAGTGCTTGACTGCGATCTTACCTAATAGTAAGCAGTGATGCAATCGTTAATTCTGAAGCGCACTAGTTTATTAAGAGCCTATTCAATCTAGACTTAGACTTAGAAGACACCTAAATTATAATCGTATTGGAAGACCGCGGCAGGCAAATTGTACCTGCAGTCTTCCGATGTACATTTTCATGTTTATGAATTGAAATATTTGTTTTAGCTTGTAGAGTGATTCAGCAAGACAGCAAGAAGCGTAGTCGTAGCAGTTTAAATATTTTTACGTATTTAAGATATTTATTTTCTTCTTTAATTGCCGTTATGTCTGCTGAAATCACCAAGCTTATTATATCGAAAAATTAATTACAAACCAAAATTGGTAGCAGCACACTTTTTTGCAACTCTTATTCTATCAAACGTCGTACAACGCCAAACAACAAAACATTTAGACAAAGGAATTAGCAGCGAAGTTCCTCTGACACAAAAACTAGTAGTTTGAAGGAGCTCAAAGGTTGTGGCCACGAAATCAGTGAGATGTGGTTGCAAACTGGGAGGACACAACCGAGCGTAGTTTTCACTAGCATAATATTGGACTTAGCCATTTTGTACTCAAATGGTCCGGCCTAAGACTGGATCAATTTGCCTGCTGCGGTTTTCCTGTCCGTTTATACTTTGGGTGTCTTCAAGGCTAGAGTGAATAGGCTCTTAATAAACTAATGCGCTTCACCATCACCGATTGCATCGCTGCTTACCATCAGGTGAGATTGCAGTCAAGCACCAATTTATATCGTTAAGAAAAAAATACAATCAGCTTAGCCTAATCCGGTACAACTGAATATCAATATTTTACATGGGAGACCTCCAAACCGAGTAACCCTGTAGTTACCTTTGATAATACTCAGCTGATTATCAGGATTTCAGACTTCAGGCTTTTATGACAGATGTCACAGATCTAATTTGACCTGTGACTAAAGGGTGCGTAGACTTATAGATATATCATTTATATATTATATATAAGCTATTTCCGGCCTCCGTAGGCACGGGCTTGCGGACGGCGATCAATAGGTAGCTCGCCGTCCGATCGTCCGGTAACCGTGCGGCGCGTAGTGTTCCACGCGCGCCTCAAGGAGATGTCAGCAACCGTAGGAGTCAAGCAGGGTCGAAGCCTACAGGGCCATGGGTGATGCGAAAGAGATCCCCGGGGCCCTGGAAAAATGGCAAAATAGAAACAGGGGTGGGTTTTTAGTTAGTAAAAGTCTGACACTATCTCTCGCTCCGCCCAAGAGCGGGGGATGTCATTAGATGATTTTCCCACCCAAAAAAAAAGCAGTCAATGTTAATACCAACAGCTACTGAAGTGCACTCTACTGTACCGTCACCACTGCCCCGCTTGCCCATTGCTTCTCGCTGGTTTCATGCCCACAGCCTAACAATTATGGTGATTTCTCACGAGCATTGTGCTTAGTTCAGTGACACGAGGTCGGAATACAATGGCGTTGCGTTACCGCCTCAACCTAGAATATATCGAGCGATTTATAAGAAGCTTTCGAACCCTGGAATAGGTTGCGATGTTCTAGTAGGCTTTCTTCTAATGGATGCTTAGAGTGCGTGGCTGCGTTGTTAGTTTGTGCTAGTGCAGAGAGAGGTCTTACCATAACCGTTTTTTTTTTTTTTTTTTTTCGGGTGGGAAAATCATCTAATGACATCCCCCGCTCTTGGGCGGAGCGCGAGATAGTGTCAGACTTTTACTGACTAAAAACCCACTCCTGTTCCTTCTTTGCCATTTTTTTCCAGGGCCCCGGGGGTCACTTTCGCATCACCCATGGCCCCAGTAGGCCTCGACCCTGCTGGGCCCCTACGGTTGCTGACATCTCCCTGAGGCGCGCGTGGAACACTACGCGCCGTCGACGACCTGGGCTCGGTCCGGACAATCACCGGACGATCGGACGGCGAGCCACCCATTGCTCGCCGTCCGCAAGCCTGCGCCTACGGTGGCCGGAAATCGGGATCGGAATCCCGGCGGCGGTTGGGGCGTGAGGACCGTTGCCTCACGCGATCGGCCGCCTCCTTTGCTAGCATTACTGCTTCGCAGAAGGAGGCGACCGCCTGCCACTCCTCCTCGCTCCGGACCATGGCCTGTACCAAGGCCCGGTTACCATAACCGTTAAAAGCTTGTAGGTAGGGATTTTGGGCCAGTTTACGAGTCGGTTAGAATTGTTGGTGTCATTTATTAGAAACTACTGTGGTGACCTTCATGGTCACACTAATATTACTAATATTGCAAACTGGCATGTTATACTTTTAAGGTTTATGTGATAAAAAGTTTAGGTTTGATAGATGTTCAAAATAAAGATAAGGAGACGTCATACAAAATTCGAGACGTAATTTTTATACAAAATGTATACTTTCTAATACATTTTGTATAAAAATTACGTCTCGAATTTTGTATAATACAATAGAGTATCAGTATAATTCAACAGTAAGCTAACTTGAGCAGTGGTGGCCGAGTGGTAACGGCCCCGACTTACGAATTGTTGGTCGCGGGTTCAAACCCAGCCAGGCGCATTACTTTGTGTAAATTATTTCATCACCACTGCTCTCAAAACGGTGAAGAAAAACATCGTGAGGAAACCGGCATGTCCTAGAACCAAAAATTCGAAGACATGTGACATCCACCAACCCGCACTGGGCCCGCGTGGTGGATTACGGCCCATTCCCTCTCCTAGAGAGAGGAGGCCTGAGTCCCAGCAGTGGGAACATTAAAAAGCTGAATATGTATATAAGTATGTATAATTCAACAAGAAAGCCTTTCATTTGCGTCTCACCTATCACACTACTCAGTAACTACTACTACTCGATCTTTACAATAATTATATAGGTCATGAGTATGACTAACGAAGTGAGAGCATTATCATTGGTAGCTCCTCCTGTGTATCTCAGCATACTGAGATGCATGTATAACTGTCATGCATGCACCTTTTATCCTAGCCTCTTAAAGTCTATTCTATAATGGTAATCTGTGAACAGCGCTGTGGGCTACGTTATCATCTACATATACCTATAAAAGGAGAAACTGACTGACTGACATATCAACGCACAGCCAAAACTACTGGGACTGTGTGAAATTTTGCACCAGGTCTCCTTTTATGACGTAGGGTAGCACTAAGAAAGGATTTTTTTAAAATTCACCCCCTAAGGGGATGAAACGTGTGTTTTTCAGGCGAGCGAAGCCGCTGACAGAAGCTAGTTTAAGATATTTATGTTATCATGTTTTTAATATCGAATCAATATTTTTATGTTGACCAATATTTCTTGTCAGAAATCAAACCCGTAGATTTTAGAAAAAAAAAATTCATCCGAGGAAAATTCTAGGAAGTAATTTATATAAAAAGAGAAACTGACTGATAATATCAATGCACAGCAGCCGAAACTACTGAGACTAGGAGCATGAAATTTTGCATAATATAGCTGTTTGTTGTTCGTAATCAATAAAATAAAAAAATTAAATAATAGTCGATATGTTGTCACTATTTCTAAATCACACTAGTATTTTAGGCAAATGTTTGTTAGATAGTGTGTGTGTGTGAGTTTACCACTTCTTCACGCTCGGATGGCTGAACGGATTTAAGGTTCTAAGGGATTTTAACGGGTAGACCATGTCATGAAATAGCATTGGATACTTTTATTTTTTTATGTTCCCTTGGGACCACTTTCACACCGTCGAAGCTGCTAGCACCACCTAATTTCGTATAAAAATATTCCAAAAACTAGAACTTAAAGTGGTCAAAAAATAAAAGACCCATTTTGACATATTTATTTTAACTACCTACCTAGCGGGTTGGCCGGTGTAGTGTAGCTACTATTAAATAAAATAGCTACTACTACACCGGACCTCTAATTATTATTTTATTGTTTCTTTCAGTTTCGTTCCAAGTTACATTCTAGGGTTTTTTTTCAAATGTCAAAACGGACCTTTTATTTTTTAACGAGTTTACTGTAGTTATCATTAAAGTAGCGACTTAATGCTTGGTTGAATGATGAACCTGATTTGACCATTACCAAACCATGCCCCGACTATAGTGTAGATCAGTATTGCATAAAGTTTTCATGACGGGTCAACTATAACTTGGCAATTGCATGGGAACATGTTAAAGCAACCTCCCGCGTGTCTTAGTATAGCAAGTAACTCTAACTTGTTAGCTCATCGTATTAAGTAACTCATTTCCTATACTAACTATCGTTTACACGGAAAACTTTATACATAACCACTATGTTTTCCACCATACTTAGATCATATCTTAGTTTGTATGTCTTCATTAAAAACGTCAAATGTTTTATCTCTGTTATTCCGGGAATGAGATGATGTGTGGTAGTACGTTTAACCGTTATTTCACAAGTCAGTTCTAAAAGTTAGTATGTGTATACAAAGTGAATTATTCAAGTGCGTGTGAATGGTCAAATCTGAAACTATGAGGAATTGCGAAAAGTACTCAAAGGAGTCTTGAGTCATTAGACTTTTTAACCGACTTCAAAAAGGAGAAGGTTATATGTTCGGTTGAATGTATGTTTTTTATGTATTTTTTTTATGTATGTTCACCGTTTTCTCGGTCAATTGTGGACCGATTTTGAACATTTTTTTTTTCGTTGAAAGTTTATGCTTCCGAGTTGGTCCCATAGAAATATTGTTATGATCTGATCATGAACTTCGAAGATATGGAACAGAACTCCTCATAGGATCACAGCAGAACCGTCGCCGTCGTAACAAGTAAAATTGCTTTGTTTATATGTGTAGTCGATGACTGACTAAAAGTAGAGGGGGAATATATGGAACTGATCTGATGATGAAGCCTGAAGTTAGGCACCGGAACTCTGTAATAAATGAATGTAATCTAACCATGTTTGGGATTATTAGAATTGTCATGAGATGCACTCTGGCTATAAGGTATTTAAGTTTGGTTGAGGGGTACTTTTTAGTTTTACTTACCATAACTAAAAAGTGTAAAATAAAAAACTTTTTACAAAAAAAAATACAACCGACTTTAAAGTAAAAAATAACACTGAAAAGTGCAAAATAACTTTAATTTCGGAAGTCGGTGTTAAATAACCAAGAGACAAAACTATTATAGAAACTTTTCAGTGTTTTTTTTACTTTGAAGTCGGTTGTATTTTTTTTGTAAAAAGTTTTTTATTGTAGATCAATATTATTCAGCCACATTTGGTTAGGCTGGAAGCCGACCTCAAGCTATGTATTTGGGACAAGTTTAGGAGGATGATGATTATTCCATGTCAAGAACCGAACCTGTAGATTTTGGGAACAAAATAGAACTCAAACTTTATATTATTACACCATTCGATAGTGGTGCTAGTTCAGATCAAATTTGAGGAAATAGGTAATTCTTCTTCTTCTTTTCGACTCGATGGTAAACTCGTCAAACTGTTTGGGCCCAATAGGTGGCTACATTAATAGCAGCATCGGTAGCACTCATCAAATCCTCCAAAGTGCAGGTGTATGGGCACTTGGGGCATTCTAATATGTGGCTCATGTTTTGAACAGGAGCACCGCACTCACATTGAATATCCAAGGGGTATATAAAACCCCATTTTGCCAAGTTGTGTTTGCAGCGGCCTACCTGGGTTCGCAACCGATTTAGTGCTTTCCATACAGGCCACTGCAAATCGCGCCCAGGCGGGAGATGTAATCACATAATGACACCAAATATACACAACATTATAATCTATTATGGACGGGGCCTGTGTTCTAATCTATCTTTATTCGAGTGTAGTTTTGCATGAATCTCGAACTTATGAAGTGATTTGCAGTAATACTAGATCGAATTTAGAGAGAATTTGGTTGGATCTAGTTATAGTTAATATAATACCATGTACCTAGGCTAGAATCATATCCATTAAATGGTAGATTTTCCTTACCGTCCTCAAAGGCACCTTCTTATATTCAGTTGTAATTAAGTAAAACTATTACAGTGGCACAAATAATGACCACTTGAAACAATATACACTAACAAATTATAGGTCCCAATAACCGGTTTGACCATACAATTTCGTATTTACCTATATCTTCACGCTTTCATTACCTTATGAGGAACCGGAACACTTTTAAGGTGGGTGTAACTTGATATTTGAACTAAAGTAATAAAGATTGAGGAACGTATATATGTGTACCTACTGTGTTCATTGTGTTTTTTGTTTTAGTGACTGACTACAAATTTACAGTATAATTAGGAGGCAGGTTATTCAAACATGGGCCGCAACCTTGTGGCCCATGTTTGAATAACCTGCCTTGTTTAAAAGAGTTACCAGGGCCCTGAAACGCAACTAAAGGAACACTGGTTGGTTTTAGTCAGTAAAAGTCTGACATTCCCTCACTCTGTCCAAAGCGAGAGAAGATATAGTATTTGATGGTTTCCCACCTCTACAAAATATATTTTCCCTTTCATTATCTACTTATAGGTATTTAAATGAGTGTGTGTTTTTAGATGGGTGTCATGATTGCCCAGTGGTGGAGGCACCCACCTCTCATGCATGAAATTGCGGGTTTGAAACCGACCAAGTACTTTTTTAAGTTTATTTAGGGCTTTACTGACACCCTGTGCCTCGCCACCCTAAAACACGTGAAGCCGTTGTTCCTTCTTAGATCTTTGACAGTCGTTACAGATAGTCAGATTCCTGAAAGTCTAGACTCTCAGCTTATCCATTGAGTAGTAGTAGAGTATGTGACTTAATTCAATTTCTATTTTTTTTTTATGTTAATTATTATTACTTATCTACATTGTGCTCACATATTAGAAGCGACAAGTAATATGTAACCAAGATTTATGTAACTCATAATATGATTTAAAAGAGTGTCCATGGAGTTTCTTGCACGTTCTTCTCCATAGAGATCTACGCTTTGGAACGTGCAATTTAGCTTCACTTGTATTTTTTTTTGACTGACCGACATTTTGACAATTCAAAAGTGCCTGTAATTGGTCTATTTGGAATGAACGTTTCTGATTTCTGATTCTGATTTCTGATTTCTATCGTGTTGCCCAGTTACTGGGTGGTCTGATATGTAGTTGTTCCATCTAAAACATAGGTAATAAGCCGCATCTGGTCAGACTGGAAGCCGACCAAGCTAGTTGGGAAAAGGTTAGGGAGATGATGAATGTATTTAGATGAGTGAAAACTGTTTCAATAAATACTCTGCTCTTAACATACTAAAGGCCTCCCTATCGCCTGTTCCTGCATTGAGTATTTGTAGTTAAGAGCGTCCTTTTCGAGGTACATTTTCATACAACCGCTCTTACGTGGTTATGATGTTATTATACATCTTTCTCTAGATATTTTGGATACATAGCTATCTTGTGGATATCATCTAGGCTTTTACAGAAATCAAAACATAAATTTGTGTAAAATTAATCTAGTAAAGACCTCTGAAAATCTGCTATTTTACGTGAACTTTGGCCCTCTATAATTTACTCAGATATTAAAAATATAAAAAAGTACATCAATAGAAGAAGCCTTGCACATTTAATTGAGATTCTGAATGACGACAACTTTTCTGAAAAACTTTTAAGTAAGTGTTTAAAAAAAAACACGTATTTCCTGGAACAAGTTTTGAGAAATATTCGAGTAAATCACGGAATTATCAAATGCCAGCAGAGTTTTAGGCGTCATCTCTCTGTTTTTACATTGCCTCTTCATCTCATCTCATCAGCTTTTTTAAACTATACTCGATGTTGACGATAGGCAGGTTTTTTTTTTTTTTTTTTTTAGGTGGGAAAATCATCTTATGACAAATCCCGCTCTTGGGCGGAGCGGAAAATAGTGTCAGACTTTTACTGACTAAAAACCCACTCCTGTTCCTTCTTTGCCTTCGTCCCAGGGCCCCGGGTTTCACTTTCACACTACCCGTGGCCCCAGTAGGCTTCGACCCTGTTGGGCCCCTACGATTTGCTGACATCTCCCTGAGACGCGCGTGGAACAATACGCGCCGTCGACGACTTGGGCTCGGTCCGGACGGTTACCGGACGATCGGACGGCGAGCCACCCATTGCTCGCCGTCCGCAAGCCCTCGCCTACGGTGGCCGGAAATCGGGATCGGAATCCCGGCGGCGGTTGGGGCGTGAGGACCGTTGCCGTTGCCTCACGCGATCGGCCGCCTCTTTTGCTAGCATTACTGCTTCGCAGAAGGAGGCGACCGCCTGCCACTCCTCCTCGCTCCGGACCATGGCCTGTACCAAGGCCCGGCGCGAGAGATCGCCGCCGCCGATCGCCCCCACGAGGACACGGCGTTGCTCTGCCCAAGCGGGGCACACCTCCACCGTGTGCTCCACCGTGTCCTCCGGGCGGTCCGCACAGTGGCGACACCCGGGCGTCTCTTCCGCACGAATCCGGTGCAGGAACTTCCCGAACTTACCGTGTTCGGTGAGAACCTGCGTCATGCGGAAGGTGAGGACGCCGTGAGGTCTTTCCAACCACGCCTCAAAGAGGGGACTTACCGCCATAATTGTGGCGTGCCCAGCACTGGGTCGCGACAGTCGCTGTCGCCATTTCTCCATGAGAACCCGCCAGAGCTCTGTCCGCCATGCTGCGACTTGTCGCGGCAGCGGAGTTTCGCCCCGGCGTTGCATCTCCATGCGCAGATCGTGCATGTGAGCAAGGCCTGTTGCTACCAGATCCCATGGTGGCTGTCCAGCAAGGAGGCTCGCCGCTTCGCGGGAAATCGTCCGGTATCCTCGCACCATCCGTATGGCCATGACCCTCTGGCACGCGTTCAGCCGGGCCGGGCACGCGTTCAGCCGGGCCGACGATAGGCAGGTGGAAAAGGACTCTCTTAAGAACGTGTCAAACTCTGTTTTAGTGTCAAAGATTGACAGAAATTCAGGCTAAAGTACAGATTGAATAATCAAATGTTTAATTCAAACTCTTAATTCGGTCTTGTACTAAGCACTAACGTGCACTAACTTCATTTATCACGGCTCATTAAAGATGATGCAACTGCAATGTACGAAATATTACGTACACAGAGCAAAGCATTCAAAATAGGAACGTAAAATGTCATTGTTCTTTGCATATTATATTATCAAGGTCCATTTAAACTAGAAAGGAAGACGTGATCTTTAATAATATGTATCTATTTAAACTGTGTGTGTTATAAATAAATGGTGATGAATTAAAGTTAAAAAAAAAACTGAGCAAGCGTGACTCGGACTCGCGCCCTGAGGGTTCCGTACATACTTACTTATGTAAACAGTTCAATTCCCGATTGGAGTCTCGAAGATTTCTCCAAATCGCATTTTTTTTTTTGTTTTCACGTAATTTACAGTTTTCAGATTTATTCCTATACCCATGCTATAAGATCTTGCTTTATGCAAAATTTCAGGATTCTGGGTCAATTGAAAGTACCCTATAAATTTTGATTTCCTCGAGAGTGTCAAAATATACGTTTTTTGAGACATAAACGGCAGTATCTTTTTTTTCGTTAACTTAGAAATTTGACTTTTTCACAGCTTCAAGAGACCGCAAACTGGTACTCAAGTTTGCGGTCTCTTGAAGCTGACGGACGACAAAGTGATCCTATAAGGGTTCCGTTTTACGGAATCCTAAAAAGAAAACTATTGTTTCCTGTACAGTAGACTTTGAAGCCTCGACTCGACAAGTGCATCATTGCCAATGATCCTCCTGACTCGTCTCTTAATTCATCAAACCACTTCACCCACCAGCCCTCGCAATAGAGGGCGACTTAACATCTTAAATCGGCCTTTATTGCGAGGGCTGCGGTGATTCTTTCAAACAAGTACCGATTTTCTGAAAAGGAATCCCGTAGTCTTAGTACGCAAAGCGCAACTGAAGGACACAGGTCGCTCAGTTAAAATATGATACTCCCTCTCGCTTCATCCAGGGAGGGAGAAGTCATCTGATGATTTCTCACCCCAGAAAAAAAGCTATTCCTACTGAGAAAACAGAAGTAATGTTATGATGTGATTATTAAGTATATCTTGCCTATACTGTCCCAGAGGGGAAGTGGCTATTGAGCGACTTGTAGTTCAGGGAAGGGTTGAGGGTACCAGGCCACGAGGAAGGTCGCCTATGAGGTGGACTGACCAGATTAAAGCGGCAGTAAATGGCTCATCATCACTGCACAAATGCACGAGGAAGGCGGCCATCAGAGAGGAATGGCGGCGTGTTGTGAAGCTTGCCACCAACACTTGAAGTGATGACCACGACCACTCTGTCAAGAGTGATATCGACAAGGAAGAAGATACTGTCCTACTGCTGGGCAAAGGCCTCCCTCCATTCCTTCCATCATTCCCGGCTTTGAGCCACTTCTAACCAGTTCCTAAGGAAGACATCTAAGTTGTCCCGCCATCTCCTTCTTGGTCTGCTGCGACCTCGCTGTGCGATTTCAGGGTACTAACTTTGTGTTTTATCAGTCCACCGCTCGACTGCCATCCGGCAGACATGTCTAGTCCCACTTAAGCTGGGCAGCTTTTTGAGCCACGTCAATCATCTATGTTTTGGAGCGCAGTGATGATTGATTACCTATATGTTATGATGTTATGTTTAATTAATTAACTGTTTAGAAGGTGGTTATCTAAACAGTCCAAAGGTCATTCCCAATGAACACCACATCATTCATAGTAAACATAGATAGCGTAAAGGTTCTCGTATGACACGAGAATCAGTAATAGGAGTATACTGAATATCTCCGCGCCACTGACATATAAATTGTACCGTTTGGAGCTTGTTCCAAAATTCGTTTAGTCAGAATTCGATTACTTTGATCAACCAAAGAGCTGCTTGCAGTCTCCTTTAAAATGAAGAAACTGATAATGTAGTAAATTGATTTCTGTTTTTCTCAATAGGAGAGTAGTTTTTCAATAAGGTAAGCAACATCTTTTTGTGAGTAAATTAATTTTTGATCTGTCTAAATCATTTGCCTAAGCATAACAGTTTAAATTACCGACTACTTCATATTTTCCAGAAGATTTGGAAATATACATTTATGTATTAATTAACTTGCCGTGGTATGGTCATGTAAAGAGGAGAGATGAAACGCATGTTACTAAAAGAGTTATGAGTATACATGTGGATGGGTGGAGAGGGAGAGGGAGGCCAAAGAAAAGATGTATGGATTGTGTGAAAAGTGATATGAAAGAAAAGGAAGTTAGTGATAGCATGACCGTTGACAGGATAGAATGGAAGAAAAAAACATGTTGTGCCGACCCCAAATAAGATGGGACAAGGGCAGGAAGATGATGTATTAATTAACTTGCCCTTAAAACCGTACTTGAGAACTTGCATACACACATTGCATACATTTCGAATGTTTAATTTATAAGAACAATGTACCCGGAAGCGAAGGTACTAAAATATTAAGTTGTTTGTAATTATTTTTTTATAAACTTGGAAACTGCTGAGCCGATTAAAATATATTGTTATATGCTTAAATGACATGATATCATCATTTTTCTGAATGCCAAGTTAGACAATATCTATCTTTGATTTTTATTGACTTTATTTGATTTATAAATTTCCTAAAGGTCAGACTACACTATAAATATATTTTGACCTTGATGACTAACTGACATGTTATGCAAAGAAAGTCCAGTGTAAATATGCCTTATTGCAACATTTTACAAATTCCATCACGTACCTCAATAAAAGTAATTCCAATAAACACAGGTCACTTCACAAATCACACAATATTACATATTTTTATTTATAAATAATAAATAACACTAACGAAACTTAATACACTATACACCAACTCAACTACTCCGCTAACTTTGATACGTACTGTCAAAAACTTGCACCACCGGTCTACGGTACCGGATTAGCATTCTATCTTTCTCTTTCTAACATATAAATTTAAGTTCCACGCGTGAGTGAGACAGCAACAGCTCATCAGCATCGTCTGTTCACCTCCGCAGATAGAGCCTTTTTGCACTGGTAAAAGTAACGGTGTTTTTCTTAAGATGCGTGATGTGAGATAGGAGATATTAGGTCAATGTTGTTAGAAAGAGAGGAAAGGTGTACTAGGTCACGTTCTAAAGGGGGTCCGTTGTATTCACAGAAATGTTTTGGTACTAAGGGAACTTAGTATCGGGGACCAGTGTTGTTTTTCAATAAATACTATTTTGCCTTTTTTGGGTCATTCCGGAGTAGCTGTAAGAGCGTGGAGGAGTGCCGTTTTTTGGCTTTTGTATAGTCAAAGCCGGTCAATAGATCTATGCTAATAGAAATGCATGAGTGTTTGACGGTTCCATGGGAAAAAACATTTGAACTTGTGTAGATAAATCTTCATACGATTTGATATATAAAATAGTTTTAAAAAGTTTTATGAAAGATTCAAGGACATAGCGAGGTAAATATGTCAACAATGACGATAATATCTCTTAGATTATTAAACTTCACACTTCTACCTTTGGCCAGTGGCCTCCCCAAATTATTCAAAATATGTACCATAATACAATGAGATCATATTTATCTATTAGCATCAACCGGGTACAAACCCAAAATATGGGTTACTGCTGATTAATCATTGATGGAACTCAACTGAACAACACAAAATGAGTAGCGCTTGCAACCACTAAACAGTCCAGCTTTATTTTTTGATGTAACAAAAGTCAGTCAGTATTCACACGTTCCTTAAAAAAAGACATTGTAATATATCTCGGCTGAGATCTGAACCAACGAGGTATCTAATAAAATGTAGAACTCGCGACCATTTGAACAACATTCAAGTTACAACATAGTGCCAAGGCCTATTTATATAGTACCTTCTCATGTATCTTCTATGAACCTGTTTCTCATTACTGAATAGAAAACCTCTGTGGTTTAAATTAAAGTAGAATCCTTCTTTCCACTTCGTATTCAATGTTTGTAATTTTAAGGCGTTTGTAGTGCGAGTACCGAACTGTTTACTGCACCTTGCTATAAAAGAAGACTTGGCCACTGGGCATGGTATTCCGTCTCTTCCACGGACAAATACCACAGGACAGCTGCACCAAGGCGATATAGTGCGAAGTGAAGTGTTACTAACATAGTTTAAATCATGATTACTAACAAAATAATTTAATATAGTTATGTATGTTAGTCTATACTTAAGGTATTTATGTTATGGGTACTGTTTACCTGAAATAAAATGATTATTATTAAACTGTGTCTTTGGAGTTTTGGCATGTTTTTCTTCTCCATACAGTAGGCTTAGCCAAGTTAATAATTTAGAATCGTTAACGTTAGTAGAAAACTAATCAAATATTGGCAATGACATCATCTCAACAATATTCGCAGCCAATTTCACATCGTTAAAAAAGACAGAATGAAAATATGTAATCGTTTCTACAATGTTCATCGCCACATCCTTTAGTTGTAATGTATACATGGAACTTATGCTGAGGTTTTATCGATTGTAGAAAGAGATTCGACACGAAACGGTTGTAACGTGGCTTAGGCCTGCAGATGTACGCCTTGGAATAGTAATAATCGATATTTTTTTTATCATTGATAGTCTTGACCACTATCTCACCTGACTAAAAGCGGCAATGTGGTCGACTATACCTAACCTATTCACTCTTGACAAAGGTTGTTTTTAATATCGTGCGGATTTCATCACGCATGCGGGATTGCTCCGCAAGCGTAGCCCCCCGTAGTGTCATACAAGTATTTATTGTAAACCGTGCACCAGAAAACGAAGCGTTGGAAGGCCTCCCACAAGGTGGACCGACGACCTGGTGAGAGTCGCGGGAATGCGGTGGATGCGAGAAGCACAGGATCGGTCGTTGTGGTGACGCTTGGGGGAGGCCTATGTCCAACAGTGGACGTCTTTCGGCTGAAATGATGATGATGATTTATTGTAATGCCTGGAATACGCACGCGGGATGCGAGGCGTGATATTGGGCAGCAGCCCATGCGGAGCAATTCCGCATGCGTGATGAAATCCGCTAGATAATATCCCCAGGTTGTACTACGCACTAAGAATTACTCCTGTATCTTTGATGCGTTCACAAACATATAATCTCACATACACAAGATACCCAGACGCGGAACAACAATCTGTAGGCCACACAAATATTTGTTCTGAGCAGGAATCGAAATTGCGACACAAAGCGCAGCAGTCAATCTTTCAACCACTGCGCCAATGGCTGTCCAACATAAATTGTATACAAACAAGCAGTTGTAATTTCAACCCATGGACAGAACGACTGCAAAAATACATTTCGACATATAAAACTGCGTATAACATAACCAACGTAACGCTTAACTTTTGCAAGAGCCCGTAGTCTTTAGAAACGAGTGCCGGTTAGCCCATTGTCTTCCAAGATTGTGAACGTAAACGGTTTCCTGTTACCGACTTTTACAATGCCTGTTATAGTTGAACCTCCGTTAAAACTGTTACAATATTTTATCGCTCATATTGGTTGTTTGTAAGCATTTGTACAATGTTATCTACTGTTTCTTCAAGTAACCTGGGATATGGGCAATAGAATGATGATGATTACTTTAGTATGTCGTTGTTACTACATTTTGACCCGTTTGCACCAGTCAGTCAATCTTTCCTTATTAACTTAAGGTTTGGGCGTCCCCGCAGTCTCCAGATCAGACCTCCATTGGCGCCGCAACTCTGGTCGCGTTGTTGGATTTACATCGCATCACCTCGCTCAACTGCCATCTTCCACCTACCCTATTCACTCCCAATAATAAAAAATAAAATGAAAGGTAAAAAGAAAAGTAAGTGTGTACAGCGGATGCACGTCCTCTTATTCCAAGTGCACCTCTCTAACATTCGAGGACTGCACTCCAATATCAATGCGGTCCACCATCACCTTGAGACTGACAAGCCCCACTTACTTTTCCTGACGGAGACGCAGATCAGATGTCCGTCAGATGCGGCGTATCTCGACTACCCGGGATACTCATTGGAGCACCATTTCCTGCAGCGTGCCGGGGTCTGTGTGTACGTCCGCAATGACATCTGTTGTCAGCGTCTCCGTCACCTTGAGGACCCTAATTTCTCAACGTTGTGGTTGTTGGTGGACACCGGTGTGGACAAAATTGTCTATACTTGTGTCTACCGATCGCACAACGGTGACCAGGAGACGACTCAACTGTTTGGCCACCTCAGTGAGGCCGCCGATAAGGCTCTGCATCGGCACCCTGATGCGCAGTTTGTCGCTCTGGGGGACTTTAACGCCGTTCACAAAGACTGGCTTTTCCCGTACCAGAGGACCGACCACGCTGGGAGAGAAGCGCGAAACTTTGCAGTATCGATGGGCCTCTCCCAGTTGGTAAAGCAAGCGACAAGGGTGCCTGATGTAGTTGGTCATACTGCCAATTGTCTGGACCTTTTACTGACCACCGATCCGGACAGATGTATCGTAACAGTTTCCTCACCACTAGGAACTTCAGATCACTGTCTGGTGAAGTCTGTATCGTCCTTCTCCGCACCTGACTGCGACTCACGTGGTGAACGGCGAATGTGGCGTTACAAGTCAGCAGATTGGGATGAGATGCGGCACTTCTTTGCATCTTATCCTTGGCAGCAGGTCTGCTTCTCTTCTAAAAATCCGTCGAGCTGTGCAGATGCTATATCCGATGTGATACGTCAAGCTATGGAGTATTTCATCCCCTATCGCGACGTACCCATCGGTGGCTCAGCTCACCCATGGTTCAACGCCGATTGCGTTCAAGCTGAACAACGTAAGCATTCGGCGTTTCTCGCCTGGGTTGACGCTCGTGACCACAAAGCTCCGGATCTGAGTTCAAAGAAGAGAGCCTTCAACCATGCTGCCAAGTCCTATAAAAAGGCACTAAGGAAGGCTCGCTTCGACCGCATTAACCATATTGGTACAAAGCTCTCTGCGCAGCCGTCCGGTAGCAGAGCATTCTGGTCCCTTGCCAAGTCGGTCGAAGCGAACTTCTGTCGGCCCTCATTGCCTCCGCTGGTTAAACCTGATGGAACACTGGCTCATACAGCGAGAGAGAAAGCGGGTCTCTTTGCATCTCTCTTCGCCCATAATTCTCGTCTTGACACTGGTAGTGCTACTCCACCGACTCTACCTCACTGCGATACTTCGATGCCCGAGGTCCGCATAAGGAACAAAGAGGTTCTGAGAGCACTGTGTTGTCTTGACGTGAATAAAGCTAGTGGACCAGAATGTATACCAGCGATTGTTCTCAAGGCTTGTGCACCCGAGTTGTCTCCTGTATTGACGCGTTTGTATCGCCTCTCATTTGGGGCTGGTATAGTGCCCAAGTCCTGGAAGCTTGCCAACGTGCAACCCGTGCCCAAAAAGGGCAGTCGTACCGATCCTACCAACTATCGGCCGATTTCAATAACCTCCATACTCTGCAAGATTATGGAGCGTGTATTGAACTCGCGCCTCTTGGCATACCTGGAAGGTAACGATCTCCTCAGTGATCAACAATACGGGTTTCGCCACAATCGATCTACTGGGGACCTTCTAGTTTATGCCACCCACTTGTGGGGCGAGACCCTCGAGAAGAATGGGGAAGCGATTGCTGTTTCCTTAGACGTCTCGAAGGCCTTCGACAGGGTATGGCACGCTAGTCTATTGAGTAAGCTTTCAGCGTACGGCGTTTCCCCTGGTCTGATTAACTGGGTAAAAGACTTCCTGAGTGAACGTTCTCTCCGAGTTGTTATCGATGGATGCTCATCAGAGCCCATGACGACTAATGCCGGAGTTCCTCAAGGGTCTGTTCTCTCTGCAACTCTCTTCCTGCTGCATATCAACGATCTGCTGATGCCCGGTATCTATGGGTATGCAGATGATAGCACAGTTGTAGAGAGATACCTGCCAGGTGCTCGAGCTAGTAAGGAGCTAATCCGGTCCGAAAGACAGGCTATGGTAGAGCGTGCGAATGTCTCACTTCAGGCAGTCTCCAAGTGGGGTGAAGCCAATCTGGTGGGATTCAACGCCGCCAAAACACAAGCGTGTCTATTCACCGCTAAAAGGAGCCCGTTCACCTTGGCTCCTGTTTTTCAGAATGTATCCCTGGAGTACACCGACCGCCTTCAGCTCTTGGGAGTTGAAATTTCCTCAGACCTTAACTTTGGGTGGTTCATTGAGTCCAAAGCCAAGGTAGCTGCTAGGAAACTCGGCGTACTTGCAAAGGTCCGGCGGTACTTCACACCAGGGCAGCTTTTAATGTTATACAAAGCACAGGTCCGTTCGTGTGTGGAGTACTGCAGCCACATATGGGCTGGTGCTGCAAAATGCCACCTGGCAGCTTTGGACTCGGTGGAAAGGCGTGCAAAGAGGCTAATTGGTGATCCAGATCTGGTTAATTCCAATCTACAAAGTCTTGAGCACAGGCGTAGGGTAGCCATCAGCCTTTTGGTGTTTTACAGAATTCATTTTGGAGAGTGTGCGCAGGAATTGCATGACTTGATTCCACCATCTCATTTCTACCATCGGACAAGCCGACGAACGGCGAGTATCCACCCTTACGTTGTTGAAACCTCTACGGTCCGGACCAAGCGTTTTGCCTTGTCGTTTATACCGCGTACATCGAGGGACTGGAATAATTTGCCTGCTGCGATTTTCCCGTCCGATTATAATTTGGGTCTCTTCAAGGCTAGAGTGAATAGGCTCTCAATAAATTAGTGCGCCTCACCATCAACGATTGCATTACCACTTACCATCAGGTGTGGAATCGCAGTCAAGCACTAGTTTATATAAATTAAAAAAAAAAAAAACTTAATTTTGTAACTAATTCATTAATATCAGCAACTAATTTTAAGTAAGATTTTGGCTAAACGAAGCTCAAATTAGACGTTATTTTGAGGTAAGGCCCGAACCAATTAATTGACAAAAAAAATTAAATATTCCGATCCAAAATACTTTTTAAAATCATAAAATTACAGCCAAGCGACCTAAAATTATGACGCGATATTTAAACGTAATTTTTGGTTTCAACAATCTCAATTTTTTTTTACCTTGAACATATTATTTCAATATAATTTTTACATGAAATAGTTAATTTTAGGTATAGGAAATACCGCCTAAAAGAATTTAGCCAAAAGCATTACATTTGAACACTTTTTTACTACATTAAAATTCTGGGCCGCAACTACTTGCAACTTGGGCACGCCATAACTATGGCGGTAAGTTCCCTCTTTGAGGAGTTGCTGGAAAGACAACATGGTGTCCTTACCTTCCGCATGACGCAGGTTCTAATCGGACATGGTAAGTTCGGGAGGTTTCTGAACCGGATTCGTGCGGAAGAAACGTCCGGGTGTCACCATTGTGTGGACCGCCCGGAGCACACGGTGGAGCATACGGTAGAGGTGTGCTCCGCTGATGTCATTAGATGATTTTCCCACCCAAAAAAAACCTAACCTCATCCAAGTATTTACAGTAAGATTATTGTAGAAACAATCAGCAGTTTGGGTTAACAAGCCTGCGATATACGGAAGTCCTGATGGAAAGTAGTCTTCGCCACCTTTAGAAATGCATTGCTATTTTGAAAAGTTTATTTGCGAAATCACTTCTGAATCCGCAGTGAAATCAAAGTTTCGTATTCTGAAATGGACTGAATTTGACACTGGCGCCACCGAGTGATGATCAAAGTGAGAGGAACTAAAACGGCTGAGTATTTTGACGTTTGTCTACTTTGAAATACAATTCGCTGAGTGTGACATTCGAGATGATTTGTGAAATGATTTTCGAAATGATTTACCATTTACAGAATAGCACGGCTGCTTGCGCATTGCTGGCTTTAAATAGCAACGCAATCCGTCAAATCTACAAACGGATTATAGCAATACTTGCAATGTGCTTGTATATTTTACTGTGAAGCAATTTTTTTAAAGGTTTTTATTTGACCACTGTTTTTTTAAGGGTTATATGTGACGCTAGAGCAAGCTTGCCTTGAAGTAGCCTGTCATCATCTTCCTGCCCTTTTCCCTTGTTATTTGGGGCCTTGAAGTACCCTATAAATTCTTAAATTAATGATCCCCAGGTAATAAACCTTCAGGAAACAGACTCCAGCAGGGTATAATAAAAATGGCGTTCGAGTGATTTTAGAAAAAGCTCTACTACTTAAAATGGTCCTTCCATTTTTCTTTACCTTAGTTTGAAGTAAAGCCCTCTTAAAAATATGGCACTTACCGCAACCGTGGCCTTGAACACATCCGCTTCGATATTTCATGGTTTGCCTGATCAATTAAGATGTTAACGAAATCTGTGCCAAGTAGACAATGATCCGGCAGTAGATAGCCGTATAAATTGTGATTGGTTACTGACCTACACCGAGTGCGTTTAACTTGGCACCTTTATAATTTCCTTGCCGACGACTAGAATTTGAGATGGGAATGCATAAAATAAGAATGATGAGAATATATAAAATGAGGAAGAGTAAACAAATATTCTATCTAGGACTTCATTTTATTTTGTACTAGCACTTTGATAGCGACCTCGTCTGCGAGAATATTTTCATTAGACCCCGTAAACCTTATTTTGAGAGTAATCATTTAATCATTATCATAATATTTTTTTATTCTTTTCTTCATTTTTTTTTTCTTATCTTCTTTCTTTTTTCTTAACTAATGTCAGTCTTTATTATTAATTTTAATTAGAATTCGCTAAGCTTCAAGTTTAATAGCCTAAGAAATAAGAATAGTATATACAATTTTTAAAACCCACTAAATTGTTTTATTTGGTACGCCCAACAGTTCTGAAAACAAATAAAGGTGAAAACTCTCAAAACTCCTTCTTAGTGCTCACCTACGTCATAAAAGGAAGTCTTGTGCAAAATTTCATGTTCCTAGTCTTCCTAGTCTATGCGTTGATATGTCAGTCAGTTAGTTTCTCCTTTAATTATAAATATATATAATATATTATCCATTAAAAACTTCTCCGGAAAGAAACTGATCAAAATAACCTCACCAACTTTAAATTCGTGGAATCATAGAAGAGATATTAAGTTTCTTGAAAATTGATGATTGAAGTTGTTGTTGTAAATAGCAGTCGTGATTGTACTCCTATCATATTTCTTCAAAAACTTCAGTAGGTAGACGACATTATAATATGTATGACATGTCTACTATAAAATCGCCTCTTGTTCTTTAATTCCTTTTCTATAAGGTTTATAATACAGTTGATTGACACTGTTTAACGAAAAAAAACTTTTTACAAAAAAAAAATAACCGACTTCACTAAAAAAAAACACTAAATAAATAAATAAATAAATAAATAAATAAATAAATAAATAAATAAATAAATAACTAAAAGGATCAAAATAACTTTAATTTCGGAAGTCGGTGTTTCTCGGTATTGTTTGTTTCTTATTTAACACCGACTTCCGAAATTAAAGTTATTTTGATCCTTTTAGTGTTTTTTTTTAGTGAAGTCGGTTATATTTTTTTTGTAAAAAGTTTTTACTTCACACTTTTTAGTTGCGATACACTTGTATACAGAGTGCCTATTTCTCATGACAATTCTAATTAACCTAAATACTGCTAGGTTACATTGTTTTATTATAAAGTTCCTGTGTCTACCTTCCTCCTTCCGGCTCCATCATCAGATCAGTTCGATAGTACCTTATAGACAAAGTGCATCTCATGACAATTCTAATAAGTCCAAACACGGCTAGGTTACATTGATTAATTACGGAGTTCCAGTGCCTACCTTCCGGCTCCATCATCATCATCAGATCACTTCAATGATACCATTTTCAACGTAACTATTCAGAATCATTCATTTATTTGTATTGTCATAGTCGCTTAACTATATCTTCATTGTGATATCTGTTTGAGTATGAAGTTCCGTTGACCATTTCTGGTCTTCTTCATCAGTTCCACTTCATCAAATGTTACTTTTTGACTGTAAATGCTTAAGTTCTTGATGAAAATACTAAAATTACCATAGGGTTGCCTATAATTTTTGAGGAGTTCCCTCGATTCCTCATGGATTCCATCATCAGAACTGGATTTTGAAAAAATGGGACCAATCTGGAAGCATATCCTATAATGGGAAAAAAAATTTGCAAATCGGTCCATAAACGACGCAGTTCTGAGGTAACAAACATAAAAAAAAAATGATAAAAAAAAAATACAACCGAATTGATAACCTCCTCCTTTTTTTTGAAGTCGGTTAAAAAGAACATACAATCGAATTGATAACCGCCTCCTTTTTTTTGAAGTCGGTTAATTATCAATAACTTGCTTTTGCCCGCGGTTTCGCCCGCGTACATAAAATATAGCCTGTGTTACTAAGGAATAAAACAGCTTTCTATCGGTTAAAATTTTTTAGCAATTGGACCAGTACTTCCAGAGATTACCTCCTACAAACAAAAAAACAAACTTTACCTCTTTATAATATTAGTGTAAATGATAGTGCGTTCTCACTCACTTTCTATGTCTTTTACGAATCAATATTTACCTTTAACGATGATGATACGGTTTGGCGACGACTGGCCAACATTTCACATACCTTTTTCTTATGTGAAAGCTTGAAGAGCCAATTTCTGATTTGTGTCTTTATCCTAAATTGTGAGATGTTTTAATTCCTTTAAACTTATAAAAATAATTAATTTATGATGACCTTCATTTTCAAAAATATCCTATTTTATTTAAACATAGTATTTTATTCATATCCATAGTAGTCGGGCATTTTTAATAGGGTTCTTATTAAGGCCTTTATATCTTAAGTATAACTGTAGATGTGTTACACCTCTGTTTACCTCTGTCTGGCTTTATATAAAGTTATACTTACCTGGTTAATAGTGCTGCCATCTATCCAACTACATGAAAATGACAGTAGATGTTAAAAAACTATTGCGCGTAAGCATACAACAGACGACCACTGTTTTAAGTGTGTAGTTAGTTCCTCCTTCGCTCACTACAGACCTTGGCGCCAATGGAGTGTGTTTATTTATTTATCCGTTATTAGATACACCAAAATACATAGTGATGTCAGATATATAATATGTAATAATATAATATAAATGCTGGTATATCTGTCCATTATAGTTGTACACAGTTTTCACCATGATGAAAAACCATTTAATGCTTGCGTATTTAAATTATAAATTACAACTAAACTAAAACATGAACACTTAAAAACATACAAAGTGTTACAAAGGGAATTTATAAAAAAAAAAAAACAACTATAAAGCTTAAAACTAAGCACATAACTAAGCACATCTGCTTACGCTTTACATACTTTGTCATCGGTTGTAAATCTAAACGCACTTCTGACAGCATACCATGGTTTAGTCGAATGCCACCTAAGATACGGTGTTATCTTTTGGGGCAACTCCACTGAAAGAGAAACGGCATTCAAAGCACAGAAAAGATGCATACGGTCTTTTTTAAAACTGCAAACTACAGATAGCTGCGTGCCATATTTTAAACTGCATAAGATTTTAACTTTACCATGCATATATATTTTAGAAATGGCAGTGTTTGTAAAGTTGAACCCTGATCGTTTTGAGCGCATAGCAGAAGTATTTCCACGAAATAGGCGTGATAATAGTAGGCTATGTCTCCCTAGTACGAGAACGACTTTAATGCGCAAAAGTGTCTGCTACATGGCGCCAGTCATATATAATAAATTACCGAGGAGTTGGAAAGAATTAAACCTAACTTTATTTAAAAAAAAACTCCGAAACTTTTTAGTAGACAAAGCTTATTATAGTGTGACGGAATTTTTGTTGGAGAAAGGAATTTCTTGATTTAGAAAAAAGTGCATAATTTTTGTGATTTTATTTTATAATTTAATTTAATAATTGAATCATTTTGTTTGTTTGTTTCTTGACATTTTTATATTTTATTTTATTTTATTTATTTTTTGTGACATTTTAAATTTTATTGACATTTTATATTTTTATTCGATTTTGATTTTTATGACATGTTTTATTTATTCATTTTTTTTTTAAATTTAATTTTAAGTCATTTGACATTTTTATATTTGGTTTTATTTGATTCTAAATTTTATGACATTTTTAATTTTTGCGTTGTGTAATTTTTATGACATTTTTAATGTACTCGTACCTATATAGAATCTCCAGTGTAGTTTTTACTTTTGCATGCCTTCTGGTTAAATATGGCTGATGCTTATTATATTTTTATGTCACCGTTTTGTACCCATATTTGCAAAATAAATATCTTATATTATCTTATCTTATCTTATCTTAAAAATATCGAAATAGCGTAGATAGTGTAAACATTATGGATTAGTACACTCATGTATATTTTTGATGTGATGTCCGGCGACCTGCGAAAGTGCCTGGATAGTACAGAAATAAAATCGTGTGAAGCGAGAAATGACGCCATCAAGCGTAAAATCAGATTTAAATGTTGTTATCGACAACATCTCAACAATGATGATGCTTGTGTCTATTTTCTGTCAAACTAAAAGTCAAGTTTATACTTTGTGAGATTGGCTTTGTTGCTCGCCACTTAGCTGTGAAGAAACCAACGCCATCTAGTTTAATTTTCGAAAACTTGAACTTTAACGTGCAAGGGAAAATAGGCGTTAAGATATCCAACTACTTTTGCAGGCGTCTGTACCTACTCTTTATTTTTCTCATTTGAGTTATCTGACATATTAAATTGTGAATCCCAAAATTTAACGTATTTTAGACTAGACTTTATAATTAAAATATTTTAACTGTATTATAGTTATTAAAAAGTTAGAGTATGACCTATGAATTTATTCCATTGAATCAAAAAACAGAGTAGGCATCGAGATATAAGTACTAACGTACTAGAGAAGACTCCGTAAATTCCTACTTTGTCTCGTTCAACTGCGGCGATCGCGCCGCACTTTGTCGAAGAAAACGCGTAATTGCCGTGATTTACATTGCGCTTAAGACCTTTTTGCCGAGAATAAATACACTTCCGCAGCAAATCTAGCGCTGTGGTAAATTAGTTACGGTTTAGACGAATTGTTATTATTTTAGCGCTGCAGCGAACTAAAGATTCAAATTACGAAAATAGGACAATTCAGTTATTTGACAAAGCTTCTCTAGTACGTTAGTACTTATATCTCGATGAGAGTAGGTTGATTTTAACACGATACCTACCTAGGTACCTACTTGTTATTCTCAAAGTACTGTTACTCCTTATTAGTTATTTAAATTAAGGCATTGAGAACTTCAAGTTACGTCTGCCAATATTATAATGTTTTGCTGATGTAGTTCACACAAATAAAACGAACTAAACTTCCATAATTTATATTTTATTTACAAACGTTCCCACAAAGTTGAAATTAGCTCAAGACGCATTAATGGGTAGCAAGTAAAGTCGGTGGGACACAGAAAATAAATATTATTATAATATACAAAGACTAATTAGCTAATCTATCGAGTAAAATCTACTTCTCCACATTGAAGATTTTATTTTAAAATCACAATAATATATCATCAATCTTTACCATGATTGTTATCAACATTTTCATTGTTTTCATTAACAATATTGACTTGGCTAGACGTTTGAGTATGATTTCTTTTAATTTCTACATACATTGGAACATAAGTATGAAAACCTGATACAGATTGTTCTAAGCGTTTTTTTCTATTATTCTCTGGATTAGCATCTAACCATACATTAACGTTCTTTGAATTTTGATTAATGCTTCTATAATGACCATTAATTTGAGGTACATACGTCCACACTGTTGTGGTTTCTTCAACTTTCTCTGTACTTTTATCTACCTCAGGGGCTTTGGTAGTCGTTCTTACAAATTCGTTTTTAAGCTTAGCAATAAGCGTACTAGGTTCCTCTTGTATTTCTTCTTGATCTCTAGAATTTCTTCTGCTGATCTCAATATTTTGATAATAATTTGTTCTTCTCTCTACATCAAAATACTGATTTGGTACTTTCGCGTCTGCGGCATTGAATTGTAATACTTCAGTTGGAGCAGGCCATGGATACTCAGTTGTCATTTCAAAGAAAGGTTGCATAGTTGTTTCTTTAGGCAGAGACGGTGTTTCTGATATAACTTCTACGGGTATATACCCCGAACTGCCCATGTGATGATCTTCTATTTGTGAAGTTGAAAGTTCTATGGGAGCTTTCGTAGTGTATGGATTGGTTTGCGTAGATGGTATCACAGGATATATTTTTTTCGTTGTTTCGTTTCTTATATCGGTTTTTTCTTCAGGACTGTACACTTTAACGTGTACAATCATTTGAGTGCCTGTTTCTGTTTGCATATTTTCTTTATTTTGATCTTCTTTAACTTTCGCTACTTTGATTTGTTTATTTATTAAAGTACTTAAATATCTTGGCCTTTTGTATGGAGTATATATGCGCCGGAATGCAACATTTGATTTTCTTTTAAATTGTATTACAGGCCGCGACGTTGTAAGATAAATATTATCTAATAATGCTGTAGTAGTCATTGGTTCTTTTTTGATGGGAAATAAATTAAGCATAACGCTAAATGATTTAGTAGTGCTAACGGGTGGTGCTTCAGTTTGCCTTATTTCGCTTGAACTCGGTAATAGTTTATGACTACCGCTATCATTTTCCTCACATTTGTTACCTAGACAATTCCTTTTGTGGAATGGAATCTGTCGGAACATTGGATACTTCTTGGAATTATCTAAAAGACTGGGAGTGGGAACTGGTGCAAATCTCAAAAAATCATCAGCTAACAGATTCACATCTCCGGGATTTTCTGGTTTGAAATTGAAGAGTGGATCTGCTAGATGATTAGCTTTGAATGTTTTAATATTTTCTGAACTTTCTTGTTGTAAATCTGACTTCAAATCAGTGTCAGACACTGATCCTTTGTTTTCCAACATAGGCTCTATATAAAGACCTGTAAAAGCTATATGTGTGCTTGGTGGTTTAGCGTTCATATCTCCTGATTTTGCATTGATTGTTTTTTCTAAATATTTGATGATTTGTCGTATGTTTTTTAATCTTTCTTCGTTTCGATATTTTTCTATCCAACTTCGTGACCCGTATGTTTTGCTGAAAGGTAATGGAGTAGGGCTTCTGTATTCAAAGAAAAATGGTCGTGGACTGGTCCTCCTGACAGCATTTGGTTTAAAAGTTGGTCTTGTTGTTGTCGGTTTTGTTATTGTCATGTTATATCTTCTTCTTTTGGCGTAGGGTCCAGACGTTTCTAATGTTGGGTCAAAATAGCTACTTTCTTGCAAAGCGTTTATGAGTAGGGGCATACGTTCATAATAATCTTGGTCGAGCCCAAAGTAGCTTCGGTCGAGTCTATCGGCAAATGGTTGATCGTCATCGGTTCGGTTCACATCCTTCTTGTTTTGTACTAAACTCCATTCTACAGCAATCGCGTATTCGTAGATAAGTAGAATTACCTGTAAATACAAACATGCAATTGATATGATGTAATCTTAAAACTGTCAGAAAAACTATATTAATCACAGGAATATGGGAAACGTTTAGTAGTATTTCATTTGTTATAATATAATATTATTATCGTTTAATCAAATGCGCAAACGCAGGATGGGTAGAAAACTGTTAAACAATAAAATAGTTCTACCACAATATACAGTTTACCTTAGAAGAGCCTTAGGTACAGGTACACACTTTTGTGCACACATTGAATACTGATTAAATATAAATATAAATACTTCTACCATAATTATAAATATTTTTTTTATTGAAAACAGTTTATTTTTAACATGAGGACACATAACGGTATCAGTAAAAATATACTCAATTCTAAAACAATAATAATATTTATTTGCTTCTATTTGCCCCAAGTAAGCAATTAACACGTAATTTAATCTTCCATTAAATTACAAATGATAAGTCTGTTATTAATTTTTTAACATTAAAAATGTTATAATATCTAAAAATAAATTAAATAATTATCTACAAATGTCTCAAAAAAAAAAACATGTAGTGACAAAATAAAAGACAAAAACACCAAGCAAATGCTAGTATGAATGGCATCCCCACGTACCGGAATTATGTAATATCCTGTTGATCAAGCTAAATATTAAGCTGGAGTGACTCGTGAATCTTTGTCTCTTGAGACTCTTTCTGATTTTACTCATTATATCAATATGTATGTGTTACTTGAATTTGCCGATCCCATAAAGGGCTGCATGTTTTTTTTTTGCAATCCACTTTGACGCAGGTTTTGAGTTTTCACTCGCAATTACATTATACAGGCAAGATTTAACATAAAAAAAATAGTACCTAGTAATAAAAAGTAATATCAACAAAAAAAAAAACGTAAAATGACTATTGCTTATTGTATAATAATTCTAAATGCAGTATTCTACTCGTCACTAGATGGCAAATCAAAGATATTGCTGTTGAAATTATAAATATCGTAATCGCCCTGTTCATCTTGTCTCCATTCATTATTTCGTTGAATTTCTAAATAAATCGGCCGCAGAGCAGGCAGCATCGATGCAGATTTAGTTATAGCTTTTTCCTCTTTTTTTAATAAAGTCCATGGATTCAAGATTTCTATGCTAGTGTCAAGTGATTTTGTAGAATTTTTATATTTGTAAGTCGCTACAGTACTCTCTGTTGGTCGTGATAATTCATCTTGAAATTCATCAGTGTCACCTACAGTGTCACTGGTCAGTTGGTCTGTATTAAATGAATGTGGATGATATTTAATCGTGGTTTCGTAATGATTGCTTGTTGTTTGAATATTTTTAAAAGTACTGGGAAATATATTTTTTGTTGTCAATTCAACAGAACTTTCAATGGAATTTGGAACTTTAGGGTCAACTTGCAATCCTGAGTGTTTGTATTTTTTATGTGGTGGCGATGGAAATTCAGGTTCTATGGTATATTTCCACACTTTGGCGATTTTTTCTTGAGGAAGGTATATCATATCGGCCAATTTCCGCATTGATGTTAAGTCTAAGTCCTGTTGCTTAGTGGTTGGATTATTATGTATAGGTTTTAAGTTATCTCCTGCAGCTAACCCCATGTCCTCAGGAGAGCCCATCGTTTTAGTTTTTAATGATTCCATGCTCTGAATGTCTATGTTTTCCAATACAGTCGTTTTTCTAGGTTTATTGTTAAAATAATCATCATACTCTTCTTCTTTGTATAATGGTAAGTTCAAACGCGAATCTAAAGCGTATGCTTGCAACCATTTATCAGTGCTTAGCTGCAATGATTTGGAAATATGTTTGATTGGGACAATCATTTCTGTAGTTCCATATTTTACTCCTGGGCTGAAACTACTAAAAGTAGTTTCAGTATTTGGTGACTCAGTAGATGTAGAAAGTGAACTGTAGTCTGTGCTCGATTTTTCTGTTTGAAAGTCTTGCATTTTACTGTATATTTTTGTTGGCACTTCTATTAAATTATCTTCAATGGATTTTATTTCAAATTTATTAGGTGCAGGCACTTGTGTAGATGATTCAGTAACTGTGGCTGTAGTACTGGGAGTAGTTGATGGGACAGTTACGGTACTAGTAGACGAGCTGGTAGTCGTACTCAAAGTGGTACAACATTTTGGGGTTGTTCTTATATCTATTAGACTTTTTTTCATAGTCTTTCGAGTTGATCTCATTGCAACCGTGGATAGATCATTAACTCGGTGTTTCGTTGGTCGCACTGGTCGTGCAGTAGTTAATCGGTTCAGAATATTAACATGTTTTGTTTTATTTTTACATATATTCATACCAAGTTTATCACCGATGACTTGGGGAACCAAATCTTGTAGAGTTGATATCAATTTACTTAACAGTAGTCCCAATTTTTTTGGACAATTACAAATAACTACACTTTCGGGACCTTCCGTTTTTATTTCTTTTCTATTCATATCTTTTTGATGAGGATAAGTTAACTGCTGAATCTTTCTCATTTTCTCTATTTTAGTCATGGGTACAGTGTCAGCTGTTAAAGGAGTTTCAGTATAGTCAAATTCTTTTTTTAATCCAACTTTATCATTGATCATTTTGTCGAAATAATTCAACATTCTTTGGTAATCTCTTATCTTCCTTATTTTAGTGAGATATTCCAAGCGTTGTGTTGGAGTTTTCCAGTTTATCAAAGGAGATGTTTTATGATCAGTCGAGGAATGCCTAGTGGTCGGTAACTTTAACCAGTATTTTGAATCCGAGAAAACATTTTTCGTAAAAGTAGCTTCAGTAGAGTCTTTTTCATCATAAGGTGGACTGGAACTAGAATACTCTTCTAAGATTTTCTCTAAGTATCGGTTCTTGTTCAGTGCCTTTAATAATATTGGCAACAGTTTTAGTGTTGTTCTGTCGAAGTTTATTTTTTTATTAAACTTAGAACTGATTGATGTAATATCACTATCGTTCATAAGTCCAATCCAGTTGGGTTTTAACGTGTTTTTTTTATTAACACTATTGCTCTCTGAATTAATGCTGTATTCGTAGACTAGGATGACACTCTGAAAAAGAAAAAAATAGCCGTTAGATGATGATTTGAGTTAGATTTTTTTGTGCATTTGAGCAAAAGAAGATTTAATAATTATCTATTGATTAACAACAATACGTAGATAACTTACCATTGTTTTAGCAGTCACAAAAGTAATCTTTATTAGTAACATAGTGAGTGCACCAGTGCTTAGTAGTAGTAAAAATACATAAGTACATAATTTTACTCAAATCAAAATATATGTATAAAGAACTAGGAACCAAAGCTAACCCATAAAATGTTATCATCAATTTATTTCTTTTATGTTAATACTAACAATGCAATCGGTATTAGTTAATAATAACTGCATATGTAATTGTACAAATTAAGACAGTTATTGGCACTAAATGTTGCAAAATATTTACTTCACAGTCGTTAAAAATAGATGTATCTGATGATAAAAACCGTCATAATGTTGTTTATTAGTTAATTAATCCATATCTTTACGACAATGGGTGTGATTTAGAATCAGCATAATATCATATTGTGAGAACTGCAATACTGTGTTATGTTATTTGATATTGCGTAAAAGAAGTAGGTATACATTTTACGCTCTATATGTCGTATTGTATCATTATTACATCTTATTTTTCTCATTTTTTTTCTGAAATTTTATATCTTCATCATGATTTCAACCAAAAGACGATCACTGCTGAATATAGGCCTCCCTAAAGCGTCCCCACAGTGATTGATCCTGTATGTTTTGCATCCATCAAATTCTCACGACTCTCAGAAGGTTATTAGTCTACCTTTTTGGGGCCTCCCAACTCTGCGGTGTGCTTTAGCCACTCCAGAAAAATTCGGCCGCTTTGATCATCTGTTCTGCGAGGTATGCCTGGTGCCCTGCCCACTGCTTGTTAATTTTAGCAATTCTTCGGGCTATGTTAGTAACTTTAGTTCTCCTGCGGATATCTTTTTTCCTGATTTGATCACACAACAAAACTCCGAGCATAGGTCTCTTTTTTGTGGATAACCATTGGGTGACTCTAAGCCTTGCTCTTCTTTGGGTATCTTTAAGCCTTCTGATGAAGCAGGGGCGACTACGTTCCAATGCCATATGTCACCAATGTCAACATGGACTGGTTACATCTTTACTGTGATGATAGTTAATGACCTTTATCAAATTAAGGAATAATTTCTGAGAGTGCAGTTCCTAAAATATTCTCCTTATTTTTGTATACAATATAATAAACATAATCACCCATAAAATGTTCTGACACAGGCCTTCTATTTAGAAGTGAGAATCGGCCGTAATCCACCAAACGGCCCAGTGTGTTTTGGTGAATGTCACATGTCTTCGAAATTTTGGCTATTGGACATGCTGGTTTCCATACGATGGTTTCTTTCACCGTTTTGAAACTAGTAGTCTTGAGAAAAAAAAAATATACATAAATAGTAAAGCGCCTGCCAACTTCTGGAAAGAGGAAAGTTGGAAGACCAATTAAACGGTGGACTGATGACATCATAAAGAATGCAGGAAAAGACAGGATGAGTAAAAAAAATGTATAAAAATATATTTACATCAATGATAAAAATATACGGAAACAGCTGGAGAAGGCCTTTACTAAAATAAAATTCATGCCAGTGAATATAATATATATATGTAACTGACTCTAATAACAAAAAATTGTTTAAGTGTTTAACCTACTAATACTAATAACTACTTTTAAAATGTAAAAATAAGGTATGAAAATAAATTGGATTTATTATTGTAAAGCGCCTGCCTGGGTTTAGACGTGTTGTACAACTTGTAAGTTGGGGCCATTACCCCGAGACGGGGCCATCACTGCTCATACACCTTGTGCACATTTAGTATACCTTGTATAAACTTACATTGGCTAGTGACATTATTTCAGTGATATTGATTGTCATAAATCAGCGCTGTATTGCAAACAGGCTGAATTGCTTGTACGTGAATCGTTGCTGCAAGCTTTCTACCTGGGTGTTAGGCTTGCAATGCTACATCTGGAAAGGTGAAGCCAGTAGGTGGCGCTGCAATCGGGGTCTCAATTTTTTTTCTGACGATAAGCGAAGGCCCAGCAGATATTGTCTTGCTCGAAGGAGCAAGACAATATCTGCTGGGAACGCTAGTATATATACGTGTATAAAATGTATGGAACTGAGAAGAACTAACAAAATCAAAATGTCACCTATATTAATCTCTTATGTTGTCACTGTTACTAACAGAATGACACCTTGTCTACTGCCTTAGTTTAAATTTTAATAAGTTATGGTTACACTTTTTTTTTTATAGGTGGGAAAATCATCTTATGACAAATCCCGCTCTTGGGCGGAGCGAGAGATAGTGTCAGACTTTTACTGACTAAAAACCCACTCCTGTTCCTTCGTTACGTTAATCATATATTTAAGTAAGGGGAACTTGCTTTCTTCGTGAGATTAACAGTTTTGCCAATTGGATATTAGTTGATGCGAAAGTATTCAATATTAATTTTATATGTTCTGTGAGTGACATTTATGTTATTAAGACTTGTTTTACTAACGCATGAGTGTGTATGTCACGCACTCTGCATGCATCCGCCACGCAAAGAATCATTTGTATATATTCGATTATGGCTAACCAGAAACCATTTAGCAGGGTAGAAAGTAAGTAGGTACTAAAACAACAGATTGTTTATAAGCTTTATGTAGGCTATAGCCTCCAAATATCGATATAGAAAATACACGCCAGCTTAAAAATGGCCAGTTCAATTTTGAGATTAAAATATTTTTTTCAAATCAAAATCTATTAACTACAATAGTTTCTATCTGCTAGTTTTACAAACAATCTTATAAGTGAGCGTTTTTTGAACGGAATATTTTGAGTCAAGAACGCATCAAACCCCAATTTGAGGCTAAAAGACAAGTTTTTTGGCTGGAGTTTAAAAAATATTAAACTTCAAATACCAAATTCAGAATTCATAGTTTAATCGCCTTGTAATGGATCATTAAATTCTTATCTCAAAGAACCTTTCACTAAAACACTAGACTATCTGACTCTTCTGACGTCACGCCACGCGCCCCTGCGACGATCAAGAAAGCAGAAAGTATGCACATTATATACGCTCAATATGTTAACTACACAGCATTGTTCAGCTCGTACATTATATATTTGCATTTTATATTATTTCCATATACTGTGGATGGTATATCTCTGTTCACCACGCAAGGAAGAGTGTGTTTCTAAGTAGTGTGATTTCTGTACATTGATTGGCATTGCACGGGAAGAAAAGCAAGTTAGTGCCTTACTAACTCAAAAAGGGGGTAAAACTTAAAAAAAAACTAATAAAATAATTATGAATGAGTGTCACCCAGTGATTCTGATTGGTGCTCGAGGGGTAAATTAATACCTACAGGCAAATGTAGAAGTGTATTGAAAGAGGAACAAGGGAGGCAGCTGTAGCAGTTTGTGTATGAGATGATGACCTATTGCCCTTTGTCAGTCTCCTGGCTACTGTTCAAATGAGTAAATCCAATAACACTGGGAATGAAAATAAGAAACAATGCTAGATAGAAAAAGATCTCAAGCTCAGAATGAACAGAATGTGTTTTACTAAAAACACTTTTTAAAATATAGAAATATGCGTACTGGCCACCTGATAGAAAGCAGATGTCAGTAGTTGGAGAAACAAAGTTGTAATGTCGCTCATGCCTATAATTACACCGGCTGCATTGCCCTTTAAACCAGATCTAAGCAATGCTGTTAAGCTGGACAAATACAACTAGTACAGAACTAGAGATTTTAGTATCAAACCTAATTAACTATAAACAAATTGTCATTTTAGGTGGGAAAATCATCTTATGACAAATCTCGCTCTTGGGCGGAGCGCGAGATAGTGTCAGACTTTTACTGACTAAAAACCCACTCCTGATTTTCCTTGCCTTCGTCCCAGGGCCCCGGGTTTCACTTTCACAATACCCGGGGCTCCAGTAGGCTTCGACCCTGCTGGGCCCCTACAATTTGCTGACATCTCCCTGAGGCGCGCGTGGAACAGTACGCGCCGTCGACGACTTGGGCTCGGTCCGGATGGTTACCGGATGGTCGGATGGCGAGCCACCCATTGCTCGCCGTCCGTAAGTCCGCGCCTACGGTGGCCGGAAATCGGGATCGAAATCCCGGCGGCGGTTGGGCCGTGAGGACCTTTGCCTCACGCGATCGGCTGCCTCCTTTGCTAGCATTACTGCTTCGCAGAAGGAGGCAACCGCCTGTCACTCCTCCTCATGAGTAATTTTGGATAAAATCCTACATTGATAATCGAAAACTTATCAAAAAGCTTATGATATATGACTAGGAAATATAAACAACAGTGAAAGGTAGATGAGAAAAGAAAAAGTTGAAATGATAATTCATAAATCCAAGCATTTGACTTGTGACGAAATCGAATGAACATTGATGACAGCGTAACGTTAATTATAGACAATAATAGCAGGCAACGTAATATGTATGAGTGTGAATTAGCTTATAAAGAGCAGCTAAATGTGAAACTGTTAATAATGTAAGTATGTTCTGACTATAAGTGAATATAATGCTTTACAATAAATACTGTCATGATTTCAGCAAAAAACTGTTGAGCTAAAAAATTACTATGAGACACGATCGAAGCAAATTTTAGTAGATTACTTCAAAAGTATAAATGAAGAAAATATAATATATATGTGAATTTTTTTTTTTATTCTTGATAGGTTCGCGCTTGACCGCTAACTCACCTGATGGAAAGCGACGATGCGGTCGACGATGGAGCGCGCTTACCTAGAAGTAACCTATTCACTCTTGACTTAAAGATTCCCGGGTTGTAGCCATCAGGAAAGTAATTACAAAGAAGGTCGATACATTCACTGAAATCCTTTAACACATTCCTTCCCTGGTATAAAATTGAGTTTTTATCCAGTACATGAATCAATTGTAACTAAAAAACTTATTAAAGAAACAAAGACCTTCTTCCAAATCATTTAAAATGCTAGGCCAGTAACAAATACTCGCATTAACTGTATGAATTCACTGAAAGTGTTGAAAAAAAGTTCGGTATTGTTATATTTCAATTTTTATGAGCATCACAAAAACCTATCGCATGCTAATAAAAGGAAGCAAATAACTAATCAGTGTATAATAAGTGTTTACAAAATAAAAAGTCGAGAAAAAAGCAACAAGTGCAACTATGTATACAAACGACAACGTGTTTGGAATATTAGTGAGAGATGACGTCACAAGAAAATGTACGAAAATGACTGTCAGAAAAATGTTACTAAATACTTGAAAATGTATAACCAATGCATATTCCAAAGGATAAGCATATCAGAACGTTGACTAAAGACACTAACCAAAAATTTAGGAATTCGACTTTTAAATCGATCTATCAACCCAATATAATATAATGACTGATGACTTTAACAATATATTCATCCAAGAACCTCAGTGAACAATGAATAGTCACAAAGCAGGTGAATATAAAAGAAAAATGCTGAGCTGGTTTCTGTTATATTAGAATATGAGCAGAAAAACGATGATGACATTCAAACTAAACGTAATCTAACTTCTTTCACCTTTTGTCAATGATCGGTCATGTTACTATGCTGGAAGACAATCATCATCTAACAGATGACAATAGATTGTACAGTGATTAATGTTTTTATAACTCTGACAATGTCTTTGTTTATAAACACATATTGTCTTTATTCATTGGTATTATTGTCACTGTGGTCAATAATGCTTCCGTAAATCAATATATAACTGTCGTTATGCCTGTTTCCTTCGATTAATTTATTAAAGACATAAATTGCTAAAATTTCTTACTTTTTTATTGTGTTTAACACAAATATGCGCTTAGTCTAGTATATGTTTCCCTAACTTGATATTAATTGAATTTTAACCACAGAAAATCACAGTAGATTATACAGAGGTGCTTACATAATAATGGTTATTATTATAAAACAACACAAAATTTTAGATACTAATGAGTAAGATGTAAGGACTTAAATTAAATATTTTAGTATGAGATATCATAAAGTTTTCACCAGTTTTAAAGCCATATTTAGAAAACTAATAAAGCACTTAACAATGCACGAAAAATAATGATGTAAAAACACATTACCATTTGTATGTACTTAGCTATTTTTTTATTCTGCACACACAACAAAAACGCACATACACAAAATTAGCACAAACCAACAACACATAACATCCCTTCTGTAAATTTAAGAAAAATAAAAACAAAAAACACACTCACAACAACAACGGTAACTGTGATCGCCGTAGATATAGCAGCACAAGCGCATCCTTGCCTGATCTGCCTCTTCCTCGATGACCTTAGAAATTCCTCAGTCCTCGCATCGATGGTCCTGTACAGCCCGAACTGTTGGATCCGGGATCCGCTGGACGTCACAGAACCTTCACTGGACATGATACCGACACATCACTACTGCAGGAATGGCTTGTTTTGCTGCGCGCGCGTCGATCGCGTCCGCACTAGAAAATGTGACGGATTCTTCGTGCAACGATAATGTTTTCCTTTGAGATTGTAGAGTTGGGTTGTGGTACGGTGATGTCGATAGTTTGCGGTATATTTATATTTAGTGCGGTTAGTTCGAAATAATGAAATATGCGTATAAAAATTAGGAAAACAGTAAAATCGTACCTATTACTTAGGTACAGTTTTACTGTAATATTCACCCGGTTTCTGCTTTAAGCATTTGGAGTTGAGTATCTCTCAAACTCAACTTTAGGCTGAAAACCTGTAAAAATTTGGTATTTAAGTAGGGTTTGATATATTATTAACTCACAAAACTCAACACAGAAACATTGAGGACCAAATCAATGAATTTAATTCTAAAATATTATATTCTCTTGAAAAACATGCATTTAAAAGAAATACGCATTTCATATAAGAGTTTGTACCAAAGTCTAACTTTAAAATTAAAATTCTAATGATTAAATTCTGTTTTATTCTATGGTATTGATCCATTCAAATAAACGTTAGCCAGTTCTATTACAGTTTTCAAAAGAGATGTTACTAAATCATCGATATCAACTTCTCCCATAACTAGTCAACACGATGCGCGGACGCAAGTCACCGGAGCGTGCCGGGCAGCGCTCCCACACGACCGAATATATTCGTAACACCAGTGAAAATCACAATTATATGTAACTTATTCACATCACTACTATGTTACATTGTAAGGTTATTAAACAAGCAATTTTTGTTTATTTTATGTGTACTAATCTCATAAATTGCTCAGCTCTGTTCTCTAATAGAGTAGAGAGTGTCGTATACCTACCGTCAATTGCTCTAAAGTTTGCTCATTGCGTCATTTGACCGTACTTCCACCGTTTTAGAGGACAAATTGCTAGCATTTTCATGACAATTATATCATCAAATTGCTGTTTGAATGTGAATGAAAGTGAAAAATAAAACTATGCATGCAATTTAAATACACATCTGTTATTTAAGAGTTTTTGTTGTCATTGAACTAAACAATTGAAAAGAAAGAAAGAAAACGCATTTATTTGGCACATACAGATACCTTCCTGGAGGCGAACGGCAACGGTGACTTCTCGTTCTTGGCCCTAGTTAAGGTCATGGTCCGGAGCGAGAGGGAATGGAATGCTGTTGGCTTCTTCTGCGAAACACTAATGCTAGCGAATGAGATAGCTGCAACCGTGAGTGTACGGGCATCCTCACGCCTGTCACCGCGACAGGAGCCGCTCCAGGAGTCGGGAGTCAGCGGGTGATCCCCGGCCACAAAGTGTTCTTTCACTACCTTTCGCCGGGGTAGGTACCCTGCGTTTGCCAATAATCTTCTCAAAAGCTTGTTGCGACATACACTTGGCGCTTGTGACGCCACATAGGAACTAAAAATTCAAAATCCTGCACGCGATGCAGGATTTAATAAAAAGTAATTATAATAATCCTTTATTATCAGGCAACTAAGGCTCATAGATAAAATACACAAATAATCTTACAAAATAATAAACTAATACATATGTATAAAAGAAACTATAACAATGACTAAACTATACTATTGCACACAAAGTGACGGCGTCGTGTTTCGCTGCGAGGTCGGTATCCTTCCACAAAATCGTCGATACACCCTTCGGTCAAAACTCTCCTTTGAGAAAGGTCTCCAAATGGTGAGTCGGCACCCGCACCACAAACGACTTGAAATTAGTGTTATGGCGCGGCTCCAGCTGCACGACTCTCAAAGTCCAGTTTGCCTTTACGCGTACATACTCCACGATCTCCTCAGCCTTCGTGGTGTGATGTAGCCTCGAAACGTACAGCTGCGTCGAAGGTACTGTTGTATTAGAGTTCTCCGCACGATTAGAACATAAGCAACTATTGGACTAAAGACACAACACCCGTCTGTTTGGAGGATCCTCCCTTTTCAATGGAGGTATGTGAGACTTTATACTCTTAGAGCTAGTGTGTATTACAGTATTCCCGGAAACCACGACCTCCATAAGCGTGTTTTTAATTTAGTGCGGATTTCTTCACGCATGCGGGATTGCCCCGCATGCAGAAAATTTCATGCAGCGTGAGACACGCTTGCCTACGATCTAGTTTTCTGCGGGCTGCTGTGGTTGTGTACAATTTACGACAAATGTGCGGGGGCCCCACGCGGGGCTGCTGTCCGGGATCACGTCTTGCGAATTCTACATTCTATTCTAGTTGGAGGATTATATTCAAGATAAAAATTCTTGGCTCAATGCTGGTCCAGCTCCACTACCACCGAGGTGTACAAATTGATAAGTTTGGAAATTATTATTATTATTTTTTAATGGTTTTTTTTTTTAATTGTAAAATATTGTATAATATAGAAGCATTTTTTTCAAAGTTTGTAAATGTGAGTACCATAGTGTCAGACTTTTACTGACTAAAAACCCACTCCTGTTCCTTCGTTGCCTTTGTCCGACGGCCCCGGGTTTTGTTTTCACACTACCGATAGCCCCAGTAGGCTTCAACCCTGCTGGGCCCCTACGATTTGTTGACATCTCCCTAAGGCGCGCGTGGAACAATACGCGCCGTCGACGACTTGGGCTCGGTCCGGAAGGTTACCGGACGGTCGGACGGCGAGCCACCCATTGTTCGCCGTCTGCAAGCCCGCGCCTACGGTGGCCGGAAATCAGGATCGGAATCCCGGCGGCGATTAGGGCGTGAGGACCGTTGCCTCACGCGATCGGCCGCCTCCTTTGCTAGCATTACTGCTTCGCAGAAGGAGGCGACCGCCTGCCACTCCTCCTCGCTCCGAACCATGGCCACGGGCAAGGTACCAAGGCCCGGCTCTGCCCAAGCGGGGCACACTTCCACCGTGTGCTCCACCGTGTCCTCCGGGCGTTCCACACAGTGGCGACACCCGGGCGTCGCTTCCGCACGAATCCGGTGCAGGAACTTCCTGAACTTACCGTGTTCGGTGAGAACCTGCGTCATGCGAAAGGTGAGGACGCCGTGAGGTCTTTCCAACCACGCCTTAAAGAGGGGACTTACCGCCATAAATGAGCATGGCAGTTGAGAGTTTGTCATACTCACTCAAATGTCTCACTGATGGTGGCGCATGTGTTGGATCATTTGGTTCCCTTCAAAATGGTTGAGCTGAGTGGTGCTAATATTAGCGTCATGTTCGTGAACGGGCGCTGTCAGTTGAGACTGGTCATCTCTTAGCTGCCAGTTGTTATTTTAATATCTATATTTAGTTTTTATTTTTACTTTATTTACATTGCTCTCACATGATAGCGACAATAAGAAACATGTAACAGAGATATTTGTAATTACAAAACATTATTGAAAAGAGTGTCCATGGAGTTTCTTGCACATTCTTCTCCATAGAGATCTACACTTTGGAATGTGCAATCAGCATCATTTTTTTTCTGACTGACTGACTTCTTGACATTTAAAAAGTGCCTGTAAATGGTTTATTTGAAATAAAATTAATGCTTTGAATCTTGAATCTACGCATTACAATAAATACTTGTATGAAAAGGACATTTGCGGGGGTTACGCGTGCGGGGCAATCCTGCATGCGTGATCATAGCCGGACGATATTAAAAACACCCTAAATCATATTTCAATACAGTGTGGATGACATTTATTTACCTACATTGATCGTAACGTAATTAGAGTGTGAAACTATTCAAGCATTCCTAAATCATATACGGGTATTTGTGCACAACTTAAATGTAGTCATAAATTAAAATTTGTCTGAAGAAAGTATAAGATAGCACTATACTTTATTGAAAGATCCTATCTGACATAATTATATAGATTGTATCTGACACGTCTTACTTTTTTAAGTAAGTTTTGCTTCCAAAGTATTAGTAATAGGATGAAAATACAACATGGTAACGATCTGATCTTTGTAAGTAATCTTAATATCTGCTTTTTGATGTAGTCGTCTTTGTGCAAGAGGCTGTTTTAAGAGTAAGAGCTATTTCAGTAACATGAAGGGATTACTGAAGACCCATTTCTAAGGGGTGCCTTCTAGGGGATTTGATATTCGCTCAGGAGACTATTTGTTTATAGCAGGTCATTAGCATAAGCATAGTATAATTTGCCTTTTAATTTTCCCACTGCTGGGACTCCAAGCCTACTCTCTAGGAGGGAATGGACCTAAATCCACCACTGCGGGCCAGTGCAAATTGGAGGATGTCACATATCTTCGAATTTTTGGTTCTAGGACATGCCAGTTTTCTAACGATGTTTTCTTTCATCGTTTTGAGAGTAAAGTAATGCAATTGGCTGGGCTTGAACCCACGACCTACAACTCGTAAGTTAGGGCCATTACCACTGGGCCATCTTAGCAAGCCATTATTAGACGAAAAATTAAGTGTTGAAATGCAATTTTGTGAACGGTATTCATCATCTGTTAATTTTAGTCTTGTTTGCCACCAAGTATATCCCTAAACTTGTAATTGTTTTTTCATTCGAGATCTCAAAAACTTTGATAAACAATCCTTTTTTAGGGTTCCGTACCTCAAAAGGAAAAACGGAACCCTTATAGGATCACTTGGTTTTCCGTCCATCTGTCTGTCAAGACTGACAGACAGACAGACAGATGGACGAAGAAGATGAAGAAGAAGAAAAAATTTGCGATTTGGAAAAATCTTCGAGACTCAGGGCGCTGCCCGACTCGCACTTGCCCAGTTTTTTGAGGGTATGGATTCATCAAATAACTTCTCCCAATCTGAGTAGAGCAAAGATTCAAAGCATTTTATTTCAAATAAACCATTTACAGGCACTTTTGAAATGTCAAAGTCAGTCAGTCAGAAAAAAATGATACTAATTGCACATTCCAAAGCATAGATTTTGGAATTTAGGAATTTTAATGTATTGAATATTTGACTAGTGTATTTTGTAATAATTTTAATTAATGGAATTTTTATGTTTATTTATTTTTAATTTTATATAATTTAAATGTGAATGATTTTTATATGGGTCATGATGGTACCTGAAATAAATGAATTTAATATTTTTTTTTTATAGATCTCTATGGAGAAGAATGTGCAAGAAACTCCGTGGACACTATTTTCTATCATGTTTTGTAATTACAAATATATCTATCAAGAGGGAGTATTACACTTTTACTGACTAAAACCTACCAGTGTTCTTTCAGTTGCCTTTTCCATTCCAGGACTGTGAAGATTGTTCGAACAATCTCGCAGCTCAATCGTACCAAAAAACCCTTTGCTTTTATTACGAGCTCCCTATGTGATACTGGTCTAACAGTCCGTGCTAGATAAAAATCTTTATTCAGCTCGCTGATACCGAATGAGCCCCACTTACCGCGCTTGAGCGAAGCGCTACAATGGCTATCAGTTTTAATTAACAACTGCAATATGTTATTATCGAGTTTCATTTAGCTTTACGCTCTTTAGTTGTGGGGGAATTAGCAAATTATATAGTGCTAGTGCTTTCTTATGAAGGAAAGGCGTGAGATGATTCTGCAGTCTTCAGACGATGCGTGCACATATCGGCTGCTCAATAAACGGATCTCTAAGTCCTTGAAACGCGATATCCGTCACTTTAATACTGGAAAAATTAAAGACGCGATTGAGCGAAATAAGGGCTCCAAGGTGTTTGCAAGAGATCTGTCTATTGGGCAGAGCCAGCTCACGAAACTGAAGACCGAAGATGGCAGAGTCATATCCGCCAAATCGGAACTTCTGGGAGAGATCGAGGCTTTTTATGGACAGTTATACACGTCAATCACAAAACCCACTACGAATCTAGCAAACGACCCAAGAGCTAGGTTGACCCGACACTATACCGAAGATATCCCGGACGTCAGCCTGTACGAGATTAGGATGGCTCTGAAGCAGCTTAATAACAACAAGGCACCGGGTGATGACGGAATTACAGCCGAACTCCTGAAGGCGGGTGGTAAATCGATCCTTAAGGCCCTTCAGAAACTGTTTGATTCCGTCATATTCGAGGGAAAAACACCACAGGCATGGAGCGGAAGTGTGGTGGTACTCTTCTTTAAGAAGGGCGACAAGGCCCTGCTCAAGAATTATAGGCCCATCTCACTTCTGAGCCATGTCTACAAGCTGTTTTCCAGAGTCATCACGAACCGTCTCGCGCGCAGGTTCGACGACTTCCAGCCTCCCGAACAAGCCGGATTCCGAAAAGGCTTTAGCACCATAGACCACATACACACGCTACGGTAGGTTATACAGAAGACCGAGGAGTATAATCTGCCTCTCTGCTTAGCGTTTGTAGATTATGAGAAAGCCTTTGATTAGATCGAGACTTGGGCTGTGCTGCAGTCTCTCCAACGGTGCCAGATTGACTATCGGTACATCGAGGTGCTGAAGTGTTTGTACGAAAACGCCACTATGTCAGTCAGACTGCAGGGCCAGACCTCGAAACCTATCCTCCTGCAGCGGGGTGTGAGGCAGGGAGACGTCATTTCTCCGAAACTGTTCACGGCCGCAATGGAAGATGTCTTCAAGGTTCTGGACTGGAGTGGATTGGGCATTAATGTCAATGGCGAGTACATCACTCATCTTCGGTTTGCCGAAGACATAGTAGTCATGGCTGAGACTACGGAAGAGCTCAGCACAATGCTCAACGACCTCAGTAGAGCTTCCGAAAGAGTGGGTCTTAAAATGAACATGGACAAAACCAAAGTCATGGTAAATAACCATGTAGCACCCACTCCGATCAAGATCGGAGACTCTGCACTCGAAGTTGTAGACGATTACGTCTACCTTGGACAGACAGTCCAGTTGGGTAGATCTAATTTCGAGAAAGAGGTCAACCGTCGAATCCAACTCGGCTGGGCAGCGTTCGGGAGGCTGCGCGGTATCTTCTCATCCAATATACCACAGTGTCTCAAGACGAAAGTCTATGACCAGTGCGTGTTGCCAGTGATGACATATGGTTCCGAAACGTGGACGCTCACAATAGGCCTCATCAGAAGGCTCAAAGTCACCCAAAGGACAATGGAAAGGGCTATGCTCGGAGTTTCCTTGCGTGATCGAATCAGAAATGAAGATATCCGCAGGAGAACCAAGGTTGCCGACATAGCGCGAAGAATCGCCAAACTAAAGTGGCAATGGGCAGGGCACATTGCTCGCAGAACGGATGGCCGTTGGGGCCGAAAGGTTCTGGAGTGGCGACCGCGTACCGGAAGACGCAGTGTCGGAAGGCCCCCTACAAGGTGGACCGATGTGGCGACGTTTGGGGGAGGCCTATGTCCAGTAGTGGACGTCTATCGGCTGAAATGATGATGATGATGAATGATGATAGTGCTATAGTGATTGGTACGCCATACAAGTCTCAATTAGTATTTTTTTCAGTCTTCTGTGATAAACCTGCCACAATATTTCTAATCACTGAGATTCCTGGAAGCTAGAATCTATAGTGTGAACCACCAGAAATACGCCGAGTAAGTGAAGCTCGTCGAGTCTCTTAGAAACGATTCAATTGTCTTAGATCCCGTTAATGAACCTGAAAAGATCAGTAAGGGAGTAGGAAAAACATAATTTTCACTGGTTATCAAGCAGGAAATAGGACAAAGTGATGCTAATATGCATGAAGGGACGTATAAAACTGGAGCAAGGACAATTACTAAAAACTATGAATTAAAATTAACACTATATTGGTAGGTACAAATATTGGTTCTACATAAGAAAACTCTAGATGTAACCTGACCACTAATGTACACAATAACAACTCAACATAATATTGCACTTAGTTTGTTAAAGAATACATGAAAGAAAGATGGAGTCATAAGTTATCTATGACTTCTTGAAATCTTCATAATTTCGGTGTAAGAAATGAATTAAATTATGCTGGACATAATATATAGCACTATCCTTTTCTCATTCCGGAATCGTGTTGATATTAAGACGTCATGGTAGGCTGGTGTAGGACATTGATTAATAAGTTTAAAAGAAAATAATTTACCCTTAACGTTACCATTATTTGTACGAAAATTGGGCAACACCGTCACCTCCACCTATGTCTTATCTATCCAGCTGTTCACTAACAGAAGAAGAATCGTGATGGGAATTTATACCCTTTGATGGAATTTTTCCTCCTAAATTGCCATGCGGATTAAAAAATGAAATTAAGTAATCTAGAGTAATCTAGATCTTAGCACAGTTGCGTTGTGTTAAAACTGCGTCCGACATTTTTCTATGATATCTTACTTCTAGCTGCCTAAAGCTCTGATATCTAACCGTCCTATAAGCCTTACGTCCTTTTTTTTGTTATCGGGATGAAACTTTTACTGGGTTTTCGGGGGAAAGACCAGGGAATATGGAATATGAGATTTTTACTTCACTAAAGCTACCTCGGTGATCATCATCAGCATATCGTGACTTCTTAAAATCACCCCAGAACCTCTTCTGTACCACGCTTGATAGAGCACATCCGTAAGAAGACTGTAAAATGGTCTCCCTGAGTATTACTTTTGGCGGGTGAATAGAGTCCCCAATCTGACCACCCGCGACCCGATCTCTATAGTGTCAGCTGGCTGACTAAAAGCTAAAAAATGTTCCTTCTGGGCTATGCTACAATCATGGCGGTAACTTACCTCTTTGAGGAGTGATTGCAGAGGCGTCGCAGCGTTCTCACCGACTGCATGAGACAGACGCCTTTTCGCTTCACCCAGATACGTAATTGAATGATTTCCCACCTAAAAAAAGTTCTTCACCGGACATGGTAAGTTCGGGAGGCTTATGTTCCGAATTTAGGCGGAAGAAACGCCCGGGTGTCACCATTGTACTGATCGTAGGAGCCCAGCAGGGCCGATTTCTGATAGAGCCATGGGGATTTTCTGAAAAGAAAACCAGTGATCCTAGAACGCAAAGGGCAACTGAAAAACTTCCTGAGTTTTAGTAAATTAAAATCTTACACGCCTTCTCGCGCAGCTCCACTTTCGAGCGGGAGAAGGCCTTAGATGATTTCCTACCTTCCAAAAAAAATATGTTCCTTCGGTTGCCACTTGCCATTCAGGGCCACGTTGATTCTTTCGAACTATTCCGCAGCCCTGGCCAGTTTTAAAGTCTTAAATTGCCACATGCACTTATTTAGCACTTAGTGGCGTCACAGGCGTTGCTACCTTCTGTATACATATTTTATAATTTTTATTACATCAATTGTTTAGCACTTTAGTTGAGCATTTAGACTGGCTAGCGCTCTATGCAAACAATAATGGTGCAATGACTACAATGAGACATTTTTTTTACAATAAGATAATCTCATCACAAAGTGGTCTAAAATCTACGGAAAATACTTTTAACGACAAGATAAAAATAACTATTCAGTCTTTAAACTGTTTTGACTTTGATGCGCGCTCTGTAGGGCTATGTCAGGCTCCAGACAAGATTTCACTTATTACATACTTAGATCAGCGATACAAATTGTCAAATATGTGAGTATGAGGGTTTATTTGATACTTTAGTTTAAGACTTATCATTTTTCTCTTTTAACACTGCAGCTTACGTTTCTTTTAATTTATTCTTTTGAGAACTGATAAAAGAATAAATAAGAAAAATGCTGGAAGAATTTTATAGAGAAATAAGTAGTTCCTTTCTACTCGTATTTATAATGTGTTTTTATTCATTATTGTTTTCCTTTGTCTAGGTATAAAAACAGTAAAATATATACTTAAGTAATTATCTATAGGATAGGATAGAATAGAATAGAAATACTTTTATCCGGGACAGACACAGCACAACCGTTATAAACACACAGTAAAAAATAACAAAAGTAAAAAGTGCGCCGAGCGTGCCCGCACCGTATGTCCACCGATAGGTGGATCTCCTGCTCTGGGTGAAGTGAGAGAGAGTGTCAGACTTTTACTTTTCTCTGTATTCAGTTGTCCTTTGCATTCTAAGTCTAGTGTTTCAGAGTTACTTATCTCGCCCTCTTATATTATGATCAATAGCTCTGTCTATACATAGATCCAATGATATGGAATCAAATTCATCTCTCCATTTGTAGTATAGGTAGGCTTTATGGAACCCAGCCGGGTATTGTACAATATTCATTACATCATGACTACATCATAGATTCATTGACGCTATTAGAATTTTAATGAACTTTCCAATCCATATAGGCGTTGATAACTTGAAAATGATGAGCAGTAACTATCGGGTGAATTCGATTTATTATGACGGACCGTGATGCATTGTTGCTTATGCTCTCTCTGAGGAAACTGGTGTTACGTATTATGTTTGTAAAAACAAACAAAAGAAAGCATTTTTTTTCTACAGTTAGCCCGGCTCTCACACAAAACTACTGTGCGATGCGACACGACGCTGCATCGTAGAAACCTGTGATGTGAATTGCTGCAATGCGATTTTGTGCAACAAAGTATCGGTTGAGGTGACCGTACAATGTGCGATGTGAACCAATTCGTAACTTCTTACGATGGATCATTCCAGCTCATAGATTTTTGTGATGTGATAACTGACCGCAGTTTTGAGTTGGGTCCATAGTGAGTAAGTGATTGGATGCTGCGTTCTGGGTCGCGGGATCATTTCCCGTATAGAACAAATAAGTAGGTATTTGTATGGCTTGCAGATAGTTACTCCGGGTCGGAGTGTTTTGTGTATGTAAGCTTAAATGTTTGTAATTCCCCTACAATACAGGAGTAATTCCTGGAATGGGGCAACGTTGAAGGATCTTTTATATGAATGAACATTAGTCAGTCGCCCAATGACTTCTTCTTACCTAACTTATATTGTCATTGCAGGCTAAGCTGTGATTCGCAGTCATGACGCGTTGCTATAATAAATCTAGAGTAAGATTCTGGTCCCAAATATTGAGAGATTTTATAATGACGTACAACTCTACTTCTTCCAGGCGTCTTACTACTGTGACTATCAATAGCATCGTAGCTATTACAGAGATCTTTAGTCATAATTTACTTGGCTTTTTCGTTTGACCCCTCTTAAAGAACAAGGTAGGCGGTACAGCTTCGTGCTATACTTTGGTCTTACTTAATTTTTTTTATAATTATTGATAGGCTCGCGTTTGACCACTATCTCACCTGATGGTAAGCGATGATGTGGCCGACGATGGAGCACGCTTGCCTAGAAGTAACCTATTCACTCTTGACTTAAAGACCCCTAGGTTGTAGCTGTCAGGAAACACAAACTCCGGCAGGGAATTCCACTCCTTAGCTGTACGCATAATGAATGTGTTCCCAAAACGCTTTGTACGTATGGGTGGGATGTCCACCATGTACCGATGGCGCAACGCCGTACGTCTAGTGGTCCGATAATGAACGGACTTGGTGGAATAAAATTTTGCAATTCCAAAGCACACTCCCCGAAATGTAATCGATAGAAAACCGACAGGCCAGCAACTAGGCGTCGATGCTCAAGGGTTAAGAATTTTGACTCGACACGTGCATCATCACCGATGGTCCTCTTGGCTCGCTTCTCAATCGACTCCAGGGCATCAAGCTGGTATTTGGCAGACCCATCTCAAAGATGAGAGCAGTATTCCATACACGATCGAACTTGCGCTTGATGAAGGTTGGTTTCAGGTATGTTCATACAGACTATGGACATACCTGATTTATAAGACTAGTCAAAGATGGAATAGAGTTGTGTTAAAAAATTGTGCGTCTATAGATAAGATGCATCACCTAACCAACAATTTTGACAGTAATTTTGCATAATAATTTTTCATTATGATCGATGCACTTATTATTCTCTGATCGATAGTTTCATAATAGTTCTCATACATCAAACTGTCATCATTTCTTTCAGTAGTTTCACTTAGGAACACTGAAATTCCTAAGTCAAAGCGTATTCATTAAAACAATGATAAATTAATAGTGCATCAGCAAACTTCGCGCTTCAATAAACTGTGTTGATTTATTAAGCAAAAAAGTAAAATGGAACTTAATATTTGGTTGAATATATTTCATTGCAAACAGATTAATTTTATGATCTTGTACTTTCACATCGATCTATTAATCAAGTGACTTACATAAGAAAAGATACAAGTAACTACCTATAATGTAGTCTGGTATTATGCTGAACTGGACCTATTCGGCGCAGCCGTGAGACATATTGTTGTTGTTGATTTTATTTCTCCATATTTTTTTAATGTTTAATTTTAGTTGCAAACTAAAATCTTCAATCAATTATTTGTTGATTCATGAATCATGGTGTGCCAAATAAAAATAAATAAATAAATAAATTGATCTCCCAGATATAGCTTATTTTTTCATTACAAAAAAAAAATGTGTAGGATGAAGCGGTGCTAGGGGCAACGCTTCAGTTATTGGCCACTATACAGTTATTGACCATTTTAACTTTGGGGGCCTAAAATAAGTAATAATCTAGCAGATAGTAGATTCAAAACTGCATTAATCAGTAAGAAGTTTTGAATGTACTATTCTGGTAGGTAATTACTTATTTAGGCCGTCAAAGTTGAAATGACCAATAGTTGTACAGAGGCCAATAACTGTAGCATTTACCCTAGCATATACTGTAAACGTAGGCCTAAACCTGCTTTACCTAGTAAACTTTGGTCGATGGGCATTTTTTGTTTTTTAGGGATCTTATTTTAAAAATTAGAGAGGGTATTTTGTCTGGAGATTCTGGGATGTTGGTCTGGTCTAGTAGTTCAAAGTCAATGTCAAAAAGTTTATTGCATACCAAGTGTACAATGTTGATATTATATTATTTTAGTGCTTATGACTTAGCTTGCATCTTAGTTCTCCATCTAGTTCGCAGTTTTATGACTCTCTATGAAAGTTCACACTTTTGCATCATTTTCTTATTCACGAAAGTTATGTACTTCAGGGTTCATTTGTCATAGGATATACTTGTAAATTCAACATAATTATGTTAGCGAGGAAGTAATAAAAGAAATGAACAAATATTTAACGTTTCTTTTATTAAAAAAAATATTTTACAATCTTAAACGTAGAATTAGTTAAAGGCAGTGATTCCGCGTTTCGTTTTTGAGTATTACCGTTACATAATATATATATAACTTGTCACGAATATACATATAAACAAACATTAAAAACAAGGTATCATTATAATATTATTGCGACTGTAAGTACGTTGTACTTGTTTGGTATCACAATTTTATGGCAACTTATTTTACATTTTAATGCACTAAAATTATAAAAGGTTCTCTTTTATTTTTGAGAATAGCATTAAGTTATATTTAAGTAAATCATTAATTGACTAAATTCAGAAATATTTTAATGTCAAATCTATGATGATCGGGCTTTGAATTGAATGTCAATGTATAATTGTTTTATATAAATATTATGATGAATCATTTTGGTTTTTCACCAAATTGGCTATTCAAAATAGTTTCCATCAATCCATGAGTTTTAATCATAGGTTTACGTAAGCGATTCCAATTTCAGACCATGAAATTAAAATTTTTCTATAAGAAAAATCTAATTACACTATACCTGCATTGGAATCACCCCCACAACGCTAAACATTGTTGTTTTTCTTACCTATTTTTCATATAACTATTTAAATTTTAGTGCATCAAGTTTCTAGTTAAACTAAACTATATTAGAACACGAACGGTACCAAAGGTTTGTCGTAGAAATAGCCCTTATCTTCGATGAAAGGCGGTCGAGTCGTGTAAGGTATTCTAGTGGTCGAAGGAGGAATGTATATTGGTGGCCTAGTGTACGGCGTTCTAGTTGTCTGGGGAGGAATGTACACCGGCGGTCTCGTTGGAGGGGGAGTGTAAACTGGTGGCCTCGTAGTTCTAGGTGGGATGTATAATGGGGGATTCGTTTGAGGTTTAGGCGTGGTTGGGAAAGTGAAGGGTACTTTAGGTGTGGGGTAGTCATAGCCTGTCGTTTTGAAAGGCGGTGGTGTTACCGGCGGTGGTGGCCTAGTTGGAGGTGGAGTTGGTGGTCTTGTTGGGGGTGGTGGAGGTAAATATGTAGGTGGCCTGGTTGGTGGTGGGGGTGGTCTTGTTGGAGGTGGTGTTGGTGGTCTGGTTGGGGGTGGTGGGGGTAAATATGTAGGTGGCCTGGTTGGTGGTGGGGGTGGTCTTGTTGGAGGTGGTGTTGGTGGTCTGGTTGGGGGTGGTGGGGGTCTAGTTGGGGGTGGTGTAGGAGGTCGAGTTGGTGGTGGTGGTGGTAAATAAGTAGCGGGTGTTTTAAAGGTTGGTCTGGTAGGAGGAGGCGTCGGGGGTGGTGGTGGTAAATATGTGGGAGGTCTGGTTGGTGGTGGTGGTGGCGGCGGAGGCCTAGTTGGAGGCGGTGTTGGTGGCCTGGTTGGAGGTGGTGGGGGTCTAGTTGGAGGTGGTGTTGGTGGCCTAGTTGGTGGTGGTGGTGGCAGGTATGTAGCGGGTGTTCTAAAGGTTGGTCTAGTAGGAGGGGGCGTGGGAGGTGGGGGTGGTAAATATGTGGGAGGCCTGGTTGGGGGTGGTGGTGGCGGTGGTGGAGGTCTCGTTGGTGGTCTGGTTGGAGGTGGTGGTGGTAAGTATGTGGGAGTCCTCGTTGGTGGTGGTGGTGGGGGTGGGGGTGGCCTCGTTGGTGGCCTGGTCGGAGGTGGTGGTGGCAAGTATGTGGGAGGCCGCGTTGGGGGTGGTGGAGGTGGTGGAGGTCTCGTTGGTGGCCTGGTCGGAGGTGGTGGTGGCAAGTATGTGGGAGGCCGCGTTGGTGGTGGTGGAGGTGGTGGAGGCCTGGTTGGAGGTGGTGTTGGTGGTCTAGTTGGCGGTGGTGGTGGCAAGTATGTAGCGGGTGTTCTAAAGGTCGGTCTGGTAGGCGGAGGCGTTACAGGAGGTACATAAGGCTTTTTGGTTGGATAAGTGAACGGTACTTGTGGAGTCGGGTAGGTGTAGCCTGTGGTTCTAAAAGACTCGTAGATGGTTGTTGCACGCTGAGTGGTTGGTGGAGGTGGCGGTCTTCTCGTTGTTGGAGGTGGAGGAGGAGGCGGTGGAGGTCTCCTCGTTGTTGGTGGTGGCGGAGGTGGTGGCCTGGTTGGAGGTGGAAATGTAATACGTGGTGTTTGATACGTATAACCTGTGGTTGGTGGTCTGTACGTTGGTGGTGGTCTGGTTACTGGGGGTGGTGGAGGTCTTGTTGGCGGTGGTGGAGGTGGAGGAGGAGGCCTAGTCGGTGGTGGTGGAGGTGGAGGAGGGGGTCTAGTTGGTGGTGGTGGTGGAGGTGGTGGTGGCCTGGTTGGTGGCGGGAAGGGTATACGAGGAGTCTCGTATACATATCCTGTAGTCTGTGGAGGTCTTGTTGGTGGTGGTGGAGGGGGAGGTGGAGGTCTAGTTGGTGGTGGTGGTGGTGGAGGAGGGGGACGAGTCGGTGGGGGTGGGGGTGGAGTTCTTGGTGGCGTTGGTGGAGGAGGAGGTCTGGTCGGAGGTGGTGGAGGCCTAGTTGGCGGTGGGAATGGGATGCGCGGAGTTTCGTAAGAATAGCCCTGAGTTGGAGGTCTGTAGGTTGGTGGTGGTCTGGTTGGTGGAGGTGGTGGTGGGGGCCTAGTTGGTGGTGGTGGTGGAGGGGTTCTTGGTGGCGTTGGTGGAGGAGGAGGTCTGGTTGGTGGTGGCGGTGGTGGTGGCGGCGGTCTGGTCGGCGGCGGCGGTGGCGGCGGCGGAGGCCTGGTAGGTGGCGGGAATGGTATGCGTGGAGTTTCATACACGTATCCTGTAACTTCAGTTACCGGAGGCCTTGTTGGTGGTGGCGGCGGAGGGGGAGGAGGTCTTGTTGGTGGTGGAGGTGGAGGGGGTGGGGGCCTCGTCGGCGGTGGCGGTGGTGGGGGTGGGGGCCTTGTCGGCGGTGGCGGCGGAGGGGGCGGGGGCCTCGTCGGCGGTGGCGGTGGAGGCGGTGGCGGGAAGGGAATCTTCGGCTTCGGGTAGAAGTATCCATCTTCATCTAGTGTTGCTGAGATCGGGGAACCGAGCACCGCATAATTTTGGGGTGAGCCAAACTGGATGGCCCGTGTCTCTCGCTCTGCCGTGCAGGTGTGGTACACTGCAAGCAGCACTACTGCCAGATGCAGTGACAGCCTCTGGAATAACAGAGAAATAGGGGTTAAAAATTGCATAAAGTAAAAAATATTGGGCAAGTGCGAGTCGGACTCGCACACTGAGGGTTCCTTACAAACTTAGGTACCTATGCAAACAATTCGATTCCCGAATTGAGTTATATTTTTCCGGATCGCAAAAAAAGTTTTGTGATGTAACTACAAATTTACAGTTTTCAGATTTTTTCCTATACTTGTGCTATGAGACCTTGCTTCATGCCAAATTTTAGGAATCTAATTTAATGGGAAGTACCCTATAAATTTTGATTACCTTGAGGGTGCCGAAGTATACGTTTTTTGCGACATAAACGGCCTATCTTTTTTTTCGTTAACAAAGTAATCCTATAAAGGTTCCGTTTTTCCTTTTGAGGTACGAAACCCTAAAAAAAGACTTTAAAAAATGGCTATAAACACAAACGATGATAATCGTGCCTTTTGTTTAGTTGCTTTATAATTTGTAATCGTAATAGGACAAAATAATATACTTTTAAATACAGTTAGTGAAATTCAATTAATTCAGACAGCATTTCGAGTAAACGCAGCATTAAGATAATTCCAACTGACACATGTGTCCCGAAGAGCAAAATTTGACTATCATAGCTTGTGTTAGAGTTTACTTTTACTTCTGGACTTAATATCATGCATTTTTTCAATTCACCTAGCCTTTGGGGTCAGCTTTCCGTCTAACTAGATACAAAGTACCATATATATCGATGGTACTAATATTTTACATAGAGTGACTTTTTAGCTAATCTCCACAAGGAACAAAAGACAGTTAATGCTTCGCGGTAATAAAAAAAAAAATCGTATTTTAATCAAAAGTAGGATTTTTATTAAATATCGGCTTATCTTCTCCCCTAATCGTACTTCATTTAAATCTCCGTGTCAGGGCCAACATTTCATAACGTTGGCTTTGGAAACATATGACCCCTTGTGGTCACAGTTTGACATCGTGCGAACATATTAATCATAATGTCTTATGCAACGGACAATGTCATTAATATTTAAATATCAATTAATTACGCTCAGAACTTTTAATTCTATTAATAAATATGTTATTTGTAAACTTTGTGTAATATCTATAGTTAATTATTCCACTTAACTTGAGTAACGAGAATTGATTGTTATCTTTACACCTAGTCAGTAATTTATGGATATTATTGAAAGATGGCTTTTCCGTTGTCATAGCGACTAAATCTGATAGAAAGTCGGATTTTTTTTTTTCAAAAAGACTTGTTTTAATCTGAAACTGGGTCAAAGCCAGATTTTTCCTAAATTATTTCAAAATATAGTTCAATTCGATAAAATAAAAAAATAAAAAAAAACAATATTTTTAACTAACTTCAAAATAGAGTATCTTTACAATTTTTATGTTTTTTTCCAGATTCCGATCCCGAAGATTCTTGGACCGATTCGGAAAATTCTTTTTTTGTTTACAAGCGTATGTTTTTCAAATGGTCATCAGATCAGAGACCCAACCACGCGATCAATTTGAAAACTTAAACTGAACTGTTAAAGCGAAGGAGCTATATAGGTTGTATAGCTCTCTCTTTCTCGCTCGCACACTTGACATTCTAATAAGTCATGGTAAGACCCCTGGATTTAATTATGGGATCCTGGAGAAATAGAAGGAAATTTTCAAATTTTACACTTGTAAAGGTATATTCTATACCTTACTATAGAACTTGCACAGTATTTTGGTTTAGCCCAACTAAAAACTGAAAAATTAAAAAAAAAAATACAAAAACAATACAATCGACTTTCATAAAAAAAAAAAACATTAAACAGTAGTGCTAAATAAATTTAATTTTGGAAGTTGGTGATTCTGACTTTGTTTTTCGTTTCCTAAAACCGACTTCCGATATTAAAGTTATTTTGGAGTTTTTATGTGTTTTTATTTGTATAAAGTTTATTACAAATATGATTTGTTAAAAATAGGAATTTAAATTTAAACATACTGGCGCCTGATATAAAAATTCTATCAATTAGTGGTATTTCTGTTTTTTGAAGCAATGAAAAAAGTTAGTTCCTATAAGTTTTATTAAACAACAAATGTTTTTCATAGTTCAAGATTAAACTTTACCAAGATGAATAAATTGATATATCTTAAGAATTCTTATCGAATTATCATAAAGGCTCTACGGATTCATGTTTAAAAAAATTAGAGTTATGTATTTAATAAACTTTGTTTTAGCCTGATAACCTATAAGACTTTGGCATAAAATTTGGTTTGACACGATCTTGACTCTAAATTCTCAATTCAGATAATTGCACTGAGAAAGTAAAATGTAAGTGTGTAAATACACCCTCAGTGGTTCATACTTATGGTGAGAAATTCTTCTCAGATTCCTGACGTTAAAATGACCTACATCAATCTTACTTGTACAGCATTAGTAAAGCAATTTCCACAGGCGTTTTCAACAACAAAAAGGTCTGGCACAGTAATTTACAAATACTATACTTCAAAATAAAATAAAAAGTTTTTTTTTTAATAAGAAAATGTATTAAATAATTACCATACAAATGGTATTTACAAACAGTTAAGACTGTCCGTATATAATATGCGTCAGTGAAACACATTCGGTTGAAGAAGCTCAAGGCGTTCCGGTTAGCACTGGTAGAATTCTACTTGTGCGTCGTTTGGTCCAAGGTAAGAGCTTTCGTCAACTGCCGTAAAATTTTATGGATGGATTTATTGCCTCGTTTTGTATTAAATTAATCGATTTATTATGGGTTTATTCAATGTTGGGAAATTATGTAGGCTTTTTGTTGCTTTATATGTATTAAATAGTGTAGGCAAAGGTAAGGGCCACTCTTTTCAAGGATAATTGACTAATTAATATTGTGTTAACATTTTAATTATTTATAATTATCAATAATATATGTATTTAATGTTATATAAGTACATATATAATAAATGATCGTTCCATATGAAGCTTACAACAAATTAAATAACTCTCGTTGTAGTATGAAACTGGATGAATGATTTTATAAAAATATCCAAGATCCTTAAAACAATGCTGATTTTGATTTTTGGAAATTATTTATAAATTATTCTCGCATAAATTAGTTATTGCTGCTAAACGGTATCGAGACTGAATAAAAAAAAGCCTCATGATTATTGAAAAATATCTGTTAGGTTATATAAATTAAAAAAAAAATCAAAAAAACTCAGTGTCATAAAAATCGATAGCAAAACTCGACTAAAAAGATCAAAACAAGTTACTTTAAGCAATTCGAAACAATTGGTGGAATTTATTTTAGTTTAATCATAGATTTGACACTATCAACTGCAACTAATTGCTTAAAATGATTTGTTTTTAACTTTTTAGTCGATTTTTTAAGTCGGGTCTTTTGACACTGTCAACTTTTTTAATTTCCTACATTTTAGTGTGTAATACTTTTGAAATCATATACTTGAGTCCATTATTTTGTTTCTACTGTTTCGAAAAAAAAGACATAATTAGGCATTTTTGATATAACCAGTATCACTTTCACAACTAAAATAAATCTAACGCAATCTCTCAAGCTAAAATACAATTGACGGTTTAGGCTCTAGGGTATGCCAAAGAAATATACATACGTACACTCGAAAAACATTCCTTCTAGAGCAGTTGGGTAAAAAATATCGACCGAATGACTTTGGAGGTACGCCGTACGCGGAACAGAGTGTAATGTCTCGCAAACCTTCGTTGAAAAGGGAGGATCCTCCGACCTGACGGGTGTTATATCTGGTTTTGGGCCACTTCTCGATTGATGGTTTCGGGCTATTTTAATTTATTTCATTTTATTTAGGTTATCAACAGCGGTACACAAAGTATATTACAGAGTAAGTGCTTTACAGTAAACTATGGCTAATAACAGGTTTCCCTTTCTAACTGGGATAATTATATAACATGCGAACGGACTAATAAGATAAATTCAACAATAATGTATAGTTACAATTTTGTTTGAAGAATAAATTCATCATCGCAACCTCATGCGAGGCCTTAACCACTGGGCCATCACGATACCAGACGGATTCAGAATAGTTAATTTTAAATCATTAGTTACACATAAAAAGTATAATTTATTCAATTCAATAAAAAAAATTCGACACTCAAAAATCTTCATTATCTATGCATAAGTTATCTTAATTATTTTCCTCCATTTATCATTTGGATTTTTTTTAGTATATTCTAAATCAGTCTATTAATTAATCGTCTCAATTCAAAATATTTAGTCGCGTCAACCTTGTAACTTGGACCACACGATGACATTGATGAAGTATTTTGTCACTAACAATGATTTAATTATGTCAACAAAGTCGTCTTCAACCGTTTTTGTTGGCTGATTGCTTATTATGCGTAATGACCATTTGTCCTTCATTTTATTCAATTTTAATCATTACTTGTAATGGTAATTGCAGTATTGCGAATTTATGTAAAACAATTTAAGTAATAAAGGTATGCATCATTGGTGTATTGGTCGGTCCTCCATCTCCTCGTAAAATCTTCCTTATGTGTAAAACTTAATTATTTATTTATACTTATTTTTCATTTACAGGTTTTTTTTATCAATCAAGGTGTCGATGGGATGTTAAAATATGCTTTGCCCCAAGCACAGTTTAAGCATATAAAAAAGGCAATTACGCTACATAGTGGATGTCCTGTCCTTGCTCTAGACAAACATACAAAAGTACATATGTATTAAAAAACTCTTGTTGGTACCTTGATTTCAAACCCACAACCCTAAAGCATAAAAAGTATGTGCGCTACATAGTGTTTAACTGCAATATACTATGTGTGTCAAAAGTAGTCTTTTTATGAGCAATGCTATATTGAAAAAAGCAATGCTATATTGAAATATGTTATTGCCTTAGAAAAGAAAAAAGAAAATGGGTGTTTTGGACCCAGAGCTGTATCAGAAATATGTTATTTTTTGTCTCAAACAAGAAAAAAAAGAATTGGCGTTTTGGACCTAGACCAGTACCAAGTTGTGGAAAATGTCATTTGAAAGGTCACATTAGTAGCTTCATTTTATTACATGTTACACAAAATAAAGCTAGAGAATTATAAATTATTTTAGCCCTCAATTCTTAGTGGCAGGCGGTCGCCTCCTTCTGTGAAGCAGTAATGCTAGCAAAGGAGGACGCCGCACGTATGAGGCAGCGGTCCTCACGCTACAGCCGCCGCCGGGATTCCGATCCTGATTGCCGGCTACCGTAGGCACGGGCTAGCGGACCGTAGGGGCCCAGCAGGGTCGAAGCCTACTGGGGCCAAGGGTCTGCTTCTGAAAGGAAGACTCGGCTCTGGTATGAAAGGCAACGAAGGAACAGAAATGGGTTTTAAATCAGTAAAAGTTTGACACTATCACTCGCTCCGCCCAAGAGCGGGGGATGTCATTGGATGATTTTCCCACCGAAAAAAAAAACTGGGGCCAAGGATCTGTTTCTGAAAGGAAGATTCGGCCCTGGTATGAAAGGCAACGAAGGAACGGGAATGGATTTTAGTCAGTAAAAGTCTGACACTATCTCCCGCCCCGCCCGATGTCATTGGATGATGTTCACACCGAAAAAAAAATGCCTTCAATTCTTTACTGAAATTTATTGTCGAGAGTGAAGGCAGGTACCTACCTAATAATCTGAAGAAATCTGGGTGAAACTAGGCAGAACCTGGAGTATATATCAATGGCTGAGCGGCAGGAAAGGTGCCCGAATGTAGTACCTGCCGATTCGCTTTTTGAGGTCCAAGTTACCAAAAGTAGGATCGCCCACATTTTCTCATATTGATTGATTGATAATATTTTTATACTCTTTATTGTACACCATAAATAAAATTCCAATAGGACTTTAAAATGATGCGGGCGGTCTTATCGCTAAAAGTTATTTATATACCTACATATTTTTATCAATATTATAAGGCACAAACTGTTCACTGTAATGAAAAATATAGGTCATGACTTTTTTTTAGGTGGGAAAATCATCTTATGACAAATCCCGCTCTTGGGCGGAGCGCGAAATAGTGTCAGACTTTTACTGACTAAAAACCCACTCCTGTTCCTTCTTTGCCTTCGTCCCAGGGCCCCGGGTTTCACTTTCACACAATCCGTGGCCACAGTAGGCTTCGACTCTGTTGGGCCCCTACGATTTGCTGACATCTCCCTGAGGCGCGCGTGGAACAATACGCGCCGTCGACGATTTAAGGGAGCTGTATATAGTGTTTCAAGATGATAATCTTGGACCAGAACGTGTTGCCTGTGTTTAAGAAACATGCCAGGTCCCAATATTTATCGAAAAAGTAACCGTGGAATGTAAAGGTTAACTGAAGGAATATTGATGGGTGTTAATAGTTAGTAAAAATATGACATTTCCACTTACTCCACCCGAAACGCGAGGAATCATTTGATATTTTCCCACCTCAAAAGAAACACTGTGTTGGCAACATCACCAAAATAATAATTTTATTCGGAAGTAGGTGCATATTAATTGCTTCAATAAATAATTGGCACGCGTTGGCGTTAGTAGGCATTTAATTACTTGTTACGGCACAAACAATAGTTTTGGCACAACGCTTGAATGTGCAAGTTTAATTGTATGGTAATCTAAGTATTCGATGATAGAGATAACTAACACTATCGATTTGTACGGATTTGAAATTTTGATTAGCCATGGATCTCGTTTAGAAATGAAATAATAATTATAGGTTTGTTAAGTACCTGTTATCCGCTCACACATTAATATATAAATCAACTAGCTTCTGCCAGTGGATTCGCCCGTGTGAAAGGAAAAAAGATATGCCAAGATAAAAAAATATCTTTTATCCTAATCCAGTACATGGTCTACACTTGTGCAAAGTTTCATCGAAATAACTTCAGCCACGTGAAGGAGTAACAATAATATAAAAAATATCGCCTTTATATTAAATGTATGATATAATTATTTATTATAATTGAAAATTGCCTAATCAGAAATCTTAGAGTGGCAAATAGATTTAAACGAAAGTAGAACACAAACTCTTCTGTCTTGTTGACCATACTTTCCTAAATTTAAATAGGCTTATTAGTTAATTATCACTTCCTGAAACTAAAAAGTTAAGAGAAATTCTCCGAAAAGCCTATAATTACTAAACACAATACTGCTAATAACTAAAACAAATTGCAACTTAAACCTAACAAAGACATAAATACTAGACAGACATTGACAGACATAATTTCATGCAAACGTGTTCTACATAACAGATTTTCTTTGTTCATTGACGGAAATTCTGAGTTGTAAGTACACACGTGGTGTCTACATACAAGAATTTGTAAATGAGTTTTAAGTAGGTTACAAATTTACAACTAGTACCGTCCAGCACCGGTTTTTTTGGATTTGATTTTGCTTATCTCTTGACGTTTATCAGGGTAATGTATCTACGAAACGCCTCTCGCTGTCAGCAACAATTCTTAGAGTGATCTTTGTAATATAATTCTTTTAAAATATATGAGATTCTGAAACCAAATAGGCAAATAGCTAGGATGTTACGAAGGCAAAAGCTTTCCTCAAAAAATGACAATCTAAATATTAAAAAAAAATACATATGACAAACATAAAATATAACCATTCAGATATAAATGTAAACAAAATCAGTAAACAAATCGAAGGCAATACAAACGATACAAATACCGAAAAACCAGCGATTCCTAGGCCATTTACATTAGCAGATGACACACAAAAATTAACAAATGGCCCCGAAGGTCGCACGACATCGTCCAAGTAATTATTTACTTAAGATATATAATAGCCAGCGCTGACCCCAAGTTGCGACAGTTGGCAAACATAAGACGTGAGCTACTGGTGATGAGTAAAATGCTAAAAGTGACGAGATATCTAGGTTTTAATCAAAATACTAATCAACTGCATTTTTTGGTGTGAGTTGCTCTTTCTTTTCTATTTTCTCAGTTTATTGCAATCAATTGTTGGAAATAGACTAGAATGCGCCATAACCATAACACTTGGCCCTTTGCTTTAACTAAATTACTTACGCACTCAAAAGGTTAACCTTTTGAGTGCGTAATTAGAGACACAATAGTAAGACAATGGCACGTGAACGCCGGCGTTAATGCGGGGATCAACAGCTTAATTTGTAAACTGACAAAAAGTGTAATCCCTTGTATGTATGATGAAATATTAATAAATATAGGCAGTTAGGATAACTTTTGAGTTGTTACCAGTAATATTAAAGTTTTTTTGAATTCAAATTGAACCACAACAGGTTACAACAGTAACTGTGCCACTTTCAGCGTTTGTTTGGGGATTGACTCGCCCTATTAAGATAAAAGAACACGTTTTAAACGTAGCAAATCGTTTGGAAATGGTATGCAATATGTGGGTTAAGTGGTTTAAAAAAATGAGCATCTTTACAACTTTATCACACCCTTTGTATCGCAAATTTAGACATCAGTATCCATTATGATGTGATCATGGTCAGAATGACCTTTTTGTTGTTTAAGTTTGTCAAGAGTAGTTTCGAGTCTAAATAACCGTTTGTTAAAGATGCGTGAAGACGAAAAAGACTCATTGTTCTGACAAAAGTGTAAAAAAGAATATAAGATGAGAGATGCCTTGTGATGACAAGGAAAGCCCCAGACCTGAATACCCTAAATTAATAAATTGCGTTACATCTCACACGTCAAAACCAAATATTAGTAATAATATCACTATACATAGGTCACACCACTTATCACACTGAACGTTAAGCTTATGAGATAATTAATTCAAAGTCAATAAGAACCAATAGTCAATACCAAGGCAAGTTTAAAGTAAACTATAGCGTAATGACATGTTGCAAAGTTGCCTTGTGCAAGCTAATGGCGTTTCTTAATTCAAAAGATATATCAATTTCTTCATCATTATCAAACTCAATCAACATAAATTTGGTTTCCGTTTGAAGCTTGGTCAAAAAGCTTGATTACTGTCATTTAGAAGTCACATTTATAATATTTGATGAAAGACTAGTATAGATCATTATATGAAATCTTAAGGAGTTTCAAGAGACATCGGTTTTTATCAGTGCAATACTATCAGGCCTGATTATATAGTTTTACTGGAAGTACACTTCCAGATTATGAGATACGCCTTACAAAATCTTGTCGCTATTCAATCATACTTCAGGTATTTTCTGTTTTGACTCGAACGTAGTAATATTCGAGTACAAAACGAAAATACCTGCACCTGCAACTTTATTTTATGATATTTTATTTCAAACATATATTAGTTTACCACATAATTTTTCAAGATTTTCGATATTAACATTTTAAGGATAATAACATTTAACAAATTTTCACCTGTTTGCTGGCTATTTTTTCTGTTGTGTTTATTATGTATCCCACTTTTAAAATAACTAACAATATTCCGCAAATAATTTTCAAGATTGACCACGATACATTCCTTCAGATAACCTCGCAGAAAAATTTAAAACTATAAATTTTTTAACTTTTACGCAACAACGACTAAAATTTCACGTTAAAATTCACATTGAAACTTTAAAGAAGAATTAAGTAAATGAATAATTAATTTCAATGACATAGGTATATACATTTTAACACAACAAAAATACATATTTATCCAAAATAAAGTCAATTTATAATTACTGTTAGTAATGAAACTGCTACAGTTGGTGTCAAATATTAGCATTTACGGATAAACAGTAGGTAATTATGGTCTCAAAATCAATCCAAAGAAAATAACAATTTCTTAACCAAATTAGTTAACCCAAAAATGGATATCAAATAACATCAAAAAATTACCTCAAATCAAAATAGTAGCATAAAAGTTTGAGTTACTTTATGTACAAAACCAAAAGAAACTTAATAAGGAAAAGTGACAAGTAGCCGACAACCTTGATCCTCTAACAGTTATAGGACCAGCTTTTAGTTAGAGTCTATTCAAAGATGAATATTAAGATGAACAGACGTTATTCAGACAAAAGTAAGATACTTAAAAGTGTCAAAAACTGATACTCTTGGTTGATGAAGAACTTGTGTAGGATGCAAAACAACATAAAACGCAATACAAAATCCAATTTGGACTCCATAACAATAAAGCTCTTGAATTGTAAACCATTTATGATACAAGTGCTTAACTTTACTAAAATAACAAGCAGACAGATTGGTGTCAAGTGGCCCTTATATCACAGTTAAAATGATCAAAAGATGATGAAGAATCTATTGTTTGCTTCAGATTTCTTAATGTTTATAAATTAGACGTTGTCAATAATAAATTGTAGGGTGCCATGATCGATGACTTGAGTTTTGACGAAGATTTGATTTCAGATGATAGAATTTTGGAAGTACGTGTAATGGTTATATTGTGTAAAGTTGATTTTGTAATTGGTGAAAGGGAGGATGAGTTAAATGTTAGATTTGTTAGTAAAATGGTCATGAAATAACTTTTAGTAATAATAACAATATTTTTTTAACGTTGCGATTAACCTAGTGATGCTATTGTGTATAAAGATATATAGCTAAAGATACGCCAAATAATATCAGTTGGTTTGATCTTGATATACCTATACATTTCCATGATAATTTTAATTTAATAAGCGGAATCTGCTAAAGACATTCCAACGTTCATTCAAAACGTATTAGAACATGTTTTCCGCATAAAGCAATACATCTCAATTGGCTAATATCTAACAATCTGTCATCATAACGCCTTAGGGATTCACGCTAATTACATACACATTAATTCGATGCTCATCAACGACCTTCACCTTTACTTTACCGGAATCATTTTATCAGCAATTGTCGTTATTACCAATCATGCCTCCAGGGTTGGTAATTTTTAGCAATGTTTTAACTTTTTGAGTGTTGTTTCTAATTATTGTTTATTACACCTATATATAAATGTGCTGATGATTTTGTGTTAATTTATATAGCTAATAATTAGTTGGATTTATGTATTAATACTGGTTTTAATTTAAAAATAAGTGATAATGAAATTAATGTATTTGCACTTTAAGATATAACATGATTGACGAGGCTTGTCAGGTTTGATGCCTGCCAGGGCTGCGGGATTGTTCAAAAGAGTCACTGAAGCCTAGAACGCAAAAGGTATTTGAAGAAATAAGGGTGGGTTTTAATCAGTAAAAGTCTGACACGCCATCATGCAACACCTAGAGCGTGAAAAGTTATTTGGTAGTTTCCCACCCAACAAGACTTTCGGAAGGAAAATTATAGTTTTAGTCACTTTTGTTTTACGATTTTTTTTTAAATTATTGATAGGCTCGTGTTTGACCACTACCTCACCTGATGGAAAGCGATGATGTGGCCGACGATGGAGCACGCTTGCCTAGAAGTAACCTATTCACTCTTGACTTAAAGACCCCTATATTATAGCTATCAAGAAACACAGACTCCGGCAGGGAATTCCACTCCTTAGCTGTACCTACACATAATGAATGTGTTTTCAAAACGCTTTGTACGTATGGGTGGGATGTCCACCATGTACTGGTGGCGCAACATCGTACGTCTTGTGGTCCGATGATGGAACGGACTTGGCGGAATTAAATTGTGCAATAACGTTGGTTCGAATTTCCTGCGTATTTCCCAAATATTTTTTTTTTCTTTCTAGAACAGTTTAGGTACTATACAGAAAAATGTTTACTTTGTTTTTTTTTTGGGAACAAATTTTAAAGGAATCGCACAAAAGTTACTGCTATTTCAAAAGGTAACTTGATACATAAATACTTCTTGAGATATATCTGCATTTTTATTACTAGTATTATTTTCAAAAGGTAATTGACTTAAATATACATTGATAAAATCACTTTAAAGCCTTAACTTCGTTGTGATTTCTTTTAGCGCCGTTGTTGATACGTATTTAATTTGTCAAGAACCAGAATTGTTTACCGCTCTCAGTTACTTGAATTTCATATCTACGACCCAATTGGGTATCTTGCCCCAGTCATGCATAAACACTAGTTGTGTTTGCTGCTAGGGCCTACTTTCAATTTTACTATATTTTATATTGCAGTATCATTATATATGCAAGTAAAGGCATAGGTTTCAACATGATTATTGTTATTAGGAATTAAACTCGAAGTATACAAGTTTTATCCAAAACCGTTTAGCCGTTTAAACGTAAAGGAGTAAAAGAGAGTAGAGCATATGTCCATACATATGTACAAACTTTCGCTTTTATAAGTGTGATTTTCCCTATCTCTCAAGGTCATAGGAAGCTTATATTTCACACAATGTATTGGTTTTTAAAGGTTAGAAACAATAACAAAACTAACTCAGCTCCAACCAGTTTGTCCAGAAACTGGTGAAAGAATATGTGGACTTCCAAGGTTTTAGTTAAACTACCATTAGGTTTGTGTTAACTGCTTTATAATACAGTATTAGGACACGTACATTCAAGATAACTAGGATTTTAATGAGTCGAGGAGTAGTATCTGTACATCGAATGCTATTTAGAAGTTTAACTTGAAAACATGGTGATGAGTACAGTAACACATTAGCGCTATGCCTTTCAAGATTGAACATTTCGAAATAAACAGCAAAATGTTTAAATTAATTATTTCCTTTTGGCTATTCTCTGAAGTGTATTTCTCCTTTTATGTACGTTTAATTTGTAAACGATGGAAGTTATTTAAGATATCTCTGTGTAGGTTCTACATATTTATTTTTGTTATTTTATTGAACTCCAGTGTTGGATAGTTCGATTAATAAGAAGTTACAATAAGAGTGGCAGAATCAAGATTTTGCCACTCTTATTAAAATTTTTCCATCCCTAACCGATTCTTCACCTATTTTCATTTTAACATTCTCGGCACCTACTCAAAATGTAGCCATTTATAGATAAATTTAATCAAATTAAAACAAACCAACACACCTTGGCCCTATTCTGTCCCTTCAAAACACTAAAATTATTCTTACATCTCAACAAAATTCAATCGAAACCATTTTTATTGTCTTTTGGTGTCATCGTCCCATACATGGCTTGTCCAGTTGGTTCACTTGCGTAACTTCAAGTAACGCAAGCTGTAGCTGTAGGATAGTAATGAGGACCTCGAGAACGGTAATTATTTTTAAGATGACAGTTATTTTAAATTACGTTTTGTGTTCTAGACATCCTTTATGTTTTATGTTGTTTATGGGTTAACTTAGGGCAGTAATTTATGTCGAATGAGTTGCAAATGTAAAGTATAGCTTAATTTTAATGCCTGCAGTATGCCTACAAGTATGTGAATAGTTTTACTTGCAGACCTCAATATCAATTTCGGTTGTTTGGTAAGCAAAGAACTGGTCTTAGTTCCGAAATTCGAAAAATGCTAACGGACATAGCTTTTTCAGCTTTAGCTTTTAGCATTGTGTTAAAAAATATTAGTAATATCACCATAAAAACGGAAATGATATCAACATTTCTTCATAGTAACTGATAATTTTAAGGTAATTAAGATGACCATTTAGCTTATAAAGCCTACATAAGGTAATGTCTTTGTAACTGCGGTCTCTAAAAGAAGAGTCAGTAAAACACTAAAATGCATATAAAAAGGACTTATTAAAATACCTGGGCTAATAGTGAAGAATGCCATTGATAAAGGTTAATAGACCTATCAAACCAATGCAAACGTTTGATGTAAAAGCAAAATGAACTATAATGATAGCCTTACGTCTTCATAAGGTCTTTTTGTTTTATGTTATGAAATGTAATATAACATTAACTTGCCGAGGTTGGTCTGTGGATGGGTGACCAACTTAGCATTTGAAGACCTTTAACAGTTGTTACGGAGTCAGAAGCCAGGAAATTTGACAACAGTCTTACCCTAGGAATATCGTGTCAACCCAATTACTGGGTGGTGAAGATCAGACAGGCAGTCACAGGTATGTGAAATACTGATATTCAAATGCATCCGTTTAGACTCGAAGTTGTTCCATATACTTGGGAAAAAGCTGGGCAGAAGATACTACTACTGGTGTACTACTAACAGAAGTATAAAATATGTACCAATAGCCTGGAAGACGACTGAATATAAATTTATCACTACTAAGTTAGTTTTTTTTTTTTTTAATTGAAATAAACTAGTGCTTGACTGCGATCCCACCTGATGGTAAGTAGTAATGCAATCGTAGATGGTGAGGCGCACTAATTTATTAAGAGCCTATTCACTCTAGCCTTGAAGAGACCCAAATTGTAATCGGACGGGAAAACCGCAGCAGGCAAATTATTCCAGTCCCTCGATGTACGCGGTATAAACGACGAGGCGAAACGCTTGGTCCGGACCGTAGAGGTTTCAACAACGTAAGGGTGGATACTCGCCGTTCGTCGGCTTGTCTGATGGTAGAAATGAGATGGTGGAATCAAGTCATGCAATTCCTGCGCACACTCTCCAAAATGCATCCTGTAAAACACCGAAAGGCTGGCTACCCTACGCCTGTGCTCAAGACTTTGTAGATTGGAATTAACCAGATCTGGATCACCAATTAGCCTCTTTGCACGCCTTTCCACCGAGTCCAAAGCTGCCAGGTGGCATTTTGCAGCACCAGCCCATATGTGGCTGCAGTACTCCACACACGAACGGACCTGTGCTTTGTATAACATTAGAAGCTGTCCTGGTGTGAAGTACCGTCGGACCTTTGCAAGTACGCCGAGTTTCCTAGCTACCTTGGCTTTGGACTCAATGAACCGCCCAAAGTTAAGGTCTGAGGAAATTTCAACTCCCAAGAGCTGAAGGCAGTCAGTGTACTCCAGGGATACATTCTGAAAAACAGGAGCCAAGGTGAACGGGCTCCTTTTAGCGGTGAATAGACACGCTTGTGTTTTGGCGGCGTTGAATCCCACCAGATTGGCTTCACCCCACTTGGAGACTGCCTGAAGTGAGACATTCGTACGCTCTACCATAGCCTCTCTTTCGGACCGGATTAGCTCCTTACTAGCTCGAGCTCCTGGCAGGTATCTCTCTACAACTGTGCTATCATCTGTATACCCATAGATACCGGGCATCAGCAGATCGTTGATATGCAGCAGGAAGAGAGTTGCAGAGAGAACAGACCCCTGAGGAACTCCGGCATTAGTCGTCATGGGCTCTGATGAGCATCCATCGATAACAACTCGGAGAGAACGTTCACTCAGGAAGTCTTTTACCCAGTTAATCAGACCAGGGGAAATGCCGTACGCTGAAAGCTTACTCAATAGACCAGCGTGCCATACCCTGTCGAAGGCCTTCGAGACGTCTAAGGAAACAGCAATCGCTTCCCCATTCCTCTCGAGGGTCTCGCCCCACAAGTGGGTGGCATAAACTAGTAGGTCCCCAGTAGATCGATTGCGGCGAAACCCGTACTGTCGGTCACTGAGGAGATCGTTACCTTCCAGGTATGCCAAGAGGCGCGAGTTCAATACACGCTCCATAATCTTGCAGAGTATGGAGGTTATTGAAATCGGCCGATAGTTGGTAGGATCGGTACGACTGCCCTTTTTGGGCACGGGTTGCACGTTGGCAAGCTTCCAGGACTTGGGCACTATACCAGTCCCAAATGAGAGGCGATACAAACGCGTCAATACAGGAGACAACTCGGGCGCACAAGCCAGTAATTTGTTTTGGAAATATAAAAGTGTGGTTAAGTTTATATTAACCAAATATATATATAACTAAATAATCACTGAAACTTATACAGTTAAAGCTCTGGCAACAACGTAACTAACAACTAACTTTGTTTCATGAGTTATGAATATACCAAAAAATACATAATGATGAAACTCCTCAAAGCGTACAGTAATAACATTTAGTAACCACAAAGCTTCAAGAGGATACATACACAATAACTGACGCTAACATTTTGCTAAAGAATCTATCATAAATCAAGTAATCAAAAGAACTAGTTACGATCAATTTTATTAATATACTCCGGACCATATACGTCATTTTGAATAGATTCCGAATATTGCAATAAAATATGATTCCTGCATATTGCTAATTTCGGTCATAAATCAAATTGGATGGTTTATTTAGGGGCCTTGACATTTCGGACATATGCTTGTTTGGGAATTTGTCCTTGCTCCGGTATTTGTCCGGATGGTTTTCGAAGATCCGGGTCAGATGATGAAACTGAACGTGGTTTCTTCGTTTCCAATTTCGTATTGGGAAAACATTCTGCATATCTCTTCTTGTGTTCTTTACTTTTGTCGTGTATATGTGAGACGATGTTTGTTTCTATGTTTGTGTAATATTGACGAATTGTTTCTTGTTAAAGTTTTTCTATTTGGCAGCTTTATCTTATTTTATTTTTTTTAATTTCCTTTCTTTATTTTCTATCTAGCGTTACAGTAATATATAATATAATATATATAATTGTCATTTTGATTTCGACTACTACCATATCTGCTAGATTATTACTATTACCTATTACTACTTAATATGGTCATTCTTAATACGCATTGGTATTCATGAGCGTTTCTCTCACTACGACCGCCTTAACGAACAATCCTAAGGTTTCACAAAATTTATGCGCATATTGGAGAGTCCAATGCCCTTTTCCTATTGACGTCCATAGCTTACGCAAATAACAAATACCTTATGTTTCGGGTTTTCCTTTATCTCCCGGATACTATCAAATCCTAAAGATGTTTTTGCAGAAGGCAAAGTAGTTACACCTACAAAAAAAAGTTAAATCAATATTTATTCTAGCAAGCTAAACCGCAATTGTTTGGCCTTTATCTTAGACAATAGTTCACACTTGACGTTAGTTCGCCTGATTGATGAATGATAACGTTTTGAGGTCATCCATCTATCGTATTTTTGCATTCTGTTTTGGATGCTTTTTTACAGTTTTGAAGCAATAAGGAAGTGGGGTCGACTTTGATTCTGTACCGTTCAAATGCATCAATGGGTTGTTTATGACTGTATATTGTTTTAAGACACAAATAATTTGACTACGAGCATTAGTTTTCTAGGGTACCAGTAAAAATCTTTAAATATTAATATATTTATATCTCAACATTTTTAAATAATATTATCTCACAATCTTGACTCCACAATAAAAATAAAAACATAATATACACAACAAGAGTATTTGATAATAAGAAAACATAACTTTGGTAATTAATAGTCGGTTTTAAATCTTATAATTAAGATGAATCCTGTTCAAGTTTCCTGACCTTAAACAAGTTTCTAGAATGTTATTTTAGAAAAACATCTTTTAACTATTATTAAAGTGGTTTGCAATTTATTTAATATTGGGAAGAACACAATCTTTAAATTTATGATAGATGCTATCTGCATGTTTGCCACTCAAAATGGTCTGGGTCGTCAAGCCATACTGGTTCATTCCTTACGGCGACTTTATCAGGTTTTCAATTAGCAACAGTGTTTATGTTTACCCTTGGCCCTGTTCCATTACTACTCGTATTTAAATCTTCTTCTTATTATTATTATTTATAAAAACGGTACACCATATCAGTATTTACTCCTGTGTCGTAAATGCGTTCACAAACATTTAAACTTACATACACAAGATACCCAGATTCAGAAAAACTATCATCAATAATCAAACCCGCGACTTGCACCCAGCAGCCAATCATTTAGCTACTGCGACAACCGTGTCGCCTTCAGTAATAGCTGGTCAGGTTTCTAATAAAGTTATATTTGTACGCAAAATAATCATTTTATCTTTGATTATGTTATCATCATAGTTATTTTGCTTCTAAATCTGTTTCGGAATGATCTTCATTCTCAGAAAGATAGGTTCGATGTTGTATCAAATTTTTAATGAAACAAGTAGCTTGACTGACAAATTATTTTTAATTCTGAAATCTAAGATCAAACATCTTAGATTTTTCTACACAAGTATTACGGACCTACCACAAGAAACCTGTTTAATTGATCCACCATAATATAGATTCCATCTCATGTTACCAAACACAATTGGTCATATTTAATGCAACAATATTCCAATTCCGTTTTTATTTGCATTTGGCATTGAGTACGAAATGTAAGTCCAATTGTAGACAAAGGAGTTGAATTCCTATCATTATCATTGTGTGTGTGTATGGGAAGGAAAAAACGTATTGTCTTTTGCTATTCAATCGGTAAACATGCGAAGTTGGTTAAAAAGTTTGAAGTTTAATTGGTTGTTAACTATTGATTGGATGCCACTTTCTTCATTGGTGTCAAGTGCAAATTAAACGGTGTTTAAATTTAAATACCATCTTTATGGAAAATTGCAGACGCGATTTCAGCATAGACCATTATAATGAAAGAAGTGTCATAATGAAAGAATGTGAAGTACAATTTAAGGCTAGAAGGTCTTTTGGCTTTAATGCCATTGTCTAAAAGACGATGTCCGTAAGAGAATGATTCTATAAATTAAACAAAAAATAGGTTTTGTTCAAAGATCTAATAGATCCTTGCAGGCAGTAATTAGTGCACTTTATACGTTCGAATGTTCTAAGCATTAAATTGATCAATAGAAACCCTTTAAGTAGAAAGATAAGCAAAGCTACAGTACGACCGCATTCAATCATTATGTAGGTACAGAAGGCAAATCAAGTTTACTTAAACCGTACCAATACAATAAAATTGAATAAAGACTAATTATAGAACCGCGAAGGAAGCTCTTGACCCAGAACACCTACATTAGATGCTCCCACCAATCATCTGGTACCCATATGAGGACAGCTGAGGTGTTCCTATCTGTCATCTGATTCCCATATGAGGACAACTAAATTACAATGTGTAGGACATAGATCCGGGCTTTCAATGTCAACGCAATGACATCTGATTCAATTCATGTTTTGTAGTGTCATGTCACTTTTGATTTCGTTCATCCGTTTTAGTTTCTTTTGATTCTACATTTTTCTTTTTTAACTTAAACTTGATGTTTTTAAGTAAAACGATGGTTCAAATTAGATGCTTATCACTATCGTCTGTTAGACAGGGTTTATTTTTATTTGTTTTACTTTTGCGGTTTAAATTATTCCTCTTTGAAGACGACTAGATTTTAAATATAAATATTATTTATTCGATGGTCCATTGACTCCTTAAAAGAAAACAAAATTTATTAAATTATCTCCTACATATTTAGTTCCACAGGTGGCCAAAGTTGCCAATTATTAAACATTTATGGGTAAATTGGAACTGGTTTTATTTATAATAATTTTATCTGTGTCGTGGTGTAAGTGCTGAAAGATGAGGTCAATGGAGACATGACACATTTTATTTCAAGATAATTTAATAAACGTGTGAAGGTGCTGTTGTTACATGTACAATAAAAAGTATGTAGGTATTAATTATGAAATCAGAAAACGAAAAACTATACTCAAGAATGACTGTTCAAGAATTCTGAACCCAGATAGCTTTACGAAAGCTCAGGATGGAGAGTTTAAATTAATATTGATATGATTAACTGCAGCGGCTCTTGGGTCATCTGCACACAAGTATATTCCAATACATACTTAGGGCGTACTGTTTCTGAATTCTGATAAATAAGGCTTACGATACATATTGTTTGTCAAAGTATATTCCCTCACAATGAATGCATTTTTACATTTGCTGAAACCACTGTACAAAGAAGTTGGACCAGTTTTCTTTAGGGACCTCTTCAATGGCTTTACGAAACGCATTCACCATCAATTCAGGGCTCGTAAAACGTGTGCCTCTAAGTTTTTCTGAAACAAATATAAGTCGCAGGGTGCAAGGTCCAGGCTGTAAGGCGGATGCGTCATCAGTTCATCATTTAAAGCCTTCAAATAGGCTTCTGTTACCTTAGCAGAATATGAGGATGCGTTATCGTGGTGGAAGAGTACATTGCTACGAGGACGCTTTTAGTGAACTTTTTTAAAGTCTCTGGGCACGTAAGTATTGACGTACCAATCTGAAGTCACTGTCCTTTGATCTTCAAGCGATACTGTAGTGTAATTTCCTGATTTGCCGAAAAAAGAAGCAACCATATTTTAGCAACACTTCGACTTTTCTCAACTTTTGTCGGCAAATCTTCAAAAGGAAAGACCCACTCTGCCGACTGGCTTTTTCATTCGAGTTCAAAGCAGTACATCCAGGTTTCGTCACCTGTCATGATATTATAGGTAGCCAATGACTCTCCTTCATTAAACTTTTTTATCATTTTACGGCACCACTGGATACTCAATTGTTTCTGGTCCTTCGTTAAGTCATGTGGTATCCATCGAGTGCCAATCTTCCAAACCTTTAGATGCACATGTAAAATGTTTTGCACTTGGCTCATTCCAATGCCTAATAAAGCACGAATTTGCTAGCAAACCACGAATACACAGAGCTGCGACATAGTTCTTTAAATGATAAATGATAAATGATGATAAATGATATTTATTTTGTAAATAGGTTTAAAAAAACACTTTTACACGTCAATTTTTTTTTCGTCATTTTTAAACTAGATGAGGCCGGTGTTTCCTAGCTGACTACCCTGAGAAGAAACACCGAAACAAACTCAGGGGTCAAAGTCTCTTTTAAAGTCCATACAGTAAATATGTAATGGTCAAATCACATGAGAACCATGCAGATTTGTCTGAAATGGTCTTTTGAAGAAAGAACCTTACAGATTTGAGTGGACCTGTCCAGTCAGTGCAAGCATTTGTCAGTATTCGTAAAGCTCAACTCAGGACTACTAAGGAGCTCAACTACTTGACGAACAATACCAAGGAAAGGACATTTGGGTAGGCCGCAGAAAATACTCAAATTCCCAGACATACGTTAAAATTACTGAAAAGGAAAAAAAAAAGCAATCAACATAGTCCTCACGTTCACAATAATAAAAAGAAAAATATTGTTTACAATACTAAGTAAACAGTGATGTCAAAGATTAATAGAGAAAGAGAAAAAAAAAAGTCAAATTGCAAATTAAAAATTATCTACAATATCAAATTGTAATAAATAATAATAATAAAAAGCAAAATTGAAATTAAAAACAAAAGAAAAAAAATAATAATAATAAGACAACAGTTGCAGTGCGTACTGGAGCAGGTCAATCCCAAGCCTTTTGGTCCTCAACATAGTCCTTTATAGTATAAAAAGCCTTTTGGCAAAGTTTTCGCTTTACAAATAATTTGAATTTATTAAAGCTTAGTTGTTGAATATTACTAGGAAGTTTATTATAGAAGTGTATGCATTGGCATCTAAATGAGCCCCCTATTTTTTTCAGCCTGGTTGTAGGAACCACAAATTTGTGTTTGTTCCTAGTATTAAAATTATGAACATCACTGTATTTTTTAAACATGTTTATATTTTTATGTACATACAAAATATTCTCGTAAATATACTGTGAAGGTACAGTCATTATATTAATTTCTTTAAATTTATCTCTGAGGGAGTATCTGGGACTTAATTTATAAATCGAACGAATAGCCCTTTTTTGCAAAACAAAAATTGACTGTATTTCTATGAAATATGTCCTAAAAGTTCAACACCGGCATCGGTTGTTGAACGACCCCTTGTAAAACCAAATTGTTTGGTATGTAATAATTTATGTCTGTTAAAAAATCTTTGTAGTTGCTCTAAAATAAGTTTCTCAAATATTTTACTAAAAGTGGGTAGCACTGAAATGGGTCTGTAATTCGTGGGGTCAGATGTACTACCCGTTTTGAACAATGGAATTATTTTACTATTCTTCATTAGATCAGGAAACTCACCGCGATCAATACAATTATTAAAAATAAAAGCTAAAGAAGGAGCTATAATGTGGATTATAGACTTAACAACTTCCACAGAATTACCCCATAAATCTGCAGTCTTTTTTACATTCAGGGAGTTAAACGTCTTAATAATATCTACATAAGTCACATGTTCGAAATTAAAATCAGAATCGCAAACTTTAACATTTTCTTTAAGCAGAGACTCTGCAGCAGTGGGTGACGAGTTCAGAGATTTTGTTGTCGATATGGGGATCTCTGAAAAGAAGTTCTCAAAAGCCGCGGCAACCTGTGAGTCCGATGTGATCACATTGTCATTAATTACAAGTTTATAGTCACTAGATGGTCTTGTAGACCTTCCAGTTTCACTATTTATAACATTCCAAGTAGTTTTAATTATATTATTACTGTTTTTAATTTTGGAACTCAAATAACGCGATTTCGCTACAGAACAAATTTTTTTAAATAATTTTGAATAATTTCGCACATATGAACTAAATTCAGCAGTATTAACAAGAACTCTTTCATCATACAATTCGTAAAGCCGAGTTCTACTTTTATGAATACCAGTCGTAGCCCATTCACAGAACGAAACGTTACTATTAACCGAAATAGTCTTAGGTATAAAAGTAGAATTAAATTGATTACAGTACATGTTAAAGAAACCTTCATATTGGTTATTGAGATCATCATATGTAGACAAGTCTGGTAAATTATTAATGAGTTTAGTTTTAAAAGTTTCTAAACGACTTGCAGTTTTAGGGTTAACAGTGATATTCTTTTTAGCCACTATGTTTTTTTGGTTTTGAAAAGTAATTAACTGTCCACAATGATCAGAATCTAATAAATTTATAATTTCTTTGTGAGTTGGTACAACATCCGTATAAATATTATCTATGCATGTGGCACTAGTAGGAGTTAATCTTGTGGGCTCCAAAAATAAGTTAACAAGATTGTAGGACTGAAATAGACTTAAAATTTTACTACGTAAACCTGAGTTTTCTAATAAATTAACATTAAAATCACCACAAGTGATTATGTACTTGTTTGAATTACAAATCTTGTGGAATACTTCATCCATTACCTTTTCAAAGCAGTCATACAATCCAGAAGGGGGTTTGTACACACTTAATATAATAAACTGCTCCAATTCAATACAGGCTATTTCAACTGACCGCTCAACAGATAGGCTCACAATATCCTTTCGTTCTTTGAACTTAAGGCTGTTGCTTACAAAAATTAATGAGCCACCACGTATGGCATCAATTCTACTAAACGAACTACCAACCTGGTGATTACTAAAATTGAAAATGAACTGATGGCTCTTAAGCCAATGTTCCGTTAAGCATAGAATATCAATATTATTGCAATTAAGGAATAAGTCTACTTCTAAATCCTTGTTCATAAGTCCTTGAATATTTTGATGTACCAGGTTGATACTATTTAATGATTTACTATTTAATGATTTTAAAACTTGATTGGAAATATTTTTGTTCGTTAGTACATTCATGCTAGAGATTGTCTCTGTTGTCTCTGTTGTCTTTATCACCAAATGCCAATTGAAGTCTCTGGCAACTCTCTTGTTGACTTAAGCCACAACGAAAATAATAAAAAATCATTGAAGGAAAATGTTCACGAGTTAAATTCATTTTGATAGCGACACACAATCTTTGAAAGGACGCCACAATGAAATAACAAATGGACAGTCTCGCAAATTAAAAAGTAACATGCTCGCTAGAGTTCCATTTTCGAATTCTATAATTGTTTTTTCATTCTTTTATTGTAAGTGGCCAGATCCAGAAACTTTCAGTATGCCCAACGTATTACATTGTTAGATGATTATCTCATACTTTAACACCCTTACCACCGTATGAGAGGATCTGGTATGAAATAAAAGGCTTCTAGAACCAAATTATAAAAAAAAATGTGATATTTATAATGGTAACTTATTAGATCATCCCGGATGTAATAAAAAGTGTTTTTATTTTTTTATAGATACATTAAAAACCAAGTTATGTTTTTTGTCACCGAATTGGACATTAATTAATTAATGAAAAAAAAACTATCTTTATCGAAATTAAAATACTCGTTCAGAATTTAAACTGGTTAGATAGTATTAAATGTGTAGGTATTGTTTACAATAATTTGAATTAATTAAAGATTTGTAGTTAAGAAATGAGAAAAAAGAAGCTGGCGTTGTGGATAACATGTTGGAAATGAATTATTTTGTGTAGATTCAAATTGTTTTCAATCTCTACGTGGACTGTTGTCAAGGGGCTTCAAGATATAGTGAAATTTTATCAACAATAGCTATCACCAAAAATTTCCATTTTCAAACACCCGACTGCAACAACTCAACCAGAAAGTTGCAAAAAAGTTACTTTTTAAGTAGCCTGATGCAGTTGGTGGAATTTATTTTAGCTCCATCACAGATTTTATGTACACTAACATGTCAATATTACAAATAATAGAATCTTTTGATGGCTGCCATTTTTTTTTTTCAATTCTTATTGCCTATGATATTTCGGGCCTCAATACCAATCTAAAGCTACCTCATTCTCTACGCCAAATAAATAGACACAAAAACGTACTAACTCTCAAAAAACGATTCCCTCTATCTTGGACAGTCGCGTAAAAACATTATAATGACAAAACACTTTCGATATTACACGTAATCAATCCTATATATTTTGATCACTTGACAGTCGATATTACTGATAAAATGTCACTTTGTTAATAAAACTAGCAGAATGGTTTATATTATAATGAAGTGTGAGAAATACCCTGCATACGTCTAAAAATATTATATATTATATATACTTCATTTATCTATAAATAAATAACTAAATAAACATTGGCGATCGGCGGCGGCGACCCCTCGCACCGGGCCCGGGTACAGGTGGTCCGGAGCAAGGAGAAATGGGCGGCGGTCGCCTTCTTCTGCGAAGCAGTAATGCTAGCAAAGGCGGCGTCCGCACGCGTGAGGGAACAGACACCCTCACGCCCCAGCCACCGGGACCCCGACTCCGACTACCAGCTACCAAAAGCATGAGCTTGCGAATGACGAGCTATGGGTAGTTCACCGTTTTGCCATCCGGTAACCGTCCGACCCGAGCCCGAGTCGTCGACGGCGCGTAGTATTCCACCGGTTTCACGCACATGTCTAGCAATGTTGAAAATAGCAGACAAAAGCCAGAATTGCGTAACACAACATTATGCGCAACCACGCCAATAACTTTACCTTCTGTATCGATGATTCGCAAACTTGACCACTGTGACCCCAAAATGACCGTAAAACGATATAATAGGATTACGTGTAGAGTAGATACATCGAACAACCTTAAATGATGTTCTTGAATTATTTAGACTTGCTCAAACAACAATAATCACAGAAATAATATGACTAATTTTTAATTAAAAATAAACTGAACAGGGCCATTTTTTTGTTTTTGACCAATGCAAACTGAATTTCCAATAAGTGTTTCTTTACAAAAAACTAGCTTTTGCCCGCAGCTTCGTCCGCATACATAAAATATATCAATCTCAGCCTATGTCACTCAAGAATAAAGCAGCTTTCTATCGATGAAACAATTTTTGCAGTCGGACCAGTACTTTCAGAGATTACCTCCTACAAACAAAAAAACATAGAAACAAAAAAAACAAACTTTAACTCTTAGGTAATTTAAGTGTAGAAAAACCAACTTGTATATGAAATACTTAATATACTAATAAACATTTTGTTCTGTTAAATTTCTAGAAATATGAACTTCACATCAATTATAATAAGGCTAATTTATTTATTTATAAATAATAAAAATAAAAAACAAAAAATTCAAACATTGAACAACCTTTTGAAAACATACAAACTAATTATTAGGAGTGGCATCATAAATTCTTGAAAAGCGATTTTAATAATTACAGCGATTATATTAAAATATGTAAAAAGCTTTTTACCTATGAAACGCTATATAAGTATATCTGTGTAAGGTCAACGACCTTTTTCTACATTAAAAAAATTTAAGATAACGTATAATATATTCTCATAAATGGACACTGGTCAAATATTATTAATAACCTTAGTTTCATAAAGTGATGGTTAATTACTACGATAGATGTTTGGTTTTTTACTATGATTTAAAAAATATATTTGAAAAAAATATACCTCCTTTACATGGATGAATTTAACAATATAATAATATTCCACAACTATCACACAACGAGACGAGACTATTACGAACGATTATTTTTTTTTACTAATTTTTTTTTATTTAATTGAAATATTTAAAAATATAATTTATATGTTTAAGTAATGAATAAACGAAAATACTATGATAAATTGACAAAATTTCAAATTACTGGAAAATATGCATAATCATATCGGTCAATGAGTTAGTGAGATGAAATTTAATATTTATTATAAAATAAAAGTAACAAACATCGGATATCGCACCGCCCATTGTTACACCCCATTAATTTTATGCTCCTGCTGTAATATTTACTGCTGTACAATAAAATTTATCTATCTATCTATATTTTTCACAACATTGTATGTACACCTACCAGTAGATACTTCTGGCTCTTCAAAGTTTATGCAAATAAGATATAAACATCACTCATTAGTTTATTTCTTATTTGCTGTCATAAAATGGTAGCAAACTAATAAGTTTTAATATATTTTTATTTACTTTTTGTCTGATTAGCATTATGAATGAATAAAGATATGTTTTTTTTTAATCTTTATTAATGAGCTTTGTCACCATATTGACTATATCGCTCCATCATAGCCAAATTTTGAAATAGGAACAGTTACGTTAGAGTCTTTTTTTTGGGGTGGAATTTTATCAAATAACCTTGTCCCGCTCAGAGTGAAGCGAAAGGGGAGTGTCAGATTTTTACTGATTAAAGCCTATCCATGTTCCTTCAGTTGCCCTTTTCATTCCATTGTTGCGATGTCTCTTTCGTAAAATCTGACATCTCTGGAGGTAAGATTAGATCATGCTTGAATTACAAAAAAAGTACTCTTTGACTATAAATGCTTTATTGCATAAAAGTGCGTAAGTATGTGGCGCCGTGACACGAAAAAAAACAGGCATTTTTTCAAAAGGATAAAGAAATATTTACATAATAATGGTATGTATGCAGTTACATCATTATATCCACTTATCTCCAGTGTGGGAGGGTTAAGTATCGAGCCTACCCAGAATGTCACATTATGGCTGAGTAAACCATAATTAATTGACCACTACAATCGAGATGTGCCTTGAATTCGTAATTTAACTATCCGTTTAAGAAACTGTTATTAGTAAGGATACTAACTATGCTACCAATAATCTTCAACACTCGATCTCATTGGGAAATAATTCTTGAAGAGTTTGCGTATGGTATATAAGCGAACTCTTCAAGAATATACTTTATTTATAAATAAACTTTTATAAATAAACTTTACAAACATCGTCTTAACAAGTTCACGGATAAAAAAAATATTAAGTCTAAAATTTTCCGCTTTAGCTCCATAAAATAAGGATTTCCCTAAGTAGATTGTAAAATTAAACACCGAAATTAATATTTACGACTCACCTGATACAATTTAAGCCACTGATATTTATGACCCTCCACTAATTAGCATCAATACGCAAAACTATGAAAGTTCAAGGATTATCTACATCAATATTCAAATCATTAATTTCTCGCAAACTTACATGTGTAGTTTTGCACAAATGCCTATGACGTAAGTGACGGATTGTAAACAAGTAAACACGAACACTAAGCACCTGATCATACAATTCTTTTTCGCTTGTACTTCCGTGAAGATGACACTTCAGACCACCTTTGACATATTTGCTCAATAATTGACATTGAAAATTCAAGTTTATTTGCGCTTTTGTTAATTATTTTTGCTTGGATAATAGACTTTATATCTGATGCACTAAAAGCGTTTATGTTAATCGGTATGTAAAGTTGCGATAAGTGTTTTTATCTATAAAAGTACAATATCAAGGATGTCCTGGTGTAACCGATTACATGGAAAATCGTTTTTTTTTTTTTTAATTCATAAAATTGAGGGTTACTATTGCAAAAAACTATATCCGTGTCCATATATGGAATTTATAAATTAAGTTGTGGTCAAAGCCTTTTGCAAAACAGGATACACGACTATTGGCGAAATTAGTGTTCATCAACAAAACTGCAATTATTTTTAAGGTATTAATTACAATTTGACTGGCCTGTTGGTCTAGTGTTTAGTTCCCCTGACTGCTAAGTCGGAGGTCGTTTTTGGGATCGATTTCCACTCAAGACAAATGTTTGTGTGATGAGCACGATCATTTGTTCTGTGTCTGGGTGTAATTTATCTATAATAGGTATATATTTAGAAATATATAAGTATGTTTATCAGTTGTCTAGTACTCATAGCACAAGCTCTGCTTAGTTGGAGATTAGATGGCGTTGTGTGATGGTTGTGGAATATTATTATATTATTAATTATTTGCTGTAAAAGAGCCTTAACGTACAATTAATCACAAAAATGCTTTAAAAATATTTAGCTATTTTATTTTTGTTAGAGTTAATAAAAAACGTATGCACAAAAAATCTTAGTCTTTTATTTGTAAAGACTAGTTATTATGTTTAGATAGATAAATGGATATTTTCTTTATTATGTCCCATAAAAAATACATTAGAAGCTTAAAATAAATGGGTTTAACAATGGGCGGTCTAATCGCTAAAATCAATTTTTTACAGACAACCTTTAGATGGATTTGACAGAGAAGGAGAAAAGATACGCAGGTAGTTTATGGCGTATATTTCGAAAGCACGGTTGGCGTAGTGGTTAAACGATTAGCTGCTCTGCTACGTGTCGCGAGTTCGATTCCCGCAAGGAACAAATATTTGTATGGACTACAGATTGGTGTTCCGGGTCTGGGTGACAAGACACCCAGGCCCGTATGTTAATGAATATACATGTTGTGAATGCACCCACGATACAGAAGTAATACCTAGTATATGCCAACGTTTCATTTTAAAAAATCTTATATGGAATACACAGGTATTCCATATAAGATTTTTTTTTAGGTTTTTTTTTTTAATTCTTGATAGGTTCGCGCTTGACCGCTATCTCACCTGATGGAAAGCGACTATGCGGTCGACGATGGAGCGCGCTTACCTAGAAGTAACCTATTCACTCTTGACTTAAAGATTCCCGGGTTGTAGCCATCAGGAAAAACAGATTCCGGCAAGGAATTCCACTCCTTAGCTGTACGCAATATGAATTAAAATAAAATAATTTTGAAATAGGTAGCTATCTACCAAAATAAATATACATAGTTTAGCTTAATGCACCGTATAATTAACAATCAAAAACAATGCGTGTGGTCCGTATTTGAATGAATATACATGTTGTGAATGCACTCACGATACAGAGAAGTAATACCTAGTATAGGGCAACGTTTTATTTAAAAAAATCTTAAATGGAATACCTATGTATTCCATATAAGATTTTTTTTTAGGTAGCTATCTACCAAAATAAATATAATACAAAAAGATATACATAGTTTAGCTTAGTGCACCGTATAATTAACAATCAAAAACAATGCGTGTGAATTTGTTAACGTGCCTTTTGTTTTATATTTTTCTCATAACATCTTTTGTGAGCAAAATGTATTATAAGGTTAAGGATAATTTTTAAAAGCATAAATTACCTGGCTAAGTAAAGAACCAAAAACAAAAGATGACTTGTCTAGATTTTTTTTAAGATAATAATTCATCCAATGACTTCTTTCGCTCTAGGGTGGAGCGAGAGGGCATGTAAGTTTTTTAGCGACTAAAAGCTCACCTGTTTCACCTTTTACGTTCTAGGAGTTCACGGGTTTCCTTTTCAGTAAATCCCCGGGTCCTAGAGGGCGTTAGATCTTTTGTCTTAATTTTTCTAATCAGAGTGATGATTAATTGGAGACAAACCAGAAATTCTAAACAGCTTATTTTCACTTTTTTCAAAATACTACTTTTTTTAGCTGGGTCCCATGGACCCAATGACTTCTCATGCTCTAGAGCGGAGCGTGAGGGCGAGTCAGACTTGCTTTTGAAATAATTTAAATTATAGGGAAAAAAAATCAAAAATTTAAAGACTTGAGCAAGCGGTCGCTTTTAGTTATGCGTGCAAAAATATCTTACAACTGCATATTTGTTTCGCAATGGTTCGATAATAAGGGTTACATAATGATGAATCACCTGATTATGGTCTGCCATGATATAATCGGATAAATAAACGTCTGTCATTTATTTTATCAAGTTTACAGTTTTCATCAAAAAGGTCATATCTGCCGTAACACTAGCAGTCTAGTGGTAGATAGGCCCTTTTTAATTCTACAGAAATGCTACAAAAGTAGTAATAAATATCCTGTTAGTTACCAATTTCTCCATCAAAACTGGAATCCTTCATTTAATAAAAGAGTTACCATGGAGTTTTTTGCCGGTTCTTCTCCATAGGAAACGACCAAATTGAATCGTTTGCTAGCTTCTGGACGTTTAATAAGGCCTATGTGAAATAAAATAATTTTGAGTTTGATTTTAATAATGAATTAGCTTTATGAAAAGTAATAACTGCCACCTATGAAAAACTAAAAAACTTATCTTATACGATGATGACTGAAGATGAAAGGGAAGATGCTTTGTCGACCTTTAAAATGAAGTTGTAAATTCTCATGTCTCTATAATTTCCCCAATTCGACCTATTCAAAATGTGCAAAATTATGTATTGCCACATACGAAGCTGACCTATCAGGTTTTCATAGGATTGCTAAAGTAGATGCAATGATCACAAATGGTAGATGGTAGCCAATGTACGAACACAATCAAGCAACCAATTTTCCGAAGAAACTTTAAGTCATCAAATATAACAATAAATAGATATTAAGAAAATTTAATAGTTCGGATGACCAATCGCAAAACCTGAGCCATATCATAATGGCTCAGGTATTCCCGTGTCACAATTTTGTTATAACATAAATAACAATAATATTATATATCAATATTTGTATATTTTGAAACATGCATAATCATACTTTTTTGAAGTTATACTTCTTTTGGCACGATAGAGAAAAATGATGAGAGTGAATTTTTACGATGCGCGCGCAGACCGACACCTAAATTCTACATCGTGAAGTTAGTTCTAGGTGGCATGCATGAAAATGGATATCTATGTTCAAGTTGTATATTCTAGTATTTTTATATTTAGAACACGTGTTTCGTAAGAGTACAATTGAACAGTGTGAATAAATAAATATTATTTTGGTGTTTTTATTAAATCAATTTCATATACGATGGTGATACTAATAATTTATTATTTATTAGTATATCTATATATATATATTGAATATTAGTGATAAAAATGATTTGAATAAACTGTTTGAGTGCATCTATAGATTTGAGGTTAATTGTCGGTATGTATAATTTATTTGCATCGTTAATTAAAAATTATTACATTATTATATAATTTTTTTTTTTTTGTTTGGTTTTTCCATACGCCAAAGAAGTATAACTTCTAACGCGTGTACATAAGTACACACACTCTTTTTTTTTTAACTAGATTTCTGATATAATTTTAATGAATTTTGACAAATAAGTGAGCTTGTTTTAGGGAAAAAAAAACTGACTTTTATATATAATATTAATTATGTGACGTATTGTTAATATAACAATTACATCGTATAAATTCTAACTTAAAACTTTGTTTAATACGTTCTGTGAAGATAATTTTTAAGTAAAGCCTTCTTTAAATTCATTTTGATGCAATAGTAATAAATAATGTTGTAAAAGATATAATCAGTTCTAAAATATGATTTATAGTGTGTTATGCACATACACGTAGTATTTTTAGTAGGAAATATCTAAAACCTTAATTAAGATACGGTTTACGGTTTGAATTCATTTATTTCTAAAGATTACAAATCACTTGTACAGAAATAAATACTTAATATTACTTGATAACATTTTTTTTTTTTGTTGTCCAGGAGTAGCAGGATCTTAGTGTTTACATTTAATATGAAGTAAGAAGGTAATTGATAAAAAATTTGTATTATCTACCGCCGTACGGCGCGTTGACGCGCTCGATGTGCGGTGACTCGTTAGCTTTGTTTTTATGTTTGAAATCTAAGGACACGTTTACACTAGGAACAAAAAATTTTATTACTTAGTTTAATTAATTCTTTTATGACCTTTTAAGATGTGGCATTTTAGTAGTTTTTTAAATAGTAATAACGATTGTGTATTTTTAATATCTTTAGGTAACGAGTTATAAAGTTTTGCTCCCTCATGTATTATTGTTTTTTTTCCATAGTTAGTTCTAGTACTAGGTATGTGTAAGTCTTGTGCTCGCCTCAGAAAACGTTTTCGCACTTGTAAATTTTTTGTGAGTGTGATTTGTGTGTGTAAGTCTTTGGAAAGAATTTTGCGAACTAAAATACATGTGTTATAAAAATATATGTCAGAAATGTTAAAGAGCTTAGTTTCTTTGTAAATTTTGTGTGTAGGGGTCAAATAATGGTAGTGAAATAGGACTTTTATAATTCTGTTTTGCGCTCTTTGTAGCTTTTCTAGGTTGGTTTTAGCTGCTGAACCCCACAGTTCTATAAGATATTCGATATGCGGTTTCACCAACGAATTATAAATAGTGTGGCGGACTTTTAGAGGAAAGCATCTCACAATTTGACGTAACGCCCCCGTTAGGCTCAGTATTTTAGAACTGGTTTTTTCTATATGTGGTTTCCATGTAAGTTGATTATCCAGAATAAGTCCGAGATATTTTTCTTCATTAACTTTATTTAAATTGACTCCATTAATACTAAGAGGTTTGTGATCTGAGATTTTTTTGTTTTTAGCTGCAAATATCATGTAGTTGGTTTTGGATGTATTGATAGTTAACAGGTTATTTAGAAACCATCTTTCCAAGATTATAAGATCTTCTTGTGCGTCCTGTATTATTGAGTCAATTGAATGACCGAAATAAAAAAGGCAAGTGTCATCAGCATATAAAGAAATATGCCCCTTCAAGCCTATCTTGTCTATATTATTAATGTAGATTAGGAACAAAAGGGGACCACAAATTGAGCCTTGGGGCACGCCGCAATTGATATCCTTAGGCGCGCTAACATTGTCACCGATTTTAACAACCTGTCGGCGCCCCTGAAGATACGATTCCAAAATTTTCAAAGCATTTCCAGTTATACCGATCGAGGCAAGTTTATTCATTAACAGGCTATGGCTAACAGTATCAAACGCCTTTTTTAGGTCAATAAAGATCCCTAAAGCAATGTGTTTCTTGTCTATGTTAGTTTTAAGACTTGTGATTAAGTCTGTTGCTGCTGAAAGGGTATTGGACTTTGGTCTGAAGCCATACTGTCGTTGAGAAAGATAGTTAAACGAATTTAAATATAGACTGAGCCGATTGTGCAACAGTTTCTCGAAAACTTTAGAAAGTACAGGCAAGACCGAAATAGGTCTATAATTTCCCGGGGACAGTTTGGAGCCAGCCTTAAAAATAGGGGTAACTTTGGCGTACTTTAATGTGTCAGGGAAGTGACCTTCACTCAAGCATTTGTTGACACATTGAGTTAGACTAGCCAATATGAGATTTTTTATACATTTGAGTGTTTTAACACTAATACCGTCCAAACCTGTACTGGTATTTGCATTCAGGTCATCAATTATTTTCCCAATCTCGTCAGCCGTAGCTGGTGCTATCTGAGAAAGTGTTGCCGCATCTACGGCTTTGTTTGGGGTGATAGTGTTAGTCTGATTATTGTGATATTTAGCAGGTATCTGATTAGCTAGGAGTGTACCTACACTAGAGAAGTAATCATTAAAACACTCACATATTTCCTTCTCGTCAGTAATCAGCCCTGTAGATGATTGTAATTTGGAGGGAGCAACACTTTTCTTTAATTTATTATTAGATAAACTATTTATCAACTGCCACATCTTGAGGGGCTTACGCTCGCATTCTTTGAAAGATTTATGATAAAATTTACTTTTTGTCGCTTGAATATTCTCAAAAACTTTGTTTCTCTCTTTTTTTAAATGCTTCTTCCGATTCTCGGTTATTTGGATTGTTCTTGTAAATTCTCCACAATTCATTTCTCTTGTCTATTTGATTAATTATGTCCTTATTTATCCAATCTGTCCTTGGAGGGTTTAGTATTTTACTTTTAACTGTTTTATTTTTGTTGATTGCTGACTGGATTGCTTCCTCTAATCTGGTATATTCCTCCCCGATGCTATTATAGTCTAGGTCTTCTACAGTTTTATATAAGTTTGTGTATGATATAGCTTGAAATTTCACCTTTTTAATAGGCTCAGGCTTATACCTCTCGACTTCTAAAAAAATCTGCTTGTGATCAGACATGGCAGATTCGACAATAGCTAGATGTATTTTATGATCTTTGAGGCTGGTACATACATGATCCAATATACTCTTTGTGGTTGAAGTTTCCCTTGTGCAGTAATTAACATCAATTTTATTCAATATGGTGTATCCCTGTTCCACGAGCGCATCCTTATATTCCGAGGTAGATCGGTTCGGCACAAGCAGGTTGTAGTTAAAATCTCCAAATATAATTGTTCGTTTCCGTTTCTGGAGTTCATCCGAAAAGGTCTCAAGGAACTTTTTCGAATTGGTTCTTTCTGGTTTATATATTGCGCCAATGTCGAGAGAAAATTTTTCTAGATGCACCCATATAAAGTGGTTGTCATCTTCGCATTTATCGCTTATAAACTCATGTTTTATGTTTTTGTGAACAAATATTGAGACTCCGCCTCCTCTTGACTGTGTTCTGAAGTTATAGTAATGTTTGTAGTTGGGTAGTCGTAGGCTTTTAGCTTCTGTTTCGTTTTTAATCCATGTCTCTACTAGTACGACTACGTTAATGTTTTTAATTGTTGCCAGTATACAGTTAAGCTCGTCTATTTTGCCAGGTTTTACCAAGCTACGGATATTTGCATATAAAAATCTTAGTAATGTTTGACTTGTGCCTAGGTTATCGTAGTTGCTAGCAATTTCATATGTTATTTTATCTTGTCCAGTGTTCGATTGTAGTTGTACGGTTTCAGTTAGTTTTTTGATGGCTTGTGTATTATTTTAGGTGTATTATTAACGTATTTTATTAAGAGATCTTTCTCACCACTTTGTATTCGGTTTTGTAGTTCTTCTGTTAATTTTTTCATGAATTTTTGTTGGTAAGGGGTTTGATCCGAGTATATTTTAACAGTTTCGTTTTTGTAGATAGATTTTTTACGAAGTATCACTTTCGCATTTTCTTGAGATGATAAATAGACTTTAATATGACGAATCTTTTCTGGTTTAAAGTAGCCAAGGCGGTGAATTTTAACAGGCTCAGGGCACTCAGGAAAAATAGTTTTAATAATTTTGTTGACCTCTGCACTGTCAGAAGCAGCTCATTCCTCCTTACTGTCGTTTTTTGCTTCAGGTATTCCCACTATAATTATATTTTTGCTCCTAAGCTCTCTTTCATGCAGCTCAGAAACGACATCTTCACAGGTGAGGCACTCAAATTCTAGCTCTGCTGGTGGAGCTGTTTTTAGGTTTCTCAAGTCAGTTTCAATGTTATCAACTTTTGTATTAGTAGCAGCGCTAGCAAGTTTCAGGTCTACTATATCTGATTTTATCCGATTTTGTTCTGACACAAGTTCTCTCGTGATAGACTGAAGGCTTTTCATTTCATCCTTAATAACTGTTACATCATCTGATATTTTGTTGAGGATTTCCTTTTGTGTTTCAACAAAACCATTAAGAGTGTCCATTATTTCTTTCCGGAAATCGGCGAAATCCGCCTTCAGGCCCTCCTTTTCGGGTTCTTTTCTCTTCCGTAAAGTAACCTGTGCCAATCTAAATTCTTCAGTATTAATCTTGGAAAGATCCGGTTGGCTTCCTCCACGGTTATGTGGTTCGGTTGGTGATCGTATCATACTTATCGTGGATCAGAAGATTTCTATGTAAATATAAGTTCAGCTAGTGTGTAGGCGCCCTTACAATTCTACGTACTTGGGTGACGTAGTCGGTTGGTCAGCTCTGCTATCAGTTAAACGGTGTCCACGTAGAGTAGGATGAATTATTGGAGCCCGTCTCTTTCACACCGCAGGTATGAAGGGCGGGTGGGCTCGCTTCTACCTTGCGCCGGCGTCCCGAGTCACTGCATTCGTTGACGTAGCGCACACACGTTGTGTTTTAGAAAAATGTAATTTTACTCGTTAACTTTGAGTTCAAAAATTAAGATGTTAAACATATCATTGAATAATTTATACAGAACTTTAATTACGTACTATCAAACACATTTGGTAATCAGTAATACATATGAGCACCTTATTATAACCTTTTTTTTTCTAAATTTAAGCTTCGTTATTTGTATTGTAATACAAAAATAAATCCCTATTCCCCTTGATCACGTCATCACTCTTGAATAATTGAACCAACTTTGCTAATTATTTTTTGTCGTGATTGTTATTTTCAGTTTGTCGATAGAAGGTTCTTATGAAAGAAAGTTGCGCAAAAAATTAGAAAATTTCAGAATATTACGACGACTATTTTAATCGTTTGACAGTTCATAGCTAAGACAAGATAACATCTGTCGGGTCAGCTTGTTTTTCAATAAAAAAAATAAATCATCAATTTTGCCAGTACAGTATCTATTCTTTCTTTTACATCAGAGTTCCAATATCTTAGTTTAAAACAAGAGTTAACCCCTCACGTAATAATATATGCAATCGCGCAATAATTTATATATAAACGTAATAATAATACTCCTAGTATTATTATTACGTTTTTTACGTAAAATCAACCAAAAAAAAAACTTTTTCTGGATTTTTCTAGGAAAAACGAAGATAGAGAGAGACCAAAATTTTCGGCCGAATAAATTTCGTACACCCGTATGTACAAAACGACAATTAAGCGTTTTTCAAGGTCACTCAAGTTGTACAGACGTATGTACAATTAGCGCTCGAGATAGAAAAATGGAAGAATTATGTAAGCACAATGTAGAACTTTCCGTTTTTATGCATAACTGCCAATCAGAGTGTCATAACATGTCAAAGACGGTACTGAGTTGTGACACTTTTAGGTACTGTCGCAAACGATTATGTTTCTGAAATATGTGTTTCAAAATATAAATTCCGATGTTTTAATAAAAAAAATAAATTCATTAACAAAATGTGTGAATTAATTTAGAAAATCAAAACATGATAGATTACGCGTGCAATAACTCGCGGAAGTTAGATTGAATTATGCATTAGTTTCGTTCAACATTTTTAATATTGTGAGGCTTTGTAATAATTAAAAACTCCCGTTACTATGTTGAATAATTTTAACAAACTCAAAAAAAAAAAAAATACAAATGCCAGCAGAAAAAAAATAACAATGGTATTTCGCGATAAACCTATTAGGAAGAAGTTTATCAATCTTGAAGCGCTTCAAATTAAAAGGTCTAGGTCCCATAATAAGCCTCACCTCTAGTATTTTGAAACATCAAGTATGACGAAAATAATCTTTTTGTATAGTCACTTAACTTAATTTGCCGTACAAGACAAAACAATTACATTTAGCAAAAAAAAAATATATATTTATTTATTTATATATTCTTTATTTTAAAATTTAAGCCTACAAAACAATTATTAGCCTTGTCGCTTTCCTCGATTTCTATTGGGCAACCTGGAATGGACCGAAATTGCCTGGTGCGATTTGCACTGGGTGTAAATGTTAAAATGAACAGAAACAAAATTCTTAATCCTAAAGTAAATACATACATACTAAATATAAGAATATAAATAAGTATATATATTTAGAATGTAATCATTTCCAAAGGAATCTTCTAAATCCTTATCAAGAGACCTGACTTTTTGTAAAACAAACTGAGACGCAATCCAGTACAATAAGTAGGAACTAATCTATATTTTATCGAAACACTTAAATAATCATCCTACACTTACATAAAATAAATATAATTCTGATCACTTGTCAACCCGAGTGTACGCTGTTGGTAGGTTGTCAGGTGGCTAAACAAAGCGAACAACACAAAACTATCTGTCGTTGCATCTTGTACAGTAGGACGCGTTGTGCGTACATTGCTTAGGTTGAGACCTAAGTCATAAGCGCCAGCGGGGTTATAATTGGTGCAAAGGGACGTGACATAAATAATTATATATAGAATTCATTTTTATGTAAACCAAAATTTTAACACAACTCTTAAATTATTACGATTTCTTTGGCTAGGTACAATAGTGATCTTATACCGCTGACAGTGACAAGTCGATAGGTATATTATGTATAATATAAATATTTTTTATTCAAGTGATGATAAAAAGAAAAGAGAATAATTTAAAATAATATTTAAAACTTATAATTATAAACTGTAATTATTTGAATATTCTTACTAATATCATCAATTCAAATAGCGTTTTATGTTTAAGTTATGTTTACTTAAACAATTATTTATTGTGGCGCCTAAAACATTGTGTAACCAAAACAAACCTTCAACTAGAAATACATAACTAAATCATATTAGTTCTTTAAATACTATTTATTTATGATAAATTATGTTGTAAACACGCGGCATTGGTGTACGGACAACTATTTATTTATTAATTTTAAACATGTTTTGACCTTTACTAGGCGATTTTAATAGTGTTAGAATGATTTATACTGATAATCGCATCATTTGTCTTGTGTTAATGCATGTATGCTTCTCTGAGGTCATGGATATTATTCTGACATTAGGCAGAGTATGATTTAATTATGATTTTTAATTTGTATTGACTGCCAATCATTCAAATATAAGGAAGAAACAAATGTGTTGAGCAAGAGATAAGCTCGTAAATTTAGAAAACACAGTCGAGAAAAAATACAGTAGTTATGCGAGTTACTTTTGATTTATATTTAAGTAATACGTAAAACAAGGCAAACAACAAATTACCCCTAAAACTTTTGTATCATTTGCGCTCTAAAATCGCATTTACATTATCACTTGGACCACAAACAACAGTACTATAGAGAAGAAACAAACGTATGCAACATTCCTCTAGTTCTATTGTTTATGAAAATATTTGCTGAAAAAAATACTTGTTTTGTTTCACCAACAATGAAGGATTGTAGGATATTTAGATTACGAGTGTTTGTTTATTGGGCAATGGATTTCGATTACACCTTTGTTAAAAAGATAAAAAAAAAAACATTAAATTATATAAAATCTAACTTCTTCCAGTGGCTTCATCCGCGTGTAAGACGATTATTACAGATGCGAAGTCGAAGCCAGATAAAACGTATTCTAAGAGATATCCTTGTTTGGGGTTGAAGTTTCCTCCGTACCGAATTTCATTAAAATCGATTCAAGAGTTTAACCATGAAAGTCTAACAGACAGACAGAGTTACTTTCACATTTGTAATAATAAGTAACAATGAAATAACAATATAAATAGAATATTTCACCAGTACAATGCTACTTTATCACTGAATGACATAAGTTATATGTTTTCTTTATATGTTTTCTACACACGGACAAAGTCGCTGGCGAAAGCTAGTGGTAGTAAACGAGTGAGCAGTAGATTGGTGTTATTAGAAAACTTTTATTTTCAGATTTTAAGGGGTTATGAAGAGAAGGCTTTAATTTTTTTTTGAGCAAAAGTGCTTTCTTTTTTTTTTAGAAGAGAAAGAGAAGAAATAATTTAAAAGTATTGAACCTATTGGAAAATGATTATTTATTTGTTTAAACTTCATGTACAGTAGTGGTACATAGGCGGACTTAATGCAGCAAGGCATTCTCTACCAGACAACCTTTGGTTTAAAAAAGATAACACTGTGGTAGGTATGCACAATAAATAACCAATATTTCAAATAGAATGAAGTATCATTAAATGAAGTTGCTTATAATAATAAAATACGTATATATACTAATATTATAACCTAATAAATACTATAATATACATTAAATTATTATAATTATGATAACTTAAAATATAACAATTATGACGAAGACCGAGCTAAGGTTGAGAGGACTTCAAGTAGTAGTTCCGAATTTTACGCTTGAAAGAAAATTTACTTTCAGCTTTTTCGATGTCAAGGACATTCCAAAGTTTTATGGTAGAGACAGATATATTATTGGTGATTATTGATAGCGTCGGTTTGAGTGTGTTTAGTGTTTGCCATGCTCACTCAAATATCTCACTGTTGTTGGTGCGTGTGTTTTCTTTATTTAATTAAATTGTTCTCACTTATTAGAGAAGCGACAAGAAATATAACCGATATAATTGTATTACATAACATGATTTAAAAGAGTGTCTCGATAGTTTCTTGCTCATTCTTCTCCATAGAGGTCTACGCTATGGAATGTGCCATCAGCATCATTTTTCTGATTGATTTACTTCTTGGCAATTTAAAAGTGCCCGTAAATGGTTTATTTGAAATAAATGCTTCGATTCTTGATTCGTCTTAGGCACATCTTGACCTAATATGACCTAATGTACGAGTATGAATACATTTTGACCAACAACTTTGAAATTGAATTTTACGTCCGACACTTTACAATAATGTTTTGAAAGCTGAGGTCAGAGATTAGGACTTTGTACTCAATACACTTGCAGACTTTATTTTGTTGCAACAGAAAATGTAATAGAACAGAAACAGATATTTTTTCGTGATGTTGAATTTTCTTTCTTTTAAAAGTTTCCGTCTAAAATCTGTATAAAAATTGTTCGCTGCCTTCGCCATTTTCTGAGAGCTTTAAAGCATCTTTTCAAACTGCTCATGATATAACATGCTATCTACCAAACCATTGTTTGTTTGCAAACTTGCTTCTATCTACATAATAAATGTTTTTGATGGCATTCCGCTAAATTTCTCCTTAACTTTATGCCAAACTTAGAATAGAATAAAATGTTATGTTAAGCACTGGTTTATATCAAATAATAAAAAAAAAATGTTATGTTGTTAGCGAAAGAACAACGGCGAGAAAATTTTTGATGAAATTATTAAGTAATAATAATAATAATTTTTTATTGTTCTCTCTTCACAAAGGTTTCCTTAACTAAGCAATCTATTATACGTATACAAGTGAGTAAGAAGCTCCTTTGCGAGAGACTGGAGTCCGTACTAGGGAGACCCTGTGTTACGGATCTCCAGGCCCTCACCCTAAAGAATTCGAGAATATACCTACAAGTCGATGGGAAGATTAAGTGTCTACATAATATGTCACTATGATTTATACCGGCGAAATAATTTACTAAGTTTTATCAAATCAAGCTAATGGCCAGTCTAAGTATCGTAAAAGTAATCGTCATAATTGGAAATTGAATTGACTAGATTTTTTATGATATTAAATAATCATGGCTTCGTTTTTCTTTTTTGCTGTCTTGACTTCATGACCTTTAGCTAAACTGAACTATTAATGTTGCCACTAATATAAATCTTGGTCCAGTAACATAATATGCTTTGCTTTAGGTATTGCATCAATATACTTCATTTCCGCATTAAATAATAAACAATAAAATAACTGACTTATTCTAATCACAAAGCTTAGAATATAGTGGTTATAATGACACATATGACATCGTAGTGCAATTTGAGTATAGCAACATCGCCAAAAATAAATGGCATTAGGACATTTCAACTGTCATCTAGCCTAATGACTTATAAAAAAAACACGACATTATGACATGACATCCTTGTCGTTCGTTCAAAAATGGGTTCATTGATTTTTTTTAATTCATAATAAGATACGTAAGTTTTTTTGACTTTAACTGGAATATCTTTAATATGAAAATTCTATTAATAATAATGTCTAAGACAAAATTGTTTAGAAATTTAATCAACCTTAATATATTTTTCATCACTTTTGTTCAAGAGTCTGCCATCATCTCTTGATTTTAAACTATAAACTACACTTGTCCTTCTTACATTAAATTGTAAGTCCGACTGGAGTCATTAATTATTTTATGATTCTGTTCTGTTAGTAATGTTTCATGTTTTAAATTCATTACCTACTCGTATGTTGCTGTTCATACGCAGTGACATTGTATTGAGGTGCGAGTTGAAAGATTAACTTTGGGTAAAAAATATGCGCTTAAGAATTATTGAAACACACACTGCGGGTGGTGAGCCGATCTATTTTGATTGTTTTGTGGTTATTTTAGTGTGTAAGGTCTGCAAAACTTTGAGTCTATTACTTTACATCCTGAATTTACTATTGGTACCCTCAAAAATAGCATTGTCGTAAAATATATGTTTCCTAAAAAGTCACTTTATACCTAAACACTAAACAAAAAATACTGTTGCTTAGATGTTTTTATTGTATTTCTAAATCAGGATACTTTAAAATAATAATATATATAATATAAAATAAATATGACAACTATAACGCTGGCTCAAAAATATACAAGTAACTCGCATGCCAGAGAGTTATAACAATTTCTGATTGGTGAATGTCACTATGGCATGCTAGCTACTTGTATATTTAGTGGTAGTTACAGGCATGTTTATTTCGGCCTTTACAAACAATAATAAAACAAAGCTTTATTATTGAATTGTCTTCTCTGCCTCTGGTCATCATAGGGTGCCAAACGAGCGCTAATAAACCAAGCCTCCTTAATTGCTAACCGCTGTTAATCCGATAATTACAACTTATTTACCGCCAGTCATAATAAGAAAAAATATAATAAACGGTTTTATCGCTACATCATTACTTAAATATGTTTTAATTAATACATTCTTGAGTGACCAATGACAAGTTTACGTAACACAACCTTGGTCTCTGCTTTGATATTCAAATATACAAATATTAAAGGCTTCTTCAAATTGTAGAATATGGCGTTGCTACGTATTTAGAAGAAGCCTAGTAGGTAGTGAGATTTGATACCTTCTCCTTTTAAACTCGGAAAACTTCTTCTATAATATGACAAAAATCTCATTTTTTAGTGCATTTTATATTCAATAACTCGATTTTTTTTTAATCGATATTAACACTTGTTGAATTTTCTGAAGACATTTTATTTTATTTATTGAAATAAAATGATTAACATGACATCTTGTAAAGAAAGAAAAAGAACATTTTATTTAGCGGAAAAGACGCAATCTTAGGACTAACCGTCGACTATCTGTGTTTATAACACATTGCATTTTTTTATTCAAATTCGTCCTTCATATAAACTTTACCAATGACATATATATCATTGCCCATAAAAGGATGACATGGTAACTGATTTTGTGCGCGTATAATTATGCAAAACGAACAGACTCGGCTCGCATTGCATATTAGGTCTATAAAATCAGCATTTTTTTGAGATCACAGCTGCGCTATATTTATGTAAAACAATTCTATGGTACGTTTTTTTATCGAGTAACCAATAAAGGCGCTTCTTTTACGTAAGGCAGAACCTTGACGTGCGGTTATATTTATACACAAATATTAAACGTCGATCGATTTAAGAATTCCTTTGTCCAAACAATGGTTTTATTTGACCTGATAATATTTTGTAACCGGTTTTTTTGGCATATTAATATAAAATAACGTAGGTTTACAAGAAGTGGTTTCATTCCGCTTTGCCAACAAAATAATGAGATGCCATTATGTAAAAATTACAAAGATATTATGGTCTATGACCATGAAAAAATATTTATTTATTTATTACTAGGCTTTTCAACAATAAGTACACTAATACATTATAATTCGTACAATAGTAACTTACGTCTAAGCGCCTCATCACTTACAGAAAAGCACGCAGTAAATAACCTAGCTAATTGTTTATACATGGTTTGGAAATAAGAAAGTATACATTGCTTAAATTACTCGTTAAATTTAAATTAGAGAATAATAATAATAAATATAATTTGAAATTACAATCATTTGTTTTTAATTTGATTATAATTATAATATAGAACAGGTATGTCACTCAGTGACTGAGTTTGTGATTTTTACATAATAATGTGGTGCACTGGTTTGCGAATAGTGGCCAAGAGAAGAATGAACAGCCTAACCTTATTTAAATACGATTTGTGTCATCTCAGGCTTAGGTCCAACAGTGGACGTCTTTCGGCTGGAATGATGACGATGATAATGATGATGTGTCATCTCCGGATGACAAGTGCAGGGCAATGTCTTGATAAACATATCAAGAACGGACTACGTGTTTGAAAAACCAAATAAAATATTATATATAATTACGGAATGTAATTAAGTAATTTAAGTGTGCGTAATATTTTTTTTCTGATTGAAACATAATAATAATATTATGTTTCAATAATTTCTGAAAGGTTAAAGCATGGTTTTAGGGATGTGTGCCATGAAGTTTATTTATTTATTTTATTTCAAATAGAACGGCCAAAGCCAATTACACTATTTAATAATAATTTTAATTCGTATACCTAATTGATTGAACTCAGTCACGCATTCTTCTCTACAAAATTCAAACAATATAATCTTCCATTCATCCGCAAACATATCAAGACCTACGTTTGAGTCCAGGAGAGCGTAATTAACGGCTAATGTCCGAGGAATAGGTGACTTGGAGTGTTATAGTACGACCAGTTGGAACAGCCAATAAACGGTCTTTTCTGCTCTGACAGTAATTATTGTCTGGGACGAACAGTTTGCAGATTTCATTGGGTAGATAAGGATCATCAAAAGAAGATGGGAGATCATCCAATGACTTCTCTTGCTCGAGGGCGGAGTGGAAGGGTGTGTCAGACTTTGACTGACTAAAATCTATGTTCCTTCTATGCTTTGCGCTCCAGGACCCCGGGTTTTCCTTTCACATGCCAACCCATGGCCTCAGTATGCTAAGTTTTTCGCAATCCCCCTAAGAATTTAAAGCACGAGAGCTCGTACAATTTTTTATTAATATTAATGACGCTCTTAATATCAAAGGCGTTCCCCATGACATATGCCATTTCGTAAATCGAATAATGATGTACCATCAAGAAAAGCTCTCATTGACAGCTGTGTCTTTATCGGACAAGCAGATCTCAGCACATCTCTCTCTCAATACGAAATGTCGGCAACATTTGAAGTAACATTCGGTAAACTTTACTGTACTACATGTTACGTATCAGGTTAAAGATCACTGCATAAGTCATGGCATTTATTTATTTATTTATATAGGAATACCAACGACTTATTTACTAAACATTGACTATAAAACATTTACGAGGGCATCCTGTGTAAAAAAGTCACTTATAGGTATGCACAGCATTTACATTAGGTCTTATTAATTAATGATTATAATTATAATTAGGTTTAAAACTGGAAATTGTCATTACAATATAAACACTAAAATTGAAAACTAATATATACTAAGAATAAATTAAAAATAAATTAAAATAACATTATTATTACCTTCAATTATAGATTAAATTACATTATTAATTATTATTATTATTCAATCATATTATGAAATTAAAATGCCGCTAACGTATCGATACAAAATTGCTTAAAGAATAATTATCTGTGCATTTTAGTTTAATTTTTTATTGCTTAATAGCATAGAATAATGATCTTTATAAAGTTCCCACTGCTGGGATTCAGGCCTCATTTCTAAGAGACCCCGATGGGCCGTAATCACCATACAGGCCCAGTTCGAGTCGATGATTTTGGTTCTTGAACAGGTCGATTTCCTCACGATGTTTTCCTTCACCGTTTTGAGAGCAGTGGTGGTGAAATAAATTACACAAAGCGCCTGGCTGGGTTTGAACCAACCTACAAATCGTAAGTCGGGGCCGTTAGCACTCGATTTATCAATGTATTGACGTAATTAAAAAAAAATACAACCGAATAGAGAACCTCCTCTTTTTTTTGAAGTCTTTTAAAAAATGAGCTTGACTTTGAAACTTAAACAACAAATTCTTTTCCTGTCATATTCATAATGATTAAGTTGTTTAAACAAATATTTGGCAGTTACATAGTTATTAGTAATAAAATATATGCACGTTATAAAAAGCCGCTGTTTCAAAGTCACGGCTGACGGAACTTGAAGTAAATCCTCAGAACGATGGTAGTTATAAATAACCAACATGCAAATTATTTTTATTGCATATTTTTAGTAGATACCTAAAAATAACAGAAATATTGCGTTTTAATATTTCTGTATTAATTTGGGATTTTTTAAATGTTTAAAAGATATACTTTTCCTACTGTTGTACTATTGTTATTACTGTTGGAAAATAATTTCCGTCAAACTATTTTACTACCAAATTTAAATCTGAAACTTACACTTACTATCTAATCTATTTATATTACTATTTATTCCGAACTCACTAGCGATACATAGGCCATTAAAGGCTTTTGTGGTTTTTAGCATAAAATGTAATCTATACTGCGATTTTGATAATAATTAAATTTTAATTTTTCTGGTAAAAATCCTAAGGTTTCTGGTTCCATACACAGATAATCTCAAAAATCTAGAAATGTTCACATAACAGCTAAATCAATGAGATAATGTTCTATTTTTGAACATCATAAAAAAATATCATAAATTGAAAATCGCTATAAATGCTGCGCTTATATTCCAGTTAACGCCGGTCGAATCTGTCGTTCGGTGGATGTGACCTTTGCGCGGCGGCCTTCTGACTTGCGTAACTTTGTCCTCCGGCGCAAGCGCATCTTTGTAGCTTCACTATTTTACTTGTAACAACGTCGCACCCTAATTACTAGTTACCGTTATTCAATTATCCATGATTTAGTGGACCTGTTGCTTTTGATATCACGTTTTCTTGCAGCTGAGAGAATAGCTATTATTAGTACTGAGATGCAGTGCAATGTCAATTAGTCCTAAGGTTTTTACAATTAGCACAATTTTCTGAACCAGTTGATTCCTTTAGAAATTACTAAAAAATGTCTGAGTATGTGTTACGAGCATGACTTTTCTTGGCCAAATAATGTCGCATGTTTAAAGGACCTACTTTTCAAATAACAATAAGCCAATCGAGTACGTAGCTAATAATATTATGTGTACTCAAGTAAACACATACAAAAAGTTTTACATAATAATAAATCAATTATTACGACTCCGCGAACACTATTATTTGCGAACATTATGACATAGATTAGGAATGTATTATGATTATGACATTTAACAGAAGATGAATCGACCGCTAATTTATTTTTTAGGGAAAAAATTGCGAAAGTGTCACAGTTTCGCACTCATCGATTTTAAAATATCGGCAAAAATTGCGTAAAACTTAGTGGAATGTGAAGTAGTGGCATTGAAAATGTTAAAATAATAGGCACTAGAAAGTAGATTCACTTGATTTATAATAAAATCAAAAAGCTAGAAAACTGTAAGATATTTAGTAACCTCAAGTTTGTAATTGAGTTTTTTTATCAATAACTTTGTTTATTGAATAGTTGTAACTAAGTCAGTCAGTTTTCAGTTTATTTTCCTTTTCAGTAAATACTCAAAAACAAGTACGTTATTTAATGAAAAAAGGTGTAAAGTGGCACAAATGTCCACTAAATAACTTAACCAAAAAAGATCTTACAAAAAAAACTTTGTCGGAAACGTAGACACGCTTCACACCATCATACACAAATCCCAATCCTAAATAAAATAAGTAAATAAAAAAGCACAGAACTCACCATTTTTCCTTCGCTTGGCTAACACATACACTGCATATTATTGATCTATAGATCACACTGCACCAAACGCGACTCACTCTGAGCGTGCGCGAATACGTTTGAGCTTAACTCGAGCCGAACGCATATAATATATACCGCCTACCAACTTATATACAAGCCTGAAAATTTGACTGACATTGATGTGCTGAACAAGTTGAAGAACTTTTCAATTTCAGTGATGACCTATGGTCAGTATAGTCAGTATAAGGTCAGCCCTTAAAATTTATAAGGGAGGGGGGAATCGATCTATATCGAATCGACTGTTAATTGAATTGTAAAAACTCATTTTTGATGCCGACCTTTCCTGTTTCGTTGAGTTCCTGTATCATCTTTACGTGAGAGAGCAAAAAATTGCAACTTCAATTTTCCCGACCACATGTCTTTTCTTTTTTTAGGTGGGAAAATCATCTAATGACAAATCCCGCTCTTGGGCGGAGCGCGAGATAGTGTCAGACTTTTACTGACTAAGAACCCACTCCTGTTCCTTCGTTGCCTTCGTCCCAGGGCCACGGGTTTCATTTTCACACTACCCATGGCCCCAGTAGGCTTCGACCCTGCTGGGCCCCTATGATTTGCTGACATCTCCCTAAGGCGCGCGTGGAACAATACGCGCCGTCGACGACTTGGGCTCGGTCCGGACGGTGACCACATATGTCTGTATTTTCGAGAAAATTGAAATTGAGTTCTTCTTATGAGCTATTAAAGCTTGTTTATATTGGATATAATTTTCTTGTGACATAGAACAATGTACTTTAGAGTCTTTTTGGAGATCCAAAATTGTATGCATTGCCTTTGTGGCATAATGTTTAATTTAATTGCATTTCATATCTATTTTTAGTCATTTCAAATGAAATAAAAAGGTCAGATAGGAAACAACACAGAAGTGTTAGTCATTATTTCGTTTGTGTGATGATTTTTTCCGTCCCCGACATCTCCCGAGTGTAGTCCTTATTCTAGTGGCTAAGCCGCTCAGGCCAATGTTCTAGCTCCAATAAACCACTCATTACATAACCAGAACCTTCCGTACCTCAAAATACACGTTAAAAACCGTTTGCCCAAGCTGTTAATTCTAAAGTTTTGACTATTACGGGTAATCAATGGTTAGATAATCTAACACCAGACTTATCAAGGGTTATCAGACGCCAGAAAATCTAATCATCAACTTAGTCTATCCAAGAAGTATTGTATTGCTCAGTAACTAGGTTTTGGAGATCTCATAGGCAGTCGCACCATGTAAAACAAAGGTATTCAGCCGCATCCAGTTAGACTGGAAGCCGACACCAAACTAATTGGGAAAAGGCAAGGGAGATGATGATAATGATTTAGTAAAAGTTATCGTATTACCCAGTTACTAGTTTATGTTACAGAACTAAACATACATAGGAAAATTCAAAACCTACATAAAACGTGTTCTTATCAAAATAGCGTAATACAAAATTAAAGATTCAAAGCATTTGAATTGTCAAGAAATCATCAAGTCAAAAAAATGACTACGTTGAAGACACGCTTGTTTGGTAATGACTTCTACACATTTGGCTTCCCTGGTAACTGCACCATTATGTTAACGCCTAATAACTACTGCATCTGTGTTTTATTTTTTTTGTTTAAATTTATTTGTGGAGGTCATAGGCCATCGCTCTATGTAAAATACTGACATTATACTATAAACGGTTAATTACAGGTGCTCATATTTGACACTCGAAATTCTAAAGGCCACACCTCACTCCATATCCTATATGGACAGATGGCAATCATCTCTCGCATCCGCGATCAACTGATAAGAAATGCGGAAATATTTACATTGTTTCTCAATACTATTGCTTATCAATATTATTGGCGGAACTTGCTCGGGACCGGAGCTTTTGTTAAACAAAGGATCGTTAACAGTTCAGTAAATATAAAATGTTGATACCTTTGTAACCGCTTACCTTTGATTATACAGAAAATTATTTACTTACTTTGGTAGTTGAACTTGTGTAGAAATATGGACCAAAAATACCATGTTATCTACCCGTTCCCCACGCGAGGGGAATGTTCCCCACGCGAGGGGAACACTCTCCCCCGCCCATGACTCCGCCACCAGCGGTGTCCGACGCGGACCACGATGGCGACGACGACGACAACGCTCCAGAGGTGACCGAGGTAGAGATGAGAGTGGCGGTACGAAGGCTGAGTGCCAAAAATACCGCCCCAGGACCCGATGGCTTGCCTGGGAAGGCCTGGGTCCTGGCCATGGAGGCTCTCGGGCCTCGACTAAGAGGGCTTTTCAGCGCATGCATGGAGAGGGGCCAGTTCCCACTTCGCTGGAAGACTGGGAAACTGGTCCTCATCGCGAAGCCGGGGCGCCCTGCGGACTCTCCGTCCGCGTACCGGCCCATTGTGCTGCTCGACGAGGTGGGCAAGCTCTTTGAAAGAGTAATTGCAGACCGCCTTGTCGCGCACCTAACACGGGTGGGGCCGGATCTGGCGGACGGCCAGTTTGGTTTTCGCAGGAGGCGCTCCACGGTGGACGCCATCATGCGCGTGCGAGCCCTCACGACGGGGGATGCGGTGGCCCAGGGCAGGTGTGTCGTGGCGGTGTCTCTGGACATCGCCAACGCCTTCAACTCCCTGCCTTGGAGTAGCATTAGGAGGGCACTCCGGTATCACCGGACGCCCGACTACCTCTGTCGTGTGGTCGAGGCGTACCTGTCGGACAGGTACATCATCTACCCTGGTCACCAGGGAGAGTGGGAACGCCGAGAGATGTCGTGCGGTGTTCCGCAGGGATCGGTACTAGGGCCGCCCTTGTGGAACATCGGATACGACTACGTGCTGCGCGGCGACCTCCCTGACGGGGTCAGCGTGGTCTGCTACGCAGACGACACGCTGGTCCTGGCGCGGGGAGAGTCGTACCAGGCGGCGGTCGAACTAGCGACACACGGGGTTGCGACAGTCGTGGGCAGGATCCAGGAGTTGGGACTCGAGGTGGCATTGCACAAGTCCGAGGCCATCTGCTTTCACGGTCCTCGGAACGCGCCACCACCGGGTTCTCAACTAACGGTAGGAGGAGTCCACATCGGCGTCGGGTCGACGATGAAGTACCTGGGACTCGTTCTCGACAGCCGATGGGATTTCGAGGAGCACTTCCGACGTCTGGCTCCCAAACTAAATCGGAATGGGGCTGCTCTCGGGCGGCTCCTGCCTAACTTGGGAGGTCCAGACGCCTCCTGCCGGAGGCTTTACGCAGGAATCGTTCGGTCCATGGCCCTTTATGGCGCACCGGTATGGGCGCCAGCGCTGCGGAAGCAGCCGGCGGCCCGGCTGAACGCGTGCCAGAGGGTCATGGCCATACGGATGGTGCGAGGATACCGGACGATTTCCCGCGAAGCGGCGAGCCTCCTTGCTGGACAGCCACCATGGGATCTGGTAGCAACAGGCCTTGCTCACATGCACGATCTGCGCATGGAGATGCAACGCCGGGGCGAAACTCCGCTGCCGCGACAAGTCGCAGCATGGCGGACAGAGCTCTGGCGGGTTCTCATGGAGAAATGGCGACAGCGACTGTCGCAACCCAGTGCTGGGCACGCCACAATTATGGCGGTAAGTCCCCTCTTTGAGGCGTGGTTGGAAAGACCTCACGGCGTCCTCACCTTCCGCATGACGCAGGTTCTCACCGAACACGGTAAGTTCGGGAAGTTCCTGCACCGGATTCGTGCGGAAGAGACGCCCGGGTGTCGCCACTGTGCGGACCGCCCGGAGGACACGGTGGAGCACACGGTGGAGGTGTGCCCCGCTTGGGCAGAGCAACGCCGTGTCCTCGTGGGGGCGATCGGCGGCGGCGATCTCTCGCGCCGGGCCTTGGTACAGGCCATGGTCCGGAGCGAGGAGGAGTGGCAGGCGGTCGCCTCCTTCTGCGAAGCAGTAATGCTAGCAAAAGAGGCGGCCGATCGCGTGAGGCAACGGCAACGGTCCTCACGCCCCAACCGCCGCCGGGATTCCGATCCCGATTTCCGGCCACCGTAGGCGAGGGCTTGCGGACGGCGAGCAATGGGTGGCTCGCCGTCCGATCGTCCGGTAACCGTCCGGACCGAGCCCAAGTCGTCGACGGCGCGTATTGTTCCACGCGCGCCTCAGGGAGATGTCAGCAAATCATAGGGGCCCAACAGGGTCGAAGCCTACTGGGGCCACGGGTAGTGTGAAAGTGAAACCCGGGGCCCTGGGACGAAGGCAAAGAAGGAACAGGAGTGGGTTTTTAGTCAGTAAAAGTCTGACACTATTTTCCGCTCCGCCCAAGAGCGGGATTTGTCATAAGATGATTTTCCCACCTAAAAAAAAAAAAAAAAAAAAAAACCCTCAAAACTTAATTTCATAGTTTTTTTATACTTCACTTATGTCAAATTTTTAATATTTTTACGTAAGTAAATAAATGTATTCTTATGAGAACAAAATTATCTCCGATCTCATACAGATAATCGTTGGTTGATTTCTAGCTATCTTATAGATAACTATGGATCTAAATACTGTTGGTGAGGCCATTGACGTTTTCTTAAAATAAACTAAACACAAGTTTGTTAAAAATTCGTTCGTTTGACAATTAGCCAAATTAACTTCGAGGTGTTTTTGTATTTAAGAAGGAAAGGACCTGTTATTGATTTAAAATTTTGCCCGATTTAGCCCGATGTCTGGATTTGAGCCCGGTTAAAGATACTGTTCCTGAGAGGCTACCTAAGTGAAGGATTTTAATTAAATTATTTTTTTGTGAATTTTTATTTTTTGTGAATTATTAGGGACTAGAGGGTTATTTGATAGAGGCACATCTCGGCCTTAGAACGCAAAGAATAATTAAAGAACACACATCATCATCATCATTTCAGCCGAAAGACGTTGTGTTGGACATAGGCCTCCCCCAAATCTCGTCATAATTACCGGTCCTGTGCGTCTCGCATCCTTTGGATTCCCGCGACCCTCACCAGATCATCGGTCCATCTTGTGGGAGGCCTTCCAACGCTGCGTCTTCCGGTACGTCACCATTCCAGAACCTTTAGTTTTCATCGACCATCTGAAAAGAAGTAACATAGGTAGGTTTTAATCAATACACTCATCTCGCTCGACCCAAAACAGTCAAAACGACGAGCATTATCGTGATATCTCAAAAAATATTGTTCTTACCTACCGTACCTTATTGTCAACAGCTCTACATCGTGATATCTCAGAAAACACAAAACCCAAAAGGCATCTGCAGTAACATAGGTTTTGGTTTTAGGTGGGAAATCATCCAATGACTTCTAGACTAGAGTGGGCTAGGGCGGAGCGGGCGCGTGTGTCAGACTTTTACTGACACACTCCTGTGTTCCTTCTTTGCCTTCGTGCCAGTACCACAGGGTTCTCTTTCGTATAACCCATTGCCCCAGTAGGCTTCGACCCTGCTGGGCCCCTACGATTTTGCTGACATTCTCATGAGGCGAGCGTGGAACACTATGCGGCGTCGAAGACTCGGGATCGGTCCGGTTACTGGACGGCCGGACGGCGAGCTGCCCATGCTCGCCGTCCGGAGGAACCTAGGTGAGTTTTAATCAGTAAAATTCTGACACTCGTTCTCGCTCCATCCAGAGTGGATGAGGTTATTTGACAAGAATTATTTTCACACAATAAATAAAATAAAAAGTGTATTTCAATAGCACATTCCTCGTTTATAACAACTTGGGCATTTTGTACCTACATCCTGGTTATAAAGTAAACTGAATGGTGCATCGTTAAACTATGTCATTTCATTAAAATAACTGCTTGCCACCTTAAAGGCGGTCTCATCTTGCAAAGACAATGAAATAAAACAAATATCAAAGTAGGTTTAGATAAAGACTTCATTTTATGATCGCCGAACCTTATTTTATTTAGCTATCCGCCCACAAAACTATTAATAGTACCTACTAGATTAAGAAACAGAATTCTCGGAGCAATTTCATTATTTTAGTAAAAATGCTTACCTACCTAAATGTCGGCACTAGTACCTGTTTGTTGAACATATAACCCAAACTACCATAAACGGCTATAGGCCAACAGTTCAGCCTCGTTGGATCGAAGTAAGAAATTATGATTACAGACGCTATAATATGCAGTAAGTACTAAAGTCCAGCAATCAATGGAAATCAAACCAAACGCTCCAGTCCTCCTAGCCAAGTTACAATCGTATCGTTCGCGCCGAACGCCTCGAGTAGGCCACGCCTCCGATTCCTTTGTTCTGACGTCATCTCAACGCTCAGTCACGTGGTCAGAACAAAGAAATCGGAGGCGTGGCCTACTCGAGGCGTTCGGTGCGAACGAAACGATTGTAACTTGGCTAGGGGGGCAGTTGCGGGAATTTTTGAAAGAATAATCACGGGTCTGGAACGCACAGAGTAACTGAATAGTTGGTATTAGTCAGTAAAATTCTGACACTCACTTCACCCAGATTAGAAAAAGATATCAGTGTTGACTTTAAACCAAAAAAATATATAATGGGCTAAACGGTCGACAATGCCTCCGTCACGCGACTGACCTCTACAAAGATAGCAAGATGAGTCAAACGTCTTCGATAAAGACCGGTCTCACCCTAAATAGAGACAGGTGGAAGTAGAAAACAAATGCGCTTTGGTGCTTCACTTTTCTGAATGCCCGACTCCTTTCTAGTTTAACTGACAGTATGTAGACATCAAGGCTTTGGAGCTCCACCTTTCTGAATTACCGAAGTTTCTGTAAATAGTTTTGTTGAAGTGATTTACGGTTGGGTAAGAAGGGTTTTTGCCATGTGAGGATAAAAAAAACCTAACAAGTTTTCAATGAAAATCTTTTTTCTCATAGCAAGCTTTTATAGCGTGGTTTAAACCTATATAATTAATACTCATCAAGACCATTCCAAAAAACTCAAACACAATAGGGTAATCTGAGTTCCTATGGTCACCTTCCAGTTCCATCATCAGATCAGCTCCATTGCATTGTCATCTGATTTACATATGCATGTAAAATTTTCAGCTCAATCGGTAACCGGGAAGTGGATCAAATTTAATTTGTAAGACACTGTCTTTCTTCTCTACTGTGATAATAATTATAATAATCATAACAATATATAATATGTATATTACAAATATATAAGTTTTTTTTAAATATTTATCTGTATAAATATCATTTGATACTTTAGATTAAGATTTCACTCCGCCTTCTTCTCTTGCTTCCTAAACGCTATTGTCTACATTGTTTCAATCTCTCCTTTCACAGGTTTGCTGGAAGAAATTTCTTTAGAAATAAGCAATATCTTTGTACAAATATCTATTATATTTTATCTTGGTCTGTTTATTTGTGTGTACATAAATATTAAAATAAATAAATGAATAAGATCTTAAACCTGTCCTTATAATAATCAACTGTTAATCTTACTTTAAGAGTATATCCGTAGTCTTAGTTACATACAAACATGGACATGAATTGCATTGGATTAAAATCTATAATATCTATGATCAACATGTGGCGTTTATCACACTAATGTTATAATATAAAGTTTGTGCGTCTGTGCGTGTATGTTTGATCCACCTTCACTCTCGAACGGCTAAACAGATTTGGATGAAACATGATACAAGGGGAGACTGTGTCCTGGTATTGGGCATAGGATATTTCATCAGAAAATTGTTCCAAGGGCACATACTCCCAATGTGCCCTTGGAACAATTTTCTATTATCGCGCGAGTGAAGTCGCAGACACCCACTAGTCCAAATATAAATTATGATCTATATTGTTTCCATAAAAATCTCCATAAATAGAAACGAACGTATTTCTAAACGATTGATACATTTCGTTCTCATCAATATTTATAAATTTCATTTTATTTAACGAAGTTTTAGCTGTTTCTTTAATGGATTTAGTGACCGTCCCTGCTATTTAGTAATATTGATTTTCTTGCGGTTTTCTGTGTTGTAATTAGAGTTAACACACGAATCTTGGCGAGGTATGTCTAATGATGCTGACATGAGACGCAATACTGGTCTTACTTCACCCTGGATAAAACACTTACCACAGAGCTCCAGGATTGTTTAAATATGTCACCACAGCCCTTTTTAGGGTTATGTGCCTCAAAAGGAAAAAACAGAACCCTTATAGAATCACTTTATTCTCCGTCTGTCTGTCAAGACCCTGTATCTCGGAGACGAATGGAGGTGTCGATTTAAAACCATATACACAAGTCTGTGGTCCCTTGAAGCTTGTGAAATCAAACTTCTAAGTTAACTACAAAAAAAGATACGGCCATTTATGTTGCAAAAAACGTATATTTTGACACTCTCAAGTGAATCGAAATTCACAGGGTACTTCCCATTGGGCACGCCACAATTGTGGCGGTAAGTCCCCTCTTTGAGGCGTGGTTGGAAAGACCTCACGGCGTCCTCACCTTCCGCATGACACAGGTTCACACCGAATACGGTAAGTTCGGGAAGTTCCTGCACCAGATTCGTGCAGAAGCGACGCCCGGGTGTCGCCACTGTGTGGACCGCCCGGAGGACACAGTGGAGCACACGGTGGAGGTGTACCCCGCTTGGGCAGAGCAACGCCGTGTCCTCGTGGGGGCGACCGGCGGTGGCGATCTCTCGCGCCGGGCCTTGGTACAGGCCATGGTCCGGAGCGAGGAGGAGTGGCAGGCGGTCGCCTCCTTCTACGAAGCAGTAATGCTAGCAAAGGAGGCGACCGATCGCGTGAGGCAACGGCAACGGTCCTCACGCCCCAACCGCCGCCAGGATTCCGATCCCGATTTCCGGCCACCTATATAACATATATAGGAATAAATCTGAAACAGTAAATTCGTTGTTACGTCACAAAAAAAAAACATTTTTTGCGATTTGGAAAACTCTTCGTAACTCAATTCGGGAATTGAACTGTTTTCATAGGTAAGTTTGTACGGTACTTTCAAAGCGCGAGTCCGACTCGCACTTGCCCGGTTTTGTTTTATCAAAAGACAACAAAAGATTTCTCCCATTCTCGGTGAAACAAGATCCCTCAGACTTTTACAGACTAAAGCCCACCTGTGTTCCTTTAGTTGCCTTTGGCGTTCAGTAGTTGGCGAGCACTTTCGGTAAAGAACCAGGTACAGAACGTAGGTATAATATTTTTGAGATATCACGATAATGCTTGACGTTTTGGGTTTTTGTATATTATTTTTAACCGACTTCAAAAAAAGGAGGAGGTTATCAATTCGGTTGTTTTTTTTTTATTTGTTACCTCAGAACTCCGTCGTTTATGAACCGATTCGCAATTTTTTTTTCCCTTAAAGGATATGCTTCCAGATCGGTCGTAATTTTTTTTAAATCCAGTGTTCATGATGGGATCCATGAGGAATTGAGGAAACTCCTCAAATATTATAAGCATCGCATAGTGATTTTGGTATTTTCATCGAGAATTTAAGCATTTACAGTCATTCAGTCAGTCAGTCAGTCAGAAATGGCCAAAAGAACTTTATGCTCACATAGATATCACAATGAAGAAAGACAGTTAAGTGAAAATAGTTTAGAATAGTTATATTGAAAATGGTATCATCGAAGTGACCTGATGATGATGAAGCCGGAAGATAGGCACCCGGCTGTGTTTGGGCTTATTATAATTGACATGAGATGCATTTTGGCTATAAGGTACTATCGAACTGATCTGATGATGAAGCCGGAAGGTGGAAGGTAGACGGGAACTTCATAATAAAAAAATGTATCCTGGCAGTGTTTGGGTTAATTGTAATTGATATGAGAAATAGGCACTCTGGTTATAAGTGTATAGCAACTATAAAGTGTGAAATAAAAACGTTTTACAAAAAAAAACTTACTTCACTAAAAAAAAAACACTAAAAGGATAAAAATAACTTCAATTTCGGAAGTCGGTGTTAAATAAGAGACAATACCGAGAAACACCGACTTCCGAAGTTGAAGTTATTTTGATCCTTTTAATGTTTTTTTAGTGAAGTCTGTTATTTTTTTTTTTTGTAAAAAGTTTTTTTTATACTACTAACCTTCTTTGTAACTTCTCCTGTTCTGGGGCAAACAAGACTGAGTGTCAGATTTTTATTGACTAAAACCCACCCACGTTCCGTCGTACTTTACGTTTCAGGACCGCGGTGTTTCTTTCGAACAATCTGGCAGAGTTTACTATTATCTTGAGTTGTAATTACGAGCAATAGTCATTCATAACTTAGACCACATTATAAATACTAAGCAAAGACTTATAAGTATAAACATCACGACTCTCATTATTAGGCATTTTGTAAAAAAAGGTAGGTAAATAACATATTTTTAATTAAAATATGCTAAAAATTAAAATTAAAAATGCATTATTTATATAAATTTTCGCAACACTATGTCAATCATTTCGTAAATCGATGTCGTTTTTGTTTTTAATTATTTAGTTTTAGGAACGTTTGTCACTGGATTGTTTATGAGAAATATGCCTGTCTAATTCAGACTTAATTCTAATTTAGTATTGATTTATTTAAATGTTGCATTGAAATTAAGATTTATTATAATGAGGAATCTTGTGCACCAGTAAGTCTACTTCTTAATTGTTAATCAGGATAATTTAAGAACAGTAATTTTATATCATTTAATTCTTGGTCATGGTAATTTTTGACAGTTCTCCCCAAAATGGAAACACTTATCATAACTAAAATTATGTTCAAAAATATAGTATTTTAAATAAATCTAAACTATAATTTATCTAATCTAAAGGAAAAATATGGAGACAATTTCTTAAATGGGAGGACGATATCAAACGTATTGCGGGTATTTCATGGAGGAGAAAGACATATAACCGCACTCTGTGGCAAGCTTTAAGTGAAGCCTATACTAAAAAGCAACTCAATCTCCAAGTTATAATAAATAAATAAATAAATTTACATTATATTTTACAGTGACAAAAGGGAGTCAATGACAGCGTGACGGTTAATTGGACAGAATGAAGAAGAGTAACGGATTGCGCCAACCCCAAGTAACCACACCAACCAACCAACCGAGTAACCAAGTAACCGATTTCTATGTAAAAAAAATTACTGAAATGTGAAAAATAACTTTAATTTCGGAAGTCAGTGTTTCTATAATAGTTTTGTCTCTTCGTTATTTAACACCGACTTCCGAAATTTAAGTTATTTTGCACATTTCAGCGGTTTTTTTACATAGAAATCGGTTATATTTTTTTGTAAAAAGTTTTTTATTACTTGCACGGAAGACATATCATCTGCGGAAAAGTCTTCTACGTAAGAAGTGTCGATGGCGCGTATTTACAAATTATACAGTTCCATACCCGTTAAATTCATGAGCACTCATCAGTTACTCTCAGATGCACTGAAACGCGGTGTCAAGGTACACAGGACAGACGTAGGACGGCCATGGTTTCATGGATGTAACGCAATACCTTACTACCTCCAAAACTCTGGTCCCAACGGTCCCATAAAAGCCCAATTAAGCAAGTTGTACCATTAATGAGTAATGAGATAAACTTAACTTTTTAACTGTCGCATTCTTGGCGCTTGTCATCGGTTTCAATTTCAACTTTAAGCTATCGTGCCAAGGATAGCGACATAAATGGGTATTATAAATTTTACGACACAACACAAACTCTATTGTTATTTTGTTAATGCATGAAAATATGACCGAAAACTATTTAGTTTCTTGAAGAGAATTGAATAAGTTGAAGAGAATTGAATAAGTTAAGGCTGTAAATCAGAAGCAACTGTTACTGAATTCGCAGCGTGTGTTTGTTTGTAATCCAGTATTATATAAACAGTCACAAGCAAAGATACATAAAAATTATCACATTTTCTATCTACGAGTATCTTAACTTCCGCTGTTCAAGAAATAAGTAATTTAATTGTGATATGATAATAGATTATTACTATAGATAATAACTGACATAAAAAATGTATCTTTGACATTATTATTTCTTAATTTCTCGTTTGTTTTTTTATCTTTTATTTATTTTTTATTTTTTTACGTTCAAAGTAATTGTTGACATATTAATTTTTGACATACACTCGACATCCTACAATTAATTTCTATAATTTTTAAATATTATTGAATATGATCATAGTTATAAATACAGTACCTACATTTGTACGCCCTCGGGCATAACATAGCGAGCTTATTACCTATTTTAAGAACGACTATTTACCTATGTTAAACAAATGATTAAATGATTATTGATTAAGTGTGTGTCAAATGGTTTTTTAATGAGAAATTATAAGTCAAGCTACACATTTTTTTTATTGGCCCGTGATCGTGATCCAACCTCTCATTTCAACCAAGCAACAAAAAAATGAGATAGCGTCTTTTTTTTTTTTCGGTGGGAAAATCATCTTATGACATCCCCCGCCCTTGGGCGGGGTGGGAGATAGTGTCAGACTTTTACTGACTAAAAACCCACTCCTGTTCCTTCATTGCCTTTCGTACCAGGGCCGAGTCTTCCTTTCAGAATCAGACCCTTGGCCCCAGTAGGCTTCGACCCTGCTAGGCCCCTACAGTTGCTGACATCTCCTTGAGGCGCGCGTGGAACAGCACGCGCCGTCGACGACTTGGGCTCGGTCCGGACGGTTACCGGACGATGGCCGGAAATCGGGATCGGAATCCCGGCGGCGATTGGGGCGTGAGGACCGTTGCCTCACGCGATCGGCCGCCTCCTTTGCTAGCATTACTGCTTAGCAGAAGGAGGCGACCGCCTGCCACTCCTCCTCGCTCCGGACCATGGCCTGTACCAAGGCCCGGCGCGAGAGATCGCCGCCACCGATAGCCCCCACGAGGACACGGCGTTGCTCTGCCCAAGCGGGACACACCTCCACCGTGTGCTCCACCGTGTCCTCCGGGTGGTCCACACAATGGTGACACTCGGGCGTTTCTTCCGCACGAATCCGGTGCAGGAACCTCCCGAACTTACCATGTCCGGTGAGGACCTGCGTCATGCGGAAGGTAAGGACGCCGTGTTGCCTTTCCAGCCACTCCTCAAAGAGGGAACTTACCGCCATAGTTATGGCGTGCCCAATGAGATAGCGTCTAATAAATTAATTTGTCTTTTTTACAACGCCAGCTTCTTAGGCCAAGAGCGAGCGGACTGAGTTCTGAATTGTAGGACACTCTGACACGGACAAGGTAGGTTACAAGGCTAAGGCGGGCTCAGCTTAGCCCCCGATTTAGCTTTCGTGGTAATTTTTTTTTTTCGTTTTCTTGTTGTTGGCTTAGTAATGTAGATTTTAGAGCTCGTGTTCACCCGCTCTTAATTATCAAATAGGTAATTTTGAACCAATTGTCGTACGCATATTTCTTGAATGGCAGTAGTTAAAAAGGACAGAAAATGTGACGATGTATATATCTTATTACTCGGGACGTTACGTTAGATACAATCATAGAAGCAATTATCAATAGCTTGTTTTATTACCGAAAAAGTTACGGTTAGCTAAAAAATACAAAAGATTTATAACAGGACTTTGTTTAATACAGCTGCACAAATATACGAGTATCTCCAAGTTTAAGCAACCCCTACCGAGGTCGGTCTTTGGATAGGTGACCATCTATCGGCTTCTATATATAGGTATCTAACTTCTTCCGTGCCTCATAAAGCACGCTTAGTGGTCGGTCCCAACTGTCATTTGTCAATATTTGACAGTCATATTTAGCTGCATCCGGTTTGATTTAAAGTCGATCCAACTTAGTTGGAACGCTAAGCAGATTGATTGACTATTTAAAACAATGACTGTTTATTAAAATTCATCCATACATCTTTAGAACACACGTCTCCTTTTGTTTTACCGTGTGGGTTAATTTTCAGGAAATAGAATTGAATAAACTTTCTTGTACACCCAAAAAGTAACACAATTTTGCTATACACATAATAAAACAGAAAAGAGGTGGACCCATAGAAATATAAAAAACAGAAGAAGTGGCAAGGGGGCGTGTGCATGTCCGCGCGACTTGCGCAAAAACGGCATACACGGGCAAATGGCCGTCAGTTATAAACTTGGGAGATTCGCGATACGTGATCGTAAACAAATTTAAAATGCCGTGTTGTGCAGTGGTTTCTTGCAAGAACCGAAGCGATAAGAGAAGCCTGGGTCATCACGGAATCTCTTACCATATGTAAATACAAGTTTAATACTATATTTATCTTTAAAATCAGTAAAAACAACAAATCTTCTAATATCCCTTGCTGCTACTACGTTATTTTTGTTTTCAAATATCAAGGCGACTGTATTACTCATACAGTAAATACATCGCTCTTTTACCACTACCTAATTTCAACGCTCAGTAACTGAACAAGCAATGTAAAAATAACATAACGATACTTTATCAGTGCGGTGTATTTCATAATACGGCCGCTGTTAGTAGCGGTGAGTTAATGATGTGCCTGTATGATCTACTAATGTAGACTATCGACAATAATATCGATCGGTTGGATATCCGAAGTGAAATAATGTAAATATTTTTATTTATTTTGATTATTTTACAGAGTAGTAGAGAAATACGTAAGCAACTGTCGTAAAGTAAGTTGGTTAAATTGTAAGTTAATAGACGGAGGACAATTATTTGGTTTGGGTTATCATAAGATATCGTTTTATTTCCTTGCTTTTTCTGATTTTGATATTTTCACTTCTTTTTTAGTCTTCAAAAGCTTCGAATGCTCTATAATAATGGGCATGATTCTGGCAGATTATATTAACGACTTTATTTGTTATGCATGGATGTGTGTTGTATTTCATATATTTAACAAGCTCTGTACTATTTTTTTTTTTGTATCAAAAGCCTTTTACATGGTCAGGTTTAGCAGTAACCTAGGTAAAAATGATAACTAAATGTTATTTTATGTTTACAGTTTCCCGAAAGACGACGGAACAGCTTCTAAGGTTATACAAAGCAAAGGTCCTGTCTGGAGTACTACTTCAACCGTATATGGGTTGGTGCTGCAAAATGCCATCTAGTAGCTTTGGACTCAGTGGGAAGGCGTGCGAAGAGGCTAATTGGTGATGAGATTTGGTTAAGTCAAAGCTGCAAAGCCTGGTAGAGTAGCCAGCCTGTCGGTATTTTACAGGATGCATTTTGAAGAGTATGCGCGGGAATCGCCACCGCCGACTTAAGTCCGCCATCATCTTTCTACCATCGGACAATCCGATGTACGGCGAGTTTCGACAACTTAAGGGTGGCCCTTACGTTGTTGAAACTTCTACAGTCCAGACTAAGCGTTTAGCCTCGTCGTTTATACCGCGTACATCGAACGACTGGAACAATTTGCTTATTGCGGTCTGCCCCCCTAGCCAAGTCACAAACGATAAACGTAAACTCTCAGTAGTCTTTAATAAATTTTCAATTTTATGTTATTAGATATAAAGTTGAAAATCTATTGAAGATTACATAGTGTTTTCGTTCGTTCCGGTCGCTAACGCTCAGTAGTCTTTAATAGATTTTCAACTTTATGCTCTTAGGTATAAAGTTGAAAATCTATTGGAGATTACTAAGCGTTCACGTTTATCGTTTGCAACTTGGCTAGGGGGGCAGATTATATTTTGGGTGTCTTCAAGGCTAGATTGAATAGGCTCTTAATAAACTAATGCGTATCACCATCAACGATTGCATCACTGCTTACCATTAGGTGGGATCGCAGTCAAGCACTAGTTTAGGTATATTATAAAAAAAAGCACGATAAACGAGCTATGAGCTTGAAATTTGGTGATAATGTTTGTTATTACTTATGTTTTACTAAATATTAGTAAACCAAATAATTTATTCGAAAATTTGGTACGGAACTTAAAATGTGCGAAAAATAGGCCTCGCGTGTGAAATTTTTAGTGTTGGACATTGAGGTTCTAAAATTCTGTATAATGGCCTAATTAATATAATTAATTCTAAAATAAAATTAATTTAAAAAAGCCTAATTAGTTACAAAATAAAATAAAGGTTTTTGAGTTTTATGAAATCAATTTTCATTGTTCTATTATTAATATATTATTTTCTGGACATTTTGATTTTTATTTCATTTATATTTGTGACCCAAAAAAAAATAGCACAACAAAAAAAAGAATTTCGATAACTTTTCTATTTAGTCAATCACTAGCGTAAATGTAAAATAAATTGCTTTTGCACAGCACATCGACTTTTATTTGTGTGTAATTTGTATGGTGCATGGAAAATACACGCTGTGATCAAAGAGAGAAGGTTTATAATTGACTGTGTAGTATGGACTGATTTATGAATTGCGGATGTGTGCGCGACTGCGTACCTATTGCTGCATGTGTAGTAGTGTCGGCGGTGGTAGGGAAACTGGAGACATCGTGTTCCAGTACATTTTTTACTACTTAACATATCTCCTCCTTTCTTATATCTATGGGTGGACCTATGGTTACAGTTGGCGAAAAAACTACTGAACCGATCCTGTTCAAATTTTACATACATAATTCTTATAGGCCAGGTCAACTTGTTGACCATAAATTATCACGCTATTTGTAAAAGGGGGTGAGCGATATTCCAAAATGACAGTATTGAACGACATTTACCGCGAAACCAATACCAAGCTACAGTAATTATTTTTGTAATTAATTTATCTTCCTTGTAAACCGACTTCCAAAAAAAGGAGGAGGTTGCACCTTTAATATATTTTTTTAGTATTATTTCGGGACCACAAGAAAAAAGACATTAAAGTACCAAAAAAACTCTGTTTATTTTATTTATGATCCCAAATACTACTAAAAAAAATATTGGATCCGTAGTAACAATTTTTTTTCTTCTTTTAAATCAAATTTCGTGTGTTTTTGGTTTTTTATTGGCCTCAAGATCAAGCTAAAGCCTCTTGCTCACACATAGCACAAATACCTTTCAAACCAGATAATGACAAATGAGTCAGTGACTCTAAACTCTGACCTGAATGTACATTGCGTAGATACAAGTCAGAGCAATGTTTCAAGATATTCATTTCAAGTCAACCTTTACGTCGCCCATAAATAATGCGCTGATTGTCGGCGCCGCAACCGAATTAATGAGAACTTAATGTGCGTGATATTTAGTGATATTATAGAGGAAGAATGAGGAAGATATTATATTTAAAGTAGATCTTCTTGTGAAATAACCTGTCAAGGGAAGTGCATTCGAGTTTTTTTTAAGGTGGGAAATCATTTAATGGCTTCCCTTTCTCTAGGGTGGAGTGGGAGAGCGTGCCAGACTTTTACTGACTAAAACCACACCTATGTTCCTCTTGTGCCCTTTCCCTCCCAGGACCACGGGTTCCTCTTTCAGAAGTCAACCTATGGCCCTATAGTAGGCCTTGCCCTACTAGGCCTCTTACGGTTTGCTGACATCTCTTTGAGGCGCGCGTGGAACACTACCCGCCGTCGACAACTCGGGATTCGAATTTTGGTGTGTTCCGGTTTGAAATATTCGGTTTCCTTGTAGTCACTTGACCTATTTGGATCCTCCCCGTGAATGCATTTGCAAACTTTCGTCGTACAAACAGAATAATATTAAAAATGATAGTCCATTAAAAAAAACAGACACTCAATACTTAACTAATCCACAGGTTTAAAAAAATGTGTGGCAATGACATTACCTGGCACGTCACTTGTCACGTGACTTCTCCGCAGGTAAATTCATAGCCATACTTTTTGTATTTAGCTTGGAGAGAACGCTAGCAGAAAAATCATTTGCGTAAACCAGCAGAACCACAAACTGAACGCGTTGATGTCTTTCTAATGCAATTTTATCATTTTGTTCAAAAACGAATTTTAAGTGTCTATAACCCTTAACATTCCGGTGGCAGTAACCTCTCACGCTGGGCCATGGTACAGGCCATGGTTCGGAGTGAGGAGGACTGGCAGGCGGTCGCCTCCGCGTACGAAGAAGTAATGTTTAGCTAAGGAAACGGCCGCACGCGTGTGCGAACGGACTTCCTCACGCCCCAGTCACCGGGACCTCGATTTTCCAGCCACCGTAGGCGTGAGCTTGCGGACAACGAGCAATGGATAGCTCGCCATCAAGCCGTCTGGTAATATCCAAGCCGAGCCCGAGTCGTCGACGGCGCGTAGTATTCCACGCGCGCTTCAATGAGATGTCAGCAAAACTGTAGGGGCCCAGCAGGGATAAAACTCATGGCCTCCCGGAATGCAAGGCAAAGAAATAAAATAGGTGTATTTTTAATCAGTAAAACTCTGACACGTCCTCTAGCTCCACCCTAGAGCGTGAAGTCATTGGATGATTCCCACCTTAAAAAAACCCTAAAATTTTAATTAACATAATCCAACCAGTAGGTCTCAATAGACTGCAAGGACTCGTTTTTTAATATATCTGAATAATAAGGATATTATAATTTAAAATGTTTTGACACAATTTTAACGAAACGTATCCACGACCTTCAGCTCCATACCATGACAGCCAAACAGTACTTAATTAAGAAGACATCTTTCAATCTAGCGAAGGCTTATTTATATTTATAACTTACGAGTAGTGATTAAAAACGAATACATTATTAACTTAATTGATTTATTAATGAAATGATTGTGAAAATGCAAAATGTTAATGATTTTCTGTAAAATGTAAACAAATCAAGTATTTGTATGGTAATTTATATTTTACTATTATATTGTTGTATGGTACATTATTTTCTATTTTAATTTCAAGCTAAGATAAAATCTTACGAAATACTTAGCTTTGAAATTACTAATTTACAACTTATAATGCCACAACTTGATGTTAAGTATTTTAAAGAATAGTAAAACAGGGTCTTGTGTTTTTGATTTTAGATGTTTATAAACACACCCAAAAGTCATTTAACCCGACGTACGGCGAGTATCCACCCTTACGTTGTTGAAACTTAAGCGTTTCGCTTCGTCGTTTATAATACCGCGTACATCGAAGGACTGGAACAATTTGCCTGCTGCGGTCTTCCCGTCCAACTATAATTTAGATGTCTTCAAGGCTAGAGTGAATAGGCTCTTAATAAACTAGTGCGCCTCACCATAATCACTGATGGTGAGACGCACTAGTTTTCATCAGGTGGGATCGCAGCTAAGCACTGGTTTATATCCATTTAAAAAAAAAAAAGACTCAGGATACTATAACATTAATGAATTTCTGAGAGAATCATTTACAGTGACATACATTTTTTATAATTTTAATTTTTTTTTAAATGAGATGAATCTGGGTTTCCCTACTTGATTTCGAAACTTGATGATTCGATTTTTATTATATCGAACACAGTGTGTCGATAATTCAGTTGTACGATGTTTTATTCCAGGCTCAGGACCCTCACCAGGTCATCTGCCCACCTTATGGGAGGCCTTTCAACGCTGCATCTTCCGGTACGTGGTCGCCATGTCGGAACCTTTCGTCCCCATCGACCATATGTTCTACGATTAATGTCCCCCGTCCACTGCCACTTAAGTTTGGCAAAGAATTGGAACAGGTTAAATCGCATCAATATAAATAAAGGGACGCTAAACAAACGCGACATTGTTCATGTTTAAATAAAATGTTGGCATCGGAATGTTCGAGTTATTAAGTCGATCTTGACCTATTCACAAATAGGTATATAAACTGTTTTTTTTTTATCAGTTTAGTCGTTTAGTCTTGTTTGGGTCAGAAAGATCGTCTTTTTTTTGCAGCTGTTATCACTAAATCTTTCGCTTAAATTAATGATAATAATATTCTTTTTATTTCACTTAAAACATGTATACAATTAAACGTTTTTCTAATCTTAGGTTTTTATTTGCTTTGTCCTCAAATTTATTTACAAAAGAATTTAATTACGATATAATTATACAATTAGACCGACTGAATAGTTATTTCTAAAAAAATAATTAAATAACATTATCTACAAACAGACAATCAAAAGAATTGATTGGGCTTCATATAAATTTATTTATTCGTGTAGCGAAAATTCGACTAGCTGTTTCCAGTTTATTCTGAATATTGAATAAGTGTCGCCACACATGGGCCACATGCCACCGCCACAAACGCCGCCACGAGAAGCTAGAGGCGGCCACAAAAGAAGCTGAAGTGCGCGCCAGCCACTTGTGGCCGGTTGTTGCTACTTTTTTTAACCCCCACGCGCAGTATCTTATTAGACTCTGACGAAGAAGGTTTAAAAAATGCAAATGCGAAATGCAAATGACGGCATTTGTGGCCGGGCCAGGCCACAAGAAGCAAGCAGCGGCGATTTGTAGCATGTGGCGGCCACTGGCGTCAACCGTGTGCGGTAAATCCATATAAAATGTATAAAACCTGCAGGAAATATGCCGGTGGCGGCGTTTTGTGGTTGTGGCTGGTAGCCCGTGTGCGACGACCCTAAAATCCGTATAAGGAATCACAAAAAAAAACAGAAATAAATATAGTTTAAGTTGTCGGTTAAGAGCTTACGTTTGATGCTAGTGTTGTGTGTGATAGTTATGGAATATTAGTTGTGGAATATTATTATTAGAATAAGTATAACTGACAGGTTATACTATACACATCTTATATCTTTTAACCCGTCGCGAAAAACAATAGTGAAATCCTGTTAATTTTATCTCCTTATTTGTTTAATTTGGTTTGTGAGTATTCAAGAAGTAGTTTAGTATCCATGTCGAGGAATTGTTACAGATTATAGGTAAATACTTTTTTCATTATTTCATTACTAGCTTCTGCTAGCTTCGTCTGCGCGAATATCCGGTTAATATAAACCTATGTCCTATAAGTTTCCATGGAGTTTCTTGCACATTATTCTCCATTGAGATCTACAATTTGGAATGTGCAATTACCATACTACTACTATTTTTTTAAATTAGTTTTTTTTTTTTTTTTTAATTATTAGTACTTATCTACTTTGTGCTCACATATTAGAAGCGACAAGAAATATGTAACCAAGATTTATGTAACTCATAATATGATTTAAAAGAGTGTCCATGGAGTTTCTTGCACGTTCTTCTCCATAGAGATCTACGCTTTGGAACGTGCAATTTAGCTTCACTTGTATTTTTTTTTGACTGACCGACATTTTGACAATTCAAAAGTGCCTGTAATTGGTCTATTTGAAATAAACGTTTCTGATTTCTGATTTCATCATTTTTATGACCGACTTCTCGATAGTTCAAAAGTGCCATTAAATGGCTTATGTCTAATAAATGCTTGTTTTTTTATTCTTTTAAATATTTTCGGTTTTATAATACCTACCTATAGGAATTTCGAAGACACAAAGAAATACAATGAAGTTCGACACTTCTTACAGACTAATTTATCCATTATTCTGGATTAATTTAGGCCAAATTAGGTGCTAACGTTATACTAACTTACAGTATACTTCAAACAAAGGAATTTCTATAAAACACCGTAAACAGTAAATACTTACGAATGCTGTTCTTGACCCGAGCTTTCAACAAAGTGCGCGCATGTATCTCACGTAGGTACCCTCTGTGATCTGTCAGATGTCAATGGAATTTGATGTCAATGCGATGCTTAGCATATTTTCAAGAATTTATTTGTTTTGTATTTAATTTAGTGTTTCGTGATAGGTTGTACTTGTATTATATAAGTTCAAGTATTCGAGTGAGAAGGTACGACGTAGCAGCTGTGCTTAATGAGGGACTAACTCTATAAAGTGATAGGCGTTATTACTATGTTTTTACTCTTATTAGAGAAAAATGGTTCCGTATATTAAAATCAACAATTATATTAAAATTAACACAACTGGTCAAGTGTGAGTCAGACTTTGCACACAAAGGGTTCCGTACTATTATATTAAAATCGAGCGGGCCCGCGTGGTGGATTACGGCCCATTCCCTCTCGTAGAGAGGAGGCCTAAGTCCCAGCAGTGGGAACATTATAAGGCCGACTATGCTATGCTATATAGACAGTACCTACGTCTCTTGGTTTTTTTGATCTGATATTTTTTTATTTGCTTTTTTTTGTGATAGGTTCCCGCTTGACCACTATATCTTCTGATGCTGAGCGAGGGTGATAATTGTGAGGTATTAACTGCAAGTTTATTTACTTGGTTCCCTATACTTAAATACATAAGTGCTTTGCAAATTTATATATTATATTACTATGAATGCTCACTAAATTCATAATTGTCCATTTTGGCAAATTACTTCACCTGCTATAAGTAAGTAAAATAAGTAACTGTACAAAGATCAAGATGCCTCATTCAGTTTTAAACTGAGGTCAAATCCGTTTGTAATTCATCACATTTGGCGTCAGTTACGAATATAGTATAATACAAATACAGAAGCAATAACTTGTTAAACGTAAAACCTTGCGACATCGCAATTTGTGATAGGTCTTGCATTATGTGTTACAAGTCTTAAATGTAATAGGCACATGTTATATTCAGGTAGTAACCATTCTAAGGGTATATACACATCTTTTACATACTTATCTGTTACTGGGTCATGAAAATACATGGCTGAAAAGATTCATAAGAGAATCTCCTGCCTTATTAATAGGTCAAATATGGGTCTTTCAAGAGATGTGCCTTTTTAGGGTTCACTAGGATCACTTTGTTGTCCGTCCGTCTGTCTGTATGTCTGTCAAGACGCTATATCTCGGAAAAGTGTGTAGGTATCGAGTCGAAATTTAAACTATATACTCAAACCTGCGTTCCCTTGAAGCTTTGAAAAAATCAAACTTCTGAGTTAACGAACAAAAAAGATACGGCCGTTTATGTCGGAAAAAACGTATATTTCGACCCTCTCAAGGAAATCTAAATTCATAGAATACTTGTCATTGACCTAGAATCTTGAAATTTAGCATGAAGTAAGGTCACATAGCACAAATATAGAAAAATATCTGAAAACTATAAATTTGTAGTTACGTTACAAAAAAAAAAAAAACCTTTTTGCTATTCGGAAAAATATTCGTAACTCAATTTGGGAATTGAACTGTTTTCATAGGTAAGTTTGTACGGAACCCTCAGTGCGCGAGTCCAACTCGCACTTGCCGGTTTTTTTAATTAGGAAATCTTTAAATGACTAGTGGCAACTATGTCCATTGCCTAACGATTGCGGCCATCTCCTTTACTCGCATTACTGCTTCGCAGAAGGAGACGGCTACTTCACATTTCTACTCGCTCCGGATCATAGCCAGAACCAAAGCCGGACGCGAGAAGTTGCCGCCACTGATTGCTGATTCTGCAACCGTTTTCTTAAAACCGATTCGTCATTGGACTGTTCGTCGGCAGGGCGATTCATTTATTTTCGTTTCCTCAGCAGAATCGAACCTATGAATATTTCACCGACAGGATTTTTCATCTACGACTTTTTCAACGACAGGACAGGTCTTTTCAGCTACCGAATGTGTAACCGACACGACGATAAGCTTATAACTACAGACCTTTTCATCTACGGAGAATTCGCCGTCAATCTTAAGACAAGCGTTATTACAAAAAATACACATTGTGTAAATTTCTTTTGACTATGTGTTTCCTTTTCAGATGTCGACCAGATATTCAGAGCAGGCTTCGGCCCTGCTGAGCCCATACGGCATACAAATAAACATATTTACATGTGTACCGATAACCTGGTGAAGGTTACGGGAATTCGATAAATGCGAGACGCACAGGACCGATCGTTATGGCGACACTTGGAGGAGGCCTATGTCGAACAGTAGACACCTTTTAGCTGAAATAATAATGATGATGAAGGTTTGAAGTAGTTAGAAGTAGTTAATACTATATGTCTTAGTTAATATTAGAATTAAGTAATGTTCAAAACTGAATATCAGTTAAAACTAGTTCTTACTAGACAAAACGTGTTCTTCCGAAGCAAGTCAGTTAAAACTGTTCCGACCGAGGTTAAAGCTCATCATACCCTATTCTGATTGTCCCCTCTTTGAGGAGTGGCTGAAAAGACAACACGGCATCCTCACCTTTCACATGACGCCGGTTCTCACCGGACATGGTAAGTCCGAGAGTGTCCTGCAACTGATTAGTGCGGAAGAAACGCCCGGGTGTCACCATTGTGTGGACTACCCGGAGGACACGGTAGAGCATACGATAGAGGCGTGCCCCGCTTGGGTAGAGCACCACAGCGTTCTCGTGGGGGCGATCGGTGGCAACGACCTCTCGCGCCGGACCCTGACACAGGTCATTGTCCTGGTCCCTCCTCCCAGCGAGGAGGAATGGCAGGCGGTCGCCTCCTTCTGCGAAGCAGTAACGCTAGCGAAGGAGGCGGCCGCACGCCCGAGGAAACGGCCGTCATGCCCCAGCCGCCGGGATCCCGATCCCGATTTCAACAGCCACCGTAGGCGCGAGACGTTACCTGATCATCGTACTTTTTTCTAATTGGTCGCGAGACGTAACCTGATGCGACAAGTGTGGAGGAGTTTATTTTTTAATAAATATTTCTAAAACTAGGTATATGTTGTTTTCAATCCTCACTTAGTTTCTCTAGTGCTAGTTTTAATTAAAGCTCGATGTGACAACTAGTTTATCTGAAAATCAAATATAATATCAATTCTAGTTTTAACTAGGTATTTCTAGTTTTAACAAAGGCATTAAGTAAAAATTAGTTTTACCTAGGGAAAACAAGTTCTAACGAAAAATAAGTTTTAACTGTAACTCATAACATACATATCGCTTTTATAATAATAATTTATCGTCATGCGCATAGACCCTAACACAGGCCCAGAATTAATAGACCTATTTTATTGACAGTCAATCCGCTGCGCTATATAATCATGTTGATTGATATGGCTTTGTTCATTAGTTGAAAGAACTCTTATAAAGACAATGTCGATATGTCTGAATGATGATTCAATTGAGCCTATTCTAGCCATCGGTCTTTTCAAGTTGCAACATAAGAATGTATGTGGGTACTTAACTTTGCGTTCAACCAATATTGATTCTATAATGGAGCGCTAAGACGCACAGGACCGGTCGTTATGGCGTCACTTGCGGGAGGCCTATGTCCAACAGTGGACGTCTTTCGGCTGAAGTGATGATGATGAATTTAGTGCTGTAGGCAGAACTCGTCAATTAAAAATATATGTATCATGTAGATTTTACATAATATTTAGTTAGTTTTTATAGTCAAAGCATAGTCTTTCAATTGCACAATTAACTTTCTACCCCGTTCTTTATTGTAGATATATAATAAAATACGATGACTGATGACTTACACGAAACGATACGATGTGCGATGACTTGGTAACGATTGCAGAAGTCCGATGGATGCGAGACGCACAGGACCGTTCATTGTGGCGACACTTGGGGGAGGCCTATGTCCAGCAGTGGACGTCTTTCGGCTGAAATGATGATGATGATGATGATAATAAAATACGTAACAAAAGAAAACTTAAAATTACACAATTTTCATTTTAACTAACACTTCGAATAGGCAGCCTTATCTCTTCCAGGCATCCTGGAATGGACAGTAATTGTCAGGACATGAAATCCAAATCGAATGTCTATCTATGGCTATAACAGACCACATGAGTCATTCAATATTCAAAGACCCGACCTATAAGAGTCTATCAGCAACATCATACTCCCAAATTGTGTCATGTGATTGCAACCAGCAAATGTTGACATGAATTCTTAGAGCTCAAATATAACTTGGACTTGAGCAGACTTATTTATTCAACACAACAAAGGCCTCTTCTTACAAAACTAGTTTCTTTAAAAGCTATTATTACTTAATGAAAATCAAACATTTCACTGTCTATTCTCCGGGCCATCGTGATGTAATTGTGACGCTCCCTCGCCAACAGTGATCTAACGAGAGACCCAAATTTGTTTTTAATATCATCGTTGAACTTGACATTATAATTATTTCATTAATGTGACATTAATGTATGAATTCGCAGAAGTGGTAATCGTTTAGTGGTTGCTGTAGGTTGTGGTTTGTGGGTACCGGTTTCGTTCATGGTTTAAGGCCTCGTGGACGTAGCCCAATAGTTAGTCTGACCAGATCCGCACCGCTCTTGACTCTACGCTATACAATGCCCTTCACACCGTCAGAGACAGAAACAGATGGAGGAATATCGTTCAAATGAAAGTGATGAAGTAGGGAGGTCCCGACCCTCAGCATTGAGGAATACGACGCAAGGAGGAGGGGATTCGTGGTTTTTACAGGTAGCTATAACTGCAGCATAGTGGGTAATTGTAATTAACTCGCCGTCGGACCGTCCGGTAACCGTCCGGACCGAGCTAAAATCATCGATGGCACGTACTCTACCGACCACGCGTGCCTCAAGGAAATGTCAGCAAACCGTAGGGGGCCAGCAGGGTCGAAGCCTACTGGGGCCAAGGGTCTGCTTCTAAAAGAAAGACTCGGCCCTGGTATGAAAGGCAACAAAGGAACAGGAGTGGGTTTTTAGTCAGTAAAAGTCTGACACGCCCTTTGTACTGCCCCTCTGCCACGCTCTGGGTGGAGCGGGGGATGTCATTAGATGATTTTTCCACCTACAAAAAAAAAGTGGGTAATTGTAATGAGTATGTAATGTGCATAATTGTGTTAATCTGCCGGTTCAGTACTAACTGCTGCTCAATACTGACAATTTTATCGGGGAGATAGAGTAAGTGAGAGAGAGAAGGACAGTTCACGTGTCTACACACACACTTATTTATATTGATTGACTTATCATGTATAGAGTCAGCGGCTTTCTAAAGTACGAAGGTGTTTTGGAAAAAATTGTCAAACTGAAAAACACTTTTCCTGTCCTGGAAATTCAACCTAGAAATACTCAGCAGTCGCATATATAAAAGGGATGAAAATAAAATAGCATTTAGAATAGAAGTAGTAGTTGAAAACTACAACACATTTTAAGATTCTGTTAAATTTTTCAAGCTAAGCATTAGTAATCAATTTATTGCTGTTCTATTCCTCACATCTCTCGACAGAGTTATCATTCAATCATCTCAGACCATGACTCACAAATCAGTAGCGCACAAATCAAGACATAATTCTAATCACCACTGATGGTTCTTGTAATAAGAATATTGAATTTAATGAGTTTATCTTGCTCACGGTAAGCACATAAGGTTAATTGAGGTCGTATTAATTATTTGTATTTGCATACGCCTTGTAGTACACTAAATAAACAAATTCTTCTACTTTAAACTAAGTCAAGACAGTAAATAACACGCAGATGTAAAATTAACGACAGCTTACAAAATTATGAACTTGAAGAATGATCCAGCATATACATAATGTAGGTTGCAAGCTTGCGGACGACGAGTAGCTCGCCTTAATTATCCGGTAAAGACCGAACCCGAATTGTTGAGGGTGTGTAGTGTTTCACGCGCGCCTCTAAGAGATGTCAGCAAACCGCAAGTGCCCAGTGAAGGAGTGGCAGGCAGTCGCCTCCTTCTGCGAAGCAGTAATGCTAGCAAAAGAGGAGGTCGCACGTGCACGCGCGAGGCAACGGCCCTCGCACCCCACCCGCCGGGATTCCGATCCTGATTTCCGGCCACACGCGGGCTTGCGGAAGGCAAGCAAATGGGTAGCTTGCCGTCCGACCGTCTGGTAACCGTCCGGATCGAGCCCAAGTCGTCGACGGCGCGTAATGTTCCACGCGCCCAAAGGAGATATCAGCAACCGTAGGGGCCCGGCAGGGTCGAAGTCTATTGGGGCCGAGGGTGATGCGAAAGAGATCCAATCTTTGAATCTTTGAATGATTTTTCCAACCGAAAAAAAAGGGGCCCAGTGAGGCCGATGCCTGCTGGGGCCACGGGAATTTTCGAAAGAGTTTCCGTGGCCCTGGAACACAAATTACAACTGAAGGACACTCGTGGGTTTTAGTCAGTAAAAGTCCGACACGCCCTTTGACTCCACTTTAGAGTAGGAAAAATCATTTAATGATTTCCCACCTCAAAAAAAGTAAAATGTCACGTTAGTTGCAGGAGTTCCGTAGTTTCATGCACTGCTTTTGAGTAGGTTCGAGGTCCTTTAGGACTAAATTTTCAAATCTATCAAAGTTTTATTGGGTTTATCCATCTGAACTTTCTCATATGTGATTGTTCAAATTGACTGGTTAAATGTGTGTGTACTACCGGTACAACTCCATAACGCGCTACAAACTCCACAAACAATACGTGGAGTTTTAGCTTGATCTTCTCCGTAGAGACCTGGGCTTTGAAACACGTAAATAGCTTCTTCTCTTTTTTAGCACGCTCTTCTCCGTAGAGACCTTTTTTTAAGGTGGGAAATCTTTCAATGACATCTCCCGCCCTTGGTCGGGGCGGGAGGGCGTGTCAGATGTGTGTTTTTACTGACTAAAACCCACTCCTGTTCCTTCTTTGCTCTCGTTCCAGGACCCCGGGGTTCTCTTTCGCATCACCCATGGCCCCAGTAGGCTTCGACCCTACTGGGCCTGTACGGTTGCTGACATCTATGTGCACTACGTGCCGTCGATGACTTAGGCTCGGTCTGGACGGTTACCGGACGGTTACCGGACGGTCGGACGGCGAGCTACCCGTTGCTCGCAGTCCGCAAGCCCGCGTCTTCAGTGTCTCCGTAGAGATCTAGGCTTTGGAACACGTAAATAGCTTCTTCTTTTTTCCTTTTTATGACAAATGGACCAAATCAATTCAAAAGTATGTAAAAGTACCTGTGAAAGTTTTAATTGAAATAAATGATTCTTGTTTTGAGTTTTTTTCACGATATTTGTCTTTACCAAAAATCGTCGTCATAATTTATTCCTACACTTTATTTACAAAGTAAATTATAAAATTGAAAGATGGTTCTCAATTTGTCGAACACACCAATACTACTAAAAATATAAACTAATATTCAATAAACTAAACATAAATTGTGTCACATATAATCCGGCCCAAACCGTGTCACCATTTAAAACAATGGGCGTTGCTCTTTCATAAAGCCTACACTTGATTTATTGGCTAAAGTTAATTAATTATGGCCCACACCTGTTTGTTAATATTGCACCAATGTTTATGGAAAAGACTTTGACATCGGTCAAACATGGCGCTTAAAAATTGACGTTGACATATTGGGTCGTATATTATAAAATTGGCTGGTTTTAATTTTTATATTCACAACGTTTTTGTATACGTTTGTTGTCTGTTTTTTGCTTTTTCGTTTTCTTCATCGCTAAGTTTATTTATTTATTAAAACTTCATGCAACACAAAATTGCAAAGGCGGACTTAATTCCTTAGGCATTCTCTACCAGTCAACCTAGGGTGGTGAAGAGAAAATATAGCAAGTGCATAAAAATATAAAAGATTATTAAGAAAATAAGGGTAAATAATAAAAGAGTTCGTCTTCTGATTTCTTCGCTTCGTCCCATGATATTGGTCAAGTATGCAGGAGATATGTGGAGATATGAGTGTACAAAAGTGTTAACGAAACCACAGGTATACTCTCTGTTCCTGTATCTTGTAGCGCTGAATATCATGTATATCTGGCTATAGACTATGACGTGACTATGTCTTTATCCATAATATCCATTTACACATACCCCCTTGAACTGTTCGACTGGCCTGTTGGTCTAGTGGTTAGTGACCCTGACTGCTATGCCGGAGGTCGTGGGTTCGATTCCCACCCAGGACAAATGTTTGTGTGTGATGAGCACGATTATTTGTTCTGTGTCTGGGTGTAATTTATCTATATAATGTATGTATTTAGAAATATATAAGTATGTTTATCAGTTGTTTAGTACCCATAACACAAGCTCTGCTTAGCTTGGGACTAGACGGCGTTGTGTGATAGTTGTGGAATACTATTATTATTATTAACTACCGTCGTGCTTTGTCCTATTCTATTTTAATAATGATCATTGGTATAAAACAATTTGGTTATTATGTTTAGTATCAAAATCATCGCAATCTATATAGTAATAATCTAACTGCAGGTACTAAATAGAACCAATATTTAAATTAGTTTAAATAAATATATTTGGAGAGCAAGTTAATCATAAACAATATTCCTTACCAGTGCATTTATTACAGACAGTTTTTTTTTGCACAAATTGCATTTCACATATTAGGTATTATCTGAACATTTAGACTTATCGTGGCACCAAGTACGTCACATTTCTCTTGTCGCTTTGGTATATATTCCAGAATGCTTCAGAAATATTGATAGCCCGGTTGGACGGCAATCTGATACAACCAGTGACAGCTGAGGCAGTCGAAACTCCGGGTGGCCACTGAAAAATACCTAATGGAAAACCAAAAATGAATCAAACACAGGACACAAGATGAAACAAATAAACAAAAACAGTGATAGCAACGTTATTAACAAAATCTAAAATGAGAGCTTATTAATACACCACCACCTGCTACAGACCTTCTTAAAACAGGACTTCTGGTCGAAAGGTGTCGTATATTGACGTTTCCGAAGATGGTATGTGGATGCGTGAGTCCCACAACGCCGACTACATTACTTGTATAATTATAGTGAAATAAGTTTATTGATAATATGTACTAGTTACTATATAAACAAAAGATAGAATAGAAATACTTTTATTCGGGACAGACACAGCACAACGGTTATAAACACAAAGTAAAAAAGAACAAAAGTACAAAGTGCGCCGAGCGTGCCCGCACCGAAAGGGTGACCACCTCAGCTCATAGGGGGGCTCATATATTTTTTGTTGTTTACAGGTTCTCGCTTGACCGGGTTATCTCAAAATCCAGAGATCCTGGACCTTTGGAAGGCGTACGAAGAGCCGAAGCCAACTCGCAGAAGTCCCTTAGACAATTTCCGTGGAAGGAGGGACCAGTTGAGGATTATCCCTGTACACGCTATGCTAGTGCAACCAAGGACAATTCCCAGTTTGTGAAAACCTATCAGTTTATTATTATTTAAGATTGGCATTTTATCTACAAGTCTCCGTTGCCTGAAAATAAAATGATTATTATTATTTTACTACAGGAAACGGGAACCACATGCGATACTGTACTTATTCAAGACTAACTCCTATATTCCAAATCATGTCCTCTTGTCCGCCTCGAGTAGAGGTCCTTTAATCTGGCTTGAATATACAATGTAGACTTATGTCACTATTACATTATTTTCGCACATCTGTTTCCCCACAGCTAAACATGCCCTTACTAATTTTTACGACAAGTGTTGACCTAAACATTTCATCAATGTATTAGGTTTACTGTTGGCTTGTCCAAATGTCCGTCACCTAGTATTACTAATACAACCGGTTCTAACTTGACCCATCGTAAAAAATCAGCCAATTAACGTTACCCTAGGTTTTTTTAATAAGCTACGTAGTACTAAGAGATATTCAAATTTTTATATGATATGTCACTTTCGATTTTGTTCCAAGGATTTCGTTGAGTCGATAAAGGAAAAAAGAATATTGAATAAAAAACAAATAATAAATCTTCTTTTACTACTTTGTCAGATTTTGTAACAATGCGGGTCTAGTAAGTATACATTCATATCCGTGTCAGCAGCGGTCATTGAAGCGCTTAAAAATGCAAATGCAAAAAAAGAGCAATGCGCTGACTGTGATTTGCATGGGAGTGGTTTTAGTAAGGTAAAAATTCAACGCTCCCTGGTTTTTTCACCTTGGTTTTTTTACGCTGTGAGCGGTAGCTAAGCGCGGGGTGGTGAGCGGTCAGCAAAAGTATGAAGATGCCACTCCGCTTGCCGCTCAGACCGAAGTCGTGACCAGGTCGTTAGGCACTCTTTGAAGTTTTCCCCCGGATAACAAAACACCTCAAGCAGCTGCAGCATCATCATCATTACAGCTGAAAAATGTCCTGCATTGAACATAGGCATCCCCTAAGTGTCACCACAACAAGTGATCTTCTGCGTTTAGCGTCCATCGGATTCCGACAACCCTTCACCAGGTCATCGGTCAACCTTATAGTAGGCCTTCCAACGTGCGTCTTTCTGTTCCATCAACCACCTATTCTGTGAGCAATGTGCCCTGCCTACTGTCACTAAAGTTTGGCAATTTTTTGGGTTATGTCGATAAACTTGGTTCTCCTGCGGATATCTTCATTCCTGATGATATCACGCATAGGAAACTCAGTAAGGAACATCCAGAATGTGGGTCATGTTCTCAAGACCATACTTACATTAAGTAAACACACACAAAAATAGCCATTAACGTCTACGTACATTTATGTTCCTTTCAATAACATTGGTATAAGAAACACATTATTTGGAATCGTGTTTGTCAGTAAGCATAAAAAATTAAAGATAAAAAATATTTGTATTTTAATTATTAATAAGCTTGTGTTTGACCACTATCTCACCTGATGGTAAGCGATGATATCTTCGACGATGGAGCACTCTAGAAATAACCTATTCACTCTTGACTTAAACCCCTCTAGGTTGAAAATAATTAATAATAATAAAAGTTATTAATATACTTATTTATTGTTCGTTTCTTTTTTCCAGCCAATATGTCTCTCATCATTATAAGACTCACAGCAGTAGACTGCCGAAAATAAGCTAACTTTGGCTGTTTTTTTAAATCTGATTTATTGCACTTTTTTGTTGTTTAACTTATTGGCTTATGATTTAGTGTTAATTTTTTTTAATGTAATGCATTGCTATTTTGTTCAAAATAATTCTTTCTTTGTTTTAACCAGGGCCTTATTTTGTATTTTTCGTGTTCAATACTCAAATACTGATGCTTCCATGGATTAATGATTGGAAAGGTTTTTATTATTATTATTATTACACGCCAGGCCGCGTCAGTGTAAGTTATTACTAAATATGTTAAGCAATGCTGTTTTATTTTTGGTTAATAACCTATTTAACGGAAAATACCAAACAATGTTTCACCTACTTTGATCTCTAATATCTAGTTGATCGGGTTTCTTATGTTTTACAATGTGCGTGGGTAGACAAATAGGTGACAAAATCTGTTTCATTGTGAACCACTCATAAATATTATTCAATTCAAATTTAAAAAAGATAAAAACGTAGGAATGAATCCGTTATTAAGTCAGTAGTCCAATTTGGATTTATAATTTTATTTTATTTATTTATTTATTTATTATTATTTATTTATTTATTATAATATCAAGTTATGTCGTTCAGAGAATCATAAATTTTGATAGCATGTGGTAGAGGCGTGTCTGTGCATCAACATTATTATTATTATTTTTAATAGTTTATTTCATTTCTTCTTGAATAAAGACTAATAGGTAAATATGGAATAAAAAAAGAGGTTGCGACGATCGCAAAAAAGTGGGATATGGGAAAGAACATTTCATATTTCCTAAAGACCATACAAATCCTACTTTAATGACGAATTTCGACAGGTTTTAAGGCCTAAGTAGAGTTTGAAAAATACTTATCTTTATACTCTTAATTCCGGAATCGGGAATTTAGTAAAAATAGCCTTATTAATGCCATGACCATGACTTTTCTGGTCCTTTTCAACTCATCATCATAATCATCATCATCATTTCAGCCGATAGACGTCCACTGCTGGACATAGGCCTCCCCCAAATGTCGCCACAATGAACGGTCCTGTGCGTCTCGCATACATCGGATTCCCGCAACCTTCACCAGGACCTCGGTCCACCTTGTAGGTGGCCTTCCAACACTGCGTCTTCCGGTACGCGGTCACCACTCCAGAACCTTTCGGCCCAAACGGCCATTTGTTCCGCGAGCAATGTGCCCTGCCCATTGCCACTTAAGTTTGGCGATTCCTCGTGCTATGTCGGCAACCTTGGTTCTCCTGCGGATATCTTCATCCTTTTCAACAGATGCTTACAAATCAGTGTCCCAATATAGACAGATTCACAGCAAAAAGCTAGACTAATAAAAAAGTTTAGAAATAGACTAATCTTGTAGTTTGACATTTGTAAACCGACGCCTTCGCATCTTCGTTTGTTTCATTAATATTTACGGTTGACGATTTCGGAGACTTTTAAAGCATACGACTTTCCAACTTTTTATAAAAAGCAGTATTTTTTTTATTGGGTCTTTATCTTTAATACTAAATCTGTATGTATAATTTATATTTCATTTTGTTTGAGATGCATTTTTTATACGTTGGAACTCTTAAAAAAGTTATACATTACTATATGTTCGTACGAGTCAACATTTGAACATTTTTCGAGTTCATAATTGTATATGGCCATACTCGTATTCCAAAAAAAAAGAAGCAATGTTTTTTGAAAAAGGAATAACAGACCTTTATGAAGTTTATTTGAATTAAGAATGCCAAATCAAACTGTAGCTATTACTGTTCAAATTGGACAGTTTAATAAAATGGCATTTTCATAGGTACCCAATAATGATAGCAAATGGTCTTTGCGTGACAAATAGTGGCAATAAATATGAGTCTTTGGCTTGTGATTTATTTGCCTCGGCAATGCTCAGCTCAATTTACAACAAAATGTTTTATCATCAGCAGTTGCCGTTAGAGTTACCATCCATGTCAATAGTCATTGTCTTGGGCTACAGGATTTTATAAAGAATTACCGCGGTCCTAGAACGCAAAGGGACACTGAAGGAACACAGGTGGGTTCTAGTCATTAAAAGTCTGACACGCCCTCTCGCTCCACCCAAAGCGGGAGAAATTATTTGATGATTGCCCACCTACAAGAAATGTAGATAGTCACTATGTATTTGATCTAACGGTATGATTGGTAGAATAGGGAAGATTTCTGGGTAAAAAAATAAATATAATTTTTAATACATCAGTTAGATCATCTTACAACTTCTTGTGTCATTTACAGGTAAAAAGTGGTACGTCGTAGGTGGTAGAAATTTTAACGCACTTTAAGGAAAAAAAGGAAAAAAATATGAGGCGATAATTTTTTTCAGAAATTCATCTGAGAAGCATTGTTTGAATTGGGGGCAACAATATTCTCCTCCAATACAGTCCTGGCGCGGATTGCCGGGAGATTGCATTACCCTTATATCATGGCATGTAGCTGGCTATATCCGATAGTAAAATGTTTTTGTTTATGCGTGTGTTCTATTTTGTGGTTACTATATCGGTGCTATTGGTTGACTGAAATAAATGATTTTTGATTATTTTATTTTACTAAATTATTGAGTTTTTCGTCCCGTACCATGTAAAAGTACTCATTTTCTCACACCTATGCATATGTGTGGTTTATTTTAAATTCAGGGCCGTCCACTGCTATAAAGTTTTGAATGATAATTAGCATGATTATTATGAGCGCATCGTTTTGATATTATGTTTGTTGAATCCATTACGATAGGAAATAGATTAAGGAACTTTTAATGGAATTTCCTTGACCTTTTGTATTGTCATTGACAAGTATGTGGATCACGAGATTTTTGGAACTAATTATGCTCTATAACATTTTATAGGGCGATAAAAAAAAATATTGATGTCTTCTCTCAAATTAAATTGTTTGAAGTTTTTGTCAGAAAAAATATAACTGTAACGATATTTTAAATAACAGCGCCAATACATTTTAATGTTGACTATGAAATTGTACTTAAAAGAATCTTTTCTGGAGTGGTAATCGCAAGCCAAAAAATGATTTTCATTTTCTTAATGATCATCCAATTACTTCGCTCGCTCTAGGGCGGAGCCTATGTTCCTTGTTTGCCTTGGGGTTCCAGGACCCTGGGTTTTCCTTTCAGAGGCGAGCCCATGGCCCCAGTAAGTCGTCGGCCTTGCTGCCGGCTCTTACGGTTTTGCTGACATCTCTTTGAGGTGCGCTTGGTACACTACGTGCCGTCAACGACTTGAGCTCTGTCCGGAGGGTTACTGGACGGCTAGACGGCGAACTAATAAATGCAATGTGTTGGAAGGCCTTCCACGAGGTGTCCTAACAGGTAAGGGTCGTGGTCTACTGGTTACGTGAAACATAGGACTGGTCGAAGTAGCAATGACTGAAAATTACCTTTGTCCTGCAGTAGACGGAATTCGAATGAAGTGATGATGATAAACGGGAATCCGATGGATACAAGACGCATAGGACCGGTCGTTATGGCGTCACTTGCGGGAGGCCTATGTCCAACAGTGAACGTCTTTCGGTTGAAATGGTGATGATGATAATGATTGTAAACGATGTCTAGTAGCTAGAAAAAAATGTTAGCATGATAAATTGGATTATTTAAATGGTTTTAATCTTTCCTGGTGTGTGCTCTTTAAATAATAATAATATTCCACAGCTATCACAAAACGCCGTCTAGTCCCAAGCTAAGCAGAGCTTGTGTTATGAGTTCTAGACAACTGATAAACATACTTATATATTTCTAAATACATACATATTATAGATAAATTACACCCAGACACAACTCAGCTACTAGACGTACGGCGTTGCGCCATCGGTACATGGTGGACATCCCACCCATACGTACAAAGCGTTTTGGGAACACATTCATAATGCGTACAGCTAAGGAGTGGAATTCCCTGCCGGAGTCTGTGTTCCCTGATAGCTACAACCTAGGGGTCTTTAAGTCAAGAGTGAATAGGTTATTTCTAGGCAAGCGTGCTCCATCGTCGGCCACATCATCGCTTACCATCAGGTGAGATGGTAGTCAAACGCGAGCCTATCAATAATAATAAAAAAAAAAACTAAACTAGCAAAAAGCAGAAACTCAGCTAAATGCTTTGATTTACTAAAATCCAGTATTTTTATTAACTAGTTTCATAAAGTAGATAATTCTAGTATCTTACAAACAAACGTTGCTTTTAGGCAATGCGAAATTTATTGTAAACCATAGCAAAAAAAAAAACACTTATATTTATAAATATTTATTACCTTGCTGATGGGTTTCGTATACGTAAAGTAGACTTCGATAGCGACCTGGGTATTTTCATTTTTTTTATCATCATCATCATCAGCCGAAAGACGTCCACAGTATGACATAGGCCTCCTCTAAATATCGCCATAATGACCGGTCCTGTGCGTCTCGCATCCATCGGATTCCCGCGACCCTCATCAGGTCATCGATCCACCTTGTGGGAGAAAAATACATTTGCCCTTATTGTAAAGAATTTTTGAAATTAATTACAAAGAAGTTGGTTATGCCACATATATCTGTGCCTCTTTGGAGCATGTAGGACGCTGATATTCTTTATTTGACATAGTCAATGATGCTTTGTTAAAGCTTTTGTTAAAAAGTAATGGATAAAGGTCTACCTTCAACTACAATCAGCAGATAACCCACTAGCATAATAACGAGCAAATCAATTATTATAATTTTTCCAATAAATTGCTTTTTAAATATTAATTTATCGTCTTGTCCTTGTTCACCGTTTTGGTAGCAATCAGTCACATAATAATATCAATAATTGTGTTTTTATTACGTGTAAATAAAATTATGCATGTATAAATAAAATGCTGTAGGTATAATAAAAATAATATCAACTTTATTTTAGGTAGCAGATTCCCACGCAGATTTTTAGTGTTACGATTATACGTAAGTTATTTTTAAACTGAAAATAAATAGTTATTCACTGAAAGATGCGCGTCGTCTATCAGTCAAAATCGATGTCTAAAATCCTTGAAAATTATAAACACTAGTACTCTTTACTGAACTGATTTACTGTTCCGAAACATTTTAGTGTTCCAAAAGAGTGGAACATCAGTACCTAATATTTTAAATGCATTATTTGGAACACTCTTTACTTCGCGGCCCGGGCACACTGCCAGCGATTGCCAGACTTGAGAGAGACACAAAATTAAGAGCCGCCAACCGCCAGCTAGCGAGTAAGCGGGATACATATTGACCAAGTGAATACAAGTAAGAACCTGTCATGTCACTCGTCACTTGACTTGTCCGTAGGAAATGTCATGCCATACATTTTGTACTTAGCGTTTGGCGACAACGCTAACAGCAAAATCATTTGTCTAAGCCGGTCCAATTAGAGCATTAGACTGAACGCTTTTTTATAACTGAGGGTTTGTCAGCACTATTTAAATTCAGTTTATCTATACTTTAAGTTATTTTACGATTTTCCATTTTACGCATCCAAAACGTAACACCTTTGGAGTGAATGGTGTGACTTGATACGCTCCTGACCTCTTGAACTTTGCTTATCGTAAGAAGGGCAAAATATTTGACACCTGTTTTTAAGTAATTCCATGTAAGAGGTCATCTTCTCGATATTGGTACGAAATATTTGAGAATGGATCATGCAGTAGTAGTATGATTTAGCCAGCCGGTATTTGGTGATACATAGACCAGAGAAAAGATCAAAAGATCGGGAACCTAACGGATAAAACCAAAGCTTTTTATTTAATTAGATATACACACAGCTATCATTACAAAAACTTAATACAATAATATAGATAAAAATATAAACTACATTAGCAAACCAAAATTCAATTCATAAAATTGATAAAATAAAATTAACTAATACAATACAATAAGAAAATCAACAAAATACAATTATTTAATTTTAATTAAAGCATGTGCAGGCAGTTTTGAATAGTCAAGAAGTATGTTAGTCAGATAAAGCTAGTACATTCTAAAGGATAGAACTATTATTGAGAAGAACGTACAAGAAATCCTTGGGACTATCATAGCAGGAATCCTCAAGAATGACGATAAGCTTATGTTTCGCGCCAAGCCGGGATAGAACGACATGAAAAAGGGCCACGATCCTCAGTAATGAGAGGCATATTAAGAAAAAAAATATAAAATTGATAGCGTGGCTCCAGCCTGTTTCATCGATTATGCTGGATGACGCTAGAGTATGGGTCTACAATTGAGATCAAGTCAAAATGCCCTCATGTATAAAAATTTACACTTGAACATTTCATAATCCTAGTTACTGTACGAATCATCATCATTTCAGCCGATAGACGTCCACTGCTGGACATAGGCCTCCCCCAAATGTCGCCACAATGAACGGTCGTGTTCGTCTCGCATCCATCGGATTCCACCTTGTAGGGGGCCTTCCAACACTGCGCCTTCCGGTACGCGGTTGCCACTCCAGAACCTTTCGGCCCCAACGGCCATCTGTTCTGCGAGCAATGTGCTCTGCCCATTGCCACTTATGTTTGGGGATTCTTCGTGCTATGTCGGCAACCTTGGTTCTCCTCCTCATTTCTGATTCGATCACGCTGTACGAATTGGTAGAGAGAAATATTCATAACACATATTTCAGATTGACGAACTCGATATTTTATGTTTAGCATAAGATGAAAAAAAAAATGTCATTTAGCTAAGATTTTTTTTTGAGTTGGGAAATCAAGCCATGACTTCTCCTATTCTAAGGTGAAACGAGAGAGCGTATCTGATTTTTACTGGCTAAAACCACACCTGTGTCTTTCAATTACCTTTGAGTTTGTGTATTTCTTCAGAGTTAAATATCCTTAAAAACCTAGTACTTCATGTCGAGGGTTCAAGGTCAGGCTGCCTATCTTCTTTTGGTGGTCAGAAACTGAATGTTATTTACCAAACATTCTGTTTCATATCAGAAAGACTCATCTTCTGCCAAATACACCAGTTCTATAGGAACGAGTTCTAGTTTTTCATGAATAAATTATAACTAGATATGACACTGTATGCACTGCTGAACGGTGAATTGAAATTGTATTAATTTTTTATTTGTTTTATTTTATATTATTATTTATTTATTTATAAATGTACACACAAACTCTAAAAACGAAAAGAACATATACAGATGGAAGAGCACAAAGGTACTGTTTATTTCAAGAGAAAATTCTTCCAGCAGACAGGAGAGTTCGAGCTAGACTAGTGACTGATAGACAGAATATTTTTAACTACCACGTAAAAATAACGTTATATGAATGTAACGTGAATGATCGCTAATGAGTACAGTTATCTATTAATTCTGATTGTGTACTAACAGTTTACATATTCGTGCAAGGCGAAGGAAAAGTGCTGACCTGCAATTCGTGTGTGCTGTATGCTAAATGAGTAGACTTGTACATGTACAGGCATTAAAATTAATTGATCATAATAGACTATAAATTGATTAGAAGGAATTAATCATTATGTTTCACAATTTAATAGGCGCAATAGTAGTAAAATATGAGGAACAAAATTGGATAATACCTTAGAAGATTATTTAATTATAAGTTTATAATTTTAGTATTCAATTAAAATTGTTTCAATAAAACTGCCTAAATTACAAATTAACCTTTGGGAGACCGTTGTTTACATTAACGAATTAAATAATGATTATTTAAGAAGCAATCAATATTTCCACATTATTTCACGTACAGATGGACATATTTAAATGCTATTGGGTCGTTCATCACGTACAATACATTAAATAAAGCGTAATAAAAAAACAAATAATAGTACGGTGGCTTACTCGTAATACTAATATTAGATAACACATACGAAATATTAGTATGTAAGCTAACCGCTATATAAATAATTAAATATTTCACATAATAATCTTCAAACGTTTTAAGTAAAAATCCAATTTTGAACGAAAATAGTTACAGTTAAGTTGTTCTTAGAGGTTATTTTGGAATGTAATGATATTGATATTGATTATAGGTTATTTTGGAATGTAATGATATTGTTCCGTATGGTGTTCGGACGTTAAGAATAACACCATCCCATCTCTTCCCGAGGGTGTCGTAAGAGGCGACTAAGGGACATACCAGAGAATGGGCAGCAGCATCCTCTGTACATTACAACAACCAAACTGCGATCGCCAACCCGTCTGCCAAGCGTGGCGATTATGGCAACCCCCCCCAACATGAAAAACAGAAACAAAAAATGGCCCCTAGTGCCCGGCAGCCCGTCTACCCTTGACTCCGGTAGCGGTCAAGGCCACGACGAGGCAAGGGGTGCGAAGAATCTCCGGATGAGATTTGGCTACCCATCTATGAAACGACTCGACCTGGCAACTTTTAACACGCGTACACTGAGGACTGACGAGAAGATCACCGAACTGGAGGAGGAATTGAGCAGGTTGCGATGGAGTATTGTGGGATTGTCTGAAGTCCGAAGACAGGGGGAGGATACGATAATTCTCAAATCCGGTAACCTGCTCTATTTCCGGGAGGGTGACCAGCAGTCCCAGGGTGGTGTCGGGTTTATCGTCCACAAGTCCCTTGTGAACAATGTGGTGAGGATCGAGAGTGTGTCGACCAGGGTGGCGTACCTTATACTCAGAATATCATCAAGATATTCGCTGAAGGTCATACAGGTCTACGCCCCGACCTCGACACATCCCGACGACGAAGTAGAATCCATGTATGAGGATATATCAAGAGCCATGCATGGTTCTAAGACTCACTTCACCGTGGTCATGGGGGACTTTAACGCGAAACTGGGCAAACGAGACGGTGACGAGCTGCGAGTGGGGCAATTTGGATTTGGACGTCGGAATCACCGGGGACACCTACTGGCTAGCTTTATGGAGAAGGAGGACCTCTATATGATGAATTCCTTCTTCAAAAAGCGTGAGCATAGAAGGTGGACCTGGCAAAGTCCTGACGGTGCAACTAGAAATGAGATTGACTTCATCCTGTCGACGAAAAAGCAAATATTCAATGATGTCTCTGTGATCAACGCGGTGAAAACTGGAAGTGATCACCGCGTCGTAAGAGGCACATTGAATATTAACATTAAGCTTGAAAGGTCTCGACTGATGAAGTCTACGCTCCGTCCAGCACAGATCCAGATCCAAAACCCCGAGAGCTTTCAGCTCGAACTCCACAATCGTTTCGAGTGCCTAGGAAGCTCCGTGGATGAATATAACGATGGGTTCGTGGAAACTGTCCATACGGTCGGGTCTAAGTTTTTCAAGACTCACCGTACAAATAAAAACAAGAAGCTCTCCGATCCGACCCTCGAGCTAATGAAGAAGAGGCGTGAGATGATTCTGCAGTCTTCAGACGATGCGTGCATATACCGGCAGCTCAATAGACAAATCTCGAAGTCCCTGAAACGTGACCTTCGCCGCTTTAATACCGCAAGGATTAAGGATGCGATTGAGCGGAATAAGGGCTCTAAAGTATTTGCACGAGATCTGTCTATTGGGCAAAGCCAGCTCACGAAACTGAAGACCGACGATGGCAGAGTCATATCCGCCAAATCGGAGCTTCTGGGAGAGATCGAGGCTTTTTATGGACAGTTATACACGTCTATCGCTAAACCCGCTGTAAATCTAGTGAACGACCCAAGAGCTAGATTGACTCGACACTATACCGAAGATATCCCGGACGTCAGCCTGTACGAGATTAGGATGGCTCTGAAGCAGCTGAAAAACAACAAGGCGTCGGGTGAGGACGGAATTACGGCCGAACTCCTGAAGGCGGGTGGAAAACCGGTCCTTAAGGCCCTTCAGAAGCTATTTGATTCCGTCATACTCGAGGGAAAAACGCCACAGGCGTGGAGCAGAGGCGTGGTGGTACTCTTCTTTAAGAAGGGCGATAATGCCCTGCTTAAGAATTATAGGCCCATCTCGCTTCTGAGCCATGTCTACAAGCTGTTTTCCAGAGTCATCACGAATCGTCTCGCGCGCAGGTTCGACGACTTCCAGCCTCCCGAACAAGCCGGATTTCGTAAAGGCTTCAGCACCGTGGACCACATACATACGCTGCGGCAGGTTATACAGAAGACTGAGGAGTATAATCAGCCTCTCTGCTTAGCGTTTGTGGACTACGAGAAAGCCTTTGATTCGATTGAAACTTGGGCTGTACTGCAGTCTCTCCAACGGTGCCAAATTGACTATCGGTATATCGAAGTGCTGAATTGTTTGTACAAAAACGCCACTATGTCAGTCCGACTACAAGACCAGACCTCGAAACCTATCCTCTTGCAGCGGGGTGTGAGGCAGGGAGACGTTATTTCTCCGAAACTGTTCACGGCAGCAATGGAGGATGTCTTCAAGGTTTTGGAATGGAGAGGGCTAGGCATTAATGTCAATGGCGAGTACATCACTCACCTTCGGTTTGCCGACGACATAGTAGTCATGGCTGAGACTACGGAAGAGCTCAGTATAATGCTTGGTGACCTCAGTAGAGCTTCCGAAAGAGTGGGACTTAAAATGAACATGGACAAAACCAAAGTCATGGTAAACAGCCATGTAGCACCCACTCCTATCAAGGTCGGGGACTCTACACTCGAAGTTGTAGACGAATACGTTTACCTGGGACAGACGGTCCAGTTGGGAAGGTCTAACTTCGAGAAAGAGATCAATCGTCGAATCCGACTCGGCTGGGCAGCGTTCGGGAAGCTGCGCGGTGTCTTCTCGTCCAATATACCACAGTGTCTCAAGACGAAAGTCTATGACCAGTGCGTGTTGCCAGTGATGACATATGGCTCCGAAACGTGGTCGCTTACAATGGGCCTCATTAGAAGGCTTAAAGTCACCCAAAGGGCAATGGAGAGGGCTATGCTCGGAGTTTCCTTGCGTGATCGAATCAGGAATGAGGATATCCGCAGGAGAACCAAGGTTGCCGACATAGCACGAAGAATCGCCAAACTAAAGTGGCAATGGGCAGGGCACATTGCTCGCAGAACAGATGGCCGTTGGGGCCGAAAGGTTCTGGAATGGCGACCACGTACCGGAAGACGTAGCGTTGGAAGGCCTCCTACAAGGTGGACCGATGACTTGGTAACGATTGCGGGAGTCCGATGGATGCGAGACGCACAGGACCGTTCGTTGTGGCGACGCTTGGGGGAGGCCTATGTCCAGCAGTGGACGTCTTTCGGCTGAAATGATGATGATGATGAATGATATTGGAGTTGTTACACATTGTTCTTCAAAGTAAAGTAGTGTTTTGTTAATGATGGTATTGCAAAAAAATGTCGTTGAATAAACCAAAATTACATTTGTCAATAGTATGTTTGGATTTTCAATAATTTTTACCCACATACCTTTGTTTATTTCTTACCAGCCCATTGCCAAAAATAAGAATTTGTTTTACTTAAAAATAATTAAAAACTAATTCAAAAAGTAAAGTACCTAATTTTTGAAAATTTATTTCACAGTTATTTTCCATACACGTATAACAAACCGACAAGTAGAAGAACCAGAAAAATAGGGACAGACGTGAGTAAAATAGGGACACACGTGAGTAAAAATAGGGACGGACGTGAGTAAAAATAAAGACAGACGTGAGTAAAAAACAAGCAGGTGGTCTATCTTAGCTTACTTCTCCCATTATAGTGTGGAATGACAGGGCTTATCAAACTTTTACTGGCTAAAACTCACCTGTGTCTTTCAGTCGCTTTTTGTGTTACAGGACCACAGCAACTCTTTCTAAAATTCCTGTGGCTATTTATTTATCTATAGACTACAGCGGGTATCGGCCCTACTGGGGCCCCTCCCAAGTAGCACTGGGGGTTCTATAGCGGTTGAGCAATGGTACACATTTATTCTTTAAGCTGTCTATGTAAGCAGTATATGGGCTGTATAGCACCCTATACAGCCCTTGTACCACCGGTTTGGGCACAAATTATTCAGCCTTAAGTTCACAAAAGGTACACAGTAGCAGAATAGTAGCACGTTAATGGCAGTTTAGGAGAGAACAGTGGTCTTAAAGCTGATCTACGGCACTATATAAGATTCCGTATGTTTCTTCATACAGACAAGAGAGTTATAAAAAGTAACGAGTGAACAATTATACAGTCTCTATAGTAATTAACGCTCACAAGTGTGAATAAAAACTACTATTACGCTACTTTTTCTCCAAATAATCACTTGAGTACCACATTTTGTAATAAATATTTATTTTTATTATAATACTACGCGCAACATCTGTCGTGCGAGTGTCCATGTGAATTTTAAATGTGATTTTTATAACTGGTAAGTACTTGTGTTTATTATATTCTATACCTAGTGTTAATATTATGGGTATTGTAAATTTATTGTAAAGTATATACATATTTAGAGTTAAAATTTTCATGCGCCTCAGAAATAATGCCTTTTTATCAAAAAAATATATCTAAATAACCGGGGACGAACAATGCTATTTTTCATATTGGTGTTTTTATGGCATCTAAATCAGTCTATGGCTTTTTATTTGAACACTTACTACAAAATTAATCACGAAAACTCCGTAGAATGTGATAAAACCATAATTTATTTACAAATATTATAGGTTATGGAGTGAACAATATGGTGGCCATTTTCTTCAACTACAGTGAACCATTGTAGTTCCAAATTATTGCTGTGAACTCTTTTAGGTTTCACATGTGTACCATTATAGTGTCGTGAGCTCTATAAAGGTTCACATGTGTACCATTATAATGTCAACATATCTGTGTTAGGCTCATATTCAGCCCTGGGCTGGTATGCAGTTCTTCAATAGTTCACAATTTTACCCTTTTAGATATTTTTTAGCATACAAAATTTTAGAGATCCGCATTGAAAATGTAAATTTTCTTTGAATACAACAAGTTAGTGTATAGATTTCGACCGCCGTGCCTCCACCTACTTTTACCTCCAAATCTGTTTCGTCATAGGTCAGGTTCCGAAGCCATGCCTTTAAAGTAGATAAAATCTTTAAAGGCTGACACCAGGGTTTGTCGGGTTGATCGTCAAACTTACAATCCACTCCAAAGAAGAAGAAAACTTGAGATTTGATTTTTCTTGAGATTTTTAAACGAAAAATACGGCTTTGGTGGTGCGTGTGTTTCGTTTTATTTCGCTAAAATTTGTTAATTGCCTAGGAGTTGTTAGACAGGCGACATTATAATTTTTTTGCTATTCAGTTTCATATTTGTATTTTTTTTTTTGTTTTTCAGACGCATAATGACAATAATATAGATGATAGACCTTGTTCTGAAGCCAATAATCAAATGATAACGGAAGAAACTTTGAATTTGTTACCTACGCTCGACTGCGATCAACTTATTGGTAATCAAAACCTATTGTTACAAAAAATTAATAACCAGGACAAAATACTCCACGATACTATTGAACATATGCAAAAACTCACCCAGAAGGTAGCGATGTTGTCTGTGGAAATCAGCGAAGGCATAGCAACAATTACAGAAAAAATTGAACAACCAATGGCCGTTACTGTATTAAAAGACGCTAACCCAGAAGAAAATGAGGCGTTCCGTCTTGAACAGATTGACGATAAACAACAACTTGACAGTCTAGAAAATACTTTAAACGATAAAGCTGAGAGAGCAAAGTTACAAAAACAGTTATCATTTTTGTTTCAACCCTGTGAAGGCAATGGCTTAACATTTGCCTACAAATTGCTCAACTCATTGATTACACGCGATTTTATGTGTAAATGTTCTTGGTCTGGAGTAAGTCGTGGAAATTGTTCAAAGATCCCGTTAATAGATTTTAAAAACTTTATTAAATTCTTTTGTGACATGATACGTGTACGTTCATGGGATCCTACATTTACCATGGGACAGACCGAAAAGTTTTTTAAAATATCTTTAAAAAATGCTGTGAAAAGAAGGGCAATGAAAGATTTAAGATTTTCAACTAAACGAATTCGAAAAACTAAACCTAAAAGCACAATTTAAAAAAAAGAACCGGATCAATCCACAAGCAAAGCTTCTACTAACAATCACGACTCTCCAAACGAATTATTAGCGATTATGTGATTTAAAAATAAAAATGATCAAGATTCGTAAAGTTGTATTATTATTTTAATGTATGTAACAAAGGTATAAAGTATTGAAATTCTTTGTATTCAACGCACACTAATTTACACTTAATATACTTAGATTCTAAAACAATCAAAGTATGGTCTCAATTATGCTGACTTCTTGATTTGTATATTGCAAAATGAGACGATTTTATTGGATATGTAAAAACATCTTCTGTGCTATTTATTCTAATACCTTTGAATGAAATCTTATTGTGGTTTTTTGTTATGTAGTTAATTTTAACAACCTCGATTCTTTTTGTCAGTATATAACTGTCTCTTTTTATGGTAAAATTTTGAAATCTTCAAAATTTATTATATTTATTTTGTTTGTTGTTGTTGTTGTTTGTAACAAACTGATACTTATTGTCAGAATGTTTTTGGCAAAGGAATTCATTTGTATTTTCCTCCATTCTTTTGGTGACTTGTGACAGCGGCTTTTTACCTGATCTGAGCATGCTTTTGATCATACGTACGGAACCGTCATTAAAAATATGCATTTTTATTATTTTGGGTTATTACATACAAGCACATGTTTATCGTCGTCCAAGTGTTAAAGAAAACCACGTTCACATAATTATTTAGCTTAGAGGATAATAATGAGGTACTCGTGAACAAATAAACAGCTGTCAAAGTTACTAGATATCAATAGTGGGGCGTGTAATGTACCTTATACGTACATGTGAACTCATTAAACGCTCTTTTACAGAATAATATAAAGGCTGATTAATATATCACAGACTAGACCCACTTACAGCAACAAGCTGAATAACGGTCCACAACAGGTGCTACACAACAGCTTTTGGGTATATTAATGTTCACATGTGTTGTACTAAAATGCCAGCATTATAACACCATACATGTGAACCTTTAGATAGCCAATGCCGTATAGTTCTCCTCTTAAAATGCTCTTGTTCAGCTATTAAAATGAAAGCTGACTAGAAGAGTAATGTTATCCTATTATAACACCAATAGTTACTAAATAGGACATTTTTACACTCCTAAACATGCCTTATACAGGTATAAGTGGATTTGTTCACTTCAATACAGCCAATGAACCACATGTGGCCATTGTTAATGCTTAGAGATCACCAGTGAACTGAATGTGAACTATAAAAGAGAACAAAATGCTACTTGGGCTACGCTTTTGCTGACATCTCTTTTAGATGTGCGTGGAACACTACCCGCCGTCGACGGCGTAGACTTGGCCCTTACCAGGCCGCCCGTCTAATAGTAATGGGTCATTGCTGCCTACCCACATCCGCGATTCCAAGACAACGTGGTTTACACTTTTGGCTTCTAGTATTACGAGAAACAGCTGAATAACAGTACTGTCCATTGTGACTGTATTTGTTTTAAACGATGGTATTCCTCGTGAATGTCCACCACCCTGGGGCAAGCAAATTTAACATGTAGTTAAATGATTACTGACTAAAGTCACGCGATATTCTGACTATCCGGACGGTTGACAAATGACAGTCAAGGGATAATAAAGTTAGCCTATGAAAATGACGTACGGCGTTGCGTCACCGGTATGTGGTGGACATTCCACCCATACGTACAAAACGTTTTGGGAACACATTCATTGTGCGTACAGCTAAGAAATGGAGTTCATTGTGAAAGTATGTGTTTCCTGATAGCTACAACCTACAACCAAGAGACAATAGGTTATTTCTAGGCATGCCGGCTCCATCATCGACCACATTATCGCTTACAATCAGGTGAGATAGAGGTCTAACGAGAGCCTGAAAATAATAAAAAAACGAGTATAATCAATATTACCGACCCACTCGTCAGTGGGTCACTCTGGTACTCATCTATTAACCTTACAAGAACTATGTATGTCGAGAATGTCATAGCACAATGGCATCCCACAACTGCTATAATTATAATCATTATATTTACATTGCTTATTGCAACGTGCGTCCGCATAATAGGTATGATAACTTGGCCTAGTTGAGTTAACTTTGCTTTGAGAGTTATCGGTAAACACTCGAGATTAAAATGGTCGACTTTTTGACTTCTAAAATAGTCATTGAAAGCCTTAAAGCAAGGTTGGTTGCGGGTTTGTGAACTCTCTGTTTTTTAATAAGTTAATTGTTACCTATTTAATATATAAAAATCTCATGTCATCGTGTTAGAACAGTTATCGAAATTCTCCGAATTGGTTAAATTGATTTTTATGATTTTTTTGTGTATATTTGGCAGGTCAGCTTCTTTGCTACTGAGATAGATCTATTTCACTTCAGCCTGATGTTTCACTGAAGTGAATTGAAAATATATGGGATAACAGTCTTCAATTTATTAAAACTTCATTCAACATAAAGGTACAAAGGCGGACTTTATGCCTTAGGCATTCTCTACCAGTCAGCCAGGGTGATAAAGAGAAAAAATGGCAGGTGCATACAAAAAGAAAAGACTATTAAGAAAATAAAGATATAATATGTATATACACTAACTTAACATAAATATACATTTAATATAATATATACATAAATATATATATATATATATTCAATTAGCTTGCGTGCAATTGATTTTCACTTTCTTTGACTGATCGACATTTTGACATTTCAAAAGATAATACTCTATTTGAAATAAACGTTTCTGATTTCTGATATATACATATTTAAATTTATTATTTTATATATATCCTTTTATAAGGCCCAATGATAGCGTGACGGTTGACGGGACAGAATGGAAGAAAAAAAACATATTGCGCCGACCCCAAGTAATACGGGATAAAGACAGGAATATGATGATGATGATGATGATATCTTTTTTTACCTAAATTCAATATAAATATGTAGTAGTTAATGCTATCACATTATCCACAGTGGAGTTATGTATAAATTAAAAAAAAAAAACCTGTATGTTCCACAAACTGCAACCAAAGCGACTTCTGCGGTGCCTTCATGGAATAAGTGAAGCTTTAGGCCAACACTACTTAATAACCAAAGAGGAATACTACTAGGACAATAAAAATTTAACGGAAGTCAGACTGACATACCATTTGTAAAATAATATATATTAAAAGCCGGTCTAAATTAGGCTAAACCAAAACTTTAGCCTTCACAGCCTTCCATAAAAATAATTTAATCCATTTTCAAAACAGACCGCATTCTTGGAATTATGTTTTCTACCTTGATACGCACGATGAGTATTTTATTGAGATTTGGTTCAGTTATATGTTACACTAGCTGTTCTCCACGGTTTCACCCGTGTCTTTGGTTACTGTTATACAGCTTTTCTCTATAAATGGACTATCTAACATTAACTAAACTACAATCGCCCCCTTCTGCGAAGCAATAATGCTAGCCAAGGAAATGACCACATGCGTGAGGGAACAAACATCCTCAGGCCCCAGCCCCCATGACCCCGAGTCCGACTATCAGCCACCGTAAGGAGGCCTGGCGGACGATGAGCACACCGTCCGGCCGTCCGGGAACCGTCCGAATCAAGCCCGAGTCGTCGATAGCGCGTAGTATTCCACTAGTAGTATTGATGCAAGGGGCCCAGCAGGGCCGAAGCCTACTAGGGCCATGGGTCGACTTCTTATGTCCCTCCTGCACCACCCTAGAGTGGGAGAAGTCATTACTAAACTAAAATAAGTTTCCAATTAACACCAGTATTTCTTGAGATTTACACGTTCAAACAAACAAACAAATATAGTAAAGGTATATTATGACCATTTACATAATAAATAACCTGCTATTCGCCATGGGCAATTTAAAAGATAAAAAAATACATTTTTCAAATGATAAATGCATGATTCATTTTGAACAGGACGTTAGATCGATGAGTGAATACATTTTATTGAAATTAAATACTGTTTATATATTTATTCTTATGTAGGCGTTTTTAAATTGATTCACTGAGTTAATTTTATTTAATAGTCGGTAAATTGATTTCATCTTTTTTTTCTCACATTCTTTGCAGTTTTAAAAGTTTACTAGTATCATTAACTTTGCATCATTAATCTGTATCTAAACAAGTCCTCTATAAGCATAAAGGTGAATCTTTTTTTTTGAGGAAGTAATTAGTAGTCTGATGGAAATTTCATTTGCTATCTTTTGCTTGGTAGTCTGCATCTCTAAACAGATGTTCTGCATCAGAACTGCACGACCGCGACAGCTGCATTATCGCAGTTTGAATGTAGTTTTGCATCTATATAATTGCCAACGGAATTCGCAGTCCAGTTGTTGTTCTAACTCTTCAAACTGCACAAAAACTGCCGAATATAAATAACCTTTGATTTTTCATAACAGCCCATGTAGATTAGTCATAATATTAGTGTCAGTGTTCACACTAATAATAGGTCTTTACCTATGAAATTGGAGATTTTTAAAACGGGTTGCTTTGAAGTGTTATATCATTGGATTGACTTGGAATCATAAGTTCAAATAAATTTTATATTAAAGGTATGTTATTCTTCTTTTGAAATTAGGTATTTATTGGTTTCTTTGTGTTTTGTATTTTCTGTAATATCGCAGTACTTATAACCATTTTTGTATGAAATCTTAGATAACTATAAACTATGAAGGCGGAAGTTTTTACATATGTCTATAATTCTGTTTGTTACTCCTTCAAGCTCAAACGGATTTAGATGAAAATGGGCATACAGTAAAATGGGTATACGCTGATAGAAACTAGTGTGGAATAAAAACCGATCAAGTGCGAGTTAGACTCGCTCACTGAGGGTTCCATACTAACTTACCTATGCAAATACCTCCATTTTTATTATTATTAGCAATATTTTTGTTTATTAGGATTTTGTAAGAATGTTGTATGTTTTTTTGTCTTCTTTACCACCATTGCAATTGTTTATTATTTATTTTTTATATTTTATTTTCAACACAATGTTCCATTGTTATGAAATAAATGACTTATGACTTATGACTCAATATCAGAAATAATCAGAATTGAGTCTTGAAGATTTTTCGAATCACAAAAACGTACTAAGTTTTCTATACTTGTGCTATGAGACCTTGCTTCCGAATAGGTTTTGTTTTTCTAGCGAGTGTCAAAATATGCGCCTAAACGAAGTATAAACGGCCTTATCTTTAGATTGTGTTGAAGTCTAACTTTTTTACTGCTGCTTTGAGTAGCAGACCCAAGTATTTAATATTAAATTCAGCTTCATTCCTCCACACGTTCCTGAGAAACAGGATCTTGGGACAGACGGACAACAAAATGATCCTATAAGGGTTCCAATTTCGCCGACTTAGGCACGGAACGTTAAACATGTTGATACTGAGAATAAATGCAGCCGGTTTGTTTAAAACCTTACCGTTGGACAATGGCACTTTATTTGAACAAGCCACGGAACAACCCGAGCGCCAACTGAAATGTCAGGCGGTTACCTATTAAAAGTTCACGTTTGTCAGGTCACGTCCACCTAGGATACGAGTAAATCCCATGAGTCATTGCATCGCACACACTAGAGTCAAAGTTGAAGAGTCTCTTGTTCTGTTATTTTACCGGTATAGCCATAATATTCACTAATGTTAGCGCTTTAAGTACTGTTACTACCGGCTTCCGTAGGCACGAGCTTGCGGACCAATAGGTAGATTGCCGCTCAGCTGTCCGATAAAGGTCCAAACCCTAGTCGTCACCGGCGCGTAGTTTTCTACGCGTGAATCAAAGAGATGTCGGCAAAACCGTAGGGTCCAGTAGAGCTGATGACCGCTGGAGAAGTCATTAGATGATATCCTACATCCCAAAGAAAAAGTACGCAAATATGCAAGTGTTACTCCTAAAGGCCTGCGCACACTTGAGACAATTGTCTTAGACAGAATTGTCTTAGACAGAATTGTCTACGACATCGCAGACTTGTCTACGACAAGACTGTTTTAAGACGTCCAGTGTTGTCAACAGTTACACTAACTTACCACTAGAGTCATCTTTTAAAACCACCAGAAAACCAGTAATAAAAAATTATCCCACACACAAAATCGCAAAATTTTCCACTAAAAAAAATGTGTGTTGTACGAAATAAAATAAATAGGCATATAGGTTATTAGTTTCCTTTAATAATAAGTGATAAAAATTAACAATCAGTTGATCAAAATACCACTTGTGGGTAAATTAACATTAGTAGTTAATTCAACATACAAATTAATTAATAACAGCTATGTACTAATTCGTCTTCAGACGAATCATTTTTCTTTGCACCATCATCGTCGGTATCAGATTGTTATTTATGGATTGTATGGTGCTGATTTACACCCGAGTGATCGCATTTTTAGTAAGAAATTGAATTTTACTAAAGCACTAGAAAAATCCACTAGTCACTAAAACCAAGTCACAAAAAAAATTGTTTTTGCGATTCAGAGAAATCTTCGAAGCGTAACTCTTTTTGGGAATTGAACTGTTTTCATAGGTAAGTTTGTACGGAACCCTCAGTGTCCGATTCGCACTTGCCCTTTTTTTTAGCACTTACTATAAGATTTTTTTATGGTGAGAAATCATCCAATAACATCTCTCGCTCTTAGGTGGAGCGCGAGGGCGTGTCAGACTTTTACTGACTAAAACCTACTCCTATGTTCTTTAGTATCTTTTCTATGTTCTCCTATCAAGATCGGGGACTCTACACTCGAAGTTGTAGACGACTACGTTTACCTGGGACAGACGGTCCAGTTGGGAAGGTCTAACTTCGAGAAAGAGATCAATCGTCGAATCCGACTCGGCTAGGCAGCGTTCGGGAAGCTGCGCGGTATCTCCTCGTCCAATATACCACAGTGTCTCAAGACGAAAGTCTACAACAGTGCGTGTTGCCAGTGATGACATATGGCTCCGAAACGTGGTCGCTTACAATGGGCCTCATCAGAAGACTTAAAGTCACCCAAAGGGCAATGGAAAGGGCTATGCTCGGAGTTTCCTTGCGTGATCGAATCAGGAATGAGGATATCCGCAGGAGAACCAAGGTTACCGACATAGCACGAAGAATCGCCAAACTTAAGTGGCAATGGGCAGGGCAGGGCACATTACTCGCAGAACGGATGGCTGTTGGGGCCGAAAGGTTCTGGAATGGCGACCACGTACCGGAAAACGTAGCGTTGGAAGGCCTCATATAAGGTGGACCGATGACTTGGTAACGGTTGCGGGAGTCCGATGGATGCGAGACGCACAATCCGTTCATTGTGGCGACAATTGGGGAGGCCTATGTCCAGCAGTGGGCGTCTTTCGGCTGAAATGATTATGATGATGATGTTCTTTAGTTGCCTTCCATTTCTTTCAGAAGCGAACCCATGGCCCCAGTAGGCTTTGACCCTGCTGGGCCCCTACGGTTTTGCTGACATCTCCTTGAGACGCGCGTGGAACACTACGCGACGTCGACGACTTGGGCTCGGTCCGGACAGTTACCGGACGACCTATTGCTCGTCGTCCGCAAGCCCGCGCCTTCTGTCGCTGGAAATCGGGATCAGAATCCCGAGCTGGGGCGTGAGGGCCATTCCCTCGCGCATTCGGCCGGCTCCTTTGCTAGCATTACTGCTTCGCAGAAGGAGGCGACCGCCTGCCATTCCTCCTCGCTCCCGACCATGGCCTGTACCAAGGCCCGACGCGATAGATGGCTGCCGCCGACTGCCCCCGTGAGAACACGGTGGTTCTCTGCCAAGTGGGGCACACCTCTACCGTATGCTCCACCGTGTCCTCCAGGCAGTCCATACAATGATGCCACCTGGGCGTTTCGTCCGCACGAATCCAGTGCAGGAACCACCATGACCTTACCATGTCCAGTGAGGACCTGCGTCATGCGGAAGGTAAGGACGCTGAATTGTTTTTCCAGCCCCTCCTCGAAGAGGGGACTTACCTTCATAATCATGGCGTACCCAAGCCCTTACTATCCCATTGCTGGGCAAGTGCCCGGCCCCCCAAGTCCTTCTAAACTTTCATCTCCCGTTCAACCAGTCCTCATTTATTATTATTCAATTTTTTATGATATTTCAAGGAATTCTCATCAAACCTTTTTCGAAGGGCCTAACTATTAAGAAATTGGTACGCGCAATTCATAATTACCCGATAATTTGTTTTTTTTTTTAGAAGTAAGCATCATTTTTTTACCTATTTTCCGATTATCTTCTACTTGTCATTTATTACATTTTTCACATTACATTAAATTTTTCATTACATTATTTTTCTTTACATTTTTGTCTATTTTTCTGTTTCCTTCTTCTTGTCTTTTATTAAATGTGTGTACATAAATGTTAAATAAATAAATGAAAAACAAAATGTATGACATTGAACTTTTATCCAGAGAAGTCACTGCTACTGTAAATATTGTATTGTGTCAAGAGATTATCATAAACACAACAGTCCTCCAAGGTCAGGACCGCAGCACCACCATCCACATACCAACGTGATCAACATTCCAACACCAGAAGCACACATTACTGATGTTGGTATTTATTGTACTCGTGTTATTGCGACACCGACGAGCAATAACATCCTGTAACTCACATTTTATTGAAGTGACTTTTACCTATATTTTCCTTTTCTTTTTCTCGTTCGATTATCAAACCATGCTCACGTTGGCGATAGACGGATCAAGAAGGACCCTTTTAAGAGGCAGCTAGGGGATGCAGAAAATCGATATCGCAAAATGTCTTATCACCATCCTCAGACCGATTATCCTCCAAGTGGTCAGCTCTATATTCGTGTGAAACTAATATAGTAAAGACCTCTAGTAAAGACCTTTAATTGAGTTCCAATTTTGAAAATTTTCGTGAGTCTTCGAATCTCAATGTTTGGAACTCAAAATGTAGGTACTGTCGCAACTCTCTGTGCGACAGTACCAGGATCTTCAATGAAACGCTTATTTCATTGAATACTTATATTGTTTCACGATAATGACTTCACTTTACAATGGTCGCGTCCGAACTGCTTAAACTAGACATTATTTTGTTCTATTCAATTTTCAAACCTATTCTAGAACAACAAAATCCTTAGAAATATATTTTACATGCCAGTTCGCTAACTTACCTCATGCGATCTCCTTTCGATATCACATGAGCTACGCCCCAATGAATAGAAATGTGAAGGCAACAAACATTTATATTCTAAAGAAAACTTTCGAAGGATTAAGCATAACCTACCTATTACCTAACACAGATGTCCCTACCTTTGTGCGGATGAAAACTTATATAATGGCGTACGTCTTTATAAAGCGAGCTTAAGTCAGAGCCAACGGTAAATAATTATCATAAAATTCTTACATGATTACTGTGTGTCAATCCACACTCATTAATCAACGTTGGTTTGGTTTGACTTAAGCCCCGCTGCAGCAAAACCGCACTAAAAGCCACAGCGCACCGCCCTTGCTCACCTAGGATGCCAAAATGACAACCTCCCAGACCGGGATTACACTCTAAGACTCAATACCGTCATGACTTTAGTTCCAACAGACGCTTATCGGGCCAGAGGACAAAGAGCCATAATTGTATTGGACCACCTATGGGATCTCATTATTAGAATTTACTCCAGAATCTATAAGCAATAAAAATTAATTAAATAGCTCATCACGGCTAAATCATTAGAGTCAACTAGACTCTCTTTGCAAAGGCTATGCCTCATTTGCAAAGTTGATATTAGCTCAAACTGATTATTGAGTTATCCTCTCATAACAGAGGCCCGGAGGAAATCTTCCTCTCACTAATAACACTAATATATCATTTCTGGAGTAAAATCTAGCCTGAATTAACTTAATATGTAAACACTTTTATATTTGGATTATCTGGCTCTGTCCTCCGAAGGCGCCCGGCTGCGTATCTATACACCTGGCCGTGCTCGCTGGGCGTGCTCGCCCAGCAGCATTTATCCAAAGTTCATGAAACAAAACACCTAATTAACACATTTTTCATTAAAACATTTTATTGTGTTATGATAACACAATAACACCACGATGAACAATCTGACATTAGCAAATTTGACAATGACATATTCTATAGACATATTTTTTATACAAATTGGCTACTAGGTTTTTGAGCCTTGACTTATTTACATTCGGACATGAAATGGTTTTAATCTATTTACATGTACTATATCCCTAAATCGCCTATTATTTAGTTTTTTAATTACATAATTCACATCTGACATTCTTCTAACTATCTGATAAGGTCCTTTATAAAATCTACATAATTTTGAACTCTTATGCGATGCTCGTCTAGGAGTGTAGACCATAACCAACTGATTGGGTATAAACCTTATTATTTTGGCCTTCTTGTCATACCTTGCTTTCTGTCTGACTTGTGCTTTTTTAATATTATCTATGGCACATCGTGACAGCTTCCCCTTATATTTACTATACTCTTTGGTGACAGCTGACTTTTCAGATTATGACGTCCTATATAATCTAATTGATTTTGATTTCCAACATTTATTGTCATATCTGTTTGAAATGATGGTTCTCTAGCATATAACAACATGTGCGGCGAAACTCTAGTGCTTGCTTGTTTACTAGAATTATATGCATAACACACGAGTGGCACATAACTACACCAATTACGCTGATCTGAACTAACATACATGGATAGCATTTGGCAAATGGTTCTATTGAATTTCTCTGTCAAGCCATTCGATTGTGGATGGAACGCCGTGGTGAAGCGGGATTTTGCTCCGAAATAACTTACTGTTTCCTTGACTAAACGAGAAGTGAAAACTGACCCCCTATCAGACACCACTTCCTTGACACCACCAAATCGACAAAAAATATCCTCTATCAAGAAATCGCTGATCCTCTGGGCTGTCGCTCTGGGAACCACTTTGCAGACCGCATACTTCGTAGCATATTCTAAACTAACAATAATATATCTATTGCCATTCAATGATTTTCTAAAGGGACCTAAGATATCGATGCCTACTTTTTCCATCAAACCATTCACTACGACAGGCTGCAATTGAGCTAACCGATTACACTTCTTACGTTCCTGACACAACACACAACTATTTACACACATATACATTACAACTATCTCTTTCTCCGCGTCCCTGATAAAATACTTTGCTCGAAACTTAGCTAATGTTTTAGCTAATCCTAAATGACCTCCTGACCATGGATCATCATGCAATTCTTTCAAAATCTCATACAGAAGCCCTTTTGGAATCACTACTAATTCACAAACACCAGTCAATCTCCTGGCTTTCTTACACAGCACATTCTCCTTAACACCAAAACCCTTGGTATCATTACCCCTATTAGCAGCAATCCTATCTAACCATAATTTACAAAAATCATCTCTCTCTTGCTCCTCACGCATCTTTACAACTTCTATTCTATATAGCTGCATGCCATCTTCCTGCTGCTCTGCTATACTCCTCTGCTCTTCATCTCCCTGGCATAATGGATTCCTACTTAAAAAATCAGCAATGACATTATCTCTCCCTGCACAATGAACAATATCGAAATCATAAGCCTGGATGCACAGCGACCACCTAGCTAAACGTCCATTCATATCTTTTCTCTTCCTCAGCCAGCAAAGCGCCTTGTGATCCGTCATGACCTGGAACTTCAGACCCCAAAGAAAATGCTTGAAATAATTCAGAGCCCACACCAACGCGAGACACTCCTTCTCCGTAGTGGAATATTTCTTCTCTCCATCGCTCAGCTTCCTCGACGCGTACGAAACAGGATGCATCAACTCTTCACCTTGCATTAAACAGCAACCTACCGCTTCACCAGATGCGTCTACATATAAACGTGTAATTATTTTTGGGTCAGTAGAATAAAAATGCAAAATAGGTGGTGACTCCATAATTTTTATTATGCTCTGGAACGCTTCTTCCTGCTTGGCTGTCCATTTGAACGCGACACCTTTCCTTAATAATTTTGTTAAGGGCAATACCATTTCTGCAAAATTATTAATGAATTTACGATAATAAGAAAACAAACCCATTATAGATTTTACTTGTTTCACATTCGTCGGAGTTTTCAATGTTTTTAACGATTGTAATTTTTTATTGTCTGGTCTGACACCATCTCCCGAAATTTCGTGTCCCAGCACCGAAATTGCATTATAGCCGAAACTGCATTTATTTGGCTTCAATGTAAGGTTTGCTTTCTTTAATCGCTTCATGACATCTTCTAGTGAATCTATAAACTCTGTGAAATTATTACCCCAAACTAAAATATTATCTACATAGCCTATAGCTTTTTTATATTTAATACCAGCTAATACTTTATCCATGGCCCTCTGAAAAACAGCTTGACTCGTCTTGAGTCCAAAGGGTAATACATTAAACTCATATAACCCTGAAGAAGTAATAAATGCCGTTTTATGCTTATCTTTCTCGCATAAACGATGTTGCCAATAGCCAGAATTTAAATCTAAATCTGCGAAGTAACGCGCCCCTGCTAAATATATCATAATATCTTCTATAATTGGCAACGGATAGCTATCAGTAATTACTTTTTTGTTTAATTTTCGATAATCTACGCAAAATCTCCATGTATTATCAGGTTTTTGTACCAACACTACTGGGGAAGCATACGCGCTCTTAGATTCACGGATAACTCCATTCTTCAACATTTCTTCAACTTGTGAGTTTATTATATCAAGCTGCTTTGGAGAAGCCCTATAGGGTGGGGTATGTATAGGAATATCATCTACTGTTTTAATAGCTATTTCATCTAAGCTACATCTACCTAACTCGGAGGCCGTAAAAGCAAAATTCTCTCGATATGAGGAAAGGAGGTCCCTAAGTTTATTTTTTTTATCAACACTCAAACCCAAGTTTATATTAAGTTCATTTATATCATTACATTTTTTAGATACATTCGAGATAAAATCCTCGTCATGTTCTGTCACTAGCTTCGAAAAATAAAGATAATCATTCTTGGAAATGTAATTTAACCTTCTTTCCTCACCATTTCCATTTATGACATTATTTTTATTTGTTTCGTCAAAATGGTCGTGATGTACCATAGGATGTGACATCGACGTGACATTTCGATCATAATATTCACAAAACTTTATATGAAACGACCCATTTAAACTAATACAATTATTTGAAAAATTGATAACTGCTTTATATTTATACAAAAAGTCTTGACCAGGACTACTTCTTGGTTAATGTCTTTAATTATCACAAATTCATTAACAAAAACGCGTGAATCTACCATAAAGCTGATCTTCACTTTCCCAACGACTTTTAGATGTGATCCCGATATCGATTTTACAAAATGATTCGTCCCGTCACTGGTACTTTTCAACTCGAGTTTCGACGCTACTCGCTCTGATATACACGAAATGGATGCTCCGGTGTCTATCAGCGCACTATAGGCCTGCTCCGCTATGAAAATATTAATGTAAGGGTTCATATTACGCATTTTTTTTGTTTTTTCTGTCCGGAGTTGCTCCCTCACGGACACAGCTTGCAACTCCGATCGTTCCTCTAATGGCTGTGCCCTTGCTCGTTTGGGTGGTTGGGCAATGATGGGCTTTCACGGCTGGGGGCAATAGGAGACCGATTATTTCTATTATTACGATAATGCCTAGGTCGTAAGTTGTATCTAGGCGTGTGGAATGTATCTGCGTCGCCTGCGCTTCTTGGCGTGGTAGCTGGCATCGCTGAGCTGGATGGTCTCGGTGTCGACTGGAACCTTTGATTTGCTGTTGGTAGATCAAAATTAACTCGTGGAGGCTGCAATGGTAAATTTATTATATCTTGTGGCGCCTCTTCGAAGATCTCTTTGACCTGTTGTATGGTCTCTCGTAACTCTGCCTTTGAGGAATAAACACGTGTCGCTAATTTTAATTTATTATGTAAGGTGATCCCTTTTAAGAATGTTTTAATAAAAATGTTATCTTCTTTTATTCCAGCTTGTTGGCTGTATTCCGACAGCCTATAAAAAAAAGCTACAACGTCCTCTTTATCGTTTTGTCGGGCATTGTAAAATTTCTCTACGTAGTTTGTTCCACACGGGAATTCATTTTTCATGTGCTCACATAGGTTTTTGAAAGACATTTCCTCATTATATATGTATTTGAAATAAGCTAGGGCCGGACCCTCTAAGTATGCTCCCATAATCAGTGCCAAATCATTTTCTGGCCATTTATTTATTGCCGCAATACGGCGAAATCGCATCAGAAAATCGTCGAATGTTACATTCGATCCTATGCCCGAAAACAAAATTGCTTGTGCCATATTTGCCCCTTTTTACGTTTAATTTATTAAATTTTCACTTAGCTTTAATCCATTAATGGTGCTTTCTACCCGGCGCCTCCGCCACTTTGTCGCAACTCTCTGTGCGACAGTACCAGGATCTTCAATGAAACGCTTATTTCATTGAATACTTATATTGTTTCACGATAATGACTTCACTTTACAATGGTCGCGTCCGAACTGCTTAAACTAGACATTATTTTGTTCTATTCAATTTTCAAACCTATTCTAGAACAACAAAATCCTTAGAAATATATTTTACATGCCAGTTCGCTAACTTACCTCATGCGATCTCCTTTCGATATCACAGTACATACAATGCTCAATAGATATTTTATTTTTTTAATTGCTTGACTTGTGTCGCACTGAGCACTTCTGGAATAATTGTTAAAGTAGAAAATAAGTAATTTAGGGCTTTTTATGTTAAAAAGATAAAAACGAATATATGATTAGACCTTATAAACTTGGACAGATGTTTTATTTTTGAGAAATTCACGGCCAAGGCCTATGGCATGCTTACTCTAATAGATCAATTAACCAACTATGGTATTTGCTGACATATGTATGTTTGCGCAAACGCATCCTGTCTTACGCATTGCACGCCATTATAATTATTTGCGATGTAAACATTAATGGCTAATAGTATTGGATTATTTCATCAGAATTCTCTTTTGTAATATGAAGATTCGACATAATTTGCCGTATTCAATGTGTAACTAAATAAAGCTTTTTAACGAATAATACTAGTAATTTATGTAATCCCTCCACCACTGCGTGGAGAGTTCCTGCAGAGGGAAAGCGCCGTCGGGATAAAAGGGGGGTCTAGACGCGTACCATGACTGGTTAGAGACGGTGCGGGAGAAGAATGTCTGAAAGGATGTAAGGGAAGCCTTTTCCCAGCAATGGGATAGTAAGGGCTAGGAAAAAAATGCTGAATTATAAATGACTGGCTTTAGCCCGCAGCTTCGCCCGCGTACATAAAATATAGCCTTTATTACTCAGGAATAAAGCAGCTTTCTATCGGTGAAAAACTTTTGGCAATCGGACCATGTCTTTCAGAGAATACCTCCTAAAAACATAATAGTGTAGATTTACTCCTGTAAGTTGATCTAAACGAAAACAATACAAGTTATAAAACTATACGAGTATAATATCGCCGATATGTTACCTATATTTAAACACACTGTTGCCATATACATGTATGGTGCAGGACTTGACAACAGCTAGACTGATTTTATTTTATTGTATTTATAATTGTAAGGATATTTTTTTTTTATTCGCTCTGGTACAAATGGGATTCCCAAACTAAGCAAGCTACAAAAACTTAGATGAGTGAGTTCAATTCACACTTGGCTATTTTATTTTGTATTATTTTTAAGATAAAAATCAAATTAATTATCACATCAAATTCAAAGTCATTTTACGTAACTTTTGTCAATTTGTGTGTATATGCGAACACAGTGTCAATGTTTTATGTACTTAAATAAATAAACAATTTTCAAGTACAGTTTGTGAACACATAGGAAGCAAATGACCCTTTTAAGTTTATAATCAAGTAGTTTTAGTTATTAGCACTTAAACAATAAGTAGTTGATGTTTGAAATACTTTAGGAATCGATTTTTTGGGTATATCAGCAAGCGGGTAGTCGTATCTTCACGTGACCAAAAGCCTGGCCTTAGAGATGAGATGATACTCTATATTAAGTAATTTCGGGCCCAGAATAAGAGCCAAACAAACTTACTTTAAGGCCTCTTTGGATTTTGTCAGTGTCATGTACTGCTTCTTGCTTGCAATTCCCGCGACCCTCACCAGATCATCGGTCCACCTTGTGGGAAGCCTTCCAACGCTGCGTCTTCCGGTACGTGGTCGCCATTCCAGAAACTTTCGTTTCGTCCCTATCGACCGTCGTTGATCAGCCCTCCTAGTCAAGTTACAACCGTTTCGTTTCGATTCTCTTTTCGTTGATCGCCTCGAGTCGGCCACGCGTCCTATTCCTTTGTTTTGACCACGTGACTCGTGTGTTGATATGACTTGGCTGTTCTGCGAGCAGTGTGCCCTGCTCACTGCCCCTTAATTTTGGCGATTCTTTCTACCTACTACACCGCGCGATAAAACTTTGTTGTTAAAAAACGTATTTCATTGAAAACTTATTTATATTTTATTAGATTTTATATTTTGATGTGTTATTATTTATAGACGTAAATGATATGTAAATATGTTGAACAACCGTAAATTAAATTTATTTATTAGTCCAAATAATTAATTAAATGCCTAAATTTAGAGTACAATAAATAAGTAATAGATATAATAATAAATAATAATAAAATATAATAATAAATAGTAATAGAGTATAATCTCTTAAATTTAGAGTACAATGTTACTATATTATTTATTTGTTGGTTTATGCTAATACTTACCTAATTAGCGTAATCAGCCTTTTAATGTTCCGACTTTTGGGACAGGCCTCCTTTCTAGGATCGAGAATGGGTTACGGCCCATACGAACCCGCACTGGGCCCGCGTGGTGGATTACGATCCACCACGCGGACCCAGTGCGGGTTGGTTAATGTCACGTCTTCAAATTTTTGGTTCTAGGACATGCCGGTTTCCTCACGATGTTTTCCTTCACCGTTTTGAGAGCAGTGGTGATGGAATAAATTACACAAAGTAATGCGCCTGGCTGGGTTTGAACCCGCGACCTAAAACTCGTAAGTCGAGGCTGTTACCACTCGGCCACCACTGCTCTCAATACTTACCTAATTTGGTACTTAGAATTTTTAAGGGAAAAACTATCACGGGCCTGATGACAAAAAGTATATCGCTGTAAATTATTACCTTTTTATAAAAGTCAAATGCAATATATTAGCTTAGTCCAGTTCATGAAATTCCTTCGTACCACAGCTATTTTACATATCCGTCTTTGTAGAGTTCCGGAAAAAACGGAAACCATAAAGGATCACTTTGTTGTTTGTCTGTCTGTTTGCCTATCTGTCTGTCTGTCAAGACCTTTTATCTCGGGGACGCGTAAAGGTATCAAGCTGAAATTAAAACCATATACTCAAGTCTGCGGTCTCTTGAAGTTATGAAAAAATCAAACTTCTAAGTTGACGAATAAAAAAGGTACGGCCGTTTATGTCGCAAAAAACGTATATTTAGATACTCTCAAAGAAATCAAAATTCATAGGGTACTTCCCGTTGACCCAGAATCCTGAAATTTGGCATAAAGCAAGGTCTTTTAGCACAGGTATAGGAATAAATCTGAAAACTGAAAATTTGTAGTTACGTCACAAAAAAATAGTTTTTTTGTATTCGGAAAAATCTTCGAGACTCGATTTGGGTATTCAACTATTTACATAAGTTAGTTTGTACGGAACCCTCAGTGCGCGAGTTCGACTCGCACTTGCCCAGTTTTTTTTTTTTTCATGAAAACAAAATCAAGTATTTGCTAATGTAATACCGGATTTCAGTATTTAACAAAGCACTTAATTAGTAGTTTTTACTATAAATAAATGACTTGTATAAATAATAAAATGCTTCTTGATGTTCTAATCCGCGACCAGGAAGTCGAGCGTGCAGCTATAAAAAGATGATTTTGTTAAAAACTTTGTTTGTCTTTAAAGAAAAAAGTTTTTGTATAAATAACTAATAGATGAAGCGACATCTATGACGTCACATAGAAACTAAAAAAGACAAAATCCTGCATGGTGGCATTAGAGTTCTCCGCGCGATTAGATCATATAAAACAGCACGAAATGAATTATGATCAGTTGGCCTACTGTCATGTCAGCCAACTGATCATAATTGATTTCGTCCATCTGGTCGGAGTGTCCACCCTTTTCAACGTAGGTTTACAGGACTTTACACTCTGTTGTATTGTTACTCTGTTCTCTATTATACCTCTAAAGTATCCCAATTTCATGCGTATGCAAGCAAATCAAATCTTTTATTTGCATAGAATGTAGGTGGTGAGCCAGGTACATTCTACCTGAGTTTTGGCATGTAAAATTATTAATATTATGCAGAATTATAACAAATGTAATATCAATGAGATTGAATAAAATAATAGAATTAATAATAAAGAAAATGGTTACAATACTAAAAAAATATTAAAAAAAGAGTCAAGGTAAAATACAAAATTAGATATTAAATTAATAAGCAATAAGCTACCAACGTATTTTTGTGATATTTTTGTACCAATCCATCTGCCTAACCTTTTACCAATTAACTGGATACACAGCTGTGTACCAGTACATTTTTTTTTTTTTGGTAGAAAATCATCAAATAACTCCTCCAGCTCTGGGAGTTACTCCCTCTTGCTCCACAAGGCTCTGGGAGTATCTAATTTTAAAGGCTAAAACCCATCTGTCTTTCTTCAGTTGCCGTTTGCATTCCAGGGCCACGGCAACTCTTCCGCCGACGCAACTCTCCGATCCCGCAGTCCTAAAATAACTTGGTTTTTCTATCTGCGTAATTTCCAAAACCCAATGGTTGGAAAATATAGTACACCTTAGCAAGATTGGTATCAGATTTCAGGCTTCTAACTACAGTAATAACTTTCAAAGATCTTCAACTGACTACCGGGATCAAGTGGTCTTATTAAGCAGTTGCTTAGTGGGATCTTTTCGAAGCACGAGAAGTTTTGATATGTGACAAGCTACACATCCGCGGACCGACCTCTAATATGTTCCACGCGCACCTCAAAGAAATGTCAGCAAAATCGTAGGGGCTCAACAGGGCCGAAGCCCACTGGGGCCATGCGTTCGTTTCTGAAAGGAAAACCCGGGGCACATGGAACGCAAGATAAAGAAGGGACATAGAAGTGGTTTTTAGTCAGTAAAAGTCTGACTTACCCTCTCGTACGGCCCTAGAGTAGGACAAGTCATTGGATAATATCCCACTGAAAATAAAAAAAAACAGATTATCGGGATACCTATTTAGGAAGATATTAAATTATCAATAATACCAGATAAAATCTTTAAATTTTAATAAAAATATTGACCGAATCAATTAAAGTACCCACTCGATTATTCACAACGAATCGATAATACATCAGTATTGAGTGTCACAGAAATACGATTATGCCTCCAAAACACCAAACAGATGTCATCACCTGGGACCGAGCGGTAAGAAGAATAAATTTGTTAGCGGCAAAGGTCACCGCCGCGACCTTTGCGGAAGCAAGGCCGCCTTTATTAGGCAAGGAGTCCGACAAAACTATAGTCTAAGACCTCATACACACTAGCGGTATGTTGCCAACGGCAGAGAAAACTGCAGCCGTCGACACGTCTGCGGCAGCTGTTGACGCGTCGAAGGCGGCCGTCGACATTATTCTTGTGCCTGCTCGGTCATTATAAAAATCGCTTCGTAAATACTAGTTCATCTCGGGCAGTGAAGTAGTTTGAACTATTAGTTCTATAAGCTGTATTCGGTCATCGGTTTAAACTTAACTAGTCAAGCTACTGATGTGTCAGTTGCTCTTTTTGAGGTAAACCAATCGACGTCTAATAAAATCACAGTCGTTTCAAGTCGTTTGATTTTTGATTGCCGATTATTGAAACACTCCACAAAAACTGCTTTAACGTAATAACTTCTACAACTTACTTCTAATAATACATTGTTACGCGATTAAAAATGGCGCGAAACAAGAAAGCATTTTACACCGTTCAGCTCCACGGAGACTCACGAGTTGAGGTGTCTTTCTAGGGAATAGAATAAATAGTAACATAATTAAGGGGATAAGCTAAAATAGACATTATTAAATTTACATAACATTCACAATTTCACATAAACGAATTGAATCATCAATGAATAATTTTACTCAGTCCCTTATCAGATCTGTCTATCTTTCACTTTAATTCACATTCGCCACGCGAACTCATAGACTGACTGATCGATTAGTAATCTATGTTCGGAAACGTTTCTTTTCGTTCAGTAAGAAGATACGGTACTATTCGTTCATCGTTCGCGAATTACACAAGACTAGTCGATATTCAACAAATGAAGATCAGTGGCAGCTGTCGTGTGTATCCAGTGTCACTATATAGTTCGACGGCTGCGGCCCCCCATGTCGACGGTTGCAGTTATTTCAGCTGTTGGCAACTTGCCGGTCGTGTGTATGAGCTCTTAGAGTAAGTGTACTGTTTGATTAGATCGATTCATATTTCAATAGCAGTCTGACTTAAGTGAAGCAAAGAATGTAATTCGTCAAGTATCATTGGCTGTTGAACTGAATGAGAGGGTTTTAAGTACTTTGTTGTATGTATCGTATACTGAGGTTGTTGATAGTTCACCTTCATTGATGAATCTTCAATTTTTTTTTTTATTATTTAGTACAGATACGTACTCAGCAGTAAGCGGGTGTATAATGATATTAAAGAACATTATGTATGTATGTAAACGTATCGTAACGTGTGTAGGTAAGCGTCGTGATGGCCCAGCATTTAAGGCCTCCACCTCTCATGCATAAGTTTGCTGGTTTGAAACCAGGCAAGTACCAATGTGAATTTTTCAATTCGTATATACTTTTTACCCGACTACGGAGAGTTATGATTTTGACAGGCTATGTATGTATGTGAGTATGTTCATCTGTTCCCTCATAGCTCCTAATCTACCAATCGGAGCTCGACATATGAGGTATCGTTAGAACCGTCTTCATTGTCCGCTAAACATAGGCTACTTGACGTGTCACAAAAGTTGACATGGCGCCCTCTAATGGACAAAAAGTATGTGTTAAAAAATAAAAATGGAGATAAATACGCCGTGTTTGGTACCATTTGAAAGGGCTACATTTGTAAATTTCGAAAATATTACTCAAATTTAAAGTGACGCCCTCTAGCGGACAAAAAGTCATGTGTTAAGTTTAACACCAAAATTGTTTAAATAAAAATAAAGTAAAAAACTAAAACCCGACTACGACAAAAAAAAACGACGCTGAAAACGTATGAAACAAGATTTTCATACTTCGAACAGAAAAAAAAGAAAAACCGTAGTCACTTTTTTTTTTTGTCGTAGTCGGGTTTCAGTTTTTTACTTTATTTTTCTATTCTAAGTTTATCTAGGACATTACTGACACCCCGTGCCTCGGAAAGCACGTAAAGCCGTTGGTCTCAGTTGTCATTCGTACATTTTTGACAGTCGTTACAAGTAGTCAGACGCCAGAAAGTCTGACCATCAGTCTATCAATGGAGTATCGTGTAGCCCAGTAACTGACTTATGAAGGTTTGATAGGCACAGGCAGTAGCTCCATGTAAAACACGGGTATTCAGCCGCATCCGGCTAGACTGGAAGACGACTCCAAGCAAAATTTGGTACAAGATAATGAAGATGATGATGTACTTAAGAGGGTCCTTTTTCACTCACCTATCGTCAACATCGAGCATGGTTTAAAAGCTTGTTACTTCATCTAACACAATCCAACGCAATGTTCACAGATTCATGCAGCTACTAGGAAAGCTGCCCGCATCAAAGAATATAAGTATGTGTGGGTCCGTGACGGCCGAATCCTTGTTCGAAAGGCTGATGGTATACAGGCAAAGCAAGTGCGAACCCTCGAAGCTGTTGACCTGCTCTAACAAACCTCGTCCAAGGCTTTATTAAGAAACTAATAATACAATAACTTTGATTTTAAAATTTCCATTCAACATCTACTACCAAAATTTTAGAGGAATAAGAACCAAACTGAGAAACATTATGCTCGCAGTACAACGCCATCAATATGACGTTATTATTGCTACAGAAACTTGGCTCGACAATGCCATAAATGACGGTGAAATATTGGATTCCAGATATACAATATACCGTAGAGATAGATCTTCAACTCTCCTGGGTCATAAAAAGGGCGGAGGAGTGTTTATTGCTGTATTGAAGACAATCGGTAGTATTCGTATGGCAAAATGGGAAACTGACTCAGAAAACTTGTGGTTGAGACTAATGATTACGGAAGAAAGGAGGACACAATACTTGAACATCTGTGCAGTATACTTACCTCCACCAGTACAACTACAAACACTGGACACATTCCTGGATAAGGTTACCTCTGTAATTGATTTAACAGGCAGCCACACACTCATAGTTGGAGACTTTAATCTGGGATTCATCAAGTGGGAGCTGGATAACACTAACCCTCAGTCAGCAAGTTTGATCGCAAATAATTATAATAACTCTTTAGGCTACTCTCTTGTAGATTGTTTGTCTCTTAATAACTTGCAACAGCTAAATCATGTAAAAAATCACCAAAGTAAATCTCTAGACCTAATATTGTCTAACTTTAATGGTGTATTTGTCCATGAATGCATTGAACCATTATCAACAGTTGACGCTTATCATCCCCCCGTGTGTATTAAGGTTACTAGTGTATCACCAACTTTCCTAAAATGCAAGCTCTCTGCAAAGTTTAACTTTCGCAAAGCAAACTACAATATAATTAACGAGAGAATAAATCAGGTTAATTGGATTGAAAACTTTGGCCAGTGTCGGGATGCCAACGCTATGGTGGAAGAGCTCTATAAGATATTGGACAGTATCATAAGTTCATTTGTGCCAAAATCCAATATAAAACGCAATAAATACCCCATATGGTTTTCAAAAAGTCTTATAAACATTCTGAAGGAAAAGGAAAAACTTAGAAGACGTTACAAAAAATATAAAAATCCCCGTGACGACTACGAATATAAATTGTTGAGTCGTAGAGCCAACCAAGTTATCAAAAGCAGCTATGAGGACTTCACTAGGAAGATGGAAGACGGCATAACCCATAATCCCAAGCTCTTCTGGTCATTCGTAAAAGCAAAAAAAGCAGGTACAAGTGAAATACCGTCGGAATTGAAGTTGGGCACTGAGGTTGCCATTTCGGGAGATGGCATCTGCAATCTATTTGCGCGTCACTTCGCGTCGACATTTACTCAAACAGGCGCCATACACTCAGAACATCGCTCTGGAGATACGCCGATCTACTCTAGCAATACATTAGGCAGCGTTGCTTTCACGGAAAAAGACGTAACCGGAGCACTGAGAAAGCTCAATGTATGCAAAGGTGCAGGTCCTGACGGTCTACCACCTATTTTTGTCAAAAAATGTGCGGTCAGTCTATCTCTCCCACTCAAAATAATATTCAATCACTCTATTAAAACTTCTCAATTTCCTGATAAGTGGAAGCTAGCGCATGTAGTCCCCGTCTTTAAAAAAGGGGAGGCTGACAACGTAAGTAATTACAGACCCATCTCCATTTTGTCTGTATTTTCAAAAGTATTCGAGTCTCTCTTGTGTCCCATTCTAACAGCTCATTTGAAAATAGAGGTGGCTCCACAACAACATGGTTTTTGTGCTCAAAAATCCACCACAACCAACTTAGTTCTCTATGTCAATGACCTTTGTAAATTAGTAGATTCACGTAAGCAGGTCGATTCTATATACACCGATTTTAGCAGTGCGTTCGATAAGGTGGACCATAATATATTGCTGCAGAAGCTGTCAAATCTCGGTATATTTGGTCAACTTTGGCTGTGGTTTAAATCTTATCTGACTGACAGAAAACAGAGAGTTGTAGTAAAGGGTCACCAGTCTCTACCTTACACTTCAACATCCGGAGTCCCACAAGGTTCCCATTTAGGCCCAATACTATTTATTGTATTCGTCAATGATATAGCAAACAGTATTAAACACAGTGCCTGTTCTATCTTTGCAGATGACTTGAAACTATATCGGGTCATTAACGCAAGTACAGACATTGCCCTACTTCAGGAGGATCTCAACTCTGTACAGGATTGGTGTACTAAAAATCGCATGTTTCTTAATGCCGATAAATGTTACCATATAACATTCACGAAAAAACATCTTGCGCGGACTTCTTCTTATTCTCTCAATGGTAGAGTGCTTCAAAAAGTTGACAAAATCCGAGACTTAGGTGTTCTCCTTGACAGTAAGCTTACCTTCATACCTCACATTGACTCTATTGTTTCCAGAGCTGCTAAAACACTGGGATTTATAAAAAGATCATGTTATGATTTCAAAACCATCCAAAGCTTAATCGTACTTTATAATTCACTTGTACGATCTATCTTGGAATACGCGTCACCCGTTTGGAATCCTGGTTATGGTACACATGTGAATCGCATAGAAAGGGTCCAAAAAACTTTCACACGCTATCTGAGGTACAAATCTAATAGCTGTCCTCAGGACGCTGATTACTCGCAAAGGCTAAGTCACTTTAAAATGATAACTTTAAAACAGCGAAGGCAAACTAACGATCTGATTTTGCTTCACAAAATCATCAATGGATCTATACAAGTTCCGAATCTTCTCGACGAAATAAATATATCTGTTCCTCGCCACGCTTCACCCAGAACTGTACGGATCCTAGATGTGTTCACTCCATTCCCGGCAAGAACTAACCTCGGACATTTGGCACCAATGAATAGATTGATGAGGACGTATAACGATCTTCATTCACCTTCCAATGGCGTTGACATTTTTGCCGGCAAGCTTTTGGATTTTCGTAAGCAATTGCTATTGACCCACAGTGGTCACCATTAATATGTTGAGTACCACACTAGATTATTTTATTTTTATTTTTTGTTTCTTGTAGTTTCATTTTTATTTTTTCTTTTTTGAGTCTTTATAATAATATATAGGCTAAGACTTGAAATTTATGTTAATGCTGTGCACACTTGTAAGTGACAAATTCACTCTAGATTTTAAGTTTGATTGTTGTATATAAAAATGTACTAGTGAATAAGTCGTTGGCGTGCCATAAATAAATAAATAAATAAATAAATAAATAAATGTTGGATAAAAAGGCAACGCGCAAAAAGAGAGATAACGTCTGAGAACTCTTAGTATTCGGTAATTCCGTGATTTACTCGAATATTTTACAAAACTTGTTCAAGGAAATACGTGACGAAAGAAATTGTCGCCATTCAGAATTTTGATTAAATTTGCAAGGCTTCTTTCTCCTAGAGAGAGGAGGCCTGAGTCCCAGCAGTGGGATCATTAAAAGGCCGATTATGTTTATGTTTATGCTTGCAAGGCTTCTATTGTTATTCTTTTTTGACGTTTTTAATTTTTGAGTAAATTATAAAGTGTCAAAGTTAATGCAAAATAGCAGATTTTCGGAGTTCTTTACTGGATTAGTTTTACATTTTATCAATTGACTAGCTGACCCGGCGAACTTCGTACCGCCTATAGTCAATGAATATTGTGACCTTATAGCTAAACTGTCAAAGGATAACGCCATCTACTGGCATTACCAGAACCAGCATAATTCATTTGAAAATAACATTTTGATTAGAGATGGCGTTGTATTCTTATTATTTTTTTTCATCACTTTTTTATATTTTCTCACCGTTCTCGAGTTTGAGCGAGACTAACGAACAGTTATTCATTTTTAATAATATATAGATTTCAATAGAAGCCTAGATAATATCCACAAGATACTGTGTTTCCAAAATATCTAATGAAAAATGTTGTAGAATCTCATTCTACTACTACTAGTGTATATAAATTAATTATTTTATTTTGATATAATTTTAATAATATGTAGGTCACTACAATGTGTAATCCATGGGTGATGCGAAACTGACCCCCGGGGCCCTGGAAAAAAATGGCAAAGAAGGAACAGGAGTGGGTTTTTAGTCAGTAAAAGTCTGACACTATCTCTCGCTCCGCCCAAGAGCGGGGGATGTCATTAGATGATTTTCCCACCCGAAAAAAAAAAAAAACTACAACGTGCAATAACGTCATAATCGCATAACAGCTGTTGTATGAAAAACAGTGGAAAAGTATGTCGAGTTGCATCCCCTTACCTGATTGAAATTCGATTCATGAAAAACGGTTGCAATGAAAGGGCAATTGTTAAGATAGAAATAAATATGAAACCTTGTAGATCAGCAGGCCTAGCCAAGTTACGACCGTTTCATGAATCTCTTTCTACAATCGGTAACGCCTCCTATTCGTTTGTTCTGACCACGTGACTTAAAGTTGAGATGATGTCATTCCCATACATTTTAAATTTTCTACTAGCGTTAATGATTGTAGATTATCAACTTGCAGTTAGCATAATTTGAGTACTTATTGAAAATTAACTTTACAAGAATAAAAATATTTTTGTAAAGACCCAGTTTTTTTTTGAGAATCATCCAATAACTTCTCTCGCTCTTTCTTGTCAGTTTTTTACTGACTAAAACCTACCTTTATGTTCCTTCTTTGCCTTGAGTTCTACGACTCCGGGATATCCCTTTCGCAAGCGAACCCATTGCCCCAGTAGGTTTCGGCCCTGCTGCCCCCCTAGCCAAGTTGCAAACGATAAACGTGAACGCTTAGTAATCTCCAATAGATTTTCGACTTTATACCTAAGAGCATAAAGTTGAAAATCTATTAAAGACTACTGAGCGTTAGCGACCGGAACGAATGAAAACACTATGTAATCTTCAATAGATTTTCAACTTTATATCCAATAACATAAAGTTGAAAATCTATTAAAGACTACTGAGAGTTTGCGTTTATCGTTTGTGACTTGGCTAGGGGGGCTGGGCCCTCTATGGTTTTGCTGACATCTAATTAAAGCGCGCGTGGAACACTACGCGCCTTCGACGACTCGGGCTCGGTCTGGACGATACTGGACGGCCGGACGGCGAGATATAAAATATTTTCAACCATGTTTTTAAAAAAAGCTTTGCATTGTATTTTAGTATTTTTACACATTAACTGTTTTACATGACCTATATATCTGTTCTTGAAATAAACTTATTAATAATTGGATTTCACCACACTAATTACAAGAAATATTTAATAACACAATATCTTAGATACATAAAATTGGTCACGCCACAATTATGGCGGCAAGTCCCTTCTTTGAGGCGTGGTTTGAAAGACCTCACGGCGTCCTCACCTTCCGCATGACGCAGGTTCTCACCGAACACGGGAAATTCGGGAAGTTCCTGCACCGGATTCATGCGGAAGCGACGCCCGGGTGTCGTCACTGTGTGGACCGCCCGGAGGACACGGTGGAGCACACGGTGGAAGTGTGCCCCGCTTGGGAAGAGCAACGCCGTGTCCTCGTGGGGGCGATCGGCGGCGGCGATCTCTCGCGCCGGGCCTTGGTACAGGCCATGGTCCGGAGCGAGGAGGAGTGGCAGGCGGTCGCCTTCTTCTGCGAAGCAGTAATGCTAGCAAAAGAGGCGGCCGATCCCGATTTCCGGCCACCGTAGGCGCGGGCTTGCGGACGGCGGGCAATGGGTGGCTCGCCGTCCGACCGTCCGGTAACCATCCGGACCGAGCCCAAGTCGTCGACGGCGCGTATTGTTCCGCGCGCGCCTCAGGGAGATGTCAGCAAATCGTAGGGGCCCAGCAGGGTCGAAGCCTACTGGGGCCATGGGTAGTGTGAAAACGAAACCGTGGCCCTGGGACGAAGGCAACGAAGGAACAGGAGTGGGTTTTTAGTCAGTAAAAGTCTGACACTATCTCGCGCTCCGCCCAAGAGCGGGATTTGTCATAAGATGATTTTCCCACCTATAAAAAAAAGATACATAAAATATCTTTTAATTTCAAGCATCTTAAAAGTCACTTGAACTATTTACCAGATCTTCATAAATAATGAAACTGGACTAAACATCATTTAGAATAAATTCTTATTTCAAACATTTGGTGAAATAGATATTACCTACTTTTATTTAATATTATACAAGACATTCGCTACAAAACAGATTGTTTGAAGACCAGCATCCTAATTTCGTAAATCACAGTTAGAATGACAACCTATTGAAATTCCTAATCCATTGCTTCATGTGCTTGAAAAATCGGCTGCTCGACAACGTCAAACACTCAATTGAATTGACAAAATGCGTTTATTACGCAATAATCCCGGGCTTTTAAAAGAGTAACCGTGGAGATCCTTACCGGAACCTTTGCACAGGAAACGAGCAATTAAAACCGTGCACTAGCTTCAAATATTTTATAAGTACCGATGTAGGTTTAAGTCAAATAAAAAAATTAAATTTGTTTGATCAAATACAACCCTTAGGTCTGTGACAAAAATAGCTGATATCACTTGGGAAGCTGTCACGCTTAAATGGAATTCGGCTGAACATAACTTCCGCATGTCTGATCATCAATAAACTAGTCAGAGAGAATTGGAAGGAGGAAAAGTGGCCTTTAATACCTGTTTTAATACCTGTGTCCTTCAGTTGCCCACTAGTAAAATCGGGATTCCTTCTTTTCAGGGTTCCATAACGAAGATTAATCAACGGAATTCTATCATCACGTCTTACCATCAAATGGAATCGCAGTCAAGCACTAGTTTATATCATTAAAAAAAAACTGAGTCACTGCTGTCCAACCGGATCATGCACCGTAATAGTTAGAGTTGAAATTTTCTCAGATCACATTTTTTTATCGCCGCTATAACAACAAATATTATAAACGTGCTCTATCGTCGGCCACATTATCGCTTACTATCAGGTGAATAGTGGTTAAATGTGAGCCTATCTTTAGTGAAAAAAAAAAACCGTAATTTTGTATTTGGTTTTTTATGTGGGACCTACATAAAAAAACAGAGATTTTTGTTTATGGTACGAATTTTACCGTGTACAACTCTGCTTTGCACTAAGGCAGCTTTTTTATGTAGTTTCTACTTATAATAATTTGTTATTTTTTTTAATTTAATCTAATAATAATAAAACAAAACGCGACTGCTCCTCTTGTTGAGTGCCAAATGGTAAATATGTATTATAATAACTATCTAATGTAACCAAATGCTGATGACTGTAATATTAGTAAAAAGATCGATTACAAAATTCTCTCATTTACTTGTGAACAAAAACAAATGATATTCTAATGATGAGATATTTTGTAAGGATACTTCCTTTCATTTTACCCAAAACCCTGTTTATAATATGAATACATTATTATTGTAGTATATTACAGTAATCTGAAAAATAAGTTAAAAGGTATATTGAATACCATTTATTTTTATTTTATTTTGACATTACCTTTCCAGGATCATGGTCTTATAACATTATAAGACCGTAGTTCTGAAATGCAAAGGACAACTGAAAGACACAAGTGTGGTTTTATTCAGTAAAAATCTTACTCGTTTTCTCGCTCTACCCTTGAGAGCGGGGGAAGTCGTTGGATGATTTTCCACTTCAAAAAAAAAGCGTATCTTCTCCACATCTCAACAATTACCTTCTTTCTAGTTTTAGCTGTTTTGTATAGGTATTTGGACTTAAGGCTCATATAGCCAGATGTTAATTAAATTAAACTATTTATTCCAAACATTTTAATTACAAATGTCATTATTATCACACATTAAGAGCCCTATGACATTTTGAACGTGGTTTTGCCATTAAATGGCCCACTTTGGTGTTCTTATTTATTTATTTAATCTATATACTTCAGTATTAGTACCTAGGTGGACTTAATGCAACAAGGCATTCTCACAAACAACCTTAACAACTTATCAACTTTTTCGATCTTGTGGATTGATCTACTGTACTAAGCAAACGACGTGAAATATTCATAATAATAACGCTTAGTGTTGATTGTGTATGTTTGGAATATCCAATAAAAACAAAACTATTAAAAACACTCGGAATTAATCTATAAACTTCTTGTTAGTAGAAACAAGAAGTATATAGTTTAATTCCAAACGTTTTTAATAGTTTTGTTTTATTTTGACAAATAGATTCATATTAAATGTGACATAAAATGTATTAAATTATGGTATGTTGTTGTTGTTGTTATGGTAAGTTGATAGTTTGTTTGTATGTATGGCTGATCCTCCTTCACACTCAAATGAATAAACTGGTTTGAATGATATTTGGCGCACCAGTAGATTATTTTTTATTGTTTTTATTGGGTTGTTTACATTGAAATAATACAAAATTATTTTATATCATCCCGGGAGTAAGTATGTTCCCCTGGGATAGTACCAATACATATAGTAGTTCGTCAAAAACTAGAACCAGAATAATCGTAAGTGCATAGGAAATTTCAATTCTAAACTTTTTTTGATATAATTATTAATATAAATCCTCAAATAAACATAATTATAAAAGCAAAAATAATACATAATTTTATTTATTTGTTTTTATTTTTAGTACAGCAAAATAGCCATTTACTAAATATACGTTAATCCTTTCACTCTGTCTTCTCACAGAATCGCAAACTTTCTAATAATATTGTCTTCCATTCATCAACAAACAAATCTAATCCAGGATTGGCCTCCACGAGCGCATTGAGCATCGTTAGCATACGCGGTATAGGGGAGGTGGATCGAGCTACAGTGCGACAAAATGGGACATTAAATAATTTATGATTTTTTATCATGTGATGCATCAGCCGTTCGAAATCTGAATGTACGAAAGAATGCAATTTGGTAATAGCAGAGCGCCTTCGAAAATGATTTTCTTTCTTTTCTTTCCTTCATATTTTTACCAAACGCCTATATTTAAATGCAGTGTTTATAAGTTAGACTACACATTATAGGACTTATTTTGACGCAGGCGCTTTTTTATTCACTTTGTGTTTTTTATTATACCATCATTAGTGTAAAATATGTAAACATTTTACAAAAAAAAAAATAATCGACATCACGACAAAAAAAAACACTAAAACGATCAAAATAACTTTAATTTTGGAAGTCGGTGTTTTTGGAATTGTATGTTTATTTTTTTGAACACCGACTTCCCGATACATAGATACACCTAAATTGTCGTCTTTATAACAATTATGAATATTACATATCAGGGAGTGTGTGTTGAAATTGCACAATTTGATTCCGCCAACCCCATTCTATCATCGGACCACTAGACGTACGGCGTTGAGCCAACAGCACGTGGTGGACCTCCCACCAATACGTACAAAACGTTTTGGGAACACATTTATAGTGCATACAGCTAAGGATCAAAATTCCCTACCAGAGTCTGTGTTTCCTGATAGATACAACCTAGGGATCTTTAAGTCAAGAGTGAATAGGTTACTTCTAGGCAAGCGTGCTCCATTATCGACCACATCGTCGCTTACCATCAGCCCCCCTAGCCAAGTTACAAACGATAAACGTGAACGCTTAGTAATCTCCAATAGATTTTCAACTTTATACCTAAGAGCATAAAGTTGAAAATCTATTAAAACTACTGAGCGTTAGCGACCGGAACGAACGAAAACACTATGTAATCTTCAATAGATTTTCAACTTTATATTCATTATCATAAAGTTGAAAATCTATTAAAGACTACTGAGAGTTTACGTTTATCGTTTGTGACTTGGGCAGGTAAGATAGTGATCAAACGCGAGCCTATCCGTAACAGAAAATAAATATTAGTGTGATAATCCAGGGATTGTCCGGTATCATAGTAATAGAGACGAGTAGAGGTCCTCAGGAGCAAAGCCGCGGGAAAATTCTAGTAATATTATACAATCAAGCTGCAAACAGATGTAGATCAATGACAACACAGCTACCTCACTTAGTTACCTACCTTATCCTGTAGATAATACGAACTTGTTCACCTTTATTATGATTTATTCGTCTGCCCATCACCCAATTATAATGAAGCTATTAACAGATTAAAATACGACAAAACATACATAAATAGTTTATATTACATACGACACATCAAACTTCTAAAAATATTACTATTACGTCATTAATATCTAAATAATTAATTATAATAATTATGCAACTTTGGCATAAATATTCATAAATCCATAGTGATTTATATCAATTATTTTAATTATACAGCCTACTACTGTTTTAGCGAGTCAGCTAAAACAGTAGCACAGCTATATTTTTAATTGACCATACCATTAAAAAATAAAATTACTTTCATTTTTGTCAATTCAAATTTAATAATTTATTCAGTTGTGATTGAAACTGTAACAGAATGCTCATTTTTTTAGTTCGATACGTTTTCTAGTGAACATTTTATTCAAAGTAAAAAAAAAAAACAGTAGATACCTTGTTCGTCTGGTGTACAAAAAAAAGAAGAAGTTAGATATAGCAGTCCAGTTTTATAATTTATGAGGATCTCGTAAATAGTTCAAGTGACTTTTAACCGAATCAAGATTCTTGTAATTAAATACGAGTAATCTACACTAATATAATAAAGAGTTAAAGTTTGTTTTTTATTTATTTTTTGTTTTTATGTTTTTTTGTTTTGTTTGTAGGAGGTAATCTCTGAAAGTACTGGTCCGATTGCGAAAATTTTTTAACCGATAGCAAGCTGCTTTATTCCTGAGTGTCATAGGCTATATTTTATGTATGCGGGTGAAGCCGCGGGAAAAAGCATAAATAGTAAGTAATATTTTATGTTTCCTAGATTTTATGCTGTCCTCATCAAGGAAATCTTCCGTCATTAATATTACATAATTGAGTTATACATTGCTCGCAGAACAAATGGCTGTTGGGGCCGAAAGGTTCTGGCCAACCGCGTACCGAAAGACGCATCATCGGAAGGCCTCCTACAAGGTGGACCGATGACCTGGTAAGGGTTGCGGGAATCCAAGGGATGCGAGACGCACCCGACCGTTCATTGTGGTGACGCTTGGAGACATCCACTGTTGGACATAGGCTTCCTGCCTATGTCCAACAGTGGACGTCTTTCGGGTGAAATGATGATGATGATGATGATTTAGTTACTAACTATGTAATACCATGTGAGCATCTTCCCGCAGAGTCTAACCTTCTGTGGTCCTTTTGGGAGTTCCTGAACAACCTGAAAACCCAAGTAGGGAAGTTTACACTTTACATTTTCAGGAGTTACCTCTAACATTGCAAAGTAGGGTTGCCTTGACAGAAACGGTAACGGTAACGGTAGCAGGGTGTGGGGATACTTTGCTGCATCTTTTTTTCAGCCCTCTGTGCCCCAAAATATGCAGTACAAGTGACGTCTGTGCTACCACCGACGTGATGGACGATGACGCCGTGACAAATTTTTTTGGATAACAATATCAAAAACTGTCGTGTAAGCGACACAATGAAAAAAGTGGACTATGTACACATTTTTTTTTTCAACCCACCCGCGATCGGTTGGTCCTTGCGTGATCGGATCAGAATGAAGATATTCGCAGGAGAAGCAAGATTTCCGACACAGCCCCAAAGAATCGCCACAAACTTAGCGCCAGTGGGCACTACATTTTGCCCGTAATTGGAGAGGAATGGCGTCCTTCTGTGAGACCGGGATGGTCCAGAAGGAGGCCGCTAAGCGAAATGGTGAGAAGACCGATCCCACTTGTAGAAGGAGGCGTCAGAGGGCCAACCGCCTCGACGCCTAAAACGCTGAAACCCCGCTTGCAACATTCAAAGTAGGCGGGACTCCGAGGTCACGGGCTCTCAGAGTGGGGACTCTGTCCGCCCGCCAAGTGACTTCAGGAAAGACGGTGGCACAGTAATCACGTGCTTCTATGCACAACGAGGTTAAGGGAAGACCTCTCACAGTCTCAGGGATGGGCCCTAACAGGCGTTGTACAGAGGGAGTTCCGGAGTGGTCTCTTAAGAGGTCACGGGGCCCTCTTCCATGTGCTGATAGTGATCACCGGGGTGGTTTTAGTGAGGTAAAAATCCCACACTCCCTGGTCTTTCCCCCAAAAGTCCAGGCGCCTTTTGAAGGTTTCCCTCCGAAAACAAAAAAAAAGAAAGGACACTTTGCCAGTAGAACAGATGATTGACGGAACCGAAAGAGTATGTATGTATGGGAGTAGCGATCTCGTAGGACCAGTCTTTGTGGCGATGCTTGGGAACATCATGGCTTACAGCTGAAATAATGAAGATCATAGTGAACCAACCAGGAAACTATAAAATAAATATGGACACACATTACTTCAATTAATCTGTCATAAACAGAAACTAAAAATACAGCGATACAAAAATAAACAATATTGACGTCTAACACCCTCTATCAGCCGATTAATAAACCAATATGATGCTTTTCGTCATCAAGGTTCAAGTTCTCAAGACACGAGAAGTAATTAACATCATCATGTCATTTGTGCTTTTTTTTTTTTTTTTTTTTTTTTTTTTTTTTTTATAGGTGGGAAAATCATCTTATGACAAATCCCGCTCTTGGGCGGAGCGAGAGATAGTACTTTTACTGACTAAAAACCCACTCCTGTTCCTTCGTTGCCTTCGTCCCAGGGCCCCGGTTTCGTTTACCGGACGGTCGGACGGCGGGCCACCCATTGCCCGCCGTCCGCAAACCCGCGCCTACGGTGGCCGGAAATCAGGATCGGAATCCCGGCGGCGGCTGGGGCGTGAGGACCGTAGTGTCATTTGTGCTAAAATTTTGGCATAATTATTTATCTATGAAATTTTAGCAGGTGTTGGAAATATTAATTACTAGCTTCTGTCAGCGGCTTCGCCCACTTGAAAATAGGTTTCTCCATACAAACTTCCAACCTCCGTTTTACCCCCTTAGAGGTGGAGTTTCGTAAAATCCGGATTCTTAGCGGATGTCTACACCCTGCAAAACTTTAAGTTGGTAGAAGTTATACTTTCTGAGAGTTCGTGATTAATCTGTGAATGGAATTTTACTTTTATATATAGAGACTTTTTTCCTGCCATTACTGTCACACTGTTAAGCGAAGACTGCCGTCCAGACATTCTTCTCCCGCACCGTCCTATACCAGTATTCATGGTATGCTTCTAGACCATCAACACCTCTTTCTAGGCCGGCCTCGGCTGCGCTTTCCATCTATAGGAACCTGCAGGATTTTTTTGGATTAATATTTTTAATTATACAACCTAATTCTGTTTTAGCGAGACAGCAGACTTCCGGAGCGACATCAGTTATTTTTCATAATAATTATGTTGATGTCTAACGCCCTCTATTATTTGATTACTAAACAAAAATGAAGTATGTTTGCCACCAAGTTAAACACAAAATCTCAAGTCATAAGAAGTAAAAGGTTTCTACGACTAGCCACGATGCGTTTGCGCAAGTTTTAATACTAAACATCAACACTAGATGGCGGCATAACCAATAGTGTCTTACGAACTTTCCGACCTCACTTTTTCTATAGAAAAGACTTCAACGAGTTGTGCGTTGAGTAATTTTTTTTAACATCTGCATAATATAAAATCTTACGCAGCTGTATAATCTTTATTCTGATTTTTCACCATAATATAATAGGTACGTTTAACTTAGAAAAGTGAGCTCTGACTCTGAGTGAGTGATGATATTGCTCGCAGAATAGATGGTCATTGGACCCGAAAGGTACTGGACTGGCGACAGCGTACCGGAATAGGATAGATCTTCCAAAAATTAATTAAAATGTACAAATAATTGATTTTATAATATTACTTTATAATAATAATAATATTCATTTTATTTTCAGACATAGTCCATAGATTACACACAAAATCAAAATCAAATAAAACATTAAAATAATCAAATCACGTAGGTACATAAGATGTCATTATACACATAAAATTAAAATACAAATAAAATAACACATTATGTATGTCATAAATCAAAAAATAAAAATAAATCAAGATACAATAATTACAATAAATTTCACACACACAATGTCACAAAGTCAAACTATACGAGGAGAGCCGCTAACATGAAGTTGCATCCACCTCTGTATCAGGGACAGGTCCCACCGCTCGGACAACACCCTCAGGAGACTGTTCGAGCTGCTTCGTAGGCGACTTAATAGTGAAGCGCTCCGCTTCCTTATGATTGCGAAAAAATCATCCGTCCGTGCCTCAGCAAACATCGTCGAAGCACTACAAAACCGTAATGAGAGCTTAGTTAACATATAGATGTACTCTTAATCATAGACAAATTCATACAGGGTTGCTAATTCGATGCATTTATTTATTTATCTATTAAAACTTCATGCAACTCAAAAGTACAAAGGCGGACTTAAACAACACACAACACTTATGTATTAAACTTATTATTGCCACTACTGTACCCATTTTTAAGTAAAAGGTCGCATTTTTGTTCCTTACAGTTTTCAAGGTCATAACTACTGTTTGTACTTATATCCAAAAGTTCCATCGTAAATTGAAAAATGACCAAATTTTTATCAGACTTCGTTTTGGGTTACGACTCAACTACCTTCCAAACTCCCAATTTATCAATTATGTAGGTATATGGGCAGGCCACATTGCTCGCAGAACGGATGGCCATTGGGGCCGACAGGTTCTGGAATGGCGACCACGTACCGGAACACGTAGCGTTGAAGGCCTCCTACAAGGTGGACCGATGACTTGGTAACGGTTGCGGGAGCCCAATGGATGCGAGACGCACAGGACCGTTCATTGTGGCGACACTTGGGGGAGGCTTATGCCCAGCAGTGGACGTCTTTCGACTGAAATGATGATGATGATGATGCATAGCATAGTCGGCCTTATAATGTTCCCACTGTTGGGACTCAGGCCTCCTCTCTAGGAGAGGGAATGGGCCGTAATCCACCACGCGGGCCCAGTGCGGGTTGGTGGATGTCACATGTCTTCGAATTTTAGGTTCTAAGACATGCCGGTTTCCTCACGATGTTTTGATAATAGTAATATGATGATGATGATAATAGGTATATATATATGTCGAGTCAATCCCAAATACTATAAGTGGTATATTTCTTATCATGATAGCGGCATGCCTAATAAAGAAGGTTTACGAAAATTTTATGAAAAAGACAACAACACAGTTCATATTAGTCAATATTGAAGTTCTTTTTATGAAATATCTGGCATTGCCAGTTAAAAAACAACAGCCTTTTTATTCTGTTGACATTTTACCGCGAAAATTTAATGAATTGAAATGCCATTCCTCCTAAGTGTACGGCTTGACACGGGAAGATTTTTAGACAATAACACGACAATGAAGGCCACGCGAATTTTTGAAAGAGATACTTTGGTACAGTGGTCCTGAAACGCCAAGGGCAACTGAAGGACACAGTTGGGTCTAAGTCAGTAAAAGTCCTCTTGCTTCATATAGAGCGAGTGAAGTCATTTGATGATTTTCCACCTCAAAAAAAGCGTCCAGGTTACAGAGATGTTAAGTTATTTTTTTCAAGTGTGCTTATTCATTGGTTTTTTTTAATTGTCTTTTAGAATGTATAGTGGACATGTCATCAGGAATCATCGTCTACCTGTAGGAAATTCCACGCTGTTGGTTTCTCCCAAAATCCCAACAGTCATGGTTGTCTGCTTTTAATCATATGCATCCCAAACAACGGCTATTAAGTCCTATAATTTGATTTATGTAAATTTTACTACTGTCGTAAATCGTGTGTTTGTGACAATTACTATTAGTTTTTTGCCTCTTTGTTGGTCTAGACTCTAGTCCTTGGTTTGATTCCCAAGTTTGGCGAAATAATAAATAGTTTTCTACCTGGATTTATTCGGTAGTAGTCTAATATTCTTGCCATTATTAAATGAGGCCGAATCATAGCTGATTAATTCTAATCTGTGGGAAAATCCGATGACATGTTAGTATTAATTTCATAATTTTATTAAAATATTTATCGATAATATTTATTGTATAAGCACTAAGGTAAAAGAAAACCACAAAATTATTCATTCAATCATAATTTAATAAATATATTGTATATTTTAATTACTATTTATACATTACAATACATTTCACGGCAGTGATACAATACTCTTACACAAATTAATCCTAAAAAACACTTAAGAATTTTACATTCATAAAATTACTAGCACATAATATGAGGCTATTTAAAAAAATAAAACCAGTCAAATGTACAGAAATAAAAGTCGTTACGATTAGCAAACAATATGTCATGACCAAAATATAAAACGGTAAAAATCAAAACATTGTAGTTGCCATACCAACAGTCCTTAAATCACCATCGGAATATCTAAATAAGGTAACTGTATACAAAAGTATACATAAGTATAACTGTAGATTTATGTATAGGTTTAGAAGCGTGACGCATTTTTAAGTACCGATTGAAAAATTCCCTACGCAAATCCGGTATTGATCTGAGATTGAGTTTTTTTTTTTTTTTTTTTTAGGTGGGAAAATCATCTTATGACAAATCCCGCTCTTGGGCGGAGCGGAAAGTAGTGTCAGACTTTTACTGACTAAAAACCCACTCCTGTTCCTTCTTTGCCTTCGTCCCAGGGCCCCGGGACAAATGTGTTAATTCTGTGATCTTATAGAAAAAATAATTTTATTTTTGGTCTCTAAGCATTTGAAATTAATTGATTTGTTTTAAATTATAATTTTATGAAAATAAAGTTCTTCAAGTGTTAATAAAAAGCTAGTATAAACAAAGCCTAATATATATACACATTATATATTGTACACTTTGCTCGGCAAGTAGAGAAATTGCCCACATAAACAACTTATTATATATTTGATGTCAAACCTAAACAAGGCACAATCAATAAAAAAAAATAACCTCAAAATAAATATCTCAAAAAATGGTGTCAAAAATATCGAGTGTGGATGATATTACAAACATATCATAAGTGTAAATCTAAATTTTCTATATCTTTTGAAGTAGTTTTATCTACTAATCTCTTAATTTTTAATTACTCGCATTCCGAACGGTAAACTTAATATTAATACTGGCATTATAGTCGATTTTTATATTTTTCTACCACCAGCCGTAGCCGCCATAGCCACCATAGCCGCCATATCCGTGACCGTAGTATCCACCATATGGCCAGTATCCGTATCCATAGCTGGGGTAACCCCATCCGTAACCATAGCCGGGGTAACCCCATCCGTACCCATGTCCGCCATAATGTCCACCGTAGCCGCCCCAGTGGCCGCCGCCCCAGTGCGACGCTGCAGTCTTTAGATCATCTTTGTCAGCCGTTGCTAAGTCATCTTTCTCTGATTCTACTTTAAAGGTTTCTACTGGTTTTTCTTCAGCCGGTGCAGCGTGAGATAAAGCGAGAAAGAGCAAGATGGCGGCGGTGAAGAAAGCGACCTGGAATGAATAAGTTGCTTTAGTACCTTATATTGAAATCAAATCGAAGTCTTCCCCAAGACACGAATAAATCACCTACCAATTTTTTTTTTTTTTGTTTTATCTCTCATATTTAAAAAGGTATCAAAATGTAATTAAATTTCATTGAATCATTAAAAACACCGACAAAATATAGGCCACTTCAAATAGTCAAACCATTTCGATCATTTGCCTTCTAAACACATAGATACTGTATACATAAGTAAATTGATATTTACACAAGTTCCTTACAGTATTTTTTTTATATAAAATTGTTGACCCACTCTAAGAATAATTCCTGTATCATGGGTGCGTTCACATACATGTAAACTCACATACACAAGACACCCACACACGGAACATCTATCTGTAGACTATACAAACATTTGTTCCGTGCGGGAATCGAACCCGTGACACGTAGTTTAGCAGCCAATTGCTAAACCACTGCACCCGTGTCGTCAAAGGTCAATCAGGGTTATAGTACTGTCTGCACCTTACTGCCTTCAACAACACAATACACCAAAGTAAATACTAACCTAGCATAGCATAGTCGGCCTTATAATGTTCCCACTGTTGGGACTCAGGCCTCCTCTCTAGGAGAGGGAATGGGCCGTAATCCACCACGCAGGCCCAGTGCGGGTTGGTGGATGTCACATGTCTTCGAATTTTTGGTTCTAGTACATGCCGGTTTCCTCACGATGTTTTCCTTCACCGTTTTGAGAGCAGTGGTGATTAAATACTCAAAGTAATGCACCTGGCTGGGTTTGAACCCGCAACCTACAACTCGTAAGCCGGAGCCGTTACCACTCGGCCACCACTAATACTAACCTATTTTGTCTCAATTAGATAGGTATCTATTATCTACTAACAGTACATAATACACATGTCTCTTTGACAATGCACAAACAACCATATCTCACGATCTATTGTATAGGACTTCCCACGGATATGTACTGAACGGCTAATTAGAGGCTTATGCTAATCATTTCATTATGAAATACTTGAAGCCAATTATTTAAGTGATAAGACTCTGATGAAGATGAAAGTATTTCGTGTATTCAAAATTTGTCATTGAAATAATTGCAAACTATTTTAAAAAGCTTCCTGAATTTCAATTAGGTATTATCATATTGTAATAAGTTATTATTAAACATAAGCACAAACATTTTTTTAAGACAGAAATTGATTTCAAAACCTAATCTTTCAGCCCCTATTTTTTAATATTACTCGGTATATTGTAAAAACAAAATTAGTTGGAAAAAAGTAGTAAATTAAGACAGTCATAAGTAAATACCAAATAATATTCAACCAATTACCAAATAATTAGTAAAAATATGATATGTTTTATCAATTAAAAGCACACTTTTATTCTGATTAATTTAACACACTTTCAGGAAGGTTTTTGAAAAATATATTTTTTCCTAAAACGACAACCCTTACCAAAAATTCACTTAAAATTTTTAGCCAAATTATTATTTTGTTAAATTTGTTTTTTTATTAATTAAGCAAACACAACACTCCCTAAACTGAATCACCAAATAACTGAAGCCACTTACTTTGCAAGCCATGGTGTCTGGATGATGTTGGAACAACACTGACTGTAGCCGCCCTACGCACCGTTTTATATGGCCAGTCTGTCCTAGCTACACGGATGGCCGGCCACTATGCGCCATTGTGCTGCCAATGACCTTAGCTTTGGGATTTGAGGTAACTGTCTGGGTGAATTGGCCTATATTTTTGGGCTGGGGAAGGAAATGATGGAAAATCTGTTGGAAAAAAGAGGAAAATTTTACCCTGATTTTTTATCAAAAAGTTTTGATTTAGAGATATGCAAGGTTGTCTTTGATACTTGCGGTTCTAAAAAGGAAAAATTCAACTGAAGGAACATAGGTGTCGTTTTACTCAGTAAAAGTTTGACACGCCCTCTCACTCCACCCTAGATCAGGGGAATTTATTAGATGACTTCCCACCTCAAAAAAAAAGGTTTTCCTTAATTATTATCAATATCTATGTGAAATTAATTACAAACCACAATAGTTTTCTAAGCTACATATTTTTGTACACTACTTTCTGAAATAACAAGATCATTGAAATAACAAATTTATCTGATCAAGTCAGTTACATTAAGTTTTTACTTTATAATAACTGGTAACACGTGGTTTTGACTTTATTAAATCAAATAAGTGTAGGTACTTGTGCGCACAGATACAGTTTAGGTGTTACAAAAGTGTCAGTCTCAGTGTTTTTCCACAATGAGTGGCATACAGATATAAGTATGGTTATAGTAATGTCTACTGAACAATATTAGATTGGTTCATATAATGCAATATGATTACCCTGCATACTCTTTTAGGAAAAAAAATACATCGAGAAGTAATAGGCGTCAGAGCAGCTAAGGATAAAATACCTGTCTATGTATATAAGTACGTTTGATTATATCAAAATGGATTAACGTTTTATTGCGCTGGAAGTCATCTTATTGATAATTTTTTAACGGAAAATGTATCAACAGGATAAAGCAAAAAAATACTCACATAAATTCCAAGGACTCAAATTTAAATAGTGCAAAATAGCGTCTGTTGCAGTTGGTATTGTGGATGAGCAACTAATTAGCAAGATAGGGCGAGTCAGTCCAGAACAGGTCGAACCCGTTAATTTATCTTGATATTCTTTAAATAACTTTTATTCCTTTGCCAAGCCGACTTCCAGTAGATACGGTTACTCAAATTTAGATAATAATGTAACCCTCAGATAATTTAAAGGTGGTAGAGTAAATTCATGGTATTGTTCGTCAAGTCGTTAAACTCCATAGTAGTCCTGAGTTGAGCTTAACGAATATTGACAAATGCTTTCACTGACTGGACAGGTCCAATACTCAATACTCAATTGATTGGACAGGTCCACACAAAATACCGTCTCATGTGATTTGACCATTACACTATAAAAGAGACTTTGACCCCTGAGTTTGTTTTGGTGTTTCTTTTTAAGTCAGTTAGGAAACACCGGCCTCATCTAGTTTAAACTAATAAAAAAAACTACGTGTTTTAAAACCTATTTGCTAAATCAATATAATTTATTGAATAATAACATTTATCACGTGACTTTTCAATATTTCTTAGAGTTTTCATCCGTTGTTTACACCATTAGAGAAACAGTGCTCCTTTCCTTTTCAGTGTGAAAACAATTACCACATCCCTTTAACCGGTCAAACGTTTAGGTCAAAGAAATCTGTGTTTAAGTAAGTATCATAACACGTTATGTTTAACGAGTTTTAATTTAGAGGATTAGGCTGTAAAAAAAATTGATGAAAAAAGATTGCATATAGCGGTAATGAGAATGTTGAGATGAACGAGAATGGATAAAGTGAGAAATAAATTTATATGAGGAAGTTAGGCGCCAGTGACTGAAAAGTTGAAAGGGAATCGCTTGTCTTGTTATGATCGTGTGAAGAGGAATTACTAAAAGAGTTATGAGTACACATGTGGATGGATGGAGAGGGAGAGAGAGACCAAAGGAAAGATATATGGATTCTGTGATGAGGGATATGAAAGAAGAGGGAGTTAGTGATAGTGTGACGGGTGAAACGACAGAATGAAAGAAAAAAACGTGTTGCGCCGACCCCAAGTAATATGGGATAAGGGCAGGAAGATGATGATGGCTTTAGTGGGTTCTAGATAAAACGGTACTTTGGATAGATGAAGCTGAAGAAAGTAGCTCAAGAAATGATAGATCGTTGTATGATATGAAAGAGATTAGAAGAGCGCTAACTCCAAGTAATATGGGACAAGGAAAAAAGATGATAATGAAGTAATGTTGCTGTGATCTTGCCGTGCCTGTTAATAAAATACAACAATACTCGTGCTGTAGGTACTAACAAAGACCTAACGTAGTAAACTACGTTATCATATTCGTAGAAATGTCAAAAGATAAGAAATGTACTATCATTTAATGTAATCATTGTACGATTTCAGCAGATTCTGTAATACATAATTTTGTAGTACCTACATATACATACATTGTACGTAGGTATTTTATTTACTTACTAGTCGATAGATATATGTTATCACAGTTAATGACTTCATAATTATATCAATTAGGTACAAAATTAAATGATATTTTATTTATAAGATCAATTAATGATTACTAGGTACTTCGTACTTATTTCTCACATAATTTTTCTGTCTGGCACTATTGCTGAAATAAATCATTTTGGTGCAGCCGTGAGGTACTACACGTCGTAATATTATGTTTTTTTATTGACTGTCACTTTTTATTTTACATAAGTCGAATGATCCTGGTGGCTGTCGCCAAAAATATAGGTTTTCTGTCTTTTCTAATTTCCTACCAATGGAACGTTTTTTATTTCATGAAAATGCTTTTATACTTGATTCGAGTTTCCAGTCCATTAACGTTTTGATCTCTCTGTTTTTATTCATCATATAAAACTATATACATATATCTTGGAATTGATGTATCTATTACCCAATAGCTAAGTTTTCAAATCTTTAACGCTAATATGGTCCTTTAGACGAAAGGAAATGTAAGGTATAATTACATTATGGGTAATATCAGTCATTATTTATCGAAGTAAAACTAACGATAGCATATTGTCTTTCGAAAGGGCTTCAATGTTGGTAAAGTCCAAACTTTGCCAATATTCTAATGACCCATTTTTTATCATGAAGTTACAGAAAAAGAAAATTATGTAAATATTACGACTAATGACCGTTACTTCGCAAGTCACTGTAGCCCAATCATTCAAGGCAAGACAAAACTGGTATACTTCTTAAGTACAGGGTTCGAACCTAGCACATCTAACTTCATAAGTATACATAGCTTATGTGGGTACAGTATGACGAATCGTGTTTTATTTTTCAGTGATTATATTTTTTTTTTCTTAGCCATAATTTTTTGCAATTTATCAATGGGTATAAAAGATTTCAAGCCAGAAGTGCGCTTCGTCATTTAATTCAAATCATAATCATAATTCACTATCATCTTCTACAGAAAAGCATACTTTTGATTCAGAAGGTTTCACAAAAAAAAAAAAAACGTAACTTAAAGAAATTGATTTTCTGCAAAATGTTGCCTAATCACACCTAATCTTCACCAGCAGTAAAAAGCGTATAATTTTAAAATTACGTGAAGGATCTAATGAAACGCATAGGGCGTTAAATTACTATTTACTTAGATGTACCTTTAAGATCACAAAAAATAAATAAAAGGAAATTGAATTACACGCTAATTATATGTAAGTACCTTCAGACATCCAAACAACTCAGTTTTGGCTAAATATAAGTTTTTTTTTTCTAGGCATATCATTTGATTTTCTGTAGCTCTACATTCAACATCAATTAGTTTATGCTATACAATAATTGTTTCGAAAGAACTTTTTAAAATTAAAAATTCGAAAATTTTAGAGAAATTTTTAAAATTCTTGGCCTTTCTCAACTATAATATGTATGTGTTTTATTTTTAAACGTTCCTTATAAGTCACTCTGTCTATTGGTGAAAACTGCTTGAAAATAAATTTGGCACTTCTTGAGTTTATCGCGTTCTACAAACAGACTCAGAGACTCAGTAGGTACAGGTCCTTGTATTATTACATTTAAGGATATATTTTTATTAGAGCCAAATCAATAGCAACCTCTCTGGTTCTTAAATATAGGTTAAAAATATGGGAGAGTATATTCATAAAAGAACCAGATGCTTGTCTTGTCATCAGCAACTGTCTTTTTGATCGATCAGTTATTTATTTTATAATGATTACATAACCACTAATTACAACCTTGAAGATAAGATTAAGATAAATTAAACAAAAGAAAATAAAAAATTCGGATTTATACAATTTTTTGAGTTCAGAAAATTCTTTAGAAATACGTGAAACACGTACTAGTGTCAAACATGATACGACATATTACTTAATAATATTTTGGTTGGTGCTGTTTGCTTTAAATTTCCCTTGTTCTTGTGCTTAACGTAGCCAGCGATCCAATTCGCTGCAATCCCGTCGATGATTGCTCATTTTATGAATTTTAGAACATTTAATAGTAGGTACTCGCCAAGAGACACTCACTGATTGTACTTTGTTACCCATTGATACAATAATAAGAGCCTTACCATGACCTAGCATAACATAAGCATAATCAGCCTTTTAATGTTCCCACTGCGGCCGTAATCCACCACGCGGGCCCATTGCGGATTGGTGAATGTCACATATCTTCAAATTTTTGGTTCTAGGACATGCCGGTTTCCTCTCGGGCCATTACCACTCGGCCACCACTACTCCTTGGTGCGAGCAAGAAAAAGGGATGGAGCTATACACCCTATCCCTTTTACAGCTCGGTTTAGGTCGTAAAATGGATCATGTTAAGAGTTCGTGGTCCCTCTGACAATATCTATTAGAGATGGTCTGCTAAACTAGCTAAGCGTCAATATTCATCAAGGACATTGCTCCTCAAAAGTAGATCACAGCTTCATACAAATCCGAAGACCTTGTTTAATTGTATAAGTAATAATTTCCTTTAATATTCGCATTGTCGTGCTAGTAATGAGAAGGTAGGAAATACAGTAATTAGTTTGAAGTAGGCTGCCATAATGCAGTATTTCGACATGTGAGGAACTTCGTAGAATTAAGTCATAAGCGGTCGCGATTTTGAAATTTTCTTTGACAGTAACTTTTGGTGAAACTCGGCATGATGTGTCAACCCTGGCTCTTAAACTAATTACAAACACTGACAACCCTGCTTTAAAAATTAATATGAGCTACATAATTGTAAAATTCTGTAGAACGGATAAATGTTTCTGATGGTAACAATAAGTACCTACCTATAATTAAAATTATTTTGAATAAAAAACGGATATTTTTTACTGTGCATCAAAAGTCTTATTCTCCGCTAGAAATACTTATTGTATACCAAATATTAATAGACTTTTTAGAACTATCAAGGGGCTTGGGGCACCCCGACTTTGACAGGCTAGGTTAGAAGGGGATGGCGGCCCTACCATCCACTTTGTTGTTATTATTTTTTTTAAACACCTGGACGGATATATGTTAATGCACAATTAGTATTTTTGTTTGAACCAGCATATTTTGTAGTAGAAAATAGGAACAAATTGAATAACAGTTAAATACTACCCATAAAAAAATACCTCATAGAATCCTTCTTTGAATTTACTTCTTCAAACATCTTTAAAAGCTATTTTCATTTTTATTATCGGATATGTTGGCTGTTCAAGATACCCAATTATCCACGTCTAGTTCGCTTTTCTCGCTTCAGGCTGTGTCTCAGGCTAAACAATCAAACGGACATTGTCACCATCAAGTACCCCGTCCTTCCTTCCGCAGCCAGAGGTCATCGCTATCATTATACCTATCTGTCATTGAAACCTTGACCACTTATATAAAATCTACGTACTGATGTTGTGCTACTTATTTTGGGGAACTCTTGTCAGGTCATCATTGTGGCTTTAGAGAGAGATTGTAGGGTTGTTGTGGTAACCCAAAACCACCTGGGGTTTTTCCTGGGGCTGGCTGGGGCCAAGGGTCCACTTCTGAAAGGAAAACCTCAGGGGCCCTTGACCGCTAGGCAAAGAAAAAACATAGGAATGGGTTTTAGTCACTAAAAGTCTGACTCTGCCCAAGAGCGAGAGAACTGGATGATTTCCCAGCTAAAAAAAAGGGTCGTTGTGGGCTTCGGATTATATTTTAATTTAAATATCTAAAGTATAGTCCAGATAACTTAATAATTTCTAACAGATCAAAACAATGGTCTTCATCTGGACCCTATCCTGTTTTGATTTTTTTCAATTTTTCTGGCTTTAAGCGGTAGCTTAACCTTCAAAAGATCACGAATAGACAAGCAACTCAATTTTCATGGAAGACAGCTCCTTAGTGCTTCCAACCCTTATCAACTCTTTATATCTATGTTCGTCATCTAACTCCTCCTAAACGGCTTCACCGATTTGAATGAAATTTTGTGTGTATATTTCAGTGGGTCCCCGGATAGCTTAAAAATACAATGGAACTCGGTTGGTAGCGCCGCAATTGGGTTTTCAATATATTTTTTTACGAAAAGCCAGCTTTCGGGCAGGATAATGTCTGCCGGGAGCGCTAATATATAAAAAAATCGTGTTTGTTATCGAATTCCTCCGAAACGGCTTGACTGATTTTTATAATTTTTTATCTATATTTGGTAGGTCTGAGGCTATTTTTTACCGTCCTATCCCCACTCTATTTTTTTTTAAATAATCTATATGGCAGAACAACGTTTGCCGGGTCAGCCAGTTAGTTTATAATCTTACAGGGTAACGGAATTGTACCAGGGATAAAGTCACCATCCTGGAATGCAAATGGCACCTGAAACACGGGTGGGTTTTAGTCAGTAAAAGTCTGACATACCGTCTCGCTCCACCTAGAACGGAAGAAACTATTTCTTGATTACCCAAGCTCAAAATAGGTTGTCCGTTCGCTTTTAAATTACTTGACTAGATAGAACTAACTTATAAACAGAACAGCATGGGTCCGGGATATTCCATTTTCCGCAGACCAAACTAAAAATTTTGGGAACACATGCATAGTGCATACCTACAGCTAAGGAATGGAATTCCCCGACGGGGTCTATATTTCGTGATAGCTACAACCTGGGGATCATTAAATCAAGAGTGAATAGCAAGCATAGCATAGCTTCTAGGCAAGCGTGCTCCATCGTCGACCACATCATTGCTTACCATCAGGTGTGATAGTGGTCAAACGCGAGCTTATCCATAATAAACAAAGCCATTGAAATTTTTGAAGCCACCAAACATTATCAGTTACCTATAAATCATTCCTATTCTAACATTCCACTAATAACTCTCGCACATGGTAACAGAACTACATTAGGCCATATCCGCGTTCAAGTTCATTACTGTTACATACGATTCAAGTTCATCAATCGTATGCCGCGTACGACCACTAAGATAGTTGCTGCCAATACTTTGCTGGTTCTCTGAATATGCGATCAGATGACGCACATCGTTTATGGTACGTAACTACAGATGGAGGAAAGTCTTATGGATTACATTATGCAAATATTTTTGTTCAGAAAAGTCCCTCGTTAAAAAATTACTAAAGATTGTTTGAAATCAAAAGTAAACAAATTTCGTTTGGGCTCAATAGCGTCATGGTATACCTTATCCATAGTATGTCATCATAAAAGGCGTTTTAGTTGTTTTTAATCGACTTCAAAAAGGAGGAGGTTATATGTTCGGTGGAATGTATGTTTTTTTTTTATGTATGTTCACCGATTTCTCGGTCAATTGTGGACCGATTTTGAAATTATTATTTTTTTTCGAAAGGTTATGCTTCCGAGTTGGTCCCATAGAAATATTGTTATGATCTGATCATGAATTTCGAAGAAATGGAACAGAACTCCTCATAGGATCACAGCAGAACCGTCGTAACAAGTAAAATTGCTTTGTTTATACGTGTAGTCGATGACTGACTGAAAGTAGAGGGGGAATATATCGAACTGATCTGATGATGAAACCTGAGGTTAGGCACCGGAACTCTGTAATAAATTAATGTAATCTAACCGTGTTTGGGATTATTAGAATTGTCATGAGATGCACTCTGGCTATAAGGTATTTAAGTTTGGCTGAGGGGTACTTTTTAGTGGTGGTACCATAACTAAAAAGTGTAAAATAAAAATCTTTTACAAAAAAAATACAACCGACTTCAATGTAAAAAAAAAAACACTGAAAAGTGCAAAATAACTTTAATTTCGGAAGTCGGTGTTAAATAACGAAGAGACAAAACTATTATAGAAACACCGACTTCCGAAAGTAAAGTTATTTTGCACTTTTCAGTGTTTTTTTTACATTGAAGTCGGTTGTATTTTTTTTTTTTTTTGGAAAAGATTTTTATATTACAGGTAAACGAAAAAGAGAAGGGAATCAACGAGAATCTAAGAGCAGTGGTGGCGGAGTGACAACGGCCCCGACTTACGAATTGTAGGTCGTGAGTTCAAATCCAGCCAGGTGCATCACTTTGTGTAATTTATTTCATCACCACTGTTCTCAAAACGGTGAAGGAAAACACCGTGAGGAAACCGGCATGTCCTAGAACCAAAAATTCGAAGACGTGACATTCACCAACCCGCACTGGGCCCGCGTGGTGGAATCTGGCTTATTCCCTCTCCTAGAGAGGAGGCCTGAGTCCCAGCCGTGGGAACACATTATATGGCTGATTATGCTATGCTAAACGAAAAGTGGGTTACGAATACCAGGATTAATAGCGTGCTATTTCATTTATCTATCAAAAAACTCTTTAAATACCGCTAAGTTGACCGTGTCCATGTATTTTTGTACGACTGTATGTAAAAACAGGATGCAATATAAAAAAAGTGGTATAGATTTCCTTTGTCTCATCGGGTCATCTATCCCAAATGTAATTATGTGGATTCGACTACTATTCCCTATTATGGGGACATATTTATTTATTTAAACTTCATGTACAGTAAAACAGCTCAGGTTCTCATAAAACAGCATTTTTTGCTAAAAGTGTACTTGGTATGGCCTCCAAAATATATAATAACATACCATACATTTTAATTCCTATGTATTCTACTGTTTTTTTTTTTTTAATTTTACTGTATGTGTGAGGTACAAATAAATGTTTTTTTCTTTCTTTCTTTCTTTCTTTCAATAGTTATTAAAAATATAGAGTGTCTAGGTTCCTTTAGGAGGTCCCTGTTTAGGTTTCTTTTGGCTAGATGTACTATTCTATTGCAGAGTTTATTGCTCATAAACAGGGGTATGGAGATCCGACGTGCTGAATAGTTAATATAATTTGTAATAATAATAATTTGTAATTATAATTTTAATAATTTAATCCATGATATAATTTTAATAATTGTGGTTATTCTATTTGACTTATTTTGGTGAATGACAATTGACATACTCATATTTTATTTCTCTTTTTAATGTTTTTTTTTTTCTTTTGTAATTTATTTTATTTGCTTGGCTTTTTGCCTTAATTTTGTACGCCATTCTTTTGGCAAAACATAGTGCACTAACTTTTCTTTTATGTACTACCTGTTAACCCACCTATGTTTTACAAAATAAATGATCGATTGATTGATTGAGTAGTTGTAGATAGGCTGACTTAATGCAACAAAATATTCTCTACCAGTCAACCTTAATGAAAAATTAAAGAAGTACAATGCTGTGGTAGGTGAGCACAATAAGTAAATAACAGATATTTCAAATAGAATGTAGTATCATTAAATGAAGTTCCTTAAAATAATAAAATACGTATATATACTAATATTATGAACTAATAAATGATAAATATTAAATAATTATAATTAAGAGAACTTAAAATTAACAATTACGACGAAGACCCAACCCAGGTGATGACCCAAAATGTAATGGACCACAAAAATCATTAATAGTAGAAATATATATAATATTCTAGAAATATCATAGACTAGCCAATCCCCGCGGTTTTAATCAGCGTCTATGGTTACTCATTTTGATCGTAATGTAATAGTATATAGCAGCCTTTCTCTATAAATGGGATATCTAACTTTTATTACCATATTTATCTGCAAATAAATCGTTGACTTTGATTTTGACTTTAACACAAAAAAAAACAATTCGAACTAATAGTTCCTGAGATTAGCGCGTTCAACCAAACAAACGAATTCTTCAGCTTTATAATATTATTTATATTAAAGATAATGTATTTTACTTTACTCATATACTATCTAAATAAAAAACCCACCTGTATTATAAATAAAATATTTTACTTTTATTTGTACTGGGCATTTCAAAAAGTGTGGTATATCTATTTTGGTCTTACCCACGCGCCTCAAGATGTCAGCAAAACCGTACGGGCCTACTGGGTTCACTTCTGAATGGAAAACCGGGTCCTGAAACGCAAGGGAAAGAAGGTACATAGGAGTTGGTTATAGTCAGTAAAAGTCTGAGACGCCCTCGCGCTCCTCCCTAGAGCGGGAGAATCGTTGGATGATTTCTCACATAAAAAAATCCATTATTTATACGAGTCATTGCCGATAGGTCATTGCCCATATGGGAGGCTAATAATAATTAATTCTTCTCTCGCTTAACCCGCTCTCTCAAAAGCCATTAACCATGTATTGGTTACACTGTAAAATCAAGAGTATTGTTGGTGGGTTTTTTTTTGGTGTGATTATTATTTCGTTTATTCATCATTTTATCATACAAATTATATTTTTAAATATTTCAATAAAAAAATTAAAAAAACATTTAAAAATATATGATTATTATTTCCTTTATTCATTGTAAACACCATATAAATTATTATCATTATTTATTTTATTTTTGGATTATTGTGATTTTAATGTATTGAATTTATTGTATTTTAATTTATTGATTTTTTATTGGATTTAATTTATTGTATTTTTTGGAATTATTAGTGTGTGGATGATCTCTTATATGGGTTTTACCTGAAATAAATGAATTTTATTTTATTTATTGTATCCATCACCAATCATCGACTTTCTGTCACTAAATCTAGACAATCACAACTTTGCATTAATTCGTCATTTTAAAACCTAAAACGTCCAAACACAATGCTACAGCATTTCCTTCAAATCTAGTTCAAAACAAAAAGACCTATTGTTTTGAAAATGTTTCATAACGGGAACGAATCAAACTGCATCGATTCTACCCGTATTCTAAGTTGATTCTCAGAAACAAAGTGTTAAAAGCCATTTGCCAAATATGTACGTCACTGAGGATTGAAATACGAAATGTTCATGGAATACAAAATGAAGTTGGTCGTTTTTAATTCAGTAAAAACCAATGCTTTGATGTTTGCGAAGTATAACGAGAAAGAGGATTTCGTGATGTTGGACATGTACAAAAGATTTGGAACCGGATCCAAAGTCGTGATATTATAATCTACGTATATGTAAATAAAAATTATACAAGGTTTTACTGAAAGGCATTTCTATCCGTATGGTGTGGGGATACCGCACGGTTTTCCGTGAAGCGGCGAGCCTCCTTGCTGGCCAGTCACCATGGGATCTGGAGGCAACAGTCCTTGCACGTATACATGATGCGCGTAGAGACGCAACGCCGCCCAGAGTAAAACTCCGCTACCGCGACAAGTCGGGGCATGGTGGACAGAGTTCCGACGGGATCTCATGGTGGAATGGCGACAGCGACTGTTTCAACTCAGTGCTGGGTACGCTATAATTATAGCCGTAAGTCCTTTAGGGTGTGACTGGAAAGACGTCACAGCGTCTTCACCTTCCGCATGACATTGTTCCTCACCGGACATGGTAAGTTTGGGAGGTTCCTGCACCGGATTCGTGCGGAAGAAACGCTCGGGTGTCACCGTTGTGTGGACCGCCCGGAGGACAGAAAAGAGCATACGGCAGAGGCGTGCCCAGCTCGGGCAGAGCACCGCCATGTCCTCGTGGGGGGATCGGTGGCAACGACCTCTCACGCCGGGCCCTAGTACAGGCCATGGTCTGGAGCGAGAAGGAATGGCAGGCAGCCGCCTCCTGTTGCAAAGCAGTAATGTTAGCGAAGGAGGCGGCCGCACGCATGAGGGAACAGCCCTCACGCCCCAGCCGTCGCGATCCCGACCCCGTTTGCAGCCACCGTAAGCGTGGGCTTGTGGACGGCGAGCAATGGGTAGCTCGCCATCCGGCCGTCCAGTAACCGTCGGGTCGAGCTCGAGTCGTCGACGGCGCGTAGTGTTCCACGCGCGCCTACTGGGTCCATGGGCTCTGGAATGAAGGCAAAGACGTAACAGGAGTGGGTTTTAGTCAGTAAAAGTCTGACACTCTCTCCTGCTCCACCTAGGCGGGAGAAGTCATTTGATGAGTTACTACGTAAAAAAATAAGCTTTAAAATCATAAGTTGTTGGACACTATGTCAACATGATGATCTATCTAATACCATACGATCATTGATCGTTCCAACTCCCAATTTACTTATTCAAGTCATCGTCACATCAAAAATCGTACCCGAGCACCTTACAATGCTATGACGTCACATGTCAGAGACATTCATTGATCCATGACATCGTTAATATTCGCATCAGGCACTGTTCTTAATAGAATGCCATTTTTATTGTGAGAAGATAGTTTTTTATATCATCGTTCAACGGAAATGTGGTCTATAAAAGGTCCTGGTGGGGTCTTGTTTTGACACCTGTGCAAAAATAACGGGACATTTGCCCTCTTATCATTTTCTTTTTAAATGATTTCAATGTCTCTCTTCATCGCAAGAGATCCACTAAGAACTGTGCGAACAATTTCAAAATACTTTCTTGTCCAATTTGTTTTACAGTTCGTTAAATATTAAACTTCCAGAGGGATTTTTACCGTTAAATGTGGGTGTACTATTAGGTAGAACCCCTCCACCTCTCTCTACCTTAACTTTCAGAGAATGTAAACGTAACGGTATCACAATTAATATTATAAACACGAAAATTTGTGTGTTATGTACTTACATAATCATGTTTGTTACTTTTTGACGCTCGAATGGCTGAACTTTAAGGTACACGGGTAACCTGGAATTGCACATAGGATACTTTTCATCCCGCGAGTATGTTCCTCAGGATAATTTTCGACTAGCAAGCAAAACCGCCAGCATCAGCTAGAGTAATATATAAAAACGAAATGAAATACGATAAGACAGCCAATGGTATGTTTTGTAGTCTAAGTTTTCCATTATGTTATTAATAATATTATCTTGGTGTTCTAAATGCATCCAAATTTTTCCTAAGAAACTCCACCAAAAGTTAGACCAATACTTTTCATACATACATTTAAATCAGCACCGACATGCGGGCCTTTCCCGCACACTACTACAACACCTTATAATGCCACAATTACTACGCGTAGCAGACAACTCGATGATTGCCGACCTAATCAGTACACAGACAAATGCTCTGCCATCCATCTTAATGTCAATTAGCGACTTAAATGGTGCAAATAGCAAAAAATTCTAGTGTGTCTTACAAACCTGCTTATGAATGATGTATTTATCAAGTTAAAATAAGTTTATCGGACTGTTTTTTTTATTTTTTTTTTAAAAACTCTCAAAAATGTCACTATAGAAAACTATTATTGTCTTTTATTGCAGCCTAAGAATAAAATTGCCCTAATTCAAAAAAATCAATCTCAATTTGTGAGAATTGAGCTTGAAAGTCTTCTATTAATAAGAGTTAATTTTAATGTATCGATCCTGTATTTCTTTCTTACTATAATTTCGTCCATTTTATTCACAAGGTCAGCCTGCTACCGAAGGATTTGAAGGCGCGGAGGTGCAATGCCGAGGCGAAACTCCAGTACCGCGATAAATCGTGGCATCGAGGACCGAGTACCGGTGGGATCTCATGATAGTGTGAAGGCACCGCCACCACGTTATAGCGGTGCCACGAAACCTAAGTATCCTTATGTATATCGTCCACACATTCCGCTTGACGCTGGTCCTCACCGGACATGGTTATTTCGGGAGGTTTCTGTTTCGGATTTGGTGAAAAGAAACGCCTGAACATCAAAATTGTGCACATCGCCCGAAGGACATGGTAGAGCATACAGTGAAGGTCTGTACCGCTTGGTCTGAGCACCGCTTGTCCCCATGGAGGTGAACAGCAGCGACGACCTCTCGCATCCGTCTCTTTTCCAGGCCATGGCCACGAGGCGGAATGGAAAGCAGTCACCTCCTTCTGTTTCACAGAATACGAGTGATGGAGATGGTAGAAAGCTTGTAGAGAAGACATAATCAGGCCAACGCTTTGATCCAGACGTGTTTTAAGATGACCAAATTAGCAGCCAGCCAAACCTACTGGCACGCTTACATATATCAAAAGATCAGTCATTACGTACCTTAAGATCTCTTAATTACCGTATGATGGTGAATAATACAAAAAAGATCTTTTGTAGATACAATCAATCGATGACCATGTCGGATCGTGAATCGAACCGTCCGTCATCGTCAATTGTTTTACGGCGGCCGCGAAATCTGTTGATGTCACACTCAAAGTCTAGGTTAGTAGTTAATATTGGAGTTTTTATTTATAAGATCGTAATTTGCTGCTAATGTTAGCATTTCTTTTTATTGATATAAACTAGTGCTTAACTGCGATCTAACCTGATGAAGAAAAAATAAAGAAAGGAAAACATTTTATTTGCCGGAAAAGGCGCAAACTTATAACTAATATATTGCAAATAAGCAAGATGAGAAGCAGTGATGCTATTGGTGATGTTGAGGCGCACTAGTTTATTAAGAGCCTATATATTCACTCTTGAAGAGACCTAAATTATAATCGGACGGGAAGACCGCAGCAGGAAAATTATTCCAGTCCTTTGATGTAGGTACGTGGTTTAAACGGTGACAAAGCAAAACGTTTAATCTGGACCGTAGAAGTTTAAACAACGAAAGGGTTGATACTCGCTGTACGCCGTATCGTGTTGTCTATCACTGAGCAAGTATCTTTATTTCCCTTCATCATCTTATTGTCTTCTAAATTCCGGCTTAGCCAGCCACGCACACATTTCTAAATCCAACACCTAAATATTAATTTGATGTTGATCTAATCATACTGCCAGATACTCATTATCCTTATCATTTTAGGCAAAATTCTGAGCATCTTTACATCGACTGGCACTATGTAATATAATCATCATCAACATTTCACCCGAAAGACATCCACTGTTAGACATAGGCCTCCCCCAAGTGTCGCCACAATGAACTGTCCTGTGCGTCTCGCATCCATCGGATTCCCGCAACCTTTACCAGGTCATCGGTACACCTTGTAGGAGGCCTTCCAACGCTGCGTCTTCCGGTACGCGGTCGCCACTCTAGAACCTTTCGGCCCCAACGGCCATCTTTTCTACAAGCAATGTGCCCTGCCCATTGCCCTTTGGGTGACTTTAAGTCTTCTGATGAGGCCCATTGCGACCACGTTTCGGACCCATATGTCATCACTGGCAACACGCACTGGTCATAGACTTTCGTATTGAGACACTGTGGTACATTGGACGAGAAGATTCCGCGCAGCTTCCCGAACGCTGCACAGCCGAGTCGGATTCGACGATTGATCTCTTTCTTGAAGTTAGACCTACCCAACTGGACCGTCTGTCCCATGTAAACGTAGTTGTCCACAAATTCGAGTGTAGAGTTTCCGATTTTGATAGGAGTCAGTGCTACATGGCTGTTTACAATGACTTTGGTTTTGTCCATGTTCATTTTAAGTCCCACTCTTATTTAATATCTTCTTATTATTTAACTCGTAGTTAAGTGCTAGAAAGCTATTGGTATTAATATAGCCCTCTAATCTAAACTTTTATGAAAAAATGTAAAATATTGAGGCAAATCCTACAAAGTAGTTTCTCAGTATTGACGCTATAAATACACTGGAGTGGTGCCAGGATTGGGTTCCCACAATTGTGGTTTTAGTGAATGTACTGACACCGTAATATTGGGTTTGAATTATACAATGTTTATAATATTATGGTCGTAAAAGTTTCTATTGTAGTTATTTTCAAGATACATGAGAGGCATACTGATTTGAAACTGTCTCATATGTGAATGATTTGTATTTGACTGGCCTGTTGGTCTAGTGATTAGTGGCCCTGACTGCTATGCCGGAGGTCGTAGGTTTGATTCCCACCCAGGACAAATGTTTGTGTGATGAGCATGATCATTTGTTCTGTGTCTGGGTGTAATTTATCTATATGTGTTTACAAATATATAAGTATGATTATCAGTTGTCTAGTACTCATAACACAAGCTCTGCTTAGCTTGAGACGGCGTTGTGTGATATTTGTGGAATATTTTAAAATAACATAGATATAAATTATATTTTTAAATATCCCAATAAAAAATAAAAAAAACATTTAAAAATATAAAAGATAGTAGCCCACCGGTATCGGGAACAGAGTCCAAGCTGCTGGAGGTCAGGGCTCCAGAGAGAGGAACCTCCTAACTATACGAGCCGTGTCCAGGAGTATCAAGCCCTTGATCCAGCCACCTAACGCGAGCCTCCTAAGATGTTGGTCGAGGCTCTTAGCTATTAAGCCATTGGCTGACACGACTATCGGTGCAATGATCGCTGAGTCCACATCCCACATCTCGACAACCTCACGAGCCAAGTCAATATACTTGATTTGTTTATCTTTCTCGGCTTTCACGAGGTTCTCGTCATGCGGAACGGATATGTCAACAATCATTGCACGCCTCTCGCTTCGATCCACCACCACTATATCAGCCTTATTGGCTACAATAGTCCTGTCAGTGATGATGGACCGATCCCAGTACAAAGTGATATGACCATCATCAAGAACTAGGTCGGGATCATACCTGTAGTAAGGCACTTCCGATTCCACAAGAGAGTATTTCAGAACAAGTTGCTGATGAATAATCTTGGGTACTAGGTGGTGCCTATGCAAGTACTCTCCGTTATCTAGACGAGAACAACCAGAGATAATGTGACGAATTGATTCTCCCGGACGGTGACATGCCCGACAGATGTCAACCGTGCCGTCCTTCACAATAAATCTCCGGTAGTTATTCGTCATGTTATCTTAGTCCATAATTGCACAGACAAAACCTTCGGTTTCCCCAAAGAGGTCACCGAAACGCAGCTAGGCTACGGACGCCAATTGGTCTACATCGGGCCCGTGAAGGTCCCGGAAAAAGCATATTATTATTATTATTTACTTGTTGAATAGGGTAGATCATAATCTTTCATGGTTATCTAATCATGACAAGATATGGAACTGATTTAGGGTAACTTTTTGTTTTAGTTAGTAACCGTCAATTGGTAGGACTATAAGGGCAACTCGTTGGAGAGCCTGAGGTGGGAAAAGATACAGAGGAAGACCGAATACAAGATGGGTGGATGACATTTTAAAAACGGCTAGTTCTAGCTGGATGCAAACAGTTCAAGATAGAGAAAGCTGGGGTTCCTTGAAGGAGGCTTTCGTTCTTGCAAACTAACAATTTATATTATTGGGTTAGGATTACTTTACATTGGAACAGGAAGAAGTTTGTTTTTTTTTTATTTTGCAAGAAATAAAAGGGCTTTTCATTTCATTTTATAATTATCAATTAACTCCTACCGTAAGACCATTGCATCATTGCTCTTCACATTCAAGATAGGTTATCTAAAATCACTCTCAATTCAGACATCTCAACATTGAAAAAATATCGAGGAACGAACCAAAGCGAGAGTTTTTCAATAACTAAATTCCTTCCAAACACTCCAGCTGTCTTCACCCAGTCCGTCTTTACGTCACCATTACGCTCACCTTCGCTGCTAACCCAATTCTTGTAATAAGCACGCTACCTAATAACCGTATGCAGCTATGAGAGACTAATTTAATGGTATAGTGTGGTGCCGTGACGCGTGGAGACTGACCCAGTGGAGTTATGTCATGCGTGTGTTGACACGCAGACCTTGTGGTTGGGGGGTGTGGAGGAAAATAATGATTTATACCAGCTCGCTGTTTTACTGAAGACTCTTAGCCTAATTGCGATTGAGTTTGGTTTCAACACGTTGATGTTCATTTTTCATATAAAACTGTGAGAAATACACGACATAAGTGCGGCCAACCCGTGATACATTTTAAACCATCGATCTTTCGCGTTATTACACATCTTTCTCTAGATATTTTGGAAACACAGATATTTTGTGGATTTATCTAGGTTTCTATTGAAATGAAATTATAAAGTGTAAAACTAATCCAATAAAGGCCTCTGAAAATCTCCAATTTTGCGTGAACTGTGGTTCTTCATAAATTACTCATAAATTAAAAATATAAAAAATATATATCTATTAGCAGTCTTGCACATTTAATCGAGATTCTGAATGACGATTTTTTTTTAAAATCCTTTAACGTTCTTAAAAAAACACGTATTTTCTGGAACAAATTTCGTGAAATATTCGAGTAAATGACGGAATTACCGAATGCCAACAGGTTTTTCAGGCGTTATCTCTCTTTTTTCGCGTTGCCTCTTCATCAAACATTGCGTTGGATTGTGTTGAATGAAATAACAAGCTTTTAAACCATGCTCACGTTGAAGATAGACGAATGGGGAAGGGCCCTCTTACACTCGTAAACCCACTCCTACCCGTACCGCTTGTTTGTAAGCTTGGAACGTGCATTTTTCGTACTAGTGCGGAACAGTGCAGGGGTCAAGCTTCGTCACAATTTATTATATTTCTTGTATCAGGCTAGTCACAGAGCAGCCCACACCAAGGTGCATGATAATTATCCGCTACCAATTTCTCTGTATAATTAGGTACCAAATGTCATATTTATGAAGTTTTACATTTGTTATTATCGAGTGTGTTGAAAAACGGCGTTTGATAAATGTAAGCAATGAAATTGTCATTGTAATTTCTTGCCTCCAAAATGGCTTCACCTCCGGCTATGGTATACTCCGCCTCAGCTACCATTACACTTGCATCAAACAAGAGAAACATCCGATAAAATGATTTGCGAAGGTACCAAAGCAACAGTTTGCATCTATCTGCTGGAACCGCTTATTTCTCTGTAGTGGTTGACGGATTTATTCATCTAGAATGGATCCAGATAGCTTTCTAATTGATCAGGGTACTGAAGTAACTAGTACATGCCTGTGTCACCAAGAAACTTCAAAATCACTAGTGTTTTGATGTTCAAGCAATAATTAGAAATCAGAAACATTTATTTCAAATAGATCATTAACAAGCACTTTTTAATTGTCAAAATGTTGGTAAGTCAAAAAAAGTGAAGCTAAATTGCACGTTTCAAAGCGTAGATCTCTACGGAGAAGAACTAAGTAAAATAAAAATAATAAGATAAATAATTAAAATAAATCAGGAGCTTCACTAGACAGATGCATTTCAACAAGATATCTGTAGATACCATCAAGATATAAGTACTAACGTACTAGAGAAGACATCGTACATTCCTACTTTGTCTCGTTCAACTGCGGCGATCGCGCCGCACTTTGTCGAAGAAAACGCGTAAGTACCGTGATTTACATGGCGCTTAAGAAATTTTTGCCGAGAATAAATACACTTCCGCAGCAAATCTAGCGCTGTGGTAAATTAGTTACGGTTTAGACGAATTGTTATTATTTTAGCGCTGCAGCGAACTAAAGATTCAAATTACGAAAATAGGACAATTCAGTTATGAATTGTCCTATTTTCGTGACGTAGCTTCTCTAATACGTTAGTACTTATATCTCGATGGTAGATACCCATTAGCTCTTTAAGTTATCAACAAAATCTACACAGCTCTAACAAGATACATAGGAAATATCAACTGTTGACAAAAACAGTAACTTTTAGCAGACAATAGCCATTATTCGTGGGAATTAAGGTGGTAAAACAATGTCTAGTAATTTACTTGTAAGTAATGAGACAATATTGTTGTCCTACGACATTATAATTATGTCATGTAGTGAGAGCATTGTTTTCAGTTGAATATTTTGACTTGGCAACAGATTTAACTGTTTCTGAATCACGTGCCGATGAAGAATGTTATTTATTACTATGTACAATGTCAAAGCTGTTCTGTTTCTGTAGCGCATCAGTCCCCCTAGCCAAGTTACAACCGTATCGTTTCGATTCTCTTATCGTTGATTGCCTCGAGTTGGCCACGCCTCCTATTAATTTGTTCTGACCACGTGACTGAGCGCTGAGATGACGTCAGAATAAAGGAATCGGTGGCGATCTGGACTCGAGGACTCGAGGACTCGAGGCAATCGACGAAAAGAGAATCCAAACGAAACGGTTGTAACTTGGCTAGGGGGGCAGGAATGTTTGCTGAAGCTAACGACGATTACTTTTTCACTATGATGCGAAAAAGATGCGCATCTCTGATGCGTCGGGTGCGGACCAGCCCCAACGTTATTCAACGATGCAGTGCAAGCAGGCTAAATTGCTTGTATATGAATCATTACTGCAAGCTTTCTACTTCGGTGTTGGGTTTGCAGCAGGGTACAGTAGAACCCACTTAATACGATAGATTTCTCGCATAATAGGCCATTTTCGACAGTTCCTGCAACTTGAGACGTGTTTTCATACATTTTTTAACGCTTAATACGATTCGTCATTCCGTTTAATACGCCTAATACGCCAACGTATTACCTCTTTTGTGGCAGCGGATCACTTATCGAGTTTCAAGGAAGCAGGTTTCAGACATAACGGGGTTGACGTCGTGTTGGAAGAAGAAGAAGAACCCGTGATACTGCAGGGTTTTCCTGGATATCATTCCATTGATGACAAAGTGGCACCATACTTACGAAATTCAATCAATTGAAGATCTTATTGTATATAGGATGACTGGTAATTAGTGTACGATACCTAAACACGTGATTGTGCTCATGATAACCAACAACTTTTACTATGGGAACAAACCTGAAATCGCGAAAAAAAAATCAGCTGTTCAGTACATTTATGTTTGTCTCATGTACTGAACAGCTGATATTTTTTTCGCGATATCGGCTTTGCTCCCATAATGAAAATTGTTTGTTATCATGAGCACAATCACGTGTTTAAGTATCGTACACTAATTGCCAGTCACCTTATTTAAACTGTTTTAAGTGGTTAAGTATACGTTAAGCTTTAAGATACTAACATGGTTATAAGAATTTATTGTTACTAACATCTTGAGTCTTTGTTATTGTAAAATAAATATAAATAAAACTAGGTCGGTTTTTTTAGAGTGTAGTAAAATCTACAGAAACATCGTCAATAAACAACTTGCTAAATTTAACCATAATAATAGAAATCAGCAAAATGTACTGTAGGTACTGAAGATATTTTTGTTTGGAACCTATTTGTATTGAATTGTAACCTGCTGAGATATTAGTAAAGTTAGTTTAAATGAAATAGTTGGTTAAATAAAGTTGATTTACGGTAAAGGAAACTAATATTAAGAATAAAACTCCGGTATTAATAATAATTATCATAAAATAAATTAATGGCTTTTACTTAATCTATAACAGATGGACTTCATTATTTTTGTTATTTACTGATTAATCTATCAATGCGGTACATTTATTTAAATAAAAAATGCATCAGACATATGGCAATGAAATTGTTAAACTTATTTAAAACTAAAACCCAAAATGGAATAATGTAAACAACCACATAGTAATTATTCGAATTTTTCACTTAAAACCTGTCAAACTTTGGCGTTTCAATAGAGTAAGACATGTTTTTAACATCAAATTCTAAATTCAAAGACGGGGAGTTATACTGCATTGTTGGAACTACAGTCCATCTCATCTTAAAAATAACATACGACTACTTAACATTTTTGTACAAATGAAAATAACCTACAACTAACGCCATCTATCTTAAGTACTGCTCAATCGGTGCGTAATCGACACTGTTGCCGCCGTTGAAATACATGGAGCGGCTGCCAGATGTCGCTTGTCGTCTGAAGAACTCTGCTACATTGCCACTCATACTACCATACGGAATGCCTCCTGAAAAATGCAAGCACTTATGTATTGTAATAGTTATTTATATGAGTATTATTGTTTTTCTTCCTCGATTGACTTCTTAACTTGATCATAGCATGACAGTCTCAGTGAACAAGTAGAGTTTCGATTTCGATCCACAGTTCAAAGTTTAGGCACTAGATGTCATTTATCATGTGCCAAACTAACAAATTTAAACTGGGGAGCATTGGCGTATCTAGAGTTATTTTAAGGGTCAGCTCCTGACCTGTCCAATTTTTATGTGAAGTTATTAATATTTTGGCCTCCTCATCAAATTTCGAATCGTTGGCCCAACAACCTGCGATGGGCATTCTTAGATATGGTCTAAGAACGCCCATCGCACATCGCATCGCATGGGGTGATCACGGCCTACTCCCCCCCACCCCCCCTCCCTCTGTACGCCTCTGCTCAGGAGTGCATCTTAAGATTGTCTTTATGTCTGGTTTATGTAAATTATGTTATGTATTATAATTCCAAAAAAAAGTGTAAGTATTTGAAAATCTAACAGTGCATGAATATTTTGACGTTAATTTAGGCGTTTCCCAGTATTGGCGAGAACAGACATACTCGTAAGTCTATTAGCATACCAAGGAAGGTTGTTTTATCAACACACAATGTCAAAGGCATTTATTTACAGACCAAATAACTACTTTTCCTTTAAAATCCTTCGAAATGAAACTGAAAGTGCATTACGCAATTGGAGTGCCGATTATTATTGGACATTGGGGAAAACCGAATGTGGTAATAAATAGTTACAAAAGTATTGAGGTAGGTACTTATTATTCTAATTTTCATTTTTCGATTCAAGGCTCTAATATAATTTTATTCAAAACAAAAATATTTTCTCGGTTGTGAAATCGAAGATTTTGTCAAAGTGATCAGCAAGTGACGTTGTTAAAGATGAGGTCAACTTTAAACCGAAAGGAAACTAAAAGTTCAGTGCACTTGCACAATATCAGAATAAATCAATTTCAATTAGTACAAAAAATGCAATCTTTAAATATCTCTGTAAACGTTTTGTGTGTACAAAAAAATGGTTGCGTTGATTGTGATGTCTTATCTTAAAAAAAAAAAACTAGATTCGAAATTCAATTATTTTTTTCACATGGGCCAGCTGCGTGGGCACTTATCAAACTTCAAGTTAGTAGAACGGATTCCATTGGTCGATTCCTATCGAGAAAAACCGGCAAGAAACTCTTTTTTACAATATTTCCATGTTACAATATTAATATAGAGAGAGGATAGTGAAGACCAAGACCCAAAAATAAGTTACATAAAAAAGTATATATCTATCTATGAGTCTGCAGAGTTCACAGTTCTCACATTAACATTGTAAAAAATAAACTACATAAACAAAAATAAATCTATAAAAAAACATGATTATATGACATAATGAAAATAAACTTATGCAATACTAACCGTATGATAGTCCAGGTCCGGGTGTAGTCAAAGTTTCGCCATCATCTGGTTTGGCTGAAGACAGCACCAAAAGTGCTAACATAGCACATAGCAGGAAAGATACCTGGATAAAGATGAAGAAGAATCATAAGCCTTGGGTAAGTACTCAAATATTAATGGTATATGATCGATTTTGTCAAAACATTCAGTACGTATTAAATAATTATTAATATCTCTCTGTCTATGCGCTCTATTCTCTATTTTTTTAGGTACAGTTAGGGCCTAAAAGTGCAGTTGCACTCAGCCGATGCTAGTGTCTAAAATTTACTTGTAGAAGAGGGTCAATGGTTTATGATTGATTTAATTTGTAGCACAGAACCTAAAGTACTGATTAAACCAGTTGTAGAATATTGAACGTATACTACAAAGAAATTTTAGACACTTTAGCATCGGTAGAGTGCAACTGCACTTTTGACCTCTGACTGTACATACAACATAAGCTATTATTTTTTAAAGTTAAACACGGAATAAAATATTATACCGATATCGCCTAACTACTTAGAATATCTGCTAAAATTTTAAAAGAACTTGTTTTGAAAATTGGGACCAAAATTTTCAAGATACAATTATAGTCAAAGAGATTTAGACAATGTTGCAACATCCTCGCAGTCCTTGGTTTGTGTGTGTTTTGTGGACACTTAAATGATCAGAACACTCATAGTAGTGGATTTGAGACTTCGTTCTGGACACTACCCTACCAAAAAAATTTTATACACGATGAAAAAAGTAGATACCCAAAATTATGTCGTGTATGAAGTTATCAATGGTGTCAAACATCTTTTGGTGGAATGTGTCAAGAATTAGACGGGTATTGAAAAGATTACCAAAGATCAATCGACATGAGTACTTTTTTTGCGATCATGGCTGATCCAAGAAGTGATGCTGCTAAGATTCTGTGTGGTATGACAATGAGTCGGTAGCTTCACTTTCGTAAAATCATCCAATCCATTGTGCTGATTAATTATTAAATTAAGTTGTTATTATAAACTTAAGTTAGCTTACAATAGAGCTGACATGCTCTACAAGATAAAAGTGCCTAAAAATAAAGATAATGTACATAGTAGTTCTCTGCTGAAACGTACGATAATATTCAGATCTCTGACTTTGTTTCTTCCAAAACCTATGTTTAAACGATAAAAGATCAGTGCGGTCTCTTCTTCACTAGAGACTCAATCTGTGCAAACTTATTAAATAGTTTTATAGCGAAAATAATCTTGAGAATCATATGACAGACATAAAAGCCTTCAACTTCGCCAAACCCCTAAATTATGATACTAAAATCAAGTCACGTGATAATAATTAGGAACAGGAAGTAGTCAATAATATCCGCATAGTAGAAAATATATTAAAGTCTAACGATTTCCTAACCGATAGAGAATTACTTCGAAGATATTTTGTTGAGGTCAAGAACCCGGTACCAATCAAAATATCATAGTTTTTGCATTGATGTCAAATTTAAAAACAATAATCGTTTATTCTCATCAAACTACAGTTGTTAAATTAATAAAATGAAAATATCAAATTAGAACTATGCAATTATCCTTCGCGGTAATATTTCCAGTTTGAGAAATTTTTAAAAACCTTTGTTTATCTTACAATGTTTGTATGTTTTCGGTAACTAGTTTAAAGGTATGCGGAACAGGACATATAGTCCCGCAAACTTCCGTTGAAAAGGGAGGATTCTCCGACCAGCCCCCTAGCCAAGTTACAACCGTTTCGTTTCGATTCTCTTTTTGTTGATCGGCTTGAGTCGGCCACGCCTCCTATTCCTTTGTTCTGACCACGTGACTGAGCGTTGAGATGACGTCAGAATAAAGGAATTGGAGGAGAAATCTTTCAAATCGATTTCGAAACAGTTACTCCTAACAGATTGAGCTGAAATTTGGTTATCCTATGCTATGTAACTTGGATGACAAAGCATTTATTTATATAGGTACACACAGCCACTTAAAAGCGAAAAGAACATACAGATAGAAGAGCACAAAGGTGCTGCTTGGCACTGGTGCCACATGAAGCTAATCTGATGATGGATTTAGATAGTGGCCATAGGAACTACTGACCGAAACAAGATAGCACCATTGTGTTTGAGCTCTTTGTAATAGTCATGATGAGTATAGTCTGCGCGATAAAAGTTTGTTATGAAAAAAATGTTTTCATTGATATCTGATTTAAACTAAATTGTTGGTATCTAGGGCACATTACTTGCAGAACATATCGATGGCCTAGAAGACCAATGTGCTAAGAACAAAATTTTGATAATTTAATATTTTAATGCCAAATGTAGAGCATGCTCATTTTAATACATTTGGCATTAAAATATTAAATTATCAAAATTTTGTAGTTAGCACATTTTTGTCTTCTAGGCCATCGATATGGTAAATGGGTTCTGAACTGGCGACTGCGAACTGCGAACGTGACGGACTGCGAGATGCGTACTGTAAGATGCAGTGTTGGTAGGCCACGAGGATCCGATGGATGCGAGACGTACAGGAACGGTCGTTGTAGCGACACTTAAACGAAGTCTATACTCAACAGTGGACGTCTTTAAGCTAAAATGATGATGACTCTACGTATGGATGTAATAATTGGTGTTTTAGGTATGAAATTCTTATGCGACAAGCTTGCCTCATTCTTTCGTACGTAAGATGCTGAACTATATTTAAACTACTTACTTGTCCTTGTAATTTTGTTTCGTTTTTAGCTGTATTAATTTATTGTAGTTGTCACTTGTTTCCTTGCCTATATAATTATTTAGTATGTATGTATTTTAGTGTTAAGTATGTACTTTGTTTCTTTTTTTATTCTAACTAATTCTTTAACTTATTTTGTAATACACCAAGTGCAACCCCATTTTTTGTCCAGACAATCTCTTTCTATACCAAGTTGCCTGGAAGAGATCGCGGAATGCGATAAGGCCGTCAATTGTACTTATGTTTTTTAATATAAGGCTTATAATGTATCATTTGTTATCTTGGTGTACAATAAAGTATAGATAAATAAATAAACTCTACGTTTTCACACACAATAAAGTCGATTTTACCGTGAGCAAACGACAAACTGACGAAGTAACCCGACTGCATTGATATAATGCAACTGGCATTTAGCACCAAAAGCCTTGGACATTATAAAGACAATAAATGCATGCTTTCATTTGTTTTACACCGATCTTTTGTTTTTAAAACTTGCTTTTAGGTTTCCGTAATCGTGAAAAGTAGTCCGATTTTGATGTCGTATATGCCTTTTTTAGAGAGCAGTGGTGACTATTCGAAATTAAGAGGTTTACTTTGTGTAATTTATTTAATCACCGTTGCTCTCAAAACTATGAAATAAATCATCTTGAGAAACTGGCATTTCTTAGAACCAAACATTAAAGGAATTATATTTTAATATCCACCAAGTCCCTCACAGTCCTTGGGAGTTAATTATTCATATTCCTCACTGCGTTCGGGATTAAAACTTAGCAACCTTCGTTTCGTTCGGAATTCAACATATCACCCGCAACTTAAAGACTATGCTCTTTATGCTCTAGTCACATAATCTATCTACAGGCTAATAATTCGTCTTCATAATATTTGTTTCAGTATTCGATTAACCAAAGAAATAGAAGTACATTGACAGATATTATTTCAAGATGTAATATTAATAAGTAATACGTACCTAATTAAGAGGACCTGCAATAGATCCTGGTTTGCGGTTAAGTACTCTTGTCTAAAATCGATTGTAAATTGGATACTAAAGGCCAACAACCACAATTATGTTAGCAGAAGTCGTGACTGATGCGATTTATTTAAGTTATAAGTGCTAATATAACAATACGCACACGCACATAATTATGTAAATTAACAAAATTATGTCTACTTTAGGTATTCTACCCATATTATAGTAGAGAAAATCCGGAGATGATGGAACGAACTAAGGAGATTTTGCCAGAAGTAAAAAATGAGGAAGCGCGATCCCATTGATCATGGAAGGAATGCATGGAGGCCTTTGCACAGAACCGGCTAGCAAACAGAAAATATAAATGCATATTATTTTATTATAATAATAATTATATTCCAAAACTTTCACACTACGCCATCTAGTCCCAAACTAAGCAGAGCTTGTGGTATGAGTGTTAGACAGCTGATAAACATACTTATGTATTTGTAAATACAATACAATACATATTATAGATAAATTACACCCAGACACAGAACAAATTATCATGCTCATCATACAAACATTTGTCTTGGGTGGGAATCGAATGTACGACCTCCGGCATAGCAGTCAGGACCACTAACCACTGGACTAACAGTCAGTCATATTATAGTAAAAAAGCCGAGAATTTCAATGATTCTAACACCTATACAAAACTGGAGCGGGTTGAAGTAATATTATGATTTATTATAACTGGAGCAAGGAAATACAACCACTGGGCAACAAACAAACATACTAAACAGCCTTCAACGCATACACAACATATGACATAATAGACACAACATGTCAAGTGTAATGCATTAGCAATTAGTCTGAACTTGATCTTGATAAGTACGTCATGTCGTATGTCGTTTCACCTTCATTAAAGGTCTGTAGTAAGGTGAGTGGCTTATGTGGACTAGATTTTAGATTACCAGGAAGTAAATTGAACAGGGCGAAGCGCTTTAGATTTTAGAGGTTACTGATTGAAAACTTATAATATTGTAGTACTAGCTGACCCCCCCAAACGTTATCCTGGCATTTAAATTGCCAAAGAAAAAAATGGCGGGTGGGAGTAGGAGTTTAAAAGTAGCCTTCAACCTATTCTCAGACCTACCAGACAAATACAACAACTTTTATAAAAATCAGTCTAGCCGTTTTGGAGAAGTTCCATAAAGAAACTCTGTGACACGAGATCTTTAAACACTAGATTGTTTTATCTAGCCTTACTGTCCCACTGCAGCTGCAAACGCGTCCCCCAATTTTTTTCATTGTTCCCCGCTCTGAAACACATCTTGCTAAGTCCTAAGAAAGACACATAAACTGTCTCACCATCTCCTTCGTGGTTTATCATGACCCCGTCTAGCTTATAATTTACAACAATATTTAATAAACTCAAGACGAAAGTGTGTGTTGATAGTGATGAAATATTGCTTTAAAACGTGGTCGCACACCATGGGCCAATGGAAAGCGCTATGTTCGGAGTTTCCTTGCATGATCGCATCGGAAATGAAGATATCCGCAGAAGAACCAAAGTTTCCGACATAGCCTGAAGAATTGCCAAACTTAAGTAGCAGTGGGCAGGGCATAATGCTCACAGAACAGATAGTCGATGTGGTTGAAAGGTTCTGGAGTGGCAACCACGTACCAGAAGACACAACGTTAGAAGGCCTCCCAAAAGGTGGACCGATGACCTGGTGAGGGTCGCGGGAATCCTATTGATGCGAGACCGAGACGCATAGGACCGGTCATTATGGCAACACTTTGGAGATGCCTAACAGACGTCTTTCGGTTGAAATGATGATGATGAATTTTTCTGTTCATTGCGTTTAAGCTTTCTTCCTCGGTTAAAAATATCTACCAAATTATCTTTAACTAACTATTTGATGTGATTCAGAAATCAGAAACGTTTATTTCAAATAGACCAATTACAGGCACTTTTGAATTGTCAAAATGTCGGTCAGTCAAAAAAAGTGAAGCTAAATTGCACGTTCCAAAGCGTATCTATGGAGAAGAACGTGCAAGAAACTCCATGGACACAACAACAATATAAAAAGGAGAATAATATCTCTTCCAATATTTATAAATATATTTAAAAAAAAAACTAATTTGAAGATAAAAGTGGCTGTGGAGCAGGACCGCCACTTAGCCAAGCATTTTTATCAAGGATATAATCTTCCAGTTTATAATATGCTTGTCTAATAGTGTGCTAAACGCACAATACGTGCTTTAAATTTGGACTCATTTAGTTGTAGAATCTCAACTGGTATTTTATTATAAAATTTTACACCGTACCCCATAAAAGAAATATTTTTCTCCCATCAACTATTTCACAAGAATCGATATTTTCTTTCAATTTAAAAAGTACCTTGAATAGTTTAACCTTCAGTCAATGAAAGAGTTTTTGGAATCGGTGGAGTGTTTCGAGAGATCAACTTTTTACACACATACAAAATTTACAAATAATTGGCGAATACCCGGTATTACAACTACGCTAAAAAAAATATTAATACATTTCATAAATTTGAAAAAAAATGAGTTTGCAATTTATATACCTATGTTTATTTTATTTTTATAATTACATTATTTTAATATCTAAAACCATCTTCGCGTTATTGCCTTTCTAATGAAACCGGTAGCTCATCGGTTGGATGGTTTCAAAGTTATACTAGAATAGACTTTGAAATATACTAGGTAGATTTTTTTTAAATTGGAAGATCAATGTTACCTCTTTATTTTAAGGTTACTTTAGATTTATCAATACACAGACTTCAAATACAACAATTTTCGGTTATACAAAAGATAATGTTGTCGCCTAATGTAGGTGCTAAAATAACTTAAAATTCAAAATTTGGCTATGATGGAGCGACATAGTCAATATTGTGACAAAGCTCCTCAATAACGATTAAAAAAAAAACTATGTAGTTTTATTTGAATCAATTTAATAACGTTACATAAGCTCCACATACATAACTACATAACATACCTCATGCAGGTAAGTAATTTCTCAAAAAAATAAAAGCACGCGAACAAATCGAAATCATTAAATGTTATATCACTATTATATCTCGTGTATTAGCGAAAGCAGTACTATAAACAACTTTACTTAATTTCCGTAATCGTCTTTCATCCGCTTTCGTAAGATTCTAAAGTCAAAAGTTAAGGTAAACTCGTAACTTTATAACTACATACTAAAAAATAAAATATCTATGATATGTCCAATTAACCAGTTATTACTATGATTAAAGAATTAAGCTCTCCAAACGGTTAAGGAAAATATCATGAGGAAACCGGCATGTCCTAGAACCAAAAATTCAAAGACTTGTGGCATCCTCTAAGTCCGCACTGGGCCAATTCCCTCTCTTAGAGAGAAGGCCTGAGTCCCAGCAGTGGGAACATTATTAGGCTGATTGTTATGTAAAAATGTATTTTTTTTAATTTTATCAATACTAAAACTTGTTTACTGAGAAGATAAATACGATAATGTCCTGATAATTGATGAGCTGCGCGTACGTTTCCCGCATTCTCAAGTGACAATTAAGGGATATGCCTAATTTCAAAATATACAAGCCAGATAAAACTTTTACTTATCACTAAACGTCCATGAGGAAGCCTTTCTCCCATTTAATTATAGGTGACCCAATGCTCATCTCGTAATAAATTTAACCGGATCAAAATATTGCCGTAAGAAATCATCATATAACTCCTCCCTCTCTGGGTTGGGCGAGAGGGAGTCCAACACTTTTACTGACTAAAAACCATATGTGTTCCTTCTTCCTTCAGTAGTGATTTGCGTTCCAGAGACGCTGGAACTATTTCGAATAATCTTCTTAATACTCTAGTCCTTCGATACAATCAGCTAACCGGTTTCAAATCTAATTAGACTGACTATGATTGACTATTGTGCCAATTTTCAAAGCTACAGACATCTAACCTATTCTAACAAGTTATTGCCATCTTAAACTTAGACCAACTGTTAAGTTTAACGTTATTACGGCTACAGCTAAATCGGTTCTCTCTAGTTTTTTCCTCAAAAGACCATCTCAGACACCAATCTGCATGGTTCTCATATGATTTGACCATTACATGATTGTTGTATGGACTTTCAAAGAGACTGATCCCTGAGTTTGTTTCAGTGTTTATTCTCAGGGTAGTCAGCGAGGAAACACCGGCCTCATCTAGTTCAAATTGACGAAACAATTGACGTGTAAAAGTGTTTTTTTTTAACCTATTTGCAAAACAAATCATTTATCATTTATCAATATAAGTAAATAATAACTAATAAAGTAAACAAACTTTGCTCACCCGTGAATACATTATGATGGCCACTGACAACAGTCGTGCACTTTAGTGAGGCGCGCGCCGATGCTGGCGCCATTTATATACCAGGCAGTGACCGTCAAAATACGAGTATGTGAGCTTTGTGTGGTGTCTGATTAATAACTACGTAATAATGTTTGTTATTGGTAAACAAAGTAATGAAACATAAAAGCTCACGCCTCTTTTAAACATAATAAATATGCCTCTACCTTGTCCTATAATATTATAGTGTTATCTAAAGTATTTTTCGCCAAAGGAAATGAAAATAATGCTGGCTATCAGGTAAATATTGTGAACTATCTAAGGGTTCTGTTGTCATGGAGCCTTGTTTGATATGATCAAGTATTTTCTCTCACTATTGATGTTGTTAGAGGGAATGTCAGACGTTTACTAACAAACCCACCCGTGTTCCTTCAGTTGCCGTTTGCGTTCCAGGGCCGGGGTAACTCTGCCCAGCCCGGCCCGAGCATGACTTTTTATTACATTAAGAAATCCCAAGATTGAACCTGATTTTCACAATTTACTCTCATTCTCAATGCTCTAAAGGTTTGCTTCCGATAAACAATTGCATCAGTTATACATATATGTATATTCATTGTATTTCACCATTCACCTATAAATGCAAAACAGTTCTTGAGTTGATAAAAACTACTAATAGTTATAGGATCACTAAATCCAATGTATACTGCTTGTTGTTTGCTACCATTTCTACTTGAGCCAATTTTTTTGTTGTTTGATATCAGTTTTTTCGTTAAAAATTACAATTTTGTAGTTTTTGAGACCATAATCGATGTATGTAACTTGAGTATTTGTATTCTAAAAATCCACCGTGAAATAAAAAACGACCAACTTTTTTATAAACAATTTTTGTTCTTCAAAATACCACACATACTCGTATATTTACATTTGCCATAAAAAAATACCTACAGTTAGGATCGTCTTCATGCGACCTAAACAGTATTGGGGTCCGAGCGCTCATCGAGTTGTTTGGGATATCAGCAAACAACTGGTCGACTCTTCGCGTGACCAATCAGCATTGCCATCCAGCGTGGCAATGCTGCCAGCGTTCTGGGCACTTTTCCCATTGACATCGATGTGGACGAATTTTTTGATGCCCAATAAGTTCGTTTTCTACCCGTTTGTACATATTATTATTTTCAGTTTGTTTAAATACCTACAATATAAGTTATAAATCAAAGTAAGTAAAAGTAGTAGTAGAAGTAGTAGTAGTAAGTATAAGTTATGGATCAAAGTGGTCTGAAATAAAGGTTTATTATTATTATTATTTTTATACATTTATTTATCTCAGCACCCTAAGGTCCTGGACCTTTGGAAGGCGTACGAGGAGCCGAAACCAACTCGCAGAGGCCCTTTTAGACGCTTTTAATGGAAAGTGGTACGAACCGGTGATTATCCCTGTACGCACTATGCTAGGGCATCCAAGGACAACCCCCGGTTGGTGGGAAACTATTGCGACATATGGAAAACTAAGATATAAGGCTATGGTTTTTGGAGTCTTAAGTGGACTGGTTACCAGGAACTATGTTAAGACTATGGCCCCTGCCTAAACAATGTTATTAATATCCATCGACAAAAGGCAGGGGGTGACTTGCACACTCAATAAATGGGCCCCCATAAACGGTCGCTAGCACGAAGTGACGTAGCAACAAGAGGGCAACATATCCTGAGGTGCTTAAGGAGTAGAGAGGTATACCACGGCTATCAGGACAATCCCGGAAGTACGGTCAAGATCCCTACCAGCACCTTACTGGATTATACAACCTTCTCCCGAGCACGTTTGCTGTTGCGAATCTCCACTCAAGCCAGCCAATAAAGGCAAGAGAGAAGTGGGAGCTCTGTTCCTCGTCAGTGTTCACTACGGCCGGCCAATAAAGGCAAGCCGGAGATAAAGAACAAGAATTTTCCCGGGAGATCGGGTCCGTGGGGTCGCTAATGCCCAACAGTTCGCCACAAAACTGCCCTGCGGATTTATTATTATTATTCCATTTATTTATTATATTACATACTTATTATATTTTTAAATATTTCCTTAAAAAAAAAACATTAAAAAAAAACATTTAAAAATATAAAAAATAGTAGCCCACCGGCATCGGGAACAGAGTCCAAGCTGCCGGCGGTCAGGGCTCCTGAGAGAGGAATCTCCTAACGATACGCGCCGTGTCTAGGAGTACTGCTTTCTGCATCAGGCCCTTGATCCAGCTGCCTAACGAGAGCCTCCTCAGATGTTGTTCGAGGCTCTTGGCTATTAAGCCATTGGCCGTTACGACTATCGGCACAATGATTGCTCTATCCTAGTTCTGAGTCCATTTGAGTATGCCGAAAGAATACATCAATACCGGCATGACCCAACCGTTGAAAGCGCGCACCTTGTTTCCGCCTGATAAAAGACTATTGAGTACTTTATTCAGGCGCGATTGTTTCACGTCATCATTATTGATGCCTAACGATTCCGACATACCCAAATACTTGTAAGTTTCGGTTGAGCAGAGGGATCTAAGGTGTATGGAATCCGAGAGTTGAATTCCCACGGATTCCATAATCTCACCTCTCTTTACATGTATGACTGCACATTTGTCCACACCAAATTCCATCCCGATGGCACTACTAAAGGTTTCAGTTACCTTCAGTAGCTCCACCAGTTGCAAGTTGTTGGGGGCAAAGAGTTTCAGATCGTCCATGTAAAGAAGGTGAGATATGACCTGACCGCCTCTTTTCAACCGGTAACCTAAGCCAGAACCCTCCAGTAGAGTGCTGAGCGGGTTCAAGGCTAGGCAAAACCACAGTGGACTCAGACTATCACCCTGGAATATGCCACGCTCAATCCTTATCTGTTCGTTGTTCTCCTGAATCTGTCGACATCCCGGATAGTGAAGGACTGTTCTCCACTGCCCCATACATGACATCAGGAAGGTGCGCAGAGTTGCATCAACTTTATACAGTTCTAGCACCCTCATGAGCCATGTATGAGGAACAGAGTCATATGCCTTCTTATAATCTATCCAAAATGCCAACAGATTCTTCCGAGAACGTCGAACCTGTTGGCTAATGGCAATATCGATGAGGAGCAGCTCCTTAGTACCGCGGGACCCGTTCCTACATCCATTCTGAGAGGCAGACATGATAGAATTTGTCTCAATATGACTATTGATTTTAGCTCTCAGAATGGATGTAAGAACTTTAATAATATGTCCTGATAGCCGTGGTATACCTCTCCACTCCTCAAGCACCTCAGGATATGTTGCCCTCTTGTTGCTACGTCACTTCGTGCTAGCGGCCGTTTTTGGGGGCCCATTTATTGAGTGTGCAAGTCACCCCCTGCCTTTTTTCGATGCATATTAATAACGTTGTTCAGGCAGGGGCCATAGTCTTGACATAGTTCCATGTTACCAGTTCATTTAAGATTCCAAAAACCATAGCCCTATTATCTTTGTTCTCCATATGTCGCAACAGTTTTTCAATAACCGGGGGTTGTCCTTGGGTGCACTAGCATAGCGCGTACAAGGATAATCGTCGGTTGGTATCATGTTCCATTATAATTATCTAAAGGGCCTCTGCGAGTTGGCTTCGGCTCCTTGTACGCCTCCCAAAGGTCCAGGACCACAGGGTCCTGAGATAAATAAAAAAAAAATAAAAAATAATAATAATCATTTATTTGTCAGGAAATTATTCCCATATTAAAAAACACTACAATTTACACAAATACACACAAAGATACACAATTATATAGGTTACATTAAAATTCAATTCATTTCCTTTCCATGTCAAAATAAAATTAATTACTCGTAAAATAAATTATTCCAATTAAAGTCTTATGCAAATATTTATATAGTCACTACATTAACGATGCAACAATGGTTAATGTAGTGACAGTCAAATCTCTCAGCCATCATCCTCAGGATGGTGTTGGAGCTGGCGCGGACCCTGCGCACCAAGGATGTGCACCGTTTCCGCATCGTCGCATAGAAGCAGTCAATGCGTGACTCGGCGAACATCCCCGACGCACTGCAGTACCGAGGCAGCCCCAACAACACCCTGTTGGCATTGTTGTATTTATTTATAGACCGTCGGCAAACACGTGATCGGTCTATAATTTTTGGGTTCCGCAGTTCTACCTGATTTATGGAGCAGGTGGGTTATTCCTGTCGTTAGAAACTGGGGCAGCGACCCTGACTCTAAGGCAGACTGGAACTGAGATGCCAAGCGAGCGTGCGACCTTTGGAACCATTTAACCCAGAAATTGTGCAGCCCGTCCGGCCCAGGAGATTTCCAGTTAGGCAATGGACGGACTGCACGGGCTACATCTTGGGGGCTGGTGGTAATTGCCCCCATTTCTGGTAAAAGATCGCATGCGCGCTCGACCTCTCGAATCCAATCACCCTCGGTGTGACTGACAGGCGCCGACCAAATGCTGCGCCAAAATGAACACATGGCGTCATCATCCGGCAGGCGCGTATCAGTCACACCTTGGTCCGGTCGCTCCCAATCCCTGTAAACCACCTTTCGTTGCTTTGGAATGTACGATTCCGAGTGTACCGCTCCACTCGCCGCTTGTACCGACGAATACGGTTTGCCCATGCATAGATTTTCTGCTTCAGGAAGTCGATACGCTCTGTGACGCAGGGCAGATGATCTCGAGGACTAATATCAGTCCCCGAGAATGCCCGCCTCACAAAGCGCATCACCCTAGGGCGAGTGTTGCCCTCCCTGAAGCAGATAAACTTACCGATGAGTGCTCTAGCCTCACCGATACGGTGCTCTATCCTGCACTGCCAAGCTGGCACATCTGGGCGTGTAGCTCTGTCACAATTAGGAAATTTAACATGAGCTACACGACATGCCGCTACAGCCGCACAGTACAAGATTGAGTGGGTATCAGTGAGGTCTTTGCTGCTATCAAAGCAATTTGATAGCTGCAAATCTAGAGCACACACCAGCGCCCTATTTCTCTTGTGCATGGGTAAACGAGGTAGACGAGGTCTAAGCCCTGGCGGTGTGGAACGTTACTCCCGAAATGCGTCATCCAAAGCGCCCCTCAATCGATCATTACATTGGGTACTCACAGATATAGCCGCGTCATCATCGGCGTCACCAACCTGGACGGGTCGCGGTGAAGCACTGGGTAGACGTTGCACCGCGGCCGGTGTTGTAGCAGGTGAAACACGGCTACTCTGTGATTCCAGGTGCAGTCTATCAAGTACGGCGTCATCCAACATACGATTACGCTGAATGACCCGCACCTGATCCGATAGTCGTTGGACCGAAACGTTGACAGCTGGCTCAAGCACCTGAAACAGAGAGAGCATCCGACCACGATACGCAGTCACGTTAATTCCCCCCTCTGTAGCCCCAAAGTATGAGCGCATGACGTTTTCATTAATGGATGATGTCCATCGCATGCGCTGCACACTTCCACCGGCAGCGGGGACCCTATCAGAGGCCGGCGGGACTCGAGGTCCCAAGCTGGCCGGGGGTCGGCCTCTTCTCCGTCGACGCGCAGGTGGTGGTGTCGTCGGCGGCGAGAAGTATTCGTCGCTCGAGCTCGACGCAACTGCAGCGACCGGAATCTCTGGACTCACGGTTGGCGCTGGTCCCGGCGGCTGCGAGGCGGAGCTGAGCGACGAACCCGAAGATGTTGGGTGTGTGTGTAGTTTTAGTACTCGGCTTCTTGTCAGCATTCTTCCAATTCAGTTCATCGCCTTTTCATTGTATATTGCTTTTGTTGGGGGCATTATATATAGTTGGATGGTGATGTGATGTTTTTTTTTATTTTTTCTTGAGGGTTTTCCGGTGGTTGTACATTATTATTGTGTATTATTGAATAAAATTAAATGAAAAATTTTGGCGAGAAAATATTTGCTGACAGTCAGTTTGACAGCCGAGCCACAGATTATTATTATTATTATTATAATATTTAATAGTTTTTTTTTTTTAGGTGGGAAGATCATCTTATGACAAATCCCGCTCTTGGGCGGGGCGAGAAATAGTGTCAGACTTTTACTGACTAAAAACCCACTCCTGTTCCTTCTTTGCCTTCGTCCCAGGGCCCCGGGTTTCACTTTCACACTACCCGTGGCCCCAGTAGGCTTCGACCCTGTTGGGCCCCTACGATTTGCTGACATCTCCCTGAGGCGCGCGTGGAACAATACGCGCCGTCGACGACTTGGGCTCGGTCCGGACGGTTACCAGACGATCGGACGGTGAGCCACCCATTTCTCGCCGTACGCAAGCCCGCGCCTACGGTGGCCGGAAATCGGGATCGGAATCCCGGCGGCGGTTTGGGCGTGAGGGCCGTTGCCTCACGCGATCGGCCGCCTCCTTTGCTAGCATTACTGCTTCGCAGAAGGAGGCGACCGCCTGCAACTCCTCCTCGCTCTGGACCATGGCCTGTACCAAGGCCCGGCGCGAGAGATCGCCGCCGCCGATCGCCCCCACGAGAACACGGCGTTGCTCTGCCCAAGCGGGGCACACCTCCACCGTGTGCTCCACTGTGTCCTCCGGGCGGTCCACACAGTGGCGACACCCGGGCGTCACTTCCGCACGAATCCGGTGCAGGAACTTCCCGAACTTACCGTGTTCGGTGAGAACCTGCGTCATGCGGAAGGTGAGGACGCCGTGAGGTCTTTCCAACCACGCCTCAAAGAGGGGACTTACCGCCATAACTGTGGCGTGCCCAGCACTGGGTCGCGACAGTCGCTGTCGCCATTTCTCCATGAGAACCCGCCGGAGCTCTGTCCGCCATGCTGCGACTGCGGCGTTGCATCTCCATGCGCAGATCGTGCATGTGTGCAAGGACTGTTGCCTCCAGATCCCATGGTGGCTGGCCAGCAAGGAGGCTCGCCGCTTCGCGGGAAATCGTCCGGTATCCTCACACCATCCGTATGGCCATGACCCTCTGGCATGCGTTCAGCCGGGCCGCCGACTGCTTCCGCAGCGCCGGCGCCCATACCGGTGCGCCATAAAGGGCCATGGACCGAACGATTCCTGCGTAGAGCCTCCGGCAGGATTAAGATTTATATATAAATTGATGATCTCTAAAGTTAAATGAATAAAAAATGCCATAGGTAAAAAAAAAACAGTAAATAATACTGGCTTACAATTTTATAAATCCGGTCAAAGTACTTACAGTTCACAACAAACCACAAATCGAACCAAGATTTGAAGCTGCGGCTAGAATATTATTCAATAAGTACCTACTCTTCATTGGTTAATAGCAATGAATTGCTATTTTGCATGTACGATCAGATTTCTCAACAAGTTTTTTTATAAAGTACGAGTAAAATAAATAACCAGAATTGCGTTTTTACGATAAAACTCTGTAAATACAACCATTTTTAGGGATCCGGTCTTTATAGGGATCGGAACCTTTATAGGGTCACTTTTTTGTCCGTCCGTCTGTCTGTCTATCAAGACCTTTTATTTCAGGAACGCATGGAGGTATGGAGTTGAAATTAAAACCATATACTCAAGTCTGCGGTCCCTTGAAGCTGTGAAAAAATCAAACTTGTAAGTTAACGAAAAAAAAGATTACGGCCGTTTATGTTGCAAAAAACGTGTATTTTGTAGTGACAAAATACACGTTTACTACACCCTACGCTACACGTTTACGTTTCACTTATGCTATGATACCTTTCATCATGCCAACTTTCAGGATTCTAGTACAACGGGAGGTACCCCTCCCGGGTGAGGCCCTTGAGCACTCTCAAGGGAATCAAAATTCATAGGGTACCTCCCGTTGTACTAGAATCCTGAAAGTTGGCATGATGAAAGGTATCATAGCATAAGTATAGGAATATAACCTAAAAACTATAAATTTGTAGTTACGTCACAAAAAAAAACTTTTTTGCGATTCGTAAAGATCATTGAGACTTGATTCGGAAATTGAGCTGTTTTCATAGGTAAGTTTGTACGGAACCCTCAGTGCGCGAGTCCGACTCGCACTTGCTCAGTTTTTTACAGTAGGGGAATGATTCGTGTCTCCTAGTTAAGTAACAGCCGCATACCTCGATCAATCTGAGTTAAGCACCATAAAACTGATTAGTATGGCATAATCACCCTTAAAATGTTCTCACTGCTAGGTCTCTTCTCTAGGACAGGGAATATGTCCACCACACAGGACCGCGGATTGGTGGATGTCACAAGTCTTTGAATTTTTCGTTCTAGGACATGTTGATTTCCCGCTGTTTTCCATCACCGTTTTGATAGCACTGGTGATGAAATAAATTATACATATTAATGCACCTGGCTCGGTTTGAACCTGCGCCCTACAACTCGTAATTTGTGTTCTTTTTTTCTTTCTCTTCTTTTTTTTATTCAAAACTGAATATGTATACAAACTGGCAAATCAGTGTTCATCACTTCACTCACTCCACATAACTTTAATTTTTTATTGTAAATCTTCTCTCAATTTCGAGTTATCAACATCAAAATGTATCATTTCAAAAAATAATGAAAACTGAATGCGAAAGTAAACACAATTAAGGTAACACATTATTTTGGTAATTATTTGATTGTTTAAAGTACTAAACTACTATACGATTTGATCAGTTAGCATGCTACCGTAGTATAAACTGTTAAGATTGATCATATCTTCATTTAAATGTGAGGTACAAAGTGATAAAGAATCAGGTTCGTTTTGTGGTTCTGTGCCATCATCTCTGTATGTACAATTTTTTTTAAACGACTTCCAAATCTTTTAACTCATGAGATTTCACAAATTCTGAATTTATTTGTGGGTTTATCTGGAGAGAATGTGGCAAGGTCAATTTAGAACACTAAAAACAGAATATTTTTTACTTTGACAATTGGATACTTAATAAAGTATGCAAAAATATGCAAAACAAGACTACAGGTTGGTACTTAAAGACCCAGGTTGTACCAGGTTGTTGTTAACCAACAACAACCTGGCACAACCTGGGTCTTTAAATCAAGAGTGAATATACTGTAGAAACAGTATGTTCACATGCAGGCTTACCTAGAAAAGTAAGCCTGTTCCATCGTCGCTTTCCATCAGGTGAGGTAGTGGTTAAGCGTGAGCCTATATCAATAATAGTAAAAACAAAAACCAACGCACTTTTAGACATCGAACAGATAAAGATTTAGTAAAAACTCATTTAAAGTTTGACAGCGATTTTTTGTCCTAGTTCCGACAGTTACCCCAAACTCATTCACCGTAGGCTTGCGGACGACGAGCAATCGGTAACTCGCCATCCGGCCGTCCGGTAACCGTCCGGACTGAGCCAGAGTCGTTGACGGGGCGTAGTGTTCCACGCGTTCGTGTGTACGTGTTCCTCAAAGAGATGTCAGCAAACCGTAGGGTCCCAGCAGGGCCGAAGCCTACTGAAACCCGGGGTCCTGGAACGCTAGGTGAAGAAGGAGTAGGACATAGGAGTGTATTTAAGTTAGTTTAAATCTGACACGCTCTTCCAGTCCGCCCTAGAGTGGGAGAAGTCTTAGGATGTTTTCCCACCAAAAAAACCCCAAATTCAATAACTTTCCCTAATCTTAACTTTTTCAAACCAATCTTATCATGTCATATTATTAGCAAAAAATGCCAAACAACGAATGCTCTGGTAAATTAATTTTAGTAAGGTCACACCCAGCCAGGCGCATTACTTTGTGTAATTTATTTCATCACCACTGCTCTCAAAACGGTGAAGGAAAAAAACATCATGAGGAAACCGGCATGATCTAGAACCAAAAAATTCGAAGACATGTGACATTCACCAACCCCCACCGGGCCCGCGTGGTGGATTACGGCCCATTCTCTCTCCTAGAGAGGAGGCCTAAGTCCCAGCAGTGGGAACATTAAAAGGCTGATTATGTTATTATACTAAGGTCACAATTAATATTAAGAAAAATGTTTAGGGCCCGCCCGATATTTAGAAACGAGGTAAGATAAGAAATCTTAAAAAATTAAGTTGCTTGATAAAAATGTTAAGATAACATTAGGTACATATTTTGTAAAAGTTTATGTAGTAATCTGGTCAGTGGTTTGCCTTTGGTAAAATAATTGTTAGCTAGTCGTTAAAAAAACGGGCATGGAAAATGGCTTTTCCTCACCCACGAATTGTTGTACTGTACAACGTGTACACCTTTTTACAAAATTTATTTTTAGTATATGTGAAACCTGAATTTGTTCAGAATCAGTAACTGAATTGATTCCAATAATTTTTACATCATGTTATATTTTTTCCCAAAAATATTTAAAAAAGGTCACAAGTTGGACACCACCAACACTAAGTACGACACAGGTCACGGCAGGTCATAGTAGCCTTCAGACGCCAGCGCACAACTGGAAGCGAGAGCAAAACAACGCCTCAGTCACCCGGATGGCCCGGTGACCATGTATTTTTGCGGACAAGCAAGTAACATAACAAGCTAGCAACTTTGTGATTTTTCATGATACAGTTATGAAATTTTGTACATAGATTCTTTACATAAAAATACTAGACACGTGTTTTGGGTTTCGCATATATTAAACTAATGTTGTATACTCCAATCAAAAAATTAAATTACAACATTAAGTAAAATTTTAGTGCTAAAATAGCACTAAAATTTTACTTAAATGCACTTAAGTAGTGTTTTTTTTTCAACTAACTATCGTAATAATTGACAAGTAATATGAGCATCAACGCATTACATTGGTAGCGCATCGATATTGGTATATATGTACTCACACACAAACACGTTGGTAAGCAATCAAGATTTATGAAAAAATTACCAAATGTATGGTATTACCTACATTTTTACCAAATTTAGTAGTGGTAATTTTTGTCCTTAAAAAATTCTTGATTATTATTATCTATAATTTTGCTTATCATTCTTTGGTTTGCCGTAATCGCCACGCTTGGCAGGCGGGTTGGCGATCGCAGTGTGGATGTTATAATGCACAGAGAATACTGCTGCCCATTCTCTGGTATGTCCCTTAGTCGCCTCTTACGACACCCACGGGAAGAGATGGGATGGTGCCATTCTTTACGTCCGAACACCATACCTACGGACGCGACCACGTACCGGAAGACGCAGCGTTGGAAGGCCTCCCACAAGGTGGACCGATGACCTGGTGAGGGTCGCGGGAATCCGATGGATGCGAGACGCACAGGACCGGTCATTGTGGCGACATTTGGGGGAGGCCTATGTCCAACAGTGGACGTCTTTCGGATGAAATGATGATGATGATGATAAAAAGGAGAAACTAACTGACTGACATATCAACGCACAGCCGAAACCACTGGGACTGGGAGCGTGAAATTTTTCACAAGGCTTCCAGTTTTTATGACGTAGGCGAGCACTAAGAGAGGATTTTCCATAATTCACTTCTTAAAGAGATGAAACGGGGGTCCAAAATTTGTATGGAGAAACCTACACTACGACCTTCATGCGAGCGAAGCCGCTGGCAGAAGCTAGTTAGTAATATGTACAGAAACGGAAATCTTTTCTGTACATATTACTTTCAAGATGTGCGTTTATTATATCACATCTTGTATATGCTGATGTTGTACGTAATAGTTCTCAATTTAGAACCCTATATTAATTATGACAATTTTGATCAGCACTGCTTGGTAACTGAACCTTTCGCTTGTAAACGGCTGTTTGTGTCTCAACAGGTCAATACCGTATTCTGATCCTGTCTCTTGCCTATTAAGAGGGAATTAGAAATTAGGAAATATAAACTTTTTCTTAGCACTCTGCTGTTCTTTTCTAATTGGTTTTATTGCGGGGTTTAGGACAATAGAATCTCCATGATTCGTGGAGTCTGAATCGGCTTCATATTAGAGCTTTTATAGCAATATTGTGGCTGGCTTGTTGCTGAAACAAACTACACGATTGGAAGTTCGATTATTACTGAACAAGTAATATAAGAACTATTTTAATTAATTCATAAGCAAAGAGCCTGATGGTGTAAGCTAACAATATTTAATCTCTTTAATATACTGAATTGTTCACTACACCCTGCGCATGCTCAAACCTAAAGTTTTGAGCATGCAAGAGAATCGAGTAAGAACTTGGTCTATGTATTCGTTAACAGTTCCAAACAATGGTGGTAGATGGCGTTGAACACAAAAAATACGGACCTGTAAATAACCAACTGGTTTTGTTCAGTGAGAGTAAAATGCAACAGCTGATGTAAAAACAAGTCTTTACGCTTACCTACTTATAGTATTATGATTTCAGTCGAGAAACGTTCGCATCGATCAGTTCTATCCTTGCTATCAGTACCTAAATTCGCTTAGACGCCTGACGTAAATGTGAAATGCAGTAAGCAGATATTCTACGTTTCCCAAAGTATACCTTTTTTTTCAAGGGAAATTATTAAATAACTTTTCCGTCCCTGGGTGGAGCGTGAGGCTGTAAAAGGAGGTGAGGTGGATGCAAAAAGTCCCCACCGCCGTTCGCTTCCACAAGAAGACATTGGTGCTCCGCTGGATCACGAGGGTACAAAAGGAGGTGACCGCCTCTCATTCCCACTGACTCTGTACCATCGCCTAAACCAGGGTCGGACACTTGAGGTTCCGCCGCTAATTGCCTTCACAAGGTGGTGCTCCGCCTAAGCGGGACAGACCTCCACCGTATCTCAAAGTATACCTACAGATTATTATTCAGGTAACTAGGTAACCCTACAACAGAGACAACTTTAATTTGATTTTGAAAATCGCCTGAAGGTTATGGAAATGTAAATGAGGAAAAGAGACTCAAGTAACTGTTAAAAGTGATAGAAGATAAGAGGTCCTTACGCAGCAGTAAATGGTTCAAGCCGTAATTATAGTCATCTACCTACATATTTTAAAAGTAAATAAATCAACAACTATAGGACAATGAATTTGAATTGGAAATGTCTAGAAACCTAAAGGTTACGGATCATTTTCAAATTCGACACGTTTTACAAAACAGTGCATATAAAAAAACGATTTCCTTGACTTGATAGTTTCCAATCTTAGTCAACAATCATCTGAAGTTACTAAATGCAAATCAAGCTATATCGCTTTGTGCGCAAAAAAGAACTAACTCTTACTTCGCCTAAGTTCTACCGCATCGGACACGGATTGCCAAAGATACAGGCGAAATTAAATATTTTGATCTAATTACGACACTAATAAATTGTTATTGAACTAAGGTTCAGATTGATATCAAATTCGCACGATATTTTTATGGTAGACTAGCGGTCAAAGTACCTCGACTTCATTTGCATGAATTTCGTGCTTTTTACTAAGTACATAGGATACGGTGGATAAAAAAACCACATCCGAGTAACTTCTGATACAGTTCTGTTATTGGAGGAAGATATGTGAACAATACAAATATATTAATCATTCTTTTATATAAAATTTAATTATACCGCGTATAACTTAGACTATCCGTGTGCTAAGATGCATTCTGACAAACTTGAATGATTTTAAACGCCCGTATGAAGGTAAAAAAAAGGAATAATTAATTTTTTATTATTCAGGTTAATACTCATGTCATATTTTAAGTTTATTGACTCAAAGATTCTTTCATTGAAACTTGAACACCCTCTAAACCGTCTTTCAAGGGTAGTTTTGTAAAATTAATAATGTACATCTGTTTTCCCTAATTAGATAAATAATATTAGGTCTTTACCTATGAAATTGGAGATTTTTAAAACGGGTTGCTTTGAAGTGTTATATCATTGGATTGACTTGGAATCATAAGTTCAAATAAATTTTATATTAAAGGTATGTTATTCTTCTTTTGAAATTAGGTATTTATTGGTTTCTTTGTGTTTTATATTTTCTGTAATATAGCAGTACTTATAACCATTTTTGTATGAAATCTAAGAAAACTCGCATTATTTTGTAATATGAGTTCTACCGTGGAAACAATGGGACTCAAGTGATAAGCAATATTGATGAACATACGGACTTAAAACTGCTAATGAATGAGATGTCTATTTTGGTTTCAATCACTTTCATGTGAGAAATTTTATCTCAGGAATACGCTCGAGAGCGTATGGCTAGATACGCTCGCTTTTTAATAATTTTCTTTTTTTAATGATAAATAATTTTCTTTTTTGATTAATGAATTTATTATTTATTTAAGTTACTATTTTTGGTAAGTTTCAAATATAAGCCGAAAAAATATGATGTTGCATACAAACGAATTTCCCCCTTTAGTTTTCAAAAATCGATACGGGTTAGTAAGCGGTAGCCTGGACCGTGGAAATGAATTAAGATTGCTTTCGTTTTGCTCACAAAACCGAAAAAGAACTAAAATCTGACCCAGATGGCTGGCAAGTACCTAGTTATCGCTGTTGTTTTGCACATAAAGCTCGGAGATCAAAATCATAAAATAGGTTAACTGTTACTGGTGAAAACAGCAGTCGTTAGACGGTGCCAAGTTTATTTATCAAAGATTCAAAGCATTTTATTTCAAATGAACCATTTATATACCTTTTTGAAATGTCAAACAATCACTCAGAAAAATGAAACTCAACACACATGCACATCAAGCATAGATCTCCATGGATAAGAATGTGCAAAAAACTCCATCGTCCAATTCCATATCAAGTTTCTATTTGGCACATTTATTTTTTTAGGGTGCTTTTCTACCAGAGATGCGCTATAGCATAATCAGCCTTTTAATGTTCCCACTGTTGGGACTCAGGCCTCCTCTCTCTAGGAGAGGGAATGGGCCGTAATCCACCACGCGGGCCCAGTGCGGATTGGTGAATGTCACATGTCTTCGAATTTTTGGTTCTAGGACATACCGGTTTCCTGACGATGTTTTCCTTCACCGTTTTGAGAGCAGTGGTGATGAAATAAATTACACAAAGTAATGCGGCTGGCTGGGTTTGAACTCGCGACCTACAACTCGTAAGTCGGGGCCGTTACAACTCGACCACCATTGCTCTTGCGCAGGAGGAGGTGCGCTATACTACGTTATTATCAATGCATTTAATATCCACTAATTTTATAAATTGTCTATATAGTTTAACGGATGGAAACGGGTTCTACTAAGCTATGTTTTTATATGGATGGATGCATGATATCGATACGTGCTATGGATGGTCACGAATGGTGCTGCTATAAACAAAGTAGAGTATGTAGTACCGATACATCGCGTAGCTCGAGCTACCCATCTTGTTTCATATCATATCTTCCATCAGTAAGATGTGATATGAAGCCCCGCCCCGCTGCATAGCTTAGCATCATTGTACAACTAAATTTGTAATTGTAATTGTAACAGAAAGAAGAAGTTATGAAACTATGTAGTCGTTGTCGGTAGGTTGATATACTTAGTGCTAAGTAACATTTAGGATATAAGTGCATGATGAGGGTACATGTATATAGCTTGAGAAAAGAACCAATAAAGCAGTCTTGATCTGAACGCCTTGTTTGATTGTCGAATCCTACCGACTGCGCCATGTTGAGCGGGTTCATAGAATTCGACAATCAAACAAGGCGTTCAGATCAAGACTGCTTTATTGGTTCTTTTCTCAAGCTATATACATGTACCCTCATCATGCACTTATATCCTAAATGTTACTTAGCACTAAGTATATCAATCTACCGACAACGACTACATAGTTTCATAACTTAGTTTCGTAGCTACAATCTAAGGGTATTTAGATCAAGAGTGAATAGGTTACTCCTAGGCAAGCGTGCTCCATCATCGGCCACATCATCGCTTGCCAACAGGTGAGATAGTGGACAAAAGTGAGACAATCCATAGTAAAAAAAAACGTAGCTTTTAAATCCTTCCAGTATAGCTGCATAGCATAAACTGTGCCCAAATTACTTCTTTATTTTAGATAGAGTGGGTTTATTACTGTGTCTTTCTTTCGGCCAGCAAGAAGCGCAGCAACGGAATATTTTTGCATAGAAGTAATAATAATCCTTGTGATAGAATTTCGATCATGGAGACCAATCTTAATTAAGGTTAGCTAGATGCGCAGGATAAGCCTAAACTTGTGCTATGAGACATTGCTTCATGCCAAATTTCAGGATTCTAGGACAACGGGAAGTACCCTATGAATTTTAATTCCCTTGAGAGTGTCGAAATACACGTTTTTTGCGACATAAACGGCCGTATCTTTTTTTCGTTAACTTAGAAGTTTGGTTTTTTCACACCTTCAAGAGACCGCAGACTTGAGTATATGGTTTTAATTTCAACTTGAGATAAAGGGTCTTGACAGATAGACAGACGGACCACAAAGTGATCATATAAGGGTTCCGTTTTTTTCCTTTTGTGGCACGGATCCCTAAAAAAAGACCATCATAGATACAAAGGCTACATTTTATTATTTCTGAAAAACACTCGGTTTTCTTTAAATCAGACACGAAAGGAAAACCGCTTCTAAAAATTTGTTTATTATAAATTCATATCAGCTTCACCGAGATTTAATCATTGTTTACGCCCTACGGCTATTTAACAGACCGAGCGCAACCGTGACGAACGGTTACGGAGAACACCGTAACTATGACCGAACAAATACCATCGCTTTCATTTTGTTTTCTTTTTCTTTACTCCAAAGTAAATACCTAATGGTCGTTTTGCTAAAGTCAGTGGCCAGTAACGGAACAGATATGAGTTTAATTTTTTTTTTTGTTCGTGTAAAGCTTTTATGTTAGTCTTTGGTAGGTAATTGAAGTGACTTACCGATTGTTTTTTTTTTTATATATATTGAAAGGCGTCTGTGGAATATCGGTAAATCAATACTTTATAGACAGTCGTGGACCAATTAAGTTACATTTTTGTTTCAATGACGTTAAGGAGGCCTTTCCCCAGATAGGACTTCATTTTTTTTTTTTGATCATGTTAAAAGTTTTGTATTTTTTTATTTATCTTCTTATGTGATAGGTATCTCTTAGAAGTGAGTGATAGCGTGACGGGTGACAGGACAGAATGAAAGAAAATAACGGGTACCGCCGACCCCAAATAACATGGGACTAAGGCATTAAGATGATAATTATTTAGCTCTTAGTAGGTACTGCACACGCGGAGAGCTGAGAGGAACCAAGCCTCTTCTTAACAGAATTTACAATGCCCGTGTATTTTTTTCTTTATTGTGAAAAAACAATAATTATATTGAAATTATTACCACAAACAGGTATTATTTTATTATCATGAGAAAAAAAACATATGTCAACAATTAAATAGCATCGTAATTAAATATTATAATTTATTCATTACTTTCCTATCCCTATCGCATGTTAGTTGGAGTCAGCGCAACACGTTCTTTTTTCCTTATTTATTTTTTTCGTGGTGGGAAATCAAAGAAAGAATGAAGTTATTGGATATAACTTCTTTCGCTCTAGGATGGAGCAAGAGGGTGTATCAGACTTTCACTGACTAAAAGCATACCTGTGTCCTTCGGTTGCTCTTTGCGTTCTAGAACCAAGGTTTTCTACCCAAAAATATTTATTCCAGAAATTCTTTTTCCTCTCCCCCTGTGGTTTACGAGGCAAACGATGATTAAATCTAAAAAATACTCAAGATAAAGTATCTATTTATTTATAAATCACTAAAAATCAAAGTATCTGAATTTATCAAGTCTGCTATATAAATAGTAATTCTGTTATTTACTCGTACAAAAAAAAAACCATTTTCAATCTATTTTATCGTGATTTACAAATCAGCAAAAAATCAATTATGACTCGGTTTCAGCAAACATTTATCATAACAAAAAATAATAATTACAATTTACCAATATTTTACCAATCCTCGGGCTAAATACCTGACCTAGACCCTAGGTTATTGACCCTGAGAGTGAGTTCAGCTGACTGAGCAGTTGGCCAATAGTAGACAGTTAAGAAATGCCTAGATTTAAGTGTTACTTGCTTCCTCGTACGTGCGAACTAAGATATCGATTACGAGTTTATCGTTAATCGATCGTGACAAATCCAATATTCAATTCGATTTTTTGCGTGGAGTACAAGTATAGCAAGGTATTCAAAAGTGTAACAACATTGGCTAAACACATTTTGTTATACTTTTGAATACTTTCTTATCACACCACATCAGCTTAGCATAATCAGCCTTATATGTATACAGCTGAACCTCAGGCTTCCTGTCTACGAGAGGGCATGGGCCGTAATCCACCACGCGTGCCCAGTGCGGATTGGTAGATGTCACATATCTTTGAATTTTTGGTTTTAGGACATGCCGGTTTTCTCACGATGTTTTCCTTCACCGTTTTGAGAGCAGTGGTGATGAAATAACTAACCAGTATTGCTCCTGGTTGAGTTCGAATCCGCGACTTACAACTCGTAAGTCGGGAGTCGGGACCACACCACAGACCACTTCACACTAATATTATAAAGGTTAAACATTCCAAGGTTAAAATACCTATGATTTTTTTTTTAAATTGGGTTTCATCCAATGACTTCTCCCGCTCTTTAGTGGAGCGAGAGGGCGTTACACTTTTACTGACTAAAACAACATCTGTGTCCTTTAGTTGCCCTTTGCGTTTTGTGTCCGAAGATTTCCTTTTCAAAAATTTCCTGCCACCCTAGCGGGCAGAGAGCAGTGCTGGCCGAGTTGTAACGGCCCCGACTTACGAGCTGTGTAGGTCGCGGGTTCAAACCCAACCAGACGCATTACTTTGTGTAATTTATTTCAACCACTTCCACTGCTTTCAAAACGGTGAAAGAAAACATCGTGAGGAAACCGGCAGGTCCTAGAACCAAAACATTCGAAGACATGTGACATCCATCAACCCGCACTGGGCCCGCGTGGTGGATTATGGCCTATTCCCTCTCCTAGAGAGGTGGCCTGAGTCCCAACAGTGGGAACAATATAAGGCCGACTATGCTATGCTATTAGCCACTACGATTTTGCTGACGTCTCTTTGAGGCGTGCGTGAAATACTACGTGTCGCCGACGACATGGCCTCAATCCTGACGGTTACTGGACGGTTGGACAACGAGCTACCCATTGCTCGTCGTCCGATCTATGGTGTATGTGTTTTGTATGTTTTTTACTCCTTCGCGCTAAAATGCCTGAACGGATCCTAGATGAAATTTGACACATGGGTAGACCATGTCTTAGAATAGCACGTTTTTATTCCGGTAGTATGTTAACTTCGGATATTTTTTTTACTAAGTATCACATAGGTACAGCCGCTGATAGAAGCTACAAAATAGTAGATTATGTGACTAGGGGATAAAGCAGTGTCCTTTGAGTCGCGAGCGGCATGTTGAATTCCGAACGAGACGAAGGTTGTTAAGATTCCCGAACGTTAGTGCGGGACTTATGTAATTAATTCCCGAGCATTGCGAGGGAGTTAATATAGAAACCTGAGTGAAGTGAGGAATTCAATCCGCCCAAGACAAAGACAGCATTATCCCCGTGTTGGATACTCTATTTTTTACACCATCTGTGAGATAATTAAAAGACAATTTACTGAAACAAATTATATGTATATTAGAGAAATATAAGTATTATTTATAAGTTAATTTTAACTTTCACTCGAAATATTTTTAACTACTAGATTTTAAATTAACAAAATTCACTACTTTATGATTCTATAGTTTTAATTTTCTATAACGCTTCGCTCTTTCATTACTTTTTTTAGAAACTCTTCAATAACCACATTTTATGATTTTCTTTTTGTTAGTGGCCAGTTCAGTTTTTGAATAAACTTGTGTTAAGTGAATTAAAATGTACATTTTAATCCACACACACATTTATATTCCCTAGGGATCGCCCATAATACATTATCTCCCTAGGGACAGAATGACTTGCTTTAATTGATGGTTGTATGACATAAAAAGGGCATTATCGTGCAGGTGGTGTAAAAAAAGATTTAAGTAGTACCTAGCCATTGTGGCAATTCAAATTATCATTATTCTCTTGGCCTTATTGCAATTTACTGAGGGGTCGACGCAACATGTTTTTGTTCTCACTGGCCAGTCAATGGATTTTAAGAGTTACGGTGGGTGACCTTGGAATGCAAAAGGGAACTAAATGACACAGGAAGGTTAGTCAGTAAAAGTTCAAAACGCCTTCAAGCTCAACCCTAGAGCGAGAGAACTCATTTGTAGATTTCCCACAAAACAAGTCCCTTTCCCCCCTAGACATACCATGTTTAACACAGAATTTTAGTACAATTATTAAACATTCATCATCTAGAGAGCTTGTGTTATGAGTACTAGACAACTGATAAACATACTTATATAGGGTGACTGGTAATTAGTGTACGATACTTAAACACGTGATTGTGCTCATGATAACCAACAACTTTTACCATGGGAACAAACCTGAAATCGCGAAAAACTAATTGCCAGTCACCCAATATATTTCTAGATACATATTATAGATAAATTACACCTAGACACAGAACAAATGATCGTGCTCATCACACAAACATTTGTCCTGGGTGGGAATCGAACCCACAACCTCTGGCGTAGCAGTCAGAGCCACTGACCACTAAACCAACAGGCCTGTCAAATGAAAAAAAAGGTTAAAAAAAATATTGAAAATTATAAACTAAAAAAAAATCATGGAAATATTCTAAAAGAATAAGATAAAAAATGAAAGCGCCTCTTGATTGAATCCGACCAAAACTGATTTCTTCAAACCCCAGAAGTTTCAAGTTTACCACGGCCACTATAAACGTGCCCAACATTACATCAACACTAAGCAAATGCTCCATTTACCGATTGCAGATGTCATTACATAAATGAGTTCCCCTCAAGACATTTCACAAGGTTACCATTGAATTGTTACAGGCGTTGCGTTGTTCTCAAACCAGTCCAATTTCCACCAATTAGACACGATTGAGAATACTTAATCGTTATCAGGATTGCTTCATTAGCCGACCGTGGTGCACGAGTTTGAAAATTTACAGTAGGCATTTTTTGCAGGGACTTTTTGTCATGCGGGTCCTTCTTGCTGTCATTATGTACTGTCAAACGAGGTAGATAGAAGGACAGGGGTAAATAAAAACACAACTTCGATGGGGATTCTCACGTTATTTAAAAATTGTTTGCGGCATTTGAGTGCCTACTAATATTTTATTATTGAAATATTATATTAAAAATATAATTTTCCTTAATCACGTGAACGAAGCCGCTGGTAGTTCAATAAACGAATGAAAACACGAAACAATTTTAAAACATTTACGTTTTAATTGTTATTGACAATCTTTAAAACAATTTGCTATTACTATACTATGGATGAAACTGAAAACTGCTAGATCCTACTTTGGTTGTTAAACTACATGCAAACATTCATAACATGTTTTTCACAATCATAAATTTTCTCATTCATAAAATAATGAAAATGACCATGTGATAGGATGTGCCAACTTTATAGCTCACTCCGCTCGTTCGGGCATTTTCAACATAAGATCACAGTAAATACTTAACCTCCGGGCCTTGGTACAGGCTATGGTCCGGAGTGAGTAGGAGTGGCGGGTAGTCGCCTCCTTCTGCGAAGCAGTAATTCTAGCGAAGGAGGCGTCCGATCGCATGAGGCAACGGTCCTCACGCCCCAACCGCCGCCGGGATTCCGATCCCGATTTCCGGCCATCATAGGCGCGGGTTTGCGGATGGCGGACAATGGGTAGCCGTCCGACCGTCCGGTAACCGTCCGGACCGAGCCCAAGTTGCCGACGGCGCGTACTGTTCCACGCGTGCCTTAAGGAGATGTCAGCAAACCGTAGGGGCCCAGCAAGGTCGAAGCCTACTGGGGCCAAGGGTCTGATTCTGAAAGGAAGACTCGGCCCTGGTACGAAAGGCAACGAAGGAACAGGAATGGGTTTTTAGTCAGTAAAAGTCTGACACTATCTCCCACTCCGCCCAAATGCGGGATTTGTCATTAGATGATTTTCCCAACTAAAAAAAAACCTATCAATCAAGACTTTTCCTGCTCCAGTAAGAGTAATCCCATTTTCAAGCTCAGACTTACATTATGACAAAGCCACTTTTTTCATTTTCGAAAAAAAAACTCATTTTATTCTACGCAGCTACGCAACTAAAAGAAAAGCTTTAATATAAAACTTGTAACTTGTAAGCATTTACTAAATAATAATTCATCGAGCGTTAAAAAACCTAGAAATCAGAAATCAGAAACGTTTATTTCAAATAGACCAATTACAGGCACTTTTGAATTGTCAAAATGTCGGTCAGTCAAAAAAAAATACAAGTGAAGCTAAATTGCACGTTCCAAAGCGTAGATCTCTATGGAGAAAAACGTGCAAGAAACTCCATGGACACTCTTTTAAATCATATTATGAGTTACATAAATCTTGGTTACATATTTCTTGTCGCTTCTAATATTTGAGCACAATGTAGATAAGTAATAATAATTAAAAAAATAAAATAAAATAAAAAACTAATTAAAAAAAAAATAGAAATTGAATTAAGTCACTGGCAGCTAAGAGATGACCAGTCTAACTGACGGCACCCGTTCACGAGCATGACGCGTGCATCAGCCCCACTCAGTTCAACCAATTTGAAGGGAACCGAATGACCCAATAACACGTGCCACCATCAGCGAGACATTTGAGTGAGCATGACAAACTCTCAACTGCCATGCTCGTAATGACAAACAAGTTGTAACCTAATAAAAATGCTCCATGGTACTTCACATTCACAAAACTTGAAAACAAAGTGCTTCTACATTATACAATGCTATTGTTTCCAAATACAAAAGGTAATAAATTATCATAAGCTCTATTGAAATAAACAAATAAAATAAAATAAAAAAACATTTCGAAAACAACAATACAAAAAGGGGAACAGTATCTCTTCCAAAATTATAAAAAAAAACTAATTTGAAGGTAAAAGTGGCTGTGGCTGCGGAGCAGGACCGGCATTTAGCCAAGCTTTTTTATCAAGGATATAATTTTCCAGTTTATAATACGCTTGTCTACATAGTGTGCGTTTAATGTATGCTTTAAATTTGGACTCATTTAGTTGTAGAATCTCAACTGGTATTTTATTATAAAATTTTACACAGTACCCCATGAAAGAACTATGTACTTTAGCCAATCTGAACCTATTCGGGCATAGCCCTTTAGACACCCAACTTGCACAATACAAACAACATTTAGCGCCAAAACATTACTAGAAACTTAAGTACCGAATAGATATGTAGTCCTGGCACTTGTTACAATATTTCACTGCACAGACAGGACAGCCTTTCGCCCAGCTACTGGTGACCGGCGGCCGCTGCGCCTGGTGCAAGAGGCCGCTCCCTTCTGTCTACAATGTGGAGTCTTATGATACAGGTGGTTTTAAATGCTGTTGGAATATTTATCTACTTTTGTGTTTATGATTGTTTGTTTGTTTCTAGGTAAAAGGTAATCTTCAAAAACGCTGAAGAAGTGAACGAATTTTCTTGATCAGACTTAAGAAAATTCGTTCACTCGACACACCAAAATTAATGAAGGCGCCATTTTTGTGTATGTCTGTAATTCCTTCACGCTCGAACAGCTAAACGGATTCAGTATCAGCACAGCTTATATCCTGGATTAACACAAAGACAACAATTTATAATGGTGGGAAGTACTAATTTTACACGGACGGAACCACGGTAGGCTAGTATACAATATCGCCGAATGTTACTGTCCTGTAAGAAAGAGAGCAAAGCCGCGGCAAGAAGCTAGACTTTATTCTAGGACATGTAGAAACACTTGGTACTACTACGGAAAGATGTTGTCAAATTCCAACTGCTCTCATAGACAGGCTGTTGACTATTTATAGAATTGCTTTTTAAATCATTCTCATCATTTCAGCCGAAAGACGTCCACTGTTGATCATAGGTCTCCCACAAGTTTAACTACAACAAACGGTCTGGTGCATCTGGCATCCATCGGATTGCAGCAACTCTCACTAGATCATCGATCACCCTGCGTCTTCCCATACGCGGTCGCTACTCCAGAACCTTTCAGCCCCATCATCATCATCTGTTGTGCGAGCAATGTGCCCTGCCCACTGCCACTTAAGTTTAGCGATTCTTCGGGCTATGTCGGCAACCTTGGTTCTCCTGCGGATATCTTCATTCTGGATGCGATCACGCAAGGAAACTCCGAGCAAAGCCCGTTTCATTGCCCTTTGAGTGACTTTAAGCCTTCTGATGAAGCTACCACGTTTCAGAGTCATATGTTATCACTGACAACACGCACTGGTCATAGACTTTTGTCCTGAAACACGTGGTATGTTGGACGAGAAGATACCGCGCAGCTTCCCAAGTTTTTTATATATAGTATGATAACTAATATACACACCTCAAGGAAAGTGCTTCACTCTATCGAGTTTCTCCAAAACAAAGATTGGCCATTTGTCACTTCCTTGTCCAAGCAATTTATTGACCGCTACCTTGACAGCGCCGTCTCACTTAGAAAGAAAGTAATGTTTCCATACCAATATTCATGCAACCGTTATTTCGAAATAATAATTATCTACAATGATTAGATTTTACAGCATAATTATTGGCAATATTGAAACATAAAAGTACTTACCAAAGTTTCGGTCAACTATTTCGTCTCGGTTAAAATCAAACCAATAATCTTGTAGCACGCACTGAGTATATTTCGCCATATACAAGTTAGAATAATTTACCAGTTGAATAGATATGCAAGGCCGAAGCTAATTATGGTGAAACATAAGATCCAAACTACCCATTTTCTGTAATGCACACTGGTAAGGACAAATTTATAAATGTCTTTTGGTAGTGAAAAACACTCCATAGTTTTTATGGTTTTATGCGACTTTATTAATAATTTGAGAGGAGGCCTGAGACCCAACAGTGGGAACATTATAAGGCCGCCTATGCTATTAATAATTTGTGAACATTTCTTCTTTAATTTCTACACCAATAAAATGATATTACAGTAAGCTAGCTTCTTTCAGCGGCTTTGCCGGCATGAAATTAGAAATTTTACCCAAGGGAATATATCTAAATTTAAGAAAATCCCCTGTGCCAAATCCATTGTGTTCCAAAACAATTTCAACAAAATCAGTTCAACCGTTTGAATGTGAAGAATTTACAAACATACATTCACATACACCATCATATTCATATGAACTTTCGCCTTTATTATATTATTGAGATTAATTGAAACCTGTGGTAAGCAATAAACTTAAATACCTATTTTAATAGCTGAAACGCTATAGTGAACCATGATTAATTTTACCAAATACCTCCTACTGCTACCAGTGATTGCTAATTGTCTAAATCTAATTAGGCTAGTAATCTAAAGTTATGTAAGTGCACTCGAAAATAGTTACTATCAGTATTGCTACAAGAATTAAAGAATGACTAATCAATAATTGATCTTTAATACTTCTCTAAAAATAATGAATAAAAGTCGCGCGTTCGTTACTGGCATGAAACATTGGCCCATGGTAAATAAAATAACGTCATATGTGAATTTTTACTATACTCATATGGGTACTAAAATTTCACCAGTTATATTTGAGTACCATGCAATAAAAAGAGAGCCTATTACAATCAACAGAGTATAATATATAATAATACAGACTCAAAATGAATAAAAAAAACGGCCAAGTGCAAGTCGGACGCGCGAGCGACGTGTTTGGTACTGTCCATAGCAACAAACGGCAAAAAAAACACGTTTGTTACATGGGAGTCCCACTTAAATATTTATTTTATTCTGTTTTTAGTATTTTGATATTATAGCAGTAACAGAAATACGTCATCAGTTTAAATTGTCTACTATCACAGTTCACGAGATACAGCCTGGTGACAAACCGACGGACAGCGGATTGATAGCAATAAGGTTTCGTCTTTACCCTTTGGTTACGGAACCCTAAAAAATAAAACACTTTGTAGGGAACCCAAGGGCCAACCGGTAAGGGCGGGATTGTTCGAAAGAGACACTGCATTACTGGAATACAACAGGCAACTGAAGAAACGCATGCGGTCAGAGAGCAGGAGGATCTAGCGCGCGAGGAATCATTTGATGATACTGAAAAAAGGACCTCATACTTAACGTTAGTGCTTGATGTTGGGATGAAACCCCACTTTTGTTCTGTTATGGTCTTACAAACAAACTCTTCAAGAATAGTGTTATGATACAGCCACTAGCCAATGAAGTAATCACGGAGATATTTCAGAAACAGCATCAGATTGAAAAGAGACATTCATGTTCATATTACATCCTTTGAGCAATCAGATAATAATAATATTGATTATTTATTTATGATATCATTGGTAATGCAAACAATCGAAGAATGGATCGGAACTACACAGCTATGATATTAAAAATAATTAAATATAATCTTTTCCAGTCAACCGAAGCCTGCAATTTTAAATTCCATTATCATTATGTCAGCTAAAAAATGTCTAATGCTGGACCTATGCTGCTCCTAAATATACCCACATCAACCGATTATGCGCTTCTTGCATTCAACCCAGTGAACTTCTGCGGCTAAAATGACATAATGTAATGAATATCAACATGAATTTGTCGCAATATATGGCAAAGATATCTACAGTGTAGTTATAACTGGAGCATTAATGATCGCACTTGCTTCCACTTTGTCAGCGTTTTCAGATAATTTCGTCACTTTAATTATAATCCTTTACCATTAAAGGCCTTTCTCATTCCGCATACCAAATGTGACGCAAGTTACCAAAAGTGTGGGCGACAGATTTTCAATATATCGCAAAATGCTTAACCGTTGAAAGAGGGGTGGTACCTGCTCTGACCCTTTCTACTCCTACTAATACCGCACTCCTTTACACAATATAATTACATAACAACGTGGTCCAAGGTAATGAAATTGGAAACAAATAATAAATCATATGTTTTCACGTAACACCTTGTAAGGTACGAGTATCTATATCCGGCTGTCTTTGTCCAGACGTTAGCCATTTATCTGTTTCGTTATCTTTCATGTACCTTTTTTCTTAATTTCTCCATTGAACAGATATTCTTGGTGCAAGTTATGTGAGGCTGCAGTATTTTGTGTTATGTATATTCTTTAGTTTTTTAGACCGTTATTACACTCATACTAAAGAATCTGTTTACTGCAATTTATTTATTTATTTATTTATTTAGTACATGGAGGACTTACAGCTAATAAAACCAGACAAAAAAGGAAACCATAATCACTAGAAAGCCAATTACAGGTCCTCACGTATAGTCATTATTTAGTTTATCATTACCGGTTATACCACGAATATTAAAAAAAAAAGATCAGAATTGCCTTTACTAAAGTAAACTCTTTTGACCTTAGTTTGTTACTGTTCCAAACCTACTTTTTTTTCTTATACTCATTCAACGAAATTGTCTGTAATTTAGTTGCACAATCTAGAAGTATACATCCATTGATGAAATAAGTTTTTTTTAATAAATAATATTAGTCTTGCATGACATAGTAAAGTTAATCTCAAAAATAACTATACGAATCATGTAATTAAACGACCGCGTATTTTTATTATAAATTCCGCTTCAATCGACACCTTGCACCATACACAATACACAAAGCAACCGGCCGACAAGCAATCGGTCCGCGACGAACGACCGAGGAGATAAAAACCGTTTGGCTGCCCATCGACCTGGTTCAGTCAACCGCCAACCACCGCCGCGATCCGTGATGTGAACAATGCACATGAACAAAGTCTCCAGTCTATTCCTAGTGTTAACGTTTTGTGAACTGTGTCCATCTATCAAGGTCCCGGTCACATGGGACGACAGTGCGCGTAGTGAAGTGAAAAATGAACCGAGAAGGGAATTACCAGTGGAGATCATCCAACCACAAAATGTGTACATCAAGCCATCTAATCAGCAACCGGTGCCGATCGAGTACTTCACATACACCGCGCAGAAACCCAAGTTTGCCGCCGATATAGCTGCATTCCATGGAGTGCAGAATCCTGAACAACATTATAAAGCGTATCCTATCAAACCACATACGGGTAATCCAAAACCTGCTTTAGGTGTTCATCATATGCTAGATCCTAATAAAGAGGCTTTTCAACCGTTGCAAAAGTATGTGCAGCAAACTTCAGAATTAAACAGCTTTGTGAAACCGACTGCCAGCAACTATGAAATATTTCACCCATACAAAGCAGAAGAGCCGGCATTGCAAGCGATTTATAAAGATCCAGTGCTTTCAAAAATAAGAAACGATTTGCAACATAGTAAACAAAGATTGCAGGCTTATGAGGAAGAAGCCGGTGAACCTAATATTGCAAAAGAAGAGTATTTAGAGAGTCCAGAAGAAACTGAAGGCAAACTGTTTCCACATAAAAACACTCTTGCTAAATATGAGGTCCATAGACCTGAAAGAAGACCGGTATATTACAAAATGCCACCTAGAGATGTCAGCCGAGATAATGAACTAAATAAAAAATTCAAACACCCTTGGAATCAAAACGCCAAAATAAGACCAGTGCATTACCGCCCATTGCAACATCATATTCATAATTTAAGACAACAACATGGTATGAAATATGATGATGAGCGTAATGAGTATCCTCAAGTAGCTACTTCTGAGAACATAGCCGAACCTGAAGAAGGACATGATATATACGAAAAGGGTAGAGAAAAATACGTGGCACTAAGAAATAACCTTGACGAGTCTGTCAACAACATTGTGCAACACAACCGGCCACCAGCCTTCCAGAAACTAGAACTTCAAAAACATGATCCCGAGGATGAAGAAGAAGAAAAAGACGAGTTCATCCCTGTTAAAAATTATGCTCAAGTCAGAAAAACGGAGACGCATAAGCATCTACCCAAAAAAGCTGCCTTCGATGATGCAGAAACTTATGAAGAAATAATAAATGCACCTCGGCTAAGAGAAGCAGTAAAAAGTACAAAAGCGCAAATAGTTTACAGTGAAGAAGGTTATGAAGATTCCGCATACGATCATGCTGGAGAACAAAAACACGCTTCAGATCATGAGGGACATGGCGGTTTTCTCAAAGAACATGTAAACAGTGATGGATTATACAAAATTCCAACAGTCAGTGGAAAATATCATGATGGTGGTGGATCAGAGTACAGAGACAAAGAGGAACACGGAAAAAAATGGAAAAACAATAATAAAGACATTGAAGAAGAAACAGAAAACGAGGAATATTCTGAAGACGAACATGAAGAAAATGTTGACGCTCATTTGCGTCAAAATAATAATCCAGAGGATGATAACCGAAACAGGAGACAAGATTTATCTAGGAATGACGATGATGATGATAATGGTAGTAGTGATGACAACAGCAGTGATGATGGTGGAAGCGATAATAATAATAATGATAGACATAGAAAGAAAAGTAACCAGGATAATGTATCAAACGAACACGAAGTTGGTAAGAGAGAAATAAAATTTAAAGTACCAGAAATAGACCTAAATTCAACCTTGTCATTTAAAATCGAAAACCTAACACTTGCAAAACTAAAATCAGAACCAGAGAAAGAAGACATTAAACAAAAATACCCATATTACTACAAATATTTAAAAGGCATAAACAAAAATTCACCCCTTAAATACGCTGAAAATCTCAAATTGATACCAAAAAAATCAAATGGTGGTACTGAATTTTATGACTCCCGTTCTCGTCTCGAATGCCCTGAAGTAGACGAAGAAGTAGATCCGATTCCTGAAAATTTGAAAAACGGTGAAAACCCCACAGAAGATGATGATCATGAAAATGATGATAAATCTGAAACAAAAAAAAACAAAAGTTTTGAAACTGTGAAGAAACAACCTCGCCTCAAAGGACTTGGTGATAAAATTGATTGTTTCAAGGCCAAATATTTTGGGGAGAATCCTTTAGACAGTCCATTCTTCAAAGAAGAAATAATATCGAACCCGGAGCCTATTCTTGCACCTAAACTTTCTACATATAAACTTAAAAATGTAAAAGGAGAAATTGCTCCAGAATCTAAATCAAATACTGTCGTTGATTCATCTAATAAATTGCAAGAGACTGCTCAAACAAACATCTTTGTTCTTCTCGATAAATTAAGAAGTGATCAACGCAATTTAAAAGAGTCTTTGAACAAATCGAATGAAGAATTGAAAACTATTTTATATACACCACAAGGTACACTAGTAGCTAATGATACCCAACAGGCCAATGTGTACACAGATATTTTAAAAAATATTCAAACTACGACAAATCCAGAAATAAACACTGATGTACCAGCAAGTTTGTTATATTCTGATAGAGATAATTCCAATACAACATACAACTTTTTTCAAAACAAAGAAGAAGTTACAAAGCTGCCTCCTAAATTAAGGTCAAAAAGAGCAACACCATTCGTTTATGAACCCTATAAAATCATAAGGGATAGTCAAGTTCAAGACTCAAAGAAAACTACGACGACCAGTAATATCAGCCCACTGATAAAGCAGTTGCAATCAAGTAGAGTGGCAGAACGGGTATCAAGATCAAATAAAGATGACAAACAAAAAACCAATAGCCGCACTTATGTTGATATTGGCAGAAAAGAGAGAATCAAACCTACTAGAAATGAAAATGTGAATCCTGATGCAACTTTTGTTGATGTCAGTGTAGATCACCGTAGAGGTGAACCTAGGTATGAAATAAGACCTGCAAATCACAAATTAGAATATACTCCAGTCGAAAACAAACGGGCAATGTCAGTTGATGCATACAGATCCCACACAATTACTGATAAAAATTTGGAAACTTCTACTCAAAAACATATTCGAGGCAGAAAACGTTTTGGATCGACTCAAACTGCCGATACTCAGAATGCAGCTGCTTCAACTTCTGTTAAAAAAACGGTTACAAGTACTGATTCTAATATTTCAACCGCAAAACAAAGAAATTCTAAAGAAAATTCTGAAGATAGCAGTAGCGAAGATAGCAATGAAGAATTTGAGCAAGAAGAGGATGAAATAGCACCCTCAGCAACAACAACAACCACGACTCCCAAACCGTCATTTAGAAGAAGAATGAAACCAGAGAGGAATGTTCAAAAACGAACAACTGAAAAAGAACCGGATCATACTACAGAAAAACAATTATTAAAATTTGTAACTAGATTCCGAAATTATAAACCTGATGATAATATTGAAATCAAAGAAGAAGTAACACAGCGGCCTGTGAAAACTAAACAAGGAGATGACGTTGTGATTCCTAAATATACGGAAAAGAAAAAGAAATCACACTCAAGCACTTTAGTGACAGATACTCAAAAATATGGTGACCAAGACGAAGATGAAATGAGAAAAGAAGAAGTTGACGCTTTGATTGGGGTCAAAACTAATATGGGTGATTACATGCCAATGTACGAAAAAGAAGAGATTGACAGCGATAGTGATGAGATTGATGATGACACAGATAACGATGACGATGAAGATGATGACGACGACGACGATGACGCCGATGATGATGATGAAGGCGATGGTGATGATGATGTGGAGGAAAGTTATAAAGATTCAGACAAAGTAAAAGAACAAGAAATTCTTAAACCTGAAATTACCACCCCCGAACCAACCAAACGCACGCTAATCCGAACAACAGATGCCCCTCCCACAACTGTAGCAACTCGCATTCATGCTACTACCCCTACAATTCCTCCTCGAAACAACAGGCCTATTGTCACCAGAAAAAGAACTGAAATACACAAAGAAATACCAGCAAACAAATCGTCTCCACACGTAACGCAATTTAAACAAGACATTAAAGAAGTTGAAATAATCAAAGAAATACCAGTAATCCCAAAAAAGAAGCCGCAAAAAAATGTCGAAGCTTTAGATTTATATAAAGATGATGAGTTAGCAAAAGCAATTAATAATTTAGGAGACGTTGAAATATTTGGAGAGCACATAGATCTCGATAAGGGTCGGAAACATGGTGGAAACTATCGACATGCTACAAAAGAAGATCTGAGGCTACTCAAACCTCCTGAAAGTACAAAACCACTTAAAGATGCTGAAACCTCACAGAGTAAGAGCACAAAACATATTGAACTAACTGAGTATACTCCTAAAAGACTGCATGGGGGTAACTTAAAATCATTGAGTGATATAAATCGCTCTAAAAACAATGGCCGAAATTCAAAATTAATTGAATTGAGCGATCCACCAGTGCGAGGAATGCATGGTGGTAACCTTAAGTATGATAATAAGAGACGTGGTGGCAGAAGAAACGAGAAACTGATTGAATTTGATGATAACCATGACGATGAAGATACATCACGACAGGATGATGATGACAGGTCTCGAAGTTCCGGACATGAAAGGATGCATGGAGGAAATTACAGGAGCGGTAAACTAGTTGCCTCCGCACAACAGAATGATAGTGACGATATTCAAGTAAAAAATACATCGAAAAATAATAAGAGTGCCGCCGAACTCCTAAACAGTTTTGGTCAAGCCGTGCCCATAATGACCAGTACGCCAGGTTATATTTTAGACCCTAGCAAACGCATGTACTATTACGTCGACTGATAGGTAAAAATATAAAAATTGCCAGTCTGTCAGACTTAAGAAAGATGACAAGTTTCCATTTTGTCGCGAAACGATTTCTCAGCATGACGAAATTTAAGGTAAAACCTAGTATATAAGTAGCTCGGGTAATACCAGTACCAATATTTAATTACTTTAGTTCAAAGCCGCTTTGTTTTGATTTGAAAATTGTAATTATTTTACTCTATGTTTACTCGTTGCTGGTATGTAAACGTATGACGCAAGTTTTTATGTAACTTAAATTACTTACTAGGTTAGAGGAAATTAAATTGTCGTATAATCAAATTCTAATTATTGTGTTACAGCTGCGAATCACTGATTGATCGCAATGTTCCAACGTAAATAAGTACCTATTAATTTTGCGCTCATGTTGTCTTACAAGATAAATGAAATTGCTGTTACATATTAGGTACATATGGCAACGTTCGTAGTTATTGCTTGCAGTCAGTTGATTGTTACCAGTTTATGCATATTCATTAACGCTCAGGCGGTAGCCGGCGCCCGGAAGCCATTGTCTTACTATTGTGTCTCTAATTACGCACGTCAAAAGGTTAAGCTTCAATGTTTTTTCAACTAGTTTCTACTAAGAAAAAAATGCTACAGGTCACTTTTCAGTCACGTTTAATTCCACATAAGATTCGCATTATGGTATTAAATTTAAGAGATATTAATTTAAAAGAAAAATAGTAAGATAGACCACAATTGCGGGTAAAATGTAAGCAACACTAAATTATTGTTGTAGTTTCGTAAGTTGGCGATGGATATTTTCGAAAGTAATTAGTCTATTGTAATAGAAAGTGCCACATTACGTATCGCGGGACTAGAGTCGAAAGCGATCGATTGAGTTATCAAAATCTATAATAATTATTCGCTATTGTTAACTGTACTGTGATAGAGGTTATTGTTATTGTTTTTACAACGAAGAGAACTTATTTATAAATTTGTTATTTTTATAAATAAAGTGTACTCCAATTATATGAACTTAATTGTAAAAAAGTGTTTTTTTTTTATCTTAACAAACATGTTGAAACTAACCAACACTTCTTGTAGCTACTTCCTAATAAAATTAATTGAAACATTCCGAATGGTTACACTAAACACTAGTTCAGATTGTTACCAAATCGAGTCTATTTTCAAATATAAACCAGTTAGAACGATTGCAAAACTCACGGAATCAATTTCCGCGACCATTTTAGAACATTTGTAACGACAACCTGACCAATGAACTACATACATAAAGCAGTTAGTGTACGAGACTAATTTTCTGACATGACAAATTGCACAATAACCAATAATACATTGCTAAAGTTTGTATTAAATTGTGTTATCACACAATGAGTTGTCTCAGTGCACATCTAGGTTATGTACTAGTGTCCCAACACACTTTTTGTTAAACTGTTACAGTATCTGTTGAGCTTGAACGAATGAGAGATATCTTCACGTAGTGCGTTCAACTTTGGTGCTGCAGCTTTCACTTTTAACGCTAGTTAACTGAATTGGTTGTATTTCCTTAAACAATTCGTGTTCTTTAAAATTATTTGTTATATTAAAAAGAATTAAAGATCAATGTGGGTGTGTTGATTTAATGCAGTATCACTGTTACTATACTCATAGTAAGACAGTATTTTTTTTAAAGATCCATACATCATGAATTTCTGTGCCGGTTCTTCTCCATAATAAACAACCAATTAAAAATACAACTAGTTCACTAGCTTCTGACTCTGTTTTATAACTGTGAATATTTTGAACTTGAGTGCTGAAACTTTAAAAATTAAAGACTTAAATAGTTTACATTTTTTATTTCAGTGGCAAGTCTTTGAAATCTTATAATAATCAATATAAAACTTAAACATAAATTAATTTTACCTAACATAATTTAAATAAATTACAGAACAATATTTTAACAATAAATAAACATTAACAATTTACATTGCAACTTTGTTTTGGTTTCGTTCGATAATGAAAGTTTACAATATTGCGAGACTTACAGTTAGTTCTACGACTACTATGGGATAATATAGACAAGCAATCAAGACAGACAACATACAAAATGGCTGATGCAATCTTAACCCGTTTTGCCGTTAGGGACTGCGAAGAAATTTAAACGATAGCAAAAATTTTATGAAGGCACAAATCGAATTCACATAAATAAGACTGAACACAACAAGCCAGTAATAGCCTAGAAAGTCTTTGATCGTTATCAATATGATATCATTCGTATAGCTTTACAGGTGAGCAGCATCAAATATTACATCAGCAGAAACATCGTCTCAATCGCTCGTTCTAACAATGTTCATTAATTTAAATGATATTCTACATAATGTATTAATTAATATGAATAATTGTATCATCGTCACTTCATTCAATTACTCATTATACTGATAACATCACCATAATTAATATTTATGTCTACCGTTTCATATTATTTATGTTTCTTTCTACCAACACTGTTTGTTTGGCTGTCTCTAGGAAAAGGATGATTAATTGGTTTCCATTCTGATTCTACTCTTGGAATATAACTCGGTTCAACATCTTCTCTATCTATAGATTCATCAGTTTCCATTTCTTTGTCTTCGTCAAAAAAGTCTATAATTGGATGATAGTTGTAATTGACACGCTTTCCATTAGAAACATAATGTTCATCGTTATTGCTAGGTTCTCTAGATTTTTGTGTATTCGTCATTTTTTCGGTTGTTATTAGTTGTAATTTTGGAGCTATTGTGACTCTTGGTCTTGGTGTATTTATCGATGCTGCCTGGCCAATGTCAGGATCCTCGTAATCATGTACTTCTTCTAAGGTGTCTCCACTGCTGTTCGGGAAAGATTCAACGGCTTGTGATCCTGATGATACAAGATCATCTGGTCCACCAGAAGTTTTCTTTCTGATTGGTCTTCGCCCCGGTAGACTTGGCCTCGTGGTTCTCTTAAACTGGCTACCAGGCAGTTTAAACTTAGGTGCAGGATTGTCTTTGATAAAGTTGAACGATTGACCAGCTGCTGGTGTCGGTGGTTCCAGGTAACTTGGTAAAGTAACTTCGTCGAAGTTTGATGATGGAGGAGGGGTTCTGATAGAAGGTGGTCGTTTCACATGTCTAATAGAACTGGCTTGGTTAAATGAGTCCGGAAAATATGAGTTTCCATAAGAATCTATAGGATTTTGTGGCAAAGAGTCATCATCGTCGTTATTGTGTTTGCTGAAAGGACTGCCAGGTATTAAATTCTGATTATCCGTAAATGGAGGGAATGATTCTATTGGCTTTTTGTGAGTAAATGGTGGTGATTTTATTTTTGGTTTTTGGATAGTAGATTGTACGTTTTCGAAAGCATGGTTTCCTGTTTCTGAAGACAAGTCTTCTCCAGGAAAGTGTTCTGAAGAGGTTTCTTGGACTCTGTGACCAAGTGGTGGGAAGGACACACTGTAACCTTCGATGTGACAGGAGCAGCATGTAGGAACCTGGAAAAGATAATTGTAATTTTAGTAATAAATGCTGGTGGGGTTCTTATCCGTGCTTCCGGTATTGTACTGATATCCTTGGTATATTTCTCTAATTCTTATAAGCACTTTTGAATATGCCGCCCCTTCTTGATGCTTCGTCACTAAAGATCTAGCGACCGTTTTGGGGCCCATTTTTTGAGTGTACTATAGTTAGTACCAGAGGCGTTCCCTGCTAGTGCAAGGAAAGAACCCTGGAAATTATGATTAAAGTAGTGTTGTTTAAGAGATTAGTTGTTGTTAAACCAAATTGTATGTAGAAGTTAACTAGGGAATCAATGTTCTACACTGCTAGGGCATCGGTTTTGGGATCTAATCTAATCGAATCAAGATTTATTAAAATAGGTAATTTGTTTATCTTAAGATAATCAATGCACTAGACCAGACGATGTAATATTTATTTTTTAAATGCAACCTATATGACCTTAGGTGCTTTGTTATATAAGAAGGCTCCATAGTTCGAATTTGATAGCGCATCGGTATTGGAATCTAAGCCCTTACACACAAACACTCTAATGACGCAATTAATATTTATCAAAATATGTAGGTACTTAATTTTTATCCTAAAATAATCGATGCACAAGACTAGACACTACAAAATTTTATTTTAAAATGCAACTAATATAACCATAGATAGGTGTTTCGTTTTACCTGAAGGCTCCATAGCTCGAATTTGATAGTATAAAAATTTCATCATGTCTAGATTTTTAGTTGCATCTTTGTAAAGTTTCTTGAAAATAGTCAAAAAATAGAAGGGTCTATGGCACTGATGAGATAAAAAAAAATAATTGATCGTGTTTGTCTTATGTAGCTGAAATAGTCAAGATATACTAATTCAGTTTATTTAAGACAATTTTTCAGCATATAATCCAGGTGAATACGAGCCAAAAATTTAAAAATAATAGTCCGTTGATATATTTTGACAACGTTACAAATGTGCACTTTATGCATTTTTATGGTTTTTAAGGTCAAAAATCTCAAAAACAGTACGTGATACGGACTTATCAAATATGGATTCAGATTTGGCATGCATTAATAAATATAAAAAAAAACCTATAGCCACTCTATTGCGTTTTGGCTGCAGATTTTATTGGTTTTATTTATTTGTTAAATAAAGCAATTAACACTAGTTAGAGTATTAGGAAGAAAATAAAATTCTCATATTGTACCTTGAATATATCCATGTGAAGACCATTTTGTTGATCCCAAGTCAACAGACGATGGTAGTTATAAACTTGAACGCATTTCGATTTGAAGTTGTCTGTTAGGTAAGTGCACGATTCTTTCGGTTTTCTGTAAAAAAACAACATTGAAAACTTGTTAGTAAGAAAAATTTGATTTCTAATTTGAACTCATATTTCAACACTGATAATGAATTCAAATATTTCCGAGGGAAGTTGCACTGCGGTCACACCTTTTAAAATAAAACAATCAACAAACAATTCGCTCCGCTCCAGATAATAAAACTAAATAAGTTATCAATCAACTCTTACAAAACTGACGTCTTTGTCAAGTCTAATTGCCAGTTAAAAATATTTATTCCTCAAATTACTACAATCTTGTAAGCGAGACAATTAATTATATTATTTTTGCAAGACGTTGACATGATGTTGAAATAATAGACATTCGGCCATTTTAATTTATAGTTGAACAAGTGTAACTTAGAACCAGTAGTCATTGTTATTATTTATTTAATCATATTACTATAAAATATGGACTTGTATTCTAAGTAAGTCATTTCGCGCGAATAAACAGTTTTTCTTTCTTCTTTCTTTCTAAGTATACATTACATTAGTTTTTGTGTTACTAACATCTGGGTTTTCTATTTGTTTACTAACATAGTTTTATAAGTTATGATACTAACAAATTTGTCTAATTTGTTATGGAAGTTAATTCTGAAATAAAAATATTATTATAATTATCACGTTGTTTGGCTATATTGTAAAAACTTTACTTCCACCAAGTTACTTTTCCAGTCTCAACATCTAATGATGTTGTGTGTCATTTCCGTAAGAGTCAAGTTCATCTTTTCACCTTTGTCTTCGATGGCATCTTTTACATCAAAGCTCATCTGATATGCGGTAGATGAATCGGGCTCAATCCCAAGCTTGTAAATAGCAGTTTTCCGGGTAACATCTGTGATTTTGTTTCTTACACGTTCAATTCCTTCCTTTTCAGTTTCACTATTAAATTATTATCATCATTTCAACCAAAGACAGTAACACACACACACAAACTTCCATAAACTAAACATAAACTTCCCCCAAGTTCCGCCACAACGAACGTTTCTCTGCGTCTCGCAACCATCGGATTTCCACGATCCTCACCAGGTCTACCTGGTGGAAGGCCTTCCCACGCTGTGTCTTCCGGTACATAGACGCCACTCTAGAACCTTTCAGCCCCAACAACCATCTGTTATGTGTGCAATGAGCCCTGCTCACTGTCAATTAAGTTTGGTGACTCTACGGGGTATTTCGGTAACCTTGGTTCTCCTGCGGATATATTCATTCCTGGTGCGATCATACAAGATTGTTGCAAATTAAATACATCGTTAATTATTTAGGTACACTTACAAACACTTTTCCAGCCTCAAAGTCTGTGTGTGTTCTCCAGTGTTCACGATGTACTTCCACTGACCCGAGGTAGCTCTCGCTCGCTGTGGCCTCGCGTACTTTACTGTGCTAGGACACATGAAGCCTGCTTCACCAGCACTGGCAAAGTCACGGTTGGCTGTGTCTCCTCGCCTGAAAGTAATATTAGCAACATTGAAATCAATTCAGTACAGCCATTTGCCACTATAATTGGCTTTTAGTATATATTTTGCGGTTTAAAAGTTTTAAGTATGGTTTTTTCTTTCTTTTTTTAATAAAACGTTGCTCCACACAAACATGTAAACTCATGTGAGTTAATATGTTTAGGATAGCAGTTACGTAAGTACTAATACACTCAGACCCGGAACAACTATTTTTTATGTAGACTATTAAAATGTTTGTTCCGAGCTGAAATCGAACCCACAACACGCAGCGCCGCAGCCAATCGCTCAACCACCAGCGCCAACTGTGCTGTTATCATCAATTTAGTTTTCAAATTGAGTGCCTATTTTCCCCAACTAATTATAAACACTAATAACAATTATTTAACTATCAAGTACACCCCTATTTTTTAAATAGTACAAAAAAATTGGGCTCCATCTGTACCGGTTGCTGATCATATTTAAGTAGTCAACGTGGCAATGCCGCCAGCCTTTTGGGCACACTTCCAGTCGACAGCGATGCGGAGGAATTTTATGATGCCATATTTTAGCTAGTAGTTTTTGCCTTTAGTGTATATGTAGTTTTAATTAGTTAAGTGTTTTTACTGACAAGTCATTTATATAAAACAAAATAAACCCGTTGTAATTAGAAAAAAAAAAGTAGTCAAAAGTAAAAAAACCAAATCCCAAAATTGTCCACGAAAATTTGTCATAATTGGTAAATTCATAATTGAATTAATTATTCATAACAATTGTGACTAGAAAATACTACGCGCAGTGTTTTTCCATTGTTTTTCATTAATTGAGTAACATTTTGGGTTATAAACAAACGCCAATAACGTTGCTGTTTATGAATATTATTTATTGAGACTTTCCATAAATAATAACAACACCTTTTCTAATAAGCCCTTCAAATGTTTGTACTAATATAAAAAACTACTGGTGTATGACTAAATTATTGATTTGTTTATCTCAGCGCTCAGCCGAGTGTTGATAATGCAACAGCAAACATTTTTGGGCATTCATTTACATAATTATTATCTAAATAGCTTCTGCCCGCCGGTTCGCCCGCGTGAAAATAGGTTTCTCCGTACAAACTTTGGATCCCCGTTTCATCCCATTGGGGGGTAAATTTTGGAAAATCCTCTCTTAGTGCTCGCCTACGTCACAAAAGGAAACCTAGTACAAAATTTCACTTTCCTAGTACCAGTAGTTTCGGCTATGTGTTGATATGTCAGTCAGTCAGTTTCTCCTTTTATTTTTATCTTAAGATACAATATCGCTCGCCATACAAATTCATCTTAAGATACGAAAATATGAAATACCTATTATATATTATCTTCGTCGTGTGTGATAGTCCATTGAATTGTATGGCGAGCGATATTGTATCTTAAGATAAAATATTATAGTATCTTAGCCGTGTGCAGCGACCCTTAGTGAACTCCACTGCGGGTGACGTAACCTACGACAAACTTATTATTTGCGGTTGGTACAGTAATTGGGTCTAGGGATCGAACCACAAAATTAAGTTTGTTTTTATTGTATATACTTTTCCGGGATAAAAAGTACCCATTGTGGTGCCCAGGATATTAAAGAATAATTATACCAAGTTTCATCGTAATCGAACCGGTAGTTTTTGCGTGATGCCTGAACAAACAGACAGACAGACAAAAATTTTTTAAATCACAGTTTGGGTTCGGTGTCGGTCTAGTAACACCCCCTGCCACTTATTTTTTTGATATTTTCAATGTACAGAATTTTCAGTTCTACAGATTTATAATAAGTATAGATATTATTGAAATTGGGTTTTCAACATGGCTAGATAAGGTAGGCATATTACCTATTAGACACAAGGTAATGCTGTTCATTGTATTTAGCCTCCTGGGCTGCGGTGACTCCGTCAATGATCCCTTCTCCCGGGTCCTTGTAGTCAGCTAGTAGAGCGGCTGCAGCAGCCCTATTGCGTCTTATTGACTGCACGATGGCTTCGCTGAAATTAGAAACAATTTTTACTTTTTTAGTTTTGTGATTCATCAAGAAGAGCAGAGCTTCGCCCAGCTTCTTTGCAAGGTTTTAGATTTTTCTCAAGCAAAGTTATTTATATGCAGTTATATCTAGGATATATTTTCTTCAAGATGCAATAGATAGTAGTATTAGTAGTATCTGTGAAATTGTTACTATTTTGGTGTGCAATAAAGTTTATTCTATTCTATTCTATATCCATTTTTTCTGAGTGTGTGAAATATGTACCAGTTGTTTTTTTCTTTATTTTTGGGGTATGCCAGTGTTGTCTGGGACCCTTTTACGCAGTACATTCTCAGCGTCAGGAGAGCATCCAAAGGACTTTCATCAAACACCTTGCTTTCCCCCTCTCATTTCCCTTGGTATGCCAAGGGATATAAATACAAGGAGGTTGATAGGGAGATATGGTGTCCCTAACAATAGCATCTGAGCATCTTTAAAATGGCCTCACTACGTCAACAGAGCAACGGAGAACTATGCATAATCTTACGGATGTTTTTTTATATTAATTTTCCACAACATTCACACAACGCCATTCGCTCCTAAACTAAGCAGAGCTTGTGCTATGAGTACTAGACAACTGATAAACATACTTATATATTTCTAAATACATAAATTATTTACACCCAGACACAGAACAAATAATCGTGCTCAACACACAAACATTTATCTTGGGTGGGAATCGAACCCACGACTTCCGGCATAGCAGTCAGGGGCAATAACCACTAGACCAACCAGGACAATCAAAAAAAGACTAGGTATTTAACTCTTGTCGTGTATTTTATAGGTAATCTGGCTATATGTGTATCACAACTAAAAAGTGAGAAATAAAACACTTTTTACAAAAAAAAAATAACCGACTTTTCTACAAACAACAAAACACTAAAACGATCAAAAGAACTTTAATTTCGGAAGTCGGTATTAATAAATAACAAGACTTCCGACACTATATACATAGTTCAAAGGGTTATTTTTGGGTAGGACACAGGATCACTTTTGGGCGGAGCGCGAGGGCGTGTCAGACTTTTACTGACTAAAAACCAACTCCTGTTCCTTCTTTGCCATTGTTTCAAGGCCCCGGGAATCTCTTTCGCATCACCCATAGCCCCAGTAGGCTTCGACCCTGCTGGGCCCGTACGGTTGCTGACATCTCCTTGAGGCGCGCGTGGAACACTAAGCGCCGTCGAAGACTTGGGCTCGGTCCGGACGGTTACCGAACGGTCGGATGGCGAGCTACCCATTGCTCGCCGTCTGCATGCCCGCGTCTGTGGTAGCCGGAAATCGGGATCGGAATCCCGACGACTGGGATGCGAGGGCCATTGTCTGCGCGTGCACGTGCGGCCTCCTCCTTTGCTAAAATTACTGCTTCGCAGAAGGAGGCGACCGCCTGCCACTCCTCCTCGCTCCGGAACATGGCCTGTATCAAGGCCCGGCGCGAGAGATCAGTGCTGCCGATCGTCCCCACGAGGACACGGTGGTGCTCTACCCGGGCGGGGCACACCTCTACCGTATGCTCCACCGTGTCCTCCGAGTGGTCCACACAATGGTGACACCCGGGCGTTTCCTCCGCACGAATCCGGTGCAGAAACCTCCCGAACTTACCATATCCGGTGAGGGCCTGCGTCATGCGGACGGTGAGAACGTCGTGTTGCCTTTCTAGCCACTTCTAAAGGGGAGACTTACCGCCATAATTATGGCGTGCCCATGCTATGGGTGAAACTAAATAAATTAATAAAAAAAAAACCATCAAATGAAAACAAGGCCTACGTTTGTCTATTAAAATAAATTATATTATACAACTGAATTAATATTTAGAGTTTCTTAGGTTTTGGAGAGAAAACTTACGTAAAATATATCGCTGATGTGCCAGTCGTAAATTAAAGGTTATTATTTAAACAGTGTTTAGAAAGTGGTCCGCCATTTTGCAATTTACAATATAAAAGTAGTTTAACTATCTAGAATGATACAGTCATTAACGTGAACCAATTTTGGAATGCTGTAGGGGAAATAAGGTAGTATATGTTATGGATAAAACGTTTGCGTTTACTTGGAAAAATTAAAATAATTAATTTATCATCATCATCATCTTCCTGCCCTTGTCCCGTTTTATTTGGGGTTGCCGCAACACGTTTTTTTCTTCCATTCGGTCCTGTCATTCGTCACGCTATCGCTAACTCCCTTTTTTCATATCATTTGTCACATAATCCATTCGTCTTTTCTTTGGTCTCCCTCTCCCTCTCTATCCATCCACATGTAAACTCAGAACTCATTTAATTATGATAAGGGGTTTTTATTTTGCAAATTGAAAACACTCTCTTACATAAAACTTAAATATTAACTAAACTATTAATACTAAAACCAAACTATGTACATACAAACTATAAATACTATTATACTAAACCTAACTATGTACATATATAATACAAAAACACTTATTTCACTCAGGCGTCGAAGTACTCATCCACATCGCTGTCATCCGAAAATGTGCCCAGAAGGCTGGCAGCATTGCCACGTTGAATGGCAATGCTAATTTTTTGGACGAAGAACGAGCCAGCCCGACTCCCATTCCCCTACAGCCAGCAGACGCGCACGCTCAGCAGTACTTGACGACGTATTCATTAGGTTGTTCCGTACAATACGACACATCCCACCGTCTCTGCGAGGACAGGTTGTCGGGCAAATCCGTGTTGGGACAAGCCATTTTCCAAGCGTTCAACGCATCGGACAAGCACGGTACCTCATCATCAACCAGTAAGGAAGATAAAATATTCCTGGTTAAAGTTTCAGTACTGTGCACCGAGGAGAGGAAAGCTGGTAAACTTATACTTGAAATTTTGCGGACGCCGAGGCCATCTAGCCGGATGGGAAGAGTGGCTTGCTGCCATGCTAGGTCGTTCAAGGCCACATTTAGGATCGAAGATAGTGTGTTCCTAATAATTTGATCGACTTTTTTCAAAAGTTGTGGATGTTTCCAAAGATGGGAGGAGCGAAGGCTATATGTAAATTTTGGTCCAAAACAACAGTATCGAATGAGTGTGAAAGCCGAATGCATGTTAATTTTGAAAAGTCTTTCCAAGACGTCATTAAAATTTTGTATTTTCTGTTCTATGAATGTTGGAAAAGATTCATCGAAAATTGGGGAGCCCAGGAGGTGAAGAGAATTTCTATCGGTGATTTGGATATTTGGTGCTATTGAGTTAAATTTTTCTAAAATCGTCTGTCTGTCAGTCGTTTGGGGGAGGAAAATTTCGCATTTTGATAGGTTAAGTTGTAATCCAATAGAAGTAAATTCATTTTTCAAAAACGTTAAATCTTTTAAGACCGTGTCTACGTCACCTCCTAAGGTTCCGTCATCCAAATACCAGACATTGAATTTAGCTGCCGAATGATTGGATTTATAGCCAAATTGAAAATGACTGGCCTAAGAGGGTCACCCTGTTGACAGCCAACGGCAGATCCCAAAAGGTTTTCCTTATAAAGTAATTTAGAGGGATGCCTATTACATTGATAAAGAAAACTGTAAATTTTGGGTATTTCTTTTTGAGCTTCTGTCAACCTTAAGAATAACCTCACCTTCATTGCTGTTAAGGTAAGTAGAAAGGGCATGTACCGCAGCCTCACATCCCCCTTTGGATCCGAAACCCAGCTGTAGGGGCTGGAATTTGCTGGCAAATGCTTCACTATAGAAAGCACAGCAAATTTTGGCTGCGATACATCTAATATATAGTTATAAGAAAAAAGGTTTTTTTATACAAGCTAGATTAATCATATTAGGGTATTTATAGGTAATGAACTATAAAATAAATCTTCTTGTTTTGTATAAATTGAAGTCAAACAACTATATGTTATGAAAAGAAAAACGATGATATAACTGAAATCTCCTCCTTTAGCTTGTCGGAAATTCTTCTGGCTGATGGCTTCTCTGGGGGGCTAGACAAATGACATTTCGAGAGAGGAGAAGTGTTTATCATTTCCAAATTAAAAATTTAATATCAAAAGAAAACGCTTGATTGAGCAGCAATATTATAATATCTTATCGATACCATGATTAATACTTTCTAACCGCGCTTTGTGAACAGATTCGTTACTCAAAATAGACAGTTAATTAAATTTTTAATCAAAATTATTTAAAGTTTTAGCGTACATCATCGAGATATAAGTACTAACGTACTAGAGAAGCTACGTCAAATAACTGAATTGTCCTATTTTCGTAATTTGAATCTTTAATTCGCTGCAGCGCTAAAATAATAACAATTCGTCTAAACCGTAACTAATTTACCACAGCGCTAGATATGCTGCGGAAGTGTATTTTTTCTCGGCAAAAAGGTCTTAAGCGCCATGTAAATCACGGTACTTATGCGTTTTCTTCGACAAAGTGCGGCGCGATCGCCGCAGTTGAACGAGACAAAGTAGGAATTTACGGTGTCTTCTCTAGTACGTTAGTACTTATATCTCGATGGCGTACATCATTCTTTTGACCTTTCGTTACAAAAGTAGTTCAGAATACCGACAATACAACCGTTTTCAAACAGAACCTCATCTGCATTTATAAATACATACTTATAAAAAATAACAAATTAATTAACTATAAAATTACCATAGTTAATCAATCAATAGATGGCTCCTGTAGAAATCTGCATAATAGATTTTTCTTCAAGGTTAATTCGTTACGATCCGATGGGTAACGACTTGTGACCACCGACATAATTGGAAGTCGAAGCAAAAACAAAGAAGACATCTCAATTACTGTTATATAAGATGAATCCATTTATCATAAACATCTGTCTCAATAGTATACAGATAAGAATTTGTGTCATTATTTAGGTAGAGACAATGAAGGCATTAAAATATCATAAGCATGCTACTCAAAAAATAAACCAAGTCATTCGATTGGAAAACACGAAGTGTCTCACACAATAATTAATAATACACTAACCATCTTCTTTACAGATGACAAAATCATTGGAGCTATAAATAGTATTGTAGAATGTTATGTCTAATCCAATCGTAATAATCATGCTCATAATTGAATCACTGACCAGCACGTAAAAGTCATAATAACAGTTAGAGTTAATGCAACGTAATAAAAATAAAAAAACACAAAAGTGTTTTACCTCACCTTGGTAAACTCACACCTCACTTGATAAAAACGGTCACGCAAATCGTTCCGCGAAAATCTCATGACATTCGCAAACCACACGACAACCAACAGAATCACTTTCGCTCACACATAACTCTTGCTTTCTATACAATCCTGATTATGCAATGAAATATCAATGGATAAAAACTCGTTTCAGATTTTTGGGAAACCACTCATTCAATGCAGTAGGTATAGAAGTGGCCAGACTAGTTTAGAATATTGAGGATGGAAGTACAACTAAAAATTCGTCTCGTTGATTATAGTATTTAAAGTTACATAAAAGATATGAGTAATTATGGAGTTTTTTTAGGCCTACACTTAAATATCTTTTGTCACAAAAATCTAAGATATACTATACGCCTACAGTAACAGTGAATAATTTAAATCATTATCATCATTTCAGCCGGAAGACGTCCACTGCTGGACATAGGTCTTCCCCAGCGTCGCCACAACAAACGATCCTGTGCGTGTCGCTTTCATCAGATTCCCGCGACTCTCACCAAGTCAAAGATTCAAAGCATTTAAGTTTGGCGATTTTTCGAACTAAGTATATCAGCGACCTTGGTTCTCCTACGGATATCTTCACTCCTGATGCTATCATGCAAGGAAACTCCGAGCATAGCCTTTTTTTAAATTATCTTTCCTTTTTTTTATTTAATAAAAAAATATAATGCCCATCTCTTGGGCCCTCATCACCAATTGCTTCATAACCTTGGAACACTAATGAATTGAAAACAAGACAAGACATTAAGACTAATATAACGTTATTGTTAAGCACTGTCTATATACTTACGTAGGATAGTCTTCAGAATGCAGACACAGCGTATTCGTAAAAAGCTCGCAATTATTCGGGTCTGCAGCTGAAGTAGGCAGTTTTCTAGCAGGATTAGGTCTTCTTTTCAAAATAGATGATGATGGAGCAGCTGGCTCAGGAGTGGTTCGGCGAATTAAAGAAGGTGGCTTAGGTTGGTAGCTACCACGACGGAACGATGATCCTGGAAAAGTTAAATAAAAAGATGGCTATGATGTTTTGGAAATTTAAAATGAATAAGTGGAATTTTGACATGCCTTCTTTTTCACTTTCTTTCTATAGTGACAAAAGTTTTGTCAATACAAAGAGTGTTTACATAAGTAAAACTCTCTACGTCAGTGTAATGAAGGGTTAAAAGATCAGACAGATTTTCTTGCAACTCACGATTTGTGCAATAACACGTTGGCGTTGTTGAAAAGTTGTTTTCTTTTATTTTATGTAATTTCACTTCGTCAACGACTTATTCATTCTTGTTGGTTACATTTACAGCAGTTTTTAATGTAATTGCTTCTGATTCACGTCTTCCAAAATTCTGTAGTCTGATTTGACTTAATTTGATCAAATGCTGCAATTCTATACGCCTTAACTCAACCGCTTGTTGTTAAATAAGTTTTAGCATTACCTGTACTTGAATCTTGGTTTTGGTTAAGGTAAGGTTTCGATTGACCGCCGGGCCCTGGTTCAGGCTATGGTCCGAAGCGAGGAGGAATGGCAGGCGGTCGCCTCCTTCTGCGAAGCAGTAATGCTAGCGAAGGAGGAGGCTGCACGCGTGAGAGAACAAAGGTCCTCACGCCCTAGCCGCCGTAATTCTGACCCCGACTACCAGCCACGGTAGACGCGGGCTTGCGGACGTCGAGCACTGGGTAGCTCGCCGTCCAGCTGTTTGGCAATTAACCGGACCGAGCCCAGTCGTCAACAGCGCGTAGTGATCCTCGCGCTCCTCAAAGAGATGTCAGCAAACCGTAGGGGCCCAGCAGGGCCAATGCCCGGTAGCTAGGACCGCGGAGAATTTCTGAAAGGGAAACCCGTAGTCCTAGAACGCAAAGGGTAATTGAAGGATACAGGTGTGGTTTTAGTCAGTAAAAGTTTGACACGCCCTCTCGCTCCACCCAGAGCGCGAGAAGTCATTTTGATGATTTCCCACCTAAAAAAAAAAGGTTTCGATTGACAAAAGATAATATTAGCATCTTACCTTTCCGATCGGTGTATCTGTTCAAAGCTCTCAGCTTTTCTGCTACCGGCAAATCTTGAGCCAGCGTCTGGTTTGTAGACTCAGCCATCAGGTCTAATGTCCCGTTGTCTGATCTCGACACACTGGACGTAACTGTTCTGCTAATGGTTACTGTCATCGGAGTTGTTGGTTCGAGCGTTGTTGTTGATAATGTCGTTGAGTTATTCTGGAACAGTGATTTAGAACAACTTTTAAATTAAATTCTACCGTAGTAGCAATTGTATAACTCGGCTGCTAAGTAACGAAACGAGAATAATATCCTAGCGTCAAGATTAGTTTTGTTTGAAAAAATATATTCAAAGCCAGCATTTATAACTGCACTAAAATATTTGTGTCATTTGGGTCAGTAGTCATATATTTTTCATTCAGTTGATTTTATAAGTATTTATTACCGTGAGAAAATTGCCTTATTGTAACGTGTCAAACATATGTACCCTATAAATCTTTCTCATTATGAACTTCAATGAATGTATAAAACTGTGTTGTTATGTGTACTTACATCATCTTTAGTGTTCGTAACATTTTTAATTTCTTTATGTGCTGTATTTTGTATTCTGTCTTCAGGTTGAGTCTTGTTAGTGTAATTCCTTGGAAATATTCTACGGTTTCGTGTAATAGAAGGCAAGGGTTTAACACCCATGTCAAATGGTTCATCATCTATTTCTGTGTTCTCCGTAAAAGATCGTCTGAGTAGTTGTGGTGGAGCAGGTTCGTGTGGTTGTTTGACTTCCCTTGGTTCTTTCCCTGATCTGACAGCTCTGCGTATCAAATTTGCCATGTCTAAGAGTATAGGTAGCATTAGGTCTGTAGTGTTGTCACTGTTACCAAACATTGATCTCACCTGGAATCAGCAAAATGTCTTATGAACTCTTTGTAGTGGTTTGATATTGATTTTGAATGAAAGTTATAGAAAAGAAAGTGAGAAACAATGATGACAACATGATTTAGGTACGTAAAGAAAGAAATGTGACAGACCGAGACCGAGGAAGGAACCAAGTGAAAAGATAGATTGAAACGTAAAGAATGAATGTGACAAATAAGTACGCGGTGGTCATGCCGCCCATTGCCCTTTACGGGGTGCAGGTGCAGACGCTGCGGAACCGATCTGCCCGCAAGCTAAACGCATCCCAGAGAGTCATGACCACCATGATGGTTCGGCAATACCGCACGGTCTCCCGCGAAGCGGTGAGTCTCCTTGCCTTCCTGTTACCGTGGGATTTGGAGGCAACAGTCCTTGCAGTTTACCGACATAGCTCGAAGAATCACCAAACTTAAGTGGCAATGGACAGGGCACATTGCACGCAGAACAGATGGTCGATGGAGATAAAAGGTTCTGGAGTAACGACCACGTATCGGAAGATGTAGCGTTGGAAGGCCTCCCGCAAGGTACAAATACAAATATGTTTATTGTTTCAAAAGGTATTTACATAAAATTTTAACAGATCTCTGGACTCCACACTAGGATTCCCTGTGTCGTGGTAGACCAACGACCTGATGAGGGTCGCGGGAATCCAATGGATGCGAGACGCACAGGACCGGTCGTTGTGGCGACGCTTGGGGGAGGCCTATGTCCAACAGCGAACGTCTTTCGGCTGAAATGATGATGATGATGAGTCATTGCGGACACGCACGACTTGCGCATGGTGGTGCAGCGTCGGGGCGATACTCCGCTGCCGCGACAAATCGCGGCATGGCGGGATGTAGGCAGCGATACTCACAACCCAACGCTGAGCAAGCCACAATTGCGGCGGGTAAGTCCCCTCTTTGAGGAGTGGCGAGAGAGGTGCCATAGTGATCCTATAAGAGTTCCGTTTTTTCCTCGCTTTCTGCCTGACGTAGGTCCGCACCGAACATAGCCGGTTCGGAGGTTCCTATTTCGGATTCAGGCGGAAGAAACGCCCGGGTGTCGCCATTATGCAAATCGTCCGACAAGCACTGGGTAACTCCGAGCCTGAATCGACCGCGCGTAGTATTCCACGTACGCCCCAAAGAGTTGCAAAGAACAATTGAAAGGTACAGGTGAGTTTTAGTCAGTAAAATTCTGACATGCCCTCTTGCTCCACAATAGAGAGGGAGAAGTCATTAATTGATGATTTTCCACCTCGAAAAAAAAGGCCTGTAAGTTTTGGTATTTATAAAAAAATAGTGTTGACGATGCATGTGAAAATTATAATGTTTAGATAATAAACAAAATGTTTTAAAAGTTACAGAATAGTTTAGATTCTGTTATAACAATAAAATGTTCCCACATTAATATAAAAATAAACGGTTCGACATTGCAGCTGTTTATTTTTATGACTAATTGTTTAGGATTCGTTTATACTTGTTACAATATAACCATACAATGACCATTTCACGGCCATGAGAAGACCTAGTTCCAGTTTAGTGAGGTATCCATTATTTCGAGATTTGTATCGTGTGCACTACTGGTTGTGAGATTGGAAGATAGTGGTACAGCGGCGTGTGTAGTTAGCCTTATTTTTAGACACGATTGTGTATTTGATTTATGATTTTTTTTTTATGTCCATGGACTTATTTTTGTTTTTTTTTAGGGTTCCGTACATCAAAAGGAAAAAACGGAACCCTTATAGGATCACTTTGTTGTCCGTCTGTCTGTCTGACTGTCAAGACATATCTCTCGGGAACGCGTGAAGGTATCGATATGAAATTAAAACCATATACTTAGGTTTCTAATCCCTTGAAGCTGTGAAAAAACCAAACTTCTGAGTTAACGAAAAAAAAAGATACGGCCGTTTATGTCGCAAAAAATGTGTATTTCTACACTCCCAAGGAAATCAAAATTCATAGGGTACTTTCCGTTGACCTAGAATCCTGAAATTTGGCATGAAGCAAGTTTCCATAACACAAATATAGAAAAAAAAACTAAAAACTGTAAATTTGTAGTTACCTCACAAAAAAAAGATTTGCAAGTCGGAAAAATCTTCGTAACTTAATTTGGGGGTTAAACTGTTTTCACAGGTAAGTTTGTACGGAACCTTCAGTGCGCGAGTCCGACTCGCACTTGCCTTTTTTTTTGTAAAGTCGTTTCCCAACTCTTATAGAAGAAAGCAAATTATCAAAAAAAGAAATGCAAATGGTTTCACACATTAAATATCTACTATAGAAGAAAACGTTTATTTGTTTGAACGTGCTTATCTCAGGAACTACTGGTCCCCTTTTATCAAGGAAGACTATTATGCTACCTATATGACATCCCGCTACTATCAATAAGAATAAGCAGTAACCAAAGATGCGAGTAAAACCTCGGGGACAGCTCGGTATAAAGGTACACTCCAGTATACCTAAGCACTCAGGCCTCCTCTCTAGGAGAGGGAATGGGCCGTAATACACCACGTGAGCTCAGTCCAGATTGGTGAATGACGCATGTCTTCAAATTTTTGTTTCTATGACATGCCAGATTCCTCACGATGTTTTCCTTTACCTACTGTTTGGAGAGCAGTGGTGACGAAATAAATTACACAAAGTAATGCCCATATATACCTTAAATACCTTTTTTTTTGCAGAAATTACTCGTTTATGACGAATAATTTCGTTAGTTATGCAAATGTTAAAGATTCTGTAAATCCGGACGCACGCTGAGTGTAATCGCAACCTTTAATCGCCAATTAAAACCAACTTTCCCCAGAAATAACGAGTTAACATATACATTGCTGACAGAAATCTGTTTACAAACAAATTAACGAAGTGCATAATTTATGTTTCATATTAATTTATGCCGGTTTAATAATCAAATTGCCATAACTGTTTATGATCATTTTGCGAGTTTGTTTTTATACACAGATAAAGAAAGTTCCTTAAATCCCACGCAGTTGTCGTGAAAGGAACTTCAAGTATCCTGGCAAATAGCAGCTAATCAGACTTTTGACTTCTCACCGTAGTATCACACACATATTAAAAAAAAATTCTGTGTATGTATGTGTGTGTATGTTTTCTTCGCGCTCGAACTGCTGAACGGATTTGGATGAAATTTAGCAAATGAGTAGACCATGTCCTGGAATAGCATAGGATGCTTTTATCCCGTGAGCATATATTCTCTTGGGACAATATTCTACTTTATATTTACTATAATATAGATCTGTGTTTGCGCATAACCTTGTTCACTAGCATAAGAATATTGCAAAACATACCAACTCTCACACCCACTCTCTCTCGTCTCATTCTCACATAAACAAAAACTTCATGATAGTCGTACCTAAACTGAAACAGACTTATCAAAAACTTGTAATCCATAACAGTAAATCAACCGTCTTAAATCAATATAAAACCCGTTTCGCCTGCTGCAATCAATCATCTCTGCCAAGATGCCATTGACGTAATGATCGTAAGCTGCCAAGATGGCCGAGATGTAACACCATAGACTATAGACCATAGACCATAGAGCGAAAGTTTTGACGTAAGGTGAACGAAAATGAAAGTAATCGGAAACGGTTTAAGCTGGAGGTGTCAGGGGCAGTGATCGGAGGATTACAATACAAGTGTTATTTAATTTAAAGAATGCGGTTTTTCTATGTCATGTGATTTGGCCTTTTGAATATATTTGTACGAGCCTTAAATATATGTAAAATTTGGCAGGTAGGTTCCCTATAAGGTGCAGATAACCGCTAAGAATAGATTTTATGAAATTCACCCCCTAAGGGGATGAAACAGGGGTTGGAAGTTTGTATGAAAGTCCTATTTTCACGCGAGCGTAGCCGCTAGCAGAAATTAGTGTAATATATAAAAATCTCGTGTCACAGTGTTTGTTCGATCTCCTCCGAAACAGCTTGACCGATTTTTATGTTTTTTTTTTTTGTATATTTGGGTCCGATTATATGTCGTAGGCTATTCTTCATCCTCCTACCCCATATTACCCCTAATGTTTTTTATTGCGATATTTCTAGTAACAGTGGTATTTATATTGTTTATTTTTATACATTTTTTAAGAGAAATCTTTTACTAAAAATAACAAAACAAGTGCGAGTCGGGCTCGCGCACTGATGGTTCCGTACAAACTTACCTATGAAAATCGCAAAAAAAGTATTTTTTGTGATGTAACTACAAATTTGCAGTTTTCAGATGTTTTCCTATACTTGGATTATGACTGCTTCATACCAAATTTCAGGATTGATTATTAATTTTGATTAATAATCAATCCTGGATTCTTGGATTGAATTTGGGGAAGGCATAGGCCTTCCCCAAATTCTTCTTAGGCATAGTCATAGCAGGGGGAAAACATAGGCTAAATAAAATTGACATTACCTACCTATACAGTCAACTAAAAAAAAGTCACTTCCGAGTCTGTTTGTTTATCTGCTAAGTCCTCCTAAATTACGCAACGGATTCTGATAAGGTTTTTACTAATATAAATAACAATACACGGGGAAAGGTTAAATATATAATTTGCACCCGTACAAAGCCGGGGCTGGTCACTAGATAAGTTATATGATGTGGTTTTTTACAAAAAAACTATCTATTCTGAGATTATTTATAGAAACTTAGCTAAATATTCTAGTTTGTCATGTTTTAATAATCTCATCATCATCATCATTTCAGCCGAAAGACGTCCACTGTTGGCAAAAAACCTCCCTAAGTGTCGCCACAATAAACGATCCCATGCGTATCGCATCCATCGGATTCGCGACCCTCACTAGATCATCGGTCCACCATGTGGGAGTCCTTCCAACGCTACGTCTTCCGGTACGCAGTCGCTGCTCCAGAATCTTTCGGCCCCAATGGCCATTTGTTCTGCGAGCATTATTCTTTGGGCTATGTTGGTAACCTTGCTTTTCCCGCGAATATTTTTATTCTATTCTTATTTAGCAATCTAGGTAACTATAATTTACAGCATTGAAAACATGAGCGTTTCAATTTTAAAGAACGAGTTCACTATAAAGAAAATTGGGTTAAGACCTTGTTCACTGATTGTCATCACGACGTGCGCTATTCACGTATAACTCGTATCTACATCCAAAAAGAACAGACCGGTGACCTGTGACTTATCTGTCACTTAAATTACACGCAACCTTGGCATAGAAGCATACCAGCCAGCATAGTTTCCGACAGGAACACCCACAAGACATGCAAACAAATAAACACACGGTTTCCTGATAATATGGTGCACGCGACCGTGGTTCCGTCACGAATATCCATATGATAATCACCTCGCATCTTTGAGTTTAACATGCAAATGTATTGGGTCAAAAACATTGTCGTAGCCGATGATGTGTGACTACTTGTTTGTTGTGATAGTAAAACAATGGTTTTACTATCACAACAAACAAAAAATAATCTGAATTTAGTCATCGTATCAATCCCTTTTTTTTTTTGGAGAAGAGAGCGAGTGTCAATTTTTTACTGACTAAAATCTACCCATATTCTTTTAGTTGCCCTTTGCGTTCCAGGAGCGTGGTGACTTTATTCTCAATCCCTAAAATTATGACTATTCAACAACCTTTATCGTTGATAGATTATAACTTTTCTAGAGCTCTAGATTGTAATAGTGCTGTTATAAATTAATAAACGTTTTATGTTGACCCTGAAGAAAACTAGACTAGAATATGTAGACCACAAAACAAACTACAAAGCTAATATCAATAATTGCGGTCAATACCTCAAAATTACTTGTCGCAAAAGTGAAACCGCAGTTAGTACCCGCAGGCCTCGTCACATATTCAACACAAGTGTTCATGTACGAATGTTTGAGCAAGCTAATGGGTTCGGTAATTTTCCATATTTTAATAGGTATTATTTAATTGTTCCTCAATTTATTCCAGTTTTCTATTACAAAATATGCATTTGTTCCACCAAAAATACTAATTGTGTGTCTACTAAAATATGCTTTCATAGGTGGTTAAAAAAATAACCATTAACTCTGCTGACAGGTAAAGTTAGCCTTACCTGTCAGCAGAGACAGTTTCTCTTCTCTAACCAACTTCAAAAAAAGATGAGGTTATTTCCTTTTTCTTTACTGGTACGTATAGATGCAATATTAATGATTTCAATTCTCTTCTAATGCTGTCTTCATTGTTTTTTCTTTCAACATAAGCTAGGACCTATATAGGGTATGGTATACACCCTAGCTGCATCCCTCTATCTCACTCGCAGGCCTGCCATTTTAACACGCCATGAGAAGTGCTCCGTCCTCAATATTTTCCACGTCTCTGCCCCACAAAGATGCAGTTTCTGCTAAATATTCATATCATAATGTTGGAATAGTTGAGAGCCACTCAAGTGCATCGTATCGGATGCCGCTGCGCCGACGCCGATATGAAAGCGTGTGCTGCTATTTTGATGAATTAGACACTACTTCAGAGGATAAGAGATGTGACTTGAGAATTTTTGTCGATGATCTATTGTTTTCAGCAGCGTGATATTGTAAGGAATTTGTTTTTATTTTCAGTTTCATGAGTCGTTATTTTAGTGTCAATTTTAGAAACGGTAAACTGTAATTACGATAAAATTATCGGTGCAATGCGTCGGTTTACGAATAAATGTTCCATGATTGAAACGTACCTTGTTTTTGAATGTCGAATTTCATGTTAATAACTTGTCAAACTTTATTCTTAACTCATTTCAAAGAAAGAGGTCAATGCGGTGAAGCAGTCGACCGCCTCGGGCACTATGGCCTATCTTGCAGTAGAAGCGCTGGTTGAATAGCACTGCATGCCAGCATTAACGACATCATCCGCCGAGCTCTTGTCACTGCCGGTGACAGCCGGCTGTTTTAGAAACCAATAGCTTGGCATGTGACGGTGGGAAGAGGCCAGACGGGATGACTATAATGCCTTGGAAGTTGGGTAGGCCTTTGATGTGGGATGCAACATGTGTTGACACCTTTGTGCCATCCCATCTTCTGAGTACGACGGGCTGGGCTGGGGTGGCTGCTGCAGGTGCAGAAAACCTCAAACGGCGTAAATATGATAACCTTATCCGAAGTTATATATGTTTGAGTCGTTTGGGGTTGAAACACTAGGGCCATGGGGTCGGAGTGCTCATCGAGTTGTTCGGGATATCAGCAAACGGATGGTCGACTCTTCACGTGACCAAAGGGCTGGGCTTTTCTTCGGCAACGAATCAGCATTGCTATCTAACGTGGCAATGCTGCCAGCGTTCCGGGCACTTTTCCCATTGAGATCGATGTAGATGAATTTTTTGATGCCCTATGAGTTCTTTTTCTCCCCGTTTGTACATAATTATTATTTTTAGTTTGTATATCGGCACCCGCAACGGATAAGGTTGAAACATTAATTAAGTCATTTTTTAAAATGAACCAAAAAGTGATAGTGCCATGTTTGAATTTTGTTTGGACTGCAATCCGAGATACTGCCTTGTTCGATGCGGCTGTCGATATATACATACCTGTTAAGCGATAATATTTATTTGTTAAGATGTATATACTCTTATCATTACATTCAATGTACGTAAAAAAAGAGAAAGAAAAGAAAGAAAGATAAACAGTTTATTTACACGAAATGACGCAATCTTAAAACTAGCTAACAAACATAATCAATAGATAGGGAAGATATGCGTCACATCCGCGCAAAACGGCCGAACGCTCAGCACAAAGCTGCGGCCTCGCGCATAATAAAGAAAGAGACTAAGAGGTGGGTTTCGGTTCACTTGTATTTTTTTTAATGTTTATTACTTTCGAACTCCGTCATTTATAAACGGATTTGGTATTTCTTTTTAATTATTTCCATCAAAATTTTCTGTTAATGAAGCCGGAAGATGAGCAACTTCGTAATACAAAAATTTACTCTAGCGATGTTTGGGTTTATTGAAATTGTGATGCATTCTAAATGATTATTTATTATTCGAAAAATGTGTTTTTACTACCGTTTTATTTTCGTATTCAATACATTTTTGGATTAGAAAACTGGAAGGTTTAAGAGTGGAATATTAAAACCGTACCTCAGTTACTTACCAAGATGTTTATGCAACATTAGTCTCGGTGAAAGCCAGACGTTAAGTAATAAAATCAATTATTTACACTGGTTTTTAGTTCTCATGAGACTCAGTTGACATTATAAATGATGTTATTATAAGATAAATATCTAATTCTGGAGCATTTGCTTGCGTCTCTTTCTATTTCTATTGTTAAAATGGATCGTGGGGCTCTTTGGACCGAGACCGCGGTCCCAACTTCTAATGATATATTTTTTTAATAGTAATTTGGAACCACATATAAAATAAATAGATTTTACTTTTTTTATTTATATTATTGTTATTTTTTTTTAGTGTGTACTAGACAACTGATAAACATACTTATGTATGTCTAAACACACATATCAGGGATAAATTATACCCAGACACAAAACAATAAATGGATCGCGCTCATCACACAAACATTTTTGTTCTGGGTGGGAATCGAACCGAGTCCGAATCGAGCTCCGGCATAGCCGTCAGGGCCAATGACCACTAGACCAACAGGCCAAGTAATATTATTGGAAATGCGAAATATTAAATAAAGCTTTAAAGCCGTGCCTAGCCTTGCCGTGTAGCAAATATTATAGCTGGTTAAATAAGACCTATCAAACTTGTTCTACTGATGTCCTATTGACGGGTACCGAACTGCAGTCAACGTCTTGTGTGACAAAACCTCAGCATTAGACATGCATTACATATGCAAAAGCCATGAGACTAATGAATAAATCTACACATATTTAACATTAACCCACCACAACTAATTACCACACCAATATCGTAAAAATAGAATACCCTTCATCAGAAATTGACATTGACACACTCTAGTTTAGATGACACACTAACTTGGTAATTAATTGGTTTTACAAAGCAATAATACGTACAAGGGCATAATTATTATTATACAAGTAGCTATCATAAATGTTTTTATTTTATTTTTTATTTTTTCTCTCTCTCCGCTCATTTAACTTTGTTATAATAGTATCTCTTTGTATTTGTTTTTTATTTGCCCGATGGTTAAGTTCAGCCGGGTACAGATTGCTGTAACGTAACATGCAAGGTAACATGAAAAGAGCATTTCATAAGTGTAGACGCAGCGCGCGCACATACCTGCCCCCCTAGCCAAGTTACGTCCGTTTCGTTCGCGTCGAACGCCTCGAGTAGGCCATGCCTCCGATTCCTTTGTTCTGACGTCATCTCAACGCTCAGTAACGTGGTCAGAACAAAGGAATCGAAGGCGTGGCCTACTCGAGGCGTTCAACGTAAACGAAACGGTCGTAACTTGGCTAGGTAGATTAGCTAGGTGTCAGCCCCCCGGGCTGACAAACCGAGCATGTACCTACTCACATAGTTGAATTGATTTATAATGATTACTTCTTCACGTTCAAACAGCTGAACTGATTCGATGATTACTTTTTATCCTGGGAGTATAATATGTTCCCTTGGGATATTTTTTTACTTTTTTACGCGGACGAAGACGCTGGCAGCACCTAATTTCGTATATTTCGATTTTTTTATTTCAACATTTCACGTCTTTGTAATCAAACATTTGTTTAGAAATATATCGACATTTATTTGTTGTTGAACCTTTATTTCAACATTTCACGTCTTTGTAATCAAACATTTATTTAGAAGTATATCGACATTTATTTGTTGTTGAACTATTTATTTTCAATAGACATTAAATAGAACGTCAATCACTAACTATTATTATTTATGACATCGTTGTATAATTATTTAATTGGCTGTCAATCACTATTACGCTATGTGTAAAAAAAAGGATCGAAATGCTAAATTCTGATTTATATAAAGAAATAGGAAATAGCTTATTAAATATTTTTATAGTACTTATTTGGTAAATGTTGACTGGTCTAGACTGTCCTCTCATACCTATTAATATTATAAGTAATATGGAAATATTGTAAAACTCCATGAACCATGGATGAGTAACCATGGAGTTTCTTTAAGGTTCTTCTCCGTAGGTAATGACCAATTGGAACTGTGCACGAGCTTCTGACGTTTTACAAGTGCCTTCATGTTCAAGTTCATGTAGGCATATGTAAAAAAAATATGAAAAAAAAATTACAAAACAACTCACATAATAATATCTACTTAATCGGCACCAAAATTGGGCAGATACATGGGGTTGATCAACCACGATCAATATCTATTTCAGGTTCACTACTGTTTTTAGTTTTAGAAACCGCGTTCAAAAACGTGATATTCACACCGACAAATCCTGACAGTGAGACGGCTCTCTGTGCTTAACTGTACGTTGCGCAAACACACTTTCAGTCGTATCTCGATTGATAGACCAAACGTAGGACCCCAAACGCGTGCCCCAATAAAAAGCATAGAACAATACTTGCAAAACGACATTTATAATTCTAGAAAATCGTATTTACAATATTGTCAGCACACAAAGTAACATTTACAAATTCAATCAATTTGACACCAAATTTCGAGTTAATAAATGGATTATTAGTTTATCATCCTTAGTTATAAGGAGGTCGAAATAATTCTCAATAGGTATGTATCTATAAACCCTTTCCTTTTTCCAAATTACGCCTCGTCTCACATATATACCGTAAAACACAGGTGGTTCGCCTTTTAAAATATTTTTACTTCTTTATACCTAAAAACTGTTTTAAAATACCAATAAATAAATAAATAAAACTCCGAATTTCGAAGCCAATTTAGACAGTCCTAACACCCATAACACAAGTTCCTGTTAATATGTATGTCCTAATTTACCACATTTATGTTTTGTCGAACTATACCTATTGTAAAGCTGAAAATAATGATACTATTAGTCTCTTAATCCACCATAACTTGACTGCAATGTCATCTACGACTTTTTATCTAACAAAAACAACGTCTGCAGTTTCTAATAAAGGGTTCATAGTTCATTTTGGCCACGACTCTTTACGGTACAATTGTATTTGTGAAAAGAAAATGGCGACAATGTTTACAACACCTGCCGTTTGATAATTGTGTGGACAATCGATTCGATGATTACGTTAAGTGGAATGAAAAATAAATATCTACTCTTTGTATTTATTGAAATAGTGTCTAGTACGTGACCAGGACTGTTGAAAAAAATACCGTTAAATGTTGTAACATTTATTCAATTAGAATCACCATTACAAGAATCAAGAATCAAAGCATTTATTTCAAATAAACCATTTACAGGTTTTTTTTTTAGGTGGGAAAATCATCTTATGACAAATCTCGCTCTTGGGCGGAGCGCGAAATAGTGTCAGACTTTTACTGACTAAAAACTTACTCCTGTTCCTTCTTTGCCTTCGTCCCAGGGCCCCGGGTGTCACTTTCACACTACCCGTGGCCCCAGTAGGCTACGACCCTGTTGGGCCCCTACGATTTGCTGACATCTCCCTGAGGCGCGCGTGGAACAATATGCGCCGTCGACGACTTGGGCTCGGTCCGGACGGTTACCGGACGATCGGACGGCGAGCCACCCATTGCTCGCCGTCCGCAAGCCCGCGCCTACGGTGGCCGGAAATCGGGATCGGAATCCCGGCGGCGGTGGGGCGTGAGGACCGTTGCCTCACGCGATCAACCGCCTCCTTTGCTAGCATTACTGCTTCGCAGAAGGAGGCGACCGCCTGCCACTCCTCCTCGCTCCGGACCATGGCCTGTACCAAGGCCCGGCGCGAGAGATCGCAGCCGCCGATCGCCCCCACGAGGACACGGAGTTGCTCTGCCCAAGCGGGGCACACCTCCACCGTGCGCTCCACCGTTCCACCGTGTCCTACGGGCGGTCCACACAGTGGCGACACCCGGGCGTCACTTCCGCACGAATCCGGTGGAACAAGGAACTTCCCGAACTTACCGTGTTCGGTGAGAACCTGCGTCATGCGGAAGGTGAGGACGCCGTGAGGTCTTTCTAAACACGCCTCAAAGAGGGGACTTACCGCCATAATTGTGGCGAGCCCAGCACTGGGTCTCGACAGTCGCTGTCGCCATTTCTCCATGAGAACCCGCCGGAGCTCTGTCCACCATACGGCGACTTGTCGCGGCAGCGGAGTTTCACCCCGGCGTTGCATCTCCATGCGCAGATCGTGCATGTGTGCAAGGACTGTTGCCTCCAGATCCCATGGTGGCTGGCCAGCAAGGAGGTTCGCCGCTTCGCGAGAAATCGTCCGGTATCCTTGCATGGCCATGACCCTCTGGCATGCGTCAAACCAGGCCGCCGGCTGCTTCCGCAGCGCCGGCACCCATACCGGTGCGCCATAAAGGGCCATGGACCGAACGATTCCTGCGTAGAGCCTCCGGCAGGAACCGTCTGAACCCCCCAGGTAAACCATTTACAGGTACTTTTGAATTATCAAGAAGTCACAGTCCTCGTGGGAGGCCTTCTTGGAAGTAGAGTTAGTATTATTGCTAAGGTTCAAGTATATGGGCCCAATTAATAAAATTTTGCATACAATGTAATTTCCCCTTTTTCACCCCCTTATAAGTTGAATTTTCAAAAACCTCTCGTCACTCGCCTTCATCATAAAAGGAAGCCTTTTGCAAAATTTCATGTTCCTAGTCCCAGTAGTTTTTTTTTTTTATTAATTATAGGCTCGCGTTTGACCACCATCTCACCTGATGGTAAGCGATGTTGTGGTCGACGATGGAGCACGCTTGCCTAGAAGTAGCCTATTCACTCTTGACTTAAAGACCCCTAAGTTGTAGCTATCAGGAAACACAGACTCCGGCAAGGAATTCCACTCCTTGGCTGTACGCATAATAAATGTGTTCTTAAAACGTTTTGTGCGTATGGGTGGGATGTCCACCATGTACCGGTGGCGCAACGCCGTACGTCTAGTGGTCCGATGATGGAACGGACTTGGCGGAATTAGATTGTGCAATTCCAGTGCACACTCCCCGAAATGTAAACGATAGAAAACCGACAGGCCAGCAACTCGGCGGCGATGTCCAAGGCTTTGGAGCTTCGACTCAACAAGTGCATCATTGCCAATGATCCTCTTGGCTCGCCTCTCAATCGACTCTAGTTTTGGCTGTGCGTTGATATGTCAATGGTCAGTTTCTCCTTTCATCACTTTCTGTAGGTTTATGTAAGGTTGGAAATAAATAATGTATGAAAAAAAAACAATTAAAAAATAGGAGCACAAAAGTATCACTAGAACCTTCGTGTCGTAATTAATTAAAACAAAGAAAGTATTGTAGAAACAAAAGCTACAACAAATCTCATGCAATATGGAGAAGCGTGAAAATTACACTACGGAATATAAAAAATGACCCAGTTCCGTGATATTGGAGATCGAATGAAATCTCTTTAGCGACGATTACGATACTTGAGAGAACAATGAGTGAAGTAGAATGTTTGTCGTTTAATAGTAGCAGTAATTAACCAATCGATAAAAAGTAAACAAGTGAAATGTGTTGTTCCTGTAGTATTTTCTACACTATTATTCTTGCGGTGTAAGTTGTCTTTTAATTATGTGTCCGACATTGAAATGATTGATTGACGCAGACAGTTCAGTTTCTATTGTGAAATCAAATATCTTTATTATTAAGAATGAAATGGAAGTAAACAGTTAATTACTTACGCAATATAATTTAATTTTTTATTGCATAATTATTACGACATTTGCAGAAACTTGTTAGCAACGAAAGTTTAGTAGGACATTCAAATAAATTCATAGATAAAATTATGTACTTCCAAAAGAATTTCATTTCTCCAACTTTGACAAATTGCAAATAACTTAAGCCGCTAAAACCGCAAATTCAATTGTAAATAATTAGATACTTGTTAACTTTACAAAATATAGTTAGTGACATTTAACCACATTTTAAATGACGTAACATATACATTTAAAACAATTAGAAATAAATTGGCTATAAAGCCAGTACCTATTATTTTATGGTAAGTTTAGACTACTTACATCATATATTATGAAGTAAGCAAGTAGTAATCTTGTTAAGATACTAGTACACACATATATTCTTATGTACACAATTGTATTATGTGCTTAGCGATGTGGCATTAAGGCATGATTAAAAATCAATCATGAAACACAGAAACGCATTTCCGCAAAGAAACAGCTATTTAACAGTGTATTTCTGTACTATTAGTTTAGACGTTACGTTGGTTCACATGAGTAATTACAACATGCTTGTAGTAGAGAAACGGAAAAGTAAAAACTCGATAATAATTGTGCGAACCAATTCTCTCACTGTATTGTGTCGTAAAATATAATGTGGAACATTTTTGTTGGCCGTAAGTGTACTGTCGGGGAAACGGCGTTGTCTGAATAGATTTTAAAAATAACAAGCCTGTGTTAAACAATGGTGTAACGTCAGTTATAAAAAGGTTGCTATTTAATTAAGTACAGTATTGCTGCCATACATTGTATATCATGTTCATCTTTATGATCAACTGATATTAGTGTTTTCTCGTGAGAGCTGGTAGCTAGACTGGCCAGCCTACTTACGGGCTACAGCTCTTTTATGAAAGTTCTATAAATCGCAATTGCCTGAAACCTGAATTTCGTGTCTCAAAAGGTCACACCAAGAAGAAAAGTGAAAGTTTCCCGGTTTTCTACCCTGAGCTTGCTTTTTTTTTTGAGGTGGAAAATCAGCCAATGACTTCTCGGTTTAGGGTGAAGGTAGAGGGCGTGTCAAACCTTTACCGACTAAAACTGACCTATGTCCTTTAGTTGCCCTTAAGATTTCAGGACCATTGTATGTATTTCAAATAATCCCCTGGCACAAGCGGGCATCGGCCCTACTGAGTCCCTACGGCTTTGCTGACGTCTTTTTAAGGCGCGCGTGGAACACTACGTGCCTTCGACGACTCGGTGGCGGGGAATCATCCTGCGACTCCTGGCGCCCGGGCGTCTTTTGTGGTGAAGGCTGGGAAGTAAAGATGTCCGTTTCTTCACAGTTGCGGCCGTCTCTTTCGTCAAGTTTACTGATTCGTAAAAGGAAGCGACCGCATCCCATTCACTCTCGCCCTGGACCATGGCCTGAACCGGGGCCCAGCGGGAGAGGTCACCCCGATCTTCCTAAGACACTTTACTCACCGTTGCCATGAAAACTATCAACAGCCATTTCAAAACGCTACAAAGACTTATTTAATACCTAAAACCAACAAGCGTCAGCTGATCGACAACCATCCGAAAGTCGGTCTTTCCATAATTTTCTTCATTGACAATATTATACTCAAAATAACAAACTATTTAGTGCGCCTCACCGTCAACGATTGCATAACTGTTAACCATCAGGTGGGATCGCAGTCAAGCACTAGTTTATATCAATTATAAAAAATAAGGTCACAGGGAAAGTTACTTATCACTGAAATACTAAATAGATGACTCAAAGAGTGACAAAGCAGAAAACTAAATGACAAAGTCAGATAAATGAGCTGTAGCGTGTCAGCACAAATGATACGGGCAATTTCTTTTAAGTAGGTGCGCAAATGTTAGCTTAGTGGCCACTTTTTGCGATTTCAGTATTGTTGAGTTCTATTCATAGATAATCTGCGAATTTTTTTTTTTTTTTTTTAATTGATATAAACCAGCGCTTGACTGCCATCCCACCTGATGGTAAGCAGTGATGCAATCATTGATGGTGAGGCGCACTAGTTTATCAAGAGCCAATTCACTCTAGCCTTGAAGACACCTAAATTATAGTTGGACGGGAAGATCGTAGCAGGCAAATTGTTCCAGTCCTTCGATGTACGCGGTATAAACGACGAAGCGAAACGCTTAGTCCGGACCGTTGAAGTTTCAACAACGTAAGGGTGGATACTCGCCGTACGTCGGGTTGTCCGATGGTAGAAAGGAGATGGCGGAATCAAGTCATGCAATTCCCGCGCACACTCTCCAAAATGCAACCTGTAAAATACCGATAGGCTGGCTACCCTGCGCCTGTGCTCGAGGCTTTGTAGATTGGACTTAACCAAATCTGGATCCCCAATTAGCCTCTTCGCACGCCTTTCCACTGAGTCCAGAGCTGCTAGATGGCATTTTGCAGCACCAGCCCATATGTGACTGCACATCGCTCGCGCACATCTGACACACGATCGGACCTGTGCTTTGTATAACATTAGAAGCTGTCCCGGTGTGAAGTACCGTCGGACCTTTGCAAGAACTAGAATTCTATGATTTTAAAAGCAGGTCATGTAAATATCGAACTGTAGTCAAAGACGAAATGAGGAATGAAATGAGATGATGATGAGAAATGAGATGAAAAGGGATAAAGATTACCGAAATATTTAGATAATTTTCCTGAAATTCTATTCGTTACATCAATTGCTCCGAATGGCAGATAGAATCGATTATGTTTTATGTATCTAACTAGCATTACGAGATGTTTAGTTATCGATAACGTAGTTCAAGTTTATCGATGTGTTGTTGTGTGGGTTTTTTTTGGTGGGAAAATCATCTAATGACAAATTCCGCTCTTGGGCGGAGTGAGAGATAGTGTCAGACTTTTACTGACTAAAAACCCACTCCTGTTCCTTCGTTGCCTTCGTCCCAGGGCCCCGGGTTTCGTTTTCACACTACCCATGGCCCTAGTGGGCTTCGACCCTGCTGGGCCCCTACGATTTGGTGACATCTCCCTGAGGCGCGCGTGGAACAATACGTGGAATACAAAGACATTAAATATATACTACCAATAGACAGGACATAGCGAACAAAATCGTGCTCCGATACTTATTACCTAGTGGTCATAAGTCGCTCAGTCTAGTATGACGCCCCTACACGTCAAGTCGTGTTTGTATCCGCTCTATGCATTAAAAGAAAATTATTTTTTGAGAAAATATGCCGAACGCGCTATTGCAAATCTTGTTATGATAAAATGACTGGACCTAACTTCGGTTTATTTTCGTAAATATTTTTGGTATTTACGAAGTAATTAATTAAAATTCAATAATTTTGAGAAATAGTTCTAGAACATTTGCTGGTTTTGTGATAACGCCATCTATTGCTGAAAAGCTTAACCTTACCTTTATCACACACTGAGGCTCTACCACGAGCTCAAAATGTGATCCATTTTACGACCTAAACCGAACTGTTAAAGGGATGGAGCTATATAGGGTGTATAGCTCCATCACTCTTTTTCTCTCGTACGACTGACATTTTAACATTATCATGGTAAGGCCCCTGGCCACCTACCGAGCGATAGTTAAATAATTATAAATTTTGACATATTTAATTCGCGTGTTTGCTATTCAAAGCCACTGATGGCGTCACTGAGACATAGGATGACAGTTTTTCTAACATTTGTTCTGATAGCCCCTCTATTGTATCTCTTTAAATCTCTTTGGTGGAATACTACGCGCCTTCAACGACTCGGGCTCGGTTCGGACGGTTACCGGACGGCCGGACAGCGTGCTACCCATTGCTCGTTGTCCGCAAGCCTACGCCTACGGTGGCTGGAAATCGGGGTCGGGATCCCGGTGGCTAGGGCGTGAGGAAGTTCCTCACGCATGATTGATGTGTTATGAGGATAACTGATGTCGAAAAATGTTTTTTTATTTAATGATGTTAACTAGTGTTCAAGCACTAGTGCTGAAGCATTAGTTTACACCATTAAATGTGATCCTATCTGATGGTAAGCAGTGATGCAATCGTTGATGGTGAAGCACACTAGTTTTGTTAAGATGAAAACATTACAAATTATCGATAAAATGTTGAAATAATAACAGCCGCAAGTATCAATCTCCAAGGATAAGCAACACTGGTCGAGGTCAGTCTGTGGATGGGTGACCATCTAAATATAACGAGATTCTTACGAACGTCTGAAAGCATGTTAAGTTATTGGTTCCGGCTGTCATTTGTAGACCTCTGACTGTGGTTATTGAAAGTCGGAAACCAGAAAATCTGACATCAGTCATTACTAGTCTACTGGTGTAGTTGGACTGAAGGTCGATCCCAATATAGCTTGGAAACTATAGGGATCTAGCAAAGCCGAAGCGTACTTGGGCCATGGGTCAACTACTAAAAGGATTACTCGTGGTCCTGGGACGCAAAGGACAACTGAAGGAACATATGTGTGGTTTTCGTCGGTTAGTCTGACACGCTCTGCCCTAAAGCAGAAGAAGTCATTATACGATTTCCTACCTTAAAAAAAAAATAGTTTGAAAAATCCTGATAGATGGATAAATAAATTGTTACAACTATTTATTGTATTACTATTAATGGAAAATCTGATAGAAAAATAAGAAACCTGTTCTAAAATGGTATTTCTAAAATTGTAAACAACGTGTATACGATTACATGTTGTTTACAATTTTAGAAATGTTTGTTTAGGAAAAAAACCGAAAGGATGATCTGAATACTGATTGTGTCATAATTAATATGTATTCAATTAAACCGGAATCTCAGTTTCAGAAAATAACTCCTTCTAGGCTAGAAATCAAGCCCGATATTTGTAGCAAAAAACACGACAACCCTGTGTTATAAAATCCAGCTACACATATTATAAGCCTGTGGAGGCGCGGTGGTGACTTCTCGCGCCAGGCCCTGGTTCAGATCATGGTCAGGAACGAGAGGAAATAGGATCCGGCCACATCCTTCTGTGAAGCAGTAATGCTCATGAAAGAGGTGACCATAAGAGTGTAGAAGCGTACTGGGGCCATGGGTAGTGTGAAAAAGAAACCCGCCGGCCCTGGGACGAAGGCAACGAAGGAACAGGAGTGGGTTTTTAGTCAGTAAAAGTCTGACACTATCTCATATCTCACGCTCCACCCAAGGGCGCGATTTGTCAATAGATGATTTTCCCACCTAAAAAAAAACATCCTCACGCCCCAGCCGACATGACAGAAGACGACTTAGGCGTCGGGGATCGCAGAGCGATCTCAGTCCACCGTAGGTGTGGGCTTTCGGACGACGAGCAATGGGTAGCTTGCCATCCGCTAGTCCTATAAGGACCGAGCCCGAGTCGCCAACGGCGCGTATTGTCCCTCGTGACGCCAAGAGATGTCAGCAAAACCGTAGGGGCCCAGGAAGGCCGATGCCTACTAGGGCTATGGGAGGACATGTTTTTAATTTTATTTTATTTTTTTATTTCAATAGAGCGTATGATAATTTATTATCTTTTGTATTTGGAAGCAATAGCATTGTATAATGTAGAAGCACTTTTTTTCAAGTTTTGTAAATGTGAAGTACCATGGAGTATTTTTATTAGGTTACAACTTGTTTGACATTACGAGCATGGCAGTTGAGAGTTTGTCATGCTCACTCAAATGTCTCGCTGATGGTGACACATGTTATTGGGTCATTCGGTTCCCTTCAAAATGGTTGAGTTGAGTGGGGCTGACGCACGCGTCATGCTCGTGAACGGGTGCCGTTAGTTGAGATTGGTCATCTCTTAGCTGCCATTGGCTTAATTTAATTTCTATTTTTTAATTCGTTTTTTTTAAATTATTATTACTTATCTACATTGTGCTCACAAATTAGAAGGGACAATAAATATGTAACCAAGATTTATGTAACTCTTAATATGATTTAAAAGAGTGTCCATGAAGTTTCTTGCAAGTTCTTCTCCATAGAGATCTACGCTTTGGAACACTTGCTTTTTTTTTAATGACCGACATTTTGACAATTCAAAAGTGCCTGTAATTGGTCTATTTGAAATAAATGTTTCTGATTTCATCTAAAAAGGTAACTCGCGGTCCTAGAACGCTAAAGGCAACTGAACGAACATGGGTGTGGTTTTAGTCAGTAAAAGTCTGACAGTGGGAGAAGTCATTAGATAATAATACCCACCTCAAAAAATAACTATATTATAGTGGGCTTCAAGCATACTAGGTGTAATAATAGAATATGATACGACGATACTAATCTATTCGTTTTACTAAGCTCGTGGGATCCCATTTATTGTTCCATACAACATTAAATAATGCAAAGATTTTCACAACCGATACATTTGTATTACGACTTGGTCAATGACATGTAACACGGACTTCACCTCAAAATGACGGTTAGATAATAGTTATTACGTTTTCATTGAATTGATTTTTTTGGTTAGAACTTTGTTAATCTACAAGTATAGCATAGCATAGTCGGCCTTATAATGTTCCCACTACTGGGACTCAGGCCTCCTCTCCAGAAGAGGGAATGGGCCGTAATCCACCACGCGGGCCCAGTGCGGGTTGGTGGATGTCACATGTCTTCGAATTTTTGGTTCTAGGACATACCGGTTTCCTCACGATGTTTTCCTTCACCGTTTTGAGAGCAGTGGTGATGAAATAAATTACACAAAGTAATGCGCCTGGCTGGGTTTGAACCCGCAACCTACAACTCGTAAGTCGGGGCAGTTACCACTCGGCCACCACTGCTCTACTCTACAAGTAAGTATAATTTATTAATTCCTTTAAAATGAGTTGTTCTTAGTACTTCATGGATATTATTGAATGATTAGCTTTTCCCAGCGGCTTCACCCGCGTGTAAGCAAGTTTCTCCATATAAACTTATGATCCTTGTTTCATCCCCTTAGGGGGTAAATTTTAGGAAATCCTCTCTTAGTGCTCGCCAACGTCATGTAAGGAAACCTTGTACTTACAAAATTTCACATTCCTAGTCCCAGTAGTTTCGGCTGTGCATTGATATGTCAGTCAGTTTCTCCTTTTATATATACAGAATTTTAATATTGGAATAAAATTAAATAGTGCATTCCAAAAGTCAAGGAGTAAATATTTTAGATCAAATTTGGATTTTGTCTAGAACCAAGTCACCAACTTCTAATAATTCGCATCTTTAAACATATCTGACACTAGAAAATTTACTCTAATGATATATGAATGCGTACCTGCGCAAGATTCAGTGGCGCTCGTCCAGGCGGTGTGGTAACTTGACTGGACACAAGCGATGCCAACGCCACCCTCTGGTTCCCCGACATTGCCCTGATGATGGGCAGGATCTGCGCAAACTTGCCAACGTGATCCTTCCTCTCCAGCGCCCTTATCACGGCATCCTTAATCATCCCCTCCTTAGCCCTTATCTTATGAGAAGACTTATAGTTCTTCACTAACGTCCTTCTCGGTGAAGGATCGAAATCTTCAAAAGTATCATGCCTGTCTTCAAAAGAATCCAAATTGTACTGAGGTCTGTGAGAATTCGTCACTCCAGTGGGTTTCACTATCCTGACAGGAGGTTTGACTACAGTCTGGTATTGCCTGGACTCTTGTGCAATCATCACCTCATCAGGGTCACTGAATTCAAAGTCTTTAAGATCATCTTCCGCTTTCAGGAGCGCTACGAACGCCGCAACGAGGAAAACTCTCGATAGACGCGCCATTTTATTTGTGTAAATTATCTATTTAAATATATCATGAAACAGTTTGATCATGTTAGCACTTTACACGAACACATATTAAAAAAAAAACTTTAAAAAATATTTGATAAACGCGCGTTGATGTCTTTTTCGCAGCGATGCGCACGCAGAGCTCAGCGAGTCAACGTCAAATGGGCGCATGCGCTTCCCCCACACACGCACACAAACATACTCTCGCATCTCGTACAGGTGTCGGGTAATACCGGAACTGGCAACTTTCACCGTGATGCTGAGGTCATACCTGGGCATCTGATAGCTTATCATTGAACAATAGATCCTTAGATTAAATCTCAAATACTGCTGTCAAAATTTACAGTTACATTGATGGCATATTATGTAACTGGAATGAAAAGAAGAAAAAATGTGTGGGCATAATATCATGATATTACTATTAGTAACGATGATAAAGCAATCATTTTTGTTAGTGAAGAAAGAAGATTTCACAGTTCGGAAGTTATTGTTACGAAAGACCTCAATCGATACATTGTTATCGATAGACTTGGCTAAAAATGTGAATATACTGTGCCAATCTAATTAGAGCTCTATTTGAATTTTGTAAAGGTCGGATTTTGATTAGATGGTGTTTCCCAAATTATGTTGGTCAAAATTAGATAATAGTTTAAATATTCATCAAGAGATATACGATACACGTAAAACTGTTGATATAGGAATTATTGCATATTACGTCCAGTCAAATTATTATAGTCTAAAGTGGTAAAAGTGCATTGTACTCTAATATTCCTATTGATAGATATGTATGACGTCAATGATCTAGAATTTGGCTAGACTAACATTTTTTAAATGCTCTCAGTTACATGAAGTCTAAAATGGATTATTGTAGCAAAGAACATAGTGAAGCGCTTTTGCTTCAAAGCTAACCAGGTTTTTTTTTTCGGTGGGAAAATCATCTTATGACATCCCCCGCCCTTGGGCGGGCCGGGATATAGTGTCAGACTTTTACTGACTAAAAACCCACTCCTGTTCCTTCGTTGCCTTTCGTACTAGGGCCGAGTCTTCCTTTCAGAATCAGACCCTTGGCCCCAGTAGGCTTCGACCCTGCTAGGCCCCTACAGTTGCTGACATCTCCTTGAGGCGCGCGTGGAACAGCACGCGCGGAACAGCACGCGCCGTCGACGACTTGGGCTCGGTCCGGACGGTTACCGGACAGTCGGACGGCGAGCCACCCATTGCTAGCCGTCCGCAAGCCTGCGCCTACGATGGCCGGAAATCGGGATCGGAATCCCGGCGGCGATTGGGGCGTGAGGACCGTTGCCTCACGCGATCGGCCGCCTTCTTTGCTAGCATTACTGCTTCGCAGAAGGAGGCGACCGCCTGCCACTCCTCCTCGCTCCGGACCATGGCCTGTACGCGCGGCCCGGCGCGAGAGATCGCCGCCGCCGATCGCCCCCACGAGGACACGGCGTTGCTCTGCCCAAGCGGGGCACACCTCCACCGTGTGCTCCACCGTGTCCTCCGGGAAAGCTAACCAGGTGCAGAAACAAAAGTTAAAAAAAGTAAAATATTGTATGATTTTGTTTTTAGCTGGAAAATCATGCAATGACTTCTACTGCTCTACGATGGAGTGGATGGGAGGATGTCAGACTTTTACTGGCTAAAACCCACTCCTATGTTCCTTTTTTGCCTTGCGTCCCAGGACCCCAGGTTTCCCTTTCGGATAACCCATGGACCCAGTAGGCTTCGGCCATGCTAGGCCCCTACGGTTTTACTGACATCTCTTTATGGCGCGCGTAGAACACTACGTGCCATCGACGACTCGGGCTCGGTCCGGACGGTTACCGGACGGCCGGACGGCGAGCTACGCATTGCTCGTCATCTGCAAGCTTACGCTACGGTAGCCAGAAATCGGGATAGGAGTTACGGTGGCTGGGGCGAGAGGTCATAGTCCAGCACTACAGGTCGTTGATGCCAATCGCCCCCACGAGCACACGGCGGTGCTCTGTCCAAGCGGGGTACACGTCCACCGTATGCTTTACCATAGCCTCCGGTCGGTCCACACAACGGTGACACCCGGGCGTTTCTTTCGCACAAATCCGGCGCAAAAACCTCCCAAACTTAACCATGACCGATGAGAACTTGCGTCATGCGGAAGGTGAGTTTTCTTTTTTATTCTTGATAGGTTCGCGCTTGACCGCTATCTCACCTGATGGAAAGCGACGATGCGATTAACGATGGAGCGCGCTTACCTAGAAGTAACCTATTCACTCTTGACTTAAATATTCCCGGGTTGTAGCCATCAGGAAACTCAGATTCCGGCAGGGAATTCCACTCCTTAGCTGTACGCACAATAAATGTGTTCCCAAACGTTTTGTGCGTATATATGTTAATAATAACATTAATACAATTGTATAAGTAAATGTTATATAGTGTCAAAAAACGTTATTTATTTATTTAAACTTCATATTTAAACAGTAGCGGTACTGTGGTTCTGGTAATACCAGTATATATGGCGTTATTCTTGGACAGTTCAGCTAAAAGGTATCAGAATATTCATAGACTTTAAGGCGGTACGAAGTTCGCTGGGTCAGCTAGTTGTTATATAATCATGACATTTATTAATAGGTCTATTTTTATATAGTTTCTTATATAAAAATTTGAATTTGAGATCACTATAGATTTCGCAAACTCATAGATTTTTTTCTATTTTGATTCAATTTTTTATTTACTTATTTAGTACAAGTTGACTGGTCCACACTGACCTCCCATACAATTAATATTGTAATATATGTAGAAATATTGTAATTCTCATCAAATCATTTTTAAGGTTCTGTACTCAAAAGGAAAAAACGGGACCCGTATAGGATCACTTTGTTGTCCGTCCGTCTGTTTGTCTGTCGACCCTTTATCTCGGGAATGCGTGGAGGTATTGTGTTGAAATTAAAACCATATACTGTAGTCTGCGGTCCCTTGAAGCTGTGAAAAAAACAAATTTCTAAGTTAACGAAAAAAAATACGGCGGTTTTTTTTCGCAAAAAACGTATATTTCGACACTCAAGGGAATCAAAATTCATTGGGTACTTCCCATTGACCCATCATAATCTTGAAATTTGGCATGAAGTAAGGTCTTAAAGCACAGGTATAGGAATAAATCTGCAAACAGTAAATTTGCTGTTACGTCACAAAAAAAAACTCGCTCATGCCCAGTTTTTTCTATTTCGATCCAGTTTTTTTATTTACTGTATTTTGTTTTTATTTAACTTATTTGGTACATAGTAACTGGTCTACACTGTCCTCTCACACAATTAATATATAGAAGTATAAAAAAAAAGAAAGGTTGAAAGGTGTTTTATATATAGAAGTATTGTAACACCAAATATTTTTTTTAAAAAGAATAACCATGGAGTCTCTTGCCGGTTCTTCTTCATAGCAAACGACCAATTGGAACCGTGCAGCAGCTTCCGACGTTTTATAAGTGCCCATGTAGGCTTATGTAGAATAAACAACATAGGAAACGAACTGACTTCATATTTTTTTTTTTTTTTTTTTTTTTTTTTTTTTTTTTTTTTCTTGATAGGTTCGCGCTTGACCGCTAACTCACCTGATGGAAAGCGACGATGCGGTCGACGATGGAACGCGCTTACCTAGAAGTAACCTATTCACTCTTGACTTAAAGATTCCCGGGTTGTAGCCATCAGGAAAAACAGATTCCGGCAAGGAATTCCACTCCTTAGCTGTACGCACTATGAATGTGTTCGCAAAACGTTTTGTGCGTATAGGTGGGATGTCCACCATGTACCGGTGGCGCATTGCCGTACGCCTGGTGGTCCGATGATGGAACGGGCTAGGCGGAATTAGGTTATGCAATTCCGACGCACATTTATCACATTTTATATTTTTTCATGTTTCTTATGGTACATTATCCTTTTACTTAATTTTGATTCCAAATATACCAAGAACATATAGAAGTTTTATTACTATTTTGGTGTACAATAAAGTTTATTCTATTCTATTAAGTATAATATATATTTTTAAATATATATTGTACTAAATATTTTATAAATATATTGTACTAAATATTTTATAAATATATTTTTTATATATTCATATATTGAATGATTTGACTAATAACAATCATTTATGATTATTTATTTTACGCATTGACATTACTTCATATTATGACATTTATCATTTTCGATTTTGTTATTTATTGTCATAAAATTTTGACATACTTAGCAAATACCTCTCGCTTGAATAATATTTTACTTTTTCTCTTTGCACACAACCATATTTGTACGCCTCTAGGCATAACATAGCAACCTATAAACAATAATTTAGGATCTGTATTCCCTACCTATGTTTAACAGTTAATAAATTATTATTGATTATTATTGAAAGGTATTTTTAATACGATCAAATCCCAGGCTTTCAAAAAATGTTGGAAGATCTTTTTTAGGTAGGTACTAGTGTTTAAAAAACCCCTATACTTAAAAGCTTTTCTTAGGACTATCTAAGGAAAGTCTTTAAGTACTGACTTATTAAGCACTAGTTACTGCTAGCAGCTTCGCCTATGTGGAGTTAATATTTCCCCCATAAAAGTATTTATTTATTTAAAAATTTATGTAAGCACAATAATAAAAGAAAAGAAGAAGGAAACAGAAGAATAGTACAGAGGTGATGCTTATATCTAAATAAATCTCTTCCAGCATACCTCCGAAAGGTGAGTTGGGGAAAATAGATAATTATGTAGACACTGTGTGTAAGTAAAAGGAAAATTAGTACACACAAAATACAGTTTACAATGAAATAATTTAACATGCAAAAAAAGATATGTAACATGTAAAATATATATTACAAAAATATATAATAAATAATATAATAAAATAATACATACTAATATGCAACTATGATGAAATAGAAAGATAGTGTTCTTTGACTCTACTTTTAAAAACTGCAAGAGTTTGGCAGCCCCTAATGTCAGGCGGTAGTAAATTCCATAACCGTACTGCGTGCGCAGTGAAGGAGTAGGAATAGAAATCGGTGGATATTGGGCATGGCTACAAAAAATTATAATAAATTACCTAAAAACTAGAAGCAGCCCACCTTTAAAAAGAAAGAAAGTTAAATATTTCCTGGCAGATATATTACAATTTGAACGGAATTGTGAATTTATTATTTTTTATAAGCAGGCCAATTTAAATATTTTTACTCAATATGACATTCTAATAATTCAGTTTTGACTTGTTTATGATTTGATTATTTAATGATTTGACTTAATGACACACTAGTTTTTTTTTATTTCTATGATTTTGTAATATTTGCTTCCTATTGTCCAACGCAAACATGGCGATCTGTTTTATGTATCTTAACATCTCCTGCCTGCTGGCAATTCATTTTGTGATGTATGTATTGTACTCATGTTTGAGAAAATACCAACGACACGACGACCTAATAAATTACCTTATAAATACGAATATATATTATGATTATACTACACTACTATTTACGATATTTACTTATATTTACGATTACCTTATAAATTATACTCTATAATTATATATCAATCTGATGTTGGTATTAGCTACATTACTTTAAAGTTTCATCCGAATCCGTTCAGCTGTTTGAGCGTGAAGGAGTAACAGACACACACATCAACTACTGTTTGACATAGGCTTCCCACAAGTGTCGCCACAACGACTGGTCTTATGCGTCTCGCATCCATCGGGTTCCCGCGTTCCTCACCAAGTCTTTAGGTGGTCAATTTTTTTAGGTGGGAAATCATCTAATGACATCTCCCGCCCTTGGGCAGGGCGGGAGGGCGTGCCAGACTTTTACTGACTAAAACCCACTTCTGTTTCTTTTTTGCCTTCGTTTCTGGGCCCCGGGGTTCTCTTTCGTATCACCCATGGCCCCAGTAGGCTTCGACCCTGCTGGGCCAATACGGTTGCTGACATTTCCTTGAGGCGCACGTGTAACACTACGCACCATCGACTCGGGCGTGAAGCTTACCGGACGGATTTAACAAACCTTTTTTATTATTGATAGGCTCGCGTTTGACCTCTATCTCACCTGATGGTAAGCGATAATATGGTCGACGATGGAGCACGCTTGCCTATTTATTCTTGACTTAAAGACCTTACAAGTAGTACTACAGTTGTGTCTACATGTCTATATAGCAGTTACCAGGCAATGCTGAAAAAATGGAGTTATGCGTACTGTCATGCTCTGGTTGTTTGCGCGTAGAACGTAAACATCGTAGTATTGTGAGACAGTTATCATTGCCTGGTAACTGCTATATAGACATGTAGACACAACTGTAGTACTACTTGTAAGGTCTTTAAGTCAAGAATAAATAGGCAAGCGTGCTCCATCGTCGACCATATTATCGCTTACCATCAGGTGAGATAGACGTCAAACGCGAGCCTATCAATAATAAAAAAGGTTTGTTAAATCCGTCCGGTAAGCTTCACGCCCGAGTCGATGGTGCGTAGTGTTACACGTGCGCCTCATACAGACATCAGCTTAACTGAAGGGGCCCAGTAAGGTTTTTTTTTAAGGTAATCATCCAATGACTTCTCTCTCTCTAGAGAGGAGCACGAGGATGTGTCAGATTTTACGGACTAAAACCCACTGCTACGGTCCTTCTTTGCCTTCGTTCCAGGACTTCAAGGTTTTCTTTCGCACAAACCATTCCCCAGTATGCTTCGACCCTGCTGGGCCCCTACGGTTTTGCTGACATCTCCTTGAGGCGCGCGTGGAACACTACGCGTCGTTAACGACTCGGACTCGGTCTGGACGGTTACCGGATGGCCAGACGGCGAGCTACACATTACTCGCCGTGGCTGACCGTGGCTGTAGAACGCAAAGACCAACTGAAGGACACAAGTAGGTTTTCGTTCTCTCGTTCCACTTTAGAGCTGGAGAAGTCATTTCATGATTTTCCGATTAAAAAAAGGTTGGTTAAATGTTAAGTATGAGCATCGATTCAAGAAATAAATCAATCAATCGGCTTAACTTCTCCCCTATGTTGCAGTTTCCAGTCTAACCGGATGCAGCTGAATATCATTACATGGAGTGACTACCTACACATCGGACGTACTACGACCCAGTAACTGAGTGATACAAAACCCTTGGCAACACACACACGTTCACACACACACACACACACACACGTCACACACACACGTCACACACACACACGTCACACACACACACACGTCACACACACACACATCTCACACACACACGCGCGCACACACACACACACCACACACCCACACATCACACACCGTCCACCCCACACCATCCATCACCACATCCATCCGTCATCCGCCCATCGTCACATTTTCTTTGACTGGCTGGTTGGTCTAGTCGTTAGTGACCCTGACTGCTATGCCGGAGGTCGTGGGTTCGATTCCCACCCAGGACAAATGTTTGTGTGATGAGCACAATCATTTGTTCTGTGTCTGGGTGTAATTTATCTATAATATGTATGTATTTAGAAATATTTAAATATGTTTATCAGTGGTCTAGTACTCATAACACAAGCTCTGCTTAGCTTGGGACTTAGCGGCGTTGTATATGTTATATATTTATTTTTTTGTCTGCCAAAAAGAGGTTTAAATGATAGCCGGGATCAATGGCTGAACGTGATGTATGAGACATGGTGGAGTTTTGCCACTATAAGGAATCGACTTCAGTAAGCGTTGTCCATAGAGATGGACCCAGTGGTTCTTATTAATTAGACAGAAGCTCCTCTTTTGCATAGTAATATTTTAAAGGCGTAATTTTTTGTGTATGTTTGTTACTTCGTTATGTCGTTCACGCTAGAACGGCTGATGGGATTTGGATGAAATTTAGCATACAGGTAGACCATATCTTGAAATAGTACAAAGGATACATTTTTCCTGGAAATGTATTCTCTTAGGACAATTTTCTACTTTCACGCGGGGGAAATCACTGGCAGGTAAGAAATAAATGTTTTAAAAAAATGGCCTCTCCCAATAACAGGAAGCCAAGGTCTTCAAGGACTCACTCAGTGTAAAAAAATGGCCTCTCCCAATGATAGGAATCATAGATATCCGGGAAGCCAAGGTTTTCAAGGAATACTCAGTGTAAAAAATGGCCTCTCTCAATGATAGGAAGCCAAGGTCTTCAAGGATTCACTCAGTGTAAACAACAAAGAACAACAACCAAGGATGACTGATTTTTTCCCAGTTGAATCTCAGTTACAGTTAGTATAGGTAAGCATAATCAGCCTTATAATGTTCCCCTACTGCTGGGACTCTTCTCCAGAAGAGGGAATGGGCCGTAATCCACCACGCGGGTCCAATGCTGTTGGTGGATGTCACATGTCTTCGAATATTTGGTTCTAGGACATGCCGGTTTCCTCACGATGTTTTCCATCACCGTGTTAAGATTATTAAATAATAGATGCCTCTTTTAGAAGATTTTTTTTAATTCGGTTTCTACATTTTTGGGAAAACTTAAATATATTGCGCGGTATGTCCGTCGGTGACGACGGCTCGATCAGCTGTTGACCCGTCCCCCCCGCCGCTGCTGGTACACGCGGGTGTTGCGTGAACATCCTCCGGCGCGTTGAAAGCTTAACTTTGAAGCTGTAGACGAGGTAGGGAGCCTGGACGCGCCCTCTCTTCTTCGTTGTCACCTTCGGTTTCTGCAGTTGGCAAAAGGCATAATTTATTTACAGCCCTTCGTATAATGCCCCTTGAGGTTGTGACGTCAGCGACCCTGTTGACCCCGTCGGCTCCAGGATAGAGGCGACACACGCGCCTTAGTCGGCATCGTAATGGCGGTAAGTTGCCCTCCTTCAGAACTTTTGTTCAACTATAATCTTCAGTTACACTTATAATTTCAAAAAGCTACTCAGTGTTTTAATGTATAAGGTTTGCTCGTAAGATCTGTAAGCTTGTCTTGAAATAAATCGATATTACTACACGGTTGCTGATCAAATCATTACTATTTTTTTTCCTAAAAGTAGATAATGACTTGACTTAATATCTTGTTCCCAAGATGGAGCAGAGAGCGGCCACAGTAATCATCCATCACAAAAGAAAAGTCGGTATAATAATACCTAGTACTAAATTACAAACAGGTACTGATTGATCTGAAATAAGGCAGATAAACCCGCACTTTTTCTAGGTAAAGAAAAACCAAGCTGGAGATTTGACTATGAAACGAAAGATATTTTCCTATACAACAACATTGTCTCGGCAGCGTATAATCGAAAGAAGGAAACAATTTAAATATTAGAAGCGTGCGGTTTGTCGATACTTGTTACTTTCTTTGTGATTGAAGCTTTGTTGTGCCGGTTGTGCGTAACACTGTCAAGATGGAGTTTACAGGGTGGACCGAAACTATTGCCAATTTATTTTAAGACTAGCTAACCCCTGCGCTTTCGCGTGATTTTTTGTAGCCTACAGTGTTCCTCGATAAATTGCCTATCAAATACTAAAAGAATTTTCAATTCGAACCAGTAGTTTCTGAGATTAGCACGTTCAAATAAATAAACAAACAAACTCTTCAGCTTTATAACAATAGTAAAGATTATGAATATCCCAGCAGTTTTCTATAAGACGTGAAAATTATTTATTTACACTTTATTTCAGATTAGGTTGCCATCGAGTGTTAGTAGCACACATAAATAACAAACACCTTAACAAAATTATAATACTAAGGTACTTATCTTATATGTAGACGGATCCAGTGCCTCCAGATAGGACTTTTAATGTGTTCAGCAATGACCTTCAGATAGCCGTTAGGACTGTCTCTCTGCGCGTCAAAGGCACTGCTCTTTTTTAATTAGAGCATAATAGCCATCCACTCGTGACTACGCGACGCCACAGGCCATTCAACAGCCACTAATATCATCTGAGGGATTAGGGCTTAATTTTATTACTGCAGTGATCAAGCACACACTGGACAACATACAAGAGTTAACAACTTCCCAATAAACGCCTAACTTGATATAAAAAATACGTGGCATTCAATAGTGCTCCAGCAAATAATGCAGGCGCTTCTAGAAAGGCATGCCTACTTCTACCTTCCTAGAAATAATCTAATTGAATAACAGTATTTTAACAAGCAGGCTTAGTTGGCAACATTCGACTTCCTTGCAGGACACGGAACGTGATACGCTGCCAATTATTCACCGTTTAAATAGCAAAATACTAAGAATGTTGATGTTAACTTGGTACTCGGTCGATAGTGGCACTCATTTTTGTATTATTTCCATTCCTGCGGTACAGGGCATTTAAGACCTCGTTTGAAAACTATTATTAGTCCGTTAGGGGCTCATTATACCCCTTAACGTTTAAGAAACTAAGTTTCTTTTTGTTGTAAATCGGAAGAAGTACGAAGTCAAAGTGACCCCGTATTACAGGAGATACACTACTGCATTCTGTTTTAATAGGGCACCTTAGATATATATTAATTCTTTTTCTTTATTGTTGGTTTACAATAAAGAATATATCTATATAACTCGTTCCTAAACTAAACCAAATTGCAGTTACGGGCTCTGCAAGGCAAAGAAGACTATGTTTTTCTTAATTCTCCTCGTTCCGCAATGAACAACACGTTCATTCAATATGATGATTTTGGTGAGTGTCTTGTGTATGACATGTTTGTGAATGCACCCTCGATACAGGAGTATAGGGTGGACCAGATGGTTGCAAAGCCAGCGTTCCAACCAAGGTCACCTTGGTTGGAGTTTGGTTTGTGTTGCGGCTACACGGATGTAAACCACGCACCAACACGTTCGCAAATCAACTACGGTTGGGACAACGCGCTCGCCAACCAAAGGCGTTGAAGGTCATGGATTACAACTACTGTCTACACGGATTGAAACTGGCAAGGTCACCCCTGTTGGGACTCTGGATTACAACCGTCTGGTCTACCTTTAGTTCCTAGCTTGAGACAACGTTTTGATAATAATACCTACGGTTTACCATAAGTTTTTTTTATTGATATTTTCATTTTCATTCTCATCCAGCTCTTCTGTTACAGGTTTACTAGAAAAATCTGTTATGTTGCTCAAACCTCTCTATCAATATGTAATTTACTTGTACAATTAGTTATTAGTGTTTTGTATGTTGTATTTATACAGTCAAGGATCAAAAGACAAGTGCACTTTAACAATGCCAAAATGTCCATTACTATAGTTTATTCAATAATTTATATTATTTTATTATTGATAGGCTCGCCTTTGACCTCTATCTCACTTGATGGTAAGTGATGATGTGGTCGACGGTGGAGCTCGCTTGCCTAGAAAGTAACCTATTCACTCTAAACTTAAAGACTCCTATGTTGTAGCTATCAGCCTAGCCAAGTTACAATCGTTTCGTTTCTGACCACGTGACTGAGCGTTGAGTTGACATCAGAACAAAGGAATCGGAGGCGTGGCCTACTCGAGGCGTTCGCGCCGAACGATACGATTGTAACTTGGCTAGGGAGGCAGGAAACACAGACTCCTGTAGGGAATTCTATTGCTACAAATCAAATCAGTCATGAACCGTTGGCCCCTTTTCAACAAAGAAAGAGACAATTTGGCATTGGTAGAGTGCAATAATTGCACTTTAGATCTCCGACTGTAAATGAAACAGTACATAAAAATATACGGATTTAAACGTACTTTACCATTATGTTTATACACGCTGTATAACAAAGGACATCAAACAAACGTGTTAAGCAACGGCGCACAGGCTGCGGTTGAACGAAAGTACACTGCGATTACACTGGCGTGCACTGTCATTACTGCATTATAGACAAACGTTCAGCTATCTGTGTTGCACGATGATGGCACCAAATGTAAACTTGCGGTATTTCACTATTGGGTAAGCTGGGTCTGTTAAATGTGCAGGTGTGTACTTTCCCTTTTGGAATTTAGGATAGTATGGTGAAGTTGTATTCTGTTTGTAGGAATATGTTCTTTAGAATAACAAAAGTAAGTATTTATCACTCTAATTTTTAATTTCAACTTCATTCCACATTAACATCCTACAACGTCCCACCGAAGACGGTCGTCCATGTAGCACCTACGTACTCCAATCAAGATCGGAGAGTTGTGGACGATTATGTTTACCTGGGGCTGACGGACCCGTTGGGTAGGTTTAACTTCGAGAAAGAGAAAAATCGACGATTCTGACTTGGATGGGCAGCGTTCGGGAAGCTGCGTGTTATGACTAGTGCCTGTTGCCAGTGATGACATAGCTCTATAGCTATATCTATATAGCTGTGAGCATCCACGTTTCAGGGCTATCCCTGAAACGTGGACGCTCACAATGGACCTCGTCAAAAGGCTTAAAGTCACCAAAAGAGCTTTGGAAAGGGCTATGATCGGAGTTTCCTTACGGTTTCGCATCAGAAATGATGATATCCGCAGGAGAACCAAGGTTACTGACATAGCCCGAAAAATTGGTGGCAGTGGGTGAGATACATTTCTTGCAGAACCGGCGAACGACGCCACGGGACCGAAAGATTTTGGAATGGCGGCCACGTACCAGAAGACGCAGCATTGGGAGACTTCCCACAAGACCAATGGATTCGAGAAACACAGTACCGGTCTTTATGGCGACACTTGGAGAGGCCTATGACGAACAGTGGACGTCTTTCGGCTGACGACCGGTGGCCTACTATATGTGGGAGGGAGTGGGGATAGTCCACACATCACAGTCACATGGTTTCGGTTTTTTTGTTCTAGGACATGTCAGTTTGCTCTTGATGCTGTCTATAAGGTACCTACTATTTTATAAGCAGTGTGGTAGGTAATTAAATAAACGACACAAAATACAAGTCATGGAGAGGACTTGAAGGCTTTGAAACAACATCCTACGACTCATAATTCGGGTCCGTAGCCACAGCTGTCTAACTTTTGATCATCCGAATTTTCTACTGCTTTACAGCATACAAAAAGATTCGCGTTTTAGCTGATCTGATAACCCCGATTTATATACTTTTGTTGATATTTTTCTCATCTGAAGAATCTTAATAAGGCATTCAGCTATTTAGCTTTTCTTTTTCTTTGATCTTCGAATCCTTGACTAATAACGTCTTGCATATTAAACAATTTGAGTTGATAGACATTAATGAAAAAAAAAATTAAATATTATGATGCTCATCATATATTATTATTCTTATTATAATGAACTCTTGCAGTGTTTAAAAGTGGAGTGAAAGAACACTATCTTTCCATTTCGTCATAGTTGCATATTAGTATGTATATATTAGTTTTATTATATTATTAAGTATGTATTTTTGTGATATTTATTTTACTATGTGTATGTACATATAATTATAATAATATATCTTTTTTTTTGCATGTTATATTATTTCATTGATAACTATTTTGTATGTACCTACTTATTTTCCTATTACTGTTACACACGGTGTCTACATAAATCTATTTTCTTCCAACTCACCTTTCGCAGGTGTGCTGGAAGAGATTTCTTTAGAAATAAGCATCACCTCTTTACCTATTTTTCTGTTTCCTTCTTATAATCTTTTTTTTGTGTGTGTACGTAAATCGTTACATAAATAAATAATATATCATCATACGAGTAACATGAACCTAAAGACACCAAAGTCTTTAAAAATGCTAAATAAAAGGACCATGCTAATTTTTCAATACATTTTAATATTTATTTATAATAAAATATTCTTTTAAACTTAAAATACAATCAAATCTTACTTTAACCAATACTATCATACAATCATACAATTTTTGAGACTAGACAGCAATATCTGGAATAGAGAAACAATAGATAAATCTGTGAGTAAATAACATAAAATATTGTTATACAACACTCGGCGTAAAATAACATCTGTTATTTACATAATATAATGTATAGCACCATTATGATCCAACTTTTTCATACATTTGATACTATCAAGTATTTTAGCGAAGCTAATTCCAATAATTTGGCTTACGCAGTGACCAACGTAATAAGTAGGCGAATCAACGCGATCGCGATAGTGAAGCGACGCAGCGTGAATGTCTACATGACCAATCGCACGTAGGTACGGTGCGGTGATGAGCGAAGTGATGCGGTCGCGTACAGTTGGATTTATATTTTTGCACGCGCTCTTTCAGTGCGGTGACTTGTTTTATATAAATGGCGGCTAAAGCGGCGACTTCGCACGCACGGAACCGCGTCAAATCGCATCGTAACCGCAATTGAGTTGAACCGCCCACATTCATTCAGATTAACCACCAGCCAGGGACATGTGATTCACAAAAGACGACTTAAATTTTGTTGATGAATGTTACGCAGAACACATTTAACTTTTAATATTAATTAGGCTTGTATCAAATGCAGGGTATGCATAAACCTATCCATCTATAACACATAATATACAGCATCAACATACATAACAGTTCTTTATTTACACAATATTCATATGAAAACCACGGCATACTTTAATATAAAAATACTGTTATAAATTAACAAATTATTTACAATTATAAACATAGTTGCCAAGTTATAAAATTTCAGTAAGTATGAAATTCAAACTTGTAATGTCATGTTCCACACACTAGTGCATAATGATAGCGTTCTGTCAAATCAGTGCTAGTGTTCGGCGGATAACGCCTAAATATAAACACACTAATTAATTACATTTCAGTCGAGTTTCACTGAATTAGTGGGAATGTGACGTACTGAGATTCATCGGGCATAACTTAGTCTTTACAACTTCAAATATCAAGATCTGAAGATTGCACTAAATCAAGTATCAAAACATTTCTACACTTCAATCGAGATTCTATAAAAAATAAAGCTAAGATCGTCTAACTCCAAATTCATTTGACTTATTATACAACCGCGTTTCGTATACCGTATCCATATACATAATCAAGCGATTATTGTCACTCACTTTAATGTTACTACCAACTAAATAACAAGGCTAAGTCATGCCCATATTTTCATGAAATTGCACGAGATTCACGCGGCACAGTTGGCACTACTGCGGCACATTCCACATTTGAACCAACTCCACCATCTTTGTGAACCGATTAAATGTCGCATTCAAACTCCGATACCCTCTTATTCCTGCCGTCAGGTGCCATTTGGAAGTGGTTGTCTCTATCCCTAGTCCCTACTCTGGGAAACCCATTAAAGCTGTTCCTACTGACCAAAGGGTTTTCTCTCTCCCTTTCTCTCTCTCGATGAAAACTGGATGTCGAGAGTTTCCCATCCTTGCGTTCGGTAAAATTCGTATCACTGAAGTTTTCTTTTGGGAAATTCCGTTCGTTGAATTCTCCGTCGGAGAAGTTCCTGTCGTTGAAGGGGACGTCTCGAATGCCGAAGCCTCCCATCCGCGGTGTGCCGATACCGAACTTGTTCCGAAGTTCTTCGTCGCGGAAGTTAAACGCTCGGTTCTCGAATTTGGCAGGACCGGTGGTGAGTCTAGAAATTTAATTTGATTAAATATTGTGCAGGTGTTCTAATTATGGAATAGAAAGGAACAATCTGATTTGGTCAGAGCTAAATTGTTTGTTGTTGGAAAAAGTTGTTCGTTAAAGTAGACCTTCTTTAAGACAGGTCGACTCGACGTACGGCAAGTGTCTATCCTTACGTTGTTAACACCTAGATCTACGTTCCGGACTAAGCGTTTAGCCTCGTCTTTTATACCGCGTACATCGAAGGATTGGAACCACTTGTTTGCAGCGGTCTTCCCGTCCGATTATAATTTAGGTGTCTTCAAGGCTAGAATGAATAGGCTCTTAATAAACTAATGCGATTCACCATTAACGATTGCATCACTGCTTACCATCAGGTGGAATTGTAGTCAAGCAATGTTTTATATACGAGTCATTTAAAAAAATAAGTATTTAATTAAAATTCTGTTCGCAAGAATTAATTTATAAATCAGATAACAATTACACACTATACAAGATTCAGGTGGTGTGAGTAAATGATGCCCTTTCTTATCTGACTCAATCCCGATAAATAAAACCCAATGTATCATGACTGATGATCAAGTGCTTGATACGAGTTAGATTATTTTCTAAATCAAAGAGCAACGGACAATGGACAGCACTAACACACACCACCGTAACTACTCACTCTCTAAAGCACCGTCTCTCCCTGTCATACTCCGCTGAAAGACCTTCATCGTCATTAATAATGGCTGATGGATCGCTATATACAGAAGACTCCTGATAAAAGGAGTCCAGATCCACGTAGTTTCCTTCTGAAGGTTCATTGTCTAGGAGTTCAGCTAGCTGGGACTTAAGGGCTGCGAAGGAGGGTCGCTGGGAAGGGTCCGCGTGCCAGCAGGAGTGCATGGCGCGGTAGAGCTGGGGCTTGCAGTGAGGAGGACGCTCCAGTCGATAGCCTTCGGTTACTGCTGCTAGCACTTCGCGGCCTGACATCGCTGCGTACGGCGTTGAACCTGGAATTATTTGAGTATGAGGGTTAATTAAATAATGAAGTGAGCACAAATAATTACAGACTTGTATACAGTACGACAGTCCAAAAAAGCCTTTACAGGAAGATGAGTGAAAAAAAATTAACTAGGAATATCGCCATTCATAATGGCTGTCAGATTAACAGTCAAACTGATACAAGCTTTAAAAAAAACTGGACTACTTTATTAAGTCTGACAGGGATCACATTGATTATACCTTTCCAAGCAGAACATTCAATTGAACTAGATGTTATTATTCATCAAAGACAAGCAACAACAAGCATTCATCAAAATCTTAATGATCAATGAGTTACCGAGCGTCACAATCTCCCACAGCAGTATCCCGAAGGCCCAGACGTCAGTGTGATGGCTGTACACGTTGTAGAGCAGCGCCTCGGGCGCCATCCAGCGCACCGGCAGCGCGCCGCGCGCCGCGCGCGACCCGGCGCCCGCGCAGCGCGACATGCCGAAGTCGGCGATCTTGCACAGCTTGTTGTGGTCCACCAGCACGTTGCGGGCTGCTAGGTCGCGGTGGACGATCTGGAAAAGTGGAAAATAATAAGTATTAAATGAGATAGTATCACTATTATATTATATAATGTGGACGAAAATTGGTCGAATTCGATTGAACCGACAGAAAAAACAGTTTGTATAAATGTCTAATCTTATAACGAATGGAGTATAGGAGCTAAGCACGCCTAGCAGTGCGGTTACGGAATTAAAGGCCTGTGGTATTATTTGGTATACTATCAAATCAATCACCGACCGTCCATTACTTACCCCCTTAGACGCTATATAATCCATCCCCCTAGCCACGCAGTACGCGAAGACGGTGAGGTCCCTCGACGTGAGCGCGCCGCTGCCGCTGAACCGGTCGGGGCGCGACCGACGCTCGCGCAGGTACGTCAGCAACTTGCCGCACATCACATACTCCATTATCAGGAGATAGGGTTCTGGAAAGGTAAGAATAATTTTTTGGTAAATATTTTTTTGTAAAACAATTTTTTGGTATTCTATTTAATATAAAAAAAAAAACATTTGATCGTCCTTATCAACTGGAAAAGCGTCATTTTTGTTTTTAGAAATTTTCTATGACTTCCTTCAAGAAAGTTATTCGTTTCCATGGGCAGAAACAGTGTCTAAAATATTACTACCCATTTACTTTACTTTAGCATCCTCTACAGGGATGTAAAGGACGCCAGATGCTTTATGTAATCTAAATGGCTACTGGTCTAGCATAATAACGAACTCATTAAACACCACCACTCACTGACATTTGCGCTACAGAAATCGTCCTTACTACTACGACAATAAGGTCTATGGCAATTCAACTGATGTGCGGTTTACTTTACGAAATTATTTTTAAAAAATTCCAACAGAAAATACGATTTCTATAATATTTTATATTCTGTTAATATTGTGTTGTGCGATAATATGGATTTATTTATGTATGTAGATATATAAAAGATGAGTTGAGATGAGTTTCTTTTTCTTTTCGCCAGAAATGAAACGTACGTTATTTATGTTAAATGACAATATGAGGAATCAATAGCAAAAAAATAAAGGTCTTTAAACTGTAACCGAACGAAAATACCTAAGTATAGAAGTAGTGCTAGTATATTTTTGTCAGGAGTTACCTTTATTCCTTATATTATAATGAAATGGAAATATAAAACGTAATATTTTGAGGTTTCTATTGATAAAATAGATTTAGTTGGTTATTACTGTTATATTTTTTTCACACTCGCAGTTTTTCATCACTAACACTAGTAAAAAAAATTGATAATTAAACTAATCTAAAAGATACACGTTAGTGTTGCGATAGTGATTGACACTATTTAATGCGTACCCATCATAAAAACCGAAACTTTATTTAACATTATGACATTTAAAATATCAGAAATAGAGTATTTTTATTTAAGAAAAATAACGCAAGATAAAAAAAAACTATAGCAATCTACTAAATAGTCTCTAACTTCGTTTGTTTACGGTTGGTAGACATAATTCTTTTTGCTATTGACTTCTCTTAGAGTCCTTTAAAATATGGCTTAGGTTTCACTTTTGCCGAAAAGAAAAAAATATATGCCAGCAATGTCTGGCAAAAGTTTCATTCCTCTTTGCTCAGTGTTTCATTAGAACCTTGTCTCTAAGAGCAATCAATCAATCAAAGCATTTTATATAAAATAAACTATTTATAGGCACTTTTGCATTGTCAAGAAATCAGTCAGTCAAAAAACTGATGCTAATTGCACATTCCAAAGCGTAGACCACTATTGAGAAGAATGTGCAAGAAACTCCAAGGACACTCTTTGAAATCATCATTACAAATATCTCGGTGACATGTTTCTTGACGTGTTTTATTATGTGAGAACAAAGTAAAAAAAACTGAGTAAAAAAAAAGGAATTAAAAAAAAATAAGCCACTGACAGTTAAGAGATGACCAGTCTCAACTGACAGCGTTCGTTCACTGCCATGACTTCCATATCAGCACCACTAAGCTCAACTAATATACACGTGGTATATTTTATATCAAACATACCTAGTTCAGTGCAACAGGCAAGCAACGTAACAACATTAGGGTGCGTCCCTATCTTCTGCATGATGTAGATCTCATGGAGTAGTTCCTGCTTCTCCTTCTGCGAGGCCGTCTCCTTGATGCTCTTGACTGCCACCAATCGCGTTAGTCCATCGTGACCATTCAGGTCGTCTGCTTCTGCTTTCCATACCTGTAATGAGATCCAATGATCATTATGAGGTTATGAAAAAAAACCTTTGAAACCTTTTTTTGCAACAAAAATATGAAACGTAAGAATAAAAAAGGTAGATGATTATGATAAATTTATTATTTTCAAAGTTTTTATTATGATTAGTAAGTTAACTGGTAGGGAATGCCTTGTGGCTTTAAATCAGCCTATGTACCACTACTGTAACTGTACATGAAGTTTAAATAAATAAATTAGTAAGTAAGTAAAGTGGTACCTATAGTTCCCACTTTTGGGACTCAGGCTTCCCTCTCCTAGAGAGAGGAGGCCTGAGTCCCAACAGTGGGAACATTAAAAGGCTGATTATGCTTATATGTACCTATAGTAAGTAAATCGAATAATACTAACCTGCCCAAAATTCCCCTGCCCCAACAACGTCTGTAGCCTCAATTTATTTCTCGGGAACTCCCATTTCTGGTCAGGTTTCGTCGGTGTCGGCAGTGGAGGTCTTGCCACCGGCGTGATAGGAGACTCCTTCTTAATTTCTCCATCTTCGAAGTATCCTTCGTACTCCATATCAATCTCTTTGGTCTTCTTATTTAATACACTTCTTAAAACAAAAGCTACTATAGCCGCAACAGGCAAAAATCCTAGTCCAGCCAAAACGTATGACGCTGTATACGTTTTCTCAGCCTCAATTACCACCTCTTCATTTTGTGACGCAGGGTCTTCAATATCTTCACCATCAGTTCTATTGAGAGTTTTATCGGTTTTGGATGTAGTACTTGCAACAAAAACTGGTTTAGAACTTGATTCTGATGATGTTCGGGAAGTCACCACGAATGGTTTAAAAGCTGCTGTTGTGGCTGGAGGTAGGGATGTAGTGAGGTAACTGGAAAACGCTGTTGTAGCCTGTGAAGTTGGTATTGGAGATTCTGTATCTTTATCAGTAGAAGGCACTGTAGGTTCTGGAGTCGTTGTTGTAGTTGAAGTCGTTGTTGGTCGTCTTCTTCTATGTTTATTGGTTCTAGTCGAATTTGTCGCATTTTCGATGTTTCTTTGTCGGAATAAATTCGCTAGTCTATCTGATATCTTCGATTCAGTATCGTTTTTGATAAGCGCGGTATTCCTTGTTGACAATTCACTGGCTACAGGAGACGCTGTATTAGGGCTAGAATTTGGATTCTCTGTTGTTGTGGTTCTTATCCGAATAATGTGTTTAGGTCTGAAACTTGAAGGCGAAATTGTTGTGGTCTCCGTTTCATTTATAATAATTGCTTTAGGTATTGTATCATTACTAGTTTCTGAAGAACCAGGTAGTTTACCGCTTTCATCTTCTTTTAGACCATCCGTTTTATTATTTCCTTTCATAGATGAAGTTATAGACACTGATGTGACAACCGCTGTATAAACTGAAGTAGCGGCCTTTTCAGTAGTAGTAGCATTTATTACCAGAGTAGTTAACACAGGAATATTTTCAGTACTTGCAGCTGTTACTCGTAGAGGCCGTCTTCTTATATTTGAATAATTTCGAGTAAAGTTTCTAGGCGAAGCGGAAGTAACATTGGTTTTATTAAGTAGATTTTCTCTTGTTGAATTACCAACACTGAGCTTAGGCGTTATCTCTTTGTTAGTTGCAGTACTATTTGTTCTATTATTATCTTTACTTTTATCAAAAATGCTTGGCCGAGAATGTGGAATTATAGGTTCGCTAATATTCAACTGGGCAGCGTTTTGTGATTTTGTTGTTGGTGGTACTGTGGTTGAAAATTTTCTATACTGATTAACTAATCCCACGTGACGTGCTGGGGCAGGCCCTTTTACTGTATTCCTGACTTTGTTTTTCTCTATAACATTTTTGACAACTGATACGTCCATATCTTCATTGATTTCTTCTTCGTCGACGCTAGTGTTCTTATACTTTTCTGTTGCTGAGTATCTTGAATTGAATTTTCTCTTTTCTAGAGGTGCTACAATATAATTAACTGATTTGGTAGAAGCTGATAATGTAGGAGAGTTGGTTAGGTTATCGCTTATAGCTGGCCCACCTATTTTTTGACCAAAATATTTAAACGGTGCCATTTCTTCAACGGGTAATTCAGTTTCAAGTGGCCTGAAGTGATTATAAATCTCGTCAGTCATGAAAAGAGTGCGATTTTCTTTTTCATTTTCGACTTTTATTAGCTTTGTGTTCTTACTATCTGTACTATTAGCTATGATGTTAGATTCTGATTTGTCTTCAGTTTCCTTAGTGACTGTTTTTTCAGAGGTTTCTTCTTTGGAAATTTCACTAGGTTGTGTCGTATTTTCAATTGCAGTACTGTTATCTGTAATTGTTTCACTAACTGTTGTATTTATATTGGTATTTTGTGTTACATTTTCGGTATCAGAATAGTTAAGTAGATACAAGCCATGGTTCGATTCATCTACTTGGAATTCTTCTTCGGGATCTAACTCAACATCTTTATCTAAATTTTCAAATTTTTCAGGTGGGACATAAACTATGCTACTTTCAGTTATTTCAGTGCGTTCAGGTATCGTTACAGCTTTGTTAATTGCCTCTCTTCTTCTATTATTCATAAACCCTGCCCTGCTTTTGTTGTCTTGATAGACTCTAGGGACGAAAATATGTCTTATTTCATGTGGTTTCACATCTTGTCGGATTTCCTTGGATCCGTCGGAGGTTATAAACTTGAGTGTGGTTGCTGGATCATTACTCGAGTTGTCAAATGTTATCCTCTTCACTGTAGAGCTATTTGAGTCTCGTACTTCTAACTGGGCATATGTTGTGTTGGTTCTGAAAATGAGACAAACAAAGTATTAGCTTCTTTCGTTATTCGCACAAGTGCACTTAAATATTTAAATGATTTTGTAGAATATATTCTTAACTAGTTCTTCTTACTACCTCTACTACTTCGAAAATGAAATCCTACCTGTGCGCTGAGTGCGTGTCATTTTTACATTAATGCCATCGAAACGTTTACCGCGTTTGGCTCTCTAATTGGTTAAGAGCTTGGAGCGGGCCAATTGGCACACCGAACGTCATAAACGTGTTGATCGTGTTCACGTATAACAAACCCGTACTAGGCACAAAGGTTTATGTTTCGGTAAATTATACTAGGTACTTATTTACTTCCTCAGCAATCATTAATCAATCAACAAGTCAGCTTCTAGCGTTATAAAGACTAAACTAACCCACTTCACAGTTCCTTCACCTAGAGACAATACATACTTGGTAGGCTTATGTGCCAATGACGCTAGCGTACTGAGATGCGTGTTGAGTCTATCGTTGAGAAGCTGGCGCCTGCGCGCGGCGAGCAAGGAGAGTAGTTGCGAGTCCCTTGTGGCGTTTGTACTGCTCTGTGTCGTTGTTCGCCTTCCTCCACCTGCAATGATTAAGGAATTTTGCGTTAGAGTAGTGTTCCAATTTAAAGGGTGTGTTTTACTTAAATACAGATGAAGTAATTAAAGGTTTCTTGAAAAGGCTTAGATTAGAACCAAGATTTAATTACTAAATGTTAAGTAATATTCATCATCCTATTTAAATTAGTACTTATTTTGTCTCTTACTGAAATATTAGTGTATTCTGAACATACTTAATAGGACTAAAAGGTAAAGGTATGTATTTAGTTTATTATTTTTTCAAGATTATTTTATGTATAGTGTCTATGGGACTTAGTAGCCTGAAAATGAAGAAATATTATTATTAAGAAAAGAGTCCTTAAGAAACATCTCTTACAGTTTTCAAAATTTCTAAAAATACACCGCACAGAATTACACAAAAAAAAATGAAGAATGTAAATAGATGTGCCAAAAGTTTCACCGCGAGATATTTTAGTGTGAAAGTGAAACCCGGGGCCCAGCTCTAGCTGGGACGAAGGCAAATAAGGAACAGGAGTGAGTTTTTTGTCAGTAAAATTCTGACACTATTTCTCGCTCCGCCCAAGATCGGGATTTGTCATTAGATGATTTTGCCACCTAAAAAAAATATAAAAAATCCTTATTTTTGAGGAAAAAAAATTGTTCATATCTCTCAAAATCAGCTAAATCGACCTTTTCTATTTGCAGGATTTACTAAATTTTAAGCAATTGTTTTTATTTTTCTCTATTTAGATTCTTCATTTTTTTTGTGTGTAATTCAGTACGGTATATTTTTAGAAATTTTGAAAACAGTAAGTGCCTTTTTAGGCGTTTTTAAGGAAGGTTACAAATAGTGTAGGAATGGCACAATGATACAAGTTTAGATTTAATATTGTCAGTTTAACTACAATACACACACAATTTTATCATCAGAGTATAACAAAATAATCTAATGCATTCATATTGAAATATGTTTCATCAATTCCAACTGTCACAGCCATTAACAATAACAATATCCTAAAACCTTCAAAACCGTATGATTACATCAACAGAGGACAGAGACATCCAAGCACAATTACTGCTGACCATAAACGACAGATCGCATGATGACCACAATAGACATAATTGCACAGTATCTAGTAGCTGCATCGGGAACCTTCACCTACAATGGACGTGCAATGTGGAGGAAGATGACGGTTTGATGGGTTTGTTAATAATATGTCGATAGTATGTTATGGACGGAAGCTGTCGGATACGTCCTTGTGGAATTTGAAAGATTAAAGGTTTCGAAATATTTGTAAAGGATGTAAAGGTTTCCTGCTTCGATATGACACGAGAAATACACACACACACAATTACACAATTTTATTTACGTAATGGACTTCTTTATTTATTTGTAATGTGGACAGGATAAAAATTTGCAAAATTTAAGAAGTGGTCTTATCGCAGAGGGCAATCTCTTACAGACAACCTCAGGATGGACTGAACGAAAGCAGACATAATGGGGTGGTCAGTGTACAAAAATCACAAATAATATTAATCTCTTCAACAACTAGTGTAAAATGCCTCTAATCTTTATATTAAATACAATATTTTATAAACAATGAACGGTTTTAGAAAATTGTATTCATAGTAATTTATTACCTAAAACTCCTATAGGTTTCAAGTAGGTCTGCCACCATTGTATGGACCGCCTAGAGGACACGGTGGAGCATGCAGTAGAAGTGTGCCCCGCCGTGTCCTCGTGGGGGCGATCGGCGGCAGCGATCTCTCGCGCCGGGCCTTGGTACAGGCGGGTTTTTAGTCAGTAAAAGTCAAACACGCGGGGGATGTCATTAGATGATTTTCCCACCCAATAAAAAAGTATGTCTACCAAAAACCATTATACAAGGAAAGCCTCAACTGCTAGGTCACAAGAGAACATCTAAATAGCTCAGCATAGTACTGGAAGTATCTATTCATTTTAGAACCTCTTTCAGCCTATTATTGGGATTATTATGTTACTCAATTACTGGTTTATGGTGGTCATATATGTAGGTAGTTGCCCCATATAACGCTTGTATCCAACTGCATCTGGTTAGAATGAATGTCGTCTCCAACATACTTCGGAATAAGCTAGGCATATTGATTGTCAGTATTTTTCTGCCTCTCATTTTAAACAACAAACAAAAAGACTAATCAATCAAAGTTTCATTTATACAGTCAAGTCATTTTAGGATATCCAATTCTACCTAATTTCCTAGGTAATTAAACCTCTTACAGCTCTTTCTTTTAACTAAGGACATGTGTACATTATTTCGCCTAATTATTCTAGGTATTTTGTTTAAAAGACTTACTGCATTTTGCCTAAAAGTATTCGTTGCTGTGTCTCTCAATACAAATTCCCTAACAGCCAAATGCAATTTTGTAAGTACTCTTGTTCAAAAAGCCTCCTATTGTAAGTTAAGTACACACATACGGCTCAATGTCATCACCGGCGTTAAAGCCTACTCTCACGGCTCGACGATTAAAACAATAAGTGTAACCTAACACGTTGGACCTTGACACGACGATGCAGAGAAAGTGTCGTGTGTAATCCGCTTTATGGTAGGCTCTTTTGTTTTTAAGTAGTTTGTGGTATAATATAGAACTCATAAAAGCGTTTATGCATGAGAAAAACAAAAAAGAATTTGTAAGAATCATTTCCAATACCTATATTGATAGTTCAGACCATAAGATATGTCTACTTATGTTTGCCATTCAATGTAACGATACCAGTCTTCTGGGCACGTTTCCAGCATGTAAAGATGACAGTGATGTGGAGAAGTATTTCGATGCCTAAGCCGGTGACGCGGTAGGCTCAGGAGAAGATGGCGTGATGAGTTGACTCCTACCTAAAGGATTGGCCAGAAATAGCTAAGGACAAAGAAGAGTGGAAGAATTGAAGGGAGACCTTTGCCCTGCAATGAGTGGGACACAACAGGCTCATAATAATAAAAATAAATAAGTGTGTATATTTGATTTTGAATATACAAATGTACATAGATTGTAAATACTCGTAGTTTGTTGAAATTTAATCAAATGTTTTTTGTACATTGTAGCTGCTACCAGCGTGCAGCTTCGCCCGCTTGAAAATAGAAAATTTATAGTCTAAGACGATCAGTAATAAAGTAGCATTCTACAAGAAAGAAATTTCAAAATCAGTCCAGTAGTTTTTGAGTTTACTCATTACAAACAAAAATACAAATACTTCCTCTATTAGTGTAAATTAGAATAGGACGGAACCAAATCTGTTTAAAATCTGTAATTATAACGGCTAAGATTTTACTAATCATAAATTATTTATTTTTTTGCAAACATGGGTGATTAATGCATATATGTTTTCTTATTGAGCTCGCTTCATTTTCTACCATCGTATAGGCATGTAAATAATATTTCATTCGCAAATTTAAAAATAAAATATAAAAAATTGGAAAAAGTTTGTGCTTTTAGATATTTTTTTTTTTTTTTCAATATTATGATTGATAACCATGTTGGTTAGAGAGTGTTGAATAACTGAGCAAGTAAATCTTGCCGGCAGAATACCGGTTGCTTTTGTTGGACAAACCTCGTCGCCACTCTCAGTCTGAGGAAAACGGAGGGTTATAGGAGTTCATATCGTCCACCACGTAGTGCGTTTTCTAATCAGTTTCACCAGCCACGGTGTAAATGACCGATAACAAAGAAAATATTCAAAAAACCATCAGTGCAGTCATCTTTCCTGATTTTTTCATCGAATATGAATTTCTAATCTTGTTTTTATTGATATAAAAAGCTGCGCACGATTACAGGCGGGTTTCACCAGCCGCACGCTAGAGAAACTGAATGTCGGACGAGTAATAGCGAAGCAGCTGGTATTGATCAACAGCCATACAAATTTCAATGATAAAATTGATAGGTTTTTGTATTCAGTAGCTAATTGATATTGGTATCTTTTATCTGACTACCGTTATTTTATATCTTAAAATAACCGTGTTTTTTTTATATCCAATCAGAAACTTATTAAAGTTCAAAATTATCTTCTAACAGGAATGAAATCATTACATTATAGAAAACTGATCAATAATGTGACGATTTCCAATATAATATTTTAAACTAGTTTTGGGTCAGCTTGTCTAACATAAAATGATCAAGAGATTATTTTATGCTCATTTCGCATATCACTCAGAAATAATTTAGCTTTCTCTTGGTGAAAAAAATGTCATTGTATTATTATTATTGATAGGCTCCTGGCCGCAGCACTAGCTGACATCGGCCCATAAGCCTTGTGTGGAACACAACGCGTCATCTAATCGAGCTTGGTCCTAACCGAATGGCTGGACGGTGAGCTACTCATTGCTTGTTGTCCGCAGTCCCACACCTGTGGTGGCCAAGAATCGCCCTTCGTGTCCTGACAGATCTTGGATCTATCCTGCAGGATTCTTCGAGACAGTTAGAGAGTTATCGCAGTCCAGGAAAGCAAAGAGCACTTAAGGAACACAGGCGGGTTTAAATCAGTCTGACACACCCTCTCACTCCACCTGGAGTTGAGAGGAATTATTTGATGACTTCCTAAATCAAAAAATAAGAAGTATCTGCCTATTATGCATGTATACGTATTAAGTCTACTTTCTAGTTACGTGTGATACCACTTCACACTCCATAAAATAAAGAGACCGTAAAATACATAAATATTTAATTTTGTACACAATTTAGCAAATTGTCTACATTCAGTTTATTTACATATGACTTGCATAATGTTATGTGAACACTGTTCGTGCGAAATACCTCTTCGGATTTGTTCGTAATCTCACGGTTTTTCAGGTGTTCATTCTTTACTAGTTTCTGTCACGATTCTGTGTGGTGCAAATCTTGAGTATTTAGCGATGATATTGCGTTAAAAATAAAGATTATTTAACAAAAAAAAAACTGCTATGTCTAGTCCATTTATCAAGAAATATACAGGGCAAGTGCGAGTTGGACTCGCGCACTGAGGGTTCCGTACAAAACGGTTCAATTCCCGAAATGAGTTACGAAGATTTTTTCGAATCGCAAAAAAAGTTTTTTTTTGTGATGTAACTACAAATTTACTTTTTTCAGATTTTTTCCTATACTTATGCTATGAGACCTTGCTTCATGCCAAATTTCAGGATTCTAGGTCAACGGGAAGTACCCTATGAATTTTGATTTCCTTGAGAGTGTCAAAATATACGTTTTTTACGACATAAACGGCCGTATCTTTTTTTTTGGTTAACTCAAAACTTTGATTTTTTCACAGCTTCAAGGGACCGTAGGCCTGAGTCCAGACCGGAGGCCGGAGGCCGGGGTCGGAGGCCTGGTTTTAATTTCAACTCGATATGTTTACGCGTTCCCGAGGTAAAGGGTCTTGACAGACAGACAGACAGACAGACAGACGGACGGACAACAAAGTGATCCTATAAGGGTTCCGTTTTTTCCTTTTGAGGTACGGAACCCTACAAAGAGCCTATTATATATACGAACATGGGAAATTGATATTAAAGATACATTTTTTTTACTAGCCTATTTTGTATCCCACTGCTGTGCAAAAACTTCCCGCTTCTCCTTCCAAACCTCTCTATCTTGGGCGATCTCTGGCCAAGCTTGCCCTACGAATATAATCAGATCATCACACCGCCTTCACTGCAGTCGATCTCGACGTCATCGTCCTCCCTCAGGCGTTCAGTGAGTGACAATCCTCGCCCATCTATCCAGGTGCATTCGTGCGACGTGGCCAGCCTAACCTCACTTCAGCCTAACTGTTTTTCCCCGACATCTGCCACTTACAGTTATGGAGCGCAGGGATATGTTTCTAACGAGATGTTATATATAAATAAATATTGTGAAAGGCTTTGGATAGTATTTGTGAATCTTTTACCTAAACGTTTAACTCTGTAAAATACTTTTTAACAAATATTTTGGCAATAGATCATTGTGGAATAAAGCCCAGTTCTACAAGTGGTTAGCTGCCTTCACAGTTGTCAAAATCATTGAAAAAAGGAGTAAAAAAAAAATCGCCTCTCTTTAATTCTGCTCCATAGACTCGACATTTCCTTTGTCTTACACCACACCCCATAGGATAACGGTGCGTCTGTTCAATACGTTGTAGGTATCAAGCAACCGGTTGACGGCGCGCGGCGGCTGCGGTCACAACAACCGTTTGACTATCAGTTGCGCAACCGTCGCCGTCATCACGTAACCGCGGAGGATACAAAAATACCAGGGGAAAGACAAGTATTTTTTTTAAGTAACAGAAATAGAATAAGAAAGAACAATAATAAAAACCTACAACGGCTGGTGACTAGGTTAGTAAAATATTGGTTTTCGAATGAAAGTGGACGTGGAGTTGACTAGGGAAAATCTGGGATTATTATGATTATTCAATAAATTATGTAGGTACACGCAGCTAGTACACAATTGCCGTGTTTATGTCCATAATTTGGTTTAAAGTACATAGGTCATACACAAATCATTTGATGAATTGCCGACAATATTTATTTACTATTTATTTATATAGGGTGACTGGTAATTAGTGTACGATACTTAAACACGTGATTGTGCTCATGATAACCAACAACTTTTACTATAGGAACAAACCTGAAATCGCGAAAAAAAATCAGCTGTTCAGTACATTTATGTTTGCCTAATGTACTGAACAGCTGATATTTTTTTCGCGATTTTGGCTTTGCTATATTATATTATTTGCTATATATATACTTAATTGTACACCAAGATAATAAATATTACAATTTGAGCCTTAAATTTAAAACATACAATTGACGATGTCATCATACGCTGCAGATTTCTGTTATCATTCTAAAGTAAAAATACAAATTTTCATAAAATAAAATAATTACTGCACGAGCCTTGTCAGCTAACTTCAAAAGGTGGATATCCTATAAATAAAACCACAACAAAAGATTAAGTACTCATAAAATTTTAATTTGCTTCTATTCTTACCTACTGTAATTAAATCTGAGTAAAAATAACAATAGGTGTGTAAATGGCAATGACCTGTCGCACAGAATCATTACACACTCGTCAAATTAAAAATAATAGCACACATTATTATCATTTAGTACCAAAGAAAGTGTTACAATTTTAAATAATTACAGGTTACCATAGACAGCTGTTGATTACGATAGTAATTACGATCAATGTTACACCTATTGATTATAACGTAATCTAATAAATAGTAATTCGTTAAGAATTAATATTAAGCATGCGATGTCATGATCTTTGTGTGCCAAGGCTTCGATATGGAAACAATTGATAAGGTATTTTTATTTAAAGTAGGTTTGAGTACTAAGACGGTTTTAATTAATGGCAGTATCTAGCATTATTTATAATAAAATCTATTTTTTATTATTGTTGATAGGCTCGTGTATAACTTTTCTCACCTGATGGTAAGCGATGATGTAATCGACGATAGAGCACGCTTGCCTAGAAGTAACCTATTCAGTCTTTACTTAAAGACTCCTAGGTTGTAACTATCAGGAAACGCAGACTCCGACACAGAATTCCACTCCTTAGCTGTTCGCACAATAAATGTGTTCCCGAAACGTTTTTTCTTAACTCATTCACCGATTTTATTCAGTTACTGCCTTTTCAATTTATATTAATTAGGTAAAGGATATTCCAGTTTACTGTTGTTCAAAAAATTTGAAATCAAAGTCGATTTCATTGAAACTTACGAGAAGATGCTTGCTTTGATGTATCAAGCAGTATCTACCATAAGCTAATTTCACACAGTTCGTGCCTGGTCTAACTCTTGGGAATTTTTGAAAAGGAAACTTGTGGTCCTGGCAACTGAAGTACACAGGTGTGGTTATACCTAGTCAGTAAATGTCTGAATTCGGTTTTACTTCACCCCAGAACGGGAGAAGTAATGCGATGGCTTCCGGCTCAAAAATAAATCTAGCACCGGTGGATTAGGCTAGTTCAATTCATTATTAAGAAATAGAAACTCAGACCAATGACAAACGACTAAACGACATCTGCACTCCCTTCAACACGCAAAGGCCTGCGCCACTGCATACCTAGGAACAAAATGCCATTGACCACCTCCAATAATTACCAAGTATTGGCTAAATCCCGTTTCATGATCTAACAGTTTCACAATACTAAGAGTTCACAGCCTGTACCTTAGTACTCGTAGGGTCCGAAGGCTGGGAAAATTTACCTTTCGTAACATAATGTAGCTAAAATGCTGCTCTTTGTAATAAATGTATTGAAGTATATTGAACCTTATCAGGAATAGCGACAGTTTACGCTTTTTGCAGGAAGGAGTATTTTCAACCCTAATTTAAAGTATTAAGTACTAGTTTTTGCCCGCGGCTTAACCCGCGTACATAAAATATAGCCTTTGTCACTCTTCAAAATTTGCAATCAGCCCAGTACTTTCAGAGATTACCATCTACAAACAAAAAACAAACTTTACCTCTTTATAATATTAATGTAGATGTAGATTTATGATATATATTCTAGATTATCGACTTATGTGCGTAGTACATATATATCGATGTTCTAGATATATAATCTAATAAACACAAATCTCGTGTCACAGTGTTTGTTATTGAACTCCTGCAAAACAGTTTGACTGATTTTTACGTTTTTTTTTTTGTGTATTATTTGGTAGGTCTGAATAGGAATAGGTTGTTATCTATTTTTACTTTCCTCTAGTGTGAAAGTGAAACCCGGGACCCTGGGACGAAGGCAAAGAAGGAACAGGAGTGGGTTTTTAGTCAGTAAAAGTCTGACACAATCTCCCGCTCCGCCCAAGAGCGAGATTTGTCATAAGATAATTTTCCCACCCAATAAAAAAAAACCCCATCCCATTTTTTCTTTGATAATTTATAATATGGCAGAACATCGTTTTCCGAGTCAGCTAATATTTTTCTAAAAACTTGCTTTTAAATTCCTAATTGAAACTACTGATCTATTAAGAACCTGTTCACTCTTGACTTAAAGATTTCCGGATTGTAGCCATCAGGAAACATAGATTCCGGCAAGGAATGGAATGTTCTAATGTGTTCCCAAAACGTTTTGTGCGTATAGGTAAGATATATATTTTTAACAACAAATAGTTTATATTTAGGAAAGAAAATAGCCCTTTTTGCAAAAGTTGCTTTTAATCTTTTACAATGTTCTTACTGAAAAAGCTCGATATATTCTGATACGTAAAATGAGGAGAAAATGTCAAATGTGTTACTCCAGTTACGATAAGAAGAAAGACAGGTTGTCATGATTAAGTTTGATAAGTACAATAAAGTCGCAAGATAAAATAATAATAATAATATTCTACAACTATCACACAACGCCGTCTAGTCCCAAGCTAAGCAGAGCTTGTGTTATGGGTACTAGACAACTGATAAACATACTTATATATTTCTAAATACATACTTAAATAGATAAATGACACCCAGACACAGAACAAATGATCGTGCTCATCACACAAACATTTGTCCTGGGCGGGAATCGAACCCACGACCTCCGGCATAGCAGTCAGGGCCACTAACCACTAGACCAACAGGCTTGTTAAAAAAGTGTTCACTTATTAATATGAACAAGCTACCTATGAAATTTGTTTGCTTACCCTGTAGACTTTTTATATTTATTAAAAGTTAATTTCAATAGAACTACTTGCCAATCGATAAAATTAATCAACGAAAAAACAAACGAACAGTGATGAAAATAGGTTCAGTCTATGCAGGGTTACCCACTCCTGTTCCTTCTTTGCCATTTTTTTTTTTTTCCCAGGGCCCCGGGGGTCACTTTCGCGTCACCCATGGCCCCAGTAGGCCTCGACCCTGCTGGGCCCCTACGGTTGCTGACATCTCCCTGAGGCGCGCGTAGGTTTGCAAACCTTATGTAGGTATATTTTTGAGGCTGCTGGAACTTTTTTGAGAGAGTTTCCATGGCCCAAGAACGTAAAGAGCAAATGAAGGAATATAGGTGGGTTTTAGTAAGTAAATTTTGATTTTGAAATAAAAAAAAATATATTTTAATGATTTCCCACAACAAAAAAAGTATAGGTAGGTATACTTTTATATCATATTATTATTATTATCAATAAATTCTATGACGCCAGAAAAAATCAAGTCATAGAGTTCACGTCTATAAATAACTAATTTATTTAAAATGAAACGCAATTCCAAAATAAGCAAAGCAACATTTTAGCGCTCCAAATTAGGTGGTCAGTTAGATCGTCTGAGGTAGAATCCGAGCTATGCGCCTTTCGCCAATCACTGGACCACTCTAGTTTACCTACACTAAACGCCTAAACTGTGCGGTAAACTACCTAAATATCCTAATAAGATTGGCTATTTTAAATGGACTTAGATTTAGTATTCATCTTAAGGGAATTTATATTCGAAACTACTCGTGTAATCAGCTGAGAAACATAACCAAGCAGGTTTCTTTAATTTTGAGATAGAAAATTATCACTGTCCTCATCTACTTTAATGAACGAAAAAAAATGATTGGAGATTCTTCGGGCGACAGTCGGTAACCTTGATTCTGATACGATCACGTAAGGAAACTCCGAGTAAAGCCCTCTCCACTACCCTTTGGGTGATTTTAAGTCCAAGCCCTTTCTATTGTGAACGACCACGTTTCAGAGCTGTATACATCAAAACTGTCTACACTCCATGAAAAATACTGGAATTCAGCTGAATCAGTGAAACTGGAAGCCGATCCCAACAAAATTGGGAAAAGGTAGGCAACTTGATTGCATCCAGAGTGACCAGTTGGTCTACCAGCAAGTAACCGAGTGCTTTTGAAGTACGATTGACTTAGAAATAAACATTAAATCTGTCCGTTTTTATTTTCCTTGCATCCTCAACGAGTGCATCCTTGGCAATGATGCACTCGTTGAGTCGAGGCTTCAAAGTCTTGAGCATCGACGCCGAGTTGCTAGCCTGTCGGTTTTCTACCGGTTGCATTTCGGAGAGTGTGCGTCGGAATTGCATAACCTAATTCTGCCTAGCCCATTCCATCATCGGACCACCAGGCGTACGGCAATGCGCCACCGGTACATGGTGGACATCCCGCCCATACGCACGAAACGTTTTGGGAACACATTCATTGTGCGTACAGCTAAGGAGTGGAATTCCTTGCCGGAATCTGTGTTTCCTGATGGCTACAACCCGGGAATCTTTAAGTCAAGAGTGAATAGGTTACTTCTAGGTAAGCGCGCTCCATCGTCGACCGCATCGTCGCTTTCCATCAGGTGAGATAGCGGTCAAGCGCGAACCTATCAAGAATAAAAAAAAAATCCTTTCTTTGATTTCTCTGAAAACTTAAGCCATAAGAAATAGTTTCCCTTCTACTAAGTTAATGTGAAAATGGTTTATGATGAGAAACATGCAAAGGAAGCAATGATTGTTTATTAGATATTTTAACGTGTTGTTGTCATCGATCACAAATAAAGAACTGTTGTAAACTTTTAAACCACTTGATTTGCGAGCATATGTATATGCCTTGGCTTTAACTAGACTTGAGAGATTAGAAGCGACAATAAATATGTAACCAAGATTTATGTAACTCATAATATGATTTAAAAGAGTGTCCATGGAGTTTATTGCACGTTCATCTCCATAGAGATCTACGCTTTGGAACGTGCAATTTAGCTTCACTGTTTTTTCGACTTACCTACCGACATTTTGACAATTCAAAAGTGCCTGTAATAGGTCTATTTGAAATAAACGTTTCTGATTTCTTGATACTATCAGATTTTATGATAACGGAAGAAAAGTTTCTGACTATTTATTGTAAAAATAAGTTGGACTTTATGTCCAAATACATATTAATATTTTAAATGTGAAAGTAACTCTGTCTGTCAGTTATACTTTCACGGTAAAACTATAAAGTAAACTGATTTTGATGTTTGGAACAGAGTAAGCTTGAATACCAAGGAAAGACATAGGCTATTATTTTTCTGGCTTCGACTTTGCGTCCGCAATAACCGACGTTCACACGGACGAATTCACGGGCAATAGCTGGGCAAAAGACGATGATATTTTATTTAAAAAAACAGACATATTATCTTGCTTGCAAGGTTCAAGAAATTGTTATGTGTGTTGCAATAGTGGGTGGAGTGCCTTTAGCTAACGTGATGGGAACAAATACGCAATATTGGTTAAACACTTGGCTCCAACATTGCACCTGCTAACTGACATATTCCCAGCATAATTGTTCGCCAGTTCTCACAGATACATTCGTAACACTAGATTGCATTCCATTTTCCGCAATTTGGCAAAAAACCTCGCAATATATACCATTGCACAGAACACGCATTGTATAAACAAAGGCACGTATAATAATTAAGTTTGGTAATGTCTGCTATGCCTTAATTGTAATCATTGTGATTGAATTAATTAATTACCTAGCGTTAGTTTTTTTTTCTGTTGAGTTTGAAATCTGTTCGGAGAAATTGTGGGAACAATGAAAGAAAGAGTAACTGTTGACAGAAAGTGACATATTTGAAATACTGACACGTTTTAAGCTAATTAGCCGAGAAAGAACCCTTTTAATTACTATTACTTCTTCTTATTTAAAAAAACGTCTTCCTACACTAGAAAATAATAATAAAATACTCTTGTATCATGGGTGCATCCACAAACATGAAAACTCACACATACAAAACACCCAAAAACTATCTGTAGGCCAAGAATTAGTTCTCTGCGGGAAATAAACCTGCGACAAGGAGCGCAGTATCCAATCGCTCAACCGCTGTGCCAACCGCGCCGTAAAATTATCTTTTACAGCACATATGTAAAAAAAAAAAAAGGAAGAAAGAAAAATATTTTATTTGGCACGCATGGATACACACATTGTAAAAACAAAATTTAAGACAATTTAAGATAAAAAAATAAAAATAAAGCACTGACACGATATGTGTCTCATGGCTGCGCCAAATAGGTCCATGGCTGCGCCAAATAGGTCCATGGCTGCGCCAAAGAGGTCCGGTTCTACAAAAATGTCCGACAACTACATGGTAGTCAATGGTAGTTGCTTGACGTGTGTTGCTGTATTTGAGTATTTTAGGTAAACAAAATAGCCAATGGTTCATCTGCTGCTGGCACATCGCTTTCCATATTCGCTGGTCCTTTATTACTCACATCCAGCTGTTTCCTACGGTCTCAACCAGGTCATTAATATACCCAAAATCAAAACAACCAGCGTTTAGAATCCTCCCAGGAAGTTCTCAGTAAAACTATAAAAAAGCCCACTCAGAGTTACAATCTCAAATGGTAGTTAATTCACATTAAACCGGACACCCGCTATAACGTAGGACCAAAGAAATAAAATGCACCAGAGACCAGTTTTATCAAACAATCATCATCATCATCATCATTTCAGCCGAAAGACGTCCACTGTTAGACATAGGCCTCCCCCAAGTGTCTCCATAATGACCGGTCCTGTACGTCTCGCATCCATCGGATTCCCGCGACCCTCACCAGGTCATCGGTCCACCTTGTGGGAGGCCTTCCAACACTGCTTCTTCCGGTACGTGGTCGCCATGCCAGAACCTTTTGTCCCCATCGACCATCTGTTCTGCGATATCAAACAAATACTCAGCCAAAAGGTTCGTTTACAACCACAGGTCATAAACGTTACCGCGAACCTGGAATGTAAAGGGCAACTGAAGGAACATGGGTGGGTTTAGGTCAGTAAAAGTCTGACACTACCTTTCGCTCTACCCAGAGCGAGAGAATTTAAATTTTCGGGGGATTTCCCAGCCTAAAAGAAAAAAATAGCCAAGTGCGAGTCGATCTCGCACTCAAAGGGTTCCATACTATAAGTATTAAAAACAATCAATTTTTTGTATGGGAACTCCCTATACTTTTTAACTTTTGTTTTGTTGTTGTAGCGGTAATAGAAATACACATCCTGCCTGTAAAAATTTCAACTCTCTACCTCTTACGGTTTATGAGATACCGCTGATAGACGGACAGATAGACAGACAGACGGACAGTCGAGGTTTAGTAATAGGATTCCATAGGCACATTTCGGGTACATAACCCTAAAAAACGGGCACAACGCTGTAAATACAACGAACGCACATATAGATAGCAACCCATTTTAGTGCAGCAGGTCTATAGTGCGTTTATTAAACGTAGTGAGTAGAACGCACTATAATAGAGAGGTACTTTATCGTACAATTGCACGGTAGTAGGCCTTTTCGCACAGTTACTATAGGGATGGGAAAGCATTATATCGATGTTGTAGAACCTAAACATTTTCTACAAAGTTCAATAGTATCATTATAAAACTTTCGGAGTACGTTGCGACGATAAATTAATTAAATCTGACTGACCCTGACATTAATGACGAATGCAATAACAGTGACTAGAGATAACGATCTGATCTTTGAAGATGCGCAAGATCAATCAAGATAGTAATAGTAATTACATAAAGATGTGATTAAAATATTATAGCTAGCAAAAATATAGTAAGCCCCGCAGATGATACCGGTACTTATTAAGGATATGTATTGTTTTATTATATTTAGCACAACAAAGAGTTCTTTACTAAAAGTGAATTATACAACATTAGTTTAAGCGAAACCCGAAACACGTGTCTAGTATTTTTATTTAAAGAATCTATGTACAAAATTTCATAATGGTGTCATGAAAAATCACAAAGTTATAAGCTTGTTATGTTACCTGGTTGTCCGCATAAATACATGGTCACCGGAACATTCGGGTGACTGAAGGGCGGTTTTGCTCCCGCACTGAGCTGTGCGCTGGCGCCTAATGTCCACTATGACCTGCCATGACCTATATTGTACTTAGTGTCGGTGGTGTCCAACTTGTGACATTTTTTAAAATAGTTTTGGGAAAAAATATAAAGTGGTGTCAAAATTATTGGAATCGATTCAGTTAGCTATATTTAGGACAAACTTTACTATTTATTTTATAGGTTTCGCATATAATAAAAATAATGTATAAATCTTCTATGTCGGCAAGTTTATCGAAAAAATTTCAACAAATTATACCTACCTATCTCCCAGCTATCGATATAATCGATCCCCATCCCTAACAGCACCTGCAGCTACCCGCGAGCAGTGACCGGCAATGAGGTCGCCTATGCACCGCGACAAGTCGCCTAGGGCCTGCGCTCACGCATATGTGCAAACATTACTGTCACTAATAGTTGGCTGTCCGAGATTTAGTTCAGTTATATTCTTTGTGACATTTTACCATATTTTTATATAAAAGAGAAATCAACTCAAAACATAATGTTTTAGATACATTTCTGTTAAAAGTCCACGCAAGTCATACGCAAATATTATTGTTGTGTTGACAAATAGGAAATGTTGCGTCTGTGAGAGTATTGCTTAAGTAGCAAAACAAATAAAATGTAAGTAGGACCTGATTGATGCCCCCAAGACTCGATCCAGAGAACAAATGGCCGAATTTTTAAGAACATGCCATCGAACGGGGTGAATAGGAACACAAGGGTGAATAGAAGGACTGCAGGTTTGTTCAAAAGATTTACCGTAGGTACCCCTGGAACGCAAAAGCCAACTGAAGGAACTTAGGTGGGATTTAGCCAGTAAAAATCTAACACAGTCTCTCGCTTCATCCAGAGTGAGTGCAAATATTTTATGATTTCTCACCAAAATAAAAACAAAAACCTAATCACAATTTTGTTTCTATTCACCTCGTTGTAAGTCATTTTATTTGAGTCCTTAATCAATCAAAATTGTCTGCCAGTGTCCCTACTTTTTAACATAAATATTACCGAGATGAATGAGGTCGCGACTAGATTTTTAACAGTTTAATTACAGGGCCTTATTATTTTAATTATTGGCCTTTAAGATATATTTACTTTTGTAGTCATCAGTGGTCACCTTTTCCTAATCATCGATCATTGAGCTCCACTTCTTGTCTTACTCAGATAGTGTTGCATAGATATTTTCCAACTTATATTTCTAATCTAATATCACACAAAACCAGTCGCCAATCTTTATGAGTCTGCAGACAGGACGCCATTATTCATTGCAACACAAATCTGAGCTAAACCAGTCAGCATGAAATTAAAAATACACAAAAGGCCACTCGATCCGGCCTGGACAGGTGGAAACACAGACTGATTGCTAAGTTTAATTTACAATGGTATTGCGACATTTATTTAAAAAGGAATGGCGAATTATAATTTCCTGGCAAGATTAGGAAATCTTTGATGAAAATTTGGGAAATGTTTCAAGATGCGGTATGACCGTGTCCTTTGCAGACCGATCCGAGTGGTCAAACACTCTCGTAGATAGATTGTATCATCTGCACTCTTGCAAGTATTTCTTAACTGTGTAAGGCATATAAACAACATGATTTCACAAGAACAGCTATCATTTAGCTTTCAGTAGGTAATTGGTTAAAAATATCTAATCTATGTTACCGGCAATCTGTATAATTCAGGTATTCCATACAATACCTAGGCAATGTATAGAATACCTGGGGCGTCCAGGCAATGTATGAAATATTATGAATATTATTATCCATTACATACTTTAGGTAGGTACCTAGGTAATGTACACAATTCCTAGGAAATGTATAGAGTAGGTACTCTATACAATTCCTAGCTTGCTACCAGCAGGTGCTGGTCTACCGTCTATAAATAAAATAAATAGATTCTGATCAATATTTATCAACTAGCTAACCCGGCGAACTTCATACCGCCTAACAGTTATATCTTTCGATATATTCATCATTATCATCATTTCAGCCGAAAGACGTCCACTGTTGGACATAGGCCTCCCCCAAATTTCGCCACAATGACCGGTCCTGTGCGTCTCGCATCCGTCGGATTCCCGCGACCCTCACCAGGTCATCGGTCCACCTTGTGGGAGGCCTTGTGGGGTTCGATATATTCAACCGATTGCAATGAAACAAAGTTTAAGTAATATATTAAGTTACACACAATTTTAATGTATATTGTTATCTATATCGCTTTCGTACATTTCACGTGATGCGCGCACAACTTAAAACTTCTACAGATTTATTATCTGTATAGATAGTAACCGACCTACCCATAAAATGTACGGGCAAATCAAAGATGTTCTATTGCTTAAAATCAATGTGTGGAAAAGATGAGATCAGGGAAGGAACTGACGTAATTTTAGGGCACCCCGACACGGACAAGTTGGGTTAAAAATAACCACCTGAAAACCGGAACCTTACTTGCAACCCCGCGAACAGAAATAGAACCTAAACCGCTTACAAAAGCAAGTATTGATAGAGATTGATAGAAAGGTATTAGATACTAGTCAAAATACCTAAACGGCAAACCTAGAGTTAATATCATTTCAAAATGTGTTCGATATGGGATGATGCATGTGGAAACCTGGAGGAGCGATGGCCTGATGCTGCGTAAGAGAGCTACGTGACCCTCCGCCGCGTCACTCCTTTGATGAGTACCATTCCACTGCGCACACGATGTTGGAAAGTAGCTGATACTGGACTAATTGTGCTCCATTGGTGCAATTGCTGCAAGGCGTTCCCAGAGGATAAAAATAAATAAATCTAGTAATTTGGTTTAATAGATAATACTATACGTAACATCTCAAATTGAATGTCCAAATACAATCAATCACAAAATACCCTTTTAAATTGCTTTTCATTCACAAACCCTACTATTTTCAATCATAGTCCAGCCTTAGATAATCTTCCATTAGCCTCATTTTGAGTTGAATAAAGCAAATGATTGAATTCCGCTGATCGTTTGTGTTATGTAGTCCCGCTACTACAATGGTCGGTTATATTGTTAGTCTTTGTGTTATTCACAAAGGTTTTTAATAACAATTATGCAAGAGAAAGTCTAGCCTAGTTAGTTATAGCCTAGGTTTGAAAATAAATTGCATGGTATTGTAGTAGACAAATAAGTAAAATTATAGTCAAATCATAGTCAATTCAATCACACACACACATTTAAAAAAAATATCTAAAGAAAAAGAGTTGTCCCAGAGAGACTGCTTTTTGTGATTTATGAATAGATTTTTATAGGTATAAACGCATAGGGTAAGATATTGGAAGGGAAAGAAATGGGACTAAACGCACTAGGAATTGCTCCTGTACCGTGAGTGTGCCAAAAACTTTTAAACTCACATACAGCAGATATCACGATCTGGGAAAACTATCTGTAAGTATTTTTGGGGTGGAAAACGATCAAATGACGTCTCCCGCTCTGAGTATACCGAGAAGGAGGAGGACCTGACTTTTACTAACTATAACCCACCCTGGTTCCTTGGCCACGGTGACCCTTTCGAATAATCACGCAGCTCTGGCAGCTGTGTCCTGTTTAGTTGTTGTATTGTTGTAAAGAACCCAACTTGACAATGTGACGAAGTGGTGCTTACGTCACACCACTTTGACAGAGTTTGGGCTAAATTCGCGCGAGCCGAGCAGATGTTTGCAACCACATGGACGTACGTTGTCCCCTTTTCTCTGTCAGCAGTCACGTGGACAAAACTGGTCTAGAAACTGTCTCATGGCTCGTTGTGAATTGAATACCTACATAATAAATCAGTTGTGTGATCTGGAGTAGTTTGTTTATTGCTCGTTGCCACCCACATAATATTTTCTAGAGGAGATTCTTATTCTAATCGGCATCCTGAACTGACATATTCATTTGTCCAATCTCTGCTCCGTCCAAGTTAAGCCAAATAATTATAATTAAGTTAGTCTGCACGCGTCTGAGGTAATTGGCGTAAAGCGCACTGAGGCGATCACTAGCGAAAGTTGAACAATTAATCATTCTTGTAGATTTTATCCACAGTAATTGGGCTTAGTGTGGCTGTTACTGTATTCTATGTAAGTAGTTGTGTTACAGTTGCTTACAAGTGTGCAATTATGTAATCTTCAATTTATAAATAATGTGCTTATTTATAACAAGTCCCGAAATAAAATAAGAGAGAAGAAAAGTGTATAATCCTACAACAACAATAACTACTTGTGTAGTTGCGTTCAGCTACCCCATCTGTATTTCACGAGGCGCGGGCTTGCTACCGAACGGCGACCCACCTATTGCTCGACATCCAATAGGGATATAGCCTGGATCGACGGCGAGTTGTGTACCACGCACCTCAGGTAGGCAACTGAAAGAACTCTGTAGGGTTTAGTCAGCAAAAGTCTGACCATCCTTCTCGTCTTCCAGATCAGGAGAAGTTATTAGATGATTTCCTATGTCAAATAAAGACTTGTATTTCTCGCAGGTTATCCTGCCAGAGATACAGGTAGAGGTATGCAATGGAAAATTACAATTAGTAACACTGCCTGCCTGACACGGAAAGTTAACCTATACATTCTTTCTGAACGCCTTCAGCAGATTGCGACTGCTGAACTAACGAGGCCGTATTTTTATTCAGATTCAAGACGGTTATCGATATTGGTAATTATAGACGTTTTGAATCAGAATCTAAATCAAAGATCTCAACCTGAAAACAAGTGATGTGAACTGACGATTCTTAGCTTCAGGTGTAAAGATAGGTCGCTTCTCGTTCACTTCACCTAATCTTTTACAGAAAAACTGCTAATATCCTTTAGATCAAACTTACTCAACATTCAACAAATTACAAGTTAATTCATAAACAGCGCAAAACAAAGCGTTGTATGTTGTAACACATAATGTATGGAGATCGTAAACCATAGGGCTTATGCTCGAGCCTACAAACAGCCTATTGATATCTGCACGCGCGACGCATAACAATGAACTAACATTATAATCTAGTGTAGGCAAAAATGGTTCGCAGAAATGCAGGTTACATTCATGTAATGGTGTAGTTTTCCTTGTTTTAAAGTAAACATAGAGCTTTGTGTTATGACTGAAAGGTTCTAGTGTTAGACTGGAATCACAAAGAACACAGTTGTAAAAGAAATTGGTTAAAGTTTCCGGCAGCTTGGCAGATAAATTGCAATGGTACATTTGAGAGATTATTTTTCAAATATTTCTCCACGCTAGGAATTACTCCTGTATTGTATGTGCGTTAACAAACCTTTAAAGTCGTATACACAAGACACCCAGACCCAGAAAAACAAATAGAAAGATAGTTATTTTTTTTTGGTAATTTTATAAAGAGTAAGTATCTGTCCCACCTATACACACAAAATGTTTTGGGAAGAAATTCATTGTACGCACAGCTAAGGAGTGGAATTCCTTGCCGGAATCTGTGTTTCCTGATGGCTACAGCCCGGGAATCTTTAAGTCAAGATTGAATAGGTTACTTCTAGGTAAGCGCGCTCCATCGTCGACCGCATTGTCGCTTTCCATCTGGTGATCAGGTGAGATAACGGTCAAGCGCGAACCCATCAAGAATTTAAAAAAAAACTCAAAATCTAAAAAAAAAAATTTCACAAATAGGATGCTACTTTATCACTGAGTGATAGGGACATGGGCGCAGCCCCTGGCTAAAGCTAAGAGGGTATACAAATATTTGATCTGTACGGGAATCGAACTCGTGACATAGAGCGCAACAGCTAATCTATCAACCACTGTGCAGACTATGCCATCTAATAATGACAGTAATTAGTACACTTATCTCGATCTGAAATGGATGTAAAGATGAAATTGAAATAATTAATTTAACGGCTAGAAAGTATATGATACGACGATTACTTATTGAGATGTGTAGAAAATGTGAAAAAAGAGAAGTTGGCCATCTAAAAATTAGTTAGGATAAATGGGCCAGATAATGATGATGAGGAAAAGCGAAATTCTCAAATGCCTAGATAAGCGAAACATAGCATTTCACGGATTGCAGAGACCTTCAACACAATGAGCTGGCAGATGCTATAATTACCAAAGTATGCCATAAAGGAAACCAAAACATAGAAAGAATCACATCTAGGTAGCTTTTGATTCGTACTTTTTTTTTGTTTTCAAACGGAAACCTTCCAAAGGCGCCCAGACTTTGGGCATAAATCCGGGAAATGTGGGATTTTTACCTCACTAAAACCACCCTGGTGATCACCATCAACACGAAGAAGGGGCCCTCTTACCTCTTGAAAAACCACACCAAAACTTACGTGAGAAATCATCAAATAACTTTTCCCGCTCTGGGTGGAGCAAGAAGGCGTGTCAGACTTTTACTGACTAAAACCCAAAGTGTTCCTTCAGTTGCCCTTTATTGCGAGGACTGCGGTAACTCCTTCGAACAATCCTCAGTCCTGGCAGGCGTCGGCTCTAACTGACCACATCAATTTTGCTGAAATCTCGTTGAGGCACGCGTGGAACTTAAGGGGATGAAACTCGATACATTTTCACTGTTTTTCATCCACTCTTACAATTATGACGTTAATACACATTTTTCATTAGATATTTTGGAAACACAGTGTCTTGTGGATATAATCTAGGCTTCTATTGAAATCAATTTATAAATTTGTGTAAAACTAAATTGATATATATTGACATTTGAGTAAAGACCTCTGAAAATCTGCTACTTTGCATGAACTTTGACTTCATAATTTACTCAAAAATTAAAAAAGTCAAACAAGTATAACAATAGAAGCCTTGCAAATTTAATCAAGATTCTAAATGATGTAAATTTTTTTCAAAAACTTTTAAGGGTTTCAAAACAACACGTATTTCCTGGAACAAGTTTTGTAAAATATTTGAGCAAATCACGGAATTACCGAATGCTAAAAGACTTTTCAGGCGTTATCTCTCTTTTTAGGGTTCCGTAGCCAAATGGTAAAAAACGGAACCCTTACGGATTCGTCATGTCCGTCCGTAGGTCACAGCCACTTTTTTCCGAAACTATAAGAATCATACTGTTGAAACTTGGTAACTAGATTTATTCTGTGAACCGCATTAAGATTTTCACACAAAAATAGAAAAAAAAACATAAATTTTGAGGTTTAGAGGTTCCCCATACATAGAGCTGAAACTCAAACATTTTTTTCATTAAACCCATACGTGTGGGGTATCTATGGATAGGTCTACAAAAATGATATTGAGGTTTCTAATATAATTTTTTTTTCTAAACTGAACAGTTTGCGCGAGAGACACTTCCAAAGTGATAAAATGTGTGTCCCCCTGTAACTTCCAAAGTAAGAGAATGATAAAACTAAAAAAAATATATGATGTACATTACCATGCAAACTACCACTGAAAATTGGTTTGAACGAGATCTAGTAAGTAATATTTGTTTTTTTAATAGTCATAAATCGTAAACCGCAATTTATTTTACAAGTTTGTATGGAACCTTCAGTGCGCGAGTCCGACTCGCACTTGCCCAGTTTTTTCGCGTTGTCTTTTCGTAAAACATCGCGTTGGATTGCGATAGATGAAGTAACAAGCTTTTAAACCATGCTCGATGTTGACGATAGGCGAGTGGAAAAAGGACCCTCTTAATGCGCCGTCGAACCTGACGGGCGAGCTACCCAAGGCTTGCCCGTCCGCAAAACCGAAGCCAGAACCTTACTAATCTATGAGTACAAATCTTTTACTCGTATGCTTGCACGTTCAACTATGCCCACGTAAATCTGATACTAGCTCGAATACATTATTCCAGTGACCTCAACTAATAGATATTTACAGATAGTGTACGACCCAACGAACACGACCCGCCATAAATACAGGTGAAGGAATTCAAAGTGACAGCTTGAGCTATGACAAAATTGTTCGTTAGGCTCATGATGTCAGATTTCGATATGAGAATGCTTTGATTGTGATGTCATTTGATTAACAGTTGTATGGAGGACATACTGTAACACACACATTGATATAAGACTAAGGTGAGAGGTAAAATACTGATAAAATAAACTTACGATATATGTACGTACCATAATTTAGAATTATCACACTAGAGCGAGAACTACAATAGACCGACGCACACGTGGACCACGCCTGATTTGTACGTAGCGGCGCGTTGCGTGGCATCGCGTGGTGTGATATCAACTATTATGGTTAACAGGTACTAAACAAGATCCTTATTCAGTGACTTTATGACTTCAGTTATCGTAAGCAACCAGAGATTGTAATTGACTGGCTTTTGCTAGCAGCTTCACCAATTTAAAAGTAGAAAACGATCCCAAGGTACATACTCCTGGGAAAAAATATCTTATATCCTATACGAGGCCATGGTTTACCCGTATGCCTTCAAATTTCATCCAAACCCGTGTGATTCAAGACTAGAAGTAAAATAGTAGGTAATTGATCACTCCTCTTGGGACATGAAAGTCTATTGCGTGAAAGGGTAATATGGGTATTAAATACAGTCCTGACGAACGACGAAATAGGTGGCTATTTACGTGGGTAACAAGGAACAACATCATCAACCTTTGACAAATAACCCCTATCGTAATTCCACGCAATCTCCTACATGTTCACCGACAATAAGCCGCATATCGCTTACTACATAAATTATGTTAATGTAACAAATAACTTAGGAGCTAGACAATTAAATTGCTCCGACACAATCGCTACTTGGATTCGTGCCGTATCGGTATTTTGTTCACCTGTTGGTCGGTCGCCCACAGATATCGTATCCAATGGAATTTATATTATTATTGTGTAAGAGGTGATTTCAGTAGGCTTTTATAAATGCAATATTAAACGAATATGAATTCTATTACCAGCCATTACTGCCCTACAACTCAATAAAGCCCTCCCCAATATTATTTATTTATTACATTATAACACCTTTACAGACAAGTCCAAGGCGATGTTATACACTTAATATTATGTTCCTACATGGTTATGATATTCTTAAATTAATTAGGATGTAATGTCCAGACCTTTCTCAATAATTATTTGAGCTGCTTCTAAAAATTTCGGCAGTGTTTGGCCAAATATATCCTCCGATTGTGCTATATTATTGATAATACGTATGGCTCGTGAGAAAGGGGCAAACTTTAGGAGGTTAGTCCTAAGGTCCGACCGAACCTTGTTTTTTTGTCTCGGCCGAGACCGAGACCGAGAACGAGAATAAAATAAATTCTCGGCCGAGACCGAGACCGAGACCGAGACATGGCACTATAACATTTAGTATGTTAAATCTCGAAATAATACGAAATAGTGCTTGTTTCAGCAATTTTTTATTTTACGTATTCAAAACACTTAGAAATCAAAGTCGAACAGAACTATATTTTAACATAAAAAAAGTAATTTTTATTGTGAATATTAAAAACATTTAGTAACACTTATTAATCAAAATCGAACTGAACTATATTTTAACATAAAAAAAGTATTTTTTTATTGTGAATGTTAAAAACACTTCGTAATCAAAATCGAACAGAACTATATTTTAACATAGAAAAAAAAAATGAGAATATTAAAAACACTTGGTAACACTTACTTAGGCACTGAATAGGTACATAAGCATAGGTACATAGGTAAACGCACGATCGACGCGCGATGTGTTTAAAAAGTAAGTCTTTAAAAAAGCTGCGTATGTATTTCACATAATTATTAAATAATGCCGATCGACAGATGTAAATATGAAATAATGATACCATTCCGCTAATTACAACAACACAACAAGTAAAAAAGGAAGAAATGAAATAACACTAGATACCTACTTACCAATTTAAACTCACATAAACCAAACCAATTCAATTCGCACGCAACTTTTTCACTAATCTATTAACAATAATTCTTGTCAAATAACAATCCGTGAATTATGTTTATTTAAATCACTATTTCAAATATTGACAATAAATTGACATACATGTAAAAAAACAATTGAGATATGAAAGGTATTTCCCCGACAAGTCAGCGCTTGTTGACGTTAAGCCATTAGCCAATCAATCAGCGATCGTAAACAGAAACGCGAGTAACGTCAAACCTGCACCTAATTCGCCCATCCGTCGGTAGATGGAGCGATAAGCTCTAAATCTAGGGAAAATAAATGATTTGTTGGACCTCAAGAAGTCTCGGCCATGGCCGAGATTCTCGGCGTAAATCAGGCCGAGAACGAGACCGAGAATCTCGGCCTGATTTTTAGCCGAGAATGACTGGAACCGAGACCGAGACCGAGATCTCGGTCGGACCTTAGTTAGTCCTAGCAGACGGCACCTCTAAGAGAGCGAATATATTTCTGGCATTATTTTTCTTCTGGCTCTCGTCAGAGCCGTCCATTTTCAGGAACCTATCGTGTGAAGATGTTGCCTGTGGTATTAGCAATCATGCGACTGCTTTGATTTTGCCCTATCCTTCTTGCCTACGTCTATTATGTCCGTTTTAGCACACAGCGTAGTGGAACCAACTTACAAATACATAATTTTAGTTATTCCAAAGATGGATTCCGAACTGCAGTAGGTACCTTATGAGAAACTATATATATGAAATTTATAGAAGAACTTAGGAACTGCATTAACAAGTCGGACAACACTCTCTTTCAGGAACCAAAAAATCGTATCGGTAAACTCAGCTCAACTCCCTTCTATTTCAGTTAATAAGTCATTAAATGATTGTATAGTAAAATATTCCTTTAACCATTTATTGCACGACATAAAATTTTATGCGCTGATTATGTTGATGTAGACTGCAACACTCGACACATTACCTGAAACAACAGAAATTATCATAAATATACAAAACACAGCAGCCAGTGAAAGTTCCTAACATTAGCTAATAATACCTAAGAAGTCATAACATGATACTCAAGAGCCGTCTCATATGAATGAGTAAGCAACAACGCACTTTCCAGACGAAAGTTGTCGCATAGAACATTCACTAAATAGTGATGTTGTAACTGTGAAGTAATGCTTATATTTGGTAATGTGGTTATGAGACTGCTTGTTGAGTATCATTAATTTTAATAACCACTTGGTTACTTGGATAATCCTCTTAGTGACTTCGCTAAAAGGATACTACAAGTCAAAAGTTTATGTAGAACTACATACTGTCCTCTCATACCTATTAACACTGTAGTATGAAAACAGTTAAAAGGTATGAAAATGGAGTTTCACACCGATTCATCTCCATGAGACACGTCAAATTGAAACTGCAATAAGGTTCTTTAGAATTAGAATTTATTTAGGATATTATGATACTGAACCCTCACTACAAATAAAGGTAAGAAACCGTATTTTTTAATCAAAACGGCAACAAACCTGAAAATAATTAGGTATTTCAAATAGTAACACTGCAACATAAAGATTCAACAGTAGATGCTACTGTAAATGTTGACCCCATAAATAAAACAAAGGAGAAGCATGTAAGGATATAACACGCTAATGATTACCTTTGCCCTCAACACGCCTTTCCAAACACAATCTATTTATCAGATATTACCAACAGCTGGTAGGACGTGACATTTAGCTCCCAAGCCGCCTCCACAATAATTAACGATAACTAATATTGATATTGCGTATAATAATTATTTAATTCCAGATTTCGAAAAAGATAAAACTAAATGTTAAACAATAAGTTTCCTCTGCAAATGTCAGGTTTCGACCAGTTCAAGCCTTTTATGGTTTTAATAATTTGTTGCAATCTTATAAGCATCACCTTTGTACCATTCTTCTGTTTCCTTCTTTTCTTTTATTATTGTGTGTACATAAATTGTTAAGTAAATAAATAACCTCTATAAAATAAAAACATTCAATTGCTTGAAAGAGTTGATAGGTCTTGTAAGCATGGTGTGGGTTTATTTTACACGATTCATTAAACAATGGACGATTCTTATCATTCAGGATTTCATCTTCCTCATCTTCAAACAAAACGCTTTTATCTTATACTAGATGTTTCCAGCCTAGATGTCGAGGTCAAAACTTAGAACTATCTGCTATTTATGTTTCAATACTGCTATCTTGATCGCATTTTATCAATATTTCAATCAATACATCAGTCTTGTCTTTGATTCGTTGATGAATCGTTATTTAAACATATTTATATTTCATTGAGATAAAGACCTTTCAGTAGGTACAAGGCCTATGAATCTATTTTACTAACTAATAAATTCTACATGGGCCAGAAATATCAATATGGCCGATTAAGCAACGTTGTAAATACATACAACCGAAGTACTTGAGTTAGTATAATAATTGAAGTCACATTTGGTATTAAAAGGGGTAAAGTCATAAACAAAACATTTACGGGAGCTTTAGCATCTATTTTAGGCAGCAAATTTTCCATAAAGCCTTCCGTTTATCGACGTATTGGCTTCGTTCTCATCCTAGTTTGAAAAGTCAATAGCAGGATACAAAACATTCGTATCGCGCCCTTTCTGATTCGTACTCATAATGAGTCTGTTTCCACTTACAAGATAAAGTTCAATCAGATCTTGATTCTAAATCTGCCTCATTTTAGGCCACGCAAACTATTCACTTAAAGATTATCATCATCTTCTTGACCCAGTTTCATTTAACTTGGGGTAAGCAGATAATGTTTTCTTCTTCTATTCTGTTCTTTCAACCGTCATGCTATCACACACTTGCTTTTAATAGGTCGGTAAATCTTAATCCTCTACTAATATTATAAAGGTGAAAGTTTATATGTATGTGTGTATATTTGTTACTCCTTTACGTTCCTTCTCCTTCAGTTGTTTGATCTGAACAGATTTGAATGAAATTCGGTACACGTGTAGACATTGACCTGGATTAGCACATAAAATACATTTGTATCTCTGGAGTATGTTTTCTTAGTATACATACTTTCACGTGGGCGAAGCCGCTAGGAGAAGCTAGAATACCAATAATAACTGCCGTTTCCTCATTCAACCTCCTCATTATGTTAAGTATAATTATGTTGTTAATGTTAACACTTAAATGACATTCACATTAGATCGCAGTTATGTTCAAGGTGTAAGTCATTTATAAATCAAAATGACCATTGGTAATTGGGCACTGACGGATAATGATTATGACTTATGTGCAATATGTGTGGGAAGTATCGGAAGTGCAGGATTTAAGGTACAAATTGATAATGATGATCATGATGATAATAATTGACGCATCGAGCTGGAAGCTGACTACATTGTCAGGACTGATTAGGCTAACGAGTCTTGGCTAATGATGGTCAAGACAATGAAGGCTGTATAAAAAAATATACTTTGAGATCTTATCTAAATCATTTACGCGGTTAACGTTCTTGCAAAAGACATCACATAATTAACATAGTTAAAGTCCATGGAAAAGTATCACAGAGAAGACAATACTGATGCTAGGTACTGGTTTTGTATAAGTACTAAACTAGGTAAAGTTTAACCCTCCATATGTTAGTCCATATTTTGTAGACCATTAGGCAATTACTCAACCTCCTCAACAAGGTGATTAGAACTTAAAAAATATTATTGATAACTGTTGGACCACATCGCCCGAAGCTACATCTCAAAGTACCATGGAAGTATTTAGAAGTTCTTTAATATAAAGCAACGTTGATAAGTCAAATTATCTATAGAATTGAACTATTAAGTGAGTATTAATTGATTTCAAACAAGGCATTAGCAATGGTTTATCGTAACATGATCTACAAACATGATAACATTGGATTAAGGTCGAGTTTAAATGTTTTCACGCGAGTTAGTAATGGTAGATGAAGAAATTAGTGCCCTTGCTGTTAATACCAGTGAAGTTGATACTAACAATAATTATGATATTATCCCTTTATGGATTGTGACGTTTAACAAGAAAAAGTTTAAAACGGCTGAAACTTTTATATTCCAAGCATCGTCATGCAAGTAATGATATATCGATTGTGTGAAATAATATTCCATTAACTTTCAATTTGCAATGACAAATTAATACTGACATTAATTAATTGAAATGCTTTCTCTTAAACAATTTACAAAGTTGCTGTCATTTTTTATTACCGCACGTCCGCTGTAAAGACACACCCAGAAATTAATTCGTTCAACTTTTTTTCTCACGAATGTCACAATCAATTACGTGACTAGATCCTTGTTTTATCATTTACAAAAACAAAAACTAGTTGTTAGGATTGTATAAAAAAAAAATTATGAAGTAATTTAAATAATATTGACAATTGACATTTCTGATCAATAAATCATTTCGAACCAATTAACAGAATAATTAAATCCTTCACACGTCCCTATTCTGATTCGGATCGTTTGTCTTTATGCGAAGCGTATCATGACCTGCGGCGACGTCTGTTACGCGAAGATATAAATCTTACATCGCCGTTCATTCCGGCAGTTCATGAACATTGGTGAATACAAGCAATAAACTTAAACACAATTGGTAATCTTTTTACTTTGAGTTATAATCTCTTAAGTGATTTAAATGGCCTCGCTGTGGAGTTTACATCTCTTTTAAGCTGACTTTATTCCGACATCTCCATAATACAGACTTATCGAACAAAATTGGATGGAAATAGTACGTAGTACTTTACCGATCCCTTGGCTTCATGAATAACATGGAAATATTGCATCAAGTCTAGGTCTATAAATCCAATCGATGCAGCAGAACCTCTCCAGACGATCATCCACGCGCGCCTCAGGGAGATGTCAGCAAATCGTAGGGCCCCAGCAGGGTCGAAGCCTACTGGGTCTATGGGTAGTGTGAAAACGAAACCCGGGGCCCTCGGATGAAGGCAACGAAGGAACAGGAGTGGGTTTTATTTTCCCACCTAAAAAAAAAAGACGATCATGTAAAATGATCACTATCGACGGTTCAATTCCCGTTGTATTTATTATACAGGCTTTAAAATCATTTCGTAATAGTATCTACCTACTGTTATATAATACCATAACAATTCAAAAAAATTTAAAAGATTCATCATTGATTTGAATTACTCAACAAACCAATGGGCATAATTAAAATTAATGATAGAACGCTATTGAACTTCATTTAATTCTCCATGCGAATAAACCCAATACTTTAATTATGAAGTCAATTTTAATTTTAATGAACCTTTTATCAGCAACAAAAGCTTTGTTAAAATATATGGTACTCTCAAAAAACGGCCTATTAATAGATATATGAATGTACCTGTTGCTATTTTTTGTAGTTTATTTTAACTTAATGCTTAAAATTTGTAAGTTTTGGACTCCCATGGCGAATGAAGGTTCATTAGCCATCCCAAAAAATGGCGAATGAACCTTCATTCGCCATTTTTTTAAGAAATTTTTGTTTAGCTTATAAAAATTACCTCAACAAGTAATTTAGATATCCTATTGACTGCTTAGACTAAATAATTTCTAAATATTCAAACTACAGTAAGACCATGATTAGGCGTGTAAGACAACACATAAATATGACAAACTAGATCTAATAGGTTATTTCTGTTAATGCAACAAACACTAACAACATAATAGAAGAACTTGATAACAATAATAAGATCTAAACTTAGCAAACAACACTAGCAACGTAACTTGGTCAGCAATTTGCTTCCAGTACTAGGTACTAATGTTATCCGGAGTTCATATAAATGATGATCATGATAATTGTCATGCCATGCCAAGGTTGTTGTAATTTTAGCACAACGTCGGCTCCCTTTGTTGTTGTGGCTAATTATATAATATAATTGAGGTTATTAAAAGAATTGTTGACTGGTAGTTATTAGGGTGTTATTGCCTTTTGTGTTTTACCGTGTCTCAGACATCGAATCACAAGCGTATACACGGTTCTGGATCCCCCAGCGGCGTTTTTCTATTTTATAAATCTTTTCTTATTTATTTTATACTATGTAAAATAATTATCCATATCAACTACAATGACATTTTAAATTAAAAAGTACACTCCCTTTTTTAAATTAAAAACACAATGTTAATAAAACTAAAAGGAGCTATTTGTTCAACTGTGCTCAGATGCTCAGGTGAAAAAAGCGAATTAATTACATTTTATTTGTTTAAACAAATGTCATTAGGATTGATTAGAATAACGATTTTATACATTTTAAAATAAAAAAGTGTTATTTTTTTTTAAAGAAAATTCCTACCTCGAATTTATTCACTGGGGGGTCTAGAATCAAGTATTGGATCCATGGTACATGTTTGTGCGTCGATGCCTGAGACACCACATACCAACATTATATTAATTTGGTTACTTCCGTATGACTTTCATATAAGTTATGCTCCCCTGGTACTTTCCCATTTGGATAAACTAAACTAAAACTCAAAACAATGCTTTAAACACTACTGAATTGTCACGTTCGTCATTGTTCTTTTCAAAGCGCAATAAGTGCAAAAACTTCATGAACATTGTAACATTGAATAGTATAATCAGCCAGTATAATGTTCCCACTGCTGGGACTCAGGCCTCCTCTCTTGGAAAGGGAATAAGCCGTAATCCACCATGTGAGCCTATCGGGATGGTGAGTGCCACATGTCTTCGCATATTTGGTTCTAGGAAATGCCGGTTTCCTCACGATGTTTTATTTCACTGTTTTGAGAGCAGTGGTAATGAAATAAACTACACAAAGTAAAACGCCTGCCTGGGTTCTTAACCACGACGTACCAAGTCGAAGCCATTACCACTGAGCCCGCCTGCTCCTCACCTATTAATATTTCTCCTATGAAGTCATACAGTACACGCAAAGCAAATACTTATAAACCAGTAGTCATTATTTACACTTACATACCAACCAATATAGGCTAATGAATTAGATGTTTCTCTTTTTAATAATAAAACGAATCAAATTAAAAATAATAAGTTAGCAAAAGCGGAACTTTTGCTAATAACAATCATCACAACTATTCATCACTAAGGTAGCACTGTCATATTGTCAACGTCATAACAAACAGTAGGAATAATAGTAATAATCATAATTATGATTTATTATTTCATTATTGTTCCCATACTGTTGTGATCCGCGGAAGTGAGCAATTTGGTCACGCAACCATTCTGATTCATTTCCGATGTTTTGTCGTGTCCACTGCTAATTGAAAAATCACATTCACACGTCATGTGCTATGGTTTTGCCAAGGTTAGTCAAAAAAGTTGAGTTATTTTTTTATACCAAAAAACTAAAGTTTTTTTTATGCAAGAATTTTAAAATAATTAATTGGTTCTTTAATTCTTTATTGTAAACCAACACAAGTTAGTAAATATAACACACAAAGATAAAAAAAGAGTTAGAAAATTATGAATCTGGTGGATGCGAAAGGCATAAGACCGGTTGATGTGGTGACATTCGGGGTTGAGTTAAGCAGTGGAAATTTTTCAGCTAAAATGATGACTAACTATTAAATGTACATTTACTTTCAATAGAATATAATGACAATACACTTATAAACAAGTAAACTAATTAATAACTTAATAAGTAGGTATGTATACAAACTAAAAATCATAATAAATGTACAAGCGTTTTGTCTTAATATGTATGAAGCACATGTTACTTAAAGAGTTATAACTGGATGGATGGATTGTTTGAGAAGCGATATGAAAGAAAAGGAAGTTAGAGATAGCGTAACGGGTGAAAAAACAGAATGGAAGAATAAAACGGAACAAGGGCAGGGAGACGATGAAGAAGCACGTATAAAAATAATTCATTTGGCATCAAAAAACTCATCCACAATGTTGTCAATAGACACATTCGTATCGTCATCACTGTAAACTGTGATAGTAATAAATATAATATACTTCATATGTTGGCGAAACATAAAATTGCATAACATCATTTTATTTTAATCAAACACTCATAAAAAAAGCATCCTGCCTTCAAAATTGAAAGTACGAGTAGCTATTAAAAATTATATACCTAGTAAATGCAAAAACAAAAGATACTCGTAACAAGTAGTTGCACTAAAATTTATTAAACAAATTATAGTTTAACTGCCTGTCTATTGTATACTTGTGTAGAACGGTTATTATGTACCGAAGTGTTAAATTATATACTAAAGCAGTTACTTCGACCTTTCAGTTAAGGTTTGGTAACAGTTAACTGGTGTATGGTAAGTAATATTTAATTTAACGCTGAGATGTGAAATTACAGGGGTTTTAGAATCATATATGACAGAAGAGTGGCATCCGATGTCATTCGTAAGCCTCCCCTAGACCTTGGCAAATGGGTTGGCAATTATAGTATGATGTTAGGTTAATAAAGGTAGGCAGATCCCATCTGTCCATCATTTTTGCAATCTCCAAGTCATCCGGAAATATATCCAATTACTTCAATGATTTCTGCTTACTGTACGCTTGCTGTTGTTGAACCAATTACCTAAGTATTAGTTTTGTCTGCTGATTGTTCGAAAGAGTTACCATGGCAACTGAAGGAACACTGGGTTTTAGCCAGTAAAAGCCCAAGGACGGAAGAGAGTGTCAGACTTTTACTGTCCTCACAGAGAAGCCATTTCATTACTTCCCAGGTAACAAAAGAAAAATCGTTTTGCGACTAAATCGAATCCTCTGCCCCCCGTGGTCAGAACAAAGGAATGATAAATGATATTTATTTTGCAAATAGATTTTTTTAAAACACTTTTACACGTCAATTTTTTTGTCAATTTAAACTAGGCCGCACCAGCTTCATGCCGGTGTTTCCTAGCCGAGAAGAAACACCGAAACAAACTCAGAATAGGAGGCGACTCGAGGCGATCAACGAAAAGAGAATCGAAACGAAACGGTTGGAAATTGTAACTTGACTAGGGGGGCTGATTATACATCAGCCCCCTGGCCAAGTTACAACCGTTTCCGGCTCCTAGTAGATAGCGGTTTGGTAGTCTCTGCCTATTCTAAAAGGCGCTATTTTATGTTCACGAAACCGTCCCATATCAACAGCTATATTATTCTGTCCTAAGTACGTCTCCAAAGGCCTCCCTGAAGTCCTTCTAAAATTCTTAGCCTTCACGGCACGTTTCCAAGTCGACTTGCCACGTCGTCGTTGCTATGCTTGCTACACTTAATGGGTGCTAGAAGATGGACGGCGCCATCGAGGCCGGCCGAGTAGAAAATGGTGACGACTAAACAAATTCCTTAAATTCTAAACATTACTTTCTTCATCTTCTCGAAAATATCTTTGCTTTAGCGTCGGCATTTAATTGACGTTACTCTTTTTCTAACCTAATACGGACTTTGACCGAAATAAATGAGATTGCTATTATTCTTTCTAACGGTCACTCAGTAATAGGTAGGTTAATCTAAATGTAGATATTCCTTAAAATATTTCATGATTAGTTTCAGTCATTATAGATACCTACTCTTGACGAATACTATCACTAGAATTTATAGTCCTTGGGAGTTGCTTATGTCCAGCTATACCATTTAATAGGTCGTAAGTGTAAAGTATTTCTCACACACAATATATTTGGTATCAGCCATCAGTTTCCATACACTCACAATGGTGGACTGGACTTAATGACTCCGTTGTTGTATGGGAACTGATGGAGAGGATAAAACTGTTCTGTCCATTGTGTGATGGTTGCCGAAGGTGGTAGAGCTAAAGAATTTATGTTATACATCATAATTAGGATTATGAAGACGTTAACTAACTCTGAAAGTTCTGACTCGTTTATAAAAATTATTTCTCTAATATAACAGTACTAATATACGGGGTTTCATATAACACCCCGTATTACATGTTGGTGCACCATATTTAGAAACGTCGCTGTAATGTCATCGCCTGCCTCACCTTCAAACAGATTTCAATTCGGCTGAAATACATTACGCCGCATCGAATGAGCACTTCCCGTTCGTCAAAGTGGCCTTGAAATGAAAATCCCACATACTAATTAGCGCATTTTCCATATGCCACTTTGAAAGTTTTAAGTCCAATAAATCGCCACAGATAAGTGCTACATACTTGTAACAACAAAAATGGAATATGCCCGGAAGCGGACCTACTGGAACAGGTTTGGTTTAATGGTGAACAACTAAAGTTGTCAAAAAAATAAAGGTTTTGACATTTGTATTTTGACTACCTAACGGCTTGTCCAGTGTTGTGTAGCTACTACTAAAATAGCTAAGATAGCTACTACTACACCGGACCCCTAATTATTATTTTATTGTTTCTTTCAGTTTCGTTCCAAATTACATCCTAGGCCTTTTGTTTTTTAACGAGTTTACTATTGAATGATGGGCCAACTTTAAGAAAATTCATATTTGCATTTTAAGTGACGTCTACTAATCCACATTGGGCCCGTGTGGTGGATTACGGCGCATTCCCTCTCCTAGAGAGGAGGCCTGATTCCCAGCAGTGGGAATATTATAAGGCTGATTATGCTTATGCATTTACTAAGAACGTGCCAGCAGGTCTAGTGGCTATAGTAGACCGTGTCATGGTATTAGATGGTGTACTGGGCTGATTCCTTAAACCTAGCATAGAATTAGTCATCTCTTTTCGGGTACTAAACTCTCACAACACCTTGAGGAATAAGCCATTCTCTTTCATGCATTGTATGAAAGAGAATGGCTTGTCCCTCCCAAACACAAGCCGAAATCCACAAAATAGCGATCGAAATCTTCAATAACAGTGCGTAAGTTACCCAAACGTAGTATAAAAACAATACAAAGTAATCTGTAATCAGAGAGATAAGAACAAAACATTGGCGACTTCACCTCGACCTGGTCTAACAATACTAAGTGAAGCTGGGCCAGTGTCACCTATAAGAGGTGTTAACCAAATTGTATAAGTTATACAAGAGTTAACATAATACGCGTAATGAAGATGAATGCCAAATGTTGGACCTTCTTCAGAGATCTGTTAGACAATTGACGGATAACCGATTCAGGGTTCATAAACTTCTAGGAGATCTGACAGCAGTTTTACCAAGGGGTGGGGGGAGACCTGCATAACCTAATTAACGGGTTATGCAGGTCTGATAGGCAGTCGCTCCATGTGATATACTGGTATTCTACTGTTAGATAATTAGTCAGTATTGTGCGGTACGCCCGAAGGATACAGTTATGTACACCGCTTGGGTGGAGCACCACCGTGTCCTTGTAGAGGTGATCGGCAGTGGCAATATCTCATGCTGGGCTCTGGTTCAGGTCATGGTCTACGAGAGGGAATGGGATTCGGGCGCCTTTTTCAGCAAAGAAGTTAATGTTAACAAAGAAGATGGCTTCAAACTTGAGAGAACGAACATCCTCACGCCCCAGCCGCCGCCACAAGAGACGCCCGGACCGTCGGGGGTCCCAGGACGATCTCTGGCCACCTTAGATACGGGCTTGCAGACGTCGAGTCTATGAAAGTTCGTCTAACGTCCGTAAAGGTATCTAGTTCAAAGTCAGTAAAAAAACGCGCCACCACAAAATTATAAAGTTCACGTGTGATTAATTTCATCGGAGCCCATATCTCCGTTCTAGTAGTAGTATCTACACCGGGATACATCAGGAAAATTTCGAAAATAAAGCAAAACAAAATTCGAATAATATCTGACGGTTTAAACCCCGCGACCTACTACTCGTAAGTCGGGGCAGTTACTACTGAGCCACCACTGCTCTCAACCTATCCTAACTAAAGTAATACAATGGCGTAATAAGATAGATAAATACTATTGCAAATCAAACGAAACATATCGTGTGTTCAAGATAATAAGCGTAATCTCAGTTTAACCCAGTATCAGACAAAGAAGTAACTCTTAACCTTGCGTTAGTAACAAACAAAGCTATGAATATATAAACATGTTAAACATGCAACCGCCTTTATTTACATACAGTGCAGGCCAAATGAACGGGTACAGTAGCAGTTAGGAGGCTTTACACTTGGTGGAATCATCGCTGCGATTGCGGATTCAAAAGGTGGTCTAACAGACGATGAAATGAACACATGGGTTTGGTTTAGAAAGCATCAATTATCTTCTAAAACTCTGGGTGAAGTGAAAGGGAGTGTCAGACTGTTACTGGCGAAAACCGGTATTCCGTCATTTACCCTTTTCCAGGATCGTGGTGACTCTTTCCAACAATCTGGTAGCCCTGACAAGGACATGGAATATTTACAAAATGTTGGAACCGTACGGACAAAACCATGGTTCGAAGTCGTTTTTGCATTACAACTACTGAAACAATGAGAGGAAACTTTAAAACACACTAAACAGCAAAGATTGCAGACTCCTACATACCTCAAAGATTGCCTTAATTATAAAAAGCAAACTCACCGTTTCAGGGTTAATCCAATAGTAAAAGTTCTTCATAATGATGAGCACAAAGACCCCTTAAAAAGTTTTACACTTATATTTAAACACACACTTGTAAAATTAAGTAATAGCACAATTATTATCAATGTAATTATAGTATTTTCCACACATGAAATAGCATTAGCAAATACGTATGTGCAATATCCTCAAGTTTAGAGAGGCTTAGAGAATATGCAAATCCACTGTCACATACAGATTGAAATGTCGATTACAGAACAGTACCGGACGACATTGAGCGTGAACATACGCCTGAGATTGATACAGTGACTTGTGAGAACGGAGAACAGCTATTATGTGCTAATTGAAGATATGTACGTTGATATGAGCAGAAGGAATATGTGTGGAGGCGTTGCTTCTTATGACGAGTGAAATTGGCTGCAACTGGCAATCAGCGAGAAAATACGCTGCTACATTTTGAAAGATAGGTTACTCCAAACATTTTTATAGCATAGCATAGTTGGCCTTATAATGTTCCCACTGTTGGGACTCAGGCCTCCTCTCTAGGAGAGGGAATGGGCCGTAATCCACCACGTGGGCCCACTGCGGGTCACATATATTCGAATTTTTGGTTTTAGGACATGCCGGTTTCCTCACGATGTTTTCCTTCACCGTTTTGAGAGCAGTGGTGATGAAATAAATTACACAAAGTAATTTGCCTGGCTGGGTTTGAACCCGCGACCTACAACTCGTAATTCGGGGCCGTTACCACTGCTCGCTTGGCCACCACTACTCTAATATTATAATGAGGTAAAAATATTTGTGTTTGAAAGACGTCCTCTGTTGGGCTTTGGTCTCCCCCAAGTATCGCTGGCATGGGATTCCTGTAATTCTTTCCAAGTCATTAGTCCACCTTGCCGGCCTTTTGTCTCCATCTGTTCTGCGAACCATGAATTTATAAGCAAAAAGCAATTAAATTAAAAAAGTAAAAAAAAAATATAGATCTGTAGGATATCTCTGAGAGTAATAACTAATGTAATTACGATAATTCTTTCACAGTAGATATCGACAAAAGACTGAGTACTCCATCCCGTGCGTTGGAAGGCCTCCTACATGGTGGACCGATGACTTGGTAACGGTTGCGGGAGTCCGATGGATGCGAGACGCACAGGACCGTTCACTGTGGCGACACTTAGGGTAGGCCTATGTCCAGCAGTGGACGTCTTTTGGCTGAAATGATAATGATGATGATGACTCCATCCCGTTTAGCTCTTCAGTCGACAGGTGACAGAAGAGCTGACGAGAATGAGTATTTGGTCGTGGATGTGCGACCCTGGCGGAATAAACGCGACAGTGTTTGTCGGACATAACCGACATAGGTGGTTAAAAAGTTATCATGGGACCAAATTTGATGGAACATGCAATAGTTTTGGAATTACTCAAGTCAATTCGATAAAATGATCAATTAGGATTAAAATCTAATTACTGTTTCTATTGCCATTCGTATGATGACAAATATTACGAGATTATACGGTTGGTAATAAACTTATAAGTACAATTCCGTAATTTTTGTACATTGCATATCGGTTTACGAGTCCATTAATTAAAAGTGGACATTTATGAGCAGAGCAGTGGTAGCCGAGTGGTAAAGTAGCCCCGACTTACGAGTTGTAGGCCGCGGGTTCAAACACAGCCAGGCGCATTGCTTTGTGTAATTTATTTCATCACCACTGCTCTCAAAACGGTAAAGGAAAACATCGTGAGGAAACCGGCATGTCCTAGAACCAAAAATTCGAAGACATGTGACATTCACCAACCCGCACTGGGCCCGCGTGGTGGATTACGGCCTATTCCCTCTCCTGGAGAGAGGAGGCCTTAGTCCCAGCATTGGGAACATTAAAAGGCTGATTATGCTATATGCTATGCTATCGTTTTGGAATTACCCAAGTTAATGAGATAAAATGATCATTTAGGATTAAAATCTAATTACTGTTTTTATTACCATTCGTAAGATGACAAATATTACGAGATTATACGGTTGGTAATAAACTTATAAGTATAATGCCGTATTTTTTGTACATTGCATACCGATTTACGAGTCCATTAATTAAAAGTGGACATTTATGAGCATATTATTAATAGATAATTGAAATCGCTTAACCCATAAATGGTGTGCAGATATTATGTAAGTACGAGCAATAGTTTAGGATTACGATATTCAAATGTAAATCGTTGGAGAACTTGTGAACACCATTATATGGTAATTGAAGATGTTGGTGCAATAGGAAATACATAGGTGTGACAATATGTGAGGGAGGAGTTATTTGAAAGGTTGATGACATGACAAGAAACTAATAATGTTATGGTTGACATGCACATAATATTAAAAAGAGTGGTAGGTGCTGGAATTGCAGAATGATCTGAAAATGAAAGACTTTGTTTTTCTCCTTCAAATTAAAATATTGAAATAAATTATGCTAAAGAAAAATTAATAGAGATAATTAAGTGCTGCAGCTGAAACCTAAGCTTACCTACTTAAACTTTTCTTATATGTATAATATAGGTAACAGCGACCATCTGCATAATCAGAGTAATGTAGAGCATCATTCCTAAATAAATAAAAATGAAACATGGAACAGTAATTAAATAGATACATAAGTACTACACACAAGTAACTTTATTTTTATTATGAATATCGTATTTTTGCAAGAGGAACCAGTTATAAGCATAAAAGCATAGCATAATCAGCCTTTTAATATTCCTACTGCTGGGACAGGTCTCCTCTCTAGGATCGGGAATGGGCCGTAATCCACCTCGCGGGCCCAGTGCGGGTTGGTGGATGTCACATGTCTTCGAATTTTTGGTTCTAGGACATGCCGGTTTCCTCAAGATGTTTTCCTTCACCGTTTTGAGAGCAGTGGTGATGAAATAAATTACAGAAAGTAATGCGCCTGGTTGGGTTTGAACCCGCGACCTATATACATAGTTAGTGATGTATATATATATAGTTTTTTTTTAGTTTTTTTTATACCTACTACCAAACTCTTTGGTACATAATGATGAGGGATAGTCTGTATCTTTCATTAGAATGATAATTGTAAGACATATTTCAGTCATCTTTGTTCATTATACTACACATTTTGGTTACGACTTGTGGCAACAACAAAATTACTTATAACGAATTCATTATCATCGTTTGTTATTGCGTGCAAGTGCTTGCTATTTCCTTACATGTTACTTGGGTGTAAGTTTTTCTAAACATGAACGTCGATATTATTTTCCGCCACCGTCTTTATAAACTTCCGTAAATGTTGTAAAGAAACAGAGAGAGCATCTGTGTTTGCGCACACGCTTGACCGATGTAATATCTCCTACGTATCTGGCTAATCTCCATTGAGATTGGCCACTATGACCGAAACTCGGTCGATGGCGATGACGGGAGGATTATTATTGTAAACTAGCTGACCCAGCGAACTTCGTACCACCTAACAGTCAATGAATGTAGTATATCTTTCGATATAGTCAACCGATTGCGATGAAACAAAGCCTAAGTAATATATCAAGTTACATACAATTTTTTTATTTGGTTCTAGTGCTCGTCTCCTTTTTTTTTAAGGATTTTTCACGCTGACTGATCTACACTTTGCGTGACCGGCTGGCTCGTTCTTCGCCCAAAGAATTACCATTGTCATTCAACGTGGCAATGCTGTCAGTCTTCTGGCCACATTTCCGGATGACAGCGATGTGAGTCAATAGTCAGCAATGTCCAAAATGCACTGATAAGACCCTACAGCTAATATTTTCATAACAGAAATATAGATCATTTCATTGATTTCATAAATAAAACAATACATTAACATTACATGTTACAAACATGTCGCCACTATAATTAATGTTTCCTAACATAACTCTTTCAACAAAATCATAAATCTGTCAATACATTATGCAAACATACAATTAATAGCCCTAAGACAATCATCCCAATACATGTGCACATTTACCATTACCAAATAATGTATACCACTAATTTCTATTAGTATCTGGGTCGTCATATTCGGAGCTCGAGTGTCCAAGCTAAGGCCAGACTAATGAGCGAGCCAGTTAATTAGCATACCCACTGAACTTTACATCTCGTTTGTTTCATTGTGGGCAATAAACGGTATATAGAATTATAGATTAGTCTGTAAATAGTTCGATTATATTTGGTGTTTGTTTTTATGGATCCGGATTGGAGGAGTATTGTGATTCTTGTGGCAGTTAGGAGCAACTGTAGCAATGGCTCCGGGGTAGGCAAATGAACGTAACTCTGTAAAGGCAAATCAAGTACCTTGTAACTTCAAAAAAGAAAGACAAGCTACTAAGAGGTATTGTCTACAGCATGTGACAGGAGGTGCTTTATTGATATCGTACTGAACTACTTCTGGCTAATCTTTACGATAGTCGGTTTTTTTTAAGTGGTTTTATTGACTAAAACCACACCTGTGTTTTTCAGTTGTTCTTTGCGTTCTAAGACCATGGCTTTCCATTTCAGAAAATGTTTGTGGTCCTAGTGGGCATGGGCCGCTGCTGAGCTCCTACGGTTTGCTGACATCTCTTTGAAGAGTGCGTGCAACACTACGCGCAGTTGATGACTTGGGTTAGGTCCGGTCGATTACCGGACGGCCGGACGCCGAGCTACCCATTGCTCGTCGTCCACAAGCCAGCGTACGCGAGTGGAGTGCAAAAAGAAGATCGTTTAGTCAACAGCCCTTCAGCCGATCACCTCATTTCTAAATCCCCATTGTTTTTTAAAATCTAAAGTGAGATAGGACGATAGTTAATGTAGATATTAGAAATAGAACTGCAATTTGTTGCTGCAACAATATCAACGGATCATTTCGACAAGTTCTTTACCTGTCAGTAGTTATAAAGTTCCGAATGCAAACAGGTTCGTATTGTATTAAAATCTAGACCAGTCACTCTTCAGGTATGCAAGCACTTTTGAAAGATCTATTGATCAATGTAACTGATATACGCGATGGCGTAGTTTAACAGGTTTTTAACAACTAGGCAGCTGTCTGTCACAGCAGACCTTCGTACATTAGATGACGACAATAGAGATAAAATGAAGTCATTGCTGATTGATTCATTTTGTTCCGTTAAATTATAACTCTGTGATAATCTCATTATTCTTATATTTCATTCGCCAATTCAAAGGCATAGGTAACTTACCAGAGAACTTGTTCACTATTTATAATAATTAATCAGAACTCAGTGTTTCTGCTACTGTTTTTATTTTTTATTTGCTGGCTTATATTTGGCTATATTATATTTTATAAAAACATTCTAGCCAGGAGCTTAGGTTGTAGGGGCCCCTCCCCCTACAAACTAAACTGCTGGCCAGAATGCCTTAAATGACCTGGCTAGAGGGCCCAGCAGGGCCGAAGCCTATTCGGGCTAAGGATTGACTTTCGAAAGGGAAACCCGAGGTCCTGGAACGCTAGGCAAAGAAGGAACACAAGTGTAGTTTTAATAACACTTGACTGTAAGATAAGTTAGCACCTCAACTTTAAGAGCTTTATCACACTAGCGGTTTGCGAGCGGCTGCAGGGCGGGGCGGGCGCGCAGCGAATGCGTCGCGAACACGCCGCGGTTGCACAGCGAAGACTTCCTGACGCGTGGCAAATTCGCAATGTTTCCAAAGCGTTTTTGTAGCAAGTTAACGACTTCAATACACTCAGTAACAAAATGGATTGCGATGAGGAGACACTGCTGTTGGCTTTGTTACTTCGAAAATGCCGCAGACCTGCACCTTGTTGCCGGATCTCGTTGCGCATCCGCAACAAATTCGCTGCGCATGCGCGGCGTGTTCGTTGCGCACCCGCTCCGCTTTGAGGACGCTCGCAATCCGCTAGTATGATAAGGCCCTAACAGGCGCAGTGATCCGTAGAATCAAAAAAATAGTCTCCATATCTCAATGCATGTTATATATAGTAGAAAATTACGTGTGGGGGAGGGGAACCGATCCCTTTTCCGAAATATTGTTTTTTAGTTTTAATTTCCACTTTGTCGGCGTGATCAATGTGCCATGCAAGCTTTTCACTACTAAACGTCTCCAAACAATGCCGCGGATACACGTATAAACAGACAGACATGGCAAAACTATAAGGATTCCTTGTTAGAACTATGGAACCCTTTCGTAACTAAGGGACGATTATAACTGGAATAATCCTAATAGCCTAAACACCACAGTTTAAATTGATTGGGTCCTAAATTGTAAGCTAATTTGACATTTGATTACTGTAATAGATACTTCTGTAAATTACAAATACAAAATTGACCAATCCAAACATTTAGAATATTACAATCACTTACAATAAAACCCATAACTGCATGCAGTAGCCATATTGAATAATAACAATCGATTGGAAGGTTGCAACACTACTCGATGCGGCCAGCGATCGGTGTAACGATGTAATCGATATCCCCTTGAACCGAGCTCCATTCGTAGTCGAAATAATGGCGCACATCCTTAGCACTTGTCTGTGGGTAGAGGGGTAATGTGCATGGTTTATTGCTTTTGGAGCTGAGATAGAGGAATCAGTAGGATTATGACTTGAGATTAAGATTTTTTGTAATATTTTGAACACCATTGTTAAACTTCTAAAACATCGTTTATATTTGGTAACACCGCAACTAAAACGCACGCCTTCTATCTGCCAATTTATTTAATTACTAATTACTCCCTAATATCCTTACTAAGACAACAGAAACCCGTAAATTAAATTAAACTCGCCTGATCTATAAAATTCTCTTTAACATTCCTAAGAAATAAGTTTAAGTACGTATTACCACAATTTAAACTATAAAACTAAGTTTATAGTTAATAAAAAAGCCGTGAGAACGGCATAAAATATCAGCTCTTTATTAATGGAACTGAATAATGTTCAACTGTTTTTTATTCAGGTTCAAATAACGTAATACTGCATAACAATACAATGCTGTGCGTATTTTGAACACAACGGTATCTAAAGGAAGAACATAATTATAGACAAAATTAGTGCGCCAATTAAACATAATATCAAACCAAGCCAAACCGATATTCATATCAAATAACATATTACTAACAGGTCACGGTTCATTAGCATATACCGATCACTGCCGTAGATGGTCGCTTATAAAATACTGATAGTTTTATAGAGGAAGCACATTGTTTCAAATTTTTATTTAATGGAGAATCGGCAGCTGTAAATTACTAAGAATTGCTGAATTAATTTGTTGAGTGCTGTGTGTGGGAGCTTTGTATTATGCATTTACATGATAGAGACATAAGTATTGAATTTAAATATTAACAAGGTTTTTCTTCCGTGAACTTTTAAATATGGTCAGATAGTACATTCTAATCGACAGTAGGAAAAGTATACCTGAAATGATTAGATTTTAAATATATAAACGCGCGCATGAAGAGCACAGACCATGGAAGCACAGCACAAAAGACAAGACTTCTAAACGTGCAAATATTCAATGCAACCGAAGATGAAGTTATATATCTCAATGACAAACGGGCTTCTTACTTACCCAAAGGTAAACCTATGATAAAATGAAGGTAATATCATCTTTATCAGAATCCTCCAATAAAAAAAACTTTGGATTAGAAATAACTGTACTATTTTCAAACAACTAGAACATATTAGAGGAAAACAAATTTTATTGTACACCAAGTTATTAGAGTCACAGGATAAAAAAGAAGTTACCTTACCCTTATAGGGTGAGTTTCACATTATGAAAACCAAAAAGGTTCACAACATGAAAAAGCACACAACGGATATTTAGATGTTGAGGTGGGTAGGATAGTGACGCGTACTACCCACAGTTACATTCACAAGGTTTTTTTTTTCGGTGGGAAAATCATCCAATGACATCCCGCGCTCTTGGGCGGAGCGAGAGGGTGTGTCAGAGTTTTACTGACTAAAAACCCACTCCTGTTCCTTCGTTTCCTTTCATACCAAGGCCGAGTCTTCCTATCAACTAGTCTCCGAGTCTTCGACTCTGCTGGGCCCCTACGGTTTGCTGACATCTCCTTGAGACGCGCGTGGAACGCAAGGTAAGAAACGAATTTATCCTTGGAAGTTTTAAGATCCGCCAATAAAACGAAAGCTCACCGATACACGCCTAAAATGGTACGGGCATATAATGAGAAGACCCAAAGATCACATGAGTAGACCAGTCAGAACTAGATCAGTAAAAGCGTGGAAGACCCCCTCTAACCCAGATGTATGTCGTAAACAACGACCTGTAAGCAGATAGCGCAGAGTGACGAAGAGAATTGACCCCATATGATGGGATAAGGCTAGCCATAGAAAGAAATATAGAAGTCATCAGGTCAATATGACGCAATCTAATAGGCTTTCTGACCCGTGTGCAAAGTATAATGATTCAGAAATTAATCCATGTTACCACACAGCTATAAAACTAGCCGCCTTATATGGAACCGTTCGATACTAAATTATTATTTCTAATCGTCGTTTTAAGTTACATCACTAGCTTGGCATGTGTGATAATTTTCTGGAAGATCTGGTTTAAATATCAGGCAAGAATGAGATTACAAATATTATAGAAGACCAAAGTTCTCCTAAACCCACGGATCGCATACGTTACAAATTTCTAACTTCTATACAGTTGTTTGTACATAAAAGAACATAATGGAAAACGTAAGAATTAAATTATTTATTAGTTAATTAAATTGTAGTATACCTAATATAGTCTTAAATTATATTATAATTTATTAAGAATTGGTAAGAATCGATCACAAACTGATTGCAGTATTTGAAGCGTTACCTTTTATAGTAAGAGCTACCATAGCCAATAGTGTAGTGCAATCATGTTGAGATGATCACCATTTCAAATCCTTGTGTTCAGACCTATAAGGGCCGGTGGCTTTTTTCAGCACTCTTAAAATTCGTTATTGATTTATACTACTGTATTACTAATAACTCATATTTATTTTTTTAACACTCGTTAAACGCTTGTCTTTTCCCCAGCAACAAATCGTCTATTAAAACCACAATTTTCCTCATATTACAATAATGTTCCATATTCCAACATTCTTGGAAGCTTGCCATGCACGTCTCAGATGATCGACAAACGTATAAAGCACAGCGCACATTAGGGTAGGCCGCATCGCATTACACAAATCCTCTTGCATCACCTTCAAAGATTTTATGCAAACTATCACATAAACAAGTGATAGTGGAATAGGTATTTTTATAGAGCTGGTGGAGCAGATGAGTCTAAAAATCCCGTACTAAATGGACCGACGATATCAAAAAGGTATCTGGTACAAACTAGAGATACAAAATGCAGGACTAGGTGTTATGGCGTAGCTTGAGAGAGGCCTATGTCCAGCAGTGAACTGGGATAAGCGTTAGTTGTCATTGATTACACACTAATTGTAATGAAAAGCGTTGCACTTAGGCCTGGTGCAGCTCCACGTCTGTCTAGGTGCAACATGTCAAAGACACCTTGTCCAAGATTGGAAGAAGACCTATGTTTTAAATTGCTCTGCAGACAGATAGAACAATTTCTATAAATTGTCTGTGGGAGCCTTAAATCTGTTCTTTCGCAGTCCCTGCGTGCGCGCAGTTCTCACACAGCGATCGATCGACAACGTGCGGTCGTCCGTCACGCATGCGCGGTGCCGGTGCACGGTGGTCGCTGAATGGAATTGTTATCAATGAGATGTAGGAATAAATGTTGGTAACTCAATTATATTCAGAGCAATGTGTCAAACTGAGTAGGCAGCTACTGCGGTGCCATATTAGCAGGTGCTCAGTTGTGACAAGAAAGGGTAGGCAGACAGAGCATTTGTGTGCCAGTGTCATGATGCTTCTATCTGTATTTTACTGTACAGTAAAGCCCAAAAAAAGCGGTAAAGACTATAATATTGCTGTATTTATGATATGAAAGAAAGTTAAAGTTTTATTGCTGAACACAAAACAAAATGTAGACACTTTTCTGGACGTTATGTGAATGCACAGTTGGTAAAACACAGTGAGTTCACCGAGTGCAGTTCACTCAGTAAACCCACTGTGTTCTACCAAATACTATTTTGATAGCTTAACATTAATAAAGTCTCTGACATAAGATTAGATTTGATCAGAGAAAACGCAAAATGTAAAACTTCTCAGCTATTGGTTGGGCAAAAAAAAACTCGTTAACCAATTCTAATATTATAAATGCGAAAGCAACTCTGTATATTATCTGTTACCTTATCACGTCTCATTAGCTGAAAAGATTTAAATGAACTTTGACACATAGACAGATTATACCCTTCCTGGAATATGACAAAGGATACTTTTAGATAGATACTTTTTATTGTACACCAAAAATAAACATAAAATAGGAACAATGAATGGGCCGTCTTATCGCTAAAAGTGATTTTTTACAAACAACCTTAGGATGGATTTGTCAGAGAAGGAGAAAAAGATACGCAGTCCGGGAATTTGTTCAATTGGGCTAATATTTTAATTACAAGCGGCCATAACCACTGACAGAAGCTAGAACATAATATTAAAAAAAAAAACGAAAAAAATATGTTTTTAGCATCATTAACCATGTACAACGACTAATCCACGTATCAGAGCTCGACTACCAACAAAAACCCCTCATACCAGTAGTCAAAGCCAGTCGAGTGCTCATAAAGGCCAGTACGACACGGACGCGCCAGCACTGGCTAGTGGGACGAGCGAGTTAGTGGAGCGACTAACTAGCGCTGCAATCATATGGGACAACTTTCCAACTACGCTCGTACTGGCGAGTTGTGCTTACTTGAACCTATGAAAAAAAATGCTTTTACAGTATACCGAGACTTCTAAATTAGAATGAAATAGGCATGTTATTTTATGATGGCAGTAATTAAAAATCGTAAGTCATTGTTTTCTGTTCATAAACTTTTTTGAAGAATCGCCAAACTTAAGTGGCAATGGGCATTAAGCTCGCGAACAGGTGGTCGATGGGGCCGAAAGGATCTGAAGTGGCGACTGACCTGGTGAGTAACAGTAGACGTCTTTGAAACTTTTTCGATAAATCATGGAAATTAAGTAATAAAAAATAAGTCAGGAAAAGGAGGGATTGTTCGAATCGAAGACGAACAGTTCACACACTTCACCGACGAAAAGTTTAAAAACTCAAAATTTAACTTTTAAATTCTTAAACTTACGTCAGTGAATGTCACAGAGAGTTTTCAGTTCCGTTTTCATTTACTCTGTCAACAATTCATGCTTAAAAATCTTTGACTGAGACTGAAATTTAAGATCAACAATATCTGAATGTAATTTTTCACTGAAGTCCATAATTTACGTGGTCAATTTAAGTGCATGTGTCTGATTTCATGGTCCAAATAAAAGCCGCATTCATTCGAACCGGATGTGTCGGAGACAATTGTAACAACACACATGTTCATACGAATACTATTGTGTGACGTGCCATTACATAATTTTCTAAATTATACCATGTTCATCCATGAGACCATGACATGTACTAATCAACTACATTTATCAGCAACTGGTCGCACCGCCATGGTGTCCCGGTGAAATATAGCCCTTAGGGTTACAAACAAGTAAATGCCTTTTTTATGGGAATCATCAAAATGTTTTCTCGCTCTAGGTGGAGCTTGGTGATTACTGGTTAAAACCCAACCGTGTTCCTCCAGTTGCCCTTTTCGTTCCACAGTAGCTCTTTCGAACAATTCTGCAACCCTGGCAAACCTTAAGGGGCCCTTACCATGCTGACAGTTTTTTAAAGCGCGTCATCGATCCAGGCCTGGTCCTAATATGACGATTTGCTTTCCCTTGCTCGCTGTCCGGAAACCCACGATGTACCTTCCTAACGGTATGAAAAATTATATTCATGTCATATTTCGAATTCATATTATTATTATTATGAACTCCAAAAGGAGAAAAGAGTAAAGCGTAAAGGTAGGCGTATGCTAAGGAGTGAGGTAGAAAAGGTTAGCAATTTTCTTAAATCGTACACAAAACTGCATCCATGGCATATAATGACGATCATTATGTGTCTCTTGTAGCAACAAGTCTTTAAAATATCGCAATATGCGTTATTAAGTGACTGAAGTGTGCTGCATAGTTACAGTTGTAGTATTCTCCAGTTTAAAATTAACAAACAACTCAAACAAAATATTTAAGAAATAAATACAGCAGACTTCCTTATTAAAAACACTAAAAAGTACAAAATAACTTCAATTTCGGAAGTCACTGCTTCTGGTTTTGTTTTTCGTTATCTAACACCGACTTTCTCAAAAATCTTTTTTTTCAGGAAACATTCGTTCAGTTTTCAATCATGTGTCGACCAGTTCAAGTGTCTTTATTCATTCTCACTTGTCTGTAGACAATAGCTCACTTACCTAGCTTTATTTCTTTGTTTTTTTCCTCACCAATATGGATAAAAACGAAACTTTTGTTATTCATAATTTCTTCAGTTATGGTAATATGATGCCTCGTCAACTTTCACTCAAGTTACCCTCACTTTTACGTAAGAACCACTCACCTACAATACATTTTCAGTCTTAAGTTCTAGGAACAAGGCTTTATTTTCAGTGAGCCGCTTACCTGTAAAGAAAGAATGGTCATTAGATTAATTAAGATTACGAATGCAGTTTCTGTAAGTGTGTTTTTAAACGATTAAAAGTTAATGCGAGTCTTGAGGAGGCAATTAAGTGCATTTAAATGTTGCTCAGTTATAATTTCTGTTGTAATTTTAACTGTGTTCTCTGCATTTTATAGTTTTTCTTCATGCTTGTTTTCGTCACAAACATGTCTACACTTCAATTAATAATGCAATGACTTTGTCAGTCTCATAGAGAACAGTGCTGCCAACTTAACACTTTCAGTGCTAGCTGCCAGCACTGAAATTTAACATACAGCACCTAGCATTGAATCTATCACTAAATAGCAGTCAAGTCAAAACTTGCTACACATACGAAATTTCCAAAAAAAATGGGCAAAAAGGATAGAATTGTAAAAGTCTGCTAAAAGTTCAAGTGAACAACCATCCACACCAACAGCAGTATATATATAGTTTTAAATTAATAATTACAACAGTTTTTTGTGTCTAAAAAATAAACAATTTACCCATGCGATTTTATTTCATAAAGCACTATTTTTAGAAATCCATAACAATCTAGCACTTTTTGAGATGTTTTTTAGTACCCACTCGTAGTATTGAGTTGGCAACACTGATAAAGAGTGTACCATTGAACAGTAGTGAGGGCTGCGAGTTTGTTCGAAAGAGTTACTGTAGCCATGAAAAGCAAAGGATAACTAACAAACCTAAGTGGGTTTTAGTGAGTATAGTCTGACAGTCGTCCCAATCGGAGCGGGAGGAGTTGTCAGTAGCTGTGACATGAGTTTAAAGCAATAGTAGTCGTAGCCGTAGCTACTCGATAACGACACCGTAAGTTTTTTGTATGGCAAATTTTACAGTCTCTGGCGGTCACTTGCAGAACCAAAATCAGAGTAAAGTATGAACTCATATCTATTTATATATTTTTAGCATAGTATACTTTTGGCAGTTTACTGTGATTTCTCACCTCAAAAAATAAATATTAACAATACAATTGGTATATCGGATCCAGGACTCGATAGTATCGTCATATCCGTAGCCGTTTCCCAGCTTGGGTACGACTTCCAGTCTAAATACCCATGTCTTTTTAGTTATAAGTACTAACACTAGTTTTTAAGTTGTGTGTAGGTATACTAACCAACTATGGACTTTGTCCAAAATGTAAGATTTTTATTTTATTTATTTACATGGACCGACTGCTTATCAGACCTCCACAACCCACTTACTGGGAAACTCTTTGGATAGACTTTCTGACGTCTGACTACTTGTAACGACTTCAGGACCCCTCAACAATATTTCCTCTCAAAGATTCGCAATTTTAAATACAAAAGAACCAAAATGATAGTCATTTACTTTGAAAGAACAACCCTCAGGTAAACTCTTGCTGCAGACCACTCACTTTCTTGACACGTAAAAGTTACTCATAACTCTCGTCCTTCACAGCAAAAAAGTCATATTTTAAAACCATAACTTGCGACCACATAACAACCACAGTTGAGTGACAGAAGACAGTAGAAATAACAAAGCGTACCGTGTTATAATATCTGTCCATCGGGTGCGTACTAATGAGACGACGATGAGTGACGCAAGCACTGCGCGTGCGCATACTAAGTGTACGGTAATGCAACCGCGCTGGAGTGTGGGGCTAGACATGGATGGCGAAGGTTTAAGGAGTTGCTGCTTATTAAACATTGCCAGTTTACCCTGGAAGATTAAACAATACGTCCAAATTGCCGGCAAAGTTTCTCTTAACGGCTTCTTTATTGCGGTGACGGTCCATACCAAGATGGATCGCAGACTATAGTTTGAGATGTTTATTTTTTAATGATATATTTTACAAAGTAGTGCTTGACTGCGACCTCACCTGATGGTCAGCAGTGATTCTAACGTGAATCGCTCTAGTTTATTAAGAGCCTATTCACTTTAGCGCTGAAGACTAACCTAAATTATAATCGGACGGGAAGACCGCTAAAGGCAAATTGTTCCAATCCTTCGGTGTAACGGACGGACGAGGCAAAATGCTTAGTCTGGAACGTAGAGGTGTTAACACAGTAAGGGTGGACAATTAAATTAAATTAAGAAATCAAAAATGTAAAATTAAAAAACAATATATTATTGTATCTAAAGGCGTAGCTACCGGCGTATCATCCGTATCAATTATACGGGGACCCTGGACTACAGGGGCCCCAACGTATGAAAAAAATTGTAATAATTATGTTATCCACAATCTTACATTCTCTTCAGTTCTGTGCTAGTAGGGCTTATTTTTTAAATGAAAAACTCACAAAAAAATTTGATACAGGCTCTCTTTGTGACTGACTACGACACTGATTGTATCTATGTATGTGGTTTTGTTTTATTTATATACATTTGGCCGTTAATACGTATACGTAAAGTAAAATAAAACACGTGCGAATTCAATTAAGTACAGTCTTTGAAGGGCTGTGGTGTACCAGTGGTAACTGCCCCGACTTACGAGTTGTTGGTCGCGGGTTCAAACCCAGCCAGGTGCATTACTTTGTGTATTTTATTTAATCTCTGCTGCTCTCAAAACGGTGAAGGAAAACATCTTGAGGAAACCGGCATGTCCTAGAACCAACAATTCGAAGACATGTGACGTCCACCAATCTGCATTGGGCTCGCTTAGTGGATTACGGCCCATTCCTTCTCCTATAGAGGATGCCTGAGTCCCAGCAGTGGGAACATTACAGGGCCGATTATGTTATGTATGTTATGTTACACTGTCTTTCTGTACATCATTTATTTTCGGCTTATCCACCGGACCCTTGCCTTGCATGTTGTTTTGTGTACCTCACAAAACCACATGCAATCATAAAAATATCGACTTTAATAGCTTTCCAAACCTATTAAGCCATCACAGAGGCTTTGACACGTTTCTTTTATTCAATAAAATTGCGATATTTAAAAATGAAATAAAAAAAATCTTTCAAACCTACAATGGTATTCGTGGGCCGTTAAACATAGCATTTCATAGCAATTCAATTGTACTTGTAGTGAACTCTATTTTTTATGTACCAAGAATGAAAATTGCATGATACAGGTGCAGTAAAAGTTTTTAAAGTAGGGTTCGCATGTGTTGCAATATGCACGACAAGTAGTAACAGCCTATTGCGTACACGCATGAGTTTTCCAAACGGTTTGAAAAAAGAAGCAATTGGGCCTGTTAAGAAAATTAAGCTTTATCGTAAGGGATTTAAGTTTACTTTTAAACAGAGGCGCTAATGAAAATTGTAATGAGTGAATGACACTTTCTTGGCAGGTATTGTTTAAAAAACAAGATGATTTGTGTGGAACGTGAGTTTCTTTTTCTCTTTTGAAAGTTTGGTTCTTGTAAAAAAGATACACAAGGCATTATTAAGAGATCACTTCGATCTATCTTTATATCTCTGTATGGTGAAATAAATCTCATTTCTGAAGATTAGTGATTATCCTACATGGGTTTTACTAGGAAACATTTTTAGGATTGCTGAAAGTAGATTTTGATTATAATTAAAAATGTAAATAATACTTATGATAGGGAAATCAAATGGTTTACAAAAACACCCAGTAAATTAAAACTTCAGTAATGTTAACACTATCTAACAGCCACATAATTATATATGTACAAATAAACCACTACATAAGTATACGTACCTAATAGTACTTTTTTTTAGATGGGAAATCATCCAATGACTTCTCCCGCTCTTGGGTGGAGTGGCGTGTCAGACTTTTACTGACTAAACCCCACTCCTGTTCCTTCTTTGCCTTCGTTCCAGGGACTACTACGCGCCGTTGACAACTCTAGCTCGGTCCGGACGGTTACTGGACGGCCGGACGGCGTGCTACCCATTGCTAGCCGTCCACAAGCCTACGCCTACGATGGCTGGAAATCGGGATCGGGATCCTGGCGGCTTGGGCATGAGGGCCGCTCCCTCACACGTGAGGCCGCCTCCTTCGCTAGCATTACTCCTTCGCAGAATAAGGCGACCCCCTGCCACTCCACCTCGCTCCAGACCATGGACTGTACCAGGGCCCGGCGCGAGAGGTTAATGCTGCTGATTGCCCCCACAAGGACCGTGTCCTCCGGGTGTGGTTTTAGTCAGTAAAAGTCTGACACGCCCTCTCGCTCCACTCAGAGCAGGAGAAGTCTATGGCTGATACCACCTTAAAAAAAAACCCTGGCATGATGAGAGTCAATTGATAATTGCTTAACAAGCATGACGCAAAGCGCAAAAGCACATCTTGTCAGAAATCATAATGCATAGGCCTACTTTTTACAACATGGAGTTAGTAATATACATAAATCATAAACACAAAGCAAAGCTAATATGATGATGTTTGTATAATCATATCTGTATTACAATCGTAACGCAATTTGCATCACAAATTAGATGATTCAGAGAAGGTCTGTTTCGTACCATGCACGATATTACGCTTGCACATGCGTAGACCGTAGCAATCCTATACCATAGCAGGAAATTAAGAAAACAAAACATTTTAAGAAGAAAACAGAACTATATTAGAACTAGGTAAGCTCATTGTCACACCTTGCATTCTTATGAAGCTTGTAATCCCACTAATACAACTTGAAATCAAGATTCCTAAATAATAATTATCTACAAAACGGTGCTATGAATAAGTAGGTAATTAAGAGTCACAAATTGGGAGAAATAATCAAGAATTTACCAAAAGCTCTATGTCATCCGACCAATTAAGCTATTTTGGCATCCGAAAGTAATGAGCAGTATTCTATGAATTGTACAATACTGAATTGAATGGAACTTCTGCCATCCATCGGTTCAGTGCCCTCACGCACGAGCACTATTGCAACGGCTACTGTTCTCATTGCTCATGTGGTGATCATTAGCGGGGATTGAGCAACCTGTCGGTTATACTGGCTCGGTGGTGACAAATTAACGCTTTCATGACGGCTCTTCAAATTAAATCATTGTTGAGTATGGATGTAATTGATTGGGCACGATTTCATTACTTATAGGCTTAATAATTCATTATTATTTTACTTTGTACATACTTTATGTTTTTCCGTTCTGGTACAGGGTTTTTTTTTAAGGTGGGAAACATTACATTATAAAAAAAGCATCCAATGACTTTTCTCGCTCTAGGACGAAGCGAGAGGACGAGGACTTTTACTGACTAAAACCATATTTATGTTCCTTCTTTGCATTCCAGAACAACGGGTTTCCCTTTCGCAAGTAAACCCATGGCCCCAGCAGTGCTGGGCCCGAACAGAATTAGGTTCAATCAATTTACATAGTGTAACAATTCACAATTCATATCATAATTGATATTTTTCAATTCATATTTCAGTTTTTTCAGAGTGGAACAATTGGTCAAATATTTGCACAATTGAAATAACTTTCTGCATATTCATTAAAGTCATTAACTCCAGTTTGAATACAAAGCCAAGCATTTCATTAATTTGCTATTGTATATTTTTCCATGTGTCAAAAATACATTATTTCTTTTATCCTTTACTTTTTTCTATGTAGGTCATCGCTGCATAATTGAAGAACAGTTTTAACGTTTGAATATTTTCTGTGTAAATATTATAACAATAGACAGTTATAATTAAAATCACTTCCTGCTTTAAAACGGTAAATATAGATCGAACAAGAAACTTTATGATCTATCTATAAATACAAGAAGCATCAAAGACAAACAGGAAACTAATTTAGAACACATCACTGCACTACGGTACACATACCGTTGTTTCTTGAAACTCCTATTACCTACTAACGTACCAATATTATGTATTTGACGACTTTACCGTTTGGACAATATTAAAAGGTAAGGACAGAAAGTCCATGAACTAATGCTGAGTAACTGAGTAACGCAGGGCCATCAAAAACCATCGATTAACATACTTTCCATTATCACTCAGTTCCTACATTCATCATAGGGAATTATTTACCGAAGTTACCCTACCAGAATTGGCAAATTGTATGTATAAAAACTTGAATATAGCTAAAGCACCAAAATAATTAACTTAAAAGTTTGAAACAAGAAAAAAATATATATTAAATTATATCAAAAACGTTTGACTTTGAAAAAAGCTTGCATTGCTTGCTCTTTACAAAGATAGTAGATGCGGAGAAACGAGATGTAGAAATGTAAAGATACAAAAACTATTGATTACTAAAGTTGTCAAAAAATAAAATGCTCTTTTTGACATCTGTCAAAACGAATACTTAAATACGCAAAAAGAATACTCGCAATATATTCCATCTTATTATTTAACGCGCCAAAAAAATGTATGTATTTTTTTAAACACTATGTAAATAATAATTATTTTATTGTTTCTTTCAGTTTCGTTCCAAGTTGCATTCTAGGGTATTTCTCAAATGGCAAAACGGGCCTTTTATTTTTAACATGTTTAATTTTATTTACTGAGGGAGGAAGTCAAACAGTAATACATTATATTTTACAAAAAAAAAAATATAAACAAGAATATCATTACATGTGTAACCAATAACAATCAAACAATATATAATAACATAAAATAAAAAGTCAAGAAGATGGAAAAGATAAATAAGATGCTTATTTCTATACCTACAATCTAAATCTCTTCCAGCATACCTGCGAAAGGAGAGTTAAGAAAATAGAAATTTAGACACTGTATGTAAGCGTATTTACTAAGAAAATAAGTACACACAAAACAGTTATCTTTCAATAATATAACATACAATGTAAAAATATAGTACCTATCATAATTATATAAATATTCATAGTTTTTTTTTTTATAGGTGGGAATATCATCTTATGACAAATCCCGCTCTTGGGCGGAGCAGGAGATAGTGTCAGACTTTTACTGACTAAAAACCCACTCCTGTTCCTTAGTTGCCTTCGTCCCAGGGCCCCGGTTTCGTTTTCACACTACCCATGGCCCCAGTAGGCTTCGACCCTGCTGGGCCCCTACGATAAAATATTCATAGTTAAATAAATACTAAACTATAACGTTTTCCACGAAACAAACATTTTTGCAAAGCATGTGATTTTCGAGTATTGTTCACACTGGAAATTCTACTGACATCTTTTTTACAACAAAGATGAACAAAGAATAACAAACACAGAAACCTAAGTCAATTGGGCCGTAAAAGCTACTTGAAAGGAACAGGGTCACCGAAGTGAACCAAACCGTCTTGTTGACGTACAACACGGTACAGAAACCTACTAATGACTGAGTCTTATTCTCGTTACTGTGTTCAAAAAGATATGTGGCGCTTATCTAGAAAGAAATTGAAACTGTCTAGTAAACCGGATTTTAGCCTTGATCGATTATCTTGAGTGACTTACATTTTTTAGCTTCATTTATAAGTTCTAAGACTTGTCATATGTAGGTTTGTGTTCTACGTATGTTTGTATTTCTTGACAATTAGAATTTCTTCTGACTTTGAATCAATAGGTAATTTTGAAGATTTTTAATTTTTTCAATCAAGAGACTTATTGAGTGTGACAGATAGCCACCCACTGGGCAGTTTAAGGAGTTTACTATCGATTTCAAAAGCAGAAGAAGAATCAAAATCATAAATTTTATTGGTAAATAGAAAGATAAGGATATCAATTTAAAACAGTTTATATTTGTTTCAAGGAAATGGCTTCATTGTTAACTCTAATTCAATATGCAATAACAGTCATCAGATACTCATCAACGCCAATAAACCGACTCTTAGTACAAATAGTTTGGTCACCCTTACTACGTGACGGCAGCGGCATTAGATCTAACTTTAAGGAGTTTACTATCGATTTCAAAAGCAGAAGAAGAATCAAAATCATAAATTTTATTGGTAAATAGAAGGATAAGGATATCAATTTAAAACAGTTTATATTTGTTTCAAGGGAATGGCTTCATTGTTAACTCCAATTCAATACGCAATAACAGTCATCAGATACTCATCAACGCCAATAAACCGACTCCTAGTACAAATGGTTTTGTCACCAGTACTACGTGACGGCATTAGATCTAACAGTGACTCTTATTAACGCCTGCGCCATGCACAATTGTGCTAAGTATTACAACAGTCGCGTCACATTGCATGCTAAATACGCATTATATTATGACGACGTTAGTTCGGGTTGCGCAATGGATCGGGAGCGTTGCGAAACGGTCGCATTTTCGGGTTGGCGAGCCTTATTGGTGGGTAGTTAAGGATTTGATTTCATGTACTAGATTTATAAAGGTTGGATTTTCCAAGACTTACATCTTGGAGAAGTGAAGTACGAACACCTCTTTATTCAACCTTAGCCATGTTAGATATTTTGAAACATAGATAAGAAATGCTTAAGGCTTGCGGGATTGTTTGTAAAACTTACCACGGCCCCTGGAACATAGGGAGCACGAATTGGTTTTAGTCGGTAAAAGTCTGAAACTCCCTCTCACTCCACCCTAAGTGGGAGAAATTACTTTATGATTTCCCACCAAAAAAAATAAGCTAATAAATGTTAACCAATTTAAACAAACGTATAAGCATTTCAAACATAAAAGTAGAAATGCAACAAGGCTACAATAAAACTAAGAGATATAATATTTATTATCAATTCAGGGGCATAGCAAGCACAGCAGATGAATCGTAGTGTAAACAAGAAATACTGGCAAAAGTTTATTTATAGCTTACAAACAGAAGACCAACAAAATTTTCCCCGACCCTCACCTTCAAGCCATTTATTCTGGGAAGTTAATTAACGCCAACCAACGACCTCAACTTTACCTCAACCCTAGAGGTCAGACAACATACTTTATAAATACACGCTAAATATATTATTAAACCTTTAGCGATCACCGAAGTTACTACCAATGTCAACGAAGTTATGAAATAGGTACATGTTATACAATGACTCTTTAGTTCATTGTTCACACCGTGAGTTTCGTAAATAGTGTACATTGATACCCGGGAAAATATGCGATTATTTAGTATTTCAACTTCATGTACAATATTGCTAGTGGTATTATTCGCGGACTTAATCAAACAGGCGTTCTCTACTAGTCAAGCTTAGGCTTAAAAAATGTAGGTACTAGGATAGAACTCATCCTACCCTAATTCATATTTTTAAGCTTAGCCGAGCTATCCCTCAGGATAACGCAGCTGATGTGAACGATTATAAATATTAACAATCTGCCTTTTCTCAAATTTCAAATCCGACACTGAAGACGTAAAAACGTAAACAGTAGTATTTACTTTTACATTTGAAAAGTTTACAATTATTTACACAAATCCCTATATAAGTAATAGCCCTAAAAATTTTTAGTTAATATTTTTTAAATAAAAGTTAAATTAAAAAAAGAACATAAATAGACTGTAAAATTATATTTATCATCATCACTATAGAATTTTTTTCATGAGAATAAACAGAATAAGAGTAATTCTTTGATTCTTACACTTAGGCATCTTGTCTGTTTTATGCGTGAATTCATGTACTTATGTATTTTTTTTTTACATTATAAACAGTGGAATATGTTTAAGAGAATAACTATCCATGTCTGTTATTTAAGAAAATGTCAATCGTAGTCTGCAATGGGTAATATAACATGTCATTGACATATTGTCTTTATTAGTAGCGCCACAATGACATGTCAAGAAACACTGGGTACCCTGTGTTTACCTACTAGTTAAGGTCGAGGTTACAAGGCCGGAGCAAAGACAAATGTTAACAAGTAATGTAAAACAATAACCGTGTTGTTAATGATATAATATTTTATGTTGTTATATATATATTGTACCGTTAATTACCACATTGTTTTGTTATAATAAATTTGTTGACATACAATTGGTAAATAATGCAAAGCACGATCTAACTTTTCGCGCAAAAAAAAACAATTGATAATGCTCAAATCACTATGAATTCAATTATCAAAATAAGCCATAACCCCTCAGGCTCTGCCTAGTTCCCATGACTTAGCTAGCACGATCGTTAATCACGCTAAGTAAGAAGTCGTGTCTAGAACAAAGACTGGTCAGGCTTGAAACAGCACTCATCAATATGCATTAATTTAGAAAGCTCGGCTAATGACTGGCCACCAATCTGTTTGTAGAGAATTTAACGGACAATTTGGCGTGTTTACCAAAAATTTTGTTAAGTCATTGTTGCTTCACTTCCTTGGTTACCGTATTATATAATTCTATCAATTAATTTAATTCATATTTACTGTTTCCATCACCGTTTACACTTAGCATGTTCATCTTAAAAGCTTTCATAATCAGTTTGAAATTGTGTTCTGTGCAAATACTAAGTTTATAAACCAGATTCTCATTCTTACCAGTTTCTTCTTATATCTTAATTTAAGCTTCTGGACTTCATACTTTTCTATTCTCAGCTACGTCATCGCTATGTCCTATTCCTCCTCTTTAAAGTATATTACAGGTAGCTGCTACAATTATGCATTAGTTTCTAATAAAGCTAGATATATGAGGCAATAGTATAAAATATGCACTAATATCCAATTTCAGCCTGTCTAAATCCAAACGTTACGCATAATTTCGCACAAACGAGTTTCTTATTACCAGCATTACGGGTATTGTTGGTAAGAACAGGTAAGGAGGTGATTTATATGATTGCTGGAATTTGGACTTGTTGGACCTGCAAGTTGAAAATGCTGACAGGTCACGTAGAGCTGATTAGATTTCGCAATGCTTACATTCCTTTGGGCCTAGGATCAGACGGTTTGACGTCGCCATAGGTTGCTAACTGTGCGTCTGTGTCTGCCAAGTTTACAAGTTATTGTTACAATGTTTATTTGCATTTTTGTCATCTTTATTATTTAAAAAAGCCTCATATTATTGTGATTTGTGCGACAATGCGGTAATAAGAATATGTAACAGCATTCTTATATTTTTTTATACATTTTTGCATTTTACTATGAGTATTAAACTCATATTTTTTATTGTCATACACTGCTTGTTATCGTTTCATAACTTATCACAGTTGTAATCAGTCATATTATGAAATTATTTAAAAACAATCGTAATTTACTAATCACACTCTCAAGATCAACTGTATTGTTTCTTCTTTATAATATTGTAAAAAAAAAATGTTCATATTTATATAACATATTCTTATCTCACCTATCACTACCTGTTATTATGATATTGACATTGAATTTAATTATAATGTCTTCCTTTCACTCCTAACTATCATCGAAATAAACAATTGCGATCGCCATGACATAATTACAGGAGAACAAAGCTACAAATTGTGCGCGAGCGCAGATCCTATCGCGTAGTAGACAAATATTTATGAACATGCTCGCCCATTCAATAGACTTAGCTATTGTTTATAAACAATAAGATTCTGTTCTCGCTTAATTTGTGAACTATGTACTTATTGTTTAATGCTATATTAATCTTGTAAGTTATTTCCAACTTTGGGAAAATCACATATAAAATTGTGGCGGCAGATTTTCCATTAGTAACCTCTAGTGTTTTGTCTATAACAATTGAATTAATGCTTGGTACATTGTTTTCATCATTTTTATAAGGAAAAGGCATATCTCACCATATTGCTTCACCCCAGGTCATATTAATCATTCTGATTCCACCATTATAATCACTAGGATCAAATTTGAACCAAAACACACACTGCTTATAATTTTGAGCAGACAACAAGCTTCAAATGATCCTAAATTCTTATGAATAACAAGCAATTAATTAAAAGCTCAGCAAGCATTAAGCATGCTGCAATAGAGGCGTGCTCTCGCATTCCGGGCGAGCTCGGCGGTTAGCCTATACTTATAGGGCCAGCTGTTACTACCGACTGTTTTACTTCGCCTACACGTTCAGATTCATCTCATATTTCGTATGTTGCATCTGCAAGTAAGAATTTCGTATAAATTCTTTCTTTCTTTCTTTATTCTTTATTGTACACACAATTTTATACAGACATTATAAATAGGACAGTTGATGTACATAGGCGAGCTTAACCCACAACTGGGTTTTCTTACAGCAAACCATATGAGTGCGAAAGAAATTTTGCATTAATTTGAGGAACTTTAAATGTAACTACAACAAAAAATTAAACACATAAATTAAATCTAACTTAAAACTAAAAATATACTAAACAGATATGTGTACAGCACATCATACATAAATGTGATGGGTTACTATAGAAATGTGGCTAGACAGGTTTAACAATATAATTTTAAGAGCACCAAGAACAAATTAGTTAGTTACGGTAGCAGGGCTGTCACGTATGATGTGGACCTCGTGGGGGTGATCGGCGGCAACAATCTCTCGCGCCGAATCCTGGTACAGGCCATGGTCTGGAACGAGGAGGAATGGCAGGCGTCGCCCCCTTCTGCGAAACAGTAATGCTAGTAAAGGAGGCGGCTGCACGCGTGACGGAACAGCCCTCACGCCCCAATTGCCGGAATCCCGATCCCGATTTCCAGCCAACGTAGGCGCGGGCTTGCGGACTTCGAGCAATGGGTAGCTCGCCTTCCGACCGTCCGGACCAAGCCGAGGTCGTTGACGGCGCATAGTGTTTCACGCGCGCTTCAAGGAGATGTCAGCAAAACCGTAGTGGCTCATCAGGGTCAAAGCCAACTGGAGCCATGGGTGCGCTTCTAAAACGAAAACTCGGGGCCGTCGAATGCAAGGCAACGAAGGAACATAGGAGTGAGTTTTAGTCAGTAAAAGTCTGACACGCCCTCTCGCCCTGCGCAAGTGTGGGAGAAGTCATTAGATGATCTCCCACCTAAAAAAAAAGTATGATAATGACCTAAAAACATAAATGAATCGAAATCTCTTCCTACTTAAACAAAAAGTTATTATACACCACATCTTAAAAATTACTCAATGTTAATTTTGCTGCAATTTAACTACTAACTTTAGTTTTTTCTTTCTGCGATACTGTCTTTCATCAATTTTGTTTTCAAGTGAATAAAGTATCATTAAACTCAATATTGTGTGCTTATCTTGAATGAAGAGTAATAGGAGTTAATTTACTGACCTAGAATTTTTACATTACACATTTTTTCCAACTCAAATTACGTACCTCAAAATTGCGCTAAAAACTTTCTATGTCAAGTCTGCTCATGTTGCTCATGAAGTATGTATGTGTATGGACTAATAGACATAACAAATTCGGTTGTATTATTCTCAAGTAGTCTAATAACCTTCTGATTATTTAGTCCTAATCAGAGGGTTACTTGACTAATTTGGAATAATACAAACATACATTATGATGTGTATAAGTTTTGTTACAATTTTGATATAAGTACAATAAAATTTATTCTATCCTATTCATAGCGATTTGAATGATGATGGTGTAACCTAATATTATTATTCATTAAAATCACGTCTTCAATGATAAAGCTGCATAAAAATCTAGAACTGCCATTTAAACAGAACCTGAAGTTGACATATCTATATCCAACAAGATTAACATAAAGATTTCAAGAAATGACCGTAACACAAGGTAGGTTGCGCTTATCTACAAGGTATGCGGTACTTCGAGTGCACTTGTTAATAGAAAGGACAGGGACCAGTCCCCATCGAGGTCACATATGGACACTGTTGAGCTAAAACCGTGTTGGACATTTAAATTATTCAATAATCTAGTTAACACTCGTAAATCATGTGGGTGTATATGTAAGGATTATGCGGTCAAATCCACATAGGAGCGAAAAGGTTAACGAAACGTTTAAAGTGATATGTACAGCGACATAGTTAAATCATATAATAACAATCCTCCTAACCGAATTTCGGTCACGGCGTTAAAACAAAGATTAGCTACTTAATTAATCTCTGTTGAGATTGCGTACTTGCGAATGAAATTTTATATTACACAGGTGCAAACACGGTTGCACTCTCTGTACCTTCACTCCTTTAGTCCGATGGAAAGGCAATCCGACACTATCAGGGAGATATGAGACACAGAATTAAAGGTTTTACGATATACGAGGAAGTTACACCACCAACTTGCAAACTTCATGCTTCTACAGAGTAATTTCTAATGGAACAACCCATTAGACCTTTTTCCGACACCGGAATCTAACCCAGGATACAACGCTCAGTAGTCCCGCTTACGACCACGAAATCAACGAGGCAGTATAGTTTATAGACGCTATAGATAATAATTATTAAAAGATAGAAGCAGCAAATAAGACTTCTGCAGACGTTTCACAAAACCAAATCCCACTTGTCTCTAGTAAATTACTGTAGAAGAAGTCACAACGTTTATTACTCAATTTGGTAAAAGACAACCCTAATCAATTTACTCGCCGTCTTAATTCGTAGACACACAGATATATATTAACGTTAACATTCCAACTCAAACATCGCAGCAAGATACAAAATAACCTTATTGCTGTTACTAAGTTACAGAATTTCAATATTCTACAAGCAGATCAGCAGAGGCAGATATCGCAGTTGACTCCGAACTACGTACCTCGACACCTAGATAAATATGTCTGTACTCAACGTAGTCTCAAACTCTCAACTATATTTAAACAACTGTATCTACCAGTGACTATGTGCATTCTTTGTTTGCACTCTTTAGTTCCTTAATGTCGTTGGTCACTTTTCACTCAATATATAACGATATACTTGTATTAATTCTGTTATCTCAACTGTTTTTGCAGTGCTTAACCCCTTAGTACGTGTAGTACAAATAAATTCTATAAATTAATATAAACTTGGAGACTGCTCTCCCAAAAACAATTCAGCTCTTATGCACTTATTTTGTATATACCTAGTTATTGAATTGAATTCGTCTTTTAAGAAAAAAAACCGGGCAAGTGCGAGTCGGACTTGCGCACTGAGGGTTCCGTACAAACTTACCTATGAAAACAGTTCAATTTCCGAATCGAATCTCAAAGATTTTTACGAATCGCAAAAAAGTTTTTTTTTGTGACGTAACTACAAATTTACAGTTTTCCTATACTTATGCTATGAGACCTTGCTTCATGCCAAATTTCAGGATTCTAGAACAACGGGAAGTACCCTATGAATTTTGATTTCCCTTGAGAGTGTCGAAATATACGTTTTTGTAACATTAACGGCCGTATCTTTTTTTTGCGTTAACTTACAAGTTTGATTTTTTCACAGCTTCAAGGGACCGCAAACTTGAGTATATGGTTTTAATTTCAACTCGATACCTTTATGTGTTCTCGAGATAAAGGGTCTTGACAGACAGACGTACAACAAAGTGATCCTATAAAGGTTCCGTTTTTTTCTTTTGAGGTATGTAACCCTAAAAAAAGACAGTACGTGTCTTCTATTTGTGGTCCGCTAGTAGTAACAGTAACCTTTGCATCACCAAAACTAGGCTAAAACGACAGTTCACAAGTATCTGCGACCCATTCTATACCAGGTCGTGCCAATTTTGGTTAACCACCAAAAAACTAGGTAATAACTAAGTGCTAAAGGTTAAATATTGCAACATCAGCGTGCTTAATAATCTTAACACAGTTATGTTCTGCTTGTGTTATTAGGTTTTTGTCTTTTGTATAATGATTTACGACTAACTTCAAATTATTATTATGTATCTCGAATATTAGTCAAATAATTATTATTATTTGGACATCAAAGGTAAGTAGTAAAGTTTTTGCTTACTAAAATGTTAGGATTCCGTAGACTCTTAGGTATCAACACACATAACACGTTTTCTTTTATCGTCCCGTTCTGTGTACTGTCGCACTCTGCGACGCGGCAACGATAGAACTGTGGTACGGATATTCTACTTGAATGAAACTCTTGGGACGTTATAAAATTTTACTTATACTTTTCTTTAGGATTCGATATCAGCACATCGCGCTACAATGGTTATGTCCGAACTGAAAAAACTAGACATTTCGTTATTCTACTCAATTTTTAAACCTATTCTAGAACAGCAAAATCCTTAAAAATATATTTTGCAAGCCAGTTCGTTAGCTATAACAAACCTATCTCATGCGATCTCCTTTCGATATCACAGAACCGTGCCGTTATCTTTCTTGTATTATAATTCCTTACACAGTTCATACATTTTTAACTTTGACCAGGGAGGGCCTCTTATGACATGTTAAAATGTCAGGCAAACGAGTGACAAAGAGGGATGGAGCTATACACCATATATAGCTTCATCCCTTTAACAGTTCGCTTTAGGTCATCAAGGGCCTCGAGGGTCGTAGAGCCTCTGTCTTTCCCAGTTCATCAATTAATTACTAGTAGACTGAACTAAAGGAAACTGGAGTTAGTTAAATAAATTCGACGTATAACTCAATTCTACGTGATCCAATAACGTGCTCACTTAGCCAGATGAAGTAATACACGATTCTACTTAGACATGACGGATAGCCTGACGAATGTACAACAATATCAATTGGTGGGTAGATGAGTAATGTACCAGTTTCCGAAGTTTGTAGGAAGCTCTAAATCAATGCTTACCGTGGGATGATGACGAATGAGCTCATTGAAGGAATTGGTTTCCTAAATTGATAAGTTATAATTGTGAAACTAGAATTGGTAGATTGAATTAATTTTATTGGTGGATTTTGTTATAGTTGTTTGTTTATTTTGAACTAGTTGTCCCCTGTCTTACATAGTCGTTCTCAAGAAATAAGCTACCCAACAATAAAAAGATTTTTTTCAATTTGAGCCAGCCTGCGATTAGCACTTACAAACAAAAAACTCTTCAGTTTTTTTAGTATTTAGTGTAGATCTAAGGTTAGTGAATGCGGTTTTAGCTCTCTTTATAAATTTTGCTAGTTTATTCCGTTTGTTTTGCTTCCATGGCTTATCGCAAAGGAATTTCCACGTATAAAAAAAAAAATTATAAAAACAGCCAACACTAACACTTAGGGATAATCTAGCTCTTTATCTATTAGAGAAATTTCGTAAACAAATCCAGTACGCTCAAAACTAACATTTTTTCCAAAGTGATAATGATATGGCTAGAAAGAAGATGACCTGTGACTTAAAGAAAATAGAGATGAATGGAAGAAAAAGACATATTGCGCCAACTCTAAATAAATTGAGATAAGGTCAGAAATATTTTAATTAATTTACTAAAGAGCGACTTAATTTTTTTAAGGTTGGAAATCAACAAATAACTTCTCTCACTCTGGTAGGACGGAGAGGGAGTGTCAGAATTTTACTGACTAAAGTTAACCTATTTCCTCCAGTTGCCCTTTGCATTCGACGAGCAATGGATAGCTCGCCGTCCGACCATCCGATAACCGTCCGGACTGAGCCCGATTCGTTGACGGCGCGAAGTGTTCTACGCGCCTCAAAGAGATGTCAGCAAAACCATAGGGGCAAAGCAGGGCCGAAGCCTACTGAAGCCATGGGTTGCCTTCCAAAAGGGAAACCCGGGGTCTAGGAACGCAAGGCAAAGAAGGAACATAGGTGTGGTTTTAGTCAGTAAAAGTCCAAGCCCTCCCGATCCGCCCTAGAGCGAGAAAAGTCATCGGATGATTTTCCATCTTAAAAAAAAAGTATCGCGGTGACTCTCTTGAGCAATCCCACTAGTTACGAAGTTCATATTGAACTTTATAATAAAGCTTTAGTTATAAGCTTCTTACTCATGGGGTGTCGCTTGCGCCGCGACGGTGACATGAAAGCCGTCGACCTTTGAGTGCAGCAGAGGTTTATCCTTCCGTCGTCGCAACAAACTCGTTATAAGGTAATAACAACGATTTAATAGATCATAAGTTTCTTGCTTTTTCTTAGAAATCTAGAAGCTAGTTCTGTACCTACGCTTTTAGCGTTAAGACTTTTATTAATGTGTATGGTGTACAATCTATTTAACTCTCGGTACCTACATACAACTCTATGCATATTGACTAAAAAATTCTATACTTAGAAGATTTTTGTTAGCGATGTAATTTTAATGGATTTCGTTTTTACATTTGATTAATTTTGAGAAACAAATACCATAATTACACTTTTTTTTATTGTACTGATACGACCGACTACTACACTTAATGGCGAAAAATCTTGAAGTAAAAATATATAATTACGTGTAAATGTTTGATCAGACATTATGAGATTGGCTCAGGTAGGCATGACAAAAAGATAAGGTCCATGGTAATTCCTAGAATGCAATTGGTAAAGTATGATTAATTATCCAATAATAGAAACCAGTCACTACTCCAATATTTAACCTTTGCACTGTTTTACAATTATAAATATATGGCAGCCTTCATAAATCGAGATCATGTCGGTCCACAATGTCACGATATTAGCCGTTTCCCGGCAAAAACCTAACTTAGCCATATACGGAGTAGAAACTGTATCTAGTCCTAGCCACGCCTTGGTGACTAGGTGCGATGAAAATAAGCTAACATTTATTATGCAATCGACACCTGGAAAAGTAACTTTATTCGTCCATCTGTTCATCTCTGATCTGAAATGAGTTCAACACTAGAAGCAAGTGACATTATGATTGTCAAACCATCATTTAATCATTCCTGTCAATATGTAGCAGTCGACTGCCGGAAATAGGCCTCTCCCAAGCTGTGACAATACGTCTTGAATAAATTGGCGTTGTCGGTCCATGAAAGAACTGATTTGTCAATGCAAATCCACCTGTTTATTATTCAACAAACCATGAATATTTTTCTTTCGCTTGTACTTATACAATAACAGCAATACTTTACAATTATTCTAAAGTTGATCGTATATTTGCAAGATAAACCAATTATCTTCTATTTGAGTCGAAAGTTAATCATTTAGGTGTCTAATATCACGCTGATACTGATAACATTTCGCTTGCGGACGTGTTTCAGTTCTTGGTCGGAAGTGAGAAAATGTGGAACGCCGTCGCCACCTTCTGCGAGGAAGTGATGGCTTCAAAAGAGGCAGTGGAAAACGAGCAAGAGAATGCAACCTCCCTCCATATCTGTAGTAGACTACCGGCTACCTGAGGACACGGAATGATTTAGCAGTCTGTTATCTGAACAGTGAAAGGCCCGAGAAGGTGGAGAGAGTAATTGCAGCTGTAGAGGGTGACAGGATCCGCATGAATTCATGCGGGTGAATCTAGCCAGAGAACTTGACGAAATACTTGCGCATTCCAGCTCCTCGGGACGGACGACAAAAAAACTATATAAAGGTAACTTGGGCCCAGAAGATGGCCTGAAGCAACGTTAAACGCAGCATTAGTGGCTTTCATTAGATCCTCAAATAGTGCAAAAATACGAGCACTCTTCTGTAATAAACATAGCATTGTGCTTATCCTCATCAAACTCTCGCCAATTTTCTTCAAGGAAGTTCGTAGCTTATGTCATGACGTACGAAAATAAATATTACTCTGGCTTTATAAATATTGAGCTTGTATTGTATCTGCCTCTACCATATTGGGTAAGAGACCTCGGTCTGTTTGCTTCGTCATACAACAGGTATGAATTATGTCTTATGAGCATAATGTGAAGAGAATACGTCATATAAAAATTGTTCATACATTTTCGACGGCGTTAAATTGGCAAAGTTTTTGTCCTATAAAAGCTAATAACGGTACCTTCGAAATGAAGTATATTTATGTATATATTTAGTTGCTATGTCCCTGTGCTGGGTAAAATATCTTTCATACATTCCCACACACGTCTGACCTCTGACAATGACTGGCATTGCGGGTTAGTATTTTTGATAAGAGTTCTCGTAGATTAGTCTTAATACTTTTCTGACAGGAGATTTCTCTACATTTATTAAATTACTAGTTACAAGACTCTTAGCCTAATTTTATAACGTGATGCCTTTTATCTTGTCAACCAAATTGCAATGTTTATATTAACAAATGCGCGTGCTTGTCATCACAGTCAACGCAACATTGTTCAAAGTATCAAATTAAAGTATTTCATACAGTATGGCTACCGTTCCTGCTACCATATATTCGCTTAAACAAACATAGTTTTTAATAACATAGATGGCTATAAGCTAGTCAACAAACAGCCATTTTTACTCATACTTAATTACAGCTTAGCATATGCTTAATTATAGCTTCTGTCTCTCTGAGGCACTCATAAAAGCCCCCGGTGACTAAACTACGTTAATGAGAGTAACTGGAATAGTCAATTAGTCACGCTGTTGTCTAATAAGCTTCTACTATCTGTTATAATGTTAAGGCATGAAAAGTTAAACATAGTATTGTTCATGTAGTTGTTTGCATTCCCACGTTGAACGCAGCAAAACCTGCCACAATACTTTTGTAGTAATGGTACAAGTATCGGTTAGTATCACTGTGACATCGTTACAATAAACAATTTCCTTTCTATAGTAAACATATACGCTATTACATCTATACTTATAAATATAATTTAAAAATGAATACATAAAATGATTTAAAAATAATAATTTAAATAATAATAATATTTTAAAAACAATAATTTAAATAATAATAATAATGAAAAAGTAATTGAATAAATCTTAGTTGAGTCTGTAGCGACATCTATGATGCCACACAGGAACTAAAATTCGAAATCCTGGATCGCAGTATTAGATTTCTCAGCGCGATTAAAACGTATACAACGTCCGAAATTAATTATCAGGTTTATTTCGGACGTTGTCAGTCGAGACGTGGTCAGTTACCCAGACCAGACACCACAGCCGTCTGGTCGAAGGATCCTCACTTCAACGGAGATTTGCAAGACTTTTTACCCTGTTCCGCGTACCTCTTAAAGACCCGTCAGGATTATTTTAAACTATAAGATTGACTTTATGTTCTTCTTTTATCGTGAAGTTTTTTATTTATTTATTTAATCTTCATACAACAGAAGTACAAATGTGGACTTAATTCCTTAGGCATTCTCTACGAGTCAACCTAAGGTGGTGAAGAGACAAAAGGTAAGTGCATAAAAAAGATTTGGTACAGTACTACTTTTCTCAACAATCCATTGACCTGTCATGAACATCTAAGGTTATCATAATAATGCTGGCTACGAGATTGTTCGAAAGTATCATCGCGGCCCTGAAACAGAAAGGGCAACTGGAGGATCACAGGTAGATTTTACCCAGAGTGGGAGAAATTATTTAATTTTTAATCTTCAAAAAAAAACCAGGCAAGTGCGAGTTGGACTCGCGCACTGAGGGTTCCGTACCAACTTATCTATGAAAACAGTTCAATTCTTGAATTGAGTTACGATGATTTTTACGAATCGCATTTTTTTTTTGTAACGTTACTACAAATGTACAGTTTTCAGATTTTTTCCTATAATTGTACTATGAGACCTTGCTTCTTGCCAAATTTCAGGAATCTAGGTCAACGGGAAGTATCCTATGAATTTTGATTCCCTTGAGAGTGTTGAAATACACATTTTTTGCGACATAAACGGCCGTATCTTTTTTTTTTCATGAACTCAGAAGTTTGATTTTTTTACAGCTTCAAGGAACTGCAAACTTGAGTAAATGGTTTTAATTTCAACTCGATACCTCCACGCATTTCCGATATAAAGGGTCTTGACAGACAGACAGACCGACAGACAGACAGATAGACAGACGGACGGACAACAAAGTGATCCTATAAGGGTTCCGTTTATTCCTTTTGAGGTACGGAACCCTAAAAGGGATATCATACGTCCCAATATAAATTACATGGATTTCACGTTATGCAAAATATATTTGTTAAGTAAAACCACATATTCCGTCACTGAAAATCGACCCTGATAATGTAAAAAGGTAATTAATATCTGGCAAAAAGAGTATACAAAAACTATCTTAGTTTTACTAAACCATATGGTCGGAAGCGATAAATTTAAATGGAAATTAAACAGTATTATTAAAAGACTATTAAGTTTGTTCAAATATTATTGAATGGCATCCCAATGATATCATTCTTAGGTGAACGAACTTCTCTAAGTTCGAGACTACGAAACTTACAGCGACGCAATAGATTTGAATGAAGATCGGTATGTGTCGGTTTGGCTAGACTTGTGACACGTTTTTTTCCATAGAACACACACACTATGACAAATAATGGTTTAAGTTATTATGACAACGGGGAAAGCCAAATAAACGATGGAAGGATTATGTAAGAACTGACATAGCATGTGAGGAGACGATGGTTGAGATATGACGGCAAACAGAAATGTAGATAATATGGAAGAAGACATATGGCGACGACCTTTAATATATTGAGATAAAGGAGAGAAGGATGATGATTAATACATTTAATACCCACCTCAAATATAATGAAAGAAAGAATGGAAAAATGTTTTCACACAACTTAATAAATAATATATGCGAAATAAAAATTAGTGTGAGGCCAAAAAGGCGCTTATCTCAGCATATTCAAAACAATAAATGGCGCAGCTGGTATTATAATAAGGCCCGCTGTGATGCCACGGACACACTTATGGAACATTGAATAGAAAATAATTAATAAATGACTTACAATTTTATATGGTACAATAATCTTACACAACTTTATAAAACTGTTATTGCAGGTGTAATTTATTTCATCACAACAGCTCTAAAAATGGTGAAGAAAAACATCGTGAGGAAACCAACATATCCTAGTACCTAACAAAACTTCGAAGACATGTGCGTGGTGGATTACGGCCCATTTCCTCTCCTAGAGAGGAAACCTGAGCCCCAATAGTGGGAACATTATAACTTGCTATTGCAGGTATGTGTCTTCATTTCGAGACAGCAGTATACAAGAAATATCTAGTAAAAACAGATATGCATGTACGAACTATTGCTGGTTGAAAGCAGGCCCACCGTATAATACACGTTTTAAACGCATACCAGCACCATAGCATTGATTATATCCTTCACACTCGATGGCATTAACCCCTAACCTCTAACATACGTAGTCACGTAACAAAGTTCTTTCGTAATATAATAACAGCGATCAGGTTGAACTTTACCCGGCTAACCGGAGATAATAATCTACATACTGACAAGTTAACTGATCATACTGATGGGCTTAGACAAAGTCGTGACGTGTGGAAAAACTGCGATTATCGCACTGACGGCCAATCAACACAATGCTAACGATGTAGAAAGATGATGGAGTGTGATTTTAAAAAGTTATGATGCCTCTATGATATGTATGTACTATAATTCTATCAAGGCTAAAACAATTTGAACTCCGAAAACACATTGGTGATCAAATCTTTTATATTGATGATTCTGTTATAATGAAGCGTCTTCGCAAAAATTCCTAAGAAATGACTCCCATAGTATAAGACATTCATGAGAACAGGGAATTATTTTGTTGTCTTCGAAAGTCACATTTGTCAACACAAAACCTGAACCAACGTTACCATAAAACAAATCATTCAAATTAAAGTCGTTTAAACATATAATTAAGAAGTTATTCGTCCTAGTTTTGTTTTATTTCAACCGACTATTTTCCATTTATGGCGTAATCAGATTAAAGACCAATATTTGTAACCAAATATTTCTGATTCAGATTTCCGATTAATTCAAAAGAGAATCGCAAAGATTATGAAGACGACGTTGACGGGTCTTTGACCTTTACAAGCTCTCAATATTGGAAAGTTCCTGTTTTCTGCACGTTATACATATATATATTTTATTGTTAAATTAATATATTATTTTTCACATATTATGTTTAGTGATTTATTTCGTAAATATAACGGGTCTGGACATTTAAGAAGGTCATCCCCCTTGGATGACCTTCTCAAATGTCAGTAATGTTTATTACGATAAATCTCATAAACTATAGGTACATTATCTCCACAGAGTTCACCTCCCACGCGTATAATAAAAATAAAATAACTGCTAAATAATTCAACTGTTCATCTTTGAATCTGTATTGAGCTCTTGTTTAGTAGACCAGTTATCAATAGTTGAAAAAAGTCTGACTCATCTTTTATCAATAAAAGAACATCAGATGAACCGTTGTCGGTTGGTTTGTCTTCCAAAAATTAAAAAAGTGTAATCGTAACCAAGCAAGGCCTTGATGGTCATATCTTCCAGTCTAACTACCAATATCTTCTGCTTCTTCAATATCTTTCTTGTTTTTCTTTTTTATCTTCTTATTCAATATGTTTTGTTTCTTTCTTCTTTTTTCCTTATTCTTCTATCTTTGAATGCCAGAAGTTAACATCCGTGGTAAATAAATGACATAGTCCTTCTCTTTAAGTGTCAATAGTCAAAAATCTGGGCATCTCGTAACTGTCAGCTCAATTAAGAACATAACAAACACAATCAAACTCCATATTACATAATCCACGTTCTACAATAATCTCAGAATGGGTTTTTCTCCATATACAACCGCAAACTCCCACTCGAAGCAGTTAACATTAATAGCCGAGATATATGGTGTAATGGGACCATAAGCCGGGAGAAAGTGTTCTGTTACCTTTCGAAGTAATGTTCGAATTGAACGATATGGCTTCGATTGTTTAAATGTCAGAGAGATACGTAGAAAGTTCGACATCCTTGTGAGGAGTTGGTGTTATGTAAAAATTGACTGAAGACAGTTTTGAAGTTTTTAAAACCTTTTACTTGGCGCTATCCTCATTGATACTGTCTACTCAAAGAAGATGAAGGGTTACGTCAGAATTTTAAGTTTTTTTAAGTCTCACTCCATCTCTTTTAACACCGGCAGGTGTTTGAAAAGAATATACTAAGAATCTCGCATTTTTTCGTTTTAAATATAAATTCTAACATCGAAAAAATTTGACTCTATTAGTTTAGTTTTAGAGGGTAATTGGATTATAAGCATAGTGTAATTAAAATATTGTTTCCACTACTGAATTTCAAGCCTCTTCTTTAAGTGAGGGAATGGGCCGTAATCTACCACGCAGCTCAATGTAGATAATTGGTGATCACATACTCGTACCTTCGAATTTTGTGCTTAAAACATGGCAGTTTCCTCACGATGTTTTTCTTTACCGATTAAGATAACCTACGTTATGATAATTAATAGTCAATTTAATTTTAAAAATAATATTTTCTTCGAATTTTAACGATATAACATTCTACACATTTTTTGTGCTGTTTTATTTATGCAGCTCCGGTAATTTAGCAACAATGGGTCATTGACTGAACAGAATACAATTAATTCGTTCGGTTTGTATTAGCAAATTGACTTCAGCTGAATCCTTTCCAAAATTCAAAACTTTCGAAGAAAAAATGCAAATCGCAAATGAAACTTTGGTTTCGTATGAATCATTTTTCCAAATTCTATACATACATTGCAATCATAATTCCGGCTTCTATTATAGAGTGCTAAATACTGGATATTGACCTGACTAGTGAGTAATATGAGTCTATCCAAGAGTCTTTCCAACAAGGAAATGTAACCAATATTGACCACGCAATAACACACATAAACTGATGATTTTGACATTCGAGAAACATATCGATTCTATCAGGTAATACCATGATAAGCTACCTTTTGTATGCTTTTATTATAAAAAGATCTGGAAATCCAGTCACAAACGTTGATCTCTTATTATTGAGGCCAATGACCACAAAATGTCCAAACACCAACACAAATCCGTCAATCACCTTTCGGAATGCAGTCAGATCAAAAGTACTCTACACAAACACGTGACCTATTTGTAAAACATGCACCAAATAAGCACCCTTATGTAAATTAGAATAAAGCAGTTATCGGCTTGTATGGAGGTGGTCAAACAGTTAGAAAGCGGTCGTCCTTGGAAGTAAAAGTGATCCAGTGAAAGTGGGCGGCTTAACAATGTAATGTATAAATTTTATAATATGTACAACGAGTTCCATTAGGTGTATGAAGTGTTTATACTCAAGCCTTTTGGAGTTACTAAGGAGTTCTGAGCAAAAAATCGTTTATTTTATCCGAATTCTCTCGTCTCCTCTTTTTCTTGTAATATTTGTATTGAATTTTAATGGATCATTTTTCAATACCTATAAATAATAGATCACAACTATATCCCCATATTTAGAACTAAGCTGCAAAGTCACGATCTAGTTTTTTGGTCCAATTACAGAACAACAACAAATAGTGAGTACTATTACAATATTAAATCATAACACCATTTACTATGTTTGAGGAAGGAGCTAGTATCCGGCGCACGCGCAGAAAATGTTCCGCGTTAAAAAAAACGTTAATTAAATAAACGGCTTTTAATATCTCAGCCCTTTGTTTGAAGAGCATTAGGAAGAAGTTTTTTTTTTGGATTTTCGAAATGATTTTCCGCATGTCTTGGATTTGATGAAGATAAAATTTATTAGTTTTAAACGGCAGTATTCCGTCGGAACGAGATAACTGCTTTTAATACTAGAAAGAAAAAACTAAGTGAAAAAAAATTATTTATATGGAGCAAAGCCTTGATGGAACAGCAGACAATTGAAACGAAGACAAAGAAATAAGAATGTAGGATGTTCTGTGGCGAGGAGGGAGTCAAACTGGCTTTCCTAAAGGGTCATCTTTAAGATTTAAGGATTGTTAGTGGCCCAGACGCAAACTCAAAAAGATACTGAAATGTTAAAATCTTTATTTAGTTAGCATATTCCTCACGATGTTTACATGCCGGTTTCCTCACGATGTTTTTTATTATTTAGTTAGTTAACATAAATTTTCACATAAATGTAATTAAGAGGGTAAATTATCTTGAGCTTGAGAATTTGGAAACCACGGGCCGAGTCTTTGACATGGCTGTCCTATAGCAAGATGCACAGGATTTTTGCCTATTATATTATAAGCAATCAAAGTTAGAATGTTGGGCTGTAAAACAGATGGATGAAAAAAGTTTGCATTTAGCGAAGATTAGAATGTTGAGATGGATGTTTAGAGTGACGAGAATGGACAAAATAAAAATGTATCCTTTAGAGGAAGTTTGAAATAGCGACAATGATAAAAAAGTTAAAAGCGAATCGTTTATCTTGCTATGGTAATGTGAAGAAGAGGAATGAAACGCTTGTTACTAAAACAGATATGGGTAAACAAGTAGTGAATGGAAGGAGAGGGAGAGTAACGCCAAAGAAAAGATGAATGGATTGTGTGAGGAGTGATATGAAAGAAAAGAGAGTTAGGATGGGTAATAGGATAAAACGATAGAAAAAAAATCGTGTTGCGCCGACTCCAAATAACACGAGACAGAGGCAGGAAGATGAGGACAGTTAGCAAAAAAACAAAGAATAATATCGTAGATACTTTTAAGTTACGTCAATATCAATCTATATTCGTTAAATAATAAAATTAGGTACCTACATGATATATAAACATTGAAACATCCTCGATATTGTTCATTCACGTAGAACCTCGTACTTCCATTCAAGATGTATGACTTCCTGAAGGAGTTTACCCAAAGAGAGATGCTTTAATAAATAATGTAAGACTCGTTTCGTGAACGATGTTTTTAAATAATGTGCTGACCTAGAAATTCTGTGAACACGGTACAAGGAAGATGTATATTTATTTTGTCGGTTTTTTTTTCTAGAGCGAATGTTATTTACCGTACAAGTCAAATAAAAACAATAAGCCTTCTTACCTCTTAAGATCTTTATTATAATTTTACTAATTGACCTGACGAACGTTGTTTTGCCATATAAATTATTGTCACATAAATCTAAATGAAAATACTAAAATCGCGATTAAAAATGTAGGGTGAGGGTAGGACGGTGAATAATAATTTACAACTTATTATCATACCCATTAAATTTATAAAATTAAATTTTTGAAATGTGTCGAGCCGTTTTAGAAGAGTGTAACCACAAACACCATGACACGAGATAATTATATATTAGATAAAAATTTGTAAGTGAATTGATGACCTATTCATAACCAATTTTACGACTGTCAAAGAGCAGTGTCGGCACTGGTAATAATAAATCATGAGTCATCTCATGTGCTTCATTACTATATTTACTATTACTTGTACTTTAGAATCATTTATATTTATATAGTTATTATACTATATTAAGAATATATTGTTGTACATATGCCACTACACACCGTAATGTCTGCACCACCTTTGGTTGACTAGCAGATATTGCCTAAAGCATTAACTATCTTTTTATATCAGTGAAAAACATTGCTGTTCTGAAAAATTGTGGAAAATCGAACTCTTTATCTGCTGTTTTTGTTTAATTAAAAACAAAACATTTATTTTGCAACCGTTTTATAAACTTATAGCTTTTGCCCGCGTCTTCACCCGCGTACATAAAATATAGCCTATGTCACTCAGGAATAAAGCTGCTTACTATAGGTGAAAAAAATTTTGCAATCGGACCGGTACTTTCAGACATTACCTCCTCTTACTACAAACAAAAAACACAACAACAAAAAAACAAACTTTGCCTTTTTATAATATTAGTGTAGATTTCAAACTAGGCTAACAGTTATCTAATCAATAATGGAACAAATACCTGCCTATTTCCTGAATTACTCATTAAGTATTATTTATTTTATCCGGTGTACAAATAAAAATAAATTGTTATTACAAAAAAAAAATATTATTTATAACAAAAATAACGGATATTGCTTCATTAGTTTGAACTAATTAGATTTCCTTTGCAGTTGACTAATATACTCGTAGGTACATTGCTCGTTTTGTTCCCACGAAACTCATAGATTGCATGTGAAAGGATGTAAAAGCAGTATTGAAAGTGGAAACCTGGTTTTGTAACCGAGTAGGTAACGGTAGAGTCAAGAGGATATGGTAAAATGGTTTCTAGTTTAAACTAGGTAAAAATGTACAAGAATTTCATATGAATAAGTTCGTGGTATTCACAGTGTGAGTTAGTGATTTGGGGCCGCGGGAATGATGGAAAAGTTACCGTGGCATTAGAACGCAAAGGGTAAATGATGGACCACAGTTAGGTTTTAGTCAGTAAAAGCCTGACATGCCATTTGATGACATCCCACCTCGAAAAAAAGGTAAATTCTGTATATTGAACTATGCAGTTCATGAAAATAAAAGTTTTCAGTAGAGGCCAAACAAAAGTTCTCAAAATAAATTGGATACATCTTGCTAGAGGGGAAAGAGCCCTCATGGCTTGAACTTAATTAATATTATAATATTTGCAGTGAAGAAAGACTTGTTCATGACTGAGTGTTTACCATCTTATACCACTATAATTTACATACACACAAAATTATATACTAAGTGTGAAAACGCCAACCTACTTTCCCAGACCCATCAATTTTAAAAACATACAATTATAAGCTGTTTTACCATTCAACTGAGTCACACTTTACTTAAGACGCACACTTTTACTTCCGATACAATGACGCAACTTCCTACTAATTAAATGTTTTAAATTATTCATCTCGCTTCAATAATATTCAAATGTCCACATGATGTAATTGTGTCACTGATCAATTTATTGATAGTGGGCAATTAAACAAACATGACTATTTAAAATTACTTTTTTATATAAACTTAATGTTCGTAACCTGCGTGCTATTTGAAGTTGATTACATAAACGTAATACCAAGTGGATTATTGCTAAATTTGAGAGACCTTTTTTATTAAGAGTACCAATGATAATACTCGATATTTGATTGAAGATCACATACAATTAAGAGTGCCTTCTTTACTGATTCCAATCTACTTGACATTTCTCAATGTCCGCTACTACTTAATCATAAAGCCTTTAGGCCCAGTTACATCTGACTTTTCACCTAACAAAGAAAGGTTTCTTAATACAAAATACCCTAAGGGTGTTACCACACAATTTGACAGTGATCGACGCCGGTCAATTGGTGAGGCGGGTCATCGCTGACTAAACTACACTACCATCGATCGACCCATTGATTTGGTAATATAATAAAAACACTTTCAAGAAGATAATTAACTATTCATGGAACATCATCTCACCATACATCCCATACGTTGCCCAACGCAACAATTTTATCGACGCCATCTTCACACCATGAGTATGAGAACCCATGGTTATTACGTAACTGAAGCCACTCCTGCTAGATATTATCTAGATGATCCCCTCTGACCTCTGTGTCGCATGTTCTGATGAAAATTTATAAGCGGATCCAAAGGGTGTCGTGGTTACTTCACTTTCACTAAGGATTGGTTATTATTGAATGGAGATACCGTTCCTGTTGATTACATATATTATATAGGAACATACTGTGTAATCGAATAATATTATAAAGAAGTTAATTTAATTATGTACGTGGTATCTTACCTCCGATAGAAAGTATTGCGTAGAAAGCCACTCTATCGCTAAATGTACAATCAATAGTAATATACACAACAACAGGCATGTGCAAAAAAACATGCATGGGGCATGGCAGGCCAGAGAAATGAAACCAATGAAATATATAAACAAATTTTACATAATAAGGTAAAAACTGTTACTTAACATGTCCTAAAACTAAAATAGTGTTTTGAAATAGTTGCATGTTCCTGTAAAAAGTTTGATTTGGGTATCCACAATAACATCATCTGTCATTTGTTACGAAGAACAAACTAACATAATAAACAAACTAACGAAAAACTAAAATACGTTTATAATTAAATTGATAGAGACTGGAATATTTAGGTCTTTGGTCGTTCGAAAATTTTATTCAAATTTTTTGCTCGTGAGTTCAAAATAATAGGCAATGATTTATTAAAACGTATGCCTTCCAATTTATTACTCTGACAGAATAATAACACATGCAAAAAGCGAGTAACAATGTCGAGGACGCGAGTGTTTTGTCTCTAATGCCATCATTAATCAATAAGTTGACTGAGCAAATAAGTTTACCAAATTGTAGCGTCCGCTTTGTGTTGTGACACAAATAATAATCGTTATTTACCGAATAAAATGGAGTAACTTTGGCCCTAGTAAAAATAAGCTTGAGCCAAAATTATTTTGACACAAGCTTATTAACCAATACGCACATGAGAAACTGTCTTTACTGTGTTTCAATTGGTTAATGAGTTCGGGTCAAAGTTATACCTCAGAGCCAAAGTATACGGTATGTAATTCTTGTGTACGTGTATTTGTTACCTAACTCCTCCCAAACGGTTAAACCAATCTGAATGAAACTTTGTGTGTATATTTGAGTAAGTCCCTAGATAGTTTGAAAATACAATTAAACCCAGTAGGTGGCGCTGTAATCGGGGACCGCTTAAAAAATAAAACGTTAATTTTACAATTTACACACCGGATTTCAACTGAGGTAGAAACTGGTGCCTGAATTAGATATCCATAAGAACTTGTATTACAGGTCACTACAAATACCTTTTTAACTTACTATTTTTCCAATATTAAAGACGTTTCTGTTGTAATTCTGAAGCTGATGAAAATGTTTATTGAAGAAAGTAAGAGAGCAGCTAAAAATACACACACGTAGAAAACACAAAATAAATCAGAGATCTGAAGGTGTTCCAAAGAAACAATTTTAGGAAACTCCAGAAAAGTTGACCGATTCTGGTCTGGAGCACAACACTCGCATTGAGTGTTGCTTGGATGAATCGATAATTCCCTTTTTCGATTCATGTCGTAAGATGGTGAACATTTTTGCACAATTTCTTAGCAATAAATAATATCTGACTGACTTGGCACTCCTATACCTGGTAAAGATAGAAGATTTAATATAGTACTATATTCTCGATACCACGCTGATTTCGACTCCACCCACAAATCGCATTGAACATCCACCTTTTAACAATCAAACAAAATTTCCTTTTACAAACGCTTCATCACAATAACACATAAAGGATCGTCATAGGTCACTACAGGGTACTCTGATGGTATCGAAACTCGCTAATCGATTAGGTACACCACTACGTGCATCGATTCGTCGCACCTACTCTACGTCACTATTGTTGAATTGCAGAACATGTTTCCTATATTATTCCAAGATTTGAATGTGTCATGCGTTTAATCGATTTGCGTGAATCAGAGAAGTTTTTAATTTACTTCAAAATAGGTAAAATGTAATCGACTTTGGAAAGCTGAAATTCTCCAAGGCCTATTAAGATAGTCCCATTAGCTTCCTTTCCTTCTCTCATCATCACTTGTGTATCATTCTAGTCATTCAACAGCATCAAAAATTACCATTGCCGTTCATCTCCAACAAAATCACAGGTGGCACTTTTCCTTATATGTGTTCCTTCTTTTCTTTGTGTATACAGGGTGAATTTTCCGACTAGACGTGGGTGGCCAAATCTGAAAGTATCTGGAATAGCGAAAAATACTCCGAGGAGTCTTTGGCCCAATTTTGATCTGTATTTTCCATCCACACACATGAAAAATTTTCTTCTATACTTTTGCGATGTAACAGATTTTGAATTGTATTGTTAATTTTGATTTTAATTCTGATTTTAATTTTAAATTATGTTTTGAATTTTATTTTAATTGTTATCTTTACTTTTGGTGTATTTTTTGTTTGTAATTTTGATTAGATTTACATTTTGGTTGTAATATGGATCAAGGTTATCTAGATTAATAGATTTTTTTTTTTTACTTTCAGTGGGATACCTAAATTCAACAATTAAATTAATAATAATAGCCACTATAATATAATATAATTAATGAATGTTCTTATTACATTCACTACGCCCGACCTCCGTCCTAAACAACACGAATACATTTTACTAATCATATCATTATTAAGGATACTTCCAAAGGCAGTTAATTTAATATCAAACCTGATCAATTAATCAAAGCTAACTGACCAATTAGTCTCATTTATCTTGTCTGGTTAATATAGGAGAACAAAGAAATCAATTTGTGTTCAACAATGTATTGACGACCTGTATGGCCTAAGGCTTCACGAATGTTCAATTGATAGTCGATTTATCATATCGAAATTGAAAGGCATCGAATTAATTTGTGTGCCTAAACAGAAATTTCCTAACTCGGTCTAGGTCTTGAGGTCCACGAGCTAGGTTGAGTACTTATGCTCTTATGAGCAACCTTAGAAATCATTGTTACAACATGCCACCATCAGTGCCATCTACTTTTTTTATTATTGATTGGCTCACAGTAGACCACTATCTCACCTGATGGTAAGCGATAATGAGGTTGATGATCGAGCACGCTTTTCTAGAAGTAACCTATTCACTCTTGATTTATATACCCCCAGCTATCAGGAAACACTCCGGCAATTAATACCACTCCTTAGCTGTACGTACAACGAATGTACTCCATATCGAGAAAAATCAACATAACAAGTGAGTATAAGATAAACAATCTCGCATTAATTATGAAATAAACAAAAAATAACGCATCAGTTTCATTTATTTCGAGGCTTTTGTCGATTTCAAAATACATTTGGAATATCTTTGAAAGGACTTTGAAGAAATAAGCCAACTTGTTTTAAGTCCAATGTAGGTCATCACTTCAAACAAATATTATATTAATAACTTTTTTGCCACACCTCTATAATTTATCATTGCAGCAACTAATTTCGTTCAATCCAATTACATTTTATTAAAAATAATGTAACAATACAGTAATTTCGCCACTTCGTACAGAAGTATCTTCGATCTACCAATATTACAGTCCCATTAACAATAGGACTTAACTATCTCAGTAGCAATAAATTGTCTTTTGCTGAACAAATATCAGATGTACCAAATAATTATGAAGAAATAAGTTCTTCCTTTCCAAAGTGGACTAATCGAGACAGTTTCATCATTTTATTGAGAAATTCTACAAGCTTTGCTTTCAAAGTAGCTTTGCTTAACAAATTGTATGTTTATTGTGCCCTTTAAATGCTATAGTGTTAAAGCAAAGATGGCGCTGATGTCACCCAAGTAGGAAATGAAACAAATCCTTACTTTGTGGTATTGTTCTTAAGATTTGCACTAACAGTGCAGTTACTGTTAGTGCAAATCTTAAGAACAATTATGAAGAAATAAGTTCATCCTTTCCAAAGTGGACTAATCGAGACAGTTTCATCATTTTATTGAGAAAGACAAGTTCTGCTTTCAAAGTAGCTTTGCTTAGTAATTTGTATGTTTATTGTGCCCTTTAGTTTAAATGCTATAGGGTTAAAGCAAAGATGGCGCTGATGTCACCCAAGTAGGAAATGAAACAAATCCTTACATTGTGGTTCTTAAGATTTGCACTAACAGTAACTGCTAAGTGGCCATTTTACTCGTAACTTACTGCAATCGGATCGGGTATCAAGGAATGAAGTCGTCTATATATATAAAATAATAATAATAATATTATATTATTATTATTATTTATATAATAATTATTTTCAGGCAACTAAGGCCCATAGATAAGATTCATAGAATAATCTAAAAAATAATAAACTAATATATATTAATAACATACAACAACTAATCTATTTATTTTTACAAACTATTACATACTATGAATAGTTTTCACATTTTATCTCATCAAATAATCCTTTCTAGCAAAAAAGTTGAGAATAAATATTCTCAACTTTTTCTCCATTATTCCATTAATCAAGTACAGCAGCATCGACAAATATAAATAGCTATATGTCTACATGAGTGCTTAGTTTTTTACGATCTGGCTATTTTTCCCTTCATCATCACCCACAGCCTGACTTCACCCACTGCCGTGCATAAGCCTCCCTTTTCTAGTATCCAACCTCATCCCGGTTCGTAGGTACATGTTTTATCGTTCAGTAAGTTTTTCCAATTATTAACTATACAGAAATAAATTATGCCTTTAAAAAACTTTCAACTAGATACCGATCACGTACAATATCACGGTTAAAGATTAACTATACAGATTAAGTATTATATCATGAGCCGTCATTACTAAGCTTCCATCTATCATCATTATACCAGCCATGGGAACTGACTTTCCCATAAGTTTGCTATGTTATTATAAATCTGATAACACACTTTTTAAGCAATTTATTTTCTGTCATATTTTGTTTGGATATGTTGCTTTGTATCTGTGTTGCTTTTCCTTTTGATACCTATGTATATCTATTGAGTCTTTAGTTTTTGTTTAGATATTATTGGTAGGCTCGCACTCGACTATCCCACCTGCAAGTATGCGATGATGTAGTGGACGTTGAAGCATAATATTTTAGAAATAACTCTTGACTTGTAAAGCTGTAGTTGTAGCATCAGGAAACATGGACTTCGGCATATATGTATATGGTTTTACACATATGGGAATGTCCACCATGTACCGGTAGTGCCGTACGTGGTGTTCTGATGATGGACCCGGTTTGGCGGTATAAAATTTCGCAATTCCGAAGCGCACTTCTCGAAATGCAACCGGTAAAAAACCGACAAGCTAGCAACTCGGCGTCGATGCTCAAGACTGTGAAGGTTTGATTCGATGAGTGCATCATTGGCAATCATACTCTTGGCTCGTTTCTCTATTGACTCAAGTACTTCAATCTGATATCAGGCAAAGCTAGACTATGCGAGAATCTCAACTCTAGATCATATTCTCTCAACGGAATTTGCTCAAATGCGTAGATGAAGAAATAGACGGCCAACATTATTTTGAACGCAGACCTCCGACCCATTGCCTTATCTATGATTACTGCATTCATCTGTTTTCAACTATGCAATTTCAGACAGTTAATTTAATTTCGAATGCAATGCTACCTCTTGCCCTCATACCTTTTCAGATGTCTGCAATACAAGGAAGAAACCCATGAGACTGAAATGTAGAAACTCAATTATTACTGAGATAAGGTCAGTTACTAAGTACTCGGTAACTTCGCCACCAATGTGCCGAATATTTTGAAACTAGTAATTCCAAGCTACCATCAAGCTATAGTTACACTCAATAATACCATAACTGTTACCACAGAATAAGTAAATGCAGAAGGATCACGATACATTACTACGGCAGCCCGAAGAGATACAAAAATGCCAACAAAGTAACAAATGCATGCAATGTGCGACTGGTAAACGACATTGTCGTTTTTCTTAATATCGTAAATGCATATAGTTCAGAGAAAAGCCCTTTTGCACTCTATGAGTCTCTCTAAGGTAACCAAGGTAATGTATTGAAATTACATTAATTAATTCTTCTACATCTGGTGCCTCTTAAATAACTTAAAGTTTACAAAATATAACTACAGTATATTTATATTAAACTATAAACCAAATTAATTGGTATAGCTAGTCGACGTGACAAATTGGCATTGCTATTAAATGAAGCAATGCTGTCAGGTCTGCTGTGAGGATGCTGGACACTTTTCCCACAGACAGCGATGTGGATAATTTTTTGACACCCAATAGAATTTTCCATCAACTCAAAATAATGTGTTCTCTAGTCCTTGTCATTCACTGCTATTTAGATTCCAATCCCCTTCATAAAAATATTTTTTTCGATGTGTCTTCTAAATGCTTAAAAATCTTTTTTTTCATACCTTTAAAATTGTAATTCTTTGTATTTGTGCTATCTAAATGAGTTTTTTTTTCTTTTATATACAAATGTATATTGTTTATCCTATAAGCAACTACATTTTTTTAAGTTAGGTTGGTAAATCAATGGTTCTCGTGAGTTAGCTGATAGAAAAGCTATATCATATTATATTTCGGCATGGTAACAATATTATAATGGTCCTACTGTACAGTTTTATTGTCTGACATAACTGTGTTCTACCGAAATGCTATTACGTGATCGGGTTTGCAATTTGATACGATCGCGTGTTACCGCCTCTATAGTTATACGTAAACTTTCATCATATTTGTTTCCATAGCACTATTATTATCTAAACACAGGTGTATTACTGGTATATGCAAATTGTTGGTTGAATATTATGATACGATGCTTTCGCTTTAGACTAAATACTTTAGTGTAGAAAATATGAGTGGTGGTTACATTGCGATAGCAAGCTATGGATGAACCGTGGGAAGGCTTTCGAAAGGGAAACTCCGGTCCTGGAAAGTAAGGCAAAAAAGGAACATAGCAATGGGTTTCACTGTGACACGCCCTCCTGCCCCGCCCTAGAGCGAGAGAACTTATTGGATTATTTCCTTATTTCCCTCCTAAAAAAACCACGGATATATACAACGTATAAATGTGAATCGAGACTATATCATAGGTTTTGTAAAATCTGGATTTGAGAGGAATGGCGTATTCAGACATTCTATGATATACATTGATATACATCTCAGGTTGGTCAGTCTTTACATATAGTCAGACGCCTGATCATAAGTTTTACCTAGGGAAGGGATACCAAGTCATGTAGTGAATGGGTGGCAAAGGTCAGAAAGATAACCGCTTCACGTAAAACAGAAGTATTTATCTTTATCTGTTTAAACTTGAATGAAACCGATCCTAAAATATTTAGAAAAGGTTAAAAACTATCAATCAATCGAAAAGATGTTCATAACAGGACAGATTGCCAAAACTTAACGGCCCATCTTTGTCAAGAGTAATGACTGCCGTGACGACGATACCTGACCGACTGAAAGGTTCGTACTTATGATATATTTAACGACAGTTTCGCGTGCCACACTCAATAGGGAAGAACACTTTCACTGAGTCTTGTAACTTGATGGAATGTGCCCGTGATTGCTGTTATACAACTTTAACCCAACCTTTGAATGTCCACTTAGACGGCAATTTCTTTGAAAGTACTCATGATTATCGGTAATGGCGGGCTAATTTTAAATGTTGTGTTTATGGTAATGCTTTATACAGATAGGTATGTAAATAAAATGAGAATGATAATATGAAAGAAGAAAAAAAATCCAAATCAGTTAATAAATTAATAATGACAGTTCTAAGGTAAAAACATTTTTTAAAAATACAACCGAATTAAGAAACCTCCTCCTTTCTTGGAAGTCGCTTAAAAAGGAAGTTAGTGAAAGCGTAACAGTAGACACAACAGAATGGGAGAAGAAAAGATTTTGCGCCGTCCCTACTTGGAAGACAAGAAGAGCAGGAAAATGATGAAGCACATTATTAGGTCGAACCTTCATCGTCAAAACCGAAACGAATAAACTGAATATAATGGAATCTTTAGTCAATGTTTTTTTTTTTAAATTGATATAAACTAGTGGTTGACTGCGATCCCACCTGATGGTAAGCAATGATGCAATCGTTGATGGGAGGCGCACTCATTTATTAAGAGCCTATTCACTGTAGCCTTGAAGACACCCAAATTATAATCGGATGGAAAGGTCTCAGCAGGCAAATTGTTACAGTCCTTCGATGTACGCGGCATAAACGACGAAGCAAAACGCTTAGTCCGGATCGTAGAGGTTTCAACAACATAAGGGTGGATACTCGCCATATGTCGGGTTGTCCGATGGTAGAAATGAGATGGCGGAATCAAGTCATGCAATTCCCGCGCACACTCTCCAAAATGTAACCTGTAAAACATCAAAAGACTGGCTACCCTACGCCTGTGCTCAAGGTTTTGAAGAATCCAGATTTGGTTAAGTCCTTAACCAAATCTGGATCACCAATTAGCCTCTTCGCACGCCTTTCCACCGAGTCCAAAGCTGCTTTGCAATAAAAATCTCCAAAAATTTACAAAAAAATTTACATCAATCACGAGATAAACATTCAAGATAAATTAGCAGCTTCGTATAGTAACTACTTAGGTATTATCTTAGTTACACTCGGACGGAACTAACGCCATTACAAAACCATTGGGACTATTGCATAGAAATGTGCTCTTATCTGAGCCCAGAAAATCTTATTAGAGAGAAATTTTCTTGTTCCTGAATTTGAAAGTAGAACCTGTTAAGCAATGTAAATATTGCCATTATTTAATTAGACAATGAGAAATCAATCATCAAACAGCTGTCGGAAACCACAAATTGGAAACCACAGTTATGGCGCCTAATTGATCAGTTTGGATTCACCTGTTTTCGAAATCCTGGTTTATCTTTCTTCAACCGAATACCCCTGAACCCTCAGGGCATCAGAGATGTGGCTTCCACGTACATTTGCAAAACCGTTTTCCACGGTTCTTTGCGTAACTGAACTAACTGGCCTTTTGTGATTACCTATTAAATTCAATATTTCACAAACCACGCCCTGTGATCATCACGTAGATCTATTTGTGCGTGGATGGACTGCTTGTGTAACTTGCCTGTGGGTTTGCTTTGTCTATGATTATCTATGAAGCCATATAGGATTTCGGGATGGGTTAGACAAACCCAAAACTGTTTAAAAAACAATAAAGCTTTCGCCTAAAAGTGACTTTTGGTAGTTCATGATATTCACTTTTTTACAATTTCCTTATTAGATTTTTTTTTTTGCTTTTCTGTTATGCGCTACCTAGAGCCAATAAACATATTTTCTTTCTTTTACTGTTATAGTTCGATGGAATGGTGGTTCGTTTATTGATTCCCACTTTCATCCCTGCGTAACTTGTAAATGGCTTCCCTACTCGATTTTGATGAAACATGTCTAAGAAACTGCAATCAAATCGGTGCCACAGACTGACAGATAGACACATTCTTATAATAAGGGTTAAAAAAAAAAGTCTCCAATGACGTTGGAGGTAGCTAGAAAAAATTTAAAAAATAAATAAAAATTATAGCACCCCTTTTTTGCTTCGGGGATTAAAAAGTAACACACATACGAGTACAAATCGAAAGAACCTATAATATGAAAGTAATAACCTCAAAGATTAGCTCAGAAGCAGTGACAAGCATTGCTCAACACATTTCGATAGTTGGCCACCGTTAGCGTGAGGATATGTTGTCGATCTGTAATAACATGCCAAGAAATGTTACTGTTCTTGTTGTATTACAATAATGATGCTAGTTGCCGCATCATTCGCCTACGTGATTGATATATTGTATGGTTGTTACAACATTTAGCAAGTTTTGATGTTTCAACTAAATGATAATGCTTTGGAGAACTTGGATTGAGAACGATATGTCACTTAAACTTTTAGCCATGTGGCAATAATTAATGAATTAATATTTTTTCAGGCCATGAAGTAGATGGCTTGATAAAGTAGATAGATTTCCCCAGGACTGTATCTTTTTCTTAAGCTTGCGAAAGGTAGAAAGAATATAGTGAAGCCTTTGTCCTGGAATGGGATAGAACGAAAAGTCTAATTCGATCTTTGGAGAGTAATTTTTTTCGGTCTGACGTCGTTATTATCGTCGCGAGCCTCTTTTCAGATACTTAGGAATTCATACTTTTGCGTTCAGTTACAATACACAATGCTTCATGATCGAGCTTACGGCACACTCACATAATCAGTGCAACCATAGCAGTTGCATCGTAGCTATACGTCGCGTCGTGCCCGTGTGAAGATGCCCTTAGAAGAAAACCTCTCAACCATGTTAAAAAAAATTTCAAATAAAACCTTTTCACCAGCTAAATCAAATTCTAGATTGGACTTCATTCCACAATGCATTATCATCATGTCACTGTCAATTCAAAACCGAAGCTGACAGAAGGTTTCTAAATTCCCTTAAATATCTACTACACCTACTCTTCTAAATGTGGTGATTCCGAGAAATTACTTTATAGGAGGACTCATCCACAAAACTAAAGTAACAAAAATTAAAGTTGATGAGTTTGACGCAGTGTTGATTTTGAAGATTCCACAAAATGCACTCATTACACCGCAAGTCTTTATTTGAATACTTAATGTCGAAAGTACAGTCAGACGTACAATATTATTGTTTGGTGTTTCTACTGCTCCCAGGGATCGCTGTCTTCCAAATCACTATCGTATATCCGAATCTTGTTGTAAAGTTTGAAGCTGGTATTGCAAAACAGTTGATGCACATTTGTCTGATATTATTCTGTTTCATCAACGTTGTTGGGAACGTGACTTACAGCATGATGATGGACTCAAGTTTGAAATTGCCCGTGTCTGGTGGCGGGAGGTACTGCGAACATTGTCGCATGATGCGGCCGGCGAGGAGTTGGCACTGCATGAGATGTAATGTGTGTATCAGAAAGCGAGACCATCACTGCTTCTTCCTTGCCCGCTGCATCGGGCTGAACAATCAGAGATACTTCATTCTATTCCTCGGTCACGTGGTAATCACAATGCTGTATTTAATCTACTACAACTACTACTTCGCAAAGTTAAACTACAGTGATAACGAAGATAGGTTCGTATCAAAACTGCTACCAAGACTATACATGTTCGTGATCTACATGATACTGAATTTGTTTCTTTTATTATTCTCAAGTTGTCTATTTTACATTCAAATCAGAAATGCAGTGATGGGTGTAACTTGCTATGAGGCTAGGTTCCCTGAACTAAGGAACTCTTCGAAATGGAGAGAAAATATGCTAAAAATTTTCGGGACCAGATGGTATTTGGCTATTGTATGGCCGCTATGTGAAAGTCCTTTACCGAAAGATGATAAGCAGTCTTGAAGAAGCTATTCCATTTAATTGAAATGTCTAACGTATATACTTCATTAATAAGACGTAGTTATTGAGAATAGGTAGGTTATTTTTATTAAATAAATTGATAATATTAAGCTAACTTACTTTTTCTTTTGTTGCCCAGAACTGAAATAATATGATTTTCTCTTGCTCTATTTGACAAGTCAAGCAAAATATTTGCCGATAAGTATGCAATTTTAAATCTTTTTCTAGGAATTGGACACCCTATAGGCAGAATGAATTCTCCTCTAAATTTCACATCATACACCGTACGAGACTCCACCTCGTTGATTTTCTAAAAGTAGTCCTAACTCACAATCTCTAATTCTACTTCTACTGTCATCGTTCTTCGATATTATATCTACCACTCACAGACACACCATAAATTTCGACCACGGACCCAACATTTCAACACTCTAGTTTATCTTAAGTTGAAACTCTATTGGACTTGTAATAGATGCTATTATCGCTAATAAATAACAATGAAGAAAACGGCGACTGTTCTTTAACGCCATCGATATCAGCTATATGGCTGTAATGGAGGTCTAATGGACTAGCAATGACATATGTCTTGTAATGGCGATAAAACGGTGCGCTGGGAGTATAACTTGTAGTGACAGATCAAGGATTGTTGTGATTTTGTTATATGCCATGGGAAACTACGAATGCATCATATCGATATATCAAGCAACTACCGCGCGTACCACATTTTTTGTCTTGTTTTCTGGAACATCATCATCAGATAGATCGATAGATATTGTCTTTACATCATAAAAGATTCAGGTACAGTAGGAGCTTAAAATTAATAGAGTGTAATAATGCTTTGGTTTTTAATAGAGTGTCTTATCACTAAAACCTTTTATCAGACTGCCTATAAATTCAACAATCACCTTTGAACTAACTGAATCTAACAGACAATCCCTAATGAAAAAACTTGACTTTTTGAAGAAATTCCTAATGGCACGTTGCTGAATGCTTTCCATACAAACATCTCAATCTTCGAGAAATGAACGTCAAGACTACCTGTATACGCAGAGTACTAGAGTTTTTAGGCCATATAACCAGGAAAATTGTCCATTACCTTGAATAGTTCATCGTTATTGTTATGGTTGATGACAAACGATCAAGAGGCCGCAGCCCGAAATGATGGGCAAATCACATCCGCTCCACACTGGACACCCAATTGCACGTCGCAATTCATGACGCCAAGAACCGTCACAGATGGCAAGACACCATCATTTCAGCGGGAACTTCACGACCCTCAGTAATCAGGAATATGACGCGAGGAGGAGGACTGCTCTCTGCAACATAGACCGTTGCTGAAAATATAGAAACCTCTTTGAATTCCAAACCGATTTTTTAGAATTTGACATTTTTGCCCCTTGTCTTATGTCACTGTCAATCTCAAGACTTTAGATCTTTAGATAAGTTTTGATAAGTTTCACAACAATGAAGAAATTTTGGTTGAAGATAAATATTTTCACATAATGCATTTATTTCTACGAGGTTCTTTCTTTAAAAACATGTTTTCAACATTGCAATATTACTTTGTAGTATTCCTGCTTGTTCCTGGGATCTTTATCATCCAAGTATCTATCGTATATCCAGATCTCGTCATGATATTAAATGCTAGTATCGTTAAACAGTTGATGCACATTTGCTTGATATTATTCTGCTTCATCAATGTAGTCGGGAACATGATTTTCAGCATGATGATGGATTCAAGTGTGAAACAGCCTGTATTTGGTGAAGGCACGTACTGCGAATACTGTCGAATGCCGCGCCCAGCGAGGAGTTGGCACTGCAAGAAATGTAAAAAGTGTATCATAAACCGGGACCACCACTGCAACTTCCTCGCGTGCTGTATCGGGTTGTACAATCAGAGATACTTCATTTTATTCCTGGGACACACGATGCTGTGTATGCTGATCACTATTTGCTACAATTGCTACTTAATTACATTGAAGTTTGGTGATGATGGGTGGATACTTTCGGCCGCGCGCATCATCAACCCAATGCTGAGGTTTGTGATACCTGAACCCTTAGGGATCGTCGACGCGTATGTTTTCTACTTGTTTTTTAATTTGGGTGTTATTTTCTGGTCGGGTAGTTTGTTCTTCTACTATTTGAGGAATGTAGTAACGGGCGTTACTTCTTATGAGGCTAGGTTTCCCTCACTCATGGACTCCTCTAAATGGAAGCATAATTTGCTAAACGTATTTGGGTATAGTTGGTATTTGGCCATAGTGTGCCCACTGTGTGAAAGCATTTTGCCGAATGATGACAAAAATCCTTGAAGAAGCTTTTGCCTTTATGTTTATAAAAGTTTTTTGTAGCTTTTTTAATACCTACTTTTATTACATGTTTTTTTTTTATAATGGAATTATATTACTATACCGCTCTGAAAAAACTTTTTACCTTTTCTTTCTTACATTTGGTCTAAAACGCGGTATGTAGTAGCGTTCAAAAAAAGATAACGTGAGAAAATAAATAAAAATAATGAAATCTTAATGAGTGTTTTTCATTCACTTCGGCCTCGTTTCATCAAACCACCTTTAAGATAACTGCTTCAAGGTATAAGCAGGAGATATTCACGACTTTAACAAGTCCGATTGCAGCCATACAGTTTTCCACCTTATGGATTTTCTATTTACTTCAACATCTTCCATCTTTAGTTTTCGGCACCTACATAATATAACATAAAACCGGTTATCCACTGAGAACCTAAATACAGGTAACCCAAAAACCGAGGTAACAAAAAAGCTTTTAATTTATTGCAGTAAACCTTTTAGACCTTTAGCCAATATTATATATATATTAAATATTCTTTATACATATTCAAAACAATTTAAGTATAACGACATTTCTATACTGCTTCTGGTGGGTTACTGTCAGTTGCAGGCAAGTAAAGGGCCGAAATGCCAGAATCGTGCGCCAGCGCAACGGAACACATTTTCGAACCGACATTCAGAAGCTGTATATCTATGTCTTTTTAAAATTATTATTTTTTATTATATCCAGCCTTTACTGCCCCATTACTTAGACCTCACTCCATGCTTCATTATATCCGGCTCTGTGCCACTTCTTACTATTTTCTAAAGAAGACATCTTAGTCATGGCTATACTGCCATGTTCCTGGCAGTCTGCCGCGACCCCATCTCGTGATTTGAGAACACCAATTTTGTGTTTCACGGGTCCATCGTTTGACTATCGGCACACTGGTCATTTCAGCCCTGCTTAAGCTGGGCAGCTTTCTGAGCTACGTCAACCATTTGTGTTTTGTAGCTCTGCATAGTGTTTTGGATTCGATCCGTTAGTTTAACACCAAGTATTCTGCGCTCTAGAGCACGTTGACAAACCTTGAATTGGACTGTTGGATCAAAGACCAAGTCTGTGCACCATAGGTCATAGTGGAGAGAATACGCATGTCCATTAAGTTACAGGATCACATAAGCAAAGTGCCTTTTGTTCTTTTTATGGACCAGTAGCTCTTTCAGACATTCTCTGTTCGGCGTTGTTTAAAGACGACTAAGAAACATGTCAACCTGCAGTTTGTACTTCAGTTACGAATATGAACGCAAAATTAGGTTTAATAAACACTTGATCACTTGACAGATGTAGCGACAACCTGCTGCATTTTAAGGAACAGACTTAGCCTCTGAAGAAAGTTGTAGTAGTATACTCATATAGGTACTTACGCCCCTGAAAGATTACCATCGAAAAAAAATTTTCCCCATCTTAAGCTGTAATTACTAAAGATTTCAGGGGGATCGGCCTGTATAAATGAAGCAGATAAAGTCGCATTTAAACATTCATGGTAAGAACAATAAAAAGCCGACATAAGATCAGAAATGCACGTTGAAATCTAAGCACGTGGTACCCCAATAAACAAAAAATATTCGTAAGACTTGTTTTCCTGAACCTCAGTCACGCTGCGGCCAAAACAAATCAAGTTCAACTTCTTTGGACTTCATATTTAAAACTGGTTTGATACAATGCAGTTGCCATTTAAGATTTTTGCGCCCTGTCAAATGTCACTGTCTGTGAGTAATCCCCTATATTTACTATACTCATATTTACTCCACAGAGTACTTTGGTAATATAATTTACTCTTTGGAGTAATGTATAGCTAAAATTGCATCGGAGTTATTGTGGTTAATTAATACCAATTATTTCACATAATCCATTAATTTCAGCGAAGCTGCTTTATGCAATATGTTTCCAAAAACCGCGTTTTATCTCTTTTTGTGTGTGTTAATTCCTGGGTTTCTTCTCATTGAACTAACCATCGTATATCCAAATCTGGTCGTGATGTTAAAATTGAGTCCCGCAAAACAAGTGGCACACATGTGTTTAATATTATTCTTGCTCACAAATGTTGTTGGGAATATGATTTTCAGCGCTATGACGAAAGCGTGTTTGAAAAAGCCCGATTTCTGTGAAAGCATATACTGCGAATCTTGTCAAAAGTCGCGGCCGAAGAACAGTTGGCATTGCTTAAACTGTAATGCGTGTATCAGAGAGCTAGACCACCACTGTTTCTTCTTTGCACGTTGCATTGGATTGTACAAGCAGAGATACTACATTCTTTTCTTTGGACACATGTTTATCTCAGTGGTGTATGCAGCTTATTACAACTACTACTACATATCGATGAAGTTTGAAGATGAGATGATATTATTGCGGTTATTTCGCATTGCTAATCCGATGCTAATGTACGTAGTACCAGATATTGGAATCGTGGACTTGTATGTGTACTATTTGTTTATAAATGTGGCTGCCATATATTATTCAGGTCATTTGTTCATACATCATTTTAGGAACGCAGTGAGAGGTGTGACAGCCTATGAGTCTAAATTCCCTGAACTATGGAACACTTCGGAGTGGAGACAAAATTTGTTAAATGTTTTTGGGTCTAGATGGTACTTGGCCATATTGTGCCCGCTATTTAGGAGTCCTTTGCCAAGTGAAAAAGAAGACAACAATTGGACAACACCAACTATCAAAAGTGAACAAATGTTTGAATCAGGAAAATCTACAATAACATAAAATAAGCACAGTGCATGATTATTGAGTGTGACAAAGAAAGGAAGAAAAACAGTTTATTTGTGCCACGTCCACCCTTACGTTGTTGAAACCTCTACGGTCCGGACCAAGCGTTTTGCCTCGTCGTTTATACCGCGTACATCGAGGGACTGGAATAATTTGCCTGCTGCGATTTTCCCGTCCGATTATAATTTGGGTCTCTTCAAGGCTAGAGTGAATAGGCTCTCAATAAATTAGTGCGCCTCACCATCAACGATTGCATTACCACTTACCATCAGGTGGAATCGCAGTCAAGCACTAGTTTATATCAATTTAAAAAAAAACGTGTGACTTATATTTTATTATAGTACATCATAGAAAAAAACAATTTCGAGTTCTGGTTCCTTCATCAAAGTTTTAGTTTACGAACCCTGCAATTAAGTTGAACTTGTTTGAATTTAGTTTACCTCATATTGCTTTAATTTTTTTTTTAATTTGTCATTGATTTATGATAATATCAACTTTTGTGTTTATTGCCCTTGATTCAAGGTCATGTATTTCCTAGAATCTAACTTGAATAAGGAATTTTACTGTTATAAAACTATGTATCTATATAAAAATGAATAGCTGTTCTTTAGTCTCGCTAAAACTTAAAAACGGCTAAATATTCGAGATAGTCCAGGGAAGGTTTAAACGGTAAGAAAAAAAGGAAAAATCACGAAACAACAAATCCGAATACAACGCCATCTCCAATTAAAATGTCAAAATGAATTATGCTGTTCTGGTAATGCCAGTAGATGGCGTTATCCTTACTATTAGGCGGTACGAAGTTCCCCGGGTCAGCTAGTTAATAAGCTTTTAAATAAAGTCATTGTTACTCTTACGTTACGTTGTTAGTTTTATTGCCTCCAAAAGAACTTTATTTGTGTTGCGATCAAGATTGTTAACACCTCTACGGTCCAGACTAAGCGTTTTGCCTCATCGTTTGTATCGCTTACATCTAAGGATTGAAACAATTTGCCTGCTGCGGTGTTCCCGTCCGATTATAACTTAGGCATCTTTAAGGCTAAAGTGGATGATAGGCTCTTAATAAACTAGTGCAATTCACCATCAACGATTGCATCACTGCTTACCATCAGGTGGGATCGCAGGCGAGCACTAGTCTCAGGCACTATTTTATATCATTAAAGAAAAGATGCATAGTTCAGCTAACATGACACATTCATAATGCCAAATGATGACACATTCATAATGCGTACAGCTTAAGGAGTGGAATTCCCTGCCGGAATCTGTATTTCGTGATAGCTACAACCTAGGGGTCTTTAAGTTAAGAGTGAATAGGTTACTTCTAGGCAAGCGTGCTCCACCGTCGACCACATCATCGCTTACCATCTGGTGAGATAGTGGTCAAACGCGAGCCTATCAATAATAAAAAAAAAAATTGATTATTTCGTGAATTCAAATTGACCGAAAGCCAAGTAGACATTATAACTGAAATATTCCTGATGCATATTCTTCCCAGATACGGTGGGCTGTAGCGATACAGATCTGACAGAGATATGGTAGGGGCTATAAAGATAGGTTCCATTGCTGCACAGACAAGGCGCGGGGGGCTGGTGACCGTTACATAAGCGACGATAACTCTGCGACACCCACTGCATGATAATAACCAGGAAATGGGCTCGGCAGCGGGCTGCGGCCACACTGTCTTTACTTTACTATGATGAATACTTGCGGTGAGAAGGTTTGAATGCGTGCTTTGGATAAAGATTTGGTTAAATTGATTAAAATTTATTTTTACTAGAAGGGACTTATTGATAGAACTTAAAAGGGATAAGTTGGGTAAAGCGACACACACATTTATTGTGCGCATATTTATTTCACTTCGTAGCTATAAGGAGTAAAATATCCTGTTAGCTAGCTGTGTCTGTTTCCTGATAGCTAGCAACCTGGAGGTCTTTAGGTCAAGAGTGAATACGTTACATCTAGGCAAGCGTGCTCCATCGTCGACCACATCGTCGCTTTCCGACAAGTCAAATAGTAGCCAAGCGCGAGCTAATCAATAATAAAATAAATTGAAAATAATATCAGAAAACTAAAACCAAAAGCTGCTACTCAAAAAAGTAATACTGTATATAACGCAAGCATAGCATAGCATAGCATAGTCGGCCTTATAATGTTCCCACTGCTGGGACTCAGGCCTCCTCTCTAGGAGAGGGAATGGGCCGTAATCCACCACGCGGGCCCAGTGCGGGTTGGTGGATGTCACATGTCTTTGAATTTTTGGTTCTAGGACATGCCGGTTTCCTCACGATGTTTTCCTTCACCGTTTTGAGAGCAGTGGTGATGAAATAAATTACACAAAGTAATGTGGCTGGCTGGGCTTGAACCCGCGACCTACAACTCGTAAGTCGGGGCCGTTACCACTCGGCCACCACTGCTCAACGCAATATATAATATATAAGGCAAGCACTACTGAAAAAAGTAATACTGTACCATGACTTTAAATTTACTGGAAATCTTTTAGGAGGTGATATAAATAACAAAAATAAACACCTTTTACTGTGGGTCAACCGAAATTTGCAACAAAATTAGCTGTTTAATACATTATCTGTATAACTCGACAAAAATTAACAGTGCTGCAGGCCTAGCCAAGTTACGACCGTTTCGTTTCGATTCTCTTTCGTTGATCGCCTCGAGTCGGCCACGCCTCCGATTCCTTTGTTCTGACCACGTGACTGAGCGTTAAGATGACGTCATTCCCATACATTTGAAGTTTTCTACTAGCGTATTATCAACTTGGCTAAGCCCTCTGATTTTATTGACGATTGTGTTGACCCAGTATAAGTTGATTGACCAATGTTTCTCACAAGTATCACTTAAATAACAGTAAAATCACTAAAAATCTGACTAATTAACCAACGGTAATTAACAGTACAATCAGCGGAATACATGGAATCGCACTATAATTCGTGGCATGCGCTGTCCGGCGCACGCGACGTCGATGTGGTCACCGTTACGCGAAACCCGTTACCGCATACACTACGCTATGCCTTTACATTTGACGTACAGTGAAGACCAGGAGCGAATATTAGACGATGTGAATCTAACCTGATATTGAGGTAAAAATTACGTGTTAACCTTATACAGCGTATAATAAAACCTATGTATATAACTCCATCCCTTTAACAATTCAGTTTAGTTCGTCAAATTTGGAAGGGCCACTGACGACTTGGTGATTCCAGTCCACTAAGTAATGCATGTGACGAAGTTTGAGTGAATCCTATGCCCAATGTTGTAGATGTTTTTCAGCTGAAATGATCATAGTGATGATGGTAACTGCCTGATTTTGTTTTAGAAGTTAGAAGATTGATTGAATCAGTAGAACTCTTAAATTCTTTGACTGATATAAAGACTGCTACTACAGTATTTCTGAGTACTCAGTCTTGTCAGTCTTTGCCTTTGAAACTGGCATAGCATTTTTCAATAAAAGTAGCAATTGGGTTATGGGGTACTTTCCTTCTGTATAAATGCACAAATCTTATGGTATAGGAAACGATAGCAAAGTCGTAAGAAAAAGTTTGTTGTTGCTAATTAACAAAGAAAGTTGAAGCAGATGATGAGATAGGTACCAGGAATACACAATCACTAAGAGATGTCATGTCCGTGTTGTTACAATCTGAACTTCACCTAATTCCTCATTCACGATATCTCACACTTCTCACAGCATTCCATTAACTACCTCACTCCTTCGCCAATCGGTTGCGACACAAATACTTGTGTTCGATGTCAATCCATCATCTTTATGGTGGGATCACGACGACTAAGATTAAACTGGGGCGAGACGATCGTTCACAAGTTAGTGACGATAGTGATCATTTTGGTGATTAGTTGGTTTATTTTGAGTTCTTCTGGGAATGTGACATTTTTATAGTGTTAGAAAGTGTGCGAAGAATCAATAGACTTTTAATATTTTCATTGTATCGGTTGGATTAAAAATTAGATATTGGGACACACTGAGATGTGTACTGGTACTTTTGGAAACAATATCATTATGATTGATTTTAGACTGTACCGTACGGAATTTTACATACAATTACTTACTATGAAACATGGTCGTCATATTGACCCGTTGACCTAGAATCCTGAAATTTGGCATGACACAAGGTCTCATAGTACAAGTACGTATAAGAAAAAATCTGAAATCTGTAAATTTCTAGTTACGTCACAAAAAAAACTGTTTACACGATTCGGAAAAATCTTCGTAACTCAATTCGGTAATTGAACTGTTTTATAGGTAAGTTTGTACGGAACCCTCAGTGCGCGAGTCCGACTCGCACTTGCCCGTTTTTTTTATATTATTGATAGGCTCGCGCTTGACCACTATCTCACCTGATGGAAAGCGACGATGTGGTACCTATTCACTCTTGACCTCAAGATTTAATTGTAGCTATCAGGAAACACAGCCTCCGCCAGGGAATTCCACTCCTTAGCTGTACGCACAATGAATGTGTTCCCAAGAATCTTTTTATGTTCCTGAAAACTGTAACATCTCAACCAAAATGTCCGGCTTAATACTACAAACTTCAACTTTCAGTTAAGCTCGCCTATGTACATGAACTTTGTTATCTACTTATTTTATAAGTTGTTTTAGTGTACAATAAAGAATTAAAGAAACTTAGTATATTAGACGTTAATTATAAGGCCTCTAGATCTAAATCACTACACTTAAACGTATAATTACATAAAGTTCTCGAGAAAAACCGACCAATAATATATAATCCGCACACCTCATTACAGACAGGATAGAAATCGTACGGAAACATTCAGTATTATCGTACTCGAATCAACCACATTACCAACTTATCTCTGCAGCTCCCAGTAACATTATCTCTGAACAAATGCACGTAATAAACGTCCTGATAGATCGCAAATGTAAGTTTGTAAATAGTTATGATGCTGATGCCTGCTTTCGCTTCGGCTTATATATAATTTATGCACCATATGCTACGTTATGTATGTATAGGTTAAATAATATACATGGACTGATTTTAAAATGTTAGTTATCTGTTACATGATTTTCTAACTAGCTAAATACTGTATATTATCCAGAAAATAAGTACACACTAAGATACATAAATGCTAAAAAATAAAATGTTCCTATGTTTGATGCCTAAAAGGAGAATATCTACTCATAAGCAAAAACGTAATAACATACATAATTTTATGCCATACCTATCTATGTATTAGAAGAATGCAAACCATGTTGCATTATAGATCCAGGATTTTACCTATACCGTAGGTACATACCTAAGGCCACCAAAAGCGAAGTATCTAAGAAATTTAGAGTAGGGCAGAGTCACCGAGGCCATGACATGCAAAGGGCAACTGAAGGAACACGGATGGGTTTTTATCAGAAACAGTTTGTCACTCTCTCTCGCTCTACCCAGAGTGGGAGAGGATTTCCCAAAAAAAATCATCGTTATCACTTTCAGAGCTGAAATGACCCATTGCTGGGTAAAGGCCGCTTCCTCTCTCTGCCATACTTCCTTCCCTGTGTTCCTGTTCTATAGGTCCCTCATACAGATAACTATTGTGCAACAAATCATCGACAGGACCCTCTTCTGGACGCTTTTCATTCCTATAACCCAACCTTGTGACTATTCAGTCAACACCTTACTACTTAAAGTAGAGTCTACTGACAGAAGTGCCGCAACAGCAACATTTGCATTCATTCCATCTCCGTTAGTTTCCTTGTCCGTTGGGCCATTACCGCCTGAATGAAAACGCGTTGCGCTGTCATTATCGAGCGAGGAGAAACCAACCTGTTATAGCTATGCACTATCACGACTGCAATAAATATTTTACTGAACATTCTGTTGATTTCCCAGTTCTATTCACGCCTAGATAGTTCTGTGAAGGTTTGTGATTGTTTGTCTTAGTGGTGATATTTTTTTAAGGTGGGAATTCATCCAACGACTCCTCGAAGCGGAAGGGCGTGTCAGACTTTTACTGACTAAAACCACACCTATGCCTTGCGTTCCAGGACCCTGGGTTTCACTTTCGGAAGTCAACTCATGGCTTCATTCTAAGGGCTATATTTCACCGGGACACCAGGGCGGCGTGACCAGTCGCCGCTACCAACAAAATGTATACAACTCTATAGAGAGTTACTCACCTGGTGTCCGTTTGGTTGCGCAACCAATTTGGCGCCACGATCAACTCGGACGCGTGCTCTTAAGGTCCATTTTGAAAGGTACTGTCTCAGTGTGGTGTAGCGACTCTGGTGTCTGTATGGTGTCTAGTTTGGTAGCTTACGGATACCACGATGGCGCGACTGGTTGCGCCGCCATGGTGTTCCGGTGAAATATAGCTCTTAGTGGTGCTAGCTTGTTTTCTGGAACGATCAGTCAAGCATTTGCTATTTAAATCCTATGTTTTTTGTCGTGATGTAAACTTACATAAGATTTCTTTTCGTATGTTGTGCATTTAAAAAGCAGAAGGCCGATATATAATTCTTCGTTTGAAGGCAGGGTTGGCGCAGTGATTGAGCGATAGGCTACTCGACGGGTGCCACGGGTTCGATTACCAGAGCTACAGATAGTAGTTCCGATAGCAGGTACGAGTCTGGGTGTCCTATTTATGTGAATTTACTGCTATGTTTGTGAACGCATCAAAAAAGGATGGTCATTACACCTACTTAGATCAATGTAAAAAAGTAATCTCTTTTAGAAATAAAATATTGAATTTTTACTACTTAACATCTACCTACTTACTAACTTAGTTGAACTAATTAACTAAGTTGCCACTTAATGGTTAACATCATTATGTGTTTGGTGTCTAGAATCCGGGGTTAATTTGGCGCTGCTCTTGACACTCGAAAACTCATCTTTACTTTAATTCACGTTCCTAATCCACCACGTTTTTGCGGCACGATTTTAAACAAAGTTCAAAGGGCTTAGTGAAGGGAGTGCTCAAGGAAAATCGAGAGGCGGCTCATTGTACAGCTCAATATATTATATATTATGTGATAATACAGGGTGGCCGAGGATTTTATAGGTGTATTACCTATACATCCTCAGCCACCGCAGCAGGCAAATTGTTCCAGTTTTAAATTGAGATTTTAAATAATTAACTGGACCAATGGAGCTGGATTTGGACCGGAACAATTTGCCTGCTGCGGTCTTCCCGTCCGATTATAATTTAGGTCTCTTCAAGGCTAGAGTGAATAGGCTCTTATTAAACTAGCGCGCCTCACCATCAACGATTGCAACACTGCTTACCATCAGGTGGGATCGCAGTCAAGCACTAGTTCAAAACAATTTTTAAAAAAAATTAACGAAAATTTCCTAATTTTTTTTCAAGATGGACCACGACATGTTCCCTTAGAAAACTTTACAGAATAATCAAGATCTACCGAATCTAGTGAATAGAGGAAAAATAAATGGTTGATTAAAAAAAAAATATGCAAAACCAAATTACTACTGAAACTAAAATGGATAATATACAACTGCAAAAATCACTTCAAATCAAAAAGAGGCAAGAAAAAGATGTAGGTATACATCGGATTTGGCTACCCTGTATAATTATAACGTAACGGAACTCGCGGTAGTAATTAGTGTGTTTTCGTGAATTACAAGTGCTGTGCTGTGATAACTTTATAACATCGGTATTTATTGACCAAGTGCAATAAATGTTAAGGAAATATAAATAAGGAGTGATTTGTTCGAATCACAAACATAAACCTACCATAACCTGCTATATGATCATTCTTTATTTGTATTTATGTATCTGTGTTGTTGTTGTATTATTCTTATTTCTTATATATTTGTTTTCTATTGTACTGCACGTGCCATACTATGTTTCTGCATCACCCTAAGGTCGACTGGTTTAAAATCCACCTTTGTACAGTATTTTTATTAGTGCAAAAAGATTTAATAAATAAATTCTACGAGAATAGGCTCAGTGCATTATAGAAAAAGAATCAATGACAGAATTTTTTAAAAATACTAAAACTAAATGACATTGAAGACTTCAAGTGGAAAACAGATAGAATTTAAGTATAGCTTACTTTTACATACTTTTTAAATGGTAGATATTATCCTATATCCCCAAGAAGACTAGGAACTGCTCAGAAAGACCATTATATATTCAACACAAACTATTGAACTTTTACCACAGAAATGACTTATTGATAACGTACAACGCCTCAACCGTCCTACGATTGTATAGCCTGTTACCAACCGACCGATTTCGACAGTCATTATGAAACAATCGATCTCTGATCAACAATAGATCGAGCGATTATGTCAGCAAGATGAGTTTTTGATTCGTTATAAATCGTCTGTCAAAACCCGATGGTTAAGTTAGATTACTTTTTTTTTCGTGCAAAGATTTATATTATAACACCAATTAGTTGCATATAACTGTCAAAATCATATTCACAATGAAAAAAAAAGTGGCTAATTTGGCGGAAATTTGACTATTGCATCGGCGGCCATCTTGCATCAGTACATTTTTTACTATTTTCACAAGATTCGAGTTAAATAATCGTTTAAAATCGTGAGCTATCATTAACGCAACACTATTGCCGAATTTTAAATAATTAGTGAGTAAGAATTGCGGCTTTTTTGGTTAACAAAAGGTGAAAATAATTGTTGTAGACACTTACCTATAAGTAAGTAAATTGCAGAACGCTTACCGTTGTTGCTTTTAATTAGTGTGACTGGTGCTTACCTGTAACAAATAAAAATATGTTGTTAGTACAAATAAACTTAGGAACATCCCGAAAGCGAGGAATTTTTACAATAAAACGTTAATTTTACGGACATAATAAAACAAAGGCAGTATGTATTTCCGTTTTGAACAAACATACACGTGAATACAAAACCTCGTTTTTTGCTGTCGGTTAAAAACTCTTCTTAAGTACTTTGTAAACGAGAATTAAGTAACCACTGTGTCTAGAAAACAAATAGTCTACAACAAGCCATACCTAAACTAACCCACCTTTCGAAACCTAAACGTAGGTACCTTGAAAAATTATACAGATTTCAGAGCCCAAGTTTCATAACACTGACAACCGGAAAATATCAACAATACACCTAAACGAAAACCGTAAAATTATTCCTCAGACATTAAATATTATGAAACTTAATCAGATTTTTACATTAACCTGAGTGGTGTTTGAAATTATACTTAATTAGGTTACGTAAATATTATTGATGGGAATAATTTCACGCGAATGAGGGTAATGACAATGCTTTCACTTCAGCGATAACTGATGATGCGGTGGGAGAACTGTAGAATACTGCTAAGCTTTAATTTGTCAATAAGCGTATTTATTATCAATCGATTTATATTTGTGACAAAATTGATCAATAATTTCAAGCTTAGATAACTTTTCAAACAATTCAAATAAGAAAAATTATGCATTTTTATTTTTATTATTACAAGCTGCTAAAACACTGTAACCTTATAGGTAATTACAGTTTTGAGCTGTTTGAAGTCGAAACGTGTTAAAAAATGCACGTCATCTTTTCAAAGCTATTTCGCACCGACTGATCGGCACTTTGCGCGACCAGAGGGTTAGCTCGTAGTTTGCCCAAAGAATTAACATTACCTTCAACGTAGCAATGCTGCCAGTTTTCTGGGTACGTTTTCAGTGTGTCCAGATGACAACGATGCGGACTTCGACGCGTAAATGTATTTAAAATTGTATGTACACCATGTGCTTACGTACTTAGCTGGTAAACATTCGTATTTAGATAATATTTAAGTCACTTATGTCATCTAAAAAACATATTTCATCATTATAATAATGTTTTTAGTTAAGTAACACATTAACTTAAAAGTGCACTAGGTACCTGAAATTAAATTAATTTCGGCACATTAAAACAAATTGCAGTCATGAGAGTCTACTCTAATTAAAGTTATGATTGCATCTAGATTAAATTGAAGACTTTCAACAATTAACTTCATTATTCATCATTATTCAACTAAATAAAGTTTTTAATTGTATGATTAGTGTTCATAACGTTCCTCGAAGGTAGGCTAATGGGATAATGTAATCGCAAGCTTTCACTACGTCTTTATGTCGCCTAGGAATGAGGTACATGGTCTCAATGTAATTTAGGCATTAATGGAAAACATGAATTATGTCGGTACTGTTCCCGAATGCTTATCGAGTTGTTCGAGTAATTAGTAAACAGCTAGTCGACTCTTCACATGACCCGAGGGCTACGCTTTTTTGGCCAACGAACCAGCACTGCCAAAGCGTTTTGAGCACTGTTCCCATTGACAACGATGTGAATGAATTTTTGCAATGATTTCTTTATATACGCGTTTGTACATAATACTGTTATTTTCAGTTTGGAGTTTTGCGCAACAGAGTGTAAAGTTCCGCAAACCTCCGTTGAAAAGGGAGTATCCTCTGACCAGACGGGTGTTATGTCTGGTGGGCAACTGGCCGGTAGATGATTTCGGGCCTATATGTTCAAATCGCGCGAAGAACTTTAATTGCGCGATGCAGGATTAGTTCTTATGTGACGCCGTAGATGTCGCTACATCAGTTTGTATGTATACTTATTAAGCTGTTTATTAGTTTACTTGTTTTTTAAATATCAATTATTAATAATAATTAGTTAGAAGTTTTTACGTGTGCAAATAAACTTTAAAAAAACCTTACAGACAAAAATGAACTTAAGTAGAAAATGAAAGAAAAGAAAGAAAACATGTATAATTTGCCCAAATAGACGCACAATAAAATACAGCAATCTGTCGGGCCGTGTATGAACCGGGCATAACTGGGATGCACCATAGACACTTGACACACAGAACACAGTTGTCTAAGTCGACACAGTTGTCTAAGAAGAGAGAACACAGTTGTCTAAGTCCAAGGATGTCTACAGCTTAGTCTGTAGTTGATTGAAAAAGATTGGATTAAGTGATTAAAGTTCGTCACCTGTCGATCTACCCAGCCATATCAAAACTGAGTAGGGGTTGGCTTCCAATCTAACCCCAATACCAGCATTTTACAAGGAGCTACTGCCTGTTCCCAAAACCCAATAATTGGGTAACACGATACCCCTTGACAGGAAAATGGACACCAATCTTGGTGTCCGTTTTCCTGGCGGTACGACCCCATATTTTATACCATGTTTTAAGCAAATAAAGAATTTATTATTATTATTATACGGCTGTTATTATTCTTCCACAAGCTCTTCATCTACTTCTACTTGACATAGGAAATTCTGCATGAACTTTATCTTCAGCCATCTCATCCGTCCAATCAATAACGTAACAAACTCACACGAAAACAATATCAGGAGCCAGTTTTAAATGATGACTACGATTTAATATTTTTTATAGGTATGTAAAATATTTATGGTTGATATCTATTTTATATTTAATTCAATAAGCTGGAGAGGGTCAGAGTCGATAACCGTGAATACTTTTTTGTGTTTATCTTGAACAATAAGCTTAAATATCCGTTAAATAATTTTAAAGAAAAATAGCGGAAAGATTATAAAACGGCGCCAAATTAAATTTATGTCCATATTCGGATATTTTTTTAATCGGTTTAAACTAGTTCGCCTCACAATCAATGATTGCATCACTGCTTACCATCAGGTGGGATCGCAGTCAAGCACTGGTTTATATCGATTTAAAAAAGAATGACACAATCAATGGTGGTAAAAGAAGAGGAGGAGACTCACAACGGGTTCTAAAAGTCAGTGGACAATGATGGTTACGATGGTTTATGCGTCTATTCAGGCAGAATAAAGATTTTTTCTTTCTTTCACGTTTTTCTTACCGAACTATACTACAAAAACCCTCGGTTTCTGATTTAAGCATTCGAAGTTGAGAAATACTCAAACTCAACTTTGCCCTGAAAACCTGTCAAAATTTGGCAGTTAAGTATGGTTTGAGACGTTCTTAACTCATAATACTCAATTCAGAAATCCGCCCAAAGGGTTATGTTTTTGAGTGTCTGTATGTATGTTTATTTCTTTAAAATCATATTAGAGCCTATACGGTTTGTTACACTTTAGCTTGAGAGGTGTCGTTACATTCGTCTTAGTTGTGAGTGATTCTGGGTACATCACAATTACACAAAATTAAAATGGCGGATTTTTGATGCCAAATTAATGGTTTTTCGGGTCATAGTCAAGTTGGAAATCAAAATAAAGAGCTCAAGGAGACGATTTCAAAAGTATTACGCAGTACGTCTGATGCAGTTGATGGTGTCACATCTATGATTGAACTAAAACCAATTCCACCAACTGCATCGATCATTTAAAAAGACTTGTTTCAAACATTTACCTACTGTCGTTCTTTTTCGTCGAGCTCAAGTCGTCGACGGCGCGTACTGACGCGCGCCTCAAGGAGATGTCAGCAACTGTAGGGGCCCAGCAGGGTCGGAGCCTACTGGGGCCAAGGCTCTGATTCTGAAAGAAAGACTCAGCCCTGGTACGAAACGCAACGAAGGAACAGGAGTGGGTTTTTAGTCAGTAAAAGTCGGACACTATATCACGCTCCGCCCAAGAGCGGGGAATGTCATAAGATGATTTTCCCAACGAAAAAAAAAACTGTCGTTCTTTTTTGCAGTCAGGTTTTTAGTTTTTATCGAAAGCTATCGCTCATAAAAAAGCTTAAGATATATTAATGCTCCTCATAAATATACTTTAAGCCTTCATACATCTAAAGAAGAAGAGAAATGAATTAGACAAAGATCTAATTAGAGCATAGCATATAATGACATCCGCATACGCAACTCGTAAGCCAGCAACAAACTAAAATAAAATATATCCTTATAAATCAGTCTAATAGCCTTATTTATTAGCCTTTTTAGTTTTATAACGTGCCCAACCTCGCTTTGTTCATTACTAAATTAATTATATAGTGACGCAACGTGGATATGCTTGCTTTCACTGGGACGTATTATGTTGATGTTAACGTTGGCTATGTTAATTTCTGTGTTAATTATGTTAATCTATGTAAACGGGTCGTCTTGGCTGCACTCATTGAATTGAATGCATTTATTTGACGTGTATATGGTATGTTTTTGACAAAGACATCCTTGTGTGTCTGGTTTCAAGTGCTTGTTTATTTATTATAGTTTTAATGTAGTGCTGTCAAACGGGGTGAAAAGACTCTTGAGTTTCTGAATAGAAAAAAAAATTGATTAGGATTTAAATTTTTGACATTTACATTTTTGACATTTACATTTTTGACATTTACATTTTTGATTAGCTTCTGCCAGCGGCATCGCCCGCTTGAAAGTAGAATATATTTATATGCCTTTGTCTCTTAGTGATAATATAGCAATGTGCCAATTAATTTTTTATCCATATAGATATTCCATTTACAGACTGGCCTGTTTGTCTAGTGGTCAGTGGCCCTGTCTGCTACGCCGGAGGTTGTGGGTTCGATTCCCACCCAGGACATATGTTTGCGTGATGAGCACGATCATTTTGTATGTTTATCAGTTGTCTAGTACTCATAAACGCACGACGCACGTGTCCATGATGCACGTGGACGCAGCTTAATACGTTGGTCTGACCAGATCCGCACCGCTCTTGACTCTTCACTATACAATGTCCTTCACACCACCAGAGATAGAAACAGATGGAGGAATATCGTGCGAATGAAAGTGATGAAGCAGGGAGGTCACGACCCTCAGCATTGAGGAGTACAACGTAAGGAGGAGGAGGGCTCATAGCACAAGCTCTGCTTAGTTTGGGACTAGATGACGTTGTGTGATGTTGTGGAATATTAGATTATTGTTATATTTGTATTTTTGCAAATTTTGGTAATCTTCGAAAAACCATAATTATCGATGATTTAATAAACGACCAATGAAATATTTATTTATTTATTTATTTATTATATTCTTTATTGTACACCACATAAACAAAAATACAGGACAAACATAATTAAAAATAAGTGTACAATGGGCGGTCTTATCGCACAGGGCAATATTGTTCGTATATGCACTATTTTTCTAAGTTTTTACTTAGTGTAGTCTATAACAACACCATCCATTGCCCGACCTTGCCTACGGGTATACCTCTCTTTTCTTGTGCCAATCTCCACACTCCTGTACGAACCTCACCCAGGTTCTACAAGCGATACCAACAATTGCCCATCTCACTGGACTGGTCGACCAACACATCAATTTATTTTTCAATATCAAAATTTTTTTTTTGGATTTGGTAATCATCATATAAATACCTTCTCCCGCTCTGAGTGGAGCGAGAAATAGTGTCAGATTTTAACTGACTAAAATCCAACAGTGTTCCTTTAGCTGCACTTTGCTTTCCAAGACTGCGATGACTCTTTCGATCAACATCTCTACTTCCTATGAAAAAGATACCTTAATCAAGTACTTGCATACTTCTCCAAATTAAACCAAAAAGTAAACAAAAAGACAATTCCTACCGTATCTGATACCTGCTCACATCCAAACACAATGGGTTACGCAAGAGACGTGATACCGTAACTAGGCCTGATTCTGTTGCCCAGCGCTGTAGCGCCAATGATCGGTAACCAACCGTGACCGAACGGTAACTGAGTGATGCTGCAGCTTTGACCGATCGGTTGAAAGAACGAGCCGTAACGAGCAAGGTTGATGTAGAAATAGATGCTGTGAATTAGGAGACGTTTCTTTTTGTACATTTGTAGATTTTGTTACGCTTGAGACATTTTACGGACATGGAGAAATATTTTTTTTTTTTAAACTCATAGTGTATTTATTACTATCGTTTGTGAATCGGTGCGGCTTAATAGGCCTTTTCATTATCACCCTCATCATCATTTCAACCGAAAGATGTCCACTATTGGACATAGCCACAAGTGTCCCCACACCGACCAGTCCTCTACGTCTCGCATCCGTCGAATTCTCGCGACCCTCACCAAGTCGTCGGTGGACATAGGTCCCCCCCAAGCGTCGCCAAACCGACCGGTCCTCTACGTCTCGCATCCATCGGATTCCCGCGACCCTCACCAGGTCGTCGGTTGTGTTATGCATGACATCTTTGCAAGTTACATACCTATTAATCAGGGTTCAGAATGATTGTGGTCACAACCTCTGACCCTGCAGGAATACACCTTCAAGTCTCAGGGGTATATAACAGCGAGCTATACAACATAGAATACAGCTAATATTCTATTCTACAAAAAATATAACGCCCGTGTAAACCCTATAATTAAAAATGATACAAACTAGTTATTGAGACAAGGAAATGCCAAAGTAAGTGGATTGCCGATAGCTATGATTTGATAGATAAGTTTCAAGAATAGTGAAGATATATTCTTACCACGTTGCATTTTTAAGCGTATGGCCTTGGAATTGAAACAAGTCCCTTCTGATCTGGTATTTGCAGGAAGTATACGAACCTACATGAATAGTTCATCAAGGATTAGAGATACCAGCCATTCAGGAAGATTGTGGGCGGAGTTACCTTTATAGGGTGCCATCCTCATACGTTCTAACATTAGTGTTGGGTAGGCAGTTAGAAGAGAACTATCTGCGTGAATTGTTTCGCTCTCTTCTAACCCATTAAAACAAACACCATCAAAAGTTCTTATGAGCGAGAAAGAAGACTTTACGAGTGCTCTACTATGAATTGCAAGGCCTACATTTGGCAGCATTCGATGCAAGGAAACCAGTGGTTTAACATTCGCTCACGCACAAAACAGAGGAAATTTGGCGTACACCCGTGCAGTCGCGTGTAATGCCTAATGCATCAGCCTGTACTTCCTGCAGCCTTCCATTGACTTACAGATGGTTAGAATCTGTTAAGCCTGAAGAATCCAGTATTCATTTCATCATGAAATATTTTTATAAGGTAAAATCATACAATGACTTCTCCCACTCTAGGGTGGAAGTGTCAGACTTTTACTGACTAAAACCACACCCGTGTCCTTCAGTTACCTTTTGTGTTCTAGGACCAAGGTTTCCCTTTCAAAAATTCCCCGCGGATTCAATATTAAGTCTATCTTTTTAATGACAGCTTCTGATGACGTCCACTTCGATCATTCAATCAATTTAATTGGCACATTAATCATATTAACTTGGCGAAGTTGGTGTAATATTTTTAATTATCTTTTTTATATAATTCTTCTGTACGTGTGTTTGTTACCCAACTCCACCTAAAGAGGCTCGACCGATTCGGATGAAATTTTGTGTGTATATTCAAGTGGGTCCCGGGATGGTTTGAAAATACAATTGGACCCAGTAAGTGTCGCTGCAGTTGGGGTCCCAAATTTTTATTCTGACGATAAGAAAGCTTTCAGACAGGACTACGTCTGTCGGGACCACTAATTATAATATAAAATCTAAAATATTCGTCATAATTTTCTAAATCCAACTACATTTATCAAGTTTGAAACGCGAGGTAATTAAAACCTGTATATATACTATATTGCACATATACGTTGCAGATTTGTACCTTAGGAGTTTCAATAACATTCGCTCCACCCAAACCTGGATGAATTATTTGAGAGTTTTCCACCAAAAAAGGAGTTCCAATAATATGAGCATTATTGTTTAAAACTTATTTATGAATCGCTGTTTCTAAGTGCCACAGCGTTTTAATAATGTAAAATAAAAATATAAATTCGTTATTGACATAACACTTATTAACAAACTAGCTGTGCCCCGCGGTTTCACCCGCGTTTTTCTCGTTTCCGTGGAAATACCGAGATAAATATAGCCTCCCTCAATAAATGAACTATTGAATATTTAAACAGTTTTCATATCAGATCAGTATTTCCCGAGATTACCGCGTTCATAACAAACAATCATACTTTTCAGCTTTATAATATTAAGAAAAATATAGATTAAGTTAAATTGTATAAGTCGCAGGCAATAGCTGTCTATCTGTTCGACATTCAGCCAGACACATAAGAATTACGACTATAGGCGGGAGTGTCCGTCCACTTTAAACCGGGTTAAAATATTATTTTAAAGTATTTCTGAGTAAATTATATTTTTCGTTTTATTTTCTTGTGGCAGAAGAATATATTGATTGTTTCCGCAACCTGATCTTGACAACGCGACATATAGTTGGCCGTGCGAAGAACAGTCTTGCCGTAAATCTAATCCTACATATTTAAATGTTTGCCCCTGTGATTTATTTATCGTTACGGCAAAAGATAATTTAATTGGGAATTGGCCTCTTTTAAAATGAAAAGGCAAATCATTTGGAATCATTGGGATCCGAGGTATAAGTACTGTTTGACCAACCGCTGGACCAGTCAAAACTGTTGCAACGATCACGTTATTGCGAAGAAATTTAACCTGAAGTCGAGTCCCGTTACATAAATTTGGTGGCTTAAGATTTCTAAGTAAAATAATTGGGGCACCAATTTTTAACTTGAGAGAATGTGGGGGGAGGCCACTCGGGTTTAAAGAATTAAGAAATTCCTGTGGATAATGGACTGCATCTTCTTGATCTCATCAACAAATATATTTCGAAAAAGATTATTACAGGATTTTAAGTTGATAAAAAACTCTATGGCCCATAACTCACTAATAGGTACCAACTCTTAACATCTTACACACGTGATAAGTTGATAACTTTTAAACGAAATATCCGATTGAGATGAAACAAAAAGTATTTTACTTCTACATAAATACTCTTGATAACATAATGCTTAATTTCGATAAAGATTAATATTACGATACATATTTAACGTAGTTTTTTTTTCTTCAGACGATTTAATAATTATTTTGAACTCAAAATCGGTTATTGTGATTAAACCATGATAGCTAGATATATGTTCTTGCGGACTTTTTTGTAGGTCTTAATGGGATCTACAAACCCGTAGTACATCATTTTGTTCTATTGTCAATAGTTTTTGCAGCGCACGCAAAAATAGGTTTTTGATTTTACACCTTGTGTTACAAAATAGCAATTTTATTACGGATCCCTAATTTTGAAAAAAAAAACATAGCCTATAGCCTTCCTCAATAAATGGACTACCCAACACTGAAAGAAATATTCAAATCGGACCAGTAGTTCCAGAGATTAGCGCGTTCAAACAAACAAACAAACAAACAAACAAACAAACAAACAAACAAACAAACTCTGCAGCTTTATAATATTAGTATAGATAAGTGAAACCCTGACTCCTGAGCTGGGTTAGATGCCTGTATTTCAGGAGCCAGTGACTTCTTCCATTTACATTACAATTAAGGATAATTAGAGACATTCATTTTACAAAATTATACTATATACATTATTATCCCAGAGAGGGAGAAAGAAAGAAAAGATGGATGGATATTGTGAGGAGTGATATGAAAGAAAAGGGAGTAAGTGATAGCGTGAGGGGTGGCAGCAGGAAAGACTGGAAGGAAAAAAACGTATTGCGCCGACACCAAATAACACGTGATAAGGGCAAGAAGATGATGATGATGAGATTATACAAATAAATAATGTGTAGTATCTTAAACTTTATTTTATGGAGGAACCTCTTATGCACCCACCAAAAAATATTGGCACTCCTTATGGGCGGCAATGAATCACTCAATCACTTATTCGCAATACCGTCAACAGCAAAAATTTCGCTAATTATACATTCAAAGTTAACAAATCGTTATACAACGCGGAAGTGTTGGATCGTGACGAACATTCGTGACTCTGACAAAAGTGCTGGTATCATAGCTGGAGCATATGCAACGCCCTGACATGGTCGCCAGTCCCCTTAAGCTAGACGATGATTGGAATTAACCTTTGAAAAATTAATTAAGTTTACAGCCTCGTTAGTCTGGGCCGAAGCCTGTCAGAGGCTGTTGCCTGCATATCAGGGCTGCGAGATTATTCGAAAGAGTTCTGTGACTTGGAAATGCAAAGCACAACTGTAGGAACTCGGAAGGATTTTAATTAGTAAAAGTCTAATATTCCCACATGCTCCACCCAGTGCGGAAGGACTTATTTAATGATGTACCATGGAAAAAAACCTCCTAGTTGTCACGGGCGCTATTACTGAGCGTGATGTCCTTCGGTCGTCCTCGGGTCAATGCTTATTTATTTATTTTACTACTTATGTACCTACACACAAAAAAAAACGGAAAAAGATAACACATAAGTATATGATATTGGATTTTCCGTCCGGAATTTTTCGGTTACACCCTGTAGTCTATTTTCTTTCCCGGTTGACGGCAATAGGCACACCCCTATTATGTGACTTAATATGTCTGTATTATAGGTTCATTTTTATCTAAGCCATCGGAGATTAGAGGCATAAATGTAATATGTCTATTAAATATATTGACAGAAACACGTGATAAAAACTTCAAAGGAAAAATCGTGACTAAATGATTTTGTAGGTAAATATAATTAATTCTAAGCGCATAATGTCATCATTCTAGCTTTAGGTAAGGACATTATGCATGATTATAATCTCCGTCACGCTTGCAATTCCTGAAGGTAGGGCCGGGGTTTGTAACATACGGTAACATTGTTTTAATTGGTCTTAACCATTTACTTTCCTGTAATTAGGAGTCTAATATCAGAAAGCGTCATCATCCTCATCATACATCACCCTGGAATGGTTAGGTGAAGGCCTCCTTTCCTCTCTGCCATCCTTCATACCTAACGGTGAAATTCAATTTTTTTTTTAAAGCGTAACAGATGGAATTTCTTGCCGGTTCTTCCCCATAGGAAACGACCAATTGGAACCGTACACTAGCTTCTGACGTTTTACAAGTGCCCATTTAGGACTATGAAAAATAATAAAAAAAATTGAATTGATATTTTTTTTAAATTTTAGTGCCAACCACGAGCTCTATCACCTTCAATATTTGTTTTGGTTCAAAATTATATGTTTGTAAACCCACACCTAAATGTACGGAACGACGCCAATTGATTATAATCGATTCGATTGATTGATCCTAAGATGACAGCAAAAAAAAACACAAAGACGGCATTCCGAAAGAATTATTTGATAAATTTAATATATTATTTAGACAAAATGCTGCATGGGCGTTTTAATTGCTACTTTAAAATAAAAATAATTATTCCCATTATTCATTTTTTTGCGGTGAGACAATAATTAAGCAATAGAACATATAACCAGCTAGTGGGTTTTCAATGCCATGGTCAGAAAAAAAATCTATGGAAATATTTCAATGGAAGCTCTACTAAAGATTCAGCTTGATAAAAATTTAATTTCGTTTTTTGAACCAGGAAGGATTAATATTGATGACGAGCTATTGTGTAGTTTGAAGTGGTGTTTAATTGTCATTTCTTAGTTTTAAGATGTATTTAAGCTTGAATTAAACATTTGTAAACTTATATGTATTTTTGGTCTGCCGGCAGACCAAGGCGAAGGAGGAGAGATGAGCTGGATAACTACTGGACTGGCCCGCAATGGCCGAAAACAGACGTGTGTGGAAAAGGGAGAGGGAGGCCTTCGCTCAGCAGTGGGACATAAATGGGCTAACTAACTAATGTTTTTTTCTATTATATGTACAAAATAACCCTTAATTTTAATAGGAACTGAAAGGTTTAGAAACAGACAGTACAGTACAGTTTGATTATATTGTAGCGAGGCTCGGCAAAAGAATTACATTAACAACGCAATGAATAGGTTTTCTTCCGATTCTCGAGAGCGAATTTTGGCTAAATAAACTAGTAACAATTATGCTCTAAAAATTCTACAGGATTGTTCTAAAAAGTCACCGTGGCACTCGAACACAAAAGGCAACTGAGGGAAACGGGTGGATTTCAGTCAATAAGTCTGTCATTCTCTCTCCCTCCACCCAGAGCGGACCCTTCAAAAATAATACCTCTGAAAATTTTCTCTATACATCGAAAATTTCACATAAATATCAACCACAAACCACAATTTTCAATTCAAAACCTTTTGATAGCCATTGAACGCCATTTCAAGTAAAGATACAATTACAGTATTCAGATATCGCAAACAGGTGATTATCTTTTACTTGATAGACAGCCATAACTGCACGTGCGATAGTGATCACTAACCCAGCACGTTTGCAAACACGTGCTTCTTTTTAGAACCACTGAACACTGTGTAACAAAACTCAGGAGGTGTAGGTACACAGTAGTCTAAACACTCACACTAATATTATAAAGACGAAAGCTTGTGAGTGTATGTTTGTTACTTCAACACGCTCAAACGGCTGAACGGATTTGAATAAAATATGCAGGAATAAATAGAATAGCACCTACCTATGATGCTTGTTATCGTTGCGGTACAACCTCATGTTCAGTTGAAAGTCGTCAACCCGACGTACCTACTGCGGGTATCCACCTTCACGTTGTTGAAACTTCTACGGTCCGGACTAAACGTTTCGCCTCGTTGTTTATACCGCGTACATCGAAGGACTGACATCCGATTATAATTCGGGTGTCTTCAAGGCTAGAGTGAATGGGCTCTTAATAAACTAGTGCGCCTTACCATCAACGATTGCATCACTGCTTACCATTAGGTAAGATTGCAGTCAAGCACTAGTTTATATCAAATTAAAAAAAAGTCAGTATGTTCAGTTCATAAATGCCAGACAACTAGTGCCTAACACTACTTGTCTGGCATTTATGAACTGAACATACTTTGGTGCAGCCGTGAGGAACACTATTTTACGAGTATATTCTTTTTGGTTTCATTTATACCTAACCAGTGTTTGTGTACCTTTTGATGTGCCAAATATTACCATTTTCTTTATTTCTTCGTTCTTTCTTTCTTTCTAGAGAGTATGTTCCTTTGGTATCATTATCTACTTTTAAGTGACTGAAGCCACTACCAGAAGCTGCTAAAGGATAAGAAACACAGATATACGATAGAACACGCAAATAATTTACTTATTTATATGCAGTAAACACAAACAAGAAGAGAAAAGCTTTTGATATCGACTTGAAGAATAATTAAAGGGTTATTATACCTACTTAGTAGATTATAATTTTTTTTTTTTTTAATTTATATAAACCAGGGCTTGACTGCGATCCCACCTGATGGTAAGCAGCGATGCAATCATAACCAAATCATATCCTGGGTTCAAAATAGAGAAGACCCCGATTCACTCCTGCTTTGTTGACTGATGGATTACAGCAGTAAGGAATACAGACGCTAGCTAAAACTGTCCATAGTGGTCAAGCGCGACCGTATCAATAATACAAAAAAATTCCACACCTTGGCTGAATGATACCTAAGAGTGCTGAGTGTTGACTGCTACAATTATTTGTCTCATGTACTTGAATTACAAGGTTTATGTGCCATCCTCCCCATCACATATTGTTAAGGGCGAAAGTTTGTATGTAAGTACGTATGTGAATATTTTTACTCCCTTAGGACCATATCCTAGCACAGGAAATAGGATACTTTCATCCCAGGAGTATGTAGCATAGCATAGTCGGCCTTATAATGTTCCCACTGTTGGGACTCAGGCCTCCTCTCTAGGAGAGGGAATGGGCCGTAATCCACCACGCGGGTCCAGTGCGGGTTGGTGGATGTCACATGTCTTCGAATTTTTGGTTCTAGGACATGCCGGTTTCCTCACGATGTTTTCCTTCACCGTTTTGAGAGCAGTGGTGATGAAATAAATTACACAAAGTAATGCGCCTGGCTGGGTTTGAACTCGCGACCTACAACTCGTAAGGGGACTCGGGAGTATGTCCCATTACAATAATAACACACAAATGAAACCGCAGGCGGAAGCTAGTTTGTACTAAAAGCCATCTCTTATAACACGTGTAAAACAAAACGTGGTAAATACAGAAAAAAGCATGAAGATGCATACACCTACAGACGTATGTAATGAAGATCATTAAACAAATGAAGTAACAAAAACTATTTATTAGCTCTTGATTGCTTACCATCGTGTCTATCACGACGAGTAATAAAAACCATTGGAACATGTGCTTTAACACGTGTGTTCATAAGTACCCAGGTATATTAACTTTATTGATATTAGTGGTTTATTACATCATTAGATTGACACCACAAACTGGCGAAAAAAAAACAATCAGCTACAAAGCTAATCACTATCTTCCTTCCTTGTCCCATATTCCTTGGGGTCAGTGTGACGCATATTATACTTTCACATCATTCCTCTCAAAGACGGATAGATCTTTTATCTGGCCTTTCTCTCCCTTTCCATTTATTTACTTTCATCGCTAATTTAGCCATATACCTTTCATGCTTCAACTTCAAACAAGAAAATATACAACACAAAATTCTAAGATTGACTTGTTAAGATCACTTTTGAATAACATTCATTACATTACAGATGCTGTCACCTGAAGACACCCAAAAAAACGTTTACATTTCAAAATAAATATCTACACAAAACCTACTGTAAACTGAGTTCTAAGAACGATCTTTTTGCAAGACGACGCTGATGCAAAAACCTAAATATAAGAATGAGTACGTACATTTTTGTATAGGATTGCATACATTGCTCTTCTGGGATGCAAAAGCTCATCATCAAAACTCTGCCACCAATCTTGTTATTGCATAGCATAGCATAGTCGGCCTTCTAATGTTCCCACTGTTGGGACTCAGGCCTCCTCTCTAGGAGAAGGAATGGGCTGTAATCCACCACGCGGGCCCAGTGCGGGTTGGTGGATGTCACATATCTTCGAATTTTTGGTTCTCGGACATGCCGGTTTCCTCACGATGTTTTCCTTCACCGTTTTGAGAGCAGTAGTGATGAAATAAATTACACAAAGTAATGCGCCTGGCTGGGTTTGAACCCGCGACCTGCAACTCGTAAGTCGGGGCCGTGTTATTGACTACCATAATATACAACATGCTACTAGAATAATGTACGTATTTATACACCCCAATTACAAAATTTATAATGTTAAAAACTTACAATCACAGTTCAAGCACTGAACGCTTAAATGGACTTAGGTACTGTTTTTTTGAGAAATTAGCTATCTTGATTGTAGACAAATAATATGGGTATCGATACAAATACAAGTGATACAATCGAGATTTATCAAGAATTTATCAAAATGGTTATTTTTTAGCCTAAAATAATCAAGGGTGTATCGACCATGCATAGATGATTGTGATATACACACATACACAACATGTGACGTCAACTGCCATGTCGAATCTCTGACCCAGCAATAGACAGCAAACAAAATCCAACTTTTATCACAGTACAACTTAAGATCAAACTTAACGATCACTTAGCGTGATGCTCAAGTGACTATAAAAACATTTCTTTTGTAACGTACTAGCACAAACCTTGCTTGATTGATGGCATTATTAAGGATACGGTCATTAGATCTGTCAATGTATTCGGCTAGTTGAAAAAGATAGATAATTGAGAAAGGTTAATGTTGTCTCATCTCTATTATGTTGATTAGACTTTGTTATTACAGAACCGAGTATATCATTACCCTGCAAAAAAAAAATACAATTTGAAAAAGTTATGGCTTATGGCAGATTTCTTAGAAAACTATGGACGTAATCAATCGTAGGGACTTTGAACTCTAAACGAGCAAAAAATATTTTCAACTTTTTGCCATTCCAACGACACGGGATTTAAATAGAATTAGTGTTCATTCTGCTTGAAGATTCGCTTGGAAAAAAGCACGAACACAATAATTATATGTAATTTCAACATCCGCCGCCATTATGAGATGACAAAAAAAACAATGCAACATTAAAACAAAAAGCTGCATTCATTCAAATTAAATATTTCATTAACAATACAACACAACTATTATTTAAATACTCAGCAATCGAAAGTTTAGCGTTTATAATCGATTCTAACATCAATATTCAATTCGAATGATCCGTAGATAATGGATAAATTTAGTCGCATTGACAAATCGAGTCAAATTGGAGTTTGAACACAAGAAAATGTCACTTTTGCTGTACACATTGTTGAATATTCGTTTTGGAACGAAAAAGCGAAAGTATGCAACGATGTTTAAGATGGGCTCGCGGTGAATATGCATAATATTAGCATATTGATCGTACGAAGACCTCTGGCGTCAAGTCATAAATAGCGCGTTGAAGTGCGTCCGTCTGTTTTGAAATCTCAGAAATCAAAGAAAAAGAAGAAAGAAAAAAGAAGTGGCAAATATTTGTTTTTCGATTTATCTTTTTATCAAAGCAAAATTTGGTCTCCGCCAATAATTTGCTCTAAGAGGATACGAAAGTTGTAATTGGGTTTATTACAAATGATAGAGAAGTGTAAAAAAAATATTATTAGCTATTTCAACTATTTACTTATTTAAGAGGTATTATTATGTAAATTTCATTTCGTAAAACCTACGAAGTCGAAACAGTCGAAGTTGGACAGCATTTCAGACCAACGTATCCATTTTGCAAGAACTCAAAATCTCCTCACGGCTGTCGTTTGAGTGTCTTCGCAAGGTTTTGGATTACTTTGGGCACATTGCTAGGAAAGACGGTGGCAACCTTGAAAGGCTTATTGTGACCGGCAAAGTGGATGGGAAAAGGCAACGCGGGCGCAGCCCTTGGTCCAACCAGATCCATCCCCAGCGCTCTTGACTCTGCGATATAAAATGCCCTTCACACCGCCAGAGATAGAAACAGATGGAGGAATATCATTCAAGACAAAGTGATGAAGCAAGGTGGTCACGACCCTCAGCATTGAGGAATTCGACGCAAGTAGGAGGACGAAGTCGAAAAAGTCCCGTTGTGCATAATACAAAGTTGTCGAAAGACTTTCAGATTCTCTGAATAAGAACATCAAAGTTGGTCTTATAATACAAAATTCTAATAACCATCTAAAGAAGAGCCAGATGATATGACTAGGCTTTCGATACCCACATCAAATTCAACAATAAGACACGGACGAAGACCTCACGGTACGAGATAAAGCAAAAGGACTAAAAACTACCAAGGTTACTCATGGAGGTTTGGGTCGGCTTCTAAGTAAGGATTAAAACGCATTAAACCTTTTTGTACTTATTTGAAACCCTCTGATGAAAAATCGACCAATGCAGATAGCATATGTATGCATACTAATATTATATCTCTGTCTGTCTTTGAACTTGGGTGAGAATTACACACGGGTCGACCATATCCCAGAATACGACATAATACTTTTTATGCTGGAAATAGACAAGGTTTCACGCGAGCAAAGACAGTAGCTAAGCTAGTAAAGAAATAAATGAAAGTGATAAATACAAGTGACTCATTTATGGTTCAACTTACGCTTAAACATAAAAATTGAACAAAAAAAAACGATGATCTATATTCTATTATAAAACCACGAAATGAGTACAATTTACTTGAAGGCTAACAAATAAATACAGCTGCAATTTTTAAGCGAATCATCCAGATAAATTAAACGCAACAAAACATTATAACGTAATGCGTTTACAACATTTCTTTTATAACACACGCTATAAATACAATTAATAGATTTAGTTGATTAGTATTGAATTATAAACTATAGTTAATCAATTAGGCATTTGATGAAACACCGCTACAAGGTCAGGCAAAAACATAATATTGAATCGAACAATTTTGCAATTACAAGTCATTAGATTACAGAATAAATATTGTTTTTTCTAAGTTTTGAATTAATTGAACTATTATTATTACGATTCCTACAAAAAAAACTTCGGTATAGGTATTACCTCATACCATAATGTTAGCCATAGGCTGTAGAAAATACTCTATAAAAAGGGTTTCCAAAGTTTAACTTTGAATACTTATTAACTAATTTTGCCAGACATTAAGCTTTCGGCTAAATTACTGTTATAATATTCAGCCAAAACGAAGCAGCAGCTGATTCTAATGAACTTGCAAGAGTAGTCTTATAAGGTAATTAACATTTGACATAATTATAATAGTCATCTAATAAAAAAACCAAAATAAATCTGAATAGGCGAGACGAGTTTTTTCTGTCAAATACTGTCTGCACGTCAGAGTAAGCAGTGCAAAACCTGATGTTGGCAACCCTAGTATAAATCAATCTGCCTAACTTTTTACAAACTATGTTTTTTTTTTAAGGGTGGAAATTCATCAAATAAGTTCTCCCACTCTAGAGTGCAGCAAGCGGGTGTGTCCGACTTATATTGACATAAACACACCTGTGTCCTTCATTTGCAATTCATAGAACGTATCAGTTATCATGGTAACTCTTTCAAAAAATCCCGTGGTCCTCACCAACTCTGTTGGAGCCGACTCTCTGGGCTTCCTGTCTAACCGGGTGATGCTGAATTCCAGTATTTTACACGAAACAGCTGCCTATATGACGCAATCTCTGCTGTCAGACATTTTGGCTTCTGATTCCACCCGACGACTATCGAAGATCTACAAATGACTGCCAGGACCGTGCGGTCCGGGGCACGTAGGAGTCGTGGTTGAATGGAGTGGCGGTCACCTATTCATGAACTGACCTCAACCAGCTGATGATCGACGGCACGGGTTGGTCGTCGGCTATTGTTATTTGGCCACCAGCACCTTGTTTTCTAAGGATCACACCAGAGAATGGGCAGCAGCATTCTCTGTGCATTGCAACAACCACACTGCGATGCCAACCCGCTTGCCAAACGTGGCGATTATGGCAAAACCGGGGGGGTTTTGCCAAAAAAATTGGCTCCTTGTGCCCGGCAGCCCGTCTACCCTTGAATCCGGTAACAGTCGCGAGAATCCGATGGATCCGAGGCGCACAAGAATGGTCGTTGTGGCGATACTTAGGGGAGATCCATGTCCAACAGTAGACTTGTTTCGGCTGAAATTATGATAATGATAACTTTGTTTTTGAGGTGGGCAGTCATCAAGATTTAGTTTTTAAGATTTTAGAAATAACCCTTCTGATTAAAGTGAAATAGATTAAAAAGACCATATAAAATTAGCCAGCGTTAACGAAACAAAGACCGTTAAATCGTTTCTTCCAAATCCTAAGAGATGTGAGAATGTATGTAGGGACGAAATTGATTACTAAGTTGATTTTTTCTTTTGGAATCACTAAAGAACTTATCTTCATTTATATTTCAGGCCTCAGACCATTTGTTGGTCTGAGTTTCATGCAAAAAACATCCCCTGTTGGACATAGACCTCCCCCAAGTATCGCCACAACGAACGGTCCAAAACCTTAAAAAATCCTGTTTGTATACTGTGGCAATTCTTTATTTCAATGTTCTATTCTGAATTCGAATCCCTGACAAATTTTCTTCTAGTAAAAACCTAATTTGGTTACGCTTTTTCGTATCTTCTGTGAACTTAAGTTTGTTATTTATGTCAAAAGTAGGTCAAAGCAACGGAGGTAAACACACTAAATCAAGCGTGAACCTCAAGACTAAAGGCAATGAATGAATTTCCTCTATGACAAGCACGTCACTGGCTCTAAACAAATAACGACCTTATTGCCGCTAATACTTAAGGTCAGTACTGTGAATAGCACCTCATTTTGTTGTACAGTTTGACAGCTGTATGTATAGCTTGGCTTGGCTAAATATAGTGCAGGATTGTGGTGTTGGAAGAATGTTGTTCATAGAAAATTTTATAAAAAATCTTAGTTTACTATAACTTTCTAACGACGAGCTTTCTAAACCCAATTGTGACTTAAGCTCGCCTGTGTACATCAGCTATTCTATTTTTTAGTAATTATAATAGTTGTGTAGGTACAAATAAAGAATATAAAGACGAGGCGACGTCTATCTCAGTAATAGATAGATTTCATTAGAAAGTGCATCGATAATTCTTCTTAAAGGATCCCAAACGGTTTCTTACACTTTTCTTCATAATTCAAAGACGTTCAGTTATTTCATCCGATAGTTACTTGAGTGGACTATCACAGGTCCTTACCTTAAGAGGGTCCTTTTTCACTCGCCTATCGTCAACATCGAGCATGGTTTAAAAGCTTGCTACTTCATCTAACGCAATCCAACGCGATATTTGACGAAAAGGCAACGCGAAAAAAGAGAGATAACGCCTGAAAACTCTGTTAGCATTCGGTAATTCCGTGATTTACTCGAATATGTTATAAAACTTGTTCCAAGGGTTTATAATTTAAAAAAAAAAAATTGACGTCACTCAGAATCTTGATTAAGCAAGGCTTCTATTGTTATAATTTTTTGACTTTTTAATTTTTGAGTAAATTATGAAGTGTCAAATTTCATGCAAAATAGCAGATTTTCAGAGGTCTTTACTGGATTAGTTTTACACAAATTTATAAATTGATTTCAATACAAGCCTAGATAATAACCACAAGATACTTTGTTTCCAAAATATCTAATGAAAAATGTGTAATAACGTCATAATCACGTAAGAGCGGTTATATGAAAAACAGTGACAATGTATGTCGAGTTGCATCCTCTTAACAGCCACAAATCTATTTTACAGCGGAAACATTTAGTAACGTAACGATTCTTCAATTAGAAAACTCCGTTAACTCATTTACAGTAACAGAAGTTTTGCCAACAATTCCGCAGACGTTGAAATTCGTTCCATCCACCGCCTGACAGTCGTTTACAAAATTATCGCAAAAACTAAATTTACGTATTGTGTGTTTCAGATTTCTTTTTTACGAAATCTATGATGCTGCAAACCTGGTTTAATGGGATTTTGATTTACTTGTCTGTGGTTCCAAACCGCATTTCCTTTATGTTGGTAGATGCTGACATACCTGTAACAAGAGAATAGGTATTTCTTGGTCACGTCAATAGCGGCAATAGTTTCATAATTTAAAAATGTCAAGAAACGAACTCAATTAACTGCCACACCACCTCCTTCGTTCCACGTGTGCCTTAGGGGCCAGTAAGGTCGAAGCCTACTGGGGCCATGGGTTCGCTTCTGAAAGGAAAACCCGGGGCACATGGAACGCAAGGTAAAGATAGAACATAGGAGTGGATTTTAGTCAGTAAAAGTCTGACACGCTCTCGCTCCGCCCAAAAGTGGGAGAAGTCAATGGATGATTTCTCACCTAAAAAAAAATACAAACCACCTCTTTCTTAATCGGTACATTATTCGAGTATCTTATTCACAGCCTTTTTCAAATTGGTAACTGCGCATATTTCTATTTTAAAGTTAATCTAAACTTTAAGTTCAGACAAATTCCGGCAATTACCAATTAAAAGTCTTGTACAAAAACGTGGGAACATCACCCTATTCGTTTGTTTAGGTTTCTTTGTGCATTGACTTAAGGAAGGCCGTACTAATAATACTTTACCAGTAAATACTTGTAAAGTATACACAGTATTCTTAACAAAACAATTGTGAATGCAAATACTTCTAATATACCGATAATCTTTTAAACTCAATAAAGAGAACATAAGAATATTTTAAATATGGACAAGTTGATTTACTTTATTTATTTGTGACACTAATGTAAATTATTGCAATTTAAGCAAAGGTTAACATTAGACAAATTGTGTAGATTTATTGCCTGAGAACTAAAACGAAATAGAGCAATGCATAAATTAACTATTGTTACCTACAACATATTTTTCTTGCATCGAATGAGACGATATTTATATCTCAATCCATGACGTCAGGAGTCAAAATATTATTTAACAAACATCCTGACGACAGATGAATTTTTAATTTTTCTGCATCACCTAAAAACCTAAAATCCAAATCTCATTCAGATTTCAAAAGTTTGATAAACATTTAATTTTCCTTTATACATTATCCCGTAAATAAATATTTTTTTTCAGTAAAAAGGAAGAAAATTTCGTAGTAGTCCAAAACAAAATAATGTTTTCCTTGTGAACCGGTAAACCCCAAAAATAATTTATGTGCTATTCGGTGACATTCAAAATATCAATTGCATCTGAAATTAGTTCCTGTTCATTTATTTTTAAGAAAAGATTACTAGATGCTGCATAGGTCAAGATAGAACAACGCAATGCCTATGAAAAACAGTATATTAATATACAACAAAATCCTCAATAGAACTTGTAGCGTTGAGCCGTTGCCTTGATAGTACATGCAAATTAATATTCATACAAGATACTTTGATCAGCATTCTCGCAGCGTGCTCAAACAAAATCTGCACACAATTATAACAGACTCCACTGGCCTTGCCAACGCGGGCTTTTTGCTACCAATGTCTTCGAAAATTAGTTTTTACAGCACTAATTACGATGGTCGTCGTGATGCCGTCATTATTTGCTAAGAGGATCCGCTTTTTGTCTGTTTTGACGTGAAAGATGTTTGCTCTTCGGTTCTTAAGCTTAGCAGTGACTTAGGATACGTTAGCATGATGGTTAAGTCCTCGAATGCTTAGTTTATATTATTTATGTCGTGTCAGCCGATTAGTGTCTGGAAATGCACATGACCTTTCTAAATAGACCGCTACTAATCCCATTGCACAACTAAGACAATGCTCACAACAAAACGTAGGTAAACTTCATCGTATTGTCCAGGTGCATCTTCCAACACAGCTGCAAGCACGACAGATTATTCTACTATTACCATATTACACGTTCGTGCCTTATCTGAAGACCACGCCTTTTCAATTACCAATTATAATTTATACACTCATAAAATATTAATATTTCATATCTGGTTATTGGCTAACCAAACTCTATAAAGGTTCCTTAAAGAGGAGACAATAATTTTAACAAAACAATGAATAAGACCATTTCAGTCCAAACTTTGACGAAAATAATCCATTAAAAACTATTAAGCAAGCAAATTATTCCGTGTCCGATACTGTTTTTTTATAACCGTAAAACCATTATTTAAAGAAGACTGGCAGTGAGGCAACACACTGCAAGCCTGTGACTAAACGGACCGAGCAGAATTTAGCCAACTGAGGAAACACAGCCGGAACATGATTTCGGAATAAACTTAGCAATTGATGATGGCGCAAATCTAGACCAAGACAAAGAAATACGGTATCTTATCTCTTTTATTTTTCAATTAGCATTTGGTGTTTCGGATTATCTCAGCGCAGATCTATTTGAATTGATTTAGCCGGTTCTTGCAATGCAACTTATTTTTTTCTTTCTGATTTATGCTTTTATGATATTTAGAATAGTAGTTGTTTGTGTAAGAAGTATTTTGTGCCTTAGAATTTCTGATCGCAATATTCAGTTGGTTAGACTTAAATTGCTTATTAGTATTTTCAGCTTGATTGCAATCAATTAGAAATTTGTCCTTAATTTATTCAAATTATTATGAAATAGGTTTGCAATAATAAAGTTTTAGTTTTAAAAAATTTAAACACTGCGAAGTAATTCTAATGAAAAAAGATGTAAAATTAACGGGTTATGGTGCAATAAAAAATTTACGAGGCGACATGGAACAAAATTATGAATAAAAGCTAATTACCCGTAAAAACCGATAAGGAGTCATGTGGCTATTTATGCAGGTACTGTGGAAAACCTATAAACCGGTGCTTATAAACACACTGGAGCAAATGAGGCATAACATGTACGTTACTGCGACTTCTTCCAATTCTTTTTATTCTTAATCATTTCCTTTGACCCATCGTGTACCATACATAATTGTCAATTTTTGACGTCAGAAAAAAGGAAAAATTTAGCATCCTAACCAATTTATATCCTATTGACATCATAATCTTAAGTACAACCAGCCAACCAGCCCCTGAAGATGGATCATGATAATTATTAATATTGATATTTACTCCGCTGACATGTGTTACATGTTTAAATGTTATTTCTTTGTTATTTCTTTATCAGAATTAATATCTACCTCATTCGTAACTGTGAGTTTTACTTTTCTGTAATATTTTTCCACCATCTAATTTTGTTCCAAACCAAAGGTACCTATCTACATTTAAAACCATAAGTATTCAAGTGCTGTCACGCCTAAGATGTTATCAAATGTTATGATGAGTGTGCCACGGTTGTGTGCATCTCATAGAATGCTAGGATTGCTAGGTCAAGTCGCCTACGTCGTACATTGAACATACTACATGTACATTATACATGTGCTAGCTAGCTGGATGTGAGCTCTCTGACACACATTTTAAGCTTGAATAAATGATGTACTTATTTGCCACAGTTGTTGTCTTCAATTCTGAATTATTCGTTTCTGTTTAAGTAAAAATGTACCTACGAGTGACGATTGCACTTTGCTCAGAATCTAAAATCTCCTGGTTTTTCTTAATCACATTCGAAATCATCAGCTTTAGTTTAATTAGGTATCATATCTTCGTTTAAGGCACCACTTACGTCATTTTAAGGAACTTGAGGATGTTTTTTACTTTATTCACATCTGCCACCTTCTCGTGAATTAAAATTAAAATCATCCTGACACGATTTCATTGAACAAGTAGCATTCTTCTAAAATATTCGTTATCATCATTTTTTACATGATAACGGAAATCTAAAATAAATTTTTGAAACACGAAGCGCGTTAACTCGTAAATAAAATCTTGTTAATAGCTTAGTTATTAACTTTATAAAAAATCAGCAAAAAAGAAGAATATTTGAAAATCTTTAACATCGCGCGTGTCTTCAAAGATTCAATTCGTGACTAGTCAGTGTTAATTAGCGATGTATTTTAATCGTTTTTTAATATTTTTTTCTGTAGACATAATATCGATAACGGCAGTAAGTACTAAATGAATGCCCTCGTAGAACAATAACAACAGACTTGAAATGCAAGGGTATACTAAAATTACTGACATATTTATTACGTGTGGAAATCATCTAATGACTTCTCCTGCTCTGGGCGGAGAGGGAGGGCGTGTCAGACTTTTACTGACTAAAACCACACCTGTGTCCTTCAGTTGCCCTTTGCGTTGTAAGACTACGGGTTTCCTTAAAAGAAATTCCCCGCGGTCCTAGCTAGCGGGCATCGGCTCGATTATTGAGGTGGGAAATAAAAAAATAACTCTTTCTGCTTGGGGCGGATCCGAGTGCCAGATTTTTACTGACTAAAACCCACCAGTGTTCCTTCAGTCGCCCTTTGCGTTCTGGGGCCACCGTAACCTCTTTAACAGTCTTTCGAACAATCCGGTAGCCCTAGCAGGCATCGTCCCTAGTGGGCCCCGTCCATTTTGCTGACATGTCTTTGAGGCGCGCGTGAAACGCAACGAGCAGTCGACTCGGGTATTGTCCTATTAGTGACATACTTAAGTAGATACTTAAATTTTGCAGATTTAGGATTCCAAAATCTGCAAAATCTGTAAAAAGAGAACAAACTGATAAAACTCGAATGATAATCACTGAATCTCAATCTACTTAACAACACGTCAGAAATTATGAAACAAATGTGAGCAAATAGCAAGAACATAATATTCGCAATATACTCGAAATTACAGCAAATAAAGTAACATAAAAACTATTTTCGCTCATTTCCAAGTAGACCACACAGGACCAGACATTGACTCACAGATCTCGTAAACTGCTCCATAATATCAAAACGCTCATATTTCCTGACACGATGACCCGACTCGTGTGCCTCGTGTACCACGCTTGACAATTGCTTGAGCACGATTGTGCTCATGCTCGGGCTTGTCGCGACCTCCTCGACGAATGCAGTCCTGTCGTCATGTGAGTATTATGTCTACTTAGAGGAGTAAGATATCTGATTTACCAAACTAATATAGAGAATTAGACAAAGGACTTCAAGCAAAATTACCTTAGACAAATTTTTAGCGAAATTTGAAAATGGTAATTTGAATATTGTTATCAAAGAAATTGTACAATCCGCATTTTAGAAGCAGATATTTCAACACCATAGTGTTGAAATTAATTATGAAGTTGGAAGTTAGTGATAGCATGACGAATGACAGGGCAGAATGGAAGAAAGAAACGTGTTGGCAGGAAGATGATGATGATGAGTGTGAAGAGAAAATTTTATTCTGAAACATTCGGTTCATTGACCTAGATCAAACGTCTAACATTTTTAGTTTCCAATTAGTTTCTATAATTAGAACACCAACTAAGAGATTGAAGAGATTGAAGGGTATCTAACAAAATACAATTACGTTTAAGGTCACTGACTCCAGTAATAACAGGCCACAGCATGCAAAATTAGAGGCTAAACAAAACAGAGATTACCTTTCGTAATTATTTTAGCAGCTGCGATCTTGGATCTTGTAATCTCATGTTTTTCCTACAATTTGATGTATTCGTGCAGAGTGTGGCCACAGTGGAGTCGTGATGCAGTGTGTCCATGCTCGAGGGAGTACATACGCACGTATCGTGTCCTTACTTCTTAAATTATAAACTTTATTCTTTGAGATAAGGTTTTATGATGCACGAAACAGATGTTCTTGTGTTTTGTATAAAGCAATTTTATGAAGATCGCGTCTCAGATGGTATAGAAGGTTAAGTTCGTGGGAAGTGTCGTTGTATTGATTTTATAGGCTTTTCCTTATCTGTCTTCCTCCCCTTTTTGAGAGGTGTAATCATCATCTTCCGACCCGGCTTCTCCCATATTGCAGGTTTTTTCTTCCATTATGTCCTATCATCCGTCACGCTTTTACTCACTCCCTTTTCTTTCAAATCACTTCTCACACAATATTTTTGCGAGGTGCGAAATCATCTAATGACTTATTCCGCTCTCGGGTGGATCAAGATGGTGTATCAGAGTTTTACTTACTAAAACTCACCTATGTGCCTTCAGTTGCCCTTTACGTTTTAAGATCGCGGGTTTCCTTTTTCATAAATTCTCATGACTCTAGCGGGACTTCCTCTCATAGAGTTAACAAGATGTGATACTACAAAACTATAGCAGAAACTTATTTCTAGTTTACTTGCTAATTTCAACAGCAGTCTTATCTTCAATCTTAAAAGTTTATTTATATTTCTCAGTTCTATCGTCAACACCTTGCTCAATAAATTTGCGATTATAACTAAGACATAATTGCAGCGTTGAAATCTTGATGATGCCATCGCCGCACATTGCCCTACCTATCACAACCCAAGCTCACGTCTATATCATGGATCATTTACATCTAATCGTCGCTCATCTGTCATTACACATGATATAGACAAGCAAATTATTTGCAGTACCTACCTACATGGGTCAAGGTTTGATACCTATGCAGGTCAAATCGTATGGCAATTAAAATTAAACGTTTTACAATCCTGTTCATCAGATCGTGATGACTTTATTGTTTTCAAATCGCTTCCTGATGTTTAATTAGTCGGTAGTTGAATGTTTGAAGAGTTGAGATGAAGATGTGGGATGATTATGTTAAGGTTTTTATACATGGGTGGGTTTATTTAATAATATATTTGACGTGGGTGTTTATACTTCCTTAATGTTGGTGAAATAGAAGTGTCGAAAGAAATATTATATTAGTTTGAACATTCATGATTTTATTAACCTAAGAAATCCGATTTTATAATCCTACATACCATTAAATCTTAAACACGTGAGTTAGAATGTTTATGGACTACTGCAGTTTAGAGTTAATCACCACTCAAACAAAGTGAGGTAATAATCTACAAAGTAAACTCAAAGGGACATAAGAGCTCACAAATATTTACGAACACCAACTACCAATGTTAACACAGATTGGAATCCCATAAAACAAATGACAAATGCAAACTGCAGTACCTACTCAATCATTGACAAATGGTTTCATACATTTTCCTCTTTTAAACCTTGCTAGTTCAAGTTATCTGCCCTCTACGTGTTTATTATACAAGCAAACAGACAAACATACATGACCTCTGTCATTCAAAGAAACATATACGTAATCATAGTAAACATTTGCGTCTGTTTATATAAGGGTAGGGCAGACTAAACTGGGTTTCTAACTAGCAATGGACGAGAAACTTCTGTCGGTATGCAATCGTTAGAACCATCTAGTTTGTGGCCTACTTACTGTGCTTACCATTCAAATGTCGTTATAAATAGGATTTTAGGAGACTAGTAGATCTGAAGACAAGAAAATGCCTTGTCCATGAGCAAGACATTGTAGTCTAGACATGCAAAGGATTTGCAAGAAACTTACTCTTATGATTGCATTTCTTAGCACAGGATAGGTCCAGTTCTTTCAAAGAACTCATTTTAACTTCTCATAACAAAAGGATCTTGAATACGAAATCCCATGTAAGGTTTTTCAATCCAGTTCGCTGTTCAATAAGATCCAAGCCCGGGTCAACGACGCGTCGTATTCCACGTGAGCCTCAAGGACTTGTCAGCATAACTGACGAGGGCCTCTTGGGAGGATGCCTGCCAGGGCAGCAGGATTGTTCGAAAGAGTTACTGCGGCCCAACTAAAGGAACACCGGTGAGTTTTAGTCAGTAAAAGTCTGACACTCCCTCTCGCTTCACCCAGAGCGGGAGAAGTGATAATTGGCCATCCCAAAAAAAAAGGCACACAGATCGACGTATCGCCGATTTGACGTGTACCCGATAAACATTCTGCACTAGACTTTAATGAGCAATAATATTTTTGTTTTCGTAGAAGCCATTTGACGTTCACTTCAGTCACTTCTACGAATGCGTAAAACTTTTTCTTAGTAAAGATGTATTATTGTATGCCTACATAGAACCGTGTCGTGCCATGCCGTGGTACCTATGCGGCACTGTTTTATATGCAAAGAGAATTACTTGTGTTGGATAACTTAAAATGATGGCTTTGACTTGAGTTTTTATTGGTTGTATTTATAGAACTGAAGTGATTGTGTAGTTATGTGATTTTTAACGGTTCTTTATTATTCTAGTTTATTAAATCAGCCTATGTATGGAGGAGACCTATCGATGCCGCAAAACAGTCAACGCCGAGTATCGGGCGGCGGTAATTATCGCCAACCTGAAAACCCTACCCGACAACCTCGAGAGGGCCTAGTGACCTCGGCGCGATACCCAGTGACCGTGGTGCCTTAAATACCCTCCAAAAGACTGACGTAGGAGGACGTGGGAATCCTCTGCCTTAATCTTCTCATTAAAACTCCCCTATGGAATCAGCTTAACTCTACGGTACACAATGACATTCCCACAACCAGATACAGAAACAGATGAGGAATATCAAAGAATCATCTTTTCTTTGAGGAATATCATACAAATGAAAGTGATGAAGCCGGGAGGTCACGACCTTCAGCATTGAGAAGTACAACCCAAGGAGGAGAAGATTATTCTAGTAACATGATTTTGTTTTGTGACGTTTCATGTTATAACTATCATGTTGTATCACGCTCCCCTCGAATCTATGTGGTTGGACACTAACCTGCATGGTTATCATATGATTTGACTATTACATGTTTACTGTACCTACTTATGAATTTTAAAAGAAACCTTGACCTCTGAGTTTGTCTCGGTGTTTCTTCTCAGAGTAGCCAGCTAGGAAACACAGGCTTCTAGAATTGACGTGTAAAAGTAGTTTTTAAAACCTATTTGGAAAATAAATGTCATTTATAGAACTAGCTGTGGAACCGTAAATTAAAGTATTGGCATTGGACAAATTGGGCTAATGATAATAAAACGGAGACAATTCTATGCTATAAATTAGTATGTAGTCTTTAATAAAATATAATTGTAAAATCATTTAGTACAATTCCTCCGTAAATTGCAATTCTAAATTACCTGCTGAGTTGTGGCAAACGATAAACGGTTTGCGGTCTGCAATCTAAACACTGTTAAATGTATTCTGTGAACCTTTAACAGTACATTTCCAAATACATTAGGAGTTATGACGAAAATTAGAGTAAATTCCAACGGTACGCAGTGTTTCTAGAACCTGTGCAGTTGTTAATCACAGATCAAGAAATATCAGAAGTCTCATTTTTAATAACAAGTTACTCGTAAAGACAAGAGAAGGTAGATTTCTTTTGAACTTTGCCCAAAGCTTTGGAAGGACGGGCAGCAGCGTAAATGGAGTCAGAATCTATGGCTTCACAAACAATCACCCATTTTAGCGATTTTAACTGCAGAATTCAATTACTTCTTTACCGAGAAAGATAAACGAAGAGAAGTTATAGAACTAATCAAGGAGCTTGTAAACAGTACCGCAAAAACTCATACATCACGAAGTTTACAGAGATCTCCAAGAATTAAACTAAATTGAACTTCTTGATCAGTCTCTTCAATGCGTGCAGAGAAACACGGCGGCCTCCGGCGACCCGACAAACCACTTTCATCTTTACTGCCACGACACTCATAATTAATTAGCGTCATAACCGTAGATTCATTTGAACACAGGATATGTGTACAAATTGAACCGGTTTAATGTCCATTAATAAGCTCTTAAAATTATTTTCATAGTAATTACTTTAATGTGTTCTAATATCAATGTGTATCGAGGTGATTCATTTATTGTAGACAGCTTGTATTTATTTAATGTTATAGAACAATAGATCGTTCTAACGAGTATTCCATTCTACTCATATTGCGTGTTTTCAAGTTATATTATGACAAGAAGATTGCCTCTAAACATCAAATGATACGTTGACATTTAGAGAGAGGTCATGAGGGTCAGCAGACGAACACTTTCGATCGGCTTCGGATTTGAATACATACATAGATATTTGAAGAACATTTTACTATATTTTAAACATATAAAAAAATATCCTGCTTGTTGAATATAAAGAAACGTAAGCAAATATTATTCTTGTGCTTGATAGATAACTGCATATAAACTTCCATCCCCTATTATTTAGGCCTTCAGGAGACGTATTCTCGAAAATTCTTCCTTTGTGATCGCTAGAACTGAACTGACTTCCTGAGCCATGCTTCCAGACTAAACGTTTTCTGTTAGTGAGTTTTAAGAATATGCGTTTTTTAGTGATTTTATTTCGAAGTCGGTTGTAACGATTTGTAAAAAGTATTTTATTTTGTTTTTTTTATAATTAATTGTAGTACCCTACTGTTATCATCTTCCAGTTTCATCATCAATTTAGTTCGATATTACCATGTTCATCAGAACCATTTATTTCTGTTGAACTTTAGTATAATGTCATGCGTGAAATACTTATTAAATATTATATCATTGAGAAGTGCCGCTGGTCATTTGTGGGTTCTTTTCTGAATGCATATGCTTGATTTGTTGAGAATACGATAATCGCTGTTTGAGGTGTTCCCTCAATTTCTTATGGATCCCAATCATTGGATCTTGATTTTGATAACAATGAGACCAACCCAAAAAAGTTTTTTTTTTATTATTGAATTAAAAGGTGGAGTGCTATGGTAACAAACATAAACAATAAACCGAATTAAGAACTTCCTCCTTTTTTAGAGTTGGTTAAAAACGAATAAAGATATCAAACTCTTATCTTACAAATTAATTAATCATTATTATATATATAAATATTATTATCCTAGCTTCAAATTTGTTAGCTTGTTTTTAGAGAACGAATCCGTGTGAATTCTTATTTTTGCTACTTTTAGAAGAAGCACCGATGAATAATTATAATCTTTGACATTTGGTGATCTCATTATGTAAACTAATTATGTGACGTTTCAGTTTGATACTTTAATCATCAGGATATTGTAATTTCGTTCGATGTGATGTCGACGACACTAACAAAAACCAATGACATTCATTAGAGACACGTAGTACTCATTTGCTATCGCTTGAAATCCTCACTGGCACTTGACATTCTGCTTAGATTTTATGAGGAAAATAAAGAGTGACATAAGGAAGGAAACATTCCCTAAACATTATATAACAGAGTTTAGAAACTTTTGATCTGCAGCTATCACAACATATCTCTCAAACACTATGATAGAATCTAAAAAAAGTAAATCACAGTATCATCTCCCACAATAACCATCTCTAAAATAAAACATGTAGAGGCTAAAATAGCACCCAATCTTTATGGAATGTTGCGTAACTTGTGGTGCTTACAAACTTTAAAGATTTCAATTGATAAATTGACAGCATAAACGCTATTAAAATATCTAATCGCGTTTATGTGATTAATATTAGACAATAATGTACTTAAAATAATAAACTAGAATCGTTTCGTATCGTATCTACAAAAACAGCAAGAGAACGCAGAAGTTTGTCTTATCTATTATCAAAAAGAGATGGAATTGCTTATTTGTTTATTTATTTAAAAGGTAATTCTGGACGAACAAATCGAACTATAACAATTATTTTATTGATTGAAAGTTACGCTATTGCTGAATGCCATCAGATATATGAACATATAGATAAAACGACCAAAATGCTTATAAGAAGCATTGTGTGTGGCTGTAGTCTTGACAAAAAACTTCTTTAAACACAAAACACGCAGATGAAGTCGCGGGCAGAAGTTAGTTTAATATTGATCATCAACGTTGTGACATTGAGGTCATCCATTAAATTATTAACTAAACCTAAAAATTCATTAAAGGAGCACCCATTATTTTTAACAGACTTCAAAAACGGGCTCTCAATATTCAGCCTACCTATTTTTTGTCAACTCAGAATTATGTCATTATCGTCGTTATTTTATTTAGGTTATTATAGATCTTGCACACTATTTACCTAGCTTTAGTTTTAGGTAATATCACCATTAAATTAAAAACAAAATTACTTAAAAAAAAACAACTGCCTTCCATAAAAATAACGGAAGTCGGTGTTTCTGGTTGTGTTTCATCGTTATCTAACACCGACTTCCGAAATAAAGTTATCTTGCACTTTTATTTATTTATTTCTGTACACACAAACACTTAAAAATTAAAAGAACAAATACAGATAGAAGAGCACAAATGTACTGCTTATTTCAAACAAAATTTCTTCCAGCATTTTTATGAGAGTCAGCTGCATTTTTTGTGTAAAAAGTTTTTATAGACCACGTTACTAAATAGATTGATGTTATTGAGATGAATAAAATTATACCAATGACAATTAAAAAGTCGATTTCTAAAACCATAAACGTCTGATCTAAAAACATTATGTGATAATAATTGTAGTGAAGGTGAGAATATCAATTAGCATTAATAGAATTGACCTGAATTAGCTACAAACTATATCGATCTGAAATACCAGTAAGTTAATTTTTACTTGGTAGATTGAGACGTCAAGTTTTTTTATTATTCTTATTGATAGATTGACGCTTGATCTCATTTGATGGAAAGCGACAATGTGGCCCCGTTCACTCTTGACTTAAAAACCCCTAGGTTGTAACTAGCAGGAAACACAGACTCCGGCAGGGAATTTCACTTCTTATGTAGGTACGCATAATGTGTTCCAAAAACATTTTGTGCGAATGGGTAGAATGTCCACCATGTATTTGTGGTCCGATGATGGAAGGAGCTTTGCAGAATTAAGTTATGCTATTTCGACGTAGGTTCACTTCCTAAAATGCAACCGGTAGAAAACCGACAGGCTAGCTTGATTTTTTTTCTTCCTACCCATCCCATATTACTTGGGGTCGACGCAACACGTTTTTTTCTTCCATTCTGTCCTGTCACCACACCACCTCTTTTCACACTATCACTGACTCCCTTTTCATTCATATCACTCCTCACACAGTCCATCCAACTTTTCTTTGGCCTCCCTCCCCCTCTCCATTCATCTACATGTATACTCCGAACTCTTTTTAACCGACTTCAAAAAAAAGGAGGAGGTTATCAATTCGGTTGTATTTTTTATTTTTTTTTTATCATCATTTTTTTTTTTTTTCTTTAGTAACATGCGTTTCATCCCGCTTCTTCACATGACCATACCAAGACAAACGATTTCCTTTCAACTTTTCAGTCACTGGCGCCACTTTCAAACTTCCTCTAAAATACTTATTTCTCACTTTATCCTTTCTTGTGACACCATACATGCATCTCAACATTCTCATCTTCGCTACATGCAATCTGTTTTCATCCGTCTTTTTCAAATCCATACAGTATGACAGGTTTTATCACGGACTTGTAAATTTTACCCTTCAACTTGAAAGGCATTTGTGGATCGCAAGTTGTTCCCGTGACCTGTCGCCATTTCATCCATCCTGTATTGATTCGATGTGTTACGTCTCGGTCTACCTTACGATCCCCTTGGACGAGCGACCCAAGGTACCGAAAGTCGGAACAGATCGGTATGGGCGTTCCGGCGAGAGCTAAAGGCATAGGATTGGAGAGACCGCCGAAATCGCAGAACTAGTACTCCGTTTTGGTTCTACTCAATTCCAGGCCAACACTCTCCAGTCCGTGCCACCTCACCTTCAATCTGTTCTGGACTTCTATGCCACTCTCGGCAACCAGCACATACACCAGGGAGCCTCTTCCTGAATGTCCGACGTCAGAGCGTCCATTATGATAAATGATATTTATTTTGTAAGGTTTAAAAAACACTTTTACACGTCAATTTTTTTTTTCGTCATTTTTAATCTAGATGAGGCCATTATCATCCCTCCATCACTTCCACAATAATAAAACTTATATCCTTCACCAATTCCCCTCGCTTTTGTTCCTCTCCATTTAGTCTCCTGCAAGCATGCTATATTTATCCGTTTTCAATGCATCCGCTAACTCTCTGGCCCTTCCAGTCATGGTCCCGACATTCCAACTTGCATACCTCAATCTCATTTCCCAAGCTAGCTTCTTACGTTGCCCGGGATAGAGTAACCACAGGCTAGCTTGATTAACGGACATATTTCTGGACTTAATGATTTTGCAATGGTTCCATATTAAATCGAAAAGTCATCGCCTGTATTGGTAATTTTTCGTGCAAATCTATTCATCTTCAATCTTGGATTTAGTCAAGGCTTCGCTTGTCTGATAGATTCACTAGCTATTCTACTATATATATCATCAGAACACCTTAACGACATATTAATAAGTTTTAGTAACCTATTTAATAAAATAATAAATACTTCAATTGGAAAATAATTAGTTTATTTTCCAATTGAAGTATTTATTATTTTATTGCATAAAAGAACAACTGAATAAAGTAAGTTTACATCGTTATCCGCCACTGGCGCCAGTAGCTCGACCCGACTTTCTCCGGAGAAAGTAAAAGCGGCCAGTCCACCAGTCCACTCGAATATCGTTTCATACTATTTGACTTATAACACTATTTAGTGCTTCAGTGTTAGGTAACGTGTTGTTATCTAAGCGTTATGTGTTCTTATTGATATTTTACGTAATTTCCAGACGAAATTCAAATGTCTGTGTAGTTGAGACTCTTTTTTTTCGCTTCAAACTGCTGATTTACAAGACATTTATTTTTCTGTTTCAGTAGCGTCTACTGTTTTTAGTAATTGAGTTTTCGATTTTTCGAATGTAAAATGGACAGTCTTTTCTAAATGAAAAATGAATCGAAAAATCGTCGTGTTTACCTTCCAATAGAGAAACGAAACCTGGGTCAAGAACCTATCAAATATATAAATCGTGCCTTCAGCAAAAAGTGCTTGAAAATCATTTTTGCTATCTTCGTCTTTAGTTTGCGTCACTTGATGCTATCGTAATCAATGACTAGAACATTGTTTGGAAACATAATTGTGCTTCACTTTTTTTCTGTATTTTTTTTTTAATGATTAGCTCCCGTTTGGCCACTATCTCACCTGCCCCCCTAGCCAAGTTACAATCGTTTCGTTTCGATTCTCTTTTCGTTGGTCGCCTCGAGTAGGCCACGCCTCCTATTCCTTTGTTCTGACCACGTGACTGAGCGTTGAGATGACGTCAGAATAAAGGAATCGGAGGCGTGGCCTACTCGAGGCGATCGACGAAAAGAGAATCGAAACGAAACGGTTGTAACTTGGCTAGGGGGGCTGATGGTAAGCGATGATGTGGTCGACGATGGAGCACGCTTACCTAGAAGTAACCTATTAACCAGGAAATACAGAGTCCAGCAGGGAATTCCACTCTTTAGCTGTACGTATAATAGATGTGTCCAAAACGGTATTAGTGGGATAATCACTGAGTACCGGTGGCGCAGCGCTGTACGTCTAGTGGTCCGATGATGGAACGGACTTCGTGGAATAAAATTGTATCATATTCAGAAGCAAATGCTGTTCACAGCTGCTTAAATTAAGCTTAGCCCTAACACGACCAGCAAACCAGTCCTATCTCTACTGCAGCCATTAATCAACTAAGCTTTTAGCGATAAAGTAATCAATCTTAATTCGTATCTCCATACATCTGCTTACAATTAGCAATAACAATAAACAACAAACAAGACAATGGCAGTAGTAAGGACATAGCCGGAATGCCGTCAATGCGAACGGGTCGGCCCAAACCCGGCAGTGAACGAGGATTTACAAAACTTGTATTTTTTACATAAATTATATTAAATTCACTGCCTTTTGAAAAACGATTTTAAGGTATTTTGAGCATATTTAAATGTTGACCCAGTTATGGCTCGTTTTGAATTCATTTTCTAACAGGGAAGTGGATTAATAATCAGTAAAATCAACAATTAAATTAGTTTTCCTTGTATTTTTAAAACGTTCGCACAGCCTAAATCATGTCTTATTTCTTTACTAATATTTGATATTCAATTTTATTTGACATATTTTCTGTGTGATGAGATTACGACAAAATTTGGATCCTTTTAAAAAAACCGTTAGTATTAAAAAAAAAACAATTCTTATTTACGTGTTTAAATATTATTTTGTTTACGAGATCATTCTGAAAAAAAAATGGCGGATTCTGTGTTTCCTGATAGCTACAACCTGAGAATCTTTAAGCCAAGAGTGAATAGATTACTTCTAGGCAAGCGAGCTCCATCATCGACCATTTTAGTCTCACACAGATTTTAATGTTATTATTCATCTGTATAATATACAAGTATATTGTATACTATTGTATGAGGTACAAATAAATCTTTCTTTACATCGTATCTTTCGATCAGGTGAGATAGTGGCCAAGCAAGTCTATCAACATTAAAAAATCCACAAAAAACAAATCTTACACAAAGGATATAAAACATTAACTTCAGATAATCATCACCTATAAAACAATACCAAATCAAAGTCCCGCGCGATTTTTATAGCTAGTTTTAATGATGGCTCGGCTACCAATACCTACTAAAATGTTGCAAAAATACCAATAAATTAAGTAAACAGGTGAGTCACGTCGCCCAGTCAGTAGCCAGATAAGTTTAGTTTGTTTTTATGACTTCCGCTGGAAGATGTGAATTGAAAACACAAAACATAAGCGGAAATGACGATAATTTTAGATGAATTCACGAGATTCACATATTCGCTAAGTATTCGATGTTACCCCCCTGTTCATACGTAACGTTGTTTGGTTATTTTATTACTAAGCCATGCCTATTAACTTACATTTGTATATCAGAAGATAATTCCTTTTCCTGTAAGTATTCTGTTCCTATATGTTAGCCAGCATCTTTACGCACTATGCACTGTTATATCATATATACCTAATAGATAATGTTTTTTTTTAATTATTTTTCGTGTATCCATTTATATTGCAAAGGAACTAATTTTTGTAGGTATTGCTCCCGTGAAAGGGCACTGGATTTTGTAACACAAGTTAATCAACTTGCACAGGAGTCAGGGACTTCAATAAAATTGTGAAAACGTCTAATTATGTAAATAAAGATTATGTGATGTAAAAAAAATGTTTTAGTTCTCTTCTATCCTGATGCTCAGACCTCGAGAGTCTCGCTCGTTCAGCGCAAAACTCATCTATTGATTTCCATTAGACAATTCGGAGTCAGAAGAGCCAGCTTCTGACTCCGAATTGTCTCAAGTAAGACTAGTTAATAAGAGATTTTCCTTTGGCTTCTTTGGTTAAAGACCTCCACTAGAGGTGGGCCGAGTGGGCCATGACCACCCCAGTATGATCTAGCGCCCACCCCAGGATGTTGCGCTACCGATCCAAAATTCTATGAAAGACGCCAAAATACTGATAACTTCACAAAAAAATCAGGCATGTCCGGGACCAGCCTGAAAAATAACCCTAGATACGCCAATAGGAATTTCTATAAAACCTGAAAGAGGAGAATATAATGCTAATAATATTCTGTCATTCACAATTACGTTAAAACCGGTTAAATTAAAAACTAATAAAGACACCATAACCAAATGACACAAATCAATAATAACAAACTCGTAAAGAGTACAATCATGTACCGACCGATAAATTAATCAAATATGCTAAATGTACCGGTAGTGTATATTTGAACTTATCGTAAAAACTTGATTTTTTTAAACATTTTAGTCACGACATGGTACTTTTGTAAAACGTTTATTCTATAGGAACTGATTTTTAACAAAAACATGTTAAAAATATGCAAGAACAAAGAAATAAGGAACTTCTTGAGAAACATCATCATTGATAGATACGTAATTCTGTACGCAGATACTTGAGATGTACTGATGAAAAACTATGAAAATTACTTAACATAAGTTAAACCTTTTAAAAAAGACCGTTTGATCAGCCTGTTTTCTACTGAGTATCATTATTCTAGCAAAGAAACAGCATATCAATATCAATAAACCTTTCTTTTAAAACAATGACACAATGAAATCATGATAAAAACGTGAAACGCGGAATTAACACGTAAGAATAGAAATATGAATACCCCAACATTTGAACATCAACACTTATCAATCGTTACAAAAAAACATCATATCATTATGCAATTAAGGTACAATTTTAATTGACACGCCCCGGGAAAGCAATGTTCGTGTCGTACAAATACTACATTCAACTGGGCGTGCGCCGGCGCTTTTCCCGAGCTAACTTCGGCTTTCTAGTGGCCCGTGCGTGACGACAAACGAAACGACAAACATATAGATATCCCTTTTATTCCTACAGCGTTATCTCCCTCTAAAATATCAAGTAAATATAGTTTCCATAGCTACCATAACTGTATAAGCTATTAAAGGCCCCATTGAAGTCTTTGAAGTTATCAATGTGATTAAATCGGTTTGCGTGTCACGTACTAAGATCAAAATTCTTTAGATATGTTTAGTAGACATATGGCATGAGAATTATGTTCCAAAAGTAGATAAAATTGTTGAAAACTGAGCATCAAAATAATAGCAGTTTTTAGTCATTGTCATAGGGCTGGATTTTGAATGCCTTGACTGAGTCCTATTTCCTGCAGATACGTTACGAAAAGCTTCAGTGACGTATGATCCATATCACTTCTAAATGCAATATTCTTTCCATTCTCATATACACGTCATCTACACATCATCTACGATGGCCACGGTACCGTGACTGTAATAAATCTGATAAATTGCCTCACTCATAAAGTACGCAAACATTACCAACAATATTTCAAAAACGTTAATTCCTACTTTATCAATTTTATTACACTTTATAGAAAAAGATTGCAATATCAATGATGCTGCAAACAAATATGAATATGATGATGCAAATGGCTGAAAAAGACCAAATAAACATCAGAAATTATGAAAAGCTTATAGACATAGTGACTGGCCTGTTGGTCTAGTGGTTAGTGGCCCTGACTGCTATGCCGGAGGTCGTGGGTTCGATTCCCACCCAGGACAAATGTTTGTGTGATGAGCACGATCATTTGTTCTGTGTCTGGGTGTAATTTATCTATATATGTATGTATTTAGAAATATATAAGTATGTTTATCAGTTGTCTAGTACCCATAACACAAGCTCTGCTTAGCTTGGGACTAGACGGCGTTGTGTGATAGTTGTGGAATATTATTATTATTATATTATTATTATAGTAGAAAAATCATCCATGCTTTGCCTAATAAATAAACATATAATACATCTGTCTCTTGATAATCATTAAACACAATATATTGATAATGCACCAAGCCAAATGAATTAAGATAAGGGCAGAACAAAAACCACAAATCAAACAGCAGAACAAGTGTAAAATGATAATAACGGCGAAGACAATACTACCCACATTTATAACAATAAGCCGAATCAGCCGTGTAAATCAGAAGACAATGGCGAACGACATTGTGGACACCTTGACCTGGAACAACCTCCACCCTAATGACAATTAATGGGCAACCATTCAATTACATAGTAGACACTCAGGAGTTACCAGTCAGTTGGAGATGAAGAGTTAATAATTCTTGAATTTGCGGTTTTCTTAAATAAACTTGAAACATCTTTACTTGCATTGGATATGAGATAAGTCTCTAATGTAGTGATGCTTGTAGAAAATTGGTGGCCAGCATTGGTCACATTTCGGTTGAATAATTACTAATGACGAAACGTATCTCCCCTGGTGATGGTCTTTAGCCAAAGAGCCTGAGTTTTCAGCACAATTTTGTTGATGGATCCTTTGCATTTACATAAATTCAAACTAATGTCACCAGTGGAATTAAATTCAGCTTTGAAGTACAAAACAGCTTCAGTCCCTATGAATGTGTCCTGAAATGCTACTGCATTAGCGTCGTCTACCAGCTGATAAGAATTTACAAGTGCTATATAAGTTAGACCTTTGGCATTTGAAGGACTTAAGTAATAGCTTCTATAGATGTATGCGGTCGATTGAACTAAATTGTCGTTTAGCGTACTAATGAGAGTTGCTACATTGACATGGCCTGATTACCTCAGAGGTAACTCGTCCGTTTGCTCGGACCTTACAAAATCGTGATCGACCAAATCATATAGTACACTGTACATAATGGTACTGAGTAAACGTGTTTTATGTTATAATAATACAGAATTACAATTAAATAACGCAGTTTTAAAAATAAACATCATTTACTTGCAACGGCCGCTAGCCTCTTCGCTTTTCCGCCGTACAACCTCGGTGATAAAATCTTTAGAATCCACAGTTATCATTACTGCCACTATAACTTCTATTGCGTTAACATAAAGACTATGGTTGATTGTATAATTCACGTTGAAAAGTTTGCAACTACGTGCTGTAGATCGGACCCTGCTGTGTATATATTCTCTGTTTGAACGGCAAACTTCACCACATAGTTTTAGTACTAAATATTATTTTTATTAGGCTGGTAGATGTCTTATTATCTACTTTATTCAGACAAGCATAAGATCGAATATCGGTTGACATAGTTTAATTAGTTTCCAAAGAACCGTTCCCTTGAGGTACCTTGGCATTACGTCGATGTCTTGTGAAATTTTACGGCTGATGCAGAAATATTTTAACATATCAATATAACAGAAACGAACGTTTAAGTGTTAGCTAATAGAACCATATACTTTATGGATTTCGATTCTCAGCTGATAGATTTAACAAAACAGAAACTTGAAGAAACTTAAACATCGGTAACAATTATAATAAACTTCTTTAGATTGAGGAAGTATCCATTTCACCCTAAGCGAGGGGAATAATTCTCAGCTAGAGTCTGCATTTCCTGATAGTTATAACCTGGAGATCTTTAAGTCAAAAGTGAAAAATTTATTCCTAGGTCTGCGTGCTGTTTGGTCGACCAGATCGTCGCTTACCATCAGGTCAAATGCGACTCTACCAATAATACCAGAAGCAAAAATCTCTAACGCATAAATACAAAGTTCTTAATTCTCTAAAGTAATTATATTACTTGCAATAATTGAATGGCTTACATTAATGTTTACCAAAACGTTATTCAAGAAGCCATTCACTTGCCTCACTCTATTACTTCCCATGTCATTCAGGGAGCTACTTAACATAACAACAACGGCCTCACCGTGTTTGTGGCTCGCTAACGGCTCAATAGAAACCAAGTTAATTAATAATTCGCCACATATTAATTACAATAACCACTAGACTGGTAAATTGTTGATAGTTGTTTTAAGGTTATGTGTTGTTCACAATCAACGGATTTATACCCAAGTCAGATTAGGTATGATGATTCAGGAAAAGCCCTCCTTCTCAAACTTGATTTTTCTTTCTGTTCTCATAGTATCACATTTGATTAGGACGATTTTGCACAAGTATCTTATATGCAACACGACACGAGTGCAAATTTACTGCAACCATCATTTATCAAATGACTTATTTTAATTTAATTTAATTTGTGAACTAATTGACTAATATTTTAATGCATTTGAATATTATACTAACGTAGTTTTAAGTTTCAGTTAACAAGCTAACATAACATGGACATTGAAATTAGTCTTTTTTTTATTATTAATTTTTATTTATTCCTGTGTCGTAGATTCGTTCACAAACATGTATAGAAGACATCCAGACCTGAACAACTATGGGTAGGGCATACAAATGCTTGTTCCTTGTGGAGATCAAAACCATGACTCACAGTGCAGTACAATCACTCTATCGCAGTGCCAACCCACTTTTTTTCTATTCCGTGGTGTTGGTAAAGATACAAGACTAAAGTCCATCAATGTATTAAACCAATAAGCCACCGTTTAATGCTTCGCACGCTGTCTAAACAGTTTCAATAATCAAATTAGGTGCTGAATTTAATACAGTATATTTGTATCACCCCGATACGATCAACCTCTGCGGTTGCATACGATAGGATACCGGCAAACCAAAGCGTAATGCGATTCCTATGCGATTTCGTAACCAAATCTAGATCAACGCATTGAATTTATTATCGCTTTAAGAATTCTCAGCTCGTTGATTTAAAGATCCGTGTTTTTGCAACGGTTTTAATTCCGTGGTTTTTTGTAAATAAATCTTATTTTTTTTATACTGCATACTGTATGAAAATTTTGTTAGATGCATCTGGTTGTTAAATGTCAATCAACTCGTTAACTACTGGTAGAGCCGGATAGAGAGAGAGAGATCTTTACGATCTTCAACATTGTACGTTTAGGTTTCTATATTTTAAAACTTTTTAGAAAAAAAAAATAACCGACTTCACTAAAAAAAACACTAAAAGGATCAAAATAACTTTAATTTCGGATGTCGGTGTTTCTCGGTATTGTTTGTTTCTTATTTAACACCGACTTCCGAAATTAAAGTTATTTTGATCCTTTTAGTGTTTTTTTTAGTGAAGTCGGTTATTTTTTTTTTCTAAAAAGTTTTTATTTCACACTTTTTAGTTGCGATACACTTATAAACAGAGTGCCTATTTCTAAGGACAATTCCAATTAACCCAAATACTGCTAGGTTACATTGTTTTATTATAAAGTTGCTGTGCCTACCTTCCTCCTTCCGGCTCCATCAACAGATCAGTTCGATAGTACCTTATAGCCAAAGAGCATCTCACGACAATTCTAATAAGCCCAAACACGGCTAGGATACATTGATTAATTACGGAGTTCCTGTGCCTACCTTCCGGCTCCATCATCAGATCAGTTCGATAGTACCTTATAGCCAAAGTGCATCTCATGACAATTCTAATGAGTCCAAACACGGCTAGGTTACATTGATTAATTACGGAGTTCCAGTGCCTACCTTCCGGCTCCATCATCATCATCAGATCACTTCGATGATACCATTTTCAACGTAACTATTCAGAATCATTCATTTATTTGTATTGTCATAGTCGCTTAACTATATCTTCAATGTGATATCTATTTGAGTATGAAGTTCCGTTGACCATTTCTGGTCTTCTTCATCAGTTCCACTTCATCAAATGTTACTTTTTGACTGTAAATGCTTAAGTTCTTGATGAAAATACTAAAATTACCATAGGGTTGCCTATAATTTTTGAGGAGTTCCCTCGATTCCTCATGGATTCCATCATCAGAACTGGATTTTGAAAAAAATGGGACCAATCTGGAAGCATATCCTATAAAGGGAAAAAAAAATTTTGCAAATCGGTCCATAAACGACGGAGTTCTGAGGTAACACACATAAAAAAAAAAAAAAAAAAAAAAAAAAAAAATGATGATAAAAAAAAAAAAAAAAAAAAAAATACAACCGAATTGATAACCTCCTCCTTTTTTTGAAGTCGGTTAATAAAAGGTCTTCCTTCATAGTATATTCCATAGTATTTTCAAATTTCCTTGCAAGCGTAATGAAAAGAAGAGTAGTAAAAGAGTCAGCAACGTTGAGGAACTAGTGTCTCCAAGGTAAAGCAACGCTTGACGAGGTCGGTTTACGGATGGGTGGCTACCCATCTTAACATACCGAGTTTCCTCATTTTTTCCACTACTTTTACTTTATTTATTTTTTTGTGACGTAACTACAAATTTATGGTTTTCAAATTTTTTCCTATACTTGTGCTATGAGACCTTGCTTCATGCCTAATTTCAGGATTCTTGGTCACCGGGAAGTACCCTATGAATTGTGATTCCCTTGAGAGTGCCCAAATATACGTATTTTGCGACATAAACCGCCGTATCTTTTTTCTCGTTAATTCAGAAATTTAATTTTTCGCAGTTTTAAGGGACCGCAAACTTGAGTATTTGGTTCTAATTTCAACTCGATACTTTCACGCGTTCCCGAGATAAAGGGTTGACAGACAGACAGGCAGACAAACGGACAACAAAGTGATCCTATAAGGATAAAAAACACTAAAACGATCAAAATAACTTTAATTTCGGAATTCAGTGTTTCTCGGTATTGCTTGTTTCTTATTTAACACCGACTTACTTTCGAAATTAAAGTTATTTTGATCGTTTGTTTTTTTTTTTTAGAGAAGTCGGTTTTTTTCCTAAAAAGCTTTTATTTCCCACTTTTTAATTGCGATTACTTGCGAAGGGTACATTGTTTAATTATGAAATTCACGTGTCGTCTGCCTTCCACCTTCCGGCTTCATCATCATCAGATCACTTCGAGGATACCATTTTTTTTTTTTCAGTATAACTATTCAGAACCATTTAATTATTTGTATTGTCCTATGGCAAGCGATTAAGCGACTATTCGCTTAACTATCTTCATTGTGATATCTAGGTGAATATGAAGTTCCGTTGGCCATTTCTGGTCTTCTTCATCAGTTCCACTTCATCAAATGATACCTTTTAAATAAAAAAATAATTTGTAAATAAAAAGTTCTCGATGAAAATACCAAAATCACTATATGGTTGCCTATAATATTTGAGGAGTTCTCTCGATTCCTCATGGATCCCATCATCAGAACTGGATTTTGAAAAAAAAAATGGGACCAATTGGAAGCATATCCTTTAAGAGAAAAATAAATTGCAAATCAGCCCATAAACAACGGAGTTCTGAGGTAACAAACATAAAAAAAAAATAACCGAATTGATAACCTCCTTCTTTTTTTGAAGTCGGATATAAGGAGCTATGTTGCAAATCCATTACGGACAAAACTATATCGCTGTAATTCACCCAGAAGTTAGAACTGTTGAAATCACTGAGCGATTTCCATATGATACCTACAGGTACACGTTGCTTTATCCCTTATGTAAGTTAAATTGTGTAAGTGTTAGGTAATAATTAAACAACACGCCATTATTTAATAGAGATAAATTGTTTTTATGTAATAACAGAAACTAATATAACACCATTGTAATTGTTTTGGCGGTGCTTGAAAGTGATGGGTATTGGTGAAGTCTTTAACCTACTGAACTGGTAATGGTAGTGTATCTTTTTGAGGTTTTGGAGTCAACCAGAGAATTTTTTTTTAACTTCCTCTATTATGGTAATCGAGACTAGGTTAAAATGCGTATCACTTAGATTAATCGTGCTTAGGTAGATATACACAATCGAATTGTTAGCAACTGTTTTGGGATCTAAAATCGTATTTGGAAAACCTGGAACACAAATGGTACATATTTTTTCCCATAGACGGTATTGTAAACACTTCGTATTTTATGATATGAATGTGGTCTGTCTTGCTATGTTAGCCGCTATGTCATCGCGTTGTTGAGATTTTTGAAATGATAATTTCAAACACAATGAAATCAAAGGTTCAACAAATTAATCGGACAGAATTCCAAGTCTTCCGTCGCCGCGTCGTTCCAATACCATACCATTGTCAACATATCTCACAATAAAAAATTAAGATGTAGGTATAAATTCCTTGTACCACAAGAATTTGCAGCATGTCAATGAAACAGAATAATAAAATTAGTTGTAGTTCCTATAAATAATAAAGTAATATATACTACGTTGTATTATTTATGAAATCGTTGACTGTAGTTGTACCTTCATTTTTCCCTTTACGCGGAAAATGTCTTTGAAGGTCCTTAGCATTCAAAAGAATGTCAACATACGAGTATATTACATATGACAAGAATTCACGCAAACAATATCATTTCTCAACATATGTCACAAAGTAGGTAAGATAGCTCCATACTAAATAATATAAAAGAGGAAATTAGTCATTCAAATAAAGAATGCAGTATTGTAATTAATATATAATCTTACGTAAACTAAACAACTTTGAAATCGAACCAATAATAATGTTACCAATATCAAAATTCTAGAAATAAACTGAGAAAAACAACAAATCTATTCATAAAAGTGAACACAAGGAAACTCCGTGTTTCGTCATTACGTAGTAGATTGCAATAACAAAGTCAATAAAATCAATTTAGAATATGTTGATAGTGTAACATAATAAAATATTAGACGTAGAAGGGACAAAAGACACTGACACAAACTCAACAGTTGTAAGAACAATAAAGATGAACTAGGATTACGTACGCATATTGATTTCCCAATACATTTGGAATCTGCCATCTGTACAATATACCTACTCGATCTAAAGTCTAATCAAGTCTCGTGTCATCAAAGAATTTGTTTACGGTAAAATTAATATTGCGCAGACGAATTTTTGCATAATTTTATAGATAGGTATTAACAAATCATCATAAATTCTAATGTTGAAGCTAAACGGAGTAGAACCGATTGGATGATGCACGTGACAGTTTTTTGTATACAGCTGAATTCACATTAAACAAAAACAGAGACGTGGTTGAGTTTGGCAATGCAATATCAATTTCAGCAATTTGTAAAAGGGTACTTCGAAACAGCAAGATAAATAAAATCATATTAGTTCAAATTTTAATGCAAGAGCATAAGGCTGAAAGCCTTTTGAGTAACTGGAAAGACGTGTACGGTGTACCGTCTTGTTCAGGTAGGTCGGTTTTGCACAACAAATTAAAACAGTTCAAAGCAGGGAGATATAGAACTGTGAATGACGAAAATATGTTTTTCTTTCATATAACCAACCCAAACATAATAAATAGGGCAATGTTTAAAAACATAAGTTTTACCTGTTTAATTCAATCTAATATTTAATTTATTCTAAAGGTGTTGGGCCGAGTAGTTTGACCATGATTGTAAAAAATATGTTATCAACGAATTACGAAGAATCATCTCCTACGTTTAACATTGTTTGTGATTCATTCCAAGTCTTTATTGCATAAGTGTTGAAATCAGATGAACATTTTTATTGACTCTAATATTTTGTTCATATTTTTATCTTCCTTACCAATTTAAATGCATATCCATAAACATCCAAGCCCAGCCAAGCTACATTTTGGTGCAAAAGAGAAAGGATCAAATAGGTTGTTCATAGCTGACCTTAATTTTCAGAAAAGTAAACAAGCAATCATTCTGTTCATCTGTCTATTACTCTTACAAGTCAGTATTTGATTGACGATTGTGATTTCGTGAATGTGTGCGCTGTAGGCCTTGTACACTCCTATATGCTTGGTTTGTTATTTTCTATTATGTGTTACGTTTTCGTTAAGTCCTTATTGTTAACAGATAGATCTATAATATTGTTTTCTCATATCTTATTTATTACTGTCATATTAAAACGCCAAATTTTAATACATATTTCCAAAAAGTAACCAAATAGTTTCTTGCGGGTCAACCGTTGAGTTCTTCATCGGCAAACAAAGAGTGATTGGAATCGTACTTCAGACGTTGCAGAAGTGTCATGTTCTTAAAATTATAGTTTTCAGTGAAAAAACATAATTTGTATTTGAATTAAATCCAATATAGTACGGGGCTCGTCAAGAAAGACGGGCGCTCACTACACCTCGAGGCGAGAGTGAAGTCACCGGAGCGGCGCTAGCGCATGTTTTAATAACATTCTTCGTACATGATTTATATTGTGAGCGAGTTTCGTCTTGATGGCTGCACTAACTGGTGTGTGGTTAAGTAAAAGTTGGACTGGTATTAATTTTATTGAGTTTTTGATAGACAGTCTGATAAAAAGCAGCTGCAGCTTGTGTAGTTTTCTCTTGAGTATCTGCGCTTATAACGTTTTAAATGACTTTTAAATTCGCGTATGTCCGTCAAAACCATTGAAACACATTTCTATCTATGTGTTTCAATGGTTTAAGTAAAAGTATAGACAGACAGGAATGATCTAATTATGGAAATTTAAGATTGTTTTCCACGCTTTGTATTTACCTAAAAACGATAAAATGTTGAAACTAAAACAAATATATCTTCAGGATATTAAAGAAAAGTCGTCATAACACTTTTCAATTTTTTTCATGTAAAAGTGTTGTTCCTTTTAATTTTCCTTCTTTTGAACTTCCTTAAAAACGCATTTATAATTTCATATCTACGTTTAAGCTCAAACAACTCTGATCTATAGATACTAAGTAAGTACGTGAAGTTTACTCGGCTCCCACGCACGTAACCTTGTCTTATTTAATTTTATATTATTAAGTAGGCGATGAACTTGAAACTTTAGACTACGCTAAGTATTGTACATTACTCGATTTATTTACTTTAGCGATTTACGCACCTCCTTGTAGAGATGAGTGCTGTACCTTTGACGTAATCTAAGATACTTTAAGAGTACGGAAATGGTGTAAGACATCCGTAATGTACAGGGAAATGAAAATATTATAAACAACTCTTGCTAAACATTCTTGCTTCTTATAATGCTCGCAGATCAGAATATTTATAGCCCCAGGTGAAAAACATGGGCTGAACCTTTGTCCAGCAGCTGGATGACCGACTGACAGTAACCAGTAACGAATAGCTCCAATATTACTGAGAAGAAATGGCATATATCGAACACATTCCAAGGCAAGTAAATATCAAAAGAGCAACGAAGCACCTAACCACAGCACACAGCATAGTTAAAGATCAACGCAAAGATCAGCCCAATTCTAATAATGATGTAGGACCTAACAATATAAATGAAACTGACAAAAGAGAAAACGTTCTACTGGTTTTTAAACACAATTTGAAATACAAATAAACGTTTCTCCCACAAATATCATTCAATAACCGAAGTGAAACAGGAGGCTCGCCAGCAGGACGAGGATATTACGAAATAACAGTAAAACGCGTTTGTAATCGAAACCAAACGGCATTAGCGCTAATTGCAACAATGTGCTCATGTAACATACCCGTAACTTCACCTAGTCCAAATATGCAACTCAAAACAAACGAATTCAAACCTTATGTTGACATGTTAACGTTTGGATTAAGTTTAGCAGCAGTCCAATATGTATTTAGTAAGTTTTGCGCAACATACATGTTTAAAATCAAGCAGCGTGCGCATAGCGGAACGCATTCTATTTTAGGGCTCTACTCTATTTTTATTACAGCCTTATCATCATAAACATAAAGTTCATAATTGCTGGTGAAAAAACGAGTTTCCAATACGTCACATTGTCAATTAGGTGTACCGTAAAGTTACGATGAAAAATACGGAATTATGTAATTAAGTGGAGTGATAATGGACACTGATTGAATTGTTCTCTTTGTTAAGTAATGGACAGTGACAGGGCATTTTGTTGTATTTGCTGATAGATATCGAGTTACAGTAGCCGCAAGTACGGTAGCGAGATCTTATAATGGCCGTTCATTAAAAAATAATGATAAGTTAACACCTACGCAAATATTACTAAGTGCAAATGATTCAGAGGGGAATGAAGACAGAATATGTATAATATATGTTCATGATTAGACTGTCGTTTGATGCCCTGTGGGTACTCAAAATTTTTAGATATTTTTTTTTTAGATTGACGGTCTCTTAATAAATGGCAATAAGCATTCGTGAATGACAATAATCACTTTGTAGATAAGGTCGAAAAATTGGCAAACATTACGGCACATTTTCTTACACTAGCACAGCTAAGCAGTGGAATTCCATGCAGGAGTCTGTATTTTCTGATAGCTACAACGTAGGGGTCTTTAAGTCAAGAGTGAATAGGTTACTTCTAGGCAAGCGTATTCCATAGTCGACCACATTATCGCTTACCATCAGATGAGATAGTGGTCAAACACAAGCCTATCCTTAATAAAAAAAGCTTGAAGGAGATGTATCTATAGCGGGTAGAGATGCTCACATCCCATCTCCTAACCACACAATGCTTTCGTCGACTCTTTCAACATATCACCTTCGTCCACTTACAAAGGTTTCTTCATGCTACGCAGCGTTTACACACGGCGAAGACTTGAACGGATGCCAGGCGCTAACGTATTCGGAGCCATTGAAATATATATCTACAATTCTTTTGAAAGTGTTTTTTTTTTCACTACAAAAGCGGAATCCAACAAAACTGCAAGGACATCAACGATCTGTTTGGTCCGTCAAAATAGTTAAAACCATAATTTAGGAATTAGAAAACATTTAAAATACTGTGGTACCGGTGTTTATTATTTTAACGCATACATATAGCGTGTTGAATTCTATTTCGAATCATCATCATCATCATCATCTTCCTGCCCTTGTCCCGTGTTATTTGGGGTCGGCGCAACACGTTTTTTTCTTCCATTCTGCCCTGTCACTCGTCATACTATCACTAACTTCCTTTTCTTTCATATCACTCTTCACACAATCCATCCATCTTTTCTTTGGTCTCCCTCTCCCTCTCCATCCATATTTCGAATATTATTTATTTATTGTTTAGTAATAATAATAGTTGAATATTGAACCTACCACAATTTGTCTCTGCATCATCCAAAGATTGACTGGTAAAAAAATACCAAAGGCATTAAATCCACCTCTGTAATTTTGTGTACGTATAAATTATAACAATAAATATTAGAGTTACAAGAAAAACAAAAAAACTGCTAGGTATATTGCAAAGTGTTGCTCTAATTGAATGCAATATTCGCATTTATCTCAGAAATCGTAATATTTTCAACACGCGTGGCCGATTTATTAAGACATTATGATTTACGCATCCTTAAACATTAGATTTTATTTACATTAGCTAACGCCAAGTAATCTTGACTGAATATTTTAATCTAATCAAGAAACCAACGTTTTCGAAAATTTGAAACTTATTTGAAGTAACTGGTATTGATTTATAGAATATAGAAAAAAAAATAAAACAAATAATATCTTACCTAATGAGACCTATTTAATATACATACCCAATAAAACCTAACTACTGATAAGGACTCCCAAATTAAATTTCATGACGCAGGTAAGTATCGAAACTACTTAGTAATTTTGGTAACAGAAAATTGATGATTCGTAGAAAATTGTAAATGTTTTGTCTCGCTCATAATTCATGGCAAAACTAAGGCAGAACATCTTAAATATTTTCACAACACAATGGAGAAAACCACCACAATACAAAAACAAAACTATAAATTATTTTTTCTAATCCAATCTGTTTGAGACACGAGGCTTCAAAACCACAGTAACATTATAAAACAAAATCCCACAAAAAATCAGAATGACCGCCATACAACTCATACAATACTTGTTGTTTGTATAACCGACAAAGGCCAGTGAAAACGCTCCCATACACACAGTCGTACCTACCGTCGGCAGGTACATGCTGTACTTTATTGTTCCATAAAGGAAATTCCGCTTTCCATTGTTTAGTAAATTTAACAGGAAGCGACCGATGCTCACCGTTTTGTTTGATTAACTCGTATTATTGGTGTTGGGTACTATTTGATGGCACACGACACGAGGCACTAGGTTTAACTACCACACATCAACATGTTAATATCTAGGTCCACTTTTCATATTTCAAATTAATAAGAACATTCCGTATCTATATAACACAGTAGCCTTGTTTGCAAGGTTGAAGCAAAAAAACACACTGGCTGGAAAAATGGAAATGTATACTGTATAGGGAGGGGTCACTAGTAAAGCTGGGGGTTTATGACGGAATTCTTTCGAGTAAGTCCAGTGGTTTTTTTTTAATTTTTAACAATATGTGAAATCATTAAAACAGGTGCGATCTCGGTAAAAAAAAGAGCTGAAAATTTTATTGTAGTATTGATTACCACAATAATTAACTACTAAAAGTATTAGATTGTGTTATCCGCATGCTAATAGAAAACTAAGTGACTGTATACTGATACCAAAAACTTAATACCAACCTAGACTTAAAACTAGCCAAAAGAAATAATAAGAATTTCGAAATTTAAAAAAATATAAATTGAATTTAGAACAAAATTAATAAAGGCACTACCGCTTTTCAGTTGGTTCCTTTAGGTAAGAAGGACAATGACAATATTTTTAGAATGACATAAAAAATTGGTAATCCTAATATTTAAGTAACATTATGTACCTAGTGTAAGTAGTAGATAAAGATACCGAGACAGAGCGGAGAAAGCGCCAGGATGCAAATATATATAGTTGAATAAATGCTCTCCAGCCGCATGTGGGTGTTGCCTTTTGTCAGCAGCTATGTAACACGTCATACGGATGAATGGATCCTCGTTTAGTTTACCTTGCTGTCAGCTAGCTCTTACTTAACATCAATGAGCTTACAATATTTCATTGTGGCAGATACTCAGAATAATCCAACAAAGTTATGCCATGTAGAACTTGATGTGAATTTCGCACGTGTATATCGTGAATGCGACATGGAATGGCGAAAAGCATTATTGATTCATACAGAATTTACCCAGATTTAAAGATTAGCCGGAATAAAACCACACAACTTGTGGGAATGTTCGATCTTGTATCGACATAGGTACATAAGGTAATAAGATGTGTGTGTGAAGAGGACACTATTATAAGAAATCTATCACACCTATGACATGTTCCAATAGACAATGACGAAGAAGAAGGAAGATGTTTGGAATAAAATAAATCACTTTTAAGACGAATTCGCATATTGCACAAAATAATAACCTACACTAAACGACACCACACTAATCAAGAGATGTCAATCACCATAAAACCTATAATATAATGTAACAATACAAAATTCTCCTCAACCGCAGCTGTTTGCCAATAAACTTTAACAATGATCAATGAAAGAAAAATACATCATAACAAGAGAGATAAACCAAATGAAATGGTTAATAACTCTATGTACAACATAAAAGTCTATAATGAGTACAAAGTTGACACTCGGATCTTAAGTAAGTACCTATTCTAAGGTCACCTATACCAATATTTTAAAGAAGAACGATTAGTATTTTTGGATTTTTGTATAATGAATAAAGTCAAAAACTACTGAACCTGTTTTAAAAATCTTTTACCACTAGAATACTACTTTGTCAGTGACCTAGGCTATAATATTATCTATTTTCACGCAGGTGAAGCTTCTGGCAGAAGTTAGTCAGAAATATTTTAAAGATTTCAAATTAACAGATATTATGGTACCTATAACAAAATTTATAATTTGTTGCCCCATTTGCAGTTTTAGAAGTATTGGTGAAGCTCCAGCCTTCTTTTGCGTTATAAACACTACTAGCTAGTGCACACCAATAACCGTTGGCTAAAGGTTTCGCCCACGTGAAGGTAAAAAAATATCCCAAGGAAGCCTACTCTGGAGATAAAAAGTATCGTATGTTCTATTCCAGTATATGGTCTACCCGTGTACTCTGTTCAGTCCACAAATGTGTCCGTGTACGACACATACCTACTCATATGCACACATACAAACTTTCAGCTTTATAAATTGTGATTTGTATCTAATGGTTTTATGAGCTGGCAATCTATAACACCTTTCGGCAGGCACAATTTAGATCCCGTTATGCAATCTAAGCAATAATGGTGAAGATTCAAAGAAAAAATCTAATCAAATTTTTGATCGTAGCTGAATCGAAATTACGAATATCCTCCATGATTGACTGTAAAGTAATAGTACACAAAAGAGATGAATCTTTGTTTGATTAAAAAGGTCAGGAACGAGGAACAATAGAAGAGGCTGCAGACAGTAGTGTGTTGGGCAAGAACCAAAAATCAATCAGCACAACTATTGTGATCGAAACGTGTCGTCAAAAAGGTGAAAAGTTGAAAACGATACCGCACAATAATTTTTAAGAATGGAGGCCATCTTTGTAACAATACTCCTTGATTGATCCAATGAAAAGTTACGACATTTCGTATTGTTTAACATAAAAGATAGAAAATCATTGACAAGCACACGGATCCCATGGTATTTATTAATAAAAAAACATGCGAAGAATTGATGGGCTTACACGGCCATCAACGGCATAGCGAATCGTACAAGTACATTTTGTACAAATTCATGTACGATTTGAACTTGAAATAATAAGGGTCAAACGAGAATCGTGTGTCGATATTTCGTAAAAAGTCATAGTTGTTTGAAATTGATACCGCATTAAAATCATTTTGAAGTATTCATTTACGAAATTATTAATACGATGAGTGTTAGTTCGCAGTTCACTGGTGTTACTTAATCTTATTGTCCTTTGGGATTTTTATGACCAAATCACGCGCAAGTAATGAAATAAAATGGGTTTTCTAACTGCGTTTTTATTGTAATTTCGAAATAATTTCAAACTCGTTGTGTATAAATAATTGTTTCAATCAATGCAAAATTCAAATAAAACAACTTATGGTAAACCAAGAAAGAGACGAATGGAACCGAACTTAAGCCTAAGGGATTGCTCTCATGTGGCGATAGTAAGAGACGAGTTGTGGTAGGAAAATCGGAAGGCGTTAGACTTGCAGTCGGAAGCTATAGGTTTCAGAAGAATGCAGGAGTCTCCACGCAGTAAGTTCCTACAGATGGCAAGCACCGTCGAGGCTGACCTAGAAAACGATCGAGATTATTTGGACGCGTAACACAAGAAGTATTACGAGATAGCGCTAGAGAAGAATGTATGGAGGGACTTGGGGGAGGCCTTTGCCCAACTGTATGGGAACAGTAATGACTTGACCCTTTTATCGCCAGTGGTTTTCTCGTTCATCCATGTACCCACACCAAACCACGTACAGGCAATTAAGTAAATACAACATTCGATAACAAGACAACATTAATTGTGAACATATACAATCTAACATAATTTATTTATTTATTTAAACTTCATGTACAGTAGTGGTACATAGGCGGACTTAATGCAACAAGGCATTCTCTACCAGTCAACCTTTGGGTTAAAAAGACAATACTGTGGTAGGTTTGCACAATAAATAAATAACAGATACTTCAAACAGAAAAAAAAAAATTAAAAAAAATATAATTGTATGCACAGTTTAATTCTAATGTGACCGTGTGACGAGGACTCGAGGCTATCTGGCCTGACATGGTACTAACTTACTACCTGTATGAGCAATGCCATCGGTAAAATGTAACAAGTCGGTTTGATAGTTGTTGACAAACCTTTATTAGTTGAACGAGGTCAATATGTGATAGGGACAGATACATACTAAATATCCCATTAAGTTAACGACAAAACAAAACTGTCTACAATAAAACTTGTTTAACGGTTGAAGATGCATAAGCATCCAAGATTCGGATTTTTCTGTACTACGTAACAGAAAGGTGAAGAGACTGACGATTTAGCGACAAATAAATCGCTTTTAAGTCAGAATACGGTTCCTAAATTGAATCCTGCCATTAAAATTTGTAGCAGCACAGATTTAATCAGTAGCCTGGATGCATTTCGTCATGTGTCTTGACATTTAAGAGCCCTAGAGCGATGAATACAACGTGTAACATCCAAATGCAAGGGGTCATTATAAATCAAAAGGTAAGGTTCTCATATTTGAGCGCACTTATGTTATTTTATATACCTACCATAGTGCTTTTTAACCCAAAGGTTGACTGGTAGAGAATGCCTTGTTGTATTAAGTTCACCAAAAAGTTGAAATAAACTTCAAACTAAGCAATATTTTTCATGTTTTTCTTTAAAGCAGGTTTCTATTCAATAACAACAAATAAATAACTAATAATGTTTTTTTTTATTATTGTCGTTTTAGTAGGAAAATGTTGCTTTTCAGAATAATAAAATAAATTGCTTTATGTACATAAGCGATTTATTATTTTATTGTTATCTATTAGAATAAGCGTAAAATGTCACGTAGGTATTATGTACAGGAATGTCTCAACTAGCATTCTACAATGATAGGAGTAATTTACTTTGTATTACAAACTTCTTGTGAATGTAAAATAGAAAAATTAAAACCCACAGTTTACAACCCAAGTGGATGGCATAAGCCCGTCATACTATCCCCAACCAATGCTAATCCTGAAAGCCAAAATAAACAGGGTTGACCTACAGGAAAGCGCCCAGAATGAAGCGAAGAAACCAGTCCCGGAGAATTAATTCATCTGTCGCTGATCCCACCAGACCAAACCAGACAAGAACAGCGAAAGAGTAAGAAATTAAATTTAAAAACCTAAATGTATACGATAATGCATATTGTAAAGCTGAGGGCTTTATTTGGTTGGTTGGTTGAACATGCTAATCTCAGAAACTACTGATTCGATATGGAAAAAAAAATTTTCAATACAACTTACTCGAAAACCCGCTCTTATCCCACCGCTTTTAGGCACGCAATAGACTGTTTTTCGCACTAGTGCAGAAAAGTGAGCGTGCTCTCCCCCACCACAATGTTATTACATTTATCTTATCAGGCTGGGCGCGCGTCGACCCCCGCTAGTCGCCGGTTAACCCCCTTTATTCATTGCTTCGTAATTGTATTGAAAAAAGTCGTTTGATACACGTGCAAATTTGTAAATGCAGCCCTCGGCTCCATAACACACCCGCCTACGGCTCGTACGAATTCCGCCTCGGTCGCACGCATGACAAACTTTCTGCACTTGTATTAAATTGTACTATTAGTGTCTGACAGCCCATTTATCGAGCTAGGCTATTATAACATTACGCTACGACCAATAGTAGCGGAGCAGTAACCAAAGATACGGGTGAAACCGCGGTAGCCGGCTAATGTACATAATGCTGGTAACCTAAATTATACGGAAACTGTAAAACCACACAAAACCGTAACTTTCATAGCTTATTTGAATGAAACACATGTTACGTAACCCTAAGGCTGCAACACACAGTCTCAGTGAAGTAGTAACCGGGTACCTTTGTACGTTACGCCTTGTGATGCAAATGAATGGTTCGCACGCTTGCGCAAGAGTCAGCCGCGGAAGGTCGATGCCTCTGTTCGTCACCCACTCTAGGATTCTTCTGTTTATTTACCGTTTTATTGGACGATTTACGATGCTGATCTTAACTGGTGTTGTTGAATCTTGGACGTAGAATGGTGTAATTTCCAGTTCAAAGGTCTCTCAGTAAAACAGTCAACAGTAAAAATCTAGCGAGTTATCGTCGTTATCATCATCGTTCATCACTAGTAGGTATCGGTGCTTCTTAAATACCGCAGCAATCAAAAAGTTGATCTACGAATTCAAAATAATGACCTCCAATGAGGATTTTCCGGCCCAAAAAAAGAAAACCGTCAAAAATAACATGAATTTAAAAATAAAATCATTAAATGAAGGGAAACGAATCCTGGTAATTGCACGTGAGTCAATTGTTTTAATTCCGACGTATTAGAATAGTTAACTAACGAAGAGTGATTAGTTAATCGCCAATAAATTAATCTGAATGGTGGAAACGTTCCAGACGATTAGCTGGTGTTGGAGGCGAGGCCGTTTTGAAGCATTTTCTATTTTGATTTAAAAATTAGTGTTATGAATATAGTGATGAAAAGTTATTTAGCAAGTTATATTTCAAACAGGGAAATTTCTGGAAACACGCACTGAGAAAAAAATTAGATCCTTTTTTACTGTTATTAAGCTCGCGCTTGACCACTATCGCCCCTGATGCAAGCGATAATATGGTCGACGATGGAGCACGTTTACCAAACACCGGCAGGAATTCCTAGGTAACACAAACACCGGCAGGAATTCCACTCCTTAGCTGTACGCACAATGAATGTGCTCCCAAAAAGTTTTGTGCATATGGAAGAGATGTCCACCATGTACCAGTGATGCATCGTCTTACGTCCAGTGGTCAGTTCCCGAATCGCAACCTATAGAAAATCGACAGGCTAGCAATTCGGCGTCGAGTTTTGACTCTAAAGTCTTGAGCATCGACATAATATATATAGTTCTCTAAAATGTTTCCCAAAAAACAAATGCTTCCTTTTCCATTTTCATGAAAATGCTCTCGCAAGATAATTACAGCTCATTTTTAGGATAAGGAGAATAGAAAATCGTGGGAGTCACAAGCACTGTTCTTCTTCTTCCTGCCCTTGTCCCATATTACTTGGGGTAGCCGCAACACGTTTTTGTCTTCCATTTTGTTCTGTCACCCTATCACTAACCCTTTTCTTTCATATTACTCCTCACACAATCCATCTATGTTTTCTTTGGTCTCCCTCTCTCTCTCTCCATCCATCTACGTATATACTCAGAACTCTTTCGACAAGCACTATGAGTTTCATTTCTGATCCTGTAATGCTTCGAGTAAGTTCGAGTAACACGATCTCTCAGCGTCTAATCTCCACAATAATTGCTCAAACGTTGCCTTGATACGGGACTAACGCATATGATTAACAACTAAAACAGATATAAGGTCATTATTTAATTCTAGATGAATTATGACACTGTATAATCGAACACTACCGTGTGTCGTGTGCGAACCTAGTGTGGTATTTAAACCGTAAAACCGGTTTCTAAATCTTTGGCCAGTCTGGGTGCATTTTTGTGCAATATGATACCTGCGTAGACTGTTGTCAGATTTTATGTAGCCTTATAAATTTAATTCAAATTCATTTAGTTTGTCAGAATATGGTATATAATTATTATTATGGTCTTCAATTAAATTAATGGTCTCATCACATTTTGTCACATAGGGCGAGTAAATATTTAGTACACAAATAATTAAAAAAAAAAACGTTAGCTTAGTATCAGGTTAGTACAACTTAAAATTTACAATTTATGGCATGTCATCTAAAAATATTATGTAATTAAATTCAAAATGATAATTATTATTATTATTTATTAAAGAGAGATGTCAAAGTCACTGTCTCGTGATCTTGTGAATATTAGATGGTATGTCTATTTTTCTTCGTCGTCTTAATTAGTAATAGCCTGAAAAAGGCTAAATTAATTAAAGTAGGTATAATAAATAATTATATAAAAGGTTTGCCAATCACTGCTAATGAATCGGTGCAGTATTCTGACTTTAGTGTTTTATATGTTGATGGTCTGGTATGGTGCTGTCACTGGATAAAGTTATTAAGTCATTATTATTTGTTATTAATTAATTATTAAGTATATGATTTACATTATTGATGTGCAGCTACCACACGACAATATACTGGATCCAGCTATTTTTAACTAGTACTTGACTGCGATCCCACCTGAAATATAATCCTGCCTTCTGAATAACTGCATTCGATTTGTCTTCAACCTTCGTAAGTATGATCATGTATCTGAGCAGCGTTCTCTTTTAAAATGGTTACCCATCCGACAGCGTAGGGCGCTAAGAGCCTTGACTACCTTGTTTTCTTTTCTGGATAAACCTTCTTCTCCTTCTTATTTGACTTCTCAAATCCAATTTCTTTGCTCTGGTCATAACAAAAATCTCCGTTCTACCAATAATCGTCTTCTACGATGTCCCACAAACCGTTCTGGGTTTATCCAGTCCTCCTTCTTTGTCCAGGCGATCTTTCTTTGGAATGCGCTCCCGCTGAACATCAGGATGGCGTCCAGTCGGTTCACTTTTAAGGTGATGGCACGTGAGCACATTCGCAGGAAGTTGGTGTAATCATCACAGCGTTGATTTGTTGGATTCGTTTTTCATAATTACATTGTTAATTTGTATGTATGTATCTAAGTATATATTTATTATTGTATTTCTTTTCTATTTCTTTACCATTAAGCTGCACCTACCATGTTTTGATTCTGCACCACCCTAAGGTCGACTGGTAGAAAATGCCTAAGGCATTAAGTCCGCCTTTGTACAGTGTTTATTACTAGTGCATTAAGTTTTAATAAATAAATAAAATAAATAAATATGTTTTTAGGCTATTTAGGTACGGATGAATTGGTAAATGCTGACGCTGACCCTGACAAAGTTGGGAAAAGGCACGATGTGGCTATGCAGTGACGATTAGAAGAGATTATTTCTATAAAGAACAGCAAAACTGTAAGTATTCTTATAATGGGCAAAACGATAATTATGACGCTGTACACATTGATCATCAGCGTCATAAATTATGTATGTTTGTTACTCCTACACGCTGAAACGGCTGAACAGATTTGAATGAAATTTGGCACACGGGCAGACTATATCCTGGACTAGCACATATAATTTTTATCCCACATACTTTTATATCTCGGGAGATAAAAAATCTCCTAAGATATCTTAAGAGTCTTTTTATCTCGGGAGTATGTTCCCTTGAGGTTTTCTTCTACTTTCACGAGAGCGAACTCGCTGTTAGAAGTTATTTTCAGAATGCAAAAAGGTCTATGTCCAGCGGTGGACGTCTTTCATATGAAATAATGATGATGATGAATGTTTGCCTTGTCCACATTATGAGGTGTACAACAAAGTATATAATAATAATGAATGCAAAAAGATTCCAACGTACGTTATAATAAAACAACAAGCACCAGCTGCTGATACCGAATCGCTCATCGTTTATAACTTTCCAATTTGCAGCTATTTTCTATGAATACATTTACTTAACAAATATGAACAATACCAATATTATCGAATACCAATCAACCAATACTGTGATTTATTAGGAAAGGCGTACCAAATTGAGAATGTTCATTTAGTCATACGCTTCAAAATATGTGGGAAGGAATCGTGTGCGCAGGTTGAGCAAAAACTTGACACGGCATAATATTAAAATGAATAGCTAAACATCTGCGTTTTCAATAACAACACGACTCGACATACCAACCTTTTCCATTCTTATTTCCTTCGGTTGCATCCTTCTCACTAACAATGCAGCGATGCATCAGACTACCCAGCTCGCAGAGAAACCGTGGCTCCGTCCGTTCACTTCCAGACTAGTGTGTTCTGTGCTAGTACTTAGCAGTCATAGGCAAACAGCCGCTCGGCCTCTACTCTAGCATTCTTTACATAAATTAACAACCGTTATACTATTTATATTATCATTCTTTTTTTTATAATGTCAACATAGTTCACAGTAAACATGTTTGTTATGTTTATAATGTAGGATCCTTCTCGATTCCTTACCTGATATAGGACCTTTGGAGTCCTTCCTCTGCTCATTCTGATCCTCACTCCTAAACGCACCACCTTCTTCCAGTTCAGACACTTCATCCTCACACCTGGTCTCACGCACTGCCAGCAGCAAAGCGCACACACAAACAAACGTAATCCTCATAAACTCTCTCATCTTCATCGTTATTACGTTGAGAGAATGTCAATAAAGCCCATTTTCGATCATCGATCGATTAAAACTTGACATTAAAACAAACAGTCACATTTTCGTTTGTTGCAACTGGCTAAACGAATCCAATGACATACGTGGAGCACAAGTGTGATATGTGACACATTACACGACCACTAAACATCACTTCATGCTAACACAAAAACACTAGCATAAACAAAAATACTACTAAAATTAAAAATAAAAACAAGCGTAATTTTTCGGATCGATTATTTTAAATTTGGAACGTAAATACGCGCGTCACTCAATGTTAGCAGCGATGGTACTGCGAGTTGCTTGGAGGGAGATCGGTGTTGCCCCCACCTGCGCTGCGCGCGCGCTCGATCAATGGGCGCGCGATCGAGAACCGGCAATAACTGTAGCTGAGGTTTCTACAGATAGCTTATCAGAGAAACTGTCCGCGTAATTAATGTCGCCTTTTGCGGTGAGGTACCGTTTGTAGGCAATTAGAGGGTGCATTGGATGCAAGCAATTTGCACTGTCTAGCATTGTTTGGGTTAATTACTGTTGCATTGCTGGTTGTTATATTCATGGCAAGTTCTGTTTTCGGACATTACATTCCAGTCCATCACACCCATTTTTTTATTGCAATTATCATTTCCACACAAGTAAACATAATATAATATGTACTTAAGAAATATGTATTACGCACTCAAAAGGTTAAATTTAGTTAATTACCAATAGGTAAATAACAAATTGTAAACATTTTTATTAGATAAAAATTTTAGACCACTTTTAGATAAAAGACATGTTAAGATTGTTTACATTTTGTTAATTATCTAAACGGATGGAGTATGGGTGGTCCCGCCATCTCCTTCGTGGTCTGCAGCGGCCCCACGTCTATCATACTTATGTGTTATATTAACAGACCATATTCGAAACACAACACTGCGCTCCAAAACGCAAATCATTAATGTGGCTCAAAAGGCGTCTAAACATGTCTGCCGCATGTCTAACGAGCTGTAGGCTCGTAAAACGCAGGATTGGTGCTCGGACACAGCCAATTAATAAGGAATATTTTCAAAAACTTTATACAAAAAATACAACTGACTTTTAAATAAAAAATATTAATTAAAATAATAGCAAAATAATTTTAACTTCTCAATACTCAATACTTTATTGCAATCCATATGTATACATAAATGGTGTTGAAATAAATTTCGGAAGTCGGTGTCAAAAATAAAGGAGAAACAAAACCATAAAACCAGTCATCGGACTGGTTTCATTCATAAACAAATACATATTTTGTAAAAAATATTTGAGAGAGAAATCACCCACGGATTTGTTTTTTCGATTGTTCGATTTTTCCGAGACTGGTCGCTGACCAGCGTGATAATATAAATAAAATAAATTGAATGGCTGCCGCACTTTTCCGCACGGAAAAAGAAAAAGTATCGCAGTATGCGAGTACACTGCATTGCGAGTCTAAAAGCGATAGGATTAGAGTCATTATTCGAGTAAATGAGTTAAAAATTATTTTAAGACCACAGCCCATTTATTTTACTTAAACTGCACATTAAGAGATGATATTAACCCCAAAATCGACACGGAAATCCGATGGATGCGAGACACACAGGACCGTCCGTTATGGCTACACTTAAAGGAACCCTATGTCTAACACTCGTGGACGTCTTTCGGCTGAAATGACGATGATACCACAGTATGTTACAGTAAATCTATACTGATATTATAATTTGTATTTATGTTTGTAATGACTAAACTCATAAACGTCTGGATCGAAATAAAAAAAAAACCTCAACCAGTAGAATGCTACTTTGTCAAATGAGTGATATAGGCGTATATTTTTTTATCACGCGGGCGAAGCCGCTGGCAGGAGCTAGTAGTAGATATTCAGCTCAGCAATAATTAAAACTATTTGAAGAGCGTATTGGCCCACGCGCAATATAGGATCGCGAAGTAGCGGACTTGAAGGGGACTGCCAGGGCTGCCAGGCTTGCGGATTGTCTGAAAAAGTTACCGTGGCCCTCGGGTGGTGGTACCCTAAGGGTAACCGAAGGTACAATGTGGGTTTTAGTCAGCAAAATTCTGATATCCCTCTCGAGACTACCCAGTGTGAAACGTCATTTGATGATTTCAGACAGAAAAAAGTTGGCCTTATATTTATTACTAGCTTTTGCCCGCGGCTTCACCCGCGTACATATTTAGCAATCGGATCAGTACTTTCAGAGATTCAAGAGAAACGGCTTTCAATACAATTAAGGAGGAAATACGACTTCGTACAACAACTATCAAAATACGAAACAGATGTCGGGCCTGCATTCACAACAGAGGCCAACAATTTGAGCAGGATTTGTAAAAATTATGAAATAAATGTTAAAAATGCAATTTATTTTTATTTTTTTTTCTAGTAAAACCCACGAAAAGAGAGATACAAGACAGTTTTTACCTTGTAAGAGTGAGATAACATTTTTAATAGGGTTTTCAGGTATTATTTAAGCAAAAATATTTTTTAAATCATAATTTTGAATATTAGTCTTAGTGACTCGATTCACAATTCTAGCGAATTCGCAAAGTTATAAAAAGATTTTTATGGCATGTGGTACATCACTAGCAAGAAGATAAACTACAGAATTTTTGAGAGAGTTTTTTTTATAGCCATGTAAATAGCTGTAACATGGGCCAGCTTTAATTTAAGTCCAAAACTTTGCGAGTAAATTAAAAAAAAAACTAGATAGCTAATGTCACTAATTTTAATTTTAAAAGTACTCTAATACAATACAAATCTAAATAAAATTAAAATTCAGAGTCTACGCCTTATATATTTTTTTAAATTTGTATTTGAATGAAAAATTTGGGCCTTATTTTTATAAAATAATAAAAAGTCCGTCGACCATTTCAATTTGGCACACAATGCACCAAACACCCTGTATTATAAATATAAGGGTAGATGTAGACTATGAACATATCCATTGAATTAACAGTTTAACGGTTAATAATGTTTAAAAACGGGTCCGCATAGCACGATGGTCTTCTTCTTTACCCTCACCGTATAAAAGCCGGCCCCGTGTAACGGAAAGGCCGTTACACGAGGTTGGCTTTTTTAATCATTCAGCGCCATCATTCATATCGCTCATAAGCATCGTCATCTGTAAGGCTAAGCTTTTGCATGTACTTGCGGCTACTTGCAGTCTACTTCACCCTCTCTGCTTTGTAACCATGGAAAGGGACTTTTTCACGATATAACATCGGGTCTGCGTCCGCATGACATGTCTGTACCATCTCAGCCTGGACTGTACCGCGCCGTACACATAGCACGATGCACTAAAGGAATTATACTCAAGAGATATTAAAAAAAACCGGTTAAGTGCGAATTGGACTCGCGCACTGAGGGTTCCATACAAACTTACATAAATGAAAACAGTTCTATTCCTGAATTGAGTTATGAAGATTTGAATTTTTTTTTGTGACGTAAATAAAAACATACAGTTTTCAGATTTTTTCCTATACTTGTGCTATGTGACCTTGCTTCATGCCTAATTTCAGAATTCTTGGTCAACGTGAATTTTGACTCCCTTGAGAGTGTCGAAATACACGTTTTTTGTGACACAAACGGGCACGGCAGTATCTTTTTTTTCGTTAACTCACAAGTTTGATTTTTTCACAGCTTCAAGGGACCGCAGACGAGTAATTATATGGTTTTAATTTCAACTCGATACCTCCACGCGTTCCCGAGTTAAAGAGTCCTGACAGACAGACGAACAACAAAGTGATCCTATAAGGGTTCCGTTTTTTCCTTTTGAGGTACGGAACCCTAAAAAGCCAAGTATCTATCATCATACATACATCTATCTCTATTTATAGATACACTAGTTCCTGCCAGCAGCTTCGCGCGCGTGAATGTTGGTTATTGCGGAAGCGAAGTCGAAGACGGATAAAAAGTAGCCTATGTCCATCCTTGGAGTTCAAGCTTCCTCCGTACCAAATTTCATCAAAATCGATTCAGTAGTTTAACCGAGAAAGCGTAACAGACAGACAGTTACTTTCGCATTTATAATATGGATATAGAAGTATAGATATAATTGTATCAATAATCATCGTACCTATCTTTTAGATGAAAGTTATCGGACTATTGAAAAATCAGCCATCAGTCAAATAAAAACTTTTTACAAAAAAAAAAATAACCGACTACAAAAAACAAAAACACTAAAACGATCAAAATAATTTCTATTTCGGAAGTTGGTGTTTCTAGTATTGTTTGCTTGTTATTTAACACCGACTTCCGAAATTAAAGTCTATACAATAAACCGGCCACCGTAGGCGCGGGCTTGCGGACGGCAAGCAATGGGTGCCGCCCTGCGACCGTCCGACCGTCCGGTAACCGTCCGGACCGAGCCCACGTCCACGCGCGCTTCAAGGAGATGTCAGCAACTGTAGGGGCCCAGCAGGGTGGAAGCCTACTGGGGCCTAGGGTCTGATTCTGAAAGGAAGACTCGGCCCTGGTACGAAAGGCAACGAAGGAACAGGAGTGGGTTTTTAGTCAGTAAAAGTCTGACACTATCTCCCGCCCCGCCCAAGAGCGGGGGATGTCATAAGATGATTTTCTCACCGAAAAAAAAAAGTACAATAAACATTTAATAGTCAAATCATATGAGACTCATACAGATAGGTAAGTGTCTCAGATGGTCTTTTGAAGAAAGAACCACACAGATTAGAGTGGACCTGTCCAGTCAGTGCAAGCATTTGTCAGTATTCGTGTAGCTCAACTTAGGACTACTAAGGAGCTCAACTACTTGACGAACAATACCAAAGAAAGGACATTTGTTTGGTTAGGCCGCATCAAACACTCAAAACTGCCTTACAAGAATCTCATCATCATCATCATTTCAGCCGAAAGACGTCCACTGTTACACATAGGCCTCCCCCAAGCGCCGCCACAACGACTGATCCTGTGCGTCTCGCATCCACCGCATTCCCGCGACTCTCACCAGGTCGTCGGTCCACCTGGTGGGAGGCCTTCAAACGCTGCGTTTTCCGGTGCGCGGTCGCCACTCTAGAACCTTTCGGCCCCAAGAATCGGTACAAGAATCTATAATAAACATATATTTTTTCAAACCTATTAAAAGCTATCCGTTAAAACTACGCAGAAGCCAAAATCAATGATTTCCGACGGACAATATAACAATAATGTGTTTAATTTCTAGATAAGATATTGACGTCATATTATTGGGAATTTCATAATCTAGTGTAGGTATGTTCCAAAAACATTTTCAAATGATCGTATAGTTTTCCCATTAGAACAGTTCTTATCCAAGCCGTTTTTAAAACTAGCGGTCGACGGTCTACGCAGATGCGAGATAGTAGTTACACCGTGTATGGTAAACTTACAATATTTTACTTTAAAAAAAAAATGATAACATTGACTAGTTCATGGCCCAAAAAAAAACACGATTGCTGTAAGTTTTCATTCAAGAAAAGTAATCTCAAAACTGTCATTTTTAGCCGTTTTTGGAGATATTAAACGTGTTAGTTTAGGATAATATATGAGGCATTTTTGTTTTTTTTTAGACTTATTAATTGAACGCATTTACGATCTATGACATGGTACAATAATTTTTTTAATAACTTATTTGTTTACACTACAATTAATTATTTAATATCACTATATAATAGACGCGAAATCGCGTCAGCGCTTTGTACCGGCCGAGGTCTTTCAGATTTTTAGTCTTTCTATTCTACAGTGATACTAAATAATTAATTGTATTGTAGTGCAAATTATTGTTATATTTTCCGTCGGAAATCATTGATTTTGGCTTCTGCGTGGTTTTAACGGATGAATGCTCTTAACCTAGCCGTTACCGAGGAGTAAGCTTCAGAAAGTCACTGTGTTATGGTAATGCTCGGGAGCTAGGGCCTTAACTTCGCTGCATTTTGCGCCTTCACCAATTCGTCATGACGCACAGTAAACAAGAATGTTTTTTTAACACTGTTCAACACGCCTTCGATAGCTCAGTTGGTAGAGCGGTGGACTGTAGACGTTACACGATTGTTATCCATAGGTCGCTGGTTCAAATCCGGCTCGAAGGAATCTTTTGTTTTTGTTTGTCAACTAGTTTAGTTTGGTTTACGAGATGGGTTTACTGTTATGAGATGTAGGTACTCTGACTGAAGTGGTTTTAATGGTTATATTCTATAGGTTCTGTAGAATTTGTACACCATTTAGGTTTAGCTGAAGGTACAACTAAAAAGTATTTTTTTTTAATATTTAAGAAAAAACTAGAAGCAAAACTTCCAAAATTAAAGTTATTTAGCACTTTGTTGTCTTTTTAGGGCTCCGTAACCAAAGGGTAAAACGGGACCCTATTACTAAGACTCCGCTGTCCGTCCGTCTGTCACCGGGCTGTATCTCATGAACCATAATAATAGCTATAGTTGAAATTTTCTCAGATAATGTATTTCTGTTGCCGTTATAACAAAACTAAAAACAGAATAAAATAAATATTTATGTGGATCTCCCATACAACAAGCGTGATTTTTTCCCGTTTTTTACTACGGACGGTAGGGAACCCTTCCTGCAAGAGTCCGACTCGCACTTGGCCGGTTTTTTTTTTTTAAATCAATTGAATTTAATCTTTTTTTTTCAATGAAGACGTCTCAGAAATATAGTTTTTAAATAAAGGAAATGTTGAAAACTTTAAAATTGAGATCAGGAGACAAACGTGTGTACAAAAACAGATGCACTCTCAGTTACTTTACTCTCATAGTCCGACGATATGGCAATCCACAACCGGGGAGAGATCTGGCTCAGGATCTATCGCTTTACGTGATTTCCGAAGCATGGAAGCGTCACACTGCCCACACCTCTGGATTGATACTGAGAAATTCCTAAAATAAAAACCCAATATAAATTAGTACAATTCGGAAATCGAACCCAGGATGCCCAGAAACCTACACTCAGTTTAGTACCTATTTTTATCAATAATTTAATAAAACATTTAGTCTGTCAACATTTTACATTTATTGCATAACTAGCTTATATTATGCCAGTGACTGTGTCCAAATGAAAGTAGAAAAATTTCATCAAAATCTTGTCAGCAATTTGAGTGTGAAGAAGTAACTAACATACATATACACATACATACTAGTGATGTATATTCGCATTCACGAATATTCGCACATTTTTTGACATTCGCGTTCGCAATTGCAAGAAATATCAAAATGGAAATAATAAATATTGATTGAATGGATATACATAGAATGACAATACAACTGATATGATTTTACAATTTTATGTTTACTTTAATATTTTTCTATCACACAACTTGCATTTCACAATATCAGTGTCACAAATTGTGAAACAATATATCTTAGTGAAGTTTGGAGTCATAGTCATGTTTTAAAATCACTTAAATTTAACAAATACAATAATCGTAACCTCAAATCAAAACAAATCTCGAATGAACTTAATATATCGGCTCTACATATATCAAACCTGTACGACAGTTTGCACGCACTTTGTTTGACAGTCAACATTTGCATTCGCGAATACATTTGTTACATCACTAATACTATAATTTAAACAAACTTTCACCTTTATTATATTAGTATCATTATAAGTACTTAGTCTATCTATAAAAAATATTTTACTATTGTAAATAATATAAAAAAAAAGCAATTAAATAAAATTTTGTCACAACAATCTTAACTCATAACACAATAGCTCAACGCATCATTCCATTAGCTTTTTTATTTATGATCAAATGTTTGATCAACAATTTCATTCTATCCAACTTCTTCCGTAATCTTCTCTTTCCTTGCCACATGAGGTTCAGTCTTTTTTTTCTGGTCTCCGCTATTATTTCTAGTCTATGGACTTTGTATTTGAGCTTGATTACTTCTTCAGAGTCCGTTGGCAGTATGTCAATGGGTTCAACCCGAGATATTGTTGGCTCTAGTTCTTGACATGGCTGAAATCATGAGATTAAATTGGTGATTTGGCAATAAATACAAAGTAAAATTAAGGTCAACTGGTAGAAAATGTCAAAGGCATTAAGTCCACCTTTGTATGTAGCCTAAGGAAAGAAACAAAGGTAGGAAAGATGCCCTAATATGAAGTTTTCTGCTTATGTACCACCACTGTACATGAAGTTTAAATAAATAAATAAGTTTCAGTTATGGTGGCATTGGACTGTACAATAAGTTGAATCAATACTTACAATAATAAAACAGGGAATCAGCTATTAAAATAGTTTGCTAGTATTTTCTTATTGGTTCAACCTGTCTACTTACTATTAGTTTAGAAAATTAAACAATAAACTACTTACAGATATATTAATAGCAGGCACAGCCTCTACAGACAAACGCCTCAATCCACTCTCCGTCAAATAAAAGTCTTTAGCCTCGAAGTGTTCAGAGCAAACAGCACTGGAAGCAGTAGAAGACCATGCCTCTTCTCTGTTAACTGCCAACTCCCATTGCTTTCTTCTTCCTTTATCGCGGGGAAATCTGCAACGTAATAAAGAACCATTTGGTTTATACTGAAATGTTGATCTTGACCTACTTTTACTGTAACTCTAGAAACTGAACTTTAGTTTTAACTAAAAATCACCGAAATTTAGAAATTAGCCCATAAAGCTGCCTAAATAACACTAAAAATAAGAAGTAGTATTGGAATAGAATGAAAATAGTTATAAAACTGCTTACCTGTGAAATGTAATTCCATCTTTATTTTTAGATATCTTTGCGGACGTATTTTTGCAATTAGCTACAGCACAGCTAACCATTGTATGTCTTCATTTAAATGTATTTCTATTTGCGTTGTTTGTATTTTTTTATAACGGGTATAACGTAGTCCCACCTCACAAAACCGTTCGACTGTGTTATGGGATTGGTTGAACGAGTTTCTTAATTCATTGCTAGGTTGGGTTCGTTTAAGCCATAAGCTGATGATAATGATCAATACATAAAATCAACTTATCCATTGAATTCACAAATAAATTGATAAAATATCTTTTCTTCATTAGGCCGGAACACAATACGAAAATAATAATAAACAATTTCCACGTTCCACGAAGGTAAATTGCAATTTACAACATACGATATGTCAAGATTTCTTGATCATTGCTTGAAAAACGAAACTTTATCATGCTTTTTTTACCTTTATTCACCATCTTTGTAGCTGAAACGTGCCCACTTGCCCAGTGACATTGACAGTGCCATTATAATGTTGCCAATGTTAAATTTATCTTTGTTGGCTACACAATTTTAAATCTCTATGGAGTTTTTGGCGGGATTTCTTCTAGTGAAGTTCAATGGCTGTTTTAATATTATCCGCAAAGTATTTTCTATATTGTGATGTAAAATGGGTGTATTTGTTTATCTCAAGTGTCTGCGCATCTGGACAATATGTGGGATAATTGAAACAAGCGCGATCTCAGCAAAATGGAGCTGAGAATTTTATTATAATTTAAGTATCACAAATTTATTTAATAGTAGGTACCTACAGAAACCATGCGAAACCAAAAAGAAATATATACCTAATATATGTCACAGTAAATACTAAATACAATGCGTTCCAAATAAGAATAGGATCGATTGACAGGTAGTGACATCACGTCATACTGTCAAATCGAAGAATTATTATGGTGAGCAAAACAAGAAAATTTTAAAATTTAATTTATTTACGAACTGTGAACGAAAATAGTTTAATCAGAATCCAGTTCTTCAATTTTGCTCATCTCTGAGTTCTTCAATTTTGCCCAATTTCTTGCGATTTGACAGTATGACGTGACGTCACAACATGGCGTCATTCCTATTCTTATTTGGAACGCATTGTACTGTTAATTAGATTAGAGTAGTTGCAAGTTTAACTGTGTCTAAAAAATCCCACGAAAGGAGAACCTCCTCCTTTTTGAAGTCGGTTAAACATAATACTTGTCGGATTATATGATTAATTTTTTTCAAAAGATTTGGGTGCTTCCTTATGTGGGAAGCAAGGGCAGGAGATGTCATTGGATGATTTCTGATCTTAAAAAAAAAGATATAGGTGTTTTTTGTAAGTGTCGTTCAGTTGTCTGTCATTTTCAGAACCCATATGCCACGACCATTTAACGCGATCCATTATACGACATAAACTGAACTGTTAAAAGGATGGAGCTAGAGCATAGCTAGAGTATAATATAGCTCCATCCCTCTTTCTCGCTCGCACGCCTGACATTTTAATAATACGTCATGGTAAGGCGTCAGTCATATTATCACACAGGAAAAGGCGGTATTTTGGAGTTCGTATTCTGTACATTTATGACGCATTTATGGTAAAAGTTTAAGTTTTTTCAGTGTATTATACCATGGTTATAAATGCGAAAAAAAAGGAAAGGTACTCATATAATCATAAATGTCATTATTACATAAAACTACTTCATCCAAATATTTCGTACAGACTAAGTTTACGTAAAATAACGTACAATTTTACTGAACCCTAAAGGTTAGTATTAGTTTATTTTAAATCAAGATTTTTAAATGTCCACATTTCCTAAATGATTGGCGTGTCATATTTTTCCTATCTCTTATTCAGCACATAATAATAGGGGTGCCGCACTGATGTGTGATAGCTTCATTATTTTTTTAAACTGGGGAGCGTCCGTGGTGCGGCTGACACGCCCACATTTCGCGGGTATAATAGAGACATTTAAATTATCGGGTTGGAATACAATGTAATATGACTGTGCGACTGTTATTATTCGGCTAGTGTTGGGATAAGAGAAACTTTATATCGATACTTATTTTTATTTTGAGAATATTGCTAATTTTTTAAAATAAAATATAGATGAATATGACTGTTTTCTAATACTTAGCAATATTATTAGTTTTTAGGTTTCTTTTGTTAATTAAGTGAAGGGATAGAAAGCAATATTCCTATATATTACTTATAATGACCAATAAATTGAAACGTTCAATGAAAAGCGAGAATTCAGAGTGGGGTACTCTGAATATCCTTTAAAGTGTCTTCAGGCTGTTAATTACGTTAGCTTAAGTCAATTTCTATTAAAAAATACCATAATACCAGTAATCGAAACGAGCTCAAAACAGGAAAAAATCTATCAGATGAGTATCCAACAGTTTTGTGACTACAGAATGGATGGTACTGATGCTAATATCTTAGTAATGAACACTATGAAGTTAAACAGTAGTCTGGTACTGGTATTATAAGCCAAAGCAGGGGTGAAAAACACTTAACACGTTCGTGGACAGTAACGACCACAGGCGTCTAGATAGCTAAAAGTGATACGACAGTACGCCTGTCGACGTATCAGTTATTACTTGCATAAAATCAGTACGCCACATGACGCCCGATTTTTCATACTATCATAAGGAACGGCATGTTGTACTGTCATCACAGGTATAATTACGACTTTTGTACTGTCACTGCATTATTTACAAAAAATCGTCAAAGGAAGGTACTTCCACGCACACATTCATATTTTTATACCCCTCTCCCCGCGCACACTACGCCCGTGGGCGCCATGTTTGCATACGATCAGTCGAGTACTGCGCCGCTGCGGTGATCCCGCGTGTCGCTGCAGGTTTTCGCGCGCAATTGTTGTTTAGAAAGTGAGTATTTTGTTTCCAACGTAATTTTATTGTTTTACGCATACTGAATATACTAATTCAAGTCTAGTTGCTTATGTAAACAACATATTTATGTCGCTATTGTTCGATTTTGTTGTACTAAATTTGTAACGAATATTTTTGCAGATGGCGTCTCGAGACTCGTTCGAAAAAGAACAAAAACGACTTCAAGACCTATTTGATGCAGCTTCTACCCCTGAATCGAGTCAAGACCCATTTGCTGATGATGGTGACTTTGGGTCTGATGCTGACTACTTACCATCCCGTGCCGAATCCGTTCCGTGTATATCCGTTCTGTCATATCATAATGGTTTTTTAACCATGCGTTGTGACACTACGCCCCTGGGCAATGTATGAAAAAAAGTAGTGTCTCAGTAGCTGCAACCTGTAAGATAGTACTGTCCACGAACGTGTTAACGAGCTACAATTCGAAAATATCCTCAAAAATGTAATACTAGACCCTTAAAAATGTATGGGGTCGAGTGTACAATCAAGCAAATCCAAATAAAAAAACTCTGTTTAAAACACAAGCTGTGATTTTCCCTAGCGTGGGGTCGCAGGGGTCGCGGGCTGACTAGAGTACTGTAGTCGTATAAATACCAGACATAAATCAATTCACTACCACTTCGATAAGATCAGTTATTGCGTCAAAATGAATTCGATTCTTCAAAGCTTAGAGGACCCAGAGCGGCCTTTCTTAGGTCCAAACTACTGGATTATACAAAATGTGGGACTATTGTTACCACAAAACATGCTAAGTAAAATAATCTACATAATAATACACGAGATAGTCGCGTTTTTCGTAGTTACGCAATATATGGAGCTGTATGTTATTAGATCAGATCTGGATCTCGTGTTGACTAATATGAAGATATCCATGTTGAGCGTCGTTTGTATCGTGAAAGTGAACTCCTTCATCTTTTGGCAACAATACTGGCGCGAAGTCTTGGACTATGTAACAGAAGCTGATAAATTTGAAAGACTAAGTGGAGATCCGATCAAGACTATGATTGTTGACACGTACACTAAATACTGCCGTCGGCTCTCGTATTTCTACTGGGCTATAGTCGGTACAACATTCTGGACCACTACGGGTACGCCACTAATGGCATATCTGTCGTCATCTACTTTTAGAGAAAACATGCGAAATGGTACTGAGCTCTTTCCACACATCTTCAGCTCTTGGATGCCTTTTGATAAGTATCATTCTCCGGGTTGTTGGATCACGGTAGTCTGGCATACACTTCTATGCGCTTATGGTGCTGCAGTCATGGCTGCTTACGACACATGTATCGTGGTAATTATGGTGTTCTTTGGAGGGAAATTAGACCTGCTACGGGAAAGATGCAAGCAAATGTTTGGACCATTTGGAACGGTGATCAGCGATAAGGAATGCAAAGAAGTGGTGCGTGAGCTTCACGACATTCACGTCACGATGATAAAGTGAGTACCTTATTTGGTTTTTTAATAACTAATTGAAGAGAAACATATAACTAGTTTTATAAACATATTTAAATTTTCAAGATTGCATTTAAAACCCTGAAATATTATTTTGATTCTTACGAGACCGTGAATTTATATATTTGTTGCACTAAATACTTAAAGCACCTTCGTTAGAATCGCGTAAATCATTACAAAAAATATTTTCTGCCAGCGGTTTCATTCACATCAAATTACGAAATTATTCCAAGGAAACCTAAAAGTATTCTATGTCCTAATCCAAAACATGGTCTACCCGTGTACCAAAAATTTCATCCAGAGTCGTTCAACTGCGTTATTTCCGTTTAAAACATTAGTATAGACTAATGGGAATTATAATCTACGGGAATTTTATGCTGACTGGATATGTTTACTTATTGTGTTAACACAGACAAATTATAAGCATTATTTAGTTTGCAAAGAGGAGACTACACTAAACTAAAGAGAGAACGATTGCTTAATATCTAAGTGTAAGTATCTCACTAATTGGGTATTTGGGTTCGTATTGAGCTTTTTTATTTATTATTATGCAGTGAAAACGAGGAAAAAGAAATATGAAAAATCTAAGAACCATAGGTTAATAATAATCTCGTAGTTTGATAAAAATTGTGATTCGTGTATTAATAAAAGAAGGAAAAACAGTCGTTTGAACTCGTACAAAAATTTAGGTAATAAGTATAATAGTAACTAACTTCTGCCTTTCCAACAAAGTTCGGACTGTGGAAATGGTTCATTATCGCATTTTTTAAACTAACATTGCTTACCTCGTTTTAGGTGCTATTTGCGTCATAACGTTGATGATAATAAATATGTAATTAGCAAGTCAATTTACGATCTTCAAGTACACATTAGAACTTATATAAATGTTGCTTTTACCGCAGCAACAGTGTACTTTACGCTATAAAAAAAAGCATAAAAAAGCTCTAACAAAAAAAGCATTTTAGGAATCAAAGCTATACTTCCAGCGATTACTTACTTTTCACAATAAACAAACATAACATTGTATTTTTTCTCTCTCGTCTTTTAAAATATATGTTTTAGCCCATAGAGGTCTCCTATAGAGCTCCCATAGAGCTTTCTACTCTTCTTTGTAGGCTGCTCCAGGAAAACTCTTCATAATCTAAGTTAAAAATATTCCACAACTATCACACAACGCCGTTTAGTCTCAAGCTAAGCAGAGCTTGTATTATGAGTACTAGACAACTGATAAACATACATAAATATTTCTAAATACATACCTACATATTATAGATAAATTACACCCAGACTCAGAGCAAAATATGATCCTGCTCATCACACAAACATTTGTCCTGGTCGAATTTAACTAATATTAAACCAGCGCTGTGTGGCGCTATCTCGCACAGAAGCACCAGCATTATGCTGAGTGATAACCGTTTTGCTCGAATATTATGAATATTATCTACATAGGTAGCGTACACAGATATTTTTTTTTTTGTTTTTTACTTTTTCTTCATTCCTTCTTTAAATGTTTATTAATTCCTTAATTATTCTTACTAACTATCGAAGTCAACGCTGGATGTAGACCAGCTGCACACCACACCACACGGTCTTTCACCATCTGAATCTAGTGTTTCCTGAGCCTGATGGAAGGTCATCATCCCATTAACCTGACGACGGTTCGTGCTTTCTTATGTTTGCTAATAAGTGATTTCCACTTTATTGATGAGCTAGCTGTTGCCAGCGGCTTCACCCGCATGAAAGTAGAAAATTGTCCCAAGGGAACATACCCCCGGAATAAAAAGTATCATAAGTGCTATTCCAGGATATGGTCTACCCGTGTACCAAGTTTCACTCAAATCCGTTCAGCCGTTCGAGCGTGAAGAAATAACAAAAATTCGTACAAAGTTTCGCCTTTAAAACATTAGTGTGATATGTTACATTTAATTATACTTTAATTCTGATTCTAGCAAAAGAATATATTGAAAGCTTTTTTTGTGGTGGTAAACGTGTCGTGCCGGTAAATATGTACATAAGTACTCCTTCTAATGCACTTACAGATTAAACCGTTGATAGTAGGTACTTTCTATCCCATCCTTTCATTCGAAGGAACACGTTCATTATTATCATTTCAGCCGAAAGACGTCCTCTGTTGGACATAGGCTTGCCCCTTGTGTCACCACAATGAACGGTCCTGAGCGTCTCGCATCCATCAGATTCCCGCAACTCTTATCATGTCATCGGCCCACCTTGTAGGAGGCCTTCCAACCTTTGTACCGGAAGACGCAGCGTAACACGGTCACTTAAAGAAAATAACACCCCAAGCAAATAGTCTCTCTCTCTCTCTCTCCTTATTATTGAAAATACACAGACTACCAATTACGAGTTTTTAACAGTTTTCAGTCAGTATGAGAGGGAATGGGCCGTAGTCTACCACGCAGGTCCTGGGTAGGTTGGTGTGGTCATATGTCTTTGAATTTTTGGTTTTAGAACATTTCGGCCGGATTCTTCACGATGTTTTCCCTCACCGTCAAACAAAGTGCACGTGCGTGGTAACCCCAAAATGTACAACTTTTAAGTCGCTACCGTTATCACTGGGCCATCATTGCTGCCAACCCCAATATGTGCAACAATAACTGATTGTTGACATTTCGTAATAATACTTCTAATTTGGTGATGTTGCTGAGAGCTTACGCTCAGCCAGAAGTAAAAGTTCAATAGCTTGCTTACCAAAATCAATTATTATTATTATTTCAGTCCCCACAGAAGTCGGTCGATCATCGATGAAGAGATCTTCGAGGTTAAGCAAAGCTTGTTGAGGTTATTTCATCGATGGGCTTCTTGAGCAAGTTAAGCCTTTAATCTTAGCTGTCATTTGTAGATCTTTAACAAACAAGATAGCGATAAATGGTATTTATTTTACAAATAGGTTTAAAAAAACACTTTTACAGATCATTTCTTTTCTTTATTTTAAACTAAATGAGGCCGGTGTTTCCTAGCTGACTACCCTGAGAAGAAACACCGAAATAAACTCAGGTGTCAAAGTCTCCTTTAAAGTCCATACAGTAAATATGTAATGGTCAAATCACATGAGAACCATGCAGATTTGTCTGAGATGGTCTTTTGAAGAAAGAACCATACATATTTGAGTGGACCTATCCAGTCAGTGCAAGCATAATTGTAGTTAGAAACCGGAAAAAATAAATATAATACACCAGTCTTTAAGGGGTATTGAGTGGGTTACGCGATTTATTGAGTTGTGGAGGTTACATAAGCAGTCGCTTCACGTAAAATACTGATATTCAGTTGCATTTGATAAGACTGAATGTTGAGTCAAATATAATTGAGACAGACTAGCTGATTTATCCAAATTTTTTTTTCATCATCTTTCCTTAATCTTATTTTGTACGCGTTGTAACTTATAATGTTCTTTTACCAACCTTCTCTATTAGCCGTCTTTTTATTTAGAATTAACATCCTTCATTATGTTTGTGCAAGTAAACTGCTATCTAATAAAATGCCTATTAGAAACTATATAATATTCTGCTCATATGAAATGAATTGTTGAACGAAACATGAACAGTTACCGGTACCAGTCTCTATATTGTTAATAAAAATATTTGACCAAGTTATTTTGAATATTATTTTTATTGAAATATCTATTCACATCATAATAATGTAAAACACCCGTTAATAATAACAATCAAACTTCTTTACCTACGTTTTGGTGCGTAGAAATTCTATTTGCTAGGGTAAGCATACGCTATGTTCTAATTGTTTAATTAACATACTAATTACTAGATAGATCACTTAGGCAGTTATAACTACCTGAAAAGTCAGGTTGATACATTATTTTTAGTCAAAATACGTCGTTCCAAATTTTTATCGATAAAACGTTTACCGCGTGCAACCACTATGAGGCAAAGAACACTTTGTTACAACCAAAATGCTTAAAAAACAAAACAATAATTTGGAACGCCCCCTGATACTAATTCCTGTAATAATGGTCTTTTGTTTCAGTTATTCGAGATTATTTAATTCTCTTTTGTCGCCCGTCATGTTCTTCTACATGGTCATGTGTTCACTGATGCTTTGTGCGAGTGCCTACCAACTAACGGTAAGTTTTCTTGAAAAACCTTCAACATTCTTTTTTTTTGTGTACAATAAAGTTTATTCTATTCTATTCTAGCTAGACCTAGAAATAAAATTAAGTAAGTGTTAGGGATCGAACAGTGGACTGGGAGACTAGGGAGTGTTATGAATATACACCTACACTATCTATCGCACATTAGTGATAACACTTTCACCACGAAAATCGCCTTTACTGCTACTATATTAAGGCGCTGTCAATTTTTTTACTACTTTTTTTTGAGGTAGGAAATCATCAATAACTTCTCCCGATCTGTGTGAAGCGAGTTGGCGTGTCTGACTTTCACTGACTAAAACCCACGCCCACGCTTCAGTAGTCCTTTGTGTTCTAGGGTCATGATAACTCTTTCGAATATTCCCGTAGCCCTTTTTCTTTCCACTAATATTACGTTAACAGACCGATATGCTTTTAGTTTAGTTTTGTGTTTCATGTTTCTTTTCAACAGTCCGCACAAAACGCCGCACAGAAACTATTAATGGCGGAGTATTTAATATTTGGAGTCGCACAACTTTTCATATTCTGCTGGCACAGCAACGATGTTTTAATCAAAGTGAGTCACCAGTAAATTATTTTAAAACTCAAAATCACTAACGCTCATTTCTTAAGCAATACATAATAAATAATTTAATTTAAAAGGCTTGGGAAAGTACCAAGTTAATATTTAGGAACCGTTTTCATTTTTTCAGAGTGAGAACGTGACATTAGGACCCTTCGAAAGTAACTGGTATACAGCGAGCTACCAACAGAAAAAAGACGTGTTAACTCTTTCAGGACAACTGCATATGAAGAACATATTCACTGCAGGGCCCTTCGCCAACCTTACTTTGCCGACCTTCATCAATGTAAGTTGTCGTAGGGTGTATGCACAATGAAAGGCGAATGCAATCAAAATGCTCGCTGCGCGCAGCGAAACTCGGACAAAACGTATTTCAGAGCCACATCCATCTGTTAAAAACCAAGGCTTATTTACTTGAACCAAAAATTCGAAGTCATGTGACATCGACCAATCTGCGCTATTTTTAGGTGGGAAATCATCCAATGACTTCTCGCGCTCTTGGGCGGAGCGCGAGGGCGTATCAGACTTTTGCTGACTAAAACCTATTCCTATGTTCCTTCTTTGCCTTCGTCCCAGGGCCCCGGGGTTCGCTTTCCGATCCGCGCTGGGCTCATGTGGTCGATTTACGGCCCATTCCCTATCAAAGAGAGGTGTGAGGATGAGGACATAAAAACCGTGATCCATTTAAACACTGCCTTATCCATAAGTGGGCGTAGCCGTAACTTGTTGCAACGACCGTCTTATTAAACATGCTTAAAGCTTTAATGGAAAAATAAGAATGTGAAACTGATTAATTCATCATCATCATCATTTCAGCCGAAAGACGTCCACTGCTGGACATAGGCCTCCCCCAAGCGTTTCCACAACGACCGATCCTGTGCGTCTCGCATCCACCGCACTCCCGCGACTCTCACCAGGTCGTCGGTCCACCTTGTGGGAGACCTTCCGAGGCTGCGCCTTCCGGTGCGCGGAAGGAGAACCAAGGTCGCCGACATAGCCTAAAGAATCGCCACTCTAGAACCTTTCGGGCCCATCGACCATCCGTTCTACGAGCAATGTGCCCTGCCCACAGCCACTTTAGTTCGGCGATTCTTTAGGCTATGTCGGCGACCTTGGTTCTCCTGCGAATATCTTCATTCTTTATGCGATCACGCAAGGAAACTCCGAGCATAGCCCTTTCCATTGCCCTTTGGGTGACTGTAAGCCTTCTGATGAGGCCCATTGATTGACATGTTTTTTTTTCTTTGCAGATACTGAAAGGAGCTTACAGTTATTACACATTGTTGAGAAAATAAATGTTTTTAGTAGTGTACGGCTTCATAGGTCATAGTTTGTAGAATCAGGTTGCTGTGCTATTTTAGTAATGCATTGATAAGTTGATATTGTAGTATAAATAATATCCTAAAGTAAACTAGAAATGTAGAAAATAAAATTCAATAAGTAATAACTATAACAGTTGTTTTTTTGTCAACAAATAATAACTAATTTTCTGCCCATTATCCCCGGAGTAAAGGTGAGACGCCTGCTCGTAGTTTAAAAAAACTAGTCATGTGCTCATTCAGCTCATTATGTACAACAGTAACATTAAAAAAGAAAAATGCGCTTTCAACCTTCTCATCAGTTAGTTTATCGATATTTTTAAATGAATTAATCAATCATCGGCTCTTACTCAGATTACAAGTATATTGGTTCTTTAAAAAAAAATATTATTTAAAGAAAATACTTATACTAAATATTATTACTTTGGTGATAAGAATATTTTTTTTAAAGAAAATTCTTTAAAAAAAAATATTCTTTTTACACCGGGTACACTACATAAATACGACAAACTTTATTCCGACAGTCACAAATACGAATTTCAAAATACCGATTTTCATAATTCCGATTGGTTCAAAATTCCGAATATAACAACTCCGACTTATCATTAGGTACTCCTATTTTTATAATTCCTAAATTTCAATTTTCCTAACTTTTATAATTAGTATTCTCAAAATACCGAGTTTCAATAGATCGAATAACGAAAAGTCCGACTTAATGATAATTCGAAACATCAATAAAATTCCGAAATAAAAACGCCTCATAAAACTGTGTAGCAAGACAAATAAACACATAAATGCTCGTCAGAGGTCGTAGTATGAGGGGATAGAATTAAAAAACTTAGTTTTTTAATTCTACCCCCTCATGCGTGACAGATGCGTTTTCCAGCATGCAGGGGATTTATTGCAGCATGGAAGCAGGCATGCAGCGTGCAAGCAGACATGCAGCATGCAAACAAGCATGCGACATGCAAGCAGGCATGCAACATGCAAGCAAGCATGCAACATGCAAGCAAGCATGCAACATGAAAGCAGGCATGCAGCATGCAAGCATGCATGCAAAATGCAGCTAGCATTGTTTCTGTCACGGCTCCGGCGCTACGGGGTTTGGGCGGCCCCACGCGAGCTTATCATCGCAGATGGTTTTAACGCTCACCACCGCAGCTTCGGCTTGCTGGCCGGCTTTGCCAGCCAGCCTCAGCCGCGGCGGCGGGCCTTCAAACCACCTGCTCCTCAGCTCGCGGGCCGCCCTCCCCCTCCGCGCCTACGCGGGTTTAAATTACACACACCGAGAAACCTTCGAGCATTTGATTCTTCGAACGTATGAAAATCGGAAAACTAACAAATCGCATTTACGACTTTCGGTAAAATAAATTTCGTGATTTTTAATAATAGACATTATAATTTTTAGGTATTATGAAATTCGGACTTTTGAAAATCGGAATATCGAAATTCGGAATAAAATATTTCGGAGTATTTGGGTGTTCCCACCACTTAGCAGACAAATGAATAGATGCTGTTTGTTGCTTCCAGTAGTCAAGCAGGAGGTGGCGGCTTGTTGTTCAGTGCTCATCCTTCTATCACCCTTTTACACCATGAATGAGTATTTCTTGGGACTTATGATTATTTCTTTGTAAGTTTATGCGTTAAACAGTGCATCAAAGCCATCATGCTTGTAAAGAACTTTTACACCACCTGCTCAATAATGCTCTTTTATATGTCATACAACCATCACTTATAGCAAGTCATTCTGTCCCTAGGGAGATAATGTAGTATGAGCGATCCCTAGGGAATAATGAGATTTGAATTCGGAACATCACAATCAAAAACCATTATTTAAAAAAAAAAAAAACATTACATTACATACGAAATTCAAACTGGCCACTGAAAAAAAAGAATAAAAGCTGGTCACTGACGAGTCTCTTAAAAAAAAGTCATGAAAGAGCGTTATAAAAAAATTAAAACTATAGAATCTTTTAGTAGTGAATTTTGTTTGTTTCAAATCTCAAAACATGTCGAGTGATAGTTTAGATTATCTTGTAAATAATACTTATATTTCTCTAATATATAATTTGTTTTTGTAAACTGTCTTATCTCAGAGATGGTATAAAAAGTAGAGTATCCAACACGGGGATAATGCTGTGTTTGTCTTGGGCGGCTTGAATTCCATCTTCACTCAGGTTTCTATGTTAACTCCCTCGCAATGCTCGGGAGTTAATTATATTAATTATATAAATCCCTCACTGATGTTCGGGATTAAAACTTAGCAACCTTCTTTTCGTTCGGAATTCAACATGCCGCCCTCGACTTACAGACACTGCTTTTTTCCCTAGTCACATAATCTACTATTTCTCAATAAATGATCAAAACGCCATCTAGCATTAAAGTTAAGAAACAAGATTTTATGTAAACTAATGTATGATTTTAATTTATTTCAAACATTTCCAAATGTCAAAAAGTACAAAAACAACACTTAAATACATGCCTAATAAATAATAAATATCATAGAACATGGAATTTTATTAAAAATGAATAACCGTAACGAGTTCAATGAGTGCACTTTTATAATCTAATGTTACGGTAATACGGTTTTTTGAGTCGGTTTCACGAATAAAACTGATAGCGCAGCCCGCCCGGGAAATTAAAAAAACAAAGGTTGTCTTTCTCTTTCACGGAAGCTCTTTCTTTTGATTTCTTTCTTTACACTTACGAGCTTTGAGTTAACATTTATCAGTAGAAGCTTAATTAAAATAAACATATACACAAATAAATCTAGTATTGAGTGATCAAGTACAGTTAAGGAGTAAATATAACACGATTGGACGCGGCGAGAGTTCATTAAACTTCGATGTCGGGCAGGCCTGTTAGAAATGTCATTATTGGTTATTGGATTTTATTGTGAATGTTTTGTGATTCTACCGTAAATATCTACAAGTGCTGGTGTCGCAAGACGTGTTGCTATGGAAAATCAGAATCCTCCAGAGAGAGTGGTGCCGGTGCAATATGGAAGAGGGTCAAGAGCTTTTCGTCAGTTTAAAAATCCTCCTCAGCCACACATGTGTATCCAGGATACTATAAAGGGCACTACGGAGAAATTGTACATAAATGTGTTGGGATGGCAGAAAATAGCAAACCCCAAACAGTACTCGGACCCTATTCCTTTGTATGGAGGAATGCAGGTTGGTGTTTCATTTACATATTTTCGTCAATCCATCACCGCTTGTAATTATTTACTATCGGCTAAGTAGCACAATCTTTCCGCTCCAGTTTCTTAACGAGACTTGATAAGTTATCAACAGAGCAGAGTTTACTTAATCTTATTAGAAACATACTGAGAATATGTCTTATGTCACCTGTAAACTACTTGTGATTATAATAAATCTTGTAACATGAAATTCTCATGTGTCCCAGTGTTGACAAATACAGTGCTAATAAAGAATTTATTTATTTTTATGTAATAAATATGATTTCAAATACAATAAAACCCACCAAAACCTCTTAATGTCTTAACATAAAAAAGAGTACAATTTTATGTGATCATTCTAAACTAATGGATTCAACAATTACCTGGTCACAAATACAAAATGTCTCTGACTACAATAACTTGTAATGGTTACTAATATTAAACACTGTTATTGTGTAGTAATAGCACCTACCTAAAGCATTTAGATCTAAAAAAAAACAATCAATTTTATGTTTAATTTAACTCAGCACTAAAATCTTAGTGTACCATCATCATCATTTTGTAGTTCTATTGCAGTTAAATTAGCTGCTCCCTCTTTATAAACAAACACATCAGTACCATTTGGAGTTACAGTTTATGAATAGAATAGGTCATGGAGTTTAGTTCCAGTTCCAGCAGATAACCAATACCAGTAAAGACTTCAGTGATACAGTCACTGAAGTCTTTACTGGTATAGGTTATCTCACTTTTTATATTGTGACTTACTTTTTGACAGTTTAAAGTGCTTGTAAACTGAATAATTGTTATATGCTTTAACTTTTTCTTTGTCATTCCAGGTGCCACAGAACTATGGCCCAAATACTGGTAGGCCTCCGATGATAGTGTTTGCAGTGATGGTCAACCCAGACATACTCAAAGCTAATGGAAAAAATGCTACCAGCCCGACAGTAATTGACTCTTACTTTAATTACTGGTTTAAAAGTTATTAGATTTGGCTGTAGGCTAAACCTTGAGAGAACAGTACCAAAAAAGACAAACTAATGTACTTTCATTGTCTGTTTCTGTATTGGTTTCTTATCTGGATCGCACTTAGTGTTATCACATGAAAGTTGTTTGTTTGTGTTTTACAGCAGGGTTTACTATTGATGATGTAGGTATGTGATGAGTAGTTTCTTATCATATAGTGTAAACATTTGTAGTATTGATTTGAAAACCAATTTACACAAGTCACTTTATTGACTAGCTAACACTTTGCCAACGACTTTGTACATGAGAATATTTTTATTAAACTAACACCCCTTAAACCAGAGCTTTGAATAATGTTAAAAATTTGTTATATAGTCCTATTTGGTATACTTATAGTACCTTCATTGTACGTAGGTAACATTATCAGTAACATCATCATCATCATCATTTCAGCCGAAAGACGTCCACTGTTGGACATAGGCCTCCCCCAAATGTCGCCACAATGACCGTTCCTGTGCGTCTCGCATCCATCGGATTCCCGCGACCCTCACCAGGTCATCGGTCCACCTTGTGGGAGGCCTTCCAACGCTGCGTCTTCCGGTACGTGGTCGCCATTCCAGAACCTTTCGTCCCCATCGACCATCTGTTCTTCGAGCAATGTGCCCTGCCCACTGCCACTTAAGTTTGGCGATTCTTCGGGCTATGTCTGTAACCTTGGTTCTCCTGCGGATATCTTCATTTCTGACGCGATCACGCAAGGAAACTCCGAGCATAGCCCTTTCCATTGCCCTTTGAGTGACTTTAAGCCTTCTGATGAGGCCCATTGTAAGCGACCACGTTTCGGAGCCATATGTCATCACTGGCAACACGCACTGGTCATAGACTTTCGTCTTGAGACACTGTGGTATATTGGACGAGAAGACACCGCGCAGCTTCCCGAACGCTGCCCAGCCGAGTCGGATTCGACGATTGACCTCTTTCTCGAAGTTAGACCTACCCAACTGGACCGTCTGTCCTAGGTCAACGTAGTCGTCCACAACTTCGAGTGTAGAGTCTCCGATCTTGATAGGAGTGGGTGCTACATGGATGTTTACCATGACTTTGGTTTTGTCCATGTTCATTTTAAGTCCCACTCTTTCGGAAGGAAGCTTTACTGAGGTCACCGAGCATTAGACTGAGCTCCTCCGTAGTCTCAGCCATGACTACTATGTCGTCGGCAAATCGAAGGTGAGTGATGTGCTCGCCATTGACATTTATGCCTAGCCCTCTCCACTCCAGAATCTTGAAGATATCCTCCATTGCGGCCGTGAACAGTTTCGGAGAAATAACGTCTCCTTGTCTCACACCCCGCTGCAAGAGGATAGGTTTCGAGGTCTGGTCCTGAAGTCGGACTGACATCGTGGCGTTTTTGTATAAACACTTCAGCACTTCGATGTACCGATAGTCAATCTGGCACCGTTGAAGAGACTGCAGTACAGCCCAAGTCTCGATCGAATCAAAGGCTTTCTCGTAATCCACAAACGCTAAGCAGAGAGGCTGATTATACTCCTCAGTCTTCTGTATAACCTGCCGCAGCGTATGTATGTGGTCCACGGTGCTGAAGCCTTTTCGAAATCCGGCTTGTTCGGGAGGCTGGAAGTCGTCGAACCTGCGCGCGAGACGGTTCGTGATGACTCTGGAAAATAGCTTCTAGACATGGCTCAGAAGTGAGATGGGCCTGTAATTCTTAAGCAGGGTATTGTCACCCTTCTTAAAGAAGAGTACCACCACACCTCTGCTCCATGCCTGTGGCGTTTTTCCCTCGAGTATGACGGAATCGAACAACTTCTGAAGTGCCTTTAGGACCGGTTTTCCACCCGCCTTCAGGAGCTCGGCCGTAATTCCGTCCTCACCCAACGCCTTGTTGTTCTTCAACTGCTTCAGAGCCATCCTTATCTCGTACAGGCTGACGTCCGGGATATCTTCGGTATAGTGTCGAGTCAATCTAGCTCTTGGGTCGTTTGCTAGATTTGCAGTGGTTTCGGAGATTGACGTGTACAACTGTCCATAAAAAGCCTCGATCTCTCCCAGAAGCTCCGATTTGGCGGATATGACTCTGCCATCGTCGGTCTTCAGTTTCGTGAGCTGGCTCTGCCCAATAGACAGATCTCGTGCAAATACTTTAGAGCCCTTATTCCGCTCAATCGCATCCTTAATCCTCTCGGTATTAAATCGGCGAAGGTCGCGTTTCAGAGACTGAGATCCGTTTATTGAGCTGCCGATATGTGCACGCATCATCTGAAGACTGCAAAGTCATCTCACGCCTCTTCTTCATAAGCTCGACAGTTTGATCTGACAGCTTCTTGTTCTTTTTTGTACAGTGAGCCTTGAAAAATTTAGACCCGACCGTATGGACAGTTCCCACGAACCCATCGTTATATTCGTCCACGGAGCTTCCTAGGCACTCGAAACGATTGTGGAGTTCGAGCTGAAAGCTCTCGGAGTTTTGGATCTGGATCTGTGCTGGGCGGAGCGTAGACTTCACCAGTCGAGACCTTTCAAGCTTAATATTGATATTCAATGTGCCTCTTACCATGCGGTGATCACTTCCAGTTTTCACCGCATTGATCACGGAGACATCATTGAATATTTGCTTCTTCGTCGACAGAATGAAGTCAATCTCATTTCTAGTCGCACCGTCGAGACTTTGCCAGGTCCATCTCCTATGCTCACGTTTTTTGAAGAAGGAAGTTAATCATGTAGAGGCCTTCCTTCTCCATAAAACTAGCCAGTAGGTGTCCCCGGTGATTCCGACGTCCAAATCCAAATTGCCCCACTCTCAGCTCGTCACCATCTCGTTTGCCCAGTTTCGCGTTGAAATCCCTCATCATGACCACGGTGAAGTGGGTCTTAAAACCATGAATGGCTCTGGATACATCCTCATACATGGTCTCTACTTCGTCGTCGGGGTGCGTCGAGGTCCGTCGAGGTCGGGGCGTAAACCTGTATGACCTTCAGCGAATATCTTGGCGATATTCTGAGTATAAGGTACGCCACCCTGGTCGACACACTCGATCTTCACCACATTGTGCACAAGGGACTTGTGGACGAAAAACCCGACACCACCCTGGGACTGCTGGTCACCCTCCCGGAAATAGAACAGGTTACCGGATTTGAGAATTATCGTGTCCTCCCCCTGTCTTCGGACTTCAGATAATCCAATAATACTCCATCGCAACCTGCTCAATTCCTCCTCAAGTTCGGTTATCTTCTCGTCCGTCCTCAGTGTCCGCGTGTTATATGTTGCCAGGTCCAGTCGTTGTTTTTTAAAAGGGTAGCCGGATCCCATCCGGTGATTCTTAGCACCCCTTGCCTCGCCGTGGCCTTGACCGCTACCGGAGTCAAGGGTAGACGGGCTGCCGGGCACTAGGGGCCATTTCTTAATTTTGCTTATCATTTTTTGGGGGGGTTATCGCCACGCTTGGCAGGCGGGTTGGCGATCGCAGTGTGGATGTTATCATGCACAAAGAAAGCAGCTGCCCATTCTCTGGTATGTCCCTTAGTCGCCACTTACGACACCCATGGGAAGAGATGGGATGGTGCCATTCTTTACGTCCGAACACCATACGGACGATTTAGTTACATTTTACAGATTAGTAACATGTAACAGAGATATTTGTAATTACAAAACATGATTGAAAAGAGTGTCCATGGAGTTTCTTGCACATTCTTCTCCATAGAGATCTACGCTTTGGAATGTGCAATCAGCATCATTTTTTTTTCTGACTGACTGACTTCTTGACATTTCAAAAGTGCCTGTAAATGGTTTATTTGAAATAAATGCTTTTGAATCAAGTAGAGGTAACATTATGCTTGGTAACGGTGCTTAATTGAACTTTTACCAATAAACTGAGAACGTTATTGATGATGTTATCGGTAAATAGTAATGTTACCATGGCCCAAGACTTGATAACATTGCCAAATGCGTTACTATTATAAGTACCGTTAAATTTGTTAAACCTCTATGTTTCGTCAAGATTAATGCAGTAAATTGTTATTTGATCAGGAATTAAAGAACACTTGCACCAAACAACATTTTTCATTATACATAGGAATTAGGTACTTTTAAGGATATACCGCGCCCTTACAACACATTAAGTAGCGAAAAAAGAATCGATACTTATAACGTTAATTGTTAACAATATTTTAATAGATTCCGTAACAAAGTACCTAAGCTGTGTTACTGTTAAAATGTTAACTTTATGAAAATATTGTTATACAATACATAAAATGTGAATTTGGCAACGTGAACAAGCCCTGCCTTAAACCATATTATGAAGGTAGTTTTGAAAAACTAATAGTGACAGTCTTTTTTTGTCATTTTGATATGAAAAAAGAATAAAGTATTTTTTTTTTAAATATTTAGTTTACCGATGAAGCTAAGTTTCAAGTTTATGGAACCAAGAAATAAAATACATACAAACGAATTTCCCCCTTTTCACCCCCCTTAAAAGTTGAATTTTCAAGAACATCTTTTTAGTGCTCACCTACAACATTATAAAGGGAAGCACTGCAAAATTTCATCCTAGGCCCAGTAGTTTCGGCAATGCGTTGATGTCAGGTTGCCTGGAAGAGATCGCTGAATGCGATAAGACCGCCCATTGTATGTATGTGTTTTAGTTTCCTTTTGTACCTATGTGTAATGGTGTACAATAAAGTATATAATAAATAAATATGTCAGTCAGTCTACACTAGCTGTTGCACTAGCTTCTGCCCATATAGGCATATTATGTGAAATTAAAAAATGAATTTTGAGCCAGTTTCTGCTTTTAAATATGAAGATAAACGTATAGATCAGCCGTATTTAATCTTTTTAGGGTTCCGTACCTCAAAAGGAAAAAACGGAACCCTTATAGGATCACTTTGTTGTCCGTCCGTCTGTCTGTCTGTCTGTCTGTCTGTCTGTCAAGACTCTTTATCTCGGGAACGCGTGGAGGGATTGAGTTGTAATTATACTATATGTTTAGGTCTGCGGTCCTTTGAAGCTGTGAAAAAATCAAACTTCTAAGTTAACGAAAAAAAAAGATACGGCCGTTTATGTCGCAAAAAACGTACGTGGATCCAGAATCCTGAAATTTAGCATAAAGCAAGGTCTTATAGTATAGATATAGGAATAAATCAGAAAACAGAAAATTTGTTGTAAGTCACAAAAAAAAAATCTTTTTGCGATACGAAAAAATCTTCGAAATTCCATTTGGGAATTGAACTATTTACATAGATAAAATTGTACGGAACCCTAAGTGCGCGAGTCCGACTCGCACTTGCCCAGTTTTTTTTTTCTCGGGCCACTTAGTGCTTCTACTATATTATCATGTTGGGCCACAATAACCTTTAGTTTCTTGCACGTTCTTCTCCTTCTACGCTTTGGAACATGCAATTTAGCTTCACTTTTTTTTTTGACTGTACGACATTTTTACAATTCAAAAGTGCCTGTATTTGGTCTATTCTGTGGGTCTATTTGAAATAAACGTTTCTGAATTCTAGTAGAATAAAAATAGCACATTTCATTGTCTACATGAATACATTTTCTACTTTTTCGTTTTGTTTTATGCCACCAATATTGTGCTAGGTTACATGGTCATTCAGAAATGCTTGACGGGCCACATGCGGTCTGCGGGCCGTAGGTAGAAAAAATTCGTCCTTGTTTATCAAAATTAAGCTCAGTGGAGCTCAAAGGAGATTTTTTTTTAAATTTTCTATGGCTTGTATTTATGACCACAATATTAAAATTATTCTGTCAAACATAAACTTATTTTTACATTTTATATTATTTCAGGATCGTGAAGCCCTAGTGAGTCTCCTCTGTGACTTTGTGGAGGCTATGAACCCAGGGTTAGTGCTAGCAAGGAATCCAGTCATTATGAAGGACAGAGACTTGGCCGGAGAGCTGAAGGATGTGTGGCTCGCAGTCCAGAACAAGAGGGAACGGGAGAAGGGAATGAACCAGGATGTTATGTATAAGGTTGGTACTTTGGCTTTAATAAGATTGAGAAAAGAGTCTCTAGAGCAACATGCTTTTCCTACAGACAGAGATATCTAAGCTTCAGAATGGGTTCACTGGTAGTGTGAAAGTGAAACCCGGGGCCCTGGGACGAAGGTAAAGAAGCAATAGGAGTGGGTTTTTAGTCAGTAAAAGTTTGACATTATCTCTCGCTCCGCCCAAGAGCGGGATTTGTCATTAGATGATTTTCCCACCTAAAAAAAAAGGCTTCAGAATGGGTAACTACATAATTATAGCTTAGAATTAAATGTTATGAGTTTAATAATGTAAATAATTTCACGCGACATTTGCCTCATCATTAGCGCTTGAAACTGTCTTTTCTATAGAATTTTGCTTTGATCATTCTGACCTAATGAAGATGTCACAGTTATCACATTACGTCGACGTTTTCAGGTTTACGACATTGACGGCATTGGTGAAGACAACATGAATGAAGATGACAACAATCAAATGAAGCAAGGAGGCTCTCCAAACAGAGGACCTGGCGACAAGAAACCAGTGAAGTCCTCCAAGCAAATACTACTCAATGCTGGACAGAAGTCAGAGTTCGACTCAGGTATGAACAACTGTCAGATTAACCAAAGTCACTTGAACAGAGACAACAAAACCGGCATCACGCCTGACACCACTTACTGCACGCCTGTCTACGGGCAGATAGTATCCACGCGAGAAAACCACAATCAGATCAACGATATCCAACAAAAGTTCGCCTCGAACGAAATAAAACCGTCAAGTTCCTTCAGGAAAGATTGGAACCCTATGCACGGCAAGACGACGGAGGGCTGGGACGAATTCTCAAAACGCAACATATCTACGATAAAAAACGACGAAAAAAAACGATGTATCAAAGATAAATCTAAGATTAGCAACGGTAAATCTCACTACGATTTCTTCCCGTATTTTGACAATAAAACGGTGAACGAAACGAATGTACCCGAAGAGGAGGACAGTATGAACAAAGAACAAAATTCGAACGAAGAAAATTCTAAAATAATTATAGACCCAATGCAGAAACTAGTTCTGCATTCGACTGATAAGAATATATGTGATAATAACACAAGTGCTCTCAGCTCAATAAGCTCATAAAATAAGCTTTTACAAACATTTTGTATGGCAGTTGACGTTGAATTGTGTAATCGCTTCTATGTCTATGTCCCCTAAACTCACTTTTGCAAGCGATTTCAATATGACAGATCATCAAATTATATGGATTGTCATAAGAAAACGATTGCAAGAGTGTAACGTCAGGGCGAAATGTTAATATACTTAACAATAGCAATTTAGGCGGAGCAATATTAATACTATTATTTTATGATGTTTAAAAAAAATATATGATTTAGTATGAGATATGTATGCATGGCTTGCGTTTGATGAGTTTGTCTTGTTAGTTTGTTAGGTCACATCAATAAATCAGTCCAGCCAAAATTGACACACGTTTTTACGGTAGTTAGTGTAAAAAGTTTTTTACGAAAATCGCAACTAAAAGTGTGCACGGAAAATTATGAATGTTTTTTCATCTCTCTAAACTATTGTATATTTGAGAATCTGCTGTTTTGTTCTACCATTTCTATATCAATCGTGAAACCTTGTAAAATGCTGCAACTTTTAGCTTAGTTGCAGTATTTTGCTGACTGCCATTCCCCAATGGTAGGCCAGTTTGATATGGATCATGATGGACACAAAGCATAGCGTTTAGTTCATATTAGGAGCGAATCACACGACGATACAAAGTATACAACATGCTTTCGTGTGAGAGTGCGTTTTATATGGTTGTGTATTTATTATGTAATGTTGAGGAGCGGTGTCGCTCGCGTTGCGTTCGTTCAAACTAGGCCGATCGATGTAGCTGTTGTTACTAAAGACTGACTATCATTGGCCCAAACTACTGGTTCGCTCCCTTACATACTCTCCGAACATCTTCTAGTGAATTTTAACTAATCTTTAAAAGTATTTAGATTAAATGTTAGTGCAAGAACAAACTTATTTATACAGAAGTTAGCCTAATTTGAACAAACAAAACAATTCTATATTATTAATAATTTTTATATAATGCTATATTTTTCATTGTTGCCAATTTACTATATTTAAATCCTGAGATTGTTACACGTACTTTACAATCACTGAAAGGGGATTTCAAAGTTTTGTCTTGAAAGGCATGTTCCCGCGGCCAACTATTAGTTGTTGAGAGAGAGCGAAGTGACCCTAGGTGGCGTTAGTGGGCTTAGATGTCCCCAATATATATACGAACAACGCTAGTTTATATTCTTATCTCACTAATGCTATTTAGAATGATAAGTTCATGGAGTGTTTGAAGTCTAGAATGCAGTGGATTATTATGTATTTTTATTCTCTAAATTAAATGTAATGAGTATTTGAATTTTGCTCATTAAAAAAAAGATTTAAATTCTCAAAGTGACCAATTACGAGTAAAAATTATAATTGTTCAGCTCGTTTTATCTCTTTGATAATGATCACAGAATATATTGATACATTTTTTCAATATCAATGCCCGTAGGCGTTACCAAACACTGCCAAATGATGCTTCATTATTTTAACACTCATTGAATAAGTTACATCGACAGTAAAGGAACGAAAGCGCACACGTAGATTTCTATCAATTTAGAAAGTAATACAGCTTCGTTGTGTAAAATGTTGTTCATAGGGCTTGCATTGTCATTTGTGAAGAAGACTGATCTTATGGAATCTTTGACGGGATTTGCTGTTGATTGTTTATAAGCATATTGTAGAGAAGAAGTGACAAAATTCAGCCAATGTATCAGACTCTATTGTTACATTTTATCTCAGAGTAACATAAAGCAGGCCCCGATTGTTTGAAGTACTAAATTGATTGTCTATGCGCTCGTTTCTTTTGTTAGTTAGCAACTTGTTTATAGTCATTTATCAAATTCGATGTCACTTGTGCATGTCTTATTTCTTTTTTACATACTCACCAACAACATTCGCGTTTTGAACATAAATCTTGTAAAAAAAATCGCAAATAAAGTAGATTTTATATGGTTGGTTAGTCAGTAACATAACTCAGTCTGTAGGTACATAATAAGTCATTACCTTTGTGCAATCCTTTGGTTCTTTTATTTTATGTTATTTAAGTTTTATTTTACTAGTTATTTTATGTATACCTATTTTTATTTTATTTACTGACCAGAGGTAGAGATCTCAATTTGAACCCTCACCACACGCAGTTATAGATTTTATGTCATTTACATACATCTCAATGTTCTGTAAAGCTTTACTGTTCATAGGACTTTGTCTACATGCATTTGTGGTGGACTGCTGGGACATTATTTAGACCAAAGCATAAATTAAATTGTAACTAAAATATTCGACTTATCTTCGTGAAGATCCCGTGATGTCAGCAGTCCACTGCGAATGAAGTGATAGCTAGGTACTTTTCATAGATGTTGAGAATTACTGTCTGTTGGCAGATAATGTGGAATTAGAAGTGGCGAGAGTGACCCAATGGCGGGACTGTCTCGTCTAACTACATTCCTTCTGTTAACGCGTTGCAGTCGTAATGATAAATACATAAATTGATGTTGTTGAAATCTCTAAACCCAATATATATGATGCTTCTATTTAACTAAGTTCGACCAACATTGACTTGACTCGACATTTATTTAAAGTTAAACTCTTCAGATCAATGAAATTGCATTTATTAATAAAAGATTTTCTTGTATATTTTTTGATGTGCTACATTTTACATTTAATTTGGATTTTTATAAAGTATTCATTTTAACATTATTCATAGTTTTTAGATAGGTACAATAATTGTAGTATTTTTTGTATGTGCCCTAGGTACGTAGTTATGCTATACCCAATGTTCCTTTGATATAAATTATATTAATTTGTATTAAATTGTATGATCAGACAAAATGTATATTTTAATTATAGTTGTATGATTATTTTGTTACGTTAATTTTATTTGTGTAATATAAAGTGAGTTTCACTTGTCAGTAATCATGATCCAGTAGCTCATTCGTCAATCATTTCACAGTCACATTTCACAATTAAGTACAAAGTATAAAAATGGTTTCTCGAATAGTTGATCATTTGTTCTCACTTTCTTGGTCTTTTCTTAGTTCATCAAGTTTTTAAAGAATCTACTACACTCATGAATATAATGTGTTCCTAACTGAGTGAGGACTTATACGTTCTCTGAAGTGAAATTCACTTTATTTCACGTTTCTGGGTTGTAATAGTCGCAAAAATATTTTAGAAATAAAACTGTTAAAATAACAGAACTAGGCATGTGACGTTTTCAGTATGAAATAGATGTATTTTTTTGATTTTATAAAGTAAATCTGTGTGTAAGTTTATAAACATTGTACCTACCTAATATAATGGAATTAAATAACAGATCTCTTGTTTACAGTATTTAAAATTACATGTCATTTACAAGACTGGTTGAAGTTGTGTTTTATTTGTTAGTTAGTCATTAGTTATGGTGCGTGGTCTAACTTTCGTCAAATCAGTGACAAATTACGCCGCTAGAATAAGCCTTTTATATAATTTAGCTGCCTAGCGGGTGATGACGTTTGTCGCGTGTGAGGGCTGCAGCGGGGCTGGCGGCTGGCGGCTGGCGGCGCATGTGTTCACGCGGCGCCCCTCGTCGCGGAAGACGGATTATTACCTACGCAGTGTCGCTAGTTAACGGTGAGCATGTAGTCGTGTCGAATTGTCGATGGAAAACTTAAGCTGTTGATCCCCGCTTGTTGTTGTCGCGTTGTATATTATTACGTAGCGGCGCTAGCACGCCATAATTATGGCAGTAAGTCCCCAATTTGAGGAGTAGCTGGAAAAATCTCACGGCATCTTCCGCATGCCGCAGGTTCTCACCGAGCATGGTCAGTTCGGGAAGTTCCTGATTAGTGCGGAAGTAACGCCCGGGTCACCACTGTGTGGACCGCCCGGAGGACACGGTGGATCATACGGTGGAGGTGTGCCCCGCCTGGGCAGAGCACCGCCGTGTCCTCATGGGGGCGTGAGGCGTCAGCGATCTCTCGCGCCGGGCCGCGCGTACAAGCCATGGTTCGGAGCGAGGAGTGGCAAGCGGTCGCCTCCTTCTGCGAAGTAACAACGCTAGCAAAGGAGGAGGCCGCACGTGCACGCGCAAGGGAACGGTCCTCACGCCCCAGCCGCCGGGATCCCGATCTCCGTAGTGTGCGTACGCGCAGCGGAATGTTGTTGAATTTAAAGATTTTAATTATGCAGATATTTAGTGTATGACGTCGTATAATTGTGTATGGTAAAAAAAAAATTGTGCACGCAACCATTGTGGAGAAATTCACCAAAAACTGATTCCGCTGGGCGAACGTTGTCCTGGCGGAACTTTTTTTAATCCATAGACTTTAGAAGAAAAGAGATGTGTCCAAAAATTAGTGTGTATTTGTGTGTAATTGTGTATGTATGAATAAAACTAGTGCATGCATAAACTTCGGAGAAATTCAAGTTTCCGCTACGCGAACGTTTGGCCATTAGCTAGTTTTCATATAAAGCGCTTACATAGAGAGCTGTAGATTTTTACATACGTTGTTTTGAATTTGTTTATATTTGTTTAAAAAACAGATTTAGAAAAAATCGTAGGGCTTAAAAGATAAAAATATAAACGTAAAATACGCTTATTAGGTCTTAGTTCTTAAAGTATGCACTTTGGGGTCTAGATTTTCACGTTTATACAAACCTTGTAAGTGTCTGCAACATGTTGCCAAGTATCAATGATGTTCCGTTAGTAACTAAAGAGTTATAGGACAAATTTACCATGAACAGATCACTGTTTACAAAGCAGTCAAATATCACGACGTTCTGAAGGAATTGCATGGTAATATGTATGTCAATAATTAGTGTATTCATTCAACTATTCTTATGCAAAATTTCATGTCATTAAATTCAGTAATTAAAGAAAAACAATTATAATACTGACGAAGCATCGAAAACCTACATAACCCGACCAAGTTCGGATGGCTACAAAAAAGCGGCCGTGCAATATATTTATTTAACATCCCAAAATTTACAGTATAATACCGGTATTGAATTGGTATAGGTGATAACACAATTGTTGTTTCGATATAATTTATAGGTCATTTATTTTTGTACACCTACTTTTTTAAATGTATTTGACTATGACAGAAAGTAGGTACTATTTACGTAGGTATAGTACTTTATTTAAGTATGCGCTTAATATTTAATATTTTCTTGAAAATACCTTTTTTATACCAATGTTTTAGTTTATAAGCACTTTTTTAATGTTGATCAAATCTAAACAACTGAATAGGTTAGTTATGTGATGTGATTTTAATTTTTATTGAAGCTCGAAATATTATACTTACCCTAAGTTTCGTCATCCACGCGAACGAAGTCGCGGGCAAAAGCTAGTTCATAATCTATTTTAGTTAAAACACATTTAAGTCTATTGCTGTCATTGCAAGCGTTTGTTAACGTTATTATAATTACATAATTAAGTATTATATGTAATTAAAAATATTTTTTACGCGGATATTTAAATAGAGAAGTACTTGTTAATTGAAGATTTGTTTTTATCGTAGATAGTGGCGTTATTATTAAAAAAATATTTTTCATTCAAGAAATGCAATTGTTTTATTTTTTCCTAACGCTTGTGTACGCAACTGTACCATATTAATAAATACTATATTGGAAGGTTAAGAACGTTCCTTAGATATATGGCACGGCCGCTTTTTGGTAGCCATCCGAACTTGGTCGGGTTATGTAGGTTTTCGATGCTTCGTCAGTATTATAATTGTTTTTCTTTAATTACTGAATTTAATGACATGAAATTTTGCATAAGAATAGTTGAATGAATACACTAATTATTGACATACATATTACCATGCAATTCCTTCAGAACGTCGTGATATTTGACTGCTTTGTAAACAGTGATCTGTTCATGGTAAATTTGTCCTATAACTCTTTAGTTACTAACGGAACATCATTGATACTTGGCAACATGTTGCAGACACTTACAAGGTTTGTATAAACGTGAAAATCTAGACCCCAAAGTGCATACTTTAAGAACTAAGACCTAATAAGCGTATTTTACGTTTATATTTTTATCTTTTAAGCCCTACGATTTTTTCTAAATCTGTTTTTTAAACAAATATAAACAAATTCAAAACAACGTATGTAAAAATCTACAGCTCTCTATGTAAGCGCTTTATATGAAAACTAGCTAATTGCCAAACGTTCGCGTAGCGGAAACTTGAATTTCTCCGAAGTTTATGCATGCACTAGTTTTATTCATACATACACAATTACACACAAATACACACTAATTTTTGGACACATCTCTTTTCTTCTAAAGTCTATGGATTAAAAAAAGTTCCGCCAGGACAACGTTCGCCCAGCGGAATCAGTTTTTGGTGAATTTCTCCACAATGGTTGCGTGCACAAATTTTTTTTTACCATACACAATTATACGACGTCATACACTAAATATCTGCATAATTAAAATCTTTAAATTCAACAACATTCCGCTGCGCGTACGCACACATCTCCGTAGGCGCGGGCTTGCGAACGGCGAGCAATGGGTAGCTCGCCGTCCGTCCGGACTGAGCCAAAGTCGTCAACGGCGCGTAGGTACTGTTACACGCGCACCTGAAGGAGATATGTCAGCAAACCGTAGGGGGGCCCCCAGCAGGGTCAGAGGTTTGTTTCTGAAAGGAAAACTCGGCCCTGGTAAGAAAGGCAACGAAAGAACAGGAGTGGGCTTTTAGTCAGTAAAAGTCTGACACACCCTCGCGCTCCGCCCAAGAACGAGGGATGTCATTGGATGATTTTCCCACCTAAAAAAAATTACGTAGCGGCGCGAGGCCCGGCTCCCCGCACCGGAGCACTTCAGCTAGTATGGGACCGCGCGGCCGTCCGCGCCACGCAGTTTCTGCCCTAACCGTCGGTGGCGTTCATAGGGGTAAACTATTGAAGATTGATTCGTGGCTGTTATTATTTTGCCTCAACCGCCTCGAGTCACACACGGGAGATATATTTTGTGCTTACCTTGTTTATCAAGATGTCATTAAAAGGCTGTTAAATTTTTTCATTACTTTTATTTATAAGTTTAAAAAATCAACCATTACATGCTAATCAACAATAATTTACTTTATATTATAATAATTTAAGAAGGTATTTAACAAGATTAGCTTGAGAAGCCAACCTACTCAAATAACAAACTAGGGTCCTATGATAGGCACGTCACATTGATATAATAATTATATTTTAAGTATAGTCCACAACTGCTAAACTTGCAGGTGTTAATAAAAATCTTTTTCTTTTAGTAATAAAATTGTAAGTTTATGTTTATAATGATTCATCGGCTAAAGCACTATAAACGAGTCTGTTGCATCAGAAATAATAATTTCTAACATGAATATTTGAAATTACTGGTTATTGATGTTAGTATTCTTGTGATGAACTATTACTATTTGTGGTTTGTTGACTCTTCATTGTCTTCTTTGGTAAGAGTTTCTGTTCAATATGTGGTATCACACCACCTTGTGATATGACCACACTATCTAGCATTTTGTTCAGCTCTTCGTCATTCCGGACAGCCAGCAAAATGTGCCGTGGTGAGATCCTGACACAATCAAACAATAATATTAAAAGAGTGTTAAAGTGGACTTGCTATGTTGTTAGCAAAATTCATTTTAGAAAAGTGAAGGTAGTTTTGTCAAAATTGGAAAAGTGGTCCAGCAGGCTGCCTCCCAAGCCCTAGCAGAATAAAATAGCAGCCAAGGTCCTATAAAACTAGAACGAAGCAGATTGATATTCCATTGCATTAATAGTTAACCAAGATATGTCCCACCCGTATGTAAAATACGCGCTTCAGATGTGGAGTTTAAGAGAGGTGGACATTAGCTCGCCATACGTGCTACACACGGTACACACCTAGTCTGTGTAAGTTAAGGTCTCAGCTAACAGATTCTTTGACCATTAAAAGCTGATGTACACTAAAAAAAAATATAAAACCTATAAAAAAATGGATGTGGGTAGTTACAAAGTTCATCATAATTTGTGTAAAATCACCTGCTTCTGCTGTTGTCCTCGGCTGCCTTCGCCGCCAACTCCAAGATCTCGGCGGCTAAGTACTCAAGAACTGCCGCCATGTAAATTGAAGCTCCTTCACCAACGCGCTGTGCGTAGTTGCCGTTTTTAAGAATCCTATGAATTCTGCCTACAGGAAGTTTCAAGCCTGCGCGAGTACTGCGAGTTTTATTCTTAGCCCTCATCCTGCCTGGGCTGTTACCTGTGAAAAATGTTTAAATAAGTTTTCGAAGCCGTAAAAAAAATAAAAATTTCGATTTAAATTCAAACCGAACGGAAATTTTGTACGTTAGCTATGAGAATGATACTTGAATAATACTCACCACTTCGCATCACTGGTTTTACAGGCATGTTTAGATTTTTGAATTGCTAAATGATCCAAAGAGATTATTTCACTCGACCGAATTAATAGATATTTAAGAAGTTCATACAACACGACAATGATTAACGAACCGAGAGAGTGAATAAGCTAAATGAACAATGTGTGAAGTTGTGAACCTAAACCGAAGAGCGAACTACTGACTGCCATAGACTACTCTTCAGTCTTCACGCGAAGTGGCAACTTGGCAAGGCGAATATCTCTATTCGCCTTGTCAAGTTCCAGAGCTTCCATGCGTAAACTGTGCGCTTGCTATTTGCTATGCGCGCAATTTGTAAAGCGTATGGTGAGTACGAACATATTGTGTAAACGTGGTACATATTACAAATTGTTACGAGTGGCGAGCACGCCTGCATAAATGGGAGACCAGACGGTTGCAAACCAACGTCCCGACCAAGGTGACCTTACTATTTTCAATCCGTGTAGACAGCAGTTGTAATCCATGACCTTCAACGCCCTTGGTTGGGAGGCGCCAACCAGCGAACGTGTTGGCGCGTGGTTTACATCCATGTAGCCGCAACACAAATCAAACACATAAACCAAGGTCACCTCGGTTAGAACGCTAGTTTCCAACTGTCTGGTCACCCCTTTAACAGAAATTCCATTGCAACAGTCCCGGAAGATTTGCTATCATTTTATTGAAGTTTTCCGTGGTCTATCTCCGAAGTTCTTCATCAGATCTGCATCCGGTAACACCGGTTACCTATCTTGATTATGTTTGTTATAACTCTGCAGTGATCTCATTACCGAAGGAACATAGGTGGGTTGTAAATGTTAATAATATTTATTTTATGTATTGTTTTTTTTTATTTTGGAAATAAATATCAATAACATTGATTTTTTTCCAATATTTTCGTCAGTTTTTTAAACTAGATGAGTCCGGTGTTTCCTAGCTGACTATCCTAAGAAGAAACATCGAAACAAACCCAGAGGTCAGTCTCTTTTAAAGTCCATACAGCAAACAAATAAAGGGTGTCTTTGACATCAACGCACAAACAAATACCATGGATCTAGTACATGATTCTGGACCCGGTGGTGGGATTTTTTGTCGGTTTTTTCCTTTTTTTCTTAATCTTTACATTTTTAATTTAAACTGTATAAAATCGTTATTCTAACATTTTTAGTGAAAAAAGTGAATGAATTACTTTTAAAATTAAAAATGTCATCGGGGTTCATTAGAATAACGATTTTATCTAGCCCGATGACTTTTTAATTAATTTTTAATACAAAATTACTTTTTTCGTTTTTTTTTTTTACTAAAAATATCATCCGGGTTGCGATTTTACACAGTTTAAATTTAAAAAAGTACAGATTTTTTTTTTAATTAGAAAATTTCCGAAGAATAATAAATTCTACCTCTGGGGGGTCCAGAATCATGTACTGGATCCGTGGTATGCGTTTGTGCATCGATGTCAAAAACATCGTGTATTAGCAGATTAGTATCTGAGATAGTCTTTAATTAATAGTCTTCGTAGTCAGTAATAGTCTGACATGACCTTCCGTTCCACCCTACACTACAATTACTATAGAACGGTGCGGTCGTCAGATGTAGGATTCAAACAATGTACCTAGCTACCTGTCCTTTTTACTCATCTTAAATAAGCATATTTTCGTCGTGCTGGCTGTCATCCTACTCACATGCTATGTAGAAAAGACCTTAGAGTGGGAAAAGTCATCAAATTTCCCACCACAAAAAGGTACTTTTTATACCAGAGAACATGCTCATTATTACAAAAAAACACAACCAACTTCAAAACATAAATGCAAAATAACTTTAATTTCAGAAGTCAGTAAAACAAAAAATTGCAAAACAAAATCTGAAACACCACTTCTCTTTTAGGTAGGTTGTATTTTTTTTGTAAAAAATATTGTTAACCAACCGGCATTTGACAAAGTACCTATGGCACAGTGGCCTCTTCTACAAATAATATTATGAAAAGTTCTCCACATACACATAGCTGTAACATGTTAATGAGATCATATTTGCTAGACAGACAGATTGTTTCAGGTAAAAGAGGTGGCTTCAACTTTTAATTTTCACAACATAAAAGCAGGTGTGCTGCAGGGATCCATCTTAGGACCCATATTGTATAACCTGTATACGGAAGATCTTCCAATATCTATCTATCTATTAGCATACATCCTGGCGAGTAACAATGATCTAGTTTCTGCGCCAAATACTTTACAACAGGGACTACCTACCTACATAAAGTCAATGTTAAGTTTGTTACCAATCTGTGTCGCAAAGTGAATCATGGGACGTCTCAGATGGCCGTGTTGTACCAATCCCTGAAGCAGAAGTCCATCCAAGCGCACACCACTATTCAGCACCTTCAAGTGCAGCAGAATGTTGCAGAATCCATTTGCCAGTTTAAAAAAGTCATGGAAATGAAAATAAGCCGGAACGAACCAGAAAGTACTTCCTACGCTAACATGGTGAAGAAAGGCTCTGATTTTATTCGCCCAGCAAATATCAGTTCGGTCGCTATATATCCCAGTGATAAGACTAAAACTAGTGACGATACCAAGTCGTTGGTACAAAAAATTATATCGCCTGAGGAATTAAAACTCCATGTCCGCGGGCTAAGGAAAATTAGAAACGGAGGCGTTATCATTAGGACGGATAACAAAGACGACATTGACAAATTGAAAAGCTCGCAGAAGTTAGTTTCCTCAGGCCTTAAAGTTGAAGAACCGTCCAAACGACGTCCTAGGATTGCTGTCATTGGTGTCCCTGTAGCCCTGACTGAAAAAGAGGTATTTGATTGCATTTACGTCCAAAACTTGACAGATAAATTGCCAAATATTTCACGTGAGTCCTTTTTAGAAAGTATAAAATTGAGCCATAAGTCAGGAAAGAAAGAACGTTCTACTTGCAATTATATATTGGAAGTTCCTGCAAATATCAGAAAAATTCTGATGGACCAAGGTCGTATCTTCATAAATTGGACATCATGTCCAGTTAGAGATTTTACAATTGTTACCAGGTGTTTTAACTGCCAGCAGTTCGGACATGCAGCCAAATTTTGTAAAGAAACGAGCCCTACCTGCAACCTTTGTGGCGATACAGGACATTCTTACAAGGAATGCATTAATAAAGGTTCCCCTCCTCAATGTGCGACCTGCAAACGGTTCAAAAGGAAAAATGATCATCCGACTGGTGATGTAAATTGCCCAGCTCGTAAATATGCAGAGGACAATTATATTAATTCCATTGACTATGAGGGCGCCTAAGAGCGCCGCCGACTACTTACTTAGTTTAGCACATAGATAGTAAGTTAACTTCTACATCTAATTTTCTTTGTATGGCCAATCATCTTCTCTGTGATCTAGATAGGTTTTCCGTGTCTGAAGCTAAAATCTGCAATGTTGAGGAGTGCAAAAACTTAGTTTATACTGGGGATAAAACATTGACATTACTTACCCAAAATATACGCAGTATAACCCGGAATTTTAACGGTTTCCAAGTTTTGCTACAAAATCTTGATGTATGCTGCGATATTGTCGTTCTGACAGAATGTTGGTTATCCAAACAAATGGCTAATTTACCAACTCTTGATGGCTTTAATCTTCACAAAAGCGATAGAACATTCAACCAGAATGATGGTATCGTGGTTTATATTAAAAATAATTTAAGAACATTAGTAGATGAACCCCATTTTCTAAACTGTAATTGCTTAGTTATTAAAATTATTCCCGATACAGTAATTATGGCTATTTATAGGCCACCATCCCAAAGTGTTGATGGGTTTTTAGATTCGCTAAACAGTAACTTAGAAAAATTATCTTCGTTTAAAAATATTATACTGGTAGGAGATATCAACATAAACATTGCTGCCGAAAAAATCGATACTCATTCTCATAATTACCTCAATATTTGCTCTTTTCATGGATTATTACCAGCTCATTATCACCCAACCCACCAGAGCGGTTCTTGTTTAGATCATATCCTTGTAAAATCGAAGAGTCCATCCAAAACATTAGTTACTAACTCATCACTTACCGATCATCAAGCTGTTTTACTAACATTACAAATAAGGTCACCTCGAAATAAGTGCATGCGCAGCTATACTAAATTGAATATGTCGAGCCTTGAAACTGACATACGCGGTATTAATTTTGACCCAGTTTATTATTCACACGATCCAAATGTTTCTTTACAATATTTCATCGATGTTTTGCAATCTACAATAAAGAAAAATACATTTACCATTGTAATACCTAGAAAGTATAGTAATATTAAACCATGGATTACGCCCGGACTTGTTCGCTGTATTAGACATAGAGATAAACTCCACCAAAAATTGAAAAATGCACCGGATAATGAACAATTATCAATTATTTACAAACGATATAGGAATTTCTGTAATAATCTATTAAAAAGGCTAAAAAACCAATACGATCAAACTCAGCTACAGAAAGCAGGTAAAAACACTAAACTTATATGGAAATTCATAAAAAATAACACCATTAGGTCAAAAAATCCCGAACCAGCACTTGATCTTTTATCTTCTGAGTCCAGCTCTACCAAAGCAGTTAATAAAGCTAACAACTTCTTCATTAATGTAGGAAAAAACTTAGCAGAAAAAACCTTATTTTCTAATAGACGTTTTCCCTGTCAGAGCCAAACTCAGACATGCATCACGAAGTTCTTTTGTCTTATTAGATACCGATGTTAATGAAGTAATAGGTATAATAAATGGATTAAAGGAAAATTGTGCCATAGGATGTGATGACATACCTAATAACATACTCAAAAGATTCAAATACGACATTGCCCCTCCCTTGACTCACATTTTTCAGTTATGTTTATCAAAAGGAATATTTCCTAAATTGCTTAAAAAAGCCGTTGTCACCCCTGTATTTAAAGCTGGAGACAAAAACTGTGTCAATAATTACAGGCCAATTTCAGTTTTAACTGGCCTCTCAAAGATATTGGAAAAAATTATAAACAGTAGAATAGTAAAATACCTTGAAAGTAATAAATTACTCTCTGATCATCAATTTGGTTTTAGACCTAAAAGATCAACAAGCCAAGCTGTTCACCATCTAACAAATTTTATAAGCACAAACCTGGACAATGGTATGCACACCATAGGGATCTTTTTAGATATTGCCAAGGCTTTTGACACAATTTCTTGTAATTTGCTTTTATACAAACTGGAAAGGCTGGGAATACGGGGAGTACAATTGCAACTACTAACTGATTACCTTAGCGACCGCCATCAGTCTGTAAAAATAGGTCAGTGCATCAGTTCTGAACTTAAAAATACCTTTTACGGAATCCTGCAGGGTAGTATTTTGGGTCCTACCTTGTTTTTAATTTATATAAATGACCTGTGCAATTTGACACTCCAAAATGGTGTAATTATGTCATACGCGGATGACACAGCTCTACTGTTTGCAGCTAAATCAAAGGCCGAGGTATATGAGGTAGCACAGACTGGTTTTGATACTGTGTCTAACTGGCTTCATAAAAATCTCTTAACATTAAATACAGATAAAACCAAATACCTATTATTTACAATGAGAAACACTTATCCAACGCTTAATAATCTAAGTATTCAAGTGCATAACAATTGTAATTTACATTATGCTGATATTGCATGTACTTGTCCTACTTTAGCAAAAACTGACCATATAAAATATTTAGGTATCACGATTGACTCAAACCTGAATTTCCGCAAACACATCGATTTATTATGCAACAGAGTGCGTAAACTAATATACATCTTTAAAAACTTACGTAACACTGCCGACTTTAGATTAATTAGACAGGTTTATTTGGCTTTGTGTCAATCTATTATTACCTACTGCATAACGTCCTGGGGTGGCACCGCTAAATCAATTTTACTGCACTTAGAACGTGCCCAAAGAGCAGTTTTAAAAATTGCTACTTTTCGTCCATTTCGGTTTCCAACACACCAGCTTTACATGGCATGTAAGGTGCTAACAGTACGTCAGTTATTTGTTTTAAATGTAGTTTTGTTAAAACACACTGAACTTTATTTTAATCCAATACCCGTTTCCCATTCAGATAGGAGGAGAAAAGATTTGGTCTGTGCTAACTCTCGTACTAAACACGCTTTTTCTAATCGATTTTATATATTTCTGGGACCTTATTTATATAACCAGTTAAACAGAGTACTAAAGATTTATAGTTTAAGCTACAATAAATGTAATTTAGTAGTCCAGGAATTTTTGGCAAAACACAACTATGCAGACACGGAAAAACTACTAGAAATTGTAAAATAAAGTTTCTATATACCTACTCTAATATAAGTCTCTTTCTTTACCTAATTAATATAGTATCCACTTTATAGGCTGTATTATTATTCGTTAATTTATTTAATCCTAATATATCGTACATAATCTAGTTTTAAAATAATCTATCCAAATTGTTACTTTTTAAGTTGTTCAAATATTGTCTTCTTTTTAATTTAGTTTCTAATTCCATTAGTGTTTACTTTTTTAAATGTTTGATGTAAATTGATGGCCTGAAACACAGGTTTTCATTAACCTAGATCAGGCAGGTCTACGTTACTGTTAGAATTACTTTTTTTCTCGATTGTACTTAATGTAAATCATAATTTTACTTACTTTATACTTGAATAAAATTTTATTATTATTATTATATTATTAATGATTGACTAAGAACGTGGAAAATCAAACCAAGCATACTAAATACCGTGCACACCGCGGGCGTAAAACACGTCGTGAAATGTGATTTAATTTTTTAGATGTATATCTGCATTCTACAGTTGCTGCAGGCCCGCGACAGACGCGGGTGAGAACCGCTTCGTGAGTTCTTAGCTGTTCTTAGACTTACACTTAGAAGGAGTAAATGTCCACTAGATGGATGTACCTACCATGCCTATGGTAGTATGTCTAGACTGTGTGGGCTAACTGTGTCAAGTCACCTTAAGGCTAAAAACTCATAAAGAGGTTTTCACCCGCACCCGCCACGGTGTAGGAAACGGCTGTTTTATTTCTAAACTCAGGAGACCGCAGTTTTGTGCGGTTATGCAGCCGCCCCGGTTGCGATTTTCACCCGCAAACCTGGCGGGCGATTAGTGGAAGACTTGCGGTTGCAAGACGGGCGGTTAAATGATGTTGAATGTTTGTGGGTGAAAGTTATCCAGTTTTGCCAAATATACGAGTTAAAATTTATTAAATATTGTGGAATATCGGTGAGTAATAAAAAATCACATTGGCTCTTTCAAAACCTGACTCTTCATGCACACTCTTCCCTACCTCCCGCCAGCCCGCCAATCGACCGCAGAGCGTGCGGGTGCAACTCGTAGAGACTGCGAGTGACCGCGGCGGGCGCAGCCTGCGCTATTCTACAAGTTGCCCGCAGGTCAACGGGAGCCGCTATCAACCGTGCACACCGCGGGCGTAAAACACGTCGTGAAATGTGATTTAATTTTTTAGATGTATATCTGCATTCTACAGTTGCTGCAGGCCCGCGACAGACGCGGGTGAGAACCGCTTCGTGAGTTCTTAGCTGTTCTTAGACTTACACTTAGAAGGAGTAAATGTCCACTAGATGGATGTACCTACCATGCCTATGGTAGTATGTCTAGACTGTGTGGGCTAACTGTGTCATCTTTGCGATTGGAACATTTGCATCTGAATCATTAAAATGTTCCGAAACAGTGATATGTATCATTTGGAACATCTGCTCACAAGATACAAACGGAACATTTGAAACATCAGCTCACAAGATACAAATGGAACATTTGGAACATCGGCTCAAAAGATACGAACGGAACATTTGAAACATCGGCTCACAAGATACAAACGGAATTACGGAACATTTGGAACAACGGCTCAAAAGATACAAACACAGACACTGACTGTTATGAATCGTGATCTGTTACGTGGCGCCATATACACTAATAGTTTTATTTAATTGAATTTAGATTTGAGAATAATTTCAAGTAGATGTATTTAGTTCAGTTTATTAAAATTTACACTATTTACGATTTAATTTGAATTTTAAAAAGACTGCAGTGTTTCAGTGTTCCAATTGTTCCAAATGATGCATTTAAAACATTGCTGCTGTTCCAATCTTTCGGAAAACTAAAATGTTTCGGAACAGTGAGTAAGTTCTGTAAAGAGTTAGACACGCCTAGTCTAGACCAGTCTAGACCACCTGCTGAATGAAAAAGTATAATAATTTTTCTAAAACACGAATTGATCCGCGGAATTGACAGTGCATGTCATGACATTGGTATATTTGACATTGACAGTCTCTTGACAATTGTAACAAACAACGTTCGTGTTTGCGATTCGCGTGTCGGTATTTTATGGGGTATTTAATAATATTGAAAGTAATTGATAATTGTTATAAAGAGGAGCAGAGATAGTCACTCCAAATTTATTTAATTTTAGTTATATCTATGATTGCATAAGCAAATAGTTAATTTATATCAAATACCAGTGCGTATCAGTGTTTATAGGTTAAGTATCTACGTATTGATTGTAAGAGAAAATGAATAAAAACAGGCCATGGAACCGTGATAATCGCGATCGCAATATGCGAGGAGGCTTTAGAGGTGGCCGAGGTGGTAACAGAGGCTGGTCAGGTAACCACAGAGGCTTCAAGTCTCAATGGGGTAATTTCGATGGCCCTGGTGGGGGCAACAAGTTTCAAAACAATTATTCAGGAAACAAGGGGCACTGGAAAAAGAGGGATACTCCTGGAAAGCGATTGTCTGAAGAAGATATTGGAGTTACAGAGTATATAAGCACACATGCAGGATTTAATGGCATCATTAAATCAAGGTGAGCTAACCATACTGTATAACCAGATTATCTTCTGCCTATATTAAGTAGCTATTTATCTATGAGTCTTTTAAATACAAAAAATATCTTTTCTCTTCTGGTGATAATTATATTATTATTTTCATTAAGCTTAACCACATTAGCGGGCCAGTATCATTTTTGTATTAACTTGTGTGGTAGGCTACCACTGGTAGCTCAATATTGAGCATGTATTATTTATTTTAACACTACAAAATGTTTACCAGATACTCAGACTTTCAAGTATCAGAAATAAGTGAACAGGGTGAGATAGCAAAGCTGACATGCAAGAAGGCTCCGCCAGCCCCTGAGGAGGATGCCGTCAGCGAAGATGAGGACCTTCTCCTCTCAAAGTATAACTTGGAGATTCTACCTATGGAGACTTGGGACAAGATTAATACTTTGGCTATGAGCAAAGAGCCAGATCCTGGATGTGTTGAGGTAAAGTGCTATTTGAGAGTGCTGCGAGTTTATACTGGATATGGAATTAATCTATCAGGGTGTTTCTATGTTAGTGTGCATTCAAAGCAAATTATTTTAAGGTGACCACCACCTTGGTGATGGTTCTAAGGTGTAAGAAATCAGTCAATCATTTCCTTTGTGAAACATAGCTGCAGGCATGATAAGAAATGTGTTCAGTATATTTTGCTAAAAGAATGGCATACAAAATTATGGAAAAAAAACAATAGTGTTACATCTTTGTTACACCCGACTAATTTTAAGCTCCTACTGTACCTGAATTTTTTATGGTGACCATTAAAGAGTATATCTATCTATCCTTCTGGGCCGAGTAAATCTCAGAAAAATATAAATGAATCAGAATCACACATTTGAAAATATAGCTTTTTAATTTTTGACATGAATGATTAATTTGGCTTCACTTTTTTTTGACTGACATCTTGACAATTCAAAAGTAAAATTAAATGGTCTATTTGAAATAAATGTTTCTGATTTCTTAATTGTACACCAAACATAATGTTAACACTGACTAAAGAGTTTATGTTGTGTTCATTTAAGTCATGTTGTTTTTTTTTTTCGTTTCTATTTAATAAGCCTCCAAATAGGGACAATATATTTTTATTTTCTTACTTTACAGTTTTGATTACAGATTGACATGGAGGGGGTAACAAAGGAGCAAAGAACTAAGATACATGATGCTGTGAAGAAGGCATTTGGTGACAGCATAGTTGGCAGCACTGTCAATATTGATGACAAGAAACTGATGCGCTTCCAGAAGTTTAAGAAAGGAGGTATGGTGGTGATGTTAGAGACTATTCTATTTCCTACTTCTATTAAAATTTGGCTTATGTTTAACTTACCACCAGATATAGTAACATATAACAGACAGAAATAGTAAATGATCACCAAAATTAAACCCGCACTTTAATGTAAAATTATAACCAAAGTTTTAACATCTTGCTATCCTATTTAAGCAAAATGACTCCAAATAAATCATTGTTAACCCAAAAGTAGTAAATGATCACCAAAATTCTATGCATGGTTGATGGTGGGCTTGGTTGACGGAGCCCCGCTTCGCGGGGCTCCTACTTCTGTGTGTATTTATTTATAAACCACACGAAAGTCGCTTCGCTCGCTCACACGACCCCGCCATCCCCTTCTAACCTAACCTATCCGAGTTGGAGTGCCCTAAAGTCCCCATTGCATCCAGTTTCTCCTGATATAACAACCGTTACATACCCAATGTCAAATTCGGGCAAACGACGGTATACCGGCAGAAATAGCGCAGTAATTTGCTCGCTAAGATTTGGTGATCATTTATTACATTTGGTGTTCGAATACAATTTGAAGTGCAGTCGTGACTAAAATAGCTAGTACTATTGTAATTTTAGACTTTATTTTTCTGGTGTCAAGTATATATATTTTGGTAAAAGAACTAAGGGTATCAAAGCATTTTATGGTGGTCATTATATTTAACCCCTTAAAATTTATTATAAATATGAAAGTACTCAGTATTCTATTCTACTGGCATGTTTGGTGAATAATCAGGCCTGAACAACTCAATGTATTTATGTATATATTTTTACTGCTTAGATGGACATGTAAAATAATAATAAAGTTAGTTATTGACATAAGACCCTGTCCATGTTTATTACTATGCCTGACAGGAATCGGGCATAGTAATATACATGGACAGGGTTGGTGTGAACTTATTAGCTATTTTTTAATTGATATAAACCAGTGCTTGACTGCGATCCCACCTGATGGTAAGCAGTGATGCAATCATTGATGGTGAGGCGCACTAGTTTATTAAGAGCCTATTCACTCTAGCCTTGAAGGCACCTAAATTATGACGGGAAGACCGCAGCAGGCAAATTGTTCCAGTCCTTCGATGTACGCGGTATAAACGACGAAGCGAAACGCTTAGTCCGGACCGTTGAAGTTTCAACAACGTAAGGGTGGATACTCGCCGTACGTCGGGTTGTCCGATGGTAGAAATGAGATGGCGGAATCAAGTCATGCAATTCCCGCGCACACTCAACCTATTTGAATCAACCTAAGTTTCTTTCTTACATAAATGAAATCCTTGGCTCTTGAGCTAGTTAGCAACTATATTACAGGATTTCTTATATTTTTAATACTTGTTTGTCAACTTTAGTAAAAAAATACAACAAATTTAAAATTGTGGTAAGTAAATAATAATAAAATAAAACATTTCAATCAAAATTAAAATCCAAAACTAAAATTAAAATCAGGGACAAAAAGAAGGATGGTCAATTTGGACCAGGAAAAAAAAGTGTTGTTACCGAAATGAGACTGTCATCATAACGTTATATATTAACGATGTAATTATCGGATGGCATCAGTTTATTTTTAAAAGCAGGAGGAAAATAGCTATTCATTTTTTAACAAATAATTATTTTTGTTTATAGCCTGATAGCTACAACTTAGGGGTCTTTAAGTCAAGAGTGAATAGGCTACTTCTAGGCAAGCGTGCGCCATCGTCGACCACATTATCGCTTACCATCAGGTGAGATGGTGGTCAAACGCGAGCCTATCATTAATAAAATAAAAAAAAAAATATTAGAACGCTTGATAATATCTTATTTATGAACGCATGCATAATGGTAACGTTCATATAGAAGTCCAAACTTCTTCTAAAGTCGATATCGACTTAATTTCTAAATCGAAATTAAATCCAAGGTTATGTCAACTGTTTATAATTTTGTTATTTACTTAATCTAAGATAAGATAAAAGGAGAAACTGACTGACTGACATATCAACGCATAGCCGAAACTACTGGGACTAGGAACATGAAATTCAGCACAAGGTTTTCTTTTATGACGTAAGCAAGCACTAAGAGAGGATTTTCCAAAATTCACCTCCTAAGGAGATGAAACGGGTCCAAAGTTTGTATAGAAAAACCTATTTTCACACGGGCAAAGCCGCTGGCAGAAGCAAGTCTAAGATAAGGCACTAACAGATTATTTTGTTTTTTATTATTTAATTGAATTAACTCATGAATTAAAAAAATATTTAGCATCTTAAAATTGAATATGCCGCCGTAAATCGATCGAGGAGCCATCCTATTTTTGACAAACAAGATTGTTTACTTTTTTATGTAATATTTTAGGCTTGGATACTAAGTCCTTTAAGCCATGTCTTCGTATGAATAGTTAATTTGAGGATGTAAACATTCTGGGGAATTAATTTTTTGAATAATTAAAACCAGCCTCCAAGTGAAGTTTCGTAACTTCACTCGAAGATATGCTGCCAAAAACTGTTTTTGACATCTTTTTGAAATGCTACAGATTACTATTTAACCACATAACCTTAAAAAACATTTTAATTATTTACTAGTTTCCCCGTACTTTTAAAAATATATTGAATGCCGTACTTAGTAATCAGGCATCATTCAGGCAAATCAAACAATATTATGTTTCATCAAGTTACGTTGTACTAATTTTATATGGTCCAAGCATGTTAGAAGAATGATCATTGTTCTTTATTATTATTATTATTATGAGCCCGTTGTGTCCCACTGCAGGGCAAAGGCCTCCCTTCCATTGTTCTTTGTTAAAAACAAAATGAATTTAAAATTAAATTAGAAAATAATAAATGCACTTTAGCATTTGCAGTGTCTGTGTGATTAGTAGAGTATATTTGGTTTTATTTAACAATCTTTTATAAGTTTTCCGTGGCTTCATATTCAAGATAGTCAACCATGCATAGATGGGTAAATCATGACCTTTTTTCCCAGAAGTATGTTATTGTGGAATAATTTTTAGTTTATCGAAATAAAATGGTAACCGGTACATGGTGGACATCCCACCTATACGCACAAAACGTTTTGGGAACACATATATAGTGCGTACAGCTAAGGAGTGGAATTCCTTGCCGGAATCTGTTTTTCCTGATGGCTACAACCCGGGAATCTTTAAGTCAAGAGTGAATAGGTTACTTCTAGGTAAGCGCGCTCCATCGTCGACCGCATCGTCGCTTTCCATCAGGTGAGTTAGCGGTCAAGCGGGAACCTATCAAGAATAAAAAAAAAAAAAAAATATTGTTAATCAGATGCCTCCGGTGCGGGGTCCTCAGGGATTGGGGTCATCAGGGAATAACCCAGTTTAATGATGTTCTTTTTCATGGCTCCTAAAGTGCGCATAGACAACAGAGTGAAGTGGATGTGGCCAGCGGAGTACGTGCACTTCATAGTGCACAAGGAGAATTGCGACACGATGGATGCGGCCGTACGCATCGCTGAGAGAATAGGGGTGCAGTGAGTTTCATTTATTTTATTTATTTTCTGCATTTTCTGCAAATATTTGTATCTATAGCCTTGATATGAACAAAACCGTGCTTAAAAAACTTCATGCCTCTAATAGCCCAATCGTAAGGCTACTTCACTGACAGTAGATGCCAGCCTAAACCAAAAGCATGGTTTTTTTGCTTATGAGTTTCAAAGAAAGTGAGATTCTTAGTAGAAAGGATTTTTGTAAATTCATCTACTATCTGAAATTCTTCATTTTTTGCTGTTTATGTATCCCATCAGGCATACATCTGGTTTTTGGTTCAACGAAAAAACTAACTATGGTAATGAACTGGAGTAATTTGAGATATATAACGTGGAATGTTGGCCTACACTGCGCGGTGTTGTTCTACCTGACGAGCTAGCTGTAAGAAGTTGTGTGTCCCCAGGGCTTGGTGTCCGACGCCCAGCAATTGCTGAGTTGGTGACCTTTTCGGTTCTGGCACGCTCAGCGCAACTATATTGTATTCCTGTACTCTTTTTAGGGTTCCGTACCCGAAAAGGAAAAAACGGAATGGATCACTTTGTTGTTCGTCCGTCTGTCTGTCTGTCTGTCAAGACCCTTTATCTCAGGAACGCGTGAAGGTATCGAGTTGAAATTAAAACCATATACTTAGGTCTGTGGTCCCTTGAAGCTGTGAAAAAATCAAACTTTTGAGTTAACGAAAAAAAAAAGATAAGGCCGTTTATGTCGCAAAAAACGTATATTTTGACACTCTCAAGGAAATCAAAATTCAAAAATTAATAGGGTATATACTTCCCATTAACCTAGAATTCTGAAATTTGGCATGAAGCAAGGTCTTATCTATATTACATAATTATAATAAAACAGTAAAATTATTTTGCGATGGTATTAGTTGGCGCAAAAACTACTGAACCGATCCTGTTCAAATTTTGCATACATAATCCTTATAGGTCAGGGCAACTTATAGGCTATAAATTATCACGCTATTTGCTATGGGGGGTGAGCAATAAACCAAAATGTCGGTGTTGAACGACATTTGCCGCAAGTTCGATCCCCAGCTACAGTTAAAATTTTGTCATTATTTTATCTTCTTTTTTGTAATAAAATAACTTTTACCATTTTTTCAAAATAAAATCGACATTTCTATTCGATATCTTCTAAATATTTTGTAAAAACTAATCAAAACACATAATAAAATCAAAGCGGCGACAAAAACCACGTACTGTAATGTTACATTATTCAGATACTCGCAACGCCATCTAAAGACTCAAAGTAGAAATAATGATGACAATGACAGTTGAACTTCATATTTGATAGATGGCATTGTGTATTTAACGTAATTTTCTGAATGGCGGAAGAATGACCATCGCCCACGTTTGCAGACAGTTTTATTCTTTAAAATTGGACGATAATAATGGTTAAACTGGTGTTAGGTCATTTTTAACAATCCTCCTGCTTTTTTTCCCCGTGGTTGTAACAAGCTAATTGACCGTGATTATTCAAGGGATACTAACCAAAGGCGATAAAAGTAAATACTTCATCATCATCATCATCATCATTTCAGCCGAAAGACATCCACTGCTGGACATAGGCCTCCCCCAAGCGTCACCACAGCGAATGGTCCTGTGCGTCTCGCATCCATCGGACTCCCGCAACCGTTACCAAGTCATCGGTCCACCTTGTAGGAGGCCTTCCAACGCTACGTCTTCCGGTACGTGGTCGCCATTCCAGAACCTTTCGGCCCAACGGCTATCTGTTCTGCGAGCAATGTGCCCTGCCCATTGCCACTTTAGTTTGGCGATTCTTCGTGCTATGTCGGCAACCTTGGTTCTCCTGCGGATATCCTTATTCCTGATTCGATCACGCAAGGAAACTCCGAGCATAGCCCTCTCCATTGCCCTTTGGGTGACTTTAAGCCTTCTAATGAGGCCCATTGTAAGCGACCACGTTTCGGAGCCATATGTCATCACTGGCAACACGCACTGGTCATAGACTTTCGTCTTGAGACACTGTGGTATATTGGACGAGAAGATACCGCGCAGCTTCCCGAACGCTGCCCAGCCGAGTCGGATTCGACGATTGATCTCTTTCTCGAAGTTAGACCTTCCCAACTGGACCGTCTGTCCCAGGTAAACGTAGTCGTCTACAACTACGAGTGTAGAGTCCCCGACCTTGATAGGAGTGGGTGCTACATGGCTGTTTACCATGACTTTGGTTTTGTCCATGTTCATTTTAAGTCCCACTCTTTCGGAAGCTCTACTGAGGTCACCAAGCATTGTACTGAGCTCCTCCGTAGTCTCAGCCATGACTACTATGTCGTCGGCAAACCGAAGGTGAGTGATGTACTCGCCATTGACATTAATGCCTAGCCCTCTCTATTCCAAAACCTTGAAGACATCGTCCATTGCTTCACGGTAGCAATGGACGATGTCTTCAAGGTTTTCAGTCTTCAGTCTTCAGTTTCGGAGAAATAACGTCTCCCTGCCTCACACCCCGCTGCAAGAGGATAGGTTTCGAGGTCTGGTCTTGTAGTCGGACTGACATAGTGGCGTTTTTGTACAAACACTTCAGCACTTCGATATACCGATAGTCAATTTGGCACCGTTGGAGAGACTGCAGTACAGCCCAAGTTTCAATCGAATCAAAGGCTTTCTCGTAGTCCACAAACGCTAAGCAGAGAGGCTGATTATACTCCTCAGTCTTCTGTATAACCTGCCGCAGCGTATGTATGTGGTCCACGGTGCTGAAGCCTTTTCGAAATCCGGCTTGTTCGGGAGGCTGGAAGTCGTCGAACCTGCGCGCGAGACGATTCGTGATGACTCTGGAAAACAGCTTGTAGACATGGCTCAGAAGCGAGATGGGCCTATAATTCTTAAGCAGGGCATTATCGCCCTTCTTAAAGAAGAGTACCACCACGCCCCTGCTCCACGCCTGTGGCGTTTTTCCCTCGAGTATGACGGAATCAAATAGCTTCTGAAGGGCCTTAAGGACCGGTTCCGGACCGGAAAAGTAAATACTTATATGTATTTAATTATTGACTTTAAAATAACACGGCCAAATTTTTGGAAGGGATTGCATGGCACCTTGTGTTGGAAGGCCCCCAGGTGGACCGAAGACCTGGTGAGGGTCGCGGGAATCAGATGGATGCCAGACGCACACCGGACCGGTCATTATGCCGACACTTGGGGAGGCCTATGTCCAACAGTGGACGTTATTCGGCTGAAATGATAATGATAATGATGGTATCTTTTTTCTTTTTTTAAGGGTGGTAATTATCCTATGACTTCTCTGGTTGGAGCGGGAGGGCGTTTCAAACTTTTACTGACTAAAACCGCACCTGAGTCCTTCAGTTGCCCTTTGCAACATCTCTTTGAGGAGCGCGTGGATCACTAAGCGCTGTTGACGACTGGGTTCAGTCCGGTCAATTACCGGACGGCCGGGCGGCTAGCTACCCATTGCTCGATGTTCGCAAGCCCGCGTCTACCGTGGCTGGTCGTCGGGGTCGAAATCTCGGCTCGGCGTGAGGACGTTCGTTCCCTCACGCGTACGGCCTGCTTCTTCGCTAGCATTACGGCTTTGCAGAAGGAGGCGACCGCCTGCCATTCCTCCTCGCTCTGGACGATAGCCCGAACCAGGGCCTGGTGCGAGAGGTGACTGACGCCGATTGCCTATACGAGGACACGGCGGTGCTCCGCCCTTGCGGGATACACCTCTGTATGCTCCACTATGTCCTCCGGGATGGTACCTTTCAGTCTAATAATGGCGTGTTTTATTATTTGCAGTCACTGCTTCATATAAAACGGGGTCGAAAGTGGTTTGCGTTTCTGATCACAGTTCGACAACGTATGATGTATCTCAGATTCCTTGCAGCCTTACGTTGACATCTGGACGTTACCTCCTTCCAGTGAGTGGTGACCAACACTCGAACAACCCTCTGAGGGAGGCCAGTCTCAGGGATAACACTAATTAGCTGCTACATTTGTTTACCGTAATTTCATTGTTTTATGGATACACAAGCTCAGGACTGTTGAGGGTGTTTCAAGCGGTTTCTGTTCCGGATTCGGTTGAAAGTACCCTGATTACCATTTTGCGAATCGCCCGAAGGACCCGGTGTAGTATGCGGTGGAAGTCTATCTTACTTGGGTAAACCGCCGTGTCCTCATAGAGGCAATCGGTGACAGTGACTTCTCGGTTTGGCCATCAATATGCGAGTTCAATTGGGCGGGGATTCATTTCGCCGAAATTCATTCAAAAGTTGGAGACTCTTCATAGGGTAGTTCCCACTACGGAAAAGCATTTGTCTGCTATACGGGGACGTCAGTCAAATACACACCAAAAAATCATAGGTATGAACAAGTATTTTTTACGCCCAAAATGATCAAGCTGCAAATTCTTCATAAGTACTGTTGTGGAGGAAGATAGTTGATGATGATGATGGTAGTTTTTGGATTCACTGGCTTATTAGCTTTGCACTATCAGCGCACGTTATCCAGCTGACGGTCGGTGTCCCGATTATGCTCCTTCGTTTACCTCTACCAAAACTGTCTGACGACTTAAACTCTTCAGTGAAACGTTATTGAGGCGAAAATTTTACGGGAGGTAATCTCCCTGCGGCTTTCAATACCCGGAGCGTCACTTGCAACGACAGCTGAGGAGTCAGGATGTACTATCCCTCATAGTTTCAGCCGCCTTCTTCGATCGTAGTGCTTCACTGAAGAAGGCTATTGGTTGACATTTTCTCCACCAATCGCCTCCATGAGGACACGGCGGCACCGGCGCTTCGACCAAACGGGACTGACTTCTACCGTATGCTCCATCGTATTCTCCCGTGAGACCCGAGTGTTTCTTCCCGCTGAATTCGATACAAATACCTCCACCCACATCCGGTAAGTCATGCACAAAGAGAGGATGCCGTGACGCCTCTGTAGTCACTCCTCAAAGACAGGTATTACCGCTGCGATTGTGACGTGCTCACTGTGGCGAGGGGTTAAAATCATCCAATGTTGTTTTACCAGAACATAAACCAGAAACATACATAAACTAATGCCTTTTCCCTTGGGGTAGGCAGAAATACCAACTGCTACGACCCATACATACTCTTTCTATTCATTGACGTTCATACATCTGGATCTGGACGAGTACATAACATGTTTCTTGAAGGTAACTTGCGTTTTTATCTTTAACCGTTTTATGTTAAAGTACAATAAATAATTGCGATACTTTCGGAATGTATTGCAAGCATAGAATGATTGTACAGTTTTACGAACTTAACGCAGACGAAGTCGCCGGCAACAGCTAGTAGTACAAATATAGGAATAAATCTGAAAACAGTAAATGTGTTGTTACGTCTCAAAAAAAAATAAGAAAAAATCTTCCATTCAGGAATTGAACTGTTTACATAGGTAGGTTTGTACGGAACCCTCGGAGCGCGAGCCCCACTCGCACTTGCCCAGTTTTTTTTATAATTTAGTGTAAAATATATGCTATTCTATCCCCGTGCAGCGTGAAGCCGTCCATGCTGGGCTACGCGGGCACGAAGGACCGGCGCGCCAAGACGTCGCAGTGGTTCAGCGCGCGCCGCCTCGACCCGCGGCGCTTCGTGTCGGCCACGCGCTACCTGCGCGACATCCACGTCGGGAACTTCTGCTTCAAGCACACCAACCTCAAGCTCGGCATGCTGAAGGGGAACAGGTGACTGTACACTTTATTTATAAGGAATACCAATAACATATTTGTAAGATATTTTACATTTAGGTCATTGTATAGAACTTTAGTTCTGTGCACATACCTCAATTAAGTACAGTTGTACATAGCTTGTACAATTTGACATTAATTAATATTGGATATAAATTAAATTAGATAAAAAAAATATTCCAGAAGTACAATAATTGATTTAAAACATAGTTTAAATTATTAGATTAAATTGATTAGAACAATTAGTTGAAATTAAATTATGAAGTAATGGCTAAAAAATTAAAAACATAATTCCTTAAAAATAAAGTTCTTACATGAATCTATCGCAAATATTTAAGCCGACGAAGAAGTCAACTCATCTTATCTCAACTTTTTTGAGTTTGGTCCACCACACTCATTGGGGTCTATAGTACGATTCAATTCAAACTTGATGACAGTTTTGAACACGAGGCAAGTCACTACGTATAATTAGGTAGTAGGACACTTCACAACCGTCCTTTATTTTTAATGATCTACACTTACAGTACCATGATTGCGTGATTGTTTCTTTCCTCAAACCGCCGCGTGTCGTCTCACATACCGCTGATAACCTAGCCTAGTTTGTTTAAAAGACAGGACGAGCAATAAGACCGAACCATGTTTACGGGAGGAGTATATCCATCAGAGGACTTCTTTGTAACCATTGATCTGTCTTTCTTCTTTCTTTCTTTATTCTTTATTGTACACACAATTTTATACAGACGATAAAAATAGGACAGTTGATGTACATAGGCGAGCTTAACCCACAACTGGGTGTTCTTACAGCAAATCATATGAATGAGAAATAAATTTTACATTTGAGGAACTTTAAATGTACAACAAAAAATTTAACACATAAATTATATCTAACTTAAAACTTAGAATATACTAAACAGATATGAGTACAGCACACTATACATAAACATAATATATACAATATATAATAGATACCTATAAACATACATATTTATGGGTCATGTTGACAGAAAACGTTCCTTAATTCTTCCCCTAAAAAAAAAAATCACGCGAAATCTGTTTCCCTAGATTCCGCATAGCACTCCGCAACGTGACGGCTCCGGACGAGCTGGTGGATACAGCGTGTAAACACCTCCAGGAGCACGGGTTCATCAACTACTACGGGCTGCAGCGGTTCGGCTCGCGCGTCGATACACCGACTTATAATATTGGGCTGAAGCTGCTTCAGGGCAACTTTAAGGAGGTGTGTATATTGTTTGCTTTTTTTTTTTATCTAAAATAGGATTTTATTTCTTGTAGGCTAGTTATGTTTTTGTCGGAGTTCTGTTGATATTTCCTTATCCATACATTAAAATATTATAAATGTGGAAGTAATTTTTTCTTTCTGTTTATTATCTCTTTATGTTTGCATGGCTTAATGGATTTGGATGAAACTTGGTATAAGCGTAGCCCATGTCTGCGATTAAGTTATAGATTTTTTTATTTCAAGGTACATATTATGGTATACTTCTATGTTCCCTTGGGAATATCTGACATTCACGCGGGTCATGCCACTAAAGAAACTAGTGGTTAATAAAATATAGATTGATGATTTGGTGAATGTAGTGGGAGTTATAGTATGGCGATGTTTGAATGGCGGTTTTTGTACCGGTATTAATACGTCGACTGTACTGACAAATCTATGGCGCCACATATAAACTAAACTACGAAATCCTGCATCGCGCAATTAGAGTTCTCCGCGCATTTTAAATATATACAACAGCCCGAACTCATTTATCGGGCAGTTACCCACACCAGACAACACCCGTCTTGTCAGAAGATCCTCCCTTTTAACGGAGGTTTGCGGGACTTTACACTCTGTTCCGCATACTTCTAAACTGGTGACCCTCGACTATGAACGTCAGCGTAGCCTTTGTGCAGCTACCACTTCGTGACGTCATCATGACTTCCTCAAGCTAGCAAGTTTCAAGTACCTACAAGTAAAAACAAATAACATTTCCTGGTTCCAGGCAATAGACATGATCCTGGAATGTCGCGAGGGCCCCATGGAGCAGGCGCTGCGCACGTACAAGGCGAGCGGCGCCGCGGCCGCCGCCAAGCTGCTGCCGCGCCGCACCGCGTCGCACAACGAGGCGCGCCTCCTCAGGGCGCTCGCCGAGGCGCCCAATGACTTGCTCGGAGCGCTGGGGAAGGTAACGTACAAGGCGACGCCAAGCTGCTGCCGCGCCGCACCGCGTCGCACAACGAGGCGCGCCCCCTCAGGGCGCTCGCCGAGGCGCCCAATGACTTGCTCGGAGCGCTGGGGAAGGTAACGTACAAGGCGACGCCAAGCTGCTGCCGCGCCGCACCGCGTCGCACAACGAGGCGCGCCTCCTCAGGGCGCTCGCCGAGGCGCCCAATGACTTGCTCGGAGCGCTGGGGAAGGTAACGTACAAGGCGACGCCAAGCTGCTGCCGCGCCGCACCGCGTCGCACAACGAGGCGCGCCTCCTCAGGGCGCTCGCCGAGGCGCCCAATGACTTGCTCGGAGCGCTGGGGAAGGTAACGTACAAGGCGACGCCAAGCTGCTGCCGCGCCGCACCGCGTCGCACAACGAGGCGCGCCTCCTCAGGGCGCTCGCCGAGGCGCCCAATGACTTGCTCGGAGCGCTGGGGAAGGTAACGTACAAGGCGACGCCAAGCTGCTGCCGCGCCGCACCGCGTCGCACAACGAGGCGCGCCTCCTCAGGGCGCTCGCCGAGGCGCCCAATGACTTGCTCGGAGCGCTGGGGAAGGTAACGTACAAGGCGACGCCAAGCTGCTGCCGCGCCGCACCGCGTCGCACAACGAGGCGCGCCTCCTCAGGGCGCTCGCCGAGGCGCCCAATGACTTGCTCGGAGCGCTGGGGAAGGTAACGTACAAGGCGACGCCAAGCTGCTGCCGCGCCGCACCGCGTCGCACAACGAGGCGCGCCTCCTCAGGGCGCTCGCCGAGGCGCCCAATGACTTGCTCGGAGCGCTGGGGAAGGTAACGTACAAGGCGACGCCAAGCTGCTGCCGCGCCGCACCGCGTCGCACAACGAGGCGCGCCTCCTCAGGGCGCTCGCCGAGGCGCCCAATGACTTGCTCGGAGCGCTGGGGAAGGTAACGTACAAGGCGACGCCAAGCTGCTGCCGCGCCGCACCGCGTCGCACAACGAGGCGCGCCTCCTCAGGGCGCTCGCCGAGGCGCCCAATGACTTGCTCGGAGCGCTGGGGAAGGTAACGTACAAGGCGACGCCAAGCTGCTGCCGCGCCGCACCGCGTCGCACAACGAGGCGCGCCTCCTCAGGGCGCTCGCCGAGGCGCCCAATGACTTGCTCGGAGCGCTGGGGAAGGTAACGTACAAGGCGACGCCAAGCTGCTGCCGCGCCGCACCGCGTCGCACAACGAGGCGCGCCTCCTCAGGGCGCTCGCCGAGGCGCCCAATGACTTGCTCGGAGCGCTGGGGAAGGTAACGTACAAGGCGACGCCAAGCTGCTGCCGCGCCGCACCGCGTCGCACAACGAGGCGCGCCTCCTCAGGGCGCTCGCCGAGGCGCCCAATGACTTGCTCGGAGCGCTGGGGAAGGTAACGTACAAGGCGACGCCAAGCTGCTGCCGCGCCGCACCGCGTCGCACAACGAGGCGCGCCTCCTCAGGGCGCTCGCCGAGGCGCCCAATGACTTGCTCGGAGCGCTGGGGAAGGTAACGTACAAGGCGACGCCAAGCTGCTGCCGCGCCGCACCGCGTCGCACAACGAGGCGCGCCTCCTCAGGGCGCTCGCCGAGGCGCCCAATGACTTGCTCGGAGCGCTGGGGAAGGTAACGTACAAGGCGACGCCAAGCTGCTGCCGCGCCGCACCGCGTCGCACAACGAGGCGCGCCTCCTCAGGGCGCTCGCCGAGGCGCCCAATGACTTGCTCGGAGCGCTGGGGAAGGTAACGTACAAGGCGACGCCAAGCTGCTGCCGCGCCGCACCGCGTCGCACAACGAGGCGCGCCTCCTCAGGGCGCTCGCCGAGGCGCCCAATGACTTGCTCGGAGCGCTGGGGAAGGTAACGTACAAGGCGACGCCAAGCTGCTGCCGCGCCGCACCGCGTCGCACAACGAGGCGCGCCTCCTCAGGGCGCTCGCCGAGGCGCCCAATGACTTGCTCGGAGCGCTGGGGAAGGTAACGTACAAGGCGACGCCAAGCTGCTGCCGCGCCGCACCGCGTCGCACAACGAGGCGCGCCTCCTCAGGGCGCTCGCCGAGGCGCCCAATGACTTGCTCGGAGCGCTGGGGAAGGTAACGTACAAGGCGACGCCAAGCTGCTGCCGCGCCGCACCGCGTCGCACAACGAGGCGCGCCTCCTCAGGGCGCTCGCCGAGGCGCCCAATGACTTGCTCGGAGCGCTGGGGAAGGTAACGTACAAGGCGACGCCAAGCTGCTGCCGCGCCGCACCGCGTCGCACAACGAGGCGCGCCTCCTCAGGGCGCTCGCCGAGGCGCCCAATGACTTGCTCGGAGCGCTGGGGAAGGTAACGTACAAGGCGACGCCAAGCTGCTGCCGCGCCGCACCGCGTCGCACAACGAGGCGCGCCTCCTCAGGGCGCTCGCCGAGGCGCCCAATGACTTGCTCGGAGCGCTGGGGAAGGTAACGTACAAGGCGACGCCAAGCTGCTGCCGCGCCGCACCGCGTCGCACAACGAGGCGCGCCTCCTCAGGGCGCTCGCCGAGGCGCCCAATGACTTGCTCGGAGCGCTGGGGAAGGTAACGTACAAGGCGACGCCAAGCTGCTGCCGCGCCGCACCGCGTCGCACAACGAGGCGCGCCTCCTCAGGGCGCTCGCCGAGGCGCCCAATGACTTGCTCGGAGCGCTGGGGAAGGTAACGTACAAGGCGACGCCAAGCTGCTGCCGCGCCGCACCGCGTCGCACAACGAGGCGCGCCTCCTCAGGGCGCTCGCCGAGGCGCCCAATGACTTGCTCGGAGCGCTGGGGAAGGTAACGTACAAGGCGACGCCAAGCTGCTGCCGCGCCGCACCGCGTCGCACAACGAGGCGCGCCTCCTCAGGGCGCTCGCCGAGGCGCCCAATGACTTGCTCGGAGCGCTGGGGAAGGTAACGTACAAGGCGACGCCAAGCTGCTGCCGCGCCGCACCGCGTCGCACAACGAGGCGCGCCTCCTCAGGGCGCTCGCCGAGGCGCCCAATGACTTGCTCGGAGCGCTGGGGAAGGTAACGTACAAGGCGAGCGGCGCCGCGGCCTGGAATGCGGAATATCTGGGCATCTTTGAGGAGTGGCTGGAGCGGAGCATGACGCAGGTCCTCACCGGACATGGCAAGTTCGGGAAGTTCCTGCATCGGATTCAGGCGGAACAAACGCCCGGGTGTCGCCACTGTGTGGACCGCCCGGAGGCACGGTGGAGCATACGGTGGAGGTGTGCCCCGCTTGGGCGGAGCACCGCCGTGTCCTCGTGGAGGCAACTGGCGGCAGCGACCTTTCGCGTCGGACCCTGGTTCGGACTATGGTCCGGAGCGAGGAGGAATGGCAGGCGGTCGCCTCCTTCTGCAAAGCAGTAATGCTAGCGAAGGAAGAGGCTGCACGCGTGAGGGAACGAAGGTCCTCACGCCCTAGCCGCCGTAATTCCGACCCCGACTACCAGCCACGGTAGACGCGGGCTTGCGGACATCGAGCAATGGGTAACTCGCCGTCCGGCTGTTCGGTAATTAACTGGACCGAGCCCAGTCGTCAACAGCGCGTAGTGATCCACGCGCTACTCAAAGAGATGTTAGCAAACCGTAGGGGCCCAGCAGGGCCGATTTCCGCTGGCTAGGACCGCGGAGAATTTCTGAAAAGGAGACCCGTAGTCCTAGAACGCAAAGGGTAATTGAAGGACACAGGTGTGGTTTTAGTCAGTAAAAGTCTGACACGCCCTCCTGCTCCACTCAGAGCGCGAGAAGTCATTTGGATGATTTCCCACATTAAAAAAAAAGTAGGGGGAATATTTTAAGGTTAATTATGCTATTGCTTATAGTTTCTTCGTATAAAACCGGGTACAGACTGCTGTAACGTAACATACAATGTAACAGAATTCCCGTAGCGTGCACCTTACGCGCACAAACAGAGCATTTCAACTATGTAAGTGTGAGTTTCAACATGCGAGGTTCGTGCGCGCGCTGGTCCACACTTACGAATGCTCCCATGTTGCCTTGCATGTTACATTACAGCAGACTGTACCCGGCTTAAAATGTTTTACAAAACTGAACACAGGATAATACCGTATTCCAGCTAGCCCGCAACACTCGGCTGCTCTACCTGCACTCGTACCAGTCGTTGTTGTGGAACCGCGCCGTGTCGGAGCGCATCCGTCGCGCCGGGCTGCAGCCCGCCGTGGGGGACCTGGTGCCGCTCGTGCAGGTGGACAAAGAAGGTACCACACTGATGCTGCCCCTTAAAAACTTAAGGGGCAGTTGGTTAGATGAAGTTTTAGGTGCTCCTGAAATACAACCTTTACTTAAAACCAGTACTAAGTCTGTCATGTAGTCGTGACCGTGGCGTGTTGGACACAATTTGTTTTGTCATGTGTAAAAATATGAAGATTTTATTTGACCGGACACAGAGTATGCAAAATATGAGGACTGCATTTTGTATATTGGGAAAAGTATACAGATATATGATTTTGGATTTTGCCAGATAGCCTGTTGGTTTATTTATTTATGAAATCTATTGATTGAACAAATATTGTGGTGTTATTGATATTAACGTTCCTGTGTAGTGTTTTGTTAGGTCAGTCATGATTTTTATAGTAATGATTGTATTTTATTTTATTTTTATGTAATCTGTGGACAGTAGGGTTTAGTTGTAACTTGGGGTTTAGTCTTTGTAAAACTGTGCGTCTTTTTAACACGCTTTTATTAGCTTCACTTGTAACTAACTATGTATGTAAGAAAATCTTGGAATCTTAATTTGACCCACTTCCCGGTCTTCGATTAGGATGAAATTTTGCACACGCTCTGAGTTCTGATGACAATACATGACTAGCTAAGAAACGTCATTACAAATCCAATATGGCGGCCTCCCCAAGATGGCGGACTGGCTGTTTGAAATCCACCCCCATGATATGGGTATCAAATGAAAGGGTTTGCTGTCAGGAATACGAAAATTTTTAGTGCGTGCTAAAGGCGTGTTTTTTAATTTTTTAAACTATTTTATTTAGAAATGGATAATATTCTGAGTTGGATATTGTTGTGTAATTTTTGTTTATTAGTTTAGTGTGAAATGGGCGTGAATTTTTGTATTTCGAACGATAATAATGTCATTTATATGGATGGATATTTATATAAGTATCTAAGACAATGTATGCTACAAGAGTGAGCTTGAAACTATTAATATTTTTAACCGACTTCAAAAAGGAGGAGGTTATATGTTCGGTTGAATGTATGTTTTTTTCTTTACGTATGTTCACCGATTTCTCGGTCAATTGTGGAACAATTTTGAAAATTTTTTTTTTGATTTAAAGGTAATGGTTCCGAGTTGGTCCCATAGAAATATTGTTATGATCTGATCATGAACTTCGAAGATATGGAACAGAACTCCTCATAGGATCACAGCAGAATCGTCGTAACAAGTAAAATTGCTTTGTTTATACGTGTAGTTGATGACTGACTAAAAGTAGAGGGGGAATATATCGAACTGATCTGATGATGAAGCCTGAAGTTAGGTACCGGAACTCTGTAATAAATTAATGTAATCTAACCGTGTTTGGGATTATTAGAATTGTCATGAGATGCACTCTGGCTATAAGGTATTTAAGTTTGGCTGAGGGGTACTTTTTAGTGCTGGTACCAAAACTAAAAAGTGTAAAATAAAAAACTTTTTACAAAAAAAAATACAACCGACTTCAAAGTAAAAAAAAAAACACTGAAAAGTGCAAAATAACTTTAATTTCGGAAGTCGGTGATAAATAACGAAGAGACAAAACTATTATAGAAACACCTATTGTGAAAAGTTTTTTTTTTCGTTTATTTGCGATTAATACTATCAATTTAGAGATTGGTGAAAGTTTAGAAAACTGCAGACATACACGTTTGTAGAATAATTTAGTCTTCCAAGCGCCGCCCACCCCCCTCCCCCGCCGCCGCGCTCTCGGTAAAGGAACTGCTATTTTTAAACAATAAATATAAATATGTTATTGCTATCCATGATTGACTTTTTTTAGAGGACTCTCTAATTTTACTTTGTCATAACACCATTGTCTATTCTGACACCATTTTTAAGATTCCATACCTCAAAAGAAAAAACGAAACTTATAAAATCACTTTCTTATTTATCTGTCTGTCAAAAGACCCTTTATCTCGGAAACGCGTGGAAGTATCTAATTGAAATTAAAACCATATACTGAGGTCTGCAGTCCCTTGAAGCTGTGGAAACATCAAACTTCTGAGTTAACGAAAAAAAGATACGACCGTCTATGTCGCAAAAAACGTATATTTCGAAATGTCCTATGAATTTTGATTCCCTTGAGCACTCTCAAGGGAATCAAAATTCATAGAGCCATTTTCCGTTGATCCAAAATCCTAAATTTGACATAAAGCATGGTCATATAGCAGAGATACAAAAATAAATCTGAAAACAGTAAATTTATTGTAACATCATTTACGTGATTCGTAAAAATCTTCGAGCCTCTATTCATGAATTAAACTGTTTACATAAGTAAGTTTGTACGGAACCCTCAATGCGTGAGTTCAACTCGCACTTGTCCAGTTTTTACTGTTATATAGTACTACTTGCAACGATTAAAACTTTCAAAACAGCATTTTCACAATACCCCCACACATTTATTAGTATTTGTGCTCAGCATTACCACAGAATACTAATGTACAGAAGTTAATCTACATATAAAGTGCGCTCAAGCAACGCACACATAGACACCGTTCACGGACACGATATCTCGGCTCAATTCAGCTCACTGCGAGCACGAGTGCATCCGCTTGAGACACCCGTTTGTGAACTTTTTTGTTTTTTTTTTTGCAAGTTTGAGCAAAAAAGAAGTTGTTTAAACTTTTCATTGGACAGTTATTTAAATTCAACATTAAATGGTGTATTATCGTTTTTTAAGCTACCAGTTGTGTCAGAAAGGTACAGTTGTGTCAGGTAGGTAGGTAGGTAATTTGATTGTATTTCGATGGTTCATTTTTAATGTAACATAGAACAGTTAGGTAGGTAGGTAAGCGCTCGTGTGTAAACAGTTCAGATTGGAACTGTTGGGCGCGCCGGCCGCGCGCGCCGCCCCCCGCGCGCGCCCAGCGTAGGTATGAAAACTGAAGTACATACATGAGATTGACTTCTGTACCTAGCTATTTTGGCATCACTAAGCCACTTTAACGAAAACAATAATGTTCCCATTACTGGGACACAGGCCTCCTCTCTAAGAAAAGGAATGGGTCGTAATCTAGCACACGAGCCCAATACGAATTAGTGGAAATCACATATCTTCGAGTTTTTGGTTCTAGGACAAACAGTTTTCCTTCACCGCAAAGCAAAATTATATTATGCATCTTAAAAACAAAATTATAAAGATGAAATCTTAATATATATAAATCTCGTGTCACAATGTTTGTCCTCAATGGACTCCTAAACCACTTAACCGATTTTAATAAAATTCGCACACCATGTGCAGTTCGATCCAACTTGAGAGATAGGATAGTTTAAATTTCAAAAAAAAAAAAAACAAACTATTATCACGCGGGCGAAGCCGCTGGCAGACGCTAGTAAATTATACAAAAATAATAAGCCTGACTAGGTTTGGATTTAAGACCTACAAATCGTAAGTCAGGGCCATCACCATTGAGCCACCACTGTTCTCACACGCATCCAATACGGCATAATTTTCAGCCGAATTCTAATCTGACTGCACATGAGATAACCGCATTACATAACAACAATATTTTTTAATACGGCGCGCCAACTTGTAACACGGCGTGTTATACGAAACGACTTCGACAAATACATACGTACAAACACTCGAAAAATATAACCCTCCTTCTGCGCAGTCGAGCAACAGAATTATTTACTAACTTAATTTACTTAAAATCCTTTTTACAGATGAATTCGAGGACGAAGATTCAGATTCAGAAGAGAACCAATCTGACAGCGAAACAAAAGAAGTGAAACAAGAAGTCGAGAAAAAAAAAGAAGTGAAAGTAGAAGCAGAAGCTGTCAAAGAGAAACAGCAACAGAAGAATGAGGAGAAACCTAAGATACCCGTGAAGGTATTGACGCAAGAAGATATAGATAGTGGCAAATATAGTATACTGGACATAGTGATGCCGTTACCGGGGTATTCGGTAGACTATCCGCCGAATATGAAGGAGTTTTATGTAGAGGAGCTGACGAAGGTTGGCCTTACGCTGGACATGAGGCATAAGATCAAGTAAGTGATTTCGTTTTTGACTAAACAATACATCGTGTTTCGGACATCGACGCGTAACCGTGCACCATGGATCCAGTTGTGATATACACGAGCTCTTAATGCGATCCATTTTACGACCTAAACTGAACTGGGGATGGAGCTATACTAAACACAAACTTGACTCAATCAATACTAGGAAAAATAAAACAATACCTTAAGTATCAAGATATGTTCAGTCAAAGTATAAAATTGAGCGAACAATGGGCTCTATGTGTGCATGCGCGTAATGTCGATGCCGATGTGTTGCGGCGAAGATACCTAAATTTGAGCGCGTGGAAAAAGTACAAGCTTCCTTAATTCAAAATCATTGTGCATGACAATGATTTGAGAATCCTAAAGATGATTTTCAAAAACCTATAAGCAATGATACCCCCCACTTGATATTTTTTATTTTTCGTAATACATCGTCTGGTTGTCGCCATATTGAGTTTCGACGAACATAAGAATAATTCATCAAAATCGATCCACGCGTCTGCATGTTCTTTAGAGTCTACATACATACATATACAACATTATTTTTAGTATAAATATGCGAAACCTGAATATAGTTTGTTCAGAATCAGTAACTGAATCGATTCCAATAATTTTTACACCATGTCAAATTTTTTCCCAAAAATATTTAAAAAAAGTCATAAGTTAGACACCACCGATACTAAGTACAACACAGGTCACGGTAGGTCATAACAGGCATTAGGAACGGCTAGGATACATTGATTAGTTACGGAGTTCCAGTGCATACCTTCGGGCTCCATCATCATCAGATAACTTCGATGATACAATTTTCAACAATACTATTCAGAACCATTTATTTATTTGTATTATCAGGTGAGATAGCGGTCAAGCGCAAACCTATTAAGAATAAAAATAAAAATTGACATAGTTGCTTAACTACCTTCATTGTGATATTTACGTGAGTGTGAAGTTCCGTTGGCCACTCCCGGTCTTCTTCACCAGTTTAACTTCATCAAATGTTACATTTTGACTGTAATATACTTACTTACTATTATTGTTACTTCTATTGGTTAAGTGCCGATATTATTGTATTGCATACTACTGTTTGTTATCCCTATAAAATAAATAAAATAATATACGTATATATAAAATAATATGCAGTAAAATCAGCGCAAAACAGCGCATTGAGAGTATTCAAAGAGCATTTACTAGGCATCTGGCCTTTAACTCCAGTGGCTTTTCACACAGGAATCCCTACAGAGAGCGCTTAGGAAAATTCAATATGTGTACTCTTCGAGAATGGAGACGGTTTTTGGATATGTGCTTCTTTCACAAAATCTTGAATGGTCAAAATCAATGTTCCTATTTTCTTCACAATTTGTCTTTCGCACCTAACCTCGAGGACAACTCAAAAATCTTTTTAACACTCTACCTCAGACGAATAAAAAAGTATAGACGGAATCGTCGTAAACAAAAGCGACGAAATAAGTGAGGACTAGTTTTGGCTTTGTGTGCGTAACTTGGTGTATGACGTCGTAGATTTGCACATGTGTGCTAGAGAAAAAATGTTGCAAGCGTTGCGCTGCGACTCCCAAGTGCGAGAGATATACTTTGGTGAAGTTTTATTATTCTGTAGGTAGTATAGTGTTTATTTTGGTTGTATGAAATGAAAGATAATTTCATTTAATGAAAATCATTTATTTTCATATTAAGTGAAATGATTAATTTTAAAAACACACAAAACTTACATCTAATAATAATAATATATATCCAACGACAATCGGGTCATCCAGCGTAACCGTATGTTGGATGACGCCGTACTTGTAAATAAAAAAACACTTTGTTGTAGTGTCCGTAAAAAATTACGACTTCCCTTATTTTTGGGAATAAATAATGTTCTTAACTTGCAACACCGACACAATGGCGTGTTCCGAGAAATTATATCAGATATTTTTACGATTTTATTTAATTTATTCAGCAAAAACGTTATTTACTTGTGAAAAGTAATCCCAGAAGCCTTTTTTTGGAAAAAGGAATTGTTCTTGCAGCAGTTTATGACACAGGACGCAGTGGCGGTACCTTCATACAAGCAGAAAAGCCAGGCATGCCTTACTAAAATGCTCGATAGAGAATCAATATCAAACCCGAACTATTTAAAAGTTCGCGCGCTTTAATTCTTATCAAAATAACACAAAGTATCTACCTATGCCACACTACTACACAGCGCGCGCAGAGTTTCACATTTGCAGCATCTATGCGAGAGCTATATCTATCTCGCTTACACGTACCGGCTTTTACCGGGCTTTCAAATACTATCTCTGTCACTTTCGCACTTATAGCGATGTGCCGTATAACGAGTTAGAACCTTATGCGTCTACAAATCGATCAGTATGGAAGATTTAAGCCGGGCATTCGTATGAAGTTGCTCGCGTATGCGTGACCTTGTCACCTTGCCAACTCTGCAGTGTTGCCGTTTTAGCGACGTTGTGAGATCTTGGAGATTTTTAACGAGTTTGGAGACTTTTTTTAAGATTTAGCAACAATAAAAACTAGCGACTTTTTACACGACTGCCCCAAAAAGGAGTGTTATGTTTTCAGGGTTCATGTATGTTTGTATGTATGTATGTATGTATGTGAGTTTCTTTATTCCACCATAACTTCTAAATGCCAGAACTGATTTACATGTATGAGGTATCGTTAGAATCCTTGTATCGTCCCGAGTAACATAGGCTATTGAAAAAATATAGAAATGCAATGTGGTGGGTATGATAAATAAATGAACACCCACCCAATTTTTTTTTAATTTTTAATCTGTTAATGCATGTCATTATCGTCTAGAATTTGACGAGTACATTCCAAAAATATAAATATGTTACACTGTTAATCGAAACTGTCGAGTATAAAAAAAAAACCATTTTTGACATTTAGTTACGAAACCCTAACTAATATTATTAATTATTAATATAAGAAATCAGCCAAGTACAAGTCGGTCATGAGCGTGAAGGATTTTCGAACCATTGTACAATGAACACTAAGTACATGCAAACAAGAACAAACTTTGTCGATTAAAAAAAATGGATAACATACAAATAATAGCCTACCGAGTGTTCAATTGTACTTTATCTACTCAATAGAACATTAACGTTGGTCACGGCTTAGTAAATGGCGCTATCCCACAAAGGGAACAACCAGGTATGATACACGGATGGCTCTAAAATGAACACTGGTACAGGAGCGGGGGTACACAGCGACAACTGCAATCTTACCCTAAGCATGGGCAAACTGGCGAAGGTCCTCCAAGCAGATCTATGCTATAATCGCATGCGCGCAGGAAATACTAGAATAGAATAGAATAGAATAGATGAAAAGCTATTTCTTAATGACATAGATAAGGCCTAGACCCAAAAACTATGGAGGTACAGCAGATCACAGCTCCGAACAATCACAGGAGTCTTCACGGGGCACTATGATACCAACAAACAGCTTCACAACATGGGACTAGCAAGCGACCCGACTTGCAGGATCTGTGGAGATGCAGAGGACTATGCTACACTTGCTGTGCGACTGCGCAGCACTAGGCTCCAAAAGACTAGAGTATCTGGGCCAACCATTTCCAAGACCAGAGGACTACAGGCTCAGCCCCATCAAGGCCATACTGGGACTCATGAAGAAGGTGCCCGGAGGGCTAGGGGTTGAGTAGACAGGAGGGGCATAGCACAAAAGATCCAGAAGTGTCGAAGTGCTCTGGCCTAGGGCCAGTTCCAAAACAAGATAAGATAAGATAAATAATAATAATATTCCACAACTATCACACAACGCCTTCTAGTCTGAAGCTAAGCAGAGTTTGTGTTATGAGTACTAGACAACTGATAAACTTACTTATATATTTCTAAATATATGCATATTATAGATAAATTACACCCAGACACAGAGTAAATGGCGCTATGGTGATGGTCCGAAAATTCGGATGGCCATTGCTACTCCGTGACCAACTAGAACCAGAAGAATTACCACAAGACGTCTTCGTAGAGTTCGACGACAATTCAATACGTGGCAAAATTGAACAGTACAGTCGAATTTGACGGGCTAAGGAGTCATGGAAAAGTAGAGCGCCGCATGCTACCGCTTATATTATGTTGGGCCGTGACAGTCCACAAGTTACAAGGGACAACACTAGACAGAGCCTTCGTGGACCTAGGCCCAAAAATTTTAGCCAAAGGGCAAGCTTATAATGCACTTAGTCGCGTGAGGCAACTAGGTTTGGCAATCAGCGTTTTGGATGTTTTAAAATTAAACTTATCACTAAAAGGTTTAAAATAAAAATAAATAATTAAAAATATTAAAAAACACGACTGCCATGTCAAAAAAAAAATGAACTAAAAAGCAAAAAACAAGATGTTAGCTAAATTATATAAATAATAAAAATTAAAGTTGTCACTCATTCACTCACTGACTAAACACGATGTCTCGAAAACTACTTGATCTACAAATCAATTTTTTTCATCGCAGTCGGGGGACTTTTTATATAAGAATAAGTATTCTACAGACTGGTCCCCCGACGGCGATGAAAAAAATTGTTTTGTAGATCAAGTAGTTTTCGAGACATCGTGTTTAGTCAGTGAGTGAATGAGTGACAACTTTAATTTTTATTATTTATATAATTTAGCTAACATCTTGTTTTTTGCTTTTTAGTTCATTTTTTTTTTGACATGGCAGTCGTGTTTTTTAATATTTTTAATTATTTATTTTTATTAAAATAACGAAATTAAATATTCAAAAATAAAGGCAATTTTTTAGAACTGGTCTCGTTAATTTCAAAATACGATGTCGTTTTAGAAAAGCATATGCAGCATCAGGAAAGTGACAAACCGGGGCCGAGTTATTTATCTAACAAAATTCAAAACGATATTATTCATTCCGTAGCCGATGTGATGCAAACTTGCATCGATTACGAAGTTAGGCAAACAAAATTTGTTTCAATTATTATTGACAAAACCCCCGATGTTAGTCATAGAAAACAACTGTGCTTGATTCTCAGATATAATTATAAAAATGAAATTCATGACTGTTTTTTGGGCTTTTAATTTATTGTACCTAATCAGTAGTTTATGAGAAAATTGCGATGATACATACGTAGGTACCTACATACTCAGTCGAAAACTGAACTTTCTTTTTTTGAAATCGGTTAAAATTTTATTGGGCTTGCCTTATTTTGAAACCCTAGGCACGCCACTGAAGGACGGCATAATTTCGTAATTATTATCTCAACAAAACAACGTCACGCGCACTCGCTTGCTAGCGGCAGACTACCGAGCGGCTGGCTTCATATTGCCGATTGGCTTCATATTACGTGCCACACTTTTAGGAGCGCAATGTTCTGTCTATACTTTTTTATTGGTCTGAGCACTCTACCTGTAAAGTCTAATTTGGGTCGACAAGCTCCTCTCCGTAGAATCGTTGATGAATACCACTCGCTTACTGCGATAATGCCCGATCTTGACGTGTTTCACGATAACCTGCGTGTGTTTAAGTACAAAATCAAAATTATACACTCTTGATTTTCTATTTAAACATTTACCTTAATTATTAACTAAATTATGTAAATTAAATTCTCATTTCTTAATAATTCTTTTTTTAATTTTTTATAAAAAAAGTAATTATAATAATTGTATAAGGTTTTAATTGTGTTCTGTATTTTTTGTTTTGTATTCTAAATTGTATTGACTGTTAAATTATAATTCTAAATTTATGTACATATTTTGTTAATTTTTATTACAAACAATTGCAATTGCTTGTTATGTACGCCGTTATTGTTACATACATCAGACCACAACGATGAAATCGATTCTTTTTGTTTTTAATGTTAAATGTATTGTAATGTGGCAGTACTCAATAAATAAATAAATATAAATATTTGAGTTCCCTCAATTGACGATTCTTCATGGATTCCATCATCAGAACTGCATTTTGAAAAAAAGGGACCAATCTGTCAACCAATCTGTGACCAATCAATTTGCATATCGGTCCATAAACGACGTAGTTCTGAGGTAACAAACAAAAAAAAAATGCAACTGAATTGAGAACCTCCTCCTTTTTTTTTTAAATCTGTTAAAAATATTAATCATAGTATATATAGTATCTCATTTTAATTGACTTGTATATGGTGCACAGTAGAAAAAAAACCACAAGACACTGCACATTGACACCAATGGGAAAGGAAAAAAAGTGTAGTAATAAAGAAAAAAAAAACGAAAGTAGGTTAAGGGTATATTTATTGTTTCTGGGGTTGAGGGGCCCGTTTGTTTGGTGCGGCATTTTGAGCGACAGTGGGTTGTATATGTGTTGAAGGTTCAACATTCCTGATTTTGGATGCGTATATGAGTCGTTGTTGTTCGGGGTGTCGCTTCGGTGTGATCGCTTTTCAACACTTGACTTCTGATGAAATTTATCGTTAGAGTTGAAGTGCTCTGGAGTGACGCCACTTGCACGTGGAGTTGCAAAACATGTATAACCATTAAACAAGGGCATTGACGTCATTTCTGTGGTTTAAATGTAAGGCAGGAATGTGGTTTTAGTCAGTAGGAGTCTGGCACTGCTCAGACTGGCTAATCCGTGAGGCAGCCTGGGCGTTCATGAAGATTTCCAACTCCTGCTGGAAAACAAAAATATATTTGCGAAAATTGATGAGTGATCCAGTTAATTGTCTAATATGTTGTGGTGGTCCCCGCAGGAGCTACAGCATGTCGGGCGCGTACCGCCACGTGCTGGTGCGGCCCAGTGACGTCACGTGGCGCTGCGTGCGCTACGCCGACCCCTTCGCCGACCTCATCGCCTCCGACCTGGACGACATGCACAACAACAAGATCTCCGGCATTGTTCAAGGTAACCGTAACGTCCCAGTGACGTCACGTGGCGCTGCGTGCGCTACGCCGACCCCTTCGCCGACCTCATCGCCTCCGACCTGGACGACATGCACAACAACAAGATCTCCGGCATTGTTCAAGGTAACCGTAACGTCCCAGTGACGTCACGTGGCGCTGCGTGCGCTACGCCGACCCCTTCGCCGACCTCATCGCCTCCGACCTGGACGACATGCACAACAACAAGATCTCCGGCATTGTTCAAGGTAACCGTAACGTCCCAGTGACGTCACGTGGCGCTGCGTGCGCTACGCCGACCCCTTCGCCGACCTCATCGCCTCCGACCTGGACGACATGCACAACAACAAGATCTCCGGCATTGTTCAAGGTAACCGTAACGTCCCAGTGACGTCACGTGGCGCTGCGTGCGCTACGCCGACCCCTTCGCCGACCTCATCGCCTCCGACCTGGACGACATGCACAACAACAAGATCTCCGGCATTGTTCAAGGTAACCGTAACGTCCCAGTGACGTCACGTGGCGCTGCGTGCGCTACGCCGACCCCTTCGCCGACCTCATCGCCTCCGACCTGGACGACATGCACAACAACAAGATCTCCGGCATTGTTCAAGGTAACCGTAACGTCCCAGTGACGTCACGTGGCGCTGCGTGCGCTACGCCGACCCCTTCGCCGACCTCATCGCCTCCGACCTGGACGACATGCACAACAACAAGATCTCCGGCATTGTTCAAGGTAACCGTAACGTCCCAGTGACGTCACGTGGCGCTGCGTGCGCTACGCCGACCCCTTCGCCGACCTCATCGCCTCCGACCTGGACGACATGCACAACAACAAGATCTCCGGCATTGTTCAAGGTAACCGTAACGTCCCAGTGACGTCACGTGGCGCTGCGTGCGCTACGCCGACCCCTTCGCCGACCTCATCGCCTCCGACCTGGACGACATGCACAACAACAAGATCTCCGGCATTGTTCAAGGTAACCGTAACGTCCCAGTGACGTCACGTGGCGCTGCGTGCGCTACGCCGACCCCTTCGCCGACCTCATCGCCTCCGACCTGGACGACATGCACAACAACAAGATCTCCGGCATTGTTCAAGGTAACCGTAACGTCCCAGTGACGTCACGTGGCGCTGCGTGCGCTACGCCGACCCCTTCGCCGACCTCATCGCCTCCGACCTGGACGACATGCACAACAACAAGATCTCCGGCATTGTTCAAGGTAACCGTAACGTCCCAGTGACGTCACGTGGCGCTGCGTGCGCTACGCCGACCCCTTCGCCGACCTCATCGCCTCCGACCTGGACGACATGCACAACAACAAGATCTCCGGCATTGTTCAAGGTAACCGTAACGTCCCAGTGACGTCACGTGGCGCTGCGTGCGCTACGCCGACCCCTTCGCCGACCTCATCGCCTCCGACCTGGACGACATGCACAACAACAAGATCTCCGGCATTGTTCAAGGTAACCGTAACGTCCCAGTGACGTCACGTGGCGCTGCGTGCGCTACGCCGACCCCTTCGCCGACCTCATCGCCTCCGACCTGGACGACATGCACAACAACAAGATCTCCGGCATTGTTCAAGGTAACCGTAACGTCCCAGTGACGTCACGTGGCGCTGCGTGCGCTACGCCGACCCCTTCGCCGACCTCATCGCCTCCGACCTGGACGACATGCACAACAACAAGATCTCCGGCATTGTTCAAGGTAACCGTAACGTCCCAGTGACGTCACGTGGCGCTGCGTGCGCTACGCCGACCCCTTCGCCGACCTCATCGCCTCCGACCTGGACGACATGCACAACAACAAGATCTCCGGCATTGTTCAAGGTAACCGTAACGTCCCAGTGACGTCACGTGGCGCTGCGTGCGCTACGCCGACCCCTTCGCCGACCTCATCGCCTCCGACCTGGACGACATGCACAACAACAAGATCTCCGGCATTGTTCAAGGTAACCGTAACATAGAATGCTCCCAAGAGACTATACTCCCGGGATAATAGTAGATTATGTGACTAGGTCTCGTCTAGTCTTGGGTGGCATGTTGAATTCCGAACAAAACGAAAGTTGCTAAGTTTTAAAACGCAACGCAGTGAGGGATCTATATAATTAACTCCCGAGCCCTGCGAGGGCATTATAGGCATTATTAAGCAGGTGGTATAATTTTTATTTTGATCAGTTAAAAGCCAGGGAGTGACTACCTCGGTGATTACCATCAACGTGACCTCTTTCCTGACTCTTTTGCCTTTTAGGGCTCACCTTGGGGAGATTGTGATTTTGTAAAGTGGTCTCCGCTGTGCCTCACTTCGCACGCCAGTACGTGATCACTATGTCACTGTCTGTCCTGGGTTATTTCGGTGGGTGTACGGAGTAGCGCTAGTGTACACTTCTATCATTACAATAGTTCGTTAGCGGTTCAGGACTTCCAGAAGTTTAACTCTTACAAACAATCAATTTTACCTCTTCGTGATATTATAATTTAGATTAGAACCTTAACTGATTCTATTACTTTACTTGATCGAATCTCTTTGTTTGGTGTGTAGTATACAACAATCACAAAGAACACCTGACGGAATAGTGCTTCAAATATCTACCATACATCATATATCATCATCATCATCATACACCTTCAGCTGAGATCGCAGTCAAGCATTGGTTTATAGCATTTAAAAAAATACACGTTTGATTTCATTTTACGAATACAAAAAATGTGTGCGTGTACTAGCGTACACTCGTAAGAAGTGAAACTTCTTTACGACGTTATTTTTCAAAAAATACATTGGAGACATTTACCAATCCCTACTCCGCTGGAGAAAGTATACTTCGAATCACGCGTGGTAGGGATAAGAAAAAGATGGCGCGTAACGGAAAAATGTGACGCGTAACGAAAAAATGTTACACTAAATTTTTTTCCAACCCCGATAAAGAAGTTTCACTTCAATAATCCTACTTATATTATAAAGGTGAAAAACTGTGTGTTTAGATATTTGGATCGATCTTAATCAATCACGCCTCAACGAATTTGAATGAGATTTGAAACACATGTGGACCATGGTCAAGATTAGGACATGGAGATAATTATCGACTTTAAAGCGAAAGAAATCACTGGCTAAGCTAGTCAAAAATAGTTGTGTTACTTCTCTAAAACTGTTTTAATTACCATTTCCAGATGGAAAATACAAAGCCCTGCTCCTGAACATGACGCTGCCAGCAAGTTGTTACGCGACCATGGCGTTACGAGAACTCCTCAAAGTGGACACGTCAAGTGATAACCAGGCATCGCAGAACAACTACCACAAAGAACGGAAGACTTCCACGGCAGAAGAGAACGGAGAGAAGAAGTCAGGTAGTGAGAGCAGAGAGAAAAGTGGAAAGGTGGATAGTGAGAGCGGAGAGAAAAGTGGAGAAGCGGATAGTGAGACCGGAGAGAAAAGTGGAGAAGCGGATAGTGAGACTGGAGAGAAAAGTGGAAAAGGGGATAGTGAGAGTACAGAGAAATCAGAGGGCAAAAATGAGAGTGGAGAGAAACGAAAGATGGAAAGTGAGAATGAAGAAGATGCTAAGAAACAGAAAGTAGACGAATAAAAGATTTTATTTTAATGTTTAAAAGTGTTTTATTTATTTATGTTTTTCTGTGCTGATTTAGGTGTGGTGCGTTGATCTGAAATAGAAAAATAAATGGGTTAATATATTTATGTGAAGGGCGTAAAAATAAGTTGCGAACCTTGCTTGAAAATAGAAAGTGGTCCAAAACTCTTTTAGTCGATTTTAGAAAAAAGAGGAAAACATAAATCCGTATAAAGTTAATAGTCTACACTAAGCTGCCTGTCTGACCTTCGTAATCAAGTTTGCCCATAACACGATACCCCTTGGTTGTAAGATTTCCAAACATTTCGGTGTGCCCGAATAATTGAAAAGAGACGATCCATCGACCAAAGGGACATTGTGGCTGGGCAACTGTCCGGTGGTTGATTTTGGACTGTTTTATATGTTCACATCGCGAAAGCGTCGCTTAAATAGGGTGATTGAATCATGCGACGGTTGTTGTTAAACCAGGATTTCTTTGAGGGTTCAAAATAAAACTAATAATACTTACGCATTTATTTATAACAAGTTTTGCCAATGGCTTCGTCCGCGTAAAATTAGAAAATTACTCCAAGGGAACTCACTCCTGGGATAAAAAGTATTCGATGTGCTATTCCAGGACATGATCAATAAGTGTGCCAAATTGCATCTAATTCCCTTCAGCAGTTTCAGCGTGAAGGAGTAACAAACATATAAATGTACACACGCAAACTGACTTTTTTATTATTACTGTGACAGCGGATACCCGGCGTGTGCTACTACGCTAAAATAAAAAATGCATTTTCTTAATGCATTGTTTTATAATCCAAAAAAAAAACATCTTCGCATTCTTCGCGGTTTGGGGCACACCGGTTGCATGATTTCAAAGTCTATATGGGGCGACGCTGCGTTACGCTGTTGCCCGCGTAGTCCCATACAAAAGTGTACCGTGGTGGCTACCCGCGTGGCTACCCGCGTTGGACCTAACGGCCATAGGTTGAAACGATTTTTCTGTTTACATATTAGGATACAGGCCTCCATATACTACGAGTAAGAGCAGTGGTAACGGCCCCGACTTACGAGTTGTAGGTCGCGGGTTCAAACCCAGCCAGGCGCATTACTTTGTGTAATTTATTTCATCACCACTGCTCTCAAAACGGTGAAGGAAAACATCGTGAGGAAACCGGCATGTCCTAGAACCAAAAAATTCGAAGACATGTGACATCCACCAACCCGCACTGGGCCCGCGTGGTGGATTACGACCCATTCCCTCTCCTAGAGAGGAGGCCTGAGTCCCAACAGTGGGAACATTATAAGGCCGACTATGCTATGCTATGCTCCATATACTTACGTAACGTATATTCATGAAGCTCGTGGCTAAATATTTAAACGCTCTTTTAACGCCGTTACACCACGGATTTTTATAAAAACGCCACGACAAAAAATGTCGAGGTTTCGAAAAACCTATATTACCTACTTAGATAGTTAACTGCCATGTTGACCCAAAAAAAAATTGGTTTTAACCCATTTATTTGTCTCCTATATCAGACTGTGGCGACGCAGGCATGAAATTGATTGGTCACATCAGACTGGCTTTGAAAGGGTTAACAACATTACAGTCATAAGGTTCGATAACACTGGCAAAGGTCGGCATGTGGATAGGTTCGTAACCCACCCGCAAATATACTGGGGAAACCCTGGGCAGATAGATACTTACGTGTGGTCATACTGCCTCGTCCTCCTGTTCTGCGTGTGGTACCTGCCGGCCAGCCAGGCGGCGCCGCGCGGCGTGACGTCACTCGCGACGTGCGCGGACACGTGCGCGCGCAGCTCGCCGGGCGTCGGGAACGAGCGCGGGCACCACGTGCACTTGTGAGGCTTGTTCTGTGGGTAGGTATAATGTACGAACTATGAGATGCTGCCATGGTTCTAAGTCATCATCTTCCTGCCCTTGTCCCGTTTTATTTGGGGTCGTCGCAACACTTATTTCTTCCACTCTGTTCTGTCATCAGTCACGCTATCACTCAGTGGCGGTACCTTCATACAAGCAGAAAAGCCAGGCATGCCTTACTAAAATGCTCGATAGAGAATCAATATCAAACCCGAACTATTTAAAAGTTCGCGCGCTTTAATTCTTATCAAAATAACACAAAGTATCTACCTATGCCACACTACTACACAGCGCGCGCAGAGTTTCGCATTAGCAGCATCTACGCGAGAGCTATATCTATCTCGCTTACACGTAACGGCTTTTACCGGGCTTTCAAATACTATCTCTGTCACTTTCGCACTTATAGCGATGTGCCGTATAACGAGTTAGGACCTTATGCGTCTACAAATCGATCAGTATGGAAGATTTAAGCCGGGCATTCGTATGAAGTTGCTCGCGTTTGCGTGACCTTGTCACCTTGCCAACTCTGCAGTGTTGCCGTTTTAGCGACGTTGTGAGATCTTGGAGATTTTTAACGAGTTTGGAGACTTTTTTTAAGATTTAGCAACAATAAAAACTAGCGACTTTTTAAAATAACGAAATTAAATATTCAAAAATAAAGGCAATTTTTTAGAACTGGTCTCGTTAATTTCAAAATACGATGTCGTTTTAGAAAAGCATATGCAGCATTAGAAAAGTGACAAACCGGGGCCGAGTTATTTATCTAACAAAATTCAAAACGATATTATTCATTCCGTAGCCGATGTGATGTAAACTTGCATCGATTACGAAGTTAGGCAAACAAAATTTGTTTCAATTATTATTGACGAAACCCCCGATGTTAGTCATAGAAAACAACTGTGCTTGATTCTCAGATATAATTATAAATGAAATTCATGACTGTTTTTTGCTTTTAATTTATTGTACCTAATCAGTAGTGTGTGAGAAAATTGCGATGATACATACGTAGGTACCTACATACTCAGTCGAAAACTGAACTTTCTTTTTTTGAAATCGGTTAAAATTTTATTGGGCTTGCCTTATTTTGAAACCCTAGGCACGCCACTGCTATCACTAACTCCCTTTTCTTTCATATCACATAATCCATCCATTTTTTTTTGACCTCGCTCTCCCTCTCCATCCATCTAAACGGTTCTAAGTGAAGTTAGAATATCAGCATTGCCTGAGAAGGAATATTCATCGTCGTTTTAGCTGAAGGACGTCCGCTGCTGGACATCGGGCTCCCCATCAATTCCCCAAGCATCGCCGTCGGTTCTGAATTTCTTTCATCATCTAACGATTTTCTACTACTAATTTCAGCGGATTTCAACTACTAGGGCATGAGTTCACGTCAATAAATTAAAAAACTTGTCAATTAGACCCCTGTTTCACTAACCTCGTTTAAACTTTTGGATAATAATTTTGGTCTCTTGAGCCACAGGGTTCAAAATAATATCAAATATCTACGATTTTGTACAAAATATGTAATAATCTAGGTATACATCAATAATATGTATAGTTAAGTCAATAGTGGGCTTCTGGCAATTTACTTGTTGAAAAACGATGATTGTTAAAATTGGTAGGCTACTGTCTAAGTACCTAAGTATATCGAGTGTATTTATAGGTCAAACTTAAAACTAGAAAACCTTAAAAGGCTACCTAGCAACATTGAATAAGAGCAAACAAATTGGGATGAAAACGATACCTTCGTGTGGGTCATGCGATGGTAATACAAGTTGGAGCTCGCCGTGAAACATTTGCCGCATTCAGGACATTTGTGCGGCTTTTCACCTGCAGGAAATGCAAAAACAAAAACAGTCAACCTACTAGGCTTTTTCCAATTACGTTGAGGTCAGCTTCCTGTCTAACCAGATGCAACTGGATACCAAAAGTTTATATGGGACCATGGCCTGTCTATCTTCCACAATTCCGTTATTTGGTACGTGGTCGCTAACCAGTGCCGGATCGGATAGATAGATAGATAGATATATTTTTTATTGTACACCAAAAATTAAAATAATAATAATATTCCACAACTATCACACAACGCCGTCTAGTCTCAAGCTAAGCAGAGCTTGTGTTATGAGTACTAGATAACTGATAAACATACTTATATATTTCTAAATACATACATATTATAGATAAATTACACCCAGACACAGAACCAATGATCGTGCTCATCACACAAACATTGGTCCTGGGTGGGAATCGAACCCACGACCTCCGGCATAGCAGTCAGGGCCACTAACCACTAGACCAACAGGCCAGTCAAAATTACATTAGGAACTCAGGATCAGCCACGTAACAAGAGCAGCAGATGCTATGGGTTCCGCACATTTGGGAGCCCCCACTTGTACGTACAAAAACAAGTCAAGATACCAGTGCAATATAAATTCTAACCCCTTCCGGATTTTCCATAAAAACAATGGAGGCTGACTGTAGAGCCTAGCGCTACTTAATGGCCTCGTGTCGTGTTTTTGAAAAATAAAGAAGTTTTAATTCGTTATCATTTAACAAGATTTGGGGGGGACCCTTGGTAGAATTTGCTTGAGGCCCAACGCTGGCTTAATTTGTCACCGTCGCTAACGTGTCCAAGATACACCGAACCCTCTTAGCAGCTGGAAAGAAGTAGCCTAGAATCGAAATAAATGGTGGGTAGTCACCTGTGTGTATTCTACGATGTGTGTTCAGAGAGCTGGATGTGCTGAACCCTTTGTTGCACACGTTACATATGTGAGGCTTCTCACCTGAAACAATCAAGTCCAGCTTAAAATCTCTTCCACAATCTTGCTCATATAGCACCCTTAAATGATAATGATGATGACAAAAATGATTCTACTGTATCTTGTTTTTAATTGCATTTAAAACAATCCATTTGTAATCCGATTGTCAAAGTTTTTGTTCGAATAACTTACAGATATACATAACAGAGCTACTCATAATTTTCCTCAGTAGGTAATTATACAGGAACAGTAATTAACCCACGGATATCTATGAATTAACCTCATATTGAGTAACTAAGTAGGTACATCAAAAACTTTATGTAAGGCACTCTGAATAATCACCTTTTTGGCGTTACTTTGGTTTTAAGGGTGCGATATATTTCCTAACCAGTGAATTGAGGAAACGAAGGTTGTGGATCGACATCTTCCTGCGCACTGATGAAAAATTCTAGCGCCTAGGTGCTGAAATCTCGGCATCAATCAGTGGGCTTCCAGTTGATGCGGATGCAGCTGTACACCAGTATTTTACGAAGCGTTTGCATAACTGACCTCCAAATAGGAGTGTTACCTACAGGGTATCTACAGTTGTTCTATCTAATCATAGTGTAAGTGTATGTGTGTGTAGATTCATTTGCACATTTTTTTTTCTGCGTGCGCTCGGTGTTATATAAAATAAGAGTAGCTTACGCACAAATAGATAATGTGTACTTCAACAACTACACACAATCAAGACCAACCCGCCTTCGGGAGAGAACAACTGTAATACACAATTTACGTCTTTGTAAGTCTGGTTCACCTAAGTATAAAGTCTACACATATAAATAATAATTGCTTAATTATCTCATATATCAAAGTGGAACAGGTATCCAGTAGGCTGCAATAGAAAATTAACTTTGCTAAGATCTTGTCTGTGTTTTTCGTCATTTCATGAGGCATCCGGGAAAACATACGGATGGCCTGCCCTACTGTAGGGCAAGGGCTCCTATTGACTCCTCATACTCAGATTGCATGACCATTGATTACTTCGCTTGCTCAAGGTGGATCCGTTAAGATCTTATAGTTTTCACAATTTACCCGTATGTGTCCTCATATGCCTCTTCAACAGCGACGGCCGGTCAAAGGTCTTCAGACACACCTGGCATGGAAGTATATTTTTCATGTTCCCAGTCTTTTGAGGCAGGCAGAAGCTATCCTTGGGGCAGACCAGGCTAGTCCTCTCGTACAACTTCACCAAGTGGTTGTTTAGCCCTTCGAGGAACTTAAAGTCGATAATGTTTAACATTTTGTTCGCCTTCTTGCCTTTCGTTGATAAGTCTAAGGGTTCTGTTTGCATTTCCATTTTGAACTATTGAGGCGTTTTCGTTTTGGTATCTGTAGGTAAAATATTGGTGCGATATTATCTTGTCGTCTTGGCTAGTTTCAGTAGTGGTAGCTAACGATTGGAAACTGTTGCTATTTACCAATTTCATTCATTTAATTGTTATTATTCCCAAAGACTACTGTTTGACTAGATGAGTTCCACTTCTTCTGGACTAAAGAAAACTAAATAGTTTATTTACACTGGGAACTTCCCATATTCACTGAGCTAATTTAAGTCTTATTAAGACCTGATCTTCACAGCACAAATCAAACTGATTTCCACTCGAATTTTCACAGGTAACTGTCATAATTTCCCTTGGACCGTCCTATAAATACCTGAAGGGCTGACGGGTACAAATGACAGGGTGATATTAGTGTATTAGATTGTATAACAGTTGTGTCGACGATCGTCGAAGTATTGTGGTGTCCCCGACAATGTGTTTTGTAGAGCACGGGACACTAATCGACGTGATTTGACGGTTTTTTTGTGTTTGCCCTGGAGGATGGTGTGACTGGATGTGGTGGTTTCAGATTAACATTTCCTTTGAAAGACTTATAATTCTTCTTTTTTTTGATTGTTTGCAAATTGTAGCATCTAATTAGCACAAGAGTTTTGGCGATCATTTTAGTTCGATATCTATTGTTTTTAAAGACTAAAGTGGCATAATCTGGCTTTATTCAACCAAAACTGTTTGAAAAATTCTCATGTTTCTTTTAAGTGCCTTCTACTTCTAAAATTATCTTCGGTCATTAAATATCACTCTAGTTCCATAGCGATATAATAACATTAATAAATTGAAATGACTTTTTTATGGTGGGAAATCATCTAATGACTTCTCATGCTCTTGGGAGGCGCGAGAGGGCGTGTCAGACTTTTACTGACTAAAACCCACTCCTGTTCCTTCTTTGCCTTTGTTCCTGAGTACCGGGGTTCACTTTCACTTTACCCATGGCCCCAGTAGGCTTCGACTCTGCTGGCCCCTACGATTTGCTGACATCTCCTTGAGGCGCGCGTGGAACACTGCGCGCCGATGACGACTTGGGCTCGGTTCGGACGGTTACCGGAGGATCGGACGGTGTGCTACCCATTGCTCGCCGTCCACAAGCCTACGCCTGCGGTGGCTGGAAGTCTGGATCGGGATCCCGGCGGCTGGGGCGTGACTGCGTGAGGGCCGTTACCTCGTGCGTGCGACGGTGCTCTGCCCAAGCGGGGCACACTCTACCGTATGCTCCATTGTGTCCTCCAAATTGAAATGACTTTACACCAGTATTAAATTCAATTAGGTGTCTATGTCTGGTGAAATCTTAGTTGGTCATATACGAAACTGACATTTTGTACCCTGGCTGAGTTGTCAGATTTAGAGTCATGGCTTACATAAAGAAAAATATACCTATTTTGAGCTGTAGGATTTTTTTACCTCCTCAATATTTTCCAACATCAGCGAAAAGTATTGAAGAAAACGTAATCGCCTATAAAGGTGACGTTGCGAAACTTTAGATTTCCTCGCTTTGTGCGACTAAACGCAAGGAAAGCGCGCCACACAAATATTTACGAATCGTCGCATTGTGTCGTATGCTGTCACTCAGACCTTTGATAAACTCAACAATGTGTTGGGATTTTTAAATCGGGATACGTAGAGTAGGGTACTTTTGGGGACAGATAATATCATCTAAGATACAATCAGACGGGCATATTGAAAAATGTTTTCTGCTGGTATTATACAAAAATACAATAATAATTTTCCGCAGAGCACTATTTCACTGCTGGTATCTCCCGTTCTGTGCAATTTTCTCACTCAGAAAGATCTTCTTTTTTATTAAATTGTCTTTGATCGGTATTTTGCAACCTCAACAGCTCTGTCATTGACCTCATATACATCCTGGAAGTTGCAGGTAAAGGATGAACAGCATAGCAGGTGATGCATTTTCAGTGCAAGTAATCGATACCTTGTGACATGTAATGAATGTACTACTGTTTACACAACTGCGCAATTCAAATGAAGATAATGTGTCTTTCAATCTATGTAAGTTTATTATTATGTATGTTTTTATTCTGTTTGAAATTTAATTCATATGATTTGATGAATACACACTGACAATAATCTTCTTTAAGTAATCATAATAGTTAATGTTTGGCCTCACACCTAATAAGAACACTACCAACCCAAGAGCTACAGTCGAGGCCATTTATCACCTTTCACCATTAACCACATTGCCAGCTAATTAGGCTAAATGCTTTCATTATAGTAAAAACCAATAGGTATTGAACAGTAGGAAATGACGTAGTACTATTGGTCCTATTGTACGCGCCCCATGGCCCCATAAGGTATATCCTATAGCTCTATTGTACGAGCCCCATGGCTTCATAAGACTAGTCGATTATATTAATAAGCTTGGCAACTAGGTTACTGAAGCTAATGGGTTGGCGAAGGATAGTAATGTGATTGATCAGTATATTGCTTTCTATTCAAGCTCACTGGTCATTATGTTATGTTCAGTTTTGTTAGTGAAAAGACTTGGAAAACGTGCCTACTGCTGTGTTGTATTTTGTCAAGGAAGGTTTCGTATTCATTTCCATTACTATGATTGCTTTAAAGGTACTTTTGTGAAGGAAAACCTGCTTAAGCTGTAATTGCTTATTGGTTTCATTCAGACTAAGGTGTTTTTAGGGTTCCGTTATCTCAAAAGGAAAAAACGGAACTCTTATAGGATCACTTTGTCTTTGTTGTCAGTTTGTCTATCTGTTTGTCGAGACCCTTTATCTCGGGAACAAGTGGAGATATCGAGTTGAAATTAAAACCATATCCTCAGGTCTGCAGTCACTTGAAGCTGTGAAAAAAATCAAAGTTCTGAGTTAACGAAAAAAAAGATACGGCTGTTTATGTCACAAAAAAAGTGTATTTTGACACTCGCAAGGGAATCAAAATTCATAGGGTACTTTCCGTCGATCTAGAATCCTGAAATTTGGCATGAGGCAAGATCTCATAGCCAAAATATAGGAAAGTAATTACGTCACAAAAAAACTTTTTTGCGATTCGGAAAAATCTTCGTAACTCAATTCGGGCATTGAACTGTTTTCATAGGTAAGTTTGTACGGAACCCTCAGTGCGAGAGTCCGACTCGCACTTGCCCGGTTTTTGTTTTTCAGCAGCTAACTCTCAGTGTGTAATTCTGCAGGAGACGTTATTGTACGACTGCGCGACGCAAGGGAGGGTTTTCTGACTTCTCCCGCTCTAGAGTGTAGCGAGAGGGCGAGTCAGACTTTTACTGACTAAAACCCACCTGTCCTTCAGTAGCCCTTTGCGTTTCAGGTTCACGGTAACTCTATCAAAAAATCCCGTAGATGCAAATGAGGGTAATGTGTTTATCAGCCTATACAACAATTTTTAGTATAAGTGAAACCCAAAACAGTATTTTTATGTAAGGAATCTATGTACAAAATTTCATAACTGTATCATGACATCATTGACTGTGTCATGTTTTGGCGGTTGATTCGATTTTCATCAATGTTATATTGCAAATATTAATTACTAATTTTAATTGATTTGTATATAAATGGACTTTAATTTTAATTTATTTTATTTTATTTTAATCGTTTTTTTATTATTTCAATGTTTTTAATTTATTTTATTTAATTGTAATTTATTAAATGATAATGATAATGATGATAATGACGATAATGATAATGATTTTTATTAATTGTGTTATTTTATGATTATTTTTTTTTCTTTCTAAATATTGTATTGTAATATAATAATGACTCTGCACGTGTTGGTTTCGACTGTAAGTGCAGAGTACCTGTCATAAATAAATAAATAAAAATCATAAAGTTAAAAGCTTGTTATGTTACCCAGTTGTCCGCACAAATACATGGTTCCCGGACCATCCGGGCGACTGAGGGGTGTTTGTTCCTGCACCGAGCTGTGCGCTGACGTCTAAGGGCCTGCGCACACTTGAGACAACACTGTCTTAGACAGAATTGTCTACGACGTCGCAGACTTGTCTACAACGCGACGTCTGCGACAAGACTGTTTTGTTTACGTCACGGCGCACACTATCAAGACAAAACAGTCTAGCGGCGTACGGCCGGTGTTGCCAACTTATTGGATTTTCCACTAAAACTGGTGGTTTTAACCCCCCATTTAATTGCGAAATACTTATAGATTTTAGTGGCTAGTGGATTTTACTGTGCTTTAGTAAAATTCAATTTCTTACTAAAAATGCGATCACTCGGATGTAAATAAGCACCATAGAATCCATAATTATCAATCTGATACCGACGATGATGGTGCAAGCAAAAATGACTCGTCTGAAGACGAATTAATACATAGCTGTTATTGAATAATTTGTATGTTGAATTACCTACTAATGTTAATTTACCCACAAATGGTATTTTGATCAACTGATTGTTTATTTTTATCACTTATTATTAAAGGAAACTAATATCCTATATGCCTACTTATTTTATTTCGTACAGCAAAACATTTTTTTTGTGGAACATTTTGCGATTTTGTGTGTGGGATAACTTTTTGTTAGTGAAAGTTAAAACCACCAGAAAACCTGGTGGTTTTAAAAGTTGACTCTAGTGGTAAGTTAGTGTATAACTGTTGGCAACTCTGGACGTCTCAAAACAGTCTTGTCGCAGACAAGTCTGCGGTGTCGTAGACAAGTCTGCGACATCGTAGACAAGTCTACGACGTCGCACTATGGAAAATGGTAGAACAAGCGCATATCAAAAATGCTTTTTACGAATATCATAATTTGGATAATATGGCTATTTTTGTTCTCTAATAGTTAAATTATAATATTCATCAGGATTTTTTCACTTAATACGCGAAATTATTATTTTTTTCATAGATAGAAATACATAGAAGACAGAAGTGCCAAACTTAAGTCTTTGCGTATACATGTTTCAATACCATATTGTGAAAAAATACTTGGTACGGATATGCAGTATTTTACATTTTTAGAAAGGTTATTTTATGCTTTTTGCGATACAGCTTAATGATTTTAAAAGTAAAGAAAAAAATTTCAGTAATTACTTAAAAAGTGACATACCTTATTTTTCACTTATATTTTTTTTCGTCGAAGGTTTTCAATGTTACCCACGTTTGCCCAACCGCTACTTTTTGTGTTGACTAGTAGTCTAACTATTCATATATAGAATGCAAAAAAAATCAGCTGCGGATATTTGCGGTTTTAGAAGATATGAGAAAAAAACTGATAAAAGTCAGTACCCGAAAATTGGTATCATTTGCGGTTTACCACTGACACCATTCACATGAACAATATGGAATTTTTTCGATATTTTCTTCATTATTTCGTGATAACAAAGGGACCTTATCAAATTTGCACTCGGTTTGCATGGGAAATTACAAGATAATGATAATGTATAAATTATAAATTACAAGATAATGAGATAGTGTCAGACTTTTACTGACTATAACCCACTCCTGTTCCTTCGTTGCCTTTCGTACCAGGGCCGAGTCTTCCTTTCAGAATCAGACCCTTGGCCCCGGTAGGCTTCGACCCTGCTAGGCCCCTACAGTTGCTGACATCTCCTTGAGGCGCGCGTGGAACAGCACGCGCCGTCGACGACTTGGGCTCGGTCCGGACGGTTACCAGACGGTCGGACGGCGAGCCACCCATTGCTCGTCGTCCGCAAGCCCGCGCCTACAATGGCCGGAAATCGGGATCGGAATCCCGGTGGCGATTGGGGCGTGAGGGCCGTTGCCTCACGCGATCGGCCGCCTCCTTTGCTAGCATTACTGCTTCGCAGAAGGAGGCGACCGCCTGCCACTCCTCCTCGCTCCGGACCATGGCCTGTACCAAGGCCCGGCGCGAGAGATCGCCGCCGCCGATCGCCCCCACGAGGACACGGCGTTGCTCTACCCAAGCGGGGCACACCTCCAACGTGTGCTCCACCGTGTCCTCCGGGCGGTCTAAATGATAATGTAGGTACCAATTCGATATTGTAAAATGAGTATATAAAGGGAAGCAAAAACTATTCGAACCATCTACATCAGTGTAACTTCAAGTGAAGCAAATCTCATCTACGCCTATTATTTCTGCAGATTGTGAAGTGTTAAAATGTCTTCCTTCAGCTGTACCAAACGAGACTTCATAATCCCCTATATCGAGGGTGGCAAGACCATGGAATCATTATCCAAAGTTTTAGTGGAAAAGCTCAGTGTTTCTGAAAACAACTTGTGTTTTATAATTAGTGACATACAAAGGCATATTCTTCCTATTTTCAACAAGCGCTGGGCCCTGGCATCTCGGAAAAAAGAAACATTTTTACAGAAGAATTGTACTTGGTTGGACTCAACGTATTCGTTAAATTTACCGGATTCTGAACAATATTCTACGCCATCAACATCTGGCCAACGAGGAAGAGCATGCGTGGCTTATGGAGACTCCTCAGAATCTACCAAGAAGAGGAAAAACACTCTTCTACTTCAAGAATATGGCTTCGAGCATATAAAAAACGCCTACGTGCAGGGACTACGGGCTTTACGTGAGTACACAGAAGCTCATATTGTCGAAGAATTAAGAACCGCTGACACTCAAAAGAAATTAGATATCTCAAGTAAGTGGAACGACTTAGAGCAGATGAAGATTCTTTCCGATACGGAAGCATTGAGTGCTTTTATAGATTTGGATCTAACAAAAGCACAATATATGTACCTGAAAAACTTAACCAACGAACGAAAGTGTTGTATATTCCCGCCTTACTACAAAATACAAGAAATAAAAAGATCCTGTTATCCACCATCTTCTACAATCGAAATCACGAATACTTATGCTAAAGTGATTAATATCCAAGATTTATTGGATCATACTGCTGCTAGAATTTTAAAAATCGATTCTGTTTTCCAAGAACAATATAGAACATTGATCCTTTATTGTAAATGGGGATGTGATGGTTCATCTGGTCAAAGCCAATACAAGCAAATACTTGCAGAAGAGTCGGAAACAATTTCAGATGCCAATTTGTTTATCACTTCATTAGTCCCCATCAGATTAGTTGATGTGCAATCGGGATCCGTTGTTTGGCAAAACCCGGTACCTTCATCTGTCCGTTTTTGCAGACCCATTTCTATTGAGTTTTGTAAGGAAACTCCAGAAAAAACCAAGGCAGTTGTCGATGATATTAAAAATCAAATTAGGGCTGCACAAGCATCACTTATAAACAAAGATGGTATTGCAGTAAATGTGAAGCATGAACTATTTCTAACGATGCATCGCCACCTTTCCATCGATCATCGCGATGATCGATGGAAAGGTGGCTCAGGTCCTTACAGATACTCCATCTGGTTCCACATGCACGATATGTGGGGCTAATCCACGGCTAATGAATGACCTATCGAAAGTAACTGCCAGACCTTTTTTTTTTTTTTTTTTTTAATTCATATAAACCAGTGCTTGACTGCGATCCCACCTGATGGTAAGCAGCGATGCAATCATTGATGGTGAGGCGCACTAGTTTATTAAGAGCCTATTCACTCTAGCCTTGAAGACACCAAGCAGGCAAATTGTTCCAGTCCTTCGATGTACGCGGTATAAACGACGAAGCGAAACGCTTAGTCCGGACCGTTGAAGTTTCAACAATGTAAGGGTGGATACTCGCCGTACGTCGGGTTGTCCGATGGTAGAAAGGAGATGGCGGAATTAAGTCATGCAATTCCCGCGCACACTCTCCAAAATGCAACCTGTAAAATACCGATAGGCTGGCTTGCGCCTGTGCTCGAGGCTTTGTAGATTGGACTTAACCAAATCTGGATCCCCAATTAGCCTCTTCGCACGCCTTTCCACTGAGTCCAAAGCTGCTAGATGGCATTTTGCAGCACCAGCCCATATGTGACTGCAGTACTCCACACACGATCGGACTTGTGCTTTGTATAACATTAGAAGCTGTCCCGGTGTGAAGTACCGTCGGACCTTTGCAAGAACGCCTAGTTTTCTAGCAGCTACCTTGGCTTTGGACTCAATGAACCGCCCAAAATTGAGGTCTGAAGAAATTTCAACTCCCAAGAGCTGAAGGCGGTCGGTGCACTCCAGAGATACATTCTGAAAAGCAGGAGCCAAGGCGAACGGACTCCTTTTGGCGGTGAACAGACACGCTTGTGTTTTGGCGGCGTTGAATCCTACCAGATTGGTTTCGCCCCACATGGAGACTGCCTGAAGTGAGACATTCGTACGCTCTACCATAGCCTCTCGTTCGGACCGGATTAGCTCCTTACTAGCCCGAGCACCTGGCAGGTATCTCTCTACAACTGTGCTATCATCTGCATACCCATAGATACCGGGCATCAGCAGATCGTTAAAAACGAAAACGCCTACCAATACGGATTGTCCACCTTACACGCCTGGATTCGCTGCATGGAAATGATATTGCATATTTCCTATAATCTTTCGTTTAAGACTTGGGCTGCTTCAACTGAGGAAAATAAGAGATTAAAAAAAGAAAAGAAAGAACTTGTTCAAAAACGTTTCAGGGAGGAGTTGGGATTAATCGTCGACAAACCTCGGCAAGTTAGCGGGAATACGAACGATGGCAATACCGCACGAAGATTCTTCTATAATAGCACTTGCTCATCGGAAATAACAGGTGTAGATGAGGCATTGATTAAACGCCTATACATTATCTTGCAAGTTCTTTCTTCTGGAATGATGATCGACCCTGAAAAATTTGGGGAATATGCAATAGAAACTGCAAGAATCTATGTAAGTAGTTACGATTGGTATTATATGCCATCCTCCGTTCATAAAATACTCATACACGGAGAAAACGTCATCAAACATTTTGCGGTGCTTCCTATTGGACAGCTATCGGAAGACGCACAAGAGTCTCGCAACAAAGACTACAGAAACATACGACTTCATCATGCAAGAAAATGTTCCCGATCTGCTACAAATGAAGATGTCTTTAAGACGCTTTTATACACGTCAGATCCATATATAACAAGTTTGAGAAAACCGTACGTAAGAAATGTGAAAGAACTTGAAGAAGAGGCACTAAGTCTTTTAAACGTGGCACCTGAAAGTGAACCCACATTTACTAACCCTGATCCTGAAGTGGTATAAGTTAAAAATAATATTTATATTTAGTTATTACTTTCAATTCAATTCAATTTTTTTAGGTGTATGGCTCCATCGACGAACGTCCGATGATTTTGCCAATGTCAAGGTATGAGATGGAAATGGTCGGTACTTTGTCGAGAATATTGTTATCTATTGATCAGTTTTTGTAGCGATGGTATCCATTGGTCATCATGCTAAAAAGGGGACAAAACAATTTTGGTTAGTACACATAAAACAATACAAGATATATATTAAAACATGAAATAGATACATAATGTTTAGAAGTACCTACTGACTACAACTGGATTTTATTAACATTAATAAATTTATAAAGAATTTTTACTGTAGGGGTATGGGCTAAAGATAGAAGAAAAGGAATGTTAACTGGGCGGGGGATATCAGAAGGGAGTAAGTCGTAAAGAGGAATTGTTAAACGAGGGCAGGAGAAAAACAAGTGTTCCAAGGTACCCTCTTCTAGGCCACATTCACACAAAGAATTGTCTCTCACGTGGATTTTGGCCAAAAAAACAGGAGTGCAAACAAATCCGAGTCGGAGCCGAATTATAACAGAAGTAGCAGGTTTGTTTGAAAATTTTAGTTTGCTGAACCAACATTTAGAGGGGATGGATGGTTGAATAGAACCATAGAATTTTCCCTTCAAAATTCGAGTTTTTTGCCAATGAGAGTTCCAATTCTTTATCATATCGGGTTTAGCAAGGCAACGCAAATCACGAGGGTAACAGGATGAATGAGTCTCGATTCCAATCCGAATTGCTGACTTAGCAATCGAATCCGCATTCTCGTTGCCAACGATACCAGAATGGCTTGGGATCCAAGCCAATGCAACCTCTATGCCTGAACAATGTAACCTATAAAGGATTTCTTTAATTTTTAAGGTCAGGGAAAAATTGTTACGCGAGCGAAAAGGTGATTTTATTAAATCCTGTAGGCAGCTAAGAGAGTCTGTGAGAATCAAGGATTTGTTGAGGCTGTGAGATTCGATATAGGAAACCGCTTCCAGAAGAGCTATTGCTTCTCCCGTATAAACAGACCCCAACGCGGAACTACGAAAATTGAGAATTATTTTATACTTCGGGATCCATACAGCAGAACCGACCCTACTATCATCTGACAGTTTAGAAGCGTCTGTGTATAACGTCAGCCAATCACGCCACTCCTCTGACAGAATCCTGATGAGTTTATCGTTTGCCGCAGGATCGTGTTTAGAGATTCCGAGGTTTATAATCACTTTAGGTTGGAAGAGCAAAGAATCAAAACTTACTTCAAATAAGGGATTCGAATTTGACTGGACTATGGAAGTGTGCAAATCATTAAATTTACAGAGGCTGTTAGTAAGGAGAGGAGGATTTTTATGGGACCAATAGCGGGAATTCGGTATTAAATCAGAAAGAGTACGTAGAAGAGGGAGAAGAGGATGGGATTTATTCTCGATAATTTTATAAAAAAATCTATCGCAGAGGAACTGTCTACGGAAGTTAAGTGGAGGCTCTAAACATTCTACCTGAAGGGCATTAACAGGTGAGCATTTCATAGCACCCGTGACAATGCGTAAGCATTTTGATTGGATCTTTTCCAGTTTAGCAAGGGCGATTCTGTTGCATGGCTCCAGAAGAAAGCTCCCATAGTCGAAATGGCTGCGAACTATGGCATTATACAAAATTTTTTGGGAAGTTGGATGAGCTCCCCAGCGAACTCCAGAAAGGGCACGTAGGACATTAACACCCTTTTCGCATTTTTTGGAGATATAATCCAGATGGTAGACGCCAGATAATTTTGGGTCAAGTATAAGGCCAAGAAATTTTACCTTTTCCTGAATCATAATGGGTTCATTATCAACGTGCAGATTAATAGGGGGAATGTTGCGTTTACGAGAGAAGGCCACTGCATTGCATTTGGAGACTGACAGGCTTAGGCCATGGTCGGTCAGCCACTGGTTGAGGTAATGTAGGGCAGAATTTAAACGAGATGAGGCATCTGAAAATGAAGCTGAACTACAGAAGAGAACAATGTCGTCGGCGTATTGTAAAATTTTGCAAAAACACCTCACTGATGACTCCAAATCGTGCGTGTAAATATTGTAAAGGATAGGGCTTAAGACCGACCCTTGGGGTAGGCCCTTCCATACTAAGCGGGGAGAGGAGAGGGAGTTTTGGTGACGAACGGAAATAGAGCGGGACATAAGGAGATTACAAATGATGTTGACCATCCTCACAGGGATACTCAGCTGAAGCAGCTTTTGCCTGAGTATTGGAAGTTGGACATTATCATAGGCTGAGGCTATGTCTAGGAAAACACCAAGAACGCTTTCATTATTGGAGAAAGCAATACGGACATCTGATAGGAAAACACTTAGGCTATCCAAAGTGCCCATGCCTCTTCGAAAACCGAATTGAGAACTGGGTAAAACACCTTTGGATTCCAAGATCCATTCGAGTCGATTCTTGATGAGATTCTCCATAATTTTAGCCAGGACAGAAGAGAGTGCAATAGGTCGATACGAGGCAGAATCTGTTGGGTCTTTACCAGGTTTTAAAATTGGGATGACGATTTGTGATTTCCAAGAGTCTGGGACTTGACCAGTTGCGAAAAAAGTGTTAATTAGGCTAAGGAAAAGTAGTTTGCAATTGGAAGAGGATTTGGAAATAAAGGAGTAGGGGATTCCATCAGCACCTGGAGCAGAGTCCTTAAGATGATCTAAGGCACATATTAATTCTGAGAGGGAAAATAGGTCACCAAATCTATCAGAGGAAGTAGGAGAAGAAGGATCTATAGTGGGAAGGCATTCAAAGTTAGGAACAAAGGGGGGGGCTAATTTTGTTATAAATTCCTCCAGCCAGGAACTAGGGTCATTGGAAGAAATATTGAGAGACTGGCTGTCACCGGCTTGGCGGTAGATTTTTATTTTCTTCCATACTAGGGAGACAGGAGTCCGTGGAGAAAGTGATTCGCAAAACTTGAGCCAGCCACATCTTTTTTTTTTTTGCTAATAGCCTACAAGTACTAGCAGAAATCTTTTTGAAATTTAAATAATCACACATGTCTAAACTAGAGGAGAAGGCGTTTTCTGCTTCTTTTCGTTTACGAATACTGTCAGTGCACTCAGCATCCCACCAAGGTGGAGAAGGAATCAGGTCTCGGGCAGAGTTCTTCAAGGGGATTGAGGAATCAGCCGCTCTCAACAAACAATCGACAAAGTCATTGTAGAGGGCAAGTGAGTTGGAGGGGTTAACTTGGGGGAAGTTTTGGAGTTCCGAGTCCAATTGGGACGAGAACTTGGACCAGTCAGCTTGAAGTAGGCGGTATCTTTGAAGGGGTTGAAAAGGAGGCGAATGTGGATAGGAACTTGGAAAAGATATTAGAATGGGAAAATGGTCACTCCCGTAAGAGTTAGGAAGAACAGACCAGGAGAGTGAGGACACTAAAGAAGGAGAAGAGAGAGTAAGGTCAGGAACACTAATATTTTGGGTAGGGGATACCCTACGAGTAGCAGATCCATCATTAAGAACACACAGGTTACAGTCGTCTAAAAGATCTAACAGAAAGCTAGAAGAAGGGTCATTACAATGAGAGCCCCAGAGAGTGTTGCGGCAATTAAAATCGCCCATCACAATCAGGGGAGATGGGATGGAAGAAAGAATAGAGTTAAATTCAGACAGAAGGCTAGGATTGGGATGAGGAATGTAGGCAGATACATATGATATGTTCATGGCTCTAACGGCTACTACATGTAGCCCAGGATCATGAACAGGAAGAGGAATTTCGGAAAAAGTGACAGATCTGCTAACCAATAAGGCGCAACCAGCCCAGCCGCCATCTCTGTCGTCCCGAAGACATGCAAAACCAGGAACCCTAAAAAGAGATCCAGGCCTGAGCCAGGTCTCCGACACGGCAAAGACGACAGGTTTATGACGGTTTATTAGGTATATTATCTCATGTTTTTTCCTACGAATAGATCTACAGTTCCACTGAAGGATTTTTTCTATTTTGGCGAGTCCAAGATTCGAGGAGCTGTTCAACTAATATTACGACATTGTCCGGTATTGCGTCACTGAATTTAGACAGCATATTTATGAGGGAGCAAGTCAAAAGCTCTATTAGATTATCATTAGGAGTGGGAAGAGGAGTTGTTTCAGTATAAGGAGAGTTCAGAGCACAGCCATTAGGTTGAGAAGATTTAGGCGAATCAACCATTGACCTATGGGCTTGGAAGTCATATGACTTACCCAGCTCTGGTCTAGGTCTTGGGGAACGGTAAACCGTCTTAGTGTAAGACGTTTTAACCGGAGATGCAAATGGAGAGGATGTAGGAGTAATATAAGGAGCTGAGAAAAGAGGTTCAGAGGGAGTTTTGGGATGGTTTGAATAGGGGGGGACGTGCTGCTATGTTGGAGTAAGACGTTTTGGAACGGGGAAACCTTACTGCTGCCTCACGGTATCCTAGATTTTCCTCGGACATAATCATTTTGATTGATTTCTGTCGTGAATGTTCAGGGCATCTATCGTCAGTGGCTTTGTGGTTTCCGCCATCACACAAGAGGCAAGAAACCTGTGAGTCTGGGATATTGCAAGTATCTCCAGGATGTGGTAAGGTGCAACGGTAACAGCGAGGCTTAGACCTACACTGAGAGCTAATGTGGCCAAATCTCAAGCAGTTCCTGCATTGGATTGTGGGAAGGTGATATACAGATACAGGAAGGGAAGCATTGTAACAGAATACCTTTTCTGGAAGTATCTGTCCAGAGAAGGTTAGTACAACGGTTGAAGAAGGAGACCAAGTAACAGAGTCCTCTTTTCTATTTTTAAAATTGAGCCTCCTAGCTTTGATAACTTCCCCACAGTTGTGGGGAGTTTCAATGCCAAGAACTAATTCCTCGAGAGTCCAGTCAGTGGGAATATCTTTTACAACACCCATGCGAGTCACTTGGAAGCGAGGAATGACAGCTGTAAAATTGTTGTCCCGTAAAATAGTGTTGTTAACAAAATTATTGGCGTCGTTGAAGGTTTTAAAATCGACAGACATCCTGTTCCGACCCATGGACTTGACGCTGCCTTGAACCACCCCTTCAAAGCCTTTTTTGAAAATAAACTGGGCAAACTTAAGTGAATTCAAGGTTAAACCTTGCTTAGGGTCTGTCTCCATTCTGGAAACAAATACCTTGAAAGGTGCTTTATCATTTTCGCTATAAAGCATTTTGGAGTCGCTCTCAAAACCTGGTTTCGTGAATACGGATTGAATAGAGTCCGACGGCGGCTTATTTCTTTTCGCGTCGACAAAGATCTCAGGACCTCCGGGGCGCTTTCTCGGTTCAGGTCTAGCGCGGCAGTCATCAGTGTCCTGAGAGCACTCGACGACCATATCTGGAGGTGACCCTCCACCCCCGTCAGGGGGTTCTTCGGGGGTGCCAAAAAAGCTTAAATTACTAACCTTATAACTAGATTCCCACACCAGACGACACAAAACAATAGACTCAACACCAAAAACAGATAAAATAAATTGTGAGGTTAAGAATCGCGTGCTTAATCTCACCCAGACGATGGCAAAATCCTAGTTATTACTTATATTTGTACCTAGCTACATCATTTCCTGAAGCCAGAGTATAGGATGTACCTATTAGTAATATGATTTTAATTTAGTAAATTGTTTTCATTTATATATATATATATGTTAGCTAATGTGTTAACTTTAGAGAAAGATTGGATAAGAAACTTATTTAGTGTACCTAGATAAGTGTAGCGGGAAGGTTTTTAAATAAAACGACCAAAACGGGTAACACACCCTCTATACTTTTGCCTTGACAGCACACAATTATTACAAATATCATAAATCAATACCATTTAAAATAATAATAATTATATAGTAGCACTTACTCTGAGATGTTGCTTACCCCGAAGACTGGAACGGAATGTGTCAGGACAGCGCAGCGCGTTATTTTATAACCTCTGTCAACTGACATAGCGCTGAGCTGTCAAATCGCATAACGTTCCAGTTGTCAGTGCAAAATAAATACATTTTAATGTTGCCAATACAGAAAACAATCATAATGTATGTAACTAATCATAAAAATCGCTAACAGTCGGCCATCCGTATTACAAATACGACCTCGTATGTGAAAGAATAAAGAAATTGGTGTTATACACAAAATAATGAGAGAAGAAAAAAAGAATAACAGCAATAAAGCAAACAGATCTTTAGATTATTCATACACTGGTTGCTGTACCTAGGAACGAGATTATCATAAAACATAATTATCAATTTACCAATTACTATTTAGACACAATTGATTGCATTATTTAGTTGTTATGTAAAAGTAGCTTATAAGCAATTGTGTATACATGATTTTACTTTGTTGCTCAATAAATATATTATTATTATTATTATTCTTACAAATCATTATCTTATTCTTTATACAGTCATTCAAAAACAGGTCTCTAAAATGTCTTGCCTCTACTGATTCAAAGATTCAAAGCATTTTATTTCAAATAAACAATTTACAGGCACTTTTGAAATGTCAAGAAGTCAAGTTACAAATCTATGTTACTTATTTCTTGTCGCTATCATGTAATGACAAACGTACAGGCCCCTCAAATATCCTGCCTCTAATGAAAAACAAACAGGCCCCTCAAATGTCTTGCCTCTAATGAAAAACAAACAGGCCCCTCAAATGTCCTGCCTCTGAAGAAAACAGGCCTCTCAAATGTCCTGCCTCTAATATAAACAGACAGGTCCCTCAAATGTCCTGCCTGTAATGAAAAACAAACATTAGTAAATAAACAATTGCCTGATAAAGCCAATTGGTTTATCCTGAACAGGCCCCTCAATGGTCCTGAACAGGCCTCTCAATGGTCCTGAACAGGCCTCTCAATGGTCCTGAACAGGCCTCTCAATGGTCCTGAACAGGCCTCTCAATGGTCCTGAACAGGCCTCTCAATGGTCCTGAACAGGCCTCTCAATGGTCCTGAACAGGCCTCTCAATGGTCCTGAACAGGCCTCTCAATGGTCCTGAACAGGCCTCTCAATGGTCCTGAACAGGCCTAATGGTCCTGAACAGATCCCTCAATGGTCCTGAACAGATCCCTCAATGGTCCTGAACAGATCCCTCAATGGTCCTGAACAGATCCCTCAATGGTCCTGAACAGATCCCTCAATGGTCCTGAACAGATCCCTCAATGGTCCTGAACAGATCCCTCAATGGTCCTGAACAGATCCCTCAATGGTCCTAAACAGATCCCTCAATGGTCCTAAACAGATCCCTCAATAGTTTCTGTAAATACCCTTTTGATTTTGATATGGCCACTCAGGCCAGGTACACGATAAGTTTCAAGTGCATGTCACAATAACATCAATTATTTACCTCACCACAAAATTTCACCCGTTGTTTGTGAATCATTGACCAACAATGACTGTTTACATTTGATATCAGTTGTAATCACTGACCCGACTAAAACGTGAGGGTATATATTTAATTTACTCTTTTGGCTCCGATTAGTTTTTATTGAAACTCCAAATTTCGATACAATAACTAATCAAAATGCGAGATCACGAACTATGAAATTGTTTCGTCTATTTTATTTCATTCACTAAAATTACCAACTATTAATTACCAGTAGGTACGCTGTAAATACCATCACTTTTAAGATACTCAAGGCAAATTCAGTCTAGACCACTTTCTCTTAATTGTAAGAATAAATAGGTTTTACGTTAATCACTTATTTCGTTAACATAATTTTAGATGTGGGAAGTCAGGTACACTTCCGTAAAAATAACCTCTGGTAATCAAAATATTCATAGACATTCTATACTAAATAAATTACAGTGAGACATCTTTTGGATGTTACCATTTTATTTTAAATAAATAAATCATTGTATCCCTCCATGTCCCTAGTGAACAAATTGGGAGTTATTGTATTATATTTATCCACAATAACTCTTTACCATACCTAAAATACTCAACATTTACAGATATTTAGGTACATCCCCCTGATAAGACAAATCTCTAAAAACAAATAAAAAATGCCTACAAAAGGCTTACCGACTTTAGCAACTACTTTTTGCCGCACCATCTGATTTTCCATGAAAATTACTTCCTATAATTCAATCAATGCTATCCCCTAAGTTGGTACACTAAAATTAGTAATTCATGAATATAATTTGGAAGTGCTCTGGGAGTCATTAAATAGAATTCACATTACATTGCAAATTCTGCAGGACTATAGTCCAAATCAGACATTCAAGTTATTTACGAAGCTTAGCGATCATGTCCTCAGATGTCTCTGCACGAATTACAATCTCATACGAAAATTTATTACGCAGAAGGTATTGAAAATATACTTTCACTAAATCCATTTCGATAGTTATATTCAAAGTCAATCTTATTTATTTGGTCTTCTAACTTTATATAGAAGATAAAACCGTTATGAAGTTTCAAACTAATCTCAAAAGGCAAGTATCCAAGTTCGGTAAAATTCATGAAACGTTTGTTTGACGGCAGTGTTACGTCAGTGACATGACACTGCTGTCATGTCACCACTTTTATTGTAGGTTAATATTAGGCGTGGAAAAAAGTGTGTCATCTTTGCGATTGGAACATATTATTTGGAACATTGGCTCAAAATATACACACTGAGTTGTGATCTGTTACGTTGCGTCATATACACTAAAAGTTTTATTTAATTGAATTTTGATTTGAGAATAATTTAAAGCAGAGGTTTTTAGTTCAGGTCATTAATTATATATACGCCATTTACGTTATAATTTGAATTTTTATAAAGAGTGTCTCAGAGTTCCAATTGTTCCAAATGATGCATTAAAATTTAAAACATTACTGATGTTCCAATCTTTCGGAACACTAAAATATTTCGGAACAGTGAGTCGGTTCAGTAAAGAGTTACACGCCTAGTCAACATTACTTTGTCCACAAATGCCATTTTATGAACAATGACTTCCGAGCATGAAAATAATGTTAAATTCTACATGTTTCGTTCAGAAACGTGGTTTATTGAACAACATGAGCTACGGTGTTTTCTTGTTAAACTGTATATAAAATCACAACTTTTCATCAGTGTAGGTAGGTATACTTTAAAAAATAAATTGCGTGTGGCTATTCCCTTGAAAGTACACAGTATATACTCAGTATGTACTCCTTTTAAACCAAAGAGATTTAAAGAGATAATTATAATAGAGCGGCTATCAGAACAAATGTCTTAAAAAAAACTGTCATCCTATGTCTCAGTGACGCCATCTGGCTTTGAATAGCAAACACGCGAATTAAATTTGTCGAAATTTATAATTATTTAACTATCGCTCGGTAGGTGGCCAGGGGCCTTACCATGATAATGTTAAAATGTCAGTCGTACGACCGAAAAAGAGTGATGGAGCCATACACCCTATATAGCTCCACCCCTTTAACAGCTCGGTTTAGGTCGTAAAATGGATCACGTTATGAGCTCGTGGTAGAGCCTCAGTGTGTGATAAAGGTAAGGTTAAGCTTTTCAGCAGTAGATGGCGTTATCACAAAATCAGCAAATGTTCTAGAACTATTTATAAAAATTATTGAATTTTAATTAATTCGTAAATACAAAAAATATTTACGAAAATAAACCGAAGTTAGGTTCAGTCATTTTATCATAACAAGATTTGCAATAGCGTAATGGGCAGTTCGGCATATTTTCTCAGAAAATTATTTTCTTTTAGTGCATAGAGCGGATACAAACACGACTTGACGTGTAGGGGCGTCATACTAGACTGAGCGACTTATGACCACTAGGTAATAAGTATCGGATCACGATTTTGTTCGCTATGTCCTGTCTATTGGTAGTATATATTTAATGTCTTTGTTTTAAACCAAGAACAAACACACTCTTGATACCCTACATAGCACAATTGAAAGATATTAATAATTGAACAAGAACTTTGTCTAAACCTAGCAGTTGTCAATAATGAAGCTATCCCAACAGCATAACATGAGACACTAGATTGGTGTTGTATTTCGTAACGGACCTTCTTTTAACCTATAGAGTATACGAGCCCCTTGGTGTAGCACCACATAAAAATATTGTGTAATTACTTGCGTCACTTCTCCATTTCCATTGATACCCACATCACTTTACAAAATAAAAAATATTTAATCAACAACAAAGATGCATGAGGGTAATATTTGGACTCAACACTATCGACAACTGCCAACCTTATTTTATTAAATATAATATTTTTATTCTGCCTTGCTTATTTAACTATGAGTATTATTATTTATTGTCACTGTTTTAATTGAGCCAACAGCGTTCATGCATATATGTATCATACGCCTGGCACCTATAATATTAAACAAAGTGCTGAAACTTTTTTTACACCTTTTTTTTCCATAGTAATTTAAACTCCTTCATTAGACAAAAATGTCATTTTGTCAAAAACAGTTTCTTTTTTAACTATGTTAAACTATGTATTTGGCAACTACTTGTGTTCAATTGGATAATATGCAATTGTATATTCTTCGCACCACTATCTATGGCAAATTATATAGGCCATCACCTTAGACATAATGTTCTACTGTACTTATTATTCCGATTTGTTCCTTGTAACTTTTTTTACACCTTTTTTTTCCATAGTAATTTAAACTCCTTCATTAGACAAAAATGTCATTTTGTCAAAAACAGTTTCTTTTTTAACTATGTTAAACTATGTATTTGGCAACTACTTGTGTTCAATTGGATAATATGCAATTGTATATTCTTCGCACCACTATCTATGGCAAATTATATAGGCCATCACCTTAGACATAATGTTCTACTGTACTTATTATTCCGATTTGTACCAACTACAAGCTCATGTTTTACAGAATACCTATACACATTAAAAGGAGTTTCACGGAAACAAGATTTGACTATTAATATTTCTACATCTAGAGTTTTTCCAGTAAAGCGATTTACTCTGGTGATGTAATAAAATGTTATTATTAGCCTACCCTTCTGCCGCATCTAAGAGCAAAGAATCTATTTCAGCATCATCATTAGGCATACTAGATAATACTCTTCGTCACCTGGTTTCAGTTAAATGGGTAATACTAGTAGGTATGTAAAATCACTTTAAACTGTAGTAAACAGTAAAGCATATACAACGCCAGTTCCAGCATATGTGAAGCCTGATACACGTTGGTAGAATTTTTATGTAAAGAAACTATGTACTAAATTTCAAACTGTATCATGTAAAATCACAAAGTTATAAGCTTGTTATGTTACTTGGTTGTCCGAAAAATACATGGTCACCGGGCCATCCAGGTGACTGAGGGGTTGTTTTGCTCCCGCACCCAGCTGTGCGCTGGTGCCTAATGCCCGCTATGACCTGTGTCGTACTTAGTGTCGGTGGTGTCCAACTTTATACATTGGTGTAAAAATTGTTGGAATCGATTCAGTTACTAACTCTGAACAAACTATATTCAGCTTTCGCATATACCAAAAATAAAGCTGTATACAGATACACCCTTTTGTTTTATTTGGAAATACCAAGAAGTTATATTTGCATTCAATGTTTGCATAAAACTCGGTAAAGTCACGTGACCGCGTGTGACGTCATTTTACTACGCTCCGCTCAGCCGCAATTCGCCAGCTGAAGTAGAACTGTTTACTCGCGCAGTATATTATTATTATTATTTCGTTTTATTTTATCATACAAGGATTCGAAAAAGGGACAATCAGATAACCTACCTAAAATACATTAGAATGGTTGCTCATTATTTAGTGACAAATAATGTTTTCTTTGCCGTTGAAATGTAAATCTGTACCTTTTGGCACAACGCATGATTTTCTAGTATGAATATTAGACATTTAGGAAAAATAATAAATTTATAAGTTATAGTGAAACGCAAGCACACAATATCTAATAACGCAAGGCAGTGGGAACGGACTGAGCGAGCGCTGCACTATGAAATCAAGGGTCAAATGATCGGTCATCGCACGCTCACTTTAAAAATCTATAACTTGGAATCTAAAGGTATCAAAATATTGATTGAATCTGAAAGTACTGGTCAGATTGCATTCACACATAGAAAGCCACTGTATCCCTGAGTGACCTAGGCTATATTAATATGTACGCGGGCGATGCCGCGGGCTAAAGCTAGGAGGCAAATGTAATAAATGTCAGACTATCTGTCAAAAGGCAATCCATATAATATTAATTTACCTAATTTTAATTTCATTGACTGTCCTCTTTAGTTGCATTTAGATTATTCCTAATCAAAAGTATTACTGGTCTGCTCATTTACTTTATAAGTAAGCTCAGAACGCAGGTCATGGTAACAACGATTCATAAGTTGGTAGATATGTTTGCTACGGTCATTTAACAATGATCCAAAACCGGTCCCTAATCCATCTGAACACACCCTGAGTTGTCCTTAGGTATTCAATATATTAACATACGTGTGGTATGGTAATACCTCCAGGGTGTAGCCCTGGCAAGGCACGCGTGGTGGTGTGGTAGTACCTCCAGAGTGTAGCCCTGGCAAGGCACGTGTGGTGGTGTGGTAGTACCTCCAGAGTGTAGCCCTGGCAAGGCACGTGTGGTGGTGTGGTAGTACCTCCAGAGTGTAGCCCTGGCAAGGCACGCGTGGTGGTGTGGTAGTACCTCCAGGGTGTAGCCCTGGCAAGGCACGCGTGGTGGTGTGGTAGTACCTCCAGAGTGTAGCCCTGGTAAGGCACGTGTGGTGGTGTGGTAGTACCTCCAGAGTGTAGCCCTGGCAAAGCACGTGTGGTGGTGTGGTAGTACCTCCAGAGTGTAGCCCTGGCAAGGCACGTGTGGTGGTGTGGTAGTACCTCCAGAGTGTAGCCCTGGCAAGGCACGTGTGGTGGTGTGGTAGTACCTCCAGGGTGCAGCCCTGGCAAGGCACGGGTGGTGTCAGAAGAAACTCATATTGAATAAGGTAGTACAACAAAAGCGATAAGCCTGAATATTTTAAAGTTCACCATTTTAAAGTACACATCACTATGCCCGCTAAGATAGGTACTATTTTATCAACAACATTGTAACGGTGCCTACAAACGTAGGTACTTTCAAAGCAAAAGTAGAAGATGCAGTTTAGGAAAAAAAAATCGCTTGTGGGCGGGATAAACGAATGCATTTAAATAAACGACTCGTTTATCCCACTTCTGAATTGTTAGCTAATGTGTTAACTTTAGAGAAAGATTGGATAAGAAACTTATTTAGTGTACCTAGATAAGTGTAGCGGGAAGGTTTTTAAATAAAACGACCAAAACGGGTAACACACCCTCTATACTTTTGCCTTGACAGCACACAATTATTACAAATATCATAAATCCACCATACCATACCATTTAAAATAATAATAATTATATAGTAGCACTTACTCTGAGATGTTGCTTACCCCGAAGACTGGAACGGAATGTGTCAGGACAGCGCAGCGCGTTATTTTATAACCTCTGTCAACTGACATAGCGCTGAGCTGTCAAATCGCATAACGTTCCAGTTGTCAGTGCAAAATAAATACATTTTAATGTTGCCAATACAGAAAACAATCATAATGTATGTAACTAATCATAAAAATCGCTAACATATATATATATATATTACTTTGCTTGTTGTAATTAACCATGGTTTAATCTTTTTAGTCATTATAAACTTGTATTCTACTTTAAATAAATTTTTAACTATTTCTTTTCGTGATTTTTTCCCATTTCTTTCATTCTATGCAAAAAAACATACATCGATATACAAGAAAACACTATAAACTACACATCATCATATCTCCAAACCTTACTGCATATTTGTGCCAAATTTCATCACGATACGACAAAAATTCATGAAGTTACAGATTTTTGATCCGATACCGACCTATATTTTCCATTCGTAAACAATTCAGTCTAAGACAGTCTTGTCTCAGGTCTGCGCAGGGCCTAATGCCTGCTATGACCTGCCGTGATCTGTGTTGTACTTAGTGTCGGTGCTGTCCAACTGACCTTTTTTTAAATATTTTTGGGAAAAAATATAACATGGTGTAAAAATGATTGCAATCGATTCAGTTACTGATTCTGAACAAACTATATTCAGGTTCCGCATATACTAATAATAATGTTGTATATGTATGTATGTAGACTCTAAAGACCATGCAGACGCGTGGATCGATTTTGATTAATCGATCCACGCACGCACGCACGTTTTTGGTTTTGATTTTTGTCTTATGTTCGTCGATTGTCATAATATGACAGTAATCAAAACTCAATAAGGCGACAACCAGACGATGTATTACGAAAAATAAAAAAAATCAAGTGGGGTATCATTGCTTATAGGTTTATAAAAATCATCTTTAGGATTCTCAAATCATTGTCATGCACAATGATTTTGAATTTTCAATTTAACCTTTTGAGTGCGTAATTAGAGACACAATAGAAAGACAATGGCGCGTGAACGCCGGCTTTAATGCGGGGGGATCAACAGCTTAAAGTTGGTTAGCAACCATTCTCACTTACTTGTTGTGACATCATGTCCCCACATGACGTCACAAAAAAAGTATGTTTTGATTTTTATATTGATACCCCATCAATATAAAAATCAAAACAAACATCACAAAATGATAGAAATAGAACACAAAAATTTAAATATTCAGTATTATTAAATAAACTTTTCTAGCAGTCTGACGCACTTGGTGGTTCAAATCTGTTAATAAACTATAATTAATGCCACCAAATTCATCAGACTACTAGAAAAGTGACTTATTTGGAACTTTTTAGTTTTTTCTTGTTGTCGGGTTTTATAAAAAATCTAAAAAAAAATAACGATCATTTCTTTTCGTGGATTTTACAACAGTGACAAATGTTCTAAACAACTACAAAGTGCTTCAACTGTCATCATGAATTATCATACAACCATATCCACCAGGACCTGTAGTCAAGCTAAATCGATCCACATGCGCTAAAAATAACATCCTCCCTAGATTCCCTCCAAGATAAAGAACTCTATCGCCGGGTACGCCTCGGAATACGCCCAGAACAATCGGACGGTTTTATTTTCTTCTATTGTTATTTTAGCAACAAAATTCTCGAAAGCTATTCAAATTCTGCTTTGCCTCTTATTCAAATACCCTCACAAATCGGATTTACTCGCAACTTGTTAAGACCTGCCTTGTTTCACTTCTACCATTCTTTTTATTTATTTTTTTATCTATGCGGAGGTAGAAGGAAACTTTTATTTGTATCTGTATATACTTACGCTGTTTACGTAGGTTCGTTCCTGGCGCATTTTTACATTGAATTCAGGTCAGGACTTCGATTGTGTTCAGGAAATTTACGGCGAATAAATGTATTTGGGTTATTTGTGGCTATGTGTATCGCTGTACTGTGACGAAGGCACTTTTGTTAAGTTCCCAAGTAATACTAATGAGACGTTGATTGATTGTAGCGAGATGGCAGGAGCGAGGGTGCGTGGGATAAGATTTCAGATTACAGAGATAGTTGGGCAGGTTGTATGAACAATTATGATCACCCATTGTGGACTCATTATTAGATAATCAAACTGGCCTGTTTGAATGCACACTGATTGGTCTTTCCTTTTTAGGTATTATTTCTTAAGGGTCCCCAAAACAGTTAATTGCGAATGATAATATTTACGTCATCATCGTCATCATCATTTCAGCCGATAGACGTCCTGCGAAGCAGTAATACTAGCAAAGGAGGAGGCCGCACATGCACGCGCGAGGTAATGGCCCTCGCGCCCCAGCCGCCGGGATTCCGATCCTGATTTCCAGCCACCGTAGGCGCGGGCTTGCGGACGGTGAACAATGAGTAGCTCGGCTCGTAGTGTTCTATGCGCGCCTCAGCAAAACCGTAGGGGCCCAGCAGGGTCGAAGCCTACTGCGGCCATGGGGTTCGCTTCTGAAAAATTCGCTTCTTCGCTGGAATGCAAGGCAACGAAGAAACATAGGAGTGGGTTTTAGTCAGTAAAAGTCTGACACGCCTTCCCGCTCCGCCCAAGGGCGAAGACGTCATTGGATGATTTCCCACCTAAAAAAAAACCGATCGTCCGGTAACCGTCCGGACCGAGCCCAAATCGTCGACGGCGCGTAGTGTTCCACGCGCGCCTCAAGGAGATGTCAGCAACTGTAGGGGCCCAGCGTAAGAGATCCCTGGAAAAATGGCAAAGAAGGAACAGGAGTGAGTATTTAGTCAGTAAAATTCTGACACTATCTCCCGCTCTGCCCAAGAGCGATTATTTTCCCACACGAAAAAAAAAGCCGAAAGACGTCCACTGTTGGACATAGGCCTCCCCAAGTGTCGCCACAACGACCGGTCCTGTGCGTCTCGCATCTCCTTCCAACTCTGTGTCTTTTGGTACGTGGTCGTCACTCCAGAACCTTTCGGCCCCATCGACCAGATGGTCGCACTTAAGTTTGGCGATTCTTCGGGTTATGTCAGTAACCATAACGACGCGAAACTTATGTTTAGGTACATTATATTAACGGTTAACCTGATAATGTTTTCGTTTTTTTTTTTTGGTAATATTTACATGATTGACGTTTACTTAAACCAATTGAAGCAATTGTCTATACATTGCCAATCACAATTGACCGTTTCGGGGATCCTTTACATATGACTATTTACCTATTAGTGATGTAACAATACAATATGCAATACAATACCTACAAGTGATATAATTTTACAATTTTATATTTATTTTCATATTTTTCTATCACACCACTTGCATTTCACATTTGCAGTGACACAAATAGTGAAACGATATTTTAACCTCAAATCATAACAAATCTTTTCGAATGAACTTATTTTTTTTTCCTTTATGGCAACTTAGTCGGTGTCGACTAATATATTTATTTATTTATTAAAACTTTAGTGCCAGTGTCATGTGGTGAAATGAACTTAATGTGATAAGCTTAGTTCAGTCAGTCTGTAACGGCTCTGTTATGTTCAGTTTAAACTTGGCTCACACGAAATGTCAAAACTTTATGACATTTTGCGCGCACTTTGTTTGAAAGTCAACATTCGTTCGTATTCGCGAATATTGAATTTGAATACTCGCATTCGCGTTCGCGAATCTAACATTCGTTACATCACTATTGCCTATAGATTAGTTTGTATAAATACTTTCTTAAAGCTGCAATTAAAACTAAAAGAGTTGACTAACATTAGACTAAGCTAAGTAGCAATGTAAGTAGGCATAAATGGTAATGAACAATATTAATTATTTAATTTATAACAGCATTGTTAAAACAACAAAAGGGGCGGATAATTTTCACTTTAAATATTTCACCTTCTCTACCTCAAACCCAAACTAAAATTGAGAGGTAATAAACCGTCGAACACTACCCTCTTTTCAAATATAAAGTAACAAAGTAAGAAACAAAAGGTTCCCACAATATTTTCGTCAAATTACGCGCTGTATCGATCCTGCGAGCGTCTGTTGCATAAATGCATTAGTCTGAAGATAGGCACCTCGCACTATTGCGTCGCGAGTTATAGGCGGTAGCGGGGCATGGAGCTGAGGGGTAGCGGGGCGGTATGAAATAGTTGTACCTTTGTATACAATCAACTTATGAAATGTTGTTCACTTTTGAATGTTGTTAAACTACATGTTCTAGAACCAAAACTTCGAAGTCATGATGTGACAACTGTTAATTCGCACTTTTGCAGCGTGGTACCCTATCCCTTTTACAGGTAGAAAGCAAGTGTCTCAGTATTAGAAACATTATAGGTTGATGAAGGTGTCTTATCACTTGAACAGACTTGCACTTGGCTCAACTTGGGTGAAACAATTGAGATTTTTACGCAGGCACGATTTTCTCAGCATGCATGACCAAAGTTTTCATTGAAGAGAAGAATTTATCTTCTTATGCTCTGCAAAGCATAGATCGGTTTTTAAAGCAGTTCAGAATTAATAATTGTAATTTTATGTATTGTAATTTTAATATGTTATACTACTGTTTACGTAGTGGTATACTTTACTCTTTGTCCGTGTTCTATATTTTGTGATTATTTTATTTTATTAAGTATATCTAAACCTTTCTTGGATATTTTCTCTAGTAAACTATCAAAACATTTTGAAACAATTTAAATAGACGCATTAATAACTAAAACTGTTTACTGGTTTTTCCAAACTGCTCACCTCTCCTAACTCGGACCAACCGTGGTCCTCTGCGTCCTCCCTAAATTTATTCTTAATAAAGCGCGGAGCGGCCGTCCGATGTATTTTTTGATATCTCTCGCTTTGTGATGAAAGCTCCCAATCTCCCGTGTTTTTCTTTGGGGATTGAGTTTGTTCAACGTTTTGATCACGTATACTATGGATGGCCGATCCTAACGTATCGACTGAAGTAATTTTTTTACCTCGTTTGAAGTTTATCTTTTGAGGATGTTTGTTTTGGTGTTTCAAAGAGTTTGTTTTTGATGGTCCTTTAGTGCCTACCTATTGAAAGTTTTGTGTCATTTAATTCTGGCACTCGCACTGGGCCCGCGTAGTGTAATCCACCACGCGGGCCCAGTGCGAGTTGATGGATGTCACAAGTCTTTGAATTTTAAGTTCTAGGCCACCAATGGTTTCCTCACGATGTTTTCCTTTACCGTTTTGAGAGCAGTGGTGATGAAAATAAATTACACAAAGTAAGAAACAAAAATCGTTTGTCTGGTTGACTTTGAACTCACACCCTACAACTCGTAAGTCGGGGCCGTTACCACTGGGCCACCACTGCTCCTATGTGAGTGTATTTCACTTGATTGTTGTTAACTTTATGTAATGTATCTAGGTACTTACTTATATATAAAAATGTTACAGGTTTCATCCAAAATCTAATAGTTGTAAAAGTGCATTGGGACTATAAAGTGTAGTTGATGATATGACTAGTTTGGCCAAAGGACGTTAAAGGTTTAGGATAGGAACTTAGGACCTAACACAAAAAATGATTGATAAAAAAGACAAAATGTCAGCTTCCCGACGGATTTTTGCAGTAAATTATTGTTATTCGCAGATAGAAGAAGTTCTTTACATTAGCGATGGCCGTCATAGTCAGCTGTATCCAAGGGATGTAGGTAGTACCTACTCAAGTCTCACCTCTATATTACATAAACAAGTTTTGAAAATGTCTCGAAGATGGCAGGTATTTTTGCCGTACCTAATTTGAGATGCTGCAAATCATTCATGCATATTTCGTTCTATGTGTCATCGGTGTTTGGAGATGTGAATTTGATCAATGGGGATCAAACCAAACTCTCGGGCTGCGAGATGGAATGAATGAGTCATCACTGCCTTCGAACGCAATGGGCAACTGAAGGAACACAGGTAGGTTTTCATTAGCTAGTAAATGTCTTGCACTCCCTCTCGCTCCACCCAGAGTGCAAGAAGTTATTTGATGTGATGGTTCACCTCAAAAAAGGTAAGTTTCGTCTCTTTTGACTCAGTTTATCTTTTTATTACTTTTTTATAATTTTGGACATTTCTATTTTGCCAGCTATTGCCAGACCAAAAGAAAATCGAACTACCCGCCGTAGAGAACCAAAACGCCAAGAAAAACTCAAACATGAAGTACTCTGGCAAAGCAAACAAGTTTAATATAAAGTACACCTTCCAGCGAGCCGATGTTGGCGGAAAACTAATTCAGGAGTATTCAGGACTAAGATAACTTTAGTTAAAATATACAGAGCAAGTTCTGCGGTAAAAAGGAGCCTCCAGGTTCCAAGATGGCGGGGCGTGGCGAGCGCTGGGCGGGCGGATGGGCGGGGCCGCCCAACTGTGTCAAGTGTTTTCAGATGGATTATTTTTCTTTGATGGCCCTCGTCGAGAAAGCTCTCCGCTGTAATGGAGTACGCTATACTTGTGTAGATGTCTCGCTGGCTTTAATAATGCTAGTGTCTTTTATTAAAGTTGGTTTTAGCAGGATTTGAGGGTTTATTTTGAGATGGTTCGAGAGCTGGGTGCGGCTGTTGTTTGTTACTGAATGTAACGCCTGGTCTGGGGCAGGATTGGTCTTAACGATTGAAGTCGCTTATATGGTCTTATTTTAAATAAATAAATAGGAATTATAAAATAACAGTAAAATATTTTTAAGATTGCAAAGATGTCACATAAAGCTGAGTGATGCTCAGTTCGGTTTTAGACCGGGGCTGTCGACGGAAATGGCTGTCTATGCCTTAAGCATACTGTTCGGTACTACACTGACGGGAAGACTCCTGTCTACGCCTGTTTTTTAGATCTGTCAAAAGCATTTGATTTGGTGTCCTATGATGTTCTATGGCATAAAATGAAGACAGAAACCAGCCTCCCGGAAGAGGTCATTAACATTTTTGATTATTGGTACAACAACCAAATTAATATTGTAAGGTGGGCAGGCGTGATCTCCGATGCGTACAGGTTGGGGTGTGGAGTAAGACAGGGAGGTCTAACCTCGCCTCGTCTCTTCGATCTGTACGTTAACGGACTCATTGAGCGGCTCAGCAATACCAATGTCGGATGTTCCATAGATGGAAAATACATCAATAATATAAGTTACGCAGATGATATGGTGTTGTTGGGTCCCTCTATAAGCGCCATTCAAAAACTGCTTGCCGTGTGTGAGGATTATGCCGGGGCTCATGGGCTCAGGTATAATGTAAAGAAGAGTGAGCTCTTGGTATTCCAATCACCTGGCTATAAGGTCACGCACGTACCACCCGTCTTTTTAGATGGTGTATCGTTACCAAAAGTTTCTCGTTTCAAGTACCTCGGCCACTGGGTCTCGGATGACCTCTCAGACGGCGAAGATATTGAGAGGGAGCGCCGGGGGTCGGCTGTCCGATGCAATATGTTGGCTTGTAGATTTGCACGCTGCACCAAAGCAGTAAAAGTGACATTGTTCCGGGCGTTTTGCCAATCTTTTTATACGTGCAGTCTATGGGTCAATTATACGCAGAAGACAATCAACGCCCTGCGCGTTCAATATAACAACGCGTTTAGGATGCTGATGCGGTTGCCGCGGCACTGTAGTGCATCTGGCATGTTTGCCGATGCGTGTATTGATGGCTTTCATGCCATCCTACGTAAAAGGACCGCATCGCTGCTATGTCGTGTCGGCGGCAGTAGCAACAGCATTCTTAGAGTTGTGGCTGGTCAGATGCATGTGAAAAATTAAAGTGCGTAGTTCGTTTTAGCTTGCTAACATAATTTTTTAAGTTTCTACTAACAAAAATATGGATCTGCTGTATCTGAGTCAAATAAATTATTATTATTATATTATGAACTCACCTGAAGACGGGCGTCATCGTCGAGGCAGTCCTAACAAACACTGGTGTGACGGTCTGGGCTCGTTCCTCACAGGTTGCCTGGAGAAGATCAGACATAAAGAGAGCTGGAGACAATGAGGAAGGCCTTTGAAAAAAAAATAAAATTATTATTATTATTTCTTTATTGTCAGGCAACTCAGGCCCATAGATAAAATACATAATATTACAATCTTAAAAACAAAATAAACTAATACATATTAAAAATATCACAAACAATTAAGTATAGTTATACACGTAACATCGGCGTCGTGTTCCGCTGCGTGGTGTCGCGTAGCCTTCCTCGGAAACGTCGATACACGACACCTTTCGGCCAAAAGTCCTCTCTCAAAAAGGTCTGTAGATGGTGGGTTGGAACTCGTATCACGAACGACTTGATGTTGGTTTCATGGCGTGAATCAGCAACTGGATTCTCAGATCCAGTTGCTCTTTATCTTCATATACTCCACGACTTCTTCAACCTTTGTAGTATGTTGCTTGGGTTCTGTACATAATAGTTTAGACTTTTATGTGAGTTTGTTTATGTTCTCGACCTTATGGTACTTGTGGGCTGCAGCTGGCCAGGGTCAGGCGATGGCCTTGTGTTGCCATGTGGCATTATGCTGCACTGAGGCCCTTTTGGCAGTAATCTTACTTATTTATTCTGTTTAATTTTAAGGCTTCTGTTTTTCATAATGGCAATAATTGCAATTTACTTTTTTGTTCAGCATTGGGACAAAGTACGTAAAAAAAAGGCACTAAACGTAATTTACTTTTTTTGCTCAGCAGTGGGACAAATAGGCTACGTAAAAAAAATTTGACTACCGAAAAACAATTTTAAAATATTTTGGTAAGTAGCTATGGCCATATCGTAGATTGCAGTGCAGTACCTGGGAGAAATAAGTTAACAAGCAGCTGTTTCCCCTCTTCATGTTTTGTAAGTAACTTCTTCTTTTAAAAATGCAGGGGTTTATAGCTGGGTCTTATTCTTTACTTTGAATCTGAATATAACACGTAGAATATCCAAATATCATGATTCAATTATTTTGAACCTATCGAGTATGTTCAGTTTTTGAGTATAATGGTAAATTAGATTTTTTTAAAGATTTAAAAAAAAAATCGTAATTATTTCGCTCCAAAAGTAAAACAGTCTTAATCTATGAAGTTCATAGAATTTAATGATCTACAAACTCCCAAATTAAGTCAAGCTTGTATTTTGGGAGTTATTGGTTCTTCGGATGCAGGACTTGCATACAAACCTTGTAGACTAAGAAAGGACTTCAAATTTTTAGTATAGAAAGAAACTTCATTTAGAGCAATCTACCTGATAGTAGTTAAATTACAATTATCTTCGTTTCTATTTTGCGCGGTCGCGATTATGCAATAAACTCATAGTAATTTGACAGTGAAGGGCAGTGGTGGCCGAGTGGTAACGGCCCCGACTTACGAGTTGTAGGTCGCGGGTTCAAGCCCAGCCAGGCGCATTACTTTGTAATTTATTTCATCACCACTGCTCTCAAAACGGTGAAGGAAAACATCGTGAGGAAACCGGCATGTCCTAGAATCAAACATTCGAAGACATGTGACATCCACCAACCCGCACTGGGCCCGCGTGGTGGATTACGGCCCATTCCCTCTCCTAGAGAGGAGGCCTAAGTCCCAGCAGTGGGAACATTAAAAAGGCTGATTATGCTATGCATAAGCATAGCATAATCAGCCTTTTAGCTATGCTAATTTGACAGTAAACTATTACATTATTTGAAGTGGTTTTAAATTAAAAAACTACATTTTCCCCAAATTGACTACGGTACTTATTGACTTATTATTTTCCGCAGCCTTCGTTGAAATTATCAATTAATTCAAGTCAAACACAATAGGGTATTTTATAAATAATAAAATAAAATACATTTGTTTCAGACTAAAATAATGTCCATCTACTGTTAGTAACTAGGTTCTTAAAATCTATGTTAGTATTGTTAGTAACAAGGGTCTTAAAATCTATGTTAGTATTGTTAGTAACAAGGGTCTTAAAAACTATGTTAGTATTGTTAGTAACAAGGGTCTTAAAAACTATGTTAGTATTGTTAGTAACAAGGGTCTTAAAAACTATGTTAGTATTGTTAGTAACAAGGGTCTTAAAAACTATGTTAGTATTGTTAGTAACAAGGGTCTTAAAAACTATGTTAGTATTGTTAGTAACAAGGGTCTTAAAAACTATGTTAGTATTGTTAGTAACAAGGGTCTTAAAATCTATGTTAGTATTGTTAGTAACAAGGGTCTTAAAAACTATGTTAGTATTGTTAGTAACAAGGGTCTTAAAATCTATGTTAGTATTGTTAGTAACAAGGGTCTTAAAAACTATGTTAGTATTGTTAGTAACAAGGGTCTTAAAAACTATGTTAGTATTGTTAGTAACAAGGGTCTTAAAATCTATGTTAGTATTGTTAGTAACAAGGGTCTTAAAAACTATGTTAGTATTGTTAGTAACAAGGGTCTTAAAATCTATGTTAGTATTGTTAGTAACAAGGGTCTTAAAAACTATGTTAGTATTGTTAGTAACAAGGGTCTTAAAAACTATGTTAGTATTGTTAGTAACAAGGGTCTTAAAAACTATGTTAGTATTGTTAGTAACAAGGGTCTTAAAAACTATGTTAGTATTGTTAGTAACAAGGGTCTTAAAAACTATGTTAGTATTGCAGCATTCATAGTTACATTCACATTAAATTCAATAAAATAATAACAATGTCTTTATCAGCAATGTTACAAAGTAAAATAAAATAAAGCAAAAACACAAACAGAAATAAGAAAAAGCGTCATCTTACATGCAGTTGAACAAGCCTCCCCAGCACTGCAAACTCCGGCCTTTCCGATATCATCTTTATTGTGTATTAGAAAAAATCTAAAAATATGCAATTGACACTATAACAATTGTATCAATAAAAAAATAATAAAAATAATGAAAATTTCTTGTTTGATTTGTAGTAGTTTATTGGCCTCAAGTTGGGATTGAAACTTGAGGCCAATAAACTGAAAACACACACAAGTAGGAAGTAAAAAACTGAGAAAAAAACACATTTAATTTCCCGGCGTGCGATGTAAGACAGTATATCACACAATTTCTGCGAACAAACCGCTCCCCGGCGTAATTCTTTCAATTTCATCATGTATATTTAAATGAGTTTGTATTACAGAACGTCTGTAAGAGCTCCACGCTTTAATATGGACGGGGACACTCTTATTATCTTGCGAGGTGACTGTGTTCATTGTTTTACGGTATACGAGAAGTAGTACTCTGACGGAACAGTTGGCGCAGTGGTTGTTAGGTTAGGTTAGGTTAGATTCTTGAAAGGAACAAGTATTTGTTTGGCCTACAGACAATAATTGTTCCGGGTCTGGGTGTCCTGTGTATGTGAGATTAAAGGTTTGTGAATGCACTCACGATACAGGAGTGAGTCCCTAGTGTGGGGCGAAGTTCCTAATTTAAAAAAAATTGCAAAAATTTCATTGAGTCGTCGACTGACCAAAGATAAAATTTATGCGCCTTTGCCATAATAAGTTTTTTTTTGTTTATACCAGCTTTATTTTTTATAGTTATTATAATAAATTTCTTTTAGAAATGGAAATACATAATATATTCTTTTTTCCACATCTAACTGCTGAGTAAAATTTCTTCCGACTTATATTTAGTTCTTAACAGGAAGGAGATGCGTCTGCTGCTGACATCTAAATGCTACTTAATCATTTCTTACAACCGGGGTTGAATGGATTTGTTGTCATAGTAAGTCAAGGAATTTATTACTAGTTACTGAAAAGCACCTTGAATACTGTAAAAAATTGTTACATTAACCTTAGATTATGATAGATAAGTACTTAAAAAAATTAATTTAAATTGATGGTGTAAACAATTGTTGGTTGGCCAATAAAGGAAAAGTAAAAATAAAATAAAATATTAAGTAGTCTCAGAAAGACGTCTTCCATCTTGATCACTTATTACAAAACAAGTACAACAACTTATCATCTTAAATTTTCACGTACGTACTCGTATGTCGTATGTCTATTTCTAGGCTAATCTTTTTTTTTTCCCTTTCAGGAATCATAATATTTTCTTAGTATAGCTACACAGAGAAAATTCTGACTTCCACTTTTCTCCGTCAAAACGGGAGGTGTTTTCAATAACGTATCGTATGTGACAGCGTACACACGACCTCTCCCGTGTCGCTGTAGATTTTTTCCAATTTCGTCGCGTCGACGTGTCGGGAAAAATCCTCTTTTGATTTATATTTTAATTCACCGTCTCATTTCAATTTATAGGCAAGCCGATAGCTTTGTAAAGACATTTGTACCTGTCTAATGTCATATAGATGCTAATGTGTTGTTACTCACTGATATATTTAAGTGGGAGTCAAAGGAATACTAAATTGGTTTCGTTGTAATATTTTTTTTTGGTGACTTTTTGTTTTGAAATTGAGTCACTTGTATTTTGGAATGAGTATTGTTGGTGGAGGTAGGTACCTCCTTACCTATTGACGACTAATCTACATTAATATTATAAAGAGGTAAAGTTTGAGAAAGTACTGGTCCGATTGCTAAAATTTTTTCACCGATAGAAAGCTGCTTTATTCCTGAGTGACATAAGTAAGTTATATTTTATATACACGGGTGAAGCCGCGGGCGAAAACTAGTAAATAACAAAGTGCAGTGATGCGTTGATTTGTAACGGCACTTAAAATGTTACATTATTTCAATTTCCAAATCTTTAATCCCAGTGATAAATGAGATAATAGTAATGGTGATTTTTGTGTCGATAGATCTATACAGATAGTATTAATCTACCTTAGTACATTGACTATTGGGAACCCATAATCTCCTGGCTAGGAGGACTGGAGGAGTGGCTAGACAGGCGCCACGGTGTCCTCACTTTTCGCCTAATACAATCCGCACCGGACATGGGTATTTCGGTAGGTACCTGTTTCGGTTTCGGTGGGAAGAAACGCCTGGGTGTCTCCAAGCCCGAGTCGATGGTGCGTTGTATTCCACGCGCACCTCAGAGATATTAGTAAAATGGTCCACTAGGGCCCATGCCTGCTAAAGCTGCTGGATTGTTCGAAAGAGTTACAATAACCCTGGAACGCAAAAAGCAACTGAAGGAACACAGGTGGATATTAGTCAGTAAAAGTCACCCTCTCTCTCCATCATACGCCGGAGAGGTTATTTAATGATATTCTACATAAAAAACTGGGTAAGTACAAGTCGGATTCGCGCACTTAGGGTTCCGTACAAACTTACCCATGTCATCATCATCATCATCATTTCAGCCGAAAGACGTCCACTGTTGGACATAGGCCTCCCCCAAGCGTCGCCAAAACGACCGATCCTGTGCTTCTCGCATCCACCGCACTCCCGCAACCCTCACCAGGTCGTCGGTCCACCTTGTAGGTTTACCCATGTAAATAGTTCAATTTCCGAATGGAGTCTTGGAGATTTTTCCCAATCGCAAAAAAAGATTTTTTTTTTGTCACATAGGTAACAACAAATTTACTCTTTCGATTTTTTCCTATATCTGTGCTATAAGTCCTTGCTTTATGCCAAATTTCAGGATTCTGGGTCAACAAAAAGTACCCTATGAATTTTGATTCCCTTGAGAGTTTCGAAATATAAGTTTTTTGCGACATAAATGGCCTAATCTTGTTTTTTCATTAACTCAGAAGTTTGTTTTTTTCACAGCTTCAAGGGATCGCAGACCTGAGTGTAGGGTTTTAATTTGAACTCGATATCCCCACGCGTTCCTGAGACAAAGGGTCTTGACAGACAGACAGATAACAAAGTGATCCTATAAAGGTTCCGATTTTTCCTTTTGAGGTAGGGGACCCTAAAAAAGGTAATTTTTTTATTGTTTGTAGGCTCGCGCTTGACCACTATCTCACCTGATGGAAAGCGATGATGTGGTCGACGATGGAGCACGCTTGCCTAAAAGTAACCTATTCATTTTTGTCTCAAAGATCCCTAGGTTGTAGTTATCAGGGAACACATACTCCGGCAAGGAATTCCAGTCCTTAGCTGTAGGTACGCACTATGAATGTGTTCCCAAAACGTTTTATGCGTAAGTCCACCATGTACCTGTGGCGCTTTGCCGTACGACTGGTGGTCCGATGAAGGAACGGGCGCGGGCGGAATTAGGCTATGCAATTCCAACGCTCACTCCCCGAAATGCAACCGGTAGATAACCGACAGGCTAGCAACGTGGCGTCGATGTTTAAGACTTTGAAGCTTTGACTTGACGAGTGTATCATTATCAATATCGTCTTGGACATTGACTAGAATGTTACGACAAGTAATTTAGACTTTCTAATAACTGCTTAAACTACATCTTCAATAACATGATTAGTAATTATTAGGTAATTCCAGCTTTCATAGCTCCAGATAAATTTGAACTGCTCATCAAACCTCGTTTCAAATGGTTCCTAAGTGTAGTAACAGTGAGACGATTGTGCCATCAGTTTGAAGTGTAAACAGCGTTGTCGAGGCACTAATATCGTCACTAAGTGGCGCGCTGGCCGGCTTTGATCCCGCGGTATTGACTCCCGCCTGCATCTCATTGGCGCTACGCACGGGCCGAGTTTTCTTTCTAGAGAATATTTTTCAGCGAAAAAAGAGAGTACCTGAATTTCGCAGTAACTTTAACTTATGATAATTTCATTGTTTAGCGTCTAGTTGTCAAAATACAGATTTTCAAAGAAACCGTTGCAATATAGATAACGTATTGACAAAAAAAACTATATCACATACATGGGATTGTTAGCTTTATGTATGTAAAACAAGTGTAAATGTTATTATAATTTTAAGCTATTTTTAACTGGTCAAACGCGAGACTACCAAAAAATAAAATAAAAAGGTTAGCATAATAAGGGCAAGAGTAGGTGGTAAAACAGTCGGGTAAAGGTATAAGGTTCGCTGTATGAAAATCGAATCGTGGGTGAAGCTTGCCTGTGTACATCAGCTGTCCTATTTTATTGTTGTGTGTTCAATAAAGAACATGAAAAAAGATTAAATAACCTTATAAAAACTGAAACAACGTCTGCGTCAGAAAAAAAATCTTTAAAAATTTAAAAAACTCGCCTACTGTGCTCCAGCCCTGGGCGGCTGGGTACTCGGAACACCCCCGATGTCCCTAGAAAATATTTAAATGAAGATCATCTGTTACTTGCGACGCTTTTTGCCAACGCCATCTTATCCCCTTTATAATGTTGTTGTAAAGTATTTCAAGTTATTTTAGGCTATAAAGTCTTTGTAATGGCCGCGGCTAGGTTGGTATTAAGTTTAGTTTGATGACATACTTGGTTACGTTTATAGATGATAATATTTTAGCCAGTGAGCGATGTAGACCAATATTTTTACTTATTTTTTAGGGTTCCGTATCTTAAAAGAAAAAAGGAACCCTTGTAGGATCACTTTGTTGTCCGTCTGTCTCTCTGTCAAGACCCTTTATCTCGGGAACGCGTGGAGGTAGGACTTAGTTCTGCAGTCCCTTGACGTTGTGAAAAATTCAAAATCAAATTTCAGAGTTAACGCAAAAAGGATACGGCCGTTTATGTCGCAAAAAACGTATATTTCGACATTCTCAAGGGAATCAGAATTCATAGCGTACTTCCCGTTGACCTAAAATCCTGAAATTTGGCATGAAGCTAGGTCTCATAGCACAAGTATAGGAAAAAATCTGAAAACTGTAAATTTGTAATTACTTTTTTTGCGATTCGGAAAAATATTCGTGACTGAATTCGGGAATTGAACTGTTTTCATAGGTAGTTTTGTACTCAGTGCGACAGTCCGACTCGCACTTGCCCGGTTTTTTTATTATAGACCAACTTTTGCGAGCCGTTTCTGAGACTAGAACAGACAGCCAAACAAAAAACAAAATGCATTTTTGTTAAAGGTGTTGCATATAATTTAAGGAATTAGTAAAAAAAAAACATATTTTGATATTACAAACAGACAACTTCAATTAGTTTATATGTAGGTATTGATGACATAATACAGGCATACACTTCTGAGTATGTGAAAGCCAACATACTGCACAATGACAAACAACTTTTTGCCTTCAAAGCCATAGCTAATATTTTTGTAAAGATATGAAAACGTACAGAACAAAGATCACCACTCCCTTTTACAACGGGGCAAAGCTAGCTCGGTACTACAAAGCACGAGTGTGTAGTTAGAAAAGAGAAATGAAGTAAAACATGATTGAATCCGCAATTGCACCACATCCATTCATCTAAAATCCATTTGACTGGCCTGTTGGTCTAGTGGTTAGTGGCCCTGACTGCTATGCCGGAGGTCATGAGTTCGATTCCCACACAGGACAAATGTTTGTGTGATGAGCACAATCATTTGTTCTGTGTAATATGTATGTATTTAGAAAAATTTAAGTAGTTTGTCAGTTGTCTAGTACTCATAACACAAGATCTGCTTAGCTTGGGACTAGACGGCGTTGTGTGATAGTTGTGTGAATATTATTATATATTAACAAACTTGCGTAGTTTATAATCATACATGTGTAAGGGGATAAAGGAAATCCCAATAAAAGAATACGAGTGAAAGTGTTTTTTAAAACCTATTGGCAAAATAAATATAATTCAACATTTACCATACGTGGTGTGTAAGGGATAAAGGAAAAAATAAAGAAAACAAAAGACACACATCATAACTTGTTTTAATCTGTAACAACATGTCAAGAGTATTCCGTCAACAAACTTTAACAAGATGTCTAGTGATACGGATGACGAAAATTTTAACTAAATCTATATAATCTATAGGTTCTTTAGGTGAACAACACTAACTACAAATAAACTTCTTTTACCTGTGACTTATATACTTAATGGACATTGCTGACTACGAAAGGAAAAACTTATTTGTCTAAACATATTTGTATGGGATGTAGAACTCCCATGACGGAACTTAGTAACGGAAAAGTGTCTGTGATACTGTGCCTGCTTTTGTCGCAGGAACGGAGGATATCAACGTACTATCTTATTCTACGTATACCTTCACCAAGTAACTAACCTAATAATATATGTAAGCAAATATGTAATACACCTGAAACAATAGAGAAACTGTATTAGATAATGCACGAATGGTTACAAAGAGAAATAAGCAGCAAAGTTGCTGTAGCTACTGCATAGGGGAAACATAAGTTTTACCATGATTTTTAAGCATTAAGACCGCATCTGTACCTTTATGTGCATAAAGTAACAAATAAATAAATAATATATTTTTAAATTAGATTTGACTAAAGTGACAGTCCCGTTGTCATTAAAATAAAATTTGTTTCTGTTGCCTGTTGTTTGTTGTATACATTTTTTTAGTTCGTAGATTGTTAGCTTCCTATTTAGATTTGGTGCATACTGTAAGGCTTTGCAAGCAATAGATAAATAAATAAATCATTGTTATAGCCGTCACTTCGGTCCATCTAATTAAAAATCATGGTATGGGTAGGTCCGTAATGCAAATAATTTGACAAACATATCAATTTTGACAAAAAATTTGATTGTGTACAGGGCGCTATACGTGCTTTTAATTTAAAACGCGCTATAACCCAGGTAACCACAATAGTATCAAAAGTAGATTCAATAAACAAAAACACTCACCCTCTTAACAAAGATAGAAAAATAAAAAAAAATAGTAAAAAAAGATGGCGCGTTGTTCTGCTCGGGGCTCATCCAGAGCTGCGGCAGCCGCGCGGCCAGCGGCGGCGTGGGCGCGCGGCGTCGGGCGAGGCGCGACGCGGGCGACCGCGGCACCGGGCGCGCCGCGACCTGCCGCCGTTGCCAGGACCACCAGGAGCGGCTCCTGCCTGCAAAACATTAACAACAGATTAGTCTATCAGCCAAAAACAACTATCAACGACTGGCCTGTTGGTCTAGTGGTTAGTGGCGCTGACTGCTATGCCGGAGGTCGTATATACTATAATTTACAATATGCATTTAGAAATATTAAAATGTTTATCAGTTGTCTAGTACTAATACGAGTAGCACAAGATCTGCTTAGTTTGGGACTAGAAAATGTCGTGTGATAATTGGAGAAAAAAAAATGTGTTTCCACGTCATGTCCGTGAACGGATGCTGCTAGTTGAGTCTAGTCATCCCTTAATTTTTCTTTGAGGTGGGAAATAAAAAACCACACCTATGTTCTTTCAGTTGCCCTTTACGTTCTAAGACCACGGGTTTTCCTTTTAGAAGTCAACCCATGGCCCCATTAGGCTTCGGCCCTGCTGGGGCCCTACGGTTTTGCGTTTTAAAATTAGCATTGTAATCACATAATAGAAGCGACAAGAAATATGTAACATTACAGAGATATTTGTAATACATAACATGATATAAAAGAGTGTCCATAGCGTTTCTTGCACATCTTCTCCATAGAGACCATTAAAAAGTGCCTGTTTTCTAATGTTTGTGCGTGTGCCAATATTTGAAATAAACTCTTTGATTCTCAGTTGGAGAGTGTGTTGGCTCCTACGATATAAGCACGTGTTTTTCGTAACTCCTGGTATCATCTGCCTTAAAGGTTTGAACAGCTGGTACAAAGGTCTATCAAAGAGAGTAATCCATCACGCCGAAATTTGAAGTAAAGAAAGGGTAACAGCAGATTGATTAAGGACTATTGAAGGATAACCCATTGATTGACGAAGGTATAATTTTATCAAGAAAAGTCGGGGTCCACATGGCCAGTCCCTAACTTGAAGGCAGCTGATTATTACTAACTATTATGCTATGAAATATTTTCGGGGAAATACGAAACGTCGATCAGTCTGTTGCAGCTACAACGTGGATACGTAATAACAACCTATTAGGTTCTCATTTCCGGGACAGGCTTATTATTAGATATAATTGCAAGTGATAGTAGCCTCTACCACTGCTTCAGGATTGCTCCAAAAAGAAAGAAGAAAAAGAATTAAAAAAAAACAAAGATGGAAGAAAGAAAGGAGAAAGAAAGAAAGAAAAAACAATGAATGAAGTAGTATCACTATCAATAGGCCTAGTGTATATGCCCACTGCTGGGACAAGCCTTCTTTCGGTGAGATAGCAGCTTTATTCAGTTTGTCACAATCACATGTTGGGATTATCTTAAGGCAAAGTACAAGTTATTGAGGAACAAAGAAAACACACATTTATGCCAACATAAAGAATATAAAATAAAACAATTGACTTACCATACTGCTACAGGTCACGGTGTCTGCGGGTACCCTGGCTCACTGCAAACGATAAAACATTGCTTAGTAAAAAAAAAAATTATGAGCACGTGTTTTCATGGAGTTTCTATTACAGATATCACATCACACTAATCACATTTATATTATAAAAGTGTAAGTTTGTGAGTGATTGTGTGTGTGTGGGAGGATAGGGTACTTTTTACCTCCGAAAGTGTGATCTCATGGAACAATTACCTATTTTCACGCAGGCAAAACTGCTAGTACAGTATATTCGTAGTTTCAGTTGTACAAATATTGATGATGATACATTCCAACAGTATACCTAATCACTCATCTTATAGCATTGTATTGTTTTGAAAAAACATGTAAAACCACGTGGTGGCCACTTAATTTTTTTGTTCTTCTAGAAAATACGGCAAATTCAGAATGTAGATAGAATTCATGATGATTATTAGAAAACATAAGAATTGAAAAGAATAATATCAATCACGGAAGCACGTGGTTGAACGCAACACAAGATGGCGGCTAGATGAAGAAAATATATATTGCAAGAAAATTATCCCTCTATGCTACCTAAACATAGTCACACAAAATTACAGACACAGAAAAATCAAAGCACATACAATTGAGATAAAATCAAATTAAAGACAAATGATTAATTATTATAATTTTAATAAGAAAGGTATTACTTACGATCCGCTGCGACACCCGAATGCAACGAGGACTAGCGTGTGCGCTCTTTTATACTCCAAATTACCTGATACTACGGCAAGCAATAACATCGTAACTGAACTTTACAAATTTTATACTTATATTAAACTCCTCCGTCCTCCTTGCGTTATTTTCCTCAATGCTGAGGGTCGTGACCTCCCTGCTTCATCACTTTCACTTTTATGATATTCCTCCATCTGTTTCTGTCTCTGGCGGTGTGAAGGGCATTGTATACCGTGGAGTCAAGAGCGGTGCGGATCTGCTTGGACCAACGTATTTCGCTGCGCTCGCGAGTCCTTTTCCACCTACTTTACCGGTCACGATGAGTCTTTCGAGGATTGAGGATTGTGCTGTCTTTTCTTGCAATATGACCAAAGTATTGCAGAATCTTGTGAAGACATTCGAACGACAACCGCGAGGAAATTTTGAGTTAAACTAGCTTATTAGAAAATGTAAGTGCTCCTGTTCAGAACATGAGCCACAGTTTGAAGTGCTCCAAGTGCCCATACACCTGCACTTTGGAGGACTTCATTCATGAGTGCTATCCATGCAGCAGTTACCGTAGTTATCTACTGGTCCCAAACAGTGCAAGGAGTTAATCATCGATTGAAGATAGATCATCAATTCGAAAAGTAGAAATAGAAAATTATCTCAAGGGAACATGAACCCCTGGACAAAAAGTATTCCTAGTCCTATTCCAGGTCATGGTCTGCCCGTGGTCATCCACATCCATTCAGTTTTTTGAGCATGACGGAGGTGGAAACCTGTACACTCTTACTCATCCTTCCACATTTTAATACAAAGTCCCATATCGCGTCTGTACAGTCAGTTTTAGAGTTTAAATCGTTCATACAGACAGCTGTATCCCTTCGAATACTGGTGGTTTTTAATCAGTAAAAGTCCAACACAGCCTTCCGGTCAACCTTCGGCGGGAGAAGTCATTAGATGATTTCCCCCTCCCATAAAACGGCAATTTCATAGATAAAAACCTAATAATAAACACCATAGTAACCACCTAGACCTAATAAGCATCACCTCTGTACCTATTTTTCTGTTTCCTTCTTCTAATCTTTTATTTTGTGTGTGTGTACATAAATCGTTAAATAAATAAATAAATAATATTATATAGGTAAAAATTTGTAAGTGTTTATGTTTGTTACTCTTTCACGCTGAAAAGGCTGAACGGATTTAAGTGAAATTTGGTATAGGGATAGACGATGTCGTAGAAAAGTTTTCTTGGGATTTTTTTTTACTGTTACTCGAGCAAAGCTTCGGGCAGAAGCTAGTTTCATAATCATTTATTTGCTAATAAGGAAGGTAATATACAGATAAGAAGTTATAATTGTCGATTGTCTCAATACATTTTGCCTTACGGCATGCAAAAGTTTGTAATACACAAACGGAACTTAGTCATTTATCGAATTTTCTTTTAGCATTCAGGATAGTTATTATTATTATTTTTTGTGCTGATGTGACAGTTGAAGGAAAATACGGAATGTTTCAGCTGTGAGCAGCTGTCAAATTATTGTTTTTCTTAACTGACAGCTGTTTGTTTGATGACGAGTCATGATAAATAGAGAACAACAAGATTTTGAAGCGTTTTAATCTGTTTTAATTATTTTCTTTTGCCATTTTCCGACATAAATGAATGACATAATAATTGTAGATACGTTTCTATAATGGGCCATTTATAAGTTTAGCTCTCATATAAAAATTTTGGAATCTGTTATCTTAACTTTCTTGAATCCAATTTTCAAAACAAAATATTAAATTACCTAATGATGAATAGGTCCATAAATCGAAGAAGGTTAATTAAAAAAATGCAGTTACATGGTTCTGTTCAACTAACGTGCCTAAAGTATTGAGCATTTTTTTTAGAATACCCTCACAATATAAAAAAAGAATTCTGGAACATTCGATGCCAGAAGTGGAATAATTTCACATTTTATTTTTATATTTTTCGAATACCCTCATTAAACATTATGATGGCAATTATTTTAAACGAATTTGTTAATGACGTTTCATAATAATTTAATTAAGAAAAATATCGTATTTAATACGATATCTGGAAATAATATGTTTTCAGTTATTGTAATGGCGGCAGTGTATGGAGGCTTGTGACAATTGCACATTTTTATATTTATACTAGTTGTCCTACACGCTTTGTCCTGACAAACGTGCAAAGGTTACATAGTCGTAGTTTTCTGTTTTTTTTTTGATTTCCTACATAATTTCCATATTTTTTCTTTCCGTAAGAACCTTCTGCAAAGTATTAGAATACTTTAAAAAAGTATAATGAGCAAATGAATGAAGAGATGGTGACCAAGAGAAATTGGAATTCATTTTTATATTATACATTTTTTTATTTCTACTCATATCAAATTGGCTTCTCAATGTGAGGAAACAATGGGCAGACCACATTGTCCTACGGAGTCACGACAATGTTCTAAGAACTGCTGGATCTATAATTTATTTAACTGATACTTAGTTCCTTTTATTTTTTCTAGTACCTAATCATGTCGAAAGGATTACATGAATATGAATGCTTTTTGACAAATTATTATTTGTGTTGAAAAAGAGAAAAGTTTAGTCCTTCTCATATAAATACGAAGTACTTTGGTGGCAAGGAAAGGCAATCAATATGAACGCAAATGAATAAAACTGAGCCCACTGCCAGGCTCCGAAAAACTTTATCATTACCTCCTCGAAATAAAACCCAGTACCGCAGACCCATTCTTTACAGATAAAATATATTCTAAGAACTTCTACCTAAACCACTAAATCAAAGTACATAGCCTGGTATATATATAAAGTACATAAATCTGCGGCCATGTTGCTTCGGTAAATTTAATAATCCTGGGAGCTCGTCCTTAGTAAAGACAAATGTCCACCCACCACCCGGGAGGGAAAATATTACATAAGTTCCAGGAAAAACGGCGAGCAGGCGGGGCCTGGGGCGTGGCCTCACCACGCCCTGCCGAGTAGGAGGAGCTTGGGAAAGCTCTATGGATCCAAGATTTGGTCGTTTTTATTAAATGAAGGTAAATAATTTACTCTAAGTGCTGTATAGAAGTAGTATTGTTTGGAGTAATGAGTCTGTTTGTGAAGCTTGTTGTCACGTACCTACCTGAGTGGGTAGTTACTTAAGTATTTGTGAAGAAGTTGGGTTCGTTTCGATACGCCTTCATGGATTCGAAAATTGTTATTAGAAACTCTGAGAATAGTCCTCTTCAATGCCCTTTGGGTGACTTTAAGCTTTCTGATGAGGCAGTGCCACATATCATCACTGGCAACACGTAGTGATTGACTTCTGTCTTTGTATGCGGATCAAGAAGATAGCGCAGCTTCTCGAACTCTGCCGAGATGATTCTGATTCAACGGTTGACCTCTTTCTATTCAGAAATTAAGATAACCGCAGGAGAACTTAATTTATCGATCGGCAGTGGGCAAGGTACATTGCTCGCAGCAGAGATGGGCACTGGCCCTGAAAGGTCCTCAAATGGCGACCGCGTTCCAGAAGACGCAACGTTGAAGGCCATCCACAAGGTGGACGTATGACCTGGTGAGGGTGTCGGGAGCCCGACGGATGCGAGACGCGTAGGACAAGTCGTTGTAACAACACTTATTAGGGCCTATGTCTAGCAGGGGACGTCTTTCGGCTGAAATGATGATGGTGATGTCTTACTCTTGTTTTGCAAGACTAAGTACTACAAACTTTCACCTTAACCTTTTGTAAACTGGCCAAATAAGTTGTAGATAGGATAAATTTGATAATAGACCAAAAGTTCTTTGAATTTAAAATTATTGTCTTCCTCACCCACGTAAGAAGTTCTTTGTTTTTCATAATTAGTCTATAAAAATAACAATAAGACTTATTATTACACAATCTCATAATGACAATACCACCAACCACCACCGGTGGTGGGTTATGTACCACCATTAACAAACTACACGACTAGATACCTTTTTTATATAAAAAATCACAAAATGAAGTTACTAAAATATTCATAGCTGGTATAATGCAACAACAAAATATGTGAATTTTTTTATGTAACTTATAGATAGATAGATAAATATATAGATAGATAAAGTCTTTATTGTACACCAATAATAAAACTTACAATAGGAACTTAAAATTAATAGGGTGTCACATTGGGCGGGCGGTCTTATCGCTAAGAACGACTTTTTACAAACAACATTTTGATGGATTTGACAGAGAAGGAGATAAAGATACGCAGGTCGTTCATGGTGTACTATTTACAATACATATAATATAAACAATATATACATATATATATATGAAAGCAGCTTATTCTAAAAATATAAAACTTGAACTAATTGCCGTCTACCTAGTCTAGAAACATTCATACTCACAAATCTCATCCAGTCACGATTACTGCTAAATCTGTCAGTTTTGAGTCACGTCTTATTGGCCAAAGTTTCGTAGATGTAACACTAGCCCCAGTGTCAATAAGCTAAGCTTGATTATTAGATAGATAAGTACTTTTAGGCGTATTTTTTTTGTAAAATCTGACGATAAAAAGATTTTATCGCATTAATTAGATTAGCATAACTACGCTATTTCCATTAGCACACTCTAAACAAAGCTTTTTTCTAAACAAAACGGGTGCTTCAACCAAATTGCCCCAAAATAGGGACAAAAATAAAAGAAAAACAACAAATTAATGAGCCCCGCTAACTTCCTCGGCACTGACTGGGACGAAGGGACCACACAAATGCTAATTTTTCAACTACTAAACATTTTTCGGTACGATTTCCAAAAACAATTCGGTACAGTTGGGGCGCAAATAAAGTGCACAGCGGAAAATGGGTAACAAAATGTAAAAAATCACTGAAAAACTTATTTAATTAAATTTGAATTCATGTACTATTTGAAAACTGAGTTTTAATTTTACAGGTATTCATTCACAATTAATTATCATAGCATTGTTTATGAGCCGCATAACTGTCGACTTAATATTAAATTTTATTTCAAAATTAAACACGATTTCAATTAAATTGTAATTAAGAGAATACAACACCTATAAGCGACTCGGCTTGCACAGAAGACTACACAGTCGTGTACCTCAGGTCACGTTGTTTTAACGTAGTTGTATTGTCGACTAGGGAAAACTGGAATTTAATTGCACAAGTGGAATTTACTTCTATCATCACTATACATTTATTAATATACTTACATACCCTACACACATTAACAACTATTTCAGTTTTATTTCCATAAAATTAAAATACCTACAAAAAAATCCATCTAAACCAATTTTCTAAAGCTTCACCCATTTATTTGGCCAGCATCGTATTCCAGATCCCCGCATCTGGCGCTCAATTTAAAACAAAAAGGTAACACACAGGCCACAGGAACTTCGGGAAAAAGGACCATCTCCGCCCACTTCCTGCTGTTTGTCTCTGGTACACACATATTTTTTAACTAAGTGCCTATTTTGAATAAAAATGCGACTCCCTTAACCGTTAAAATGTACGGAGCGAGTCCTGGAGATTTATGTCGCTACGTTCTCTTTATTTTAGAGATAACGCTATTGTTCGTAATTCTGCTCGCCAGTGTATTTGTAGGGTATTGTGTGCGGGAAACGACGAGTAATTGAAAATAATATGGAGTTTTGTTCGAAATATTACGTGTAGCTGTGTGTGGTATGAATTTAATTTGAATGTGATTTTATATTTAAATGTGTTTTAATTTTAATATCATAATACAAGGTGATTTCTGTACCTAACATTTTTAAACTGAATGATAATATAATCACACAGTCAAGCTGATATTATTTATGGGCTTCCGGACGACGAGCAATGGCTAGCTCGCCGTCGATGAAGACCGAGCCAAAGTCGTCAAAGGCGCGTTCCACGCACGTTCTCAAAGAGATGTCAGTAAAACCGAAGGGGCCTAGTAGGACCGCTGCCCGCTAGAGCCACGTGGAATTCCAGAAAGGTACCATGGTCCTGGAACGAAAAGGGCAACTGAAGGACACCGGTGGGTTTTAGTCAGTAAATGTGACTGCACCCTAGAGTGAGTGAAGTCATTGGATAAATTCTTACCTCAAAGCTCAAGCTGATATTGAATTTCGTCCCGCGGTATTAGTTTATTCTTTTATTTCTATTGATGCACGTTGAGGGTAGTTATTGTGTGATTGGACTTTTATTAATAATAATTGTAACTGCTGAGTAAATACATAACATAACTTTATTATTCTATAGTTGTAGGTAGTTAAACAAGCTTACCATTTACCATGTTCAGTAGTTTTTTCAATCCTGTGAATATTTGATAACATACAAATTACGATTACGACAAATTTACTACCCTTCTTCTGTTGATACTGAGATATAAGTACCTAGATCTAGCTAGCAGCTTTAAAATACAAAAAAATAAACAATAATAACTATAAAACCATATACTTAACATTTAAAAACTTTAGTTTCACATAACTCCAGATACTAAAGTCTGCAGTAGTATACGTGTATTAGGGTAAAGATTCCCAATCACTCCCAATTATCGACCTATCCATAACATAAGTCTATACTAATGTCACCGGTATACTTATATATCCGAAATTAACTCGTATGCCTGTGTTTCTGTTACCTCCTCACGTCTTAACGGCTGAACAGATTTGGATCAAACTTACCACACGGGCAGACCTTGCCCTCGAATACTTTAATCCTGAGGATGTGTAAGTTTGGGATAATTTTCAAATTTCACGCGTGTAATATCTCTGGCAGAAAGAAGGTAGTAAATTATAAGTGAACTGCAGTACTAATACATATTAGTTCCATTATTTTATTCATTTTAGGAACATCTTTTTCTTCAACTGGTAAAAAAATGGTATCACACTTATCATTACTTTAGAATGAAAATATGAGTACCATCTATTTACAAAACATTGAGTACAATAAAGTATTGGGTATTGAATATTGAAAAGCAGGGGAATATATTTTGGTAATTTTTATTTCATTATATTTTTAGAAAGAAAATCTCGAGACTCGCGTCATAATTTCACACCTGTACCTTCTAATGACGGTTTATAAGAACCTCATAAACATTCGCAAGTGTCTTTACGAAAAGCGCAATACCTTCATACCCAAGGAGCATTTGACGTTTTTAGAATTAAATAATTAAATTAAATTGAATTATTGATTGAATTATATAATTAAATGCATTAAATTGAATTATTGAATGAATTATATAATTAAATGCGTATGAAAACGTATCCAAATTACAAATTAAAATAGATACATATAGGTGTATAAATAAACTGTGTAATAAAAGGTTACAGGTTTTCTAAAAAGTAGTGAAAATATAAAAAGTTTACTTCAAAACTAGTTGCACATATCTGCAGTAGGTGGGTAACTGTGTTTATGGCATCGTTCCCGATCATTCCCGATCATCCACACTTCGTCTCACTTCGTGATCGCTTCGTGATCGCCGATCTTTACCGATCGCTACTCGATAATCGCGCGCACTGTGCAAACAGTCGCTTTCATGTTCACGAATTTTTGCAATCGTTTGGCATACAGGATGTTGCCTGTTGTTACGAGATGTTGATCTTGTATGAAGTAATTTTTTTTTTACTATTGATTTTAGATAATTCCTCTTTGAATTTCTATAGCACATTTTTTACAAGTAGGTAGTTGTTTTCTAAGAACGGAGAAGTTAGATGTGGTAAAAAAAAGGATAATAGAGAAAAAAGAAATCTACACATCCAAACGATGAGGTTCCAGGTTTAGCTATTAATGATTGTCCAAGTAGGTACCTACTTATAATTTTAACAACACTTTACCAGCGACTACAATCGCGAAAATGTTTTCATAAAAACTTTAATACCCCTTAAATTTACTGGGGCAACGGGTAGTGTGAAAGTGAAACCCGGGGCCCTGGGACGAAGGCAAAGAAGGTACAGGAGTAGCTTTTTTGTTTCAGTAAAAGTCTGACACTATCTCGCGCTCCGCCCAAGAGTGGGGTTTGTCATAAGATGATTTTCCCACCCAATAAAAAAAAATACCCCTTAAATTGTGTTTTGAGAGTAGTTTAGACTAATAATGGCAGTCTTTATTATTCATTTTGGTTAGACGTTGTGTTTCAAGTTTATTAAGCCAAGAAATAAGAATGCTCAAAACAATCTTTTAAACTCCCTAAATTGGTGTATTGGGGGTAACTACCACCAATAGACCAATTTAGGGAGTTCATTATTTGTTTTTCATAACTATGAAAAAAGAAAGAAAACGTATAATTTGTATTATTATATTTTGTGCTAACTTTCATTATAATAATACTTCATTATAATAATATTCAATAGCATACGAAATAAGATTTTGCTTACAAACGAAATTCCCCCTTTTCACCCCCTTAAAGGTTGAATTACCAAAAAAACCCTTCTTAATGCTCACCTACGTCACAAAAGAAAACCTTGTGCAAAATTTCACGTTGCTACTCCCAGTAGTGTCAGCTGTGCGTTGATATGTCAGTCAGTTTCTTCTTATACATAGATAGATTTACAAAACTTGGGTGTCTACTGTCGGAATTACAAACAACAGGCCAAGTTAGGAATACCAGTATCTTAACTTTAGACTTGTCATCCAGCAGCTCGACAAGTTACCTGGGAGTTGTCAGACTCGTTTCGCCTGTACTGACATATATGTATCCTTGATTATACAAACGATTACGTCGTAGGCCAATTGCTACGTCGTAGGCATTTGGCTACGAAACTCAAAATGTCAGTGCTAAAAATTTGAAAGACAATGAAAAGGTAGGTGTCGATGTATCCGAGCTGATGGAGAAACAATTTTCTTACTTGACATAGCAGAAGTGAGAGGTTCTGTCTGGACGCGGGATTGTATTAAAAGTTACTGCGGCCCTGGAACGCAAAGAGCTACTGAAGGAACACGGTTGCTATTAGGTAAAGTCAGTTAATATTTGACACTCCCTCTCGTTCCAGCCGGAAAAGTTATTTGATGATTTCCCTAAAAAAGATGTTCTGTCTAGTCTAGGTTTCTGATCGCAATTGTAAGATTGAGCTTTAATAAAAATACATTCAGCCGAACATAGAACCTCCTCCTTTTTGAAGTCGGTTAAAAAGGTTTAATTCAATGTGAAATTAGTTGTTTTTCTTACTATTGCTATTTTGTGTAGTTTTAATTTCAGTACGTAGTTTCAATTCTCATTATTGATCATTTCGGCAAGTTTAGTAGGTACGTAGATATTCCTACCGCAGACTTGCATTTTCATAGTTCTGAAGATGATTATTCTGAACAAATTATTTAATTTATTAGAGACATGAAACATTTACATGTCAAGGTGATACAACAGAATTATTAAGATAAATAGGTATCACGGATTTGACCCCGGATTAATCAAATACCTACATGAAAAACAAAAACAGATCTTAAGAATAATTAAGTTATTGAATTTAAAATTTTGAGTTTTAATTTTTTTACTTCTTGATTTGAGTGTTTTAATTTGAGCGTTTTCTCTTGTATAATAATTTCAACAAAATCAATATCTGTACCATTATAGCTCATCCTATAAGTAAATGAGCGTGGGATCGCTAGGTGCGCGTGCGACGGGCGGACGCCTCGGGCGCGGCTCACAACCTTCTATTACACGCCAGCTCTCACTGGATCCGCTTAGCTTCCAGTCTAGGGTTACTACTGGTATGCATTTGATTTTAATTATAGTTAACTGATAAATGTTTAGGAAAAACCGAGGATAGATTTCATGGAAAAAGATGCACGTTGGGAGAAGCAAATAGGTCTGAAAGTGGCTGATCAAGTCATTGCTCAATTATTTATATCAGGCGCAATGGTAACGTTTGAAGAAGAAAACAGTTTTTTAAACATAACTCTGTTTCCCAAAGTACAGGCGCTTTCCGGATTGGGGCTTACTGAACTAAAACTAAAGGACTAAATGAACGTTAGTAATAGTCACAGACCGTTAGTGTCGGTTCTAAGTTCATTTTAAGGAAATAATTATAACAATGGCTCAATGAATTTATTATTACTATTAATTTACTACAAAGCTGCTGCCAGAGCTTCGCCCGCGTGTTAATGGAGAATTATCCCATGGAAACATATTCCAGGGATAAAAAGTATCCTACGTGCTATTCCAGGACATGGTCTACCCATGAACCAAGTTTCATCGAAATCCGTGCAGCCGTTCGAGTGCGAAGAAACTTCATACGACATACTTCATGTAAGTATCTAACCTCCTAATTTTCTTGCTAATGTGATCTTTTGTTCACGCTTATTGGCCTACCTAATTACCCGACATTGCCTACATCCATTGGTTATGAAAGCTTTGAAATAAGTTATCACCTCATACACCTCTCTGCCCCTCTTTTAAAGCAGTAATGCTAGCAAAGGAGATGGCTGCATGCGTGAGGGAATGGACATTCTCACGCCTTAGCCGCCCAGGGAGAGTGGGAACGTCGAGAGATGTCGTGCGGTGTTCCGCAGGGATCGGTACTAGGGCCGCCCTTGTGGAACATCGGATACGACTACGTGCTGCGCGGCGACCTTCCTGGCGGGGTCAGCATGGTCTGCTACGCAGACGACACGCTGGTCCTGGCGCAGGGAGAGTCGTACCAGGCGGCGGTCGAACTAGCGACACGCGGGGTTGCGACAGTCGTGGGCAGGATCCAGGAGTTGGGACTCGAGGTGGCATTGCATAAGTCCGAGGCAATGTGCTTTCACGGCCCTCGGAACGCGCCACCACCGGGTTCCCAACTGACGGTAGGAGGAGTCCACATCGGCGTCGGGTCAACGATGAAGTACCTGGGACTCGTTCTCGACAGCCGATGGGATTTCGAGGAGCACTTCCGACGTCTGGCTCCCAAACTAAATCGGACTGGGGCTGCCCTCCGGCGGCTCCTGCCCAACCTTGGGGGTCCAGACGCCTCCTGCCGGAGGCTCTACGCGGGAATCGTTCGGTCCATGGCCCTTTATGGCGCACCGATATGGGCGCCGGCGCTGCGGAAGCAGCCGGCGGCCCGGCTGAACGCATGCCAGAGGGTCATGGCCATACGGATGGTGCGAGGATACCGGACGATTTCCCGCGAAGCGGCGAGCCTCCTTGCTGGACAGCCACCATGGGATCTGGTAGCAACAGGCCTTGCTCACATGCACGATCTGCGCATGGAGATGCAACGCCGGGGCGAAACTCCGCTGCCGCGACAAGTCGCAGCATGGCGGACAGAGCTCCGGCGGGATCTCATGGAGAAATGGCGACAGCGACTGTCGCGACCCAGTGCTGGGCACGCCACAATTATGGCGGTAAGTCCCTTCTTTGAGGCGTGGTTGGAAAGACCTCACGGCGTCCTCACCTTCCGCATGACGCAGGTTCTCACCGAACACGGGAAGTTCGGGAAGTTCCTGCACCGGATTCGTGCGGAAGCGACGCCCGGGTGTCGCCACTGTGTGGACCGCCCGGAGGACACGGTGGAGCACACGGTGGAGGTGTGCCCCGCTTGGGAAGAGCAACGCCGTGTCCTCGTGGGGGCGATCGGCGGCGGCGATCTCTCGCGCCGGGCCTTGGTACAGGCCATGGTCTGGAGCGAGGAGGAGTGGCAGGCGGTCGCCTCCTTCTGCGAAGCAGTAATGCTGGCAAAGGAGGCGGCCGATCACGTGAGGCAACGGCAACGGTCCTCACGCCCCAGCCGCCGCCGCGATTCCGATCCCGATTTCCGGCCACCGTAGGCGCGGGCTTGCGGACGGCGGGCAATGGGTGGTCCGCCGTCCGACCGTCCGGTAACCATCCGGACCGAGCCCAAGTCGTCGACGGCGCGTATTGTTCCGCGCGCGCCTCAGGGAGATGTCAGCAAATCGTAGGGGCCCAGCAGGGTCGAAGCCTACTGGGGCCATGGGTAGTGTGAAAACGAAACCGGGGCCCTGGGACGAAGGCAACGAAGGAACAGGAGTGGGTTTTTAGTCAGTAAAAGTCTGACACTATCTCTCGCTCCGCCCAAGAGCGAGATTTGTCATAAGATGATTTTCCCACCTATAAAAAAAAAAAAAAAAAAAAACGCCTTAGCCGCCGCGACCTTGACCCCGACTGGTAGGCGCGGGCTTGTGGACGACCAACAATACGTAGTTTTCGTCGACAGCTCGTAGTTTTCCACGCGATCCTCAAAAAGACGTCAGTAAACCGTAGAGGCCCAGCAGAGCCGATGCCCGTTAGGGCCGCGGCGATGTTCTCTCGTGGTTCTAGAACGCAAAGGGCAACTGTAGGACACAGGTGTGGTTTTAGTCAGTAAAAGTCGAACACTCGCTCAACCCTAGAGCGAGAGATGTCATTAGATGACTGCCCACCTTAAAAAAAACACCTCTCTGACAAAATATCATAGGCTGCCAGCCCTACGTGCGCAAATACTGAAGCTATGTGAAACGTCAGAATTGGTGTGCTTACATCGGTCAGAGGCCGGGTCATGCCGAGCTCACTGCTCGCTCCAATCTGTTGAGAGGTAACTAACTATACACGAGGAACAGATCTTAATCGATGATTAGGTGGTCGGCGAGAGAAGTGTTTCTTTGATTGCTGGTTGCTAAGGTGAAGGTGAAATTGACACTGAGTTGAGACTGACTGAGAGAGATAGTTTTCTTAATCTAGTTCTCACAGAAGTTAAAACCAGGTAGCTTTCTTAATCTATTTGTTCTCTTCATCGCTGCCGCTGTGGCAAAGTGGTCAACAGCCTTGGGCACCACGGTCTGTCATGTAGCCGAAGTGCGCATCACATAGCGTGGCATCATCAGACGTGCTCTTGTCACTATCGGGGTTCCAGCCGTATTGGAACCCCATGGCCTGGCACGTGACGATGGCAAGAGACCGGACGGCATGTCGTTATTCCCATGGAAGATGTGTAGGCCCTTAGTATGGGACGCTACTTGTGTCGACACTCTTGCGCCATCCCATCTTCCTAGCTCGTCGTGTTGTGCTGGTGCTGCCGCTGTCGCTGCGGAGAACCTCAAGCGGCGGAAATATAATAACCTTGTTCGAACCGCTTGTGGTTGAAACTCTCGGATCGTGGGGTCCGTGTGCCCACAAGTCGTATAAAGATCTGTCGAAACGTCTTGTTGACACTTCGCGTGACCCAAGGGCTGGTTTTTACCTCAGATAGAGGATAAGCATTGCCATACAGCGTGGCAATGCCACTAGTCTTTTGGGCACGTTACCTGTCGACAGCGATATGGAAGAGTTTTTTGACGCTATATTTTAGTTTGTTTTTAGTTTATGGTTTTTATTATTGTTTTTTTTTCTTCTTCTTTTTCTTCCTGCCCTTATCCCATATTACTTGGGGTCGGTGCAAGACGTTTGATTTTACTGTAATTATAGCTAGTTAAGTATTATGTTTAAAACATGAATAATTTGCCACATAAGTTAAAACTCATTCATATTTTGAATTATGTATTTTATTTCCTCGAACTAAACAATCATAATAATAATTAGTAAATATTAACTATAAATATGTACTTTTAAACTAAACCTAACTATGTACACAAAACCACAAAATACACTCAGACGTCGAAGTACTCCTCCACATCGCTGTCATCCGGAAATGTGCCCAGAAGGCTGGCAGCATTGCCACGTTGAATGGCAATGCTAATTCTTTGGGCCAAGAACGAGTCAGCCCTCTGGTCACTCGAAGTGTCGATCAGTCGGCGTGAAATTTCATATTATTTTTTATTTTCGTTATCTGCCTATAGTGGATACTGTAAACTTAACAGCTTATTTTATTCAGTTACTATACACAAAAAATTAAATCTTGGTTTGGCTTTGCTACTTGGAAGAAATTCCACGCGGTCTATACAGAAAAAAATGTAATTATACAGACAAGTCCTAATGCCAGTTTGGAGTTATGGTATTCAGCTGTGGGGCTGCACTAAACAGACCAATATTTTATCATACAACGTTTTCAGATTAAGGTACTAAGGGAAATCGTAAATGCACCTAGGTACATACGAAATGATGACTTCCATCGCGACCTAAAAGTTGAGTTCATCGACAAAGTGACAAAAAATTCTGCAGAAGCTCACGAAAAGCGACTTCATCAGCATGTGAATGAACATCGAGGCAATCCAGCTTCTCGACCATACGAATATAATGAGAAGACTAAAAATTACAAAAGGGTTACTGTTTAGTGTAATGTAGCATAAGTGCTACCTAATAAACACAAGAACGAAGTGTATTCGCCTTAATAGAGAAAATAAGAAAAGTGCTATTGAACACATTCTTAGTAAAGACAATGTATTATAGTTTATGATACAATTAAATTACTCATTAGTCTATACAGAAGGCCAGATTGTAATAAAAATTAGGGTCCATCCTTTGGATGTACTCTAAGATTAGGGGTACAAAAATATTTGTTAGCAATCCACGTGGATCTTATTTATTGATTAGCTACTACCAGCAACTTCGATCGCGTGATAGTAGAAAATCATCCCAAGGGAACATACTAAAAAGTATCCTATGTCATGTACTATTTCAGGACATGGTCTATCCGTATTCCAACAAAATCCGTTCCCTTCGAGTGTGAAGTAGTAACAAACATACACACTCATCAACTTTCGCCTTTATAATAGGGGGTGTTGTGTTTTTCTTCGAGGTTGGGTTTTTAAAATGCAATAATATAATGTCCGAAATCAATGTGAACCCTAATGGCATAACAATCATTTCAATCAAGGCATGGCAGGCATGACTAAATTTATTAAAAACCTTTCATCTAAAGAAAAACATCCGTTATTAGTGTGATTAAACTATTAATGTATCTACATACACATAATAAACGGACTAGAAGAAGAAAACAGAAAAACAGGTACAAGGGTAATGATTATAATACATTCTTCATATGTAATGTAAACCTATAGTTATTTTCTTAATACTCGTAGATTTTCTATTAAGTCGTGCGGCAGCTTCTGTAATCATAATGTAGTTCAGAAACTGCTAATTGCAGTGATTTATCATTTGTTCTTGCTCTGAAAACTATATATTTTTGTACACACATATGTCTAGTCTAGCCTCTAGCTCATCTTAGGCAGACTAATTGCTGTCTAGACTGAACACGAGATAAGAAGAATGACTTATTATCACTTAATACATTAGTCTAATGCCCTTGCTTCTGAGGGAGCTTTTTTATCAAGAAGTGTGAGATAGCCAGCCGATGCGCGAGGAAAATTTCCACCAATGGGATCGTGTCATTTTCCTAACTGGGCTTTGCACAGCTTTGGTGTAGCTAGTCATTAACTAGTGATGTGTCGATTCACTGTTTTGGGGGATCGGGTCGCCTCGAATCTGTTTATACAATATTCGAATCATGATTTGATTCCACGATTCGAGCCTAGTACTCGAGTTATGTTAGGTATTCGAATCTCGAGTCTAGAAATTCGAGTCCAGTAGTCTAATCTGGAAAATTGAGTCCAAAACTCGAGTCAAAAAAATCTAGTCCAGAACTCGACTTCGTTACCGAATTTAGAAAAAAATTAAAAATCGAATAGGAGTAAACTTCAAACAGCATGTAGGACATGTAGGTTTATAATGATGACACAACGATAATAAATCAAACATTTTTAGTGAAAATATTTTTAAACATTACTACTACTTACAAAAAAATATATAGTAAGCTATCAAGTTCTATTTGTTTTTTATTACATACATGTTACACAACAAAAGAGATATTTTAGAAGTAATTTAAGAACTTCGCATATTTAATTTTATTGTATTAGTTTATTACAAACTCTACAAGTAATTTTACTTATTAAAACATATAATCCAGTTATTAAAACATCACGTCTAGACGAATTAAATAAGCTTAAAATAGTATATTTTGATACAAGTGCAGAAAGTTTGTCATTGCAACCGAGGCGGAATTTGTGTTATGGAGCCGAGGGCTGCAGTGACAAATTTGCACGTGTATCATACGACATTTTTCAATACACTTACGAAATTAATAAACAGGGGTTGACCGGCGACTCGTGGGGGTCCACGCGCGCCCTGCCTGATACATGTAATAAAATTGTGGCGGGGAGACCACGCGCACTTTTCTGCACTAGTGCAGAAAACAGTCTATTGCGTGCCTAAAGGCGGTGGCATAAGAGCGGGTTTTCGACTAAGTGTATTGAAAATGTTTTTGAATCGAAACTCGCACACATTAAAATATTTGCATTCTAAAAGCTGTCTCAAAACCAAAGCTGCAAATGTAGTACAGTACGAGTGAGTCAACCTAACTCGAATACTAGACATGAGTCTGTTGCACTCCCATAACACTTTTCCACACTTTGGAGTCAGCGAGTACAAATCGATTCTTCCAGACTCGAGTACCGGAATCGAGTCCGGCGTACTCAAATCAAAATAAATTAGTATTCGGTTAGGAGGCATCGAGTTTGACTCGAGTCAAGCTGTACTCGGCACATCGGTAACTATCACCCCCCTAGGCAAGTTACAACCATTTCGTTTCGATTCTCTTTTCGCCGATCGCCTCGTGTAGGCTACGCCTCCGATTCTTTTATTCTGACGTCATCTCAACGCTAAGTCACGTGGTCAGAACAAAGGAATCGGAGGCGTGGCCGACTCGAGGCGATCAACGAAAAGAGAATCGAAACGGTTGTAACTTGGCTAGGGGGCCAGAACTGGTTGTTTGGGGATGCGGGTGACAAATGTGTGCACGTACAGGTTTTCAGCTGTACGTGCACACATTTGTCACCCAGTCCGCTGCGCATTGTCGCAACACTCTTCTACACACCGTTTTATAGCTTTGCTACGCTTCCTATCGCTGTTGCGCTAACTCGCACAGCTTTGATGAAACTACGATACACATTTTTACAGCACCGCTACATATCCCCGCCTAGCTACCTCACACATCTTTGGTGGAAAAGCACCATTTTACCTTCATAATCAGTACAGTAATGAGCAAACCATTTTTTTTTTCGTACAGTATTCGTGACTGACGCCGTTTCAACAAGGAATTGTAAGACGTGAATTATGACGTCATTTATTACCTGTGTCGTTAGTGTAGCTAGGTTGAAAAAGAAATTGTGTAATTTATGAGATTGTAATAATTAATTTTATCTCCTATTGTTTGCTATGTTTTGTATCTCTGTCGCGTGATGAAAGTCAATTCAAATTCAGAGTTGCTTGTAAAATAAAATTTCCGTCACACTTAGGGCGAGGCCACAACACTGCGTTACAGCATCGCATCGACAAAACGTCGTCGCACCATTATACGATGAAACAACGCAACGCAAAAATTTGCAGTAAATTACGCACTGGAAATTTCCGCGATGCCTTGTGCGACGTCGCAGATTTTTACGACGCGACGTCGCAACGCATTGTTGTGGCCTCGCCCTTACCTACTCGAAAATCCATTCCTACCTTTTTTCTTGAGGTAGGAAACCATCAAATGATTTCTCTCGCTCTAGGGTAAAGCAAGAGGGCCGTGTCAAGCTTTAATTAATTGAAACCCATCAGTGTTCTTCAGTTTTCCTTTGCATTTTAGGACTACGGTCACTCTTACAAATATTCCCGCAGGTTCCCTACCTCTATTACAAGGTTGCAATGTAGTGTATTTCACACTAGTGCGGAAAAGTGCGGCGGTCAGCTCTCGCTAAAATTTATTGTACGGGGTTTATTATATAACGGAATGATGTCGTAGCCTGTTAATATTTTTGTTGCTTTTCGAAGTGGTCTCCGTTCCTTTCAAAACACCGTCGCATACAATGGAACCATTGACTGAAGCAGTGGGCCCACTCCCTAAAGAATAGAGACTTCTACGCCTTTTTCAAACGCAGCCACGGCATCTTCAGGGTTCATAAAAAGAATTCCTCTAAGTATATCTTTTATTTTTGGAAATAAATAAAAGTTACAAGGTCGGGACTCAAAGGAGGATGACTCACTAACTCCACACCTTAAATAGACACATATTCAATAATCCACCTGGTGGAGTGAGCTGGAACGATATCGTGGTGGAGGAGGATCCTGCTTCTTGAACGCTGCTGTCTAACATTTTCCAAGACAACAGGTAACAACGACTGACATACCAATTTGCAGTAACAATCCTTTTATCTTCTAGGACAATTCGTCAATCATATTTTTTCTTGACTTTTGCCCTTCTTTCTTCTTTTTTCTTCGCGTTTGACCAATATCTCACCTGATGGTTATCGATGATGGAGCCAACAATGGAGCACGCTTGCTTTCCTAGGCACACACTAGGTTACTTCCTAGTAACCTATTCACTCTTGACTTAATGACCTCTAGGCTATCAAGGAACACAGACTCCGGCGAGGAATTCCACTACTTATCTGTACGCATAATGAATGTTTTTCCAAAACGCTTTGTACGTATAGGGGGATGTCCACCATGTACCGGTGCCGCAACGCTACATACGTGTTGGCAAATCTTCGCAAAATTTCGAAATTTCGATTCGTAATGAAATATCCAGCTTAGAGTCATCTCCATCGTCACTTTTCAAGCATTGAGCGGCACCAATCTAAACGGCGGCGTTTTTGTCCATCTAGTACAAAGCTTTCCGACGCCTAAATGTTCATGTAAGACTTTTTGTACTCGACATAGCACTGCTGCTGCTGTGCTGTGTATTTGTACAGCTTCAGGCATTGATATAAATCAATGCCTGAAGTTATCCGAATCTGTTGATATGTCACCCTTCTATTAGCTTTTATCATTAGCTGTGTAGCACTCACGTTATCTTCAGTAGTCGCCGTTGAAGACAGGGCCGTCTTTCACCTTTTAGTGGCCCTGGGCACATTAGGATAATGGGGCCCCTATGACCTAATAAAGCACTATTTTGTTAGAAGGGACAAAGAACGTAGATATGCAAAGTTTTAGCTTTATTTTTATTTCTTTACAGTTCATGAGATATTATGATGAATCGACAATATAATGTGATCCACACTAAGTAACCAGCATCCACGATTAGTCCTTATTTAAAAGTATATATGCTGATTGAAGAGGTACCCTTCTAGATATGAGTTGAGCAAAATCGTTAATCACATCTTCAAAATCTTTGTTTTCGAGCATATGTATAAATACATTCTATTGACATTAGCGACAAACATAATTCAATTGTTGATCAAAAACACAAAATGAAAAAACTAATGGTTTTTTCAAAACAATTAAATTTAATATATGTATATGTATTTATATATCTATTATATACAATAAACTTGTTAAATTTTTTATATTTATTTTAATATAAAAACAATTAAAATGTCAATACAATTAAATCTAAAAAAAAAATACATTAATGTCATAAATTAAATGTCAATCGTCAATAAATAACCCGCCCCTGATCGTTCCCGGTGCAAAGGTGCCCATAACACTCGCCGCATTACCTCGCTGAATAGCGATGGCCATCCTTTGAACCAAGAACGACCTGGACCGGGAGTCACCCGTTGCAGCAAAAATTTTCTCTAGTCAAATGCATTTCGACGCACGACAGACACTTTTTGACTTGCCGTCCTATAATCGTTCGTCACATTATACCTAACAACTTTTAAATTGTATAAAACGTAAAAAATAAGGGAGGGAAAGTTAAACTTACAAATCGCGTCACCATTAAGGAGTCCAAACGGAATGTGACGGCAGGTGACACAATATTGGGTTTATTGCTATCGAAATTCTTACTGTGTTAGTAGGTGGTTAATTTGATGATTTCTAGTGAATCTAGATTTGTACTGAAATTAATCCCATAAAACCGATCATATAGGTAATAACATTAGCTATATTACCGATCACACACCTAATACGTAACCAGACAAGTCTAGGAAAGCAAAGTCACACGCGACTATAGCAAGAAAAACAAAAAAAATACGTAAGTTCTGAAACCTTTTTGTTCTTAATTAGCCACATTGTTTAATAAGTCCAATAATAAGTGAATTTCGTGTACCCCACACATTAATAATTGTATAACTTAAAGCCATTAACACGATATTCGTGTGAATACCAGTGTTCTTTATGATTGTGTCACAACTTTCAAATATAAGGGAATGCAAGTTTCATTACATTCGTTTCAGTTTTTATTCCATAAAGTGACATAATTACGGACTTTTAAAGTATTCTGTATATTACCCATGTTTCTGACCCAAAAGCTCGTTCAATTGGTTTGAAACAATGGCTTGCAATACCTACGTCCTTTGTATAAATACATGCACTGCTTCGTGTTTACTGTGTTGAAATATTGAACACTGCTAGTCCAAAAAGCTTAGAGGTCTAAAAAAACTGTCAGTTTATTGTTTACAATACTTTCCATAGACGGATAAAAGATTGGAAGATTTAAACCCTCACTGCCTTGACAAGACAACTGCAGTCACTGTGCCCTAAGTCAGCTAGATTGTAACATCACTCAGCTACTTACAAGTTTAGGTGAAGCATCTCTTACGAAAAAATCTCTCAGTATCTCTGTGCACGACTCAGCTTTCAGCGTTCTTCATGACATCTTGTTTCAGTTTTCACTGATTCAGAGAAACCCTTGTGTAGGTACTTAGTTTCCAATAGGTAGGTATATTTTTATATTACCCACAGCAGTACTTACTAGCACTACTATTTACGAAGCTTTCAATACAAAACCAACATGCGTGTATCACACAGATTGGACAACACGTCATGACCTGGCATCAAGTCTGACAAACATAACACCATCTACAAAAGAAAATTATAACCAAAAATGCACTTTAATACCTTGTTATAAAGTCGTGAGATGCACGAGGGAGGAGGAAAATAAATTTGGTTCAGCATAACCCTATATTTGCGCGTGACATATCCAAATGTTGATGCACTAGTGCGGAAAATGACGTGTCACCGTGTTCGCGCCGAGTCACGAGTGACATCATATTACCACCTCAATGCTGACATGAGAAGTATTAGCTTTTAGCATTTTTATTCATACTTTTTGGTCTGTCTGTTGTAAAATTTTGTATTCTGAACGAGTCAACATTTGGATTTGGTATTTCGATTGGTTATTTAATATTTGCTTTGACAGCAAGTTACACGCTAATCATAACATCATTTTAGCCGAAAGATGTCCACAGCTGGTTTCTAAATCTGCCTGTCTAAATATCTTGAAATCGCTACTCGCTGACGCTGATACAAAATGAATGAATGAATGAATAACTAAATTGTCAAGTTTGAAAATTAGGAAAATTATTTATTTATGTACACACAAACACTTAAAAACGAACATAACAAATACAGGTAGAAGAGTACAAAGGTGCTGGTTATTTCAAATGAAATTTCTTCCAGCAGACCAGCGACAAGAGAGTTGGGTGAGAGATGTAGACACAATGTGTTTAAAATAGGTTAGGAAACTTAAAATAAACTATGACTACCTACTTAACTATTATTACTAATTTGCGAGTCAATTGTTCAATAGTAACATAATCACGAGGTTTTTAACAACAATTGTCTATCCAATACTTATGTCTCTGAGGTACAAAGCTTTGTGCAATAACTATGTAAAATAAGGTTTAAGGTGTTATCGGGTGCCTAACCTAACCTAACATAACATAAATAGCCAATATTCAATCAAACAATTCAATATTCCCAAAAAACTGTTTTATTGATTAGATATTTTCAACACCTTTAAACCAAACCTACTACTGACTTACCGCTCTCAATCATTACCGAAATATGGCAACACAGCTCGGTCATTCGTGTGGTTTTCGACTAATATCCAATTGTGTTGTTTCATATGTTTGTATGTAATATTATTTAAAAAAAAAAATATCCAGTGACAATTATTCAAATTATGGCGTAAACCATAAGAAAACTCATCGTGATTAACTAAGTGCACATACAGACGAAATGAAAAAACAACTTAGTTTAATGTCCACTATTCATGTACCTATCATAAAAAAACACCAATAAGTCCAAATTAAAAGTTATAACATTCTTAGACTAACGCTTTAGTAATAAATAAATTCAAAATTTGTTTAAATGTACCACGCCTGCCCATCCCTTCTTAGCACATCGAGTAGTCACGTAGAAAATAAGGAAACGACTACAGTCATTCAGAACCATCACGTTTATTTCCTTAGAAAACTGTCATAAAACGCTACAAAACAATCGTAAAATAATAAAATATTTGCAGATTCCATGCAAAAATATTCAAAGCAGTGAGCTAAGGCGGCCATATTACTTTGATACACAATGCGACACGCACGCCGCCTGGCGGTGGCTCGGTACTCACACGTTTGACAGCATCCCCAAGATGGCGGCCATCGAAAGCGCGGGAAGACACCACTGCACACCACAATGCTACAATAAACTGCATTCCACCACATACACCAATAAACATCAACACTTTGAACACTTCGTGGAACACTGGCGCCGACCGAGTCCACTATCACCCTGGCTCACGCATAGTCAGGGTTGTAACGCATGCCCAATCAAGTGACATATCACTAATTACGATGACGGAGCTATGCCTTCCCCGGCAGCGGATCGTCGAATGAAAACCTCCACCATGTTGTTACTGAATTTTATACTCCATCCCAGTCAGCAGAGCCTCCAAGTTTGCCTCCTTCAAATTCGTTATGCATACAGCACCAAGGGCTGTTGAATACCGTTCGCGTTTATTTATGAACAGGCAAACTTCTGGTGGCTGGTGGGACGTACGAAATACGTTATAGGCTCGCCTCCCTCGAGCGAGCCGAGTGCCGGCCAGCGGCGCCGCACACACCACCAACAATGCATGCGATCGCTGAAAAAGGGCTTTTTATGTATTCAACTTCACAACTCTGTAGCTCATCTGCAAGTCGTATTATGGACCTAATTAACAAGTTAATATGGGCGATCCGGGGCCGCCGCGTCTGCGCACACCGCCTCCAATCCATTCTGGATTTACAAATTTGAATGTCGAAGTCGAATTCAGGTTCATTCGAATAGCGAGAAGCCTTTGTGATTTCGGAATACACGAAAATTTAAATTCACCTGCGCAGAAAATGTTTAAAAGTTGTCCGGAGCATCCGCGTGCGTTTTGAAGCTCCCGCGATTGCGACTTTGCAATGGTAAGAAGCGTTCAGAAATTCCGCCCCGCCCGACACCCCCATCACAAAGTATAATGATATCGTCGCCGGCGTTATTATGGCAGTCGTCATAAATATTTCATAGATGTTGCGAGGGCAGTAATGACCGAGTGACCGCCGATCGCCGGACTCGTCGCCATCTTAGATTGCACATTATACCCCGGACTACGATCCCCCCGTGCCTGTCATTATCCGGAGATGGTGTGATATCAACCAGTCATTGACTGTCTTTACTTTAAGTTGTAACGGAATCGTATTGTATTGAGAAACGCTTCTACAGTATCTTGTTACAAGTTCGCAAACGTAAAACCGGGCTCCAAGAAACTCTGAAGCACTTGCATGCTGTCTTGGTTTAACATATATTAGAAACTACTTACACAGAACGTTTCGCGTACCTTTACTTTAAAAGCAGAAGGAACTCTTTTCAACTCAATAACTGCGACAGGAATTCTTACATTGCACTTAAGTTAATGCAGGTTGGATCCTCGTAACGTATAGAAAGTTCAGCAGCAGATCAGCTGTTGCGGTTGGTGCAGTTTTAGTTCAGCTGATCATATATTTTGATATAGGTCCATCCGTATAATCAAACACTGAGAATTCTGTAGGCAGACGTCTGAGAGATAAAAAAGAGGCGTTGGAAAAATCCATACTTATCTGTTTCAAAAGATTTTTAATGAAACTCCTACATTTTCTCTACAACTTTGTTACTCGTGGCTACGCTCCAGCACGTGCCGCCCCCAGACGGCGACGGCGTGAAGGTGGCTAATTACCTCGTCCTCGGCCGGACACCGTCCTTTGATCACCAGCCTTTGATCGGCCGGCGACACTACGTAAAGGTACGCCGCTTAGGAGTAAAGCGGACATTGGATTTTGAACAACAGAAAATTCCTACTCTTGACATAGGTTGTCTTAGACGTGATACTTTGTAACGAATTTTAATGTGACTACAGTAAATCTCGTGCTACAAACCAATATGTTAGTGGAAAAAATTCATTTCCCAAACAGTGATTAATGTTGAGTGAAGAGGGGTTATCGTTAGAAAGGAACATGTAAGACTGTGTTGAGCAAGATGTCCGAAACACTAGCCAGCACATCGCCCACCGAGTTCTACCGATCTCCTTTGACTGAAAACTTGTTAGAGGTCCGTATTAAAATTCAAAAACGACGCACGGAACTCAGTCCCGATTCCTGAAAACATTATTCAGGGGATTTGAATAATGATTTTGTTTTAGTCCGTACTCACACCTCTGGTTAATGTATGCGAGAAGATTGGATCCCCGAAAGTTCCTAACGCGATTTTTGGTCCGACTTAAATGGTTTTCAAACTTAATTTTGCGGGCACTCGGCTTTTTACTCGTAAAATGTGTTTATGCAAGAATCCCTTTATGAACAAAGTTGTTGTAATTTATTGCGTTTAAACTTGCAAAGTGTGGAAGGATTGGATGAGCCTTGTGTGACAAAGTGCACTTCGTAATTGGATCTTTGAGGTGTTATAAATGTTAGTACCAAGTTTAGTGTCTCGGTAAGGTAGCGAAATTAAAAATAACTTCGGGAACTAAGTAAAATAACAAAACGCTAGTATTCCTCGAAGCGTACGGCAGAGGTATTAGTAACCCAAGTGTTGATATGAAATGGAGTGAGAGATCTTAAAATATAGTTATCGATGGATTTGTAGTCTGTAAATGTAATAATAATTCTGAATATTAAGAATTAGCAGTTATTGATTCGTTTTTGGTATTATCTTCGATTTATTTATGTATTTAGAATTTTTTTCGAGATCTCAAAAGATGGTCCGTTGTATATCAGACCGTTTTTTAGGTCTGCAAAGTCTTTAACATCTATTATAAAAAAAAAAAGTCAGTTGTGCTGCCAAAATTAATGCATGGATTTAATAAAAACTCTTCTGAGTCCTCGTTTTCAGTCCGACATCCTCCAAACGAGCTCAAAGTGCTTTCACCAGCGACTTCAGACAGCAACAGTCAAAGTAATCTAACAGAAAAAAAAGAACTCGCCATATTTTATTCAAATTCCGCGTCGCGAACAGTTGAAGCGGAAAAAATATGAATATGATTTCCTTACGCACTTTAGAGAAGTTGCTTCGCGCCAAATGAAGCATATTTCGAGCCATAACACTCGCATTATTCAGAAGTAAAAAAAACTCGGTAAAGAATGCTATTCAAGACGCGACTTTTTTGTCCGAAGTCGCGAAGTAGCATGACTATGAAAAAAGCGAGAATATCTAGTCGTCGGAAAGTTGTGCTGACCAAATTAATTAAGTCACAAGTTTTGGCTTTTGATATTGTTGTTTAGACATTCAAGTGCCACAAACAAATTAGTCAGATCTGTTTGTGGCACTTTTATCTGTTCGTGTGTTTGTGGTGTGTTTCGTTGCCAATACTGCAACTTTATTTTTATTTTTTCGATTTTTTTAACTCGTCAGGTTGAACATTAATTCTCAGAGGATTTACTAACTAAGGAAATTCCGATGCGATTTCTTGCTTAGGACCTTAGAAGGATAAGTGCATATCGCAAGAAAGTATAATTAGATGTTTATTTGCATACTGCAAATACTGAAATACAGTCGCATTGCGAACAGGGAGCTTTATTCAAAGTAAGTCTTAAGAACAGTTGAAGAGGGAAGCGCCTTAACTTTTTATATACATTTTGTTCGCTAAATGAACTGAAACTGTATTTCGCAGATGCTAAGCAAACTTACTTTTTGGGTTAAGTATTGCTGGAAAATGGACCGTTTGTTTTGGATAAACGTTGCGAAAAAAATACGCGGGTTATGTTTGTGATGGTGGCGGAATGATTTTAAAAGCCCATTTCAAACGATACACAGGTTTAATATTGTAATGTCATATATAAAAGTTGGAATACTTTACAGGACTGATAGTTAAGTTAAAATGAAACTTGTTTGATTTACAAAAATGCGTTTTAAAATGTAAAATAGAATAGAATAAACTATTGAAAAATTGTTACTATTTGGTGTACCAAATATTTTCGGACACTTAAATCTATGGGTACAATGGCGGTTTTATCGCTAACAGCGATATCTACTAGACAACCTCCAAATTCTATTATCAAAATTTTAAAATTAGTACGTGTTACGTAGTTGCTTTTATTCTTTCTTAAATATACGGTAAGATGTTGAACATTTAATGAAATATTCAAATTATATATTTTTTTTTACGCTCAGATAAATTGGTTGCAAGCACCATGTAATTTTTAGTACGATCTTCCGACATCACCAAACGAACAATTCCTAGCAAAAATTTATACAGCCATAACACATCGTCTACAAATGACTACAAAACCAATTTTTCAAATTAAACGTCGAAACGTGTTGTTTTTCCTTCACCCTAGAACTTCATGTAAATTATATTCAGCGGGGAGATCTGCCCACCCTGCTCCCGAGATAGCTTAATGATGCTGCGAGATAACGTAAATGTTATGTTATTATTTATTTTACTGTTATTTCCAATGACGTGCTTCTGTTGTTTCGTATTTTAAAATCTTGGAGAAGTCGCGATGAAAGTTCTTTTGGTGAAACTGTCATCGATCGATAGGAATAGATTGGGGTTTTAGTCCATTGTTCGGTGGTTATTGTATGTTATGTTATCATCATCGTCTTCTGTTATGTAGTGGCTAATGAACATCGTTAAGCCTAGGTGGCTTGAACGAAAATTACTGTGACTAATTGGCAATCGCGTGTTAGCTACTGTGATTGATCTTGATTGGTTGAATGCATTTTCAATTGTTAGTTGCTCGATTTGACTCGCATTTAATTTGAGATTCTTCGATATAGTTTATTTCCAGAAGACTGAGGGACAGTTTAGGCGAATAAAAACTAAAACCTCAATATACTGCACTCAGTAGTCGCGATATTTCAAATTTTAAAACCAAATTAAAAATATTTTTATTTCACATAGGCCTACATCACTTATAAAACGTCAGAAGCTAATGCACAGTTCTAATTGGTCGTTTCTTATAGAGAAGAACCGGCAAGAAACTTCATGGTGATTTAAAAAAAAAAAAGATTTTTCAATTTTTCCATATTACAATATTAATAACTATGAGAGGACAGTGTAGACCAGTCAATATTGTACAAAAGCCGAATTAAAAACATGTGCCTTGTGGGACACCTGCGAACAACAACAATGTCATTAAAATAAAAGAAAGAAATGAAGCAAATTAAATTATTCAAAAACAAACCTCATTTGAAATACGACGGTCCCCTGTTTCTGTGAATGCTTGACTTTTTGAGCCGCTCTCAAATCTGCAAGACAAACAACTGAATCTATAGAGTTGAACAAATGACGGTATACTTACTGGAGAGACGAGGTATTGGGTGGAAAGAAAATCGATCGAAATCTTAGAGGATTATATCAACTTAGATTCAGCATATTTAAGTCAAAAGTGAATAGGTTAGGTACTTCTAGAGAAGTGTGCTCCATCGTCGACCGCTTCATCACTAACCATCAGGTGAGAGTGTGGTTAAACGTGAGCCTATCAATATTATAAAGTGAAAAGTCGTGTCCGATCACTGCCAAAACTACGACCGAAACCGTAACTGCATTCGGGAGTTCTCGCGCTGTGATCGGTCATGTTCGGCGCGTTAAATTTCATCCAAGCAAGTAAGCGACGAAGACATTATCCGCGTCCACGTGCCTAATCATGTCGTGACTGGCTTGTGTTTCAAGTTTTTTTGTTTGTTGAGTTTTCGTGTGATTTATTTTGAATTCGGTAAGTTTATTACGTGATATAGCATAAGATTAAGTAGTAAACATAAAAAAAAATAATTCATTATAACCAACTTATACATAGATTATAGTAGAATCAAGTTTAACCTAACCATCTGAATATTTTTTTGGTTGATTTATCTTTCTCACTAATGCTATACCGAAACAAACATTAGTTAGGTACTTGGTACTTACTATAGTTCATTAGTGGTGATGGAGTCAGAGTTTCAAAATTCATTTTAATACTTATTACCAAAGTATTCAAGTGGCAAGTACAGTTAGATACGAGTACTTACCTTTTTTTTTTTTAGGTGGGAAAATCATCTTATGACAAATCCCGCTCTTGGGCGGAGCGGAAAGTAGTGTCAGACTTTCTTAACGTTTTCTTTATTTTTCCATCAAAACATGATCCTTGTAAGCAAGTTTTAGTTTCGATTTCGGTTTCGGCCGAAACTGAAACTGTTAGGTACCGAAATTTGGTTTCAGTTTCGGTTTCGGTCGTAAAAACCAGTTTTGTTCGGACAATAGAGAAAAGATTTGTATTTTTGTTTGTAATGAATAAACTCAAAAACTACTGGACCGATTCACAAAATTCTTTCACCAGTAGAATGCTACTTTATTACTGAGTGACATATTATCTACTGTCACGAGGGCGAAGCCACTGGCAAAAGCTAGTCAATAATAAAAAGAAGTCCATTAATTTTTTTTTAAACTTCGGCATCAACTGCAGTTAATATATTAGTTTACATTGTTGCATTTGAAGTTGAAGAATACTGTTTTGTGTTTCAAACACTGCACTAATTTTCAGTTAACACTAGAAGGCATCACTAAACTTAAGAAAAACTTAATTGTACGTTCATTTGTCGTAGGAGTTTCTCAGTAAACCGTAAACTATAGTTACTAACGTAAAATCCACAACAATTAACAAACAAAAGTTTTCTCCCTCGTTCCTCATTACCCTTAGCGATTTGAAAAACATGTTTATTCCCTAAATTCTATTTGATCTTCTAGCACACCTTACCTTACTTTCCACACACCGTCGCGTTGCCGATATCTCGCTCAATCAGCAAGACTTTGCCTGAATTTTTCCACGCTTCTTATTCATAGACATTACTTATGCATGCAGCAAGCGAAAATATTACAGCATTTTAATGAAAGAAATATTAATTTTGAAGCAAAGTTTTCTTTGCGGTCGCGACGACGACGGGCGGAATTAAGTTTGGTCCGGGCGAGTTCGCGACCCCCCCACAGTCTAAATATGCTTCGCTGAATTTTAGTTGGGGTTTTGAACCGTTCGTTAGGACCTACATTTTATTATTTGAGTAAATAAATTATAGGGCGAGGAAAATGCGCTGCTTAGTAAATGTTTTCTAGAGATCTGGGCTTTGAATTTTTCTTTAGGAGAATGGAATGGGAATGAGGGAAATTCATCTTCTAATCTAATATTTCGGTCAGATTTATGCAATATGAAAACAGAAAGTAGCTTTTACGTATATTATTACTAGCTTTCGCCAGCGGCTTCGCCCGCGCGAAAGCTAGTTTCTTCATACAATCTTCCAAACCCCGTTTTACCCCCTTATTGGTGGAGTTTCGTAAAATCCGTTCTTAGCGAATGTTTACACCTTATAAGAAATTACCAGCCAAATTTTAAGTTTGTAGGTGTTATAGTTTCGGTGATTTCGTGATTAATCAGTGAGTGGTATTTTGCTTTTATATATATAGATTTACAGTTCCAAGCGTCACCACAACGAACGATCCTATGCGTTTTGCGTCCATCGGATTCCCGCAACCCTCACAAGGTTATCGGCCCACCTTGTGGGAAGCCTTCCAAAGCTGCGTCTGCCGGTGCGTGGTCACCACTACAGAACCTTTCGGCCCCATCAACCATCTGTTCTGCTAGCAATGTGCTCATTGCTACTTAAGTTTGGCGATTCTTCGCCCCTTTTTTTAGATTTACGCAAATAAAGCATTTTTTTATCTGCTTCGTCAATACTGTTCCCCATAACTTAAAGTTGTATAAATGCGTAGTTGTGAAAACTGATTCTTCACGCTGTAAAATTAAATCAACCATTAGAATCAAAACAAACGGTTGTTCACAGACACAATTATTTTGACTTTTCGAGCATTCATTACAATTCTGTATCAAAATCCCAAGGTACCATCGAACTCATTGCTATGGGAAAATAACCCTTAATGGATTGAAATAAGTGTGTAGTTGTTGGAGTGTAAGGGATAAATAAAGTTGGTACACTTAGAGTAAGTGATTTCTCTCAGTTTAGTCATAAAAATGTTAATGCTGCAAAAACAAATAGCGCTTAATGTATTCTGAGGGGAAGTGAATTAATGGCGACGAGACAACTCACTATTTTGCTACATTGCTGCTGTTCCTGCACTTGAACGAGCTTGAATCTCGGGTCGAGTGGAACCTCTTTACTTTTGTTTTTGACTAGCTTGTCCCCGCGACTTCGTCTATGTCAAACTCATCAAACAGCATTATTGTGGTCACAATTGGTCAACAAGAAGTTTTTTTTTGCGCAGAACCCTAATTATTTTTATAAAATAAAAGTAGCCGAAGTTAATGCTTATAACTACAGCTATTTACCTACCTCGGTTTAAACCTTTCGGAGATTAGCTGGAAAACAGACCGACAGGCAGTGAAAAATTTTAAATTGCATTTTTGTTAGAGGTATCATTATACTTCCATAATTATGTTATTTTGATATTGCAAACAGACACATCAATTTTAATTACAGGTGTTTAGATATGCTTTGAAAACCCCTCCAGGATTGACTTCTATATCGTGAGTGCGTTTACAATCATGAAGAAACGCCCATACCCGGAACAATTATCTGTAAGTCATACAAATCAAACATTTATAAAAAAAAAACAAAATAAAAACCGTGCGAGAATCGAACTGGCAACCACCACACGTAGCGGAGTACCCAATCTCTTACCCTAACCACTACGCCAAAAGTCCTGTCATTTGGTTGAGTTACATTCGTTAGATTAATTTGAATTTGGTTAAACCATCGATATATATGTACATAAGTCGATGGGTTAAACTTACCTATGTTTTGTCGGCGACAAAGATGGTTTAGTGTAGCGACAAAGTCATAGGGGACGTAATTGGATAATATTTTTTTTTCCATAGTAAAGTAAGTCACTGAAATATGATAAGCACTGTGCTTGTTTGTATACGATACCATAGTGTCCCTATTTACACATCATTTCAGTTGAGTAGTATTTTAGGTAGTTAGACGCCAGAAAGTCTGACCATATTATGTCTATCTAAAGAGTATCGTGTTGCCCGGTTGTTACCTCCACAACTCAGTTGGGTTGTGCAGTTCTGATAGCCAGTTGCTCCTTGTAAAACACGGGTATTCAGTCGCATCCAGTTAGACTGGAATACGACCACAAGCTATTTGGGAAAAGGCTACACAGATGATGAGTAAAATTCTCCATCTCCCCAAAATACATTTTTATGAAAATTATGAACAAGTAGACTTCACAAAACATACTTGAGCTGACAATTGCATGATGAAGCATATATATTGTAGTGTATATCAATATATATTCCCACCTACAGTTCAGTTTCCCCTCTTCACGTAAACAAGTGGTGAAGGTAAAGTATACTCATAATATAAGTAGGTGGCTCACTGGAATTGATTATCGTGGACCGATAACAGGCCCACCGCATCCCCTGGACCGTTATTTTGGCGGGAAAATGATGGATGTTCCGGGAAAATATTGTGGCTAAATCTACTGGAAACAAATACACAAAGAAACAGTGTTTGGGCTATGTATCTGAGGATATTATATATTTATTAAATGGTTTATTTTGTGACATAAGACAATATTTGAGTAAGGTGCTTATTTATAGTTTTACTATACTAAACTCTTGCCAAACTATTGATTGATTGATTTTACAAGTTCGTCTTTATTGAATAAACATATAAAAATACAGTTTGAATTGCAATTGATCTTATTCTAATTGTATCCATATCCGGTATTCAAATTTAGTGTGGTCTAAGTCGTTTTTACAAATATTTAATTATATATTTTACATATCATTTAATTTTATGACTATTACAAAAATTATTTGATATTAATGTACTTACTTGTCTAAAATAAGTATAAAGTGTAGTAATTAAATATCTCAGTTATTGTAAAATAAGTAGTAAAATAAAGACTTTTTATTTTATTTATTTAATGTAATGTAGTTATTGCTGTTCTCGTCACCGCTGGCACTGTGGCGAAGTCGTCAACAGCCTTGGACACCACGGTCTATCATGCAGCCGAAGTGCGGGTCGCATAGCACGACACGCGATTATCAACGACATCATCAGACGCCCTCTTGTCTCCGTCGGCGATTCAGCCGTATTGGAACCCCATGGACTAGCACGCGACGATGGCAAGAGACCGGACGGCATGTCGTTATTCCCATGGAAGATATGTAGGCCTTTAGTATGGGACGCTATCTGTGTCGACACTCTTGCGCCTTCCTATCTTCCTAGCTCGTCGTGCTGTGCTGGTGTTGCCGCTGCGGCTGCGGAGAACCTCAAGCGGCGGAAATATTTATTATATTTATTTTCGAACCGTTTGGGGTTGAAACTCTCGGATCGTAGGCGCCGAGTGCTCACAAGTTGTCTATAGATCTGTCAAAATGTTTGTTGACACTTCGCGTGGCCTAAGGGCTGGCTTTTACTTCGGACAGAGAATGCTGTATGGCAATGCTTAATTGCCATACAGCGTAGTAATGCCGCCAGTCTTTTGGGCACATTACCTGTCGACAGCGATGTGGAAGAGTTTTTTGGCACCATATTTTAATTAGCTGTAATTAGGGTTTTTATTTTTGCTATTTTTATTTTATTGTAATTAAAGTTAGTTAAGTATTTTTTAAATGTAAATGTCCGAAGTCAATATGGATAAGTTACCAATATATATAGTTATTTTATGTATTTATGTAATGTATGTGTGTTTTAGAAGGGGGACACACACAGACATTATATTGCAATGGTTATAATGCTAAATTAAAGAAGATGTCCTAGCCTTCTTAAAAAAAATACCCAGAACTATGATACGACTTCCTACAGTACCCAAAGCAATTGAAGTGGTTCCTTACGTGGTAACTAATGAAGCAGGTTATCGTTAAAAAATGTCTGAGTAAATATTATTCTTGCCTAATTTACTTTTTCGGGCTAACGAGCGCCATCTGCGATACGAACGCACCGCAAAAATGATGGATTCGCGTTAGAAAATATTCGCGGAAGTTATTCAAATGAATGCGCCCACTACCCACCTACGTTGTTTTGTTTCCCGCGCTTTCTTGTTCCAAAACTGTATAATTTGCACGGGCTTCGGTTATCGAGAATTTCGGTTTTTGTATTTTGTAAATGCGCGTGCCAAAAAAGAAAAAAAGAATTTACTGTAATATGATTTGAAAAATAACGCAATATTTTTGGTTTGGACGATTTTTTGAAGTTTGAAGTTTCATTATTAATTTGCAGGTTTAAACCATTCCTATAAGGAAAAATAATTGAAGCGTTCATATTGAAAACTTAAGAATACAAACAAATAATAAATATGTTACGTTATTTCCATGTATGTCTATACTAATATTACAGAGAGGTAAAGTTTTTTTTGTTTTAACAGGTAATCTCTGGAAGTACGATGGTCTGATTGCTAATTTTTTTTCACCGATAGAAAGCTGATTTCCTGTATTTCTGAGTGACATAGGCTATATTTTTGCTAGTAAAATATAAGTTTAGCTAGGAACGTTAAAAATCAATTTAAAATTAAACAAACAAAATGATGTTAACTTTACAAAAGCAGGAAAAACCGTTTTATTTGGCTGAAAAATAAACAGTAAGTTAATAAAACAGAACCCACTTTGAATCTATTATACCTCGGCTTGAAGGGTTGGGTATTAATTCGGGAAAAAATATTCTTTTTTAAAAGGGGTGTTTTCATCAACTTGCACCTGCGGTCATGTTCAGTTTTTTTTTAAGATCTGGTCTGGATGGAAGCTTATAATTAATTAGGGAAATCATATATTTTTTTTATATATGTATAAAAAACTGGCTTCTGACAGCGGTTTCGCTTGCGTGAAAGTGGAAAATATGACCCATTCATAAACTTGAATTCTAATAGTGAGAGAATTTTCAAAATCGATCGAGTAGTTTTTGAGTTTATTCATTACAAACAAAAATTCAAATACATAAAAATAAAAATCTTTTCTCTTTATAATATTAGTATCTAATAGATAAACTACGGCTGTTTGTTAGTTTCGCTAAATCTAAAAAACGGCTTGATCGATTTTAATTTTTTTTTTACTTTATTAAAAGGGTGGTTAAAAAAAATGGAAAAACAGATGAAAATATTAAAATTCATTGATCGGCGGAATAAATGTAGATATGTAGGTATTTTGTCATTTATGATCTGAAATAAGTATCAGATTTAAAACCATTTTAGGTAATTTTTTTTGGTAAGTCTCATGGTACCTATTGAAGATGTCCATAGGTCAATTGTAAGAATCCATTGCAGCGAAATGATTGTAGTATCCATCATTATGCCAGTTTTCTGAACCCACAGTTAGCACAGGAGGTAGATGTATGACTATTCCGTCACAAATCATCATATGATTCATCATCATCACTTCAGCCGAAAGACGTCCACTGTTGGACATAGGCCTCCCCTAAATGTTGCCACAATGACCGGTCCTGTGCGTCTCGCATCCATCGGATTCCCGCGACCCTCACCAGATCATCGGTCCACCTTGTGGGAGGCCTTCCAACGCTGCGTCTTCCGGTACGTGGTCGCCACTCCAGAACCTTTCGTCCCCATTGACCATCTGTTCTGCGAGCAATGTGCCCTGCCCACTGCCACTTAAGTTTGGCGATTCTTCGGGCTATCATATGATTAGGAAAGTAATATTCCATAATAATATAATATTCCACAACTTTCCCATAACATCATCTAGTCCCAAATATGAGTACTAGACAACTAATAAACATACCTAGATATTTCTAAATACATAGGTACATATTATAGATAAATTACAGCCAGACACAGAACAAATGATCGTGCTCATCACAAAAACATTTGTTTGAATGGGAATCGAAACCACGACCTCTGGCGTAGTAGTCAGGGCCACTGACCACTAGACTAATAGGCCAGTCAAGTGATGTATGGCCCGATATATGAGATGTATGACTATTTCGTCATGGATCATAATATTACTAGGTAAGTATGAGTACGAGAGATATATGTATTATAACTGCAGTAAATAATAAGCTTGGCTACATGAATACATGATTCCTAGTGAGACACTTGAGGCTTTTGTTCGTGACACGGTTTCTTTTCTTTGTCGTTTCACGCCACAGAGTAACTAACTGGGATAGATGAGACAACATTACATAACATCTTATTGAAAAAAAATGCCAAGCCTTTTCCCAACTATATTGGGGACAGCTTCCAGTCTAACTGGTTGCAGGCTGGTACTCAAATAGTATTCTACATGGAGCATTGTCTATCCCACCTCCACAACCCAGTCGCCCGGAGGACACGGTGGAGCATACGGTAGAGGTGTGCCCCGCCTGGGCAGAGCACCACCGTGTCCTCGTGGGGGCGATCGGCGATTTGGGATCTTTCGAGCCGGGCCTTGGTACAGGCCATGCCCCGGAGCGAGGAGGAGTGGCAGGCGGTCGCCTCCTTCTGCGAAGCAGTAGGTAATGCTAGCAAAGGAGGAGGCCTCCTCCTTTGCTAGTATAAATGCCTGCTACTGCTTCGCAGAAGGAGGCCGCACGTGCACGCGCGAGGCAATGGCCCCCGCGCCCCAGCCGCCGAGATTCCGATCCCGATTTCCGGTCACCGTAGGGATCGAGCAATGGGTAGCTCGCCGTCCGACCGTCCGGTAACCGTCCGGCAACAGCCCAAGTCGTCGACGGCGCGTAGTGTTCCACGCGCGCCTCAAGGAGATGTCAGCAACCATAGGGGACCAGCGTCTGCTTGCCAACGTTGACTGTCGGTTGACTCGATCGACTGTTATTATTTATCCACGAGTTCCAATTTAAGATCTTGTTGTATGGTGTAAGAACTAAATAACTTAAGCCTAAGAATTTTCGTTTTGACTTGGGGTCAATAGAGTTAACAGATTTGTTAAAGTTCACTTAATTGTCATTGTTGAACTGTTCAAAACGTTATTATTGTTTGTCATATTGTTGTTGTTGTTTGCCAATTATGTCCCACTGCTGGGCGATGGCCTCCCTCTCGGGCCTGCGGGCCAGTCCGTCCGGTAGTTGTCCAGCTCATCTCTCCACTTTCATGTGTGTATTTATTATTAATATAGCTTATTTTCCATTTAGGTCCCCAAGCTTATAAGCCTCATACATCCTTTTCCAGTTATGTTTCCAACTCTGTTTGTAGCAACATTTATCTAGTCATAGCTTTTGAAATGGGACACCATCCAATGACTTCTAAGATCTTTTTTACATAGCATGAGTAGGATGACAGCAGGACGAAAATATGCATCTTTAAGATGGGAGAAAAGGATAGATGCACACACACATCCACACACCATCCATCCATTGTATGAATCCGAAAAATGTCATCGCACCATCCTATAGCAATGATTGTAGTGTAGTTCTTGTTTGCAACCTTTTTAATATCATCATGTTCAGAACATTAGTAAGCTTAATTGCTTATCCGATGACATAAGTGGAAAATAAAGAATTTATTTATAAAGTGAATCTTTTAAGACAGGAACAAAAAAAAGTGTGTCACCCTTTTTCTGTTCTACGTATCAGTGTTGCCACATTATCCCTCGTCCCGCGTGTGACGGAGTGCCCTCGTGACGTAAGCTATGTGCATAAATTTCGTGGAGAGTTGTGACATGGCAACCCCGCCACCTTTGTGACGTCAAGGGCTTTCGTCTGACGGTTCTCGAGAGTGTTGCTAGATGCGATTTATTACTTTTTTATTTTGTTTTCGTGGTGTTTACGACTTAGGAGGAGTCACGCTTTTTCCATTTTCTTGCTGTTTATTTCAGCGCTATCTGCCTTTCAAACAAGTACTATTTTCACTTGTTATACTTCATATGCATCTACCCTATTTACCGCAGCAATGAGGCACACTTTCTTGATTTAAAAAAATAGAAATCGATTTATTTTTACTTTTATATATTTTTTTGTTTGAAGTGAAGCTGTTGTGTGCCTTAAGTTTGTGCCAAATCTTTCTCTCGTTTAATCGTAATAATAAGCTATTACGATTAAATAGCTGTTTCAGAAACCAACACCTTAGGTATGTAGCTTTGAGTGCCAAATGGAAATTATCCTGAGAAATCATGAATACCTACAGAAAGTTCACCACATTCCAAAGAAATAATAATTTTCTTTTATTGTATCTAAAATATCCAATTCAAATGCTTTTCTTATCCCTGACAAAATTCTTGAGTATATTATACCGAAGTTTAGTTAGATGCCTAATCAAGAGTCAGTCCATAAACAACAGAGCTCAAAGGACACGTTCTCCCAACTTGATTGACGTTTGTTCGAATTCGGAACGCGGACAAAAAAGAAAAGTTTCTCACATCTCGGCCAGTGCTCCTCGTAAATCAAAGAGGTTTTATACAAAGCGTTATTTTTCTCTTATTAAAGCGAAGGGAACGGGTTTAAGGGTGGCGTAAAAAGTTTTTTTCTTACATTTATGGCGTGAGAAAAAAAAGGGCAGGTGAATGTGGAGGTCCAATATTAAAATGTTTCATGTAAATTTTCAGTCGTTCAACGCGCTATATTTCAGGAGTTGTTCAGTCTGTCTGCGAATTTGGTATTCATAGACGGCTCTTAGTTTAATATTGGGGTTAAAGCGACTTCCTTGAGTTTATTTTTGTGAGTTTACTTTAATCTTTTTTAATTTGAATAAAGGGGCAGTGTTCAACCCAAAGTTGATTTTGCAAAAATGTGTAGGCAAATGAAACAAAATGTTAACAACAATTTTTTTTTTAAGATAAGATACGATTAAAATAAGATAAGATATTCTTTATTTGTGTAAACATTGTAACTATATACACAAGAGCATGCAAGATTGAAGTTGATTGTTTGAGTCCAGTCATATTTAGCGGTAAAAGTAATAAAAAAAATAATCCTAGAATTGCGCTTACAAAATTTTTAACTTCGAGACCTTATAAATTCGAAGTTATTTTTATATTATCATATCAAGATTTCCCTCTCCTAGAGAGAGGAGGCATGAGTCCCAACAGCGGGAACATTAAAAGGCTGATTATGCTATGTGTTATGCTATATCAAGATTCTAATTTATATTGCTATCAATCTTGACAAAACAACATATTACCAGACAGCTACCGAATTTATCGTAGTTCGTTGTTGTTTTTACTATCTAGCCAGTAAATAAAACTCATCATCATGATCTTCCTGCCCTTGTCCCGTGTTATATCGTGTCCAGTAAATAAAACTAAAAACAAAAATACAACATGATTAAGTATGAAAGTTTTGGGCAGATTGTTTGAGAAGTCTCAAACGTTACCACAACAAACATTTTATTCAAAGAAAGTACGCAAAGGAACTAGTATTTCAAATATTATAACTGTTACAAACGAATGCACGTATTTTCGTTGAACAACCAGAAAACGTGGCCAAGGAACTGATTGCATTCATTCAATCATTTCCGTGGTATTTAAATAAGAAAAAGATAAATAAATAAAACTAGGAGGAGTATGAAAATGAGTTTACAGTTGAGATTAATAGGTGAGCTTTTTATTAATACACAGCGGTTTATGAAACACCGAAGGGTCGGACTGCAGACCAAGAGGACAGGCACGGATTTTAATTGCAACTGTAATCTATACTAATATTATAAACAGAAAAGATATTTTTGTTTGTAACGAATAAATTCAAGTACTGTACCGATTTCCAAAGTTCTTTCACCAGTACCTAGAATGCTACTTTATCACTGACATACACTATGTATTTTCTATTTTCACGCAGGTGAAGTTGCTGCCAAAAGCTAGTAATTGAATAAATTTCTAAGATTTTCTTTTTGTCGATGTGAGTACCGTGGAGAATTTTTTGTCATATACATATGTGCTACTTGTTTGACATAAACGAGCATGACAGTTGAGAGTTTGGCATACCTACCACTAAACTCGTTAAAAAATAAAAGGCCCATTTTGACACTTGAGAAATACCCTAGAATTTAACTTGGAACGAAACTGAAAGAAATCAATAAAAATCAAAACAATAAATAAATAATTAATTAATAAAGTGTTTTAAAAAAGTACATACATTTTTTGGCGCGCTAAATAATATGATGGAATATATTGCGAGTATTCTTTTTGCGTACCTATTTAAATATTTAAGTATTCGGTCCTTTTATTTTTTTACAATTTTATCTGGTTTTAACCTCTAGATTTTGAATTGTTTTATTTTACTTTTCTTATTATTTACATCTTTCTTATATAATAGAAGCGACAAGAAATATGTTACCAGGGTTTTCGTAATACACAGCATGATTAAAAAAAGAGTATCCATAGAGTCTCTTGTACGCCTTGAAGGCTTTGGAATGTGCAATTAGCTTTTTCTTTCTTATTTCAATGTTGCAATGCAAAACAAGTTATAACATACAGTGTAATTCAAAGTTGAGTTACCTTCCAGCAAACCATTGAGTGCTAGAGAATGATCACATTAGAGGGTTGGATCTAGTGTAACATTACAAACAATACGAAAAAAACAACACATAACATAAAATATATACCTACGTACATGAATAGAACATACTCAGGTATATTATTATGTATATGTGTAATGTCATTGTGAATGGAAATGTTCTTAAATTTTTCTCTTGAAGCCATCCAGAGAAGTCAATCTTTCCGACTAACCGACTTCTTGACTATTCAAAAGTGCCTGTATGGTTTATCCAAATAAATGCTTAAAGCATTTTGAGTGTTGACCTTCTCAAATTTTAGTGCCTAAAGTTCTAGTTCGTAAAGTAATCAAATTGCATTTTCATTTTGTTGATTTCAATTACTTACATAATTATTTCTATTAATAGAAATACTAAGAAGATAATTCAGTTTTTTTAAGTTTATGCTCAGCAAAGCAATGGACACAAAATTTATCTGTCATATCCAAATCCATCCCTGCAAATTAATCCGTTGAGCGGCCCTCAGTTTGTTTTGATTGTATTAATTAAAAGTAGATCCCTCAGCTTCAAGATTAACACCTCACTTTTCTTCAGGTCCTCCATATTCATGTACAGCGAGCTTCGTTAACAACTGAGGGTTTTTCACCCTATTTACATACCTTTGCGATTGTTGAGGGAAGCATTCTTTTGCTGGGACTTGAGATTCTTTTGAGCTGTTGGGGTTGACTGTACCTACGTGTGGTTATGATTTTGTTTTGGAAAGTAGTCTTTTTAGAAAACTATACCTGCATGTCTATAGAAAGGAAATATTCGTTTTTGCAGATAAAGAAGTACGTATCAGGCGACGGCCGGACAAGTGGGTTTAGCACACTTTTAATTTAATTTAATATTCCACAACTTTTCACACAACGCTATCTAGTCCCAAACTAAGCAAAGCTCGTGCTATGATTACTAGACAACTGGTAAACATACTTATATATTTCTAAATATTATAGATAAATTACGTCCAGACACAGAAAAAATGATCGTGCTCATCACACACACATTTATCCTGGGTGGGAAATAGCAGTCAGCGCCACTAACCACTAGACCAACAGGCCAGTCGATTTACGATTTATGAAGTTTTATACCACTTCAAGTTGAAATTATGTAAAATCATAAGGTTCTTATAGTTTAATATAAGTAATCTACTCTTTAAAGAAAAACAAAAACACATCACTAGACCCGAAGCAACCCACAGACGAAACCCTATATTTTCCCCATCGACGTAGGTACTAAAATATCAATTGCTTTATCTCGCGTTTATATATTCTATTTCCATCCATTCGCACGCCATCATATTCCCATAGCCCATACATACTACGGACATAGAGACATAAACTTGGGCCGGCCATAAAACCTTATTATCTACACCTCTTTTACATACAATTAGAGTGAGTACATGTCAGTATTTCTTTTCTATATAGCATGCTTTCAACGTAAACAATATTTAGCGAGAAAAGCGAATTTCTTTTCAACAAAATCAAAATAATGATTAATTTTGACTAGCCTATTGGTCTAGTGGTTACTGGCCCTGGTTACTATACTGGAGGTCGTGGGTTCGATCCCCACCCAAGACAAATATTTGTGTGATAAGCACGATCATTTGTTATATGCCTGGGTGTAATATATCTAAAATATGTATGTTTTTAGATTATATATGTATGTTTATTAATTTATAGTACACACACAGAGCTTGTACAAGCACTGCTTAGTTTGTTTGGGGAAAGTTGTGGAATATTATTATTATTATTATATTATGTATTAACACTTTAACCGTCTACGTCGGATATATGCGGCAAACACTCTGGCATTTATTCCACTAGGGTCGCACATCCACGACCAAATACTCCATTTCGTCAGCTTTTCTGTCACCTATTGGGATTCTGGGCCTTGGTACAGGCCATCGTCCGGAGTGAGGAGGAGTGGCAGGCGGTCGCCTCCTTCTGCGAAGCAGTAATGCTAGCAAAGGAAAAGGCCGACCACGCGAGGCAACGGTCCTCTCGCCCCGGCCGCCGGGATTCCGTTACCGGCCACCGTAGACGCGGGCTTGCGAACAGCGAGCAATGGGTAGCTCACTGTCCGACCGTCCGGTAACCGTCCGGACCGAGCCCAAGTCGTCGACGGCACGCATTGTTCCACGCGCGCCTCAGGGAGATGTCAGCAAATCGTAGGGGCCCAGCAGGGTCGAAGCCTACTGGGGCAAAGGGAAATGTAAAAAAAATGAAAGTGAAACCCGGGGCCCTGGGACGAAGGTAAAGAAGGAACAGGAGTGGGTTTTTAGTCAGTAAAAGTCTGACACTATCTCCCGCTCCGACCAAGAGCGAGATTTGTTAGTAGATGATTTTCCCACCTAAAAAAAAACCAATGGGAATTAAAGAGCTAAACGAGATGGAGTACCAAGTCACAAACACGCGACCCTGGCGAATCGGACACGAAAACACTCGTCGGACCAATCCGATGCAAGCGGTTTATGAGTTAATTAATATATCTTCTAGGACAATGTTCCAAACTTCGTACAAGTAAAAAGCTTGTCAGATTTTAACGAAAGTTTTACGTAAGCACCGTTTCCAATTTCCTGAAGTTGAGCAGAGGAGCCGACGGCCGACGGGCTTTTCGGGTAAGCTTGTAAAGTAGAAACAGTACAATTAACAATAACTGAAAATAGTTACTTCACCAGCAATGAATTTCAATATAAACCCCAAGTTTCGAGAAAGAAATGCTCAAGTGGACAAGCATCGCGATAAGCTGTTGAAAATGTATTGAATCACAGCAGATTATGCGCTTTTTAGGGTTCCGTAGCCAAATGGTAAAAAACGGAACCCTTATAGATTCGTCATGTGTCTGTCTGTCCGTCCGTATGTCACAGCCACTTTTTTCCGAAACTATAAGAGCTATACTGTTGAAACTTGGTAAGTAGATGTATTCTGTGAACCGCATTAAGATTTTCACAAAAAATAGAAAAAAAAAACAATAAATTTTGGGTGTTCCCCATACTTAGAACTGAAACTCAAAATATTTTGTTTTTCATCAAACCCAAACGTGTGGGGTATCTATGGATAGGTCTTCAAAAATGATATTGAGGTTTCTAATATAATTTTTTTATATACTGAATAGTTTGCGCGAGAGACACTTCCAAAGTGGTAAAATGTCCCCCCCCCCGTAACTTCTAAAATAAGAGAATGATAAAACTAAAAAAAATATATGATGTACACTACCTTATAGACTTCCACCGAAAATTGGTTTGAACGAGATCTAGTAAGTAGTTTTTTTTTTAATACGTCATAATTCGTAAACCGCAATTTACCTTTTAAGTTTGTACGGAACCCTCAGTGTGCGAGCCCGACTCGCACTTGCCCAGTTTTTTGAGAATAATTCGTTCAAGAAATTATGCATATAACTTTGGGAAACATTTGCAAGACTGACCACGGCCTTAAAACGCAAAGGGCAACTAAAGGACACAGGGCGGATTTTGTCTGTAAGAGTCTGACACGCCCTCTCGTTCCACCCTAGAGCGAAAGTTATTGTATGATTACCCGCTTCAAAAATATGCCTATAACTATCTTAAACTTCTTTATCATCTCTTAAAGTTATGTTAAATATTACTTGACTCTCACTCTGCGCTTGCGCGCGTATATGTTAATATGACCGCGAACCGGTCATATTGAATAGGTATAACATGCCAGTTACCATTGCTGGTTTCAGGAAGACTTGCGCATTTTTATTTCAGACTACCTGACCCGGCGAACTTCTTACCGCCTAAGAATCAATGAATGTATCGATAATAACAATCTTTCGATTTATTCAACCGATTGCGATAAAACAATGCCTAAGTAATATTTCAAGTTACACACAATTTTAATGAATAAAAGTTATCTACATCGATTCCGTACATTTAATGTGATGCGCGTACAACTAAAAACTTCTACAGATTTATTGTATGTATTATATATTATTATAACCGGTTCAATAATCCTATATAACATCTTTTCAAATAAATAAACGTAATCTTAAATTATATGAAATCGTTAGAACCCTACATCGTGCCCAGTTCACATGAGGCTTCATTATCACTTCAGCCGAAAGACGTCCATTGTTGGACATAGGCCACGTCCTGTGCGTCTCGCATCCATCGGATTCCCACGACCCTCACCAGGTCATCGGTCCACTTTGTGAGAGGTTTTCCAACGTTGCGTCTTCCGGTACGCCACTCCAAAACCTTTCGGCTCCTACCGACTATCTGTTCTGTGAGCAATGTGCCCAGCCCACTGCCACTCAAGTAGGGCGATTCTTCGGACTATATCGGTAACCTTGGTTCTCCTGTGGATATCATCATTCCTTATGCGATCATGCAAGAAAACTCCGAGTATGAGGATCACATGTAAGATATTTTTGTTTAAATCGGGAAAAAATATTATAGCTTGACCATTTCTTTAATTTACCTCCATTCAGAATCTTTATCATCAATCGCTGATTAACACAGAATGGTGCCTCCCGGGAAATGATACTAATTCTTTTGCTCATGCCTCACGATTCCCATTCGCCGTCAACGGCTACTAAGAAACCTTATCTCAACAATCGAAAAACATCTGTCCGTATATTTTTACTCGACATACCTAAAACGAGGGCTCGAATAAAAACGGACCACTTAAGGCCGAAAGAATATCACTCAATGCTCGCTATATTTTTCAAAGCTTCTCTTCACATTCTGTTTTTATCCTACTTGACTCGTAATGTGGTGAATTCATACATGAACAATCGCTATCTCGAGTGTTCTTGGGCTGTGGGGGGAAAGGGGGGCGGAGGGGCGTTTTTCCTTCTTTTACAACATTCGGGGGTGGATGGTGGATGGTGGCTGTGGATGAGGGAGGTGTCGGCTCCAGGCGACCCGCCCGGATATCTTTAAGGCGCGGTCATCCCGGATTATGTTGCGTCAGGAGTTTATTTCAATGTGATTGACCGATTTCATTTTACTGGCTGTGGTCTTAGGTTTAATGGTTCATTACGTGTCGGATTTGACGGAGATGTCATAAAAAGATTGTTACTTACCTGATACTTTTGAGGCAGAAGTAAGTTTGGTGAAATATAAAACTGAATACAAGTGGCGTGCTAATTCTAACAGGAATATGTGCTGTTTGCTGAGACATAACACAACCGAAAAGACAAAATTCAGCACCCAAATTAATAGGATTCTAAATATTTTGTGCTCAAATACAAAATACTTCATTTCAAACTGCCCCTTGGTTCTTCTTAGTACTTTACTGTTCTAAATACATAGTTTCGCGATGACGCTACGCGCCAAGTACGTCGTTGAAGTCTTACTTACTAACGACCTCCTCTTGTACAAATAAATGTCGAAGTACTTTGTCTGAAGGTACTCTGAAATTGAAATTAAAACACAGGGAAAAGCACCTATTTTTGTAGCAAAGGCATGAAAAATTGTGCAATTTACAATGACCTGAAGCCGTTAGAAAGAAGACCTCTTTCTAACGGTTTAGTAGATAATAGTTAATTGGAGAATTTACTACATCATTGTTGTGTCATTTAATGTAATTTTTTTTTAACAATATAAACTAGTGCTTGTCTGCGATCCCACCTGACAGTAAGCAGTGATGCAATCTTAGATGGCGAGGCGCACTAGTTTATTAAGAGCCTATTCTCATTATCATCTATTCAGCCGAAAGACGTCCACTGTTGGTCATAGGCCTCCCCCAAGTGTAGTCATAATGACCGGAGCCTAAAGATCATATTCTATTTATTTCTATTTATTATTCTATTCTATGTTTGAGTGATCCACCAAAGATACGATATCCACTTAATATAATTTCAGGAAAGACTAACAGCAATCATGACTGTAGGTAGATCTATAGATATACATATTACCTAAAAATAGCCCATGTTTTCTTCAAATTCTCCAGTCAATTCATTTCGTTCAGACAGTGCCAATCTATAATTCAAGAAACCAAGTTGAATCTTGGCAGTCCTGTTCATGACATAACTTAGAGATACCATGTAGTAACTTAGCGAGTAACTAAACTTAGAAGTTTAAAGTAAGAGCCATTGTTTATCGCGAGATGGTTTAAACTGTAGCCGTGAGCAAGTGGGTGGAGTTACGTATTTTATTGCACTCTTCTACGATTTGTAGGTGTACCGTATAGACAAAGTAGGTACTAGCTGTTGGTGAAGCAAGGTTGGTTTTGTGTACTAGAGAGATTTCGCAAGACGTCCGCAAATGAGGGGATTTAATTTGCAAGCTTTACTTATGTTTGGATTTTCAAGTTTAAGTTTTTCTCACTCCCATCATCTCCCAACCTAGTTCTTCAATAATGTTTCTGTAACATTAAATATATAAATAATAAGTAATTTGATTCATGATGAATTTTAAAACATTTTGAACAATAACAAACACCTACATGCCTACGTGTTGCCAAGTTTCCCGAATTGCGCGGGAAGTCCCGGTTTTCAAGGGTTTGGTGACATGTCCCGATTAACTTCTCTTTATTCTGTCTTTGGTTTTGACAGGTAAAACTTCATCGTCTTCATGCTGAAGTACACTGTTAATATATTTTTGCTTTCACATTTTGGCGCTTTTGTCTATCAAACTTTAATGCAACAGAAGTAACAGCATTAGCATTACAAGTAAGAGTATTTCATGAAATAGCTTGAAAAAGTCATTCAAAGGGTTAGACGAACTAAGAAGGTTGTATTGATGATTTTAATGATTATAATTCTGTAAATAAATAGGTGTTACGGTCGCAAAGCATACTTTAATGAACATAGAAAGTGATATTGACCTGTAAAATGCAAAAAAAATAATAAGTAGATTAGAAATTTCGCGGACCACCTTGCCACTTCCCCCTTAACCCAATAGCTCCAAGTGCCTATATACTTACATATCTCATACATTCTCTTACATAATTTTTACGACTCTTCCCAGCATTACTAAAATTAAACATCCACATCTCTTAACCACATATCTAACATAATGTTTCAGCTACATTGAGCACAACAACACAAGTTGAGGCCATAAAATTAATTAACTAGAGTCCACTTGTTACCCGGAGTCCTCCAGACCGCACTGACCAGCCAATTACATTAACGGCCGATATAAAAGTGGAATGATAATGTGGGTGGAGTCTGTGATTTTCGAGAGGTCACCGCATCTCAATGAGATGGGGTGGCGGGCCGAGGAACGCGGTATGTGGCATTCATGTTACAGGATGTTATTTTAAGTTAAATGTGAGAACGTTTTGAATTGAGACTGGAAATGTGTGTCAAAACTGTTTTGTGAAAGTCTTTGGATAAGTAAAGGAAGGAGAACTTATATATGTACCGGAAATCAGAATCTAAATTAACTAGGTACAATTTCGTATGATCAGTCAATCAACTTCTTAAATTGATAGAGGGACTGAAACGATTATATCGTCATCGGTCGTTTATTTTCCTAAACATTTTTAATCTATGTTTGATCACTTGTCAACGTCTCCATTATCATCATCATTAGCAGTCATGTTTCACTTGCTGCTGAGTATAGGCCTCCTTTCGTATACTTCCTTGGTATATATGTCGTGGCCAAATCTTAGAATTGATCTTTGAATTGAATTATGAAGTGATCAATAAATACTTTCCAGGTCTTACCTGCTGTCTTTTGTAAGTCATTCACATCAATCTTGATGTTTACCAGTCCATCTTTGTTAGTAATTAGTGTAGAAAAGACATGGTACGAAAAACCGTCACCTTGTAATATCACTTTCGCAGAAATGTCTTATACCACGTTCTTTTCCAACAGAATAGTGTTCTCAGCGACTACAGCGCCGGTAGGTAAGCCAGCGGCTAAGTGTCATGACTATTCATGGAAAAACCGCGGCGTTTCATTACTGAGAGTTGAGCCAACGTTTATTTTAACTTTACGGTGGAACCAAAAATAGCTGGCAGGCGCCGCCGGCTTGCGGGATTTGATCTTTGTCAAGGAATCAAAAAGATGAGGGTTTTCTTCTGTTTGAGCTTATTGTGTAACATGTAAGTTTATTAGATATTTTTCCATATTCGTTAAAGGTTAAATGGAGATGTTGGTGTGTAGGTACACCTATCAGATTTGTACCAGATGGAACCGTGCACTAGCTTCTGAGGTTTTATAAGTGCCCATGTATGTGAAATATAAAAAAAAATCGTTTCATAATACAAAATATTTTTATTTATAAAACGTCAGAAGTTAGTGCACGGTTTTAATACAAAACGCAGGGGCACAGCTACCGCCATATCTGCCGTATCAATGATACGGGGCCCCCAAGCTACAGGGGCCCCGACATGTGTAAAAACTCGTAACATGTTATTCACAAACTTCAATTCTCTTATGAGGGAGTGAGAGGTGCGTAGTTAATGAATAACTACTAAATGATAAGATGTTCCATTTTTATAGCTCGCGCTCCGTTCGTTCTAGCATTCTCTACATAAGATAACAACAAAATCTTAATCTTTCTTATATTCCAGAATACTCCAATAAAAGAGATCATCATCAAATCAAAATCTATCCAACTAGTCTGGTCATCTCTGTCGTGGTCTATCATTACTCCGTCTCATGCCTCTGTGCTAGTAGGGCCTACGGTGTAAAAAAAACCTCGATAACTTATGGGGCCCCTTTAGGGCTAGCTACGCCACTGATGAAACAACAACTTTCATATGGATAATTTACAGAAGTCAAAACTATTCTTCCATTTTGAGTTTTTCTAAAATTTATGTTTTAGCAATACTGTAGTCTTCTGGAAATTAAATTCATTCTATTATTCAACTGTACATTGCGAATAAATTTTCACTCGACACACGCGACAAACATTGTCAACTCGGTCAAACACAGTGTTAACAAGAAAAAAGAAAGTCTACTATTGATTTATTTTTTCGTAGTATTTTATTTTCTTTTCCAAAGTAAACAGTGTAGTTGGCACAGCACATCAATCCTTCTAAAAATCACAAACTATTCCGCGTGGTCGACATTCACAGCTGAACACGCTATTCAAATGGGGATGAAAATACGGGGGATGAAGTACAGGGGATGAAAGTAGCAAAAACCCCAGGCCCTCCTCATTACCATAGTCTGTGGAAACTTCGCAAGGGATGTTAGAAGCAAGACTTTGAAGAAAATTGCAAAATATAGTAATTTAAAATATAAAGTCTTTTTTTAAATCTTTACGCTTGGATTGGTTTTCGAGGCAATATTTTGGTGAGACAAGGGTGAAACAGGCACTTTGATGACAACATAGTTAGCCTGGTTTCAATGTCGAGAAGATTATCAATAATTTAATAACTGACTACATTTTGTGTAAATTAATTGCTTACTCTTTTTTACTAGACTGGCAGTAACTGCCCATTCTGATATAGTTTTACTTCAAGCCATTGCGGAAATTTGACAAACTGTCAATTCCTAACGAGAGCAAGAGTAATGAAAACTATAAAGGAAAAAAAGGAAAGAAAAACATTTTATTTACGGGAAATGACGCAATCTTAGAACTAGCTTACAAATTGCAAAAATTCTATAGAGAAAATAATGGCAAGCTTATACTTCCAGAAGAATATACCTCCAACTGTAACATTTTCCGCTAAAAACCACAGCCAATGTCGCCTCCAAACTCCGCGTTATATACCTCCTTTCTCGTAGGTGCTTTGAGCTCAGTAAAAAGCATCTTCAGGCGTCTGCCGAGGACAGGCCACTTGTCATAAACTAACTCCATGATAAATCGACAGCAGCGCCATCTCGTGCCTGTTACTTATTGTTCCCTTACACAGTACTACCAACCTTACAAAACTGATCTTAAACGTCACGACAAACGAAATTGAACTTTGTGAGAGAAGTATTAGGGTTGGGTGTTGACTTTGGCAGTGGTGTAGGTTGTTTGTAAAATCTGCTACTTTAAGGGTGATCCTGTGGAGAATCTGCAGTAATGGCCGTAGTTATGTCATCGTTATGATAAATACAGTATTTAATTATGTCTGTTAGTAAGATGTTTTGGCTTATGATTGTTCTTAGTTGAGGTTTTACAAAACAACAGTCTTACAAGTTTGAACAGTAAGAGTCAATTTTGTGTTGTTGGTGTGAAGTCGTGAATCCTGGCAGGGTCGCCATGTGAAGTCGTGAATATGGTTATCACTCAAAACACATGTTCCCAGTTATACTTCCATTTATTGAATGAGACAAAATTAATATAACATAATTCCCACAGACTTACTTACTAAACAATTTACCTACTCAGCGCAACTTGACTGGCGTACGTGTATTTCTAAGGAAATGCATTTGATGCTACATTACATTGGAAGGCGTGCTAGTCTAAACAGAAATACATAAATATTTTCACAGTAATAATTGCTTGAGACCTATTTATAATGATTAAATGAATTATGACGTACCTGTCTACTTTATTTCCATCAGTTAATAAAATTAATAGTCGCTGAATTGGCCTTTACCATTTGTGGCCAGCAAAAAGAATAGATTTTTATAAATCTTTACTTCTCAATATCGTTCAAACAATACTATTTTATACTTTTCTTAATGAGAGACTCTAAAAATTTTCTCAAAACAAAAAACTAATAAAAACACTAATTATGAAATAAATCTTCTGATATCCCTACAATAAATATTAAACTTTCTCCTAAAATGGTTGCGCACGTTTTTTGCCAGCTCAGTAAATAAAACACGGTCGAACCCGATCCTAACTGATTACAATTCCGATCGGTATAATATTAATATCAAATAAACAAAAACAGAATCACAGCTCGAGACCATTCGTCACAGCCGCGGTGTAATCCATCTCCAATTTCTTCCTTCATTTTGCTCAACCATTATTTAGTTCCGCCGTTCGCCACTAGATGGCGTTCTGCCTAATTTATTATGCATACTGATGACCCGCCGTAATGAGGCCCAGGCTTTATTCCAGAGGTTTTCCTAAAGAAAATTTGGCAACACAAGTTTGTTAGATTAAGCTAAAGAATGGCTTGATAAGAACGGATGGTTTCTGCGAAATGGTTTTGTTGACGATTAAGTTTTACGTTTTAATTTGCTTGGCGGTTGAGGGTTTCTGGAGATTTGTGGGGTTCTCGTGTTTAAAGCAATTGGCTGCTTATTTTTTTTGCTGGAATGTTTCTTGTAGTAACTTGGTACAACGTCGTAGTGTAGGTACTTTAGGAGTGATTTTGAATTAGTCATTCAAGAATTTAATCAAGATGTCACCTCGTCAATTATTTTGTAATAGTAAATAATAATATTTTTTAGGTAAAAACATTTCGCTCTTAAAACATGCCATAAAAAAATAAACGCTCGACGTATCCCATAAAAATGTAAATAATAAAACATCATTACCGTTCAAGCGTTAACATTGAGTCTCTTTGACAAACGGCTAGGGATGTTGCCAGTGCAAACACTTGGCCGGACACGGGGTGGCCATAAATAAAAAACAAAAATATTTACACGTCAATAGATACCGTTGGCTCAAAGTATTGCACCGATATCAATTTTATACGAACCTTTTTACTTTTAGATGGTAATGACTCTCGAGCGAGTGGAATGATGTAAAGAAAACAGTGGGGCTAAAGGGAGATTTGAAATAGTTTACCCTTGCAGTGTTGGTATTTAATGTCAGCTTTAAAGTAAATGTAATGCATGCCTTTGAAAAGGAGTCTTGCAGGATTAGACCGTCTGGCCGCGAGTATAAATCACAAATTGAATCAAATCTTATTAGAGACGTCTTGGCTATGTAAAAAATATTCGCCGATTCCACTAATTGACTGGTAGCATTATCCTATGTGGTTATGAAATTTTGTAAGTACACACATATTGTTTTAATTTACTACTCAAATCTAACAAAGGAAGTCAATGTATAAGAATCTTCTTGATTTTGACGAACATACAAACGTGAACTCCGCAGTTTTATAGGTTAGCATATGTTACACAAAACATAATACATTTACCCTGACTTCCCCTAAAACATCGCAAATAACCAGAATAAACAAAACCACAACAATACGAGTCAATACTTGATAAATTACACGACTGCCCAGAGCCAATCCATCTTATTTCCGAATTAGAGAAACACTCAGTCCCCTGCGTTACGTATGCACCCTGGCACTGTCCAGCGCGCCAGCGGCCAGGGTACGGAAATAAAAGAAAATTTATACCAACCGTTATATTTTATTGTTATTACCTTATTCTTTTTATTTTATCAATTTTTCCTTCGGCCATTTATTGATAAAACTCGCCAGGGGAATGAGGCGTTTATTTTGGGAATATAAAAGGGTTGGGATGTGTTTCATTTGCATGGATTATTTGAAGTGGATGTATTGTTTCGGTGGTCGTGAAATATTGCTTTTAGATAAAGGTGCCTTACTTAAAGAGATTAGGAAATAGCTTTTTATTTTTGCCGACGGAACTGGAAAAGTAAAATGTAGTAAAAAAATACTGACTTCCATACGTTACAATTGCAAGTAGCTAGACATATTAGCCAAGTATAATAAAACCTTTAATCATTAAACATAATTAAAATTGACAGTGTTCTGAAGTAGGTATATTTATTAACTTATTTAGTCTCAAACAGCTTAGTCGCAGTTAAGTCTGAGAGGTGCACCTCTTAGTCTTAAATTACAACTAAATTGCAGCATGAACGTCCCACGGCAAGTATTGACAGCCAGTTAATTACCAGCAATTAACAGCCACCTCCTTCCCCTGGCGAGCCATGAGCCACGAGCCACGCTCGCGACAGTCTACTAATCCTATTTCTTATCTTTTACACGCTAATGTCTTACCATTTGCATTCTGTTACTTGCAAAAGGCTGGAGAAAATTTAAGGTTGCGTACAGTGTTGCTAGAGTTTGGGTGTTACCCTGGATGTGGGGTAATATAATGTTTGAGGTATTCTTTCTTCGGCCAATTTCTTGAAGCTATGACTTTTTATTGACCATCAGGTGTTTTTTATAGTTATGGGTTGCCAACAAAGAGGTTCGAACTTATAGAACTTAAGAGACGACAATGACATATCAATTGAGACGTGGATTGGCAAACGAACTGTTTAAAAATCTCTCACCCGATTAACATGGAGTTCGCTTTTAGTAAAACTTCTGAATAAACTTGTTTACATTAATATTTATGTAACCTCTTCATCAAACACAGCTCCGGTAAACTTCAGGTTTTGATAGTAAAAAAGTGGATTCAGTTTTTGTGATTGAGTTGTTTTAACTTCATTCTATAAAGTGGTACTTTTTTATGTTTGTAGCTGTTTTTTTTAAGGAACTACACTATACTGTAACTAACTGTAATGCAAAGTTATTTCCTGCGGAAAAATGGTCGGCTCATATGAGACTGACAACGGGAGCATAACCGCGGGAAAACTCTTAATGTTAATAAAACACACAATTATAGAGTAAGTGCAAAATTACACTTGTGTTAATTTATTCTGAAAACAAAGGTAAACCCATTTATTTCGTGGGTAACCCTGAGACAATTTAAGAGGATTTAACAAAAAAAGCTTACATTTGGCGGAAGCAAGCGATGCTAATTGCGGCAGGGCGAGTTTGATATGGTAATCAGCAGCGCCCTCTCTTAGCAAGTAGACGAACTAGTAATGCACTTTGATTTGTTTCGCGCCAGATTATAAAGGATTGCATTAATTTATTCTATTGGTGACTTTATAAAGATTGTGTTTAAATGCTATTTACTATTTAAATTTTGAGGCATGGTTATGAAAGAAAAAATGTTTGAACAAATTAAAAGTATTTAGAAGTAGCATTATAGTGCATTGAAAATATAGGTTAATTTCTTATGATATTTATATTGTATGTTTATGTGGTTTTTGGTTTAATAGTTTATGTATATTTCTTTATTTCTTTTTTATTTTAATACATATAGATTCATAGCATTGGTGTAATAGCATAATAGGTGTAATATAATAATAATAATGGTGTTATTTAGGTTACATAATTTTAAATATAATAAATTTTTAAACATCTAGGTTTTACAAAGAAAATAATAAAAGCCACGATGTTTCCCGCCGCAAAATAAAAAGTAACGAAACCGTAATCACCGCGTCAGTCTATCCAAAGCTATAGACAAACAAATTAGACATCACATTTTTACTTTTAATTATTTCGGCCATTATTTAAATTAGGAATACGTATCAATTCGCACGCCGTAACTTTTCAATTTTGGGAACGTTACAGAATACATTACGGAGGCGTCGAGATGGAAATTAATAAATGGGAAAATTAAAAACGGACCAACCTGAGGGACGGACAAACAGAAAGTTTTTAAAAATTACTCTAATATATTCGTAAAATTAGAAGAATGCCAGCGCGAACGAACGGCCGCCGTCAGGACTGAAGTGTGAGTAATGTTGAGGTTTTAAATTAAAATGGGATATTGTGTAACAGACTTACACCAAACTGAAAATAAAGTAGATACAAATAGGATTGTGAATCAGAAGAAAGCAGTATTGCCAATATATGTTGTGCTTGAGCGTGTTTTTTTAATGGAGGTTAAAGCGTAAGAAAATAATTTATTACGAATTTAAGGCCTTTAAAACTTTGAATCTACACTTATATTATTATAAAGAGGTAAAGTTTGTTTTTTTGTTTATAGGACATAATCTCTTAAAGTACTGGTCCGATTTATAATTTTTTTTCACCGATAGAAAGCTGCTTTATTCCTGAGTGACATAGGCTATATTTTATGTACGCGGGCGAAGCCTCGGGCAAAAGCTAGTATTCAATAAGGGACTAAACCTTGAGAGTGTTGCAACATCATAATTTTAGCTATAGCAACCATGATTTTGAATTAGGTGGACCAAAGTGACAGCAGTAGGCAATGCCCAGTTGTCGATGAACAATGCCCCGCTGTCATAAAGCCATTCTTTTTGCTGTCACTTTGGCCCATCTTATTAAAAATCATGGTCATCATTTCTGCCGAAAGACGTCCACTGTTGGATATAGGCCTCCCCCAAATGTCGCCATAATGACCGGTCCTGTGCGTCTCGCATCCATCGGATTCCCGCGACGCTCACCAGGTCATCGGTCCACCTTGTGGGAGGCCTTCCAACGCTGCGTCTTCCGGTACGTGGTCGCCATTCCAAAACCTTTCGTCCTCATCGACCATCTGTTCTGCAAGCAATGTGCCCTGCCCACTACCAATTAAGTTTGGCGATTCTTCGGGCTATGTCTGTAACCTTGGTTCTCCTGCGACCATAGCCCTTTCCACCATTCCCCTTCATCATTGTCCTATGAGTGACTATAAGCCTTTTGATGAGGCCCATTGCAAGATACCACGGTTTGGAGCCATATGTCATCACTGGCAACACGCACTGGTCATAGACTTTCGTCTTGAGACACTGTGGTATATTGGACGAGAAGACACTGCGCAAAAATCATGATATTATAAATAAATCGTTTATTTATAAGATAGGGCAATTTTAGGGTATAGATAGCTTTTTATTTAACTGTTGCAACATCTTTATTTTGTAACAATTCAAAAGCTCTGTATTTACAGGTATATAATATCTTGTAAATTAAAATAAACCCACTAATTTCCGAGACCCAAAAACAGCTGCTTAAAAAAATTTGCCAGTTAGCCAACATAAGACGTAAATCCAGCAGAGCATGTCTGTAACTCCGTCCTAACGGACAGTCGAAACCAAACCATCTGTTTTATATTCACGGCGAGTGCGACCACTAAACTGGACGGCCATAACCGTAGATTAAGAATACTTAACCGTTTACCGTGCAATCGGGCGCTATTGTTTGGCATTCCTTCGCTTGTGTCCAGAATTACTGTGATTAGTCGCTTTGAGTGTTACAATTGAGATGGTTGCGTATTGATGCAACGATTTGCGTTTGTTCAAGCTTTTCAAAAGCTGTCTTGTTCTTTGTTGTCATAACAGCTTGCAGTAGTCTTTCCCTTTACGATTTTACTTATATAGCTTACTAATGCAAATTCATTCACTAGCTTTTGCCCGCGGCTTCGCCCGCGTATATAAAATATAGCCTTTGTCATTCAGGAATAAAGCAGCTTTGTATCGGTGAAAAAAATTTTGCAATCGGACCAGTACCTACTTTCAGAGATTACCTCCTACAAACAAAAAAAAAAACAAAGAACAATCTTTACCACTCGCCAATTACCAATCTTTACACACTATAATATTGGTGTAGATTACAGGTCCTCGACTAAGAGGGGCGTTTAGTGCTAGTTTGGAGAGAGGCCACTTCCCACTTCGTTGTAAGACCGGGAAACTGGTCCTCATCGCGAAGCCGGGGCGCTCTGCGGACTCTTCGTCCACATACCGGCATGATTTTTTTAACTTGAACACTAAGAATATTCATGATTTTTGCTAATCGCCATCTTCAACCATGCTCTGCTGATACTTGAAATCAATTACCATTATATTTCGCTTTTTTTTTGTTTAGTTAATATCTGAAATACTGATCATATTCAGAATGATATGTGAAAACCGTCGTATTGCGTAATTGTCGTCAGTTTTATGATCATTACTTGTTTTTTTCCTGTTATTAGATTGATAATATGTTTTTATTTTTTTGTGAGCTCTAATTGACAGAACTATTACTAAAAGTAATTAGGAACTATAGAACTCGCCTTTGTGCACCTAAAACAATTTTAAAATTTTGCTTTTGGAAAAAAATATCTGCTACCGGAAGTTAGCAGATCATATTTTCATTGGAATTTTTTCCAGGAAAAACACCAGAACTTTTTCTAAAAAGTATCAGGAACTCCAGAACTATGCTGCATGCGAGTAGAACTCTAATTTTGTTATGCTCTGCTGGAAAATGATCTGCTAAGTTCATGGCCAACCCATCGTGCTGCTCGACGAGGTGGGCAAGCTCTTTGAAAGAGTTATTGCAGACCACCTTGTCGCGCATCAGCAGGGGTGGGGCCAGATCTTGCGGATAGCCAGTTTGGCTACCGCAGGGGGCACTCCACGGTGGACACCATCATGCACGTGCGAGTCCTTACGACGGGGGATGCGGTGTCCCGAGGCAGGGTCGTTGTGGTGGTGTCCTTTTACATCACCAACGCCTTCAACTCTCTGCCCTGGTGTAGTATTAGGAGGGCACTCCGGTACTCACCAGGTGCCCAACTACCTCCGTCGTGTGATCAAGGCCTACCTGAAGGACAGGTTTATCATCTACCCTCAAGAGTTGAGAGGATCCAGCAGTTGGGACTCGAGGTGGCATTGCAGAACTCCGAGGCCATGTGTTTTCATGACCCTGGGAACGCTCCACCACCGGGTTCCCAAATAACGGTAGGAGGAGTTCGCTTCGACGATGAAGTACCTGGGACTCGTCCTCGACAGTCGGTGGAACTATGTGGAGCACTTTCGACGTCTGACTCCCTAACTGGAACAGACCGGGGCTGCCCTAAAGCGGCTCCTGCCCAACCTTTGTGGTAATGTTAGCGAAGGAGAAGGCGAACGAATGTCCTCACGCCCCAGACGCCGAGATGCTGAGCCCGACTACCAGCCACGGTAGACGCGGGCTTGCGGACGTCAAGCAATGGTTAGCTTGCCGTCCGGCCGAGGTTTTAGTCAGTAAAACTCTGATACGATCTCCCGTCCGCGCAGAAGTCATTGGAAGATTTCCACACTTAAAAAAAAGTGTAGATTCAGTACTTACAATTAATTTTATTATTTGTTATATATTGCTGTAACATACCCATGAGGTGTAGGTACCATATTTATATGTCAAAAAGTTCTATTGAAATAAAATACACTCTTTATACGTTGTTACAATATTTATATTTAATTTTATGACAACTTACACTAGTTTATAAATATGAAGGCACGATCAGCATAGTGGTTGAGCGATTGGCTACTGCATTGCATGACGCGATTTCGATTTCCGCAAGGAACAAATAATATAATTGTATGGCCTACAGATGGTTCTGAGCAATTCTGGGTCTGGGTATCATGTGTATTTTACAAGTTTGTGTCTGCACCCACGACGCAGGAGTCATTGCTAGAGCGCAAAGTTAAAAAAAAAAAAAAACTGGGACCAGTCATGAGACTGGACCAAGCTAGGATGCTTTCAGTAGGTAGGTACATAAGAATACTACTGCCTGATTACTTCTCCCTGTAACGATTTCCACAAGGAAGAGACATTATCTTATGTATCTACTATACTATAGTATATTTTAGCTTTCTATAAATTGGTAAATTATTTAATTTTTTGCGATTGGACTAAACCTACGTTCAAGGTTTACTATTGACCTCTTTATGTAGGCGAAATATAGATTAGGCAGATCTTTCTTACACCCCAAAGAAATATGAAAACCAAAATATTATCAAAGCTTCGACAATTTGTTTTGAAAGACTAAGTACCATCAAAAATACATTTATTTTTTCTTCTCGTTACTATTTTACGTTCGATAAGATTTAATCCAAATGGAGGCAGGCATGCTCCGTCTTTGACGTCAGTGTCATCCTCTACAAACATCAGGTGAGACAGTGGTCAAATCAAGTCAAATATCAGCCTGTCTGAACTGAATTAATCACTTAACTTATTTTTTCACAAATATCATAACATTGTCAATCCAGGGCCGGTCTCACACGACCCGCGCGCCCGCGCACCGTGCTCACACCGGCCGTTCGCGTACCGCATACATTTGCATATGATTTCATATCCAGTGAACAGGGGAATAAAATTAGACGCACATGGCGAGCTTTTTTAAAACCCTTGTTTTTACTTTTTTTCGTATCTGTTTCGCTTTCCAACGGTCGGTTGTGTTTCAGTTTTTGTTTCGAGCACTATTTTGGAAGTTTTTTTTTGACCGATTAAATCTTATTCTTTTTTTCATAAATATATATCTAGTAGGGGTTATACTTAATAGGCGTGCAAAATAATAACAAGATCTCTGTTCCCAACATTTTTAAGCAGTCCATAATTTGCATATTTTAATATCTATAAGTAATAAATACTAAACGTATTTTTGTAGTCCACTTTAAAGTAATTATTTTATATTTTGCACCTAGTGCGAGTGCGGTGCTCCTGATCGGACGATGGCCCACTTATTAGAGTGCCCAAAGTGTCCCTACATCTACACTTTGGAGGACCTAAAAAACGCGAATGACGCCGCAATAAATGTGGCAAAAAAAAAACCTACTGGGTCCAAAAGCATTGAGGGAAAAAAACCCATCGATTCGAGAAGAAGAAGAATATTGTAGGTATATATATTTTTTGAAATCACCGAACACTACACACTTACCTACTGGGTATGCAAAACTATATATTATGTGACTTTACGCTAAATGGTAAGTACTAAATCAACATAGGATTTGGTAATAAATTAATTGTTATGGAACCAATTAACAGAAACAAATGAAACTCTTGATTTACCTGTGATGATCAAACTACTGTTTTCGTTTAGATGAATTAAGTAACTATTAGTTTAGTATTGTTGCTATTCGACGATAGATGGCGCTTGACATAATTTATTCATGAATTTTCATTTCCATTTTTCCAAACATCATTTATATTATATTTTCTAATACAATATTTTCTAAATATTTTCTGGAATGTAGTCGTCAGGTCTAAATAGTAAAGTTTTATGTTCACTTAATTATATTACTAGATAATCGAAGTACGTGATATATTTTCCTCCCATTACGCAGCTAGAAAAGTTGATCTAGGTAATTGGTATTTTAGGTGCTAAAACCCTCGAATTTCTTGATTATTTATTATATAATGAGGATTAATTAAGATTTTATGATAATATGACATCAACCAACAACCAAACGTCTAGGCTCAACGAATTCGTCCTCTTTAATTTCTTATCTGCAGTCAACGCCAATATGTAAATATCCCATTGATACCTTTTCCCCAAACATCTCACATTCTATAGCACCCCGCATGTATCTCCACGTCACTATGACGTCACAGATCGCGTGTACTTAAACAAATACCCCACAAACACAATGTTTAACACTCGCAGCTAATACAAGCAAATTTATTCGTCATACTACGCCACAGAATGAATAATTAATCTTGAGAAATTCTTCTACGCTGCCATTGTTGAGCTTTGGAGCTTGTGGTGTATGCCAGGCTTTCGATGCTTGCCATTTGTTTGAGAAACATCTTACGGAGAAAGATACTAACGATTTACAGGTAATAAAGTTTTCTAACTGAGATTGAGTTCTTTGAGAAAATTTCCAAAAAAAAGAAGAACCTTGTTTTTGGTTTTAATTCTGCCAAGTAAACGGCAAGCCTTGACTTGATTTTCCTCTCGTTTGTCTTAATATTTCCTCGTAAAACCCTTGAGCAGTCAGTCCTAAAGAATAAGGATTATGTTTTTACTCATTAAAAGTCTGACACACCCTCCTGCTCCTCCCAAGAGCGGGGGATGTCTTTGGATGATTTTTCCACCGAAAAAAAAAACACCACAACTATCGCAGCGTTTCCCAAAGTTTTCTGGACTAAGACCCACCTAACAAACACCTAATCCGTACTAACTTTTGGCCTGCATGAAGAATAAAGGAGCATTACAATGTGTATGAATGAAGGATCGTTTAAATTAACTAAAAGGATAAAAAAAATTGTTCAGTTATGCTCAGCTAAATACAATCTGTATTTCCATGTAAAGGATGTATTTATGGCTTAGGCTTCGGCTTTTCAGGGCGCATCCAATGTTTGATCGTATAGTTTGAGAAATACTGATCCACAGTAAGATAGGTTAACTTGTCTATTGTCGTAGCAAGATCCCAGTCATCAACTCTCTTAACTACCGATATAACTTTTAGTGAGTGTGCCGCGTTTCTTAATAGTATTCGCTCCATTGAAATAATCTCCTCTCCCAATCAGCAGACCACCACTAAGAATCCCACTACGTCTAGTCATGGTGACCTCAGAAAAATCCCCGTCGTTTCTCATGGATAGTTCGACCACAGCATATGGACATTTCGTTTCCTCATGCATATTTATAATTTGTGGCGATGGCGACCCCTCGACTCGATAGCTCGGTAACGAACGGACAAATGGACGAACGTTAGCTTGTGTTGATTCGCGGACGATATCGATATCTAGGAGTGCGCTGTGATTGCGATCTTTCGGTTGGGATGCCGCATGACGCTGCCGCTGGCGGAATTTCTTGGGGAAATACGGCTTGGTTTGCGAATGAACGGCAGGAATCTCATTGGCAAGTTGGTGTTTGTATATAAAAATGAAATAATGGCAATATTAATGAAAATATGGATCAGCGCTAAATATTACGGAGTAGAAAGAAATGGAAGAGAGGAAGCTCTTGCCAAAGTTGAGTAAACAGACGAAAATGTCGATGTCGTTAAATCTCTACTCAATATACAGATTCTAGTCTGCATATTTGATGTAGATGGATAAATATTATTATCTACAGCAATAACAATAATCAACCACACGTTTATAGTATAACTAAAATTTGACAGCTTATCGTTTCTGGATGGTTTTCGTTTTTTGAGAGCCATAGTCATATAGTTCAACAAACTAGTTTGCGTAATATTCTGCTCACAGTTCATCTTGGAAAGAGAACTGTATTTTTCCACAATCTATCAACATAGACAAATTGCGCAATATGCATTGTCGCCATAGGTACAAGAAAGAAGATACTATTGTGTCTAATAATAGCATTGAGTCGCTAGATATTTTTAACAACAGACTCAGATTTGTAGACAAGATGTAGTCTTTACTGAATGGAAAGGCCTTGAAAACTAGCGATGTACTGTTATGTGGTTCAATAGATCATCACAGAAGTTGAAGATAACACTGATTACATCTTCAGCTTCGGGGAATAAGCAACAATAACCCAATCCTTTAGTTCAACAGTCATTGGGTCGTTGTTAAATGTGACTTAGTACAAAAAGATCTTTGTTCAGTACCTTTGAACTTGTTTCCGTCGTTTTGTTGATGATTTGGGTAAAGATGATTTGATATTTGGTTCTTTTAATTTGGTTTACTCGATGATAGAGTATTGAGACACTGTGTTTTGAAAGAAAGTAAGAAAAAAGAAAGAACATTATCTGTTTTTCACAACACAGGGCATACAAATAATAGTTAGGTAAACACGAAACAAAAAAAAAAAGAGCAAAAATACAAGAGAGAGAGAGAGATGATTAAATCATCTATATCATTTTATAATACACATTTTTTCTAATCTCCATTGTAAATAACATCAAGAAGCTAATATTGTATATTAGCTATTAACACTACTACTATCTCTAAGTTGATGAGGGTGAGATAGGAATGTGTGGGCTGGCACAAGAAAAATGAGACCTATGCCCAGACGTGAGCAAAGTCGGGCTGTGGATGATGATGATGAATCTCTAAACGAATCTATAATTTAGTGTCCAGTCAGGAGCAATAAGATACACTCATTGTCACATTTTCTATTTATCTTAACTTCTGCCATTCAAGAAATAAGTGTAAGAGTTATGGTTCTAGCCTAGGTAATTTAGAACCAATTGTTCAAGAAATATGTGTACAACACATATTTCTTGAATGGCAGAAGTTGAGATCGATAGAAAGTACTGTCTTATTGCTCGTAACATGTCCACATATCTTGTAGTGTGTAAAACTAAAATTTTGTATTTGTATGTAGCACAAATATGAACTACCAATTAAGAAGTTATTTCATTGAAAAATCCGAAAAACTAAATTACCAAAACCTATTTATAAATGCAAAATACCGTAAAAATGAGTTACCAAAAAACCTATGGCGTATATAATAACCGTAATAGGAGGTGACCCATAAAGCATGGTACGGCAGCAAACACCAGTGATTATACGCCATTACGATATTACGGCATTATGGAGTATATCGCGGCACCACGTCAGCGTCACGCTGCTTAATTACCGACTTTTGTTCTAACTAGGGCACCCGTGTACCTGAAATGGGCTACATGAAATTGCGGTTTTTTTGACTTAGATAAAGTTTTTTATTGTGTAGGAAATTCTGGTTACTTGAAAATGTCAGACTTATACAGTCTCTAGACTATCAAGGAATATAATTATAATAATATTCCACAACTTTTACACGATGCCATCTAGTCCCAAACTATGCAGAGCTTGTGCTATGAGTACTAGACAACTGATACAAAATACTTATATATATTTAAATACATACAGATTATAGATAAATTACACCCAGACACAGAACATCACACAAATATTTACCCTGGGTGGGAATCGAACGTACAACCTCCGGCACAGCAGTCAGGGCCACTGACAACTAGACCAACAGGTCAGTCAAAATGATCAGTAAAATATTGTTTTTTTAGTAAAGTGTGTCCTAGTTTACAGAAATTACGCAATGGTTGAGCGATTGGATAGTGCGCTGCTTGTCGCGTTTTCGATTCCCGCATAGAACAATATTTGTATGGGCTACATATAGTTGTTCCGGGTCTGGGTGTCTTGTGTCTGTGAGTTTACATGCTCGTGAACGCACCCACGATGTAGGAGTAATTCGTAGATAAATTAAACAAAAAAAAAAAAAAAAAGATTTTGTTTTTCCGAGGTTCAGCTTAGATTACCTAGTAAAGGGATTTTAAAGAGATCCATATTTTTCGTCTCTTTCATCATTTCAAGCTTTGTTGGTCGCAGAAATAATCTTTCATGATCATCTACCTTGCTTTTTCTCATATAACCAAAACCAAATAAAGGGTTGAAATGTATGTTACTAAAAGAGTTATGAGTATTCATGTGGATGGAAGGGAAGGGAGACAGAAGAAAAAGAAAAGTTGGATGGGTTGTGTGAGAAGTGATATGAAAGAAATGGAGTTAGTGATAGCCTGACGGGTGACAGGATAGAATGGAAGAAAAAAAACATGTTGCACTGACCACAAGTAACTTAAGATATGGGCAGGGTGGTGATGACAATGACTGCTTATCTGGACTCCACAACCCTTCTTTTTAAAATAAAATATAAATATTACATTTTGGACCGCGCGGGAAATAATCTAAAGACTTCTCTCGCTTTAGGGTGGAGCCAGAGGGCGTGTCTGACTTTTAATGACTAAAACGCGCCGTCGACAACTCGGGCTCGGTCTGGACGAGTGGACGGCGAGCTTCCCATTGCTCGTCGTCCAACTCTACAATCCTATCACCGAATAATACGATACTGAAACTGATCTTTTCATAACAAACACTTGAAAAAGTCTATTAATCGGAACACTTTACTTAGTAACAATTAGCATAGAGTGTTTCACGGCTATACGCATGGTCGCAAGTGTTACAAATTCGGGCAATGTTTCAGTAAAATACTTTCAGGGCTTACGATCATATTTAACTGGACGCTATTAACTTAATATCGGATGACGGTTTTCCGTGACGAGGCGGAATAATGTTGTAGTTTTTGTTAATAAGGTGACTCGGGTCGGTTGGCGGGGTAGTGCGGGGAGAGGGTGATGACGGTTACACTGATTTGATTTTATGGCAAGAAAAGTATTTAGTGGCGGTGCAAAAAGGAACTAATCTTTCGCTTATTTTCAAATATCTTTTCTTTTTTGGCTAAAAATAGTTTTAGACAAACAATACAAATAAAAAAATAAATAAATAAAGGATATAATACTTAAATAAATAAATACATATAACTCTAATTTTGGAAGTCAGTGTTTCTTCTCAAATTGTCTTCATAGTTAGAACTGAGTTTAAAAAAAAAATGGTACCAATCTGGAAGTTTATGCTTAAAAATAAAAAAAATACAACTCTTTTTTTTATTCTTTATTAATTACTAGCTTCTGTCAGTGGCCTTACCCGCGTGAAAGTAACTTTCTCCATACAAACTATTGAACCGCGTTTTAACCCCTGAAGGGTTTTTTTTAAGGTGGGAAAATCATCTAATGACAAATCCCGCTCTTGAGCGAAGCGTGAGATAGTGTCAGACTTTTACTGACTAAAACCAACTCCTGTTCCTTCTTTGCCTTCGTCCCAGGACCCCGGGTTTCACTTTCACACTACCCGTGGCAACCCCTTAAAAACAAACTCCACCCGAGTTTCGTAATAATATTAATTAAAGTTATGGCTAATATCATAATATAATCCGAATCCAATATCATAAGGCTTGCGGACGGCGAGCAATGGGTAGCCCTCCGTCCGACCGTCCGGTAACCGTCCGGACCGAGCCCAAGTCGTCGACGGCGCATATTGTTCCAAGCGCGCCTCAGGGAGATGTCAGAAAATCATAGGGGCCCAGCAGGGTCGAAGCCTACTGAGGCCATGGGTAGTGTAAAAACGAAACCCCGCCCGGTTGTTATTTTTTTAGGTGGGAAGATTTTCCCACCTAAAAAAATAACAACCGGGCTTGACAATTACGTGTTACAAAAAGTAAAAGTAGGAGTAGGCGGCGTTACATACTCCGTGGTCAGACTTCGCAACAAGCTTTCGGCTTTTCCTTTGACTACAAAAGATGGAGGTGCTTTGTACCCTCTGACCCATCTCATACTCCTCCACATTTCTCTTGAAGAAGTTATGACTATCTATACCATTACAAAACTCCTGAAAAGATTTATTCTTGGCCTGTCGTATACCTAAGCTTTTGTGCTTCACTCACTTTTTTTTGTAGGATTTCTAGATTATGTGGATTAGGATTTCTTCTGAAAGTGTGATAAAGTATGTGATAAAGTTTGATTCCAATATGGTTTGGGTCTGAATTTATTCACCTGCAGAGGGTTATCTTGTTCTAATCATGAGTATATATTGGTCAGCTGCAAAGTTAATTAAGTATACCTATAAATTTATTATATGAAGATTGATGATCTGGTGGTAACTCGAAGCATGTATAATCTAGTTCAATTTTCTGAGTTAGCCTTGCCAATAAGCCTTTTTAAAGTTTTTTCGTCTTTTCAAATTAATCGTGTTATTGTTTTCCAGGCAGATTTTAATCAACAAATGATCTTTCCCAGGTTTTCCTTCATGATCTTACATTCAAAGCCAACTCTGTTGAAACAATAGTAACATCTGGACAAGTTTCTTGTATTGTCCCATTGACCAGCTTCAAGCGTGTATGTGAGTTATCGTTGAGAGTACATAATTTGTTGTCCAGGACAGAGTCGAAAATCTGATTACCTCTTGAGTCCGTTCTGGAGGACCAGTTTGAATGGTGGCCGTACATATCACCTGCATTAAGTGTTATGTGATGCGTCAGTGAGATAATGTCGTCCCAATCACTTCTACGTGTGCGCACAGAGTAAGCGCAATGTATAGATATTTTGTTCTCTAGATGGCTGCCTTTTATGTGTAGAATTTGAATTTGTGTATTCGAAATGTTTACGTTACACTTAACGGGTAATATTATAAATACATACTGCTGTTCTTCTTCAACCATCATCGCATCTGCCCTGAATATCTTGTATTCTCTGATGCGCTGTCTGGATCAAACCAAGTCTCACTGAGGATAGAAATCCAAATCGGTTTATAAATGATGGAATTTTGAGGTACCTAACAAACATTTTTTAAAATCCAAATGAATTGAGAACCTCCTTCCTTTTTGAAGTCGGTTGAAAAAATTACTACCTGGGTATTATTACTACTGGACTCACAAAAAATTACTAAAACAGTAGTGTGTCTAAATAAACGATTAAAAGCTTAACTAAAAGCTTAAATTACCAAATTACAAAGTAAATAAATAGCATCTACATTTTACATTATTCATTTTCTACGCAAAAACAAATGTAAAACTATTATTAATATCCGTTCAATAATACAACATAATCTATCCAACCATCAGCGATATAAACTAAATATTCAAATAACATTCATATAACACAAATCGCACTGTATTTAACCGACACTCCTTGTACCTACCACAGGGCACGGAAAGCTGCGCCGACGCCAGCACTAGATACGGCCGCCTTTTTCCTAGTAACCCTTCTATATCATGTACCCATTCTTATACTATATATTCTAATTTACAATTAATTTCGTATTAATATTGTAAACTAACTTCTGCCAGCGACTATGCCAGTGTCAAAGAAGCAAATTGGAACAATCAAAATTGAAGGGAACATACTGCTGGGACGTCTTTCGGCTGAAATGATGATGATGACTGCTGGGACAAAAAGGTAAAAAGTAAGAAAAAAGAAAGTCGCTGTCGCGCACCCGTAGTTGACGGTTGGGTTTACAGTCTGCGGCCGTGTTTATAAGTTTCGCGATTAGTGTCACTGCATAAACAAACATATTACAAATAATGGAGAGTGGAGAAGATGAAGATGGAAGTGATATGGATATTTTGCCCAATTGCGAAAAAGATTGTGTTAAATCTTTGGAACCTAAAATTGTGCGGGTAGATATACATAAAAATAGTGAGAAGAGATCAGCTGAGAAGAGAAAGGAGAGGGAGCATGAAAGTACTGATGATGTTGACGATGAGAATGATGATGACTTTATTACTGTGAATAGGAAAAATCCTAAAAGATTAAACAGATCCGAATCTGTGGAGTTACAAAATAGAATGAGGGTAGATGTAGAAAGAGATGACAACAAAATAAAACACGAAGTGTGTATAACTTCAACAGAAAACATACCTAAACAAATGGCTTTGGCAAGATTATTAAAATGTGAAAATATTAAAAATATTATAAGAATCAAATACAAAAGTTTCAACAAAGTTTTAATTCAATTTCAAGAAAAAGAAGATGCACTTAATTTGATGGAATGCCAAAAATTCAAAGATATGGGATGGAGATGCCAGCTGATTAATGAATTGTCCTTGGCCTATGGTGTGGTGAGAGGAGTTGATTTAGATTTAAATGAAAAGGAGATATTGGATATTTTGGAGTGTACTACTGAGATAATATCCATAAAACGATTGAGACGCGTCAACTCAGAAAACAAATGGGTTGATAGTGAGTCTGTAAGAGTTTGTTTTAAAAGTAAGAACCTCCCTTCTTATATATATGCATATAATTGCCGTTTAAAAGTGGAGCCTTATGTGTTTCCCGTGACTCAGTGTTCTGGATGTTGGCAATTTGGCCATATAGCAAAGTACTGTCCAACGAAAAAAAGAAAATGTCCAAAATGTGGTGGTGACCATGAAAATTGTAACATTAACAATATCTCATGCCTGAATTGCAAAGGAAATCATCTTGTACTAGACAAAAACTGTCCCTTATATTTAAAAGAAAAAGAAATAAGAAACATTATGAGCACGGAGCAGGTTACATACAGAATAGCACTTCAACTGTTCCTTGAAAAACAACGAAAACATACTAGTTCCCAAAGTCATATGCCACTAAATTCGTCGTTTACTACGAGTTTACTAGAAAAATCCCAAACCTATAGTAGCGTCCTTACCAGCCCCATACAAAAACATAGATCGGAGCCGAAAATTCAAGAAGAAAATAACCTACTGATGGAACAAGATAGCACAAAAAAGTCAACTCAAGAAAGAGAAACTAAGAATAAGAAAAATAGGAAGCGAGGAAAGAAAGACCAACTTGTTACAGAAAGATCGACAGAAGAAGAAAATGAGGAGAGTTTTTCATCTCAAAATGAAGAAAATGGTGACCAAAAAGATGAACAATTATTTTATAGGTTTGAATTTAAGAAATTCCTAATTAAAATTAAGAAAATATTTACATTGGAAGGAACTTTTAAAGAAAAAACTTTATTATTTTTTAAAAGTATATATGAAGAATTGAAGAAGATTCTATTAAGCTGTTTTTTAAAGGGAAATTTGTTAGAAAAAATTATTAATTTCATAAATGGATAATTCAGACAAAAATATAGGAATAAACATTATTCAATGGAACTCACAAAGTCTTCGGCCAAAAGTTATTTCATTTACAGAAATCTTAAATAAAGAAAAGATTCACATAGCAATCGTGAGCGAAACATGGCTGGATATTGAAATGGATGTCAATGTAAGTGGTTATAATATCTATCGAAAAGACAGATACGATTCCTATGGGGGGGTCGCAATTTTTGTTCACAAGTCCATACGGTCACATCTTAACTCTTTTCAGATTTTAAATACAGGTATAGAAATAGTAAGTGTTAAATTAATTAATTGCAAAGATTTAGAAAACATTGTTGCACTTTATTGCCCATCTTCAGTCAATACTCAACCTTCAGACTGGGATGAAATTTTCTCTCATTTTTCAAATAGGACCCTAATAGCTGGTGACTTCAACGGCCACCATACTAACTGGTCTATTAAAATCGATACAAGGGGCACTCAAATAATGGATACGTCGCTTGAGAACTCCCTGATTTCCCTGAATGACTGTTCACCAACAAGAGTTAAGCTAGTTAATGGTACTTTACAAAAAACTTCACCAGATATAACGTTCACTACGCCTGATATTGCAATAAAATTCGACTGGAAAGTACTCAATGAAAATCTTGGTAGTGATCATTTAATAATTAAAATGACAATCAAAATACCTGATAATTTTACTACAGTTAGGAAAAGAAATTACAAAATGGCAGATTGGAAAGAATATCGTGAATGTTTATCTAAAAACTTTAATTTCCCTAATGATAGCAATGTTCAAGAAATGTATGATTTCTTTTTACATAAAATAAACTTAGCTGCTGATAAATATATTCCGTTCATTAAATGTTGTTCTATCCCCATAAAAAAATTTAAACCAAAAAATTATTGGAATCCTGAGTTATCTCACATAGTTGCACAACGCAGATTATCTCTAGCAAAATTCCGACGTAATCCTACCCCTGATAATTTGTCCAAATTAGAAGAAAAAATTAAAGAGTCTAATATAGCAATACAAAAAGCGAAATCAACAGAATGGCAAAGATTTTGTGATTCCATTGATCAGGTAGTATCTGTCAATGACATGTGGCGACGTATGCGGTGGATAAAGGGTTATAAACAACCTACTAGCTATCCTCCTATCGCAAAGCAAAATGAGTTATTACGGTCACTGACTCCTGACTATGTCACAAACAAAAAACCCATATTTATATCAAAAAACGAGATTTTAGAGTGTGATTTTAGTATCCAGGAACTAGAAAATTGTTTAAAAAAAAAGGACTCTGCACCAGGAGAAGACGGTATTTCATATACTATGGTTTATTATCTCCCTAATTCAGCCAAAAAGCATTTGCTTAAATTATATAATAGTATCTTTCATTCTGGTATTTTACCAGTTCAGTGGCGTGATATACAGATAATCCCGATTCCTAAAGCGAATAGCACTGTTAGTGATCCTAAATTACGACCCATATCTTTAATTTCGTGTTTATGCAAAATTTTTCATTTAATGTTAGTAAGACGTCTAGAATGGTACACAGAAAAAGAAAAAATATTATCACCATACACTGTTGGATTTAGAAAGTCCTTGTCCTGTTTAGATTCACTGACTCGTTTAGTCAGTTACATACAAAATGGTTTTTCTAAAAATATTCCTACAACAGCATGTTTCCTGGATATTCAAAATGCATATAACAACGTATCAGTTGATGCCGTAGTTAAAATTTTAGATGAACTTCAAATAGGATCAAAATTTTGCAGCTATATTTGGACTTTTCTGAGTGAAAGACATCTAAGAATCAAGTCAGAAATCAATGATACGATAGCAGATCGATGGACTAACCAAGGTTTAGCTCAGGGTGACCCTTTATCCCCGTTACTGTTTAATTTAGTTACATATAAAATTTGTCAACATCCGCTTAATGTAGTAGTATCACAATATGCAGACGATTTTGTTCTTTATGTTCAGGATAAAGATATTAAGAAATGTGAAAACTTCGTTCAAAATGCGTTGGATTGTATTGTTTTGTCTTTGGCCGAACTTGGTTTAGACCTATCTCCAACTAAATCTACATATTGTGTATTTAGTAGGGGTAGACGCAGAATATTACCTTCTCTTAATATAAATGGACAGTCATTAACATATTCAGAATGTACCAAGTATTTAGGCATGTGGTTGGACCAAAGCCTACGATGGGGTAAGCACATAAATGAAATAGCCAATAAAAGCTCAAAATTTTTAAATATATTAAAATTATTAACGGGGAGTTCTTGGGGTATACATACAAAACATATTCGTAAGCTGTATATTTCCCTTATTAGAAGTAGATTGGATTATGGTTCGTTTATTTATGATTGTAGTGCTAAGACGCATTTATCGAAATTAGATAAACTGCAAAATCAGGCCTTACGAATAATAGGAGGCTATATTAAAAGCTCTCCTATTCATGTAATGGAATCGGATCTATGTATCCCACCTTTATATTTGAGAAGAGAATATCTAGCATACAAATACTGTCTCAAAACTAGATCGTGGTCAAATAATATTGCGGTTGGCCTAATTTCCGATTTGAGCGATGCTTGTCACACCTCTTACTGGCAAAAGAAAAAAAAACCATTACTGGTTAATGTATACAATAACGTAAAACACGAAGAAATTATATCATCAGATTTTCTTAAAATGTTTAGTTTAGAAATTTGGACATCCTCTATTCAAAAAAGTGTGATTAAAATCGATCTCGAAAGTTTGGGCGCCGGCAAATGTAACTATAATCCAAGTGTGTTACTAAGCGATGTTGTAGCAGAATTAAATACTATTTATTATGGGTGGCATAAAATTTATACCGATGGATCTAAAAGCGCCTCTGGACTGGGAGCAGGAATGTTTGACCAGACTTTAGGGAATAGTTTTGGATATAAAATAAATTGTAATGTTTCAATTATGTCGCTGGAACTCATAGCCATTTATCGAGCAGTTAATTACATCTTGAGCCAAAATTTAAATAAGGTAGTAATCTTTTCGGACAGTAGGAGTGCACTCCAACATATCGCTCGGTGCGCCTCTGGTTACAGCAGAGGTGCAGCGATAGCGTATGATATTTTAAAAATTTTAGATTCTTTTAGTAAAAATAATATTGATATTCGATTGCAATGGGTTCCAGCGCATATTGGATTAAGAGGTAACGAGAAAGCTGATCAGATATCAAAATCAGCAGTGGTGGATGGTACTCCTATTATTTACGTACCTGATTATTGGGAATATATATCAAAATTTAAATTAGCAAGCCTTAATTCTTGGAAACAACATTTTTTCAAAATTTCACATGATAAAGGTATCTGGTATAAAAGTGTTCAAGGACAGCCATCTCGTGTACCCTGGTTCGATGATAGCAAACTAAGTAGGAGTGATATTAAATTAATTTTGAGACTCCGTTCGGGACACTACCCGTCGGCGAAATTTGCATTCCTTATGAAAAAAGCTGATTCTCCTTACTGCACAGTTTGCAACCAAATTGAGGATGTGCAACATTTGCTGATGGAGTGTGCTCGGAACAGAAATGAACGAGAGCTATTTATAAACGAATTTAAATTAAATCGACTAGATATAGGCATAATACAATCCATCTTATGTGTACCATCATCGGAGATGACTAAAAAGTTGTGTCACTTAATTACGATTCTTTATGAATAGCTCTAGTATGCTTTTTAAATAGTTAATTTCAATTTAAAAAAATAACTAAATCCTAACTTGCATATTGATTTTGTAAACATTACAACTAGGTAGTAAGTAGAACCAATGTAAAAGGCTACGATGGGGCTGACATACTCTGTAAAAGCCCCTAAACAAAAACAGATTAAAAAAAAAAAAAAAAAAAAAAGAAAAAAGAAGAAAAAATTGTGAATGACTCAATTACACGATTTATATATTAAAGCTTATACAACACAAGAGCTCTTGAATAGGTGAAGAATATGCCTTAAGCATACTCTACCAGTCAACCAAGTGTGGTGGAAAGATAACATGGTAGGTCCACGATTTAAAAGAAATATTTTCAAATGTCGTCTCTAGCCGAGACCAGAGATCAGTATCCTAGCTCTGTGCGTTGTACGAACAGCTTGGGAACAGGTTGAAAACCCACCAGTTTTCTCACAGCAAGGCCGCCTGTCATCTGTCAGGGTTCAGCTATAAATTTCAACTTGATAGCTGTTGGTAAAGATATTGATAGTTTATTTATATGCTAATTGGTGAGGTGGAAAGTATTGGAAGTTGTGTGTGAGGATCGAATGGCAATGCGTTTTATGAGCAACTAGCGTTCCACCCCAAACGCAATGTATATGCCGCAGTCGTATCGTATAACACGCCATTTTACAGATATGCGCGCCGGATTGAAAAAACTTGCTGTATTGTAATGCGGCTATCTCACGTTTAGCCAGATTTCAATTCGGCTTAAATAAAGTACACTCTTCATTGACAATACAGCTAAACGTTGGACGCTGCTTTGTAGAACGTATCGCTTTGGTAGCGAATCTGGTGTTATATGAAACGGCTTTTAGGTACTATAGCTGACTAGGTAGGTTTTCAATTTTTCGCAAAAGCTTTATAATTTGGTTCGGCCAGTATTATATGGACCTACCATTACTTGAACATAACTGCCTTGCCACTAGGGCTTTCAAATACCGGATTTTTTCAATACCGGTATCAGTACCGGTATTAGAAATTTCAATACCGTGATCACGTGATCACGGTATTGAACTCAAGTTTTTCAAGCTTTTTAAAAAAAAAATTAAACTAGCGCTTGACTGTCATCCCTTCTAAGGGATTCTTCTAATGTTCATAAGAACTTTAATTAGGGCATTAATAAAACCATTTAAATACGTATTTTTGTTTCCAAATCAGTCTTTATTCTCTTTTAATAGCATAACAATTTGGAATTACGTATTACTGTGTTGTGGTTGTGTGTAATTATTAATAAAAAGTGGTGAAAATGAGCTTTAACATTGACTAGGTATATTAACACAAACAATAAATTAGATTTAAAATTGGCGGGACCACCCAGGCCACTTCTTAATTTGAAACAGGAGTGTACATAGGTACATAAATCCAAAAACAATCTTTAAACAACTTGACGCTGGCGGATGCACAAGAGTGCTAAGCCTTATTCTCCTGTCGATGGAATGGGAGGAGAAAAAAAAAGAAAAACATTTAGGTACGCGGAGTTTTATAAGTGAAAAGAAATGGTTGTGTGGATGTGAGCGGCTCAATATAATCTCTTTTGTTTTACTTGTACTGTTTTACGGAATTACCTAGTAATTTGACGCATTTATGTGAAAAAATAAAAAAACATGATGCATCGCAAGTACATCTCCAAAATGTAATGAGTTGTCTGTGTTGGGCACCGTAGATATTCGTAACCAATTTGATTCTGTTTACAGAACCAATATAATAAAATTTAACGAACAAGTTTATAAAAGTTTCACGCACATAACTGATCAATTAATTTCGCAAATACAGTCCACATAACCACAGTAGTATATTGTGCATCCATCATAGAAATATAAAAAACAGATCCTTATTGCTTTTTTTTTTGGGTCTGTGAATTCGAATGTAAGCTAGTATAGTGCACCACCACTGCTATGACCCACCAGCCGCCACTGGTCCTAATCGCTGGCTTCCGAGGGTGGTATAAGTATTAGAATTGTCTAAAAACGCAGTTCTAATAAAGTTTAAGTACGGATGGCGCTGCCGTCCTATTGTTTACTGGCTGATACATTCGATACGTACCTAATTACCTATACTGCCCTTAAAAGTCAGCAAGCGTCATGATTCGTGTCTTTCTTATAGACTTGTTCTTTCTTACTAAAATACCAATTAAATGTATAATTTTGAATTGTTTCTTCGTACATGAACGTAGTTCATAAGTACTAATTAGGTAAAAGTTAGAAAACAAAGTCACATCTAAACCGCTCAAATATTCAATTTTTACTATTTAATTGAAGATCTAACGGATAACGTGATTCGATTCGATATAGTAACAATGACATTAATCAAAGTGGAAATGCAATTTTAGATGCTTCAATCTGTTGTGAATTCGTGACTCGTCATCAGTTTTTACAAAAAAAAAAGATATGATCGCGTGATCCGTTAAAAATTCAGACAAACTCCCAGAAAATACAAGTATTAATATTATAGGTGTACTTACATGTTTCTCGTTAAGATCACAAACTTATCAAAACTCACAATAACCAACTTCTACTGACTAACAAAACAATAACGTCGTTTGGCTCGCTCGACCGACTCAGAAACCGGTTGTTTAAGAAAGGTGCGGGCGGGTGGGCTGGAGATAAGAGTTGGCGCTTAATACACAAGTGTGAAGTGTGAGAATAATATCACATAGTTATTTATATTATTTAATACAACTTCCTGCTACTTTACAACAAACCACAATAATTAAAATTATAAAATGATTGTAATACCGTAATCACGGTATTGGCTCGTCAGTACCGGTATTGAAAAAAGACCAAAATATATCCGTGATTACGGTATTACGGGATCCCGTAATACCGGTATTGAAAGCCCTACTTGCCACTGAAGGGATATAGGCGATTATGGCGATTGTTTCCTTCTATCTTTTTTAAAGAAAACTAAGACTAAAAAACGACTACTAAAACAAATGCTAAAAATAATCTTTTTTTTAATCAAGACTTTTATACCAACTTCATACTTTACATTCTTCTTCTTTTCATTCTTTCACAAGAATTTCGTAAGCAACCATTTGCGTTTTTTGCCATTTGTAATAACTAATACACTCTAGCATTGAATCCACATCGCTGTGAAATGTGTGTGAAATGTACCCATGTACCCAAAAGACTGGCTGACTGGCAATGCTAATTCTTTGGGCAAAGAACGAGCCAGCTCTCTGGTCACGCAAAGTGTCGATCAGTCGGCGAGAAATGTTTCTCCATTTTGTTCCTCCAACATGAATCCTATATAACCGAATCAAAGTAAATAGGTAATATAAATTTCTATGTAACTTCCCGAATGCCATCTAATCCCCAGTATATCTGTTATCTTAGGGCATAATAGTTTTATGGGAACTTGTTCGTAATTAGTTCTATGTATATTAAGTAGGCACGTGATAGGAATCTCGAAAGAATGGAATGGAGGAATTTTGTTACTAAAAGAGTTATGAGTTTACATGTGGATGGATGGAGAGGGAGAGGGAGACCAAAGAAAAGATGGATGGATTGTGTGAAGAGTGATATGAAAGAAAAGGATGTTAGTGATAGTATGACGAGTGACAGGGCAGAATGGAAGAAAAAAACATGTTGCGCCGACCCCAAATAACACGGGACAAGGGCAGGAAGATGATGACGTGATAGGAATCTCAAGGGGAAGATAGAGGTCGCTTTTATATCGCGTCTTCTAACTCTTAGGGAATAACTGTTGAGGTAATGGGTGATACTAGCGTCTTATATATTCAGTTAATACGTTAATATGTATTTAAGATGTAGGAAGCAGTGGTGGCCAAGTGGTAACGGCCACGACTTACGAGTTATAAGTCGCAGGTACACAGCCATGCCCATTACTTTGTGTAATTTATTTCATCACCACTGCTTTTAAAAACGGTGAAGGAAAACATCGTAAGGAAACCGGCATGTCCTAGAACCAAGAAGAATTGTGACATTCACCAATCCGCACTGGGCCCGCGTGGTGGATTACGGCCCATTCCCTCTCCTAGAGAGGAGGCCTGAGTCCCAGCAGTGGGAACATTAAAAGGCTGATTATGCTTATTATATTATAAGATGTAGGAGCCGAAGAGTTTCTTGTCTGTTTATACTAAACGGATTCTGTTGCGGTGTTTACTATTAACGAAACCAAAACCAAAAATTCGAAGACATGTGACCTCCACCAATTTGCGGCGGCGGTCCCTTGTGGTCTATTGTGTGTGTGGACTATTATTATTATTGCTAGGGGATATTATTATTATGCTTATGCTTACTATAAACGAGGAAGGACACGAGCGAAACGAGGAAGGTGTATGTATATAATTTGCACCCGTACGAAGCCGGGGCGGGCCACTAGTATATTCTAAAGAACTCTTACTAGGCATAAGAGTTCTTTAGAATATGCTAAGACCTTAAAGAAACTATGCTGAAACATAAACACTTCTTGTTTACAAAAGAAGTGGGAGATCAAACGATATCATTCTACAATCATCATCATCATCATCATTTCAGCCGAAAGACGTCCACTGCTGGACATAGGCCTCCCCCAAGTGTCGCCACAATGAACGGTCCTGTGCATCTCACATCCAATATCATATCAACAATATTCTGCCCAATCTTTAAAACTCTTTGACTCTGCAGAACGTATCAGAGTATCACGGCATTTAGGACTGCTAAGCTATTCAATACACTGCTGGCATCCGTCTCGCACAACTACAATTAAAAATATCGTTGTCACAGTAAGTGCAGTGTAACTATCTGTGGTATCGTTGCGACAGGCGTCACAGACCCGGCGCGTACGCATAATGGAGCCCGTCGGAAGGAAGTGCGTCCCCCGCGATCCAGCGATACATGCATTTGCATGCATTAGCATAAGTACCGGCTAAGCGCCCACAGCTTTTGATATTTTTAACCGACTGTCTTTCGAAACGGTTACGGTTCGCCGTGAACTCATTTTGACAGACAGAACTGTTGGAGGAATAACCCATTCAGGACTGTGGACAGCCCAAGTGGGACATAGGAAAAACAATTTCCATGCGATGGGACCATATGACACAATAATTATAGCCCTTTTCCAGCTTTTTTTCTTAATGAGTTTCCAGTAGAAAAACATTTGGTCTACTATTTTATATGACTCACTACAATCATGCAAGTTGAAATCAATCATGAATATAAAAAAAAAACTGGGCAAGTGTGAGTCGGACTCGCGTACTTTGGGTTCCGTACAAACTTACCTATGAAAACAGTTCAATTCCCGAATTACGAAGATATTTTCGAATCACAAAAAAAAATTGTGACGTGATTACAAATTTACAGTTTTCAGATTTTTCCCTATACTTGTGCTATGAGACCTTGCTTCATGACAAATTATAGGATTCTAGGTCAACGGGAAGTACCATATGAATTTTGATTCCCTTGAGAGTGTCGAAATACATGTTTTTTGCGACATAAACTGCCGTATCTTTTTTTTTCGTTAACTTTGAAGTTTCATTTTTTTCACAGCTTCATGGGACCGCAGACTTGAGTATATGGTTTTAATTTCAACTCGATACCTCCACGCGTTCCCGAGATAAAGGGTCTTGACAGACGGGCGGACAACAAAGTGATCGTATAAAGGTTCCGTTTTTTCCTTTTGAGGTACGGAAAACTAAACATATTTTTAAAATCTATCCTTTATGTATTTAAAGGAAAAGTCCTAGTTACAAAAATCGGTTACAACGAAGGATTCAATTTAGAGCGCATATGTGAGGCCATTGTCATGGTATCCATAGTCAAGGAAAAACCTTCAAAACAAAAGAACATAGAATATCAGTGTTAGAAGCTCCTAGTTAATAAAGACACTTGTAAAACGATTATTGCCTCAAAATAGCTATAACAAACACTTAGCATTCGCCCCCACGCGGCGCAGGCGCACACGCACATATCCAAGATGGCGCCGTAGCATCATTCTCAGGACGACACACATGCCTTGAATTTTTTATCAACATGTGGGCTTCACTAAGGAGTTTACCGTTTGACATGACCACTCGAATTGTGTAGGTATGTTACTTTTGAAGACTTATTAGTCGGTAGATCTTGCCTTCTAAAAATGGTTGGCCTCTTGTTTAGCTGTGGGCTGTAAAAGGCCGAGCTTGCTCGTAGGTAAACGAGATTGCTCCATATGATATATACACCATGTTTTCAAATTATAATAAAGAACATCCCAGATACAGACTGTACTGCCACACCAAAAATTACCTTACTTACGATTTGGCGAATCATGAGTTTAAACCCAAGCAAACATTTCATGTAATTTTTCAGCACTGCTCTCAAAACAGTCAAAATATTTTAAAGTATGTTAGTATAATCTGTAACTATTGTATGGCAGGACATAGTGGAACTATAATATATTATGAAGTTTTCACATATGCATATAAACCTATGCCCGCAATTAACACATTCTGATTTGTGACAGTGAAGAAAAACATCATGAGGAAACCAGCATGACCCGAATTGAACCAAAAATTGAAGCAAGTGAAATTATCACGAACAAAGAGAAGTCCCGTGGCCCTGCAGTGAGAATTTTATACAATGATATATCTTTATGCTAAGAAGGTTTGAAAATGAGTTTCCTTGATAATGATTTAGTTACTGTTAGCTAGATGTTGCGAGATGTTTTTTAAGGTGGCAACTCAAATAACTTCTCCTGCTCAGGGAGGATAAAGGAGTGTCAGACTTTTACTGACTAAACCCACCTGTGTTCCTTCAGTTGATCTTTGCATTCCACGGCCGCAGCAACTCTTTCGAACTATCTCGCAGTATTCAGAGAAACCAAACACCGGCCAAGGAAACGCATCAAACCTGAATATATTACAAAACGCAACGGAAGACGTTTTCCAGTGTTGCCACGTTATGCGTCGATTAGCTGTCTCATTAATATAGCAACACTGTTTGTGTCGTAAGACGCACACGCATTAATATTGATGACTGTTGGCTAAATTATACCTACGTTTATTTGTTTATTTTTTGTAAATGCTTGTATTTACTTAATTTGAAATGCTGTTTTTACTGTTAAAGTGATTTGCTTAAATTTATTATTTTTACTTTATTTTTATTATTTTGAAGAAAGATAATTAAAGAAAATTTTAGAAAATCAAATATCTACATTTATTTTTAAAGAGTTATGAAGTGGTTTTCTCTAGAGCCAGACGAAATGACATTCTACATACATATATCAGTAATAAAGATTGTTCGAAAATCAAAATGTTTAGGATTGCCCATGTAACATTTCGTTATTACTTGTTTATTGCCATACATTTTGAAATGTTTGACAATTCTTGATCATTCATCATTTCAGCCGAAAAATGTCTACGGCTGGATATTGCGGTCTTGTCGACACTGGTCTTATGCGTTTCATATCCATTGGAGTCCTGCGAGTTGCGACCCTCACCAGGTCATTGGTCCACCTTGTGGAAAGCTTTCCAACGCTGCGTCTTCCGGTACACGGTAGACCACTCTAGCACCTTTCGGACTAACACACATCAGTTCTACGAGCAATGTGTCCTGCCCACTGCTACTGAAGTATGGTGATTTTTCGGGCTATGTCGGTAACCTTGGTTTTCCTGCAGATATGTTCATTCCTGGGCTCGATCACGCAACGAAATTCTTTAATGATGATAGAATGTCTGTCTTAAAAACACAAAACTGTCCTATTTTGAATAGTTTTGCGCTTATTCTCGCCTAGATGTGGCTGTAAAATATTATAATAAACACTGTTTTTTGTTATTATTAACTGGTCCCGTTAAATAGCTATCAGAAATAGCTACATATTTAATGAGTGTACACATATACACGGTCGTGCATTGTTCTCATCGATTTGCGTGCGTCGCCATGCGTGTAATGAACGAAAATAACCACCGTACGCACACTGTCGTGTGGCGGGGTATTTATGTGCCCCACAGTGTGCTCATGTACACCTATGTGTAGGTAAATACTATTACATAGAGCTGTGACATTATTGTAGGAGTTTTTTAAGTTAAATGGCTGTGTAATTGTATCTTTTTTTTTAAATTTTGTGGTCATTGTTTAGCTGTCAACATATTGATAAAATTGTTCTGGTCAGGTCTGGTCTGGTAAGATTTTCGGCGACCAGTATCTCTACCTATACTTTTTTATATTCAACCATATGTCATGTAATTGGACACATATTAGGGCGACTTGGGCACATTTTGATGATATTAATATCCACTGGAAGTCATTATAGCGCATAAAGTAAGAATCACACTAATATTATAAAGGAAAAAGTTTGGATGTATGTTTATTTGTTACTCCTTGACGTTCAAACAGCTGAACAGATATCGATGAGGAGAGACCATATCCTGGAAAAGCACATATACTTTTTTTACCGCAGATATGTTCCCTTGGGTTTTTCTCAATCCAAGTAGAGTATCACTAGGTATATTACTTTCTCTTGATTAATAGTTATTTATGGATATGAAACACTTAGAACCATCTTTGATTTGTGTTCTGAATCCAAACAACTGTCGGTCAGCTGTCTGAACTTCCCTAGGTTGCCTACCCAACAGAACACAAGGAACTGCACTAAACTGCTGACCTCATAAGCACTAAGTGTATGCACACTCACAGACCAAAATGCAGTGTCGTTTGTTGGTAAGTTGATGCGTGAAATGAGAAGATGGCGTCTTCGCGGCCGACGGCGCACTGGCCTGCTGCCCTGCCCCAGCGGGTACAGGGCTTTATTATAGGGAATTAGGTATATCAAATTACTTCATATTATGACCCTGCTTCTGATCGAGATTATTTTCAAAGTGGCACATTTTGAAGAACTGTTGGAAAATGCTGAATCGTTAAATAATAGTGCACTGTATTTTGCAGACTCCTTTTTGTCACCAATTCTGGCTAATTACTTAATGGGGAATAGGAATATATGGCTAGCAAAGAATGTTTTTTCATTGCTTTTTCCTGATAAATTAGGTAGGTTAATCTTATAAAATAGGTACCCTGTAGAAATATTTGACAACTAGCTGCCGTCCACGGCTCCGCCTGCGTTTATTAGTACCTTTTAAACTAGCATAAGTGTTAATCTAAGATGGTCCCAAACATTCAAATCCGTGGAGCTGTTTGAGCGTAAAATAGTAACAATTTTATACACGCACACATACGTATGTATGTATATACACATACGTACATACAAACATTAGGTTTAATAATATTACTAGTGCTGCCCGCGGCTTTGTCCGCGTGAAAGCAGAAAATTGTTCTAAGGGTTTTTTTTTTTTTTTTTTATAGGTGGGAAAATCATCTTATGACAAATCCCGCTCTTGGGCGAGCGGGAGATAGTGTCAGACTTTTACTGACTAAAAACCCACTCCTGTTCCTTCGTTGCCTTCGTCCCAGGGCCACGGTTTCGTTTTCACACTACCCATGGCCCCAGTAGGCTTCGACCCTGCTGGGCCCCTACGATTTGCTGACATCTCCCTGAGGCGCGCGCGGAACAATACGCGCCGTCGACGACTTGGGCTCGGTCCGGATGGTTACCGGACGGTCGGACGGCGAGCCACCCATTGCCCGCCGTCCGCAAGCCCGCGCCTACGGTGGCCGGAAATCGGGATCGGAATCCCGGCGGCGGTTGGGGCGTGAGGACCGTTGCCGTTACCTCACGCGATCGGCCGCCTCTTTTGCTAGCATTACTGCTTCGCAGAAGGAGGCGACCGCCTGCCACTCCTCCTCGCTCCGGACCATGGCCTGTACCAAGGCCCGGCGCGAGAGATCGCCGCCGCCGATCGCCCCCACGAGGACACGGCGTTGCTCTTCCCAAGCGGGGCACACTTCCACCGTATGCTCCACCGTGTCCTCCGGGCGGTCCACACAGTGGCGACACCCGGGCGTCGCTTCCGCACGAATCCGGTGCAGGAACTTCCCGAACTTCCCGTGTTCGGTGAGAACCTGCGTCATGCGGAAGGTGAGGACGCCGTGAGGTCTTTCCAACCACGCCTCAAAGAAGGGACTTACCGCCATAATTGTGGCGTGCCCAGCACTGGGTTGCGACAGTCGCTGTCGCCATTCCACCATGAGACCCCGCTGGAGTTCTTCCCGCCATGCCGCGACTTGGCGTGGCAGCGGAGTTTCGCCCCGGCGTTGCATCTCCATGCGCAGATCGTGCATGTGAGCAAGGCCTGTTGCTACCAGATCCCATGGTGGCTGTCCAGCAAGGAGGCTGGCCGCTTCGCGGGAAATCGTCCGGTATCCTCGCACCATCCGTATGGCCATGACCCTCTGACATGCGTTCAGCCGGGCCGCCGGCCGCTTCCGCAGCGCCGGCGCCCATATCGGTGCACCATAAAGGGCCATGGACCGAACGATTCCCGCGTAGAGCCTCCGGCAGGAGGCGTCTGGACCCCCAAGGTTGGGAAGGAGCCGCCCGAGGGCAGCCCCAGTCCGATTTAGTTTGGGAGCCAGACGTCGGAAGTGCTCCTCGAAATCCCATCGGCTGTCGAGAACGAGTCCCAGGTACTTCATCGTTGACCCGACGCCAATGTGGACTCCTCCTACCGTCAGTTGGGAACCCGGTGGTGGCGCGTTCCGAGGGCCGTGAAAGCACATTGCCTCGGACTTGTGCAATGCCACCTCGAGTCCCAACTCCTGGATCCTGCCCACGACTGTCGCAACCCCGCGTGTCGCTAGTTCGACCGCCGCCTGGTACGACTCTCCCTGCGCCAGGACCAGCGTGTCGTCTGCGTAGCAGACCACGCTGACCCCGCCAGGGAGGTCGCCGCGCAGCACGTAGTCGTATCCGATGTTCCACAAGGGCGGCCCTAGTACCGATCCCTGCGGAACACCGCACGACATCTCCCGACGTTCCCACTCTCCCTGGTGACCAGGGTAGATGATGTACCTGTCCGACAGGTACGCCTCGACCACACGACAGAGGTAGTCGGGCGTCCGGTGATACCGGAGTGCCCTCCTAATGCTACTCCAAGGCAGGGAGTTGAAGGCGTTGGCGATGTCCAAAGACACCGCCACGACACACCTGCCCTGGGACACTGCAGCCCCCGTCGTGAGAGCTCGCACGCGCATGATGGCGTCCACCGTGGAGCGCCTCCTGCGAAAGCCGAACTGGCCGTCCGCTAGGTCCGGCCCCACCCGTGTTAGGTGCGCGACGAGGCGGTCTGCAACTACTCTTTCAAAGATCTTGCCCACCTCGTCGAGCAGCACAATGGGCCGGTACGCGGACGGAGAGTCCGCAGGGCGCCCCGGCTTTGCGATGAGGACCAGTTTCCCCGTCTTCCAGCGAAGTGGGAACTGGCCCCTCTCCATGCATGCGCTGAAGAGCCCTCTTAGTCGAGGCCCGAGAGCCTCCATGGCCAGGACCCAGGCCTTCCCAGGCAAGCCGTCGGGTCCTGGGGCGGTATTTTTGGCACTCAGCCTTCGTACCGCCACTCTCATCTCTACCTCGGTCACCTCTGGAGCGTTGTCGTCGTCGTCGCCATCGTGGTCCACGTTAGACACCGCTGGTGGCGGAGCCATGGGCGGGGGAGAGTGTTCCCCACGCGCAGGGAACAGAGTACTCACCACACCCTCCACAAGCTGGGGCCGGAGACTCTGCGTCAGCGGGGGAGCCCAGGGGCGGAGTTTGTCCCGCACCACCTTGTAGGGGCGTCCCCATGGGTCCCCATTTAGAGTCCCCAGCCACACGTTGCGGGCCTCGAACTTGGCCCGCCTTATCTCCGCTCGGAGGGTGCGCTTTGCCTCTCTGTATCCCTCGTACAGCTCCGCCTCTCTGGCCTCCGCATCCGGTGGACGGATGCGGCGCCTGCGGTATCTGGCATACCGGCGTCGCGCGGCATTGCACGCGTTGCGCAGTGCCGCAATCTCCGGCGACCACCAGTATACCTGGCGCTGAGCACGTCCAGGACGGACTCGGGGCATTGCCGCGTCGCAGATTTGCGACATGGCCTCCCGGAACCACTCTGCCTCGACGTCGATATCGACAGGCCTGTCCGGTGCTTGCACCCAGGCCTGTACCGTCGCGGCTTCCAGGAGTAGCTCCCGGTCCATCTGCCTCAGCGCCCATCGCGGACCACAAGGGTTCTGTCGGACCGGCGCGGTCGAGGTTTGGGCGGAGACGTCAAACCGGATGTACCGGTGGTCTGAGTACGTCTCCACCCCCTCCATGACGCACCAGTCGACGACACGCGGCGACAGAGCGGGGCTGGCGAACGAGATGTCCACCACGGAGTCACCCCGCATCCGCACACACGTGGGGACAGAACCCCGGTTTAGGATGACCAGGCCTGTCTCCAGAGCCCAGTCCTCCACCATCCGACCCCGTTGGTTCGTGAACCGGGAACCCCAAGCCAAGTTCTTGGCATTGAAGTCCCCGCACACGACCACGGGGAGGGAACCAAACCCAGCGACGACGTCTTTCAGCTCCATTAGGGAGATATGGAGATCGCCGAGAGATCTGTTCGGGGACAGGTAGACGCCTACCACTGCAATGTCCCCGAACCGTGCTGCCACGCAACCCCGTCCCCTCGTGACAGCCTCGAGGGTCGGGGTACCGGCGGCGGCCGATGAAATTAGAGTCACCGAGCCGTTCAAGTCCTGAACCCAGTCTCCTCTGGGCAGGACATAGTACGGCTCGGAGACAACGGCAATGTTGATCGACCACTGCGCCATGCTCTGGAGCAACAGATCCTGAGCGGGGGCGCAGTGGTTGATGTTCGCCTGGAGGAGACGTAATGGAGCCGTATTTAACAGTCCATTACAGTCTCCTCCCGAGCCCCACGTGAGGGCCCTGCCGCGGTGGTTGCGGCGGCGACAGCGGCGGCAGCCAGAGAGGAGGCTGCGGCGGAGAGGACGTCGGGGTGGACTTGCCTCAGGACCTTGCCCTTGGCCTTGGCGGGGGGGGGTCGCAGGACCTGCTCCCAGCCCGGTGATCGGCCGGCTTGCCTGCCGCCGCACATGCGTAGCAGTGCGGCGTAGCACGGCATTCTGCAGCCTTGTGACCGGGCTGACCGCACTGGAAGCAGCGGTCACTGCGGTCCACCTCCGCGGCGCAATAGGCACCCACGTGGTGCCCCACGTGGCAGCGGTAGCACCGCAGAGGTCTGGGCTCCAGCAGTTTTACCTGCGCGGAGACCCAGCCCACCAAGAGTCTTCGGCCTTCGCCCGTGATGGCCTTGACCGCCGACACGGGGCAGCTCACCGTTACGGCTCGCATGCCCGTGCTGTCAGCGCGGATGGTGCCCGCCCGCACCTGATCGACGTGGCACCCTCCCGCCCTGACAATGGCGGCCACCACCTCGTCCACCCTGACTGAGTCGTCCAGGCCCATGATGCGCAAGTCCATGCATTTAGTGGGCCTGGACACTCGAGCCTCCTCAACGTCCAGGGACGCCCTGATCCTTGCGGCCAGGGCGTCCGCGGCGGAGCCACTGTCCGCACCAGGGACCTCTAATATTCGGGCCCCGGTTGCGGTGCGCCTCATTCGGAAGCCCCCAGAGGCCCCGAATTCGCTGAGGTGGCCCACCACCGCCTGCTTTGCCTTCTCCATGACGGTGTCGTACGTCACGCCCTTCTTTTCCGCATCTGGCTGTAGTGTAATTACTACAGCCTCGGAATTCGGGGCGCGAAGTCTAGCCGCCATGGTCCGCTTCTTACGCTCCTGTCGCCTCGCGCGGTTTTTGGCCGTCCTGGCCGCCTTGCCCGCCCTCTTTTTGGCACCGACTACTGTCCATTCGGCGCCAGCCGAGGGTTCTTCAGGCAGGGTAGGCGGCAGGCGTAGCCTAGTCGCCACCGCGGCAGGAAGTCCCGCCGGTTTAGCGGCAGGCGCCGTCTTATCCTTCCACCGCTGCTGTTGCTTGGACGCCGGGGTCGCAGGCCCCGACGCCACGGCCCCGCGCCCGGATTGCCCCAACGAGCTCGCCTTGGGCGCAGCTGCCGTGGTCGGCCTGAGGCCGCTAGCGGGGGGCGCAACACGATGCCCTCCAGCAGGGACAGCTGTTGCTGGATACGCAGCTGAAACTGCTGCTGCTGCTGTTGCAACTGCTGCTGAAGGGCAGCTAGCTCCCGCTGAACCAGCGTAAGCAGCTGGCTCTCCGGTTCAGGCTGGGGCTGGCTTTGCCCTTGCCCTTGATTGCGCCCCCCTTCAGTCGGCTCCCGGCAGCCGCCGACTTCCTGGGATCCCACAAGCTCGGTCCGGAGCTCGGCCCGGAGCTCGGCCCGGAGCTCAGCCCGGAGTCTCGCCACTCTCTTCTCGAGGGAGGCATCGATAGCCTCCTCGATAGAGGCGGCGTGCCGGTGGACCGTCTTCTCTTTGGAGGTCCTCTCTCTCTTCCGGCCTATGTCTCGCAACGCGGCGACGACCAACTTTCCCAGAGATTTACGGGACTCTTCGGCGGAGTCCTCCCTGGCATCCCGCTCGCTGCCAGACTGCCCCGAGATGACCACCTCAGCGCTGGCCACTCCGGGGTGACGCCCCTCCGCGGCAAGTCGGTTGGCTCGCTTAGCGGACTCCTGGGCAGTGAGGCCCCTCCCTCTTCCGCTTGTTCGACCCGCACCCCGCCCGCTGGTGGGGATTTTTTGGGCCGAGCCCATCTCTCCGTCGGAGGACGATTTGTCCGCCGGTCTGGAGCGCTTTCGGTAGAAACTCGCGTTTCTACCGGAGTCGCCCGCCACCTCCTCAACCTCCGAGCCCTCCGAGCTCCTTCCGGATGCCGCGTCGGACTCCGACCGCGCATCACTCTCCATAGGGGTTTTTTTAAAAAATTTAGATTTTCTTTCCATTTAGTTCCCACGAGTAGATAACTTTTTGTACTGGCTCAAGATACTGGTTCGCACTAGAGACTAATTTAGCTACCCATTAGTCAAGCTAACAACCTCCCTCACGGTGCGCCGCCGCTTGGAGGTTTGGGGTGATTTTTTATAGAGGTTGTCTTCCTCGCGGCCCAGGCTGTTAAGCCAAGACCCTCGACCCCCATCAAAAGTCAGAAACATGACCTTGGACAATCTCTGGGGCTACGAGACTAACGGTGGCAGAAGGAGGAGCAAGTCTTCCTCCTGCCTGCCCGGCGGCAGGGTGAGTGCACACCGAGCCCGCTCTTACTTCGCCACTGTGCCCTCTGCTATAACAGAGGGACACGCGTTGAAGTGATCCTTCAGACAGAATATTCGCAGGCGGACATGGAGACCCCTTAGGCAGAAGTACCCAGGGGGAGTCGTTGGCCGCCTCCCAGGGTGCACCGTCCCGCAGACTGGCCTTCACCTCGGACGTATCCGCAAGGGAACTACAGCCTGCGGGCACTCGAGGAGGTTTTCTGTCGTAGCACCCCATTGTTCTAAGGGTGCAAATTCCCGGGATAAAAAGTTTCTTATATGCTGTTCTGGAAGACCATATCTGTTCAGCCGCTTGAGCGTGAGGGAGTAATAAACATACACACACATAATACAAGAATCGAAGAATTTATTTCAAATAAATGGTACACCAAGTTTCATCGAATCCGTTTTACAGTCCGAGCGTAAAGAAGTACCAAATATACTTACTCACTCACAAACTTTCGACTTTAAAATATTATGTGAATATTTCAAAAACAACAGTTCCGCAACTTATTCCTCCAAACACAGTCAAACAACACCTGAAAGCCTGAAACCATTTCGTCCAAAAACCTACCAAAACAATGCAAATCAAACCTCTACTTTAAAAGCGGAATACGATTACTTTTCAGCTATAGCTACCTATAATATAAGTATGTCAGTCATAAATCCGGGTGTTTCGGGGAATACAATTAAAATGATCCCGGCCAATCCGTGCTGCATCGGCGGGGAAATTATAAATTCCGTGGGAACGTCGGCAGGTGTCGCCGTAATCGCATGAAGCCTCCCGAATCATACCGAACCGACCTGCGCCAACTATACACAAAGAGTATGCGAGTATGCAGATGAGAAAACAATATAGCATTGGGACTAGATGACGTTGCGTGATGGTTGTGGAATATTATTATTTTTATGTATTTATACATCTCAGGACTCTCAGGTCCTGGACCTTTGGAAGGCGTACGAGGGGCCGAAGCCAACTCGCAGAGGCCCTTTAGATAATTTTAATGGAACGTGATACCAACCGACGATTATCCCTGTACGCGCTATGTTACTAACTATGGAACTATAGAAAACAAAGATAATAGGGCTATGGCTTTTGGAGTCTTACGTGGACTGGTAACCTGGAACTATGTTAAGACTATGCCATTATTATTATGCTGCTGCTGCCAGTGGCTTTGTCCGCATGATAGTAGAAATTTATCCCAAGGAAACCTACTCCTGAGATTGCAAGTTGTTTAAAAAGTCGCTAGTTCTGTAAACTATGGTACCTTTGGGTTCCTGGGTCCTATAAACGATACTGATAATATCGTCGAATATACCTCGTCATCATTATTTCAGCCCAAAGACATCCGTTGCTGGATATAGGCCTTCCCCAAGTGTTGCCACAACGAACGGTCCTGTGCATCTCGCATCCATTGTATTCCCGCGACTGTCACAAGAGCATCGGTCCATCTTGTGGGAGGCCTTCCAAAGAGACTGCAAGCATAGCCCTTTCTGTTGCCCTTTGGGTGACTTTAAGCCTTCTGATGAGGTCCATTGTAAGCGACCACGGTGCCAAATATACCAATATGAAGTATATATAACAACACTCTTTGCATTAAGTGAGATAGTTGTAGTAGACGTAATGTCTTATATCAGAGGAAAGATATTGCAGAGGGCATCCTCAGTAGTTCTCCAACGCGAACGGTCTTAAGCTTCGCGCTTCACCTCGCACATGTCATTCTGTAGCTCACCGCTTCTGCCAACACGGTGCGACACCAGGTTTGACAGCGCCGCCCACGCTTTCTTTTCCCTTGAGGATTCCAGTTCAAATGTTTGCTTGGTTATGTGATCGGTATCCCTTCGGAGCGTGTTACCAGTCGGCTCCGGGCTCTTGTGGCGTTTCTCCAACAGTTCTACAGCAAATACTAGCCTACAAATAATAAAAAAAATACTTTAAAAAGACGGCTAAACATATACGAGTAATGCAGTTATTCTTATTTCAGGTGTCTTATTTCTGGACGCCGCTCTGTTCTTGGTTTTGATGCTCTGAATTTACTGGTACATTGAGAATATAATTTCGATGGCAAGCAACGCATCGTTTTTTTTTTGGAATTTTAATTTAGAATGCGATTGAGTTCCTAATTAGTAAAATTTGACAGATTTTTAGCTGTATCAACAATACGAGTAGATACGAATAGTTTTGCCCACCAATTGCCACGTCTGTTCTTAAGTTAATCTCTGGTATGAGTACGTATAATTGTGGTTGCTCGACTATTTGCACACCCCGCCGTGAAATAACACGCCGCCGATAGCACGACCCGGCCATACTATTGTTTTTGTGCTTACTATTATTATATGTCGGTGCTGGTTTTCACTTACAGTTACTTTTGCGGGTTTTCAGTAGTATGTGTCGACAGTGACAGACAGAAGACTGTAATATCAGCCTGTCACTTAGATGCAACTATATTTGTGGGTTTCCAGCAGTCTTTGTTGATAGAATAACGTGGTATGATTGAACCTATATAATACCTAAATGTAAGGAATTACTGAATCTTTTGTTTATTTTATATTCTCCATAGAGATCTATGGTTTGGCAGGTGCAGCCAGCTTCATGTTTCAGATTGACCAGTTCCTTGTTAATTTCTGAATATCCATGTATTAATAAGTAGTTAAACTGAAATGTATGCTTTGAGTTTGAGATCACCACGCACGTTCCTAACTGCGTTTTGGTCATTTCAGACCATTGTATGTTTTTAGAAGGGCACATAAAGTTATGACACATATATACGAAATATGTTAGACTATATTTTCTAGCCAAGGTAAGCACTAAACTGTATCTTGTAACTATTTGACACAACAATAAAGTCGCTTTAGAATTCAGGAGTCATTAAGTTTATTTTATTAGTAATGAAATAACTAAAACCATAAATATTTGGTAAGCGTGTTTGTATCGTAAATACGACATTCATAACAATGAAACGTAATTTGGCACATACGTTATGTAAAGTACGCGTGTTTAGTCGCAATAAGAATATACTTCTGTGTTTTAATTTTTATTATTTTATGATCCAGTAAACTAATTTTGCTACAAATTGTCACGAGGGAAGTTTGGCTGATCGTCGCCAAGGGCCCTTAGTGTTATTAGCCGTACCATTTAATTAATAAAAATACCTTCGTTCTAATTGCCAAAATCACTTACTAGCCAAGCATATCGTTCCACCCCTGGGGTGCTGGGGTCACAATCAGATCGTGACACCACCCTGGTACGCCACTTCCGGTCTCCGCGGCCGCTGATTGGCCGGCCGAGTGACGTAGCTTCCTGTCGTATACAGTGGGGTTATGACGATGAATTAGGTTCGATATCATTGTGGTCATGGGAATTTTGACGGGCATTTTACAATTGCGGTTCTAATTACTTATTTGCGTTTCGTTGGCTATGCCCTGTGTGCTACTCGACTAAATTCTTGAAAAATATAATTTAAGTCCACTTTAATTATGCTGACTTAATAAGTATTATTATTTTTGCAGTGGCCTATCCTGAAACCGGTTAACGCCTAATTATGAAAACACCTTACCGTAGTTGTAAAAAAAGAAACAAGAACAACACTAGCACACAACATGAAGCCACATCTAGAACTTCACCGGCTCACTTGGCATTACACAAAAACAGCGAAACTATCGAGTTATTCCACTGTTTCTCAAAATCACAACGCATGTCAAATTAGATTGTATTGTAACATGTTTTTCTAGTGTCTTTCTTACTGCCGTTGCATAAAATGTGTGAAGATGTAAATAAGCCACTGAAAGCCCGGCCCCATAAACTAGATGGAGACGGAATTTAACAATAAATGACGTGTAAAAGTATTATTTTAATTCTATTTGCCAAGTAGGGTAAGTTAAAGCCTTCAATGCCTTATAAAAATATATAATACATTTTCGTATTTTCGCAGGCGTTACTAGCTGTGCCCCGCATACGTCTATACGATATATATACGATACGAATTCGCTAGCATTATATTTATTTTATTTTATTTGGAAAACTTACAGACAATAAAAACATGTTAACTTAGTATACTAAAGCTTAAGGCAAATTACAAGTTTTCACTTACAATAAATGAATAAATGTGTTGAAACAATCGGTACATTACACGATATAAATACACAGCTTAAAAACTAAATTAATATTTTCAAAGAAATCGATGCTATTACAATTAAAATGATTACAACACTACTGTACTAAATAAATAGGATCAGTTATGAAATTATAAAAAGTTTACAATTTTAACATTACATTATATAATCAAAAACTAGCTTCTGTCTGCAGTTTTACCCGCGTCAAAGTGGAAAACATGCCTATGTTACTCAGTGATAAAGAAGCATACTACAGATGTTTTTTTTTTTTAATTTATCGTAATGAATATTAAAAACAAATATCCGAAAAATACAAATATATACAGTACTCTTTATATTATTAGAATAGATTCTTCAAGAATTTACCAAATCTGATATCTAATGTTACCCGTAAAGGTCAGCGCATTCAAGCAACAATTAGTTTATGTAACAATATATGTGGTCTGAGAACATATGGTCTAACACATATATATGATAAACGAACTTCATGTGGTCATACATTGTTTTTTATTTTGTATAACAATTGTACTGTAATTAATTTAATTTCATTTTTATTGTGTACTAGTTATAAGCGTTTTGGTTCCAGTAAGCTTCTAATGTATTTCTTAATAAATAAATACCTCTGCAAACCTACAAAATCAAAAAGTGAATACAAACGCCCTTTTTTGCATTTACACATAATGAGTTAGTTTAGTTTTTTACATTTATTTACTACCATCTTTAAGTGTAAAACTTACAAATTGACTTACTATCTAATCTCTTTATATAAATATTTATTCTGAACGCACTAGCCATATGAATATAAGCCATTAAAGGCTTTTAGCATAAAATGGAATCTATACTCTGCGATTTTGAATTTAAATTAAAAAAAGTATATACATACTCGTATGTACCTTATGACGTAGATAGTGGATATAATCAGAATATAGAGTATATAGACAAAATATATAGGGTGACTGGTAATTAGTGTACGATACTGATACACGTGATTGTGCTCATGATAACCAACAACTTTTATTATGGGAACAAACCTGAAATCGCGAAAAAAAATCAGCTGTTCAGTACATTTATGTCTGCCTAATGTACTGAACAGCTGATATTTTTTTCGCGATTTCGGGTTTGCTCCCATAATAAAAATTGTTTGTTATCATGAGCACAGTCACGTGTTTAAGTATCGTACACCAATTGCCAGTCACCCTATATACTTTATATTGTACGATTAATTTTAATATATGGTCTACTACAGGTATGTCGTGGTGCCTTAACAGGGTCCACAATGATGCATAGCTCTAAGCCGGCTGTCACCATCCTACCTACATCGGAAAATCTACTAAATGAATATGAATTGCATGACGATCTTTTGTTGTATTACTAGGTTACTGTTTTTCTCCACATAAAGCTTGTACAGTTATTTTCAGGATTTTCAGCCTTTAATTCTGAAACAATAAAAAATAGTTTCTATAATAGCTATATTATTTTTATAGTCGTAAATTCTTAGTAGTGCCTTGCCATGTATGTTTCCATAACTCATACCTGTGTTTATTTTCAGTGTTCGCACTGTTTTACTATAATAATAACTTGAGAACAATTTAAACGCGAAAATATCCATTGTGTTGTTTAGTACTTTTACTTGTAAAAGTATAAATATGCACTCTATGGTTTCTTTTGTGATGTAGGTAACTTACTGATCTTGTTCTGTATTTAATATAGCTAGGTACTGTTTTCGATAAGTACCTGTACCGCATCGCATGCTTAATCATAAAGAGACCTAACTTAAAAAAGGGGTATTTGAACCTGAAAACATATGTTTCAAAAATATGGTAATAAATAATTTAAAAAAATATCTACTAATAAATAAAATCAATGTTCGTTTTGTTATTCCTAAAACATTTTTCAGTTTTTTACAAAAACGGAGGACTGAAAAAATTGTATTTAGTCATGATCGAGTAGCTTAATAAATAAGCTTTCTAAAAAGGTATATCACATTGGTGTTCAAATTTCTTCGGAATAATAGCCCATTTTTGACCTCTCCTTTTAAAATACCCCTTTTTTGAGTTACATCTCTTTTCCGACGCCGCAGATTCTAGCCATATAGATGTAAAAGTATCTTTTGTAGTAGTAGTTTAGTATCTTTTACCATATTTTTATTAATACAACATAATATAGTAGCGTCACCATTTCCTAAAAAAAATATGTATCGTAAAAAGAAACAATATTGTAAAAGAAAGTAGAGATTTAAGCTGGGGAAGATAAACCATTTATTTAAAACTTCTTTAGCAGGTAAAATACTTATACTTCTCAGCGGGAAGAAACAGCTGAAGTTTCAGCGCTCAAGTAAAATAAGTAAGTTAAGTTGTGTTTAAGTTAGCACAGGCACCAGTCGGATCACTCGCTCTCACAGGTAAGTAGAATTTGCGACAGTACGTACTTACATACTTATATGAGTATCTTTAAGTGATGGCTGAATAACTTTGTTTTTCTCAAAGCTTTTCTTTAAAATTTAAATCTTTTTCTTCTTTTGAAAAATTAAGTCAACCTAAACAAAACAGTCCGATTTATATTCGGTATTATCATAATGATAAGTGATAATATAAAAATAATGTATAATGTCATTTGAACACTAAAAACAATGTATGTTAATAAATCGCAAGCATTAAATGCAATGAAAACAAATGTTATTTGTGTACGAGCGCACAATATCAATGATTGATTACATTCCAATTTTATTAAGTGATAATATCGATGAAAATATTCCAATAATTCAATTCAACGCAAATAAACTATGAATAAATAAATGCTTAAACAAAAACTGCTTGCTTTGTGTAATTTGTAAATATATCAGTCTAGCATCGTGATAAATGATACTAATCGACCATTTAGAATAATTACCGCGTATGAATGAAAGACTAAGCATGCAACTGTGGGAACATCAACACTCGCACCAATGAAAAAGCTGTTAAAACTTCAAACAATGATAATGTACCTCATGTATTATTTATGGCACTCCGCATTAATGAACCAAGGTCATTTGAATTCATTTCCTTCGGTAATACAGACGTACGCTTTCACACTTATATTGTTACGTAATCATAGTAGCGTGTTTCATTTAACAAAATGCTTTATTTTACGTATTTACTGTTATTGCCCCACTCGACTTTTATGCGAACCACATTAGTTCCGCTACTCGGTAATAGATGGCGTTAGCGGTATCAAAGTTGGGACGAGGAAGTTCGGCAGTTGGGTGCTCGTTTTTACGCCGAACACGTAAAGCGGCTCGTAGACGTTTTAATAAAAGTTTGTTTCGTGTTTATTTTAGGCCGGCGCTTGTCTGGCTCGCAGACTTACAACAGTTTTAAATTTAAATAATTATAATGCATTCGTTTATTGTGAATGAATCGGGCCGGGAGTGTTCGAGGGACGGCTTTATGTTTATTTGGATGTCGTCGCATATTACGATCGATTATTTTGTCGTAAACTTGTAATGTTCTGTAAACTGCTTTTAAACTCCCTTTTTAGGTTTTTTTCACGCCCCGTAAAAAGTGTAAGATCATGATATTTCAATAAGTACCGTTGTAATACTAAAATATCTTCAAAACTGTTATCTTTATGGCATAAAATGTAGATTTAGTTGTGCTACGATAACATTATTTAAACATTGTTTTTATTAAGCCATGTGAATATTTATTATTCTCTTGGATTCAAAGGCTGTTAAATATAGTAGGTAAATAAGGGTAATGTTTTTACTTTTGTGTTTTCCAAATCTATTAAATTGTTCCTCAACTTACCTGGTAAGTTCAGAAGGAGCCGGTGGGGTGTTGGTGGTAGGTAGCATACCCGATAAGTGAGTTAGTAAAAGCTATCAGAGATCACTCTCTGATAGCTTGAGCACTCATTATAACTCCTTTTTGTTCATCATCATCATCATCATTTCAGCCGAAAGACGTCCACTGTTGGACATAGGCCTCCCCCAAATGTCGCCACAATGACCGGTCCTGTGCGTCTCGCATCCATCGGATTCCCGCGACCCTCACCAGGTCATCGGTCCACCTTATGGGAGGCCTTCCGACGCTGCGTCGTCTGGTACGTGGTCGCCACTCCAGAACTTTTCGTCCCCATCGACCATCTGTTCTGCGAGCAATGTGCCCTGCCCACTGCCACTTAAGTTTGGCGATTCTTCGGGCTATGTCTGTAACCTTGGTTCTTCTGCGGATATCTTCATTTCTGACGCGGTCACGCAAGGAAACTCCGAGCATAGCCCTTTCCATTTCTTTTCTTTTTGTTCAATTGTATATAATTAATTATATAATATAATAGAGCCTTAATACCGTGGCGATGATCCATGAAGTCACAGCAGTCGTCACGCCTCCCCATCAAATTAGAACTGACAAAACAATCCGCGATCCCGAACTTTAAATAAGAACAAATTATCAAGCTGCTTATAGATGGCTTAATTAAATATATTACTTGTTCCATTACTGCTTAACTATATGATTTTCTTTCTGTTGACAGGCTTGCGCTTGACCACTATCTCACCTGATGGAAACCGATGATGTGGTCGACGATGGAGCAATTGAAATTGATCATAAGTTATTTAATTACTTACTTCTAATAGGATCTATATAACAGGATGGTATTTATACATCAATGTGCCTTTCTTTAACTGTGTTATGGGTTTGTGGGAGGCTTTCAGTGTAAATAGGAGTTGAATATTATCGTTTTACACGGAGTGACTGCTATCTGACTTCTGCAGCCCAGAATCTTGGCAGCTATGATGACCATAAGCATAAAGCTTAATCAGCCTTATAATGTCCCCACTGCTGGGGTCTCAGACCTCCTTTCTAGGAGAAGGAATGGGCCGTAAGCCACCACATGGGTCCAGTGCGGATTGGTGGATGTCACATATGTCTTCAAATTTTTGATTCTAGAACATGCCAGTTTTCTTAAGATGTTTTCATTCACCGTTTTAAGAGCAGTGGTGATGAAATAAATTACTCAAAGTACATAATGTGCCTGGTTGGGTTTGAACTCATGACCTATCACTCGTAGGTCGGGGCTGTTACCACTTACCAGTGGGTCACTACTGCTGCTAGGTGACCAACTGTACATAATTTCAAAACAATATTTTTCGCAAACATTCTCAAGAACAAGAGATTCTGGAAATCAAAGTGAAACTTTACAAACTTGTAAAAGTAATTTAATTCAGGTTTAAACTTCGTAAATTGTAACAAAACCACGTTATTTACACCTCGGACTTGTTCCAACTAAACTTCCTCATTTCCATTTTACAGTACCTCAAAAGGAAAACTCGGTGCGGCCGTTTCTCTCACAATCTTGAACCGAAATTCTGTCGTTAAAAATAAAGTATTAACAACCTCAGGAAAGACAGTGGATTCATATCTTGCATGACAAACGCTATCAACTGGGTACCTACATTCATGCTACGAGCATTTCCCGTAACACACACACATTTGGACTTACAGCATACACACTGACTTAAAAACACACACCGTGAAAACTCGGACTTGTGTGTGCAATTTCCCATCGTTACACAGTTCGATTTTCCTACGTGTGAGTGATCTTCCTTCTCTCTCCCTCGTGTATCTCGGATTCTTTCTCCGTCTATAGTTATGTTGTCTCGTGTTCGACGGTCCATTATTGTATGTTTAGTCTTTGCTTTTTGTAAATATTTATTACTTGTATCTGATTTACGTAGTTCTAAATGATTGGTTGGTGTTACAAAGTTATTGATTGAGTTCGTTCCTACGATGTTTTGTTCCGTGTTTGTAAATGTAAATGATGTTATGAATGTTATATGGGTTACTAAAATTGTGATATAAGACTGATTTATGTCATGTTGAAAGACTTCATAACGTTCAGCTTGTTTAATAAACAGATAACATGTGTTTTTTGCTACATAATCTCTCTATTGTATATTTTTTGCTACGTACCCACCCTATATCTACTTAAGAGTCACTTTTTTTTAATCTTGTTTTTTTCCGTATTACTATGTTGACACCACAACGATATGTAAAAAAAAATGTGTGCACTAGTGCACTATTACTTTTTTTTTGTTTATTTCTTTATTTCTTTTTTTTTTGTTGTTCACAGTTTTTTTTTAAGATATCATTGTGCTTTGGTGTATATTTTATGTTGCAACAAATACATTTATTATCTATTTATCTATCTATCCTATGATGAGGTTTGTCCTAAAAATTAAAAGCCTAATAAATTAAGAAAAAATAAAACTCCAATAAACTGTAATAACTTTTATTATCATTATCAGCCACAAAAGTTATCAATATTCCATTTATTAATTAAAACTGGCCAACAATTAATTCGTTGATAAGCTGCAATTATGACAATTTCCATTTATCAATAGTTTATACATAAATATTGTTGATCAATTATGACCAATAAATATCGGTGTGTGATCAGATAATTGAACATTTATCAAAGCGACCAATCAGACTGTTAACGTAGATGTATTCAATGAGCTCAGATTAAAATAATGTTGAATTTATTATAATTAATTATCTGTTTGTTGGTTTACAAATTATATTAAAGTACCTATCTACTCTACAAGTGTTGTAAGTTTGCATTTCACTGAGTTTTCTAATCAGATTGATAATTAATACTTACATCGTTTATGTAATAGCAATAACTTATTCTGTTTATAGTTTTTTGTTTATGTAACAAAAAGCTTCGCATAATCATTAACAAAGTTTACAGTGAGTCAAATACATAAAATTGTTTATGATAATCACCTAATTAGTGATTATAACACTAATAGAGTCATAACCGATTGAGGACCAGCCTACCAAACTAAATCAGGAGCTTCGACAGAATGAGACATAATACTGTAAAAGGGAACCCACACTTAGCGACACCTATTAAAAAAAAAACCTGAAACCATGTTCGGTGCGAAACGACTTATCTTCAATGACCAATCATACAGAATAGATTCACTTCCATACACTTAGTAGTGCTAAGTCTGGCCTAGGGAGGGGGAGGGGGGAGGGGGCCGGTGGGCGGCGCCGCGCATGCGTCTCGTTGCCAAGACGACGGCACGTAGTCACTCGCGTGTGTGCGTGCGCCGTGTGCCGACGAGAGCGTACGATGAGCGACGGATCGTATTTAATAATAGCTAAACAAGTAGAATTTCTATATTTGATTTTGTCAGTTCAGTTTTGTAGATGTGCATTTTTAGCCTGGGGTTTAGTTGCTGGTTTAGATTTAGTTCGTAGCAGACGAGCAAGCTTACATATATAGCAGCTTCAGGTTTTATTTTTGGGAGGTTATTGTCCCCAGTTCATTTGGACTCACTCAGAAAATTGCTGAATTATAATATGTATTCAGCGAAAATAGCTTCTTTAGTATCGTTGTTGTTGAGGCTGCACCTACATAATCTTATTATATTTCAGATTATGTTATAATATCTTTATAATTCGAGTAGGTACTTACCAATTGGATTAATACTTAAAGCAGAAAAACCTTCTTAACGCATTTCGTAAACATCCTGTGACGTCACCAGCTTTTCATTTTATCGCGAACGCATCATACCGCGTACTCCCGTGTACCGCATTCCGCGCACACAGCGCCGCGCGCGTGTGTGGGTGTCACGTCCGCGCACACTCGCGCACGCAACGCCGCCCCGCACTACCTACTGTATCTACAAGTATGTTTGTACTTCCAACACTCTTTACTTCTACTCGAAAACTCCTTCGAGACCTGAAAAGGAATTTTACAAGGGCGCCTTTTTCTTTTGAACGCGAACCTTTGGCTGTAAAACGGGGGCTCTTAACCGTTATAAAGGGATGTATTGATAGTTAGTGGTTCCTTTGTAGTTGGCATCTCACGGGACGCTCCCGTTATCGTAAAGAGAAAAAAATCCATATAGTTGGTATACAGCCTAAGTGCGTACTTTATTTAAAGTGCCTGTGCGAAGTTTTTTGCGTGAATATTTTATGTGTTCTTGTCATTAGGTGGAATGTTAGGTATGACAGCAGCCTTGACCCAGTCTGCGTCTTTATACTCCGGAAAATCTGGTTCCATTATTCAAAATGGAGCCACTTTTCAATATCAGCTAGAAGCTATGAATAGTTGTTGGCTTAAGATACAAACTGTGTCTTAGATTATCTGGCTATGCAGATTTTAGAGTGCGAAGGCTATCAGGTCCATAATCGTTTGTGTCACGGAAATTGCCAGAAATGTTATGACGGAGAGCCTGATAGAATTTCAAATGTAAATGTCGATACACCATGATGTGTTGTCATTACCATCGAGGCAGTTATCTTTCAGTTAAAAATAACGTGGAAGTTATTTTCGCTATGATAAGAATATTTTCCCACCAAACTACTCTTGTGCGGTTCCTTGTATTTTCTCTTGCGTAATTAGGCATGCCGTTTGAAAAGGTATGTCATTTATCAGAGCCTTCCGCAGCATTGCCTGGATAAAAGTGATAGCACTTTTTAACTACTTTGGTCCCATCAGCAGAAAAGTTTGGAAAATAAATCCAAAATTTTCCAAATTTAAAAAGATTTAGAGTCAAAGAACTGAAATTCACGGTCAGCGTGATTTATTTCTGAGAGGTTCTGAAAACGTTAAAGTTTTTAGAACCCTCATTATCACTTTATAAAACTAGAATAACCTTAACATCGATTAAAGAAAGTTCATAATTACCGAAGATTAAGTGCTAATCCTGCCCGTGAATGCGCAAAAATGTCCGTCATTAAAAACATCAAAGTTGCTCCTGAAAGTTTCAGCAAAATCATTGATTCAGGAAGCACATTACAGCCACTGAAGGTCATGGCCATTGCCCTTCGTCACAACGCGAGATTAACAGCCATTGTCGTGTTGGAAGGAGAACCGCCAGCATCTCCTCAAAAAAGTCGATTCAGTTCCTAAAGATTCCTGCAAAAAATCGATTCAGGAACCAAATAAGAGGCACTGAAGGTCACGGCCCCATCGATCCGGCGTAGAAAGTGAGACTGGCTGCCACTACTAACACCGTCCCGTTGGCTATGCAGCCTGAATTAATCGCGCATATATTTGAATACATTTGGAGCGGCGCAGTTCGGGCCGCGGTGTCGTCGGCCCCTTAAGTTTTAGCGATTTTGTTTCGGGACTGTATTGGTGTGAGTGCTTCGCAGAATCCGAGCCACAGTTGTCAGCAGTTCGTCAGTTACAGCTTGACAAGATAAAGATGGAGGCCTGGCTTGTCAGTCCGATGGTGTAAAAAAGGATCAGTATAAAAAAGAAGTGTCTGAAGTATAGGGTTGTTAATATGAAAGATGATAATATTACCATCATGCTGATGATGATCATTGGGATCGTGGTCAAATTCAGTTTTTTCCATAGTTTCATTTTTGTATTGTATAACTTTGCTGCTGCTTGTTATACGAACTAACTCAGCAAGTCCCTTAATATTTTAATTTTGACCTTGCTCTCCTGGCATGGACAGTGTAAGGCTGAGGTCGTTGTTTGGACATGTGTTAGATCTCGTATGGTTTGTGGTTGTTCTTTGATATCATACTAACAAGCTAAGGCAGTGTATTCGCTATTTGTGTCTTCATCTTTGATGCTTTCGTATATATGCGGGAGTATATAGAATCTCTGAGTTGTAGTCGCATCCACCAGAAGGATGCGACTACAACTCAGACATTCTGTTTTACTCAATAATAACGTGACACATGTTTCATAACCTTTTCATGTAACTTTCTTAAATTTTATTGCTAAACATTATACAGTTATAAAATACTCTCAGTAATCTTATGTGCTTGTAATATTTGTTTTAAAATATTACTATGAATACACATTCATAGTCATTATTCCGAACATTAGATATACGCAGAATTCTTAAAAACCATTTTTTACAACATTTTCAGTTCGAACAATTGGTAAAACAAAAGTGTCGCAGTCTCAAGGTCCAGCATTTGGTCACGTTAAAGCTCAACAATTAGTTTAGTAACACTAACTATATTAGTTTTAGTTCTGACAGCCGTCCGACTCTGTTATAGTTTAGAATTAGCTCGGACTTTACAATTAGTTTTCTTGAGTCTATTCATACTTTAGGTGCGTGTACTTCAAATAGTGTTCTTTTAAAACGTTTATCATGAGCATTCAGAAACATAGATTCATCTTCTCTTATTTTCCATTCGTATTTACTCATTATGAACAAATGTATGTTAGATACGTTAAGTCTTTATTTGCCTTAAACATACTATACAGTTTTTACAGTCAAGTATTAATCTATAGTCCATATATTTAGCATATGTATCAATTGCGTTAAAAAATATAATTTTTGAAGCAATTTCCTTGGCGCGACCACAAGGAAAATGGCATTAAAGTACAGTCACCATAAAAACTGCATTTATTTTATTTGTGGTCCCAAAATACTATTAAAAAAAAATATAGGTGGAAGTTGGGACCGCGGTCCCGGTCCAAAGAGCCCCACGACCCAGAAAGGGTGTAGCCGTAGGTACTTCTATAACGGAACTGCCCCCGATTGGAACCTATATCGTAACCTATGTTATATTGTAGAGGGTAGGTACTAATAGTTGTTGATCGAGTAGATATGAGCTCTATATCTTAATAGTTTGGGCACGCCATAATTATGGCGGTAAGTCCCCTCTTTGAGGAGTGGCTGGAAAGGCAACACGGCGTCCTTACCTTCCGCATGACGCAGATCCTCACCGGACATGGTAAGTTCGGGAGGTTCCTGCACCGGATTCGTGCGGAAGAAACGCCCGGGTGTCACCATTGTGTGGACCATCCGGAGGACACGGTGGAGCACACGGTGGAGGTGTGTCCCGCTTGGGCAGAGCAACGCCGTGTCCTCGTGGGGGCGATCGGCGTCGGCGATCTCTCGCGCCGGGCCTTGGTACAGGCCATGGTCCGGAGCGAGGAGGAGTGGCAGGCGGTCGCCTCCTTCTGCGAAGCAGTAATGCTAGCAAAGGAGGCAGCCAATCGCGTGAGGCAACGGTCCTCACGCCCCAATCGCCGCCGGGATTCCGATCCCGATTTCCGGCCATCGTAGGCGTAGGCTTACGGCTCGCCGTCCGACCGTCCGGTAACCGTCCGAACCGAGCCCAAGTCGTCGACGGCGCGTGCTGTTCAACGCGCGCCTCAAGAAGATGTCAGCAACTGTAGGGGCCTAGCAGGGTCGAAGCCTACTGGGGCCAAGGGTCTGATTCTGAAAGGAAGACTTGGCCTGGTACGAAAAGACAACTGTTCAAGACAATCTGTTCTGCGAGCAATGTGCCCTGCCCGGGCACATTGCTCGCAGAACAGATGGTCGATGGGGACGAAAGGTTCTGGAACGGCGACCACGTAGGTACCGGAAGACGCAACGTTGGAAGGCCTCCCACAAGGTGGACCGATGACCTGGTGAGAGTCGCGGGAATCCGATGGATGCGAGACGCACAGGACCTGTCATTGTGGCGACATTTGGGGGAGGCCTATGTCCAACAGTGGACGTCTTTCGGCTGAAATGATGATGATGATGATGATGATGATGAAAGTGGTCCACTTAGTTTATTTTACTTTTTCGACATGTTACATACCTTTTGGATTTGATTAACCTTGGCATGCTGTTAGGTAAGGTATAGACAGTTATTATATATTTTTTCCAAAGTGGTAAGTCAATTAGGTCTGACATCATCATCATCATCTTCCTGCCCTTCTCCCGTTTTATTTAGGGTCGGTACAACACATTTTTTTCTTCCATTCTGTCCTGTCACTCGTCACTCTATCACTAACTCCCTTTTCTTTCATATCACTTCTCACACAATCCATCCATCTTTTCTTTGGCCCCCTTCTCCCTCTCCATCCATCCACATGTAAATTCATTCAATTAAGACTGACAGAAATAAATAAATAAAATATATTTATGCATTTTTTTATATATATTTATTTAAGTTTTGCTCATAAAAACAATATAAAATAAACTGTAAAGTGTATTAGAAACACTGAAATTGGTTTAATTTTTCTAGTTTTAAAATTAACATAGATATGTCACTTTGAATAAAAATCGACTCCGGACACTTTTTTCATAGCTCCTCAATTAACTAAGATGTAGAGCTGATGTCTACTCATTCAACTACTATTAGTACCCTCTACAATATAACATAGGTTACGATATATGTTTCCATCGGGGGCAGTAATACGGCTAGACCCAAAGTTTATGGTAAAAAAAATCTTTAATGTCAAAAAACCTAATTATCTATTACTTATTTTTCACTTTTTTCTTATTTTCTTATTCTATATGTTCTTTCAGCCATGTCAATAAGCTGTTTTTTAATGAGTTAACATTATATTTAGTGATCATAAGTAAAATTAGCAGAAAGTTGACATAACAGATACCACATATAATTTGACTTGCTTTATGACTTCATTAACAGTGTCTATTGGAGTTGTAGGAGAATTGTAGAGTAGAACTTTTTCAGCAACTTTATAATCTAATGCGTCTGTTTAATCGATTACCATAGTCGATCCATTTCATTGTGTGGCTATATCTGGAAATAATTTTATAAAAAAATTCCTGTCTGTATCTTTTACATCTGTTTTATTACCATGACTTTTAAGTTACAAAATAAAATATGTTTATATTATGTGGTTACGCAAAGCAATAACGTACGTATATTTTGTTTTAATATTTAAACACTAATGGCGATTACGTTATCTCAACAAGAGTCTATAATGATGTAGATATTTTGTCCAATCCAGTCAGGATTTATCTTATATTTTACTTTCATAGGTTTTATCTCTAGATATTTATATACCATAATCCAGCTACGATTTCTTTGTTGAACGTCAGTGAGGCCCCATACACATGGTCACAATTTTCACAATAGGATTCCATCTTCCCATCACCAATCCGCTATAACACCACAACCTGGAAATCAAAAAAAGATAGCTTTTAATAAAAACAGCGGGAGGCAATAGCAGTGTCCGGTGCGAAGCGGGTTATTGTTGGTCCTAAGGCATCCGTCGAATACGTAATGTGGATGGAAAGTCGAGCGATTGTCACAAGAGGCCTATTACTATGCCAGCGATGTCACACAAGCAGATGTCCTGCACACACCCGCTCCACATTAGTGAGCGTACACTGTCCGCCACGGGGGAAACGGAAAAAAGTATATGTAAATAAGTTTGGAGCTGTGTTTTGAAGTAAATAACCGTGTTTAGTGAGGTTTTGTTGTGTTAAATTGTTGTTTAGTATCCCAGGAGAAGATGAACTTTCGTTTGCAGAAGATTGACTGTAAGTATACCACTTAAAACTTTAATATAATATGTAAAATTACATATGTAACTGTAAATATAATAATTATGGTTTACTCAAAGAAGGCATTTTTATTAGTAACGAAAGCTAAGAATTTCAAAAGTAACTGCAATTTTTTTTAAATACACTGTTTCCCCACACTACTGTATCGTGGGTTCAAAAACATTTAAATTGACATATACAAGACTATCAGACTCGGAACACATATTTGTAGGCAATACAAATATTTTTTCCGTACGAGAATCGAACCCGCAGCGCAGCAGCCAATCGCACTGCGCCAACTGTGGTTTGCTCAAATAAGGCCTTTTTTATTAGTAAAAAAGCTTAGTGATCAAATTATCCGAAATTTTAAATTTTACACTAGACTGCCGTTACAAATTGAGTGTGGTCAAAAATCTGCTGTACGCCATTGAAACATGTAAAATGAAGGTTTGTTTATGGCCAGAACAGCGTTGACAAAGCGGCATTTTCCACAAAGAAGGGACTGATTACCAGTTCCAACGAAGAAACCTAACTAGGTGAGGTTTACGAGGCAACTAAACTTTTGAATGGAATCCACACCAGGGCTTAATAGTGTTTGGTTGAGGCCATAATGTAATAGCTTGGAAACCAAGTACCAGACAAAGGTTGTAAGACTAATAAAGCCTTAATGAGTCATTTCCCTCAGTTGGTTCTTTCATTTTGTGATGGAAATTTTATTATTATTTGTGTGTTTTTGTTTCGTTTACAACTTGAAAGAGACGTTCTAAAAACTTATCGAAACGGTGAAGTGTTGTTTTGTTATTCTGTTGTTTTTTTTGCGTATTATTTTCTTCAGGTTTCTGTCATTTCTGATTTAGGAATGTTTCTGTATTGAACTTTTTAGTTAGATTAATCTGCTCTTCTATAATAATTCCTACAAAGTTACGGTAGTTTTCTATATTTATATTCAAGACAGTTCTCACCATCACTTCACGAAGCATACCTTCGCTATTTGCCTGCTTAGTGTGTACACGCACAGCGTAATGGCGGCCATTTCCACAGCCTACTTACGTGCCGAACAGCCGAACTGTTCCGACGGCTATCGATGTTATCTCCTGATATTGCCTTTTTAGCCGCCAACCCGCCACCCGCTAGCCTCGCGCCATTACCAAGGATTAAAACGGCTGCTACCCTGAATGCAAGTTTTGGACAACTTTCAGGGGCCTTAGCCCTAACTTCTAGAGTGGAGAGAATTTGGAACAGATCTGGTATCTAGGTTTCTAGTATTTTCCAGTTATTTTGTTTGCGAAGGTTTCCTGAAAAGAAAAAAGATAGTGCTATATTTGTTTCTTATTTACTGTAACGAATAAATGATGCCAGTGTACGCTGCCCAGGTAAGACTTGTTACATAAGATTGAAAACGCAAAATCCTAAAGTTTGTTTCAACAATTGCTTTGTCATTCATTTTAATTGTTCAGCTGCACTCTTGAATTTAGTGTTTCATTATTGTTTTCAGTAATTTTGTGACTGAAACTGAGAGCAGACTTGCCAAGGTTTCTGTTGCTAAATATTAAGTACTTGCCTCATGAGAGTCTTTAGACCAAATCTCCAACTAGATTAACATCACAATTTTTTCGTTCAGACACGTTAACATAATCGTCTCCCTTGATAGCACACTTCCACACACCGTCCTCCGAGTCCAACCTCTAGCCAAAACAATTTTCACCATCTGAACTTTAATTCTTATATTTCAGGAGCAGTGTTGTGTCTGAGGTGAGAACAATACGGGGAGTCTACCGTCACCCCTCACCCCCTCCCTGGTGCTTGCCCCCCTCTAGCCGGGACGTCGACCTTGCTATTGCAATGCGCAACACGCGCTATACTTTTGTCGCTGCCTGAATAAGGTCACGGTATTCAGTCTCCAGGATATATGGGTTAGCTGGAACATATGATTGCTGTTAAGATGCTGTATGGCCTTTACACGAGATTTTGACCTCTGAAATTGATTCAATGTTTCTCCTTATGGTAGTCCGCTAAGAAACTCCAGTCTCATCTACTTTAAATTGACGTATAAAAGTGTTTTTTTTTTTTTAAATCTATTTGCAACATAAATATCATTTATCATGTAAAACTGCGGAGTTTGAGAGGAGTAGCTGGTGTTCTTATATTTTGTTGCACCGCAAATAAATAATCCGCCTACACCTATAGTGTCAATAAGACCCAGTATTTTGTAAACTTAACATCGACAAGATCGCAACATTTATATTTATTTATAGGTTAATAGATATTCGGCTGTCAATGGTGGTGATTAATATTTTACGCTTTAATTGCAGTATTTAGAGTGTAGGTGTTAGCAAATACTTCTCTGTTACGAATTAATGGAGAAACAGCATTAGTTTGTTTCATTAATAAATAAATGGTTATTCAGAGACATGGATTTATTATCTTTAATTTGTACACAAGTTATGTTTGCCTGTTTATTATTATCAAATGAGTACCCAAGGGCTATTCTCCCAATAAAGTTATGGTAATGACATCTAAAATAAAGTTATAGTTATTTCAGTTTCCAAAACAGAACGCCACTACGCCCCAAGGCTCAACCAAAACTGAACTCTAAGAGTAATTTTCACAAAAATATGTGTGTACTTTCAGCGAAGTTTCACGGCCACGCAAAAACCAGCTTTCACCGAACATCTGTGCGTAGTGAGACAAACGCGAGACGCGACCCGAGCCTGTATGAAAGCGTATCTTATGCATTTTACATGAGCTGTGCCAGCCATCAGGCCCCTTACCTTGCCTTCACACAGACACACGCACGCACACTCGCGCAGGCGCGCGGCCATTGTCAGGGGAACAAAAACACGCACACTACACCGGACTCGTTCTAATTAGTTGTTTGTAAACACATGTCACTGAGTACGCCTGTGTGTGTGTAGATGCGTGCAAGGTATCGTCCATGAATTATGTAATGCAAGTTTGTTGTCAAGTGAAAAGGTGAGAAGTGTTGGAGGTTGTTTTGGAGGTTATTGACACAGATGCAGGAGCAGCCTAATGGCCCAGCATCTGTGTGTGTCAATACCTTAAAATAAGTATTACTTGGAGGACCATCAAAGATAAATGATGGACGAAATTTGTCTTTAAATGGCTATTAAGGGCGATTACCAAGTTGAAGACTCATAGAGAACTATGGAAGAAGACTGGCTCGAACACAAGTCAAATGGGATCAGGACCAATGATAAATAATGATGATATGGGGAACATCAATTCGGAAAATATCCTCATACCAAAGTGAATCTTGTGATGTACCACCACCAACTTTTCCCAAAAACATTTTCCTTCAGCCACAATAGACTAAGTAATGTGTCTGGTACCTTTTAGCTGTACATAACAGATACATATGTACCGTAGCATTGTCCGAGCGTCACTTAGCTGAGACAAACGATCTGGAGGAGTGCCAGAGACGGGGAATTAAGATTGGTGACTACCAACGGAGATATTTCAATGTATTACGCTTGGACGATAGATGTTTCAGTTTGTGTAATGAGATCGAGGTTGAAAAACATGACGTACACTGTTTTCAACCTCAGACTTTGTCCACTAACTGAATGGCTGGAGGTTGGAGAGCATTGTCCTCTTTGCTACTTATAAAAATACTGTAACGAAAGAATTTCTATACATTTTGAACTTGTGACAGTCTTTTTGAATGGAAATCAGAGATCGGATCCTGCCGGAGTCTGTGTTTCCTGATATATATCTACAACCTAGGGGTCTTTAAGTCAAGAGTGAATAGGTTACTTCTTGGCAAGCGTGCTCTATTGTCGACCACATCACCGCTGGCCATCAGGTGAGATAGTAGTGAAACACGAGCCTATCAATAATAATAAAAAAAGATCGCCTCCACTGCGGAAAGCTATGATGGCGGACCATGTAAGAAGAAAGAAAACTCAAATATTTTGTTTTTGAACCAAGTTCTAAGACCTTGCTTAAGATCTTAAACATGCTTTTGCATTGGTAACTGGCGTCTAGTAATAACTATTCCACAGTCTGAAGCTTTTGGGCAAACAATATGGTAAGTTTGTTTTCTTGAATTTGGTCTTTAAAGTCATAACTCCAAAGACCAAAAGTTAACTAGACGATTTTCTCTGAGATCAGGAAACAACAGCAGTATACAGCAGTGGTTTGCTCATTTAGCGATATGCTCTTCTTCAACAAGCAAATACGACGTCTCCAAGCCGCATACATTATGCCTACACCCGAACGGGTATTGTTTCAACTCTGTAATGAAGCCTTGAAGTGGGCGACGCGTCAACGGCCGTTTGCATAATTTAAATATTTTTATTTGGTTTGGATGCTTGAGTTGCGAACATTTTGACATGGTCGGAAGATGCGGGTGCAGGCTGTAGGGGTTGTGATTGATTCAGTAGTTGTTAGTTCTGTGGAAAACTGTTTTGTTTATCTTTTATCTATATTTTTTTCTATGACTGGCCTGTTGGTCTAGTGGTTAGTAGCCCTGACTGCTATGCCGGAGGTTATGTGTTCGATTCCCAACCAGGACAAATGTTTGTGTGATGAGCACGATCATTTGTTCTGTGTCTGGGTGTATCTATAATATGTACCTATGTATTTAGAAATATATGTTTATCAGTTGTCTAGTACTCATAACACAAGCTTTGCTTAGCTTGGGACTAGACGGCGTTGTGTGATAGTTGTGGAATATCATTATTATTACTTTTACAGATTTATTGCGGTATGCTGTAAGATATTTTGTGTAGACAACTAGTACCGTTAGTCTTACACTCACACAGAACACAGTGAATAAATAGGTTTTGTGCTACCGTGCTCCATCGCCGACTATATCATTGCTTACTATCAGGTGGGATAGCGGTCAACAAACGCGAGCCTATCAATTATACATAACACTTACATTCTAGTAAAGTTAATAAAAGTGTAGCCTTGTTTGTAAGTATGTATATTCAATGGGCGCTTATAGAACCAACCAAGATTGTAATAGTATACTATATTAGTGATCTGCAGCTCAGTTTTAAGAAAATTTACGATCTAAATGGATTAGTATTCGTTTATCGTAATTAGGCTCAATGCAAACTATTCTATGCAATATGAACGCATACCAATGCATATGAACGCACGGTGAGTTTCTACTTTTAGCTAGACCAACTGCAGTCCGACCGCCACAAAACATAGACAACCCCTATTTATTTCATACATGAATCTCCCATTTAATAATCTAGTCATACTAGTTCCTCGGGGTAGCTGGATGTGTGCGGGGGTGGGGGGTGCGGTCGGTGGTGCGGAGGGGGGCAGGCACACTGGCGGGGGGGGGGTACGGTTAATGAACCCGCAGGGATGCAACTCGGCGGACATTTCGCAATAATATTAGTTCAGCGCTGAAATGAAAGCCTCGCGGTGTTTGTGTGCCGAAAGATTCTGAATTTGCTGATGCAGCTGTAATTTAACTTGGGGCCTTAGTGGGAGAGTTGTGGGAACTTGGTAGACAGTCAAAATGTGTGCATTCTGAAATTCAGGAGCCAATCTTTTTCAGTTTTACCAGAAGCAGTCACAAACATACTTTGTATATCGAAGTTTCTAAACATCATAATTCTCAAAGCCAAAATTATGGCAAGATCAGACGGTGGGCAGGTCATGTGCGGTTAAAATCTACCGTGGTCTCGCAGCAGATGAATTTTATGTAGAAATCGTGATTCGGTAAACTTGGTGCACTCCAACAGTTTATTTAAACGTGACTCTAGGAACTTCGGAGTTTAGACATATTATAATGTTTATTTCACGTGCACTTATGATTTGAATAAAAACTAGTAAAGTGAGTGGGACAACTGCGATAAGAATTGCTTCGTAGCTGTTTTAACTAGAGTGAAAAGATAGGAAAGATAGGAGGGACATTACCTCTACTAGTACTGCAATGAAAAGTCACATGCACATTAACTATAATTTAGTAAAGTGTATATTATAACAGCGTCAATAATAAAAAATTGACTTACGTCAGCAGCTCATTATTACCCATAGTCTCAGGTATAAGGACGTTTAGAAAAGACATTGAAGAAATGCAATATAGACCTTCTCGCTGAGAGGAGGCGGCAAAAGACCTGGTTGAAGACGTTTAATTAAATGAAAAGTTTATGCCTTCGAAGACCAGCGGAAGACAAATCTCGGCATCAGGCGAGAGATCATCAAGCGCTTACGGTGATATGGCCACGTACAAAGACGCCCAGATGATCATATGGTGAAGCTTGTCCTTGAACTGCCTACGACGAAGCGCACGCGTGGAAGACCACCCTCCACATGGTTGACGACGCTCCAAAGAGACCTTAGAGAAGCTCATCTCGACTCCGACATGGCACAAAATCGTGCACAATAGAAAACGAGGACAAGGAGGGCCGACCCCAAATAAATGGGATAAGGTCTAGCCAGAAGAAGAAGAAGGCGAGAGACCATCAAAAATAAGCAGCCCTTCTACATCCAATGATACAACATTGGCGTCTTAACGTGTTCGCACTATTTGAATCTTTACAGAGAAGATTGGCTACACATATTAGACACATTACATTGAATGTCTTATTTGGAATAAGTCACAAACTCTAATAGAAATATAAATTAAGTGATATAAAAAGAATTAAGTACTCTATCGCATTAGTAGTAGGTACCCTGTAATGATAGTTGTAAGTATGAAATATAAATTAATAAATAAATAAAAAAAATTAGAGCACATGTGACATGATCGCAACCCATAGTTGCACTGAGAACAGAGACCAGTCGCAGCCAAAATCGGCAAGAGAGTATATATACCATTAGGTATATGTATAGACTTATACTTATAGAACAGACTTCTTTCAAGACATACATTTTATCCAATTACGAATTGTAATATTTTCTCTAACGAATTAAAGGAAATCCAATTAACATAAAACGGAGTCAATAAAATCTCTCCTAAATTCCAATATGGCCTATAAATGTGTCTAAGTCGAATAGGAAAAATTGCAGTACAAGTGTAACACGGCTTGCGAATTGTGGGATCTTGAGATGAAAGAAATGTTTAAATAACGTGTGCACAGAATTGAAAACACTGCTGCTTTCTCTGACTTTTCCAAGCAGTTAATGTAGTTCATATTTTCAAACATCATTTTTTGCTGGATTTGGGTAAATCTGCTTTAAATATTGTAATCAGCAGAAAAAATCATAAAAATATTGTGCAAATCTGCTGATTTTTGCTCATTTCTAAGTGTTGCTTTATCGTCTCCATCCCTTTATGTTTAACTTCATATTGAGGTAACCATCAGAAAATCTCCCTCTGGACGCAAAATACAGTGGCCAATCTGGGAATCTCTTAACCGACCCTGTAAAAACAATCTGGCCAAATGGGGCTTCCTCGACCCATCTCTAACACCGTGCCAGTGTGGAGACGCCGCACAGGACATGCGTCACCTGCTATGCTGCCCATCCTGCACAATCACCTGCACTTGTCAGGATTTATACGAGGCCAGTAACAGAGCACTGCAAATGCAGGTTACCAAATACTGGTCAGAAAAAAAATTGTTTGAGTACACCGACACGAAAAGCAGAAGAAGTGCATAATACCTTTATAAAATGATTATTACTCGCGTTACATCATCAGATCATCCATATCTATCATTTCTCCTAGGGGTGCACAATTCGCAGCACCGCTCACCGGCCCGGCGCCACGACGCGCGCGCTCTGAATCTTAATGCCCATTAATCAGACATTGTGTAGAAGAATCCCCGTCAGTCCAAATGTGCGCTAATCGACGCACCAGGTTTGGTTCCCAAGTGATGCAACGAGAAGTTGCAGGTGTTTCCTTTCGATGACTTGGTAGCATTTCCTGTACACTCTATCATTCGTACTTGAAGACAGAAATGCGGCAAAGGATAGTCATAGTATCTTTTACTGCTAAGGACCTTGTGCACAATATTCTGGAAGACCGATAAAGTAGAATTGAGTAGATGTGGCCGCAGTCAAAGTCATTTTCCATTGGAAGGTTTTTTCAGCCAAAGCATTTTTTTCTTATTGATCACGTAGGTACAAGCAGTTTTAAGACAAAATCAGCATCTCTTGTGACAGGCAAGCAAAGCGAGCCACAGATTAACAAACGAGGCTGGTTGTCGTCTCTTAAAAACGCTTAAAAATCCCAATAATACCGATTATTCTATTCTTCGAACTATCGCTGCGATGAGCATACAATGCGTGCGCGGTGACGTTTGAATGGGCGGCCATGCTGGAAATTTGTTCAATACTCGACGCGGGCGCATCGACGCGCGCGCAGTTTTGTCAATACTGTCCGCGATTGTACCGTTTAATCAGTTCTGCATTCAACTGTACCGCCTTTGACGAGTAATTGCTTCCACCGATTGAAATGTTATTCCTGAGTATTGCGAAGATTTTTATGTGTTTAATGTGTGAGTCGCTATGCAGATGATTTGGAGCGAAGAAAAGTGGTGGCTTTGAAAGTTTGAATTAACTTTTGTCTTTAGAACTATTTTTTATATTAGTGCCATTACGATTACAATAAGTGGCAGTGGTATTTGAAGTGGCAGGTGAACAAACAAAACTTATTTTACGAAGAAATACCATTAAAGATAAATTCTGTCCGTCTACAAAGATAGTAAAAATTAAAATATATAATGAGAATACCGAACATTGAAAACAAACGCTTAAATATACAAGTTGAACAAAAACACTGGAAACACTTCAATCAACAAGGAGCCGCAAAAACAGAGGAGAACCAGCCAGCAATTAAAATCGAAAATAATATCGAGAACTCGACGGACAATAACGAAGCTAGCCATTAAAATAAGAGGCGGAATAATAAATGAAGCTGTGCTGAAATTAAAAAAAAAACCGAATGAAAAACGAAAATTCCCGCCGCGACGAATGCATAGAATATGGCGTAGGTACGGACCAATCAAAATTCTTCGTCAATTAAGTGGAGATCGTAGCAAAAGGAAAATTGAAGGAAAAACTGAGGGTGGCTTTAGTAGTGCTGGGCGGCGGTCGATTTATTTCGATGATAAATTAATTGATGTCTGATATTTTCTTTTCAAGACAGGTATTATAACAAAACGGTTTTGTAACCGAGCGGTAACTGGTGTGAAAATATTTTATCTCAGTATTTTTTGACCTACTGAAAATTATCTCTTAGCTATGCTTACAATATGTAAATCTGTTTTAAACTTTTGCCAATTTACAGTATTTTTAAGCTATTGCATAGCTTCTATCGAGGGCCTTGAGCGCTGGGACCGAATCCAGAAATTCCGTAACGAAAAAAAACCTCACGCTCCCCACTCCGACGGGCACGGAGGTGTGGATTGAAGGCCGTGCATTGTCTAACGTCGTTTTTTTTCGGCAGTCTTCGACACGGTGTTTGTGTGCGTGCAACTAGCCGTATTGTACGACTCTACAAAGCTCGTTTATTTATTTAATAAAAGAAAAAAATTTGTTTTCTTATCGGTCACCACGCTCAAAAAGTGATTATACTGATAATATATGTATTTATACAAACCGGCCCATCTAACAAGCTGCTTACCATGTAAAATTGCGTGGTAAACTTTTTCATTCATCCAGAACTACGCTCCAATTTAAAATCATTAAAGCGACATCCTGAAGCCGCCATAAACCATCGACATTTTCCCATCCCTACCTCCCCAGATATGAAAGCAATGGAAATAAAGTTTGTTCGCTCCGCATTGTACCGGGCTCGTCGTAAATGGATTTTATCACTATATAAATATCCCCCTGTCTTTACGTTACGACGCTAAGCTATGTTCCGTCACCGTGGATTTTCCTATAAGTATGTTGATACTACGTGATTTTTACTATAACTTTGTTTTTATGTCGAGTTTGCTCGGGTAATGTGCGGAGAAAGGGTGCGATGTACGAGTATTTAATGTATATGCTTCTGTTGAAAGGGTTCTTCTATTCTATGTACAACAGCCCTGAATCTTTCATAGTTTTGTCAGGATCTACTTCTTAATCCCAAGACGTAACAATATTAAGTTTTCTGAACGGAACTTAACTTAGAAGTTTGGATATTAAAACCTTCCCAGCTGGTAACCTAAGTTATGCCATATCCAAGTACTTCACACATACTCATATGTATAGCATGAAGTACAGATTTCTCATTGCCACATGTTTGAATTAGCCACAATATGCTCGTCAACATTTTCTCCGACTCGCTGTTTCCGCTGCCAAAACTTATACAGGAAAATCGACAAGTTCATTCAACCCCATTATTGGGAACAGGAGGCTGAAACCATCGAACATTATATTTCATTTACCACGAGCGGTCAATAGAAAACCTTCACCGGAAACATAAAGTCGAAACGGTTGATATGGCGAGGTCCGGCCGGTCACCGCGCCACGACGAGCTCGGACCTAAATTATGCGCGAATGGCCCACGGCTCATTTGGTCTAAACGCTGCATCTTTGATGTAAGGGTCTCTTTCCAAATTGTGTTAATAATATCCTCCCAGGATGTCGGGACATTTTTGCCGAGGCATTTTAGAGATTCGTCCCGAAAGACCAAATTTAGATTGTGGGTAATTGGTTTGGTTCTTTAGTAAGGCAAGAAACTGGTCTTAGAAATCGAAATTTAATTCATGTAATATTATAATCTGTCTATTACAGTTGCCGATTACGATTTTCAGAATATAATCCTACACAGAAATTACCGTTACAGTTACAGATGATCCAAGTAAACGAAAATAAACTTAGACAGATTTGCAGGATATTCTCTAAAAGAAAAAAAACCGAACGAAATAATAAAATCCAGCTTGTCACGTATAGGATAAATGACGAGAACGATGCCTACATGCAAAGGAGGCACACCATTGCCAGCCCCAAAATCCAGCTACGTACCGAAATATGCCTTTGAAGATAAATATAAGGGACCTACATCTCTGCCTCCGAAACTATAATTTTGAAGGGTAAGCTCAAAATATTCATGAAAGCAAGAGACTCGTTCAAAATCGAACTAGAAGCTTCAATCTGTGCACTCAAGTCATTAAAGCTAGGAGCGTCCTTCGGGCCGTAAGTGATAAAAGCCATCCGTGTTTATGATATATTTGAAGGCTTCAGGAGCTGCGTTACGGCTGCCACCCCTTTCATGGCCGCAATCCTCTTAGCGAGTCCCGCATAAAAATAAAGCGCACTCCACCTGCCTGCCCTCCGTGACCTAACTGCCTTACGTATTTAGGCTGCAGCGGTGCAGCTCTAACAACCTCGTACTAAAACAGAATATCGATTACTTTCGCTACTATAATGTAATCCCCCGCCCACTTTTCGTTTTTTTAGCTCAGGATAATAATATAGTGGTCTCTGTCTAGCGCGCGGGAGAGCGGCGTCGCGGCGCTCCCCCGGGCGCGGCGCCCACCCCCGCCGTATGTAAATGATCGTCTCCTCGGCGCTGTGTGCGCCGGCCGCCTGTAGCGACACGCCACCACCTACACACCGATAACTTGCTGTTTGAGGTTTACTGCCCTGACAGCTTTTGTCCTATTTTAAATACGAATTTCGGATTGGATGCGTCCCGACGTCCTTCATAGATCCGTCACTCTTTTCTTTGTTATTTACGCATACGAGTTTGATATTGTAAACAGAGCTAGTGCACAGTCCTGACTGCGGCTCCTGGCGGAGGAGCACGGCAGACATGCAAATGTTCACTAACTGATGACAAAGATAACAAAGCGGGGGCAGTTTGAGCATAAACAATTTTCAAATACGTTTAGTCTGACAGGTCGTTTGCTGTTTACGCGAGTTTATGTTTTACATGAATGTGTTTAGAGTTTGTTTCGGTGTGCGTGTCGGGGGTACGTGCGGCGTTACGTCGTGCCGGTGACGTCACGTGTACGTCGAAAATGACACTTTTACGAGCAATAATTTACATTATTTCGGTGTTAAGCTTCGCGTGCCCGCCGATTGATTTTATGTCGGTCGCATCTCACATTTGCGTTCAGTTAAATCGAATCACTGGCTACACGACCGAGTTATTTTGAAATGGTGGTATCGCGTGAGCTTTTTTGACATTTTTGTTTGTTATATTTTGTTTTGTTGATTTTTTCAGCGGTACGGAGGTTCGATTCACAGGTTCTATCTTAAATCTTAGAGTAAATGTCATCGTGGGTCGCGCCGATATGTTCATGAAAAGTAACGAATATACTTTTGCTCGAAAGCACCGAAAAATATCAGAAAAAACGAAAGTCAGGGTCAAAAGCAGTGGTGGACCAGTGGGGGTGGTGCTAGCTTACGAGTCGTATGTTGCGAGTTCAAACCCAGACAGGCGCTTTATTTTGTGTAATTTATTTCACACACCACTGCTCCTACGGTGCTGTATAACGTCGTGAGGAAAACAGTGTGTCATATGACTTCCATCAAAACGCACTAGACCCATGTGGTGGAATGGCCTGTTCCCTCTCATATAGAGGGCCTGTATCCTGCAGCAGTGGGGATGTTAGAAGGCGGATTATGATGTATTATATATATAAACATTAAAATTATCAAGCTCGACTAAAAGGACCATAAACTCAATCCGTAGTATTCTCAATACAACAGTAAAATTATGTATGACTAAATGACAAGCCATTTCTCCAATCATACAAACACTATAAAGCATGGAGCGTGGCGATAAGGCCGGGACACACGCGCGCACCCAATTAAGATCTTCATTAGGCGCCTTCCTCGAAGGCTGCGCCCGCGCCGGCCGGTAGCACGCGGTTTTGTTGCCACACAATAAAATAAATAGATTAGCGGGACAGCGTTTGGTTTCGAATTTGATTTCTTATGACTGATGACTATTGCTCTTACACTTGGGATGTCTCTGGGTGTCCAGTTCTTCTTTAATTAGTTCGGTGTACGCTATTCAGGTTTGCTTCCCTCAAACCATTCTATAAGACTTTTTTTAAGCTATTGTGATTTTTAAAATATCATTATAACAATCTGTATTCTCAGTTTTACTGGCCCGAGACATTCTCCAATATAAATCTGTGGGAATGCTGCGATGAAACCCGGTCGACCTGCAAATCAAACGCCGCAAGTGGAACTTGATCGGCCACACGCTCTGAAGGGACCCTGAACATTACCAAGGCAAGCACTAGACTGGAATTCTCAAGGAAAGCGTAAATGTGGTCGTGCTAAGAACGTAGGAAAGACCGTCCTGAAGCGAAATGAAGCGCGAAGCTCAAGATCCATTTAGGGGACACAGGACCTTAGGTAATTATAACACTCTGAATCGGATGTTCAGCTAGTTCCATTATAAATTTGTTTTTTTTTTTCGGTGGGAAAATCATCTTAGTACTTCCCCCGCTTTTCGGCGGAGCGGGAGATGTAGGCTTTAGTATATATATACTTTTTTTAGGCCCCAGTAGGCTTCGACCCTGCTGGGCCACTACGGTTTGCTGACATCTCCGTGAGGCGCGCGTGGAACAGTACGCGCTGTCGATGACTTGGGTTCGGTCCGGACGGTCAGACGGTGAGCTACCCATTGCTCGCCACAGCCTCGCCACAACTCGACACAGTTGTATTATGAGTACTGGTATCCCAGTGCTGGGCTAAGGAGTCGCAATATGACTGCTGCTAAAACGACATGATACAGTAGAGTAGTGTAATCTTTTCTGAAAATCTATACCTTCTCAATATTTCATTCGCACATAGCTAAAAGTTTATTTGGAGATATAGAAACGGGAGCATCCTGTATATACTCGGAGCTAGCAGACAGCGGCTACAGGGTGTGTTAAACTTACTGGATTCCTACAGATATGAGCTCTGTACCTGCCGCCTGTGTAAATCTCCACCTGGTACAGGCGGCGACGACAGCGTATCTGGTTTTAGTTTGGATTTTCTGAACACCGGGGTTGTTGGTTTCGTTATAGTAATGTCTGCTTGTTTTCTTTGCATCTACTCGTACCTCATACATAATATGTATATGTATAAATGTACATTTGTAAGCTTATATAGCTAAATTGTTATATTGGCTTTTATATAGCTAAATGGTTTTGTGTCTTCTTTTAAGGGGTTAAGGGGTTTTAAATTATTGAAGTATTTTGAGTATGTAAACAGTATGGAGCAGTCGTCAAATAAAAGATTTTTAAAGAAGTTTATTGGTACATAATATAAAATTCAATGGTTAAATTAATATATCAATTGCATCTCCTATAGAAGAGGCCTGAGTCCCAGTAGTGGGAACATTATAAGGTTAATTGTTATAGTATATTTACTAGCAGTACATCGCAGACTAACTTTTTAAAGTTATCGACAAGTTATCTGGCAGATATCGCTGTCAGCAGTAAGACGACCATTGTACCCATAGCTCTAAATCATCTATTAGGGGGTTAAGCATGTCTTCTTTGTCATTAGTCGAGAGGGAAGGTATACCTACATTAAAGGTCTATTTGTCACTCGGCCAGAGGTTTTAGAAATATCATACTTTATTTTCACTTATTACAGTGATAGTAACAGTAGAAGACAGGCCGTCATCTCTTAACTGCCAGGGCCTTATTTTAATTTCTATATTTTGAATGTTTTTTTTTTTAATTTCTTCTGCATAGAGATCTACGCTTTTAAATGTGCAATTAGCATCATTTTTCTAACTGAATAACTGACTTCTTGACATTTCAGGTGCCTGTAAGGGGTTTATTTGAAATAAATGTTTGATTAATTGATTGTTGAGTTAAAGGATGGTTTAAAGGAATTCGGTCAAAACTTCATCTTCATATGAGCACTTTTACAAAAGCTCGCCGATTCACCATACCAAGCAGTTGCTATCCCAATGCAAAAGTCCCTTCTCAATCAGAGAAGAACATTGCTCTCCAATCTATATGGCTAGAACAAAACCACTTGTCTACATACAAGTACGCACATCGACTGATTTATCATATTGCAGCGCAGGTTGGAGCGACAATTGTAATGTAAAACCGGGCCGGATTCCGAACTAACTCCGTGTCGCTGCTGCTGACGTCACGTACCCGTGACGTTCACGTTTACGTTACGATTACTTTGTAATGTAGGTACGCGTCGGAGATAGCTCTGGAACTGATGGGAATTAATAAGATTTTTCGATGTTGTGTAATTGCGACGGTAAGTTGATTTTGGGAAGGCTTGATAAATATAGGATGAAACTTAAATACTACTTTGGTAATAATTTAAATGTGTTTTTGGGCTGACATTTTAAGTTTTCGATAATAATTCATAGGCTTCCGGTATTTAGCCCCTTCAAAACGTCTAGCAATCAACGCTGCCGTCGTATTAAAAGGGGCACATCTAACATATTTTCGAAATTGAGTTAAATACATATTCGGAATCAGAAAATTTTTTTGATTCTGAATATATATTTCAAAAAAAAAAAACTAAAAAATGTTAGTTGTGTCCTTTTTAATAACGACGGCGGAACGACTTAGTATCGATATCAGAATCATCAGCATTTTTATCTCACTACAGAAGTGTCCATTTATTTCAGAAATGCTCTTACTTCTATAATATACCCCTGAAGTAAACAGACTCAGATAAACATCATATAATTTATCATTACCACTTGTTAGAATGCTGTTGCGATCACATTAATCTGTAGCACAGTAGATTATCTACTGTAGTTACTTCATATTTTAACAAGTCTCATCAATAAAAGGATAATGAGTCATTTTAGTGTTAGACAGTGACACTAATAACGTAAATTAACTATCTAAAAAAACGTTCTGACTAAGACTATTCTAATTAATCTCCAATCCGATCAATCAACGAGAAATAACGAACCAATTTTTGTGCCTAGCCACAATCACGACTGGTTGTTTCGAACAAAACTAATGACTATGGTGGTAAGCTTAAAGGCTATATTAGCGTGGTAGTAAAGTGTCGTGTTGCTACAAGGCAGTCGCAGACAGACATCGCAGCCAACAATGATGTACCTCAACCAGTCCGATTGCGAAGGGTTTTTTTAACCAGTATCCTCTGAGGGTTACTAAGACCTATGAAGGAACGTGGATCGGGCAATATTTATTACAGTACTATATTCTTTCCTGAATCCATGGTTATCGTGTGCTTATACTCCTCTTTAGAGTTCTATAGATTTTTGTCATTCTTCATTTATTTTTTCAAGATTACAATTATGATATCAGATTCTTTGTCGGCTGGCAATATTTTAGATATTTTAGATTCCAGTTTTCATAACAGTTCACAAGGAAAGTGACAGCGTTACCACACCCATCGATGATAATCAGCTGTAAATCATACTTACAATCCTAAATCCCACATTAACCCACATATTAAACCCATTAATCGAATTAAAATACCAAACTATAATTTATTATTTGTGAAACTTAGTGAGTCATTAATTGATTTTGACAACGGTCTAATGAGCGTGAAATTTATATATATGATATATGACTTTTTAAATGTTATTTCGGATGTAAGGACCATAAATCAATAATTTATAAGGAAGTATTATGGGACAGAATATGCAGTCACCTTGCTGGTTTTGGAAACCTCATTGAAATTCAGAGCTGCTGGGTTTCTGAACTTATCTGGTCTTCTGCCTTTAAAGGGACAATAAGGACGCACCACGATTTTTTCATGGCCATACGTTGCACCAAATTGAGATTTCCGTGATCGCTTAAACTTGATCGATGACGAGTTTGTTATTTTGACAAAATTCTGATATAGAGGGCATGTCATGTGATGCTACTGAAATTGTAGGTGTTATGAGGTGCGGTTATAATACCGAATGAAACCCATAAGGGAAACTTTAATGTGCTTGAAGAACTGTTAAAATCCATAATGAGGATAAAGTAACCATATTCTTAATCAAATTTTTAGCAGCACAATGGAGAAAGATGAGCTTGTAATAATGCACCTTTTCGTGTGCAGTGCCACATCCAGCGGCAGTCGGTGCGTGTACTTGGAAGACAATGAGCGCGGGCCACACCGCGTCACTCCGTAAACCTCTTCGCCTTATTTCACTAGCCTTCCTTTTGTTTCCAGGGCATTTCTTTATTTTGTTGTGCGATCTTATTATTTCGCTACCGTTGGCCGCATTGCAACGTTCTTATAGTTTTTGTTCGCATGCTCGGAGCCGTACAGAAGCTTCGAACGGAATGGAGTAATACTACCCAAGACTCCTCGGTATTGTGTATTTGTGTCTTTATTTTTTATTTTTCCTCAATGCCACGTCAAGTTTTTGCTCTGCAGCAGGTTTTATCCTATGTGTGTTATGTAACGTGAGCCATGTGATATGATCTTGAATGTGTATGTAATTATTTCTGCGTTCCAATTTGAGTTGGTATGATTGAAACGGCGGATGTGAGATAATTTGTCATTTTCGTTTGTGTTCTTGTTCAGCATTGGCAACGATTCGGTGATGATTTGCTTGATACCATTATGCGCGGGGAGATTAAGCTGTCAGATGGCTCGTTTCCTGCGTTTGTGGACTTTTGTGTTGAGGGCTTCGAGAGATGGTTTGTGTTTGAGTGATTGTGTTTTACGCACTTCAAACCTGTTGCTTGCCAATAATCTTAGTTACTACTTTGGCCCTTCTGTCTTTTACTCTTTCTGGCTATCTTTGGTTTCGTACTTGTAGCAAAGAAATGACACCAATCTTTTCGAATCCTGTTTTTCCAGGTGCTCTGTCTTTTAGCCAACACATAAATAAGGAGTAGCACTAAATAAAATTTAATTACACATTTAGCGCGCTTGTAAACAATATGGCGCGGTGTGAGCTACATTAAATACCAACATGGTACCAACAAAACGAACGGTCGGCACACTGTCGTCTACTTAAGGCTAACTGAGATCTCCTTTTTAGGGAGGGGGGGTGTGAACACCGCATGTCTGCGGGCTAATTAACTGAAACATGCGCGCGCGCCGCCGCGTTAATCACAGCGCAGTGGCGCCCCCTCCGCCCCCCCTCGCGCTGCCGCCCGCGCCCGCAACTACACCGAGTTGCTTTTAGTGTGAGATGTTGGCGTAATCTAAGGAATTTCAATTAATTATATTATTTCGTTAATGAGTTTTGGAAATGTTAGCCAGAGATTTAGTATTGTACGGATGCGGATGGCTTTATTTTATAAAAGGCTTTTGTTTTGAAATGTTTTGGTAATGAAATGGATTTAATGGGAATTAACTGCTTTTTAAAAAGACATGTGACTGGGAATTGGGACCGTTATTAAAAAAAAAAATAGTATCTTAATGTTACAAGTTTACAAAGATGGTCTTGGTAAGCAAACGGTCTTTATAAGTACGTAGTCAGGTAATCTCACCATAGGCCTTATTATATCAATATTTGAGAAGCACGTAATTTATAGAACTATTTTATATCAAGCTACAAATTTTAAAAGGAACATCTACACCCCGTAATCCAGACAATTTAAACAAAAAACTCCAAGATTTATTAGCCGAACAAGTGTAATAAATCAACATGAACCATCATTTCAGCGGATCATTGGATCCGATACGAACAACGCCAATATGAATCCAAGAAATTGCTATTAGTTGCAATTTATATTCAGTCAAGCTTGTCATGAAAAACTTCAATCTAATTTAGTCCAAGAAAAAATATAGTTTGTTTTCACGAGACAGTTAGTGGTTGGTTTGTTGGTTGCCCTTTTTTCTGTGCATCGAACAATCGGTGGCGAGTTAGGAATTTATTGAGTCCTGTGCAAATAAATAAAAGCGAGTGTATCGTGGACTCGTGGTATATGTAGGAGTGAAGCGGACCCGTCGGGCCGGCCGAGCGAGGATTGATCTTAGACATCAGCTGTCTGTCGCTGACTCGCTGTCTCTCCGACTATCTATAGGGGGCTGTGTTTGGGATAGATTTGATGGAAGAATTAAAGGTACAATTTGAAGAATTTTTTATTTGTTCATTTTTTTTGCAAATAGTTCAATTAAGTCTTAATGGATGGTGAGTACACTTTTATGGACATAGATTAATCTGCAATGAGTGTTTTGTACATATGTACTTATTTGTAGAATTAAGATCCGCTAGTAATATGTTTCGAATAATCCGGATAAGTACGATTCAGACTCACGTGTAAAGAGTTCCTTTCCTAGCGAATCATATTTTTTATTGTGTTTTTAATAAAACATGAATTTTAACAACATTTAGCACCTTTCTTAAATAACTTTAAAACTGTTCCGATTTCCACCCTAAAAGTGACTCCCACATTCCAAATCACATTCATGTGTAGACCCATCGCAGTCGGTCTTGTAGATTGAGAGCAAATTGGTTGTGACTGACGGACAGACAGACACACGAGTGATCCTATGACGGTTCCGTTTTTAGGGTTCCGTACCTCAAAAGGAAAAAAAGAACCCTTGTAGGATCACTTTGTTGACCGTCTGTCTGTCTGTCTGTCAAGACCCTTTAGCTCGGAAAAGCGTGGAGGTATCGAGTTGAAATTAGAACCATATACTCAGGTCTGCAATCCCTTGAAGTTGTGAAAAAATCAAACTTCTAAGTTAACTAAAAAAAAGATACGGCTGTTTATGTCGCAAAAACGTGTATTTCGACACTCTCAAGGGAATCAAAATTCATAGGGTACTTCCCGTTGACCTAGAATCCTGAAATTTGGCACGAAGCAAGGTCTCATAGCACAAGCATAGTCTAAAAAACCTTTTTTTTACGATTCGGAAAAATCTTCGTAACTTAATTTGGGAATTTAACTGTTTTCATAGGTAAGTTTGTACGAGTCCGACTTGCACTTGCCCGGTTTTTTCATTCTGATTTCAAACCCTAAAAAATGTGATTTTTGGAATTATAACACCTTTTACAGCTTGTTAAATATGGATCCTGTCAGTGTGGCACTGAATCTACGGAGAAAGAGATTTAGGTATAATACAGTAAACTCTTTGTAAATTCTTTGCATTTTACTAGATTGTTTTCTGACTCTTTTAGACAAGTATCTATCTGGTAAAATATCAAGAGTTGTTAAAAATAGACATTCAGATTTCATCATTTCTATATCACCCTGTATACCGGCACGGGACACGCGAGCCAGTCAGCTTAATGGTATCGGCGGAACATAACTAACACATCCTGTCGTTGGCGCTGATGTGACTGCGCCGGAGTCGATACCGAAGCGAGTGCCAATAGCCACTGCACTTACACGAGGAAATACTGGCGGTGGTGGGTAGGCACACTCGAAGGTTCCATGTTGGGAGGTTGAATTAAAGGTCAAGTTTGTACGACGGTAAATGTAGCTTTACAAACTTGTATAATAATAATATTCACACAACGCCATCTAGTCCCAAGCTAAGCAGAGCTTGTGTTATGAGTACTAGACAACTGATAAACATACTTAAATATTTCTAAAAACATACATATTACACAAACATTTGTCCTGGGTGGGAATCGAACCCACGACCTCCGGCATAGCAGTCAGGGCCACTAACCACTAGACAAATAGGCCAGTCAAATGCCTAGGTACGTACTGTCCACGGACGCATAGCTTCATAGACGCGTATTTGTCGCGTGTTTGTTTTATACGCTTGGTGTACGCCTGCTCACAGTTAACATACAAAACTATGAAACTTGAAGTTGCCACTTCGAATACGCGTCTTTGAAGCTACGCGTCCCTGGACAGTAAGCCATAGTGATTGTACTGCTTAGTGCTAGGTACAATTAAAGCTTACGGGATTGTTAGAAAGAGTTACCATGGCTCTGGAACGCAAAAGGCAGCCGAAGGAACACTGGTAGGTTTTAGCTATTAACAGTCTGACACTCTTCTTGCTCCACCCAGAGTGGTAGTAAGTCCATGGAGTTCCTTGCATGTTCTTCTCCATAGAGATCTACGCTTTGGAGCGTGCAATTTAACTTCACTTTTTTTTTTGACTGACCGACATTTTGACAATTCAAAAGTGTCTATTGTGGTCTATTTGAAATAAACGTTTCTGATTTCTGGTTTTTTGATAAATTCTCACCTCAAAAACCAAAGGTACAACACAAGTGAGAATCAAAGTGCTGAATGATATCGACATGGTGTGGACTAAAGAATTTTTCGACAGTCTATATAAACAGACACCGTCTGTATCTAGCAAGATTACGGGCTAGGCATTCGATCTGAAAAGGACTAAGTATGGCTACTGCAGTCTGGCAAGTTTCTTCGAATAAATTATAATTATAAAGGTTTGGGTTTACCTGATCATAACCAGAGATCGGAACAAAAAGAGTATATTTTGACTGACCTGTTGGTCAAGTGGTTAGTGGCCCTGACTGCTATGCCGGAGGGCGTGGGTTCGATTCCCACCCAGGACAAATGTTTGTGTGATAAGCACGACCATTTTTTTTGTGTCTGGGCGTAATTTATCTATAATATGTATGTATTTAGCAATATATAAGTATGTTTATCAGTTGTCTGGTACTCATAACACAAGCTCTGCTTAGCTTGAGACTAGACGGAGTTGCGTGATAGTTGTGGAATATATTATTATTATTTACCAAAAATTCATGAAAGTAAGTAAAAAACCTTGCATTCCAGGACCACAAGTTTCTCTTTCTTAAGTATAACCCATTGACCCAGTAGACTTTGAGCCTGCTGGGACCCCACGGTTTTGCAGAAATCGCTTTTTTACACGCCGTTGATGAATCGGGATCGGTTCGGATGGTTACTGGATGGTTGTACGATGACCTACTCATTGCTCGTAGTCCGCAAGCCCAACTTACCAACAATACCAATAGTACCTCCTCTAAAATCCTGGAATCTTATACATGACGATTAATTCCCCGGATTTAAGAATTTATGGAAGGATTTAATATTTAGAGGAGGTACCTATTATCAACTCTATGTTAGTCCGATCTCTGATCATAACAGATGGTTTCACGAAAAACACCGGGCAAGTGCGAGTTGGATTTGCACACTGAGGGTTCCGTACAAACTTACCTATGAAAACAGTTCAATTCCCCTCCCCGAATTGAGTTACGAAGATTTTTCTTATTCGCAAAAAAAGTTTTTTTTTGTGACGTTACTACAAATTTAAAGTTTCAGATTTTTTCCTATATTTATGCTATGAGACCTTGCTTCATGCCAAATTTCAGGTTTCTAGGTCAACGGGAAGTACCCTATGAATTTTGATTTCCTTGAGAGTGTCGAAATATACGTTTTTTGCGACATAAACGACCGTATCTTTTTTGTCGTTAATTCAGAAGTTTGAATTTTTCATAGCTTCAAGGGACCGTAAACCTGAGTATATGGTTTTAATTTCAACTCGATACCTCTACGCGTTCCTAAGATAATGGGTCTTGACAGACAGACAGACAGACAGACGGACGGACAACAAAGTGATCCAATATGGGTTCCGTTTCTTCCTTTTGAGGTACGGAACCCTAAAAACCACTATTTATTATTTTAATTCGGCTGCAGATCTTCACTCTCTTAACCTAACACGTTTCCTTCTTCAAATACAAACCGAAGGTCAAATCCTTCACAAACATTTCGCCACTTCCTCCTCCACGTAATAGCACATCTCTTCGGAGTATTTATACCAGCATAATGTATCGGTATGTCTATTTGAAGATCCCCCTGAGCCCTGTAGGGCACCGTTTACTGAGGTCAGCGGCTACTGGGGGCCCAGAGCAATCAACTTGCGTGATTGGAAACAGGTATTTATTTATATACAAACGAGGACTTTTTGGAGTGGGTGTCCTGTGCGGTGGGCGTTCTGAATGAGGGGTTAGATTGCAATATGGCATGATGTTGAGTTACTTTGATAAAAGTCATTCCATTTCATTCATCATATTTTAAACTACACTGCAAAATCAAAGCTAAAAAAGGAATAAAGTTAACGTTTTGTGATGAAAATTTGATTTTTCCGATATATGCGAGACGTAGGTATAAGACCGGTCATTGTGGCGGCACTTGGAGGATGTATGTACAACAGTAGACATCTTTCGGCTGAAATAATGATAATGATAAAACATTATGTTGAATTCTAAATTTAATTTAAAACGGTATTCAACAAACGTAAACAGAGCCTTCCTTGCACAAAAAAAATGTGTAAGAGCGGTTTATGGAGCTGATTATTTGGAACATTGCAAACCTTTGTTTAAATCATTAAAAATTCTTCCACTTCCTTGTCTATACATTTATGAAGTTTGTTTATTCGTAAAGAAATATTCTCACTTGTTCCCATTATATGAGCACGTTTCCAAAAGAGTACAGAACAAAAATCCAAACGAATTAATGGTACCTAGACAGAGACTACATTTATACAGCAGAAATTCCTATTGCATGGCAATCAAAATTTTTAATAATTTACCTGCATACATTAGAGTGTTGCCTACTAATAAATTCAAGAAAAGTATTTTCGTTTGGCTTTTGGATAATTGTTTCTATTCAGTTAATGAATTTTTAAATCGAAAATAAGTAGTAACTATTGACATTGTATTAGTAATTTAAATGACATTGTAGTAGTAATAAATATTGACATTGTATTAGCAATAAATATTGACATTGTATTATTAATAAATATTGACATTGCAGTAATAATAAATATTGACATTGTATTAATGATAAATTTTGACATATTATGAATATTTTTTGACATTATTATAGAATTGTTCAATATATTTTTTAAATAGTTAACATTGAAATCATTAGTCATTTTTTAATTAAGTATGTCTGCAAAAAAATATGTGGTCCATAAAGTTACATATTCATATTCATTTAAAACTGCCTCTATTATTATTTTTTTTAATTTTACTTAATATTTTGTGAACTATAATCATGTGAATTTGCAAATTAGATACTCATTAAATATTTCTACACCGGCAAAGGTAGTATATGTGATTCCGTCTAATATTAAGATCTTTATATACCATGTACTCAGAAATAAACGATTCTATTCTATTCTATTCTATTCTATTCTAAACGTTCAAAAGTATTTCTGTTCGGCTCATCGGTTACTGGACCATGAATCTCTTACTGACTGAATTTCATCAGACCGTGTACCAAAATATGAAAGGCCACCAAATCTACTCCTTCATCAGCATAAATAACTAAACACAGTCCAATTAACAGTCCTCGCAAATAGTCCCAAACATTGGTCCCAACGTCTTTGCACCCTATTCCTGCGAAGCGGTCCCAAAGCAAATTGGCACTCATCCAAGTGTTAAGGGCTTGCGACACGCCTTTGCGAGGCAGGACGAAAGGTCATCGGGTAATTAAGAGTCCCTCAAGCAATCAGAATGTGAACGGCCTGTGATTGGTTGCAATTCCGACCGCCTCGACAGATCAAAGGCGATGTTGGTGTCACTTGTCAAATGGAATATTTTAGGATCGACGTTTGATGTTCGCTCGTCGATCTCGGATGTATTTTTAATTTTGTAACGATTTTTTTGCGTCATACATAATGTATGGTGTGTGTTAACTCAAAGGTTGGGTCGGAGTGTTAATGTGTTCTGTTTTTAAATAGATCGGGGATGGATGAGATTTTGATGAGTGAAGATGTTATCATGACTGATTTTCTCAATGAAAAGGGAGCTTTAAATGAAATATTAGTATCTTTATATTAGACCATTAACACTCTTCTTATAAATAATTTTGCATACCTTAGCAAATCAAACACTTAGTAGTAATTAATAGACAACTGAACTAAAGAAATTGTCTTGCTTCAGCATGATGACTATTTTGTTATGAATTATTCAACCAAGCTCTGCTTCTGGGTTACGTCTCGTCTTCTAAATGAATGGAATTGTTATAAACTAGTTCAATTCTAAAGTGTTTCATATTATGAGGTACTCGTTCTAGCTAGTGGTTTCACTCGCCTCAAAGTTATCCCAAGGGGACATACTTTTAGGATATAAGTATTTATTTATTTATTTATATTGACACACCAACGACTCATTCACTGGTATAACATTATAAAAAAGACAATTTGCAAATGAAAAAAATATTGTAGTGAATTTGTCACTTCCGCCTGCATAATGAATTATATAATATTAAAAAAAGTTGTGATCATATAAAAATAATAAAATAAAATTACATTAAAACTAATTGAAAAATTACACTGAAATAAATTAAAATAAGTTAAATTGAGGATTACATTGAAATAAAATTAAATTCAAAATTACATTGATATGTCAGCTTAAAAAAAAAATACATTGAGATCAATTACATTTAAAAAAAACACAACCTATGTATAAGTATTCTATGGCCTATTCCAGACCATGGTCTACCATCAATATCTGTAGAGCCGTTTGAGCGCAAATACGTACCAAATACACACACATGGTCTACCCCTGTGCCAAGTTTCATCCAAATACCTTCAGCAGTTCCAGCGTGAAGAAGTAACAAACATACACACACAAATTTTCGCCTATATAATATTAGTGTGAAACGAACTTTCACCTTAATAATATTAGTGTAGTGTATTTCCAGGAGCTAAATAAACTCACCAACCTACGTCCCTCATCATCATTCATCAATATTTTTTCCTACCTAACCTTTCCAACCCTCAAAATATCAACCCAAGAAATACCCACGATCTTCGAACAGTTATGTACAGACTTATGTAGCGAATCAACCTTGGTACGTACTTCAGACGTAAGTATATAAGGTTTAGTGATATCTCAGGGTGTAAACAACCCTTTTAAATAGTTTACTGTCAGAGGGACGCGCGGGGGAGAAGCGAGAGGGGTGCGGGAGGGGGGCAAGGGACGGCTAAATATCTTTTAGTATCTGCAAAACGTCTAATTTAGTAGCAAGGCTTTGATGTTGTCTCTTGGACAGTTGAGTGGAGTGGTGTTATAGCTAGAAATCTTTTGAAAAGTTTAGTGTGGCTTGCACCAAGAGTTACTTTACAGTTACCGTCAAAGTTAATACATATTAACAGTGACAGATGGCAAAATTCAATGGTTTTCAAAATGACCATTGAATTTTGTCAACTGCGATTGCCTCGACATGTAAAATGTCAAAGTTTTGTCTGAAACATATTCGTTCATAGATTTAAAAAAATATGCTACTACTCCTACACAAGGCTGACCTTTGAAAATCCTTATTTCAAATTATAGTAACGATGCATACATCTTAGGCTTGTTGTCCACGGAAGTCAAAACGACAAAACGGAACGACGTTGCCGCTTCGTCGAGAGAGTTTCATAGTTTTGTATGTAACCTTCACGCAGGCGTACACCAAGCGTATAATGACGAACACGCGTCTATGAAGCTACGCATCCTTGGACAGTAAGCCTTAAACAAACCCCAGCAAGTCTAAAAACTCTTTAAAACAAGAAATAAAAAAAAATAGCACAAGTCGCCTCCACCCACTCTGCTGTTCTCCCGGTTGTGTAGACGGTCCCAGAGGAGCGTCCTCTCGCTTACTTATCCATCTCTATCTGATCAGCGTCCTCGACAGGAGATTCAATGTACCTACCTACCTACATACATCTACTGTACTTGTACAGGCATGCAGTGTTCACACTCTGCCAGTTAATGGCGATTGGAGGGTTGACTTTGCGGCTGTAGTTAAGATGGTTTAAATGCTGTGTTTATTACCCACGCAGGTAGGTATTATATACTAGCATTTGCCAGCGGTTTCGCCTGCGTGGAAGCAGGTTACTCCACATAAACTTAGGACCCCCTTTTTACCCCCTTAAGGGTGGAGTTTCGTAAAATCCGTTCTTAGCGGATGTCTACACCCTATAAGGAACCTACCTGCCAAATTTTAAGTTTGTCGGTGTTACAGTTTCTGAGATTTCGTGATTAATCAGTGACTGGTATTTCGCTTTTATATATATATAGATATATAGATTTACATGATTAGTTATATCAGTTTAATTTTTTGTTGTTGTCTTTTGTTCAGTGATGCAATTCTTTCTCACAAGAGTATGTACTGCATCAGTTTGAGACCTGATAGATTTCACTACAGGTTATAAAGCTGTTTTATAGATTCATGTCAGTAATATTTCTCATTTGAAACGTTTGTTTTGGCACTTATACATCATGTAACTGGAATAATGCATACCTATAAACACCCTAATCAGAAAATTAAGTTACAATCATAATTCAAGCACTGTAATTTTACTTAAATTTACTTAGGTTGTGTTTATAAAGAAATTTGTTATATAATAATTGTAGGCAAATATATGGGAATCGACGCACTACGTTGGTAGTGAATCGGTATTGGTATCTACATATCGTACGCACGTACACCATTGACTTAATCTAGATTTACCAAAAGAGGATTTTTTTTATCCTATAATAATTCTTGGTTATTTAAAAAAAAAAACTGAAATCGATTCAGTAGCCTATTCTGAGCATATACTACTTTCAGTTGAACGGTAAAGGTACTACAAACTGTCTAATATTACGGAATGAGTTAAAAAATACTAAAAAAACGGGGCAAGTGCGAGTCGGACTCGCGCACTGAGGGTTCCGCACAAACTTACCTATGAAAACAGTTCGATTCCTGAATTGAGTTACAAAGATTTTTCCGAATTGTAAAAAAAGTTTTTTTTTTTGTGACGTAACTACAAATTTACAGTTTTCAGATTTATTCTTATATCTATACTATAAGACCTTGCTTCATGCCAAATTTCAGGACTCTGGGTAAACGGGAAGTAACTATGAATTTTTTTCTTTGAGAGTGTTGAAATGTACGTTTTTTGCGACATAAACGGCCGTATCTTTTTTTCCGTTAACTTATAAGTTTGATTTTTTCACAGCTTTAAGGAACCGCAGACTTGAGTATACAGTTTGAATTTCAACTCGATGCCTCCGCGCGTTTCTGAGATAAAGGGTCTTGACAGACAGACAGACGGACAACAAAGTGATCTTATAAGGGTTCCGTTTTTCCTTTTGAGGTACGGAACCCTAAAAAACTCTCACTGAATCTGGTTCTTGCTGCAAAAACAGACAAATTGACTTTTCTTGTACCCAGATCCCAAAGCCATTTGGAATTGATTTTCAATCAAATTAGATGCAACCAACCTATAAAATCATACACATAAATACAGTAATTAAGACGTCGGCGTATCGTTGCGGAGAGTTGCGTGTGTTGCGTGCGGTGCGGTTTGTCTCAGTTGCCAGTTGTTCCTAACTGCGGTTTTGGATTCAAATGTGCAAGGAAATATAATAATGATAAACAAATAAAATTTGTATTATTTATTTTTATTTTTATTTTTTAATGTTATTTTTTTAAAGAATTTAAAAAAAATGTAAATAATATGAATATGTACAAAGTAAATGGAATAATAAATAAAATAATAATAAAATGTTACAGACACAGTTTTTCTTTAATCTCTGTCAAGTTCTCAAGTGTTGTATGCCTGAACTAGGTCATCCTGTGTTTTAGGTGAGAAGAGGTAAAACATTATAAATAAATAATGACAGTAATTATACAACAAAAAGGTAAAATAGTCATCTAATAGGCATGTAAAAGAAGTGTAAATAGAGATGTGAATTTGATATGACCTTTTTTTTCCCACCTAAGAATCTCCCCCCGCTCTTGAGGGCATGTCAGACTTTTACTGACTAAAAACCCACTCCTATTCCTTCTTTGCAATTGTTCCAGGGCCCCGAGGATCTCTTTCGCATCACCCATGGCCCCAGTAGGCTTCGACCCTGCTGGGCCCCTACGGTTGCTGACATCTCCCTGAGGCGCGCGTAGAACACTACGCGCCGTCGACGACTTGGGCTCGGTCCGGGCGGTTACCGGACGGTCGGACGGCGAGCTACCCATTGCTCGCCGTCCGCAAGCCCGCGCTTACGGTGGCTGGAAATCGGGATCGGAATCCCAGCGGCAGAGGCGCGAGGGCCATTGCCTCACGCGTGCGGCCGTCTCCTTTGCTAGCATTACTGCTTCGCAGAAGGAGGCGATCGCCTGCCACTCCTCCTTGCTCCGGACCATAGTCTGTACCAAGGCCCGGCACAAGAGATCAATGCCGCCGATCGCCCCCACGAGGACACGGTGGTGCTCTGACCAGGTGGAGCACACCTCTACCGTATGCTCTACCGTGTCCTCCGGGCGGTCCACACAATGGTGACACTCGGGTGTTTCTTCCGCACGAATCCGGTACAGGAACCTCCTGAACTTACGATGTCCGGTAAGGACCTGCATCATGCGGAAGGTAAGGACGCCGTGTTGTCTTTCCAGCCACTCCTCAAAGAGAGGACTTACCGCCATGATTATGGCGTGCCCTTTATGTGACCTTTGTGTGTTGCTTTTATTTAAATATATACCCGTAGCTCAAACTCAAACCAAATGATTTCAAATTAATTATTAATTAATTTTGAATTGGCGAAGAGGTGCGAGTCGATCAGTCAGAAAGCTGAAGTTATTTGCGAGTTTTGAATCTAAAAAAAAAATCACAATATAAAAAAAAAATCCTGTCTAAAACCTATGGCTAGAATTCATAAGGATGTTGATAGATAATGGCGGGTTTTGTGTGTTAGTGTTATATAACAAAACATGTCAGTATATATACTTCCGCAATTTCTGTTATCACTAGCTATTTTCTCTCTGGTTTTGTAAAGTTAAATAGCATATTGTTCGTAGCTGGTGGTGTACGTGGAAATAGTGATGTTTCTTCAGTAAACAGTAATGTTTTGGCACCGTTAGCGGCGTTTAGTTTGTTTGTGTGAACCGTGTTGTTATTACACTAAGTAACAGTTGTGCTCAAATGTGCTCCTGTTTTTGCAAATATAGGGTAAGTTTGTAGTGAAATTTTCCAATAATTTTGGCACGGTAACAACTGTATAGAAAATTGTACAAGATTGTAGTCTAAAAGTTTTAATATTGTACAAGATTTGCTGTGTGTGATGGATATTACTTTTTGTCATCAGTGTGATTTTTTGCATAATAAGCAAAATAATCCTACAACCCGGGAATCTTTAAGTCAAGAGTGAATAGGTTACTTCTAGGTAAGTGCACTCCATCGTCGACCGCATCGTCGCTTTCCATCAGGTGAGATAGTGGTCAAGCGCGAACCTATCCAGCAAAAACAAAAATAAAAAGAAATCACACCAATACAATCTTCAAATATAGAACTATCTATATTTGAAGATTGTATTGGTGTGATTTCTTTTAGCTACTAAGCTTAGTTACAAAATGTAATCTACGTTAATATTATAAAGATGTAAAGTTTTTTTTTTTGTTTGTAGGAGGTAATCTCTGAAAGTAGGTACAGGTCCGATTGCTTACATTTTTTCACCAATAGAAAGCTGCTTTATTCCTGAGTGATATAGGCTTAGGCAGGCAGAAATTTTATGTACGCAGGCGAAGCTGCAAGCAAAAGCTAATCTATAATATACTCGTATAATCACACTAATATTATAAAGATGAAAGTTTATGAGTGTCTGTTTGTTACTTCTTCACGCTCGAACGGCAAAATGGATTTCGATGAAACTTGGATTTGTTCTTCGTTCGGCCCGCTGAGTTTTGTCCCACAAAAATATTCCTGGTTGGTTCGTCCCAAAATATTATTTTAATTATTTTGTTCTCGATTTGTCCTACTTTATATTCCTTGTTCGACCTATATATTTTTTTTTGTATATGCCATTTTTACTTCTATGCTTAACAAAAAACATATTACTATTTTATGAGTATGAATTATATACTAGCTTCTGCCAGCGGCTTAGCCCGTGTGATAGTATCAAATATTTGCCTGTGACACTCTATGTAATGAAGTAGGATTCCACTGGTGAAATTATTATTAAAATCGGTATTGCAGATTTTTTTATTTTATATTTAAATATAATTTTTTTTTCTTCATAATATTAGTATAGTAGTAAAGATTTAATAACAATAAACTATTTAAAACAATCGCTTCTCTCTGCCTATTCCGCGTGAGAAAATTTACTTGTATTATTTTATAATAACTCTCTGCTGTTAGTGAACAAGTAGTACGTATATAGCTGATGTCATTGGAATCTGTTTAGAAGAGTAGGTAAAAAGGTCAATCCGTTTTTTAATGCGTCCTTTGTTTGTTTGCTTGTATTGACTAATTTGACCAATAGTATTATGTTCCGTAATCAGTAAAATGGGCGCATAGCTAGATAGCTCATATGATGTAAAGTGCATTCGACTCAATGGTTGTGTAATAATCAATTATTTTTTTTCAACTTTCTTTATTGATTAACTTTAAATTGTGCGTGGTATTTTTGTTAAATATTAAAGCAAAGATTGTTCTTTTTTTCAAAATTTTTTTTTCATAGGCCCTCACACTTAATTTTTGGTCTTCAAACTTTTCAGTAACTAAAATTATTATGTCGTAAGCTGTTGATCCCCGCATTAATGCCGGCGTTCACGCGCCATTGTCTTTCTATTGTGTCTCTAATTACGCACTCAAAAGGTTAAATAATATTTATTATAGATCTGACTGTTGTGTGTATTTAAACTGTTGTAATGATACGAATCATCTTATAATAATAATCAGATTATTATACCATTATGAAACTCGATGGTAAAGATGATTAATACATATTTTTTTAGAATTGTTCTATTATTTGAAATTGAATTTACAATTACAGTAAAACCAACAAATAATAACAAAAACTCTAAACTAATTAAAAATTACTATAATCAAACTAAAATATGATGTTTGTTTTTAGTTAGTTTTAATTAGTTTAGAGATTTTTTATTATTATATGTACTTACGCATTTTAAATTTTTGAAATATTATACAAAGATTTCAAATAAGTCGGTACTTACTTTTTTTTGTTGACTGTACTTATAAAGTACTTGAAATTTTGGGAAGAAACAACTACAATAGTGACTTGGGACGAACAAAAAATTTTTTGGAATGTGGGACAAAACTTCGGGACGAACGAAGAACAAACCGAAACTTGGTATACGGGTTAACCATGTACTGAAATAGCATATATGACTTTTTATTATGTTTATGTATGTTTCTTGTTTTTAAAAGTTTGTTAAGGAGTATGTTTCCTTTGGATAATTTTCTACTACGACGTGGGTGGAGCCGCTAGCGGTAGCTAATGGTAAAACAAACTACACCCGTATAACTAGTTCATCGCAAATTAAAATGAAAGCCCAAACAAACAATAAACATTTAAAAGCGATATTCAAAACAGCAGCAAACAGCCAGGTAATCCATCTGTCGTTAAACACAAGCCGTAAAGTAAACACTCACGCGCAATCCGCTGTGTACCCAGCACAGAGGCAGCTATCTACTGTGGAAGGGCAGCCGTATATTTGCATCACCCTTAGTTCGCGCTGGCTCAGCCGTTCTGTTTCAAGGGTGACATTCACATTGTGGTGCTTTGATTTAGAAACGGTTCCTCGTTAAGGTGATTTATTTTGTTTGTTTATTTAACCAGAATGTCAAAATTACATCTAATCTGTTCTCTTTTATGGTGAAGGCATTTGAACACATTCGCAAGAAGTTAGTGGAATCATCTCAGCGTTGATTTATTGGATTCGTTTCTCATAATAACATTGTTAATTTGTATTTATGTACCTAAGTATAATTTACTAATAGTATTCCTTTCTATTTGTTTACCATTAAGTTGCACCTACCGTATTATGTTTCTGCACCACCCTAAGGTCGACTGGTAGAAAATATCTCATATTAAGTCCGCCTTTGTACAGTGTTTCTTACTAGTAAATAAAGTTTGTTAAAAAAAATACTCTGATTAAACAAAGATTTAGTAAAGCACATCAAAAATAAATTAACGATCTCACTGTTTGATCTTAAACTTATCTGTTCGATTTTATTGTAACACTATTCCTTTGCTGTATTCTAAATTATATGGATACAATTTGGTCTTATCACTGTATGTTAACTGCGATATCAATAAAAATAATCTAGTTAGTAGTATATACGCTACATAAGATTACATAGGTACATACATGAGTTGATAAGTTAGGTACCTAGGCATCTATTAAGCAATACCAATTTAGACGACATTAAGAAAAGCATTTTGTGAAAAGTTAAAGGAAAAGATATCCGCAGAACTTGGCGAACTACTTACATAAACCTTACATAAGTATCAGTGAGTTATGATTTAAAACTTCGCGGTTCCCGGTGATAAACATGAAAACTTCAACGCTTGTTTGTTAATAACAAACAATAATAATGTATAGGTCCATCGAGTCAGTTGTTTCAGTAGCAACTCTACTTCCTCTCTTAATTTTATTTATGTCTGCGATTCCTAACTTCTTTCAACTCGTAGACTATGAAAATTATCGTTGTTCTAAAACAATGTCTCGGCTCCGACCGCGACCCAAACTTCCCTCTACACTGAGATTAAGAATTATTACCTCTTATCTCTGTCCTGAGTCGACGACTCGTCGGCTATTCGCGAGTACTGCGCACCCGATATCTGAGTGAAATTATAACGACAAACTTTACCTAACGGTTGAACACCCCTGCCAGCACTCCACCGCTCCACACACCAAACTCATCTCTACTCATACCATCGTAAAGCTTAATTTACATCAGACAATCACAAGCTTTCGAGACACGTGATTAACGAAAAGCGGGAAACTGGGAAATCATTTGTAAATTTCCGAAAGGGACAGGTGACGTGATATTATGCAAATGTCCAGCGAGTGAGAGCGAGATAGCGCCACTGCTGAAGTTCAGCCGAACAGACGCGTCTCCGGATAAAATTTATACGCGGATGAAACGATTTATTACAAAAGCGTTGAGTAGGTACTCGAAATTAATTACACTAAGTTTTGCTTTCATTTTGTAGCATTGTGCGAGGTCCGGGGGATTTTCCTTGTCTTGTCGAGATATCGGAGGTTTTTATTACATCCTCGACAAAGGGGATTTTGGAGGTGGATATTTATGACAAGTTTGCAGCGGTTTATTTTCTTTATTTTTATTTTTTTCTGTCTATGAAATATATGTCGCATGCTGGATGCTTACGCTTGTTGACTCAGGCATTAAGCTATCTTATAGCGGCGACGTGATCGAGTTTCTTTGCTCGATATGTTTCAATATATTGCTGTTTTGTCGGCATAATACATAAGGGGCTTGGTATATATATTTAGGAGCGAGTTTAGGTAATTGTTGCGAGTAACATGCTGGTCATGTACCAGTAAACATGGCAATCAATATTTTTCGACGTATTTGTGAACATGTGATGATGTTGGCTGGGTGTACTGATTGGAATAAAGGCAGTTGGCGAAGCACATGTAGTAGAAAGCCCCGAATGTCTAACACAGGCAAGTTGCAAAGAAGAAAACATACCTTTTATAACTAAATCTAATTTTCTTACTCTATATATCAGATAGTTGATAGAAAACAGCTAACCTGGATTGAATTGAAGCTGTATTTAGTCTGTTGCGTAGGGAACATGGAGTTATGAGTTATAAAAATTGCGACCATACTAAAATGAACAGACTAGTCAGCGTGGTACTGTGTGAATTTTGAAATCTGCAGCTGTTCGGGTATAGTGGTTGTTACTGGCCAGTTCGAAGGGAAAAGTTAAAATCCTGAAAGATCACTTCGTTATTTCTTAAGATGGGTAGGCAGGCTGATTTTATTAGAATTAAACGTGAGTTTACACTTAGGTACAGTCTGTATCCTTTTTTTGTTTTTAATGGGAAATTAATTAATTTATTTAAGGACAACCAACAAAGCATACACCAATATAGATGCTAAAGATTCAGTATTTTATACATTTTATAGTGTAGCCTTAATTAAAGGCCGCCACGGAATGCATCAGACACAGAAGGAGTTATCAAATAACCCCTAACGCTCTTGGCAGAGCGAGGAGAAACAGACTTTTCCTGACTACAACCCATCTGTGTTCCTTCAGTAGCCCTTTGCTTTTGCCCTTCTAGGGTCATGGTCACCCTTTCAAACAATCCCACAAACTGGCAGGCTCTAGTCGGCCTCTTCAGTTTTTTTTATATCTAATTGAGGCTCGCGTGGAACACGGCGTGCTGTCCACTGGGGTTTGCTTCTTATTGGACGGCGACTTACCCATTACTCGCCGTCCACAAGCCCGTGCAGAATAAAGTCTTTTGACAATAATGATTAATTTTGTGAAACCAATAATTTTTTTAAAAGAGTAACCATAGATTTTCTTGCCAGTTCTTCTCCATAGGAAATTACCAATTTGGAACCGTACACTAGTTTCTGACGTTTTATAAGTGCCCATGTAGGCCTATGTAAAATAAAAACATTTTGAATTTTTGAATGAAAATAAATTGATTTCCAGTTGTTCATACCGACTATTAGTCTCATTTTCATGTGGAAAAATTCGCTGTGCTGAAAAGGCAACACTGCTAAATTAGTACCTAAATGGCTTCGAAGGTACCTTAATATAATAGCTCAATAATATCATCGGTCATTACCCCGGCAAGGCGTATCGTGCGTTGTGGCGACGTCCGGTTCCGGCAGGGGCGCCACGGTCCACTTCCGGTGTCCTCGCCGCCGTGACGTCACTGCCGGTGCGCGTGCTACGCACTTCCGCCGCAAGTAGCTGTAAATAACAGGCTTAGTTTCAGGACATTTTAAAAGATAACCTTATTTCTTGAATGACTAATATGGAGGCATGAGTGTAGGTAGGTACGAGCAATACCAACATATATAGTTATACTATATGTGTTAAAATAGTTATGAAATAATGCTGTTATAAAATAGTGCTTGAATGCGATATCAAATGATGGTAAGCAGTGATGCAATTATTAATGCCTTGAAGACACCTAAATTGTAATTGGATGGGAAGACCGCAGCAAGCAATGTGCTTGTTCCAGTTCTTCGATGTATGCGGTATAAACGACGAGGTGAAAATCTTAATCCGGACCGTAGAGATGTCAACAATCACATATCATGGTTATGCTGATCATGACGGGGCCCGTTAGGGACGATGCCTGCTTGGGCTCCAGGATCGTTTGAAGAAGTTACCGTGGTCCTGCTAGAGCGCAAAGAGCAACTGAAAGAACACGGGTAGGTTTAGTCATTAAATATCTGACAATCTCTCTCGCTCCACCCAGAGCAGCGCGGGTTATTTCATGATTGTCCACCCCAAAAACTATAATATAGCCATTGTTTTCGGGGTGGGTAATCAGCTCTTGCCAAAGGTGGGAGGTAAATAAAGCAGGTCTTAAGTAAACATATTTAACTAATTGTAAACCATATACTCAAATCTGCGGTCTCTTGAAGCTGTGAAAAAATCAAATTTCTAAGTTAACGAAAAAAATAGATACGGCCGTTTATGTCTCTAAAAACGTATATTTGGACACTCTCAAGGAAATTATACGGAACTTCCCGTTGACCCAGAGTCCTGAAATTTTGCATAAAACAAGGTTTTATAGCAAAGGTATAGGAATAAATTTGAAAACTGTAAATTTATTGTTACGTCACAACAAAAAAAAAAATTGCAATTCGGAAAAATCTTCGAGACTCCATTAAGGAATTGAACTGTTTACATAGTTAAATATGTAAGGAACCCTCAGGGCGCGAGTCCGACTTACACTTGCTCAGTTTTTTTTTTGCGTTGGAAGCGTTTGAGCTGGCCACACTTCTATGGGTAATGCATTCCACATACGAGCTGATTCAATTGTGAAAGACTTGTCAAAGAACGAAGTCGAATGCATAATGAATATTTAGTTTTAGATTTTATTTCATCACTCTCCGGTAAACTTTTTTTTTGTTTGTAATAGGCTCGCACTTAACCACTATCTTTCTCTCTCTCTCCTGATGGAAAGTGACGATATGGTTGACGATGGAGCGCGATTGCTTAGAAGTAACCTATTCATTCTTGACTTAAAGATCGTAAGGTTGTAGATATCAGGAAACACAGACTCCGGCAGGTAATTGCACTGCTTAGCAGCTGTAGGTACGCACAATGAATGTATTCACGAAACGTTTTGTGCAATTTGTTGGTGGTCAAAAGTTTGTAGGTGGGATGGCAACCAATTTCAATCGAACAACAATTAAAACCTTGGGCACGCCGCAATTATAGCGGTATGTCCCATTTTTGAGGAGTGGCTGGAAAGACCTCACGGCGTCCTTAGCTTCCGCATGACGCAAGTCCTCACCGGACATGGTAAGTTCGGGAGGTTCCTGCACCGGATTCGTGCGGAAGAAATACCCGGGTGTCACCATTGTGTGGACCGCCCGGAGGACACGGTGGAGCATATGGTAGTGGTATGCTCCGCCTGGGCAGAGCACCGCCGTGTCCTCGTGGGGGCGATCGACGGCAGCGATCTCTCGCGCCGGGCCTTGGTTCAGGCCATGATCCGGAGCGAGGAGGAGTGGCAGGCGGTCGCCTACTTCTGCGAAGCAGTAATGCTAAATAATGCAAAGGAGGCAACCGCACACGCGAGGGAACGGCCCTCATGCTCCAGCCGACGGGATCCCGATCCCGATTTCCAGCCACCGTAGGCGCTGGCATGCGGACGACGAGCAATGGGTAGCTCGCTGTCCGACCGTCTGGTAACCGTCCGGACCGAGCCCAAGTCCTCAACGGCGCGTAGTGTTAAACGCGGGCCTCAAGGAGATGTCAGTAACCCTAGGGGCCCAGCAGGGTCGAAGCCTACTGGGGCCATGGGTTGTGCGAAAGTGAACCCCGGGGCCCTGGAAAGAAGGCAAAGAAGAAACAGGGGTGGGTTTTAGTTAGTAAAAGTCTGACACGCCCTCTCACTTCGCCCAAGCGCGGTAGATATCAAAAACAATTAAAACCTATCTGTACAGAACATAGGCTCGAACAACATCAATATAACAACACAAACATTCAGCTCAGTAAACCACCTCCCTTTGAGCACAACTTCACGGATGTACATTTATTACCTGCACGGAGTTCCGAACTAACCCAATACCTGCCGTAAAAACTGCCGGAATCGGGAACCCGGATGGCTCTCTTTGAGATTGATCTAATGGTTTTGGACGGTGGGAAATTCGGGTTTGGAAAGTATAGGTTAGTCTTGTTTTAGTGAATAGTTTGGTTTTGTTGGTAATGAACACTGTATTTTTAGAAAAAAACGTATGTACTGTACCAGTTTGACAAAAGAATGCTGCAATTATCCCAATATAAGAGCAGCATCGATTCTTAAAATCTAAAAATGTAGGTCTTTAGGTTTCGTTTGGAAATTCATGAGGAAAATTTTTCAAAACTCCTTATTCTACATGTCATTGAGTAATTTACAGAACCAGGTTTTACAGAAGTTAACCTTCATTTCTTCTAATTCTCGAGTGACTAAATCGAACAAAGTACGGAGCATTTTTCTTCATAAATATATCTTAGACTAGCGTTCATGCACGAGTGACTCCGACTGAAGCTGATCTCACCCCAGGGAGAGATAAGACAAGGAAGAGACGCGACGATAGCACATGACATCTGATAACACATTCAATAATAACAAGAAACACGGCACGCAATGTCACCAGGATGTCTATCAACATTAATAGCACATCAATATCTGATAACTTTAGGTTACGCCACAAACATTTCCCTCCTATAAACTCTGAAGAACATCTACAATATTAATACATAAATCAAGCAGTTATGAAGCGGCGCTAGTTGCTGAGGTTTCAGAACACAGATCGCACAAATATCGGCGCTACGTAAACGACTGTGCACGGAGAAAGTGTAACGGAGGGTGGGTGCATCCGATGAATATGTATGAGGGGGAGAGGGTCGCCGGGAGGCCCGGGGAGGACGAGTCCGCGTGTAAATGGAAATTTCAAATAAAAATACCTCAAATATTAACATGAGCCCGATTCGTGTTGTTCCGCGTGTTTTTTGCGCGGCCGGCCCGGACGGGACACGTATGATAACACGCCCGCAATAAAAGCAACGTTTTTAGCGGAGATTCGTTTTTTGAATTATTGTACGCCTGATTCGTTGGGGCGGGCTTCGTAATGAGTTGACGTCGGTGGCGTGGCGTGCGCTCAGCGTGATTGTGATCATAGATTTTCAGGAGCACAAGTCTATCATGTCGTAAACTGCGCTCATTACTAAATTAGCATAGTACGCGAGTCCAGCCGACATACATAGTAGATCGACTTTCTTCAATGCGTGTCCCTCATCCCTGGTATTTATGGTTGGTCTGGTGTATCTATTCGACAGTGCTATTAGTTATATATCTTGTTTCTGAACACTAAGTTAAGTTTAACTTTATCAGACGTATAATTATTGAGAGTTTATGGGAGACCTTAGGACGGGTTTCACAGACCTTGAACATGATGTGCTTGACTTAATAATAATTTAAATACTGTAAAACCTGTTGTATATATTCCTGAAACAATCTCATCAGACGTTGTTCCCTCCTCAGCGGGTACTAGGTCAGGAGCACGCAGTAAGAACTGTTGATATCGCGAGCGTGTATGAATAACGCATTAGATCTCAACTTCGCGGCCGGGCTCGAGCTTGCACTCACAAGGGGACGAACTGGTTTGTATACAAAATGTTCATCAGTCACCTGTAAGCAAGCTTCACTGAAAGGAACCGAAACCTTTTCTCTAATCACTTTTCAGTAGAAATGATAATAATAAAATATATTTATTTCTCACCACAATATATATATACAATATATTACGAGTATTATCATTTATGACGTGTGACAACCGTTTTATTATGGTGGGAGACTGGTGCCTAAACTTGGCTGCAAGCCTGTATTTCAGGACACCACGACCCCAGCTTTTACACAGTAATGATCTCGATATATTAACATGAAGTCTTGAATACTGATTGGTGAACTCGCACTTATTTATTATCGATAAATATTTGTTAGTATAAGTATAAATGTGTGTATGTTGGCATATAAGTACGTGTATGTGTTGTGTATGTTAGTGTAAGTATATGAGTGTGAATATACTGTGTTCGTTATGTTCGGAATTAAACTAACGTAGCACGGTAGCAAGTAGTTTCTCTTAATTGAGTTCTATTAACCTTTTTGTGTCGCTTAGCGGTAGTTATGAAGTTATAATGGGTGTCTTTCACATATAAAACATTCTAACTCATAATTATCTTGCCCTTAATCCCAATTTATATTGTATTTGGGGCCGGCGCAATATGTCTATGACACCTATACTTCTCCACATCTCTTCATCTTAGTGGTCACAAGATAACATTTAAAATCTTTCAGCTAGACTTACACGTCTAAATTAATGTTTCGATAGATCTATCATATTTTCTTTTGCTATGGATTAATGTTTGTCATCCGTTACTGATAACGGATGACAAATATTAATCCATACCAATATTATAACTGTGAAAGTAACTCTGTCTGTTTGTTACGCTTTCACAGTTGATCCGATTTTGTTGAAATTTGGTACAGGGTAAGCTTGAATCCCAAAGAAGGACAAATTATTTATCTGTCTTCGACTTCGGGTCTGCGAAAACTGATATTCACGCGAATGAAGTTCTGGGCAAAAGCTAGTATTATATATTATATTGTAAGTACCGTAAATATCCAAGAATCATACCTAAACTAAGGGCATGATTGACGAGTTTAAGAAGTTACTTTTGCAGGTATTGGCACATTGTACTAAAAACTACTACCAGAAGTTCTTTTAACTTTGCGGCACAGATTCTTATTTATCTTCATCTACGCATTCTTCGTGTAGTACAGAACCGATTCCTACTTCTGTATGAGAGTTTCGTCCTATATCAGTTCTTGTAGTAGGTCAGGAGCCCACAGGAGGTAAGCAGCGTTTATACGTGCGCGGGTATGAATAAGGCATTAGATTTGAACCGCGATGGGGCTCTGGGGACAAATTGCCGAGCCATCGCTTACATGTATCATGGTATGCGATTTTGTCATGTTTTTGCCTTTTGGAAATACATCTTTGATTTGATTTTGAAGTAATGCTTTTGAATAATCTAGCTCTTCATCGCCGTCCTTATGGTGTGCTTTAGGAAAGTCAGATGCATAGTACTTAGGTACCGCATGCTTGAATGGATGTAAAAAAGCAAAACGAACTGTGGATCGTAGCAGGTGGCGTTGTGTATCTTCTGTCAACTCCCATGAGAAAAGTCGTCATTTTATGTACGTACCCATGTAGCTCAACTTTTCTGCGTGTACGACGGTATTTCAAAGTTTGTTGGCTCAAAACCTCGCCGCTTTTTCGGCCTCATCTGTGGCAGCTAAGATGTCACGTTGGCAGCATGTTTTGGGGAACAGTTTAGGTTAGTGACTTAAATGGACCTGTTTTTTTTTTTTCTTACGTTACATATAAAGATCATCTTTGACTGGATAAATACATTTAAAAAAATCTCAAATTTTTAAGAAATGCGATACTTATTTAAAACCAATGGAAAATTATGGCAATATATATATTCCCAGTCATTAATAATTTTATTCAGACGTCCTCTAAGTTAGTTCGTTCTATTAAGAAAAAAATAATAATTGCTGCTAACGTTATTCTAACTATCCTGATTTTATAGTAAATCACGGAAATGTCATCCATAGATTTTTGGAGTCTTATCTCCATTAATTGATTCTAAACTTTTTATTTGTATACTATTTGAATGCTACGGAATCTTTAATGTTATGTAATAGAATGTGACTTTTGGTGTTTCCACAGTCCATTGTCAACTATGTTGTTCCACATTCTACTAAATTAGGTCGTTTCACATACAGGATGTGCTGGAAATTGGAAATCATATTTTAAAAACTGCTTTTGATATTTTAAAAATAATTGACTATACAAAAATCTTTAATATGAGATAAAGATTTTTGTATGGTCAATTCTTAAAAAAAGAAATTAGCTATGACTTCCGTGAAGATAATTGTACTTTTCTATGGCCAGAAGCAGTAACAAAGAACACAGTTCAGATACTGTGAACATCTACCTAAATATGTAATTGCCATTAGCAATACATCACAGTTGGTATTTTATAACTAAAAGCTAATTGTGAAGCGATACAATCAGTGAAATATTTTCACACATTACTTAGCTGTCGTGACGTCAACCGCCATTAAGTACGTACTAATTATTTTGTTATATTTACTCTAACGAATAATTTACACTACTTACAAATTAGTAACGCCTTAGATAAAAAATAGATTAAATTGTTTCAACAGTAGCAGCACGCTAAGTAAAGTGTGTTTTAGCAAATTATTATAATTTGTAACGTTTTAATTAGGTCAACTTTTTTGGTGAGATTTGCTTTGCCGTTAGTTCTTTGGTTAAAATTAAGTGCTTATTCAATTGTAGAGGCATGTTTTATTGAAAATACTGTTTAACTGATATATATATTTATGACAGAGTTTGTAGGTATTATATATATAATACCTACAAACTCTGTCATAAATTGGAAATTAGTTTCAATAAGTAGCAAAAATATATAAAAACAATGCTTAATAAAAAATTAGGCCTCTCCCCAAACTAATTTTATAGACCTGATAGTTTTGTATGGAAACTCATTTTTTTTTCGAGTTGACTTGGTTTCCTCAGAGAAAGTCGTTCTTCAAGTTATCTTCCCATGAAAATTCAATATTTTAATTTCAAATGTAATCAATATGGACTGGTTTCCGAAATAAATGAATTTTAATTAATTAATTATAGCATTGCCGTCCCGTCGGACTAAGAGAGTAAAGGAACAGAGAGTGCACCTGTGTTTGATTGAGCATACAATTGTGCATTATAATATCTCCTGCTGCGTACTTGGCTAAGCTCTGTTGAGATTGGCCACCGTGATCGAAATTTGGTTAGGATGACTATTATTGTATGAATATTATTAGATGATAATATATCAAATCTCGTGAATACTCTCATTTATTACAGTAAACTTTCGGTTTAAAAACAATTTGGATGGATTAGGCGCATAATGCCACATTCATCTACGTCTTTTGGCCATTTCTTTTTGAAAACAAAGACAATTTGGAAAACTGATTTTTTTCTTTCTTTAAAATTCTTGTTCCTTGATTAATGCATATATAATCCACTCTTCCTCTATTTACCACATACCACTTCAATTATCTACACAGACCACGCTCCTTCATGCTAGACGCGACACTTTTTTACATGCAAGCGTGTGTTTTATTACCGGAACGGATCTCAAGTGCGCCTGTAAGCTATCGGCCCTCGGCTGAAGGACACTTCTAGCTGTTCTTTAGCTATGGCGCTTTTTTGAGGAAGAATTTTGTGATTAATGATCAGATGATGGGGATCAAGTGGAGTAAGAAAGTACGCGAGTTATTTAAGGAGGTGGTGAAGACGGATTTCGATGTCAAGTCTACTTTATAAGGCTGCAAACAATTAAAAAAATGCAAATTAGTATGCCAAAACTCTAAAAAACGCACGTGTGAGGGGGAATAGCCCTCATGCCCCAGCCGCCGGGATCTCGACCTCGATGTCCAGCCACACACAGTTAGGATTTTACTGACTAACACCCATTTATCATTATCATCATTTCAGCTGAAAGATGTCCACTATTGGACTAGGACTCCCCCAAGTGTCGCATTCCCGCGGCTCTCACCAGGTCATCGGTCCACCTTCCCACGCTGCGTCTTCCGGTACGTGGTCGCCACTCCAGAACCTTTCGTCCCCATTGACTGTCTGTTCTGCGAGCAATGTGGCCTGCCCACAGCCACTTAAGTTTGGCAAGTCTTCTAGTTATGTCGGCAATCTTGTTTCTCCTGCGGATCTTCATTTCTGATGTGATCACGCAAGGAAACTCCGAGCGTAGCCCTTTCCATTGCCCTATGGGTGACTTTAAGTCTTCTTATGAGGCCCATTGTGAGTGACCACGTTTCGGAGCCATATGTCATCACTGGCAACACGCACTGGTCATAGACTTTCTTCTTGAGACACTGTGGTATATCGGATGAGAAGATACGCGCAGCCTCCCACACGCTCAAATACCAACCGAGTCGGATAATATTCGACGATTGTCCTCTTTCTCGAAGACCTAGACCTACCCAACAAGACCGTCTGTCCCAGGTAAATGTAATCGTCCACAACTGCGAGTGTAGTCTCCGATCTTGATAGGAGTGGGTACTACATGGATGTTAACCATGACTTTCGTTTTGTTCATGTTCATTTTGGGTCCCACTCTTTCGCAAGCTCTCCTGAGGTCACCGAGCATTGTAATGAGCTCCTCCATAGTGCAAAGTTTGCGTTCCTGTAGCTCACAAAAATTTACATTAACAATCATCAATTACATAGCTAAAACAGAAAAGGAACAATCTTAGAAAAAAACGTGTTGCGCCGACCCCAAATAACACGGGACAAGGGCAGGAAGATGATGATGATGATGATGAATTACATAACTAAAACAGAAAAGGAACAATCTTAGAAGAAGATCCATCAGAGGCATGTAAGTATCCTAGCATGTTTCAGTCCTTTCAGCTTACCCCCACGGGACAATAGTATGATATTACGCAAGTACGTTCCACAGAATAGTTTTAAGTCTCCCTACATTTCACCATTGATATTATCAAGGGACTTTTAATTTTGCAATTTGTTGCACTGACACCCCTGTGGCCTGGGACAGACGGACAGATGGATGCTGTGACGTATGGAGATTTTATTTTAAGATAACGCCGATAGAGTTGTCTATTGTGCAGGGGTGTGAAATTGAGGTGTCGGGGATGCACAACGTTCGAGTGATCACTGATCAACACAAAGAATTGAATTTGAGAATTAGACAATTAGTTTTTATAATTTCTGCATGTGGTTCATACATTCTTTCAGTACCTACTTCGTTTCGGTATACGAATGTAAGTTATTGATTACTTTCTTGCGCTTTTAATAAATCTATCTTGTTCCATTCGTAATGCGATTTAAGGTGTTGAAGACTCCATTTAAATCCTTGTACATGAGCTTCCCATTTTAGCCTGGTAGCCTTTTTTCTACGTCTATGATCGTGCATACAGACCGGTGGGCAAGAGTCTCCACAAAATGAGTGGTTGAGGATGTTCGACGCCACCGAGGCCTGAAGATCGGGTGGCGCAATGACCTAGACGCCTACCGCAAGTACTGGTTCGAAGTGGCTTGAGAAAAGAATGCCTAGAAGTTGGGGGAGGCCGTTGCTCAGCAGTGGGAAAGTATAAGCTTAATAGAAAAACCAGACGATTCGTGTGTCTTAGTCGTGGAGACAAACAGTTATAAACTAATGAGCTTGTCAGGCTTCGTTACAGTGAAAATGCCGTGAAGACTGATCATAATAATATAAAGCCTTTGGAAAATTTTATCTGCTTCCACGAAAATTCATTGGCAAACTATAATTCCAACTAAAAATACTCGCTTTTATGCAACAATTCCCGTTCCTTTTACCAAGATCGTATTAACGAAAAACGAGGCAAAACCCATTAAGTAGCCACATACATAGGTAAACAAGCTTATGTAAATAAGCCTTGGAGCCAATGCACGTTGCACAAAACACAAAGTAATCCCGTTGAATTTATCTTTTTATCTACAATTAGGATTTCGTCACCTCCCCCAGTCGAGGGACCAGGGACCATCAAAGGCCGTTCTCATTATGCGAGGTTATTGAGTTATCAAACGCCACGGAGGGAGATTAGTTCATACTTCCATACACAAATCCTATCACACAAGCTGACGCCTCGGAGCTGCCTCATGACGGTCTACCGCAAAACATTTGTACTACCAAGACCTTACGAACTTTGCGGCGCAGCCTAAATTCAACTTTAAAGTTTTGTTGCTAAAGTTCTGAATCACATTTTCTGGAAACTTATGTGACAATTTTCCCGACTAACAAAATCTGAGCTTTATCTCTATGTTAACAAAGATCATTTTTAATTTGGCAAGGTCGTGTACGTGTACGTAGTTTCCCCACACATTGATAGTTAACAAGGAAGTTGCCAGCCTGTTATTTGTCAATGCAAAGGGATAATTTGGTCCCTTAGTTTAAAGCGACCGATAATAAGATGCGTATTCGATTATTTTTCCCTTTTCACTTTGTTAGTCGATAGTTTATTGGGTTATTTTAAAATTGCTTTTTTGTGGTTGTTGTTGTTTACCTGTCCGATCCGTATGTCGTGCATATTTTGCATATTAACTTGTTTAAGCTTTTGAGTGACAATGAATTACTGTCTATTCTTCTTGGTAGTCTATTATAAAAGTAAGTACATGAAAATTGTGGTAATCTTGTGATAGTAAAATGGGTAAACAATATCAAGTCTTGCAAAAATAGATTTGCTCTCGGCCAAAAACCAGTCACCTGTCTTAACTCTTCAACATCCTGCATACTTTAAATCTACTACAACTATATAATTACCTAAAACAAACCCCAATTAATGACCCCCAAAAATCAATTAACAATCACAAAAGTACAAACGTAAATCATAAACCGTCAGAAACGCAATTAACACTAGCGCTGCTACCCTCCCGTCGGTGGCCTCCATTGGACGCGGGGGCCTCACAGACCCCGTGCAAATTTCAAATTGAGATCCGTTCATATCCTACGCCGTACCTAATACCTACGGTACCTACGGAGAGGGCGAATGATTCGTTAGGAGTCAGTGAAGCGTTCATTCGTGAACAGGGTCGTCGAGTATATGCGTACATGGCGTACCTGTTATGTGCTGTGATAGTAAATATTTGCATACATATCAATGTGGAGTGTTTAGGGTTTGACGTTGTAAAGATGAATTGTATTGACGTTCTGCGTTTGATGAGTTGGCTCGTTGAGGCCTTTTGCATGACGGCGTTTTATTTGATGAAGTTTTTTGATGAGTTTCAGTTTTGTTTAGGGTATAAAATTATCCCAAGGAATCTTACTCTCAGGATAAAAATATCTTACATGCTAGTCTAGTAGATTCATGGTCTACCTGTGTACCTAGTTTCATCGAAATCCATTTAGCTGTTCGAGCGTGAAGAAGTAACAAACATACACACACACACACTCAAATTTCTGCCTTTATACTATAAATTAGTGTGAATAATGATTTGAACTGTGGTTGGGTTATATATTATGTACACTTAACGAAAAAGTATCATGCAGAAAATATGGAAGACTCTTCTGAGTTTTGACTTATTCGATGTAGTGAAGTGTGGGGTAGCAAAATATAATATTTCGTCAGATTTCGCGTGACAAGTAACACCCACCCCACTGAAATCCGATCCGCGAATTCTCTTGGTAATTAACTACCAATTTCATTTCTTGATGCATTTTTAAAAGCGTCCGACGGGTTTTTAATGGTTATTTTATGGTGACGGATCGCTTATTAAGTTTTTATGGCGGCCGCCAGTGACAGATGGGATGTAGTTTGACACCAGATTTGAGGGTTACTTGGCAGTCGGCAAAGTGACGCCGAATGGTTGCTACTAGTGCCGAATTGAGAATTAATGTTGTGATTTGAACGAGGTATTGAAATGATTTTTTCTTGCGACGACGAAGCAATTAGTCAGGTACCAATAGCTTTTTTTAATTATATAAACTAGTGCTTGACTGCAATCCCACATGATGGTAAGCAGTGATGCAATCGTTGATGGTGAATCGCACTACTTTATAAAGAGCCTATTCACTCTAGTCTTGAAGACGCCTAAATTATGATCGGATGGGAAGACCGCTGCAGGCAAGTTGTTCCAATCCTTCGATGTACGCGGTATAAACGACGCTAAAGCTAACTAGAATATTCTGTTCCTAGGAAACAACTTACGTCTTCATTATCTGTCATGGTTATAAATCACCACATTAAAATCCCACGTGATAGTTCATGACTTCTCATAGACTATTAAGGAAACAATCAGCATCCGATACGTCTCCATCACAATAATAAACGACGATATTAATCCAGCTATTCACATATAACATTATCCTCTCCCCAAGGACAGTGAGAAAATTAAAACAGATGATCTAACGGAACAGTCGACGCTGCGCCATAATTAAAAAGATAAGGAATATTTTCCTTTCGGAGCGTTATGGAGGAAAAACCCCTTCAGTGCGGAGTCCGGGCGAGGCCGCGGAGGGACCGGGTAACCGGTTAGAGGCCCCCGGAGACCACACACCGAATCGGTTGCGCACCACGCTGATTAAGTAAACTAAGATAACATAGCCAATATAGTGAAACGTCAAAAGTCAACAAGGGCGCTGAATGTAGTAAGTAAGCTAAGTTGATTTGCTTGTATTCTCAAGGGTTGTAGGAGTATTGTTATCTCAGACGGTTACTGTTTGAGATGATTGGATTGGCTCTCGAGATGAGAGCTTCATTGTTTGACTCATTGTTTGTCTTGGACGGGTTATCTGTTCGTTTGAACATTGTGTTTTAGATGTTCCATCTCTTTTAGCTATTGACTGTCTAGATACCTAAACGTAAGGAGTTCCTATCTATTGAACGCCTCTTCACTCATGAATTTCTATTCAAGAGTCAACCCAATGGTTTTAAAGTAAATTGTGACTAGTTAAACTGTTTGACGACACGGTTGGCGCAGTGGTTGAACGATCGGCTGCTGCGCTGCGTGTCGTGGGTTCGATTCCCGCACGGAACAAATATTTGTATGGCCTACAGATAGGTGTTCCGGGTCTGGTGGTCCTGTGGATGTGAGTTTATATGTCTGTGAACGCAGCCACGATACAGGAGTAATTCCTAGTGTGGGAGCAAAATTCTCTAAAAAAGAAAGTTAAAGATTTTGCAAATCTTTTTCTTGTTATTTCAATCTGTTATTTGCTTTCTTCGACCAATATCATATTTTTCCGATATCTAGACATTTTTAAAACTCCATAACCGAATTACAACACCCTCCTTACACTTAATAACTGCACTCCTTAATCCAAAAATTAGTACGAAAACACGTCTTCTGAATACATATCGAAGTGTAGCCAGTAGGCAGGGGTGCAGCACGTGGCAGACGCAGCAGTACCTGCCCCACTTAGTATGCAGCTCGTGTGCCCGCGCGTATTGATTGCCCGCCATTGCCCGCTTTGCCCGCCATCCCGCCATCCTGCCCGCTCGCGTAGGGCGGCCTTTTTCAAAACAATACGAACAAGTAATGATTTTTCCCGTACTCAGTTCTGTTTTTGATGCCCAAGACGTGCTGTAGACCGTTTAGATAAGTGGCTTTAGAAAATCATTTTTGGACGATTGGAATCGGATTCGATTGGCTTTTTTAACAAAAGAAAGAACGGGTACAGATATCTGTACCATTTAGATAGGTTTAACAATATTTAGCAAAAACTTGTTCGCGTATATTTGATCACCTAATCTCTTTCACTTGGCAGTAATTATTACTGACAAGTGAAAAATATCAATAGATTAGGTGATCAAATATACGTCAACAAGTTTTTTATTCGCTTGTGGTAGTCTAATTACGGTCAAAACGACAAAATCAAACCTTGAATGATTGGTCATTAGTTCAAATTACTTCAGTCCTGTAAAGCAATGGGTTAGCGGTGTGCTCGTGAGATATCGTTTGGGAAGTTTATGGGGTCTGATTGGGCACTTTAATTACTCATTGTTTGTATGGAACAGTTTCAAGTTAATTTACTTAGTAATATAAATGCTTCCAAAAATCGAATTCTGGCATTAGAATCCAAGTTCGTCCGTTATCAAATTTTAAGAACTACAAACTTTTTATTGGAAGAACATAGTCAATGTCACACATGACTAAGTTTAAATTCTACTAGAAACTATAGATATATGGCATTGATAGTAAAAATCATCACTTAATAAATTTAGAATTCACATTTAGAATGCTAAAGTTGTTATTTGAGTCGGTGGCATCTATGCTATTACAAATGAACTAATTATGAATTCACTAAATAACAATCTTACTCACATTGAAGTACCTGTATTGAAATTTCAATGTATCGCTATAATCACATAGCTATGCACACATATGCTCACAGAAATTCACTTACAATTTCAAACTAAAAGTAAACAGAGAGCTCGTAAACTTGCTAGACTCATGTGCATGGTTTAAAACAGCCTTTTGAGAGTCCCTTAAATACAAGCTCAAGTATGTAGGGAATAGAATGAGTTATTCAAAGTTGCACCGTCTCAAGCGTCGTTGTAAATTTTCTCAAAGACATTCCTTGATCTGATATTGTGAAGTGAAGGGGTCGCTTTGACCCCAGGCGGAATTTCAAGGGTTATACGACACTGCATAGTGTAGTGCTAATGTTCTACGTGACTGGGGACGCTGCCAAAGTACCAGAGTACCAACTATTTTGAGATTATATATCCTGATATAAATTGGCCTCAATTGCTGATCCAATTGAATTTTGAAATGTTATTAGGTTGAGTTCTGAACGAATTTATTGCTGAGGAAAGATATTTTTTTAACTAACTTAATAGCAGTTTTGGAAAATAGTTTAAATAAAAATCTATTTTAGTTTTGATGTAAACCATAATGTACGAAGGCATCCCCCATCACACAGCAATGGCGACAAATTGAAATCACAACAAATTGATGTCTGCGAGTCAAAAATCGACTCAAATAAATATGAAGTCAGTAAGCAAATCATGATTATCGAAGTAAATTATACGAGTAGGTATGCAAGGATAAGGACCGAGGCAAGTATTGTGCTCTAGTTTCTGCCTAGCTCCAAGAGAAAAAAGCTTGAATTAATGTTATGTTCACAACTTTACATGTAAAATTCATTGATGCGTGCTGATCTGAAATCGCCCAGACACTATTATTAACAGTATTCACACACAAGTCGTATAGAGCCGTGAATTGACAATAACGTCATAATGCAGTGTGGACGATTATCTCGGGGTAGTAAAGTTAGTCGTAAAACAGCAGATTTGCGCCCACGCTTCGCCTGGCTCCGCAAGCCTTGCTGTAGTATGTGCATTGGTGGTTTTGTCATGCATGTTGTTACTATGGCTAATAGATTTAGTTGATGCATCATAGATCATCCACCCATCTAGATGTTCGGCTGCCTGAGAAAGAGACAAGGTCACTAGGGCTGTCGAGATAAACTGGCATTCTATTAGCGATAATGATTATCAGACGGTACGAAGTGAGATAATTATTAATCGTATCGAGGATAATGTTATGTTATGTATAGAAATTGTGCCGAAGGAAATTGGCAGGTCAGAATTGGTGGACGATGTACACAAGATTTAGAGGAAGACGTGTATGAGATTCTTACACTCCAGTGAAGCATGGCTAAACCTTTTTAGCCATGCTTCACTAGAGTGGATCTGGATGGCCTAGACGAGGGCCTAGACACAGAAGTTGCGTGGAATAAGGTTGCCAATGTAGATAATAATAATACCTAGGTATTTGGCTTTTTATGTTTTAGAACTATTAAGGAATCACTGAAATAAATTGTAATAAACCAATGAAAATAGACAAAAAAAAAATTGATCTAAAATAAACGACAAACTTTACAACATTTTGTCTAGAGAATGTGACAGCGAACTTAAGAAAAACACCAACTTGCCTTGTCAACTGGCCGATAGTTGAAAGTTCAAAACTTATTCACATTCCGAGAGATCTTCACATCGTCTCCGCGAAATTGACTTTCAGTTTCAGAAGATTGTTATGAGAACGAACCAATTCTTAGATACGTTTTTAGGGGAAACTTTGTACAGAAGTACTGCGTTATTCTAGGTCACACTGTCCTCTAACCAAAGAAATAAAATCGATAGCACATTACCGCACTAGGGTGAAAGCGCAGATTAGCGAACCTTATCCCCAATTTTATCTAAATACTGGCTATAATCCCGACGCGTACAATGGTGACAAAAATAATAAATATGGCCTGGCACCGCCCACCGGCGTACTGGCGACTGGTGTAATAGTACCGGTTGTGTTTCAATATTTTCGTATTGGGGCCATTAATGAATAGGGGCCGAAAAAGCGAAATAAACTACCCGCTATTGATATGGCTAGGGTTATTGTTACGATGTCGTCCTTGTGTACTGTTTTATGATTTCTGCCATTGTGTGAGTGATGAATCGGCTATATTTTGAGCGTTATTTATGATTCATAGTTTCTGTCTTTTGGAATGTTAGTGTTTTTAAAACGTGTCTTTAAGGAAGCTTAAATATTTATTGGTAACGATTTGTAATTACATATTCACTTGCAAAGGTGTCTATCGATTGGAAGTTGAGATAGTGATGTCACTGCCACCCTCAGACTCGTGAGAACTTATGACAGCCTGGTAGTCCCAGCGGAATGATAGACGGTAGGCGTAAGAAGTTATGCGAAAATTCAATTTTACACCGTGAAGTGTCGATTGAAATTATCCAATAAATCTGAAATAATTACGAAGTCGTTCTCACAATACCCACGGATGTAAATACGATTGCATATTCTCAGGACAGCTTTCATCTCAGTTTCCAACAATCTGCTGAGCCTGTTCCCAAGGATGTTCCAGTCTAATTGGATACAGTTGATTAATATTATAGTATTTTATATAGAGGTTTCATTTGCTTACGAAAATTATTAAAATTGGTCCAAATAAGAACAGGCTAATAATAATAATCACAGAAGCCACAACGACACGGACATTTAATAAAACATTCTAACAAAACGTATCGTCGAAATCAAAACGAAAACAAAAAGCGAGTCTCACACCTCCCCTCGCGCCTAATCTCCTAACAAAGCGTTGTTGGAACATTTTGGCGCGAAAATAATGAAGTGCACGTGCCGTAGACCCTTGGGTCCGGAGACCAGCACAATGGACACGTGTCGATGGCTATCAATGGACCAGGACCTGGGTGACGGTCCAAACAAAACGTTCGTAAAACATTAGCGGATGAGTTATGGTGGCTGCTGTACGATTAGGTTCTCATTGGCATTATGGCATGGTGCTGTTAATTGTTGGAGGCGTGGATGTGAATGTATGCAATAAAACTGGGTTATTAATTTGCTGCTGTATTTTTGCTTTTTATAATCACGCTATGCACGCTTCGGTCAACAATCCATAGATATTGAAGACCGACTGAATTGTTGCGTGATGATGTGATGACGACCTGCTACTACTGCCCTTGGGGCTTATGTTCAACAGTGGACATCTTTAGGCTGAAATGATAATGATGATGATGTGATGATTCTGGTAAATTGGATATAATTGTTTGTTACGGTTTACTGCGACCACTGCCAAAGACGCCTCCTCTAAAAAAAAAAAAACTATCAAAAGCAAAACTCTCATCGTCATAAATAAAGATAAACTTATAAAATCTATAACAATGATTTCATTAACAGCAAACAATCGCAAGGACAGACAAGTTGAAACAAAAAGGTAACATATATGAAGGCAGATGGGAAAGCTTGTGCGAATAAATAAAGTCTTTGAATTATCCATTTCACCGCAAATATACGAGACGCCGGTAATTAGAATTGCAAAGGTTGACGCGATGACATTGAACTCCATTAAAAACATAAAAACTATCGCTTATCTCTTCACAATAAGGTGTAAACTTAAACGGAGACATATAACAGTCAGCACAAATCACAACTGACAATATAATACGTCCTACGCTTCTATAAAACAATGAGGGACGATCCAAAGTAAAAACGAAAGCAAAAAAAGTGAGACAGTGCACCCAAACATAAACGATCATGACTTGCATTCGAATCGCGAGCAATAAAATAATAATTATACACATGTGACTTATTAGCTGTACGTATTACAAATCATGTGAAAATAAAACATAGACTTCACGAAGACTACCCCACTGGAATATAAACTTTTGGATCTACTGCTGTAGGTGCAGAATAGAGTGATGATATCTGAATTTACGATGTTCTACGATCACGCACGAGAAAGTACGAACAAAACAACAAAAGATTTAACAATAGAAGTACGTCGTATCATTTGTTAAACGTCCCTTTTGATGACGAACACTATTATTTTATGATGATGCTGGGCTGGGGTGGATGTGGGGAAGTTCATACTGTATTTTGTTTGATGAATATTACTATCAGATTTTTGATGGTACTATGGCAACGTCTGTCATTTGGAGATCTTCAACACTCGTTATCAAGAAGCCCGAAAATTTGACACCAGTCTTACCAATAGGTCTCGTGTGAGGTGTCACTGTCTTCGTGTCGGATTGGGGATTTGGAGGCCAGGTTTGAATTCACTTACTGTTAAACAATTCTACCTAGTCAATTGCATTTGCTTAGACTACATAAGCAGGATTTTGTAAGATATTTCTTTGTATGTAGGTAGCATTCCCGAAACTAGACAGGATTTTTTTTACTGTTACCACTCTAGATTCTAAAAAACTGGGCAAGTGCGAGTCGGACTCGCGCACTGGAGTTCCGTACAAACTTGAAAGGTAAATTGCGGTTTACGATTTATGACGTATTAAAAAAAAACTACTTCCTAGATCTCGTTCAAACCAATTTTCGGTGGAAGTTTATAAGGTAATGTACATCATATTTTTTTTTAGTTTTATCATTCTCTTATTTTAGAAGTTACGGGGGGGGGGGGGGAACACATTTTACCACTTTAGAAAGTGTCTCTCGCGCAAACTATTCAGTATATAAAAAAATGATATTAGAAACCTCAATATTATTTTTGAAGACTTATCCATAGATACCCCACACGTATGGGTTTGATGAAAAAAAAAATTTGAGTTTCAGTTCTAAGTATGGGGAACCCCCAAAATTTATTGTTTTTTTTTCTATTTTTTGTGAAAATCTTAATGCGGTTCACAGAATACATCTACTTACCAAGTTTCAACAGTATAGCTCTTATAGTTTCGGAAAAAAGTGGTTGTGACATACGGACAGACAGACAGACACATGACGAATCTATAAGGGTTCCGTTTTTTACCATTTGGCTACGAAACCCTAAAACGGCTATTTTTAGCGATGTAATGGACAGGCTCAATAAACGGTGTCTACTCTGGCAAGTACTGTTTATTTTACTGATAGCAATCTGGAACTGTCTAAAATTAGGAATTTTATTTGAACAGTTTTGGAGATTGGTAGGTATAAGTTTTATTTGGAAATTGGATGATGGCTATGCGAGGAATATTATACACGATGTTTTTGTCGAATTTAAGTTTGAATCAATACGACATAAAAAAAAATGTAAGTAAGCATTTTCATAAACCCTTTTTATCGACACTCCAGAAAAGTAAGTAATAAAATACTTGTAACCAATTACCAAAATGCAAACAGCAACGACATGAAAAAATCATAAAACAATTGGCTGAATTGTTGAAATAAATTTATTAAGTAGGGCAACATCGTCACACGCCGACCCCATTCATAAAGATTTTTTATTCTAACTAGCAACATATAGGGCTTACACGATACATTTTGAATGTTCAAAAGAGGACTTTATCTGCAGTGTGTATGGTTGATTTTGCAATGGTTATGAAGGTCGAATTAAGTTAGGGTGTCGAAAAGCAATGTCATTTGACTAAGGACACCTTAATACTGAGTATTTAGTCAAAAGCGGAATGGTTTTATTGTGCGAGAGTAATGTATCGAAAAGTTTTAATTTTGGTTTATGGTTCGAGAGGAATGCACCCTCCTTGCTATGGCAACCCTTTGCGATAACTGCTTGCATTTTTAGTGGAAGCGTGGGTTAATTTGTCACTTTTGATATAATGTTTAGAATTAACAAAAAGGGACTTCATAAATTCTTAGCTCTTTATTAGTTAAGGCTACTCGTGGTGATTTAAGCCAAGTGTGTTCTGGGAACACTTCGATATGTAGAGTACGATGATTTTTTTAATGCTTTATTTTCTTTATTGTTTTCGTAAAATCCTACAAAGTTCTTTGTAACTCTATATTAGCAAGAAATATAAAAAGAAAGCCATCTAACAAGCTAATTCCTCGCCCGTCCATACGAATGAACCAGCATCTCCTGAACAAGATTAGCAGCTCAGGACCTAAAAAGCAATAAAGTCGCCACCCTAGCCTACGAGATTAACAGTTCTAATACCATAAAGAACGGCACGATTGGCGAGCGACGCCGCGGGGCGTCTTTGTGCGTCTGTACCATTTTATTGGCGTCACAGGATCCCCGAGGTCTGGTATTGTTGCGAGAGGCTTGCTCGACTATTGCTCTCTCCACCCTAGCTGGTGAGCATAGAAATGATATGCCATATTTGTTAATTCCCGCACTGGGGCACATCATTTGTCGTAATAACTGTTTAACGCCTCCGTTAAGTATGTGTTTGGTGTGTGTGCGAATAATGGTAAGCGAAATACGCCTTTCGTACGGTGCGGAACCATTTATGGTGATTATTATTTTAAAAACATTGTCCGGAAAAAATATGAAACGCCAATCACAGTTTACTTAGTAAAAGATTTTTACATACTTAAATTAAAAGGTAAAAATGTGCACTGCAATTGCACTACATAAGTTAAAGTTTAAGTTTATGTATAAGTTGTGTTACTTTTTTGGTGTACAATAAAGTTTATTTTATTCTATTCTATTCTATTGTACATATGGAATTTAAAAAAATAATATGAATTTAACAGTACCTAAGCTATATGATTTTTTTTAAATTGAATAAACTACAAGTTATACGGGCAAACTTGAACTTCCAAAAAAAAAATTATGCATCCATCATAACAATTTATGCGGCATTCAGGTCCATTCGCTGGAACTAAGTAAAAGTGCCCTACGGCTACTGACACCACTCTGCCGACCCCGCTGAGTTAAGTACACATCACTTTCGATTGAAATATTTTCAAGTGGTTTAGTCTCTTTAACAAAATTTTTGGCCAATTTTAAATTTAATTTTCAAAACCGATATAATTTTTTATCAAAAATTGCGAAATAATGTAATAATCACTAGCATTGAAAAATATCTTTAAATTTTATTTTATCACGAAAATGAAAGATAATTTGTTCGTAGATAAGATGTATACAGCTATTTCGCCATGTCTGACACGAAGCAGAGTGGCGCAGTGGAAGCGTGCTGGGCCCATAACCCAGAGGTCCGTGGATCGAAACCACGCTCTGCTAGAAATCTCTTTTTGCATTTTCCTATATTTTTCTCTAACTTTCTATATAATATTTTGTAATATTTTACTTGTTTGTTTAGTTGGTTTTACATATATTACGGTGCTGTGAAGCGGTATCACAAAGTTTTGTTTAAAAACAAAGGGACAAACACAAACAGCGGTGGTCGGCGAGCGCGTTTGTTTTATCATGGGATATTGATAATTTATAGCACGTGCTCTTCCTCCGCTCGTACCGACAATGTTTTTTTAATTGTCCGCCGGCGGCTGTGCCGTTCTGTTGCCCTTTTATATTTTAAAACAAGGTAAATAACATAGTTTTTTCGGGTGGTTAGTGGACTGTAAGCAGAATGTTTTTGTACAGAAATGTGGAAACCTACTCTTGTGTACAGCGCCATCTGTCGATACGAATAAAAACAAATTTTCCTTAACTTTGTACTAGAAGATATTCTTAGCTCTGTTTTTGAGGTGATGGATTGTGATCTTGTAGTAGGTTAGTGACAGTGACTCTTACTAATTAATATTGTAAGGAAGGAGGAATTTTTTGACGCCATATTTTAGGTAGGAGTTATTGTGTATATATTATGTAATTTTAATTAGTTAAGTGTTTTTATTTTTCTTGTCTTGTCTATATCGTATGATCAAAATAAAATTGAGGAACCGCAATTGGCCATACTAAACTATATAAATAAGTATGTATTACAGCTATTAGAAACACAATCTTCAAAGCGCCTTAGAATTTTATCAAACTGTCAATGAAAAGCTATTTATTATATAAGAAATGGCGGCTGTTATGCAGCAAACATACGTCGTACCTACAGCTGCAATATGTAATAAATAAGTTGCACATAACGTCAGGGCGCCGAGCTCGTGCGAGACGAGACGATGAGTGACGTCGCACCCTCGCAACTTCATTACACTACCCTCCGCGCATTATTATGTAGATTCCAATTTAAAACCACTTGTTATCTAGTTAGTGACGAAAAATACCTAACTGTAGCCCCAAATTAGCCCCCGGCAGCCAACTACACCGTACATAATCAATAGCAATTGACAAACGAAGCATTCGACTGTCAAATTCTAGTTTTGACAGTAACAAAAGACTGCACAAAGTTATTGGTGCAGTTGCGAAAATGGTGCGGACGAAGTTTTTGTACATGATTTTTGGGGTTGCAGCTGTAAAGTGAAGGTAGTGGATGTGTAGCCGTAGGTGCGTAATAGGGGTCTTGTTATGGTAATCGTGCCCTGAGGCTGAGGAGCAGTGAGGGCACTGCAGGATTCAATATTGGAGTGGTCATCGATTGGAGACCTAACGAACGTTCGGTTGGGAAACGTTCTTGAGATCTTGCTGCTTAATGTTTCGAGTTTACCTTCAAATTTTACAATAGAGAATTCGATAAGCTTGTATATGTCAAAAGTAGCATTCACACTGATACTCTGGCTGATTTCGTGCGTATAAAACCAATCTCAAGTTTTTTCTATCCCTACTTGGTGACTTAGATTAAGGCCTGGATTTTGCCCAGCCCCAAATCTTACTTTTGCAGTACTTAGGTCAGTAAAAAAAAAAATACCATCTAATTAATGCCTTCTATAATGTTTAAGAGATGGTCGATGAGGCCGAATGGTTCTGGAGTGGCGACCATGTACCGGAAGACGCAGAAGTTAGAAGGCCTCCCACGAGGTAGACCGATGACTAGGTGGGAATCCGTTGGATGCGAGACACACAAGACCATGCTTGAAACATGATTGAAAAGAGTGTCCATGAAGTTTCTTGCACATTCTTCTCCATAGAGATCTGCGCTTTTGAATGTACCAGTAGCATCATTTTTCTGACTGACTGACTTCTTGACAATTTAAAAGTGCTTGTAAAAGGTTTATTTGAAATAAATGCTTTTGCTTAACTTTATCCATTGGCAGCTTATGTTAACTTTATTGCTGCAGTGTTGAAAAGTAGATTAAAATAATTTCGTCATTAAGGCTTAGGGACCCTCTTAGGTAGATGCACCCCCTTGTGGTGAAGAAAGGGTTGGTTATAATACTTAATGATACGAAAGGCAGTGGCTATGTAAGATCAGATCATCAGATGGAAGCAGCAAGTGGGTTTTGTATGATTTCATGCTATCGGTTTTGGACCGTCTAAAGAAATAAATTTTGCTTGTTTAGGTTAGGTCAAGAATTATGTCTACCATGTATTACTGGCACGGTTGGCGTAGTGATTAAGCGATTGGCTCCTGCATTGCATGTCACGGGTTCAATTCCTGTGCGGAACAACTGTTTGAATGCCCTACAGATTGTTGTTTTGGGTCTGGGTGTCTTGTGTATGTTAGTGTACGTTTGTGAACGCACCCACGATACAGAAGTAATTCCTGGTATATTGTTAGATTCTATAAAAAAAAAAAACTAGTCATAGGCAATAGTGATAGTACTACAATTGGGCACGCCATAATTATGGCGGTAAGTTCCCGCTTTGAGGAATGACTGGAAAGGCAACACGGCATCCTTACCTTCCGCATGACGCAGGTCCTCATCGGACATGGTAAGTTCGGGAGGTTCCTGCACCGGATTCGTGCGGAAGAAACGCCCGGGTGTCACCATTGTGTGGATCACCCGAAGGACACGGTGGAGCACACGGTGGAGGTGTGTCCCACTTGGGCAGAGCAACGCCGTGTCTTCGTGGGGGCGATCGGCGGCGGCGATCTCTCGCGCCGGGCGGGAAAAAAAAAACCCTGTACTACAATGTTTTTGAAGGAAATTGCAAATTATCCATTCTGAAAAATACTCGTCCCCCGTCTCCAGCGACGTATGTAAATAATGCAATGAAGGTGTTACGCAGTTACCTCGCAGACCTTTTTAATGCATTGACTGAAAGTTTCAGATAGAAAGTCAAACTAGGAACAATGCTGCGACTGCTGTGAGAGAACATCAATACCAAAAATGATAACGACCGATTATAAGTAGAATCCCGACCATAACCCTTCACGGCACCGTTTGGCCCTCTCTTACATAACGCAGTTCAATCGTGTCTCCACTCAGCGCAGTGCCGATTAATTAACAGACAGCTCACAATTTATTGCTCTTCATATAGTTCTGACGTTCATTTCTAATCATTCTGTGAAGGAATGTGCTCGATTATTCTTCATTTTAGGGTTGGATAACATGGCGATGAAGAAGCCTAACACTATCTCACCTGATGGTAAGTGATGATGTGGCCGCAGATGGAGCACGCTTGCCTAGAAGTAACCTATTCACTCTTAGACCCCTAGGTTGTAGTTATCAGAAAAACTGACTCCGGCAGGGAATTCCACTCCTTAGATGTATAATAAATGTGCGTCTATCAATTCAAGACGTTTGATTTTTTACAGGGTGAATTTGACAAACTTTCAGGGTGTGTATACTCATGAGTATCATCTACTGTTTAGCCCCCGACCAAAACGAGGGTTAAATGAGTTAATTGTGGATCTGATGGACTTCATCGCAGTGTGAATTGATGAAGGCATTTGACCTTCAACTGCTAAGTACCTGATTTCACGATTTAAAAATTTGGTATTTTGCTATTTTAATAATATTTCAAGAACATGGTAACTTTAACCTGATGCTGCAGCATAATTTAGAATCTGCAGGATATAAAACTACTCGCTTACTTACAGTAGGGTTATCGTAATTGTTCATGAAAGGTAACGGTTCATTCAACAGTCTCAAATAATCAGATATAAATAAAGAGTGCTCAGGGTCTAATAATAAAGCAGAAAAGAAAGATGAAGTATTCTAAGCTACTTGGATATTTTGGTATTTTTGTAGTACTGTTTATTTGAGTGTCGGTTGTAGAGTTTTCTATTAGTAATAGGTTCCTGTAAAAGGCATACAATATAAACACAAAATGCTCTAAAAAGTAAAAAATAATAATTTATAAGTACCTAGTATTATTTTGATCCAAGTGTCGTCGCGTCTGAGGCTGCTGAATTAGTAAAATATTTTTTTATTTTTATTTCGACGTTTATTTAAATTATACTTTCAGAGTACAGTACGGGGCGGGCTGGCGGACGACGAGCAATGGGTTGCTCGCTGACCGTCCGGTGAGAACCAAGCTCAAGTCGACGGCGCGTAGTGTTCCACGCGCGCCTCAAAGAGTTGTCAGCTAAACTGAAGGGACCCTATGCCTGCTAGGGTTGCAAGAATTTCGACAGAGTTCACTTCGGCCCTAGGACGCAAATGGCAACTAAAGGGGACAAAATGGTTTTAGTCAGTAAATGAAATGATTTGATGGTGAAATACCTCAAAAAAGAAAAGCCTCAGTACTTCGCAACATTTAATGTGGCGTATACTTTTAAATCCTCTCATATTTATCAATATTGTAATATCAATATATTTTTTTTTAAAAGAGTAACCATGGAGTTTCTTGCCGAATCTTCTCCATATGAAACGATCAATTGGAACCGTGCACTAGCTTTCTGACATTTTATAAGTACCTATCCATGTAGGCATATGTGAAATAAAAGATTTTTCAACTTTGAACTTGATATCATTGCATTAATAACAATTTGATTTGGGATTATCTCTGAAAAATTAAGCATAAAACTGATTTTCAATTGTCGTGATGGCCCTGCACCCGCCGCTTATGCATTAGGTTGCGGGTTTGAAACCAGGCAAGTACCAATGTGAATTTTTCAATTCATATGTAATTTTCTAAGTTTATCTAGAACTTTACTTCGGAAAGCACGTAAAGTCGTTGGTCCCGGTTGTCATTCGCAGATCTTTGATAAACGTTACAGGTAGTCAGACGCCAGGAAGTCAAGATTCAAGGAGTATCGTGTTGCCCAGTAAATGGATTGTGGAGGTCTGACAGGCAGTCGCCCCATGTAAGACACGGGTATTCAGCCGCATCAGGTTAGACTGGAAGGCGATCCCAAGCTAGTTGGAAAAAGGCTAGGAACATGATGAAAATTGATGTTCAGTGTCCGTTAACATGATGTTCAGTAACGTTAAATATTTTGTCGCGTTATACAAACGTATTTGTATAACGCGACAAAATATTTGTTATGAGAAACTAGCTTCTGCCAGCGGTTTCGCCCGCGTGAAATTAGGTTTTTCAATACAAACTTTGGACACCCGTGTCATCCCTTTAAGGAGCGAATTTCAAAAAATCCTCTCTTAGTGCTCGCCTACGTTATAAAAGGAAGGCTTGTGCAAAATAGCACACTCCTAGTTCCAGTAGTTTCGGCTGTGCGTTGATATGTCAGTCAGTTTCTCCTTTTATATATAGATTTCTTCCCTTGAAGATTGGCGTTCAACTAGAAGTTGCCCATTAGTGTAAATATATATTATAATAACAGTTCCAGCTGTATTCAAATATCTACAAGTAGTAATATCAATGTGGTCAGTCAGTCTGCCTGTAAATTCTGAGCCGTTTGAAGTCCGTTACTAAACATTGAACTCGATGTAGACTGCTACTGTGTAGGTGGTTTAACATTTAACCAGTTCTTGTAAGACAGGTCTCAAGTCCTGTTTGTTGTCGAGATATCGAAGGTATCCAATAAAAAAAAAACTGATGTTGCTGCTACTAACAATTCTCTTCTTATGACACCCATGGGACGAGCCGGGTGCTCCCTAGCACACTTCGTCTGGGGCACTCTGCTCCAGCTATGTTTTAATTAACTATTTTATAGAAGATACAACATTTCAATTAATTTATGATAAAAAAGAATTGACTTGAAGTCGACAAACGAAAATTGAAACTTCCTGAATTCAGGCATGCATCATTAGTATAAGAGCCAAACGTTATTTTTTATCTCACGCTACGCTATTAGCATGAATGGGTATATTTTTGACGTTATTTAAAATATCAAAAGATAACTGCGATATATTAGGATATAATAAAGATATCGGGGCGAACTGGGACGCGTCGTATCACGTACTCTCTGACGCATACCGAATGCCATTCCCGCCGTGATGAGGTCATTCTCTATGAGTTATCGCCTCCGCTAAACACACATACCTCCGCTTTATTAAAATACCACATTAAATCTAAATACTACCATTTTGTCGTATCCAACCATCAACTCGCTTAATAGGAGAAAGTGTGTTTAAAGTGAGATTAGAACTCATTTAATTTGAATAATTTCATTTGAATATTTTCATATTTGGATACGTTTACCTAATTGAAAGCTTCAGCAAAACCAGTAGTCGTATTATTGCATGTAGGTATAATTATGCAATTGCGAGACAAAGTTCAATTCAGTATCAAAGCTATTATAATTATTTACTTACGTTACGGAAAACGTAACAAACACGCGATCACTCCGTCCCCCTCCAACGTTATCTTCTATCTCGCTCACATTTTGACAGATCGAAATATCAAGTGACACGTCCGTCACTCGTTACCGCTTATCGTTTGCCGCCATAACAACCGAGCAGAAGCGAACCTATCGCAGTCCTGCATGTGCGCGCGCTTTTTGACAGATCTAAATGTCACAGATTATATTCCAAAACAAACACGTTTGCGCGTATTTTTGACAGTTCAAGTCACAGATAACCATAACAACAATAGCACGTGTAAATAAGAAGGTTTTATATAGTGTTTATGTATTTTTAAACCTTTTATTTGCGTGTTACGTTAGAGAAGCAGCGAGTTCGCTGAAAGACGTGGCCGCACTGGCTGAACGTCGGCTTACTCTCGCTCGTTCAACTAAATTTTCAATTCAAACAGGGTCTTTATAAGGGTAGTGACGCTGTACAAAATTTACATATCGACGTAATAAACCAAGCGGGTGTCTGATTTGAATTCGGAACGTGCTTTAAATGGGAGTTTTTGTTGCGTTGTAAAGAGTTTTAATTGTGATGGTTTTTTTTTTAAATATGAATTTACACGGGCATTCATACCTGGGTATACCTGCATACTGAATTACAAACTAAATACATTAACACTTCACGTTGTAGCATTCATGAATTCAACGTTAATTACGTCAATGATACACGATAACATCTATTGCTTCACACAAGAGAAAGCAAGTATTCAAAGTTGTAAGTGAGAGGGTTTTTCTATTTGAATGTGCGGTAAAAATCCATTACTTGTAATTATTTAACATGAATTTTTTAGTGGTTCGTGAGAAATTGATTAAGTGCTCGTTGAGCGGTCACTCAATATTTATTTAAGTAAGCAAGTAGCTCATTACACAAACATGTATGCTGGGGATTAGCATTTCGCTGCTTATTACGCGCCTTGGGCTGCGGTCACAGTGCTGCGACGTAGCGGACTACGAGTTACGGCTGCTATAGATGTTCTATTTCACGAAGGTAGGTTGAATTTGAATATTTGTGTGTGTGTGCGTGTAGAAGTACGTATGTTCACATTGTTTCTGTGTGCGTAAACTATTTTCTATGACACCGTGCACACACAAAAATACAATCCAAAAATAGTCAACCCGCCTTTGTGAGATCTTAAACTATTCTAGTCTTGTAAACTTTAAGTTCATATTTTTGAGGTGTTTAATTTTTTGTGCAAGTTTTTGTAAAGCTGAGAATCTTTCAATTTTAAGCAACTAATTCAAACTCTCCCAAAACATAAAATCGCTTTCTTAGTTTACATAACAGCCTGGTCCTGGCTAGTGGTAGTGGTTGTCTGCTTCAGAAACTGAAATGTATCTACTAAAACATATTTCAGTTTCTTTCCAGTATTCCAGTTCTCAGTTTTAGATAGTCGATGGAGCCGAAAGGTTCTTGAGTGGCGACCGCGTATCGGAAGACGCGGTGTTTCAAGGCCTCCCACAAGGTAAACCAATGGGCTGATGAGGATCGCGGGAATCCGAAGGCTGCGAGATGCACAGGACTGGTCGTTGTGGCGACACTTGGGGGAAGCTATGTTCAGCAGTGGACGTCTGTAGGCTGAAATTAATGATCGAAATGAAATGATCTGTCTATCTAGATAATTACCTAGATATATAGATTCTAGATTATTTTAGCATGACTACAGTAGATTTAAAAAAATATACAAAATTCATCTCAATAAAAAACAACCAATTTTAAACGTGCACGATTAAAATTCGGACGATTTATAAGTGCCCATCTATGCCTAAGTAAAATATTTTTTTATTTTATTTTATAGTTAAATTTTATAAAAGTTCAAGTTAAGTACTGAACGCTTTCAGTATGACGTGGGGTGTACCCACTTACAGTTGGCATGCGCGTACGCCGCTCGATCTTAATCACCGCTTTACACGTGCGACTATGAAAAATGATCCGCCGTTTAGTGAAAACTTTGCTTAACTATTAATTAATAGAATCTTAACGTTATTAAGTTTTAATTTGCCACTGTTGCACTTAATATATAGAGTAAACAAGTTATCACCTAGGTACTTATGCAAAATGTAGATTAGTTAGTAAATTATAATAATGATATAGATTTACGAGTAGATAATATCTGTATAATAAAATAATCCAATTATGTATAATATGATTACTAGAATAGATCAGGTCTTTTTTTAGAAGGGAAATCATCAAGTACAATGATTTTTTTCGTTACCTTTGTGTTCCAGGGCCGCGGTAGATAACTGATTCAATTGTACCTGCAGGTCAGAAGATCTGGTCGCCTCGGGGCAATTTATTACCCAGTTTCTGGGTTTTGGCAGTTAGATAGCCATGCATGTAATATACTGATATAAAGCTGCATTGAACCAAGGTCGCCGACATAGCCCGAAGAATCGCCAAACTAAAGTGGCAGTGGGCAGGGCATAGGCATATTGCTCGTAGAACGGATGGGTGATGGGACCCAAAGGTTCTAGAATGGCGACCGCGCATCAGAAAACGCAGCGTTGGAAGGCCTGCCACAAGGTGGACCGACGACCTGGTGAGAGTCGCGGGAATGCGGTGGATGCGAGACGCACAAGATCGGTCGTTGTGGCGACGCTTGGGGGAGGCCTATGTCCAACAGTGGACGTCTTTCGGCTGAAATGATGATGATGATGACAGCTGCATTCGCTTAACTGAATTTCTATATTATCGTCCACAGAAAACACTAACCTACCGGTGTAGAACAAAAGTGAAAATAGAATATCTACATATTCTATTTTCATTTTTGTTCTACACCGGTAGGTACCTACCTACAATCTGATTTGTTATAATTTCTTTAGAAAAAATTGTTAGGATAAAATACTAAGCAAGCTGTTCTAACTACTCTATAATACACAAACTAGACTGCATTACGCATACACAATTAGCATATCTGATTGTCTAATGAAGTAATGATTAATAATTTACGTATCACCACGCGTTAGCCGCTGTACCTCGTGATTAGCGGCTATTACGGACAACAGCTTATTATTATAGTAATTATTTATTCAATATTCTATCGATCGATCACTTTTTGTATTGCAATTGATAGCGTGTTTTATTTCTTTGTTTTGTTAAGTCATTATTTGTTTTATTAGTGAAGTGTTGGTGACGTAGCCTTGAATGTCCAGTTTGAAGTTCAATATCAAGTTAATTCATTTATTATAATCAGACCATTAGCAGGCACCGTTGCAACGGTAGCTACCTACATTATAAATGAAATATCAATTTTCGACGACTTCGTCCGGGTTATTCCAGAAAGCTTTGTTTCTAACCTGGTTTAACAGATTATATTCTGACGGTAGTATGTGGGGCATAAAAGGAGAAGGACCAGCTCTTAGATCTAGCGTTTGATGCACATCAGTTTTTTGGTGAAACCGACACTTTAGAGTTATAAGATCTACCTGCACATTAGACTGATTCTTACCTGCAGATTTTCTGTTTTAGTGTACTAACTGATTTTGTTTCAGCTGTTTCATCAAGCTTATTTATCATACATTCAGCAGAAGTAGCTTTAAGATCTACATTAACTATTCAAAACTCAATCAAATTATATTTAACATCAAGAGAGTATTTTTTTTAAACCTATGCCAGGGATGGCCACTTTTATCTTATATTTTGTGGCACATCCTTATAAAGGTTCGCCATCCCTGACCTATGTTTTTCCAATGCGGGGCAAAGACCTCCCACAACTTCTTCCAGGTATTATTTTCTCAAGCCATCCCCAACCAGCCCTTGCGGTAGGCGTCTAGGTCATCTCGCTACCTTCCCAGGCTGGCCTCGGCGGTGTCATCCATCCCCAGTCACCCACTTCGTGGAGACTCTTGCCCAGTGGTCAATATGCATACTGCTGATGTGACCCACCCAATCCCATTTTAGCCATACATTATCAAGAATAAATTAGTTCTTGACAATAATAATTATACCTACAGAAAACCCTAGATTTACGAGCAGTTTGTTATAGCCGTTGTTACATGTGTTCACAGTTTTACTTATTTGCATATTAACCCACATCTTCTTGCCTTTACAATGGAATTCCTATGTCGTTGTAAACTATATGGATATTGTTTACGGTAACCACTAAACTATACTGCAACTTTGGTCTCACGAACTTTTACCTTTTATGGCGTAAGACTGCATTTTTTGGGTGTTAAGTTTTGCTATTTAGAATAGCTATTGGAGAGGGCAGGTCAAGAAATGCTAAATCTGCTTTGTGAAACACCGCAATAAGTTTGAATCTAGTGGTGAAATGACCGTTGGACAGTTTTTAGACCTCTTCAAAACAAGAATTCTCTCGATGAAGTTTAAGCAACTAATGACTATATCGTCTTCCAAATTCAAAACATTCAAAATTTAAAATTGAGACACGAATTACGAGAGACAAGCGGCGATGATCGGAGGCCTGCGTTCGTGGCCACTATCGATTTTTCCGTCCGCCCCCAACTTTGTTGACAAAGGCTGGTTCTTAAGCCAAATGAGATGCACCCCAAAGAATATTATGGGCAGACATCGCTCCACTATCGCTAGATATATTGTTGTGAGCGTAGATATCTCGGCGGGCTCATATCGTCTCTTTATTGATCTTTTAACCGTTCCGTGTACGGCTGTACCCCGGTTTATTAAAATGTTGTGTTTGCTCATTGAACGGTAGCTAATATTTGTTGATTACCGCTGAAGCTGTAGCCACTGAAACGGAAAACATTGTTGATGAAATATTTGCTTGTTTTCTTGTAGAATAACAGGTAAATACATTATCTATATGTTGTTGTAATGGAAATGTATCCTAGACCTGAAAAATCCTAATCATAAAGTTAAAATAAACAGACACATTTCGTCTCGCCGATCACAGTGTATCTATTTGCACAAGATGCCGTCGACCCTGGGATGGAAATGAGATATTACCATTTGACCGTGAAAACAGAAGCATGGAGAGAAGCAGTCGCAACGCGAAGAAAGGATCCTGTTATATATTATATTTATACGAATATGTCTTACAGGAAGAGTGTTTAGTATGGACCTGATGTAGAAATTGACCAGTTCATATAGAATTAACTTTTTAAATTGCTTTTATTTAAGAAATAGTTTTTCATTCAGAAATGTTTTGCCAAAAATGATGGAATATATATATATTATTTGGAGTAGATACAATTTTTATAGTTATGTTTCATGTTTGAGAGCAGTGGTGGCTTAGTGGCAACTTACGAGTAGTAAGGTCGCGGGTTCAAACCCGGCCAGGCGCATTATTTTGTATAATTTATTTCATCACCACTGCTTTCAAAACGGTGAAATCATCATAAGAAAACTGGAGATGCCCTTGAATCAAAAATTCGAAGATATGTGACATCTACCAATTCGCACTGGGCCCGCGTGGTTGATTACGAGCCATTCCCTCTTAGAGAGGAGGCCTGAATCCCAGCAGTGGGAACATTATAACGCTGATTATGTATGTATCTATGTACATATGTTTCATGTTTTACCAGCTCAACTATTATGAATCAGTATTAGTAACAGATCAATTACCCCATCAACTACACTAACCCGTGCGACTCCCACAACTAAATCTCTTTGTTTATCATTATTTATTTACGTGTTGTCGAATACATTGGCTCAATCCTCCCCGCCCCGCGCCCCGCGCCCCGCGCCCAGCGTATGCAAAACACAGGCCATGCAGATTCTCACACTGCAATAACAAAGGGTATTAATGCTCTTAATGCTAACGCCATTAATATTTCAAAATAAACTAGATAAAAAACGAGAAAAGCCGTTGAGCAATCACTTTGGATGAGAACTTGCAGCGGATTACGGCTGCTGCACAAATGTTGGTGGGTTTTTAACGTACATTGGTGGGTAAGTAACTGCAGCTTATGAGTACCTTGTATTCAAATGGAGCAAGGGAAGCTAAAGTAAATAAGTGTTTGGAATCTTGAAGAGATTTATCAATTGTATGTTTTATGTGTTGTCTTGAGAGAGAGTTTGAGAGGTGAAAATGTGCACTTCTTCTGACTAAATTATGCATGCGTTATCTGGCGAAGGTTTAATCGAATCTTAGTAAGTAGTATAAACAGAAAGTTACCAAAACAAAATATATTCGTTACTTCTACGATGGTAACCAAAGGAACTAAAGAGGCCATGACCCTGCACCAAACTCCAACAGATACCCGGCCATCCTTTACTCTCACATAAACCACAAAAATGGTCACAGAGCAAAACAAAACCAAAAAATTAATGAAATCGCACACACAAGTCGTTGGCCGGCCGATTAAAATCTATTAGTGTGCGAGGGGAGGCCGCATTATTATTCACATCACGCACGAATCATATACGCAAATGTGTAATCTTTTCATCGACGCGGCGGGCAGACGCGTTCGTGAGCGGACAATGACTATCGATACTCGATACTGAGTTACGCGCATCACTACGCTCAAGTTTGTTTTACCTTGTTTTGTGGTTAATTTTTAGGTCAAGTCGTTTGATTCCAGATACCGTCATTCTTCGATTTTGCATATAGGCAAAAATTCTTCATTTTCAGAACTGAGTAGAAAACTCAGTCTATACAGAACCAAGATTTTCTTTCAATATTTTCTCTTATGTAGTATTTCCGATTGTTTCTCGATTGAAGTTTAAATGATTCGTACTTTCGTCTTCTTTACAGCAGAGCTTGATTGAGAAACTAACCAAGAGGATCATTGGTAATGATGCACTGTTGAGTCAAATCTTCAAGGTTTTGAGCATCGACGCCGAGTTGCTAGCCCTCCGTAACTTCCCGGAATGCAAACGATAGAGAGTCGTTATTTCTACCGGTTGCATTTCGGGGAGTATGCGTTGCTATTGCAGGAATGAAGTTATAGTTCCGCCAGGACCGTACTATCAGACGTACAGCGATACGCTACGAAGTCTTCAAGAGTAAGTAGATTACTTCTAGGTAAGCGTGCTCTATCGTCGACCACATCGTCGATTTCCATCAGGTTAGATAGTGGTCAAGCATGAGCCTAACATTTAAAAAAAGAACTTACAGTGTTACGTCACAGTATAGGAGTCTCATCAATGCGTATGTTTGTGTGAGTGTGCCGTTTCGAATATTTGTAGGTAGTTTCCGTACTGTTCCATATGTCTATACTGTGGTTACGTTCAGTACTGTACAGTTTTATAGAGTTTTCTATTCTAGTCTGCTATTCAGTAGATTGTCAGCTTGCTCAAGGAAGCAATCATGTTCCAATATAACCGTTACCATCCTTATTGGGCCTCAGGTACATTCCTACCTACCTCCTTTACGATACGGCATTGCGTTGTCACCTCGGAGCCACAATCAAGATTACCGAACTTGGGCGGTGGGCGATACAAATCCTTGGCCCGGATCCGTCTGTACCCGTACCTGTACCTACCTACGTACCTGTAGTACTTGCACATAACCACGGTTATGATATAGACAGGAATTTAGTTCAAGACGTTTACATTTCGGGAATGTTGGCGGTGGGCCATTTATAGCGCACGATTTTAAGAATGCGTTGGTTCTTGTAAGCGATTTGTTCAGTGTTAACTTTAGTTGTGTTTTAAAATTTACATTGATATGATTGTGAGAATTTTTATCTAAGTACTAAATGACATCACACTATAATATTCCATAACTATCACACAACGCAGTCTAGTCCCAAGATAAGCAGAGCTTGTTTTATGAGTACTAGACAACTGATAAAAATACTTATATATTTCTAAATACAATACATTTTATAGATAAATTACACCCAGCACAGAACAATTTATCGTGTTCATTACACAAACATTTGTTCTGGGTGGGAATCGAACCCACGACCTTCGGCATAGCAGTCAGGGCCACTCACCTAGACAAACATACAGGCCAGTCAAATACAAAAACACAAGATATTTATAAATAGGCGAAATTTTGTATGTATGTGTTTGTGTGTGTATGTTTGTTACTTCTTCACGCTCCAACCGCCATCACCTTTCTACCATCAGAAAAATCGACATACAGCGCCTGTCCACCCTTGCATTGCTGCATTGTTGAGACCTCTACGCGTACATCGAAGGACTGGAACAATTTGCCTGCTGCAGTCTTCAAGGTTAGAGTGAATAAGTTCTTAATAATCTAGTGCGCTACACCATCAACGATTGCATCACTGCTTACCAGGTGGAATCACAGTGAAGCACTGGTTTATATCATATAAAAAAATACGGCTAAATGGATTTGGATGAAATAATTGTAACACGGGTAAACTATATTTGAGAATATAATCTTTGTATGTTCACACATTAAGAAGTAAAAGTTTATTTCTAGGTAATGTGGTTAATTAATCTCTCAACGATAACGAATCTGAATTGTTATTTACGACTTATCGTAATCGTATCGGAAGCAGTAAACGTCTTGAAACTTGTTCGCGGCTTTCAAACAGAATAACTTAGAACTGAAAACTCGATTAGTTTCAGCCACTCGACGCGTGTTTATGTACTGGCCTACATATCGGTATATATAGATATTATGTACCACCTGATGAGGTACTCTATATTTGTTCTATTGATTATGCATAAAATCATAACGAACTCAATCGTGTCTGTAATTACACTTTCACGTCGTAACATTTGCTATAATTTTGAAAGAAGGAAATAAAGAAAAAAAACATGTGTTTTCTTGATTTCTGTTTTCTCTGCTAAGAGAGACGTTTTTTTTTTAAACGTCACCCCACTTTAGAAATAACTCCTGTATCATGGGTTTTTTTTTAGGTGGGAATATCATCTAATGACAAATCTTGCTCTTGGGTGGAGCGGGAGATAGTGTCAGACTTTTACTGACTAAAAACCCACTCCTGTTCCTTCGTTGTCTTCGTCCCGGGGCCCCGGGTTTCATTTTCACACTACCCATGACCCCAGTAGACTTCGACCCTACTGGGCCCCTACGATTTGCTGACATATCCCTGAGGCGCGCGTGGAACAATACGCGCCGTCGACGACTTGGGCTCGGTCCGGACGGTTACCGGACGGTCGGACGGCGGGCTACCCATTGCTCGGTGGCCGGAAATCGGGATCGGAATCTCGACGGCGGTTGAGGCGTGAGGACCGTTGCCTCACGCGATCGGCCACCTCGGCGACCGCCTGCCACTCCTCCTCGCTCCGGACCATGGCCTCTACCAAGGCCCGGCGCGAGAGATCGCCGCCGCCGATCGCCCCCACGAGGACAAGGCGTTGCTCTGCCCAAGCGGGGCACATCTCCACCGTGTGCTCCACCGTGTCCTCCAGGCGGTCCACACAGTGGCGACACCCGGGCGTCGCTTCCGCACGAATCCGGTGCAGGAACTTTCCGAACTTACCGTGTTCGGTGAGAACCTGCGTCATGCGAAAGGTGAGGACGCCGTGAGGGCTTTCCAACCACGCCTCAAAGAGGGGACTTACCGCCATAATTGTGGCGTGCCCAGACTCCTGTATCGTGGGTGCGATCACTGCGATCACAAACTTGTAAACTCACGTACACAAAGCACCTGGACCTCAGGCTACCTCAGGCACCGGTTCTTAGTTCTTTGAGCATTAACATGACATCCAGAAATGTATGTTATTATTATTATTATGATTAAGTAAGAAGACAACAGCGTTCAAGAAACCAACTAAGTATTACAATGTAGTCATTACATCGTATGTTTTATGGCATTTTGCTGGAGACCAGCAGCTGACGTAGATTAATTTTTTATATTGTAGAGGACAATCTGAGATAAATAAAAAATGGGCCCTCGCGAGTCCCTTAGAAATATATTTAAATAAGAGTTGGCACTTTATGTCTTAGAAAGTATTTTGTATGTTCGCAAAGACTTAGGACTTCTCAAAATTAGAAGCGATTTTCATAATTTAAATACGCAGTAAACATGACGTTGTAATACCCAAATGGAGATTAAGTTAACAAACAAGTCATTCCTCATACTAACACTGACTAACTATGTAATTTATTATTGTTATATAATCATGCAATTCACGATCGAATCACTATACTGCGCTTCAAAACACAGATCGTTGACGTGGCTCAGAAGGATGCCCAGCTTAGATGGGACTGGGCTGAACATCACTGCCGCAAATTGATCGAGCGATAGGCCCGCAAACACTCACATATTAGATATTTTCTATTTTGATCCACTTATTTATTTGGCTGTGATATTGTCTGGCCCACACTGTTCTCGCATACTTATTATTATTGTAAAACTCACCTTTTTTAAAAAGAGTGATCGTGTATTTTCTTCTCGGTTATTTTCTATAGGAATTGGCAAATCAGAACCGTGCAGCTTCTGACTTGTTAAAAAAGTAAAGCTTCATATGACGTATTCAGAGAAGGGCTATCTTTTGAATCTTTGGACCGTCAAACAATGGTGATCCTCATCGTAATTTAAACGAATATACAACCATAATGAGTTGCCAACTTACCTTTAATTTTATTTGACAAACAACTTTGAAGAGTGTAGGTACTTGATCAAATAAATACCAAGTTCTACTTGCTAAAACATTGAAGTATTACCTACGTAGATTGATCCTGTGTAGCTCTGCTTCTTGAATATTAAGTGAAACATACGTCACGTTACCAATCGATGTTCATAAGATGAACTGACAGCTTCCTTGTAGTAGCTTCATACGGAACCTACGTGGAAAATGGATTCATGGAAGGATTTCATGTTCCGATTAGTATTTTCACTTTTTTTAGTGATCTATTTTCGAACCGTTTGGGGTTGAAACTCTCGGAACGTGGGGTCCGAGTGCTCACAAATTGTATAAAGATCTATCGAAACGTCTAGTTGGTACATCGAGTGACCCAAGGGCTGGTTGGCTTTTACCTACCTCGAACAGAGGATAAGCATTGCCATACAGCGTCATGAGCGTTATGAGCACATTACCAGTCGACAGCGACGTGGACGAGTTTTTTTGACGCCATATTTTAGTTTGATTTTAGTTAGTGGTAATTAGCGTAGGGTTTTTATTATTTTTTTTTATTTTTATTTTACTGTAATTATAGTTAAATAAGTATTTTTTTAAATGTAAATTATTAGTGTATCTAGAAAGGCTTGAGTAAATAGGTGAGTTTTTAAAAAGTATATTCTCTCAGTAAGTCTTTTCGTGACAAGTTTAGCCTAACCACATTATATAACACCAACTAGGTCATCTATCTAAATCTTTACTTGAAGTTTGAAGCAGAAAAATGTACGTTCTCATTTGTTACAGCCATCCATTCTAAGGTTGACAACTCTTTTACAAAGTGAAAGCCTTACATCAAAAGGCGTATTATCTTGATATACAAGCGGAAGGCCATATGGGGGTTGGTCAGTAGCTGGGCGGACCGGACCGGGCCGGACGAGTGTGTCCGGCGGAACCCGCCGGCTGGCGGGCCGGATTGCCGGCCCCTTCCTTCCCTTGTTAGCGTCTTTAATTTATGTACTGCGTTAGGAAGCCAGTCGATTGTCCTGCTTTCATTCCTGAATTAACGTTTTTGGAGATTTGTTCTGGAGGAAATTGCGTGAGAAATTCTGTGAGAGGGGTTAATGTCCACTATCAAAAGTAAAACGAGATGAAATACTCAATACAGAAAACTAAAAAAGCTTTTTAACTTTAGTTTCACACAACGTCACGTCTGTACTCTCCGAGGGCTTGTAGTAAAGGTGTTCCTACTCGTATTTCGTTTCCCGGGTCCGTACAATGGTGACACCATTGTACGGACCGCTCAAAGGACACGGTGGAGCATACGGTAGAGGTGAACCCACTTGGGTGGAGCACCGCCGTGGAGGCGATTGGCGGCGGCCGCCTCTACCGCTCGACCCTGGTTCAGGTTCCGGAGTGAGAGGGTATTGGATGCGGATACGTCCATCTGCGCCGCCATAGGAGACTTGGCGTCTCCTATGAGGCGTCGGGAGTCGCAGGGGGTGGACGACGAGCAATTGGTAGCTTACCCGTCAGACTGGTAAAGACCGAGCCCGAGTCGACGGCGTGTAGTGTTCCACGTCTCAAAGTGTCAGCAAAATCGTAGGACCAATGCCCGCTCAGCCCACGAAGAATTTCTTAAAAGGATACCGTGGTACGCAAAGGGCAGCTGAAGGACACCGGTGGGTTTTAGTCAGTAAAAGTCTGACACGCTCTCTCGCTCCACTCTAGAGCGAGAGAAGTCACTAGACGATATCCCAACTCAAAAAAAAACTCGTAATTCGTTTTACAACGTTTTAGGTTTGATACCTAACATTGAAGCATACTTGTAATATTGTAAGCTGTACATCCCAGTTCCATTTGTTCAGGTTCAGTGGGAATTATTAACCTGTAGGTACCTAAATAATTATTTAATTTGAAAGGTTACACGTGGGACTCTTCCACGTGTTTTGAAGCTGTTTCATCTACACAGAAATAACATTATTTTGTTGTAGTCGTGATGGTATCTTTCATTAGCAGGACTGTTAGCTATATAATTAGTTTTTGATTACTTTCAACTTAAAACAATTTTGTATTGAAATTTTCTTTCACATCAGTGTTCGTAACTAAATTTGCTTTTAAGCTATACATATTAGTGTTTTGAACATTCTGCGAAATCTGTTTTTTTTTACTTGAGTTTAGCAATAGGCTAGAGTAAAAGTTGTTTATGTATTGATCATGTTCCTAGTTTGCGATTTTTTCTCATCATATTTTCTCAAGGTTTCGTTAATTTTCATCATCATCATTTCAGCCGAAAGACGTCCACTGCTGGACATAGGCCTCCCCCAAGCGTCGCCACAGCGAACGGTCCTGTGCGTCTCGCATCCATCGGACCCCCGCAACCGTTACCAAGTCATCGGTCCACCTTGTAGGAGGCCTTCCAACGCTACGTCTTCCGGTACGTGGTCGCCATTCCAGAACCTTTCGGCCCCAACGGCCATCTGTTCTGCGAGCCATGTGCCCTGCCCATTGCCACTTTAGTTTGGCGATTCTTCGTGCTATGTCGGCAACCTTGGTTCTCCTGCGGATATCCTCATTCCTGATTCGATCACGCAAGGAAACTCCGAGCATAGCCCTCTCCATTGCCCTTTGGGTGACTTTAAGCCTTCTAATGAGGCCCATTGTAAGCGACCACGTTTCGGAGCCATATGTCATCACTGGCAACACGCACTGGTCATAGACTTTCGTCTTGAGACACTGTGGTATATTGGACGAGAAGACACCGCGCAGCTTCCCGAACGCTGCCCAGCCGAGTCGGATTCGACGATTGATCTCTTTCTCGAAGTTAGACCTTCCCAACTGGACCGTCTGTCCCAGGTAAACGTAGTCGTCTACAACTTCGAGTGTAGAGTCCCCGACCTTGATAGGAGTGGGTGCTACATGGCTGTTTACCATGACTTTGGTTTTGTCCATGTTCATTTTAAGTCCCACTCTTTCGGAAGCTCTACTGAGGTCACCAAGTATTGTACTGAGCTCCTCCGTAGTCTCAGCCATGACTACTATGTCGTCGGCAAACCGAAGGTGAGTGATGTACTCGCCATTGAGATTAATGCCTAGCCCTCTCCATTCCAAAACCTTGAAGACATCCTCCATTGCTGCCGTGAACAGTTTCGGAGAAATAACGTCTCCCTGCCTCACACCCCGCTGCAAGAGGATAGGTTTCGAGGTCTGGTCTTGTAGTCGGACTGACATAGTGGCGTTTTTGTACAAACACTTCAGCACTTCGATATACCGATAGTCAATTTGGCACCGTTGGAGAGACTGCAGTACAGCCCAAGTTTCAATCGAATCAAAGGCTTTCTCGTAGTCCACAAACGCTAAGCAGAGAGGCTGGTTATACTCCTCAGTCTTCTGTATAACCTGCCGCAGCGTATGTATGTGGTCCACGGTGCTGAAGCCTTTTCGAAATCCGGCTTGTTCGGGAGGCTGGAAGTCGTCGAACCTGCGCGCGAGACGATTCGTGATGACTCTGGAAAACAGCTTGTAGACATGGCTCAGAAGCGAGATGGGCCTATAATTCTTAAGCAGGGCATTATCGCCCTTCTTAAAGAAGAGTACCACCACGCCTCTGCTCCACGCCTGTGGCGTTTTTCCCTCGAGTATGACGGAATCAAATAGCTTCTGAAGGGCCTTAAGGACTGGTTTTCCACCCGCCTTCAGGAGTTCGGCCGTAATTCCGTCCTCACCCGACGCCTTGTTGTTTTTCAGCTTCTTCAGAGCCATCCTAATCTCGTACAGGCTGACGTCCGGGATATCTTCGGTATAGTGTCGAGTCAATCTAGCTCTTGGGTCGTTTACTAGATTTACAGCGGGTTTAGCGGTAGACGTGTATAACTGTCCATAAAAAGCCTCGATCTCTCCCAGAAGCTCCGATTTGGCGGATATGACTCTGCCATCGTCGGTCTTCAGTTTCGTGAGCTGGCTTTGCCCAATAGACAGATCTCGTGCAAACACTTTAGAGCCCTTATTCCGCTCAATCGCATCCTTAATCCTTGCGGTATTAAAGCGGCGAAGATCACGTTTCAGGGACTTCGAGATTTGTCTATTGAGCTGCCGGTATATGCACGCATCGTCTGAAGACTGCAGAATCATCTCACGCCTCTTCTTCATTAGCTCGAGGGTCGGATCGGAGAGCTTCTTGTTTTTATTTGTACGGTGAGTCTTGAAAAACTTAGACCCGACCGTATGGACAGTTTCCACGAACCCATCGTTATATTCATCCACGGAGCTTCCTAGGCACTCGAAACGATTGTGGAGTTCGAGCTGAAAGCTCTCGGGGTTTTGGATCTGGATCTGTGCTGGACGGAGCGTAGACTTCATCAGTCGAGACCTTTCAAGCTTAATGTTAATATTCAATGTGCCTCTTACGACGCGGTGATCACTTCCAGTTTTCACCGCGTTGATCACAGAGACATCATTGAATATTTGCTTTTTCGTCGACAGGATGAAGTCAATCTCATTTCTAGTTGCACCGTCAGGACTTTGCCAGGTCCACCTTCTATGCTCACGCTTTTTGAAGAAGGAATTCATCATATAGAGGCCCTCCTTCTCCATAAAGCTAGCCAGTAGGTGTCCCCGGTGATTCCGACGTCCAAATCCAAATTGCCCCACTCGCAGCTCATCACCGTCTCGTTTGCCCAGTTTCGCGTTAAAGTCCCCCATGACCACGGTGAAGTGAGTCTTAGAACCATGCATGGCTCTTGATATATCCTCATACATGGATTCTACTTCGTCGTCGGGATGTGTCGAGGTCGGGGCGTAGACCTGTATGACCTTCAGCGAATATCTTGATGATATTCTGAGTATAAGGTACGCCACCCTGGTCGACACACTCTCGATCCTCACGACATTGTTCACAAGGGACTTGTGGACGAAAAACCCGACACCACCCTGGGACTGCTGCCATCGTTAATTTTAGTTTTTGCTTTTTGATATATTTTTACCTATAATCTTCTGCGGAAAATTTTGGAATTTTCTAAGCGATTTATTTTTTATTTTTTTTATTTTGAATATTGCTGAAGTGTCTCTCTATAATGTTATAGGTCTTTTCCTGGTTTGAAAAATATAATTTTGAATCGTAACCCACAGAAAGCGTGTAGGGTAAAACCAGGATAGATGTCCCGGGGGTGTAGGTGCCTCGATTGTAATTAAGCCTACTCGTTTCAGGGCTGATTGTATGCTATTTTATTTATCGATTCGATCGAATCGATAAATTTTTTTGTTGGGTATATGTCCTGTCTCTTGTCGGGTATCTCAAACATAATTTATATTGATTAGGTAACTTATATATGAATCAGGAATGAGGATAGTAGTAGTAGTATCTTATTCATAACAACATAATTGTGTCGAACAGATTGATAATTTTATTTATGTCCTTAAAAATAGATTAATTTAAATTCTAAAATAAATAAAATCATTACATTACCTGTTATAATTATCACTTAAACCAAGTATATAATATATTAATAATAATAAAAGATTCTCATGAGTTAAATCATAAAATAATGTCAAAATTATTATAATTGCAAAAATATCCGCAGGAGAACCAAGGTTACCGGCATAGCAAGAAGAATCGCCAAATTTAAGTGGCAATGGGCAGGGCACATTGCTCGCAGAACAGATGGCCGTTGGGGCCGGAAGATTCTGGAATGGCGACCACGTGCCGGAAGACGTAGCGTTGGAAGGCCTCCTACAAGTTGGATCGATGACCTGGTAAGGGTTGCGGGAATCCGATGGATGCGAGACGCACATGACCGTTCATTGTGGCGACACTTGGGGGAGGCCTATGTCCAACAGTGGACGTCTTTCGGCTGAAATGATGATGGTGATGATGAACTTGTATAAGATAGATGTCAAAAAATATAGACGTCTGCAAAAATCGATAATAAGTACTTTAGGAATATCAAGAATAAAGTTTTTGAATTTTCTTGCCTGTTGTACAAATAAAACATTTTTTTATGGTACAGAAAGATAAAGAGCGATTTTTAAAAGTGTGGCATCTATCCCGGCCTTACCCTAAACTTGTAATTTTAGCAAAAACCTTGTTTATGGTTAATTTGAACAGGCATTGCACCTCACCTTAAATTAGTTATTATATTTAATAAGGTTTTTTTTTTGTTCCGTGTTCTCGTTCCGCACCATGAATTTTTATGTGCGCCGTAACATTTTTATTTCGCGCCTAATTATATGAATCTTAAAGTTATCGGATATTAAGATAAGGTTTTTTTGAGATAACATGAAAAACACATCACATTGTGTAAAGGTGTACCTAAATTAATTTTTACATTATTAACCCGTCAAGCTCTAGTGCCTCGGTGTTCCTCAAAGGGTTTTGACATACCTATCTCGGACTATTTTTCGAGTAGGTACTTATAGAAAAAAAAAAACATACTTCTTCGTAGATCACAAAATATTCATTTGAACTTGTGAGCTTGGCTTTTAACGAGCTTCATTATTGTTTTAGGTACAAAAGTTGCACTGCGTTTTAAATTAATTAAGTACTACAAAATTAGTTGTTAACCACAGATATACTACTACTTGTTAAGTTTACGGAAGTTGCTAATTATATTATTTTATCTGCTAAGTAACTAAAACTGAATTTTATAAAAATAAATCTCACTTGAATGTAATTAAACATTTGACAATTAATTCTAACTCGTGTATATAAGATTCCTAAAATAGAACTGAATACGCATTAGCAAACTATTTTATAGTTATGTTTTCTTAGTTAACCACTTAACTTGATAGTAATTGAGATTGTACAATGCTACTTAAGGCAAACCGTCTCTAACAATATTAAAATTATTCATAATCTATTTAAAATTTATTTTTCTTCTTGTATACTTATATTTTTCTTAATTTTTTCCCAGCCCAGTATTCACCCACGGCAATGCCGTTCACTGGCACTATCTTTAGATCCTTACCTGAACACGTATCAGGACTTCTGGCAAAAGATGGAACGTGGGATATGCTCTGCGGAAAGACGCTACGCAAACAGTGAAGGTTTGAACCATCCGAGTGGCGACTTGTGAACGTGTGCGGAGTCCGTTTAAAATTTTGCAGATTGACCATGGAAATATGTGCCCCGGTGGGACGCTGTCCAACAGCTCGATGAAATCATGAGAAGAAGAAGAAAGAAGAAAATACGTCTATTTGGCACACAAAGATACACACAATGAAGTACATAACAATAATATAGAAACAACTTAAACTTAAATACATCAACATTGTGTGTCTCACGGCTGCACCGAATAGATCCAATTCAGCATAATGCCAGGCCACTACGTAGCAGTTGTCCGACGCTAGTTTTCAAGTGAACTTTATTATGTGTCTACGGATGTTAATGTAGTAATGTATCTCTCATCTCCCGCCAAAGGTCACATAGAAAAACAGAAAAGAAAGAAAGAAAAACATTTTATTTGGCGGAACAAGGCGCAAATTTAGAACTAAAACATCATACCGAGGTGGTGTTATCAGTAGATGAACTCACACTTCCAAAAGTTTTTGAGGCAACTAGCTATTTATATTGTGAATTGAATGACGCATAAAATAAATATATTTAAGTGTTATGTTAATGTAGATGTTGGTTTGTAGTATCTGAGGTGTGTGTAGTAGTGTGTGTGTAATTTTAACAAAGAGCAGATCTTACGTATACGCGTGTTACGCTTTTCTACAATACTTTTATTGTGTATGAAGTCATATAAGTCATTGTATGGATAAATAAGATGCTGTACTAAACAGCATCTTATTAATCCATACAATGACAATATGTAAATATACATTTGCCGTACTGTTGAAAAATATGCACTTGACACGTCTCATATAAAGTGTTGGTGGGGAACCTTAAATATATGGATGTCATTACCTTAAGGATAGATCTTTAAGCTCTCTCAAGGCGTAATGAAGAAAATAAAATAAACGCTACCAAGAGGAATAGTAACAACAAAAACTAAAAAAACTAACAACTGCAACCTGCAACTTAATTTAATGATATTTCATTATATTTGAAATATCTATTATTTATTTATTGTGCACACCTACCTCAGTGTTGTCTTTTTTGACACAAAGGCTAGCTGGTAGAGAATGCCTTGTTGCATTAGGTAAGTAATAAATAGTAAAATGGCTATAAGAGATTATTCTCATCAAAGTGTTATTATTATATCGATCGTCCAGAGGATGTCCTCTGGACGATCGGTATAATAATAACACTTATCACCACCACCATGTGGTGGAGCATACGGTGGAGGTCTGCCTTGCTTGGAAGGAGCACTACCATGTCCTCGTGGAGCCATTTGGTGGCGGTGATCTCTCGCGTCCGGCTCGTATTCAAGCCATGCTTCGGAGCGAGAGGAAGAGGACATCCTCACGCCTCAGCTGCCACAGGAGACGCCCTGGAAATCGGGAGTCGAAGAGCGATTCCTGGCTACCGTCGGTGTAAGCTAGCTGCGAGCAATGAGTAGCTTACCGTCCGGTCTGGTGGACCGAACCCGGGAACATGGCGTGTTGTACTCTGCGCACGCCTCAAATAGCTGTCAGCAAAACGGGACCCTGGTCTCTGCTAGGGTTGCAGGATCGTTCGGAAGAGTTACCATGGGTCTGGAACGCCGGGCAACTGAAGAAACACAGATGGGAATTCTGACACTCCCTCTCGCCCCACCTGGAATGGAAGGAGTCATTTGATATTTACTCACGAATGCAAGTAGTCATTTGATAATTACTCACTGAAAAAAAAGGGTATCGAAAAAGACATAGGGGTACCTTTCACCTGGAAAGAAGCATTGTTGCCGAGGGATATACATTAAAGCGAGCGGAGCCATGAGTAAACGCTTGATAATTTAAAACAATCTCTAGGACTACGGATAGGCGCATAGAAATGATAAAACAACAAAACGATAGCATTATTACTCTGTTTTTTTTTTTGAGATTTATTTGTATAACATTCGACTCATGTCAATCAAGTCAATTGGTAGAAGACAGTTCCTGTAACAGAGGCACTATGCCTAGCGCAGGAGCCAGTGCCTCACTATTATATGCTATTTATGATCACTAAAAAGCTATTTATGCTAATAAATAATTTATTTATCTATTATCATTCATTAGAAACACAGACGTTTCTGATTATTGTCTATCTATTATTTATTCCCTTTTTTACAAGTTATTTTAGGGAGTATATCTTCACGCCTGTGAAGTTATGTCTTTGTAGAGTGGTACACAATATCGTCGTATCAAAGTTCATCTGTACACTATCACTAGGCAGTTTCGCCCCTCGCAGGGGGCGTATGTCGGCGGTCAAGTGTGGGTGCTACGACAATATAGATTGATAACGCCCCGGACTTACAAGCATCCTCTTATCTCCTCTGACGTCATAGAGAGGACTCTTTTTATTTGCCGTTTGATGCTCGTTTGTCGAGTTTTGTTGAAAGGGTGAGGAGTGATGTCCTTGAAACTAGTTTACGGAGTCGGCTACTCTGTAAGAATTTTGAATAGTTTTTCATACCAAAAGGCCAAGGACAATAATATGTGTTTCTGATTTTCAGCGAGATATATTATGCAGTTACCTAAAAATGTACATAGATTGACTCGAAATCAAAGTCAAAAGTCGTTTCAGTCATCAGTCAAGCCAGCACTTTTTAAATGTTTCAAAGACGTGTTATTACAAAAAAATCGAGACGTAGAATATGTATTGTGCCTGTTTTTGATAGTTTCGCTTCAGAAATAAACACCACATCGAAGCGACAGTATGTAGACTTAACAAACTTTGTTTGATGTTGAGTTCATCTCATTGCCTCATAAAGATCAGCTCCCCTCGGCTAAACACACACCTTAGTAAGTAGTAATAGTGTTGGTCAAACACGGTGTCAATGCAGTTAAGATTGATAAAGACAAACTATTGACACCGCCTCGGCGCCCTCGCGTTACGACGTTTCACTTTTTCATGGTAGTAGACAAATGTGAATGAAAATGTATGAATTTTATCTTGGCTAAAGCAAAAAAATTTGTTTATTGGTTTATTAAGAACCTTCAACAAAAATTGTACGTAGCGTATAAAAATACAAGGTTTAATGAATGGAGTTGGGAGTATAAGTTAGTGCACTTTTTAGGGTTCCGTACCTCAAAAGGTAAAAACGGAACCCTTATAGGATCACTTTGTTGTCCGTCTATCTGTCTGTCTGTCAAGACCATGTGTATCGTGGAGGTATCGAGTTCAAATTTAAAACCTTAGAGGTACTCAAGTCTGCGGGCCCTTGAAGCTGAGAAAAAATCAAACTTCTGAGTTAACGAAAAAAAAAGATACGGCTGTTTATGTCGCAAAAAACGTGTATTTCGACAATCTCAATGGAATCAAAATTCATAGGGTACTTTCCGTTAACCTGCAATCCTGAAATTTAGCATGAAGCAAGGACTCATAGCACAAGTATAGAAAAAAAACTGAAAACTGTAAATTTGTAGCAGAAAAAAAAACTTTTTTTTTGCGATTCGGAAAAATCTTCGTAACTCAATTCGGGAATTGAACTGTTTTCAGAGGTAAGTTTGTACGGAACCCTCAGTGCGGAGTCCGACGCGCACTTGCCCAGCTTTTCATATATAGGAGGCTACAGAATACTTTTAATTGTCAAACCAAGTTGAAATTGAAATAAGAACTTTTTAAGGTCTACTAACACAAATTAAAACATAACCCAAAAACGACTCTATTAAATTAAAATATTAAATAGAAAAAAAATTGATTACACAACTTTTGTAACAGTTTTTTTTAAATATTTAACATTAAATGGTATTAATTGTTGTATAATGTCCCATCCCACAGTTGACTTAATGCCAACTCACAACCACCATACAAGTTGTATGGCTCTTGCAAGTACCTATTCGTCAAATAAGTTACAGTGCCATCTTTTAAGTGATAGAACCATAACAACCACAAAACGTTTCTTAGCGTTTAGTACTCACTTTAAAACTCTATAGCCTCTATAGCTCTCTATAGCACTTATACCTATGAATAGTTCACCGCTTACCATCACAGGCCAGAAAAAAAGCTGCAGTCACCTTCTTAGGTCAATAGCAAATAAAAAAACTGTTCCCGAAATCCGTGTCCCATTAACTAAGAGGGCGGGGATCAGCAGAGCCAGTGTATTAGTAGTGGACCCGGTATCGCCGTATCTGTCGACACATCGGGCCCACACCGGGCCCCGACGACTCCAGCCGTTTACTGCCGTTTAAGTGCCTCCACTTACGTCCCTTAGATTTTCCCAACGGGTGAGTTTCATTTGAAACAAAGATTGGTTGTTTTCTGGAAAAGTCTCAATATTTTGTTCCTTGTATATGCAAGTTAGAAACGGTGAAGTAAGACTTGGCTTAGTCTACAATGTTAGACCAAAACGTTACAAAGAGTTCTTTAGTGTAGATAGTCTATTTCCTAAGATTTTTCCAGATTTTCTTCGTGAGCTTCGTATTATCTGTTGGAATGTAATAAATATTATAATCTGGTTTTTATGTGGCAACATAAGCGCCTTCCCTTAGCTGTTAAAAAAAGTAAAAGTAAACTGTCATGGCGTCACTGTCCTTTTTTCTAACAAGATGTAAAACCTGTGTCCTGTGTGCTGAACGGTAATAAACGTACTACAAAATATCTACTGATCTAATCAATTAATATCCACCATTCCAACAATATCATTGTTGATAAATTGAACGTAACAGTTCATTTCCACATTGTTCTTCCACAAAAGGCTTCATTCTTTTTTTGCTTTGTCATTGTGTATTGTAGTAGGAGGTATGCACAAAGTAGTTCTGTTATTAAAAAAATAAACTTAGGTAACATAATATTATGCCAATGTCCATCCAAGGGTGTAAGCAAGGTGCACCTAAGTAGACTATCACTTCGCAACATAAATAACACTAAAGGGTTTTGTATGTACCGAAATGTAACGCATCCAGTAACATTTATATCCTTGTATTTCCCAATGAGGGAATTCCAGTGTCCACTAGAAAACTTACGCGTAAGACTCTTGAAGACTCACACGACGCAATAGCCGCTTTATGAACCATTGCCGTATCAGGTCCCAGGGACTCACGAGCCCATCTCACACTTGACGAGATTTTTATTTGAGCCCGGCAATTATGTGCTGAGTCGGCGCCAGATCGGAAGTGAGGGAAGTGCGTTGGGCTGTTAGAATTGTCGAGTATTAGTTTAGTTTACTAAGGTTTTAGTTTAGCTTAGAGTTTTAAAAACCGGCCAAGAGCAAGTAAGACTCGCGCTCGAATGGTTCCGTACCGTTCGTAGCAAAAATCGGCAAAAAATCACGTTTGTTATACCTATGGGAGCCCTTTTAAAAAAAATATTTTATTCTGTTTTTATGTTGTTACAGCGGCAACAGAAATACATCACTTGTAAAAATTTCAACTGTCTAGCTATCACAGTTCATGAAACACAGCCTGGTGGTGATAGACGGACAAACAAACAGACAGACAGACGGACGGACAGCAGAGTCTTAGAAATAGGGTCCCATTTTACCCTTTGGACCCTAAAAAAAGTAAAAGTTAAGATATATAGCGATCTAGTAAAACATATGAAGCACTGTAAGGTACTTAAACAATGTTTTTATAAGACTATTGAGGGGCGCGCCAGTGTATCATTATGATCGTCTTCCTGCCCTTGTTCTATGTTACTTGGGGTCGGCGCAACACGTTTTGTTCTTCCATTCTGCCCTGTCATCCGTTACGCTATCACTGATTCCCTTTTCTGTCATATCAATCCTTCCATCTTTTCTTTGGCCCCCCTTCGCTCTCTCCATCCATCTACATAAATACTTACTCATAACTCTTTCAGTAACATACGTTTTCATTCCTTCTCTTCACATGACTATACCAAGATAAACCTTTTAAATATTTCAGTCACTGGCACCACTTTCAAACTTCCTCTAATATACACATTTCTCATTTTTTTCATTTTGTCAACATATTATCATGGAGATGTTACTATCTGTAGAACTATTTTATAGCAATTTCTATGAAAAGGCATTGTATCAGCATTGTGGCCGCTGTTGTCCGTGTAAAGGCTATGCTATAATAGAAGGGGAAGTATGGAACAGGGTTATAACTTATAAAATGATTAGATATTTATTTATTTATAGGATTTCCAACGGATTTTACACAAATAATATGACACAAATAAAATATATAGGAACTGATTACTGTGTTCCTCCAATTATAGGAAACAACGACATTCATTTAAAAACCAGTTTAAAAAAAGTTTTACAAGATAATAAAGAAATACAAGAAAAGAAGCAAAAACATATAGTACAAAACAAAAATAAATAACCGGGCAAGTGCGAGTCGGACTCGCGCACTGAGGGTTCCGTACACCGTACCACCGTAATTACCTTTTTAATAGGTAAGTTTGAGTTCAATTCTCGAATTGAGTTACGAAGATTTTTCCGAATAGAAAAAAGTTATTTTTGTGACGTAACAACAAATTTACTGTTTTCAGATTTATTCCTATACCTGTGCTATAAGACCTTGCTTTATGCCAAATTTCAAGATTCTGGGTCAACGGGATAGGGTTCCGTACCTTAAAAGGAAAAAACGGAACCCTTATAGGTTCACTTTGTTGTCCGTCCGTCTGTCTGTCTGTCTGTCAAGACCCTTTATCTCGGAAACGCGTGAAGGTATCGAGTTGAAATTAAAACCATACACTAAGATCTGCGGTCCCTTGAAGCTGTGAAAAAATCAAACTTCTAAGTTAACGAAAAAAAAAGGTGCGGCCGTTTATGTCGCAAAAAAATTGCATTTCGACACTCCCAAAGGAATCAAAATTCATAGGGTACTTCCCGTTGACCTAGAATCCTGAAATTTGGCATAAAGCAAGTTCATTTAATATAGATGTAGGAATAAATCTGAAAACAGAAAATTTGTTGTTACGTCAACGACAAATCTTCGAGATTCCTTTCGGGAATTCAACTATTCACAAACTCAAATGTAGGTAAGTTTGCACGGAACCCTCAGTGCGCGAGTCCGACTCGCACTTGCCCAGTTTTTTCTTTTTGAGGTACGGAACTCTTTACAAAAATACATAATTACAGTCCCATCAAACAGGGACTTTAGATTATTGACAATATGAGTAGGGAGGTAGACATAGGTTTTGTCTTTATAGCAACATCTTACAAGTATCTAATATCTAAGCAATGATATTTAGAAAATTCATTGTAGTTCTTACCAAACTTTGGTAATACGTCGAAGTGACCGAGGTTTGTTTTGTATCCTGGAATATTAAAGAGGTTTTAGGTAAAAGCAAGCGCAATTATTTGTTGAGAATGAGTTTTTGACCTAATTACTTACCTTCCAAAATTAAATCTCCTCATTCCAAATTCATTATCACTAACAATACCCTTTTCGATATCAATCATCAGTTTCCACAAAGAGTTCTCACCACAATGTCACAATAATTAAGTAGCACTAGCGGTCTGTGTGCGTGCGCGCTGTTACGCACTGCGCTCACAAATTAGTGCGCGTAATTACGTTATACGGCGTAAATTCAATTTCATGATTGAGGAAGTAGCTTTGAGGTGTAATTGTCACCTCTTTGGTCAGGACCGTCATGCTTGTGGACACAGGACCGGCAGAAGAAATGTATTGGTAGATTTTTTTTCTCATCTTCTTTTAATAATAAAAACGAATCTGCGTAACCTTTTCTCAACTATGTTTTTTTTGCGTTGGGAAACCATACAATGGCTTCTCCCGCTCTAGGGTGGATCGAGAGAGTGTGTCAGAATTTTACTGGCTAAAACCACACCAAGGTCCTTTAGTTGCCCTTTGCTTTCTAGGACTATGAGTTTCCTTCTCAGAAAATCCCCGCGGCCCTAGCGTGCATCAGCCCAGCCCCCCTAGCCAAGTTACAACCGTCAAAAAATTCATCCGCATCGCTGTCGACTGGCAGCATTGCCACGTTGTATGGAAATGCTTAATCTCTGACCGAGGTAAAAGACAGCCCTTGGGTCACGCGAAGTGTCAACTGGCCGTTTGGGATAATTCTTTAAAAAGCGCATGAGCACTCGGACCCCACGGCCCAAGAGTCTCAACCCCAAACGGCTCAAAAATATAATTGCCGACGAGGTTGTTACATTTTCGCCGCTTGAGGTTCTCCGCAGCCGCAGCGACAGCACCAGCACAGCGCGACGAGCTAGGAAGATGGGATGGCGCAAGAGTGTCGACACAGATAGCGTCCCACACTAAAGGCCTACCCATCTTCCATGGAAATAAAGACATACCGTCCAGTCTCTTACCGTCGTCGCGTAACAGGCCATGAATTTTTTTTTAACCGACTTCAAAAAAAAGGAGGAGGTTATCAATTCGGTTGTATTTTTTTTTTTTTTTTTATGTTTGTTACCTCAGAACTCCGTCGTTTATGGACCGATTTGCAAATTATTTTTTTTCCCTTTATAGGATATGCTTCCAGATTGGTCCCATTTTTTTCAAGATCCAGTTCTGATGATGGAATCCATGAGGAATCGAGGGAACTCCTCAAAAATTATAGGCAACTCTATGGTAATTTTAGTATTTTCATCAAGAACTTAAGCATTTACAGTCAAAAAGTAACATTTGATGAAGTGGAACTGATGAAAAAGACCAGAAATGGTCAACGGAACTTCATACTCAAATAGATATCACAATGAAGATATAGTTCAGCAACTATGACAATACAAATAAATGAATGATTCTGAATAGTAACGTTGAAAATGGTATCATCGAAGTGATCTGATGATGATGATGGAGCCGGAAGGTAGGCACAGGAACTCCGTAATTAATCAATGTATCCTAGCCGTGTTTGGGCTTATTAGAATTGTCGTGAGATGCTCTTTGGCTATAAGGTACTATCGAACTGATCTGATGTCCATCATCAGATCAGCCGGAAGGAGGAAGGTAGTCACAGGAACTTTATAATAAAACAATGTAACCTAGCAGTATTTGGGTTAATTGGAATTGTCATGAGAAATAGGCACTCTGTTTATAAGTGTATCGCAACTAAAAAGTGTGAAATAAAAACTTTTTAGAAAAAAAAACAACCGACTTCACTAAAAAAAAAAACACTAAAAGGTGTTTCTCGGTATTGTTTGTTTCTTATTTAACACCGACTTCCGAAATTAAAGTTATTTTGATCCTTTTAGTGTAATAAATATTGCAAGATATGCTATTACCCTTTTTGTATTGTTGTTTTCTTAATGGTTTTTTTTTATTATTTAACTTATCTAATGAAGCTTGTGATCATTTATTACTTTTGTATTTGGAAACAATAGCATTGTATAATGTAGAAGCACTTTTTTTCAAATTTTGTGATTGTGAAGTACTATGGAGCATTTTTACTAGTTTGCAACTTGTTTGACATAAATGAGCATGGCAGTTGAGAGTTTGTCATGCTCACTCAAATATCTCGCTGATGATGGCACGTGTTATTGGGTCATGTTACCTTCAAAATGGTTGAGCTAAGTGGGACCGAGCGATGCACGCGTCATACTCGTGTACGGGTGCCGTCCATTGAGACGGGTCATCTCCTAGCTGCCAGTGGCGTATTTAAATTTTTTTAATTACTTTTTTTTCATTACTTATCTACATTGTTTTCATATAATAGGAACAATATGAAATATGTAACCAAGATAATATGTAACTCATAATATGATTTAAAAGAGTGTCCATGGAGTTTCTTGCACGTTCTTCTCCATTGAGATCTACGTTTTGGAACGTTCAATTTATCTTCAATTTTTTTTTTTTGGACTGGACGACATTTGACTGTTCAAAAGTGCCTGTAAATGGTCTATTTGAAATAAATGCTTTTGATTGACTGATTGATTGAGTCAGTTTCACTTATCACTTCTATCACTTATTATAAATATAGATCCAAACAAATGACCTGAGGCCCAAACCACGAGCTGTTACCGCGATCCATTTGACAACCGACTGAACTGTTAAAGGGATGGAGCTATATAATAACAATAATAATATTTATTTATTTAAGACAACTTTTGAACTTGTTTTTTTGACTTTTTCGTTTTTTTTTTTTATTTAGATGTATAGCTTCATTCTTCTGTCTTGCTCGCACGCCTGACATTTTAAACTCGTCACGGTAAGCTCCTGATCTGACACTATACTTCTTGGGACTCATGACAGATTTCGTGACTCCTGACAATCCTTAATAACTGTCAAAGGTCTGTAAACGTTGATGAAAACAAACGATTTAACGTGCTTTTCGGATCAGGGAGGAATCTCTGTATATTAAGGTCACCCATCCACAGGCTGACCCCGCTAAGCGTTGCTTAACCTCACAGATCGGCGCGTGCGGCTGTTATTATTTTATCCACGAGCTCTTTCTCATTTTGAAAAGTATGTAGTATTTAAAGCCTTTTCGGATAAGTACCTACGTCATTTAGTTTTTTAAAAACTTCCAAAAGATGTCAATTTGGCGTCAAAATAATAGTTGTGATTAAGTAGACATTGGTCATTTTCATAACTTAAAACTGAACTACACTAGCCGGGACCGCTAGATATATAAATATTTTTTTTAACTTGACACCAGCGGACATTGTCCTGCCCGGAAAGGCTTTCGGGTAGGACTGCCGAAAGCTGACTTTTAATCAGAAAAAAAAATTAAGAACCCGATTGCAGCGCCGCCTACCGGTTTCAGTTGTATTTTAAACATATTTTTAACGTACAAAATTTCATCAGAATCTGGTTAGGTTAAGTGTATGCTATTTTATACTTTCTGCCCGCAGCTTCACCTTCGTCGAGAATTATTTCAAAGGAATGAAGGATTATCCCAGGATAAAAGTATCCAAATTCCTATACTAGGACATAGACGTAGCGTGCCAAGTTTCATCCTGGTATCCGTGAAGACGTGTCCTGTACACGTCTTTGTCCAGGTTACAAACAAGCAGATTGACAGAATAACTTTCGCATTTATAACATTAGTATGGATTTCATTACAACAAATGGAAATGATGGTCATTGTTTTTCATTCAAAAGATCATTCATTACGAAACTATTTAGAATTGCTTATGTGGCACTTAAGAGTAGTTAACGTTCAGTAAGTGATAACCCGATATATGCAAATTTCCTCATTTACCTCATAACGATCCTTTGAAAGAGAAACTGAGGAAAGCCGGACCAAGTGAATAATTCAGCTGTTCTTACGGCGAAAGTGATTCTGTCTTAAATTCTGACTACATTGTAGTTCACAAGATTTGAAAAAGTATCCATCAATACGAATATTGCAAGAGAAATCTTGATTTTAGATAACTAAAAAGCTTTTGTATCTGAAAGTCAGTGTGAACAATACAAATCAAAGACTGAACTCTTTTGAGAGGGCCAGAATAGATTCAAAAGAAAGATCAGCTATAGCTAGCTAGTCAGTACATCAGTGTGCAGATGGAGATATCGCCTCTACTGCAACAAGTAACAGCCGTGTCCATGAGGTCAGACCTGAAAACAAACCAAAACAACATTTGACGGCGTCTACGATAATTTAGGCATTGCACAGCACGTCCGTATTAAGATGAAATAAATCGCGGCGCGCAGTCGTTGCGTATGCATCGATACTAGTCGCGCGCCCTGGCACGGCTCGAGAGCGCCGCGGACACATAAACGGGCGAACAATCGCGCAGCACTCTCAGAGGTGCCGATAACTTATAAAACCATACACGACATACAACTAAAAAGACCCACTTTTGTTTTCCCTTTACGCGGCACATTTTGTCATTATTCGCGGCACGTGGTCGCGAATATATAATGTTTTATTATTAGAGGTTACGACTTCACGCCTTTAGCGGCGCACTTCGACTGATAATACTTTCATTTGTTCCGAGAAGCAGTTATCTGAGTTGGCACCGTGTGTGCAGTTTCGTTTCTCCGCAACTTTACGGACGATAAACGTTGCATTGAAATAGTCGCGCGGACACGTCGCGTCGCGCTGTCGCAACTCTCTTTACTGCCTACATTACGTAGCTGTCTACTAATTGCTCGGTTATATTGCTCATACTGATTTTATTCTTGTCCATAATTACCTTAAAATTGTCATTGGTTGTAGGTACAATATCTATCATACACGTATTCAAATCTTAACACCTGGTCATCGTATTTGTTACCAATTCCATATCATTCTACGTTCAGCTTGACCTTTTTATTTTCTTCAATTTTCTCCAACAGTTAATTATTATTAATCTTTAGTCTCAGATACAGGTTCATTTATGATTAACTTATAAAAATTAGATACAAAATATGATAACAAGTTGCTAATAGTAGTTATATAAAAACAGTTGGTTCAAATACTAGCAAGTATAACTAAAAACATGATTTTTGAATTAGTAGGAACTTATTATTGTTAAATGTAGCCTATACTGTCCCATAGTTGTGCAAAGAGCTCCCTCCGTTATTTCTATTGTTCCCGGATAATAAATAAGTACTTAATTTCTATATTTCTTTAATATTAATCACTAATATTATAAAGAAGTAAGTTTGTGAGTATGGTTTTGCGTATGTTTGTCACTTCTTTACACTCGGATGACTGAACGAATTTGGATAATATTTGGCACAAGGGTAAACCATATTCAGGGCAATTTCCAATTTTTACGCGGGCGAAGTCGCTGGTAACAATTAGTGCTTAGTAAGTTCAAATTTATCGAAATATAAGTAACTAGCTTTTGCCTGCAGATTCGCCCGCGTAGATAAATTATAGCTTAGGTCACTCAGGAATAAAACAGCTTTCTATCGGTGAAATAATTTAGCAATCGGACCAGTACTTCTAGAGATTACCTCCTACAAACAAAAAAAAACATAAAAACAAATACATAGTGTAGATGTAGATAGCAGCACAAGTACTTGCGCCCCCACTGAACATAGTAATGAACCGCAAAATCACTTCCCAGTCCCACAATGGCGCTAATGACGTCACAGAATTGTTCGAAAAATTAAAGTTAAAAACGTTTAATTTGGGCATTACACGCGGTTTTCGATAAAGAAGATTAGCATCAATCATTCGGCATCACTCGTTTGTGTGGCGCAAGCGGAGCGCGGAGCAAATCATAGTGCTGGCGCGTCACTCTGACACCCACATCCCGGTGTGACGGACCCCTACTTACCCGGACTTGGTCAATGTAGATGGGGCAGTAGGTGGGAATGAAGGGCTTGAGCCTCATAGAGGCTGTAGACTGCTATCGAATGTAGCAGAAGATACTGACGTCAAATACGTCGACATTTAACGACAGATAAAAACTTCAAGTGGAATTCATTCATCAGATTAATAACAGAAGTTTAGACACGTAAAGAAGTAACCAATGAATGCGTTTTTGATAACATTTAATATGCATAATATTTTAGTCACGAGAGTTTAAACGGGAGTGACTTGTCATTTCTGCGCATATTGATCCGTGGTTGCGCCGGCGCAAGTCAGCGTGTTGTGGGAGACGTCGACAATGCACAGGAAGTGTCGACCAAACCGAGTCACACGCGGACATGCCACTAATTTTATATTTATACGCTCCCTCACCTATTGTTCCAACCACGTGACGACTTGTCGTATTGTTTGGTCATTGTCAGACGGAAAATAATGACAAATCGTGTCAGTACGAACGTACCATGAAAATGAAGATATTGGTATACCCCAGAAACAAGATAATAAAAGCAAAGCAGCCATTACAAATCCAAGCGTTTCGAGTTTCATTCTTTCGTAAAACACTACTTGAAGCCATAACCAATTTTAAGAACCCATCGCTTGCAGTGAAAACAGCTTGTAAATAACGCAATGAAATTCAAATATCAACACCTCTCAATAACATTTATCTAGTCGTAAACAAATTCGATTATACAGCATCATGAGAGCGTTATAGCGTACGTCACAGTGCAATATGTCCTGCCCACGTTTGAAAAGCAATTTCAGCACAAAACGAATTGCGTACAAAGGGTCCAACGATAGAAGTGGAGTGTTCTCCGAAGACAGCGGGCGCGCCTTATCGCGGCTGTAAATCAATATATGATTACAAATTTAATGCTACTGTTGGACTATAAATCAGAGATTTTAAATTACGAGGTACAAGCGACGTATCACGACGCGTGAGGCCCCCTAGTGCTGCGCCGTTGTGTCGACACTCGATAAATCCGGATCGCGAGCTCGCGTGTTAGGGATGCACTTATAAATAGAATCGAGCCTGTTATAATTGTTTAATATTGATAAATCATTGGCCGCAAACTGGAGTGTTAAATTGAAAATGACTAAAATGTTTAAGATTATTTTTTATGTGAATATTTTTGTTGATTTATTTTAATGTCTGTCGGTTATAATTTGTCATCGTGCAATAACTAAAAATAGAAGATGCTCACACGCATACCCATTTAGTAACTCATCATGTAGGTAGATATTGCTAAAATTAGTAGGTATTAGTCAAGACACCACAAAAAGAAATATTATACTTCTGAGTTTTTCTGAATGATAAAAAAATAAATGTCGGCCACTACAATGCCACAACAACTCAATAACTGCTATGCAACAACAACAAATCAACACATAACCAACAAATGATCTTTTTTTGAGGAATAATAAATTGAATTTCTTGTGTGTTAAGTACTTGACACAAAGTAGAGAACATCTGATTTTTTAAGACTTGATCTCAGCACTCGTGAAGCCTAAAAGTATCAGTGGGAAAAACCAGAATAATTACGGATGGTGACAAAAAACAACAACAGATTATTTTTATTAGTTATTAAATTCTATCGATACATGTTTGTCCACCGCTAGCGCGGCACTATCTGTCAGCGGTGTTTGCGCGTCACGATGATGTAGTGCACAATATGCAGTGTTCGCGACTGTACCGTTTATGTGTCTACCGTCATACCGTGGTCTACGATACCATATATTTCGTTTTATTACTACCAGAGCGAGCGATCGGGAAACAGACACGATTCGCGATCCCTGACCCATAACACTTTAGCACATTCTTTTATACGAAGATAAACTCACACATGTCTGTTGATTTTTATTTTAAACTAGCTATTCCCCGCGGTTTCACTCGCGTCTTTAGTTACTGCTCCGCTCCCGTGGGTTGCGTAATGTTATGTAGCAAATTTATAGCCTTTCTCGATAAATGGGCTATCCAACGCTAAAATATTTTTTCAATACGAACCAGTATTTCCTGAGATTAGCGCGTTTAAACAAATAAACTTTTTGAGCTTTATAGTATTATATCCGTTTAAGGGGTTAGTTCTTAAGTAAAATCAGTTCATATTGACGACAATTTTTTATATTTTTTATTAAATGGCACGACTGTTGTTCGTACAGCTGCGACAGTCGCGCATTTAATTCGGCGCTAACTCCCAGTGCGTGCGCTTGTGATTTTCGTATTATCTCTTTAACCATTCGTCCAATTAATATGGAGTAAAAAGCATAAAACACCTTGGTGACCTTTTTTTTTAAGGTGGGAAAATCATCTTATGACAAATTTCGCTCTTGGGCGGAGCGGGAGATAGTGTCAGACTTTTACTGACTAAAATCCCACTCCTGTTCCTTCGTTGCCTTCGTCCCAGAGCCCCGGGTTTCGTTTTCACACTACCCATGGCCCCAGTAGGCTTCGACCCTGCTGGGCCCCTACGATTTGCTGACATCTCCCTGAGACGCGCGTCGAACAATACTTGGGCTCGGTCCGGACGGTTACCGGACGGTCTAACGGCGGGCTACCCATTGCTCGCCGTCCGCAAGCCCGCGTCTACGGTGGCCGGAAATCGGGATCGGAATCCCGGCGGCGGTTGGGGCGTGAAGACCGTTGCCTCACGCGATCGGCCGCCTCCTTTGCTAGCATTACTGCTTCGCAGAAGGAGGCGACCGCCTGCCACTGCTCCTCGCTCCGGACCATGGCCTGTACCAAGGCCCGGCGTGAGAGATCGCCGCCACCGATCGCCCCCACGAGTACACGGCGTTGCTCTGCCCAAGGGGGGCACACCTCCACCGTGTGCTCCACCGTGTCCTCCGGGCGTTCCACACAGTGGCGACAGCCGGGCGTCGCTACCGCACGAATCCGGTGCAGGAATCTCCCGAACTTACCGTGTTCGGTGAGAACCTGCGTCATGCGGAAGGTGAGGACGCCGTGAGGTCTTTCCATGCCTCAAAGAGGGGACTTACCGCCATAATTGTGGCGTGCCCAGCACTGGGTCGCGACAGTCCCTGTCGCCATTTCTCCACGAGAACCCGCCGGAGCTCTGTCCGCCATGCTGCGACTTGTCGCGGCAGCGGAACCTTGGTGACCTAAGTAGAGCTTCCGAAAGAGTGGGACTTAAAATGAATATGGATGGGATGGTCTAACTTTGAGAAAGAGATCAATCGTCGAATCCGATTCGGCTGGGCAGCGTTCGGAAAGCTGCGCGGTATCTTCTCGTCCAATACACCACAGTGTCTCAAGACGAAAGTCTATGACCAGTGCGTGTTGTCAGTGATGACATATGGCTCTGAAACGTGGTCGCTTACAATGGGCCTCATCAGAAGACTTAAAGTCACCCAAAGAGCAATGGAAAGGGCTATGCTCGGAGTTTCTTTGCGTGATCGAATCAGGAATGAGGATATCTGCAGGACAACCAAGGTTACCAACATAGCACGAAGAATCGCCAAACTTAAGTGGCAATAGGCAGGGCACATTGCTCGCAGAACGGATGGCCGTTGGGGCTGAAAGGTTCTGGAGTGGCGACCACGTACCGGAAGACGTAGCGTTGGAAGGCCTCCTACAAGGTGGACCGATGACTTGGTAACAGTTGAGGGAGTCCGATGGATGCGAGACGCACAGGACCGTTCATTGTGGCGACACTTGGGGGAGGCCTATGTCCAGCAGTGGACGTCTTTCGGCTGAAATTATGACGATGATGATAATATGACCGGTTAAATATCATTCAACGATTTTATTATTATATATATATTTTCTAATACATTTTTAAAATTATGATATCTCTCGAATGGAATGTCCAAATTGAATTATTCAAGAAGTAATATACAGGCATTGAACCAAGATAATACCAAGGTACAAGCCTTTTCTAGAGGCGGTGACTAAATTCAGTTTTTCAATTAAAAAATATTTTTATTGTGACATAATTATAACAGTTAGACATACTCGTATAGTGTTGCGATATTTTTTGTAGATAATGATGTGTTTTGGAAAATTGTAATACATTATTTTGTTCTATCATCGATAAGTTTCGCAGTGCACGCGATGCAAGGAAATTTATATGTCATTTATTTAAACTTTGATTTAACTACTTGGAGTTTTAGTAGGGAACCCTATTGTTTTAAAATATAGCCTGGTGAAAGAATTTTCAAAATTGGTTTAGTGGTTTTTGAGTTTATTCATTACAAACAAAAAACCAAATCTTTCCTCTTTATATTATTAGTATAGATAATGTTTCTGATTCAATTTGTCTTGTTAGAATCTAATAGGTAATTTGAAGACTCCCCATTTTGGCTGTAAACAAAAAAAAATATGACTGCTAAACAGCACTATGCTTGATGCACTTTTATATTTATGAGTACATTAAAAATTTAAAAACTTAATCATATTATCACTACTAAAATTCAATACGATGATACTCTTTGGCTAAACTGATGGACTGACTTTTTGGGGTCTGACAACCTGTAAGGAGTGTAAAAGATCTACGAACAATGACAACCGGGACCATCGGCTTTACGTGCATTCCGAGGTACGGGGTGTCAGTAATGTACTAGATAAACTTTAGAGTTCATAATTATTTATGTATTTTTTTACTATTTTTTTTTTAAATTAATTATTTATTTATTTATTATTATTATTTATTTGTTTAAACTTCATGTAGGTACAGTAGTGGTACATAGGCGGACTAATGCAACAAGGTATTCTGTCTCCAGTTAACGACGGCACGGTTGGTGCAGTGGTTGAGCGATTGGCTGCTGTACTGGGTGTCGCGGGTTCGATTCCCGCGCGGGACAAATATTTGTATGGTACAGATCTGGGTGTCTTGTGTATGTGAGTTTACATGTATGTGAACGCATACACGATAGAGGAGTTATTCCGAGTGTGGGGCAAAGTTTTAAAAAACTAGGCAAGTGCAGTCGGACTCGCGCAGTGAGGGTTCCGTATAAACTTACTTATTAAATAGTTCAATCCCCGAATGGAGTCTCGAAGATTTTTCCGATTCGCAAATATTTTTTTTATTTGGTGACGTAACGACCAATTTACTGTTTTCAGATTTATTCCTATATCTGTGCTATAAGACCTTACTTTATACCTGGGTCAACGGGAAGTACCCTATGATTTTTAATTCCCTTGAGAGTGTCGAAATATACGTTTTTTTTGCGACATAAATGGCTGTATCTTTTTTTTGTTAACTTATAAGTTTGTTTTTTTCACAGCTTCAAGGGGCCGCAAACCTGAGTATATGGTCTTAATTTCAAAAGGGTCTTGACAGACAGACGGACAACAAAGTGATCCTACAAGGGTTCCGTTTTTTCCTATTCAGGTACGGAACCCTAAAAGAAAAAAAAGAAAGAAAAACCTTTGGTTTGGTTTTTGGTTAACTTTTGGATGAATTGGAAAAAATTGAAATTCACATTGGTATCGCATGAGAGGCCCTAGGAATAAAGGTACCTACAAAACTTTTTTGTAGTTTAAAAAACGTTGTCCCACACTAGGAATTACTCCTATATCGCGAGTTCGTTCACAAACAAGTAAAGTCACATACATAAGACATCCAATCCCGGAACAATTACCTGTAGGCCATGTAAATGTGGTAACGGCCCCGACTTACGAGTTGTAGGTCGCGGGTTCAAACCCAGCCAGGCGCATTACTTTGTGTAATTTATTTCATCACCACTGCTCTCAAAACGGTGAAGGAAAACATCGTGAGGAAACCGGCATGTCCTAGAACTAAAAATTCAAAGGCATGTGACATTCACCAACCCGCACTGGGCCCGCGTGGTGGATTACGGCCCTTTCCCTCTCCTAGAGAGGAGGCCTGGGTCCCAGCAGTGGGAACATTAAAAAGGCTGATAATGCTAATGCATGTAAATATTGGTTCCGTGCGGGAGTAGACCCTGCGACACACAGCGCAGGAGCCAGTCACTCAATCACTTCGTCAAGCATTCCGTCAAGCATTCCGTCAAACTCTCCTCTTGTTGCCTGTACCTACATCACCAACAACAAGACTGGTAATAACTCAATTATTACAAAGAAAAAAAAAAGCAGTGAGTAACAACTATGCATGGGAAATGCCGCAGATAAATAACTTGAAATATAAATATCTGTCAACAATGGGCAGGTGCGATAATTTACTGCACAGTGCGCGCTGTGCACCTCTGCTCGCGACTGTACCGTCCATGTGGCTAGCTTACTTTTACGATATGTTTCGGCTTTATTTCCATTGCCGAGCTAGTGTCGAGGCGTTGCTTGTACACTGCTGAGGATTTTAAACTGTAGCTGTTGGATTCTCACCAAAACCCATTTCTGTTATTCAGATTAGGATTAAACAAAAAAAACCAGGCAAGTGCGGGTCGGACTCGCGCACTGAGGGTACGTACCTCTGAAAACAGTTCAATTCCCGAATTGAGTTACGAAGATTTTCCCGAATCGCAAAAAAGTTTTTTGTGACGTAACGACAAATTTACAGTTGTCAGATTTTTTCAAAACACACTGAGGGTTCCGTACAAACTTACCTATGTAAATAGTTAAATTCCCGAATAGAGTATGGAAGATTTTCCCGAATTGCAAAAAAAATAAATTGTTTTATGTGACGTAGGTAACAACAAATTTCTGTTTTCAGATTTATTCCTATACCTATGCTATGAGAGCTTGCTTTATGCCAAATTTTCTGGATTCTGGGTCAACGGGAAGTACCCTATAAATTTTGATTCCTTTGAGGGTAGCGAAATATACGTTTATTGCGACATAAACGGCCGTATCTTTTTTTTTCGTTAACTTAGAAGTTTGATTTTTCACAGTTTCAAGGAACCGCAGATCTGAGTATACGGTTTTAGTTTCAACTCGATACCTCTACGCGCTCCCGAAATAAAGGGTCTTGACAGACAGACAGACAGATAGACAGACAGACGGACAACAAAGTGATCCTAGAAGGGTTCCGTTTTTTCCTTTTGAGGTACGGAACCATAAAAATCATTGTCCCATTCTAGGAATTACTCCTGTAACGTAGGTGCGGTCACAAACATGTGAACTCACATACACGAGCCACCCGGTCCCGGAACTACTATCTGTCCTCCTCTTCCTCGCGGCGTATTCCTCACTACTGAGGGTCGTCAAGTTCCCGTTGAATCAGCATCTTACTGATGGTGTCTCGCCATCTGTGTTGGTCTTTGGCGTCATGTACAAATACATTTTTTTATGATTGAATTTAACTTTTCAACTTATTGAGCATGCCTATCTTGATAGCATTTGTTGAGGCCGTTACAAGTAATTATTCTTAGGTATCTACAGGCGATGTTACCGTTTTTACCGTAACTACCCCTAGGGAATGTATACATAGTATAACATAGCAAAATCAACCTTATTCCCACTGCTGGGAATCAGACCAGTAGGCCCATTCCCTCTCCTAGAGAGAACTCTAGGAGAGGGAATGGGCCATAATCCACCCTTCGAGCCCAGTGTGGGTGCAGGGGTTGTCACAGCCGTGCTGGTTTCCTCACGATGTTTTCTTTCACCGATTTGAGAGCAGTGGTGATGAAATAAATTACTCAAAGAAATGCACCTTACCAGGTGTTAACCCGTGACCTACAACTCGTAAGTCGGGGCTGTTTCCATTGCGCCACCACTGCTCCTCCTGAATGTATGACTGTAATAAAAAGTATCCTGCTTTAGGTTTATGGCTTACCTTTTTTTGGGAGCTGAAGTCATCAAAGTAGGATAGAGCGAAAGAGCGTTTAAAACTGACTAAAATTTATCATGTACCCTCATTTAACCTTTGCGTTTTTGGGCCATGGTAACTCTTTATTAATGTTAGCAAAGGAGCGGCCCTCACGCCCCAGCCACCGGCCCTGGTATGAAAGTCAACGAAGGAAATGGAGTGGATTTTTAGTCAGTTTAAGTTTAATTTAATTTTACATTTTGACATAATATAATTTTTACATTTTGACATTTAATTTTACATTTTGACATTTAATTTTAATTTATCATCATGACATCTTTCAGATTCTTTAATATTCTTTAAATAAGTGCTGACAATTTTTCATTTCAATACAACAACTGCGGACATTTTGTTAATTCCATTATTTTATTTGTCTTTTGTAATTATTTAATCGACAATATTCAATGTGATTACAAATTCTTAATGCGATAAATTATCAAAATTATTTAATTCTTTATTTGTGGTCTTTAAATCTGTATTAAATTCTTGTTTTAATTAAGTATATTGCATGTATTATTACATATTACTTTGTACGCCCTCGAGGTAAAACATAGCGCTCTCAATTTATTATATAAGAACTTATCATGTACCTATGTTTTACAATGAATAAATGAATCTTGAATCTTAAGTAATACCTTCCTGCTCCTCCCGTCCAAGAGCGGGGGATGTCATTGGATGATTTTCCTACCGAAAAAAAAATGGCAACTCTTTCATCCCGCAGTCCTACCTGTGATCAATGTAGGCGGGGGCTTGCGGACGACGAGCAATGGGTAGCTCGCTGTCCGCTTGTCCTATAGGGACCGAGTCGTCGACGGCGCGTAGTGTTCCACACGCACCTCAATGAGTGTCAATAAGCCGTAGGGTCAGTAGGGCCGATACCTGCTAGGGCCATAGGATTGGTTCTGAAAAGGATATACTCATGGTCCTGGAACGCTAAAGTCAGCTAAAGGAATATAGATGTGGTTTTAGACAGTAAAAGTCTGAATACCCTCACGCCCCACCCTAGAGCGCGAGATATCATAAGATGGGAAATCATCTTATGAATTGTCACGTTCTAGGCTCTGTTTAAAAAAAAAACTCTTCTGTGATAAAAATGTCATCTAAATCCGTTCCCATACAAATAAACAGACTTACATCACACTAACATTATAAAGGCTAAAGTTTGTGAGTGTAGTGTGTGTGTGTGTGTATATTTGTTACTTCTTCGAGCTCGAATGGCTGATTTCGATGAAAATTTGGTTCTGTAGACCATTTCCTGGAATAGCAGATAGGATAGGCTTTTATCTCGAGAGTATGCTTTTATCTTGGGACCATTTCTACTTTCACGTGGGCGAAGCCACTAGTTTTTGTAGGTATATATAATACTAGCTTCTGCCAGCGGCTTCGTCCGCGTGAGAGTCAGTTTATCCATACAAATTTGGACCCCCGTTTCATCCCCTTAGGGGGTGAATTTCGGAAAATGGTTGTAGCGACTTATATTGATCTGCATTTTAAGTCAATTAAAAACCAATATTTATAAATATCATCTCGATCTGGATTAGACATTTATGAAGTCGCGTGTTTTCGGTAATAATTTTAGATTAGATTAGTTTAGTTAAGTCTGCTTTTTGTTTTTCTCTCTCATTATGCAACTTATCCTTAAAGCATGCGGAGTTTACCTATAAGTGATTGTTACACTATTGTACTCGATTTTATTGCATGTTACCTTTAGCTTAATACCAGTGTAAACAATTGTTGGTGAACCAATAAATAAATAAAATCCGTTCTTAGTGAATTGTCTACACCCTATAAGGAACCAACCTGTAGTAAGGCTGTTTGTAGGTGTTATAGTTTCTGAGATTTTGTGATTAATCAGTGAGTGGTATATCGCTTTTATAGATTAGCTTCTGCTAGTAGCTTCGTCATTCTTTTAATATCCATGTGTTACCCCAGGATATGGTCTACTTGTGTGCCATCCGGACCCGTGCAACCGTTTGAGCGAGAAGGAATAATAAGGAAATATGCACACATACAAACTAATTTTCGCCTTTAAAATGTTCAGTTATAGGGTTGTTTAGGGAGGAGGTGCACATTTGTACCGTATATCATAACCTTCAGCACGTAACAATTACACGCTAGAATACCTAATACAACGCCCTAACATATTTATAAAGCCTATTACACACATTAAACAAAGAGCAGCTAAGTGAGCCGTAAAATGATTGTTTTACCGTATTAACAAAGTAGTGTAGGCAGCAATTACGGGCAGTTCATCACAGTTGACAGTTGACAGGCCGACACTGTGGTTAAAGTAATACACTTAGCTCTGACCTCAGGCTTCACGCTTTCGTGTAACCAACTTAATTTTATATGTCCTGTAGTATGTTTTTAATTCAGGAAATATTGGTTAAAGATGTAAATTAAACAAGCGTGTATAATATAGCATATTATTCTATTCAAGTGTGCGTACTGTAAAGCAATCCATTGTGGTATTGTAAAGCTTTTGAGTTTTTAAGCCCGCTGCAGAACAGTCCTCAGAAAATATTTTTCCTTTCAGTTCTTATACTTTAACACAATTTTTTTCACTGTAAATATCAATCAAAATACAAATTAACTTGCAACACAAAGTCAGCCGTCGCAAAATGTCACCACATTTTCTCATAACACGTCGCCTGCGCATCGGATCCCGATAACACTCGATAGTAGCCGACCGCTCCCGAAGATTGATACGAATGCCGCCGAATTAATTGGCCAAAGGGAGTCTTTTTCGAATATTAATTTGCTTGTGTTAAAGGAATATTTATTTTGATTGAACACTGTTATTTTGTGTATTGGCTGCTCGTTAAATGGCAACGTTGATAAATGAAACGTTTTCTTAAGATAAATTGGTAATGAAGCGCCTTTAGTATTTGATCTAATTTACTACTTGTTGGCTAGTTGGTTTTGAAATGACAAGAAAAAAAATATTTTTCAAATGGATAGGTATATAGTAGCTTATCTACGTGCGATATTAGTTGCAAAAGGATGTTATCTGTAACTACCTGAAAATTGCAACTTGAAAACTTCTTTCCAGGTCGCTTATCCAGAAGCTTAGTAGTTAAAGGGATATAGGCTAAATACTAATTCGCTGAAGTTGCTAGAGGGAACAGTAAAACTGATTTTCACATTCAATGAAGTAAAAACGCTTAAGTAGGGGCAAATTCGTCGTTAAATCATCGCTAGCCTGAGGCGGCGACAATTTGTCCGAGTCCTGCGTATTATAAACAGACTTGGCATTTTATCCACAACCCACTTTTGGCGAGAATCGATCATTGATATAGGTAACGCAAAAATCATTGACATTTCCCATGACATACGAGCATACGAGCTCGGGTGAGCACAGCCGATGGGTTCATCACAACGAGAAAGTAACATGAATTATATCAGATAATCGGTCGAAATTTCGCAGGAGATTGAGAAAAGGTTAAGCTCAAATTAAATTTTGATTTATGAATGCCAATTTTCCCTTCAATACGGTTACGGTAACGGTTGCACGTACTGACGCTTCGCATCATCGAACTTTATTGATAACTGCTCTCTCCGCAATGCTTGGAACTTGCAGCGATCTCTGTGGGTTTATCCGGAAAATGATTAACTGCTTTTGAAAGGTTGTGTTTATTGCAGATACCCGTGTGGCGATTCTACGTAGGCTTGCCATATATCATGAAATATTTAAACATAATCAAGCTGCTGAGAAAAGGGTTAAACGGTTTATGTAAGAATCGAATGGGATAGCTCTTGCTGACACACCATTTGAATGTTTTGAACACAAAACACTGTTACAACAAAACAAGGGCTGTCAAATAGGAACAATAAGAGTTAAAAGCGAGAAACACGTCGCCAGGCCGGGCACGGGCGCGGGCGGACCACACCACTAATGACTTAGCGAAACCAACCAGCTCCTTCCAAAATTAAACAAGGTAAAAAAGCGAACAAACGATCGATCACCGTTCCTCTCAAACAAAACACAGAAAAAACCACGTGAAACGATGTATGGAACAAATTAAAAGCTCAGCGTGAGGCGTCCTGCGGCCTGGCCGCCTGGCCGAGCCCGCGGTACTCGGCTCAGGGCAAATATTAAAGCTGTCAGTTTTGTGTAATTTGAAGGCTCGTTTTCGACTTATAAGTTATGTTATTGAATGTTTTGGGGGCATGTGCGCGAGCGCCGTGTGAACGCCTCTACCAATAATGAGCTCCGAGCAAACACGAGAAAGTCTCTTTATTATTAGAAAATTGAAATAATATCGATACAATCAGTGTTTTTTTACCATATCCGATGACCGCTATAAATACCTTAAGTAGCTCTTCAAACACGCATTGATATTCAATCCGTATTTGTCCAATGTGGCGTCTATGAACTGTGTACCCAATAAAAATACCAACAAAACGAGCTGTCATATTCTCGAATACCATGCATTACGATAAAAACTGTTAGGTTGCTAATAAAACGTTGGAAGTGATGGGCGCTGCACCGACAACTCCATTACGTGATAGGACGCTAATGATGCCGCGCGACGGACACCGCTCATTTCGCCAAATTGGACTCAATTATAGAAATGAGTTCTGAGATAGTCGCAGATGGAGTGATAGAGCGTCAGGTGGTTGTGCCGGTGCACTCGGCTCGCATTCGAACACTTTTTCAATACAAAGGCAATAAAAAACGGCTAGTCACGCACTAAATGCCTCCCCGACGCGACTCACGAGGCGTCGGCCAAAAGAAACAAACAGAATAGTTAGAAGCGCACACTCATGCACCCACAAAATTATTTTCGCTTCGTAACACGTGTCAAATTTCAATTTTACTAACGTCGAAATTAACAGTGGGCGTAAACAGATTATTGATATTGTCGACGATAAAAAAGTAATCGATGATCGCATAGAGCGCTCTCTTATTGTGAGGAAAAAAACAGCTATTGTTAGGTGTTTAGACGAATGATTTTTTCTTGACTTCGATTAAATGGACGCTAGTTTTATCGAAAAAAAATGACTTCATCAATCAGAGACGTGTTATTGGGTACAATGGTGCTTCTCGCAATCGCCACATGGAATCTGCCGGTTCCAGGAACATGGTACAATTTTTCACGTTTTTTAAATGAGATCAATTTAGTGACTTTTCAAATTGTACGATTATGTTTTGGTGCGATTCTATCAGTTTTACATTGGTTGCTATTGAATTTTGGACATGTTCTAGTTGATATTGTGATGTGATATTCCCAGGATGTTCCAAATTCTTTGGATGATGTCAAGGACAGATAAGTGCGGATGCATTTGGATTTTGACATTGAATTTGTTTCTGGAATAATTGATAATATGTCCAGAAATTGTTGAAAAAAATATTCAAACTAAAATCCCTAAACTAATTGAATCTTATTATTGATACCTGATTTTTGGCAGTCATGTAGATTAAATTCTACCTTCCAGTGTTTGTTAGCACCTCATGATATGTAAAGTAATAATAATATTTTATTAAAAAATGTTGAAGTCTAAAAAAAAAGCCAAACAAACAAAAACAACAGTTACTTAATAACAAATGTTTCACACAAGATGAATGTGCAACAGTTGCGGGCGCGACGTGCGTGCGACTCGGCCGCCGACGACAATGTGCACAAAATGTTATTAATTTTAATTAAAGCCTTCGTTAACTTTGATTAATTGAGGCGACGTCCGAGCACAGCCAGCACTGGCGGGCAGACTCGAGCCCACAGCATGAGAACTTGTCTGAGGACACCTTAAGAAATGTTTATGGTCTTGTATTGTCGGAAGATCTTAAAATTTATACAATCTATAGAGACTTAACTGCTGGGTTTCTTAGTATTTTTTCTATTATTGCTGGTTAGATTGAAGATTCCATTATATTCCGATTGTTCCAAATGTTCAATTGTAATGAGACATTTTTTTTTCTGAGGTTGGATATCATCAAATGACTTCTCCCACTCTAGCGTGGAGTGAGAAGGCGTCTCAGACTTTTACTAACTAGAACCTACCTGTGTCCTTTCTTTCCCTTTGCGTTCCATGGCCATGATAATTCTTTCCAAGAATTGCCACCGTCTCAACCTGCAGGGTAGCAGGGTGAATGGGAAGCGGGCTTTAGAAAGATAAAGGTAAAACCGTAGGACTACGGTTTTACTGACATCTTTTCACGTGAAACGCTACGCGCCGTCATCGGTGACTCGGGCTCGGCCTCTACCAGACGGCTACCCATGGCTCACCGTCCTCAAACCCACTGTAAATGCGGTGGCCGGTAATCAAAATCAAATCAAGTCAAAAATAAAACGTCATTTATAAAACGTCAGAAGCTAGTGCACGGTTCCAAATTGGTCGTTTCCTATGGAGAAGAACTGGCAAGAAACTCACTTACTCTTTTAAAATACATGGTTACTCTTTTAAAAAAATCGCCCTGTGATTCCTGGGGCGTCTCTTGTAGTGGCGGCTGAGAGCGTGAGGACGGTCGTTCCCTCACGGTTGCGGTCATTTCCGTCGCTCACATTACTGCTCCGCAGAAGGAGGTCTTCTTCTTAGCGTATCGATGGCAAAACTAGTTAAATTCCTTGCCTGGCCCAGTATTCGGCCACGGCAATGCCGTCCGCTGATGCTGTCATTAGGTCCCTACGTGAACAGGTAACAGGAAGAAAGAAGAAGAAGAAAGAAACGCAAAAGGAGGTGACTTACCTACTTTCAATTCCTTCAATTCCCAAATTTTGCTCTGGATCATGGCGTGAACCAGGGCCGGCGGCGAGTGGTCGCCACCGCCGATCGTTTCCACGAGGACGCGTTGGTACTCAATCTAAGTGGGACAAACTTCAAACGTATGCTCCACCGTATAGTAAAGTGACATCCACTTAATTGTAGTCTAGATAACTTACCCGTGATTAGAACTTTTTTTTTCTTGCACATGTTTTTTTTTACTTACTCTTGAAAATTTGGTAAATTTTACTTAGGTATGGTATTTCTAAAATATGATTCGATGTAATTGGTATTTTGGTTATGTTTATCCACGTCCACTGTTGGACATAGGCCTTCGTTACGTTACATTAAAAAAATATAACACAAAAAGTGCAGGCTCTTGTACAACAGGTTTTATAAAGGGACTCAGTTTGCTATCTTTATGGGTAAAACTTACGCAAATAGTGACAACGTACGGTAGTCAACTGCGGCTAATAACTGTTATTACACTATCTTAGTTATTTGCATTCTTATCTAGGTAATAGACCAGACTAATGCTGTACCTTCATCTTTGATACTAATCGTCTATATTTCTTCCAATTAATTACAAAAATAAAATAAAAAACTAAATTATTATGTACTAATAAATTGTTATAAACTTCGTGACTAGTATAATTTATATACTTGCAAACCAATAATTATAATTCCGTGGTTATTTCTTATAGCGGGCGCCCACATTTTTCTAAAATGTCGGTGAAATAATATTAAATGTTTGCTCAACGACAATACTCTATTTAAACACGACCTGCAACGTTTTTTCGCCACAATTGTTCCCCTCGCGTAATAATGCTCTAATCATAGGTTTGACACCCTGATACCCTCACTCCTGCACCTTAACACCATCGATACAGTTAACTACACAACCATTGCTACTTCAGTAACTTTAACTTTATCAACCGTCTTTACGATACGTGCAATGTATCGAATATATGGCGATATATTCTGGTCGGTTATATGGAATGCCTCAGGGCGTAGACCAGAAAGGCCAGTGTTGAAAGCCGAGGCTGCTAATACGTGGATTGTGGGGTAGGCAGGGGTAATTACAGCAAATGTGCTGCGTTTGTGTTGACAATACGACTCGGTTATCTCAAGCGTACTGTTGTTAGACGCAGAAAATAAGCTTCATTAGAAATAGGAATGATGGATTTTATTTATGTTTTATTACAAATGGTCATTGTGTAATTTTGTTTGAAAATACTCTCTCACTCAATATATTTATAAAAGTTAAGTTACGAGACAACGATACGTGCTTTCGATCAACTTCACCTCTTTTAACTTTTCTTTGCATTGCATTTATATGCTGCAAAGCATGATATCCAAACAATTAGCAGTATTGTTCTGTCCTCGTTGTCTTAATTTACTGAAAATAAAACCCGTACTACTATAGTTACATATTGCTTATGTAGACTTACTATTTCATTACCAGACTCCGCCCCTGATTCTCCGTCTCACCATCCACATCCTTCATCATAAACTCTACCTCCAGACAGCACTTCCTCTCTTCAATTATAATTCACACAAATTAATCTCCGTCTTGCACCATCATCCTACCTGCGTATGTCATAACAATTGACAATTTTTTCTCCGGCCCACTGGCAGGATGCGCGTGCGCCGAGACAAAGGCATTAGCATACCGCACGGGGCGCGGGTGTGGCTGTATTAATCACGTTCCGCTCGTGCCTTGTGTCTGCAAGTGATTATGGATTTGTTTTGGGTATTAGTTTATCTGTAATGGGATTATGCCTAAAGGATTTAATCGTCTATGAGGCTTTAACTCCCGATTTCTGATTTAAGGATGTGAAGTTGTGTACTTCTCATACTCTACTTTAGCCTGAAAACCTATCAAGATATGGCATTTAAGTAGGGTTTGTGCTATTCTTATTTTAAAATACTCAATTTAGACACCCACCTGACAACTATGATTTTGAGAATGGCTGCGTTTTCAAATGTTATAAAACAATATTTATTAGATACTGGTATTGTAAAGAACCTTGATTAGAGTACGTCATCTCTGTTTAAATACTTTGTGGTACTATGTCGAGTTGATGATTGTGATTCATCATTTGGTTTTCATAAAACACAACATTGCATTGGTACCCTGAACTGACCACGAAGGAGATGGCGGGACGACTTATATGCCTTTCTTAAGAATTACTAAAAATTGGTTCAGAGCCAGAAACATTGGAAGGAGGTCTTTGCCTAGTATTGAGATAATACCTATAGGCTAGTTTTGGTACCGTTCACTATACTATCCTCTCATACCTGCTGTTAAAATTGTAATATGAAAATATTGTAAATTGAATCATATTTGTATTAAAAGCGTAACCATGGAGTTTCTTGACGATTTTTCTTCATAGGAAACGACCAATTGGAACCGTGCACTAGCTTCTGATGTTTTATAAATGCCTATGTAGGCCTGCAGAATAAAATGATATTGTTATTTTTTTAATATTTATATTATTTTATCTATTTCACCATTTTTTCATATTTAAGTTTACTCCGCGGCACAAATAGAAATACCGTTTCTGCTCTATTCTAACTTTTTATTCTTTGATGGAACAAAATGTACGTCGAGTCATTCGAAATATTATAGACTTAAATCAAATGTGGTCTGTAACATACATTATTTCCAATAACCATTTAACGTTCTTTAAAGCTCTAATTATTCCTTGTAACAAATTTATTTGTTTGTTGTTGTATTTTAAATTAGTATGGACCTAATTTTAAATCTGTGCCTTAATCCCAATGTGAGCGTTGAGTCTCCGATATCTTTGAATGAATAGCAGTTACTAACTGATTGAAAAGCGTATAAAAGGCTAACACATGATGACGTCGGTTCATTATAGTACGTACTTATAAGTTATGAATGAACGAGTCTCTCATTCAAACATCAAATCAGTATCAAAGACATGAATGGTAAGGTTCGTGAATGGAGCACATGAAAGACTATTGATGTACGCATTATAAGCTACATTGCACTTACACTTATTTATTTTAAACATAAATAAATAAAACACAAACGAATTTCAACCTAATCTTTAAATCAATACAGAATAATTTTTATTATTCCATCTGCATCATATAAATTGTTAAACGCATCATTTGCAAACTCTAATATAGTTATAGCATACCAATATGAATCTTATTATTTTAGAAATAGAGACTGCTCGGGACGCATTATATTTTTGATCTGTGGATGTCAAATGTGTCAAGTCATCAAAATATGTACTGGGTGATGAAGATGATGTCTGATATGGACCAACAACGGTTACAATAGGCGTTCAGAATCGATTTGAGATCTTCTGATTAAAGAGTGTTATAGGATTGTATCGATTGAAATATTGGAAATATTACAAGCTCTTAAGCTGTTGAGGTGTAGGGATTTGATTGAATCGGATCCAAGTCTAGTTAAGTGATAAAGAGATTTTGATTCAGAAAGTTTTTACTAAGTCATTCACGATTGTTTCTGTTTTGTTTCATTTTACAGTGTTTCCAGCACCGTAATATTAAAACCTGACTAAGATTCTTCATAAAATAAAAACAGTATCGTCGTCTTTATAATAACAGAGTACAATTGCCGCAAAAATGTCGATCCTTTATAAGATCGGGCTGTCATTAAAAATAATTCCTGTGAGCCCTTTCATACCATCGCAAACCTCATTGTTTATCGATCTTGCGGGCGTTTATTAGTTAAATTTAAGGGCTATTATGTTATCGGCGCTTTCGTCGTCGACAGATCTTTGTTCCCGAAAGCACACAGGAACAATATGGCGTCGTCTTGTGCGGCCCGACTTTTTGCCTTTGTCTCACGTTCACGCCGACCAGCCGGACACGATGCACGAATCCATGGATGTATGTGAGTCATAGGTTAATGTTTTAATTTCTGCGCTGGCTTTGTGTGCAATAAATGCTGGTGAAATGCTTTCTTATTCTTGGGTTATGGTTGTAGTGCTTTGTTTGCTACATTTATATCATCTAGTATCTTTATATTTTTTATTATCATCAGTAGTGATTCAAAATTGATTTAATTGTTGTAAAACTCTAAGCTGTTATAATTTTGGCGGTACATACTCTCTGGCTTTATTAATTATTTTTTTCACAACTCTACATCAAAAATCAATAACACATCATCCAAAATATTATTTCATTCTTAGCTGAAAGTCTTGGCAACGTTTTGTGCGTTTGCAGGCGTGTCTGCGTTGTCGCGTCTCGAACAAAGACGTTTAATTGTCGGTTATCCGCCGATAAATCCACGCAACCACTCATTACTTGACTATCGAAACGATGTTAATTGAAACTTTTGTTTTTTGATGGTTCGCGACGTGCAAGTGTACTCACGGGGAAGGCGCATTGTTACATTTTGGGTGAAGTCGAAGATTGCTATGCGATAATAAGTGATCGTCGTACATCGTAATGCAGGTTTTGATTTATTTCTTACTCAAGAATGATTGAATGGAGAAAAAGTAAATGCGGATGTACGTAACTGCTGAATGACATGTCGAAGTGTCTCATAAACATTTTGGCACGTATAGGCAATTTTTTGCTCATTAAGTGTAAGATCTTTTTATATAAAAAATACATTCTAATCTAAAATCATACTGCTTAAAATCTCAGAAACATAACACAGAATACAATTAAAGACACACAGCTCACATTACTCCAACTACAAACACCACACAAAAACTACAGAAATGGCAGCATATATCATTCTCACCTCCTCAGCAATCGGACATTGATTTATATAGATGCTTTATTTGATTCGATTGTATCATCAGATTGTCATAAATCGGGCCCCACCGTTCCCCTCCAATACCGATATATTTCCCGATACGGCACAAGTTTTCCTGATGTCATTATGTCTGTGTTGGTATAACTGAATCTGAGGCAGTATTAAGGAAGTATTCAGTTGTTGCTGTTTGATGTACGTTGATAGTGTTATGTGGATTTAGACTAGATTTGGAGAGTTTGGACCCTCATCATAAGCTTATTATAATTCAGAAAGTGGTCATCAGCTGCATGATTTTCTGGGTCTCGTAATTAGTGTCATCAAGAAGTGACAAGGTCATATTTTACTGCTCTTTAGGAACACTATTCACGTGCAGGTGGCTTTGCTATTAAATATTGGTTATCTGTAAACTTCTCATCAACAAACGGTGCTAATGGTTAAGTTCGTCACTACATTAATCATGGCCATCATTTTTCATATTGGGACCTGTCCTACTGAGAAATTCTCTAAAACAATATATTGTAAAAACATCATTTAACAAACGCAAACAACGATTTCTCTGAGTTAGTTCCACCGCCGTGTTCCGCAATTCATCCCCATCTCGTCATGGCGTTCCCTGACCGCGGCCACATTTTTTCTTGTCCAAATAAATTAATACAGGCGTCTTGGGAGCCCTCTACCCGGCGACTTGTCAAATTAATTTCTTCTCGCAAGACAATTTGTCTGCCGCTTGAGGGCAGCGGAAAAAACTTCGGTATCGATTGCTCTGCGATTAGTCAAGGGGCAGACCCTAGTCGAATTGGTTCACGAGCAACTTGGAACACAATCGTTTTAACAAGATTTATATGGCCTTCTGAATCATTGTTCATTGAAATTGATTGTTATTTTTTTTCTTTTAAAATAAGGCTATTTTTCCTATAACTACTAACAAAATTACGACGAAAACATAGCATCTAAGTTAAACGATTTCTGAGGCCAGTACGCACGCAGACATGTCTCCAGATATTACCATTCTGCAGAATTCTGCCTTCTCAAATCCACTATCCCAAATTTTCTCAGTTCCCTAAAATTAGCATAAAAACTCCGACATCTATTTCGGAGGGCTGTCATCCTGCGACGTTAAGACCTATCCTAGGAAGATCAGGAACTGAAACGTTCAGAGAGAACTGAGCTCGCAAAAACTTTTTATAGGTAATAAAATAAATAGGCGGTCGACACGCACGGCCGCATCTCAGCCTCCATTGCCGCCCAAAATTAAAGTGCGCTTTTTTGAAAGCAGCAATCTCCTCGGTCACAGTCGATAAAACCGCTCCGTGCCGATTGCGGTCTTCCCGAGTTACGTGGATGTGACGCTTAGGGTGGCGACCATGCTGCCGCTGTTTGGGCAGGCGGTTTCACTGTTTAGCCCTGAATTTTGACTTAGAACTTTACAGACTTAGTTTTGGTGGTGTTTGGAAAAATCAAACTTATTCAACAGACATGCAAAACCTATAAAATTAAAATAATTCAGCAGTGGGTACATCATTCTTCTAAGCGTCCATTGCGATCTCGACAGAGTCAGCCCTGAGTTCAGCTACGAGTTTGGTGCCTTCAGTTCTTTTAACGAGTATATAATACAAAAATAGGGTTTTGTAACTCTGCTAGATTTTAAACTTCTTTCATCAGTTTGACCAAATAAACGTTACCACAAATTGTGCCATTGTCTTTTAACCCATATTATCAGTTGCTCAAACGGTCGAACCGCAGCGTTTTCCTTCCCAATCTGACCGCATCCTTACTCCAGTTGGTATTGGGGATCGGTAGTGGCTCCCGGGGCTGCGGCGCTTCACAATTAGCCCCGCTAATGGCCAAAGAGTTATCTCCCAGGACCCGGCACACAACACGAATAAGAATTTACTTAAACCCACTGCAATTCTGTGTGCGGAAAATTGCTTTTAGGAATTAGAAAATAATTTGCAAAAGGAAAAATGTTTAGGTAAAACTTAATTGCTCGTATGTAAATGTTAGTGTTGTAAGGAAAGTATTTTTATGATTTTCCTTCTGTATAAGCATTCCTAATTGCCAACGTAAGTGGCATAATTGAGCCTATAAAATTTAGAAGCAAAAGAAAAACGAATCATAACAAGTTTATAAGAAAATATTTAGGTAACTATGTTGAAAAACGAATTAATGTGGGAAAATTAATGCTAACACACAGCTCTAGCATAAATATCTAACATATCATTAAGAATAGTACAAGAACGAGCGCTGCGTATAAATCAAAAAGCGTGTCTGATGGGAAATGTGACGTCAAGGTGACGCGACGCGACGTCAATATGAGCGGCGTCAGTTGGCGCTGACAACCGATATGAGCGCGATATTGTGGCGTGTCGTGTGTGCGATGCGGTGTGCAGTCTGCAATGAGACTTTACAAACACTAGGTAGTTTTCTGTGAGAGCGGTATTTTCTTAAAGTGGTAGTATGTATTGGTTATTTCTGATCCTGTGATTTCTTTGTAATGTTGTAAAATATAAGTACTTTATCAAATGAACTGCTTAAGCATTTGAAATCAGGATTCTTCCGGTCTGCGTGGAGCGAGAGGGCGTGTCAGACTTTTACTGACTAAAATCACACCTGTGTCCTTCAGTTGACCTTTGCGTTCTAGGACTACGGGTTTTCTTTTCAGAAAATGTAAGGACCGCGGGGTCTACCGAGCATCGGCCCTGCTGGGCCCCTACGGTGTGCTGACTTCTCTTTGAGGAGCGTGTGAATCACTACGCGTTGTCGAGGACGGGGGCTCGGTCCGGTCAATTACCGGACGACCGGGTTGCTCGACGTCCGCAAGCCCGCGTCTACCGTAGCTAGTTGTCGGGGTCGGGGTCTTGGCGGTTAGGGCGTGAGGATGTTCGTTCCTTAACGCGTGCGGCCTCCTCCTTCGCTAGCAGTATTGCTTCGCAGAAGGAGGCAACCGCCTGTCATTCCTCCTCGCTCCGGATCATAGCCTGAACCAGCACACCACCGTCGTATTCTCCACCGTGTCCTCCGGGCAGTCCACACAATGGTGACATCCAGCCGATTCTTCCGCTTGAATCCGATGCAGGAATCTCCCGAACTTACCATGTACGGTGAGGATCTGCATCATGCAGAAGGTGAGGACGCCGTGACGCCTCTCCAGCCACTCCTATCCGATTCTACTCCGATTTGCTATCTGAGTTTCACTATGCGTTCACGTGAATATTAGATACCTAGTGTGATATTACTCAAGAACGTCGTAAGGTCGTAATTGTTATCAAAATAAACTATTGGCGCTATTTAAAGTTAAGTAAAATCTTAGAGTAATAAAAATCAGATAGGTAAACCAAAACCAATTAACGAAAACCGCATCAGCCAAACAAAAGAGACATAAAACAGCTTGAACCAGAGTTAGGCAAAAGTTGAACACAACACACATGAAAAACCGCGGAAGTGTTTAACACTCGCAGCCGCGTAACCGACCCCAGCGAGCTGTACACTGTGGGGAAACTTCGCGACCCGAACACGAGTATTTGGACCACGGCATGACAATTAACTGTAATGCCTGAATGATGGTGCTGCTGAACTTGTTACATTGTTGTAAAATGGTTCATTTTCATGCTTGTGAGCTATTTTGGTTTAAGATCCAGAAATGTGGTTTTAAAATTTAGTCTTTAACTCAATTTAAGTATTGAACGTGTCATCACCGCTTACCATCAGGTGCATATGTGTAATTAGTTTTTTTTTTCTTTAGCTGGTTACCTCATAGTTAATAATAGCATAATAAGCCTTATAATGTTCTCACTGCTGGGACTTAGACCATGAGGTCTGACTGGGCCCTGGGAATAACTATGAAGTTATTATTGCCAAAAATCCGTTAAATTAAATAACAATCTTCATTTTCACGCTGTATTAGAGGAGCAAGTAATCAATTCTTAAAAATATGATAAAGAATTTATGTTGTAAAAATAAATATTTTTAACAATAATCCTAAATTCTTTTGCAAGATATTTTATCCACACATCCCAAACAATCTTAGCAATAATTCTTATAAAGTACATTGCATACCAAAAGGAATTACATTTTTCCACACCATACATTAGTTCCATAAAGTCCGTCTCTCGCTCGCATATTATCCATTCCGTCGTATCACGTAGTTTCTCCATCCATCACGCGGATCATCACGGTGCTCCCGTGTCTCGCTGTACTCGCTGTACTCGGACCCAATCTCCCCATTGTCCCCTCCTTTATTTATAATTTGATTCCAACAAGCTGTCGCCGCAGAGAGCTGCCTTTTGTGTGCACTTTCATTTTAATCAAATTTTGATTTTGGTTTTGAATGGGTGCTCAATGTTGGTGTGTTTTGGTCTTTGATTCGCTAATTTTGTGGGGATGTAACTATTTTTGTTACTTCTAGTGAATACGCAAATATTTAAAATGTTAATTATGGCTATAGAAAGTGTTTTGGCATGAACAAACTTCCTTCATCCAATGAAGTTTTATTAAGCATGAACTATAAATACCAAGTGCTAAGTTTAGTTTTAAAGTTTCTACCAATGTTTTGTTTGCTTGACTTATCTCAAACTACTTAGTTTCTAATCTACGTAGTTTTAAGTATCTTGCAATAGTCACACATTTTGCATCATAATTATTTAAATAGGTACAATCATAAATATTTATTTGTAATTCACGATAACAAAGTCGTCCGTGATTCATACAGTAAGATAATAATATTAATTAAAGGAAATATTGTATTAAACCTCTTTATCATTTTTAAATGGAGATATTTTTCGTTTAATATGAAGTCGTGGAAGCAAGCGATCCACCCGATGCCTCTTCTCCTCAATCAGCCAGGGGTAGCACAACGAGTAAATTAATTAGCCACGGGCTGAATCAAGGAAACAATAACCGCAAACAGAGGGCTGCGGTCGCAACATTTGTGTCAATACCTTCAACCCTTATATTGTCAACGGGATGAAATTAGACAGCCCTGTACAAGGGATATTGCGCTGGATATTGTAGCGGTTATGTTACTTTGAAGAGCGGTATATTGATGAATTGTTATAAATCTTGACTTGGAGGTTTGAATCCAATGCAAGGTAATATGGTATGATATCTAAATTTCGTCACACATCCTAATCATTTGGTATGTATAGTATATGTTATCATTAAGGTTAGACGAATTGAAAAATTTGGATTTCTAAAATATGTTATAATTAACATAATCTTTTTTACTGTACCACTATAGTCGGCTAAAGAATAATTTAGTCTCGTTTATTTCAAAGATAAAAATTAGTTACCTTTGAAATAATTACTTTTCTTCGATAACACCTCATGTTGAGAAACACCGTGAACTATAGTAAAAAAATGCCTATTTTCTCTTAATTTTTTTTCTAAATCTAATGTCCAATCTTATTTCCAAATGTCCTTAATAAAAGTCCTCGACCGTACCCCAGTCGTATTGTAAATTTTTCAAACATGTTCACATTATGGCCAGGATTACGGTTAATTCAGCGTGTCGACTTTAACGCGGTCTTGTATTGGGCCCATATGGCGTATTTCTCCCCGATCTCCCCTGCGCGATATTATTGGCGGATTAATTATTAATCCCTTACTGTATCGAAAATAAATCAACGGTGATTGGTCACATCGGGTACATTTTGGGAAGTAATGGTTAGTGTTTACTGCAAACTGTTTTTAGTAAGGAGTTAAAGTTGGATAAAGAAATAAAATGTCCAAGGATAAAGTTTACGCTTAAAAAATAAGGCTTCAGTGTGAGACTGCAGATAAGTAGTCTTAGCTTTCATCAAAATCTTTGTAACAGAGCCAGCTTGCACTCTTTATCTATAACTGAGACATTATGCCATCAATTTGCCTTTTTATTTTTAGCATTTTGGGAGGCGTACCTACTTAAGTGTAACATAAGTAGTAGATACTATCCATGTTTATTGTCATGATGATAAATTTACTATCTATAGTTAAGTTCAGTGATGTGATATCAGAAGAACTAACTTAGATGATCTCCAGTACAACAGACCTTCCCTAATACTCAACGTTTCAGAGCGACTGACATGACACACAAATTCAAGAGCGCAAACTTTGCTCTCCCACCACTTTACAATATACACCCTACACACTTTTATCTCCTTGCAATAAGGTGCAATATTGAAGTTTATAAGTTTGGGGTAAGGTGGTTAAAAGTCAGCAGTTTTTGAATACGTCACTTGACTGATGTTCCGCTGACTAAGTTTTAGTGAACTGATGGGGTAGGTATGTGCTTTTAAACACTAGACGCTGAGAGATTTACTTTATTTTTCTTTACTTATATAAATATCTGATAACGGTCTGAGTGCAAGATGATATGGCTAGAGAGAGGGGATGAATAGGTACTGATATTACAAATTAATATAGAATAGAATAGAATTTAATAAACTTAAACACTTACACACTCACTTGACTTATTTACTCACACCACTCACTCACTCACTTACTTACTTATATCATCATCATCATCATTTCAGCCGATAGACGTCCACTGCTGGACATAGGCCTCCCCCAAATGTCGCCACACCGAACGATCCTGTGCGTCTCGCATCCATCGGATTCTCGCTACCTTCACCAGGTCATCGGTCCACCTTGTAGGCCTTCCAACACTGCGTCTTCCGGTACGCGGTCGCCATTCCAGAACCTTTCGGCCCCAACGGACATCCGTTCTGCGAGCAATGTGCCCTGCCCATTGCCACTTTAGTTTGGCGATTCTTCGTGCTATGTCGGCAACCTTGGTTCTCCTGCGGATATCTTCATTTCTGATTCGATCACGCAAGGAAACTCCGAGCATAGCCCTTTCCATTGCCCTTTGGGTGACTTTGAGCCTTCTGATGAGGCCCATTGTGAGTGTCCACGTTTCGGAACCATATGTCATCACTGGCAACACGCACTGGTCATAGACTTTCGTCTTACTTATATATTTAATTACAAAGATACTAATGGAGATGTACAAATGAAAAATATATTATATGCTGTGCTGACTCTGAAGAATTTGAGATAAGGGCGGGAGGACCTCTGACCATATATTTTTTTTTTTACCGAATTCACAGCTATAACAATGGTTTCTTAATGACAGCGGGGCATTGTTCATCGACAGCATGGTCCATTGCTGTTAGTTTTCTAGCTATTTAGAATATAGTAGATACTCGTAAATGGCATATAGGAAGAGTTGCAAAATGGTACCTTTAACTCACTCGAGAACGCAAAGTGTAAGGAAAGGTGGATGAAAGGAATGGTGAAGGAAGATATGTGAGTTTTAGTCAGTAAAAGTCTGACACACTCTCTCATAGCATAGCATAGCATAGAATAGCCTTAAATCAGCTTTAAGGTTCCCACTGCTGGGTCTAGGAGAGGGAGTGGGCCGTAATCCACCACGCGGGCTCAGTGCGGGTTGGATGTCACATGTCTTCGGATTTTTGGTTCTAGCACATGCCGGTTTCCTCACGATATTTTCTTTCATTGTTTCGAGAACAGTGGTTATGAAATAAATTACACAAAGTAGGTAATGCGCCTGGCTGGGTTTGAACCCGGGACCTACAACTCGTCGGAGCCATTATTTCTCGGCCACCACTGCACACACTCTCTCGCTCTAACCTAAAGTGAGAGAACTCATTAGATTATTTCCCACCTCCCAAGAAAACCCTCCCTGCACCATCAATACGTACTTTGTCATATTCCTTTTATCCCTGTTTTCTAGCTTTTAATAGCACAGAAATCAGATGACTTTTTGAAACGTGACAATTATTGATTTCTGATGTAAATAATGAAAACCAGTTGCTTCATATCTGCGCAGTAAATATTCATAATAAACAGATCAGAGTCGCCCTACAATAAATAACGAATTATAACTTATTCAACGATATAACTGCACGTGTTCCTATCACTACAATTAAATAAATAACATCTTATAAGGTAACGTGATAAACGCAGAAACGTTATTTTATTTTATCATGTAGATAAAGATACTGGTCTGGAGTTTGATGTAATACTAAGACTTGTTCTATTAAGAAAAGCGGAATGTATAAATCGATGGGGAAACCAGTACCTAGCACGTTTAATAATTGTTTTTTATTATTTAGTAAGTATACGCATACTTTTCCACTGTTGGCCAAAGGCCTTCTCCAACTTCTTCCAGGCATAAAAACGGGGATCATAGATGTAGGAAAAAAGGCTGCCAGGCTAAAATGGGATTGAGCGGGTCACATCAGCCGCATGCTGATGCACTGACTGAGGATGGACGACTTGGGAAAAGGTGGCGAGATTACCTAGACGTCTACCGCAAAGGCTGGTTCACGGTAGCCCGAGAAAAGAATAGGTACCAGGAAGAAGTCATAACTTAAATGGATAAAAATAAGAGCAATTAAAAAAAATATATTCAAAATCAACTAAACAGTAGAGCAACCACTCTTGTTTAGTATTCAAATGCGCGGTAAATATTGACCCATCTCACATAAAACCACTGACTCCGCACAAGTTACAATGCACCAATTTGTTTACACTACAAACTAGTTATCCGTCTCCATTGTTGATTTAAAAAAAACCCTTTTTACCCTCCGATGTAAAAGGGTGAAATTAAACTGGCGCAAGGTTTTTTTAGAACCATAGCATAAAAATCCTCGAACGTTTTCATGGGAGTTTTGCAGTATGCTAAAGGGTTGTTTACTTGTGTTGTTAGGCTGTGGTCATTGTATGGGGTGCTCGGAGACAAGCGTGACAAAATTGTGCATGGGGTATATGGTATGTGGTGATGCAACCCTTCAGCTTCGCGCCGCGGTCTGCGGCCGCTGAGGGATGTTGTGTAGTGGGAGTAATGAGAGTTGATGCATTATACGTAGTTCTTAAGTTTAGTCAACCATATAATCTCATAAAGCCTTTTTAGACTTTGTAAAAGCACTATCTTTGTACATAGAGAATGCTATTAAATTTAGCTTAGCACTTTAAATTGTTATAAAATGTACTCCTTTCTCGTCATTCTTATTATAAACATGGTGTTTCTAGTTGTAACTAGAATTTTGTCTATGTTCGGTCTGATTATATTGATTCGTTTATGAAAGTGACTTTAAATAACATCTGAAGATATTTTCATAAAAGCTAAAAGGACCTACAGTTGATAGGGCTACATGTCATAACATAATACTTGATAAATCTTCGTGTTATTTTGATATGTCTTTGTGTATGTGGGGAGACCTCCGTCGACCCTAGCTAAGCCGTTTTTGGATCGGTTCTTCATTTGTCACCCTACAGTTCCTACACAGACAATACAGCTAAACGTCGAACGCCACTTTGTAGAACGAATCACCACCACAATCCGGCTGAACGTGAGGTAGTCACATTCCATTACGGCGTTTTTTAATACGGCTTATAATATGTATTACGGCGTGTTATACGAAATGGCTTCGAAATCACAAGTTATTTTTAGATAGGCACACCATAAATATCTTAATATAATTTAGTACTAAGGAACAACACACAAGGATTTATTCAAGTATCAATATTCTCGGTCGCGCTACACATAACCCCACGTGGAAGCGTGAAATTCGTACAATAAATGCCTTTGTATTGCGTCGCGTCGCGGCACCCTGTTGACTTTTGGACACGCCGATACCGCTGTCACAGAGAATATATACAAACGCGTGAACTAGGAAAAACTATACCTACTCATAGAAAAACAGATACATTTCTAGGAATTCTATAGACTCCAGCTAGTTCTATGAGTACAGAGAGAAGACGAAGAGGCTTTACACAAGTCTTGATATCTTGACCAGATGCTTAAAACTCTTTACTTTGGAAAGGAAGAAAGAAAGAAAAACTATTTAATTGTGAAAAATGAAGCAAGCTTAAAATTAGTTTGCAATCATAATCTATATAATTATGGGGAAACTAATTTAGAGCACTTTCAATTCTCTTCGTCAATCTGCGTAGGTGTGTCAGTACTTTTGACCCTTATTATCAAATTGTTAGAAAATGGTTTGAAAAATAAAAACTAGGAAAGTACGAGTCGGACTCATGCACTGAGGGTTCCGTACAAACTTACCTATGTAAATAGTTCAATTTCCGAATGGAGTTTCGATGATTCGCAAAAAAGTTTTTTTTTTTGTGACGTATTACATAGATAACTGTTTTCAGATTTATTCCTATGTTTGTTAACGGGTAGTACCCTATGAATTTTGATTCCTTTAAGAGTGTCGTCGAAATAAATGTTTTTTGTGACATAAAGGACCTCTTTTTCTTTGTCACTTAGAAGTTTGATTTTTTCACAGCTTCAAGAAATCACAGATTTGAGTGCATAGTTTTAATTTCAACTTGATAAACCTACCCCAAGAACCTTTATCGCGTTCCAGAGATAAAGTTTCTTGAGAGACAGACAGACAGACGGACCACAAAGTGTTCCTATAAGGGTTCCGTATTTTACTTTTGTGGTAAGGAAACCTAAAAATGGTAGCATTCTAATTTGTATCTTAGTAAGTGAAACATCATTATTACCAAGATAAGTATAGCAAGACTTTAATATATATATATATATATATATTTTAAATGATATAAACTAGTGCTTGACTGCGAACCCACCTGATGGTAAGCAGTGATGCAAACTTCGATGGTGAGGCGCACTAGTTTATTAAGTGCCTATTCACTCTAACTTTGAAGACACCTAAATTATAATCGGACAGGAAGACCGCAGCAGGCAAATCGCAAAACTTATAATAAGTCTATCTGAGAATGTCCATATCAAGACCTCACAGCATCTTAATATTTACAATGCGCGTAACTCCAACGAGCTAGTTCCACATGAATACAAAACGCATTAGCGCAAACTTAGTGCGCGTGATTGTCATTTATTTAACACATAAATCTACCTTCAGCAACTAAGTTACATAGTTCTGCTTAATGAGAAGCTGCAAGCTCGTTGCCTGTAAATACAAAGTCCTTATTGCACTTATTTGTCGATATGTTAATGAGTAGTATTACTTATTGCTTGAGATTGATTTAGCTCTTGAATATTATTGCGTAGAAGCCCGTCTAATAACTATGAATTATATTGTTATTGTGTTAAGTATGAATAATTAGTTGCAGTTTATGGGAAATCGATATTGTTGCTCATATTTTCGTTTATATAGCTGTTGCCTATTCAATGTTTGGGTTGAATTATTTACATTCCTGTTTGAAAGTTCTACAACCATCTTAGGATGATCTATGGTGTTTGTAGCTTCTCTGAGTTCTATTTTTACTCTTATTTTCAATAGTATCTACTATCTAGTCACCACCTTCACTTTTCCTTGGTTTGGGGTTGCAAATGTACCTAGATAGAACTGTCTATCTATTTCTGCCTGTACACATTTTTCAAAAATTATTTGCATTTATCTATTTAATTTCTCGTAAATATTTGGTGCCATATGATTCAATATTGCCAATCTAACTCAAAAAGAGACGTGGGCATAGTGCAGGCGGAGTGAGGGCGTACTATGCTCTTTTGCAGACAAGCGTTTTTTAAATGTCGTAACAAGTTGTATGAATAAACCCGTAATAGTGCATAGGACTCACAGCGAGTCTGGCGTGCTATTTCGCTTAAGGTGGGTTTTTTAACAACACTATAATTCTAATTTTCATTTGAGTACCTAAACGTGTAAAGAGTGCTGATGTTATGAAATAAACAATTGATTTAAATGAAAAAATACACAATTGTGGACAGCTGATGTACGAGGCGAGCTTAACCCACAATTGGGTTTTGGCAAACCTTATATAAATGAGAGAGAAATTTTGTACTTGAGGATAATAATTATAAATGCACAACAAGACTTACGCAAATTAATTAGATCATACCTAAAACTAAATATATACCAAACAATATATTATGTACAGCACACAATACATAAACATACTATTTACAATAATTTGTTTATTGTAAATTTATACTCTAGAGATATTTATGGGTCATGTTGACAGGAAATATTCCCTAATTCTTCCCTTGAAAACCTGCAATGAAGAGCTAGTCCTCAATGTATGTGGAAGAGAATACGAGAGGCGCACAGCACGAATGGTAAAAGATACACAGATGTAGCGACTTGAAGCGAAAGACTAGGACTTGAAATCTAGCTTCGTTCCAAACGCTCGTTTGCCAGTCCTCATAGCAATAATTTAAATAATTTCAGTTGCGACTGCGACGTAGTCCCAAACATCGAGTATCGATAATTACGCTCACTTAACTTACCAGTTGATGTGACAACCCGATTGATTTTATCAAACGCGCCTTTATATAGAAACCTGCCGGCAGGTGCCGGCTGGTGCAGGGTTCGGTGCCCGAGTCGGTATTATCGTTAGGTAATTGAACGAGGGATAATACGCTTGTTATTACGGCGAGTTAATTAAATTTTTCGATTGCGAAATGTATTGGTTTCTATTTATATATTTTGTAGGTATGTTGCTTTTATGTTGGACGTGTAGCCTTCGCTGTGTTTTCGTTTAAATAAGTACCTAATGTGTTCTATTTTAGTTTGGTTCTATTGACGAGTTCATGTTGATATATAAGGTTTTAATAGTAGGTACATTACTGCTAATTGAAATGTAGGTGTTGTTGTTCATTAAATTCTAAATTAAGAGCTCAAAATACATTTTCATACTAACAACCGCTTACTAGATTATGACGTTTTTACCTACTTATTTTTCTTTAGATATTTTAGAAACAGAGATATCTTGACGATATTATCTAGGGTTCTATTGAAATCTAATCATAAATTTGTTTAAAACAAATCCCGAAAAGAACTCTGAAAATTTCGTATTTTGGATGAACTTTGGCCCTTCATAATGTAGGTACTCATAAATTAAAAAGTAAAAAAATATATATATTTATAGAAACCTTGCACATTTAATGAAAATTCTGAATGATGAATTTTTTTTCCAACTACTTTTAAAGTTAAAAAAACACGTGTTGTCTCTTTATCAAACATTGCGTTGGATGTACCAACAAGCTTTTAAATCATGCTCAGGTTGACGATAGACAGGTCGGTGAGGGCCTTCTTAACTGAAACCTGCAAAAAGTTTTTCGCAAACCTTGAGAATGTATCAGTAAGACATTGACAATACCTGTTGCGTTTTCTGTTTCTGAACTGCAGACACCTTACAAGAATGTCCTGGCTAAGCCATTGCCCACCATCTTCTTGTGATTACCGCATTACACTTTTACTCAACACCATAAGAAATTAGCAAACAACTCGTAAAATTAACCGTTCATTTCTTAATTTGATCCGTTGAGCTCCGAGTGACAAACGGCTGGTGTTGCGAGCCTCAATAATTTGCGCAGCGCCGCTCTCCGCGCTAGAGTCGCGGAATTCAGTCGTGATTAATCAACGCTGGCAACACTTCATCGCGCGATTATAAGCTTTTAAATATAGGCGGGGGTGCGCCCGGCCCTATATAAATTAGCTAGCGATGAAAACGAGCTGGAATAGTGATGGGAGAGGGTTGGAATGAGGTTTTGTCGATCGACTTCTGTTACAGCATCTCTAACGGTTCAGCTCGTAAAATAATGGAAGGTCAAATCTGGAGACAGTATCAATCATTAAATATATTTGGAAACACATTCATTGTGCGTAGCAGCTAAGGAATGGAATTACAGGAGTCTATGTTTCCTGGTAACTGCTCTACAACCTCGAGGTCTGTAACTAGTCAAGAGTGAATAGCTTACTTCTAGGCAAGCGTACTTCATAGTTAACTGCATCATTGCTTACTATCAGGTGGGATAGTGGTTAAGTACGAGCATATTGTTGATAGGCTCGCACTTTATCGCTCGCAATTGTACTATATATCGACGCTTCAAAGGCAAAAATTACTAAGCGACATTGAGTAAACTTCACAGGAGGGTGATATATAGTTAAAATTTTTAGTTATAAAAAAGTAGATACTATTACTATGATGTTAATAATATCTAAATCTGACTATTTCGTAATTTTTAACTATTTTTTTCTTTAAATTTTAACTTTAAATCACTCTCCTCTAAAGTTAATGAATGTCAAAAATCGAGTACAATTCTTCCAGTTAAAAATAAACCCATGGTTAAAGAAGTGTGTTCATCTGCCAATAATTACGAACATACATTCTTAGGTTCGTGCCTGTAGTCGATAATTTTAATGCACTCAACAAAATGATCGACAAACACATCTCCCATCACTATTCAACCCTTCCCCAGTCCGCGGCCTGCAGCCCGGGGCGCAACGAAACAGTTAACTAAATTAAAGTGAGTGTGAAGACCGCTGCAGGGTTAACTATTCCATTTCGTTTATTGCGCACGGCTCTGTTAACCCTTCAACCCGTTAATAAAGATATAGAGGCCTATTAACTGCGACTTAAGTTTACTTTTATAATCATCCTTAATTCTTTATAGTTTCTTTAATATCCGAAATATTGTAATGAGTTCGGATATTTATGCGGATATAAGGAGCTATCAACAACATTTAGGTATCATGATTTGTGTAATTAGGTATCATTTAAAGATAGTAGTACTATAATTAATTGTTTATTTCATTAAAAGGCTCGTTGAAGCTTATGATTGCATAAAATATTGCCACTGTGTTAATTAGACTGTACCCTATGAACTTAGTTTAAATGCATATCGAACATTTTTTTATTCTCTGACTTCCAGTCACTAATAAATTACCGGAAAGTTACTAAAGGACAAGATGTTACTTTTATGTAATTACCCAGATCATTTTTGCAAATTATAATAGGGAACGTTTAAAGAACAGAAAGGTATTAAGCAGCTGATGTCACAACTTCTGCGGGTACTAAATAACCTAGATGGTGTAATATACAAGTATTAAATCTATATAAGCATAGAAAACGTAATTATCGCTAGTTACGTAATCTTTATTTTTTACGTAGGTACTAATTTTAGTGCGGCTTTTGTGTAGAGTTAAGGGTCTGGCTAAAACCAGACGCATAATCATGAAAATCTGTAAACGTCAAATAGGTTCAAATTCGTATGTTTTATGTATTAATATCAAAATATCCAAAATGACATGCGGCTGGTGATACTGAAAGCTTCATCGGAATTGTTAATGTCAAAACGGTAGTATCTGCGGATATTTTGTTTTTGTGCCCATCACTAGGACCGCGGTGCCTCGGACGCCATGATATCCGTATTGTCGGATATCGTGAGTAAAGTGACAGGCAACGATATCCGATAATGGATTTTGTTTTGATCGGTCATTTATTTACATAAATACATAAAACATCATCATTTGTGGAACGGAATGTGTCATATCAATATGCCATTACTGAGTCTAGCCGTCTAAAGTGTTTAATTTTAGTAATTTACGGAAATATTTTGACCAATTGTCTGATGGATCTACCGAATATTCAATTGGATCTAAAATATGCATCTGATTCTGTTCCAGAAATAGTCTGTTCAAATGTAGAAATTAAGTAATGATTGAACTAAAAATGTTCGAACACGTCTTTTACGGCCCACATTTTTACGACATTTTCGTCGTAATCACCGATAATCTTAATAAGTAGCTAATGTAATTTGGCTCAGCAACCTGCGTGGGAAGAGATGGCTGTAGAACGGTACTTGGAGAAGAAGCTCCCATTCACGTACATTATCACGAAGTGCCGCCGCGCTGGTGTTCTAGCGGCCACGCTCGTTGACCTCCGCAGGGTTAAGTGGCTGTCGCCACTAAATCCGTTTATTATTTGTTTTCTATTAATCCAGTGATAAGACTGGGGGTATAAAATTTTATTACAACTGCAATGAAATAAGGTAATATCGCGGCGGCGCTTCCTTCATGGATGTCATCTTAGATATTTTGCGAAATTATCAGGAATTATTCATAAATTGGGATAATATTACTTTCCAATGAATACAGTTGAGGTGTTTTTTTAAGGTATTTTAGCTGTAGGCTTAGAGATAGGGAGTTTTAAGAGAGAAAAGAAAGAAAACACGACGTTTATCAGGCACATATCCTTTTCCCTACTATGTCGGGGTTGGCGTCCGGTCTCACCAGATGCTGCGGAATAGGTAACCATATGTTGCATCTGACTTCTACAATCCTTTAGCAAGACTGTTGTTAGATATCCTGGCTTCTGAATATCTGCAACGACTGTCAAAGATCTACAAATGAAGAAGTAGAAGCCATTGCTTAAAGTACCTTTTCATTGCTTAAACTGACCTCGGTAAACGTTGCTTAACCTCGGAGCTCCACCCGTGCAGCTGTTATTTATAGGTGAATTAAAGGTAATGAAATTGCCGTTTTTTAAAACGGGTCGCTTTGATGTGTTATATCATATTTACACACAAACACTTGCAAATGAAAAGTGTTTTAAGTGCGCAAATGAAAAGTGTCTTAAATAAAAAGTATCTTTGGATTGACTTGGAATTATAAGTTCAAATAAACTTTATATTAAAAGTACGTTATTCTTTTTTCGAAATTAAGGTATTTATTGGTTTCTTTGGGTTTTGTATTTTCTGTAATATGAAAGCTAATAAAAAAACGTTTTTTCATATTATGAGTTCCAACTTAGAAAATATGCATTTCAAAGGGCAAGTAATATCGATGACGTATACCTACGACTTTCTTCTAACAAAAGAACTCTGTTCTTGGTTTAATAGCTTTCGTTTTGGAAATATAGTCTTGTAGACGCCCTGAGAAGAAAAGTTATTCGTGAGATAAAATTTCCCACGCGGAAGTGATTAAAATAAAAATAGACATCCCATTCATTAGCAGTTTTAAGTCCGTATACATCATCAATATTGCATACCGCTTGAGACACATTGTTTCCACGGTAGAACTCATATTACAAAATATTGCGAGTTTTCTTAGAATTCATACAAAAATGGTTTAACTTGCCTGTTTTTTTTAGTTTAAGTTTCTACATATTTAAATGAAAACAGTTCAATTCCCGAAATGAATTATGAAAAAAAAGTTTTTTTTTGTGACGTATCTACAAATTTACAGTTTTCAGATTTTTTCCTATACTTGTGCTATGAGACCTTGCTTTATGACAAATTTCAGAATTCTAGGTCAACGGAAAGTACCCTATGAATTTTATTTTTTTTAGAGTGTCGAAATACTCGTTTTTGCGTCATAAACGGCCGTATCTTTTTTTTCGTTAACTCAGAAGTTTGATTTTTTTACAACTTCAAGGGACCGCAGACCTGAATATATGGTTTTAATTTTAGCTTGATACCTCTACGCATTCCCGAGATAAAGAGTCTTGACAGACAGACAGACGGGCCACGAAGTGATCCTGTAAGGGTTCCGTTTTTTCTAAAAACAATAATATTGTATGCCCCACGGCTGCGCCAAATAAGTTCAGTTCAGCAAAATACCAGGTATCTACGTAGTTACCTGGCGCTGCCTTTCAACTAAACCTTACGTTGAGTGTACGGAAGCAAATTAGTTGAGTACATACCACATCTAGCATTTATCCTGAAAGGACCTCTAAATCCTTAAATAGTTTTTATTTTAAATTATAGCAAGTAGCATTCTAACGCACAGCGTAATAATACCTACCCAGACTTATCTACAATAAGTATTGCCTTCAGATCCTTATTAGATTAATCTATCTATGTATATAAAAGGAGAAACTGGCTGATTGACACATAAACGCAAAACCGAAACTATTGGAACTAGGAGCGTGAAATTTAGCACAAGGTTGCCTTTGTTGACGTAGGCGAGCTGCACTAAGAGAGGATTTTGCAAAATTCATTCCCTTTACGGGATGAAACGGCGATCCGAAATTTGTGCAGAGAAACCTATTTTTACGCGGGTGAAGCTGCTGGCAAAAGCTAGTCTAATATACATACACACACAGTGTTTGTTATCGAACTGCTCCGAAACATCTTGACCGATTTTCATGATTTTTTTTGTGTATATTTGATAGATTTGAGAATAAATCATTATTATTTACCCTTCTACTCCCAACCCTGTTTCTTAGACAATTTACATGGCCTAACAACGTTTGCTGAGTCAGCACTAGCTGTATATAAAAATGAATCCTTATTTGCCTTGGTCATTCAATTTGGCTAATTATTTTTTTGTTGCGATAGTTATTGTCAGAAGGTTCTAATGAAAGAAAACAAAAATGCGCTGTAATTTTCAGAAAACTACAAATATTTAACCTTCGCAAGTTTGACAGTTCGCGCGTTTGTCAGGACAGGACTACGTCTGTCGAGCCAGCTAGTGCTACATAAATATAGGTACAAATCTATTAGTTGTTTAGTATTTGGTATGTACGCAGTAGACACAGCTAGTACAAGGAACAGGAGTCTTGTCTGAAGGTCGTCACGATCGTCGAGATCGCCTCGCTGCGGTAAAGTTATAACGCTATTAAAGGACAACTCGCAATGCCTACACTAGGCGATCAAAATATAAGATAGGATTAAATACGCAATAATATTGTGACGGAGGATAAAGTAGGTGGGTAGTGCACCTACGACAGTGAAAGTGATGTTTATGTCTAATACAATCCTCTTGACCGAATTTCGATCATGGCTTGCCGTCCGGCTTCTGGTAAAATCAGCAAAATTGACGGGGCAAGTTAGAGCCGACGTCTGTCAGGGTTGCATATTGTTCGAAGGAGGTACCGTAGCCCTCGCAAAAAGGGTGAGTAAAGGAACACTGTGGGTTTTAGTTAGTGACAGTCCGACTCTTCGTCCCGCTACACCGAGAGCGAGGGTTATTTTGTAATGACATCTATGACGCCATGAATGAACTAAAATTCAAAATACTGTATCGCAATTAGATTTCTTCACGTGATAAGAACATCAGTCCGAAATCAATTTAACTATCAGGCAGTTGCCATCTGGTTGCAGACCTTTGCATCTTGTTTCGCATACCTCTAATTTGATAAATTCTCACGTAAAAAAAATATAGCGTGGGGCTCAACAGTCGCGCTTGCGGCCTTGAAACCTCTTAACGTTCCACCATTATAGAAGTCCACGGCTGGAGATGGGCCTCCCCCAAGTGTTGCCATAACGACCAGTCATGTGCGTCTCGCATCCATCGGATTCTCGTGACCCTCACCAGGTCGTCGGTCCACCTTGTGGGAAGCCTAAAAACGTTACAATATTATTTGCATTCTCTTATCGCATTCTAATTAGCTCCTTTTTTGGGAGGGAAAGCATGAAATAACTCCTCACGCTCTCGGTAGAGCGAGAGTGAGCGTCAGTCTTTTACTGACTAATACCACATGTTTCTTCAGTGCATCTTTGTGTTCCAGTGGTGACTTTTTTATTATTATTGACAGGCTCGCGTTTGACCACTGTCTCACCTGATGGTAAGCGATGATGTGGCCGACTCTAAGGAACAAACGCACAAATAACACCCTAGTCGACATTTATATAGCTAATTGAATTAGATTATTTTTAGATAAATGTTTGTTAAGAGTCCCCAGTATTCAGATCATGAAAACAAGCATTTTATCAAGCTAACATAACCGACTTCACTTGATAGGCTTTCAAGAAACTTAACATACAAATAGCGTTATTGACTCTTAGCGATAGTTCAACGATGTCCGATCACTTATCAGCAGATCTAGCGATAGTTATGTATGTCCATGTATGGGTGTGACCGGGTAATTGAATAGGGGACTTTACGTGTCTATGTCATAGACAAATAGTCACTTTTAACTGGAAGACATGGTCAGAAATACTCTTGACGATTTAAAACAACTTTAAAATTGGCTGTTAGACTAGTAGGTTTTTGTGACTATTTTAAAACCTTTTTTTAGGGGTCCGTAACCTTTTTTTAAGGAAAAATCGGAGCCTTTATAGGATCACTTTGTTGTCCGTCTGTCTGACTATCTATTTGTCAAGACCTTTCTTCTCCGAAACGTATGAACATATCGAGTTGAAATTAAAACTAAATACTCAGGTCTGCAGTCCCTTGAAACTGTGAAAAAAACAAACTTCTAAGTTAACGCAAAAAAAATGACTGCTGTTTATGCCGCAAAAAAAGTATATTTCGATACTCTCAAGGGAATTAAAATTCATAGGGTGCTTCCCGTTGACCCAGAATCCTGAAATTTGGCATAAAGCAATGTCTTATAGCACAGGTATAGCAATAAATCTGAAAACTGTTTTGTCGTTTCGTCACAAAAAAAAAACTGTTTTTTCGATTCGGAAAATTTTCGAGATTCCATGCGGGAATTGGACTGTTACATAGGTATGGAACTCTTAGTGCACCAGTCCGACTCGCACTTGCCAGTTTTTGGTGTTCTAGTTACTTATAGATAAATAAGACGTTTCGTATTTTTTAATCATAAAATAAACGTGTTATAACTGAATAACGGTTTTGACCGAACCAGTCAAAACTGGTTATGACTAATTAGGAGTATTGACTGTAACATTTATAATAAATGGAAAAGATACCTGCGTACTTTGTATGCCAGGAAGAAATTATGGCGGTTAGGCTTAGACCTTAGAAATTATATTGGCTATAAGTTATGGCATAGTTTTAAGACAGCGCTGGTAAGAAAAGGTGAAATCGATTAATTTCTTTATTCATTCATATTGATGAGCCATTTCTAAAAAAAATACATATCTAGCATAACATAACATGATCATCCTTTAATGTCCTACCTACTGCTAGTTTAAAGGACTCTTCTCTGTAAGATCGCATTCTTACAAAATAAAAGGGTTTATTTATTCCTTATATCCATTCTTTGGATATTCCTTAAAATACCTAGTTGGCGTATAAAACTACAGTCTCAGTCAGTATATTGCATCAAAATTTAACACAGTGATTAGATTATTTATTTACAAAGGCGAATTTAGTTCAACGACGAGTTTTCTTTTAACAGACCTTTGAATGATTAAATTTGAGAACAGGTATCTAACAGATCAGGCCCAATGGTAACGGTGCCGACTTACGAGTTGTAGGTCGCGGGTTCAAACCCAGCCGTTATTTTTTGTAATTTATTTCATCACCACTGTTCTCAAAATGGTGAAGGAAAACATCGTGAGGAAACTGGCATGTTCTAGAACCAAAAATTCGAAGATATGTGTAGTATTTTATAAGAGTATCAACGGGGCTTGGAAATATAAAGTACAAGCAAGCCAATTGGGTTAAAAAGATAGCGGTAAGACAACTTATTCAAGGAATAATACCTACACACCTTAAAATAACGCACCTGTTTATTTCTTCAGATAATCACTGTTTCTTAGTAATTATTAGTACAAAATGTAGACTGCTAAGTAGGTAAACTTGTCGTAGTCGCCACTAAAATTTACGTCTGAACGCTACCAGTGCTCTGGTCAGACTGCCTATTCCCCAGCCTAGGGCTTATTGCCTCCCTTCTTTAATATTTTAAAACCGTTATTTAAACGACGTCCGGTCTAGCACTCAGATAAATTTAAATGTTGCCAAATAAAATAAACTTGAAAATTAAATTAAATACTAGGCTTTTATTGAAACCTAACACATGTGATATCCACCGACCCGCACTGGGCTCGCGCGGTGGATTACGGCCTATTCTCTCGCCTAGAGAAGAGGTCTGAATACCAGCAGTGGAAACATTATAAAGCGGATTATGCTATATTAGGCTATGTGTTTATTCGGGGGTAGGATCCAGTGTTCAATATAAACCTACATTAATAAGTCTAATATATATATGAAAATCACATACAACATGAGGTTGATGTGCATCTTGAAGATACTAAAACGCTACACACGCAAAAACCAGAAGAAATAAACAATGGACCCCAAATAGTCCACAACAGGAAATACCTCGACATCGCACCGTTAACTGTTGCTGCACACCCAAGGAGTATCGATTCAACCCGCTTGCCAATGACACGACACAGTGGCTCGTGGCTGATGGCTGCCCCTCCCACCACGAGGCACGCCATCACAAAGACATGTTCGTGGTGTCACAGTAGCCAGACCACTTACTAGCTAACATCGGTCGTTTTTACATATTTGACTTCCTAACAATGACACAGATGAATTTCCAGTTCTTTGACCGCTTAGATACAGAAGACTTTTTAATATAGGTTCTTCAAAATCTCTTCAATATAGGTTTTCGATCAAATATTTAAATCGATAATAATAATAAAACATAATAATCAGTTATTTTAATGTTCCTACTCTAGGACTCAGGCCTCCTCCCAAGGAGAGGGAATGAGCAACATGTTTTAATTTTTTTGGTTCTAGGACAAGCCGGTTTCCTCACGATGTTTTCCTTCACCGTTTTGAGAGCAGTGGTGATGGTATAAATTACATATAAAATTGCGCCTGGCTGGGTTTGAATCCGCGACCTATTTTTCGTATGTCAGGGCCGTTACCACTGGGCCACCACTGCTAAATCGATCAAATCAGTGAACCACAGTTCACAGCTGCGTAACATTACCCGTCCGTCTTTTGCATCTAGCCTGCCTCAGCTAACAGTTTAAAGTTATACTACTAACTTTTCCTGTATCTTGAGATCATATTTGAAACCATCGTCCATCATCATCATCATCGTGCCCCATCGTCGGCCACATCATTGTTTACCATCAGGTGAGATGGTAGTCAAACGCGAGCTTATCCGTAAAAAAAACACTAGAACGATATCGGGATCCAGAGCGTGATTGTTCAAAAGAGTGACCGTGGCTCTGGAACGCAAAGGGCAACTGTCATTCAGTTGCCCTTAGTGTGTCAACTGAAGGAACGCGGGTTTAAGTCAGTTTAAGCCTGACACTCCCTCTCGGAGTGAGAGGATTCCGAGCAGGAGGAGTGAAGGACCAAAAAGAAACTTTTTTTGACTGAATCAAGCAATAAACGTTTCTAGACTACCTTTCAAACAGTTTCAAACAGCCAACGCTCCTTTGTAACGTTTTTCAACAGTTTTAAACCTGTATAACCGAATATCTGGCGTCACCTTCCTGCGCCCACGCAAGGAGCGCACGCGTAGCCTCAGTTTTTTCCCGGTAGTTAAAGGTTAATAGAAAGTTGATAAAACAATGGTCGGCCACAATGGGCATTGTGTTGCGTGTTGAGTCACGATAGCTGGCCCACGTTGTGTTGGTGTCTCTTACTTGTCACTTGTATGTGCTTTTCATTTTTTTTGTGTCAATGTATTTGGAGGAAATGGAAATAAACAGAAAACTGTGCTCTTAGTTTATGACTCAACCTTTCAATGTCATCTCACTGTTTTGTGGAAAAACCCGTCGGTTATCACCAAACAAAAGTAAAGTTTTGGCTTAAACAGCTTTTAAGAAAGAAAAAGGTTTCTGCAAGGCTAGAGTGAATAGGCCCTTAATAAACTAGTGTGCCTCACCATCAACGATTGCATTACTGCTTACCATCAGGTGGGATCGCAGTCAACCACTAGCTTACATCAATAAAAAAAGGTGCAAGGTACCTTATGTTTGCTTAACAATATTTCTCAGCAATCTAACAAGGACAACAGTAGCTTAATCAAATTAAAAGTTCATGCTGTTACAAGTTTCATAAAACTTTAGTAGCAGACCCAGATTTAAATAAAACCCCTGAAAATCAGAAGCTTATTTTAATCAAAACTATCATACATATCGTTCAACACCAAAGCAACAGCCATCAACTCAATATGACCCATCGATCAGCCGTCAAACCTCACACACACCAGATAGTTTATAACGAATTGTAACTATATCTAAAATATAACGTGTTATAACTATAACGAGTACTCCGGTAGCCGTCGATCTATCACTTGTTTACACTATAAAAACGAGCAATTATTCAACGGTGATCAACTATCGATGATTGGATCGACTCTAGAGATACTTTACACTGGCCCTTAAAAAATGCGATCGAGTTACTGAGAGAAAAGGTCAATGAGTAGGCTGATTTCTGTAAATATAAGAATCAAGCTACGTTATAAAAAAAAAGTATTAAATAGACTGTGATTAATAATAAGAAAATTATAATTACCTACTTATTTTTACAATTCCTTATAAAATACTAAATATTTTACCTGTTATTTTCATCATGATTTTCCCTTTTTTTCTCAGCTGAAATAATTTCAATTTGGGCACTAAATATACTTCAAATTTTGCTGAGTGTATACCCTCCCTAATAACAGATGAGTAGTGCCAGCCATGTTATTTAAAATGAATAACTGATAGATTGCTCATTGTTCGCAGGCCAGCGGTGGCTGATCACTGATCATTCTGATCGACACAGCGGTCAGCTGATCAGTCTGCTCATTTGTAACCTTCACGTCGATATCTGATAAGTAGTGTTAATTGGCTGTCCAAGAAAAAAGTTAATAAACTGTATGCCTGAATTAAAAAGAGGTAATGAGGGGTAGGCGTTCAATTTGCTGCTGGTATCATGGAGTAATCTATTGCAATCTACAGGTTCACATAGCTAAAGCGACTAGTAATTATAGAGGTTTATCTAACGAGAATTAAATGATTAAGAACTTCTATAAAATATAACTGCAGTTACTCGTAAATGTTTTTGTCTGTGTCTTTCCCGCTTTTGTGTATCATCAATAGGTTAGTAATAGTATAGTATGTCAGGCTGGTCCGTAACTCTACGATTAAAGCGCGTATTTTGCCTAAGGGTAGGACAAATGTGTTATTCGATCCATCCCAGCTCCTCCAGGCAGGCCAGCAGCGTCTTGGTGTTACTAACCATTTCGCGGAGGGTACCTGGGTTCTCGAAGTATTTTGCCCTGATCTAGCGAGCAGTGGGCAGCTTTGAAGCAGATGAGCTACTGTCTCGTCCTCCTACATGCAGGCTCTGCACAGTGAGCGGTCTGTAATTACTATGACATACAGATGCTTATTAAAGGACCCGTTGTCAGTTGTAACGGCCGTGACTTTGTGCAACAGAGGTTTAGTCAGTCTGCCTGCGTTCACTATGGTTTACACGTAGTTTGTGGTGTAGATCTCTGATGCGTTTCCTTACCAGATTTCGTAGGTATCTGAAGGGGAGTGGCACAACAACCCCTTCTGGCCAGTTCGTCCGCTGTATCGTTGCCTCGCCAAATCGCTATCAATTAGTTAATAGTACACTTGGTTTTCAAAGATACATGGATAATAAACAGTCAATCTGTTTTTCATTACGTTGGAAAAACACAATGTTGCTTTTCCGGATCGGGATCTGTCCTTGCTAACACTGAATGAGTATGCCAGTGATATTTCAGCTCATAAAATAAGCAGTAGGAATAATTGAACTGTGACAATACAATAACGTATTTTTGTAATGTTCCTCGTTGTTTGTTCGGATGTTGCCAATGTTTATAGCTGGGTTCTAATCTAAACAGTATGTCCGCTGAATAACTAACAACACTGTATTTTCAACTAGATTTATTTAATTGTATTTTTTGTATATCGTATTTGTTATCTTTTCATTGTTATCTATTAATATTAATTGTAATGTGGGCTGTAAACTCAGCCATCGTTGGCTTAACAGCGCTCTCGTTAGGCGGTTGGATCAAGGGTTTGAATAATAGTATAAAGCAAATATAAGTAATATGCTTTTTTCTACTCTCATATCGCAAAGTCTCAATGAAGAAATAAAAAATAATACGGACAGATTTTTTCTACAGATAACTGTAATAAAATTAAAAAATAATAATAATAACATAACTTTCTTAAAATTAACTTATTTTCTATTAAAATACAGCTCGATCATAGAGTTTTGAAATCATAGGTTTTACTTGACTTTGACGAAGATAAAAACAAATTATGCAACTTAATAGTTAATTAAATTGAATACCGTAACAACAAATAGGTATTTTCTTTTTGGCATGTAAAACCCAAGTGTTGACTAGAAGTCGACCCGAAGTTAGTTGGAAAAAGGCAGAAGATGATGATAAAGAGTACAATACTAGGTATAATATAGTAAAGGTGGTGACCTGATGACCGTGGGCAAACCAGGGAATAAGCGATTCCTACAAATTGAGAACCCTCCTTCTTTTTTAAGTCGTTTAAGCAGATTTTATGCACAATAGTTTCGGACTTATGCTGTTTCTACATTATCTATGGCAGCATCCTATGTACACTGTAAAGGCGAAATGTAACAGTAAAGCAAAAATAGTATATGTTAACTACACATAATCAGGGCAATTTAGCTTCACTTTTTTGACTGACCGACATTTTGACTAATTGGTCTTTTTGAAATAAACTTTTCTTATTTCTGATTTCAGGTAGCTATTACAACATTCGTGTGATAATATAATACATATTTATAATACTTTGGGGTTCAGTTTACAAATTCATACTCATATTTTAATAAATATTGTTGTAATAATAAGACAGTAACATAAACTACAGTCTATAATCCTTTAGTTGAGCATTACTTTAATTATGTTACTCTAGTGACCCTTTAGATTTATTCAGTTCCAAAGTAATGCCCTGTAAAGCAATCAACCGTGAACATAAACAACAAAAACTAATTTATTGAAACTGTTAAGTAAAACAATTTCACACCATTACACTGCTTATCACCGTATCATAATAAATTAATTATTAATAAACAAATACTCAGCAACTATGTAGATATACTCATTACGCCAAAGCGCATGCGTTGTCAGTCAATCATAAACGTTTTTGTCGGCTTGAATAACCCCGACTTGCCACTCTATACTATAAGAACAGAATTTCAATACAATACAAAAAAATTTCAGACACAGTAAATAATCATGATGATAATATAGATGTATTGATGAGCGTGTGGCCCATGTGGTGTTGACAACCACGGTTCCCTCAGAATAGCATTTTCAAATCAAATCATTTATTATTTTGCAAACATGGGTTTACTAAAAATGGGACACTATTGCTAAGACTCCGCTGTCCGTCTATCCGTTACCAGGCCTTCTCACGAACCGTGATAGCTAGACAGTTTTAAGACGTCCACTATTGGACATAGGCCTCCCCCAAGTGTCGCTACCATGAACAGTTCTGTGCGTCTCGCATCCATCGGATTCCCGCGACTCTTACCAGGTCATCGGTCCACCGTGTAAGAGGCCTTCCATACGTATTCCGTTCCGGTACGCGGTCGCCTCTCCAGAATCTTGCGACCGCAACAACCATTAGTTCAGCAAGCATTGTACCCTGCCCACTGACTCTTAAGTTTGGCGATTCTACGGATTATGTCGATAACCTTGGTTCTCCTACAGATATCTTCATTCTGGATGCGATCACGCAAGAAATTCCGACCATAGCCCTTTTCATTGTCCTTTGGGTTGGGTTAAGCCTACTGATGAAGCCCATTGTGAGTGACCACATTTCGGAGCCATATGTCATCACTAGCAACACAACTTGGTCCTAGACTTTCATCTTGAGACACTGTGGTATGTTGGACGAAAAATTCCACACAGCTTCTAGAACTCTACCCAGCCGAGTCGGATTCGATTCAGCGTGATTTTAACAACAAGAAAATAATAGAAGACTATAAAATGTTAAATAAAAAATAAGTCAAACGGGACCACACTAATTATGTCAATCAGAGTAACAGTATGTAAAACAATTGAGAACCATCTTGTGACTTTTTGTCACTATGAAAGGAATGAATAACTATCCGAGTATATTCAAATTGATGCGTTTAGTCGCGTCGTCCCAGTGAATGTACGATTGGCCTTCTGTAATTACAATTTTACATAGTGGTTGCTGTCAGAAGTCAGTGGCTATTGTCGACAAAAAGTGTCGATAAATAGCCGCTGTCGATCGCTAGGTGCGAATAAATAAATACAACCGTTTAATATGGACGAGTGGATATTCGATCTTGGTCCAATTGAATGGGCTCAACTGATCTTAATAAAAAGTAGCTAGATTGCAATTGTTTTGTTAGATTGTTATTAATGTTTGTTTGTCAGCGTGAGGTGTAGTTATTTTTTTGCTGTGCCGTATTATTATTGTGTGCTATATAAAGTATGATCCAATATCATATTTCGCTGATTGTAATACCGGTATGTAACGGTCTCATTGAAAGACAAAGGCCTCTTGGCACAGACACAAAAAAACCTTCCTCATCAAACTTGCGAGCGAGCAAGTGATAAAATATGTATTTGAAACCAAAAACTTTAGATTTACATATTGATTAATCCATACTAATTACTAATATTATAAGTAAAAATAACAAAGCAAATTGTGAAAGTAACTCGATCTGTTATGCTTGCACGGTTAAATTACTGAACCGAATATGATGAAATTGTTAGTTCGGAGGAGGCTTGAACTCTAATGGGGGGACATAGGCTACTTCGACTTCGACTTCGTGTCCGCAATAACCAAAATTTACGCAGAGGAAGCCACAGGCAGAAGCTAGTAATAAGTAAATCCTAATCTGACATCGTAAACTACTCTGGAAACTCATGTCATTCATGGGAAAAAATTGTCACAAAACACTTCTCAGTTTCAACACTTTTCTCAAATATACAAAACAAATATTTCCTCATTTTCCTGTAGAACACATTACATGTCAATAGCGTTTACCCAGGGGTGATAGTTGAAGAATGGCCGGGGATGGTGACCATAGTGTGTGGTAATTGTTTCCCATGCCGGGGCCAGTGGCGGGATAAATCACTGTAAATCAGATAACTTGGAAATAAAAGTGTGAGATGGCTGGCCGGTGGACTTTGTGGTTGAGAGGGCGGCCACTAAACAAGTTGAGATGTTCTAAGTACCTATATATCCGATTTTCATGATTTACAAAGGAAACTGATTAGAGCTCGGCACATAATATAATCATTTAATGTAATATAATTAGGCATTTTATAATCAATAATTATTGCAATGAATGATGCACAATAAGTGCATTTTAGCATATATGTGGTACTTACCTGTAAAAAAATATGACACTGGGGTATAGATTTAAGTTTTGTAATAATTTTACAATTTTTTACAATTGTTGGTGAGCCTAATAAACAAATAAAATAAAACAAATCTATTATCAGGACGTATTTATTTTGACCGAAATGAATGGAGGCAATTATATTTAGCCATAAACTTATAACCGTAAATAGTGCATGTGATGTTAGCCTAGAACTAATTGTTACACTAATGAATGTAAGCAAGCGTAATGTGTAGGCGAGCGTGCTCCATAGTCGAAGACATCATCACTTACCATCAGATGAGATGATAGTGATCAAACGTGGGCCTATCTATCTATCTATCTATATATATAAATGAATAGCTGTTCGTTAGTCTCGCTAAAACTCGAGAATGTCTGGACCGATTTGGCTAATTTTGGTCTTAATATGTTTGCGTATTCCAGGGAAGGTTTAAACGGTGAGAAAATTCACGAAAAAAAGAATCGAATACATACGTTATCTCTAATTAAAATGTCATTTTAAAATGCATTATGCTGGTTCTCGTAATTCCAGTAGATGGCGTTATCCTTTGACAGTTTAGCTAAAAGGTCACAACATTCATTGACTATTGGGCGGTAGGAAGTTCACCGGGTCAGCTAGTCAATAATAAAAAATATATGCAAGTAATCGTTGGCAAACCAAAATAAATAAATATCTATAAACTGAGTTAGAGCATTCATGGCAGCTGATGAGCTAAACAAGACACAAGACACTTAATTTTTAAATGGGTACTAATTAAGTACTAATGATCTCTTGATGAAGAATTCGCAGTCATTTTGGCTACCTACCAAAACGACATAACCAGCAGTAAAAGTCGTGACTATGAGTTTTACTGCTGCACGAGATGTCTTTACCGCTTACTTCGTGGCCTCTCAAACCTCAGACATAAGAAAGATGTTGAGGCGGGCGGACACTGGTTGCAAGACAAAAGGTGGGCGGATGTCGATTACTGACCAATGTGGGAAACAGGGGATGTAATTGAGATGGATCTCTTACATCCGGAAGTGAAAGAAAACTGTGTTAAGAATGGTATCAAGTACTACTGATAGGCACTCTTCAAACATTATTGTTCAGTGCATTACGACTGCTTGTTAGATCACAGATATAAATATGATATTAATCGAAACAAGAGTAAATGTTCAGTCAGTGCTCACTGGCTAGTAGTGGGCACTCACTGAACATAATATTACGCTTGTATACCTTTGGAGAGAGGCCATGGAGGGATTTGGCTGTGGTGTATCTTTAAAAAAAAAAAGTTCAGTACTCCTGTATCGTGGGTGCGTTCACAAATTCAGATTCAGATATATTTATTTGTAAGTTGATTAAAAATTATTATAAATGAAAAATTATTACAATTAAAAATTATTACAAATTCAAAATTATAACAAATTCAAAGTTATTACAAATTCAAAATTATTAAAAATTACAAAAATACTACCACTACTAACATGCCAACTCACAAACCACAAGACACCCAGACCAGAACACCTATCTGTAAGCCATACAAATATTTGTTCCCTGTGAGAACCGAACCCGCGACCCACAGCGCAGCAGCTAATCTCTCAACCACTGCGCCACCCGCGCCGTCACGTCAATCTATAGTAATATTTACATTTCGCCAAATATGAGGGGAATACCTATACATACACATGTTAAAGTGGACGTGCCTATTGCTATCGTTCGAGCACAAGTCTAGACTCTAGACTGCGTCTGAGAAATTCATTATAGAAAAATCTAATAACATTTTGTCCGACCCCGGAGTCGAAACTTTTTTTTTGAGGTAAGTAATCATCCAATGACTTCTCCCGCTTCTCTCCAATTTTACTGACTAAGATCTACGTATGTACTTCAGTTGCCCTTTGCGTTTAGTGACCTCGGTCACTCTTTCACACGATCCTGCAGTCAAACTCATGCTTAGAAGTAGCGCTTTACGACCACAGATTAAAGAGGCCAACGAGCCCTTTTTTTTGAGAGCAGTCACCACCTTGGGTATTGGATTTCCATGTCCTCTCGCACTGTACTATGGCCTGGACTGTAACTGGACGCTCAAGTGCTGCAGACCTCCGGGCGTATTACTTATATGCCAAATCCGAAACCTCCCGAAATAAACCTGCGTCAGGCGAAAAGCGAGGACGCCGATGCGCCTATCTAACCACTCCTCAAAAAGGAGACTTGTCGCAGCGAAAGTGTTTAGGCCAAGACAGAAGGAGCCCTCACTGAACATAGATATTTGAATTAATGTTGCAATAGGTTCTTTTTAACCCGTTTGTAAATATTATTATTTTTAGTTTGTACTTATATTTTTTAAATACATACATAATTATCCAGACACAGAACAAATGTTGCAAGATCTTTTCAAAAGGTCTTGATACAAAATATTAGTACTAGAATATTATGTGTTCAAGGGACAAAAAGAAAACTTACATACTTATGCCTTTCTCTTCGATCAATCAATGCTTAACGAAAGACAAACCAAGTCAAAAACTTCAAGTGTGTTTACCGTCCCTGCATTCAATCTAGGCCAGTTTTAGCTACTAAATTTAGAACCCCACTTTCAAAGGACTCTCGTTCTTATCAGTAAGTAAATAATGGTTATAATGACGTGATGGTCACATTTAGACCGCTAACTGACGGCCGGAGCAAATCTCGTAGGCGGCTGAATTTGTGGTTGATTGCCGCTTTTTGCAACACTTATTGAATACGAGCCCCTGTGGGGTTATATGGGGATTTTATATCTGCCATCGGTCTTTACGGGGTTTTTCTTAGTGAGGTAGTTTCTTTGCTTTAGTAACTTGTTGCTTAGTTGGTTAAAAGCGTCAGGTTTAAGATTAAATGCCAGAATACCTATGCTCTGAAGTGGATCTAGCGATACTGATTTCTAATAAAATTAAAACGAAATAACAAATCACAGTTGTTGAATACATTGTCTATTATTTATTATTTTTTGACAATTCAAAAGTGTCTGTAATTAGTCTATTTGAAATAAACGTTTCTGATTTCTGATTATTCCCAAAAAAAAACATTGTAGTTCTCACTAGCCGGTTTCCAATCTCATCATTATTTCAGCTGAAAGGAGTCAAGACAGGCCTTCTCGAACGTGGTATTCATTGTAAAGACTAAAAGAAGTTTTTGAAAGAAGTGTAAGTTAAATCTAAACAGATTAAGTACATTTAATCCATTTCTCAGCAAATGAACACAATATCATTCCCAGCACAGACAGGCCACAATTCCACACGCCACTTTCACGTCGTTCACTTTACACTTCACCAATCCTAAAGCCTTAACTTTCCTAAACGTCCGCGGTTTAAGAGGACGTGGCAAAAAACAAATGAATCAATTACCACCGGCTGCCAACAAAAACGCGGGGCATTTCGCCCGCCACTAATGTAACCTCTAATTCCGCTCATTTGCAGGCATTTTGCTGAGTATTTCGCTGAGCATTTTGCAGGGCATTTGTAGCGCATTTGCCATCGGTTTTGCGGTCAGCTCATTTTTTACAGCGCTCAATATGCCTGCGGTTTCAACGTGTGTCATTTGTTAGCGTTGTTTGTGGCGGCAGCCTTTTTGTGGCTACTGTGGTGTGTTCGACAAGTTTAGTTTTTTGAGATTTTGTTGATGTTGGTTTGTTAACGTGTTGTGAAAGTGATAGGTTCTATCGGGTAGCTGTTTACAGGTGTTCAATCAATCCCTAAAAGCTAAAATGACCAAGGAAATGTTATTGAATCAATGTAATGATGACTAACACTCAAGGATCTCAACATTTTCCTCGTCATTATATAACCGACACCTACCTCTACACCACCAGTGCTATAATTAAACAAACAAAACATTATCAAAGCACACGCCATAAACAATACACGGCAAACAAACATAATTCCGAGTAACACAATAAATATGAAACCGAGGTCCAACTTTAAACAGTGCCATAAATACGGTCGCTCGTAAAGAGGAACTAGACCTGAAAGTTTGTGCGGCTAGCGCATAAATCATACAATCTAACCCTCGCCTGAGGATTCCGGGAGTGTATGAGTCGCCCACTCCCCCATATGTCCTCTCGGTCAAGCAGCCGCTATTTGTCTTGCAAAAATTCGGAGGAACATGTGAGGAATGTCTTGTCCCCTACGTCCGAGAGTGGAATGTGTAGGGTTACACCTCAGCGATGTTGTGCCAAGATTAAAAGTTGGGTTATTGACAAGAGGAAATAGACAAGCGAATAGTTTTGTGAACTTGAAGGAATAAATAAAAAATGTTTGGGCGGTTGTCGCTTTTCAATCTGACAGTGTTTTCTCAGACATATTAGAGTTGTTTGTTGATATTTGTTGTGTCTTTCATGAATTCTCTTATTGGAAAACGGTTATCTGTTTATTACAATCATATGACAAGTTACTAAACTGAAACTGGTTTACCTTAAAACCCACAAATCCAACATCTCAATCCACTGAATAGAGTACCTAAAGATTTCCATCCCCTAACATTATTTTTCATTTTATAGGAAAGACAAATACTTCACAAATCAAAGTCCAAGACGCTGGGCTGAATAAATTGCCGTAGCCCAGCGCCCTGATTGCGGCTACGTAAATACACACAGAAAGTACGACAAACAGACAAACAGAGCAACAGAACTGCTTTGTTTATATACTCCTTACGGGACGCTTTTCGGTGAAATCTTGCGAATACTTTTGAATACGGACTCGAAATGTTTGAATATTGTTGCGAGTGTTTAGAGAGAAATGTTTCAGGCTTATTGTGGTGACCTTCAGGTGATGTGGTTACGTTATGTGGCGTACTTGCTCATCCAATCATGACTAAGCACGCCGCGTTGAAAAAAAAGTGTTTAAACTAATTAGCTATTTACTGCTGTAGTGATATTTATGGCTCCACATATGAACTAAACAACGAAATCCTGCATCGCGCAAGAGTTCTCTACGCGATTTGAACGTATACAACAACCCGGAATCATCTCTCGGGCAGTTACCCTGATCAGACAAAATATCCTTCTGGTCGTATACCTCCAAACACTATATTCCGCGTACCTTCAAACTGCCAATTGACAAGCTAGATTTTTTTTAGTTAGCAATATGGCAGCAGATCTTTAGCATGTCTCGTCTGAAATCTTATTAGATCTGTTAAAGAACAACATTGCTTTTAAAGAAACTGCGTCGTAGATCTAACTTCAGGGTACGTCAAATTATGTTTTGCCAGTAAACCTTCACTAAACATATAAGGAACAGCTCCAACATTAAGCGGGATCGCACTCAGTCGGCGGGCGCGGCGTGTGACCGCAAGTCCCAAGTAATGGGCCGCAAACGGGCCGCAGTTAGCACCCGTGAGGAACATCAAGCGAGGAAGTTCATTATGTGTAATAATATGCGTGTAAGTTGAGTCTAGTAGCGTCTTTAATCTTTGTGGTCTCTATCATTTACTGATTTCATGGATATACTTTCAGAATTCCCAATGCTTTTATTTGGATGCATGTATACCCATGTTTTGACAAATAAAATTATGTTTATCTTTATTTATCTTTGGATTATTTATTCGCTTAACATTTTTACATTGAGGTTTTTTAAGGTGAAAAATCTTCATGATTTCTCTCTAGGGTGGTGCGAGAGGGGGCGTGTCAGACTTTTACTGAATAAACCCACACCTATGTTCCTCCTTTGCCTTGCGTTCCAGGACCCAGGGGTTCCCTTTCGTTTCCATTGGGGTACTACCTGTGAAAATTCCAATGTTATTGCAAATATGCGGCCCATTTTGTGTCACAAACAATTATTTTATTCGGCTCAACGATTCCCACAATATATCTATCAACTAATAGGGCCGTTTTTAAAATCGGCTCAGCGTGCAGGTGGCGTGTCCGGTCCGGTCCGTGCCGGGTGTCCGGTACAATCCGATCGTATTTGCGTAAGCCGACCGCCGTCCTAATCCGCTCCGGATTATTGACGAGACGTCCAGCGACCACGCTTATTAGTTGAGGGTTTGAGGCATAAGAATATAGCGGGATTGATATTGTAAATTTGTTTTTGGTTACCCATTGCATTATACGATAGTGTAAGCTCTTGATTTGAATAATATTAGCTAATAGGTGCTTCCGACTAATCGATTCAAATACATCTTTGACGTACCTACTTTTTGTTTCATGTAAACTTGGACGTTAGTTACTAAGGACCTATTTCAGCGCAGCCGCAAGCTACATCGTATATCATTATTTTTTAACAAAATTTTGTTTTTATTTTCACTATTTACATTTGTTTCTCTTCGTGTTTATTTTCAAACTTGTTGTGTTTGTTTGCCTTTGTGTTTACGCTAAATAAAAGTAAAGCATACAAAAAATAACAAAAAAATTGGGTGGGTGTTCATTTATGTATCATACCCACCACATTGAATTTCTTTATTATTTTAGCTGTGTTACTCGAGACAATGCAAGGATTCTAACGATACCTCATACTTATATCAGTGCAGTCATTTAGAAGCTATGGTGGGATAAAGAAACTCGCATACATATTTACATGAACCCTGACTAACACTCCTTTTTTGGGCAGCCGAGTAAAATAATAGAAATATAATAACGTCAAAATTCTAATGCCTAATTCATCTGTTTCTTGACCATGAGCTTTTTGTCTTGTCCGCCTACGTCTTAACCCACTCTTGTCTAAGACGGTGGTACAGCCAACAAGCAAGGGTCAGCCGAGGCATGCCAATTTGCTTTGTCCTTACTCACCTCGGATAACGCTCTATTATACGGAGACCTTTGTGTCTCTAGTTTGGAGCCATTTTCATTGGCTTTCTCTAAATGCCTGTTGGCGATAGTTGCTCGTCAAATTAGGGCTTTGATGATTTGGGAGAAAGGGGCGGATTAGTGAGATCTCCAAAGTGAATAATTGTAAGTTCTATTATAAAATGGCTGATTGTTACGACTCCCTAGAAAATTCTCCATATTTGTGGCGTTGCCAGTTTGAATTCCTTGAGGAATTAACACTAGCATCACGAAAGGAAGGTTGGCCTTTTCGTTTAAGGAGGAATTTGATAGCCGTTTTGACATAAATCCCCTAATCACCTTTACACCACAACACAGGAACTTATAACTCAGAATTCGTTTAGAATTAATTACCGACACAACTTGTTAGTAATTTGTATTAGAGACTTACACAGACTCGATATTTTTTTACCACGTTATGTGACTCAAACATTTTGTAGGTAATTATCATTTCCTGTACTATAGTTTTTCTTATTTCATTCTATGGTCAGGTGCAATTAAAGGTATTCGCGGCCACATATTTGAGCTTCGTACCTACTTAACGTGCTTGAAACGTGCATCCGCTGCTAATATCCTTTTATTGCAATAGGTTACAAAAAGTAAAGTTTTTTGGTTTCTCAGTTTAATAGAAATATGTCTAAAATATGATAAATACATAGCTATGTCCTACTTCATCATAATTATCCTTACACACACATTTTATGTATCCATAATTGGGAAATTAATATCCAATTTCAATTTAAACATTTATGTTTTTTTATTAATTTGATTATTCTATACATGTCTATAAAATGTTATAAAATTTATTGAAATAAAATCGTTAATATAAAGTAGGTAATGCCACCAACCACGATAAATTTTCATTGCAAATATTCAATGGTAGATAAATGCTGACATTTAATCGAAGAAGATCGAGTAGCTTCAGAAAGTAATGTGAAGGGACGCTTCCAAGGGGCCGTAATGATGTCCCGGACAACTCTTTGGCACGAAAGTGTCGGATACATGTACATAGAGCTGTTAATTCGATAAAAGTTGAATACTCGCCCACCGGAGCCATAACAATAATAATATTACAGGAGGCTCGCAATGTGAAACTACTCTCTCTTTTAGTGAGTACTACCACAAGGTGCACCGTAAACTAGTCCGGAGCTATAATTGCATTTCATTTAACGTTTACATTATCAATATTATCGGTTTGTTCCTTTTATAGTTGTCAACATAGCCTTTACGGTAATAAAGCGTTTAATGGTTATAAATTAGTGAAGAAAATTATTTTATTGAATTAATAGTGTGAGGCGACTACAGGTACCGTATGGTATCGGACGTAAAGAATAGTACCATTCAGCCACTTCTCGTGGGTGTCGTAAGAGGCGACTCACCAAAGAATGAGCAGAACCGTTCTCTGCGTACTTTTTAACAACCACAATGCAATCGTCAACCTGCCTACCAAGAGTGGCGATTATAGCAATTCATTTTTATTATATGCACTTCATAATAATGGTTTCTAGTGCCCATCAACCTGTCTATTTTTGACTCTTGTAGCAGTTTTGGAGGTATGCGGAACAGAGAGTAAAGTCCCGCAAACCTCTGTTGGAAAGAATTGAGCAGGCTACGATGCAGTGTTTGTCATAGGATATTACTGGATCGGGTTTTCTGAAGTTAGAAAAGAGGGGCAGAATAAGATAGTTTTTCTCAAATTCGGTAACTTGCTCTATTTCCGGGAGGGTCACCAACAGATACAGGGTGTAATCGGGTTTCTTGTCCATAGTCCCTTGTGAATAATGTGGTGAAGATCGACATTATATGCACTAGGATGCCATTCCATATATCATTAAGATATTTACGAAGACTGATTTATGACCCTACCTCCATCCATCCCAATGACGAAGTAGATACTAAGAACATATCAAAGTGAGGCAAAGAGATGTAATTTTTCCGAAACTATTTACAACAGCAATTAAAAATGTCTTTAAGGTACTGAACTGGAAAGTGCTTGGCTTATCGTCAATGGCAAGTCGGTCACCTTCAATTTGTCAACAGTTTAGCAGTCATGGCTAAAACTATGGAGGATATCAGTACAAAACTTGGCGACCTCCTCCAAGAGTAGGTCTTTAAATTAACATGGACAAAACCAAGGTCATGGTAAATACTCGTGTAGTAATGGGTCTGCTGACAAAATCGGGGACTTTACATTAAAAGTTGTGGATGACTAGATTTACTTGAGATAAACGGTCGGAAGCTGCTTCGTACTTTTTCATCTCACAAAGTTTAGTGTCATATAACGAAAGTCTATGACCAGTGCGTGTTGCCAGTAATGATAAATGGCAATAAAACATAGTCTCTCACAATGTGTCTCATCAAAAGGCTAAAGGTCACCCAAAGGTCAACGGAAAGGGCGTGGATCAGGAATAAAGAGAGCAAGAGAACCAAATACCGACATAGCCCGAAGAATTGGCAAATTTAAGTGAAAGTGGACAGAACACATTTCTTGCAGAACAGAGGTTAATGGTATCGAAAGGTTCTGAAGTAGCGACAACGCAGCGCTAGAAGGCTTCCCACAAAAATGACCATGCACCTGGTGAGGGTCGCGAGAAACCAATGGATGCTAATCTTGGGGGAGGCCTTTTTCCAGCAGTGGTTAATTGTGTCAGCTAGAAGATGATGATTTTATGATTATAGTATTTAAAATTAATATCCTCTTCAGGAAGAAAAAACTTAACTATTAAGTGTTTGGTTTTATTTCGTACGTATATAGATAAATAATAATTATCTAATTGGTGGATCCCATATTAATTTTCAATATTGCATTATGCTATGATAGAACATTAATTGACTATCCTTATAATGTCATTTTTTAATTTATTAGTTTTTATTCACGTGATTGTATCATTTGTTTCTCTTGTGCAGATTTCTCAAATAAGTATATTATTTTTTTCTGTTTTTCAATAAAAACGCTCTGCCTATACTGCTTGCCCAGCTTATGCTAAAGTAATTATTTTGACTAAATATTAAAACTTCAATTACTTTATTTCAAAAACAAACATGGGTACTATAATTAACGGTTACAACAACTCTTTAAATTCTAACGCAAAACGATTTTCTCTAAAAAATGCGTGTAGTAGGAAGTGCGAAGCTGTGACATGTGACCCCTGGGCCCCTCACTCCTCGGCCCTGGGCTGTATCTGATGACCGGGTCGGTGGTTATCAGGTCATTTAGCAGGATATAGCCAGCAGGGTTTATTGCCTAGTTTTAGTGGACTCTCTAGAAGTTATTGGGTCATTGTTTCAGGTTTATGTGTTTAGTGCTATTTGTTTAAGGGTTTAATGAACTCCGTAGATTTAAATCCACCACGCAACGAAAATTTTGGAATCAAGGTTTTTTATCATCAGCCTTATGCCATTCTCAATAATACTAAGTGATATCTAAATATAAGCCTTCATATAAGCGCACTATTTTTGTTCTGCGCGGCAGGGCAAAAAACTTCAAGGGTAAACTCGAAAATACCTTGGAAACTTTTCCACCAAGACCTGTTTAGATGGATTAGAACTCATGGAAAATTATAAGTAAATAAAAACTAATTCGAGTTTAGAGATAGAGAATATTATCAGAACTAAATTACGATGGCCCGGCCGAAAGACGTGGGTATTTTCTTTGTAATAATATAAAAGTCACTCTCTCTCACACTCTTGCAGTCTTTAAAAGTAGAGTGAAAGAACACTATCTTTCCATTTCGTCATAGTTGCATATTAGTTTGTATGTATTAGTTTTATTGTATTATTTAGTATGTATTTTTGTGATATTTATTTTACTATGTGTATGTATAAAATTATAATAGTATATCTTTTTTTTTTGCTTCTTATATTATTTTATTGATAACTATTTTGTATGTACTTATTTTCCTATTACTGTTACACACGGTGTCTACTTATCTATTTTCTTCCAACTCTCCTTTCGCAGGTGTGCTGGAAGAGATTTCTTTAGAAATAAGCATCACCTCTGTACCTATTTTTCTGTTTCCTTCTTCTAATATTTTATTTTGTGTGTGTACATAAATCGTTAAATAAATAAATAAAAGTGTTATAATATTTATAGAAATAAATCTTATAGTTAAACGCGTATAATATCTTTTTATTATCCCCGATTCCTGTAATACTTACCTTATAGCAAAGAGTATACATTTTTCAAGTTACCAAAAGTAAGTACTAGTTTTTCAAGTCTAGGATAACTCAAGGACGGTGTCAAGTCACATTACGTCTGTCTACAAAACAAATAAGAATAAAAGAGTGGGAAGTCTCTCAAAAGTTCGGACGCTTCACCCCGGGGGTCGTTTATGGCGATCGGTTGGCATCTGATAGCCTCCCTGTGTGCCTGCTACCCCTGAAGATGTGTAATCATTTTATTTAGGACTTTCTAAAGGAGTAGTTCAGACAGGGGTGAAGCAAGGTGAAGGACAAGGTTCATGCGTGTAACGGAGTGTAACGTTTTTTCTCTGGATGTGAAAGGAGTTATGTGCTAATACAGTAAGTCTGAGTTCAGTGTTGAAACATTGCTCACGTCTTAGTGTTTAATAGGTAGACTTTAAACCATTCTAAGCACTATTTCGTTGTGTTCCTTGTGAGAGAGACTTTCACAAAAGATACCAATCATATTTGTCATTGTGTTCAGCAGTGGACGTCATTAACTATTCTACTGAATGCTTCCTAGGTCAAGCATGAAATACGAAGAAACCTTTACCCTAGCTTTTAGTCAAAATGGCGTCTATAAATAACTAGTTATGATCTTCTTGTGAGCAGTCTCAGTGTCGACATGTCCTCATCGGGCTGACTCGGCTAACAAACGCATCGAGTTAACTGCGTCGTAAACCTCATGGCTTGAACGTAGGTGGGCCGTACAATACTAGCACATGACTGAATTAACAGAAAATCCAGTCGAAAGAAATTTGCTAGCAATACGGACAAACCAACAAGAGTATCGTACCTAACATCGATGACAGGAGTAATATCTGTAAAATTTTTAATACAGGAAAAAAGTTTGATTTTTACATCAGAAGACCTTTTTTTTTTTTTTGTTTTCGAGGGGAAACGTTCAAAAGGCGCCCGGACTTTGGGGATAAGTCCGGGGAGTGTGGGATTTTTACCTCACTAAAACCACCTCGGTGATCACCATCAACACGTAGAAGGGGCCCCGTTACCTCTCAAAAGACCATTCCGGAACCCCTTCTGTGCAACGCCTGATACGGCACATCCCTGAAGAGACTGTACAACGGTCTCCCCTGAGCCTCACTGTGCACGGCAGCAAGTGATCACTGTGCCACCGTCTTCCCTGGAATCACTTGATGGGCGAGCAGAGTCCCCACTCTGAGCGCCCGTGGTTCCAATGTCCCACATGTATTGGATGGTGCAAGCGGGGTTTCGGCGTGTTAAGCATCAGGGCGGTTGCCTCCCCGACGCCTTCTTCTCCGAGTGGGATCGGCTCTTTCCCGATTTCGCTCAGCGGCCTCCTTCACATCAGAAGACCTACACATTCTAAATGTTGGTTAATCGTGTTAGTGCGGTTAGCTACTTTATTAGGGATGTGGATACCTAAGGCCTTAACACGAGCTCTTAAAACGATCTATTTGATGGCGTAAACTGAACTGTTATAGGGATTGAGCTATATAATGTGCTCCATCCCTTTTTTCGCACGCGTGATATATTAACACGTCATAATAATTAAGGCTCCTGCGTGGATAAAGGCCTCCTCCTTTTCCTACCATAATTCTTTGTCTTTTTCGAGGGCCACCCAGCCTTGCCTTGCCTTGCAATCTAGTCTTGCCTTTTGCTATCCTGTCTAGCTTTAGATAGCCTTGCCTTGCCGCCTTTGTACTTATCTGTGAATATTATAATATACTTTTAGACTACGCTACTGCACAGACTGCGCTGTGGGCAGCGCAATAGTGAGTAAAAAGCTAGGTTTTTGTCAGTATTGCCTTTTTCAAAGACTCTGCAGATTGTTTCCCAGTAAGAGCTGGCTAGAAGGCGTAAGTATTAGCAAAGTTTAGTATGTCACGTCACCTTAGAGCGTATTCTTATACAGTTGAACTTCTATTCTCGTTTATTATGTTGTATGTCTGTAGATAAGCTAGTATTTTTCCGCGACACTAGTTCTGAGTGTTTCAAAGTCCACATTTACAGCCGTACGTAGGTACTGTTTGAATGTTCACGTCGCTAATGCAATGTATCGGTCGCGCTTTCGACATAGCAATTGTAGAAAACAATGACCTGATGATTACGAAGTTGGGCGTTGCAAAATTCACTGATATAGTTTGTTATAGCTGGCAATAGCTCTGTGTTTGTTTGTTCGGCTGTATTTCAAGCTAAAACAATAGTTACTGTAGCGACATGTATGTCGTCACATAAGAACTAAAAGCTACAAAAATCCTGCATCGCAGTACCTATTACATTTCTGCACGCAATCAGAACATACAACAGCCCGGAATAAACTATCGCATTCGCACACACAACACCCGTTTAGTCGAAGGATCCTCCCTTTTCAATGGACGTTTGTGGGACTTTACACCCTATTTTAGCATACCTCTAAACATTACTCTTGAAAGCTTATAATACTCACAGCAACATCATCATCATCTTCCTGCCCTTGTCCCGTGTTATTTGGGGTCGGCGCAACATGTTTTTTTCTTCCATTCTGCCCTGTCACTCGTCATACTATCACTAACTTCCTTTTCTTTCATATCACTCTTCACACAATCCATCCATCTTTTCTTTGGTCTCCCTCTCCCTCTCCATCCATCCACATGTAAACTCATAACTCTTTTAGTAACATGCGTTTCATCCCTCCTCTTCACATGACCATACCAAGACAAACGATTCCCTTTCAACTTTTCAGTCACTGGCGCCACTTTCAAACTTCCCCTAATATACTCATTTCTCACTTTATCCATTCTCGTCACACCACACATCCATCTTAACATTCTCATCTCCGCTACGTGCAATCTTTTTTCATCCGTCTTTTTCACAGCCCAACATTCTGATCCATACAGTATGACAGGCCTTATCACGGACTTGTAGATTTTACCCTTCAACTTGAGGGGCATCCGTGGGTCACAAGTTGTTCCCGTGACCTGTCGCCATTTCATCCATCCTGCGTTGATCCGATGTGTTACGTCCCGGTCTACCTCACCATCCCCTTGGACGAGTGACCCGAGATACCGAAAGTCGGAGCAGATCGGTATGGGTGTTCCAGCGAGAGATAAAGGCACTGGATTGGAGAGACCGCCGAAATCGCAGAACAAGTATTCCGTTTTGGTTCTACTCAATTCCAGGCCAACACTCTCCAGTCTGTGCCACCACACCTCCAATCTGTTCTGGACCTCTTGGCCACTCTCGGCACCCAACGCAATGTCATCGGCAAACAGCATACACCAGGGAGCCTCTTCCTGAATGTCCGACGTCAGAGCATCCATTATCATCAGGAAGAGGTAAGGGCTGAGAGCCGACCCTTGATGTAAGCCGACAGCCACATTGAAGCTGCCAGTGGTGCCCACTGTAGACCGGACTTGGGTACTGCATCGACTGTACATCGCTCGGATCAACTGCACATACTTCCCAGGCACACCTTTCTCCTTAAGGGCCCACCACAGAACCTCACGAGGTACCCGGTCGTATGCCTTTTCGAGGTCAATGAATACCATGTGCAAGTTTTTATGCGCACCTCTGTATTTCTCGCACAGCTGGCGTATAGCAAAAATGGCATCCGCTGTACCCCGACCCGGCATAAAACCGAATTGGTTCTGTGAAATTTCACTCTCTTCTCTCAGTCGCCTTTCAATAACTTTCTCCCAGGCTTTCATAGTATGTGACATTAGCTTTATTCCTCTATAATTGTTGCACTCAAGCACATCACCTTTGTTTTTAAAAATCGGCACCAAAGAGCTATTGCACCACTCATCAGGTATGGCTTCTTCCAGCAACAACTTATTGAAGAACAAAGCTAACCACGTCCATCCGTCCACTCGCAATAACTTCCACACTTCAACTGGTATTCCATCTGGACCAATGGCTTTACCATTCTTCATTCCATTTACTGCTATTCTGACTTCATCCATACTAACCATTCTCACTAATCCCACATTCACTGGTTTATTCTCTAACACCCCACTCCAATTATTTTCTTCATTCATCAATCTTTCAAAATATTCCTTCCACCTCTTTCTGATTTTTTCATCATCCGATAGAACCATTCCAGTTTCATCTCTTATACATTTTACATGACAAACATCCCTCGCCTTTCTCTCTCTTATTCTAGTAAGCCGGTATAGCTCTTTTTGGCCTGCAGGACTGTCCAGTGCGTCATATAGTTTGTCCTGGGCTTTTGATTTTGCTATTGCCACGGCTTTCTTGGCTTTCTTCTTTAAAACGTCATACTCACTCTTTTTTTCAGCTTTTAAACTAGCGTTTCCAGGCTCTACGCGCTGCCATTCCTTAAATTTTCTCTTTTTTTCTTTCAATACACTCTGAACTTCTGTCGACCACCACCATGTATCCCTATCTATTATGCCCTTTCCTCTCGTCTCTCCCAAAATATCTTTCGCTGCATGCCTGATACACTCAGCCATCTCATTCCAGCTTTCATTTATACTTCGATCATTCATATCTCCCATCTCTATCATGCTGTCCACCACTCGCTCCCTGAACTTCTTCGCACAATCATTCCTCTCTAACATATGCCATTTTATTTTAGGGGGAGGACGCTCTTTGTATTTGGTAGACAGTATTTTAACCACTGAAGTCATAACCAGGAGTCTGTGTTGTGAGACTAGGTCTTCTCCTGGCAGTACTTTGCAATCTTTGACGTGCTTTAAGTGGTTGCGCCGAACTAGAAAGTAGTCGATTTGGGTCTTATGATTACCACTTTTGTACGTGATCATGTGTTCGTCTCTTTTTTGGAACCACGTATTGGCTACTGCTAGGTCAAATGCAGTAGCGGATTGCAGCAGGGTCTCTCCTTCACTGTTCGGACTACCAAAACCCCATCCCCCATGTACTCTTTCATAAACACCTTTCATTCTTCCCACATGTCCAACAAGCAACATAACAGTCATAAATGATAAGTACAAGCCATTTTAAAATCGAGCATAATTAACAAATTGCCAGCTTATTTACATAGGTGTTTGTGCTAACACTAGACCACTAAAGTCGAATAGACGCCTATAAATTATCGCAGTTACAGCACACGGAACGAGGCGCAGAAGGTTCGAGCAACTTGCATGACTTTTTCTTCTAGATGAGAGAAATAGATAAATAGATGTACTCTTTATTGTACACCAATAATAAAATTACAATAGGAACTTAAAATCAACGTTGAGTGTATGAGAAATGGAGTAAATGATAGAATGACTTATGACTGAAATGAGGTATTAAAAGGTGAAAGCTGCACTCAGATGATGATGAGCTACAACGAAATCTCACTAGGATTTGTTAACCAGTATATCCTAAATGCTTTTTCTTAAACCCGCGCAATCTGAAGGAAATCCTATCCTCTCGCGGTCGTCAGTGTTATTGTTTTCAAAACTTTGTAAGTTTCTCGTAGAGTAGGTGATGGAGCCCAGTAGCTACAAAACTGATAGTTTGTTTTCTAAGAGCCACACAATGATCATAGCGTGAGCACTCTTTGGTTAAACAACTATACTGCGTCATGCGTGCCACATTCATATTACGGAAATTAAAAGATGTATAGGTACATACAATGACAAACCTTTGATTGTCTCAGAATAATAGCTCACAACAATTGATTTTGCAATCCTGTCGTGCTTGTGTCAGTATGTTTTTCTGCGGAATATTTGGAGTTGATTTTCTGGATAAACCTTATGTAGTAGGTAGGTACATACTCTTATAAACTGCACATAGTAACAGGTGTGTAATGCACGAAATGCGCTCGCGCATATGCGTAAACATGCAATTACGACTGAGTAATAACACGCTCAATTTGATCAGAATTTATTCAACTTTAGTCGTAGAAACTGCTTTTTAATTACAGTGCGCCTAATAATAATGAGTGTCTCTACGATTGTTCATAATGTCAACAGGTTAGATGATAGGTAGAATGCCTGAGATTTATAACATGGGCAAGAAGAGGAGATTGATAAAGATGTAAATAGCGATCGTATTAGGGCCTTAATGTTGTGTTGTTAATTGTTTCCTTAAATTCATAATCCTTAAATCACATAACAATAAACCTGTATCTCCCGAAGGGTTGGGTAGAGTTGGGTATATTGACCTACAGGTCAATATACTCATATTTCTCCACAACGCACAAGCCAGGTTATCATAGGGCTACTCCTGAAGAACAGATGGAAAATCCAGAACAGATAGAAAATATTTCTGTGCCAGTTAATTGATGAAATAAATTAACGTGTCAATACTCGTATAACAAACAAAGCACTTTCTATTCGAAAGAAATGAAGGGTTTAATCGTTCTAGGGCATCCCACCTGCGATCAATCTGACTGCAGGTGGGATGCACTTGCACAAAAACCTCCTAATGATAACTACGTCTATGGGCATATTTTTTAGATCTGTTATTACTCAGTAGCATTATTAAATAAGTGACTTCTGCACAAAAGGAAATGACGAATATAATTTGTAATTGGTACCACCTGCAATCGTATTGGCAAAATTGGGTTAAACTGATTCGAATCGATACTGGAATGTTACGCACAAAAGTCAAATCTCATTGAAACATGACATTACCTTTTTTTTTGTTTTCATGAGGAAACCTTTAAAAGGCACCTGGACTTTATGGGGAAAGACCAGGGAGTGTGGGATTCTTACCTCACTAAAATCAATCCGGTGATTATCATCAGCAAATCCCCCCCCAGAAACCCCTCTGTACAACGCCTGTTAGGGCACATCCCTGAGGAGATTGTAAGAGGTATCCCCTGTCAGAGGTCACCGTCTTTCTTGAAATCCCTCGGTGGACGGTGAGAGTCGCCCCCCCACTCTGAGAGCCCGTGACTCCGGAACATGACATTACCTGCCTGTTATGACGAAGCATAACAAAGAAGAGGTCCGTATTGTTTACTTAGTACTATTACATAGTTCATTGATAGCCCATGACCAGCCTTGTCAGAAACTACTTACTTTGTGCCAATTAAGTCATCATCTTCCCCACCCATCAAGTTTTTGTCACACCAAATTGAATAATCGCCCCATTCGAACCCGGAAGCGGTTCATCGGGGGCTATCTGTCAATAAATCTACTACGTTTGTCAAAGTGGAAAACTGTCACCGTTTCGTTCCACTAATCAGTTGGTTCCGTGGCTGGGCACATGGACACAGGTATTATTACCGCCGCCGGCCGAGGAAGGTGCGCCAACGGTCGCCGCGCACCTTGCGAGCGACCACCTTGCGTCTGTATAACGTACTGTGTCCAGATACAACAAGATATCAATTAGCACTACTCATAAAACAGCATAAGAAATTAACTTTGCAGAGAGAACATTAGACTTTATAGTCAATGAAGTAGGGTTGGAATTCTTGTGGTGGTGTAAGTCAAGGGTGAAGGCGGAAAGATGTTACCACCCTACATTAAGATTAAGGTTATTTAGCTAAATATAAAGCGTGTTTTTTACTGCTCTATATTAGTGGACACGGCTGTCTAGTGAAATTAGTTGGATTCTAATTTTGTTGTCTAAAATCCGTTGAGATGGGCGATAACCCTGTGCCGCCGTAGGGGTCAGTGAGACCGAAAGTGACTCAAATTGGTTTGTTTACGTCACGCTGTTGGTTTTTCTATTGTTCTAGTGACGTGTATATGAGGCAGATGTGTCGGTGGTTAATTAGCGCCGTACGCGTGTACAATATCAATGGTTCGTTATGATTCAATCTGACAGCAGCTTCTTCTTTTGTTTTATAATTGGCCCACTGTGATTGATACGGGTAAGTTTGATTTAGTAATATTTTACTCAGCTATTTGTTTGTCTACTAAGCTTTACTTGTGTAACTTTGGAACCGTTTGAGGTTGTTTCTTCTTGAGGTAGCATCGATATTTAAAGTGTCATCCAACTGGCTTCAACCTGGAATCATTCAATTGACAGTTATATCTTCTTGTTTATTGACATTAATCGTGGCATTTTTCTGTTTTCATGGTAACTTAGTCAAATGGACATCCTGTGTTATAAATTACTACGTATAATTTCTCTTTCATTCGTGTTTCATAAGGCAATCAATCGTCAATAGGACGAATCACCATTTCGCACTCGCCTACGTGATAACTAATTGTACCTGCAAAAACTACAGTGAATTGACCGCAAAAATTTAACTACAGGTAGCAACCTGCCAATCCTTAAAAACCTGATGAAGCATCACCATCTGAGTGACCAATCATGCGCGACTCAGTGACAGCATAATACGCGTGTTTAGTAACGAACGTGCACGCACTATCCGGCCGCGTGACGCAACAGATTCGAACTGTGCCATTGTAAGCAACCAGTGGCGAGCAGCATGTAACAAGAAGATCCAGTGCATAACTACTAATATGGAATGCTCAGTATGGAAATTTTTTGGCACAAAAAGTTGATGAGCTTTGTGTTTTTACTGCAGCAGGAGAGGGTTAAGCGTGTTTAATTTATTCACTATTTTTTTTTGCAATATTCAATTAACATATTGGTTTATGATTTATTAGATTCTAATTGAAATTATTTCTTTTAGTGCCAAATATAATAAAAATCAATCATCTCAAAACTCCTATACTGCGTATATATATAATTATATGTATGTATGTATAGGTATATATTTTATTAAATATGTATGTATGTTTAGTTTTAGCTTTATATATAAAGTTGTAATACTTGTTGCCTAAATAATATTTTCTTTTTTTTATGCACCTGCCATATTGTCTCTCCACTACCCTAGGTTGACTGGTAGAGAATGCCTTAGGCATTAAGTCCACCTGTGTGTTTTGTTGCATGAAGATTAAATAATAATAATTATTATAATACCTGGATATCGATTTTTTTACTCTGAGTAAATAATTATTTATTTTTATAATTTTGAAGTACCACTTAAAAGCACTCAGTGTTAACTCGTGTGGTAAGATTTGGCTGACTCCTTCATACAAGATACCCAGGTCCCAGCAGTGGGAATATTTCCTATCGGTTGATACCTGTGTTTATGTATCCACTGTTATTACAAACACACGGAAGTAAAATATTTGTAGCAAGATAAGACTGATCAACTGACGTACTTTTTTGATGTGCTTTTTAGTCTCGGCACAGATATTTTTTTTCTTTTTAATGTTTTATTTTAAGTTATTTATATATTAGTTAACATTTTTTTTTATTCCACAACTTTCACATGACTCCGTCTAATCCCAAACCAAACAGAACTTGTGTTATGTGTACTAGAAAACTGATAAACATACTTATATATTTCTAAATTCATACATATTTTAGATAAATTAAATTTTATGATCTTGCTCATCACACAAATATTTGTCCTGGGTGTCAGGGCCACCGATCACTAAACCAACAGGCCTGACTGTATTGTTTGTACTGTACGAGTCACAAATAATTGTTTTTCTTCTTCTACCTATTTCCGATTATCGTTTCTTTTTGGATCTCCTTATTCTAAGTTTACAACACCGTGACTATTTCCATGCTTCAGATTATTTCCCGGTGCTTCCAGCCGCTTAAGGTAACAAATATAATGCAGTATGCAGGTATGCAGTTAATGACCCGTTTTCCAAGGCTATCATCTAAGAAATCACCATAATTCAGCCATAAGCGTAATTAATATCGTTAGATATAAATCTATCAGTTTTGCATGTTTTGTTTACGTAGTCTTAGTGTTACTCGCTTCATTTCATCTGGTAATAAGAATAAAGCCCCGTAATATTGAAGTAAAAAGATTGTTATTATCTTCTAGTATAAAGACTCCCACAGAACGGCGTGAAACGGTAATATACGTAAAAATTTACTTTAAGACTTTTGTCGCCCCTATTTGTAAAAGCCTTAACCCAGCGATCAAATGCCACTATTTCAAGAACAGAAATTAAACAAAAAGTGCCGTTGTCAAATTATTTTGATCAAATAATTGAAAAGTTCATCATCTATTGTTTGATGAATTAGACTTGCATAGAGAATAAATAGTGTTGAGAGTTTTGGTGGAAACTCTCAACACTGTTTATTCGCGGAACTCTTTTAACACTAGAAATGCAAAATATCAATGTCTATTTTGGCGATTTTATTTTTGCTACAGTAATATATTTTGGGAGTACTTTGCAATTCTATGCATAATAAAACCAGAGCAGGAAGAACATAGGAATGGGTCAAAGGGACGCCCGAGCTTCTAGTATTAGTTTCTTAAGTAATTAGCCGCATTTAACTATCACGCGTCGCTACATTGTGCATCGCTATAAAACTTAGTTTACAACGAAATTAGGCATATGTAACCTTTTTATGCTGTCCATTAGCAGCAACAGTGGTAACAGCAAAAAGTACTAATCGTACGCATGAGCGCATACGCATGACGCTAAAATATCGCGGTAGTTACCATATTATACGCAACGATATCATCTAAGTATCGAATGCAAGTAGAATGTTCGATAGGTTTCCTGATAGGTGATGATTGGGTTCATTCGCTTATTTGTAATACTTGTTAATTTTATCAAGCACCATAGTTGTCCTATTATTTGCAGCGTTTTTTTTAGTGGCAAATCATCCAATGATTTTTCGCGCTCTAGTGTGGGGCGAGAGAGTGTGTAAAACTTTTACTGACTAAAACTACCTTTTCAGAATTTCCCCGTGTTAATAGCGGGCATATTTATGTTAATTTTATCAAGCACTATAGTTGTCCTATTATTTGCGGCGTTTTTTTAGTGGAAAATCATCCAATGATTTTTCCCGCTCTAGTGTGGGGCGAGAGAGTGTGTAAAACTTTTACTGACTAAAACTACCTTTTCAGAATTTCCCCGTGTTAATAGCGGCCCTATTGGACCTTACAATTTGGCTGACAACTTTTTGAGGCACGCGTGGAACACTACGCGCCGCCGACGATTCGGGCTTGGTCCTTACTGGACGGAAAGATGGTGAGCGCCCATTGCTCATCATCCACAAGCCCGCGCCAACGGTGGCTGGAAATCGTCCTGCAACTTCAAACAACGGGGATGTCCTGGGGCGGCCGCTGCATCACACAAATAAAAAAACTCTTCAAGCTCTGTAATATTAGTATAGATTAATCGGAAAGCTAGTTAGACCATTGATTGGTGTTTGTAATAGCATAGTGTTTGTTGTCGCTGATTTGAATCTATACATAACTGCATAGAAAGCGAAATCATTATAATATTTATTCAGTATAGTTTCTGTTAGAGAAATTCTATTGATGGTCAAAAAAAACACCTTTAGCACTTGACAGTTATTGAGTCAAGCCAATAGCCATCTTTATAAAAAAAATGCCTTGATATTTAATGGACATGGCGCAAATTAAAAAAACCTAACTAAAATTCGTTCTAGTTTGTGAAGCACAACCATTAAATAATGGCTCATGTGCCATATTCAGCAGAATAGCATTAAAACGTGAACTGCCGTATACTAGCTTCACTCGTGAACATCATTATGTCCTATACCTACTCATAATAAACCATCAAGAAAAAAAATGCCGTTAGTTTTATAGCATTTCACCTTTTTTTGCAATCAAGTGTACTGTAGAGTGACGCAATTAGTTACACTTCAACCTTCGTATACTGGCGGCCAATTTAACGTATTACTTTTCTTCATTGTCCGTGGTGCACTTGGGGCCAATTTAACGTTCTTGCCGCGGGCTAAAGGTGCGCTTGCACATGTCCGGTGAACAGCCGCGACATTTCGGCGAGATTACCTCCACGCACCGCGCGTTTGTCATTAACACGTATAAATATTCAATTAGCGGACGGTTGCACTTGTCAACGATTTGCACTGAGCTTAAGCATGTAATGATTTCCTGTCATTATTAATAAAATTAGTTTATTCTTTTGTTCAAACTGATCGACTGCTTATGACATGATTGTAAAAAGTAATTAATGTAAACAAATTATTTCGTGTTGTCCTCATATATGCGAATTGTAAATAATTAAGTGTCAGCGGAGGCATGCAGTATTTATCACTTTCGGACAGCTGGGGCTTAAAATTCAATATGTTATTACATCGTAATAGCATACCATTTAATAGCAATTACTAGTTATTTTTATACCGGAATAGTTGTTTTGTAAAATAGCAAAAATAACACATACCGGATATTGAAAATTATGATTATTGTTCGACAATGCCATTGTAATAAGGAAACTTGTAAAATAACAAACACATTCAGGATTCATAGTGCCATTACTATTGTCAGTAACCACGGGCACAGTGGCGATACGGCGGCAATTACCTCAGTAATATCATAAACCAATAGCACAGTAATTACAAAAAAATTAAGTCTATTTGCCACGGTAGACACCATATCACTATATAAAATCAACAAGGAACGTAAATTTTAATGCGCGTACACTCACTATTTCACGGTTTAAAAAGTATTAAAGACACGGTGACCATAAACGCCGCAAGTGGACCGTGGAGACACCGTTTAGCAGGACCGTCCTGCACATGGGCGGCCGCGTGGGGTCCCACACACCCCCAGTGTCAACGGTCTCTCCGTGACATTTATTAACGGTTGGAAGGGTTGGCTAAAGAGAAATTCCTAAAGGCCATTTTCTTATTCCCATCGAGGGTGTTTTTACGGGTATATGATCGAAGTAACAGCGAATAAAATCAAAAGTTTTTGTCCGGTGTTTGTCGTGTTGTATCGTTGGTCTCCATACTCTTCGTATGTGCGTATATGTAGCGCTGTAACAGCTACATGTCACAAAATAAATAGAGAGATGTAAGATACGCTCTTACCAAGGCTCCTAGTTTCGTCGAAGTAACTTTCAAAATATTAGTTATATTTTGATGCCTCCAACGTAAGGCAAAAAGTACATTTGTAATTTTGGATGATATAAGAGTTGAAAAGTTTTAGGTAAAATATTTATAATTATTTATTTATAAACATCTTCACTATTAAATATTATAACTTAATAGGTATTTAAACAAACTGAAAATAATAATATGTAAAAACGGGTAGAAAAAGAACAAATAGGGCATCAAAAAATTCGTCCATATCGATATCAATGGGAAAAGAAAAGTGAGCTGTCTTTGCGTACCGTTAATCGGTACGTATGTTTTGATTTTACCACCCTATTTATTTCTAATTATCAGTTAAGAAGATATGCCTCTCGTTTTTTACCTTTTCGCCGACTTGTCCACTGCCGAGGAAGATTGAGTTAACCTTAAATCAATGGAAGTCCAATTTACCAAATTAAAGCGCTGCTGTTGAGCTATTTCAGGCTGAAAAGACTCTCGGGTTTAGTTTTATGATCCTAGATTAATCTTTCTCCACCACTTCCAGCTTTCTTTACCACAGCTAACTACAATCCGATAAACCATAGCGTAATGGTCCGTGCAGGCGCCGCAGCATACAAGAAGCATCATTCGGTTCCGCCCGCTGCATCACATTTTAAAGTCGACCGTCCACATCGTCCAAGCTGCTACGTAAGTATTGCACGGAGAGATTTGTCACGTTACCTACGCTGTTCACATATTTGTCAACCACGTGCAATGTGATATCTACATCGTTCTCAAATATCATCCTGTATAATTTTAATATTAACGATATACCTAATCATGCTGTTTTTTTAATTATAAATTGATTTTAAAGAGTTTTCTTAGACTTTGTTCCACGTTCTCCATCGTTTAAATCAATTTTAATAATTAAAAAGTTTCTGTAAATTATTTATTTATCTATAAACTTTGAGTTTAAGTTTTTGAGTTAGCACAGCGTGGCCGTGGTTCGCAGTGGACGATCTCACCTATATTTTCTTACAAAACGAAACTATGTATTAGTACTAACTCACTATGTACTACTATGCGTAGCTTAGCTATTGGCTGCTATGGAGCAGTACCGTTAAAATATTATTATCTGCTATTCGCAGCACTGCGAGACGAGTTAATTGTACAATAGGAGTGTATGATGCTATCGCGGAGTTTCACACTGCTTTTTATATTATATTGGTTTGTTAAATGTTTAGTGATGACGTGTGCGCGAAGTGCACGGACGAGAACGATTGTTCTCGATGTCTCTGTTGCGGCAAACAAACACGCCAAACCGGCAACTCAATCGCAACTCTTGAAGAAAATGGTGACTAGTTAGTTCTTTGAAACGCTACTGGATAATGGAATCGTTTTGAAATATTCTAGTCATGGGAAATTGACTCGTTGGAATCGATAGTAGTACCTTTATGACCCCGTGGTACAAGACGAGTTAAGGAACTTTAGAAGAATAACTTATCTTCATTTTTATATTCACCAGAACTGCGTGGTGCTTACATATCTAATGGCTTAGTGAAGCCGAATTTATGTTCACATACTCGGATACCTACGCAATCTGGTAAGGAAACGCACCAGAGATCTACAAACTATGGGTAGACCATAGTGAATGCAGGCAGGCCAAGGAGGTACTACCCTCCATTGCTGGCCGCTTCTTGAAACAGGTCTTAGTATTAGTATCTCGGGCTGGTATCCGCAACTCCACGACTAAGCGCGTATTTTGCGTACGGGTGGGACAAATGAAACAGGTCTTACTACATTACTACGTTACATTTAGCCACGGGCCCTTTAATAGGCACCTCTCTGTCATATGAGTTACAAACAGCCCACTCTGCAGAGCCTGCATGGAGGAGCACGAGACTGCAGCTCATGTGCTTCTAAACTCGCCAGTTGACGCTGGATACAGGGCAAAGAACTTCGGAAATCCATGTACTCTCCGCGAAATAGTAACACTAAGATGCTGTTGACCTTTCTTGAGGAGGTAAGGTAGGTTGAATGCCAGACTTGTCCAACCTGTACGCAAAATACGTGAATATACTTTGGACGTGGAATTGCGGACATCAACCCGACATGCAATACAATATTTGTCTAGTGGGATAATTCTGTACACGAAGTCTCGCAAACGATCACATTTCATTACAGTTCTAGTGGGCTCTAAGCTCTAAACTGGCCCACTAACTTTATTACAGCCATGATAAACTTTAGTGATCTGTTTACTGACCATAACGACGCTTTATTGTTTAATATTTAAATATACACTTACACACTCTACTTGCAATATTATTTATTGACCTGTAGCATCACAGCATGGCTGGACGCGTGTCTATGCGAGCCTTTGTTCAGCAGTCGATGTCTTTCGGCTGAAATGATGATAATAGATGATTTGTAGATAAAATGGTAATTGTAACTAAATTAAATCTTAATAAAGCGTTTATTACAATAGTCTACTATAATAAATGCAAGATATGCAGTTATATTGAGTAATTTTAGCAAAAAACTGTGTTTGACGGAGCCTTTTTTTTACAAGTCTGGTAGAATTGTTAAATTCGAAAAACCTTAAAAGGAATCCAGTGGCAATAGCATATAATAATGTAAATATTCACAATATTTGTTCGTAGAAAACTTACTCATAGTTTATTTCCTCCAAAAACTATGCTAATATTGTGTTAACAAAAGTTCCGGAGTATTTACCAACAAACTATTTCACAAGATGGCTGACTATCACGACTCCTTTAATAGTTGTTTAAGAATTCTTTCACGACACTTTGATTTGTGCTTACTCCACTGTTAATGGCGGCTTTTATAATAAATTGCGAAGACATTAGAGTTGAACCATTTATCTTAGTTTACTAGGCTAAAACGACACGACATTTTTAAAGGTCAAGTTATTTTGGTTTTAATTAATTACTATTGGGTTAACAATTAATAGACCACATTAAAAATCATCGACTCGTGGAAGAGGTGCACACATTCATAAGAATGTGCACACCTCTAAAATCTAAAAAATATAAATTCGAAATAAGATTAATAGAACAAGATTTTCCCTATTTTTTGCGGTGGTGCTCCGTTCAAGCTGGGCAGACTTCCACCGTGTCCTCCGGGCGCTCCGCACAATGTTGACACCTGAAAGTTTCTTCCGCCAGAAACCGCAACAGGTACCTCCCAAAATACCCATGTCCGTTAAGGAACTGCGTCAGACGGAAGAACGTTGCCCAACATTAGGAATTACTCGTGGATCCTGGGTGCAGCATTCACAACCGTGTAAAGTCACATATACATCATTCATATACTATTCGAATATCTAGTCTCACAAATAATATCATCGAAGGCAAGAAAATCGGCCGTAAATAAAACATAATCGGATATGTTTGTGTTACGGTTCGTAAAATATACTCATTGAATGATAAGTGCTATAAGTTTATACTTTGCTATCACTAATGCATAATTAAATTCAATTCATTCGTTTACCTAGTATCAGTCGACACGATAGCTAATCGCATTATAATTGCAAGCTTTTAATCACGCGCCATCTTTTACCATGTGCGTAAAAAGTCGCGGATGTGCGCACGAGTCGATTTGACAGACGGTGTAATGGATCGCCTTGACGCCTTCACTTCATAAGTTTAATGCATTACCATTACTAATGCTCATTTACGTTACTTTTTGCCTACCGTTACTCTAACAAAGTTGTGTATCTTGCAGCAATTTGTTCAATTGTCTGTTCCAACAAAAACTGCACTACAGACTGCCTTCAGCAACCTCACATAAACAGAATCCATAATTATACGTCAATACAACACACTCGTTAAGTTTTTTCGAAGGCAATTTTACGCGCAGTTATCTCAAAGTAATGGTAGGCCGTCACGATAGGAAAATGCATTATTAAACCCCATAACCGCTTCCAATATCCTAGAGAGTAACGCCATAATACCCTTTCGCGTAACAACAAAGCGATGGTGTAAATGAGTGCGAGAGCGCCCCGTGCCATTGTCCGGCCGCACCGCCGCACCGGCCACTTTGAGGGTGACTTAAATCCGAAATTGGGTATTTCGAAAAATGTGCATGTGTCATTTATCACGACCCTCGCTTGGCGGAAAAAACCTAACCCTATTTAAAAAACTACCCCCCGTAATCCTCCGGCGGGCCCGACGCGGCACACAAACAGTATTAAATTTTGCCACTATTAATACGAAGGCGTTAGCGGCGCGTCAATATTGGATGAATGCAGGAGTTCGCAGATCATCCTTATTAAAAGAGGTTAAACAACCCTCCGATAGACAACGGGTTAATCAGTAAAGTGTGTCAACTTATGCATTATTTGTGTTTATTACTTTTAAATTAAAATTTTACAAAGCTTGCCCAATTAACTATATTATATGCATTGATAGAGTTTAATCTATTCGTTTATAAGAAAAATAGGAAAATTTAAAGAGATATTTTAATCAAGTCGTCTTGTCTACTCATTTTATGCTGTTGAGGTACAAAAACCTATCTCAGTAAATGTTTATTTTTTATCAGCCAGTCGTGCAATATTTTATCCAGAGCCGTTCACAGTAGGTAATTCGATTACAATTTCTCACTTTAATTGATGAAATTAAGACAGTCACGTGTCACGCTGAATGGCTGGGCTGCCGTTTTCGGTACAATAGTGCGGTTAAACTTTTCAATATTTTGGTTGGCTCGCGAGCGCGCACGTGCCGCCGCGTGCCTCGCTTTACCCCGCTCTACCCCCGAACGCTTTATTTTTTATTATTTTCATAATTCATATTTCACAATAACAACTGAGAAGGCGTTTCGCACGGTTAGCTTATGAAACCACTTTCGCGATTCCGCGTGGGGCGGTAGAGACTTGGGCTTACCGCAAGGGCCACTTATGGGCCCGTTTTTATTTATATTACAGCGTTGCGCTGCGTCGCGTTTTGTGATCCACTTTATCAAACGCTTTACAGAGATCGCGGCGCGGGGGTTCAACCACTAGGATAATAATGTTGGTGGCATTCTTCTTGTGACGTCACGATATGGCTTATTGTGTTTTTTGGCGTAGGATTAGTGAGCCGCGGGCGGTGAGCCATAAAAAGCCTCAGTTTTCAACGGCAACCAGCAAAATACTAATCCTGGCCATTTTTGGTGGCTATTGAGTCAAATACTTACATTTATGTGCTTTCGCAATCACCTGTCATTTTGGTATTTATGTGATGTATTGCTATGCTTTATTAAATTATTTATTTTCTCTGATTTAGAAACATGTTATTTATTCTAATCTTACAATCCATCATTTTATATTTCTATTTTTCTATTATCAAACACGGCCCACTTACGACAATCATAAAACAGAATACGGAACAGCGGTTAAGAATTGCAATCGCTAAAACTTCACCCCACAGGACTGACTCACGTAAAATGTAATGGGAAATTACTGTAAAATAAAAAAAGAAGTCTCCCTTAAAGCCGAACCCTTATTGTTACGGCAATTTAGGTAACACTCCCTCCCCGCGGGGAACTCAGAGTTCTTATAGCGAACTAGCAATATGCATGGCTTCCCTCAAGTACAAGCTCATAAAACTTGAACGATTTTAATCGAAACGTTCCTTAAGAATTACTGTTTCGTTTACATTGTCTGCTGGGACGTGAGCAGATTACTGATCGTCCTCAACAATAGTTTCATGTTGATTCGGATTCGATAAATATTTTTATCGGTTTTGCTTAATCAATTAGGCATAAGTATGTCCCTGTCATTTTGCTGAAAAACGAGTCAACAGCTATTTGTCATTCAACGTACCTACATAGTTTATTTTAATCATCTTTATGATATGCGTGTAAGCCTACTACAATGTTTTTCTGATCTCTCCAGGTGTTGCTGCAATCCCTTTTTGATATAAAAAGAAATAGTAATTAAATGTGCAGTCATCGTAAAGTTTTATGACAGCATTTTAGGCGTCTCAGTGTGATATTATCTCGAAGATGGCCATAACAAACTTGAGAATTAAAACCATCGATATGAAATTGTTATAATTATGTTTTCAATTAAAAGTGAGATTATTGTCATAAAGATCCATCGAAGATTGTCAAATGTATCGACCTATTTCATTGAGTTGGAAGGTGTTTTGATTAATTGTGGTTCCATAAATTTCATCGTGATCTGTCAAATATAATATTACTAAGCTTACAAATGACAATCTGTAAAGCCTTGTCCAACCGTCAAGGAAAGTTGACCAGCGCGAAACATTTATATTATGATATATCACATTACTAAAATTTAAACAATAATTAATATAAAATAATATTATTAAGTTAATTCCAATACAATACATTGTAATAATTTTGATAATTTAATTCCGACACAATATATATTATTATAATAACTTTGATAATTTCATTTGATGTTGAAATGTTTATAAAAATTCTAATCAAATATTCAAACTTTGTTCTATGAATTACTATTTTTTTTTATTAATTGAATGTTTTAAATGTATGCATGCAATTAGTGAAAAATAAAGGCATATTATTATATGTCACATTACATCTATCTATTTTTTTATTGGTAATAGTATCAAGACTTAATCAATCATCTAACCTCAGCCATCTATCCAAAAGCCTGACAATATCTCAACCTCAACGCATCAGAGGAAGTACCATATTAAAAATTATTTCAAAACTTTAATCCTTAAGCAATTATGTTTTTAATTGTATCTCGAGTAAGTTGCGCACACGCCGCGCCCGCGGTAGCCGCGCCCGCTGCGAACAAAAAATGTTGATTGAGATCGCTACACGCTTCTGTTACTACTCAGATGGGCTTAATTGAATTTTTGTTGTGATAGTCGTGATGGACTTCTAGGAGATGATAATGAGCTTTTTAATGGAGAATGTTTGAGTTATAAAGTGGGAATATTATATGGGTTATTGTTTTATGATTGGGGAGAATTAGTAACTCTTTGTGTTGATTCAGGTGCATTGGTCAGTGTACAAAATTACCATTACTTTGTACAACCAACCAATTTGGAAGCAAAACAAAGTACACTACTTAACTCTATTGATACAGATCCTGTCAATTTGTGCAAAAATCCTCTCAAAAATGCCACCAGTATTCACCAGTCACAACACTCATGACTGGAACGGAATAGATGGAAGAGTCTTATCGATATAACGTAATAAATATCTTTCGTGATTGCGAAACTACAAAACATATCCCGGTGAGGAACCCTAGCGACTCGGTCGGCGCGCGGCGTCCCTCGTCCCTTGCGTACGTGATACAAGGAAGTATTAAAGTCGTACAACTTAACCCCACGGATACCGAGGGATCCACTCTTTAAATACATCCGATAAAAAACTAAACGACACCCCTCGGCATGCAAAAAACATCCCCCAGAAAACGTCCATAAAGGAAAATTTATCCACAAATTAATTTGTAGCGGTACAAAATAAAATTAAAGAAAAGTGCGCGTCTTAGTTTATTGATGGCGGATTCTTTAACTCAAGTGAGATCCCTCAGGGGGCTTTGTTATACTTCAGATAAGTTAATGACGTAAAAAAGTTAAATTAGACTTTTGATTAAACAACTGTACCTATTGCAACTTTGCAGTGTTACGCCCGTGAATCGACGTCTCGAAGGTAAACATTTAAGATTCCCATTACGCAAGACTGTAGCAAGCTTAAGCGTAAAAATATCGCAAAGTAATTACAGACTTAACTTAAGTATAGTTTATACGTAAATATAATACAGTTTTTAATGTCATAGGAGTTAAGACGACAGCTCCGACTCTCATCCTCGGAATAAACATGACACTAACAAAGAAATCGTTTTGACTCTGAATGCAATGTGGAAATGTGCGAGTACCTTCGAAGTTTAAATCAGACATAAAAGCTGCAATACATTGGCAATTTAAAATACACTGTCATAAAACGAAGCATGAATATTCACACCTTACTAGTTTATCAGCAATCTCTACTTTCTTGCCATTGCATCAACATTATCTTACGCAAATAATGAGCTGATAGCTCCCCAATCCGGAATCCCAGAGGCATCCACTATTTGTCATATAATTATGACAGTCGCATATTTATGTTCAAACAAAAATCTTCTGTGGGAACGCTATGTCGAAATAGAAGAATTTTCGCCATTAAATTTGGCCTCGACTGCCGTCTTATATCGTACACATTGAGTGATTTATTGTACACAAACGTACATTAGATTTTTATGTTCGTATCTTGTAGGTTGTAAATAACATCGGTGGTTGTTCCCCGACCCACTTGAAGATTATTACTGATTTATTTATTATTTAAACGGCGTGATGGATGGCCCCGGTCGGGCTGTTACTTAGTTTGCTGAACTTTGCCATCCATAACATTTTGTTTGTGACCTTTAGCAATGATTATAAGAATGTACGTTGTCTCGTAACATTTTGACACCTCGTAATTGTTTCGTTTCTCAATGTCGGTTGTTTGTTTGTAATCTAACTAATTGTTTTAATTTGGTAACGATTTAAATTTTAGTAAAAGTATCGATTTGTTGATTGCATTGGTTCATTAGCGGTGGTTACATTCCCAGGACACTGATCGTGTGAGAACATCTGAGGATTACATTTTTTTTGTGGTTTTCTATAATATTAGTTACAAAACACTTAGGAACTTTACAAACCCCGTCAATTTTATATTTCAAGCCCCATCCGCCACGGCAACTTGAATCACCCCCACAAGACTATTGAAACTCTAATCCAATTCTTTCATATAATTGCCTAATCTTTCCTTTCTAAATAGGCGGCGCTCAATCTCGGCCGGTGCCCCAGCAAGGTGAGCTAACCGAGCCTGAAATGGTTATTTTTTACTTCCCCATTATAAGCTGAAGTGGAGCGGATTACAAGGGAAACTAGATTTAGGGCCAATTTGAAAGTGTCCGTATTGATTGTAACGTTTACGCGTCGTTTGGCAGATCTACTCAAGCTGCAGCTATTGGGAGGATTTGTGAACTTTGGTAAACATTGAGCTTTTGATTTTTTTGGATATAGAAGTTCATAATTCGATTATTTATAAGTAAAACCTTCTGAAGTCAATAGATCGAGAGATCAGACACGTTAGAAATACGTAAATAATAAAGTTATTCAGCATAGTTTTAGTATCTAAGTAAATATTAGAGTAAAAAAAACGACAATAGCCAGTTTACATTCCTAAAGATTAGGTTTAATAAAAAGGTGAATGCACTTGTACCTTTATAACTATTTTGCCCTTACAGTTGAATCAGATCAGACAGATTAAGCGCATAATTTGGTATTATAACTCACTGTATTGACCAAAAGAAACTGTAAAAGAAGACCAGTCAAGTAAATCACGCCAGTTAGCACGCGTCATTTTAATCAACATTCCGGTGTGTGGGAATAGTCGTTAAGTCCACTAGTGGAGTCATGGAGTTATGGCCGCGATCACATAAATAATTAATACGTTTATGATCGCGTAGCGGTATTTAGGATTACTACTGTTAGATTGTAGGCGATGGTGGAAAATAACTGTTAATACTTTTATAATAGGGACTGAAAACGAGGAGCGGCTCAGTTCAGCTTATTATGTTGTACTGGCATAACAAGGAAATCAAAGGGTGTAGAGGACAGGATCTCAGATAAGATAAAAAAAAAATCGAACTTGATGAATTTTAGGGTTAAGAGTATAACAATTTGTACCTATTTAAAGATCCTTAGTTTGTTACATTAGTCATAGTTCCCATTGCCGTTGCCCGAATTCGTTTGGGTTCAGCCAAACATGTCTTCTGTTTCCCTTCTTCTCTGTTAAGGATCACCTTTCTGGTATTCTCCTTTACGTTTCTAGTATGGTATACTAGCGTTTCAATGAGCGCAAGCTACCTGCGATGCCTCATTCGACACCATACTTAAGTCCTGGACAGTAAACTATCTCACGAACTCATCAGCGATATCTCCATTTAAGAGTATCGCCATGTCCATCCACGTCGCTATCACATAGCATCACGCGGTATCTTAAGACCCTGCGGTATCTGTGTCACATATCGCTATTGCCTTTCACCGCTCTATCTACAGATCTGGCCAATAAAAATAAATATCTCTGCGTTTATTTACGGGTTAGTTCGAACATGTTGTTCTTCGCGCTGTACCGTTGTATGTCACTGTTAAAAACATGTTTATGGAAAAAATGATTTGTAGGATCGCTTCCCGGAATGTATGGGACTGTATGAGATTTAATTTGTTAGTGATTTTGGGTGTTTCAGTGGATTTTTGAGTTACTGTTTCTTACGTCTCCTCATATTATGATCACTGCAAGGATTTATTGTCTCAAGGAAACCATGCAATATTAAAATCTAAATCCTTGTAAATTGTGTGTAAAATTTATCAGGAAAACCCCCTTGCCACTTTCTGTGAACCGACAGAATATATCGAAATACTACGGCACACGGTCTAAGAGGGACGAGTTTTATTGTGATTTTTTTTATACGATGAACTTTATAATGATATCTTAAGTAGGTACATAATTAACACACATTCTTACTTTCTGGAGATACACTAGGCCGCAAATATTCCAGGTCGCTAATAAAAAGTGTGATAGTTTTTTAATATAATACCTTCATTAGATGGATTCATGAAGCTGTGAATATTGTAGGTAACTGAATAATTCATAAAACAAAATACATAAAATTTTGTTCACTCTTTAATTGCAATTAAATAATAGAAAAAAAAAACAATAATCGCAGTTTATCTTAAAATGAAAACTTATAAACGTTCTTATACTTTTTGAATTAAGACAATGTGGCATGCTGTAATCCAAATTAGTAATATGGGTTTGGTCGATGTTTGACAGTTCTTCCATTAGCGCATTGTTTTACTCGTGTAAGGTAGTTGGAGTTGTCTCGTTGTTTAACGCATATCTCCTAATCTCCTCCCAAGTATGTTTTCATTATCATGCTTTCATTTACGGCATTTAAGTTTGGGCTGCGAGCTGGCCACTTCATGCAACGTCTTGAATAAACGCATTGACCAAATGAGCATTATATGGCCGAACATTATCTCCTGTATGTATCTGAGAGCATCTCTACTAACTCCGTACGACTTCTTGAAGATATCTCAGCTCAAACCAATAATGATCTTCCACCGAATCAAACATTTTCTTCAAAACATGCTTGATGCTTTCATGATACCGTTCTCCTGATCGTCTAAATACTCTTCGTGTCCCGTCGAGTGTTATAAACTAAATCTGAACTCACTGGAAAACAATCCTGGGTCAATCGCCATCTATCCGTCAAAGTGTTTTCGAGTAAACCGTATGGACTATATTAGTGTTTTAGAATTTTTTGAAGGTTGTGTTGGATCTAAACAGCCATGAGATGTCGATTTTTTAGACCGGCTGGCCTGCTCATTATGTCTCTTGAAATCAATGGAGTTCTAGCAGTACTATTTTGCCTTCTTCCTTGTTTTATCTACTATGATAATAAATTGGCGTACATTTTTCACATGTTACCGGCATAAAATTGCAAAAAAAGCTTAAAAAAATACTCCCTATTTTGATTTTGTTATTTATCCTGAAAAATCTGTTTTTTAAATTGCAACTAAAACCAAACTAAACTTCTTTTAAGATTTATAGTAAGCTCTATTAATCTGAATAATATACTCGTAACTTTGAGACCGCAGGCCTAAGAATCAGCTGGGAGAAAACAGAATATCTACCATGCTGCTATCCCACAACCAACCAGCAAACCCCTGCGACAATTCGTTTGAAGAAAGACATGATATTTGAGGGAATTCGATAATTTAAAATACCTAGGCTCTGTGATCTCCAATAACGGCACGATAGACGCCGATTTAACCCATCGTATTAACACTGGCTGTATAAAGTGTCGCCAGCTCTCAGGTGTCTTATGCGACAGCAGAATACCAGTACGTGTCAAAGGCAAAGTCTACAAAACTGCGGTCCGTCCGGCTCTACGGTGCCGAATGTTGACCCCTGAAAAAATGCCATTCCACAAAATGCACACGACTGAGATGAAGATGCTAAGATGGGCAGGAGGTGTCACTCTCAACCATAGGGTTAGAAATGAACATATCCGTGGAAGTTTTAAGATCCGCCCAATTGGAGAAAAACTCAGTGAGACGCGACTCAGATGGTATGGTCATGTAATGAGAAGATCTGAAGAACATATGACTAGGCAAGTCCTACACATGAATACAGGTCCAAAAAGCGTGGTAGACCCTTTCTAACTTGAATGAATATCTGTAATTAGCAATGACCTAAAGAAAGCTCAAATGAATGACTTGAAGACCCAAAACCGAAATGTCTGGCGAAAAATGACGACGAGAGCCGACACCAAATGAAATGGAATAAGGCTAGGCAAAGAGAGATACTCTTAACTTTGGGAGACATCGCAGTTTTTCTATGTGACCCGTTATTTTTGCAGCCCAGTATACAATTACTCATAAATCAATGTTTCCTGTAGTATTAGTTATAGGAGCCAGATTTTTGTATTGTAGCCGGGCCCGAGGCGTGCCGCGACCCGCTTGCGAGCTAAAGGCCTATTTTGAAACTATGCCAGCTATCTTTAATTACATTCTTCTAAACAACATTTGGGCAATATTTATGTGCCAATATCAGAAAGAAACTCGGTTTGCAATTTCTATAGCTTTTATTGTACAAAAAAACGGCCTTAACCGACTTCCGATAGGTTATCGACTATAATTTCGCGGACATTAACATATTAGCATATAAATTGCCTACAATTAACTCTATACACATGGAAAGGAGTTTAACTTAATGTATGGCCAATATTTGTACCAACGATTAACCCGTCAATGTTGATGGTAATTAGAGAATAATAGATACCAGTCATAGAGTGCCTTTTCGAGTTGCTCGTGCGCTAGGTATTTGGCGGCAATATATTGGAGGTTGGCGGAGTCAGCGTCGCATTCCGCGCGCCTACATTCCTCGGTGACACGTGGTGTGGTGTAGGAAGTGGGCGCTGGCGGGGCCTGGCACCAACACGACACGACACACGCCCTACATTGTGTGATGTGTGTGCTATCTACAGCGTCTATGTATTGTTGATAAATCATTCAACTTTATTGTTGTTTATCCCCATATTAGGTCTGACTACTTTTGAATTAAATGTAAAGGTTGCATAGATTCTTAGTTTCTTGGCAGCGAACAGCGGTAAATTTCCTATACTCACTTACCTGGCAGGATTCACGACTAGGAAAATTGTTGTTTACATTAATGATCACATTAATATCGGTAGGCTAACAGCTTTAATGGCGAGTTGTACGAGGTTCTGTAATTGCTCGCAAGGTGGATTTAACACAAAGTAAGTTAAATTAAATATCACCTCATTATTTAGTTGCGGGTAAAATAATCTTAGATACACATGCTCACGAGATAACTGGTATTATTAATGATGCTAATCACTAATACGACATAAACACATCGATGTCCGGGCCTGAAGATGACGATATAGCATGATTAGTGTCAGCTGCTGGAGAGCATTCGTAGGTTGACAACGCTTTAAAGATTGCAGAAGTGTATTAAATGAAACAGGTCGACTGCTAAGACTAATGGAACAGTTTAACTTTTTAATTACTGAGTAACATGTGTAAAAATACTGACATAGAATATCTATGATTTTCTTGACATTCAATATAAGCTCCATTACTTATAACAGAAGTGTACAAGTTAATAATATTTTTTTATAAATGCTATGTATATAGCAAAAAATCTTGGATTTAATTGTTTTTTTATTTCTAACAGCCTTTATACCTAGATTTGCAGGTTTATGTTTATAAACTCCTCATTAGCCTATACCCACATAATGAGCAACAAGCCAACACCTATTTGCTGACCGTAAATACAATTGAAATACACATCCGTAATAAGTCAGGTCTCGCCGAGACCGAGACCGATACCAGACGGGTACCAATACGCGTCGGACGGGTTACAAATAATGTAATGCGATTTGTGTGGCGTCCTGTGGGTGTAGGTTATGACGCGTCTCGTTAAACAAGCTTTATTGTTTTTCTATATAAGTAAGTAAGGACGTATTTTTCCTTATTTTAATTTCTTATTTTGACGGCCGCCTGATTTTATTGGGGAGTGTTTGTTTATGAAGTTTCTGCCTTAGGAGGTAGAAATTTAGTTGAGATGCTAGTTGGCAACTAGACAGTGCACACACAGCAATAGTGTAAAATGAAACATTGATACTTGTTTCTAGAAAAATTCATGGTAGATTTCACCGACACTAAAATTATAAGTTATAGAAATCATTGACCGAAAATGTGGTCGAAATGTATAGCTAATTGACCTCCAAAATGACATTGACAGTGCCTCTCTGGTAAAAAGTCTTTCGTTGGTTCTTCATCAGCATCATCATTTTCAAGCCGACTTCAGCCACTGCTCTTGTTTTGCGCAAATTGCCGCGTTTCTATGACAACCTCATTCTGGCTACCCGCGTTTGTAACAATGACGTCTGCTCATCTTTCCGCAGCCGTACAACCATCCTTCCTTTTTCCAGTGCTAGGCTCTTAGTTTAATTTAACTCCTTCTCACATGCACAGTCATAGGGATATCTGCATAGAGGTAGGTAGTAAGTATTGGATTAGGGTGACAGCACACAGAGGCGGCAGCAATGCGTCAAACCGCGACGGGGGACGGGGCACTGGCGCGACTCGTAGGAGTCCGTCAAACCGCCAGGTGTGGTGCGGCTTTATTTATTGCGCTCCGTGGGCCCGGGATTTATAACAGCAGTGTGTTAGTGCAGGAGATAGGCGACAGTTTGCCAATGTGTTGGGGATATTGGATGCTGTTTCTGAATTGAGTCTGTAGGAACTTTTATATACATATCTAACCGATGAGGTCTAGTCACATGATCATTGTTCCGGACTTGGGCTCTCTGCTGCGGTGTCTTCGAATCGCATCACTGATGCATTGGGTGTACGACAGCCCCAACAGCCTCGTGGCTACTGTAGCCGGCAGGGTGGATGGCCAAATAGTTTTATACTGGATGGCAGCACACAGACCGTCGGTTATAAGTTGGTGTTTTTGGATTATTTATTTGTTATTAATCTCTCGTATTATGGTATGAAAATAAAGTTTATAATTATTATTGACTGATTGTAGTAGGGAGTTAAAAAAACCAAACTAGTTTCTGGCGAAGCCAGTAGAGTAGTCTAATTAATACATAATATACCTAAAAACTAGACAAAACCAATTGATTACTTGCTTATTTAATTAACGTACCAACGCATAAAGTAGACAGCTTCAGACAACCAATTTTAGATATAATAATTTCTGTAGATTATTTACCTATACACGCGTAAATTATTTATCTGGTCTTATCTTTAATTAAAATCTCCGATGTTTATCAAATCTTGTTATTTACTTAATATTATAAATGAGATAGTTAATTTATCATGCTAATTAATAATAGAGTTATGGTACTGTATTTTGTGGGAAGAAAGTAAGACTATGAAGTAGACCTTCACACCGTTATGGGAAATGAATTTGCATCTAGAAAAATAGATAACAACTTTTTTAATATTGAGAAGTTGATTTAAGAAACCTTTATTATTTATTTTTCTTTAATTCTTTATTGTACACAAAAATTTAACAAGAGTACACAGTGATTTGACGGATCCAGCAGTTGGGAATCGAGGTGGCATTGCCCAAGTCCGAGGCAATGTGTTTTCACGGCCACCACGGCGTTCCCAAATAACGGTCGGAGGAGTTTACATCGGCGTCAAGTCAACAATGAAGTACCTGGGACTCATCCTTGGCTCCCAAACTGGATCGGACTGGGGCTGCCCTTAAGCGGCTCCTGCCCAACTTAGGGGGTCCAGATGCCTCCTGCCGGAGGCAATACACAGGTATCTAGGCCCTTACGCCTCATCCGACGGGGTCCCGATCCCGATATCCGGCCACCATAGGGACCGAGCCCAAGTCGTCGACGGCGCGTAGTGTTCCACGCGCGCCTCAAGGAGATGTCAGCAAACCGTAGGGGCCCAGCAGGGTCGAAGCCTACTGGGGCCATGGGTTCGCCTTTGAAAGAAAAACCCTGCCCTGGAAATTGGAATGAAAAACAACAAAGGAACTACTGACAATTCATATACAAAGACGAGTTTAACTCTACAATAAGTTTTCTCAGTCTCCTAGCAAATCTTTATTTTTCTGAATTTTGCTTCATTTTATGGGACTTGCAGAGCAGTGGTGGCCCAATGGTAACGATCTCCTTACGAGATGCAGGTCGTGGATTCAAATCCAGACTGGAACTTTACCTTGTGTAATTTATTTCATCATCACTGTTCTCAAAACAGTAAGGAAAACATTGTGAGGAAACCGGCATGTCCTAGAACCAAAAATTCGAAGACATGTGACATCCAGCAGATGGGCACTGGGCCCGCGTGGTGGATTACGGCCCATTCGCTTGAGAGGAGGCCTGAGTCCCAGCAGTGGGAAGATTGTAGGCTGATTCTGCTTACCTAGACGGGACTTCTTGCACTATTTTGACAAAGAAATTAGATTGACTTGGGTACTTACATATTTTGCAAGAAATTGAGGAGTCTTTGTATTAAAATGTTTGTAAAGCAAGATATGGCAAGCGGTCTCTCAGCCTACACACCTGTCATCTCATTATAAATTAGTTGTTTGCGTATTTATAACGTGAAGAACATACGGCCACGAGACAGTTATCTGATCTTTGTTTGTTAAATCTAATTTTTGAACACCTCTGGTATGTGAAAGATACCTACCTAATTACAGTAGGTAAATGACTTTTGTTTGTATAGATTCAATCAGCTTGGCCTCTGTCCGTCTGTCTGTCTGTCTATCTGTCTGTCTTTCAGTGGGGTGTATATCAAAATAAAGAGAGAGAAGAGAGGTAGATATTCAAAATTTTCACGGAATGTGTATTTGTATTGCCTCTCCAACAACACAAAATAAAATAAAGATAAAAATTAAAGGATGTCTTTATATAAATATATCTCTCATAGAAGTCGTGATTTTATTTTTGTATTTTATTACTGTAGTACGGAACCCTTCGTGTAAGAGTCCGACTCGAACTTAGTATACATAAAAAGGTACTCTGTGAACTTAGCCAGTTTTTTTTTTTAGTTGGTAAGTTTTAAATGGTAGTTCTCACGCTCTAGGGTGGAGCGAGGCTTGTTAGACTCTTACTGAATAAAACCACACACTCCTGTGTCTTTGAGTTGCCATTGAGTTCCAGGAGCACAGTATTTCTTTCAAAAATTCCCCGCGGCTCTAGCGGGTGTCGGCTTTCCTGACTCGGTTACGGTAACGGTATTGCTGACATCTCTTTGAGGTTGAAACACTACGCGCTATCGATGCCTCGGGCTTGGTCCTTACCGGATGACCGGACGGCGAGCAACCCATTGCTCGCCGTCTGCAAGCCTGAACAAGATCGACCCATGCGGCTGTTATTCTTTAACCATGATGTCCTGCAATTGTATGTCGATTATAAAAGAAGAAACATAATATAATTTATGCAGAAGCATTAGACTGTTCTAGGAAAATACTTTAACAGTGGATGGTTTATCACATACTAGGCGATAGAAGTCGATACAAATCAATAATGTATACCGACACATTGTTAATTTGTTATCTTATCAACACAGATTACCTATTATTATCTTTTTCAGCGTTAGTCGTAAAAGTGTACCAGCCAATCTTAAGCGAGCAGATAGCTAATCTTTGCCCTACTTGAGTCTTATCTTACTGATAAGATAATGTTAACAATGAGTATGTTATTTTTGTGGTGGGCGTTGTTAACAATGAGTATGTTATTTTTGTGGTGGGCGTTGTTAAAGGTACCCATGTTAAGAAAACGGCAAGAAACTTGGCCAAATTAAAATCACACTTATATTATAAGGCAAAAGTTACTATATATATAATGTATATATGTGTGTTTTTTTGTCATTTCTTCTCATTCAAATGTCTGAACAGATTTTAATGAAATTTGGTGCACGAGTAAACTATTTCCTAGAGAATAAAAAATCTTATGATATTTTCTTCACCGTTTTGAGAACAGTGCTGATGAAATAATTTATACACAGTATAAAGCGCTCGGAAAAAGGAGAAGGCGTGATGACCTAGACGTCTACCTTGAGGGCTGGTTCAAGATGACCCGAGAAAAGAATAACTAGAAGAATTTGGCGGAGGCCTTTGCCTAGCTAGGGCAAAGGCCTCAGTCTAAATTATAAGTTAAATAAAAAATGCGTCTGGATGGTTTCAACTTAGTTTGTTGGGACATGTTAATTGCAAGAAAAAATACTGGAACGCCGTTTCTCCATCAATTACAAATCGCCTTTTCTGAAATTCCTTTTTAAATGCACTCGTTTTATCATTAAAAGTCTAAATGCCATCACATAAAGATCGCTTGATTACTTTCTAACAAAGATATTAGGCTGCTTGTAGATCCAGTAACCCTTCAGTCTCATCCCTCCGCGGGTTCATTCGCCGCTCGTTACTGGGGGGTTAAGATTGAGCCCGGACTTACAACCCGATGCAGCTTGCAAGCTGAATTAAAGGAAATTTACTTGGTGAGTTATTAAGCTTTTTAGAAGGGGTTATAGAATGGTGATTTGATTTTCCTCGTTTACTGTTAACGATGGTTTAATGAGTATTGCTTTATGTTTTCGTTAAGTTTCAACGAAGTAGATCATGAGTATTTTGTGTATAATTTATAGGTCTAGTCTCATTGGATAGTGCAATTTTTTTTTTTGGGTTCTGTACCTAAACGGCAAATAAGGGACCCTTATAATATGAATAGGACTTTGTAGTCCGTCTGTGAAGACCCTTTTTCTCAGAAACGGGTAGAGGTATAAAGCTGAAATTAATATCAAATACTTAGATCTGCTTCAAAAAGCAGTAGTGAAAAAATCATCAATTCGAAGTCAACACAATCTAAAGATAAGGCCGTTAATGCTCCGTATAGGCATATAGTTTGACACTCGCTAGGAAATCAAAACCTTTAGAGTACTTCCCGTTGACCTAGATTCCTGAAATTTGACATGAAGCAAGATCTTATAACACAAGTATAAGAAAAAGTCTGAAAACTGTAAATCTGTAGTTACATCTAAAAAAAAACTTTTTTGTGGTAGGAACATAATTGATACTCGATTCGGGAATTTAACTATTTACATAGTGTACGGAACCTCAGTACGCTAGTCCGACTCGCACTTGACCAGTTTTTTTTCCCAGAGCTGGTAAATCTGGTGGACACAGTCAGGGATCAGATTCGTCACATCAACCGATTCTGGGCATTGCGGAATTTCACCTTCTCTTCCAACTATTTAGGTTTTCTCGACAAGTTCACTAAGAATTATTATAACAATTTAATGTCTATGTAAAACTTGAAGCCTGCCAAGCGCCTGGTCATCAGTCAGCACATCAGATAAGGCACTATCAAGTCTACGTGACGCGTTAATCTATCACTTATTTACGCAAAACTCTTCCGTGTTTGTGCAGCAGCCGATCTGAATGGCAAGCAGATCTTATCGCGCCAGCCTCATATTAGATCGATTAGATCCAGAGATGGCAATTAAGATAAGCTTATTTAGGACTTCCTCTTCTAAGGCATTTGAGTTGACTATAGTGTTAGAATTGTATCAAGTTTTTAATAACCTGATAGGTATATTGCCTTATTGAGAACTTTGTTTTTCTGACTAGTTCACCGATATGACACCGACAACCAACAACACTACCAATATTGTTTTTTTTTACACATTCTACCGTTACTTTAGAATCAGCCCAGTTAGTGATTGATCATTACATGAGATAATAAAAAATTAACATCGTTCTCCTGTTTACATTTTCTTTAAAGAGATGTGATGTTGTAATTTAAGAGCAGCGATAGCCCAGTGGTAACAACTCCGATTTACGATTTGTAGGGTGTGGGTTCTAACCCAGACAGACGTTTTACTTTGTGTTACTTATTTCATCATCAGTGCCCTGTCTTAGAATCAAAAATTCAAAAATATGTGACATCGACAAACCCGCACTGGGTCTGTGTAGTGGATTCTCTCTTGTGGCTACGGCCAATCCCCTCTCTTAGAGAGGAGTCCTGAGTCCCAGTCACAGAGTACCTTTTTATGTCCTGGTAGTGCAAACATTACAAGCCTGATTATGCTTATAGGTATTATATAAGTGTTTATGACGGCCAATAACCTGGAGATAAGAGAAGAAAATATAATACATGCTGTGACAACCACAAATATTTATCGAGATAAGGTCAGGAGGATTATAAGAAGTGTACATTCTGTCTGAAGGCCACTCATAGACGCACTTATAGCGGCTTCCAATATTCTGCCAGGACCTGGTCTAATAGGTATTCAAATCAGTCTAAGATTCCATGCAATTTACTGAAACGACCACACAGTTTAAAATTACTGAAACGTTGATTTCAATCGAATTTAAATACATGCATACAGTCGGTGTAATATTGAGGATGTGGCAATACCGGCACACACATGGACAGAGACTATCATAAAACCACAAACAACCTAAAAAGCACTAATGATTCCATCTGACATATTAATACCTCCTAAATCTCAATCGTTGTAGTCCCACAAATTACGATGTTTCGTTAATTGTGGTCATATGGCCTCAGACACTAAAAATACTTGAGAGCAGTCATAAAATGTTGCTGCCTCCTCGGGGCCGTTATCTCGACATATTATTAGAGAATTGACAGATCAGTTGCTGGTGAGTAGATGTGACACTTGATTGACAGTCACGACTTGACGATCGTTTACTATGATGTTGAGTTGCCGACATGATTTGTATATATTTAAAATGCTGCTACTGTTTTTTGTTTGAGGAAAAAAATGGTGAGTTATGCTGATAATCGTTTTGTTTAATTACTAAGTATCATTTCTTATGATCAACGAGCTCATTTCTCATTATATATTTGTACATTTGATTTGGTATAAAATTGATTGCAGATAAAGAGTTTTACTATATATTTATACAAAAGAAAATCAAATATTAATTTACCCTTTATATCTACTAAACCTAACTACGTATGTACATATATACAAAAAACTAAATTTTCTCAGGCATAAAAGTACATCTCTACATCGCTGTCACCCGAAAATGTACCCAGAAGACTAGCAACATTGCCACGTTGTATGGCCGTGCTGATTCTTTGGGCAAAGACCGAGTCAACCCTCAAATATAGACAGGTTTAATATGACTCCTCGCAGTAGTTTTGTCTTACGATCTTAAACCGACATAGTATACATATGGCGCTCTAGTATCTATCTATATAACTTCTTACTAGAGATTTTTAAGTCAAATTCTGGCTGCTTACCAAAACACCAACCACACTTCAAAATCTAAAGAACAGTACCTAACCTATTATGCCTAATTTCTCCTTTATGTAATTAAAATGTATTCTTTGTTCCTCACCCGTAGTGACCGCCGCGGGCGCATGGTCCGGGCGGTCCAAATAATTTAATTAGCGTCATAATTACTGCGCACGAGAACGTGACGTGGGCGCATGCCTCCACTGGCCTATGATAGCCTTGTTTAGGCTTTGATTAGTTCAAGACAGGTTGAGGAAGAGGTTTTTGTGCGAACCTAACGTGGCTTCAAATGCTAGTAGGAAGGTAGTTATTTACTTGGTTAGTGATGAATTAAGTTTGCTGGTAAATAAAGCTTATTAAAACCATAAGCATTGCGCCTTCTTAGGCTTTGTGCCACTTTTGTTCCTCCTCCATTAGGACCTCTTTAGAAGATTTAGAACTAATGCCGTTGTTCGAAAGAGCCACCGTGGTTCGGAAGAGTTACTCTGACCTTGATGCGCAAAGGGCAACTGTAGGAACACGGGTAGGTTGTTAGTATAAGTCTGAATCTCGCTCTAGCCAGAGCGGAAGAAGTTACTTGATGATTTTGCAGATCAAAAAAATGGTCGATGGGTAAAATTGATTTTTGATAATACTAATGTACCTAAGAGTGTTTTTGTAGTAGGTAATAAATTCAGAACTAAAACGTAAAGAAGCCTTTATAATCTTATGTATTATATTTGATTACTACATGATTATATAAAACGAAACTTCATAGGAAAAATCTGAGACGTAATGTTTATATAGTTAAAATTATCTTAATTACTTATACCGATTTTTTACTACTTTCACACAACGCCATCTAGTCTCAAACTAAACAGGGCTTGTGATGAGTAAGTACTAAACCAAGGAAAAACATACTTACCTATATATTAAATACATACCTACATAATGATAGATAAACTACACCCAGTCACTGAACAAATGATCGTGCTCATCACACAATAATTTGTCCTGGGTGGAAATCGAACCCACGACCTCCGGCATAGCAGTATGGGCCACTAACCACTAGACCAACAGGCCAGCCAACGTATGTGAAACGTACTTTACCATTAATAAGGCTTCCCGTGTTGTATTGGCCACCATACCTACACAAATTACATACCAAATATGCCATAGCACTCATATAAACAATGCTACAAGTTCTGCCTACCCAATCTTACAAGAAAAGTACAGACAACACAACAATGTGCGTCGTAGGTACACATCAGCTGTTACCGTCCTACGCAGCAAATTAGATTGGAACGAGTTACTGGGTGTAGGCGACTTGTGCTACTGGTACCGCAATAATTATACCGAATTTATTATATGGATGAAACGATTGATGGCGAAGGAACACTGTCATGGAAGGTAAGACTCACGAAATTGTTAGTGTCAAAGAATATATAGAGGATAAGTCGTTAGTAGCATATTAAAATAAAAAAATAAATTAAAATAAAAAACTTTTTAAAAACAAGCTTTTAATTAAATGCTTTAAAAAGAATAAAATAAACTTTTCCTTTAAAACTTTTACTATAAACTTATAACGACATTACACAATTTATATGATATAAAAGCTTGTCGCGAGATTTAAGTAGATACCTACTCGTATTTACTTAGTTCGGAAATTTAAAAGATTAAAATCAATCAGATCATATTATTTAATTGACTTGCTTATCTTCACAGGTAAATCTCGCGACAAGCTTTTATATCATATAAATTGTGTAATGTCGTTATAAGTTTATAGTAAAAGTTTTAATGGAAAAGTTTATTTTATTCTTTTTAGCGCATTTAATTAAAAGCTTGTTTTTAAAAAGTTTTTTTATTTTAATTTATTTTTAAGTTTTTAGTTATCTCTGAACAGGTTTCTCAGTCTGTTCATCTCATTCAACGCATCATTGTTGTAAGGTTGTTTGCCGGTTAATTTCAAATAGTCTAGTTCTTCAATAAGAAGACCTTCTAATGATTTTACCAATGACCAGCAGCAAAGAGCTTCGAGCTCAAGTATACAACGGCATGGTCGACAGTACTACCCTTCGCCTCCTTCTGCGAAGCAGTAATGCTAGCAAAGGAGGCGGCCGATCGCGTGAGACAACGGTCCTCACGCCCCAACCGCCGCCGGGATTCTGATCCCGATTTCCGGCCACCGTAGGCGCGGGCTTTTGGACGGCGAGCAATGGGTGGGTCGCCGTCCGACCGTCCGGTAACCGTCCGGACCGAGCCCAAGTCGTCGATGGCGCGTACTGTTTCACGCGCGCCTCAAGGAGATGTCAGCAATTGTAGGGGCCATCAGGGTCGAAGCCTACTGGGGAAAAACAGTACTACCCTACATTTTGTGTACTGTGCAAGCCCAACATTGGCAACATTCTTCGTTTTGCATTATCGTGACTATATTTTGCTGGAAATTGCACACTCTTGGGTAAAATGAGATGAATACCGTCTTTACCAAAGTCTATACGGACGCATGGTATGCCAGTGTTATACATTTGTGCTCTCCGGAAGTAGGGCCATATAATTTCTGTAATCTGTCCAATGGCACCATTTACCAGACGTTTGTATACATCTATATTGTAACGCAACATCACCTTGGCCCCATCGAATATTTCCAACTCTTTAGATAGCCCTCCTGTCTCGTTTATGTCGGATGGTATAATATTATTTAAATCTACATTGTCATTTTTTCAAATACAATCTACTAGACTATCCTGTGCTATTATTTTGTTAATAGTTACCCCACTAGCTCGAAAATGTAATAACTTAACACACAACTAACAACAGGCAACGTGAACTGTTGTTGTTAGTTGTTGTTAATGAAGATTAAAGTACTCGTGAATAAGAATCAAACGAGCCCAAACTCGATTGGGTTGTGTCGTTTTATTGCGGAGTTCCTATGCCCACCTTCCAGCTCCGACATCAGTCCCTGGTTACCATATAGGATCAAAGTACTCTTGAACACAAATCCAACGAGCCCAATCTCGATGGGGTTATATCGTTTTATTGCCGAGTTCCTATGGCCACCTTCCAGCTCCATCATCAGATCGTGGTCACCATATAGGATCAAAGTACCTACTCGTGAATACAAATCAAAAGAGCCAAAACTCGATGGGGTTGTGTCGTTTTATTGCCGAGTTCCTATGGCCGCCTTCCAGCTTCATTATCAGACCGTGGTCATAACATAGGACCAAAGTACTCGTGAATACAAATCAAAAGAGCTCAAACTTGACGGGGTTGTTTCGTTTTATTGCCGAGTTCCTATGGCCACCTTCAAGTTCCATCATCAGACCGTGGTTACCATATAGGATCAAAGTACTCGTGAATACAAATCAAAAGAGTCCAAACTCGATGGGGTTGTATCGTTTTATTGCCGAGTTCCTATGGCCACCTGCCAGCTCCATCATCAGTCCCTGGTTATCATATAACATCAAAGTACTCGTCAATACGAATTAAACGAGCCCGAACTCGAAGGGGTTATGTCCTTTTTGTTGCCGAGTTCCTATGGCCACCTTCCTGCTCCATCATCAGACCCTGGTTATTATATAGGATCAAAGTACTCATCAATACAAATCAAACGAGTCCAATCTCGATGGGTTTGTGCAGTTTTATTGCCGAGTTCCTATGGCCACCTTCCAGCTCCATCATCAGATCAGCTCCATGTCATCATAATATTGCATTGTCATGCAACTTACATATGTATACAAAATTTCAGGTCAATCAGTTGAAGATATCTGCTCCAAAATTGGGTTGCAAGATTTGAGCCGAACATAAATATTTACATACATATATTGCAAGTTAATAAAAAGCTTGTAAAATAGCCTTTATCTACCATAGCTAACACATTTATTATTACTACCTTACCTGATGCGTTATCGTGGTGGAGGAGTACATTGCTTCGAGGACGCTTTTCGCGAAATTTTTTGTAAGACTCTGGGCAAGCAAGTGTTGACGTACCAATCCCTAGTCACTGTCCTTTGATCTTCAAGCGATACTGTAGTGTAATGTCCTGCTTTGTCAAAAAAAGAAGCAACAATTTTTTACCAACACTTCGACTTTTCTTAACTTTCGTCGGCAAATCTTTAAAGGAAAGACCCACTCTGCCGACTGGCTTTTTCTATCGGGTTCAAAGCAGTACACCCAGGTTTCGTCCCTTGTCACGGCATTATAAACAATCAATGACTGTCTTCCATTAAACTTGTTTATCATTTTACGGCACCACTGGACACGCAGTCGTTTCTGGTCTTCCGTTAAGTCATGTGGTGTCCATCGAGTGCTAAGCTTCCGAACCTTCAGATGCACATTTTTAATGTTTTGCAATTGGCTCATTCCAATGCCTAACAAAGCACGAATTTGCTGGCAAGTAATTTTTTTGTCAGTTTCAATAAATTGTCGTACGGTGTCAATATTCAAGTCTGTAACCGCAGTCGCCGGCCGACCTTCACGTATCTCGTCATAGAGATATTGCGTCTAAATTCTCCAAACCACAAAAACACAGAGCTGTGACATGGTGCTTCCTCACCAAATGCCAATTGAAGTCTCTGGCAACTCTCTTGTTGACTTACTCGTAAGCCACAACGAAAATCATAAAAAATCATTGAACGAAAATTTTCATGAGTTAAATTCATTTTGGTAGCGACACGCAATCTTCGAAAGGACGCCACAATGAAAAAACAAATGAAAGTCTCGCAAATTAAAAAGAAACATGCTCACAAAGAGTTCCATTTTCGAATTCTATAATTGCTTTTTCATTCTTTTATTTCAAGTGGCCAGATCCAGAAACTCTCAATATGCCCCACGTATTATACAAGAAGTGATACCTGTTAATTACTAGTACCTACCTACCTGCCTAACCCCTTATCACAAGATAGACGCGCATCAATCACCCGCTAAACTTAACGTGACCACTTCTACCGCATGATTGTAGATTTTCCGATTAATTAACTTTGAAAAAGACTGCTATGAAAACAGTACACAAACAAGATTAATATTTCACGATACTTTGACGCTATCGAAGAGTCTCATATATACATTTGCAAAAGGTTTGTAATCTCTATTATATATATTGAGTGTTTTTATCAGTCATGATTCTTCTGTAGATAAAAACTGGCCAAGTGCAAGTCGGATTCGCACATTAAGGGTTCCGTACTACAAAATTAATATCGTGCAAAAAACGGCAAAAATATCACGTTTGTTGTACCCTTAAATATTTATTTTAATTTAATTATTTATTTTTGAAGTGAATTCTTATACAGCAAAATATTCTGTATTTAGTTATTTATTTATTTATTAAAACTTTATGCAACACAAAAGTACAAAGGTGGACTTAATGCATTAGGCTGGTGGCTGGTGGTTATGCTTTGGGCTGTATATATTTCAAGTGTCTACCTCTTGCCATTATTATTATATCGAGCAAAACAACGGTAAAAAAATCACGTTTATTGTATGGGAGCCCCACTAAAATGTTAATTTTATACTGTGTATTTTTATATTTATTGTTGTCATAACGGCCACAGAAATACATCACCTGTAAAATTTCAATTGTCTAGCTGTCAAGGTTCATGAGGTACAGTCTGGTGACAGACAAACGGACAGTCTTATCAATAGGGTCCCGTTTTTACCCTTTGGGTACGGAACCCTAAAAATGAGATAACCCTGAAGCTTTTTCCGTTGACATCGGGACGGAGTGGCAGAAACGGGACAGTCCTATAAAAAATAAGACGTGTGGTCACGTCAGTGCCTTGTTTATTTCTAAACAACCTACTTACCACATTCTGTGAGGACAGATCTACTGATTTACTTGAGGAACCTGTTCGTGGCTTTGATTTGGAAAACAGGTTAGATGTGGTTTCTTTAAGGAGTTGTTTATCTTTTAATTAGTTATAATCGGGAGTCTAATCTGTAGATTACTTGGCTTATGTTATGTTATTGCATTTGATTTAGCAGTGTTATATAATCAGCATTGGATTCCTCAAATCGCATGTTTTTTGCCATTTATCAGTATCAATAATAGCAGACTTCTGTTTGCAATGTGCAAATATTCACTAGTTGATCATGCACTTCGTTTCATGTTACCAAGATAATAAAGAATAAGCAAGGACAGTCCTAAATATTGACTGACGGATACCTCTGAACTCCTTCGAACTACTTTATGTCACTTTTCATCGTAAAGCATTAAATAGTTAAAACAGTGTCGTGAATGGTCAGGAAAAACCCATAAAATATACTTGAATCTCTGTTGATTTCCCATAACCAATCGATTTATATGTGTTGGATGCACCAAAATGTGCGTAGTCAATAAATATGCGGTGCAATAATAATAAAGCACGCGGGTGTCGCACAAACAAATAAATTATTATTAACCAATGACGGACTGCTCTAGGGGATCTCGCAGCATCAAGCTTGATTAGAAGTGGCGTTCATATAAAATATTTATTTCTTCCCCGTTCTAATACTTTCCTTATTAATACTCATTATTTCGATAGACCATTTTAAATACTAGCAGAATAACTTTAAAGGAATACCACAAAAGCTTAATTTATTCTTATTCAAACAATGTTAATATTCACGAATTCAATAAATAAATAAATAAGACATGTCAATCAATAAATAATAATTAGTTGATTTATTGATCTTAATATTCATTGAAATCAGTTAATTGACCATTTATCAGTCGTTGACTAAATATTTATATCGATACACAAATTATCACTTCAAGAACGTAAATTTTCATTTTATGCGAACATTTGAATTGGAACACTCACTCGATATGGTCACTAACACCATTCCAATAGAAAATTTACACGCACCGTGTCGTGGAAGTGAATAGACCTGAACAATTAACATTTTATTTAATAAATAATCCCGGATCGTTTGTATTGCCTATCTTGGTACTTCTAGTTGTTTGTAGAGCTATACTGAATGATACGTGGAGACCAACAGGGGTGTTATAACCAGTGCGACGGCAGGATTACAGCAGTAGTGATGGAATTGGTCTAATATGGGAATAGTCGCAATGTAAAGATTACTTTTTTTTTGTTGATGGCATCTACTTACTGTTACGATCTGAAGATATGATTAGTATCGGGTTTGTTGTTTGTTTATATTATTTGATATGAAACATAAAAGTACAAAGATCTGGCTACTACTTTTCGAGCTATCAACAACATGACTTTCATCAACAAAATAAACAAGAAGACTATATCCACACACTGCCAAACCTAAGGATTATTATCTCCACTCTGTCTGATAAATGTTCCTCTCAAACGATATGTTCACGACCCAATTCAGTAAGAGTATTGTGCGTCACATATAACTGTAACTCTGTAGTATAACTTCGCATTACTATGCGCCGCGGCGTCCGCACATCAGAAATCACTAGGTTACCGACACCGCTCCACCACTCGATACATCCAATAGATTTTTTCTTCTACAACTGCATGATATATATTATAGCCGTAAAAAGCGGCTAGAGTATCGGCGACTCGTAAAAATAGATGTTGTACGTTACGCTTTCCGCATCAATAATTCAAGATTACGAGGGTGGGTCTAGCGGTTACTTAGATCTGTGGCGCGGTGACGCCGTGGTATCTACGCTAAACTCAAAACTATTTATTTGTCAAATCTTGTTTGTGGATTTGGGACAACTACTGCTTATGCTGCTACGAATAACTGCTGCGTAGAAGAATGCAGTTTATTTTATGTGTTACAGAAGTCAATAGATGCAATTACGAATGCGAGCGGCTTTGGATAAGCCGGATAAGCCTCTGTATTTACTTCACTCTAACGTAAGTACAATGTTCCAATAGAGAAATATACCTCATACATGGAGATCTGATCTTTACGTAGTAAAGCTTTATTTTTGTTATATCTTGTGTAAAAATTGCTTAGATTTAATGTTGATCTAACTCTTAATCACTAGTTTTACTCTAAACCGATGTATGTTTAGAATGTTGATCGCAAACAACAACATTTCGAAGGTACCGAAACTTCCTCACTGGGTGTACAGCACACAACACAGCTCTGCCCACCCCAGACCCGCGCGCACGTACGACTGACATTACTGTATATCTTTTTAAACGCGACGTTATTTTTGTGACAGCCCTAGCTCTGTCCCCTGCGGGTTTATCGCGCTTTATTGCTAAACATTCAAATATAAGTAGAGCTTGTTATAATGTTTCCGGATTTCGGATAAAACTTTCTATGCTTCACTTGAACTCGATCATCAAGTCAAATATTATTCTTCGAGCTCAAATGTGTTACTCTACTGTACAAGTTTTACCTAATTGTACCAAAAATCATTTTTTTTCCCCAAAACGAACGACAGTCCCTCAATTTTTAAACAGAACAGACTTTTCCTTATCTATGTGACGAATAAATAAAGGGCTATCCTACTTTTTATATTGAAGCTTCAAATATGTATAGTGTATAGTATAGTGCACAGACAGTCATCAGATTAAAAAATAAACCAATTATACCATCTAGTTTGTGTCCAAGCCTCTCAGTACTGCGAAAAAAGCGCGTCGTTACCGGCATCCATTCAATTTCGCGTCTCCGGCAATAAAGCGTGATTGTCACGCACGTACACATTGCATAAAGCGGTATTACTGCCACGGGGGCCCGGGGACCCACAGGGGCCCGGGGTGGGGGCATACCCCCAGGGTGGCGTTTAACGCACGAAGGGATTTTTTCAAAATAACATTTTTTTGAGCGGTGATGTTCTTGGTTTTGACTTTGATGGTTATGACCGAATTTTGTGAAGCGAAGTGGTGCATTTTCTTGGACTGGGGTGCTGTTTTTCCTGCTACTGTCTTCAGGAGGATATCGTTGGCTAAGACTTTATTTTTGAAGCAGTCATTTGATACGTTTAGCGTATTGCAAATTTTGTTTTAACACATTCGGCCCAGCGCCGCTCTCGTGAGGTGCACACATTATGACATAATATATTATTCTACGTACTACATACTCGTACGCGTATACGTACGAGTATGTAGTAGACGAAAACAATAAACCGCCAAAATTCACTAAATGTTTGCAAGTGTTGCGGCGCAAAAGTTTAACTGATGGAATTTACTATGGCTGGTTGGCGTTATGAGACGTAGTGCAAATAATAACATATTTTTATATTTTTATTAGGCGTGATTAAACGTTGTGTTTTTTTAAATTACATTACAAGATATTGCTGGTCCGAACGTGTTAAAGAAAACGACAGTTTTAGTGCCAACACACAATAACAGAGAAAATACCTAAACAACTGCATTACAGTGATATACTACTCAGAAATATGTCTCGCATTGTCGCCGAGTTGTATCATAAATGGAACTTCAATTCAAAATCGACATTTTATGTCTCTGCCTGACCTTTGCATTATGACCACTTAAACTAAACTAGGCATGGGTTTATAGTGTGAAAGAGTGAGATTTAGACTGACCTTTCGCCCTCAACCTTTGTCATACATTCTATCTAGCACCAATTGCATTGAATCGGGTCTAAGATGAATATAGACATTTAGCACTCAAACTGTAGGATGGATAAATTTATAGTTACCTATTAAAAATCTATGGTAAAAACGTTTAACAAAAAGATGGTAGGAGTAGTAATATTGATTAAGTTCATGTTTTGAATCTAGATCGTGTCTCACGTTTTGTGCCGGTTATCGCTTATGTGTGGCGAATGAGATCTATTATAGCTTCCTAGTTTAGTAGAGTAGTCTTGCAGTTGGCTGGCAGTTTGATGCACGTGTAGTTTGGTATTAACTGTTATTGTGTTGGTTTTCTATCCAAATTAGATCGGTATTGCTTAGTCCTGGTATAGGCACTAAGCGTTGATCTAACGACCGGTCCTGTGTAGTTGAAATAAATCATAAAAGATCAGCAATAATCCAGCTAATAAATACATGAGCCAATATACCCTAATTACCACTTGTGATTTCACGTATTTGCAGTCATATTGACGAATCAATTACGTTTACAACAGGAGCACTAGTTTATGGGCCAATTAGCGTCCGTCCGATATGACCTACTTAATGAGTGGTTCTTACCTAGCGAGGTGGACTGGACATCTAAACTAACTTATTGGACTTAAACAACATAATTTTGCTCAAACTCGGAATCAGGAGGATAGTAGTATACAAAGTACTGTTTTAGTTACAACAAAACCTAAAGCAAAACTTCAAGAAGAGCACTTTAGTAAGAACTCTTCTTAAATTAGCTACGCACATAAGTTTGGTGATTACGATGCTCGAAATATAGTAATTATTGTTCCTGTTACTGTTCTTTTTTTAAGTGATATAAACTAGTGCTTGACTGCGATCCCACCTGATGGTAAGCAGTGATGCAATCGTTGATGGTGAGGCACACTGATTTATTAAGAGCCTATTCCCTCTACTCTTGAAGGCACCTAAATTATGATCGGATGGGAAGACCGCTGTAGGCAAATTGTTCCAATCCTTCGATGTACGCGGTATAAATGCCGAGATGAAACGCTTACTAGTGAAATCATGTTGTTACCCTCTGCTTTGAAATTTTCCGGAAATTCTCAAAACTCTCTTGAAGTGTAATTATAAATATAGGTCCATCTACTTACGTACAAGACGGGAGGCTGGCGAGCTGGACCGGCGGCGGCGTCCCGCGACCATCGATTGACCGAATCCGGCGCTGCGGGATCGGCGCGTAATTCCTCGCGCGCGACGTGCCCGGCGTGCGTAAATACGCGCAATCGCTCACCCCATTACGCTACGATACGCTGGTAACACGATCAAGGTAGTAGCGGCTGGCTAGCTGGGAAGGAAAACTGGAGAACAACAACTAACGGAATGTTATATAAAGTAAGGCCATAAAGTTTTGCTGCCTTTTAATAGGGTTAATTCTGCTTAGTTTGCGCATGGTAATTATTGATCAGAGAATTTACAAAGCAATCAAGAAGACCCACACACACATACGTAAACAATTTAAGTCATGTTCATCACATCCCATTTGCGCGACAACTTCTCGCGACAACTGTTGCTTCAGATAAATGTAATTCTTTTCATTATCACTAATATTGGCGAAAGAATTGAAAGATTACCATGACGTTTTGCACTTTTTGCATCACAATAAGCGGTTTTTGAATACTTTCAAGCTGCCTCAACCCTTTGCGCCTTTGCTTGTGCGTCGGGGATGTATGCCGAGTCACGCATTGACTGCTTCTATGCGACCATGCGGAAATGGTGCACATCCTTGGTGCGCAGGATCCGCGCCAGCTTCAACACCGTCCTGAGGATGATAGCTGAGAGATTTGACTGTCACTATACTAACCTTTGTTGCACAGTTAAAGTAGTAAATATAGAAGTATTTTTATTGTGTTATGATAAAAATATTTTTTTGCTTCTATTTAAATTTTTATTTTGACATGGAAAGGAAATGAATTGAATTTTAATATAATCTATATAATTGTGTATATACGTGTGCATTTGTGTAAATTGTAATTAGTTGTAGTGTTTTCATATGGGAATAATTTCCTGACCAATAAATGATTATTATTATTTACCCGTCAATATACTGAAATAATATCACAGTTTCTATGAGTTGAAGCATCTTGCCTTTTTAAATCCGCTGCCGCTTCTGCCTCAAGCACCCCCTCAACGCATTACTCGGATCGATGTCGGATCGAAGGCAGCAATCAGCCTCCTTACAGCTGGAACAGCTTACTATCCCCATTGTTTCATCCCTCCCTCTCCTGCAATATATTGCCAGCATTTTTCAGCCACCGCCATATAACTTCCGCTAATTTATAAAGGTGGAAAGCAAGTGCTTGTTATTTCTTCTGCAATTAAGGAAAATACTGTTTTGCTTACTGATTTGCGTTTTGACTTGATAATTTCTGATGCTGAGTTTGATGCAGAATAAGCTTAACCAGGAAAGATAAATCGTTATGAATGAGAATGCAATCAGCATAATTATACTTTACAGTAATATTATATTGGTATTGGCGGTGGTGTATTGGTGATCTCAAGACGAAAGTCTATCTATGACCAGGCTCTGAAACGTAGTCGCTTACAATGGATCTCATCAGAAGGCTTAAAATCAACCAAAGGGCAATGGAAAAGGCTACGCTCAGAGTTTCCTTGCGTGATCATATAAGGAATGAAGATATCCGCAGTATAACCAAGGTTACCGACAGAAGAATTGTTAAATTTAAGGGGCAGAGCATATTCCTCGCAGAACAGGTTGTCATTGGGGCCGAAACACAACAAGACCGTTCGTTGTAGCAACACTTGGGGAGGCCTATGTCTAATAGTGAACGTTTCGACTAAAATGATGATGATAATTATATTGGTAATGTTGTGTACCTATGCATGCTTGTTACTCCTGCAAAACTGAAACGGCTGAACGGGCATTTGGCACATGGGTAGACATGTACTGAAATAGCACCTAGAATATTTTTTATCCTAGAATTAAGAGCATTCATCCGTTAAAACTACGCAGAAGCCAAAATCAATGATTTCCGACGGACAATATAACAATAATGTGTTTAATTTCTAGATAAGATATTGACGTCATATTATTGGGAATTTCATAATCTAGTGTATGTTCCAAAAACATTTTCAAATGATCGTATATTTTTCCCATTAGAACAGTTCTTATCCAAGCCGTTTTTAAAACTAGCGGTCGACGGTCTACGTCGTACGTCTAACTTACAACATTTTACTTTAAAAAAAAATGATAACATTGACTAGTACATGGCGCAAAAAAAACACGATTGCTGTAAGTTTTCATTCAAGAAAAGTAATCTCAAAACTGTCATTTTTAGCCGTTTTTGGAGATATTAAACGTGTTAGTTTAGGATAATATATGAGGCATTTTTGTTTTTTTTTTAGACTTATTAATTGAACGCATTTATGATCTATGACATGGTACAATAATTTTTTTAATAACTTATTTGTTTACACTACAATTAATTATTTAATATCACTATATAATAGACGCGAAATCGCGTCAGCGCTTTGTATCGGCCGAGGTCTTTCAGATTTTTAGTCTTTCTATTCTACAGTGATACTAAATAATTAATTGTATTGTAGTGCACATTATTGTTATATTTTCCGTCGGAAATCATTGATTTTGGCTTCTGCGTGGTTTTAACGGATGAATGCTCTTATGTAGATTTTCTTCATTCACGCGGGTGACACTTCTGGTAAAGGTTAGTTGTTCAATATAGTCTTAGATATTAACCGTATTTACAATACATGCAGAGTTTTGTGACCTCAAGTATCAACCTTTAGTATTAACAAACAACAGCTAAAATGTTATTTCATAATCATTTAATATTGTCTCTCAACTACTATCTTAAACAACACAATCATTTCTAATCGTATTTATTTTTATAGCTTTGTTGTGCGCAGGAGTCGCGGGAGCGACTGCGGCCTTGACTCCGGCGCTTGCGAACCTCTCGCAACTGCGCAGCAGGTCTACATTCATACATACATGTACGTCATCAATAGACGTGATGGCGTGTCTCCTTGGCATTCATCCAAGGAGAGTAGAATGATCAAGGTACCTCCCTTTTCCTGTTAAGTTGTAAACATTATTTATATCCTAGCTGTGATTATATTGTCATTCTGAGTTATCATATTTATGACATGGAATGAAGAAAAAGACGTGAGAAAACCGTAATTTTTTATTAGACTTAAATCATTAATATGGTTTTTTGCACAAATATATGAGAATAACCTTGGTCATAAAATAAAACATCAGATAAACTATATATTTATCTGACTTGTTCTGCACACTAATGTTGCTTATCAATATGTGTTATCCGTGAGCCTTGTTATAGGCCTGTTTTCGGCATCATCGTCTAACTAACCAGTCAGCCAGTAACTAAAATACATTATAAAACTAACGTGACGCAGGTAAGTTAGCAACAATTACAATTGTCTCGATAAATCTTAGCATTCGTGAGTCAGTCGGTAATAACTCATGACATAAATATGTCAATAGGTAATATTGTAACTTGTACCTATGTTATGTGAATCCACATAATAATAATTATTATAATATTTATTTCATTTCAGACACACAACATAACAATAACTTATTAGATGGTAGTAACAGTTTTAACTTAAAACTATATATATGTTAGTACTTATATACTAATATACGAAAGACAGTGTTGTTGTGACATAAAGGAACAAGAACAGGGCAATGTTCTTGTAATAATCTATGACCGTGAAAATATAGAAAGCTTCCGAGGTATTCCTTTCCTTACAAGCTTTTAAACTCAATGAACCTAGATGCCATAAAAATAGTAAGGTAAGGTTCAAATTTACTATTTTTATAGTTACCGAATGCCACCTGCAATGCATGCGTTCGGGAAGCTGCGCGGTATCTTCTCGTCCAATATACCACAGTGTCTCAGGACGAAAGTCTATGACCAGTGCGTGTTGCCAGTGATGACATATGGCTCCGAAACGTGGTCACTTACAAAGGGCCTCATCAGAAGACTTAAAGTCAACCAAAGGGCAAAGGGAAAGGGCTATGCTTGGAGTTTCCTTGCATGATCGAATCAGGAATGAGGATATCCGCAGGAGAACCAAGATTTCCGAAATAGCACGAAGAATCGCCAAACTTAAGTGGCAATGGGCAGGGTACATTGCTCGTAGAACGGATGGCCGTTGGGGTCGAAAGGTTCTGGAATGGCGACCACGTGCCGGAAGACGCAGCGTTGGAAGGTCTCCTACAAGATGGACCGATGACCTAGTAAGGGTTGCGGGAAACCAATGGATGCGAGACGCACAGGACCGTTCATTGTGGTAACACTTGGGGGAGGCCTATGTCCAACACTGGACGTCTTTCGGCTGAAATGATGATGATGATGATCATAATTGGGGCGACGTCCTCGGGGTCTTTAGTAAAGATGAGCGTGCCTCAGGGTTAAATTCTTGGCCCTTTCCTTTTTCTAGTTTATATTAATGACCTTCCTTACATGATGGCTAATTTATCCGATATAATTCAATTTGCTGATGACACTATTTTTAAAGTAGATAGGAAAGATGCGGATGTCTTGCATGTCAACGAAAGTCTGGCTGTTCTTTCGAAATGGTTAATTGCTAATAATCTCTTATTAAATGCGAATAAAACTAAATGTATAAAGTTCTCATTACCGAATGTCCCTCAAGTTGGCGTCAATCTAATTCTTGACGGCAACAAACTTGATGTTATTACGGAAACTTTGTTCTTAGGCATAACTATCGATTCTAAACTGCAGTGGGGCGGTCATATTAGAACTCTTTCAGGTAGATTAAACTCACTATGTCGAAGACACGCTTGTTTGACTGCTTCTGCACATGTGGCCCCCTGGTAACTCATAATATTGTGTAAATGTATCTATTAACTGCTCCACATTTGATGTAATATATACTTTTTTCTTTCCTTTTTTCTAACGCATTGCTTTTGCAAGGCTTCAAGGCTAGAGTGAATAGGCTCTTAATAAATTAGTGCGCCTCACCATCTACGATTGCATTACTACTTACCATCAGGTGGGATCGCAGTCAAGCACTAGTTTATCATCATCATCTTCCTGCCCTTGTCCCGTGTTATTTGGGGTCGGCGCAACATGTTTTTTTCTTCCATTCTGCCCTGTCACTCGTCATACTATCACTAACTTCCTTTTCTTTCATATCACTCTTCACACAATCCATCCATCTTTTCTTTGGTCTCCCTCTCCCTCTCCATCCATCCACATGTAAACTCATAACTCTTTTAGTAACATGCGTTTCATCCCTCCTCTTCACATGACCATACCAAGACAAACGATTCCCTTTCAACTTTTCAGTCACTGGCGCCACTTTCAAACTTCCCCTAATATACTCATTTCTCACTTTATCCATTCTCGTCACACCACACATCCATCTTAACATTCTCATCTCCGCTACGTGCAATCTTTTTTCATCCGTCTTTTTCACAGCCCAACATTCTGATCCATACAGTATGACAGGCCTTATCACGGACTTGTAGATTTTACCCTTCAACTTGAGGGGCATCCGTGGGTCACAAGTTGTTCCCGTGACCTGTCGCCATTTCATCCATCCTGCGTTGATCCGATGTGTTACGTCCCGGTCTACCTCACCATCCCCTTGGATGAGTGACCCGAGATACCGAAAGTCGGAGCAGATCGGTATGGGTGTTCCAGCGAGAGATAAAGGCACTGGATTGGAGAGACCGCCGAAATCGCAGAACAAGTATTCCGTTTTGGTTCTACTCAATTTCAGGCCAACACTCTCCAGTCTGTGCCACCACACCTCCAATCTGTTCTGGACCTCTAGGCCACTCTCGGCAACCAACACAATGTCATCGGCAAACAGCATACACCAGGGAGCCTCTTCCTGAATGTCCGACGTTAGAGCATCCATTATCATCAGGAAGAGGTAAGGGCTGAGAGCCGACCCTTGATGTAAGCCGACAGCCACATTGAAGCTGCCAGTGGTGCCCACTGTAGACCGGACTTGGGTACTGCATCGACTGTACATCGATCGGATCAACTGCACATACTTCCCAGGCACACCTTTCTCCTTAAGGGCCCACCACAGAACCTCACGAGGTACCCGGTCGTATGCCTTTTCGAGGTCAATGAATACCATGTGCAAGTTTTTATGCGCACCTCTGTATTTCTCGCACAGCTGGCGTATAGCAAAAATGGCATCCGCTGTACCCCGACCCGGCATAAAACCGAATTGGTTCTGTGAAATTTCACTCTCTTCTCTCAGTCGCCTTTCAATAACTTTCTCCCAGGCTTTCATAGTATGTGACATTAGCTTTATTCCTCTATAATTGTTGCACTCAAGCACATCACCTTTGTTTTTAAAAAATCGGCACCAAAGAGCTATTGCACCACTCATCAGGTATGGCTTCTTCCAGCAACAACTTATTGAAGAACAAAGCTAACCACGTCCATCCATCCACTCGCAATAACTTCCACACTTCAACTGGTATTCCATCTGGACTTATGGCTTTACCATTCTTCATTCCATTTACTGCTACTCTGACTTCATCCATACTAACCATTCTCACTAATCCCACATTCACTGGTTTATTCTCTAACACCCCACTCCAATTATTTTCTTCATTCATCAATCTTTCAAAATATTCCTTCCACCTCTTTCTGATTTCAAGCACTAGTTTATATAAATTAAAAAAAAAAAAGCAATATTTTTTATATTATTTATTAGACCCCAACCACCATAAATTAGTTAGTAATTTATTTTGTGAACGTCTCATTTATTGATAATTGTAATTATTTATTTTTCTTACTTTTTTTTTATGTAGCCTCTTTTTATAATGTGAATGTGAGAACACTGTAGACTCCGCGAATTCTTAGGTTACTTCCTGTTATGACTCACTTTTTACTGTGATTATTTTTATTGTACTTTTTAGTACAATATTGACCGTTCTACACTGTCCTTACATAATATCTACAGTGGAAATATTGAGTAACCATGGAGTTTCTTGCCGGTTCTTCTCCATAGGAAACGACCAATTTGGAACCTTGCACTTGCTTCTGACATTTTATAAGTGCCCATGTAGGCCTATGTGAAATAAAAAAAATCGCCTTTCACTTTGATGAATACCACCTGCATATGTTTTGTAGTTTCTGCCTACCGACATAGGAAAAAGGAGTGATTTTTTATTTTTATCGTATTTCACATCATCTTCGATTTCAGCTCAAAGATCCAGAACAATACAGTTGTACCGACTGTTTTATTGTTTCCGAAATTCCTTTTAAATCATATAACGTAATGAAGAATTGGAGATCCTGGGAGGTGGCATACAGGCTGACATCTCATCACAAATAATTTAAGACGAGACTGTTTTTCTGTTTTCTGTTTATTTTATTAAACTTGTAATTAAAAAATAAAATGTTGTGCTTAAAATGTCATAAAAAAATGTCTTAGTAAATGTATTTATTATACAAGGTATACATGATTCATGCATTGCCTACTTAAAAATAACCGATGCACGAATGAATAATGTGGTGCTAAGTTTTTGTTTCAACTTTTCTAATATCTATAAAAACAAACGCAAGTGATTACGACGTCAGCACCCGATTCAAATGAATCATAATTGGCGTGTAACATAAACATTATACATTTAAATAATTGATAAATAGCCCGTATAATTTTTACTACTAATTATGAATAATTTTACATATAAAGCATAAATTCGGAAGTACTCGTTACACAGTTATTTGTATTTTTATTATAGTTGTACATTAATTGGTTAGATTACCATTCGCTCGTGCTCCTGAATGGAATGGAATAAAAACGAATATTGTATCGATGTTACCGCGTGCGTAGATCGCGAAACGAATTTGTTGAATAATTTATTAATGTATTCATATTTTTCATTTAAAATATGATTATTAAAGGTTTATATAAATCAAGAGTTGTAGAAACAAACAATATAAAAAATTCAAAATGCTTAGAATACATATTTAAATTAATGATGTCGATCAGTCGATCTACACAAGTTGGAAACGATTAGCATTTATTCAAAGTGTTAAGTTGACCTTACCTTTAGTTGTTCTTTAGTTTCAGGCGAGCGAATTTTGGTAGAAATTTTAAAAAAATTCTCCGCTTATAACCCTAACGTGCTCGGCTGTAGAGATAAGATAGCTAATACTTGCGAGCACAATCCACCAAGGAGTGATGCTGCTGGAGTGCGTGTAAGTTGATTGGTACACGAGACTTTCAGCGTTCTCTGTAAAGTATATATCGGAATTTCCCAGTCCAAAAACTCCGAGGTCCTTCGAGCATAGGTATTTTCATTTTTATCAGGAATTTTTAGGCTGTACAGCTCGATAGCTGTAAACCTTTTAAATTTAATCATTTGGGCATTTTTTAAAACCTGTAATATATTACTCTCCAAGCATAGAAAGTCAACTTGCACTCATTTTTCAAATGTACTAAACAAATATTTCTTTCTTTCTTATGTTTTTTTCTTATGAGTAAATAGTTGTTGTGTATGTTTTTTTTTCTTTGACTATCATTGTAATCATTATTTTCTAATGTAATTTTTTTCTATTTTATTTTTTTCACAATGTTCCATTTTTAAGAAATAAATGACTTATGACTGTGTTCGTGGTATAACTTTGCTTAGTTATTCTCCAAGTATAAACACTCAGCTAACACTCTTTTTACTAAATTTTCAGAAAATTGTCCACCACTTCCTTCCAACCGACTTGAAATTATTAATTAAGACAAAAATCTAATCAAAAGCGCCGAAATCTGTTCGTGTAGTGGCGGTCACGCGGAAGAGATTGCGATCGGCGCGTCATTAATCTGCTCGACTCACGCGCGCCGTGACCGGCGGGTGAGTGCTACCGGCGCCGGACCCGGGGTGTCGGACGGGATATCTATGAACTTCTAGAACATCCATCCATGGGAACGTTTTTAAATATCGGTGCATTAATCGATTAATTTCACAGTAATCCTTTCAATATATCTCACAACATACAATGGTGATTAGCAACTGTATACTCAACCAATCAAACGAAATTATAGCATTTCAAATATACCATAAATCAATCAGAAAAATTATGCTAATTGGATTTTCCAAAGCGTAGATCTCTATGGAGATGAATGTGCGTGAAAATCTATGTATACTCTTTTAAATGATGTTATTACACAGTAATGACGCGTATATCAGCACCACTCGGCTCTCAGCAACTTAAGGTTAGATAGAAAACCAGCTTCAGGCAAAACTATGTATTTACACAGTTTTGCCCTAGCTGACCTAAACTATATTTAGGTTAATATATTCGTGGTATACCTTTGTAATTGATAAATAGAATTGGACTTTTACCTACTGTGAGGAACATGGGACCTGGTGGCAACAGGCCTTGCACGCATGCACGATCTGCGCGTGGAGATGCAACGTCGGGGTGAAACTCCGCTGCCGCGACAAGTCGCGGCATGGCGGACAGAGCTCCGGCGGGGTCTCATGGCGGAATGGTGACAGCGACTATCACAACCCAGTGCTGGGCACGCCATAATTATGGCGATAAGTCCCCTCTTTGAGGAGTGGCTGGAAAGGCAACACGGCGTCCTTACCTTCCGCATGACGCAGGTCCTCACCGGACATGGTAAGTTCGGGAGGTTTCTGCACCGGATTCGTGCGGAAGAAACGCCCGGGTGTCACCATTGTGCTGACCGCCCGGAGGACACGGTGGAGCACACGGTGGAGGTGTGCCCCGCTTGGGTAGAGCAACGCCGTGTCCTCGTGGGGGCGATCGGCGGCGGCGATCTCTCGCGCCGGGCCTTGGTACAGGCCATGGTCCGGAGCAAGGAGGAGTGGCAGGCGGTTGCCTCCTTCTGCGAAGCAGTAATGCTAGCAAAGGAGGCGGCCGATCGCGTGAGGCAACGGTCCTCACGCCCTAATCGCCGCCGGGATTCCGATCCCGATTTCCGGCCATCGTAGGCGCAGGCTTGCGGACGACGAGCAATGGGTGGCTCGCCGTCCGACCGTCCGGTAACCGTCCGGACCGAGCCCAAGTCGTCGACGGCGCGTGCTGTTCCACGCGCGCCTCAAGGAGATGTCAGCAACTGTAGGGGCCTAGCAGGGTCGAAGCCTACCGGGGCCAAGGTTCTGATTCTGAAAGGAAGACTGGGCCCTGGTACGAAAGGCAACGAAGGAACAGGAGTGGGTTTTTAGTCAGTAAAAGTCTGACACTATCTCCCGCCCCGCCCAAGGGCGGGGGATGTCATAAGATGATTTTCCCACCGAAAAAAAAAAAAAAACCTACTGTGAGGAAAAACCATATTTCGGTATCATTCCAGTTAGTTACTGATTGAATATTTCGCTTCTGTGGTTTTTCCCACACGAACCATGCATTTTTCAGGGAAAAGGAAAGTAACCCTCGCCAATTACACTACACACACACTAATTACTATATACACTATTTTGTTCTTAAATTCTTTATTTTACATATTACACAAAACTTAAAATTAATACAATTATTTGACAATTCACGTACCAGTGCGAGCTCAGTGCGTGGGTATTTGAAGAAAGAAAGAAAGAAAGAAAAACTTTATTCGCGCGAAATGACGCAATCTTAAAACTATCTAACAAGTTATTTGTTCTATTAGTGACAGAATTTTCGTTATTGGAGCAGTAGGTACTGATAGAGATCACCTCTTAGAGATAAACAAATTAGAGTAAGTAGAAATAATTTTTAAAATTAGTCTAAATATAAATCTAAACACATAATAAATCTGTAGAATTTTTTAGTTGTGCTCGCATCACGTAAAATGTACGAAATTGATCTAGATAACTTTTATAAATTAAAATTGTGTGTAACTTGATATATTACTTAGGTTTTGTTTCATCGCAATTGGTTGACTATATCGAAAGATATACTACATTCATTGACTGTTAGGCGGTACGAAGTTCGCTGGGTCAGTTAGTTCAAAATATGTTGCAGAAATCCTATTCTAGCTACAGGAAGATTGTGCGAAGAAACTAGCTTCTTGCGTAACTTACATATAAATAACGAGGTAACTAAGTTTCCTCAAAGCTTCGCTCTTTACAATAATTCTAATACAATTATGACAGATAGCATCGTGTGGTCGACAGCGACTGGCGCCTGAGCTCGCTGATCTTGAAGTGTCGGCTCGCTATTTATTTATTGTTATTTATTTAGCCATTCCTTTTAATTGCATCTAGCTTCGACTTTTCCACTAGTAGGTACTGAGAATAGTTGCTTGTTGATTCCATCATATAGCAGTAGGTATGTAATGCACGTAACGTAATGTAGAAATAGGAAAACAATGCAGTATTATTATTATATAGAGCTTTTTAACGATTACAGTGTTGACTATAGAATTTGACGATTTCGCATAATATTAGCTGTTTATTTATACATCTTACGGCTCCATCATCGGACCACCAGACGATGATGCGCCTTCGGTACGGGATGCACATTCCACCCATAAGAAGGACACATTCTAGGAACGCATTCATTGTGCGTACAAGCTAAAGAGTGGAATTCCCTGCCGGAGTCTCTGTTTGCTGATAGCTACAACCTAGGGGTCTTTAAGACAAGAGTTAATAAGTTACTTCAAAGCAAGCATGCTCTATCGTCGACAACATCATCACTTACCATCAGTTGAGGTAGTGGTCAAGCGGGAGCCTATCAATAACAAAAAAAAAAAACTTAAGACAATTAATTTACTCGACAAAAACGAGACACTATAAACTATACATTTGTAGGAGTATAATTTTATTAGCTACAGTCGACTGATACAAACTCGTGCTCAGATCCATGATGTCATAAAGTTTAATACAGGTATTAGAATTATGTTATCTCTTCCTGCCATTGTATTGACATAAATCACAGCTTATCTCTTAGTTAGCGATTTCTTGTAACAAATTAAATTATATTACGTAAAACGCAACTATGGAACAGGATGTCCATTTATGATTTATGACATCTTTACTTGTATAGTGTTCTATCAATGTTTTGTGAATTTCGATCAACAGTCTTTCAAATGCCTCAAAACGGCTTAACATCAAAACCCTAGTCACCTTCACGTCAAGCTCAAAACACGCAACCCCTAATGTTCCGATCTCAAGATCACCCTAATCTCCAAATCGAACCCATTCAAAATTCCGTACATTCTTTGAAATCGCGTGAACGTTTGTTCGAATAGGTATAGGGTCCAGTAATGTTGTCCGGAGGCGGTGCCTGTCCGGCCCTGTCCGGCTGTCCGTACTCACAGGTGCACGGACTCACGGGCTACACGCACGGAATCGGAGATATGCGGATGAGTTGCAAGTATCTTAAAATGATGGCAACTTTGTGGCGCTACGAAAGCTTTGGAGATCTGCAAAACAATGCAGTTCTTTTTGAACAAATTTTGTGTACATTTTCAATTACGTTATGTTCATGTGGGTTTTATAATGAAGTCACAAAAATATTATATGTAGGTACTTACATAGTTCTCTCTTGATCAGGTAGGTAACAGTTACTTTTTCTGTAAGAACTTCACAATCATACTGCTGTAGGTGAGGAAAAATAATGAGAACACTTGAATTACCCTAAGAAACATGTGATAATAACTAACTGTTAGGGAAAAAAAAACGATTTACCTACATCATTCTAAGCTCCCTGGGCAGTTAGCCCCACTACCAAACCTTGATAACTAAGATCATCGCCTTCGGTCTGTAGAGCAAGAAAAATGATTTCTTTAAAACTTCAGTAAAAGAAGATCTCGAACACACAAATTCGCCAAGTCCACATCCCAAGCGATTCCCTCCGTTAGTAACTCTCATGCGCACGCGACTGATTTGCGTTACCGCTCCAATCGCATGTCGCCGCGCATCGCCGCAGGACGAGTGTCTTACATGCGATTATATTTGTGTTATTCTCTTTAATGTCTTAAAATATTGCACGTCTGCCTTTTGGGGTGGCTCTTAATTTTTGTATATAAGTTGGCGTGCTTTATATTTATGAAGCCGGTCCCCGGTCAGCACCGTATTACCATTTGGTATTACGTTGCTGACCGGGGGATATCGATCCTGTAGGTATAAGAGCTTTAAATACTCATCCGACGTTATACTGATCCACTGGAGTTTAGTCATCAAATATCATCAAGAGGTTTAAGTCAAGAGGAACTCCATGGACATTCTTTAAATTAACTGGTTTAAAAGAGTGTCCATGGAGTTTACTGCGCGTTCTTCTTATATGGAGCGTTATGGTTCTAAACGTAGATCTATAGATCTACGCTTTGGATCCTGCAAATAGACTTGACAGTTCAAAAGTGCCTGTAAATGGTTTATTTGAAATAAAAACTTTAAGTTTGAGTTCCAAATGATCTGAATGCCCGCTTTGTATGTGAATTAATATTATTAATTACTAGCTTCTGCCAGCGGCTTCGCCCGCATGAAAGTAGAAATATTATCCCAACTAAAATTATTATATGCGCTATTCCAGGACATAGTAATAATAATAATAACATTTATTTTTCAGACCACAGAGAATCCATAGTGTTAGTAAAGTATAGTGTATCTCTAAATTTGTTAAGCCTTTTGAGCGTGAAGAAGTAAGAAATATATACACACCGATACACATAAAATGTATATAACTTTCACCTTTATAATATTAAGTGTGATGATCATTCTTCTATCCATTGACCAAATTGATTAAGTTCTCTAACAGTCGTCATCACAGTAATCACCCCCTTCCTAGCTTTATCATCCTATACCACGATTCGTAATCTGCCGCTTATCGAATTCCCTTACAAAGTTGGGTTTTACCAAATTTGCGACTCCAGGCATAACGTTCGTCTTTAAATTACAAACTATCCTGAGCCTGAAAAGATGAGAGTTGATCTGTAAATGAGTATAAAATAGCGCTTGCTATAAATGTGGCGGCCCGGGGCGCGCGGTTTATGAGCGGGCGACATGCGACCGGCGCCTGCGCAGCCGAGAGCGCTGCAACTAAGTATCATGTATGACACTTACACTTGGATATGCTGGAATCATGTTTTTATACTAATTTACCTGAGAATATAGTGAACATTATGAAACAGAGGTCTGGAATCCTCAAGAAAAAGAAAGTCTGGCCATCCCCAACAAATCTAGCATCGTACCGTGTTGGCAGAAGGGGCGAGCAACTGAATGACGTGCAGCGAGATGAAGCTCAAAACCGTTTGCGATGGGGGATTACTGTGGACGCCCTCTGTCCTATCTAGGGGGCATAGGACATTAAGATGAAAGAGTTCGATTGGAAAACTATCGGTCTTATTATGTTTCAGCCATGAACTTGTTCCTCTTTCCTGAACGATTTCAGTCATAGCAGACACTAACCATCGATGCGGGAGATATTCTAATGCATAAGTGTGTGCGCAAAGACCAGTGCCCACCTCACTCTCTTAGTCTGAGAGACCTGCCATCAAGTAGTATGTATTACATTGTACGCTAACCGTTAGTGTTTTTACATGCAGCCGTATGCACACTGACCGCTGGACAAGAGTCTCCACAAAGTATCTGAGGATGGACGACGACGCCGAGGTTGACTTGGGCTGGTTCGAAGTGGTGACAGAAAACAACTTTGCTTTGCCTTGCCTTTGCCCAGCTGTGGGAATATATAGGCTAAATAATAAAAGAAAACGTTCTATCTAAAGACACTGTAATAGGAACAACGGTATCGGTAATCCTCTGGGACGCTCCAGGTGTTTTGGGCATTGGCAGTGATGATATCAAAGTAATTTCTATCATATCGACGAGCTCAGCTTGTTTACAAAACTATAACCTCGTTCCTAACGGTTGGGTGAGGTATTGTTTTAGAGACGAATTCTACTTGATCACATCAAGATCAACAGCATTCACATTCTCAATGTAAAGATAAAGGACGTGGTAATTAATTAGGTGTCTAGTTAATACGTTTGTTGTTACATGTTATATTAACCTTTAAAATAAAAACATCATACCATCCATTAACGCATAATATATTGATGTGATCGATAGTCTCCTAAACTTGACGTTATCTAAATTAATACGATTGAAAATAAAACTGTTTGTGAATGTATTTCTTGACCACTCTATAACAGATAAAACTTGTTTAATTTTAGAGTGAATTCTTTATTTTTAAACAAAAGTGCTCCATTGTCGATAACATCATCGCTTACCATCAGGTGAGATGTAGTCAAACGCTAGTTTATCAATAGTAACTATTTAAAGAATAGGTACACACAAAAATGATGGTGAGAAAAGCATTGAAACATTGAATACAGAACGAAGTATCTGTAGATAACGACGACAGTAATCACACCATAAACAACAACTAAACCATCATAGATGAAATCCCACAAAAATACAACCTCTAAGTAAAGAATAATTCAAAACCGATAATTGAAAATCGAAAACCACTTTCAATAACCAATAAAGGTAACTACCAAAACGGGTAAAGTCACGGGCCGAAACTAATTTCCCTTGCCTTGCCCCGAGGCCCGGCTTCGTCCGTAAATCAACAGACGTCATGTGGACTCCGGTATTTATGCTCATACATCGCGATTAGACTTACGAAATCATATTTATTGGCGCAGTGAGCATCCGAAGGTTAAAACTCACTAATTGATTGTTTGATGCATTTCACAATGTTCATTTTTTCCGTGAGAAAATAGTTAAGTAATCAATGTTTTTTGTGAGAATTTCTAGGATTCTTCAACTGATTGCGATACTATTTAGTCTGCTAAAATACTGTAAAGGAGATCTCAAACAGTAACTATCAAAATGCTTTTCATAATTATGAAATTCGTTCGTTCGTTATTCGTTGTTGGTCTGTTTCAAAATATTTTGGTTATCAAAATGAATTTGAGATGGATTTATTCTCACTTACATGAAAATATTAGAAACTGTCTAGTTTCAATAAGACTTACAAATCAAAAATTTTTTGGACGTATTACAAAACTAGACATTGATTAAAACTTGTTTTGAGAGTAGACTATTAAAATATATACTATACATAGACAAAACTTTGGTTCGATATACCAGCTCAACTGTAAAGGTAAGTAAACATGGGCACATCACAATCGGCGCGGTAAGTCCACACCTTTCAACTAACGCCAGTCCTCACCAAACATGGTATGTTTGGGAAGTTCCAGTTTCAGATTCAGGCGAAGAAACGCCTAGGTGACAACATTGTGCGGATCGCCCGAAGGACACGGTGGACCATATTATGATCAAAGTCTGCCCCGCTTGGGCGGAGCACCGCTGTGTCTTCGTGAAGGTGATCAGCAGTAGCGTTATTGTTATGTCGACCTTTGTGCCGCTACAGTACATAAAAAAATAAATACCTTTTTTTCAGTGTTTTTTTTTTTTTTTTTTATTCTTGATAAGTTCGCGCTTGACCGCTAACTCACCTGATTGAAAGCGACGATGCGGTCGACGATGGAGCGCGATACCGATACCTAGAAGTAACCTATTCACTCTTGACTTAAAGATTCCTGGGTTGTAGCCATCAGGAAAAACAGATTCCGGCAAGGAATTCCACTCCTTAGCTGTACGCACTATGAATGTGTTCCCAAAACGTTTTGTGCGTATAGGTGGGATATCCACCATGTACCGGTGGCGCATTACCGTATGCCTGGTGGTCCGATGATGGAACGGGCTAGGCGGAATTAGGTTATGCAATTCCGACGCACACTCCCCGAAATGCAACCGGTAGAAAACCGACAGGCTAGCAACTCTGCGTCGATGCTCAAGACTTTGAAGCCTCGACTCAACGAGTGCATCATTGCCAATGATCCTCTTGGCTCGCCTCTCAATTGCCTCAAGTGCATCAAGCTGGTATCTGGTTATTATTTCATAGCTATTGGCTTAACCCAGAATAAACACACAAATTGCAAGGTTTAAAGACCTTAGCAATGTTTTCATTATGAGAGCACTGTAACCCCTGCAGGCACTGTGCACTGTTCTTCACAAAAACTTTATTGTCAGGCTTTTAATCATCTCAATTCCATTAAAATAATCACTACTTGTAGCTTCAAACGCGTATGGATTATTTCATGAATCGCGAAATCGATTAGTATGTGGAGCCATAAGCCGGAAGGCATTAGTCGGCCTTCGAGGATCCTAGCCACCAGCTCTAATAGCGTGGTAATCCTCACAGCGTGGCCATTGATTAGCTACGGAGTATAACTGCGCCAAAAAAGTGTGCCATCGTGAACGGAAATAGACGTTTGTCTATTATTTGTGCGAATTACGAAACTACATGTTCGCTTTGATTGTGCAAGGAAGTGAATACTATTTGTTTGTTCATTTGTAAGTCGCTGTATTTTTTTTTTCATGATGACCTGCGTACTGTTCCGGATGTAGGTCTCACCGTCAATAGGCACGCTAAAATCGCAGAGGTAAGTCCTTTCTTAGAGGAGTGGTTAAAGAGGCGCCACGGCGTCCTCACTTCCCGTCTAACGCAGGTCCTCACCGGACACGATTGATCACGGTTGAATCTGATCAAATTAAGGCCGCCCTCTCCCTTTTCCACATACGGTTGTCCTCGGCCATTGCAGGTCAGTCCCTCCGGTAAGAGTCAAGCTCATCTCTCCACCTTCGCCTTGGACTACCGCTCAATCGATATAGAGATAAATAAAAGAAAATAAATCGCACCATTAACAGCAGCATTGTGTTGTTGCTCCCAATCACTTGATCGAATCAATCAGAGAACGTGCTGAAAAGGCAATTAATCTTGTAAAGATGGCTCCTATATCACCATAACTGTACAGTAGTAGGTGCAATGGGTTGTATTCAATTATAAATACCGTTTAAAGTCAGGTTATGGTGCTAATGGCTGATAGACCATCGTTAGGTGTAAAATTTGCGGTTCTAAGATTTTTTGTGGATATCAGGATATAATTGTGATTGCAAGTAAGTAAAGCCCCGTTCTATGTTCTCTAATATTCGAAATCCGAATCTCTTGTTCAACTTATAAAGGTTATTACACAGTTTTTTTTTAATAAAACGTTGCCCCACATTAGGAACAACTCCTGTATCGTAGGTGCGTTCACAGACATGTAAAATTGTAAACTCACATACACAAGACACCCAGACCCGGAACACCTATCGGTAGGACATATAAATATTTTTTCCGTGCGGGAACCGAACCCATCACACGTAGCGCAGTAGCCAATCACTCAACAACTGCGCCGTCACTCACACTGTGGCATGGCAAATGACATAATATACCCTTTTTTAAGAAAGACCTATGATTCGCAGCGGGTCCTCGTGCATCAGGCCGCTTTGTATTTAAAGGGCACGCAATATAGTAATAGATTGCTTTTCCAAATGTTTTCCAAAAACTGTTTGCTAAAGAAGCTCTACATGTTCAATGAGTTGCGCGTTCTGCATTCTTTTTTTTTAATTATATAAACTAATGATTGACTGTAATCCCACTTGATGGTATGCAGTGATGCAATCGTTGATGATGAAGCGCACTAGTTCATTGAGCCTATTCACTCTAGCCGCGAAGACACCTAAACTATAATTGGACGAGAAGACCGCAGCAGGCAAGTTGTTTCAGTCATTCGATGGCCAAACGCTTAGTTCGGACCGAAGAGGTGTCAACAATGTAAGGATGGACACTCACCGTACATCGGGTTGGCCGATGCCGATGGTAGAATGGTGATAGCGGAATCAATTCATGCAATTCCCGCACACATTCTCCAAAATGCATCCTGTAAAATACCTAAAGGCTGGCTACCCTACACCGGTGCGTTACCTACCAAAGCCTCTGTTACGTACAAAGACTACTGAAGAAATAGACTTCACCATCATTATGCGTCATATTCCTGGTTTATTTATATTTCTAACGTTTTGGTGTTATTTCCCCACTGCAGAACGGTGTCACAGCCGTCTGGTATTGTTGTTATTGTCGCGCTGTCGCAATAACATGTCCGACACGTTGCACATAACATGTTGTTCATCGAGTGGCTGCAAGCTAGTGCGCAGTCGTTTTTGCAGTCTATACATAGATTCTGTGGTGGCTACTGGATTGAAATGTTTTTGTTAGGTCTACGCCTGTATAGTGTTGTTTAGCACTAGTGTGCTATAGATTGTTAGAGTTTTGGATATAAGTTATTCAAATTAGGCTGAGGATCAGCACTTATTAAACAAATGATAGTTCGATAAAATGCTGCCCTTCAGCACATCTTGGTGCTCTACCTACAACAAACTTCCAGGTAATTGAGATATAGAATATTCAATGTCTTTGTTGCTGATAGTAAAGTTGCTGGTTTTTTCAGGGACATTCTATAAAGTCCTTAAGTTATGACTGTTTAGAGTTAACGTTTTTTTTTTTCAATGTTCAGTAGTTTTGTAATCGTAGTCAATCGGAATCAATTTGTGAATTGTTAAAAAGAGACGTTAAGTTAAACTGTTTGCAAGAAATGTATAGCTTTGGCAGCCATGCCCAGCTCAACTGAAATAATATATAATGACAGCAAACCTAAAGTACTCACAACATCTGTTATTATCATCAAAAGGTGTATAAAGGCGACGCACAGTGTAAGCGATTTGGAAGATGTCCCCGCGCGGGCCGAGTTGAATGCCGATATGTTTGAGGTAATGGACAAAGTTACTTACCACCGGGTTTGAGATGACTAAGCTATAGAGATGGCATTCCATTTAAAACTTGGCGATGAATTAGTTTAGCTAAAGATTAGAGTGACACAGCCAATAGTAAAATGTTACACTTTATGGAAAAACACTCGGTAGAATCATTTCAGCACCTAGAAAGAATTAAAACATGTTTATAAGTCAATAACATGGGTATCGCGGCCGCGTCAAATAAGTCCAGTTCAGCATAATACTAGACGTAGCAGTTACCAGTCGGTTGTTTTCAACTGAAGCTTTGAGTACGGATAAAAATTAGTATTGCTGTGTAAATTAAATAAATATATATGTATTAATATTAGAAAATATAATGTTGTTTATAATAGAAAAGCGGCAAGGTAAGTTTTTTTTGCAAGCCAAGCTTAAATAGCGCATGTTTAAGGTCAAGCAAAATATGAGAACTCATTCTAAGTTTAAAGTGCGGTCAGCGAGAGTAGAGATGTGCATTTGATGAAATTAATTCGGTATCTAAAGTAACGGGTCCCGGTGCTAGATACCGGATACCGGCCGCAAGTTTATGGCCCAATAAAACTGTGAGTCTGTGTCCCCGCGGCGAACATCGCGGTGTCGTACCGATAGCAACCGCGATTCATTATACTTTTTATGCTTTTCGAGTGTCCCTACATATGGAACGTGTGAAAAAGACGTCACAATTTACGGGCTATAAAGAATAAAAATAACGACCGTGACTAGAAATTAGCGGGTTTCAGGATGAAGTCGTTAAATGAAGAATGTATCGGTGTATTAGCATAATTCTTATGTTTATTTTGACATTATGTAATTAAAAACAAATATAACTTTATGCTTATCAAGATTTGCAGATTTTGGAAAAAAAAAACACTAATTTCGTTGATTTTGAATTTTCAATGCAAAGTTTTATGAGCGCTCTATAAATGATTGATATTGCAATTATATTTGGATACTAAATATCTACATAAATTGTTTTTCATAACATTTTTTTCCAACCACTTTCCTTATAATGTTCCACTTTTCATAACTCTCCACGTAATTAAACGGTATCCCGGTTGCGTTGCGTTCGGTACCACTCGTTCGTAAAGAGGACTATAAATTCAAGGTTATTTCGTTATTACGGTGAGATTGTACAACATTTGTGGTGATAAAACGTTATCACGGCACTCGCTCGCGCTACACCAACTTCATATTTCACACGTTCACATCCGCACGTCATGGGGACATTACTTCATTCTAATTTGGTAGCTGATAACGCTAATTGGTCTACAAAACTAATTATTTTAATGGACGTAAGTACACACAAAGGCTTTTTTACCTTTAAATTAACTTAAATTACAAAGGTTAAACATACAGCCTGCTATCGAAAGAGGATAAACTTTGCGGAAAATGGTACAAAACTTAAACAACCTGCAGATAGCTAAGAGCCGGGTCAAGTAGTCACCAACCTTACCTCACTATACAAAAAGTATACAATGTCCAATATTTTCTTATTTATATCACCATTCGTTGCTTTTTTAATTAGATTATGTCGCCAAACAGATATCACAAATTCAAATACAGCAAAAAACTTTTATGATAATTGTCAAATTAAATCATAACTGTATCTGATTATTTTATTCGTTTCGACTAATAAATTGTATTTTCACAGCCAAAAATGTATGTTATTCCTGCAATAAATATGTCACGTGTGGCCATTAATACATTAATTATTCATTATAACGTATTTACAAGAGCGAATAAATACGTTTTTATGGTCTCTGGTATCCAGGCACGATGCGCCCGACGCGCCCGGCCGCGGCTGCGAGTCGCGACCCACCTCTAATGAATGCTAGCGCAATGATTGTCATCGTAAAACTTGGTAGGTTTATTGTACGCCATTAGAGAGTCAACATGTCGCTCGACATGTTTCTTAAACTTGACATGGCGATCAATAAATAAAAGATCATTATTAAATAAGATAAAAATTAATTAAGTAACTTTTATTTACGTGATCACCTGGGAACGGAAAAATATTGCAGTTGTTTACCGAGATTTCTTTTTTTTTTAAATACGTGATTTACTGGACAGTAATAGTTAGTCGAAGTGGATGTCGACCTCAACATATAGGGAAAAGGCTAAACGAGTTTGGCGAGCTAAAATATACTAAACGAATGTTAAAAATGTATGAGAGAAATAAATAAAAAAAGTGATGACTTAACTGTTAAAATCAATGGATTTTATTATTTACCTACTGATCTAGACAGTTTGCTAGCACCGGTATGAGTCGCAGATCACACAGTACGTTATACACTGGGCCGCAAAATTCCGTACGTAAAATGTTACATAATTTTATATACATAGATGAATTTGTGAAACTGTAGTATGCTGTAGATGACTGATTGATACTTACTTAATCCTCTGTTTTTCCTCCAGGACTCATGTTTATACCAAATTTAAAATGATTTATTATTTTGATACACGTTTGCCCATTCTATAGCTAGCGCACTCTTTGAATCGTGTATGATTGCTGCAGTTTGAGAGAGTGTATTTTCATGCATAAAAATAGAATTTGCGAAAAGACCAGCATGCTCAATTAACGGCAATAAACGGCATCTTTTTTCAAAACAAACTAAAATACTCTTCGTCTCCCATTGTTTTTAAATAAACAAAGTCTGAGCTCATCGGAAAATTTAACCGTGGCTCAATCTTCATCTGTCCATCGAAATGTTCTTGAGCAAACCGTAACCTGTGAACTCGACGTACTCTGAGCAGTTTGAGGTCATTTGCTGATCCATAATGCTTTATTAACATCAGGTTCGTTACATCATCGTAGAATCAGGTTAGAGCTCACATTGTTCTGTTGAATTTCCTGAAGACCGCTTCGGACCTGAACAGTCGTGACGAGTCGGTTCTTAGCATAGTGCTCACGATGAATCAGTCATCTAGTGTAGTTGTGCACTTTGGTCTATCATTTCCTGGTCTTCTGATGTTCATGCCGGTTATAAAAAAATTTTAACCTAAAAATTGCGTTATTTACAAAAGAATGTTTTTAAAAATTGTACGACTGAAACCTCTTTTGAGATTTACAATAAGCAGTACTGGTCTGCTGATAACTTATATACGAGCGATAACTACATGACTTTGCTAGATATTGTAGTTTTCTGTGTGACCCGTTATTTTTGCGCCTCAGATCTCATTACGTCAAAAACTCATTTTGTTTTCTTATAGAGATATTTGGATGAACGTTCATTCCTCAACTCAACTTTTAAAAGTCTAACACTCTAGATATCTTGGCGCAGTTGGAACCTGCGACGAAATGGTGGAAAAAAGAACCACGAAGCAGTAAGAAAACCAATGGTATTCACTATTTGCTAATAATTTATCAATTAGATAATCTTATAAGTTACTACTTATAGCTATTATTGATACAACAACATGGTTTAGAAAACTAGAAATGACTTGCAACCTGCTGGACCGGCCGGCTCAGCTATTTATAACTCCTAATCGTTGTCCACTTTAGTGTTACAGCCAATAAAACGCCTGCCTTAAAAACTGAAATCGAAACTGTTGGAAAGTTGAGTGGTGATGGCTCTGAAGGAGATAACGAGGCGTGTGTGGGTGTGATGCGTACAATGTACACAATGTGTGCTGGAAACTAAGAAGATCTTGAATGGAATAGAATTAATATAAACAGTCAACTGCACATCAGTGGCTACAATTTGATATTAGTAGTGAATTTAGAGGAGAAAAATGTTTGAAGTTATACTTCTTTTGGCGCGATAGAGAAAAATGATGAGAGTGAATTTTTACGATGCGCGCGCACACCGACACCTAAATTCTACATCGTGAAGTTAGTTCTAGGTGGCATGCATGAAAATTGATAACTATGTTCAAGTTGTATATTCTAGTATTTTTAAGTTAATAAAACCTTTTTTATTTAAATAAAATCTTTTTGATTAATTTTAATATTTATCGTTAATCACTACTGCATTTTAGTTATTTTTTTTCCATACGCCAAAGAAGTGTAACTTCTAACGCGTGTACTTAAGTACACACACTATTTTTTTTACTGCAAGTGTTACTAGTGCGGTTGAGTGTATAGTCGTATGTACAAATTTTACGATTCTCAAACTTGTTCCTTGTTTTGGAAAGAGACGTGCAAAGATTTATTATTAAAATTATTCTCAGATCAATCTAGAATTATTTTTAGAAGCATGATTCAAGGTATAACTATCGATTCTAAACTGCAGTGGGGCGCTCATATTAGAACCAGGGACCGTACAACCCCGATTAAGAGTTAAGTCTTTGAAAGGGTAAGCCGTTTATGAGGTTACCTTTATCATAATGTAAGTCCATGAATGGGTTTTAGGCTTGAACCCATTAAAAGGGTTATCTCTTCAATATGGATAACCCATTGAATGGGTTCTTTACTTGAAACCCAGTGAAAGGGTTACATCAACATTATGATAACCCATTAAATGGGTTCTATACTTGAAACCCAGTGAAAGGGTTACCCTTACATTAAGATAACCTATACAGTAAAGGTAAGGGTTTTCTTCGGGTTATCATATTATTATGGTTATTCAATAACCTTGTGCTAAGTAGGTGCTGGATGGAGCACCACACACACACCATCGCTAGCGCACTGACTTTATTTCACTAGACATTGACTTGTGTGACCCGTGTTAGCCGTGTTATCGTAGTCAATTGAATGAGCAATGGGTAAGTATTAGGGGTTAAAATATGAAGTTGCCGTTTTTTAAAACGGGTTGCTTTTAAGTGTTATATCTTTGGATTGACTAGGAATTATAAGTTCAAATAAACTTTATATTAAAGGTACGTTATTCTTTTTTTTAAAATTAGGTATTTATTGGTTTCTTTGTGTTTTGTATTTTCTGTAATATCGCAGTACTTGTAACTATTTTTGTATGAAATATAAAAAAACTCGTATTCTACCGTGGAAACAATGTGTCTTAAGCGGTATGCAATATTGGTGTGATGATGTATATGGACTGCTAATAAATGGGATGTCTATTTTTGTTTCAATCACTTTCACGTGTTTTCACGAATAACTTTTCTCCTCAGTGCGGCAACAAGACAAAATTTCCAAAACGAAAGCTATTAAACCAAGAGCACAAAGTTCTTTTGTTAGAAGAAAGTCGTAGGTATACGTAATTGATATTGCTTGCCCTTTGAATGCACAGTTTCTACGTTGGTACTCTTAATATGAAAAAAAATAATATTAGCTTTCATGATTATAAGAACTGCAATATTACAGAAAATACAAAACACAAAGAATTCAATAAATACCAAATTCAAAACAATCCAATAAATACCAAATAACTTTTCTCCTCAGTGCGACAACAAGACAAAATTTCCAAAACGAAAGCTTTTGTTAGAAGAAAGTAGTAGGTATACGTAATTGATATGGTTTGCCCTTTGAAATGCATAGTTTCTACGTTGGTACTCTTAATATGAAAAAAGCTTTTTTTATTAGCTTTCATGGTTATAAGAACTGCGATATTACAGAAAATACAAAACACAAAGAATCCAATATATACCAAATAACTTTTCTCCTCAGTGCGGCAACAAGACAAAATTTCAAAACGAAAGCTATTAAACCAAGAGCACAAAGTTCTTTTAATAGAAGAAAGTCGTAGGTATACGTAATTGATATGGCTTGCCCTTTGAAATGCATACTTTCTACTTCTACGTTGGTACTCTTAATATGAAAAAAACTTTTTTTATTAGCTTTCATGGTTATAAGAACTGCGATATTACAGAAAATACAAAACACAAAGAATCCAATAAATACCAAATTTCAAAAAAGAATAACGTACCTTTATTATAAAGTTTATTTGAACTTATGATTCCAAGTCAATCCAAAGATATAACACTTCAAAGCAAACCGTTTTAAAAAACGGCAATTTCATTCTTTAACCCCTATTATTAAACTAAAACAATAATATTAAAATTCTTGCAATTTTTACGTTTAGTGACCAATATTCTATCTATGACACAAATCACAAATGATCAATCAATCAATAATATAATCAAGTGATAGGTATATACCTACCTACATCGTTGCACATTGTACGGTGTACCTATAACCTACCTACTTGCCAATTTATTAAACTACTACTACCTACTAAAAACCACATTATCTGAATGTTCGTTTCGAATTTCGAGTTCATGGCTACATAAATATATGGCAATACCTTTCTTATTGATAAGTCTGCTATATACCTATTGCTCTTTTGAATTTAGATTGATAAATTACGTAACATAAGTAGGTACAGGCTACCTATTGTAAGGTTTTACAGTGAAGGCATTAACATTTAACAAATAATTAAGTAAGTTGTCAGGATAACTAAATATTAGAATATAACCTTACTTTTAAGAAATTTCCACATAAAGTACTTTGTACAGTATGATTTGATACATCATATAAATAATAGCGATGTACAGCGTCTTGTTTCGTTTTTGGCAATTTTTTTCAATATTAATTGTTCATCATTTTCCTGCCCTTGTCCCGTCTTATTTGGGGTCGGTGCAACTAGTTGTTTCTTCCATTCTATCCTGTCAAACGTCATGCTATCACTAATTTCCTTTTCTTTCATATCACTATTCACACAATCCATCCATCTCTACTTTGACCTCCCTCTACCTCTCCACCCATCCACATGTATACTCATAACTCTTTTAGTAACATGTGTTTCATCTCTCCTCTTTACATGACCCTACCAAGACAAACGATTCCCCTTCAACTTTTCATTCACTGGCACCACTTTCAAACTTCCTCTAATATAATAATTTGTCACTTTATCCATTCTCGTCACACCACATATCCATCTCAACATTCTCATCTCCAATACATGCAATCTTTTTTCACCCGTCTTTTTTCCAGCCCAACATTCTGATCCATATAGTATGACAGGTCTTATCACGGACTTGTAGATATTACCCTTCAACTTGGGGGGTCTCCGTGGGTCACAAGTTTTCCAGTGACCTTACGCCATTTCATCCATCCTGAATTAATCCGATGTGATACGTCTCGGTCTACCTCGCCATCTCCTTGGATAAGCGACTCGAGGTACCAAAATCGGAGTAGATTGGTATGGGCGTTCCAGCGAGAGCTAAGGGCATAGAACCGGAGAGACCGTCGAAATCGCAGTACAAGTATTCGGTTTTCGTTCTGCTCAATTTTAAGCCAACATTCTCCAGTCTGTGCCACCACACCTACAATTTGCTCTGGACCTCTAGGGCACTCTCAGCAACCAGCGCAATGTCATCGGCAACCAGCAAAATGTCATCGGCAAACAGCATACACCAGGAAGTCTCTTCCTGGATGTCCGACGTCAGAGCGTCCATTATCATCAGGAAGAGATAAGGGCTGAGAGCCGACCCTCAATGTAAGCCGACAGCCACATTGAAGCTGCCCGTGTTGCCCACTGTAGACCGGACTTGGGTACTGCATTGACTGTACATCGCTCGGATCAACTGCACATACTTCCCAGGCACACCTTTCACCTTAAGGGCCCACCACAGAACCTCACGAGGTACCCGGGCATATGCCTTTTCGAGGTCAACGAATACCATGTGCAAGTTTTTATGCGCACCTCTGTATTTGTCGCACAGCTGGAGAATAGCAAAAATGGCATCCGCTGTACCCCGACTAGGCATAAAACCGAAATGGTTCTGTGAAATTTCACTCACTTCTCTCAGCCTCCTTTCAACAACTTTCTCCCAGGCTTTCATAGTATGTGACATTAGCTTTATTCCTCTATAGTTGTTGCATTCAAGCACATCACCCTTGTTTTTAAAGATGGGCACCAGGGAACTGTTGCACCACTCATCAGGTATGGCTTCTTCTCGCAACAACTTATTGAAGAACAAAGCTAACCACGTCCTTCCATTCACTCGCAATAACTTCCACACTTCAACTGGTATTCCATCTGGACCAATTGCCTTACTATTTTTCATTCCATTTACAGCTATTCTGACTTCATCCATACTAATTATTCTCACTAAACCCACATTTACTGGTTTATTCTCTAAAATCCCATTCCAGTTATTTTCCTCATTCATCAGTCTTTCAAAATAGTCCTTCCACCTCTCTTTGATTTTTTCATCTTCTGATAGAATCATTCCAGTTTCATCCCTTATACATCTTATCTGACAAACATCTCTCGCATTTCTCTCTTTTGCTCTAGCAAGTCTGTATAAATCTTTCTGGCCTTCCGGACTGTCTAGTGTGTCGTATACTTTATCCTGTGCTTTTGCTTTCGCTATTGCTATGGCTTTCTTCTTTAAAGCATCATATTTACTTTTTTATACAGACTTTAAGCTAGCGTTTTCCGGATGATCTATACGCTGCCATTCCTTAAATTTCCTCTTTTTTCCTTCAACACACCCCCTTGTATCTATTGTACCCTTTCCTCTCGTCTCTCCCAAAATATCTTTCGCTGCATGTCTAATATACTCAGCAATCTAATTTCAGCTTTCATTTATACTTCGGTCATTCATATCTCCCATTTCTATCATTTTGCCAACTACTCGCTCTCTCAATTTCTTCGCACCGTCACTCTTCTCTAGCATATGCCATTTTATGTTAGGGGGAGGACGCTCTTTGGTTTTTTTGTTCTGTGTCTTGACTACTGACACCATAACCAGGAGTTTGTGCTGTGAGACTAGGTCTTCAGCACTTTGCAGTCTTTGACGTGCTTTAGCTGGTTACGTCTAACCAGGAAGTTAGCGTTTTGTGGTTACCGCTTTTGTACGTGAGGTGTTCGTCTCCTTTCTGGAACCAAGTATTGGCTACTGCCAGGTCAAATGCAGTAGTGGATTGCAGCAGCGTCTCCCCTTCACTGTTTGGACTTACAAAACCACATCCCCCTGTACTCTTTCATAAACACCTCTGATTCTTCCCACATGTCCATTAAAATCACCTCCAAAAATCAATTCCTCATGTACAGGAATGGCCATTAAAGTTCTACCAAAATCCTCCCAAAACTTCTCTTTCACCATTTCATCGCATCTTACTTGTGGTGCATACACACTAACTACATTTAACATTATATTCTCTAACATAATCTTCACAACTATAAGCCTATAATTAATCCTTTGAACTTCCATCACGCTTTCTTTCAATTTGCTGTTTCACACTATTCCTACACCATTTCTTTTACCATCACTTCCACAGTAATAAAACTTATATCCCTCACCAATTTCTCTCGCTTTTGTTCCTCTCCATTTAGTTTCTTGTTAACACGCCACGTTTATTCTTCTTCTTTTTAATACATTCGCTAACTCTCTGGCCCTTCCAGTCATTGTCCCTACATACCAACTTGCATAGCTCAATCTCATTTCCTGAGCTAGCTTCTTACGTTGCCCCCGCCAGGGATGGTGCAACAACCCTAGTTCATTTCCCACAGGAGCCGGGTGCTGCCCCGGGCGTCGCCTGTGGGATACGCCCTAACCCTATTGCGCATTCCATTTTTACCCAACATATTGCAAAAGATATGGCTACTGTTTTACGGCCGCCTGCCTGACACTAACCCTCCTTGGGAATGCTTTTGGTGGTGGTTTACCCGCCCCCACGCGGTGACCTGAGGTGCTTAACAGTATACACGGTCTCAAAAATTTCCCTTAGTCGTCTCTTACGACACCCACGGGAAGATATGGGATGATGCTATTCTTTAAGTCCGATACCATACGGTTTAATATTAATTGTTCAAAATTCACAAATTCAAAATAATATCGCAAAAGACGTCCGCCTTTCGAAACAACAAAAATTACAAAGTTAACAAGTACAGACGTGAAAAAATCATAAAAATAAGTCATTTCGATATCCGGCCAGCAAAGCTAAAAAGCTACATGCATTAATGATCATAGATCCCTGTTTACAAGGCTCTCGGTAAGTAACTACAAAGGCGCCGCCGCCGCTGACACTTAACGCATGTTATGCCATTTTGCATCGTATGCTTACCATCGAGAGATCATATTACATTGCTCCGAGTTGGAATGTTACGCTGTTATCGTTTTCAAAAGAGTTGAAAATGTAAAAAACCCTTTTGAACGACTTAATTTAAGCCGTTCAAAAGTGTTAGCCACATCGTATGGGTTTTTGTTTAACTGTTTAGAAAAACCCTATCGAATACCCTTTCATTGAATAACCAAAATGGTCCATTAAGCCATTTAAAAGGTTACCTACATCGTATGGGTTTTAGATTAACTGCTTAGAAAAACCCTATCGAAAACCCTTTCTATAAATAACCAAAATTGTCCTTTAAGCCATTCATAAGGGTTACCTATGTCTTATGGGTTTTTCACTAACTGCTTAGAAAAACCCCATCGAAAACCCTTTCAATGGGTAACCAAAACGGTCCCTGATTAGAACTCTTTCAGGTAGATTAAGCTTAGCCGCATAATATATGCAGTAAGAAAAATAAGGCAATTGACTGATGTAGCCACAGCTAGGTTAGTTTATTATGCTTATTTGCACAGTATTATGTCTTATGGCATTTTACTGCGGGGATCTGCAACTGATGTAGACTCAATTTTCATATTGCAAAAGAGAGCAATCCGGGCTATTTATAAAATGGGTCCTCGCGAGTCCCTTAGAAATAAATTCAAAGAAATCGATATACTGACTCAGCCTTCTCTTTATATCTTAGAAAGTATTTTGTATGTTCGTAAAAACCTAGGACTCTTCAAAATTAGAAGCGATTTTCATAACTTATATACGCGTAGTAAACACGAAATTGTATTAGGTACCCAAATGGAGGTTAGCTAAGACCAGCAAGTAATTTTTAGTAAACAGTATACGCTTTTATAACAAGCTGCCAAAGGCGGTGACTGAACTTAGCGAGGGAAAGTTCAAAACCCATATTAAGCGTGTCCTAACTAAAAAAGCGTACTACAAGGTTAAAGACTATGTCAAAGACACGCTTGTTTGGAAATGACTGCTTCTGCACATGTGGCCCCCTGATAACTCATTATTGTTGTTTCTATTAACTGCTCCATCTCTGTTTTAATATATATAATACATTTTTTTTAACACATTGCTTTTGCAATATTTTTTATATTATTAGACACTAACCACCATAAATTCGTTAGTAATTTATTTTGTTAACATGTTATTTATTGATAATTGTAATTATTTATTTTTCTTGCTTTTTTTATATAGCCTCTTTTTTTATAATGTGAACGTGAGAACACTGTAGACTCCGCGAATTCTTAAGTTACTTCATAATACGACTCACTTTTTTTTTAATATGATTATTTTTATAGTGCTTTTGGTCAATATTGTACTCAAAAGGTACAATATTGACTGGTCTACACTGTCCTTACATAATATCTATTAATACTGTAACATGAAAATATTGTGAACAACCACTTTTTTTAAAAGAGTAACCATGGACTTTCTTGCCGGTTCTTCTACATAGGAAACGACCAATTTGGAACCGTGCACTAGCTTCTGACGTTTTATAAGTGCCCATGTAGGCCTATGTGAAATAAAAACATTTGACTTTGACTTTGAAGCCATCACAGAATTGTTATGCCTTTGGAATAATGACGTGCACATTCCACGTCTTCATCCTCCATGGTTACAACACTACGCACTTCTGTACAATCATCACCGGTGCAATTACTGAGCAATTTATAATAATAATTAGTAGACCTATCTCTTGTAGGTAATTAACGCGACGATGTTCGTAATTATAATAAAATCTATTTTTATTCCATCGTGTAGCCGGTAGCAAGCCCTTGGCTCGCAGATCGACTGTGGCCAGCAATGTAATTTATGTATATGTATGCAGAAATGTACAAAGTGGGCGCCCGTTTACGATCACGACATCGTAATCACCGGGAGGTGTTAACAGGAATTTAACGTCCCTAATTATATTGATTTACAAGCCAAATAGTGCTTCACGCGTTCAGCATCACTCTTGTAGCTTTCATTTGAGTATTAGTATGTTCTTTAGTGTGCTGCGATTTAGAAATTCTTGCTGCACAGGCTTTAAATTTCAATGCATTTTTAACTTTTTATTTTTTTTCTTGGGTTGTTGCTTGGACTTTAGTTTAACGGAAATCAGTATTCAATTCAAAAACACTTTGTTTGATGTTAAAATAATCACATTTGTGATTCTCGCAACATTCCTTTGAAAAATTAATTAAGTTAGGAACTTTAATGTGTAAATTGGATCACACACGATGCAATCCTCAAGACCAGCTGCTTATAGATAGATATCTGCTAGTAATGCGAGAATTGTACCATAATAGGAGGTACTCCGCGGTACTCTACTAGCGCGAGCAACTGGTAGCCAGTTCATAACTCGCTATTATTAACTGTCAGTGCTAAGCTCTGCCACTCAGACTGTCTTATCAGCAACAACTCGTTCCATTGCCCTCAATATTTAATTATCAACGGATTGTCATCGGTGAACTTGATCATTGTCGTATATAACCGGTAGACCTGGCGTTGCCCTCAATCCGATTTGACAGTTTAAGCGGCAATGCAGGTCTTCTTTCGCAAGTGCCCGGACTGCTTCAGTTTTAAAATTCAACAAGTATATTAATTGCAATCCAGCAAAAATGGCTCTTCAGTCTGGAAGACACTGATTACCTTCTTTGTTGGACTTCACCCTTATGATGTACTAATAACTTGAAAAAAATAAAAAAAATAATTAACCAGCACTAGCTTGTAATAGACACACCAGTAGCGCTTCCTTCAAAGTCATCACTTACGATAGGTACTACTAACGGCTGCAGAAGGAGTTCGATGTTTGAATTTTTGCCCCAGTATTGTTTGTGTCCAGCCAGGATGGCAAAGCGCAGGTTGTTTGTTTCGCAAGTGAGTGGACTAGTGGCTAGCGGCCAGAGCTGGCATCAAGCCGCTCTATTAGTCGCCATTCGACGGACTGACCTGTCGCCAAGGAAGGTCGCCCGGTACTGATGACCAGTATGGCAACTTATTGAAACTGGCACGTTGGCAGCTGTGTGGATGGGACTGTTTGTTTGTTGGTGTTATGTGGAAGCTTTTTGTTTCAAGATTTGTTTTAATTCCTAAACTTGTTAGAGTAGTTTTTGTTGTGCTTGTATAGTCCTTCGTCTGATTGCTTGTCGCGTTTGTGTACATCGACTTAACGTGTTTTAGAAGATTGATTAGCCACTTGTTTATATCGATCTTTACCATAATGCTTCGTCATATGAAACCTGTAGCAATTCTTTGATAATTTTCATACAAAACTCGCCAATTCCATTTTGCGTAGATAATTTTTTTCCAATTCTCGCAAGTTGAAGCCCAGTAGCGTATCCACGTTAAGTTAATCTCGGCAGTATCTCACGTGCTCAACTATCTCTATCTAAAACGTAAACAATCTGGTTCGCGTCGATTTCAACAGCGACGACGTCGGAATGTCCCCGCAAACAGGTAACATTACTGCTGGCTCGCCTAAAATATGTGTAGGCGAGTGAACGAGGCATGAGCGGCCGCGGAAATGGGAGCGGGGACAAGAATAATTCACACACTGAGAAACAACCACAGATTATATGGTTGTTGCTGAAAGAAAACAAACAAGACCTTTTTCTGTACTGGAAGCGTATTGTTTACAATACGCTTTCAAAGGTTGTTAATTAACCTTTTTTAACATCTTATTGCTCAAATGACTGTAGTGGTTAAAAAAAAGTAGCTCGCTACCGCTCATCACTGTGTCAGCTTCCTAGACTAGTGATTTGGCGCGACCTCGGCCCGCCTTACCGTCAATAACGATTTACTTTATCCTTCTGCATCGTATCAGGTGTCGATTTAAAATCATTTTAGAGTTATTCCGCCATCTTATTTCCTAACATGCAGAAAGTATCATCTTTATTTTGTAACCATGATTTCGATATGGTGGCAATTTATTGTAGAAATCGACGATAGCTGGCAAAGATTGTGTGGAATCACTTTGCGGTAGAGTTGCGGTCTTTATGTTGGGTTTGTCCAAGTTTCTCAGTAACTGTTTTCATATCTCATAATAATACGAACATGTTTCTTATATTTAACGTAACTTCATCTTAAAATAAATGAGTATTTAAAACGTGATTATTCTCAGTAGCCTCCAATATGTTCCTTAATGGTTTAATATCAATCATTATGAGGCATTTATAACGTGTTTCAGCGCACGATCTAAATGTTCGCGTTTATTAAGCTGCGCGGGCGCATCGTGTATATAATTATATAGTTTATGTATTGTGAGGATCGTTTGTGAGCATAGTTATAGTCCTGCCGGACTATCGTCATTATTTCACTTATTTATATGATCTTTATCTGTCAAGGGGTCAGTAGAATTCCAAGTTGTATCAATTAAAGGTTTTTCTACCTTATTGGAATCCAATTTATGCGTGTATTGGAGATATGTTTTAAACGACGTCAGATAGATAGCAACATTTATATGATCTTAGTTATGCAGGACGAGGAGAACCAACATCGAATGATTACAATATCGAGGCCAAAATCAATCATTAATTAAACTTAGATTACTTCATCTAATAACCCCTTAAGAAGGTTGTTTTTGGCAATTATCACACCAAGAAATTGGTCAAGTACCAGTGAAAGTAAATCAAGTTTTGTGCAAGGTCTCGAGTGGAGCCGCGGGCGCAGCGTAGTCTCGTGTACCGTTCTTTATATGGAGATGGACCGGCTTGACCGATTACACCGATTATAGCTATTAACTACTTAAACGAATTGCTAAGTTTACATTTTTTTCTAACGTAATCGTTGGCGATTGAACGCATTCCGCCATTAGCTTGCAATCGCCGAGCGTTTAAAACAAATAACATTAGAGAATTCTCACTTCATTAAACACGTTACATTGGCAGCTGAAATGGCATCAATGTCCAGTGTTGCTGCAACTGGAGGAAAACATTGAGACGAGTTAGTAACAAAGTGAGATAGCGTCACTCAGCATAGCTCTTTAGTCGTATTTATTAAAAGAAAAATAAATTAACGTATAGGCAATAACGGAAGTCAGTTTTTGAGATTGAATATAATATGTACTTAGAAACCAAAAAAATATCAGCTTTATAGACGCATAAGAAATAAATCTTTATTTGAAAGTTCGGAGAAATCAAAGATGGCAATTTACGTTTGTTACTAACATTTATATGTATAATACATTTAGTGCAAACCGAGATTATTTTGGCGCATATTGATCTGCGCTCGTTGAAATCTTTTATTCTCATCGATCGTACAGTTCCTGATCAAAAATACCACGTTTCGTTTCACGCGATCTTACAATGTTAAGTACCACCAACCAGTTGAAATTTAGTTGAAATGACTTTTGATTTGTGTACAATGGAACGTTTGTCAATTGTGTTTTTTTTTTAAAATTACAGTCTTCTGATGCTTTAAGCTGTTGATCCCCGCACGAACGCCGGCGGTCGTGCGCCATTGTCTTACTATTGTGTCTCTAATTACGCTACTCAAGAAGTTAATAAGGTTTACTAATCAGAGATGTCTATTGAGTATCTCTACGTAAGGATTAAATTTTTTTGATTTTATCTTTTTGTAATACTGCGTTTCAAATAATAAAATTGGATCGACAGAGAAACAAACAAATTAAAACTATTTCAATCCAGGATTAGATCTAAGTCCATTCCGAGGCGTTTACATTATAACATTGTAAATCATTCATTCATCATACTTTAATCGGAAATAAGATCAAAAAGCGATCCTGTATGAGCTTCGATTATTGAATGAACCAGAGCGAGACGGGGGATGTTTCGTGTAGGAGTGAGAGAGATGAGGGTAAGATTACTGCGCCGTTCGATTTTAAGATCGATGCACAATAAATCTTGAATCGTTTTTTTGTAGTGTGTGTCAGGATAAGCGGTGTTGCGAGTGTGTGAGAGACAGGTCGCGGCTACCGGGTAGCGGGTTCGATTCTCGTGTTATTTTATTTAGTGCGCGTACGATTTATCGTCAACATTTACGGCGTCAATTGCTTTGAATGTATCGTATTAATATCAATGGAAGGATTTTAGTTTTATTTCGTAATGGAGACTTGTCCGCACTGGTAGATATCTCTCTGGAAATGAAAAATGTGTAGTATATTTAAGGCTGCGCTATTTCCATGAAGGCTCCATAAAATTTATGGAGACTGTTAAACGGCATGATGCAGGCGCTTATAGTAAAGGTGCTGAACATAGAATAGATTACGGTCATGGTGATAATAGTGACGCTTGGGCGGAAATAATAGAACTAGTTTAAACCTTATGAGTTGTAAAGTAGATACGATAATTGATATCTATTTTGCAAATATGTTTTAAAAACACTTTTATACTTAAATTTTTTTATTAATTTCTCTCTGAGAACAAACACCGAAACAAACTCAGAGGACCAAGTCTCTAAAAATCCATACAGCAAATATGTAATGTTCAAATTATATGAGAACCATGTACATAAGTATCTGGGATGGTCATTTATTAGTATTCGCATAGCTCAACTTAGGACTACTAAGGAGCTCAACGACTTGACGAACGTCAACCAAATAAATAAAATGTCCTTTATTTGGGTAGGCGTGCTGGTTTGGTTAGCCTGGCCTATGACTGGCCTGTTGGTCTAGTGGTCAATGGCCCTGCCTGTAGGACCCACGAGGTTTGATTCTCACCCAGGACAAATGTTTGTGTGATGAGCACGATCATTTGTTCTGCCACAGCCACAGCAGCAAATAATTATATCTATAATAAGTATTTATTTAGAAATATATAAGTATTTTTATCAGTTGGTTATTACTCATAGCACCAGCTCTGCTTAGTTTGGGACTAGATGGCGTTGTGTGAAAGTTGTGGAATATTTATTATTATTATTTATGGATACCTATTAGTTAATCTCCACAGGCTAGCTCATAATTCCGCTAAGAAATAAGTTTTCAGTTTAAGTAGCTAACAATTTTAAATGTTTTTTTTTTGTGAGTGTCATATCACGTAACGCTAGTCATGTGTAGGTATCACAGGAACATGATGGATGGCGTGGTTCCGTAGATACGTGGCGCTCACTCTATCAGACTTACAGCTCGCCGTGACAAACGAGCAGGCAGGCTGGGGTAATTAAAGCATACATCAATCATTACGTGACGAAATCATTGGCCAGATTGGTAACTAAAAAACTATTCGGTTTTATAATTGTTACATACTTATATATTTTTTATTTTTTTTAACTATCACACAACGCCGTCTAGTCCCAAGCTAAGCAGAGCTTGTGTTATGAGTACTAGACAACTGATAAACATACTTATATATTTCTAAATATATACATATTATAGATAAACTACACCCAGACACAGAACAAATGATCGTGCTCATCACACAAACATTTGTCCTGGGTGGGAATCGAACCCACGACCTCCGGCATAGTAGTCAGGGCCAGTAACCACTAGACCAACAGGCCAGGATATGCTTGGTTAATTGGAGTGGGGACCAAATACCGGAAGACGCAGTATTGTAAGGCCTCTCACAAGGTGGACCGATGATCTGGCGAGACTGATCTGACTGTTGTGGTGACACTTGGGGGAGTTCGTCCAACAGTAGACATTTTTCGGCTCGAATGACGATGATGATGACATAGCATAATCAGCCTTAAATGTTCCCGCAGCTGTGACTCAGGCCTCCTCCATAGAAGAAGGAATACGCCGTGTCCTCGTGGGGGCGATCGGCGGCGGCGATCTCTCGCGCCGGGCCTTGGTACAGGCCATGGTCCGGAGCGAGGAGGAGTGGCAGGCGGTCGCCTCCTTCTGCGAAGCAGTAATGCTAGCAAAGGAGGCGGCCGATCGCGTGAGGCAACGGTCCTCACGCCCCAATCGCCGCCGGGATTCCGATCCTGATTTCCGGCCACCGTAGACGCGGGCTTGCGGACGGCGAGCAATGGGTAGCCTGCGTCCACCGTCCAACCGTCCGGTAACCGTCCGGACCGAGCCCAAGTCGTCGACGGCGCGTATTGTTCCACGCGCGCCTCAGGGAGATGTCAGCTAATCGTAGGGGCCCAGCAGGGTCGAAGCCTACTGGGGCCATGGGTAGTGTGAAAACGAAACCCGGGGCCCTGGGACGAAGGCAACGAAGGAACAGGAGTGGGTTTTTAGTCAGTAAAAGTCTGACACTATCTCCCGCTCCGCCCAAGAGCGTGATTTGTCATAAGATGATTTTCCAACCTAAAAAAAAAAAAAACTATAGAACCAATAAAATATAAATTAAATATGATGGATTTTATTATGATTACAGTGTGCTCTATTGTCAACCAAATCATCGCTTACCGCCAATCGTAAGCCTATCATATATAAAATAAAAAATACTTCAACAAACAACAAACCATGTGAATGACCTCTTTTTTTGTAAAGCTAGTTCTCACGATTAGCACATATAATTACCAATTAATCAACACTCGGACAGTAATAGGCATTAATCATAACATTACCATATGTATAGCACTAATAATATTTAGCTTAATATTTATTCATTGACGACCGCGCCCTCTGAATTATTAAAACTGAATTAGACCACACATATGGAATTGTTTAACATAATCATTGGCAAAAAAGTGTTGAAGCTTATCAATATGGTATCGATATTTTGTGCGAGTTATGATGTATGATGAAATACATTTTTATGTAATTTTCATTTAAGAGTCTGATTTAAAATAGTTGATGGAGGTGTTGGCGTTTTAATGTCCATACACCGGAGGCTTTCAGACCGTATGCGTCTACTGCTGCTTATGGATACATAACATTACTGCAATATTTGTAACATGGGCTCTAGAATAATCTGTTAGACTAGATGACTGATTACATTTTATCTTCTGTTACTGAAAGTCTAAGCTGAAAGTTGCGATGATGATAAAATTGCAACAACCAATTAATCTGAACGCTACGGTTGGCGTTTTGGGTGAACAATTGACTGCTGCGGTTCGATTCCCGCACGGAACTAATATTTATATGGCTTACATATAGGTGTTCCAGGTCTAGGTGTCTTATGTATGTGACTTTACATGTTTGTGAACGCACTCACATTACAGGAGTTATTCCTGGTGAGGGTCAGTAAGGTAAATTAAAATATAAACTATGTTAAAGACAAGGATCACTCGTGACCTCACTGACCCTCCTTACCGGGGTACTGTTCTTCCATAGAGTCCACTTGTCCCACGACTTGTGACTCCTATCAAATTATTCAGTGTTCTTCTAAAGTAAACCAAACGTAGAAGCACAAGGAGCCATACATTATGATGTCATCTTCAATAGTTATGGAAAGCTAAAGGTCATCCCATAAGCCGCACGTGGGAAGAGAAACGTAGTCACTTTCACTAGAATTTAACTGTAATTTTATATTGACATTAAAAATATCACTCTGTGTCGTAAAAATGGGATTAGTTTAGAAACCAGCTGTTTTGTGTCATCTTCTGATTTATACTAATCGATTTCACGAATTAGCTGATGTTTCCTTAATGGGCAGCGGTCGATCACAAGACTAGGTTATCATGAGTGGAAGATTGTGGGAATTTCTTTTTATTATTTTATTGCTTGCTTTGTTAGATATATTATTGTTGCTAGATTTCTAGCAAACTGTAGAAGCTTGCGAAGAGATAAGTGATAAATAACTCAATAATTTTTTAATTCGGAATATGTAGAAACCATTACTGACAATGTAGTTACTTGTATTGTTGTGACTTATGCGGATAGGGCGCTCAGACAACGGATTTTCTTAACAAGGTCATAAGTAAAAATAACTGTAAATATGACCCAACGTGATCCCATGATGTTAATGCATTGTTTGTCAGTGTCTGTAATTACTTACAGTTACTAACATAGCCTGCAGATTTATGAAGATACACAGATAGATGGACAGACGTGCGACGTGCGTACAACGACGCGTAGTTGTAGATCTAGGATCCCGTTGGCACAAAACCTTAGGGATTTTACGAGATATTTTACTGAAAATCAGAGTTTGTCGAATGGGCATATGACTATCTATGTGTATTTGTGAAGGAGCACTTTATTTCTCTTCTGATTTAACCTTTTATACGTTTATAAAGAGTTAAATACGCGTGGTACGCTGGTCCGACCAGATCCGCACCGCTCTTGACTCTATGGTATACCATGCCTTTCACACCGCCAGAGGCAGAAACAGATGGAGGAATATCCTAAAAGTTAAAGTAATGAAGCAGGTCACGACCCTCAGCATTGAAGAATACGACGCAAAGAGGATGAAACGTGGAAAATCCTCAAATAAATTCTCTCGTTCTGGACGGACCGAGATTTAGTGTCAGATTTTTACTGACTAAGGCCCTCTTTAGTTCTTTCAGTTGCCCTTTGTGGTTCAAGGACAGGGTAACTCTATTGAACAATACGCAGCTCTGGTAGACATTAGCCCTAACTGGCCCCGCCAATCATGCTGACATATTATCTTTTAGGCGCGCGTGAAACACAACGCGCTATCGACTCGGGCTTGCACAATATCGGATGACGAGCTTACCCACTGGTCGGGGTAACTCCGGTGTGGACTAAGGCGTGAAGATTGTCTGCATCTCACGCTTGCCGCCACCTTCATAAAGTGGATCTACGCTAGAGGAGCCGAGCACGAGTGACTCTATACGAAATTGGGCTCGGCTCGCACTCGGCTCCTCTAGCGTAGACCCACTTGTACCTCGCATTACTGGTTCGTAAAATCATAGCACGAAAATGTTCTCAATTTATTTATTTATTTATTTTTATCCTCACATCGGAACGCCTTGCAGCAATTACACCAATGGAGCACAATTAGTCCAAAATCTGCTACTTTACTTACACTTCCAAAATCGTGTGCGCAGTGGAATGGTAGTCATCAAAGGAGCGGCGCGGCCGAGGGTCACGTCGCTCGCATAAGCAGCATCAGGCCATCGCTCCTCCATATCGAAAACATTTTGAAATGCAGATCAATTTTTAAATGAGACACGATAATTTGATTTGGCTCTCGAAAAAATGTGCAGAGAAATTTAAAATTCGAACAATGGTATTTTTACTATTAAATAACCAAAGTTTTCAAAATAATTACAAGTGGCCAGTGCCTTATACATAAAAACATTTATTCGCAAATTTTTCTGAGTGGCCTGACAAAGGTACTTTTCCATCCTGACACACTGACATATTCTTATTAGGTAAACCTTACAAGCACTACAATAATTGTTAAAAGAATACATGGAGATTACACACTTCCTCCAGCACTGCGGCTGCGCACATCGGTGATTAAAGGTTAGCAGTAATTGCGAATTAAGATAATAACCGTTACAGTCCAGCCGGGTCCGATCGACCCATCCAACCCGACACCGCTATTTATCGGGACAATCAATCATTTCTGACGCGCTTTCTTTGTGAATTTATAATATCAGAGTGATTGGGAAGGGTCATTTGTTCGTAATGATAAAGAATGCCCGGAAGAAAGGTTTGTTTATAAAAACAGTAGATTTCTATGTAGTGGTTTTGGAAAGGTCTTACAAGAATCCTGCACAGAAGCAGCAAAACTACCATATTGATTTCGCCTACAACTAAACTTTATTTTACCTTTCAAACTACACCTCCTGCAGGCTCTCGTACAGGTCTTGGTACAGGCCATGGTCTGGAGCGAGGAGAAATGGCAGGCGGTCGCCTACTTCTGCATTGCGCAAGGGAACGGCCCTCACGCCCCAGCCACCGGGATTCCGATCCCGATTTGCAGTCACCAGGGAAGGGGGGGGGGGGCTTGCGAAGGGTGAACAAAGGGTAGCTCGTCGTCCGACGTCGACGGCTCGTAGTGTTCTATGAGCACCTCAAGGAGATGTCAGCAAAACCGTAGGGGCCCAGCAGGGTCGAAGCCTACTGGGGCCATGAGGCTCGCTTCTGAAAAAGTTCACTTCTTCGCTGGAATGCAAGGCAACGAAAGTACATAGGAGTGGGTTTTTGTCAGTAAAAGTCTGACACGCCGTCTCGCTCCGCCCAAGGGCGAATATGTCATCGGATGATTTCCCACCTAAAAAAAATCTCCAGCAGGCTTAGAAAAAAACAAAGATGTGACATTACCTGTCACGACACTTGTCACGTGACTTCTCCGCATGTAATGTCATTGCCATATATTTTGTACTTAGCGTTTGGCGAGAACGCTAACAGAAGAGTCATTGTCTAAGCCTGCAGACCAGAAAGTATCTTCAGGTTCGATTAGTTGTTTTAAAAAAATTATCTTAAAAATTACCAAAGGCCAAAGGTTTTATAAATATGATTGTTTCTTTGTCTACTTGCACCATTTTATATTACAGGAAGGTCAAAATTCTTTTATTAGTAGGCTTGGCTAGTTTTTAGGGTTCCGTACCTCAAAAGGAAAAAAAACGGAACCCTTATAGGATCACTTTGTTGTCTGTCTGTCTGTCGAAATCCTTTAACTCGGGAACGCGTGGAGGTATGGAGTTGAAATTAAAACCATATACTCGGGTCTGCGGCTCTTTAAAGCTGTGAAAAAATTAAACGTTGAGTTAACGAAAAAAAAGATACGAACGCAGAAAACGTATATTTCGACACTATCAAGGGAATCAAAATTCATAGGGTACTTACCGTTGACCTGAAAAAAAAACCTAAAATTAGACATGAAGCAAGGTCTCATAGCACGAGTATAGGAAAAAACCTAAAACCTGTAAATTTGTAGTTACGTCACATTTTTTTTTTTTGCGGTTCGGTAAAATCTACATAACTCAATTCGGGAATTGAACTGTTTTCATCACCATATTATTATGTAAATTTGTACGGAACCCTCAGTAGGCATGTCCGACTCGCACTTGCCTGGTTTTTTCTTTATGTAACACTCAATAACTCGAGCTCCGATCTAGGTATGTTTAGTTGTGTCACATTTAGCACTGGCAGCATTTCTTGGAAAGATACGTGCTTCAATCGCGTGTGGTCTGCCTATTTGTCTATGGTCAATTTTGGTTGATCAGCTTAAAATCAGCGTTAAACTCGCGTGAAGGAGACTTCCAAAACGATAGACTTAGTACAATCTACATACGATTATGTGAAGATTGTGCCTAGTTCCGTTTTATAAGTAGGCATTGTTTTTTACATCGCTGGTCATGTGTAGAATAGTAAAAAAATGAAGAAATACACATGTCTCGATTCATCTTTCAGTCTTTGTGCAAGCTATCACTAAGCCAAAGGCAAATGTCAAAACATCTTGTGTTCTACAATCATTTTCCTACTGCGATTTAATTGCAATGTTTAGAGCAGTTATCCTTAGATGATTTTAATAGTTCAAACAACATAGAAGTTCCAATAACTATAGTCTATATAAGGAGCAATGTTAGTTAGTAACATGTCAAATACTGCACCGAGCTCCGCATAGAACAGCAGCTCTCGGACTCTAAGGAAAACTATTAGGTGCACACGTTGTAGAGGGCCACTGTGGCCGCTAAGTAACTAGTCGCTAATTGCTACCTACACCAGGATTTATGACGATAAAGTATTGCTAATTATCGCGCTGCGCATAAACTACCGCAATCTATGTGTGTCGGATAACTCGCTGCTGTAATGTCTGCTAATTATCCAGATTAATTGTTTGGTGGTGACTATTAGTACATTTGTATCCTTCGTTGACTACCTACGTATACTGAATAAACCGACCTGCACGGACTTAGTTTTATCTTAACTACTTCTAGAATCTAATTGGTTTTTATATCCAAGAATGCGATGGTATTGATAATAATACAATCGATACGTTGGATTAATTCACTTCTCCCCGGCTTATTGAACATATTAATCGTACAACAAACCACAGTGCTCCAAGAGTAATAAATGCTCCTCAGTTTTGCCTCTAGACGTTTATTATTAGCACTAGTCGCTTTCGGCCAGAGGCGGTACCCGGTGACTAGAACACGACAAAGCTACTGTATAATGCTATGCGAAATTACTCCCAGCTACTGGCTTTCAGAAAATTGCTAGTCAAAGCAAAAAATTCGTACCTATAAGAAATTGTAAATAAATTTCACAAAAAATATATAATACGTCCATTTACGTCATATTCCAAATACCGAACACAAAGAAACGTGAATGAAACGACTTTGTCCACCATTGTGTTGTTGACTTGTAGAGAAAAATTGGACTTTAATTTCATGAAGGAAAGGTACGAATTGTACTGCGAGATGTAATTGACAGATGGACTAGGTAACATGCCATCTCAATAGCAATACAAACATAGCGAGGTGCATAAAAACAACACTCGAGGCTGGGTGCGCGGCTACCAGGCGCGCAGAGCGGCGCGGAGGTGGCCGGTAGCCGACCGGTCGGGTAATGATACCACTGCCTTTTAGGGCGCGTGTTATGACGGCCCAGCGGCGAAGTGTGGATACGACAGACATGTAACTGTAAACGGACCCTGTTGAAATAACGGTAGCATACTTTATGCCCTTCTTGGGACAAAAGCAGATTTTACCAAAATCTAAATGACATACTCTGATGACAGACTCAGACGGAAAATATTTACTCTGTGGTTCTAACCGTAAAATTGCGAGTATAGACCAATGTAAGCTTAAGTCATAACTTATACATAGTCGTCGAGTTTTAAAGTATGCTCTAAAATGATCCTACAACATTTAAACAAGAGTAAAAATGTCTACTCTTATTCCATATTATCAATTTTCAGTTGAAATTACTATTGAATAGTATTTTATCTTTCGTGATTATACTTAGCCTCATCGCCACCATTGGCAGCCCTGTTCTTGCCTTGTATGCTGCAATGCATTCCAAAAAATTTAGTAATTTATTGTTCAATTAATGTCTTGTGTAAAGACACCGTTTCAAAAACCTATAAAAAAACATCGATTCTAAAGATGCTTTTAAGAACTAAGCTTACAGTTGCATTTTAAATGCAAATCTAAATAAATAAAGTGCGTATCCGCACAAATCGAACCTGAAGGCCCTTCGCCATCCAGTTTGTCGACTCTCATTAAGACCGCAGTTAGTACATCTGAGTTTTTCCATCAGTTGACAGCGCAACGAAAGCTCCTCGCGACTTCTGTAGTCCTGGTACACAAGCCTTATCTAGCCGATAGCTATGATCATAGATAACTGTATCTGCATCTGTCTTTACAAAAAAAAATGCTCAAGAATGTTTTTCTGTATTTTTTACATATTCTCAATACTGGTATTATTGAAATTTATGTTCGTGGGTTTTAGCGGAATAGCAAGTAGAACAGGCCACCTGTTGAATCTCGGATTTAAAGATTGCATTGTGCAGTGAATAATAAAACTTTGTTGCAATAAAAAAGGAACCAACTAGGAAACATTCTAATAGGACGCTCTTGAAGTTGAATCTTGAACTAGTTTTTGTGTCTTTTAACTTTATGAATTCTAGCTAGCCAAGGCTAATGTTAAGATTTATTAGTATGATTTTCCAGTTAATGTTTTAAATGGGTCCCAGAAACCTGATCTTACTGCACCTCGATTAACGATTAGCATTGAAGGTAGTTGATATATTAATTACCCCACATCAGTCGCAGTCACAGGAATTCAACAATAAAGCCCGCGGCTACCATTGACTAAATTGTTTTATTGCATCAATGGGCCAACCGGTATACAAACAGATCTATAATTCTATCGATTTTTATCAAAAGCGCTAATTATGGAGCAATAGAGATTTTTTTGCGAATATAAAAATTTGCTAATCTAAAAATATAAATAAAGTTTTTATTTTGTCTATTTTGAGTCTTTTCTCTTTGTAGAACAAAATATGAGTTTCCCCTGCGCGTGTTGTGCGACTGATGTTATGTGACAACGACATCTTATAAGGAGGATCGCCGGCATTTTAATGGTCATATTGGTATCCGACGGACGCCACTTGTTAGCGCTACTCTTGTATATTCTTATTTTAGTTTAGTATAAGAAATCAAGCGTATTTTGCTTGTGTTATTAAATATGGCAGTTTATTGTTCTTGTAGTTCTTTTGATTTGTTGTTTACTGTTGTGATACCGATGGTATCGTTACTCCATTTTAAGTTTGCATTATTATTTTAATCATATCATAAACACCTAGAGATAGACGCTAATATCATCTAAGTAGTATATTCGATCAAGATACCGCAACTAAAAATCTATTAGAAGAAGATTATCAGCTCTCGTATCTAGATTAGCGGCAATCTAAACAATTTTAACATCGCCGAGCAGATTAACTTCGAGTGTTGCCAGATCCAACAAAAGTTTATCCATTGAAACTTTACCCTTTGCGATAAAATTTATTAAAATTATGATATCGTTTAACATCATCGATAGTGGTTGTCAATTGAATATAAGGTCTAAGTTTGCTAAAGTGTATATTATGAACAGACATGAAAGAATGATGGTGAAGAAAATTTGACGGTTCGTTTGGCGTAGTGCACTGCGTGCCGCGGGTTCGATTCCCGCTCGGAACAAATATTTGTATGGGGTCTTGCGTATAAGTTCACATGTTTATGAAAACACTTACAATACAGGGGTAATTCCTAATAAGGTGAAAATTAAAAAAAAAGAATATCATTTCATTATTTCAGCATATATCTCGAGATCATGTCGGTCATCTAACGTGTTTACTAAATAGTAAACACGTAGAATAAACGCTAACAAAGTATATCTACCTGATTCTAAGACTCAATCCACTGCTTACATCACCCGACAGCTATCTTCAGTGACTTCCCATGTTCCAGTATGAAACCCCAGTCGGTAAAAAATTTAAGTTGGCTTACACCGATTCTAATCATGCAAAGCCTTGCTTGTTCAATAGATTCGCTGGTGGAAACTGTAGGATCCTACCGGCCTTGCAACACCTCACAAGTGCATTACGGTACACTCTCATCCCACACACCTGTTTATCTCGACATCGCACAGATAACGTACCAGCCGAGTCCGATGCCGGTCAAATGCATTTCTCTTGTAGTCTAATAGGAGCCGACCTTGAGCCATCGGGAATTCCTATTGAATTTATTGTAGAATGGCGCCGTTTAAAATAGAAGCTGTGTTCGGCTGTGGGAAATTGTGTTACGTAAGCTTTGGGTTCTCCTAAATTGTGTGTTTCGAGTGTGGCTCTTGGTCTGTAATGTAATCCTGGTACGAGTATTTGTCTTATTGGATTATTTTAACGTTGTATGATTTAGGATTATACTTCGGTATCCAAGCGATCTTTTACTGATCGAATCTAAGGTAGGTACACATGTACCATTTTTTTTTGGTGGAAAATCATTTTATGCCTTCACCCGCTCTAGAGTGGATTAAGGGGGCGTGTCAAACTTTTACTGACTAAAACCCACCTGTTTCAATCAGACTTTCAAACGGTCCCGTAGCTCTAGAAGTTATCGGCACTGCTGGGACCCTTCAGATTTTTTACGAAGTGCGCCGACGATTTAGGCCGGTGGCCGGAAATCATTCCGCGAGCCGGACGCGAGCGGTTACAGTGCAAAGCAGTGCTTCGCCCAAGTGGGAACGATTTCCACCATATGCTCCACCGTGTCTTCTAGGCGATCCGCACAATGGTGCCACCCGGACGTTTCTTCCACCTGAATCCGGAAGCAGGAACCTCCCGAACTAGCTATGTCCACTGAGGATCTGCATCAAGTGGAAAATGGGAATGCCAAGCACCTCTCTAGCCGCTTCTCATAGAAGGGACTTACCGCCGTGATTGTGGCGTGCCCAGTGCTAGGTCACAGTCGCTGTATCCATACCACAATGAAGTCTCGCCGGAACTCTGTCCACCATACCGAGATTTGTCGTGGCAGCGGAGCCTTTTATGCCTTATAAGCCTTTTATGGATATATGAAAGTGGTATTGACAGGGAATTAAGATTCTTGTCCCAGCCAATTTCGCCATACAAATAGATTTCTAAAGGAGATGGGCCGACTAGACGAATAGGCGCACTATCTGTAATTTCTAGACTAAATGGTTTTTTTAGTTGATTAATCTGAAGAAACGCCAGGTTGAAGAAGTTTCTGTTTAATCGCGCTTATATCTGGGTACTACATATCCCAACGACATAACTCTTGAACAATAACCCATAATGAACAGCTCACAAGCGGTAATGGTCACGATAATAAGCGCAATCAACGCGCAGTATTTCACTACACCGCGCACCGCTGTACCGACATCAGTTGCTAATCGCCACTGAAAGATTGTAAACAAATAAACTGAATACCTTACCGCCTGAGCTTGCAGTGTTTCAACTGGTTGTCAACTGAGATTCAAGTGTATACAAATAAGTTAGAAAATTAAAAATATACTATATTATCTAAACTAAATCGTATAATACATAATTATATATATATATAAGGTGTAAAAAAATTAACTTTAAGAATTTCGAGGGGACATTGTACTCCTCATTATGAACAACTTTTACTATGGGACCAAACCTGAAATCGCGAAAAAAAAATCAGCTGTTCCCTACGTTTAAGTTCGCATATCTCGTCAAAACGTATGGAGCAGCTGATTTTTTTTTCGCTATTTCAGGATTGGTCCCATAGTAAAAGTTGTTCATAATGAGGAGTACAATGTCCCCTCGAAATTCTTAAAGTTAATTTTTTTACACCTTATATATATATCAATAACAGTATATAACACACATAAATAGATACAATATATAAACTAAATGATTAAAATATATACCTATCTATAAAATATAACTTTACGAGATGGTAGAGAGGTAATGTTCTTTGACTAGCTTCTTGAAGACAGATACACTTTTAGCGTCACGGATCTTAGCTGGAAGTGAGTTCCACAGTCCGTGTCATCCGTCAGTGTTACATGTTGATACAGGATGTAACATCCCATACTTTATGTTTAAAAAAGAACTAGAGTAGGACTAGAGGGTAGAGAAGAAGGTACTGCATTCAAATCAGCATACTAAGGCACCGGTTAGCATCTCATTCTTCAAGCTGCAACTTTACTGCACTCTATCTCACATTCCAATAAGCCCCAAATACTGGTAAAATAAAAATCGTGCATCTAAAATCTAAGAGCGTACGGTATCGCTCGTTGATCGTCGGGTCACGAGCAGACTTAGCCGAACGTCTCTATACGTTCATTCGGGTGAGTTCGCGGGTAATTAGCAAGCGGCCTGCGCAGGCGCCGCGGGAGACGATCTCGCTGATAACCGAGCTATTTGCTGGACATTATGCGAGCTGGATCTTGTTTTTTATTAATAAGAAGTTTGTGTTGGAGTTACTGTTATCGCTTCACACACATAGTCCTTATGTTGTGGTGCACATTGCAGCTTTTCTTGTAAGAGCTGCTTGGAATGTATGCCAGTGAGGTAGAAAACCTCTCCAACTAAGGTATTGAAATATAATAGGTATACCTGTAGCATATAGCATAGCATAGTCAGCCTCTTAATGTTCCCACTGCTGGGACTCAAGCCTCCTCTCTAGGAGAGGGAATGAGACGTAATTCACCACGCGGGCCCAGTGCAGGTTGGTGAATGTCACATGTCTACAAATTTTTGGTTCTAGGTCATGCCAGTTTCCTCACGATGTTTTCCTTCACCGTTTTGAGAGCAGTGGTGATGAAATAAATCTGCTGGGTTTGAACCCGCAACCTACAACTCGTAAGTCGGGGGCCGACCACTGCTCTCATAGATATACCTACTTGAATGTAAATGTTTCTTGGATCGAGAAGTCGTTGAGGTGTTGCTATAGTGAGATCAAAAATAAAGTGTAATAAAATAACAGTTTTATTTTCCCACATCCCTTTTAACTTTATTACAAACACTATCTAAGAATTTAGTCACTCACAAATTCTACAAATACATTTTGCTATCATAATTATTATCTCATACTTAGCAATAAAACTGTAATGTATCAGCTGCTTATACACTTGTCGCAGTCGCAAGTTGTCAACTGATAGCATGGAACAATTATCAGGCTAGCAATGCTCACGCGCCGTCTTGTCCTGTAGTCTTGTACTTCTACCATGAGTTTGAAGTAATACTGTTCGTCGCTACTCGATATCGATGCCGTAAATTTTTCGTATGGCAAATTTTGCAGCGCCTTTAGCGGTCACTTGTAGAACCAAAATCGGTAGTATGAGTCATACTACAGAATATTCGAAATCGACTACGGTAAGATGGTGTAGTTTTTCGATAGTAACTCATGGTAAGGGTACTGGTCCCAACGAAGTCAAACCACGTTTGTGTAACGTGTCGCCAGCGGATAGTGCTGAGAACTGTCGCTTGTAGGCAAAACAACAGCATAATTATGATAATCAAGTACTTTAATGGAACCAGTATTTGCGGTAAACGATAATTTTATAAGAAATTAAACATGAGCAAAATGTCTTATTAGAACGTAAATTACAGCAGCCACAGAAGTTAGGTATTTGTACCCATAAAGGAATCTTCTCAAACAACTCTGATCTTTAATCCCATGTTACACTTATCATCCACATATTCCGAGAAGCCACCTCTTCCAAGCTCAGCCACTAATCAAAAAGACCAAAGAAACTAACACCTAAATAAGTATAAAATATCTGAGTATCAGAGTCACGACCTCTGGCCTCTGGGAACCGACCGTTAATTCCTATCGGAATCCACACTCGGTCCAATAAAGTGGGAATCTAACACGTCCATAATTAATTCTCACACGTATTATGACGAGTGACTTGAATGATGGCGTCGTAAACGGCCGGACAGGCTGCCGGACACTGGGACAGCCGGACACTTGCCGTCATTAACAGTGCTGTAAAAGTTGGTAACGTTCAGGTTGTGGGAAAGAAGGAGGGTTCGAGGGTAATGAGACGGTTTCAGACGATGTTAGAAAAGGTGATTGGTCTATAAATTTGCTTAGAAAAGCAATTATTGCCAAATAGGATAATTAGTCCTTTCATTCAAATTGGAAGTTTTATTGCAAAGTGCATATACTTACTTAGGTAATTTATAAACTCTGGAAATATTGTCGTGAAAAAAGTTTTTGTCTCAAAAATTACACAAAATCAAATACCTCTCGGATGATTGCCACAACGATAGATAGGTTTTGACGACCCACATGAACACATCTATTTGACCAAATTTCATAACAACTTATCAACATAATAATTACACAAAATTAGGAATCATTGGCTGGTTGGCTTCCACACAAACGCTGGTTATTTTATTAGCGGTCGCTCGGTGGCGCGGGCGCGTGTAATTGACCACATAAATCTTGCCCAGCGATTGATCTAAAGAAGGCGATTAAAAATTTTGTAGTTCAACACTTTAAGTGTAGCCCGGGTTCTGCAGGCCGCAAGGTGTATGAGGAAACTTTTGGTTTCAGTATTTTAAATGAGAAAATGGACGTTCTTATTAGACTTGAGCCATGAGTGACGTTTATAAGCTTCTGTCTCAGCATGCTATCTAACTACATATATATTTGTTGAAAAGCTTACTTTGAGTCGTAATTGAAAATAACAATAAAAGTAAGAATAGCACTTCGTTTTAGACACTGCACATAATGATTCAGAAGAGTGGTCCAAGTCATCAATGTCTGAGAGACTTCTAAGACCTATTATACTGAAACAAGGACCAGCAATGTTTTTCTAAAATCAGCGATCATGGCAGTTTGTATTTTAAATTGTAAAACTCTAAATACACTCTTTAGGTTTCACGTCTTTATGGACTTCTAATCTCCCCGATTCCACACCACGAACCCAAATCCCCCATATCACAGAACACAGCTTTCTTCCATTAAAATTCATCAGTCGAGGTCCTCTTAAGCCTGAGATAAGTGTATTCATACGTTTTTTATTTGCCGCTCCATCCTCAAGTTACATACGACACGGAATAAATTAAGCTACCGGACTTTGATATTCTCATTCGGTAGTTCTGTCATTATATTTATTGGGCTCTTTTGTTTGAGCTGAATCAATTTCGATCAATACTTTTATGGTAGCTATTAAAGTTTTTGTATCAGATTTTGGATGATTGGCTGTGTTGCTTGCCTACTTTCTTTTAGTTTTGGATGACTTAAATTCTCTAGTTCAGGATTCATTTTTCGAATAAAATACTCCTCATGCATTTTCATGGATCTTGTGTTTTATAATTCTCGTAGACAATCCATCTCTAGTGAAACTATAGTTTGCTTCTTGTGTGCTTTTAATTAATTAAATAATTTTATCGTTATCTGACCAAGATTTCAAGCTCCACTATCAGCCAATCTTTCTTATAAGCCATCGCGTGCCCATCCATCAATGATACCAACAAATCTTCCCCGCAACATAAAATTCACGCTTCCTAATCACTGGATCATAAAATACTCTATAAATCTCATGGCTAGTGGCTAGTACAGCACTTAGTTTTCAGTGTTAGCGTCGGTGCTAATGAAGAGGTTAATTAGGCCCTGTGAACATAAGTCGCCGGTCGTGGGCCGCTTGCCGCTTATCTGCAGATAGCGATATCACGCACTCACTGTATGGGAACGTATTATAAGCAGCTATCGAACAATTCCAATGTATGGCAGCCGCTACGGGAACTGCTGGATTGTTGACCACGATATAGACTATAGAGTAATTGTAAGTTAGTAATATTGTAGATAGTTTATTCATTAATACGTCTAGATATGTAATTGACATTGTTAATTACTAATCTGTTGATAATGATGGTCCGAGTTGATCTTAACAACTGAATATAGATTAAAAAAAAAACAAAAGTTGTAGGTATCTAATACTGTATCAAACTATAAACAACTATTTTTTATACTCTATACAGCACCAAATTTCTCTTCTCAAGAATTTTAATACCCGTACTTTTAAACAAATGGAAAGCAAAGCAGAGCGTAACGTTAAGTTCTAATTAGATAAGTATCTGGACAATATATCGCTTCCCCGAGGTGATTGGTGGGCGATGGAAATTTCACGGCTCTAGCCATCGAAATTATTTTATTGACGGAAGCCGGCACTCATTAAGGGGCTACCGACCAGGCGGCCAGGCTACCAGGCTACCGGGCGACTCGCAGGGCCACTCACATAAACACCGCCTATCGAACCAATACCACTTATGCACAGGGTGCGCGGATTGCTTTACAATTTATGAGGGATTTTTGTGATCGATGATTGAATGTTTTCATGAATTGTTGCAAGTTTGCAACGTTTTGAACAGTGCCGTTATTTTTTACGATAATTAAGGACGGGGAAAAGAAGCCTCATCCATCTCTATGGATGAGGCTCTTCCGCAAAGAGCTGCAGAATACTGCCAAGTCATGTTTACCACTGGTTTATGACAATATGTATATATGAAGCTCCTATTGGAATCATTCTTGGAGATCATAATTTGACCAAAACTCTGCGCCTCTACAAAATCAATCATCATTTTCTGTTCGGTGTAGGAAACTATGTACTCCCAGAGATCAAGGCTGGGATACGAGAATTACCATCTTGGGAACAGCATTAGGAACTTGGCATCACCCTGTGCATGCAGCTGATCGGGTGGCGGGCGAGGAGCGACGGTAGCGGCAAGGGGAGGGCGAGGTGCGCGTACGCCGCGGATTGAGTTAAATGCCTCCTTATCTCGGCCTAATGGCCCCGGGAACATGTCAATTCATCACACGCATGTCTCACACGCTCTTTTCTAAATCAACCTTTTTTCCACCGCCGCGACTTTTTGTTGCGCGGCAGTCACGACGCTGATACCTCAGTGACACCGTTGACAACAAATGTCCGATTTTTATGTCTTCAGATAATAATATGTAAATGATCGTGTGTTTAGCGAAACAAACGACGCTGTAAAAAGGTGTCGGCGTGAGTTTATTCGGCCATAAAAAGATCCGCAAACTTATGCTAAATAAACAGAACTGTAAAAATCTTTTAGTTTCACTTGGAGCTGCGCTTAACAGTCTTTTTATTATAAGTTCCTATTTGATATTTGTTCTCATTTGCGTAGCAAAGTCGATGTTTATCTTTTAGTAGCTGCAGTTTCCAACATTTTAAAATCTAGCAAAGCATTTTGATTGTGCTCTTTTTCCTCGAAGGATATTTCCACTTTGGAGGCTCTTTATAAAGTTCTGTGGCGTTTGTTTGTGACAGTGGTTTGTTTTATTGTTCAGTTTTAATATAAAAGGGATAAAAAGTGTCGGAGGCAGCGGAAGCCGCTACTAAGTCGCTCGATAAGTGTGAGAGCCGACAAAGGCACTAATACGTTTAGGAGGCATTATAAATCAGTGAGTCGAGTTATCACCGGCCGACAATTAAGATGTCGAGCTGCTGAGGGAACGACCGGCCGGCACGCACAAGCCACCATCCCACTGCCGGCCTTTTGGGAATACCGCTGTACAATGCCGCACTCGTTTGAAACACATTCGAAGGAGTTAAGGAAAACCTTAGATGAAAAGCAAAATGCATTGTCACATTATTTTATTTGGGCTCGGCTCTCAGTAGCAACGAAATGATATGTGTATTAACGTATACTGTACTTATCGATGACGTATATAATTATACATACACTATGTTTTAAAGCTTCATTTATCAAACAGTAACAAGCAGTAAAACGTCATTTCTTTCTGAGTTATTAAAGTATAAGTCTCCTTTACCAATTGGATTCTTATAACATCTCGAGATCTTATGTTTACGAGCAAATTTCATTTATTTTAATGAATGCGTACACAGAGACGTACCTACTATTAACAAGTGGCTGTAAAGTGTAAATAAAGTTCAATGGCATGACATAAACTTAGTAATCCGATTAAAAAGTTAACATTCCCAATCAGATTGTGAATACTTAGCAGGTCGTAGTAAAAGTTCGTATCTGTGAAACCGAAAACTTTCCAAGTTGATCGAAGCGACTATTTCGCAACAAGAAAAACGAAACAAATAACACGAGTCTCGATAACAACACTCGGGAATCGATTTCGAGAGTAACCATTTAATTATTTTATCGATAATCTCGCATCGAGTGGCCAGCAACAAAATAAGACGAGCGGAGAGTAATCGTCGCTTAGGCGGAGCGAGTGGCCGCGCGACGCCCAGTAGCCGGCGGCGGTGCGGCCGATTTTATCGTCTCATAACAGTCTCGATTTATAAGTATCGATTATATGTATCGATCCCTTGATACGAAGCGTTCACGGTCATTTGGCGCGTTTTTTTCGCTCTGCTCCGGACGATACATGTTCTCTAAATAACAATTTTGTTCGATAAGTAATTAATAATGGTTCCTTTTTTGAAGCAACCTTTATTTTTAATAATAAATAAATTGGCTTGTAATTGTAATTGGTAAGTACTCGGGGATTCCAACAAGAAATTGTTGAACTCGAAAAAAAATATCGTGACAATGACAGTGTGTGTCAGATAAAATTAAATTCTATTGTTACCTATAAAAGTAGGTAGAAGACTCAGACCAATAAAAGTAGAAGATTTCTGATTCTCTTCGATTTCATTATCGATCCTAGTTTTTAGTCTCTCCGTGTTAACTTGATACAGGCTATTAACTTTTTATAGCGATTGTACCACGAGAATTAGTAAAATGTTTTGCTAACCGTAATTTTAAATTAGCCCTGAGCAGTTAACCAAAGTTTGCCTTACCTGTAGAACTTATTCAGTTGGTATAAAAATAGACCGCCCCTCTTCGGTGACAAAAGAGTCCATTGAACGAAATGTCACTGATATAGTCATTGTTTCGTGGTGAAAACACGATATTCTTGTCTATAAAGATGATTGTGCATCTTGAACCGCTGTTACAGTTTATTGTTGACAAACCAACTATTTGTTCCTACAGTTTATGAGTTTACTTTTTGTTCGACGTTAAAAAATGCCTTGGCCTTGATTGCTTCAATTTTTGTACGTTTTACAGACACATTAGGCACATAGATAGATAAAATATGTGCAAATATTTCTACAATTTTGTTTAAAGGACGCAATGTTATTTGATTATGTTGTAGGTACGCGTAGATAGTCCAAAAACCAGATGATCGAATGGCAAATCAACTATAATCATTAACTTGCTAACACAAGTTGCGCGGATCCCTTTGAGTAACCAGTTAAGGTCATGCATATTAGAGAAGGATTACTTTAATACATGCTCGATATATTGAGGAGAGTTCCTACATAGTGCAGGATCGAAACAAAGAAGATTGAATGAACTAATACCAGATGTCACTCAACGCACGTAGTAACATTTAGAACATTTAGTTAAGAGACGGGTGTTAAATTAGTAGACAAATGATGGACATGCAAGCAGCCTATTAATTAAATTTGTATTTATGATTATTAACTTTTTAAATCAGCCAACTTTTTATTCATTAACACTAAAAAACTAGACTACCAGTTTCATGCTTCGCTTTACTCCAAATTTTCCTTCCGTTTTCGACTTATCAATATCATTCATCTATTTTCTTCTTTATAATCCAAGATTGCTCGTTTGACACGAATTCGTCCATCCATACCTAACATCAAAGATCCTCATCTAATAAAATATCGATTTATCCAAAAAATTAAGTAAACCATTACCTTTAATCGATTCTCACGATACGTTCACAGATTAGCTGTTCGATCGATACTCTCAAACTCAAGATCAATATGGGAACAAAAATTAACTTGTGTAATATCTCCGGTGCCTCAGTTGAGGTAACCTGGCTTCGCGTTAAGAACATATTTAACGCGAGATTCAATTAAAATTTGACATGTATACGGTATAAAGTAGGCAGGTTATGTCTCGACGGGATTATCTCGTTCACATCACGTGGTGTCGTGTCGTGCCATGACGTGTGGAGTTGTGACGAGACGGGACGCGGACGTAACGACTTGCTATACCTAATAGTGAAGTGTAGTTTTGTTTCTAAGTTCATAGATGTCTGCAGCGAATTTAATAAGGAGATTACTTTTATGAACTACTACTACTACTATTACTACTTTTATGATTACTCTTATTAAGGTGACATTGCATATGTAATGAAATTGTTTAATTGGTATAAATTATAAAAAGTGAAATAAGGTGCTTCATAAGTTTAATTACTGCAAACATAAGTACTTACTGCCACATGCTTTGGGCCCTTCAAAGCCAACGTGAAATTCTAAAAATATAAAGGAACGGTGAGATCCTTTATATTTATTTAGAAAATAACTTCAAGATTTAAATGCTAATAATAACACCGAACCAAAAATAATTTCCTGGAACCATTTGTTTGAATTAACAACAAAACTTTTGACAAATAAAAAAGCTTATTTTGGAAAGTACGGAGTTATAATAGGTAGGCTCGGGCAATCGGCTCCGGGCCAATTTGTCGGGCAATTTGCATAACTTAACCCTTCAATGGTAGCTGTGACGAAAGTGTACGTTTATTGGAGCAAAAACACAAAACACGGACACGTTACTGTTTGCTGACGATTTCTTTACGACCTTTCGTGAAACGTTGCATCTGAGAAAAAAAATTGTAGAAATTAGTGACACACCACAGTATGATGTATTTTCGGTACGTAGCATATTTGAGTTCAAGGACGCAGAAATAAAAACGAGTGTTTATTATTAAAATAAATTATCATAATCAAAAGTGTGCCTCCCTTAATATTGTAAAGTGTGAAAGGCTATATTATAATTTATGAATTAATACAATCATCACCAGGTTAATTCGTAACAAGTGGACGAATAAATTATCACCTGCTTACGCTGTTGAAGGAGCATTTTTAACTTTGCACCAGTACGGCACACAGTATAAAACACGATTTATATTCATTACTGTATATATTTCCATTGGTCACAATTATTGAATTATTCTGCCATACTAATGTTAACCTGCATATTATGTAAAACTAATAAACCCAATTAGGTATAATGAGGTCGTTAAGTACATAACTGTGACAGTTGTAATGAAGTGTTGGGTTTAAGTTTGATTTGTTATCTCTCTCTTAGAAGAATTTGAAAGTTAATCTGAAATTAACGGTACACAGTTTTTGCTTGATATATATACTTATGTCTAATATTTTTTTTAAGTTAATTTTCTTCGTTGTGATGTCAATACCTCACCTACCTACTAATTACTGTATCTATATTTTTATACTTGAGTAAATTAATAAAAGCGAATATAATGGAAAAGAATAAGAATAAATTCAATTAATACGCAACTTATAATTAAACCTGTGTGTGCTACTTGTAAAATGATTCCCAGAACATGTTATTAGTATTGTATTGGGCGCACAAAATAGCGGCGAGTAACTAGTAACATCCTGTATAAACCGCAACACTTTAGAGCAATTAAACTTTACGACACGACTTTTTGCCAACTCTTCCCCTTTGTCCGTCAGTCCGTCAGGCGGGTGTCTGCGTGTTGCGTCACAGTCCCTCCATGCTGACCGTATCGGCATCCATTACACTATTTGTTTTGGTGCAAACAAAAACTAGAGCAAAATGCTTTACCATAAAAACGCTATTCACAAAAAAGGGTTACAATTTTGGCATGTTTGCATAGGTAAAGCTATTTCTTCTATAACTGTGCATTTCTTTTTCCAAAAGAGAAACGTTTTATTAACATTTTTATTTTATTGCATTTTGTTAAAATAAATATTAAATTATACTCACAACTTTATTGACAGTAAAAATTAAAATTATCATAAACAATTTATGTTAGGAACTCTGTACTAAAACATTTTAGCTTGGATAAAAATACACACTTAATTTGAATGTTATTTCTTTATTATTCACTCGTAATTCTCGTTTATAGAACAATAAAGTCATACGCGTAGTACAAATAAAACAGCTATCTGACTTCATAAAAAAATAAAAAACTCATAAAAGACAGCAACGGTTACTTTAGACAAAACATGGACAGTAGTCCGAGACTCGGCGGAAAAAATTGTAACGGCCTCGTTTTTTAACGTTCACTTTAAGAACCCTTTATCAAGAAACGCCGTTATGAACAAACAAAGCATCCCAGCACCACGGCCGCCGATAGATTATGCAAAAACCCTACAGGGTCTTCCTATTCAATGTATCAATTCCCAGGCACTATAAAAGGATCTCAACGGCAATCGATATTCAAGGAGATGACATCTTGTTTGAATATTCACATATTTCCCATGAACACGATTGAATCGAACCAAAGGGTTGCCTAGGGTGGATGCGTCTATAGGCAAATTCGATTATCTCCTAGCATTCTCACGCACATCCCGCGGCTCCATAATAAATCTTTGCATACAGAGCATAATAAAAAAACGCTATTAAAAAACGAACTATCTATGAGACGCTCCCTACCGAATATGCATAAGAAAAGAACCGTGCACACCCAAATTATACGCCAAGGTGACAAGTGCTGGGATCCATCAAGTACCACAATAGCGCGGATCCCGTTGTGCAACAATCAATGCGGAACTTTATGCGCGCGCTGTGCGCTTGCAATTTTTTTTCTATGCGTTCGCATACCTGTAACCCTCGCGTAGTTGTGGGGACAGTTTATTTGCATTTTTTTTATACTATTCCTTTTCAAACAGTATCTTAACCCTATTCAGTAATGTCAGGGGTTAGGTTGCACTTAATATTCAAAAAGGCAGGTACATTTCTCTTAATATTCTCGCATAAATTATAGTCAGGTACATTTTGGTCTATTGTGCATCGCGAAAGGGGGCCGTGAGTGAAACGATGTAACGCCAATTTAATAGATTTGCTATTTTGCTTTTTATGCGAACGATCTAAAGTTTATTCTTATAGGTTGCACATTTGAACTTTAATTTTTGAACCTCCAGCTAGCGGATCTACGACATTTCACTTCCTGAATGGTTTAACCCGTTTCCTTTGTAAGAATTTATGCAAAAAAGTTTCTACCCATCCTATTTTTTTATTGAATAAAATTTAGGGGCTATGCACATTATGCAAATGCGCGCATAAATTTTAATGTTACACACGAGGGGCTGCTTTTGAAAAGAATGTCTTGTGCCGTGGACACTAGACTTAGTTTTGATAGTATTCATCTCGTTATTTTTTAAGATTATAAGTAAGTATGCAATTTTTTTCCTATGCTCGTCTGTTTAGAAATGCGGTTCTTGATGTTTTTTTTTCTCAGGACCGGTGAAGAAACAGTCTACCGTTAGAAGGAGGTCGAATGTGTGTTACCTTTTTTATTGTGTAAGGAGTGACATATGAAGCGGGACCCTGGATTTGGATTAGAATATGTAATTACTTCCTTTACGGTTTTCGGAAACGGTTGTTTGGGCCGTTATTTAGTGTTGCCACCTTTGCCTCGAACGTGAGGGTCGCGGTTAGTGCATCGTCTTTATGTTATCATGGAAACGATTTTTGTATGCTAATCAGTTGGTTGGAAGTAGATAGGTTTTGTTGTATGTGATTGGATACGGAAATTGACTTCTGTAGCGATAAAAATTAATATCTGGTTTGACAACATTCAATTAAAAATAGTGATGTACATTATTATTCTCAAAATGGCTTCTTGCTGTGAAATTGAACTAAATATGAAAGCAATAAAGTTTAGTTCTGATTTTAGTGAAGTTTTATTTGACACACCGTTAAGTTTTAGTAAATAATTATTTTACCTTATTTTTATGGGTAGTCCTATTTTTTTGTTAAAAAAAGCCATTACCAATGACATTAGCCGACAAAATAAACAAACCTCGGGTCCGTTATTAAAAAAAGCTACTGAAGGGCGGTGCACTGATTGTTGTCGAAGGAACGCTTTTGCAAAAAACCACACTTTTTTTGAAAAAAATAAGTTAGTCCCTTTTGCGCCGGAGTCCATTGTCTCCAGTCTATTGTCTTGGCGATTTGAAATATTTTTATGCTTTCCGGATGACGATAATGTTTTGGACTTATTTTTCGATAACTATTATTTAGCGAATTTATTGTTTGTGTGTCGCAGGTCGCGCTGCCATTGTTTTTGTAACGAACAGTGGGCGAACAGCGAGTATCAACATCGATTTTTATCGTTTTAAGTAGCAATTTGTACACGGATGCCGCCGGCCGACGACGGCTTTCATAAAATTCCCTAATTTCACGTTACGTTGACAGTTTTGTTATTTTCCAATTTGATGGCTGTCAGATAATTCCGTGTTGAACTATTTGTGTTTACAAAGTTCCTAACTGTACTATTTTTTGTCAATGAAAATTAGGAATGTTGATTACAGATAATGAACTCTGTGTTATTTAGTGTGTGACAAAAACTAACGGCATGTTAAACGATTACATTAACTAACCTTTACTTTAAAAAAAAATGTTATATTTGATGAATAAAGATAATTTATTTCGTTTTATTTTATCGAATTAAATTATCTTATTTTTAATCTGGCAATAAATCAAGATAACAAACAATTCGATTCATATTCGCCTATAAAACAGATAAAGACTAACAACACTAAACATTTATTCCTACCATTACCTTCCGTAGCGCAGTAAAACTTCTCTCAGCTTCCAACTATTTAAATCAATTCATAATATCATCCCAAATGTTTGATAGTAAAATTAGCATGATTGCGCCAGCGATGATTTATTTTGAAATTATTCAAATTGACGTTCATTGATACCAATCAATGTGTTTTTGTCCAAACTCGACTGATTAGCATGAGAATGGCAAAGGTGTTGCACATGTAAATACTGTGATATATTGTTTATTGGATATCGATTAGTGACAGCTGCCTATACCGAACTATATTATTAGATTCTAAAATATGTAAACCATAGTTTAGTTTATCTATTCAATCATTCTTTTGGAAAATCGCAGAAACTCAGAATCTAATATAGATGTAACGGGAGGACCAGTTTTAAGATTTTTAGACTTGGGCCAGTTGTCTGATCAGAGCAAATAAATGGTAAAATATGTAACAACTTGTTGGCACGAATTATTTATTTGTTTGTATGTTAAGAAAATATACAAGTTCTTTCATAACAAATGGATTAAAAAAATAGTAACGATTATATCCGTGTACTTATTAATAAATTTGCTAAAGTTTATTGACTATTACGTCTTTTATGCAAAGATAATTGCTGTAATTGCTGTGGCAAGTTGATTAACAACCCTCCTGTCTCATGGAAAAACCGACCCGAGCGACTTTGTATGTACTGCGGAGGTATGTGCTCGTGGCAACTATATATATATTATATACGATAAATCGCAAATTTTAATTAATCGTTAGAAAAACGCATCGTCACACCTTTACCAGGTGCGCATTATCCAGACAATTTAACTGAAACCCGTAACCCGTAGTATGCAAATATGTAACCCATAAATAAAGTCGCATTTAGTGGCATCAATAGTTGAGAAACGCTTGTTATTTATATGTTAATAACTTGTAACCCCGACGCAGGGGTTACAGACTATCGACTACTTATTTGTGACATTGAAGGAATTCGAAGTGATTTGCATTGCAAAGCAGGCATCGTTTCCGTTCGCCCTGCTATTGACAATCGATGATTAACTGAATGCGCTGCTTTTTGTTATTTTTGCCTTGTAACGTAACGTAACGGGGCAGATGTCGCCGTGTGTCTCTCAGGCCCCGCTAGATGACGCTACTTGTATGATTTTACTTGAAGATCAATATTATCTATAAAACAGTATTTTCATACTTTTTTAAACTTATGGTTCCATTGGATACTTTAATTATTTTTTATTGGCCATTTTAATTGATATTGGAACGTTTAAAAAATAATAAACGCCAATTTAGCAACTTAAATTTTTTGTAAATTTTTGTCATTCATTGTTAAAATTAAAAACAACATTTTATATTTTCCATGTTGTTTTTACTTTTATATTTCTGCAGGTGTAAATTAAATATTTTGTTTATTGTTTTTTATACAACAATAATTATAATCATATTTATGCAGATTTCTATAAGTGGAAAAAAAAAACTATTAATCTTACCCAGCCGTTTAGTGCAGTTATTTCTTTTTAATAAAGTTTTTTCCTCGTAATAGGCGGAAGCGTTTATGTCAATTACCTGAGATAGCATTAACGTGGACAAGTAGCCATGTAGCGTGGAAATTAATCAGCTTACTTTGTAACTAATTAAGTAATAAATAACACAAGAGCTTTTACGAGTGCCAATTATTAAAATACAAGATTAAATTAAGGGTTCACTATTATTTTAAAAGCAATTTAATATGAAAACTTTGATTGCAAGAAAAAATGTTTGAAAGGCAAAGGCAGATTTATGCCAGTTTATATTACAGCTTACACCTAAGATCATCAGTGCTGTAATTAAATTTATTTAGTTATCTGTCATCATCATCATCATCCTGCCCTTATCCCGTGTTACTTGGGGTCGGCACGTTTTTTCTTCCATTCTGTCCTGTAGCGTGACGGATATCATGCTATCACTAACTCCCTCTTCTTTCATATCACTCCTCACACTATCCATCTACATATATGGGTTTCATCCCTCCTCCTCACACGATCAAGATAAACAATTCCCTATCAACTTTTCAGTCACTAGCACCAGTTTCAAACTTCCTCTAATATTTATTTGATTGTATTTTTTATTGTAGTGTATAAACTCAAAAACTACTGTACCGATTTAAAAAGTTCTTCAACCAATAGAATGCCACTTTATCCCTTTTTTTTATTATTATTAATAGGCTTGCGTTTGACCACTATCTCACCTGATGGTAAGCGATGATATGGCCAACGATGGAGCACGCTTGCCTAGAAGTAACTTATTCACTCTTAACTTAAAGACCCCTAGGTTGTAGCTATCAGGAAACACAGACTTCGGCAGGGAATTTCACTCCTTATCTGTACGCATTATGAATGTGTTCCCAAAACGCTTTGTACGTATGGGTGGGATGTCCACTATGTACCGATGGTGCAACGCCGTACGTCTAGTGGTTCGATGATGGAACGGACTTGGTGGAATTAAATTGTGTCATTCCAACGCACACTCCACGATATGTAATTGATAGAAAACTGACAGTCCAGCAAATCAACGTCGATACTCAAAGCTTTGGAGCTTTGACTCGACAAGTGCATCATCACCGATGATCTTCTTGGCTCGCTTCTCAATCGACTTCAGGGCTTAAAGCTGATATTTGGCAGACCTATCCCAAAGATGGAACAGCATTTCATACACGATCGAACTTGCGCTTGATAAAGGTTGAGCAGCTGTTCCGGTGTGAAGTACCGTCTCACCTTAGCTAAGATTCCTAATTCACTGAGCATAAGTATATTTTCTTTGTTAACTGGAAGTAAGTGCGTAAGAATGTAGCCTAGTAATGGGCTAAAGATGTTTGATGTGTCGAAATACGCACCTAAAAGACTAAAACAGAAAGCCAAAAAGTGTTCTCTCTCCTCACTTTACAAACTCACGTTTCATTATCATTATAATGTGTTATTCTCTTTAAAAAAAAAAAGAATTTCTCGTCTGCACGGCATTACAGATCTCAAAATCGAGTCTCCGATACCTCAAGCATAAAGTATCTTCCCAGCTCGCCTCCTCCCAATGTACTGCCTACATCCCACCTACAGGCCAGGTCGACAGCTACATGGGCCAGTGTGTAGAGGCCACGCACCAGCGTGTACAGTGGTCGGGTGATTAGTCATACACACGCAGCGTTATGTCAGCCGCTCGTGTACTATTGTCACCGGCTAGGCGGCTGCGTCTGCGCTGCGTATGTGCGTGGATGGGAGTACGCACTAGGAGGGAGCGACGCTGCGATTCAATCACCATAAGCCTTAAATAATGAAAAACTTAACTGAAATATATTCTTAAAACCTGATCTCTGCCCTGTCTGTTGGGCCTGTCTCTGTGTACATATTCATGTGCATGTAAGAAAGAGTAAAAGAGTAAATACCTACATACCAGAGTATGGTTATGTGGGGAAATGTTTATTCACATGAATATAAACAAGATTGTGGCGTGAGGCAGGGGGGACTAACCTCTCCAAGACTTTTTAAGCTATTGCATAGCTTCTATCGCGGGCCTTGAGCGCGGGGACCGAATCCAGAAATTCCGTAACGAAAAATATACCTCACGCTCCCCACTCCGACGGGCACGGAGGTGTGGCTTGGAGGCCGACAGAGACCGAACACCAATTTTAGAAAAGTCGTTAACGGCCTGTGTGGCGCATTGGTACAGCGTTCTACCTATGTTATCATCGTGCCTCGAGTTCAAATCTCGGTCAAACAAAATAGTCTCTTTGTATTATAATAGAATAATCTATACAACATCATCAACAACATTACTATAAAGTAATGTTCTATGATAACAACTGAACATACTTGTAGCAATTTATGAAGTAAACAAGAAAGAAAAAAATTTGTTTTCTTATCGGTCACCACGCTCAAAAAGTGTAACTTGAATTAATATCAAAGAAAAAGAAATACTGCATAAATAAAATAAATAAATAATTATAATTGCATAAGTTGATACAAAATGCTATGCAATAGCTTTACCGCGGCAGTCCCCGAGTGCCACACTTATTTTTTAATATTTACGTTAATCAGCTGACTGGTGAGCTCAGCAACAGCCATGTCGGGTGTCATATACATAACGTTTACGTGAATAATATCAGTTACGCGGATGACATGGTGTTGCTGAGTCCATCTGTTGGTGGACTGAGAAGGCTGCTCGGAATCTGCGAGTCATACGCTAGGGACCACGGCAGTACAACGATATAAAGAGTGAGTATATGGTAATCAAAGGTAAGAACAAAGAACCTGAGCATATACCACCCGTTTATTTAAACGGAGTGTCTTTGAGTCGAGTCTCTCAGTTTAAGTATCTAGGACACGTTATAAATGAGACCTTAAATTATGACGCAGATATTGAGCGGAAGCGGAGAGCACTGTCGGTGCGCGCGAATATGTTGGTGCACAGGTTTGCTAAGTGTACAGTACAAGTAAAGATAACTTTATTCAGAGCCTACTGTCAAAGCTTTTACACCAGTACCCTGTGGACCAATTACACGCAGCGGGCCTATGCCATACGCTATGCTATGGGTGCTCTTAGAGTCCAGTTTAACAACGCCTTTAGGGTTCTGGTGCGACTTCCTCGATTCTGAATTGCCTCAGGCATGTTTGCGGACGCGGGTGTGGATGACTTTTATGCAATAATGCGTAAAAAGTCAGCCTCATTCATGCGTCGAATTAGGGGCAGTGGTAACAGAATCCTAAAAATGATCGCTGAAAGCCCAGAGTCACCAGTGTGGGATAGGTTATAAAACTACATTTGAATATTATACTAACGTAGTTTTAAGTTTCAGTCACTAACATAATATGGACATTGAAATTAGTCTCAAATAAATTTATTTTATTTTTATTTTATAGTATCATACCCATTTTTCTGAAGAGTGAAGCGGGGGCGAGCCTGGACTCGAACTGCAAGTAATAAAATTTGTTCACCTCACGCTGAGCTGTTACTATTGCGCAGTTGCCTGCGATCACTTAAATTACGAGGCAAGAGGAGTAAGTTATTGTCACAAAATGTACAATTAAAAAGATGTGTTAATCAAAAGATAACACCTGTACAGCACATACCTGCACAATCAAATGCACAAATGACAAGTTTCTTCTCATCTGAATATTTATATTTGGCGAACCTGTCTCAGAAACCCTGAATTAATTACACCCTTTACGTACACTGCTAATATAGAATTCATTATTTATTTCTTTCTTTTACCCCTTCAGTATAACTGCTGCGTTTTTTCTTGCGCATGCGTACAAACGCACGAGACATGTTATTTTTGTCACATTGTCATTACAGCAGTGTTCCGGCCAAATTGCAACGCCGCGATGCCACCATGCATATTCATCGCTGTTATTGTCTCATGCCATATTGTGCCCACCTTAGACATGTGCCAACTTAACCAGACCCCTTGAACAACACACACAACCGTCCTTGACACCTGGAGTTTCATTAACTATGGGAAGAGAAGAAGGTCTCGGTAGAATGGTGTCCTGACACAAAGCGTTCATAAAATGTCAAGAGACCAGCTCTGAAAGAGTGAGTCAAATGGAAGGAGTTGTTAAGTTAATCGCAGTTGTTTTGAAAGTGAGGAACTTGGGTGTCAATAACACTGACCTGTTCTGCGGTCACGCTTTACTTACAGTACGACAGAAGCATTTTCTCTAATCCCAAAATTAAAATACAACTTTTTTTTCATTTCTATTTTCTAAATACAACTTTATTTCGATGCTGTCTGTTACGTTACGTAAAAACATCACGCAGATAAAAATAAAAACATTCAAAGTTTTTTAATAGAGACATTTTACCTTGAATCTTTATTTGCTCAGCTTTCTTAAACAAACTTATAATTTAGGCATTTGTGCAGATCGACGACGGCTTAGGTTGTAATCATTGATCTGGTCGTACAGCCGCATATTAACATATTTACTAGATTAACGAGCGGTTATTGATAGCGATGAGCCGCACTCTGACACTTCGGCAGCTCTCTCCAGCTTTCGCAAAAAAACTATTTAATATCACCGACCGGCCTGACCCGCGGCCTCGTAGTTTCAGAGCTAATTTATAGCTTGCGATACGATTAGTGGAACGACTTTTAGTTTATAATAGCATAGCAAAATAAACAGATTCTGAAACCTTAAATTTGAAAGCTTCTAAAAACAAATAGAAAATCCTTATGATGTAAAAGATTGAAACCGTCTGTGTGTGTAATAGTGAAACGGCCCTGGATTTTAATGAAATCAAATAAATAAGCGGTTATGAGGCAATTAGCAATAATGCATATTATTAAGATAAAAAACCGAATACTAATAAAAATCAGTTGACATCTTGAATACAATATTTGCTCCATTATTAATTTAAAAGTTATCCAATCGTATGTTCTAAACAGCTTTATCACAAAAGTCCGTATATTTTTTAATAAATTGAATTAAATTATATGTATTCTATTTCTAGCTAACTGTATTATGTCTAATGGCATGTCACGACTCACCTGTACAACCATTTATACCGGAGACGATCCGAAATCTTGGCGTGATGATGTTGTTCCTAATACGACACATTAGCAAGCTATTATAGACTTTATAACACATTATTAAAAGGTTTTCAAGTATGATAATAGCTTGGCTTTATATAGAAAGTTCAATAAAGAGATCAAAGATACAAATGATTGGGTTAAGTGAATAAATTGTGTGTGGTATACTCGGAGGTTGTGTAATGTTTGAATTTGAGAGACAAAACTTGTGGCAGTCTCATATTGATTTAGGATTTTCTATAATTTCTCTATGTTAGAACTTTTTGCAACATAAGTTCACATACAAATCAGCGTAAAAACTCTATACTAAAATGGATAAAAAAGTTATAAGAACTGCTTTTTTATTTATCATCAGAAGTTACTCGTGTGTACGTCACAAACGAAACTACACACGCAAGTGGTAGGAGGACGCGCTGTTATTACATTGTTGCGAGTCGCCTGCGCGATGAACCAGTGAAACCCATTCCAGGATAACTGGATATGCCAACGAAAAAATATAGTTGCGTGGTTACATCCATGTACTCATGTACTCACATACCCTTTTTTGCAGCCTTCCTTGGGTTTAACGCATGATTTCATATCGATTGTATTTCTTTGGAATTAGTTTCCAATGTAGTTTGTACTTCATTTTTACGATCTGGGAATTGTGTAAAAAGTCTGCCTTTTTGTCTGCGTGCTGTGTTTTGTTAAAATCTGCCACGGAGTGTGATGATCGATACTACAATAAGCAGTTACGTTATAATTAATAGGCAATAGTTATCACTTCATTTGTTTTCTGATTTAGTGAGCGCTGTCAGTGAGAAGAAGCCGTTGTTGAGATTTATGAAATTGTAATAATGTAACTGTAAAAATAGAAGAGAAAAAATCAACACCCGACTTCGAGAAGAAGAAGACTGAAAATGTTAAATAGTAACTTAAAAAATTCATCAGTACTATCCAGATAGGATAGTAATGAATTATATAAATTCTGGTAAACTTTAAGATAGTTACCTTTCTAAATATCAAAGCGAAGTTTTTTGGTTTACCCGACGAGTGACGTTGTACTCCTAACACTTAAATCTCTGAAAAAAGAAGCGTATTGCCAGGAGCTGCATGAAAATGTCTAATAGTCTTGATAATAAGCAGGTACGCAAGAAGCGCTGAAGTATACCCAAACTAATTATAGTCTGTCGTGTCTATGTGTGTGTGTAATTATCTTAATGAAGAGCTTAGGCGCTTGCGCAGCTAGTGACGACGTATGAGCTGTGGTTAACGCTACATTTTAACAGCCTCCTGTTTGGTGGGGCAGTGTAGTGGCTGGAGATTGGACAGTTTTGATGAGCTAGTGGTAACACCTCTTCTTTTATGTCCTTTGTTTACGTTGGCTCCTTTTTAAACTTCTGAATAAAAAATCGAAACCCTTATAGGATCAATCAATGTGTCTATGACCATCTATCATTAGTTCAGTTGAAAATTAGTACACATATTGAACTTCTGTGATCCAAACAAGGATGTGTAACATAATTAAATAAATTACTTTTGGAGAAAAAATGCTAAATGTACAATTAGCCACATAAGTATATATTTTTTTAAATTCTTCTCTCGAAAGGGCTCATTGTGAAGGGCTCAAGTACATTCTTTTTTATTTTAAAAATAAATGGTCTTAAAGTTTTAATTCTGATCTCCAAAAGCACAGAGCCTAAAATTTTCAACTACGAGTGACGTGTTTGATCATTTCGTAGTGCCGTGTTGCGCCCGCGCATCGTCCAACAAAAACTTCGTCACGCCACAACGAACTGCGCCATACGTTTTTGTTGTCCACTTTCATTACTATTGTCTAGGACATGATAGTTGTGGGTGCGGTTGGAAATTGGGATTGTGAAAATATAATTTCATTTATCAATAAAGCAATTTAATTTGTTTGGTTTCAATCTTGGTACGAAAATGATTTACGAAAGTAGATAAGCTCAATGATACCTTTTGTGCTCTTGCAACCCCACCAGGTGTACCAAAGGACATATTGATGAGGATGGACTGATTGGCTATACAATTTCGATGCATTTTTTCATTTTTGACCTTACAAATATAGGTAGAAGAGCTAAAGGCTAAGAGTAAAGGACATTGCTCGTGTCATTGTTATTTTTCCGTGGCATTTCGCAATGAAAATTATTCAGCAGGAAACACTATTGCCACACTCGTACGCTATGGAAATATAATGCTCACATTACGCAAGGCGTCAATAAATTTCAAAACAATTGAAAGCGACAGCCACCACAACCGAATGTCCTTATCCGACGTTGCCAAATGGGAACAGCTCTACGTGACACGCTATGCCAGGCTATGGCACGTATGGCCAATCAATCACTTGCCAATGGTGAACGACCTCACTATCCTGGCAACAATGCCAGGGCCGGTGACGTCACGGCGGCCAAAGCGAGCGGATTCAATACCGCGCTAATATGGCGATGCTGGGACAAAGGAGGAACACATGAATTTTAAAGGAGCGCCTAAATGATCTGCTGGTACAAATATTTTGTTGAGTGCACGCCTTTATATAGTGGCTGCGGTAATGTTGCACGACGTTGTTACGTTTCTTATAAGTAACTACTTAGATTTAAAAAAATAACAAAAATACATGTATTTTTCTCGGTAAATTTCTAAATGACACACAATTATTGCTGAACATAGGGCTCCCCCAAGCATCTCCACATCGACCAGTTAGTCTTCATCATCTTGCATCCAGCGCATCCCCTCGACCCTCACCAGGTCGTCTCCCTACGTGGGAGGCTATCCAACGCTTTGTCTTCCAACGCTGCGTTTGCTACCACATTCCTTCGCAACAAAATCTTCCTTGTTAATTTTTATCCACTACCTAATAATTAGGCAAGACTTAGGCCCTAATTCATGACTCAGTTGTCAACATGTTCCATTATTATCTATTACTAACATCTACCATTTTGAATTAATTTCTCTATTGACTACCATCCTTTGGAAATCCACACAAAAACTCGCCATACGATGTGCTCACTTACAATTATATGCACTTGTATCGATAGTGATTGACGCACTAATGGCGGCAATTATCGACAACGCGATAATTGTTATCGACACTCGACGTCACTGCGCGATACTTTCTAAGAGCTGACATTGATCGCCAGGAAATCAATAGCCTAGATTGTTGGAGACCTTTTTGTGATGATTAAAGATCGTTATTGATGGAAGCTTGAACATATCTATAGAGTCACAAAATACTCATATGGTCAATATTGTCCGAAGCGGTTATTGAGAATTTTTATGGCCTGTATCGTAAGCGCATGCAGCTGTACCCTTTGATAACTTAATTAGTAAGAGCAGCCAGAGCATTACAAAAGTTCAGAACTTTAACTAACTAGCGTGTGTTATCGCGGTGATGAGCTTACAACCACTAAAACGAGCAACGATTGCTACTTATCTGTAAAGTTGACAATATTCTGCTCTCACACTATTATTTTAGTGTCATTAGCGCAATAATTCCTCTAGTAGTCGTACGTTCTTCTATTTTATTTAATTACTACGTTTAACGGCCTTTTTTATCTCATTCACTTTTGTTGCTAACTGTACCCGGGGCTTCGTAATGAGCCGCCAAGATAACGATTTTACACTGGACGAAGACATTTAGAAACTTTAAACGAACAATTTAATTTAAATAGAAATATAGAGAAATAGAAATATATGGTGGCTGGCCGTATATTCGGGAGTGGTAGATGCGCGGAGATTAGTGGCGGCGACCCACATACGCATGCGCAGAACATGTGCGTCATCACGATACAGAAATACAAGACCCATTGTGGAATTTTATGCACAAAATTAAATACATAAACTATTTAAAAAAAAGATAAGTTTCGAGCCGACAACTTTCTAATTATTCTTTCAGTCATCAATCTCAAGTAACGAACCTTAAAAACAGCAAGTTAATTATAACTGTCAAGTTAGTCACAGGCGGGTTAGTGCGCTCAGATGTTTTAACGAAACATCGGACTTGTACTACTTGCGCACTTGCTCCGTGGTAACAAACATTCACAACTTTTTATACGCTTCTTGCGTATACAACGGCCATTTTAATTACTTAAAAGCGTTCTCTTTTTCGGTTTGTAACGGCGATCCATAGTTTTACAGTTTTAATTGTAGTTTAATGGTAACTTACAGATAGCACATCAGAAAAAAGTAGCGAAACAGTGATGAGACGGCGCAAGAAAAATAAAATAAAAAAATAATCCTCTATGGAGTGGAAAGCGGATCATAATACTGCGGAGTGGCTCGGGCGAGTTCCACGCCGATAGCTACCACTCTGTTATTACACACACTTGACGGTCAATCTGGAACCCACATCAAGTTTTTAACAAAAAACTTTTATTTAATACTAAGATATATTTCCACCGCGTTCTACAAAGTTTATTTCCTTTGTGTCAATGGCATACAAACATCTATTGTTTCAAAACAACATAAAGGCAAACAAACGATTTGATTAGTTTTAATTCATGCAAAAACATAACCGTGCAGCACTCAACACGTTTACGTAATGTTTAATACGATAATTACAACTTGCTGTACATAATGAATATAAATGAGAACTGCTGTTTATCATTTGCTGCACTTGAGTTACATTGCTGCGTTTGTACCAGCAAGATTCAGGTCTAGCTGTGGCCGAGCATCAACGGAGAGTGTACAAGAGCGATAAGTTGAGATAATCTGTATGTTTATTCAGCACGCTCGTTGTGTATGCGTTCGATTCCTTTAATTGCGTTATGTAATTGCTGGTAAGAATTTATTTATCTGCGGAGATAATTTTCATTTTAGTGATCATTGAGGACGAATGCAATAGATAGGCACAGAGCACTCTTGGCTGTGGTGAGTGTGGTGGTAGTAACTGCTAAATATAGATGTGGTGATTCAGATAATTGGGTTGCGGGATTGTTCGAAACAGTTACCTTGGTCTTGGAATGCAAAGGACAACTAAAGGAACACAGGGTCAACATCAGAATTTTAGTCAGTAAATATCTGATACTCCTCCATCCAGAGCGAGTCATTTGATGGTTTCCCGTCCGAAAAAAGGAATTCCAAGTTATTATAGAATCTGTTAGTTTAAAAAAAAATCCTAAAATTATAAACTCTTTTTTCCTGGTAGATTACAAATTATTAAAATTTGTTGAGTTTAATTATACTCAAAATGATTCACAAAATATTAAAAATTTCGTACGTGAATATTAGTAGTATACTGACGTACTATAACCAGGTGACTTAGATACCAAAAGACCCTATTTAATGATCTGAATTTTATAACTAAATAATCAAAGGTATACTAGTTTTATAAAGAGCTAAGTATAATTAAAAGGGTAAAAAATAAATAGATACCTAATTGGCTACGAATTCAATTGTAATTTAGTAACTTAGCCCATTGTCGTGGTATAACGGAGTTCGTGATCGAAAATCAATGATATTTGCTCGATAAATAAGTAGACAGCTGGTAACCTTTGCTGGGTGATATAATATCGCGTTCGATAGGCTTAGCGCCATAAATCAGGTACAGTTAGCTGGTCTGTCCATTGTTCGGGTGACGGATTCTGGTCACAATGCAGGCAGGTTGGAAGTTTCGACAGACAACCGGAATAAATCATGAAATAGTAGGTACAAATGTATATTATTTCAAGATTTATTCCATATAAAAAAAAAACCATTACCTATATAGAAAAGTTACCTCTAACGTAATTTAGTATCTATATGAATACCTACTAATATTAAAAAATAAAAGAATTATGTTTAAATTTTTTAATGATTTCCTCCATGTTTTGCTCGTTACTCGCCTACTGGGCTCTGGGAGCGATTCAGGTAAGAAGCGCGTGCGCAATGACCGCGATTTATCATGCGCGCGCATGCTGATGGAGAACTGTGCACCTTAGAAATACTGCAAGTGCAAAATGTGATGAATCAAAACATGTATAAATTAATAATTTGCAGATTTTAAGGACAGCTTTCATTTAAAATTGCCCGACTCAAATGTTAGGCCACTAACAAGAGTGACGATCTAATCTATTAGGGGCTGTCCTCATAACAGATCTTCAATGACAGGTCCTACAGTTTAAATTATGTGTAAGTTTTAAGAGGGTAAGTAAAATTAAATTTTTAGTTTTCCTGTCCTTATTCAACTAATAATTAAAAATAATTCTGAACTTCACATGGAAGGTTGTGTACCATCGTAGATTACTAATACGAAATCAAATAAATTCCGTCTTCTACAAATAAAAAGAAAACCTAAATCAAGTGTATCCTGCCACGTAATAAATGGAGCATAAACGCAAACAGTACAAGCCCCATAAATAAATAATTGCATCGCTGACAGTATTCAATTTAAAGATAATTTCTCCATCTAATAGTTTGGTATGGCGAGCAGAGCCGGGCCTCGAGGCCCTGCGCGCGCGATATTTCACCGCGTGAAGTCTCAATGCTAACCGGCGGTCTCACCCCGCTACCGCACCGCACAGCGACAAACCTCAACACTATATTTACCTATTAACTGGTTAATATTATGTTCAAGTCAATATTATTTAACCTATTAATAATATGGCAAGGTTGGCAGTTATGTTTGTTTTCGCCTCAAAACCTTATTGATAAAGATTCGCGTTTATTACGTGATGGGCAGTAAAATTACATTAGCATTAAGTAGCTATAAAGACAATGTTATTATATAATTATACACTTTACGTCTGTATAGTATATTAAGAACCAAAATATTAATTTTGTGAAATCTCTCAAGTGGTTGGCGGTCAGGTCGGATCTCCGTTCATTAGACATCAACGCGGCGCACGCGTGAAAAATAGCATGCGATTAATTATCATAAGCGCAACTTGTAAATAAGCGTCATTACTTTATGATTGATGTTACTTAATGTAATCAAACTTAATTTAGGTTTCATTAAAATCGATTTTCCAGTCAATTGAAAGAGTAGGCAGTGGAATAATTACAGTTATGCTAATTTTATTTACAATTTAATTTAATTCACAGTTTTGTATGGCATGCCCATAATTACCGTAAAATGAACTTAAACGAATGTATCTAATATTGAACACAAGTTTACGATCGGCTACTATATAATTAAATTGCATTCTACAAAGTAAAATTTAATCTTTCTTAACTTTGAGTGTCTCTCAATAACAATAAAGTTGCTATCGATAATTTGGTATCTATGCAAGTTTGTGTGTTTGTCGTTTTATTGGATTCATAAAATGGCTGAGTCATTGAGCATGCGTGGTCCATGATGGTGCTCTTTGAACCGAAGGGATCAAGTACTGCCGAGAACGTGTTAAGTGACGTTTAAAGTGTGTAATGTAATGTAATGTAATATAATACTATTATGTACATTTATTTACCAACTGCTGAGAGATCGCTGCTCACGTCGCTATTTAAAATAAAATATTTTATTTATGTTGTAGATGTGACATTTCCAACCCATACCTACTTATAATGCAAGAAGGTATATCTGTTCTTACATATTACGCAATATTTCCAAAAAGTCAATGTATTAGGCTGAAAGCGTTTTAACGTTTCGCCTCGTCGTTTATATCGCGTACATGGAAGAACTGGAAACAATTTGCTTGCTGCGGTCTTCCCGTCCGATTGTAACTTATGTGTCTTCAAGGCCAGAGTAAATAGTCATGCTTTTATCGCTTTGGGTGGAGGGTGAGGGCGTGGCAGACTTTTACTGACTAAAACCACACCTTTGTGCTTCAGTTACCCTTTGCGTTCTAGGACTACGGGTTTCGTTTTCAGAAATTCCCCGCGGTCCTAGCTAGCGGGCATCGGCCCTGCTGGGCCCCTACGGTTTGCTGACATGTCTTTGAGGAGCGCGTGGATCACTACGCGCTGTTGACGACTGGGCTCGGTTCGGTCAATTACCGGACGGTCGGACGGCGAGCTACACATTGCTCGACGTCCGCAAGTCCGCGTCTACCGTGGCTGGTAGTCGGGGTCAGAATCTCGGAGGCTGGGGCGTGAGGACATTCGTTTCCTCACGCGTGCGGCCTCCTCCTTCTCTAACATTACTGCTTCGCAGAAGGAGGCCACTGCCTGCCATTCCTCCTCACTTCGGACCCAAGCACGAACCAGGGCCGGTGCGAGAGGTTGCTGCCACAGATTGCCTCCACGAGGACACGGCGTTGCTCCGCCCAAGCAGGGCACACCTCAGCCGTATGCTCCACCGTGTCCTCTGGGCGGTCCACACAATGGTGACACCCGGGCGTTTCTTCCGCCTGAATCCGATGCAGAAACCTCCCGAACTTGCCATGTCCGGTGAGGACCTGCATCATGCGGAAGGTGAGGACGCTGTGTTGCCGCTCCAGCTACTCCTCAAAGACGGGACTTACCACCATAATTGTGGCGTGCCCAGCTTACCATCAGGTGGGATCGTAGTCTAGCACTAGTTTATGTCAATTAAACAAAAATATACTTTTCGATGATCATTTTTAGGGTTCCGTAGCCAAATGGCAAAAAACGGAACCCTTATAGATTCGTCATGTGTCTGTCTGTCCGTCCGTATGTCACAGTCACTTTTTTCCGAAACTATAAGAGCTATACTGTTGAAACTTGGTAAGTAGATGTATTCTGTGAACCGCATTAAGATTTTCACAAGAAATAGAAAAAAAAAAAACAATAAATTTTGGGGGTTTCATTTTCCCATACTTAGAACTAAAACTCAAAATTTTTTTTTCATCAAACCCATACGTGTAGGGTATCTATGGATAGGTCTTCAAAAGTTATATTGAGGTTTCAAATATAATTTTTTTATATACTGAATAATTTGCACGAGAGACACTTCCAAAGTAGTAAAATGTGTCCCCCCCGTAACTTCTAAAATCCGAAAATTGGTTTGAACGAGATCTAGTAAGTAGTTTTTTTTTAATACGTCATAAATCGTAAACCGCAATTTGCCTTTCAAGTTTGTACGGAACCCTCAGTGCGCGAGTCCGACTCGCACTTGCCCAGTTTTGTTCCTAATTCAATCTTAAAAACATAACCCTTCTAAATTCAGAAGTCATTCAGCATCCATGTTGACAAGTACAAGCAACATTCTCGCGCAATATAAGCTGAGGTGCGCATACGCAGCGTCAAGGCGATCCGCAACCACATAAACAAGCGATCGGGACCTGTTCTACGATTGAGCACTAAATAACCAGACACCGGCGATTAGCGCTGGTGATTACTCATTATTTAATACTAATGTTTAAATCTAGTTTGTTATGCTGGAGATCGGAACTAGGTTCTATAAAGGGTAGATAATGTCATCTAGGCAAGAAGGATAGATGTGGAAATGGATTTCTGAAATAGAAATATATAAACTTTTATAACTATTTTCAGACTGTATAAAGAGGGTGTTGTATTCATTACACGTACACTATGGACTCGTATATGGTTCTTATAAGTTACAAGCCTAGCCGGAAAATCACGAGATAACTCCTCCAGCTATCGGTGGAGCGATTGGGAGTGTCAGACTTTTGACTGACTAAAACCCACCTATGTTCTTTTTTTTATATTGATATAAACCAGCGCTTGACTGCGATCCCACCTGATGGTAAGCAGTGATGCAATCATTGATGGTGAGGTGCACTAGTTTATTATGAGCCTATTCACTCTAACTCTTTCAGTTGCCCTTTGTGTTCCAAGTCATACTTTCGAGCAAGTCGGTATGTCTGACAGTCTACACTTACTGACCAGATATCTTGCGTTTTAATGAATATTTGTAAGAATTTTAATGTTTTGTATTTTGTAAAAAAAAAAAAAACTATTTTCATATTTATTTATCTTTAAAATGATTTACATATGGCAAATGATTTATTATATGGGTTAAATGGTGTGAAATAAATTAATTCATAGAAATTATAGATGACTGGCATGTCAGCACATGCCAGTCATTTATATTTTCTATTTGGTGTGTTAGTGGAAAATTTTGTGTTAGTACCTGGTTTAGTAGCTGTATCAAACCAGGTACTAACACAAAGTTTTTCACTTCCTCTTATGAGTGTCACAGCCTGGATGGAGGACAAGCGGCCATCACACGAGGTTTCCCTTTCATTTCCGACCAGATCGCTATCTTCGGACAAATACAGGTACTCGCAAGTACGCGTACTAATCCTCCGCGATAAACGGGTACATAAAGACTCCAAGTTACGTTTAGCAATTATAAGATTATAAACTAAGCACTAAGACGTTTTGTAAAGGGACTAACAGACACGTGTGGTCTGTTATCCTTGGCGTATTTTAGCAAGTGTTTTTTAAGGTGGGTAATCATCCAATGACTTCTCCCGCTCTGGGTGGAGCGGAATGACGTGTCAGTCTTTTACTGACTAAAATCACACCTGTGGGGTTCAGTTGTTCTTTGCGTTCTAAGACCACAGGTTTCCTTTTCAGAAAACGCCCACGACCCTAACGGGCATCGACTTTGCTGAGCCCCTATGATTTGCTGACATCTCTTTGTGGAACGTGTGGAATACGATTAGGGCTCGGTCTGGACGATTACCGGACTGCCGGACGCCGAGCTACCCATTGCTCGTCTTCCGCAAGCCTTCAGACACATGTGGTCTATGAACATTTCAGTCACGATATCCTTGACGTATTTTGGTACGGTAGGTTGACCGTAACTTATTACAGATCATAGCGAGTATGCATAACTATTACACTTGAAATTAGTTGCTTACCCATCATTTCTGAGACCCTTGCTAGACTTCAAGCAACACTAAAACATTTTTGTTTTACTTTGTTGACCTTTTAGGGAGAGCCTTTAACTAGTCCCATCAGTGTTGGCATTATCTAGATCTCGACGAATCTGCATATTTTCTTTGTAGCTTCTTCCCCATTGCAGCCACAGCAGCTGCGACATCATCCAAGTAACAGGAGTCTAAAATTCAGCTAATGTGAGCGCGCGAGAGCAATTAATAATAATATCTTCATTTATTTTATGGCTCTCGTAAGTCGACTGCGTGACGTCAGCGAAGTGTGTTGTTTGTATGATAGGTGTCTTAGTACCGATGTAAGGCGTGCCCTTAAGGAAGAATGAGACAAACCATGGTTCTTTGTAAATTGCACAAGTTCTGTATCCGTCCTTGTTCTAGGACTACCATATTTTTTTTTTTTAATAAAATCTTTCCCCCACTCTAAAAATTACTCCTGTATCGTGAGTTCGGCTACAAACATGTCAACCCAAATATACAAACCACTCAGACCCGGTCGGGATCTGTTGGCCATACCAATATTTGTTCTGTGCGGGAATCAAACTCAGGACACGTAGAGCAGCTGCCAATCGCTCGACCACAGCGCAAACAGTGCATCAGTTATTTGTAATGTTCCTGAAGTTTTTTGCTTAATTCCCAGCTATTTTAGTTACCCTATTATTCTTGAAGTCATGTAAATAGCGACTAAGGGAGTGTTTTAGGAAATCCCTCATCTCATCTTGTGAAATCACTTACCGGGAACACACAGCTTGATTTTATTCATCCTTGTAATGCACCTCGCAGTGTTAAGTTCGTTTATGTCGTATAACAAGATTGTATTAAGTCATTAAGGTTTTATATAGGCGACGCCTCTATGGTCGTAAATAACTAGTGATGCAATACCTAATAATAGATTCCTACCCAAATATCTGATGCTGTATGCCTTTGTTCAAAGTCCTTGGCGATTTAAAGTTTTGATAATTACTAGATATGATCAATAAACAATAAAGTTGTCTATACGTATCACGTTTCTGGTTATTACTCAACTCAACAACAGCAACTCAACTTCTATACCGTTGTTTGATAAACTTGATAACTTTGACGTAACATAACACAAATGTCGTCACATGATTACGTCAAACTTATCCTGTTCTAATACCTATCCATGTTTCTAAATCAGACCCTGAAGGCCTTTTTTTGGTATTGGGAATAATCAACTTCTCTCACTTTGTGTGGAGTGAGAGGGAGTGTCAGACTTTTACTGACTAAAACCCACTCGTGTTCTCTCAGTTGCCCTTTGCGTACCTGTTTTTTTTTTGGGTGAGAAATCACCAATTAACTCCGCCTGCTCTGGGTAAAGCAAGGGGGAGTATCAGAATTTTTCTGGCTAAAATCCACCTGTATTTCTTTAGTTGCCCCTTGTTTTCCAGAATCGCTGTGACATTTCTTATGAACAATATCGCAGATACCTTATATACTTTCTGTCAGCTTTTTTCTAACCATATTAACGCAAGTCTTCTGTTCTCTCTCTGTTTCAGTATATCACAAACTTTTTGAATACATCTCATCAGCTTTAAGAATAAGATATCACAGCACGACCCCGAATCAACCTGATGCAAGAATTAAACCCCAGGCCGCTTGCAACCAGTTCCATCGCTCCACTTTCTGAGCACCAGGTGTTCTGATAACAAGTGCGTTATGATATCGTCGAGACACCGTATAGTTGTCGTGTCGTAACCTTTTGTTGTGAGCTGATGGCTGATAGTAGTCGAAGAGATAAGATGATTGAAGCCCAGATTTGGTGACAGTTGGCTATTTAGATTTAATGAATTAGGATTGTGAAAAGAACTAGATGAGAAAATGTAACAAACTGTTGTGCAACTCGTGCCTGTATTAGTTTTTTGTTCAGCGAGTGGTTGAACTAGAACTCGCCATCATTCATGTTATCTAACCGCAAAGCCGCGAATCTGAAATCGGTTCAAATCACATTAACGTTACTATACCATGTTTAAGTGTTGAAACCAGTCCTAGTTTTATCTAATTATGTCACAGTTAACACTGAAATGTTACGGCACAACTGCAAAATCCTGCATTTCAACAATATCTGAGGCGTAGGTCCGACTGTCCGCCGCGAGGCACACGAGGCGCCTTTCTAAAGCGCGACCTTGCGCACGCGCAGCCATCGCGCGCCGGATTAATGTCCCGGCGACAGATCTCGCGATAACGCGACCCACTTCCATCAGTGTTGCCAACTAGCACAGAAGAATGTGAGATAAACTTGTGCTTTGACAACTTGTAATAAATGGCGAATATTTATAATGAATAGTGACCGTGTGGTCTACCATAAATAAAAACTGACAAACCGATGTCTTCCCGGAGGCCGCGCCAGCAAGTTTGAGTTATGTTACCTAGGCAAGACAGGTGTCGCAGATCTTGTCGTGAAGATTTGACACAATAACTGACCTGTTACGGTGGAGTAGGCAGTACCACCATCAAACTATAAATTATAAGAACGTCGACCATAAAACTGACCATTACGTCTATGCTTTGATTGATCATTTAAAGCATTAACAGAATTTTTGTAAAAGATAAGAAATATTTTACTCCTGGACCTGCTTTTTAAAGACTCGGAAAGTCTTTAGTACTTCCAACATGTAGCAATCCAGAATGAAATAATTTTAACAGAAAGCCTTAGCCAGACTTGGCATCGCGACTATCGCACTTCACCACACCTGGACTGGTCTCCCTTGCACGTGAAGTGTCACCCAATAACAGTATGTGCCACGTCGCACTGTTAGCTGGAATTTGGCGCTGTCACGTAATTGAAATATGCGCGGAATTCCGGACAATATTCGAATGAACTGGTCGCGTATTAGCTAGGTGCGGTTGTTGATTTGTGACTTACTTATATGGCAAGACAGAATAAGTTGTTCGTGTTTCTTGGTATTTTTTACGTCTTTACGGAAGATGATTTCTGGTCAATTAATAAAAAATAATTACTATATAAAACTTATTTTAGTAAAACGAACAGTTTTTTATGAGGGCCGAATATGGTATTTTAATTACATAACGATCAGATCGTCTGTTAACGTTTAGCGTTTTTGTTTTATAGATATAGCTGTGTAAATACAAAGTAAATTCCATTATTTTAGTTACCAACCACTGGACGATAACAGTTACCTATTTCTTAAAACAATACTCTTGAATGGAAATGGTTTAGAAGTCAGAACCATTCTAAGAAGTTTACTTGCTAAGCCTACTTTTCAAACACATTATCTCCTCAACAACTTCACCCGATCCGTCATATTTATCTGCCACCCTCCCACCTCCGTGGTGCCACGGACACCCATCCATCACCACAAAGCCGCCGCGACAGCTGAACGTCACTGCATACAATAGTAGCACCAACTCCACTCACCCTCGCAGTAAGGGGATGCAGTTATTAGTTTTTAATTACCTATGAGTTTGTGGTTTACAACGATTTTTCGTTAAGACATAGCAAATGAATTTAAATGAATTTATTTTGTTTTTTTTCTGTGTTTGAATAAAAAAAAATACATCATCATTTTAACTTAATTCAATTTAACCATTCGGTATTCTGAAAAGAACCTTATTTCGTTCATCACAATAAAAATGGGTTTGAAAAGCGTTTACTGTAATTTTCGAGTCGTAAGTTTCTATCACTTCCTCTTTGTGAAAATCAGATAGTAGGCAGTATATAAAACACTGGTATTCAGCTATATTCGGTTAGACTGGAATTCGATTGGAATTTTATGCGTTTCGATTTTTTGTTAAATGCAGTTATTTATAAAAAAGTAGGAACTATTAAGCTTTACCATGACGTGTGATGATGTCAGGCTTGCGAGCGAGAAAGAGGGAAGGAGGTATACACCCTATATAGCACCATCCCACTCATCACTGCTTATCATCAGGTAGGATCGTAATCAAGCACTAGTTTATATCTATTACAAAAAAGCAGAGCTTGTGTTATGAGTACTACACAACTGATAAACATACTTATACATTTCTAAATACATACATATTATAGATAAATTACACCCAGACACAGAACAAATGATTGTGCTCATCACACAAATATTTGTCCTGGGTGGGAATCGAACCCACGACCTCCGGCATAGCAGTCAGGGCCACTATATAACTGCTAGACCAAAAGGCCAGTCAAATGGATCGTGTTAAGAGCTCTTTGTATTATTCTGTTACCTTATAACATTATTGTATGCTTAATTAATCAAGCCATCATCCCAATATAGTTGATATTGAATTTCAGTTTGAACCCCCCACGTGTGTCAGTGTGTGGGCAGCGTCATCAGCGCTGAATCGCTGATCGATCATGATGTGACAGCGGCGTTCGCGCCTCCAGCGCTTTGTTGTAGCGCTGCAAGGGTTCAACTACCAGCTGACTAGGGGACATGGACACATAAAGCAAAATTGATGTGACACAATTATTGGGAAGAAAAAAATATTATTTTTGTAGAAAATCATAAAATAGTGGGAGGAAATGTCAAACTTTTTTTATTGACTAAAACCTGCTTGTGTTCCTTCAGTTGCCCCTTGCGTTCCAGGGCCGCGGTAACTCTTTCTGACAATCCTGCAGCCTGGCAAACGTCGGCCCCAGCGATGTCTTCTCTCTCATGCTTTCCATCACTTCCTTTACTTACCTTGCTTCGCAGAAACTGCTTCCTATAGTCTCTCGCCCCGTACCATGGCGTGGATCAGAAATTGGACACGGCAGTGATCCGCCCAAGCTGAGCAGAGCTGCACAAAATCACAAACTTGGCTTACAATGATCAAGTTTATCTCCGCGGCCTCGGTCGCACGATGACGCGAGCTATCCCTAAGGAAACTTAGTTACATTATAGCTAGTAGTTGGCTCACTTTTTAAAAAAATTATATGAACTAGTCCTTGACTGCGATCCCACTTTATGGTAAGCAGTGATACAATCGTTGATGATGAGGCGCACTAGTTTATGAGGAACCTATTCACTCTAGCCTTGAAGACTCCTAAATTATAATCGGACGGGAAGATCACAGCAGGTAAATTATTGAAGTCCTTCGATGTACGCGATATAAACGACGAGGCGAAACGCTTAGTCTGGACCGTAGAGCTTTCAACAACGTAAGGGTGGATACTCGCCGTCGGGTTGTCCGATGGTAGAAAGAAGATGGCGGAATCAAGTCATGCAATTCCCGCGCACTCTCTGCAAAATGCAACCAGTAAAATACCGAAGGCTGGCTACCCTGCGCCTGTGCTCGAGGCTTTGTAGATTGAACTTAACCAAATCTGCAATTAGCCTCACGCACGCCTTTCCACTGAGTTCAAAGCTGCTAGATGGCATTTTGCAGCACCAGCCCATATGTGGCTGCAGTACTCCACACACGATCGGACCTGTGCTTTGTATAACATTAGAAGCTGTCCCGGTGTGAAGTACCGCCAGACCTTTGCAAGATCACCGAGTTTCTTAGCAGCTACCTTAAACCACCTCTCTCTCTCTTTACAATATTGATTTAAATTAGTGTGATATCGCCAACCACCTTCAGCAAGCGGTCATTAATGCTCGTGCTTTTTCGTTCATAAGAAAATTCTTCTACCATGTAGTAGAGTCACAGGCTGGTACTTTCAAACACTGCAAAGTTTTGTAACTAGCAGTATTATTTCCAAGGACTAAGTTATTTCTTGACTTACGTATAACATCAATTTAATCACTACAATTAAATTGGTTCCACAAACAGTGAAGCAATAAAACAATAATAAACAGTAGTTAAGTAAAGTGCAATAAAACATAACGACACGAGATCACAGGTCAGCTGAGTTGTGCTACCAGAACTTGTTATAATTCGATTCATCCGCTGTTAAATGGATTCAATCAGTTGGTTAAACATTCATGTAGTGTTGTGAAGTTGTTGAGATGAGTGGCGTGTTGTTGTTCCAACGTGACGTCTGTACGTACGTCACTACCTTGTTGTTGTATCGTGAGATAGACACTTAGAAAAACAGAATTATATTGTAACACCTACATATATGCATTCGTACTTAGATTTCCTTTAGCCAGATCCTCAATACAGGCTATGATAATAAAATAGAATTGAATAAATAAATACACCCAAGTAGTGGCTTCGTCCATACTTATCCCTAGTTCTAACTCACCCGGTCCGTATAAATAAAATAAAAAATAAAAAAGCCTTTTATTTCTTGCATTACAAATTATTAAAAAAGTATGAAAAAGAAAAAATATTTACTTAGTTAATGTTATTTACAGTATTGTTACTTAACACTAAATTACCTATTATAAAATTTATCGTAACTTAATATAACGAAGTCTAATTAAAGCAGCTTCAATAAATTGAATCCATGTGCAAGAACCCCTCCTCAGGCGAGGGTGAAAGCCTCCTCTAAAGAATTCCATTTATCTCTATCCTGGGCTATTTACGTCCAGCAGGGCCCAGCTATTTTTATTATTTCGTCTGCCCATCTCGAATGTGGTCTACCTTTGAGACGTTTGCCGTATGGACCCTTCCACTTTGTTACCCTGCTAGTCCACCTGTCATCCTCTAGCCTCGCTATATGACCTGCCCATTTCCATTTTAATTTTTTCCCGGTCCGTATATATCCACCTAAATGATTTGCTAGAAGGATCAAAAGTACTGATGGTTAAAAAAGTGCTTGTATGGTTTTTAATTATTATTTTTCAGTCATCATTACAATTTACAATAATTAAAGTTATATTTGGCCGGCGTGCAAACGAGATAACTTTACGTTTAATAAACATACTCTACGTTTTTTTTTGCTTTCCAAACATATGATTTGGTCATGACTGCATTTGGTTGCATTTCAGATGCTACCAATGTTCCATGTTCCTTAGAGGTTTATATCAATATTGTATCAAAGTAAATAGCATCAGCATAAAACTTAAAATGCAAGCAAGTTCCTCCAGAAAAGTGAGAGTAATGAGCTCAAAATTATATGAACGGCTTCACAAACTCGTTGTTCATGAATGGCGACATAATGGCACCATAACAGAGCCACGTTACGCGTCAGCAGTCAGAGGTCAGCTCGTCTGGACAGCCTTATGATTCATAACTCCACTCAACTTGAAGAATAAATTATGGCAGAAGGACCACTTCAACTAAGGATTGGTTACAAGCTCCCACATAGTCATCTGATGATATGGTAAAGAAAAAAAACAATAAAGTAATAGTATTCGCTTTTGATGTTGTTGATGAGTTGGATGTTTCAAATTAAAAATAAGAGTCCTTTGTCTTCGATTTCATGGTTATTCGTTTCACTGAACTAGCCAGAGCACCACCACCAGAGCGGCCACAGCGGTACTGTAGAACAACTTTATTCGAGAACTCTTTCTTCAGGCTCCCATTAGGTACTAAACAGTTTGTAACGCTGAGCAAGAAGCTTCATAATCGGAGCAGCATCAGCCATTAATTCAACGAATACTGAAGGTGACCACCACTAAAATTAATTCATAGACTGCAGGGATCAAACGCTGCAAAATTACCTATCAGGACGGCACTTGAGTGGACTTGTTGTGAGTTTTAAAAGATTGGAACTTCTTCATTTTATATTTTTTGTATGTTCACTTGATTCATCAGTTCATTATGCCAACTAAAGCTAGAACCACTCTTGTAATTAATTCTATGATGCTTAATAGATTGTTCGACTGTTCATCTGTATAATTCCTAACTAATCTCTCTCGTGGCTTTATAAAAAATATATTGTATGTAAACATTTCTAAAAGATGAGGTAACGGTTTAATAAGTTTGTTATTTTTCCTCGTGCAGCTTGCTTGATAGATTTATGACTATCCCACGCATGATATATTAATACTTGATTCCAGCAACTTCAAAGAATCTAAGAGACTTCATGACATAGAAATATCATTTGGTTCTTTGAAAAATAATACAAGGATCTTCGACACGCGACAACAATCTGTTCTCACGGAGTCAATAATAAAAAAATTACTCTGAAAAAGAAAGCAGACTTATTTACTCTATTTAATTAAAACATAATATTTATTAAAATGTCAGCCTTGCATAATGCAGTCTACCTTGAGATTACCAAATGAGATTAGTCAACAGTATAATTGGTTTCGTTTCATTATTTTTATCCACCACATCCATACATTTTCATGTTCCTAGTATCAGTAGATATTGTGCAGTACAGTAAAAGAGGGATACGGCTATTGTATGACAAAATCCGCGGACGATTGATGACCGGATCTCTGATAATGCCTTATTTAATTCCGATAGCTCCTACTAGCTCTGACGACCTGGTACTCTTTGAAAGGGTTAACGGGGATTTGAATATATGGCACTATTTTTATGGCTACAAGACAGTCCAAGTTTAAGTTACATAGAGCATCACGCTATTAAAAAATGAGGAACTTAAATAAATAAAACAACGAAGGTATTACGTAAAATACAACATAAAAACTAAAATGATTTAATAGGCACTTAACTAAAATTAAATCTCAACAAGAACAATACAATAATAAAATGAAACAATAAAAACATTACATTAAATTGCTCTATTTCTGTCCTTAATTACACCATTGATACGCGAATGAAACTCAAAGGATTTTTTGTGACACGTTTCACGAATAGCGCAGTAATTGAACATCCGATGTGCACAAAAAACAAATAAACGAACAGCGGAAATGTAAAAAATCCAAAATAACGAAACAAGTTTTAATTGCATGTAAACGCATCGTGAGGTACTTATAAAACGGATAGATGATGGAATGGCATTCGATTTTGGCTAATTGTCCCGTGACCCGGGGTCGCAGGTCGGTGCGTTTGATTAGATCGTAATAGTTCCGTTTTAGAAAGTTCTTGATGTTTGTTTTGAAACGTTTAATTGGTTTCAATTACGCGTATGGCTCGTGCTTTACTTGGGATAATCAACGTTTATGGCGCAGAGTTACGGTATGGTAAAACTGTTGGGGCCAAGGTCAAATCAACTCAATGTCACCTACATGACTAAACATATAATTTGTACAATTTCCAACAGTTGGTACATAGTGTACACACCTAGCTGCAATCAATCTTTCCTCTTTCATTGCAAAGATGTTTGAAGTTCTTTACCACATGCCTTCCACTTTCAAAAGTGTATGTATCTTCCCTACATTTGTCACCTATTTCATCATTATAAGGCAACTAATGTGTTTTATTAATTGCTTTGCTTTCCCGGTTGACTGGTTCCAGGTCAAGGCAGCCATAACTAACTCCTTATCACTACAGTTTTTTCATTACCACCAAGTTCATTACCAGCCACTCAATGCAAATCAGCTGTAACGATAATGACATAATCAAAAAACAAATGCGCATTATTTTTCATTTTCCCAGGTTTAGTGTCAAACAACAATAAATAATAAAATGTGGTGGCCTTCATGACAATGTGTTCCTTGAGAAGTTTATTCAAACACAGCATTTCTTACTATCGGTGTTCACACGGCGGCGGCGACGTCCTCCGCGGCGGCGTGACGTCACGACCCAAGGTGTTTCCTCACTGCGCACACGCAGCGACGCAGCACAAAGGATACGCCACGATATGCGCTGATACGCTTGCTTCCGTGTTTTATATTTGTTTGGTATTTTTCCTATTTGAGTGAAGGAAAACTTGGTGGGCTAAGGATTTCTCGTTTTTTTGTTTTTGTAAGGATGTGGTCTTCAACAATTGTACAGATAGGTATTGCTGCTGTGCTTTGTGTGCCACAGAGACAACAATGTATTGTTTAGCGGATTAGTATACTGCGCTTTTGTGAGTTAGTTATCTATATGGCTGACGAAGAATGACAATGATTTGACAAGTGTGCCACAAGTAGAAGGCGCCTCTCTCCCACCATGGACGAGAACTGTGCGATTACATGAATGGTAGCATAATTTTAATACAATATTCAAAACAATAATAACAGTGCTAAAACAAGTAACCAATTCTGTCTAATTTCACTAATAACAGCTATCCTTTACTAAGCATGAAATAAACTTATCAATCTTGATCAGACTTGGTATCAGCTGATCTGAGGTCATTACTACGCTACGGCCGGAGAGCACGTGGGAAATTATACATTCAAACAATGGCTACTACGATATTATGTGTAGATAGCCGCAGTACGCCGTCCAGCAGGCACCTCTCACACTTGCCGCAGATTATCTTGCAGAGGCTGACCACACTTTTGTGGTCTAGCTAATAAATATACTTACACTAAATAAAGAAATGGCGGTTGTTGTAAGTGTAATGCCAAGAAGGGAGGGTGCGAACTTTGCGGTTGTTAAGAGTACTTGGAATAACCACAAATGTGGTTGATAAAACGAAGAAAGACATGAATAGGTACCTACTACATGACAAGGATCTAAGTTTGAAGACAGTGAATCAGAAGTTAAATATAAAATCTTCAGTACTATAATCAATTTATCCATACTTCTATAAAGAACCTAAATACCTCATTCCGTTTATTACATTTTTCATTTAAGTTGCGGTTTTAATAACTATTGATTTTAAATGTGACTAATGTGTTTTGATTATTTTTTTTAATATGAGCCGGTGATACTTAAAATAAATTATTATGTTTATTTTTATTAGCCTATACTGTCCCGCTGCTGGGCAAAGGCCACCCCCAACTTCTTCCCGGTATTATTTCTCGAGCCAAAAAAAAATATATTTACCGGATTCGTACGAAAGTTGACACACGGAAAGACCATGATTTCGAATTTGAAATATTATAATCAAATAGTTTTAATCCCAATAGTATGTTCCCTTGGGATAATAAATCAGTTTTCACGCGGTCAAAGCCGCGACCAGAAACTATAACTCTATATAACGCCCCCTAAAGCTGATTTAAAAAACCTACACGCGTTGTACTATTAAGCTCAAACCTGGCCACGAATTTGTGGTCGGCAACCAAATTCTAAAAATTTCATAATTTTTCGTTCAAAATGTGACCACAAAAAGTTTCAGAAAAAGGACAGTGTGAGTTTTGCTTTATTGTGGCATGGATTTTAATTTGAATGTTAACAATATTCAATTATTTTGTTACAATGGTATCTTGGAAATAATTATCAGCTATTCAGTTCTCCAAGCAGTTTTCTTTTAAGATCCCATTTCATTACTCATTGCTTTTATTGAAATTCTTTAAGAACTCTTTTACATTCAGAGACATGTTTTACGCATCTGTGACAGAACGATAAAACTATAAGAATGTGTATTTTATTCGGAATCGTAAACACCAGACAAAGAACATCTAACAGAATCTCAGTTTAAACACTTTTCCATGGCACCTGTTTCATTTCCTTGTATGGAAAGCAGTTAACACGTTATCACTGATCAGAATGTCGCATCGGAACCGTTCGGCCATCTCCGCCGGTGTTCGGTGCGCGGCCGCATAAAACTTTTAATTGCCACAATTATGTAAGAGAATTTATTTGGTGGCGTTACAAAGAGCATTGTGCCCCACTCCCACGGTTTGGGACACGTTCCCTCGCATCGCATCTCGTCTGATCCTTATCTCTCGTCAGCTCTTGACCTTGCCTCGGGCGTGACCTTTTCGGCTTTTCTCACAATATATTCAAGCTATCTGACTTCCGAATCGCTGGCATTATTGATACTTCCGCAGAAACCTGGATGTTTTTGATCCACGTATGTGAGGTAGCACAAACAATGGACGCAATGCAATGTAGCTGTCAGTCCTTGGTATATAAAGACAGAATTTGGCTTCATGATAAACCTACGAAATGGAATATGCAATGCACGCGCAGCATTGAGTTAGGTTCTAGACCACCACTCCTTAACCTAGTTCCTTGATTGAAATCTTTAAGATATCTGTAGTATCAACTCGGATATTGACCAGATTCGCTATGCAAATAAGGCTAACCTACAAATCTGTTCTGTGCACTGTAAAGGCAAGCTTAATTTACGAGACATACGTATTGAATCAACCTAAATTATACCTGTGGCGTTGTGAATTGAGCGAGTTATTTATTCTACCAAAAGAATCATTCAAAAGACTAGTCACCACTAAATTCTGTCAAATCTATCAGTTTCCATATCTCGTGGATCATTCCGAGAATACCTGGTATCGGTCTATAATCATCTCACCTCTGTATCTGTCGCGCTTGGAAGGCAGCGCGCAATAAACTCTTGCATTTAAGGTACATTGTCGTACGCCCGATACACCGAGCATTGACGACGAATCGAGAATTATCCTATCTCGCCTAATCGGGTCTTAGTACCTACACAATTCCGGAGTTCGAGCGCCGCAAGCGGTTTCGGACCATAGCTCTTGGTGATAAGGTCGTGGGTGGGTGTGTTGCTACGTTAGGGTTGTCGTGTGTGACAAAAGGATTTGTCTGCAGCGTTTAGAAATAAACGATACGTTGATTGCGTTATGTAAGTTGACGGTTTTAGTTTTGTGTGTTGTCATGTTGTGGGATTACTGAGCTAAGCTTTTTTATTTACTTTTGCGATACGATGGAGACAATCGAAGTTCGAGTGGATTTGTTTGTTCGAAGATGTCTGATTAAGATATTGCGAAAGATTGGTGTGGGTGTATCCTTGGTGAACAGGTATATCGGTTAAGATATCTTATTTATGTTTTATTGTATTCCTTTTGAAACTCTATTTTTAATGACTTTGCCACAAAATTTATCAAAAGTTTTTTAATTGTCATTGGCATAATCCGATTCTACCAAAAAATGTTGATGATGGAATGTCATACTATCTTTATCTTCTAGCTGATAATAAATGAAACCTTTTTGCAAAACTTTTCATCATTTTCAGCCTCATCCAAGTAAAATAATAGGGCAGCAAACTCTTGCGCAGTAAATACATAAAGATGTTTATCGAGCACGATATTTTAAGGCTGCTATCTTAAGCTCGTTCATTGTATGACAATTTGTTAGCTGCTGATTGGACGCATCAAGATTTAGTGTCGTATTAACATGTATGATTAAATTTGTTAATCGTTTGTGGCAGGTTTAAGGAAACACTTTTAAAATATGTAGAGTGTGATGTAGCTTCGGTAATCAAAGGGCAAGGATGTTGTACTCAGTATTCATAGTTCAAAGCTCAGTTGAAAAACTTACAACAAAAAGCACTGACTTTATATTGGGGCTGGTACGGTGCTGGGAGATTGTCATCATTTGTGTTACCTTCATCTCAAACAGTGAATTTAATTCATAACTTGAGTTCTTTCTTATTATGTATATGTGTGCTACTTACTATACCAATTTCTGTCCTTCTAGTCTCAACCAGATGATTATATTTTATTTTCTCACCGACATCAACACCAGTAACAGCGAAACATCCAGCATCAGTAGCCGCGATGTTTCACAAACAATACAAACGTTAGTTTTTATACAAAGTCTGTACACGTCGCGCGTCCCGGCGTCACTCCTAATACGGCGGCACAAAAACCTTAGGATAATATCGTCGAGCGCTTTGTGAGGCACGTTCGCTGTATCCTTCCCTTTGTCGTTACGGGGATCAGCAGCAGTGTTCCAGGGAATATTAATATGTTTAATGTGTTTAGTAATAGTTGGGGGTGACCTTTTATAGTTGTACTTTAACCCTCTCGCTGGTGATGTGAGAGTCATGTGTCAGTCTGATAGAAACAAAGCCGGAAGCGACGGTTTTAAAGAAATATAGGTTATTTTGAAAGTCGTTAATGGAAAAAGTACATTAGCTGTAAATCCCCTTTTTTGGGTTCCGTACCTCAAAAGGAAAAAACGGTACCCTTTAGGATCACTTTGTTGTCCGTCCGACTGTCTGTCTGTCTGTCAAGACCCTTTATTTCGGGAACGCGTAGAGGTATCGAGTTGAAATTAAAACCATATACTCAAGTCTGAGGACGTGTAGTTGAAGCTGTAAAAAAAAATAATACTTGTACTTCGATTTATGTGGCAAAAAACTTACATTTCGATACTCTCGAGTAAATCAAAATTCACAGGGTACTTCCCGTTGACCCAGAATCCTGAAATTTGGTATAAAGCAAGGTCTTATTGCACAATTATAGGAATAAATCTGAAAACTGTAAATTTCTTGTTACGTCACAAATATTTCTTTTTTTTTTGCGATTCGGAAAATCTTTCGAGACTCCATTCCGGAATTGAACTATTTACATAGGTAAGTTTGTACGGAACCCTCAGGGCATGAGTTCGACTCGCACTTGCCCAGTTTTTTCATAGCTGTAAAATATTCAAGTAAGTAGTTTTAATATTCGTATAGATAAGTGGTTGAAATAAGGAGTTTCCTATACTTTTGCTGTTTTACAACACGTAGAGTAGTCAACGCATTAACTGCCACGCAAGGTTGTTCCTGCATTTTATGGAACTCGTTGCGATAAAAATGTGTGAATCATAAACTTGTGTAATTTAAGCGTATACTGCTCATCGAGATACACATCACATAACCGTCAATGAATGCTGCGTTTTTATGAATGTGCGCCCGCGCCTTCACCCCGCTCCCTCACACCGCGCGACCCCCTCTGTCGTCTACGCGTCACGGGCATCACTCACTCACACATCAACACTATTCAGACGAAAATTCAATTAAATGACAAACGTCTAAAGAGCTGTCAATCACGTAGCGTCGCTATCAAGATACCACATCGGTTGAACTAAATAATAATATTCAAATAACTATAACGTTATTATTAAACATTACAAAAAACGGTATGACGTTTCCGATAAGCTAATTGGTAACAACAAGCATCAACAGATCGAGATGTGATCAGCAGTCGGCGCTAACGAGCATTATCAACGATCTATTCAAATCGCCGGCGATTCTATAAATATTAATAATATGAAGCGTTGAGCAGCATTACGTATTCACGAATTTGTTTAATGGAAACAACGATTGTTGGCTTGTTTTTATTGTGAGGAGAGTGTGCGCGTGTGATCTCGCCTCGGGTCATGAGAATTGTCATCACAGGGTGCTCTGAATTTGTGCAATATGCAACATTGCTTGTTGTTGAATGTTACTATGCTTACTTATTACCACTTGTACTTGAATGTTACTATGCTCTGGAGAGAGTAATGGTTTAATAGAACTGTCAAATCCCTAACCTCGCATTGAAACTTAACGAGCTTCAACTTTTTAGATTCTCCATTAACATCAAGTACAAGTTCGAAAAATTACAAGTGATCCAACTAGTTTTACAGTAACTTGTCTCGTTATCGACTGTCACCATACTTGATGGCTGATAAATCCATACTAAACGTAGCCGTGACAATCCGAATAAATATTTAATAGAAATTTTGTCAACGCGAGGTCAACGCTAATGCGACCTGAGTTACGAATAAAATGGTAGAAGTTGTAACGTTTGAAATGTCATTGCCGCCCGCTCGACATAGCCGAACGGCCTAAGGAAACGCCTGGCGAGGCGAGAGTCGCGAGTCGCGAGTCGCGAGGCGAGAGTCGCGAGTCGCGAGTCGCGAGTCGCGCCTGTGCAGTCGATAGAGATGTTAGTGGTTACGTAATGCCGTTTCGATAGGCAGATAGCAAGCATTGTTCTGTATCCCAGATAGCGACTCACTAGCTGACGTAAGCTTGGCACAGGGCTAGCAATACTCACTAGTGAAAATCATTTCGATGTCGCCAGTCTAACCAGCCTCTCAATTGAAAGTATAGGCTTTACAACTCCTGGTTTGGGACTAAAATCAGGAATTGGAACGGAAATTGCTACAGCAGCATCCATCTTAGGTAGAGCTCTTAAAATCCTTCATAATTTTTTATTTGGCTTGACGACTAAAAATTATGAAAGCTAGAAGCCTGCTCTATTGATATTTCTTAAATTCCATATTCATGCTCAATAAAATTCGAAATTAATGATAGGTAGCATTTTGATCTCGTTCTAATAAAATGCCGAATTTATTACTTAAAAGTTTCTAAAAATCTGGCAGTATTAGCCGAACCACTTTTGGAAACGGTTGCTATACTGTATTGAAGGTTTAGTAATGATGTGAGCAAGCAATATGCTGCAGTTTGGCAACCCTACGGGTTTGGGACATGCGTGGGCGCCGGCAGCCCGCACTCAGCCAACACAACCCCGCTCACCTTGAACGTTTAACTAAACCTACCGAGCTCGATGTAAAAATATCACCTCCGCATCTAACATTTAATACTATCCAGCGATGAATAATATTGCTGTAATGGAGTGGCGACCGCGCCAGCAACGATCCCCGGACACGCAGGCGGCTGCTGCGGCGCATGCGCACGACACCCCCGAAGTGCGCACAAACAGCAACAGCCTGTATTACTACGCCTTACGAGTATTTGTTTTAGTAATGAACATACCGAGTTTTAAATAATAAAATTTATTCATAAGCCGGCACTTACCATATTTGAGTGTGCGAACCGCCGTCCATATGTATGAGTGGTTAAGATATTCTTATTTATGGGTCTATGTCAAGGTCGTTTGCGGCGTTTAAGTGTGGTATCATCACTTAGCATAATATCAAATTATTTATTCGCGCCGCGCTAAAACTGTCTGGTGTATGTTCAATTTGTAATTCAAATAAATTCTTAGCATTATTCCCGAGGCGAGCTGCTGTCATAATTGTAACGTGCGAGATTTTTTCCTCTCACTGATTTGAATAACTCGCGAAAAATTAGCATGCGCGCGCGCCGCGTATTGTCGTTATTAATTATTAGATGGTGCGCACAGACAAGGGGTGGCGACTGTTTCGAGTGTTTCCATTATTTTGCATATTCGTTCAATCATTCATGGTGTGCGGTAGGTTAGTTTTCGTTTATGTTAATGAGCTGTTAAACGAGATCGTATGGTAATGCACTTGCTTGTAGTTATAACAGGTGTTGAAGTTATTTGTCATTTACGGAGCTTTGCAGGATGTTCAGAAAAACGAAATTAACTACGCTACCACATTCATTTTTCAAACTAATTCTACAATTATTAGGTACTTCAAATATCTCTTCATGACATCTTTTAAAATGTGTTTTCCCGAACATATACTTATTCCTTTGTTCCGTCTACCTTCGTTATTGCAAGTAAGACGTCGGACAACAACGTCGCGTGCCCGCAGCGTCGCCCCTGCGTGCTCTTCACGTGTCGCGTGCCCGCAGCTAGTTTAGCTAATGAACACGTCAAATGGACATAATTCGCTTATTTAACTTATACCCGTGCAGCTTCATAAATAATTTCGTGTGCCTTGTGAATAATTACAATTGCTTTACTTATGTCACAATTAAAGTAAATCGCCTACGCGAGCTTATTTATTTCAGGTATTTTGGAAGAAAATTGCTGTACTTAACTGTTATGTAGTTAGTTCATCATGGTAGTATAGTTTCATTTAGCCTAATGCCAATCTTGTTACTTTTTATTGATGGTGGTGAGACAGAAAACATTTTATACTGATGCGTAGAAGTGCAACTTATAATTTAATCCTTAAGGGGATGTCTCACTTGAAACTTGTATGAAACTCTGTGTACAAAAAGTTTTTTTTTCTCTTTATTATTAAGAAGAAATTTCTTAATAATTGATTACAATCTAGCCTAAAAGACTAATAAGTAATTTAACTCTAACTTTTTAAGGTCACGGTGGAGGTCGTCATTTCTGATGTACTAGGGTGCTTTTACAGCATGCTGTGTGTTTTTTGATTTTTCAAGTGATTTGTAAGAGAAAGTGGACATACAACCACAACTAATCGCATTCTAAAATAGTATGTACATGTAGATGTAGAGGTAGCAAACATAGCAATAGCAACAGAACGGAAAATAAAGCAGCTTGCACTTTAGAATCGCCACCTTGATTCTGTAAGTGGACCCATAACCTACGTGCTATGTAGCACCCAGACCGTCCAACTAACACGAGTAGCTAATTCGTACATGGAACAGTATATTTTCGCGGTGAGATAGTAGCAGGCTGGCAGGTCGGCGGCTCGGCGCGCTGGAGTCGTTGAAGCGTGCTTCCTTGAGCCAATTAAAACAAGTCCGACATGCCTTGCCCCCTCCCCCCCTCCCGCAGACGTCGTGCCCCCCCCCCCGCCTCTTGCGCTCGCGCACTCGCCGCCGCGACGCGCAAAAACACTGATAACACATTTGATAGGTACCTACTATGTGAGGTGATACAAGAATTGGTGAATTCAGAAGCCTCCATTGTTTGGGAAGATTCATTATATAAGATGTACCCATGTATCTACCTCCAAATCTTTCAGAAACTCATGATTCTGAAGTCCCATGCTCTAAAAATATGAACTATAAAAACGTTTTAACCTGATACCAAACGCGTTACCGTCTCTGAGAGAAAATTCGACATCTCTCTTAGCCATTAACATAATTATTATTATTTATGTTGAAATGCTAGAACATGGCCGAATCAATGCATTTCCATTCCCAAAGGTGGCCGCAACTGTGGTGTCGTGTAGTCATCGACACCTCGTCTTAAACGTGGGAAAATAATAGTCAGGAGGAGCGATGGCAAAACGCATAACCCCATTATCGAGGAACATTACATAAGTTAGCAGTCTACGTGTATTGTCATACTGGGAACACATTAGTCGTTTTTGTTCACGTCCATTCATGGAGCAGGGTCGAATGAAAGGCTTACTGTAACAACTGTAAACATTCGCCGCGGTTTTCCCTTGAAAGCTTTTCAAAGAGTAACAGTTAGATGAGCAAAAATGGTTTTTGCGTTGGCAATGACGAGCCGCGTAGGTGAGGCATACTCGTACGTGTGCGGACATTTAGTTCGTAAGATTGCACCAAAGTGAAACCAAACCGGTGGAGGCCAGCATTGTTTACTGGTGGTCTCACATTTTCATAACTATAGCCATCTTAATTTGTGTGGCCCTCAGGTAATGTAATCTCCCCTGTCCGCATCACATCTCATCGCAAAATTACGAGCCGAAACTATACTATTAATTTGTATCCGTCGATTCTTTTGGAAAAAATATGTGAAATGCCATTGAAGCGGTGTCATTAAGAACACGGCTCGTTCAGCCAGGGCCGGCTAGTTTTTTTTTAAATATATTTTTTATCTCGTAGGCAATAGTCGTGGCGGCGTACAGCCATCAACATTTTAGGTTTATCTGCGTAACGGGTACATAAAGATGTGGTGTTCATTGGTGTCGCGATACAGCGCGGTAATTATGTCCGGGGGAGCGCACGCGGGCGTTTTCTCTTCATAAATTTGACATGTTTACGAGACGACGTGGCGGCGGTTTTCGCCACCACAAATGTTGTTCTGTGCGAGCAGACTCGAGGGCGAAACGCTTGGAGTAAACTTGGGTAGCAACAATCGTAATCGTACAGGCTTGGGTAGCATAAGAACTTAGGAAATGCGTAAACAAATCCTCGTTTGTGCTAAATATTTTGATATCTAATCCACTCAACCTCTTTAGATTATTATTGGATAGCTCATTCTGTATGGTTACTAGCTGACAGCTTCTATTAGATTTAAGTTTTATTATATTTATGACTTATAGGTATATGCGACGATCCTCGTTCATCAACCATCAGAAACAGTTCTTATATTATCTACATCTCTTGTGTCAAGTAGAATGAATGTATTGGTGTACCTTAAGATAGCGTGTCGTAAAAACCGCTGTTTATCGACCGCCAGTCTGCGCAGTCAACACAACCTGCACATATCGTGCAATCTGTATCTAGTACTGCGGATCTGCGATAGGGAGCCATGTTTATGTCGCAGCGAGCGCGTGCTAGCCGCCCGTCTGCTCCGCCAGCGACCAATAGGTGCCGTGTATCTAGTGCGTAGGATCACTTGCGATACGCCGTGTTTATTAGAACCAAGCTACCTACGTCCAAGCTCCGATCGGAAAAATTGTGAAACTGACCCGACTACCCATACTGTTCGGCCATTGAGTCAGGGAAATTTATGAAGCCGTGGGCCGAGCGCAGCGACCAAAGTAACGTTTTGTTGAATTTAATGCACTTCTTTGAACGCATTTCGATGTCATTGTCGTAGAGTTATAAGTGAAGGTTTTAGTGGGGAGATGTTACAAGTGTACTCCTACCAACTTAATATACTATTATTTATCGAAATGTTTATGTTATTGTTATCGTTTGTTACCGATTCCATCGTTTATTAGAAAACATAAATAAACAAGAACATAAAATGCATATCGAATGTTATTTTGGATTTCGTGAAAATTCGAAAACAGATCCTAAATGATCAAACCACAACCAAAAAACTCTCTCCTGCTCTTAGCATGATATTTTATTACATTTTAGAAAAGAGACGACAGAATTAAATAATTTAAAAAGCGATTTCGCATTTTAAAACTATGAAAATACATAGTTCAGGAGAAAGTAGCCTGATAAAACTACGTCACCAGCGGATTCTTATCTTGAAAGTAGTCATAATTTCTAAAATGAAATCAAGCTGGTTGTAACTGTAGCTCCACTTTATATGGCGGCACTAAAACACTGCCGCTGTTATGGTAATTTCATTGATCTTAGCTATTTAATTAGTGATATTCGACACACTAATGACGCTAATGTGAATCGTTGATATCTTTATATTTTTACTTAATTCTTTTTTAAATTTTCAACTAAATCTTGGCAGAACAAGGTTAATAGATTAGGAATATGTTTTCTCTCTATCAGGTTTAATGAATTTAAATTATTATTTGCATAGCACAAGCATAATCAGCCTTTTAATGTTCCCACTGCTTGGACTCAGGCCTCCTCTCTAGAAGAGGGAATTAATGTGGGAGGGAATCCACCACGCGGGCCCAGTGTGGGTTGGTGGATGCCACATATCTTCGAATTTTTAGTTCTAGGACATGCCGGTTTCTTTATCGATCATCTTACTGAAAAGTACGAAATGCAGTAAAAGGCACAAGCACTCAATACTTCACCTGAAATGTCCTAAGCTTTTCTACTTATCGCGACTGGTAGACATTCAAATTGTATCTTTTTTTATTGATATTAACTAGCGCTTGACTGTGATCCCACCAGGTGCTAAGCAATCATGCAATCGTTGATGGTGAGGTGCACTGGTTTATTAAGAACCTATTCACTCTAGCCTTGAAGACACCTAAATTATAATCGGACAGGTAGACCGCAGCAGGCAAATTGTTCCAGTCTTCCGGTATAAACGACGAGTCGAAATGCTTAGTCCGGACTGTAGAGGTTTCAAAAACGTAAAGGTGTGTGCTTTACGTCGGGTTTTCCGATAGTAGAAAGAAGACGGCGGAATCAAGTCATGAAATCCCCGCGCACACTCTGCTAAAATGCATCCTGTAAAATATCGAAAGGCTGGCTATCGTACGCCTGCGCTCCAGGCTTTGTAGATTAGACTTAACAATACGTAGTCTCTCTAACAATTTATTTCTAGAACGGTAGGTAGGTACACTAATTAGTGAAAACTTGGTATAATTAAAAAATCTCAATCTTAATCTTGGTTAATCGATATCGGCACACAATTTACATACAGACAAACAATTTAAATATGCTCAGAAACAAACGGCGAAATTACGCCTATTCCTTAGAATATTCATAGGTCGCTCGCGTGTTAGATAATTTATATCAATACGTCATAGCTTGCGCTTTTTGTTGGCAGTGCGGCGGATAAATGTAACGAAATCGGGTAATGCGTGCACTGATATGCATAATTATCGGACGAGGTGAGAAGCGAAAGCGGGCAGCATGAAGAGCGTGGAAGAAAACTTTTTTAACTAATCTGTATTATACTGAAAACAGAAAATACATATATACCTAAGCATATTCTGTTAAAACGAAACTGGCGGACGAAATTGTAATGGAGAAATGTGATGGTTGCTTTCACGAAATACCGCTGCGATGTTTTTTGTGTTTGTTGGATTAAAAACTTTACTAATGTATCATTAGGCAACTAGGATGACGAAGATTAGTCATAGGCCACGTGTGGTGAGTGCACCGGTTATGAATTAAAAAAAAAAATGTAGTAGAGCAACAATAATTTTTAATCGATAAATTAATAATTGTTTACTCATTCGAAGAATTAGTCAAGTGTCAAGAACATGTTTTTTTAGTCACTTCATATCCTTCGCATTTACCTGTCTATATCAAAGTGTTAAGGTTTTCCTTCGACTAAAATTAGGCATCTAAATAACCACTGACATTGTATTAATTTAGCAAAATCCGTTAGACCACCTGTTCAAGTTACAACACAGTCTTACAAAAAAAAAATGTTAAAGAAATATATCTATAGTGAAGTATACATTTCGTACAGTTATCTATCCTCCCACACAAGTTCAGAAATAATTTAGAGAGTGCTTTCAACCTGTGCTTATACCGCCGTGACATTGCTATCGTATTTAGAAAGAGGAACAAAAAAAAACGCTTAAACATTATCTCATAATGAAACGATGCCAAACATTGCGCAGGAGAATAAAAAAAATGACGATGGTATTTTTTTCTTTTTTAATCTGGTGTTTCTTAGTAACAGCTTGGAGTATTGATGTTGTAGCCGGTCGATGGCAATAGATTCGCCTTCTTTTACTTGTAGAGTTAAGACTAATGAAACATCTTAAACAGGCTGCTTAAATCCAGCAGTTCCAGGTTAGAAGATCTCTATCTCCTTCGATTCCCAAATAAACGCTATTCGCTCATACCTTGTCCGCATGCTGTGCGCAGTCGACATCGTTTTTGCGCTCGCAATTACACTGAATCGATCGATATTCATTTATCGAGTGTTTGCAGAATCACGCGCCGCTGCTGCGTCTAGCGCTCAGCTGATCCGCGATTATACAGGGGGTGCTAATAGTACAGTCAGATTTATTATACGAGTAGTGGGACTACAACATAGTAAGTGCGTGGTTTCCGAGTATTTCTTTAATAGTAGCATTCCTGCTGCAGGATGAAATAAACTCAGGATTATCTCGTAAAGCGAAGTTTTGAATGAAAGTTCATGTCATACGCCAAGTGCGATAGTAAGGTTAACTTCTAGCGGATCCTGTAGAAGTTATTGTATAACTTGTGGACGGTTCTTTGTACATTGAGATACTGCAATTGTATTAAAGATACAGCAGGTTTCTGCAGGAATGTAATTAATACAATGTATAAGGTTTTGTTAGAATTAGCACCTAAGGCAAGGTGTGAAGCAGTAGGTCTTTGACCGGGCGGGTATCAGCGCTCAGCGTCCTTATAAGGTGAGCCGAGGGTGGTGTATAATTATATATGGCGCTCAATATTTTCGCATTTCCCAGCCCGCTGTAGCGCGGCCGCCGGTCCGGAACCAACGCAAAAACCCACAGCGCATCACGGTCAAATGAAGATGTGTAATTACTTGTTTTTTATTAAACCTATCGGTATTTTTTACGGCCATGTATGGCGGTGGCCGCAAGCCAACGCCCGTTTACGTTGGCTGGTCTTCAAAATAATAACTTGGCGTGAACTCACGGCTGCGAGAGCGCCCGCACACATAAATACTAGTTTTTATTTTCAACATTTCTATTATCTGGCCCCGTCGCGAGCTCCGCGCTGCACCACTAACGAGCCACCATTAAATATGCGTATATTATAACTCGCCGGCGATAAGACCTCTTATAATTACTTTTAATTCTCGAGCGTCCTAGCGGGAGAGTCCTCCGCGATTAATTTTACGCATAAGTAGTGCGCACACTCGTAAACAAGCCGCATACACGTCTATAAATGGTATCGAAGCCGATATTCGCAGCGATGCGAATTAAACGCCGCATCGCGACGGTGTATTATATTTTACAACAAAATACCAATTTTCCTTCAAATCGGCAATAAATAATTCCGCCCGGAGGTGCGCCGCCGCCGAGCGAGACGCGCCGCGTGTTAATGGCGGACGAGACGAAAAAAAAAAAACGTTGTTAAATGAAAACGGCGAACAATTATTATATAAGCCGGTCGGACGTTTAGGGACCCCCGCGGCGGCGCCCGCGCAGCTAAATACAGCGGATGTCAGCGACGACCCGCGGCCGCGCTCGCCGACCACACCGCTGTTATTAAGCGCTGTAATTGCGTCTTAGATAACTGATACCTTACTGGATTTTATTCAAGCTTTTTTCTGCGATGGCGACGCATAACTGTATACAGACAGCAAGGTCGCTGGCACCACGAACGTCACATGAACTCGCTTAGCTTCTCAGTCCTCGTTCATCTCCCCACAATGCCAACGTTGAGCTATTAACCGTTTTCATATAATTGCTAATACATCACTCACAACTTAATTAAAATCAATGTCTGTCTGATTGGGGCAGGACTGTGTGTGTTGTCGGGCGAAGTCAAATAAAATGATTTCAAAACTAATATTATTAAGGTAGGTCCGCTCATAAAACTGATTTGCAACAACATTATTAAAACTGGTTATAATTATGATATCAGGGTATAACTAGCAATCGTCATAGACTTCGTAAAAAAGCAAATGTACAAGAACAATTTTGCTTCGACATTATTGACTTACACTACACTATATTCGGTATACTGGGATAAGCTACGCGCACTACGCTTCAGTCTACGAAACGCTACGAGTGCCTACGAGCTACTACACTGGTTACGAAGGGAATTTCTATTGAAAAATGCCAATAATGTAATTTGTAACCTTGACAAACATTGGTTTAATAAAAAAAAAAAACTTGTAGCATGTTTTACCAAATATTGCAACAGTCATAGTGGTACATTAGATACTAAAGTATTAATGGCGCGCATTAGCAAGGTAGTTTTGATTAATAATCAGAGGTTGGAATTAGGAGTTATTTTGGTACTTGCATCGAAATGTTGATATTAATATGTATTTTCGCGGGATTTCTAATAGACAATTCCGTATGGCCAACAATATTACAAATAAATAATAATAAAAACCTCAAAGATAGATAATTAAGTATATACCTGGCTTTTCAATATTTTCTGGCTTCAATGAATTTCTCCGAACGATTAGAATACATTTGTATATTGAAAAAGGTAGTTCTACGTCAACTGAGGTGAAGTTAGAAAATTTATACACTTCCTCCTCTTCGTCATTAATGCAGGAAGATTTTTTTTCTGCTATATTTCTGAGAGTGACAAAAAAAAATACTGCGCTTTAAAATTAATCTCGGGATTCGAGGCAAATCTACTTTATTCTTTCGCTGTATGACATCAGTGTAAGCATAAATAACTCTACCTAATTCCGACCTCTGTTGTAATGGTTGATTACTCGTAGAAATCGGTAAGGTGTATTACCGATGATTCGATGCCAGAAAATATGTATCATCCGTGCATCATCTCAATTCTTACTTTGACATGCGGAACCCGTTACGGACAAAACCCAAATATCTCGTCACTTACTGAAAATAAATAAACACTTCAACAAAATCTCCTTGTAGTCAATCAGAGCTTGTGCTTTACAAGAGATATAAATAAAACGGCCTGGGAGCAAGTGCACTAGCTAGAAGTGGTTCTATTACGCACGTAACGCGGGAGCATGCTGCGAGCGTATTAGCATAGCCCCGGAGCCGACTGGCGGCCCTACCACGGCTCGCGGAACTGAGCTGATAGAGCGAGGTGACTTACTTGCGAAAATAACAGGAAAAAATAGCTGATTTATGAAGCAGTAGAGCCAGGAAAAGGTAGGTTTGACTTATGTTTTTTTTGTCTTCAAAATATACCAGAATGTTACGAGAAATGAGGAAAAAACTAAAATCGAAGTCAAGGGGGATTCGAGTTTCGTTTCGTGTTATATTGTTGTGTTACCAGTAGTAGTGGTGGCAGTTCGATTAAGTCTAGATAATAAATATTTGTATCGATCAGAGGTTCGTGCGGACACCTCGCGACCCGCACTTGAATAATCAAATCAAACCCCAGCATTCGCGGCGAGCGACCACCGGACCCGCGTATCTACTAGTTATGATCTGACACATAATCGTGCCCATAAACTTACCATTCCGTACAAAAAATATTCACGCATGCCGTAAAAGTAATATCAATAAATTAAAATAGTCGTATTCGGTCAAGTATCCCCATGAGCCAGTTTTAAACACATTATTAATATTATAAATAGTGGAATTGTAGACTTACTGTTCAAAATCACCATTAAGCGGAATGGCATCATATGTTTCTACATTTTATCTTTATAGAACGACTAACGGCTGCGCCGTTGTGCCACCTACCTGCCGGTATGTGGACTAATCATTTCGTAGTCATCGGCGACCTTCACGCTGAGATTTCATAAAGATACTGCGGGCGTGAGGTGTAGCTACTACCATTTGTTTCATCATTCGCCTTTTAAAGGAAACTAAAATTATACTTTGGAATCATTATGAGTTATGACTGTCTACAACACAAAAAAAATAGAGGTGTGTATTGCAAAATGAGCGTCGTCAAGATGTGTCAACAATGTCAATAATGTCACAGCACTTGACACTAGATGGTAAACATACGCACGCGGGCGTCTGTCGTCACAACACTGGCAGCAACGTCAACTGTCGCGAACCAGGAGTGCTAACTAGTCTAACACTAAATGTAAACATTGACATAACTCGTAAAAACGTGAAGCACTAGCTCACAAAGCAATGAGTCGCGGCTGGCGTGGGCGGCGGCGGCGGCGGCCGACAACATTCAATTATCCGCCTTTAACACTTATAAACCGACAAATTAACATGTCATGAATATTATTTAACTTTTTCTCAATTATGTTAATACGAGTGCAATTCGTAAAGTTATGTTGCCCTAGTATTAAGTGGAGAGCAAAAACCTCGAGCGGATCTTTAGCAAAAATTTGCATACATTACAATACTTAATACGACTTGTGTGCACCGAGAAAAAATATCCATACAGACAGACACACCCGGAAAGGAGAAGCCGGCGCGTGCGCAGCCGCCGTGCGCCACTGAGCTGCCCAGTGACACTCTCAATATTCAAATAGCCCACTTATTACCATTTTAAAACAGTGAATCATTTTATGATGTCAAAAAAACAAGGTGTTTTATTATCTTATTTGTTATGAATAACGGAAGATTTATTCTAAAAGGATTTTAATTCGTGTTTTTTATTCTTAGGAGTTGTTATTTTTTTGTTGTAGAGCGGTCGTGATCGCTGATCGGAACCGGTGTGTGTCGCCGTGTAGTGTTCGTGCTGGTGGTAGTGGCAGGCGCAGTGGTGGGAGCATCGTCAGCAATATGTTAAGCACTCATATGTTCTAGTGGATTGATTACGGATTATGATTGACGATCTTTATATCCAAATGATGAAATCATTGTCCAACGCATATTATCATATTAAAACAATGAATCAATTCTACGCTAAGTAATACATTAACTAGTTTTACGGTCGTGCTTTATTTACTGTTCGAATCAAATTGAGATTTATGGCTGAATGTAAAAATATGTAATATAATATTATTAGAGACATTATACAAAATAAATTTTAAGTTTTATAAGTAGTATCTCAGTGTAACGGATACCCTATTTATTTCAATGAACGAAAAAATGCTGAGGCATTCTTTTTTGTTTTTAATTACCTAATTAAATAAATCTTCCTTTAGGGAACTGTGTTAAGAAATATTTGTAGACACATCTAAATTGACAGTTTAAAAGCTTCTCATAAATCAGTCGTATTTAAAGGTTTATGTGGACGTCGTGGCCATGCGTGACTCTTGCGCAACGCAAAGTACGTAATTTATTTTCGCGTCAACGTCATCATAGAAATCATAAAATATGATATAATAAATTTCGTTAAGACCACCTCAAGAACAAACTAAATTTTCAAAAAATACAAATAATCCCTTCTCCCCAGATAGGTGGACCGAAGACCTTAAAAATGTAAATGAAACTAACTGGACACGAATGGTGTGACACTGAATGTTGTGATGCAGCTTGGGAGAGAATATGTTCAGATGTGGGCAGCGATAGGCTGAGGTTTTATTACTTCGCTACTCTACTTTATGTTAGACTGGAGCATCTGCTTGCCTGATGAAATAGACAGAAAAATGAACCAACGAGTTAACTAACAAATCGAAGCTCAAGATCTGTAGACATCTCTTGGCCATTCGCTGAGCATACTGTTGTAATAGGCAATCTAGTGACCACACAAAATGGCGACCCGATCACTTAACGCCTGATATATGGCGCTGTGCTCGCGCGAACAGGTTCTAATTTGTCGCCATCATTAGACACGTGAGCTCCTACTGCCGAGCGCTGCCTTCCTCGTGGGTGTGGCAGACGATCTCCTTGAACGCGTGCCAACCGCTCAACAACATCAACGCATTAAAGTAACACAAAAAATCCACTTCGGATAGCTTCTGATATTCAGCTCACGAATGTCAGACACCACCCGAGAAAGACTCCAAAGATTAGTAGAATAGTGGGATATCCTTTGTCGTCAGTTAATTTTAGTTTACATTTCTAATTATTTTCTGGTGCATAGGTTGGTTGCTAAGGAAGAGCTGGTGTCTTCTTCATACCTTCACCCTTCTTTATCGCCTCAAGCTACTACAGAGATAGCACAGAACGATTTTCTCCGTGAATGGAGACTGTGGTTCTAGCAGTTTTTGATCTTTTGTATTTTTCTTTTTTGTGACATTGTTGTCCATCCAATAGGAGTGTGCGTGTGTATACTCGTACTTATACGCGTTCGATTCTTTATATGTAATTCTATATTAGAAGCGACCGAGATATATTAAATGTTTTACTGCCTTATGTATTTGTTTTATATTTGTAAATTGATAAGGAGAATCCTTGACATTTTGTCACTTAATATAAAATCAAAATTGATTATTTGTTTTTTTTTAATTCGTGAGCGAGTATCATTATGTTATTGTATTTTCTTCTATCTGTTAAAACAGCATTGTTCATAAGTATTTCAACGGCTGAACGACCTCTACACTTAGATGTAATAATGGCACTAGTAGCTACAGGTTTGCGAGGTCCAGATTACTTGCGACCAACATTTAATTTCCCCTCGTTTAATTACGATGATGCTAGCTTACATGTGGTGAACTTGACTTAAAGACCAACCACAAAATCTTTTTTTTACTGGAATTTTCCATTGGGGCTGCTTACCGTCTGCTTACGTTACGTTCCGTCTTATTGCTTCTTGCTTACGATAACATCATATTGCTAATGATATCAAAATACCATCTCTGGAAATAACCAGTCTAATCAAATAGCACTATATTTTTTTTACTTCTACAAAGTGTAAAGAAGTCATAAAAAATGCCCATCACCTTATAATCTCGAAAAGAAAACTCTTTAACACTTGCATTCTTCCATGCTGTACGTACGGCTGTCAAGCATGACTCATAAAAATACTTACTTCTTGTCTGAGAGGCATGGAACACAGCGTTCTGAACGTAAAAAGGAAAGATAAAAAGAGAGCTAAAGATCCGAGGAAGATTAGTAAAATCAACGATGCTACCTTTCACACAAAAATAATTAAATGTAGGTGAGCTGGGCACAAGATTCGCGATAGGAGTGACATGTGGTCTAAGGCTAGAACTGAATGACAAATCAAAGATAGGTTTTAAACGAAGTAGGGGAAGACAACAAAGCGCTGGAACGATTTAGAGGTGAGTCAGAGCTACACGTGACTACGACAAATGGAGGTGCTTGGGGGAGATGCGTTTCAGGACGCACTAATAGATAAAGATAGATATTTTTTAACATAGCAGAAACATACACTAACACAACATGCATGTACGAAAGATAATAAACTGAAGAATTAAAATCTGATATAAAACTTACATATTAAATTGCGAAGGCATAGAACTAACTACCGCAAAATGCTATCACATATGAAGGAGCACAATTATATAATAATCTACCACATAAAACTAAGGATAGTAAATCGCTTGCAGTGTTAGAACAAAATTTTAAAAAATACGTTTACGATAAAATTTACTAAGAATTGCTTGATCGCTGTATGTTATAATTAATTACATTTATTATTTTTAGTTAAGCTGATTATTAAGTGAACTATTTATTGTTCTTAATGAGTAATGAATTCGTTAAACCTAAGTACAACAATTACGTTTGTTTAGTTTATACTGTATTGTAATTGGTTTTAGTTTATCAGTAAATAAACGGTCAAAACGTATTGTATAATGGATTTTAATAATAACAAAATTATTACAAACCAAAAAACAATAAGTTCTGATCTCTTTTTAGTTACTAACCTCTCTCTCTACTCTTCTTGGCTTTATTTGCGTCAACAGCATTTTACTAACTTATAGTCCCCTAGGTGCTAAGACAAGTGACTGCAGCAAGCATTCCTGACGGGTCGCGTCAAGCTGACTCCATTGAAAGTGCACTGGAGTAATGCTCGATAAGACGCTACTGACTGGCTACTGCTAATGCGACTTAATTATGTACTCAGCCGACTACCACTCGGGAAGTTAAAATATGAGGATTGGATTACCAGCAGGTTATTTGATTTATTAGAATTGATGAATACTGATATTTGAAGGTGAGAAGCACACTTATGAAGTTTCATTTTCTATCAACTCAAATACGATCATGTCGGGAAAATGCAGAGTACCTATACCTATAATATTCTATGATATGATTATTTGTGTTTGGCTAGTATGTCACTCGATAGCGATCGATGATAGTCAACGATGGAGCACGTTTGTCTAGAAGCGATGAAGAAAAAAAGACAATTCTTTTACGTTAGAACCACAATTGTTTTTTTACAGACTTCTTATATTTACCGCGCACCGGTTCAAGTGAACATTTGCTTGAAACTCGGGTAATTAAAAACATAGCCGTTACGCCAATTAATTTCTCAAAGTCAAAAGTTGTTTGGGTGTTTTCCTGCTACACTATTTAGTAACACTGTGTGAGATAAGTTTACAAGTGCAATGTCCGACACAGTCGGACACAGTGCTGCGTGTGTTTATTGATAGGCAGTGCGTTTTGGAGACTCGATACGGTTTGGAGAGTTTATTGCCGGTGTTGGGAAGCGACGGTCAATTAATTCTGACCGAGTAACAAGCTTAGATTTACTGTATGGCGTACTGAATGGCGTTTTCTCTCCGACTCGACGATTGACGCGATTATTGTCTAACTGGCATGCTAATGCGATGAGATAGCGTTCTGGCGCATACGCAAGCACAGGTGCTATGCTAGATTTTCGTGTTTTTAGGGTTCCGTACCTCAAAAGGAAAAAAACGGAATCCTTATAGGATCACTTTGTTGTCCATCTGTCTGTCTGCCTGTCTGTCTGTCAATACCCTTTATTTCGGGAACGCGTGGAGGTATCGAGTTGAAATTAAAACAATATACTCAGGTCTGCGGTTCCTTGAAGCTGTGAAAAAATCAAACTTCAACAAAAAGATACGGCCGTTAATAATAATAATATTTGTATTACCGACAACATAGTCCACACAACAAAAATACCACAATGAAAACAATACAGGGTGTTAGTAACAATTTTTAGCTTACAAACTATGTTAGTACCTACTTATACACTACTAAGGATAATGTGCTTTTAATAAGATGCCTCACTATGGGGCTCTCATCATGTCTTTCAGCAATCACTTTCAGGAGGCTGTTGCTACTGCCACGCAATCTGGCGAGAAGAGACGCACTCTTTTTTCGCATGACAGCTGAGAAGCTGTCGACTCTGGCTTGGGCAAACATCTCTGAAGCACTGCAATAACGTGGCAGCCGCATCAGCGCCCTGAAAGCGTTGTTGTATTGGACTCGCAGCGCATTGGCGGCCCGTTTCGTACAGCTGATCCATAGGGCGCCCGAGTACAGGGATGTACAGTAAGCTTTAAAGAGCGTGTGTTTGACCGCTGCTGTACATCGGGTGAACCTACGGGCCAATATGTTCGCCCAAAAATGTCGCAAAAAAAAGTGTATTTCGAAACTTTTAAGGGAATAAAAATTCATAGGGTACTTTGACCTAGAATCCTGAAATTTGCCATGAAGCAAGGTCTCATAGCATAAGTATAGTAAAAAATCTGAAAACTGTAAATTTGTAGTTACGTCACAGAAAATAATTTTGCGATTCGGAAAAATCTTTGTAACTCAATTCGGGAATCGAACTGTTTTCATAGGTAAGTTTGTACGGAACCCTCAGTGCGCGAGTTCGACTCACACTTGCCCTGTTTTTTATCAAGATAATAGCAGGTATAATTGGTACTAAAAAGATGATCTTAATTAAGACTTTAAGCCGAAAGTTTATGGCTTTGTCTGCCTGCTAAATGCTAATTACAATCGTGATACTTTTTTCAATTAATAGCCTAAACTATCAGACTACAAACTTACATGGAAGCTAGATAGATAAACTGTGTATGCTGTATTAGTCGAGGACATCATCACTACAGAACTTGCAATTCATTGCATTAGAGTCTCTTTTGTCAGTTAAAACGAGTAGTGCGGGATCCATTACTGGCTGGCCATCAATCCTGCTGATCAGCATATTGTCAGCTCGTCGCCGTATGTGATACAGAGCTGCGTGCGTGATACCGCTAATTAATTTGGCCCGCGGCTCGCAGCGGTACAGCGGTATAGAGACACGGTATCAATGCGGTATTGAAGCGGTATATAAATTACCTATCCACACGAGAAGGGCTACTGTGTGAGGATGAACGCTTTGCATAGATTTGTGCAAACATACATGTGCTAGGTACTGTGTAGTGATATAGCGATCAAAAATATAGAGGTTTAAAACAGTTAGGTAGTTGACAAATATTTTCTTACTCCGTCTTCATTTGTGTAAATTTAAGCAATCTTTTATCGCTTGAAAGGGCTCACATACACAATACCAAGAGACACTTAAGTACCTATTGCATCGTGTTCAAAGTTTTGAAAAACTAAAGAACATCCGTAAGTGGTACAAGTTTTGAGTTCAATGGAATACCATAACAGTTATTCCGTATTTTGAAACAGCATGTGATCGTATCTATCAGAGTTCTATTGGCAAGTCGTCGTAGTGTGGGCGACACATACACGCGCTGAAGAGCATCGCACACCATTCTGTTTGAACTTTAGATCTAAATCTATTTCTGAGAACATCATCACCTACATGAGTAAAACTAACAACTTTATCATCTACATCGCATCCATTCCAAATTCGAGATTTTGGCAATTATTGGTTATCTAAAATCTGTGTCGAGGAATGCGGTAGCGGCCGCACCACGACCGACCAGAAGATCGTGTGAGTTGGCTTCACCGCGCTTTGTGGAGAGGAAATAATAATTTTGTTCGTAATATTATTAATTTGTAATGATTAAAATACCCACAAAACAATTATGTTCCACACAAATAGGTGTCTTAAATGTTGGAGCAGTTTTAACAACTTGTTTGTAAAGCACCTGCTTCCTTCATCATAATTTATAGTCGATGAACTCGTTCGTAATGTTTGTCTACTATAAATATTGTTTGAGTTTTATTTATTCTAATTTTTTTACAGCTAGTATACTGGTTGCGTTATTTTACGACTAGTCTAATGGGTAACACCTCCGACGAATGAAATTGATTGAATGTCTAATTATCATCGATCAGCTGGTTAGCTGTAACTCTCTCTAGTTCGAGCGCTCATAGAGTATCTAATAAGGAATCCAAAAGAAAGTGGAGTCCCCGCGCCTAGAGGCTAGAGGCTCGGTGATTTTTATTTTAATAATAAAGTTAATCCGAACATTAAGCAAGGCAGAAGGCGTGACAAGCGAAATCGTAATTAACGGCTCATATCTGTGTGTAAACACGCGCGAGGTTTGGGCAAGCGGGCAGGCCGCCGACCCCGGGCCGGGCACAGCAGGCACAGAGTGGGCACCGGCGCGGCCGCATACTCACTCACCAACAGATTTCACTCCACTTGGCCGGGTTTTGGATGGCACTTGAAAGGGCACACCGGAGATGTTTAACGATGATGTGCTTTTCGCGGTACTGTTAATTGTTCTCGAGACGGTGTTTGTTTGACGATAAGGTATCGTCTCTTACGTAATTGATTCTAAGAAGCAGGTTCACTTTAATCTCTGTCTAAAACGCACCAAGCACTGAAACTAATCTTGTTGATACCTATAAAGGTTTTCTACACAGGGTGTGAAAACGCAACGTTGGAAGGCCTGCCACAAGGTGGACCGACGACCTGGTGAGAGTCGCGGGAATGCAGTGGATGCGAGACGCACAGGATCGGTCGTTGTGGAGACACTTGGGGGAGGCCTATGTCTAACAGTGGACGTCTTTCAGCTGAAATGGTGACGATGATGATGATACAGGGTGTAACAGAAACGGATGATCATATTTAAGATACTGCTTCTGTTCACGGAAATAAACAACTTTCATTGAGGAAACAGATTGAAATTTCCGTACAAAGTTAACATCAGCTGATTAAACACACAAAACCTGTAACAACACCGTCTGGTCTTCAACAACTATCAAAGCTGTAGCTCGAGGAGGAATTGTTCTAGTCGTGCCAGAACGGTGGTTATTCAATCAAATCAAATAAATCGTTGCAACTTATTTTTTATTATTTTTTTACTACTATTGATAGGCTCGCGTTTGACCACCATCTCACCTGATGGTAAGCGATGATGTGACCGACGATGGAGCACGCACGCACTTATTCTAACAATGATGCATAAAACCCGATGTAATTTTCATAAAGTCTTCATCAGTAACGTCAAACTTATTATTAATCTAGAATATTGCTCGCACGTTTTTATAAATATATCATCTGAAACAAATTTTATGTATGTTTTAGCTTGAATCTATAAAAGATACGTAGATGTGTACGCAATTATAAGCAGAGAAAAAATAAGAGCTTACTTTAACGAAACCAATGGCTACAATCTCAATTATATCAATTGTCCGTATCTATCAGAACTCAAAGGGTATACGCACTCGCCGGTCGAATCCGGACCGTGACGGAACGCCATAAAATCTCCCGTTCTCCAACATTATAACAAATGCTAAACTGTGTGTAAAGGCATTCGTCACTGCTCGTATAAATCAGTCGGATCGCGCCCATTACCAGATGGTGGATAGGCCGCATTAAACAATATGACACCGTAAAACACGAGCTCACTGCGCTAACTAACCTTCATTTGAAATTGAAGAAAAAATTTTCAAGTTTGGGGAAATCGGAGGGATGGAAGCATGTGTGATAGTGATAGTGGATATAACTAACCAATGTGGTAAAAAACAAAACTATGGCAAACTTTCTTATTCTCTCTTCTTTTCTTTAACAGTAGCTGAATACATGAGCACGGAGATAGCCACAAATGTTAATATAAAACTACGTAATTAATATAAATTTAATCTAATCAAATAGAACTGCACCAAACATGAGCGCCTCAAAACATGTGCAGCCGCATCTCAGATAATACTCGCTAGAGACACTTCTAATCCAGATCAGCGATAGCCCGGGACAGCGCTGCCACCGCCGCGGACCCAACAGGATAGCCCGCGATCGCTATCGATAATATCTCAGCGATAAAGCCCTGCTTGGCTGCCTGTCAGCCCCTGTCACTGCTCACCGCCATCGCCAACTCACCGGCGCTAACGACTCTTAATTTTTTTAACATGCAGCTCTTGTTAATTGCAATCTTAATATCAAGAGTTAATTTTGTAAAAGAATTTCTTGATTATGTTAGTTAAGATCTCATGAGATGGGATGCTGTGACATGAACACGCAAAGGTACCGCTACCCACTTAAAGTTTTAAACTCATATCTGTAGAAGCTTTCAAACATATATTTTAGCACATTATATACATGCCAACTATTGTGGCGCTACTCCACGCTTCATTATAACATTACTTACTTTGATAACCAAACGATGCTCTGTCTTCGTTTTTTTACAATTTATGGAAATTTCCTATCTGAGACCCTACTTGTATTTAAACCTCTTTCTGTGTTCTTGATATCTCTCAAGTGTATATTATACGTGAACACAGTCCAACAGACGGACTATCTCAAGCGTAACGGTGTAAGTTTTCTTATAATCTTCACTTCTTGGCGTCTTCACTTCTAGATAATCGCCTTCTGCGTAAAATATTAGTGATTTCAAACAAAACTTTAATCTTACTTTACTTTTCAAGTTTTATCTTAATTGTTTCAAAGTTTCATCATTTCTTCAATTAAAGTATCTTCGAGCTCTGAGTCGAGTACAGTTTTTATTTACTTTCCTTGGTTTCCAATCACCAATGGTTATGACCCAAATCGAAAGTATCAATTACACACGAGTTTCTAATTTGTAAACGGCAACAAATTACACATCGCTGGTGTACGGGGCATGGGCTTTATTTTAGCCGTGACGCAAACAACGCATTCAAATAACCATACAGAAAAAACTAAAACCTGTAGTAGTGGGCCCATGGGCTCATGGGCTCGTGGGTCTGTGTGTTTCGTCAGAGTAGTGTTAGTGTCAACTCGCGCAGACCGCATTGCTCAGTAATGAACCAGCATCGGAAATAAATAATACGACACGTGAGCGTGCCATGCAAGTTATGTTAATACACGAACAGTTGACGTAAAGCGCACGGGAGCACGTGGCGCACGTTGCGCTACCTACATTCTACATTATTAACTTGCAAATCGCTACGACATTCCAAAAACTATTCAAAAAGCCCTTTAAACACTTTATTTTATAAATCAAAATAGAAAACCGATTTAAAAATTAGAAATTGCTCAAAAGTACATAAAAACAAACAGTGGGAGTTTGAATGGGCTATACCTTTACCTTTTATTATCCTAAATAATCAGAAAATCACATTTGTGGCTTGGAAGTAGTGAAAACAATAAAACCATAGTCAATGAATTCTATAAAAATATCGTAAAAACCAACTATGTCATTGTTTTACGATCTAAAATAGAGACATCAAATGATTACTAATAATTTTATTTAGAATATGAGTAGTTGCATGAGGCCGTCCTCATGCAGCCGGACAGCCGGTCCAGGTCAGTCGGAGACGCTGTAGCTCACGTGACTGACAGCGGACAACTCGAGTAGGTACTGATAATACCGATCAAAGAACTAATGAATTCTTTTTCCATAATAATATTTTCAAATATCAAACCAAAGATACCTAGATATTCCAATATTTTCGATGACCACGAAAGAAAAATTGCACACACATTTCACGGACAACATTTCTATTTAAATCGGTAATAAACTAAATCTAAAACGACCTGAAGATAAGACCAGAAGTAAAAGAAACTACTTTCAGAAATGTGCACCAAAAATATTTATCTATGTTGACCAGTTTAAATAACAGTGCGGGCACTCAAGTAGTAAACTGAATGTAGCCTAAAGTTGTTTACCTACATTCTGCTTGATAGTGACCACACACTCGACAGAACAGCAGATAAAAAGCCACTCAGCTCCTAACTGTTCAATGAAACGCTATTAGTATGCAACTAGTTTCAAATATTGACATTGCTAATAATACGATGGAGTTTGACGAGTATATAATCGCGTGATTAAAAAAATCTAAATTAGTACTTAGCGAGGAAGTAAATTTTAAGATAAAAAATTACAAGAACGTCATTGTAAAACTTGATATACTTCAAGGCAAAGATAAAAATAAATTCATTATAATGGCTAAAAGATATCGCGATGTTATTTTTAATAATCAGGTTCTTGACAGTGGAAGCGAAGGGACGTCGTCCTTGCATCACTTTCCTCCTCGACTGGATGAAGCACGGGACTCGTGTTGTAAGGTAGCTCGGTAGCGGTTGTTCAATATTTTCATAATCTGTTGCGTCGAGTGCTCAGCTACCAGCTGCGCCTGCGCACCTCGTGGACGCAGCGCAAACATCGCTTGTGTGCGCATTGTATTGTTAAACCATGTTTGCTCGATCGTCGCCAGTTTACCTTTTTTTGGACACCGACCTTTCGAGTATACCTTGGAACCGCCGCTGCGACCTCGCACATACACTCGCCCTATCATTTCAGCAGAATTTAATAGTCTAAATAGCTAATTAATTATACGTTATCGATTGTCTAACGCTCATTAATTTGCCAAAATACCAGCAGAGACAAAATCGTAAAATTTAATGTCCCAGCCTCACGGACGAGGTTATAACAATTTTTAACTATCGAATGATTTATTTTATGGCCGCTCTAATGGAATCGTTGGACGTTAATAGTAAATATTTAATTGGTTAATGTTACCGGTTTTTGGCGATGTCTCTCTAACCCTAAGATTCCTTACGTAACCTTTGCGTGATATCTGATGACGTCACGGCAACAGCACGGTACCGCACGAGTGTGGCTTGCTTGCTCACCATGGTCAGCATTGATTGTCAAAATTCAATTAAAATAAGACTTATAAACTAAGTAAGTGTTATAATTTTTATAATTTTAAATTTCGTCATGCTAAGCAGAGCTTGTGTTATGAGTACTAGACAACTGATTTACATATTTCTAAATACATACATATTATAGATAAATTACACCCAGACACTGAACAAATGATCATGCTCATCACAAAAACGTTTGTCCTGGGTGGGAATCGAACCCGACCTCCAGCATAGCAGTCAGAGCCACTAACCATTAGACCAACAGGCCAGTCCAAATAAATGAATTGACTTTGTCGTTTGATCTAAAACCCAAACACTTAAATTTTTGAAACTGGCGTAACTCAGGGACACTAATAGCTCTGAATACAACTTTTAAACTTTTTCGTACAAATAAAAAAATAACTATTTAAATAAAGAAAAAAAAAAACAATGATTCTATATCTCCCTTTTTTTTAAAAAACTGTTTTGTGTAAAACTGTATTCACAGTAGGATTGTAGAAATTATAGATGTGGTGCTCTGCAAATAATATTCTTGATAAATAAATTTTTGCAATCAAACTTTTGTAATCAAACTATTGGTGACACTTGATACTCATGAGATGATCTCAGATATAATATAACCGTTTTAGTGACCTTAACAACCGTAACATAATCTGTATCTAAAAGCTTCGCGTTTTGACCATCAATGAATATTAAGGAAACCAATAAACACATCTTAAGTGATGTTATCAACAATATTATTCACTTCATAACATTATCATGTTTAGGTGCTTAAGCACATCATAATAATTTCTGACACAACAAACTTGAACAATCAAATCAGATATCAGATGATATAAAGATCTCATCGAGAGATACAGAAACACACATGAACGAGAAACAACAAGTATTTGAAACAATAAAAGACTATTATTTAAATTGTTCCGTAGTCTCATACATAAATATGTACATGGCTATCGGTAAACATTTTTATTTCTTCATAAAAACGTATTGATGCTACATAAATCACATCTGATAAATATTTAATACTTGTATAAAAACTCACTCATAGTTTTTTTTTGTTTGCTTGTAGTTTTTAACTACGTCACAAATACGTAACCGTTTATTACAATTAGCGTAATCATCATTTTTCATCATTTCAGCCTAAAGACGTCCACTGTTGGATATAGGCCTCCCCCAAATGACGCCATAATGACCAGTCCTATGCGTCTCACATCCATTGGATTCCCGCGACCCTCACCAGATCATTGGTCCACCTTGTGGGAGACCTTCCAACGCTGCGTCTTCCGGTACGTGGTCGCCATTCCAGAACATTTCGTCCCCATCGACCATCTGTTCTGCGAGCAATGTGCCCTGCCCACTGCCAAGCACCAGCTGCAAGTTTGACGATTCTTCGGTCTATGTCTGTAACCTTGGTTCTCCTGCGGATATCTTCATTTCTGACACGATCACGCAAGGAAACTCCGAGCATAGCCCTTTTCATTGCCCTTTGAGTGACTTTAAGCCTTCTGATGAGACCCAATGTAAGCGACCACGTTTCGGAGCCATATGTCATACTGGCAACACGCGTTGGTCATAGACTTTCGTCTTGAGACACTGTGGTATATTGGACGAGAAGACACCGTGCCATTAGCGTAATACATTTAAGTATATATTTTTTTATGTAAAACGATAATATTATATTTTATTAAATAGAAAGTATGTTTTGAGAATATAAGTATCGTTTTAGAATAATTTTATACCAATCCGAAATTTCTTAAATCAACAAATGTTTTTATTTTCTAAAACTTGAAATTAGCTTTTAGGCTATTAAAATCACGTAAAAGTAAAATACGGATTTTAGATACGCATTTGCAATCAATTCACTACTACTACTACTGATAAATGATATTTATTCTGCAAATAGGTTTAAAAACACTTTTACACGTCAATTTTTTTTTTCGTCATTTTAAACTAGATGAGGCCGGTGTTTCCTAGCTGACTACCCTGAGAAGAAACACCGAAACAAACTCAGGGGTCAAAGTCTCTTCTAAAGTCCATACAGTAAATATGTAATGGTCAAATCACATGAGAACCATGTAAATTTGTCTGAGATGGTCTTTTGAAGAAAGAACCATACGGATTTGAGTGGACCTGTCCAGTAAGTGCAAACATTTGTCAGTTCATTCGCAAAGCTCAACTCAAGACTACTAAGGAGCTCAACGACTTGACGAACAATACCAAGGAAAGGACATTTGGGTAGGCCGCAGATAATACTCAAATTGCCAGACATACGTTAAAATTACTGAAAAGGAAAAAAAAAGCAATCAACATAGTCCTCACGTTCACAATAATAAAAGGAAATGTATAGTTTACAAAATGTAATACATAGTAAAGTAAATATTTACTTATGTCAAAATTTAATTGAAAAAAAAAGAAAAGTCAAATTGCAAAATAAAGATAATCTACAATGTCAGATTGTAAAAAAAAATATAATAAAAAGCACAATTGAAAAAAATAAGACAACAATTGTAGTGCGTACTGGAGCTGATCAATCCCAAGCCTTTTCGTCCTTAACATAGTCCTTTATAGTGTATAAAGCCTTTTGACGAAGTTTACGCTTTACAAATGATTTGAATTTAGTAAGGCTTAGTTGTTAAACATGACTAGGGAGTTTATTATAGAAGTGTATACATTGGCATCTAAATGAGCCCCCTATTTTTTGAGCACTGAGCACTATTTGGTAACATTTGGAATCGTGTCACCGTTCCATGAATAAAGATCATCTGCATTAAATAAGGAAAGACCATATCAATCGTCTTTGCCAAAGCGCTGTTATATTATGTAAAACTGAAAACTAAACTAAGAAATTACTTCAGATTAACGGTGTCAATTTGTTGGGATTAAATGTAAAAAATATGTACTAGTTTATGTCAATGATTTATTAAATTTAATCAAAACTTATGGTGTTTGTCGGCGATAATTAAATTTTAACATAAATAGACGGACTTTTTTTTGACGAATAAACTAACACCCTACTGCACGTCCATATTGGTAAGATTTCCCTTATCAAATATCAAATGTAGTAATTGTGACACATTAAGTATTGAATAAAGCATATATAAAGTGCCACAAGAATTCATCGACAAAACGTTTTTTTCTGACTTAGGGCTGCAATGAGTCTTCATTTAACACGGCTAAGTTCAGCAGGCTATGACCGCTAAACTAGTATATTTTAGTTACATTCATCGTACCATTTGAAACAGACTGCTGACATTGAATTTATTATTATTATTGTTTATTCTATAGAAAATAATCATCAGAGTCATTATCAATTTCCGCCAGCACGATTCTCTTAAAGAACTGTTTAAGGATAATAACATCATGACCTTGTCAATACCATATATCTATGAAATCATTAAGTTGCCATTCGAACTCGGCGAAGCCAAAAAACTAGATAGCTAATGTCAATAATTTTAAATTTAAAAGTACTATAATACAATACACATCTAAATAAAATTAAAATTCAGAGTCTACGCCTTATATATATTTTTTAATTTATATTTGAATGAAAAATTTGTGCCTTATTTTCATAATACAATAAAAAGTCGATGAAAAAAATCCACAGGGCATGAGAAGTGTTTAGGGGTCTGAAAGGATAGCAGATGACCCCTCCCGTCGACCATTTCAATGCACGGCACAAGGCACACGATGTACCAAACACCCTGTATAATATTAGTTATTTATATTTGTATGAATGTTAAATAATTATCTTTTTGCCTTGTACTGTGTACAATTCATATGTTTTGTAAGGAGGAAACTTGTTGACACGCCATTTAAAAAAAAAATTGTAAAATTGTTTGAAATAAAGTTATGTTGAAACCATTATTTATTAAACTGGTTTGAATTTATCTCGAAAAATAAATGTTGTGCACACCTGCTTCTATGAACTTCTTCTGTCTAATGCAGAAGTGAATAGAGTATATATGAATTAAAAAAAAAAACATAATTAATAAAAACATTTTTGACTAATGATTCTTAATCCCAACCTAAATATGAAAACAAATTTATATAGCCTTTACATGGCAAAGTTGACGAACATGACAAAGTTACACATAAAATAAACTTAAAATCACTCTTCTGTAAAGCAAGCTTTTTCAATTCCGATAATTTACCTAGGGACAGTCGTTTTTGGGGATTCTGTTTGATTTGACTTAGGTATTAATATGTATACACTAATATTATAAAAGCAAAAGTTTGTCTGTAGGAATATATGTTTGCAACTCCATCACGCACAAGCGGTTGAACGAATTTGGAGGAATATTGGTACACAAGTAGATCATATCCTGTAATAGGAGATATGATACTTTTTATCCTGAGAATGTATTAAACGCACATATTAAAGTTTTTTTATTGATTTATTTATTTTAATGACACATACAATTGTTTTAAGTGGTATAGACCTATGTTGGGGAATTATATTGAAGAAAGATGCTGCCCCAAAACCACTACGGCGCACAAACAAATTGGTTAGTATTTAGAAATATTGTTAGACCCGATAAAAATTGAAAGACAATATTTGCATTGTCAATCAATTTTTTTAGCACTATGTACCTTAAACTACCATTTACGAGCCATATGCCTTTTTTTTCTTTTTTTTTTTAATTTATGTAAACCAGTGCTTGACTGCGATCCCACCTGGTGGTAAGCAGTGATGCAATCATTGTTGGTGAGGTGCACTAGTCTATTAAGAGCCTATTCACTCTAGCCTTGAAAACACCTAAATTATAGTTGAACGGGAAGACCGCAGCAGGCAAATTGTTCCAGTCCTTCGATGTACGCGGTATAAACGACGAAGCGAAACGCTTAGTCCGGACCGTCAAAGTTTCAACAACGTAAGGATGGATACTCGCCGTACCTACGTCGGGTTGTCTGATGGTAGAAAGGAGATGGCGAAATCAAGTCATTTAATTCCTGCGCACACTCTCCAAAATGCATCCTGTAAAATACTGAAAGTTTGGCTAACCTGCGCCTGTGCTCGAGGCTTTGTTGATTGGACTTAACCAAATCTTGATCCCCAATTAGCCTCTTCACACGCCTTTCCACCGAATCCAAAGCTACCAGATGGCATTTCGCAGCACCAGCCCATATGTGACTCCAGTACTCCACACACGATCGGACCTGTTCTTTCTATAACATCAGAAGCTGTCCCGGTGTGAAGTACCGTCGGACCTTTGCAAGAATACCTAGTTTCCTAGCAGCTACCTTGGCTTTGAACTCAATGAACCGCCCAAAATTGCATAAGCATAGGAAATTTCAACTCCCAAGAGCTGAAGGCGGTCGGTGCACTCCAGGGATACATTCCGAAAAGCAGGAGCCAAGTTAAACGGGTTCCTTTTAGTGGTGAACAGACACGCTTGTATTTTGGCCTTTGACTTGAATGTGCCCCGGCGGAGTTCAGGAGTGTCATGCTACTCAAACGTCTTGCTGACAATGGCGCATGTGCTGAATCATTCGTTTTCCTACCAAATAGTTGAGCTGGAATGGAGCTAGCGCATGAGGGTACATCAACGGAAGCCGTCAGTTGGGTATCATCTTTCAACTGCCACGGTCTATTTTAATTATTTGTTCTTTTGATTGTCTTTTTTTACTCCGGTCGTTTCGATCGACCTCATATTATTATAATACTTATATTTATTTATTTATTTATTTATGTACACACAAACACTTAAAAATGAAAATAACAAAAGCAGACAGAAGAGCACAATGTATAATTTCAACATTATATGTATAATTTCAACATTAATTATGTAACTATAATTTTATAACTATTTAATGAATCAAGAGATTATCCGTAGTTTATTGCACGTTCTTTTCCATAGAAATCTGCGATGAGGAATGTTCAAAAAGCTTCATCTTTTTTGACGGATCAACCTTGGTAAAATTTAAAGTCATAAAAAACTTTTTACAAAAAAAAAAGATTTAAACCGTCTTCACTAAAAAAAAAACACTAAAAGGATTAAAATATCTTTAATTACGGAAGTCGGTGTTTCTCAGTATTATTTGTTTCTTATTTAACACCGACTTCCGAAATTAAACTTATTTTGATCCTTTTAGTGTTTTTTTTTTAGTGAAGGTGGTTATTTATTTTTTTGTAAAAAGTTTTTTATTTCACACTTTTTTGTTGCAATACACTTAAATAATAACCAGAGTGCCTATTTCTCATGACAATTCCAATTCACCCAAACACTGCTATGTTACATTGTTTTATTATGAAGTTCCTGCGTCTACCTTCCACCTTCCGGCTCCATCATCAGATCAGTTCGATAGTACTTTATAGCCAAACTTCATTTCAAGACAATTCTAATAAGCCCAAACAAGGCTAGGATACATTGATTAATAACAAAGTTTCGGTGTCTATCTTCCGGTTCCATCATCACCATCAGGTCACTTCGATGATACCATTTTCAACATAACTATTCAGAACCATTTCATCATCATCATCATCATTTCAGCCGAAAGATGTCCACTGCTTGACATAGGCCTCCCCCAAGCGTCTCCACAACGACCGATCCTGTGCGTCTCGCATCCACCGCACTCCCGCGACTCTCACCAGGTCGTCAGTCCACCTTGTGGGAGGCCTTGCGACGCTGCGCCTTCCGGTGCGCGGTCGCCACTCTAGAACCTTTCGGCCCCATCGACCATCCGTTCAGAACCATTTATTTATTTGTAATGTCATAGTCGCTTAACTACCTTCATTGTGATATCTATGTGAGTGTGAAGTTCCGTTGACCATGTCTGGTCTTCTTCATCAGTTCCACTTCATCAAATGTTACTTTTTAACTGTAAGTGCTTTAGTTCTCGATGAAAATACCAAAATCACTATGGTTGTTTATAATGTTTGATGAGTTCCCTCGTTTCCTCATGGATCCAATCATCAGAACTGGATTTTGAATAAAATAGGACCAAGCGGAAAGCATATCCTCTAAGAGAAAAAAAAAATGCAAATCGGTCCATAAACGATGGAGTTCTGAGGTAACGCGCATATAAAAAAAAAACATACAACCGAATTGATAACCTCCTCCTTTTTTTTTTGAAGTTGGTTATTGTAAATGGTTTAATTGAAATAAATGCTTTAAGTTTGAGTTGGTCCTACTTTTGATAGAACGTCTTACTCATCAGGTGATCTAATTATTTATTCATAATCCTTCTTATTTCACCATCTTTTGAGGGTTTTCAGGCAAATAGTCTCCTGAACTGCAGAACCTCATCATCATCATCGCGACCTTCATCAGGTCATCGGTCCACCTCGTGGGAGGCCTTCCAACGCTGCGCCTTCCGATACGTGGTCGCCACTCTAGAACCTTTCTTCCCCATCGACCATCTGTTTTGTAAGCAATGTGCCCTGCCGACTGCCACTCTGTATCGTATCTGCAGAACCTACCGTATCAAATTTATATCAGTAGTAATGCAGACGGACCTAGACTACCTGCAGACGTTCTGACAGACAGTGAGTCTAAGAGTTTAAACTTGCAACAACCTCAACAATGGTAGGAATTCGAAAAGAATACAGAGAACTTAAATTGCTCAATGGTCACCTCACCAAAACCTGTCATTTGTCAAGACAGTTTCACTAATGACACCATCAAACAGTTTAGTGAACGAGTGACTGGCAGCTTTCACGGTGTTTTCTTTTCACAGCAGACTCCTCATCACCAGCCCGATGTTATATTATCTAGTAGTATGGCGGATGTTAGTTCATTGCACCTTCTTGTGTTTGTGAGCGTAATGGCGCGCGCCACACGGATGTGCGTACGCAAATATTAGTAGTAGCTTCACAAGGTCGGGGCAAATAGATAACGAGGAATGCTCTTTGCTGTGTACCCACTCAAAGAGCATTCCATTTGGCAGATATCATACTTATTTTTGTTGTTTGCTTAGGTTTATACTAAGGGCCCTCAATGGTAAATGAATAAACTTGCACAGATTTTCAATAACTTCTTTTGATACAAAAAAATAAAATAGGAAGCATTTATTTGGCAAAAACAAAACAATTTTAGAATCATCATATCATAGTAGAAATCTAGTTTCGCTGCAAAATGAAATTTACCAACCGCTATGTATCGATTCTCAGGAGATTTCTTAATTCTACTTTCACTGATTCTAATGTCCATGATTAATGTTATCAATAAAAGCAATAAACAATATCAATTTACGTAGATAAAACAGTTTTAAAATATATTGGATGGAAATAAGTCAAGACTGACATGTGAATTACGTTTATTGGTTTATCATAATTTAATGGCTAGTGCCATCATGGCAGTTCTTAATGCTTCAAATTATGAAAAACAAATTACCTATCTACCACCATCTCGAGATACCGCATATCGTCTCTCCTGAGTCCCAGCATTGGGAACATTAAAAGGCTGATTATGCTACCGCCATATTTTACTTTTGTGAAATGTAATAAATATATTTCAATTCCTTGAGCAAAATATAATATTTTAAGTAAAATAAGTATTTATTGCTAACTTTAGTTTTCATAAAAAACTTTTACAAAAAAAATTCAACCGACTTCAATGTAAAAAAAAAAAACACTGAAAAGTGAAAAATAACTTTAATTTCGGAAGTCGGTGTGTCTATAATAGTTTTGTCTCTTCGTTATTTAACACCGACTTCCGAAATTAATTTCGGAAGTCGGTGTTAAATAGACATAACTGAAAAGTTATTTTGCACTTTTCAGTGTTTTTTTTTACATTGAAATCGGTTGTATTTTTTTTGTAAAAGTTTTTTATTTTACACTTTTTAGTTATGGTACCACCACTAAAAGTACCCCTCAGCCAAACTTAAATACCTTATAGCCAGAGTGCATCTCATGACAATTCTAATAATCCCAAACACGGTTAGATTACATTAATTTATTACAGAGTTCGGGTGCCTAACTTTAGGCTTCATCATCAGATCAGTTCGCTATTTTCCCCCTCTTCTTTCAGGCAGTCATCAACAACTCGTATAAACAAAGCCAATATACTTGTTACGACGGTTCTGCTGTGATTCTATGAGGAGTTCTGTTCCATATCTTCGAAGTTCATGATCAGATCATAACAATATTTCTATGGGACCAACTCGGAAGCATAACCTTTCAATCAAAAAATCGGTCAGATATATTTTAAAATCGGTCTACAATTGACTGAGAAATCGGTGAACATACATAAAAAATAAAAATAAAAAACATACATTCAGCCGAACATATAACCTCCTCCTTTTTGAAGTCGGTTAAAAAGGTAGTTGTTATGACTTTACCAGACAGACTAAAGTATAAGATATAGCGGTGCCGCCAACGATATATCACACTCTATGTAAATTCGCATTATCTAAAATCACACTTTTCTTTCGGCGAGCCTGATGAAGTTCTCGGTAGATAATATCGCGTCACTGCTGAATAAATAAAACATTTTATATCGCGTAATTCGGTGCGACGCGACGCGACACGATGCCGACACGGCGCGGCAAGGCGCGACAACGCGTGTATAAATATCGCGTTATCATGCAACGTTGCGACCACTTATTACTCGCCTTTATCCGATTTCATGAGTTAATCTCTACGCCATGAGGCGGCTGTGGACATGGCAGCTCCTGACAAAAAAGTTTTCTAAACATAGTACCTACTACGAGAAATTTCAATGGCGAAATGTCATCTCAGCATTGCACTACAACAAACAACGATTTGATGTACCATATTATAAATCTCATTAACTGGAGTGATCCCTGTTATAAAAAAGTATCCTCGTTTATGACAGTTGATTGTTCATTGAATGTTCGATTAATTTATTTTAGTCCTTAGTCAACAAGTATATAAAGATCCTACTTATAACCCTCACGAGCCACTTAACTTTGGGACAGGTCCACACGAATCGTGCAGTAATATGATTGAAAGTAAGAAGCGATCAGATTAAGGCGCGTTCGTCTCAAGCAAAAGAACAGAAGTCCTCACGTCACCGCGCTCGTTGTGGCCTCGACCACTTTATCAGATGTTAACAATATGACAACAATGTTATTGATATTGAAGAACAAGTGGATGAAACTAAGCTTGCAACTGTGAAGGATATCACTGTCAGAATCAAAACAACTGACAGCACTGAAAGTAATGGCTTCAAGGATGGCTTGTGCAAATAAACTAAGAGCAGCATCAGCCTACTACCATATTTCATTACCATATTCAGCTAGTTTTCAGGAATAAACTCTCACGGTTCGACTTTACGATAGTGTCTGATGTACATATGTGCAACAAAGCGATTATCGACCATATTTTTGGACCATCTCACTTTATGCCACCATGAGTACCTACAAGTGTTTCAAAAACTAGCCGACTGTACTTGTCAATGTTATTGTTACTCACATACCTCAAATATTTGTCAGTCAACTTGTATCCACGAAATCATTCAATAATTCTTTCATAATGTTCGTCATTCATCAGTTTACCGCGTTGATTAGCGTTCATCCATTATTTGCCTACAAGTGAACCGATATTACGTCAGGTAACACTGTACTGTCATACCGCCTGGCCCAAAATTACACACGATAATCACCTCTTTGTCTATAGAAATAAGAAACATAAATGTGTTTGGACATGTTATTGTCAGAGTAAATATGCGGCCGCAGCGCCCGCGCCGACGTTCGCACCAAACAGTGTTTTGTCTTTGAGCTGCCGTGGTTCCTGTCATAGATTATGAATGTAGATCACGGGTGTCTTATTCCTACTTGTATGAGTTTGGCACAGGGCGGCTTATAAGTGAAGTACCTACCTTCTATATCTGGGTATCATCAGATAGTTCTCATTGGGGAACTAAATATCTGCTTTCTTTTCAGCACATTGCTGATGATCCTTGCCCGAATAAAGAAGTGCTCGGTAACCATCACCCAGAACTGGACAGTCAACTGCATTCCAGTGCCTATACTTTGATTTAATGATCTGCCAACCGTCTACAACAGACCTTGAATCTGATCATTGGCTGTACAGAAACCCTCAAGTTATCTTCGAATAAACTTTACGCATCTTTTCGTGCGTGTCCAGTACGATGTGCGTCATCTGCACCTACCTAGTCTGTAGTCGTCAGTCCACATAAGACAAAGCATGTTTAATTAGTCGCGTGTTGACTGTCGCCTACTGCCTGTATTGGTTCTCAGAATACTTGGCCGAGGTTTGCTTCGACAGTTACTGTTAACCAAAAACTTTATTGTGGGAAACGAAAGTTTGGAACTATTGTCTTTAAGTTGGGTGTAAGTTGTTAACTTAAGTATTAAGCAGACTGTTCTGTTAAAAATAAAAATAAAGTTTTGATGATCAATGTGATCATGGTCGGTATTTGTTCACACCGACAACTATGGTGTAAAATTATACATTTTTGATTTCGTTAACATGGGAGTATTATGTACGGCGGTCAATATTTGTTACAGTATCAATGGATAGGTTCTATACCGCTTTCCTCGGCATTTTTTTTACGATGTATGTAACCGGCACCTGATATGCTCATGTTTTTTTCATGATTGCTTATCACGTACTTCGGCATGGAGATACATAGAGGAAATAGTCAGCTATGTGTTATTTATGACTAAATCCAATGGTGGTCAAAGCGCGGCGGATAAATTTCCCGAGTGCGAGCGACGTCCGAGCCGTCTCACATGTATTTATTACTTCCTGACCGACGACAAACGTCGGTAATTGAGCGATCACGACCATACCATCACTCCTATCAAACTATCGAATTACACGAGCAACCCTATCGCTGACTGTTCTCCAGGCCTCTTATTCTTTGGCGCCTTCTTTTAGATCGAAGTGCACCGTCCCCCTCTCGCTTATTGTTGCAGCCCGGTCGAGAAAGTGACAAAAGATCGAGTGACCATAATCGGTACGCAGGTGGAAATAGTGACCACCGGTCACTAGGGTTATCAAATTACAGATGATGCGATGTGAAATTTATCGATACAACGCACACGTGTAGCGGGTAACGCGGTGAATTTATAAAAAGAATTATGTATCGGACGAAAGTGACCGTTGTCCGCCAAATCGGGTACATTGTCGAGCGTGTGAATACTGTTCATTTGAAATTGTAATCGATCGGTTTGTGAATTAAGTAGGAGACTCTGAGGTCAGTGCGAAGGGCAAGACGTACGACTGCCATCAAGTATTGTTTTTGCTGAGTCTTCCTGGATCGTATTTTATAAGGTCATAAACAAGTTCACCTGTTTACGCGGTGCCTGATGGCTAGGAAAATTTATTCATTCCGAAGCAATTAAGGGATAAAGTCGTTTTTTTTCTGATGTGGCTACTAGCAAAGCGTGTGGAAAAATATTTCGCACAATTCACATTATACTTGCAACTGCTTCTATTACCAACTGATGTTTAAAAGATGTGAAACTGAAAGTTCTCAGTAAGAGAGCACTTGTGTAATACTTTCCTTCGATACGTGAGACACTGTTTAGCTTAAAACATTAAGTAGAGTAACATTTAGAGTAACATTGGCTATCATAAATTTATTGATACCAATCAGGCATTAAGATGTCAGTCGACCTCAGAGTTTTTCAAAGAAGTTCAGCACTATATCTACAATAATAATAATGTGAAACGACAATACCTACCATCATGTATTTAGTTTAATCGGTCAATCAGAACCCCCAACACGATTAATCATAATAATATAATTTATCTACTGATCTTACGTTAGGTATGTTTAGTCCATTTTAGTTTTTTGTTAGGTAGTTATTTGAAAAGGCTCGATTTCGGTGCATTATTTGATCTCTCTACTGGAGAGCTACACGGGTACTGGTTCAACTCCTCTCCACGGCAAACTCAAATAAACCCGAATTCGAATGACATAACAGTTGAATTATCGAGTATAGTTAATTGAAGGCATACGTACGTGTGTCGCAACGGACCGCTGGCCCGATGGAGACCGTGGAGGAGGAAGAAATGGAAAGCTTATGTACAGGATAGTGACACACGCATATTTTTTGAGTGGAAAATCGTTAAATGTGTCGCACAATCCTTCCTCTCTGAGCGAAGCGAGAGAAAATGTCAAACTTTTACTGACTAATACCAATCTGTGTTTCTTCAGTTGCCCTATGCAATCCAAGGCTGCGGTAACTATTTCAAACAATCCCGCAAAGTGGTATTCACCTAAGTTGCGAATATTTCATGTAGGTACGCAGATTTCATACTGCCTTAATTCACCAGACTGCCGTATCATAGTAAACACAGATGTTTGGCAAGAGTAGAGTGTTATTAATTGTTTATTACAGACTCAGAGCATCGCCAAAAGTGTTTTATGAAAAGATTCTGAGGTTACCGTTTTACAGCGTGCCGAATTAATAAAAAAATTATATCAGTACGAGATAGTCGTAATCTGCCAATACCAAAAAGTAGTAAACTAACTACTTCAACCTTTAGAACTTTTCATCTATTCATATTTTAGATTATATTTAGAAACGTATTATTAACATTTCCAAATTTCGAGGTCGTGGTTCTTAAAGTTTAGTTATGAGTTCATAAGCACTCCATTCTTGTATGATCATGTTAGTTTGTGAGTCGGACGGCGCAGACGACGCGCGGCTAATTCGGCGTGCCCGATCTCCGTCATAAATTGTGCTAGAGCGCGCAGCGTGATGCCGGCTCGTCTTACCGCTACAGCCTCTCACAGTTAATTGACCCAACTTAGATATTTATATTAAGGGTTTAACATATTTTATCTTAAAGTATGGATTTGTGCGATTGTGGGAATTTCCTTCGAATGATTCTTGTTCAAGTTACTCGTGGTTACAGCAGATTTTTTCATCTTTAAACCAGGTCAATGATCCCATCAGATCTGCCGATGTAATGGGTTTTGCCTATACCAAGCTTTATTTTGACAGATAGACCGTGAAGTGTAACCAACAAATTGGTGATCGCAAAATTATGATAATGATAACATAAGAATAGAGTCTAAAAACTGCGAGCGAAAAACTGTTGGATTTAAGCAAATAAGGCTAAATTATATAGGGTGACAAATTCAATTGATATTTTGTTTTGAAGAATTTTTTTCCTGATGTTTCATATGATTTTTTTAGATAAAGAGTTGCAACTTTGTTTTGAATAGTTACTGTTTAATACCTTACCTGTGTCTTTTAGTTGCCCTTTGTATACTAGAACCACGGGTTTCGTTTTCAGAAATTCTCCGTCAAGTTCAAAGAAACTGTATCAATATGCCCTGTATTTAGATGCTGTTGCTTTGAACGTAAATGTGATAAATAAATTATAACCCTTGATAAGATTAGTTAACATTTACGTCATTTGCACCTGTAATACTGATTAGTACTCGTACCCTTAAACGACTAAAGGTAGACTCGGTCATAAATTAGGGTCCCTAGCTCCTGACCTACAGGCTACACCTCGGAACAGCTATCTAATCTCAGGCGTGACTACAGCCAATGTTCAGCCATTTATGTTAAATTTACTGGCAGAAACAATTACTAAGCTTTCCTAAAGTTAACAGATAGAAATCTATAAATCACAGCTCAACAAGAGCCCGAGTATTCAAAGCAGTATTTAAGTGAAGGGAACATTTGTAATATATCGTAAATTATCGATTAATATCGGTTTGAGTGCGCGTGAGATAAAGTTATGTACGCAGCCAACACTACATCAGTCCTGCGCAGGCAGTCGCAGTCGGAATATAATAACAGACATGTTTACGCAAATACCTACGATTGAAAAGCTCTATCGCTTAATATCGACGACGACGAAATTTAGAAACGGTCGAGTCATCAGACTGACGTAGTCACGCAGCCGCCCATAGCAAACGATCAATAAGTTAGAATCAACAGTAACAGTAGCCAAATAACTGGCTCTAATCCGAGTCGAATCGCTGGATATTTTTCAATAACGCACAGAATCGATGATCGGAATAGTTAGTGAGGAGTCGGGACTGGATCGCTCGCTCGGTTTCTTTTTTTTTGTGTGGGAACATTTCGTTTTTCAATCACAAGCTAACCTTTTTACGTTGCTGGTGTACGTCGAAGGCGATAAATATCGAAGCTTATGGCCGCGGTCGGCTTTGAACTGCGCGTTTTATCCAGATTGCTACACAATTTTTTGGGTGTTCATATATTGTGGATAGCGGCGTGCCCGGCGCGTGGGCACCGGCCGTACATTTGTTTTACACGATGCAAACTTGCTAAAAACTTGGAACTTGATAATCACCGCTGTATGTTCTTTTTGTTTCTTGTACCAGAGTACACGGTTACATGGTCAACACTTCCTGCCATTTCCACTTTCTTACATACAATTATTAAAAGTTATCTCAGTCATCTTCGTAAACACGATAGGCTTCAATGTTGAAACCGGACACGTGTCTGTCTGTATCAATATTCTCAAGATCTTAATAGTTTTTAGAACGACTTGCTTAAAGCAAATAGGCATTGAGCTAATAATAATCTGCCAAAATCTGTTCCGCGTCTACTTATAGTTCCTCGCGCAAACACAAACCTCAGATAGCCTTAGTGTTGGCCGAATAACGAGCATAGTGGAACCACTCAGAGGTCGCCTATACTTACATAAACCACTCATGATAATATATTCGCGCCAAAACGCCAGCATTTCAATATTGATATAATAAAGTGAGTTGACGTGATAACAAGATCTGCGCAAATAGATAAACATAATACATTATTAATGAACGATCACTCGTGTATTCGCGAGTGATTATCAATGTTTTATGATTCAGAAATCGGTTTTATTGGTCAGGAAGTGCATCATGTCTGTACGGTCTTAATGCTGTAAGGTGACTGACTTCCAAAGTTTTAATTCATAATTAATAAAGCAACCTATTTATGTAACCTGTTGCTAATATAATTGTGGGATCGATATATATATATATATATATATATTATTAGGTTCTGCAAGCAACCATTAGTAATGTATTGTCTTTGCTAATGGCAATGTTTATCCAGTTCTATTCCCGGTCGGCGCATGGTTCAGGAACTAGCGCGGCCACATGTTGCCATCCTGCTTATGACTGGATCCTCATTAATAAGATTGTTCCCAGCACGGACCGGACAAACGTGCTCCTTTAGTCTCATCTGAATAATTGTATCAAAAACTTTCTACAGTTGAGGAATGTTTGCAATTCTGGTCCTGAGAGTGTGAAGTTGCGTCATGATTCCTACGAGTTCTCTGGAAAATGGGTCCTAAACACTGTTTTGGTTCACTCATATGTAGTACAGTGAACAGTGTTGCTGTTGCTATCCCCAGCGTTGGGCTTTGCGTGCGGGGCATGTGGGACGTGGGCGTGCGTTGCGCAGGCGCAGCCACGCGCCCGGTTTCACCGCAACAAAAGACACACGGGTGACTTTTGACTTTAGCCGTGCGGTTAAGCTTCATAATATAATTGAGCTCGAACAAAATCCGGCCGGGTATTACCATACAATGGGCCAGTCGGTTCCGTCGAGCTCGCCAGGTCGCCGAGGGCAAAAAAACACTACCACTTGCCATCCCGCGCTGACTACAACGACGCAACGCCATCGCGCTCGCAATGAAATTGATACTCATTGTCCTCGATATAGATTTTAATTTCGATTGCTGGCTGGTACTCTCAAGACGTTATCGTGTCCAGGGGGAGGTTGGCAGGCGTCCATCGAAGGCAGCCCATCATGAGCCCGACGACTGTTTGACGAGTGACAAGAGTCTAAAAAACGCACAGTGTAAGTTACCTACTGGCCGAGCGAGTCGGGATGTTCGCAGTTTTGAGTTATTGCCTGGGAGCAGTGGTTTTTGCGCGCTCGTCGCCGTGTCCCGCGTCCTCTGTTGCACTGAATGCTTCTGATTGATGCGTTTTGTTTACTTTTCTGTCTCGGACGACGAGCGTTGAGCTTTTTGACGTTTCCAGTTTGTTTTTTACGTTTTGAGACGTCGAGCGCATCTTTAGCGGAGTTTACATACAGTACTGTGGAGTAATTGATTGTTGGAATAGGTTGACGAGTCGTGTGGGACGCGGCAGCCGGCCAGGTGGTCTGCACGTAGGTGACAATACACAATTCTGACGTCTTTGAACGCATTTACAGCTATCATGGAGTATCACTAGTTGTAAGATGTCAAGTTTATTTTACTTTCCGATGTGTGCTACGCTTTCAATAGTTTGAGGTTTATTTACATTTTCAAGTTTCGTCTGTGTAAAAATCACTTTCTACTTTTTAATTAGCGTTATCAACGGTAGCAGCGCAACCATTAAAGGTTTAATGAATATACTGTAGCTGTTTTAGAATTTGTATGCGATTACCTGTTCTTTTTCGATTTTAATATCACAATAATTTTTAATCCCTTACCATTAACGAACTGTTAAACGCCTCACAATGGCAGCACATAGCTGGTGTTAGGTACATGTGTGCGTAACTTTCTATGCTTGTCACCGCAGCACACACCCACGGGGCCACATCCGGGTAACGCATTGCCTGTGCGTTTGTTTCTTTCACTCACAAACGAGACCGAAAACACATCGACGGTTTTTTGGGTATAGAAAATACGCGACACCTACGTGATGCATAAAAGTTAGTGAGGAAGGTCGAGAAATGTAAGTGAGTTGTGGCAATGCAGGAAAAATATGAAGTACCTAAAGGAAATGAATCAGTTTGTAGTATGTGTGTGCATACCTACATCATATTCTGCAGAGGTGCTGAGCCACGGAATACATATGTAACTATAACAAGTTAACCGTTAATGGGGAGACGTCTTCGAGATCTCTAGTTAAGATGTGCCATCCTCAGGGTTCAGTTCTCGGCTCTTTCTTTTTTCTATTAATGACCTTTCTTACATGATGGTTAACTTATCGGTTACGATTCTATTTTTTGATATATGATGACACTTTTCTGATTTTTTTAAATAGATAGAAAAGATACAAACGTTTTACATGTCAACGAAAGTCTCACTGTTCTTTGCGAACAAAACTAAAGGTCTTAGGATGTCTTCAAGGTTCTCATTTCTCCTCAAAACTAAATGTCAATGGCAAATCACTCGCTTTCGGTTTTCCGACGATATAGTGAGTCATGGCTGAGACTACGGAGGATCTCAGTACAATGCTCGATTACCTTGGTAGAGCTTCCGAAAGAGTGGGTCTTAAAATGAACATGGACCAAACCAAAGTCATAGTAAATAACCATGTAGCACCCACTCCTCTACACTCGACGTTGTAGACGATTACGTTTAGGTACCTGGGACAGACAATCCAGTTGGGTAGGTCTAACTTTGAGAAAGAGGTCAATCGTCGAATCCGACTCGGCTGGACAGCGTTCGGGAAGCTGCGCAGCTTCTTCTCGTCCAACATACCACAGTGTCTCAAGACGAAAGTCTATGACCAGTGCGTTTTCCCAGTGATGACATATGGCACTGAAACATGTTCGCTTACAGTGGGCTTCATCAGAAGGCTTAGTCACCCAAAGGGCAATGAAAAGGGCTATACTTGGAGTTTCTTTGCGTGATCGCATCAGGAATGAAGATATCCGTATTAGAACCAAGGTCGCCGACATAGCCCGAAGAATCGCCAAACTAAAGTGGCAGTGGGCAGGGCACATTGCTCGTAGAACGGATGGTCGATGGGGCCGAAAGGTTCTAGAGTGGCGACCGCGCACCGGAAATTAAACGCAGTGTTGGAAGGCCTCCCACAAGGTGGACCGATGACCTGGTGAGAGTCGCGGGAATGCGGTGGATGCGAGACGCACAGGACCGTTCGTTGTGGCGACACTTGGGGGAGGCCTATGTCCAACAATGGACTACCTTCGACTGAAATGATGAATAAATAAAAAAAAATCTTTATTAAATATCCCCTATTACACTAATTTATAGACTTACGTGCAAAAACTTTCTAAACACAACGTTATCCAACAAGAACATCCCCTACGAATACCCAGATTCTCTAGAGTTTGATATCATACGGCAACTCAAGAAGTTGTTTATGGTTTTCTTCCTTCCATAACTAGGAACATACTTACAGTACCTACAAACTAGTTGGCAAACAAACCAACACACACTACAACTTCATACGTCTAAACACGTTGTTAATTTTATCCGTCGCTCCATCACGACTATGCTAATTGTAATCCTGATTGCTGTGCCTACGTACTACCTATGCGTGTACCTACTGTCACATCAACTTATGTCGCTAACTTATACGTAGTTATTGTTACGATGGCAATTAACTTATTTGTAAAATAAGAGATTTATCAGAGATAAAGCATTGCCATACAACGTGGCAATTCCGCCAGTCTTTTGAGCACTTCCAGTCGACAGCAATGTGGAGGAATTTTTTGACGCCATATTTTAGCTAGAACTTTTGTCTTTAGTAAAATTATATATAATTTTATGTGTTTTTATTTTTCTTGTTCATGTCAAACAAATAATAAAATTAAATGATTATTTTCTTTGTAAAACATTTTTGAAAATGTAATTCGCCTACTTAAAATACCTACATTATGACATTTAATAAGTTTTTTTATGAGGAGCTTGTGTATTAAATAGTTATTATTCACAAGCTCCTCATAAAAAAACTGCAAGGATCGATTTCCAAGATTAAGCAACGCTTCTTAAGGTTGGTCTTTAGATGGGTCACCGTCTTAACATACCAAGATTCCTTCGTGCCTCGGAAGTCACATTAAGCCGTTGGTCTCGGCTGACATTTCAACAGATTCCCTGACTGCTGACTATCCAGTCAAGAGTCAGTCAGTCTGAGTATCCAGTCAGCAGCCAGGAAATCTGTTGCCCGTGCTGCCTAAGCGTATCGTGTTACACAATTACTGGATTGTGGAGTCAGATTTGTACCCAGCTGCATTTGGTCAAAGAAGCCAGCCCCAACAGAGCTGGGATTACGCCAAGGATGCAGATTATGTTCTGAAAGTATTTGTCGCCAGTACCACGAATGTCAATCACGACCAATAGGTCTCTCAAGCCACTTAGAGATAGTAGAGACTAGCTTCCGGCCCGAAACCAATATACCGTTACCGCACTCATTATGTTAGATTACTTTTAATTTTGTTATTTTCATTTCTTTTGATTAGTTTTGTATTGTTTGTATGCCATAAATAACATAATTATGTTATAGTAATAAGGGTAAGATACCAGATCCTGTAACACAATGTACACTAGCGCAGGAGCAATGGAATTCATAAAAATGCTTGTAAAATTTATGTCAATAAATAATACATATAAATTAAAACTTGACTGCGATCCCACCTAATAGTAAGCAGTGATGCAATCGTTGATGGTGAAGCGCACTACATAGTTTGTTAAAAGCTTATTCACTCTAGCCTTGAAGACACCTAAATTATAATAGATATAATCGGATGGGAAGACCGTAGCAGGCAAATTGTTCCAGTCCTTCGCTGTACGCGGTTATTATTATTAAACCTGCTCACTTTATAGGACCTTGGTTACTCCTCATGATTGCATGAGTATTACTATTGAGTAATACGTTGCTAAGCAATAACGACCAACATTAACACAATTAGGCTGACTGGTCTCGGTCAACCCATCTCATTATACTCCGACTGCAGCCTTATAGCACCTTGGTAACTTAGCTCTAATAGTAACAAAGTTCCTATTATCTTCTGAATCACCTCCGTAAATCCCCATGCTTCATACTTCACCCTAACAAGCAGTACCTTAGTACGTCTGTCTGTATGTATGTGTGTGTACGTGAAGTCCGGTAGCTAGATATAGCTGTGATCACTTACGCGGCGCGACGTGACCGCCATACCAACGAGCCACCATCGATCGCCTTCTTATATTATACCTAATTATAAGGAAATATCCTGCAAGGAACCTTCAATGTGATTTGGAATATCTTCTTAGTAACGACAAGTTCCTATTGAGAATATTTTCAGACAGGGACTGAGGTATGTTGTACCTGTTGTTAGTGGTACAGGTATATTACCTATAAGCTGAACGGTTTATGAAGGAAGAAAGTACCTTTTTTATTATACATGTTCTCCCGTTTGAACACTATCTCACCTGATGGTAAGTGATTATGTAGCCGACGAATGAGCACGCTTGCCTAGAAGTAACATATCTACTCTTGACTTAAAGACCCCTAGGTTATAGCAATCAGGAACACGGATTCCGGCAGGGAATTACACTTCTTAAGTGTACGCATAAGGAATCTGTTCCCAAAACGCTTTGTACGTTTGGGTGGAATGTCCACCTTTCCACTTTATTAAAAACTAGCTAAACCGCCACCGCTAGCTAACCGCGCGTCTAACTTCGTACCGCCTAACAGTCAATGAATATATTGATCGAATGATGGAATGATTGAGACCAATGTTTTTGCCAGATGCTGTAATTTTTCGAAGAATTTTTAATATTTTGTATTTTTTTTTTTTCGATTATTTTATTAGGTATTCTGCTATTTAGGGCGGAGTCGAATCCAGCAAAGCAAAGATCATTAAAATCGATGTAATTAACATGACTTTGTTTTATGTATATAGATAATAACATATTCCAAAAACGTTAATATTCAGCAATCAATTTGGTTTACCTTGTCCTACCTATCATCCGGTCGACTTTCAGTCTAACCGGATGCAACTGAATAGATATTTTTCATAGAGCGACCACCCATGTGACCTGTCGTGATGGCCCCGTGGTTAAGGCACCCGCCTCCCATGCATGAGGTTGCGGGTTCGAAGCCGGGCAAGTACCAATGTGAATTTTTCAATTCGTATGTACTTTTCTAAGTTTATCTAGGATATTACTGACACCCCGTGCATCTGAAAACACGTAAAGTCTTTGGTCACAAGTTTTACGACAGTTATTACAAGTAATCAAACGCCAGATAGTCTGAACATCAGTTTATCCAAGATACTCCCTGGATATGGTGCCCAGTAACTGGGTTTTGGAGGTCTGATAAGTAGTCGCACCATGTAAAACAAGGGTATTTTGATTAACGATTGTCAAAGATCTATATGCTTTCCGAGCAGTGGTAGCCGAGTGGTAACGGCCCCGACTTACGAGTTGTAGGTCGCCGGTTCAAACCCAGCCAGGCACATTACTTTGTGTAATTTATTTCATCACCACTGCTCTCAAAACGGTGAAGGAAAACATCTTGAGGAAACCGGCATGTCCTAGAACCAAAAATTCGAAGACATGTGACATTCACCAACCCGCACTGGGCCCGCGAGGTGGATTACGGCCCATTCCCTCTCCTAGAGAGGAGACCTGAGTCCCAACAGTGAGAACATTAAAAGGCTGATTATATATATATATTATATATATATGCTTTCCGAGGCATAAGAAATTTTGGTATGATAAGATGGTTGCCAAAAGCTCCAGCAATAAAAACGCAAAATACAACATCAGCGAACCCCAGGCGTGACCGAGATGATACCAGGAGGACACTAAATAACTCCATATTGACATATCGTGTCGTACGAGCTATTTTAGAGAAACTTTAACAATAAATAAAACAGGTAATGATATGCAGACAGTTTCGCGTAAGTGCCGCTGACCACTGAGGCGTAACGTCATAGATTCGTGGTCGCGCCACAAAAACGGCGCATCGAAGCATGCGTTGACAAACGCTCGTCCCTCGCGTCAATAACGCACGCGCGAATATCTATGATGACACGCATCAGTGGGCTGTATGCCTAATGCACCATTTCGAAAGAGGCTGTAAACATTTTTTGCTGCTTTTTAACATGCTCCAGTGATTGAGGATTTAGTAACTTAAAGCACTGACTGTCGAAGAGTATAATTATTGTTACTAATCTACTACATTTCAAGCTAAGTTTCTAGATCGTAAACCGTTCGTCTCAGTCTAAAAATAGAAGAGTTAAGGAAGTTTTTATAGCAACAACAATAAAATTATTCTTTTAATTGACCATTCCAAATAGCAATGAACTCAACAGCTGTTTTGGCGTTAAGCTAGCCACGAGCCATATCTGCATTCCGTTGTAAATTAAATCATTACAAAGTAGGTATCTAACTCAATACATCAAACACTAATATCATAAACAGCTTAGCATAATTTAATACATATTTCAACCGGAAGAAACGAAAATTAATGCTAATGACATTTTTTTATAACAATATTTTAAATATTAATATTGCAACTGTGTATAATAAATTGGTATCATTAAAGAATAAGTGCTTTTTTAAACTTCCATACTAACAGCAGTGGTTATGGCGCCATGAACATAAATATGAACAGAACACTTCTGGTCGTATCAGCAAAGCTTTGTAACGCAACTGTGAAGGACGGTGAATTTGGAGCTTAGCTTACATTCAGATTGCTTGTATGCTCTAACATCAGCCATTGAGAAAATTTGATGTCTTCTAGTATCTACCTATATAAGTAACCGCTTACATTCATTATGACATTTAGTTACGAAGCCTACTGGCATGACTTGAACGCATCATTTATATTTAATAAGAAAGTTTTTGGTATTCGGTTTTAGCACTTTCTCGGTTTCGTAGATTACGCAATTCCTGTCAAAGGTAAAGTTTACGCTCTGCGAGCGATGCCTTTCATCGTCAGAATCTACATGGCTTTAGGTGCGAATGGAAAATAGTTTTCCGCTATTTATATCCCAAAAAACAAATTTACCGGCAACAAAACTCCTAAAATAACTCGTAAAACAGCCCAAAAACATAGTCAACTTGTGTGAGGATTTGTTTGGTATCGATTGAAGCGTTAGCCGGCTCGGCGCGATTAGTATGCGGTGCGCGAGCGCGCGCGCTCCGCAAGCTGCTCTATTTGGGGACGCCCTATAAGTGCGGCCGGACGTCTGGCGACGACGCCGCGGTACACTAGCGACGTGCTGCATCCCGCTCAGCCGGCGCACGCGCGCGTCGCCTGCCCATACATGCCGCACAATGATTTACTTCCAACTCCCAAAAATATAGGACAATAGAGTACCTCCCCATAATCGAAGATGCTCCTCATAAAGATCGCCACGACTGCCTGTCAACACTTGTTCTGTCCTGAGCACATTTTAATATGTCTAAATTGACGTGATTTGCATAATAAATCTTAGAGACCTCCCTGAAAAATTAAGAAACACAATCTATAATACAACTGAAGCAATAAATTCTTATTAATTTATCCCATTATTTATGACTGTAATGACCTGCTGCATGTCAAATGTAATGTGAAATATATTTGCTACATCGACAGGCGTCTCTGAGATTTAAATTAGAATTTACGCAATAGGTTAGACTTGTTTTTATAACAGGTTGTAAAAAAATCGCAAGAGATACGCAACATTGACAAACTAGAAATATATCATAGATTGTCTATTTAAAAGCCTGAACTGATTAGATTCTAAGCTCTAGCCGGGAATGACACTTAAGTCTAGTTTTGATCGAGTTGATAAGCTTATTTCCATTACATAATTAATTACCGCGCCTAGTGACTTTCCACTTTCATTAACGACTCTCACTCTCCAAATTAGCTTATCAAAAATACAGATGCAAAAGTTATTTGCATAGTGAAAAGTAAGGCACGGAGTGTCAAACTTTCTGAAAATGTGTGGTTTATGAAGTAGAGCAGTGTTCGTGGCGTAGCGTCACGACAGAAGGAAAGCTTTTCTCTGACACGGTTTCCCGCAAGGTCGACGGCCGCGCCACGGTCGCGCGCCTGCCAGCCTGCCACTCACAGCCACAGGGACATCTCACACCCAGGTCTACCTGTGACTTACTTCTGTGTGTGACCATGTGTGTATGATCAAATAAATAAGTGGCAAACTCGCAACATGACTAATGTTCCGATTAGAAGAAACTTAGCGTTCGTCTTACAGCAGCGTATGTAACGTGGTATGTAACCTAGGTCTGGCACTGTTAAAATATAATTATATGAAAACTATACCTTGCTCGTGCAGCTCTTCAGAAAATCTGTATATGCACTGTAAATGCAAGCACAAAAACAAAGTTAATTGTATTCGAACAATGATTTATCTTTGCAAAACCATGTAGTATTTACAGAATGCACTATAAAAGGCTTTTTTTATAATTTTATAATCACATTTTCAGCTACCACCAAACAGTCCATAGCAACAACCGAGTTTCGAGAAGGGTTCCCGCGTCGTCGACTGTCGCCGTACGCATGGCTGTACGCGCGCCTGTACGCACGTGACGGTACGCATGACGCATGACTTGCTACGCTAGACGTCAAGCTACCAGCTCCATATACATGCGGGTGTACATTATGTAGGCCTACGCAGGAATATGTAGCGGCTGTCAGTGTTGATGACTGCCAAGTTGAAATAACTGCTTCTAAAGATAAGAAAATCTAATATTGGACCAAAAATAATACTCATCATCATCATCATCATCATTTCAGCCGAAAGACGTTCACTTTTAGACATAGGCCTCCCCTAAGTGTAGCCATAACGACTGGTCCTGTGCAAACAGGACAGATAGTTGATGGGGACGAAAGGTTCAGGAGTGACGACCATGTACCTACCGGAAGGAAGATCGATGACCCAGAGAGGGTCGCGGGAATCCGATGGATGCGAGAAAAAAATACTATCAGATAAAAATAATTTAGGTTGCTGTTAAAGCTATCTAGAATCCTTCCTTAAAAATGAATAATCTATTAATAGCTCCTAACCAGGAGCTAGAAATAACGCACATTAGATACAATGGACGTTGTTTATTTCCCACCGTTTCTACTTTCAGTTGTTCGGCTCGTATACTACTAATATTACTCCGGTCATCGAGACTAAAAGAGTAGAAGCATACCGTAGCCCTACCAACATGACAGCTAAGACCTTTTCAATTAACCCTTCGTATTATGCGACCATCGACCAGTGCAGCGTCCAGCGACCATCGACATCAGCTGCCTCACAGCCATGTGTTCCGCACTTTACGACCACGGCACAGTATTGAGATAGCAAAGAAGCTGAGTGCCGATAAGCGAATCAGTCTCAATAAACATAAAGTGTGTATGTTACGCCGTCAGCCGCCGCGCGCGGGAAACTACGGGATCTTAGATAAATGGACGACGCGACGACTCTGTTCCACGTTTTACTGAGTTAACTACTCATATTTTGTGGTAAGAAACTGTTAAAGGAAAACATGAAATTGTATAGGTACTAATAGTATTAGCCGTGTAACTAAACTTAATTCTCACCTTGTAATCTCACAATAAGAGCGAAGCCTGCTACGGTTTACGTTGACGTCACAAAAATCGTCCAGTCAAAAGAAACAGTTTTGAAATCATTCATAACCTTGACACAAAATTTTAGTTTATGAAAAATACTTAAATTTATTATTAATTAGTTAACAATCCTTGATAACTTTCTCATTAAGTCAAAGTTCACAATAAAAACAAACAGATTGGAACGCCAATGAAGACGCCCCTCAGCGCATAGGGCAAGGTTCGCGCTCCGCGGAGACATCCTCGATACGTATCGTAACACTTACGCAGGTCCACCTTGCAATTTGCGAGACTCTAAAAATGTCAACGAGTTTTATAATGTAAGGTAATCGATACACCGCCGACTAGATAAACAGGCGGCCAGCGATGGACTTGCGAGAAACCTGCTTAGGACGGAGTTATGGAGAGGTCGCCCAGGACCCTCGACTGATGAATGTGTACGTAGCACTTGCAGCGCAGACGAGCTGTACGTACTGGATTCAGGTTTAGAACAAACCCCAGAAGTTAACAAATTGGAATATATTTTTCATGTAACCTCAAAAAAAATAAAAATTTCAAAATCATAGGACATCAAGCTAATATGTAGATGAACTAATATCTAGGTGCACGAACACACCGTCAATTAGATGCAAACTGGTTCAGCTATTGATAAATTTTCCACAAACTTTTCAACAACAAACAAATAAAGAAGTAACAGTTTTAAATACGAGTATAGGTACTTGTGCGTAGGTACATCATGCCACTATTTTCCTGGTTTGACTCATACGGCTGATGCGCGGGTATTGCGAAAAATACCTACAATCATAGGTAGTGCTGTGTTTTACTATTAAATGTGTCAGTCAAACAACAATAGATACTCGTACCACATCACATAAGTTTGTGAATCTACAGATTAATACGTATTTAGTGGTCACGTGTTATTCTACAGTTAAACATTAAACCTCAGAACATATTCGGTGGCATGATGTTTAAGGTCAGTTCTGCACTATCATTTTAAAATTATCAAGATTATGTTGGTAAATGATTACCCGTTTATTTAATTTCATTAAACAAACACATTTAGTAGTTTCATTTCAATTAGGTAATTTAATATATTTTTCTTTTCTTGGTCAAAACATCGTTATTTGACCTTTTCAAAATTAACAACTAACGATTATTCTTTTTGTTACCGCTGCCATCTTAAAGGGCCTATTACACTACTCGATATTCAGACAGTCTTAGTCGATGTCGCGTAGTGTAATAAGGGTTAGACCGGTCTTACTCGGAACAAAAAACAAGAAATAAGTCTGAATATCGTGTGCTGAATATCGTGTAGTGTAATAGGCCCTTTAGCGCTAAGTTGTCCCATTCTTTTAAAGCGTCACATTCTGACGTTTAGCAAGAATTGTGCTAAAAACTGTGGAGTGCGGGTATCTAGAGACAATCGTAATATATTCCCAGGTGCGACCGGGACGCAGAGCGAGTGCTGACACGTCAAGACTGTGCCTGCGCAGGCGCATGCGGGCGGTAATTAAACAAACGACGTAATGACTACATCCTCACTACGTACCTACTACGTGCCGCCCACGTTAATTTTTTACAGTACCTGAAGTATGTAGAACTGCAAAAAATAATAATATTCATTAAGCCTCATTTTATTTTATAGTAAGAATTTAATTACGTATTTCTCTATTTTCCAGTGTAATACCTTATTATGTAAAGCTGTGATATAACCTGCGTAGGTATTACAGGTACGACCTATGTTAACTCGAAAAATTCGCGCACAGACTCGTCTTCAAAGTTATTCAAAATTAGCCAAACATTATTAATATTATACAAATGTGCGCTATCTGACGTTAAAGCCAATAGCTCGTTTTTCGATCGGCTATTAATACACGGCTCATAATTTATCACAATTATAGTGAGGTCAATATTCAAATGTAACAAGCAAGGAGTCGTAAAGTTTTCATGTCAACTCATTAAGCGGAGCGCGCTGAGGCCGATCATTTGCGAAATCCTCACTCGAGAATGCCAAAGATCATGATCTGTTCGAATATTTTTTCTATCGGAGGTCGTCGGAGCAGCGGTACTGCTACTATTATAAATTGTCACCCAGTCACGCTACATTTAAATATTGATAGTGGTATAAGTTCGCTATATTCGGCTAACGAGCGCGCTCACTAAAAACTAATATCAGTATATCACACTCATCCGCGTTTTGGACACAACCACATTCAATGAAAACTCTCAAATGGTCACAGCGATCGCGTTGGAGTCGACATTACTTGTTCAAATATTTATTTTAAATTAATTAAGTTGTTAATAAAACTTATGCAGTAAAGTGCTTAATTATTTGAATTAACTTTTAAATTAAAGAAGCATGAAATAATTTTGTTCAGAAATAAAATTACTCATTTGCTATTCAGAACACTATCTTGTGTTTACTTTGCTTCCATATAAGATGACTATATCCGTCTTTTACGAGCAAAAACGCAGCAATATTCGAATGGTCATTGAGCATATTAGCGTGCACGTTAATACTGTCAAAATGTCATATATCATTAGAAAAAATTTATGATGTCTTTTATTTGCTCTGAAATTGTGAACTTGTTAGTTGGTGCATGGAGATTTTTGCTGTATTAGCACAAGATAGGGTTGGTTTTGCTAAAGCGCGCGTGTTTACGGGAATGTAAGTATGTTTTCCTTATATGGTAATATGCGAGTTTGTGCATGAAAAGTCGTACGTTTTTGTGGTGCGTGGTGGTGGTACCATCTATAACTGCGAACACAATCAAGCGCGTCGTTTCGCGCCAGTGGACGCCGCCATTATTTCGTCTTGCGATGTTCGCGACGTTGATGTTTTTTGACTGAAGGCGTTAGACTCTGAATACATGCTGTAATTGGCTGATGCAATATTTTTATGATTTGCAACATCAGTAGATAAAGTAAAAAAAAAAAACAATAACTGATCAAGTACAAAGTTAAGCCGGGAGCAGGTTAAATGATTGATCCTGGGGATAAAGGTAAGTTACATTATTTTATGCTCGAAATAACCAGTGGGTTGACCACCAATTCCAAATTTTACCCAGTATTTTTTTTCCAACAGGTATAAATCGATCATTCTTAACTGGAACGTTCAACAAAAAACCAAGACACTCTAAAACTTGCTTCGTTGAACACCAGAAAACTACTGAAATATTAAAAAAAAGAATTAAATCTGGGCTTCGTTGAGTACTAAGCTTTACCAACTTGTAATTCGTGTACACGCGACGACTCCACCGACGGCCGTAGCCCACAAAAACATGTTCTACTCATTATGAAACACGAAACTATGATATTTTAAGTGGGCTCGCTCGCTTCGCTTCGGTCCGCTCCGCTCTGCTCCGCCCCGTGCGACAACCGGGCTTAGCGACAACACGACACATCAATATACCGTACTGTTATCTAGCGAGCCTTCAGTTGGGAGCAACCGGTATCGAGGCGAAACTATTCTAATACAAAATGAACCAAAACCAGTCCAAATTAATGATAACATGTTGGAAAATGGTGTTTTATAGGCCGTCGCCGGCGAGCGTAGGATGAGCCGATCTACTTGCAGCGATATCTGTCTGTTTACTAATAACTTATCGCACTTAATTGTCTCCGCTCTTCCTCTGCTCGTCATACAAATTAACATCGCTCTTTCGAAATCTCGATTTAAAACTGAATTGATTCGAATGCTAAATACAAGTAAATAACCGTAATAAAAGAGTAATAGAGTAGGATTAAGCAATTAACTAAAACTGTAATTCAAATAGAAGTCTGTCTGATTTGTGCACATGAGTCTGTATTTTGATGAAGTGAAATAACAGACTGGAAGACTTTCTTTATGCGGTAATCCTGTTTTAATGTGTCTAGAATGCTACTAACATAATTCCGAAAATAAAATCTATAAATATAAATTATATTTTAGTATGAACCTGTCACCTCATGAGTGATACAATTCCGCGTTTGATCGCTAGAACAATGGTCGAGCGCGTGATCAATTTGATCAGCTGGTGACCGCTGACAGGTGCAATTTCTTCCTGATATATCGCGCCTACCTACCGATTAATCGCTTCTTTGTAAAATGATGGATGTATTACGACCATACCGATCATTATGACCATTGTGTGGCTACCAAACGGCCACTATTACCCATTATCATAACATTTTAATACATTATAGTTTTACGACTTAAACCCGAGCAGTGCTTAGTGGTGATCGTGAACAAATATCATCGTCTCATAAATATTAAATTTCACAGATATTTTTTTAATAGAAATAAATAGCATAATGCTAGGTTTATTGGTGTTTGACGAAATTGAAACCTTAATAGTGAGTGGCTGATGAAACTGTTGGTAATGTTGCTTGAAACTTGACTACCGATGAACATTTGTACGGACTTCACGTCATTCTCGATCGATCTGATCGGTTATTTGTGTAAATGTACGACAGTGAATACATATGGTGTAAGCGGAGGAATATTATAATTCGATACAGTGGAGCTTGCATCGTATGCATCTTCCTCTGCTTAATGGACTTCGATACCTTCTATAATTATGTACATTTATTTGTTGGTACCACAATATTCTTCTCACCTACATAATCATAACAAGGCAGTCCTAGTCACCCAATCTACTAACATATCAATAAAAACTCGCTTATCACTGCCTGCCATCACGGCCCATCATACCACTGATCAACATCACCAGCAGCTCATAACATAACTCGTGATGATCACCGCGAGCACCGGACCGATGGCCTGGGCCATAAAAAGCGGCCACATAAATAGTGCGCCACAGAGATGGCGGGCTGTATGATACCACTAATTAGTGCCCACCTAACTGTTCTGTTTATAACGTTTTGAATCAGGCTTGATGGGTGCCGTTTTAACAGTCCACATATATCTCAGTAATTGAGCCGAATCTGTGTTGTCAAGATATTTTTTTATTTTTTTTACAGTTCCATCCTCACCTGGGTCAAAGTTTTATTATAAGATATTCTTGTAATAGAAACTACTCATTATCTATTCATTATCTAGCAAAATATACCATACACATCTCTGCCTACCGCTTGAGGAAGGGAATAGGTACTAGCGTGATGATATGATTTTTGTCTGCTGATCGATATTTTCGCATGTCGGTATTAAGAAAATATGCAACATTTAATTGTTATAATGCACACCCTTAAACACCCCAATTAGAAAATTAAGTTACAATCATAATTCAAGCACTGAAATTTTATTTAAATGCACATAAATGGTGTTTTTTTTAATAAATTGATTATAATATGGCAAATAATATGGCAATCGACGCACTACATTGATTGCACATCGATATTAGTATCTATACGCACGCACAGACAAACACTCTAGTGACGCAAACCAGATTTCCGAGAAAAGAAGAATTTATCAGAATAGGTAATTTCATTCTAAAATAATTCTTAATTTATATATTAAAAACAGCTGAAATCGATTCAGTAGGTGATTCTGAACATACTACTTTCAGGATCAAACTATATATAACTTCGTTAGTGGCGATCTTCCTATAACTTTCGGAGTCCCACAGGGTAGTGTGATCGGCCCAACGCTATTCCTTGTATATATTAATGAACTTTCTCAAATAAAACTAAACGACACCAAGGTAACGGCGTTTGCGGATGACACTGCACTTACGTTCACTGGTAACTCGTGGCAGTAAGTCTTCGGTAGGGCACAGGTCGGCTTATGATGACCTAAACGCTGACAAAACCAACTACATGACCTTCTCATTCCGTCAGTCTTCCCAACCTCCACCCACATTGTCTCTTATTGCCCACTCGTGCTCTATGTCCCCAAATCAAATCTGCAACTATCCCAGACTAACACAAGTAGCCGATACCAAATATCTAGGCATAACTTTAGACAGTAATATGTCATTCACACTGCACATCGAGCTCCTTCAAAATAGGATATGGAAATTGATTTATATATTTAAAACTCTACGCCACATAGCTAATGCCCGCCTCCTCAAACAGGTTTATTTTGCACTCTGCCAATCTCTTCTGAATTACTGCGTAGCGTCTTGGGGTGGTGCGCCAAAAACATTGCTACTGAAACTAGAGAGAGCACTAAGAGCGATTTTAAAAGAAAGCAACTTTAAAAAGTTCACATTCCCGACAATAGACCTTTACAAATGTTGTCAAGTTTTAACTGTAAGGCAACTCTTTATTTTGAATACTATTCTTATTCAACATGCAGCAACCCTGTTCAAAATTATCCATAAAAGGCGCAAGGACCTAATTTGCGATACCAAAAAGTGTTATTTTACCGAATCGAAAAGGTTCAATTACTTCCTTGCGCCGACCTTGTATAATAGGGTGAATAAACTGTTATAATTATGTCCACCATTTCCTAGCCTCGCCTGTAAAAAATAACTTACTAAGTCTTTTAAGTTCTATGGCCTAGTAACAAACCACCTGCACCAAACATTTACACTCACAAATAAACACATACCACTATCACATCACACACACACAAACTCACCTAAATGGAAAGTTTTCCTTGTTTTCTTAAGTTTTTATTCTCAATAATTATTTTTTACATTATTACCAATTAATTAAATACCTTGCTTTATTAATGTATTAAATTCAAAATTATTTGTATTACCTACTTAAATCAAATTAATTACAATTATGTTCTGTTTATTAATATTTTAAATTATAAATGCTATTAAGTCTAATAAAAGAAAATGTAACCCTGTGGGAAATGGAACTGGTATCTTTAACACAGGTTACTATGTAACTTAGCTAAGATGCCAGTTGCGCTATATTCTGTATCGAAAGCAATTTTAAATACACCTAAGATATTTTTGTAATCTCACTGATATTTCTGAGTCTCAATAAAGCATTATTATTATTATTATTATTTGTTATTATATCTCAGAACCCTGGGGTCCTGGACCTTTGGAAGGCGTACGAGGAGTCGAAACCAACTCGCAGAGGCCCCTTATTATTATTATTTTTTAATTATTTTCATGATTAAGTAGTTATTATTTCTCGATTATTCATATCGAAATTTTTAATTGATTAAAATTTGTACCCATGGACTATGTCTGAAATAAATAAATTAATGAATTTAAAAGAATTATTCTTTTGGGAACTGGCAATCTATTTTACTCTATGTAGGTACCTAAAACAAAGAAATGGATATCTACATTCTTCCTAAATTTTCACCGCGATGCGACACGGATGATACCTAGTGCCAGAATGTTTAGAGCTTGCTCAGAATGTTGCTGGGACCAATATATTCATCCAACACTTAAAGTTATGTTTTTGTTGTCTTGTTGTGCTCCTGTGCCCGCGTGGTGGCCATCTATCAATGTTACAAGTACTAATTGCTCGGTTAGGTTTTATTTAAATATTTAGTTCTTGTTTTGTATCGATTTGAACTGTAATTGACTTCATTTCTCAAAGTCACAGGGAATATAATATTATTACTTTCAAATTAATATTTCTATACGAATTTTAATTGAGTTGTAATAATTAAAACATCAATAGAGTAATGTAACTGGTTTGCGTTTGGGAATAAACACCTAGTTTTACCAATCAACACGGGCTCGTAAGAAATTTTCACTTGACAGAGAAGTTTGGAAGGAGAAAGGGGAGGCCTTTGTCCAGCAGTAGGACATTAAATAAATTATTAAAAAAAAACCACTTATAGTTGAAGTTGTCTACGACAGAATTACAGCGTAAATAGAACAAAGTCATAAACATGGTACAAGCAGGCGTTTACCTTACAATTACTTCATAAAGAGGCTCAGTGGTCGCGTTGCAGGCGCGAGCGGCGGGTGACAGTTAGGTAGGCCAACAGCTTGTCAGGTGCAGCGCGCTTTCTTGCCTTGTGGGCGTCTGGGACAACTTGTTCTGGGACACTTAGGTACAGCCTAAAATTGGACAAATGTATTATTGTTGAAAATTATAGAAAACTATCTTTTACCAGTGGTTTTGCTTCCGTAGAATCTCATACGAACCGACGCAGTTTGAAATAATCAGATCACTAGGTATCTACTTCCAGACCTTTCTTTTAACAAACATCTCAACAGATAAACAATGTTACCACTCTACAATATCGGTTGAGGTGGCAGTCTCCTACTTTACCGAGAAGACTTGTTGCAGCTACTTGGTGATTTTTGCAATTTTTAGGGTTCCGTACCTCAAAAGGAAAAAAACGGAATCTTTATAGGATCACGGATTCTGAGAAATCTTCGTAATTGATTTCGGGAATTGAACTATTTTCATAGGTAAGTTTATACGGAATCAGTGCGCGAGTCCGACTCGAACTTGCCCGGTTTTTTTTTAACTTACGTTTAATTTAATATTTTGTAAAGCAGGTACAACAAGAACTGTGCGATTGTTGGAAGGAGTTACCGCGGCCCTGGAGCGCGAAACGTAACCGAAAGAACACAGACGGGTTGTAGTCAGTACAAATCTGATAATTCCTATCACTCCACTCAGAGCGGGAGGAGTTACTTGATGATTTCCGATAAAACAGGTAAAGGTACAACAAAAATTAAATAGGTACAAACTGTGGAAACCACTTTCATTACCTAGTCTTTCTACTCTCCTGGCTATCAATTAGTAACCAAGAAAAGTACCTGGTACATACATAATTCGATGCCTCTACGAATAAGGTCGTAAGGCAAAAAGTGTATTTTTCGGGAGAGCTGTTTTTGTTATTATTCATGAAATAGGTAATTTGAGAAAATCCTTATATCCAATGTATTTGCATTATTTAATCATTAATCAGTTTAAGATCACAGTACCAGACGCTAGATGTAGTAAGAAATAATAATAGTTTATTTATAAAATATATTCTTAATTCTTTATTGTACACAAAACATAACATAATAATATATGGAGATACAGACAGTTCATGTACAAAGGCGAGCTTAACTCAGCAATGAGTTTTCTCCCAGCAAACCTTTGAATTATAGAGAGAGAACATATTTGAGGGTAGGATCCAGTGCACAATATAAACCTACATTACTAAGTCTAATATATAATTATATTATACATACTAATACATACTGTATGTACTAATATTATGTCAATAATTAAAGGAAGTGTTCTTTAAGTTTCCTCTTGAAGATATCTAGAGAAGAGCTGTCGCGAAGAGAGTGTGGCAGAGAGTTCTAGAGTCACACTGCAAGTACAGAAAAGGAGCCATCATAGCGGCTAGAAATATGACGCGGAGTACGAAGGAGAAGAGAAATGGTGCGACAGAGTTTATCTCTGGGGAGGAGGTAGGTATTGAGGAGCATTAGGATTGTGTAGGATTGTATAGAGAAGAGTTAGAATAATAATAATAAATAATAATCTAGTCCCAAGCTAAGCAGAGCTTGTGTTATGAGTACTAGACAACTGATATTACATACTTATATATTTCTAAATACATACATATTGAATATGTTCTCTCTCTATAATTCAAAGGTTTGCTGGGAGAAAACTCATTGCTGAGTTAAGCTCGCCTTTGTACATGAACTGTCTGTATCTCAATATATTATGTTATGTTTTTATGTACAATAAAGAATTAAAGATATATAGATAAATTACACCCAGACACAGAACAAATGATCATGCTCATCACACAAACATTTGTCCTGGGTGGGAATCAAACCCACAACCTCCGGCATATTAGCAGTCAGGGCCACTAACCACTAGACCAACAGGCCAGTCAAAAGAATGTGTATTTCGCCGACGCCAAATCGGCAGCCACTTTAATCTGGTCCGAAACTCCGACACATGGTTGTATTTGCGGAGGCCAAAACTAAGCGGATGCACAAATTCTGCAGTCGTTCAAGTTTGTTTAGAAGTACCTCCGTAGCATCTAGAAAACAGACATCCGCATAGTCTATGAGCGGCAGAAGAAGAGATTGTGCAAGATTAACCTTAGTTTGATAGGGTAGGAATTTTTGGAGACGTTTAAGAGACTGAAAAGAGTAAAAGACCCTCCTACTCACATCAGCAAAATGAACCTCCCAAGAAAGGTTAGTTTCCATATGCACGCTAAGGTTTTAAGCACTTTTAGAGTATAATATAGGCACAGAATCATACACCACAGGTGGGAGCGACTGGTGATCCAATAAGTTGAGTATGTATCTGCCACTAACAATGAGCGCCTGGGATTATGTTGGGTTTAATAAAAGTCCAAAAGATTTAGCCCACTTGTAAACATTTTCAAGATCATTTTTGATGGCAGCCACAGTTTCAGTGATTTCATCTACTTTACAATGACGATATAACTGCAACTCGTCTGCATAGAGATGATAATTTATTCGAAGTTAGGACCTTAGTGAGAGCATTTATAAAAATCGAGAAGAGAAGAGGAGAAAGGATGCCACCCTGAGAAACACCCGCAGCCAACTCACACCATTCAGAGGAATCCTCATCGGATCGAACAGACTGCGAGCGACCTCGAAGATAAGATTTGAACCACTCAATTACTGGTGCTGAGACATTAAGAGAGGAAAGGATTCTTAAGAGGGTGAAATATATCATTTCATTAAAAAAATATGTTACAACTCTATGCGTCGAAGGTATCGTTATGTCACCGGGGAATTGCAGAATCCATTAAATTACAAAAAGTGATTACAAAGTATCAAAATCTGTTGGGTTTTATTATACCCGCAATAATCTATTCGATCTATTCACAAAATGTTGAGCATTCCATACATCACTAGATTTAGTTTGTAATAATCCGGTGACTCTATGACATATAGGTAACCAAAGATGACAGAAGCCCTCACTAAAGCGTATATAACTCGTAAAGGGTGTGAGTGAGCAGCGACTCATCCGACTACTTTACGTGATCCTCAATGTTCGTGTCACTTTCCCGGTGGTGCGCAGGTACCGAGGCAATACCGGATTGATGCGGAGGTATTAACTTTCCATCTCTGACAGCCTGCGAGAAAACTAGGATACATGAACAGCTGATTCTAGATAGCAATAAATTGAACTTATTGCCTCGATGGTGTAGTGGTCGTAACTACAGCATCGAAGCTGTTTAGCGTGAGGTCTTTGGTTCGATATTGAGGTTGGAAAATTGTTTTCCAGTCTGGATATTTTTCAATAGTCTGATTGTGTGCGCGGTCTGGGTTGCCTACGACGTATATGTATGTACTTTACTGAAAATACTTGTGTGGAAACGGGACAAGGGCAGGAAGATGATGATGATGACTTGTGTGGACATTTGCGAAAAACATTTCTACTTAACTCACCGCTTCCTTTGTTATAATCTTTATCTCTACATAGTATAAAACAAATTCACTTCCCGTATCTGTCTGTCTATCCGCTTTCTCCTCTTAAGCCGCGTGACGGATTTTGATGAGGTTTGCACTTATAGCTAAATAACAATAAACGAATGTACGCGTCTCCTTGTTAAGGAAATTTCTCACTGACTGATTGACACTTTGCGTGACCAGAGGGCTGGCTCGTTCTTTGCCCAAAGAATTAGCATTGACATTCGACGTGGCAATCCTGCCAGTCTTCTGGGTACGTTTCCGGATGATAGCGACGTGGAGCAGTACCTACTTCGATGGCTGAGTATATTTTGATTTTATATGCCTATATGTACATAATTAAGTTCAGTATTAAGTATACTATATAGTAGTATAGAGTTGATATTTAAGTTTCTGATGTAAATGATATTGCTCTTTACAAGCAGAATTTAAAAACAATTGGAATTCTATTTTCATTCTACTATCAATAAAAAAACGTAAACGAGGATGATTTTTTTATATAATTTCACTTTTATTAAAAACGTCACTAGTATTGATATAATTTTAGAATGGCTTATACTAACAACTACATGTTTGGGCCATAAACATACATCCATCCACGTGTAGACTGAAATACAGTAAAATAAAAACCTTTTGATGGCCTATTTTCTTACTAATTTCATATAAAACAGGTATTTTTCATATCAATGAGCACAGTACACGCAGTAGGTTGAGCTAGGTACGTAGGTAGACACCTACGACTAGTTCCCGCTCGCTCGTGTAACGATAACGAAGGACAATGAACGAGTATGTACGTAGGTAACATTTGCGAAGATACTCATGGTATTTGCTACTCATCCTTATCTACAACAGATACAAGTTTCACGAAAGGTACATTCGCCGTAGATACATAGAGGAATTTAAAAAAAAGAGTTTTATTTAAAAATATTACAGTGTATTTGCGAATAATTTGTCCAGTTGGTACATTCAGACGTTTCGTAGATTTTTCTGAAAGCTGGTTCGAAAAAAAAAATGTTTATACATTGATCACAAATGTTTAGACAGTAGTGGCGTGTGTAGATATGTGTATAATGGATTTTATATCATACTAACATCTGCGAACAGCTTCACCTGCGTGATAGTAGAAAATATATATACTATATACTCATTAATAAATTAGCATTCTATTGGTAAGGGAATTTTTAAAATCGGAAAGAAAAATTAAAGTTTTATTCATTATAATTATACAAAAATAAAAATCTTGCCTTTTTTAAATATTAGCATAGATTATTAGTATTATATTAGTATCTAGAAGTAGTTGATATATAACTAGAGTCTGTCTAAAAAGTCAAACGACTTGGGTAATTATTAGGGTACAATAAAATCTGATGTAGTCAACACGGGTTGAATAATCAAGGTCGATTAAAAGGTCTTGATCGTTGTTTACTGATAGAACCTTACGTGGGGCATACTGAAAGTTTCTGGATCTGGCCACTTACAATAAAAGAATGAAAAAACAATTAAAGAATTCGAAAATGAAACTCTTTGCGAGCATGGTACTTTTTAATTTGCGAAACTGTTATTTGGTTTTTTCATTGGAGCGTCGTTTCGAAGATTGTGAGTCGCTATCAAAATGAATTTAACTCGTGAACATTTTCGTTCAATGATTTTTTATGATTCATGTTGTAGCTTAAGTCAACAAGAGAGTTGCCAGGAACTTCAAATGGCATTTGGTGATGAGGCACCATGTTGCAGCTTTGTGTACTCGTAGTTTGGAGACGTGATCATCTCTATGACGAAATACGTCACCGTACAACAACTTATTGAAACTGACAAAAAATTACTTGCCAGCAAATTCGTGCTTTGTTAGGCATTGGAATGAGTCAAGTGCAAAACATTTTACATGTGCAACTGAAGGTTCGGAAGCTTTGCACTCGATGGATACCATATGACTTAACGGAGAATCAGAAACGACTGCGTGTCTAGTGGTGCCTTAAAATGATAAAAAAGTTTAATGGAGGACAGTCATTGGCTGTCTATAATATCGTGACAGGTAACGAAACCCGGGTGTACTACTTTGAACTCGAAAGAAAAAGCCAGTCGGCAGAGTGGGTTTTTGCTTTTGAAGATTTGCCGACAAAATTAATGAAAAGTCGAAGTGTTTGTAAAAAATGGTTGCTTCTTTTTTCGGCAAAGCAGGACATTACACTACAGTATCGCTTGAAGATCAAACGACAGTGAGTGCAGATTGGTACGTCAACACTTGCTTTGTCAGAGTCTTAGAAAAAGTTTGTGATAAGCGTCCTCGAAGCAATGTACTCCTCCACCACGATAATGCATCCTCACATTCTGCTAAAGTATCAGAAGCCTATTTGAAGGCTTCAGATATGGAACTGGTGACGCATCCGCCTTTCAGCCCGGACTTTACACCCTGCGACGTCTATTTGTTTTCAAAAATTAAAGACAATCTTAGAGGCACACGTTTTACGAGCCCTGAATCGGCGGTGAATGCGTTTCATAAAGCCATTGAAGAGGTCCATAAAGAAGACTGGTCCAACTGCTTCGTACAGTGGTTTCAGTGAATGCAAAAAATGTATTAATTGCGAGGGAATATACTTTGAAACACAATATATGTATCGTAAGTCTTATATGTAGTCTTATTTATCAGAATTCTGAATTCTGATAAATAAGACAACTTTTAGTATGCCCTAAGTATAAACATTATCGAATATAAGTAGTTTTTTAAATGATTTAATATTATTAGGGAACTTTTTAACTATAAAAAAATACAAAAGTTTTTCATTTAAAATATATTTCGGTCTCTTTAATGTTATCGTTATTACAAAAGTAGGTTACATTTTCAAAAATATAATAATTATTATTATTATTTGCACAGACATAACCAAGTAGCCAGGATTATTCACAACTTGCTTTGAAATATAACTTAGCGGTTTCTGAGATACCGTATTACAGGTATGAGCCCGACCCAGTTCTCGAAAATGACCATGTCACGTTGTACTGGGATCTATCATTACTGACCGAACTATTGTAGCCGGCCATATCGCGGTGGTAGTCAGCTTTAGTATCTTTTGATTTATATACTAATAAGGCATCAGGAATAAAGCCGTCTACACTACCAGCATGCACAACTATATAACACCCCCCTATTGATATCTCAGATGAAGGGCCGGGCTCATCTTCACTTCGCCAACACTGATTCACTCTGTAGGATGTATGTACACAAGTCTCGTCAAGATAAACAAAATGTTTTCGTGTCTCTTCAGGCTCATCCCTTAATTTGTCAATAGTACGCAGATACTTTGCTTGCCAATAAAATATCAGAGCGTTCAATGAGGGCTCATCGTTTGTTTCTCAATTTCGTGAAAACAAATTCAATGTCTAACAAAGTCTTCCGTAAACTATCTATGTTTCTAAGGTAACTACACAAGTTTCGAAGAGTTGGAATTTCTTTCTTTACCGCATAATAACTATGAATTTTATTTCTAATTGCACATTTATGGAAGTCGTCAATCTTTATTTTCAAAGTTCGCACTGGTTTTGACCCTTTACCTTCTCCAGGTGTTCGCCATACTCCTTGGTTGGCGAGACCATCCTATTTAATTTTGATAACCGTATCACGGGATATGCCTACAATAAACAATGCAGAGATAATATACTATAATTTAGGTGTCTTCAAGGCTAGAGTGAATAGGCTCTTAATAAACTAGTGAGCCTCACCATCGATGATTGCATCACTGCTACCATCAGGTGGGATCGCAGTCAAGCACTGGTTCATACAAATTAAAAAAAAATATATAAAACACAAAAAACTAGTCATCTTCTTCCTGCCCTTGTCCCGTTTTATTTGGGGTCGGCGCAACACGTTTTTTTTCTTCCATTCTGTCCTGTTACTCGTCACGCTATCACTAACTCCCTTTTCTTTCATATTACTTCTCATACAATCCATCCATCTTTTCTTTGGCCTCTCTCTCCCTCTCCATCCATCCACATGTAAATTCATAACTCTTTTAGCAACATGCGCTCCATCCCTCCTCACAAACTCTCACAAACTCCCCAAAACACAAAAAACTACTAACTAAGAAAAATAAATAATATAAAAGTACCAAATTGTTTCGTACCGGCCATAGCAGCAACACGCTCAACCACTTTATTTTTGTCAATTATATATCTCTTTTGCGACTTTTCTCTTTGACAATATTGTATAAGATTGAAAGTTAATTTCCACTTTTCACTAGTTTTGGCATGATTTTGAATGCATCAACAATTAAATTCAACAAGAAACAGTAATTATTCACAAGCAGCAGACTTTTGACAAGTTAGTGAGTAGTAAAAATCGCGTTGCCAGCAACAGATTTTTTATTTCGTTCAAAAATTCCCAAGTCGTTTGAATTTTTTAGACAGACTCTTTATATTATGGAACATCGAATTTTAGAAAATATTTGGCTTAGGAATAGAGCTTCTATTACTTACCTATGTGACAGTGTCTTTAATTTATAGTCGACATGCCATAATTAATACTGCCAGTACAGTATTAATACTGTATGCATAAAAATCTACAGACACATTACGACAAGACTACTACTACGCTACTAATACTAAGCTATTATAGATTATAAAGCATGGCTCGTGAGGCTCACTAACATCATCGGCACAATATTCAAGAAAGACAGCTCAATACTTGTAATCGCCGAGCTCAGCAGACAATTACAGAACAATTACTTGCCGAGCTTCCAGCAATGATACTGCTCATTATCACATAGCACACACGTGTCGATACGTGCCTGAACATGCAGCTAATGTGCCGCCCATAGAAGCTAAGCAGAACTATGCTGATTGAGTGATCCGTGAAGTTGCAACAATTACAAGAGATCCAATTTTGGCATACACTTCGAGGACGCTAAAAAGTTCTGCTTTTTCACCACTTAAGCAAGTAATTGAAAAAAACTAAAGAACTTTAACAAAGTTATTCATTCCTTATTCATAGCTACGACTGACTGTGTCTTAAAGACATCAATCTGTAAAGCAAGGCAACTGTAAAATACAGCGTATCGCCCGCGAGACGTGTCATTTTTATTGAGAGTGATACCATTACAGCCCATTCATTCTGTAATAAAACGGATGCAACTAAGTATAACACTGACTTTAAAAGCAAAACTATCTAGCTCTCTACCTTTAAAGGTTACTTCCGAGGGAAGTAGGTACTCAACAAATATCCAATAGCCGCCATGATAATCTAGATGTCGCATAAAACCCATAAATAAGCTGATTTGGAGGATAAAAATAATTGAACTGCAGCTTACCGCGTGTTCCCTTCCCGCAACCCGTCACGAACGCGCAAACGAAAAACTATCATCTCCCGCAATCGTAAATACAGATTAGGAGTCATCTTCACTCGTGCATCGATTTGCAGCGCCATCAAATATTGACGCGTCCCGCCGCGCGGTACTGCTCGCCAGGGATGCATAATTCCACGAATATGGTTTACGACCGCCCCCCCCCCCCTCCCCCTCGCCCCGGAGGCCGCACAGCCTGTGTATCTCGCACAAGACTGTATCCCCCTGTATTGCCCTACATCTTCATAAAGTATGAATCCTCAGCGAGTCAGGTGCGATCGGTTACAGCCGCGATTTATTATCGCTTCGATATGTACCGCTACGCAATACGCATCTCTCCCCGTTTTATTTGGAACATATTATTGAATTATTGAGATGTTATGCGTTCGTTTTAGTGATATATCTGAGAGTGGTTCACGGTCAACCTATACTGTTTTGCGTAAATTTTAATGTGTCTAGTGGCATCTTTGTTTTAGTTTAACATATTTCTAAATCAATATTTGTGTGTAGCGTCAGGTGTTCTGAAACTCGCTCAAATGTCATCAATATAATTAATTTTATCAAGAGTTTCTCAACACCTCGCAAGATTTTCCATATCAGTCGACTGTTATACAACGTTCGTTCCTTACAGTTGTTTGTCTATCTAAATGTTCAATAAGTTCCGCCACATTCGGCGTGTCGTCAGGTGTCGGTACACGTGCATCTACTCGCGACAACATTCCAATAGCCGTCGACCAGTCTGGTGACTGTGCCAGCGCACTGACTGAGGCATCTTCAGCAAGTTTCCCAAAACATTCAATATTCCACGGCTTGTATCCAGAACGTCAACTATAATATAATGTCGAAATAAATGTCATCGTTTCTAATGGTTTTCGACGATTTGCCGTATTTTATTGCAAATTTTCTAGATCATTAAAATTATCCTAAAATAGCAGTCAAGAATACAAGATATCTCGTTTAGAAATCTTCGAATTTAAATATATTTTTAAAATATATGTTTTGGCTAATTTATTCATAGATAGCTTATTTGCAGAAGTCCAATTTTTTGTTGGATCAAAGACAATCTCACACAATAATCTCGAACTGTAGGTTAAATTTCTTTGCAGGTATTATTCAAATAGTTCTGGCGTTACTATTTGGATGAGGAGAATAAAAAGTTTCTATTATCATTTACAGTGGAATTAACTTATCGCGTAGCTTTTCTAGACCTCCAACGGAATTTTCAAAATCGAAACATTCGAAACAACCCCATGGTCCATGGTCCATGTCTTTTCAGACTGCTTGGTGTACGAGCCATATTTACAGAGACACTCCTGACTGTTCCTTCTGCTGACATGACTAGGTCGGCGCCGCCTAGCTCCACAAACTACAGCTCGCAACACATTATGCCTGCGATACGTGCGACCGTGATAAACTGTAATGATCGGTTTCTATTTTTCTCCACTATTTAGTTTTTATAAAACTGTCACAGAAGTTAGGACCGAGACAAACATAATGGGTCTGTCTCGGTCCTAACTTATGTGACAGTTTTATATAGTCCATTACAAGAGGCTAGGTTTTTGAAGTTAAGATGAGATAATATTTTGTTTTCTAGGCAAAAAATTATTCTGTACTGAGCCAGTGACTAGCTTGCTGGTTTACTAGCACAATCTTGCTATCCTAGCTTGAAGAACTTAACTTACATGAGGCAAGCTTCCCCGAGTGTTCAAATTCATCATAGAAAAAGATGGTACCACCACTGCTACCAACTCTATAATGGTTCGTTGATTGGTGTACAATAAATTATTTTTCATAATTTCTGCCTAATTTGACCACGCCCAAGGAACTTGATGGTGGTCTATAAACACGTGAGACCACACGCTATTACCAATAAATCTTTAATTAATTTCATACAATCGAATTAATGAATAGTAACAAAATTAAAATAACACATAAATCTAAGTTAGACATGCGCCAAATGATCACGCCGTATGAATCATAAGCGACATTTTAGTGGTACCGTTAGTTACGCCATTACCAATTAAATTTGAACATTAAAAATTCGAACATTACTCCTGAAACTTGAACATTACGGACTAGGCAAAACAGCGTTGAGCTTATTTAAATCTTATTTGAATGACAGACAGCAACTAGTTCAGATAAACGGTGTCAACTCATCGGGATTAAATGTGAAAATGGGAATACCCCAAGGTACAATTTTACTTGGATGATTTTCCCACCGGACCATTTTTACATTTAGTTTATATTAATGATTTACCCCATTTGTTGCAAAACAAATTTAATGTGGTGTTCTTCGCTGACGACACTTCTTTGATTTTTAAGATAAATAGAAGGACTAATAATCTTGACTTGACTGACGACGAAAATAACGCTCTACGACAGGTCCAAAATTGGTTCACTGCTAATAATCTAGTTCTAAATGGGAAAAAAATCTAAATGCATAAGATTTTCCTTACCGAATGTCAAAAGCAGTGATTGTGACACAGTATTGAATTTAATACATATCATGATTGAAAAGAGCTCTTGCAGTTTTCAAAAAAGGAGTGAAAGAACACTATCTTTCTATTTTGTCGTAGTTGCTTATAAGTATACATTTTTATTAAGTATGTATTATTGCGATATTTATTCTACCATGTGTATGTATTTATGATAGTATGATTTTATATTGTATATTTTATTGATAATTGTTTTATTTGCACTTTTATTTTTTTTCCTTTCACTTTTACACACAGTGTCTACATCTCTTTCTTTTCCAATTTTCCTTTCGCAGGTATGCTGGAAAAGATTTCCGTAGAAATAAGCATCACTTTTGTACCTATTTTTCTGTTTCTGTCTTCTTTTCTATTATTATTTAAGTGTGTACATGAATCGTAAATAAATAAAGAGTGTCCATGGAGTTTCTTGCACATTCTTCTCCACAGAGATCTATGCTTTGGAATGTGCAATGCTAATTGCACATTCCAAAGCATTTTTCTGACTGACTGACTTTTTGACATTTCAAAAGTGCCTGTAAATGGTTTATTTGAAATAAAATGCTTTGAATCTTGGATTCTTCTTTGGTTCTCAAGATTTTCTGCATAATTCGAAGAAGTTTCATCTATCCCTTTAAGAATGAGTTTTTTTTTTCCTTTATTATTAAGAACAATTTTCTTAATAATTGATTACAATCTAGCCTAAAATACTAATAAGTAATTAAATTCTGACTTAATATTATACGTTATAGGTTTTGTTAAAACTAAGAATAGCGTCCTTTAGCACTATTATAGTAGTCCATAGCACTTTCTTAGAGTCTGATATTGATAAAAAATCTTTGTTCATGTGTTATATGCATACTATAGCACAGCATTGATCACTATTATACACTAACTTTAACACTACACTAACTCAAAAGGTTTAGTTCTCTTTAGTCTACGCACTAGGTCCGTGTTGTATAACAGCTGGATTGCCTCAACATTCACGTGGCGGTGAAGTCTGTGTTCGTTGGCTTTAGCAAATTTTTGAATGATGGTGGTGACGAGGTCCATTTTAAGGTCATTTGGAGGTCGTCATTTCTGATGTACCAGGGTGCTTTTACAGCACCCCTGAGTACTTTATTTTGGAATTGTTGTATTATTTTGATGTTACTCTGTTTAATACAGCCCCAGAGTTGAATACCATACGTCCAAATTGGCATCAGAATATGCTTGTAAAGTATTATCTTATTATGTATTGATAAACAGGATTTCCTTCCAAGTAACCAATACATATTTTTATAGCGTATGTCAAGTTCCTGTCTTTTCTTTTTGACATGAGCTTTCCATCGCAGCTTGGCGTCAAGAGTTATGCCAGGGTATTTGGCTGTATTAGCATAAGGCACTTGCGTACCGTTTATGTAGATTGGGTGGCAGTCAAACTGTTTGTTTGTGAAATCAACGTGAATTGATTTTGACTCATTCAGCTTGATCTTCCATTTTTCTGTCCAGTCGTAAACTTTGTTCATAGCTAATTGAACTTTTTCTACAGCTTCTCTGTGATTTGATCCTGTAGCCACAGTGTCATCAGCAAAGGTCGCAATGGTGTTATTTTCTGCCTCTGGGATGTGACATGTGTACAACAAGTATAGGATTGGACCTAGGACACTTCCTTGAGGCACCCCATCTTTTATTGTTTTAAGCTCGGAATATGCATCTTCTTATTCTAAACATTCTAACGACTCCAGAATATCTGCAAATTCTGGAGGCAACATACATTTGAGTTTGAATATTAGGCCCTCATGCCAAACTTTGTCAAAAGCTTGCGCGACATCTAAGAATACGGTGGCGCAGACTTCCTTATTTTCGAGCGGTTTTTCAATAATATTTGTTATTACAGAATAACAAATATTATTGAAAAACCGCTCGAAAATAAGGAAGTCTACAGTAGACCAGGTACACAGGTACCTGGTCTACTGTAGAGTGTTTTTCTCTGAAACCAAATTGATGATTTGGGATAAGGTCTTTTTCTTCTATTATTGGTTTTAACCGTTTCAGTAATAGTTTTTCAAATAGTTTTGATAACACTGGCAACAAAGAAATAGGTCTATATGATGACGCTTCATGGGGTGGTTTCCCAGGCTTCGCAATCATAATTTTACTTCTTCTTTCCTTCCACGACTGTACATGTTTTAGAATAAACGCAGCATTGATTATTTTGGTCAACTTTACTATGGCTTTGCGCGGGAGGTGTTTAAGAATTTCACCTGTTATGAGGTCGTAGCCCGGTGACTTTTTCGAACTAATATTATTCTGAATTTCTCTCATAACTTCTTTAGGAGTCACAAGCTTAATTTATTAATTTTGTACTAACTTTTCACACTCAAGTATATCTGTACAGTTATCATTGGATTGAAAAGTATTTTGTAAGTGTTGAGCAAACCTTAACGCTTTTTGGTCATTACTTATAATAGCCCATTTTCCGTCGGTATCTCTAATAGGTGGTATTTGTTTAGTTGACCTTTTTAGGTTTCTTGTCACATTCCAAAGGGAGTAATCCATTGATTTTTCATTGGTTAGCTGCAGAAGGTTGGTATTTAAAGATTCATCCTCGAATTGTATAATTTTTCTCTTTAGTCGCTTAGTTAGATTATTTAATAAAGTTTTTTCCCACGGACACCTTGTTTGCTGCCACCGCTTTCTTTGTTTTCTTTTCTTAAATAGTAAGTCCACAATTTCCTTAAGATAAATATAACCCTTATATTTGTCTTTTATTTGTGGTGTGTTGTTCTACGCACAAATTTGGATATCAACAACATATTTGTTTACTTCTGATTCAAGCTGATCTTGCGTTTTTAACGGAGTTCTTAGGTCGATAATATTATCTAGATCAAGGGCAAAACTTTTCCAATCTGTCGACTTATTAACCAGGGATATCTGGCTTTCTTTTAGTAGGATTTTTTGACTTAGTATTATCGGGGAGTGATCAGAGTTCATATGGAAACCTTCCTCCAAAGCAACGTAATTGGAGGATATGTTTTTGCTAATGAAAAAGTCTATAAGATCTGGTATTTTCTGGAGGTCAGTCGGTCAGTGTGTTGGTTTCCCTGTGCTCATAACTTCACAATGCGTTTCTTTAACTGCACTTAAAAGCTGCCTTCCTTTTGTTGTTGTAAGTCTTGATCCCCATTGCATGTGTTTGGCATTAAAATCACCGCCTAGGATAAATCTTTGACCTAACATTTCAAGGAAATGTAAATATCGCTCTTTTCTTATCATGTGCCTTGGAGGACAGTATACAGCCGCTATGGACACGTTACAAGATTTGGTTTTAACAGATATTACTACAGTTTGGTTAGTCTAGCTCTTCATACTTGCACTGCTTATAATGACTGATGTTTTCTTTGATTATGATTGTGCTATCTCCTCTAGCGGAGCTGTCAGGGTGGACAGAATTATACACTGTATATCCTCTAAATTTGACAAAAGATTGTTTAGTGAAGTGCGTTTCGGATATCAAACACACGTCTATATTTTCTGTATCTAGGACCGCCTGTAACTCATTCTGATGTTTCAGGAGCCCATTGGAGTTCCACGCCATTATTTTAAGAGTGTTATTCATTTTTGATTATTTGAAACAGCTGTTTTGGTGCTGGATTCTAGCTTTTCTAATCTCTTGTCGAATGTAGTAATGCACTTCACTATCTGATTAATTTTATCCTCCAGGTTCAAAGATCCTTGCTTTGCAGCTTGTGCATAGGAACAAATATTAGTTTCTTATGTGGGTTTTGGAATTGCCTGAATACTTGCTTTCTGTGCTTGTTTCTCATTTCTCATCGGAGGAAACTGTTGCAAAGTTGTCACGTCAAGTTTCTTCTTAATATTTTTGTTTTTTTTATGAGTTGCATCTCTTTAGCTACTTCACACCCTCTGTAGTTTGCAGGATGGGGTAGACCACAGTGGACACATTTTGGTTTATCTTGCGGGGATTTGGTACAGTCGGCTGTAAGATGCTTCCCAGTACATTTTACACACCTTGGCTCTCTTTTACAATATTTATGAGTATGCCCATATGCCTGGCATCTCTTACATTGAGGAATAAGTTTTGGATTTTTGAGTGGGTGAATTTCAATTTTGCACCCTAATATGTATTTCATGCCATAGATTTTGTCGACATCTTCGTTATTATGGAAAGATAAAACGAACATATTGAGTGTTTCTTTACTCTTCCAGCTCAATTTGTTGTCAACCTTTTCTATTTAATCTTATCATTAAGAATTAGTAAAAAAAAACTATTCGAGGTGGGATGATCAAAATGCACCTTGGAAATAGTTCTAATACCTACTACAAAACCTGTGAGAATGATAAGTTGCAGAGGTGCGCACAATATGTGTAGCTCGAGTTTGGACCATTTGTTTCCAAATTATATTTTCCGCATATTTCATAAAGGAACATAAATGTCGATCGCATCTTTAATTTACATACTATATCGAACAGTTCCGCTTGCCCATTTTAGCTTATTTTTATGCGTTCGTTATTGAAATAGTCCATTATTAAATTGAAAAAGATGTTCTGCTTATATATCAATAAAGAATCCAACACGATAAATATTTATAAATCCTGTCCAGTAGCGTTCAACGGTGTTTTATATTAATAATAATTAATTTTCGTCATTAATTTTATTTGTGCAATACGACATTTTGGTTACTGGTTAGTCTGATCAATTCTCAATATTTCGCAACACTACGGGTATCTTCGGATCAATGCAAGCATTGCCTGCGACCTTCGCTGATGTATTCTCAAATAAATCTAAACTGTAACTATGAAAGGTGTACCATCGACTCTCATCAGTCTACAATGACGACACCGTAACGACATTCGTTTTTTAATAAAAACGAATGTCGTTAAAACTATTATAATTAATAGTTTTCTGACACTCTGTCACTTTCTTTTTTGGATATCTTCAGTCTACTGACGTCACTAGCTAAGGTTTCTAAAATAACGATTAATTGATCTGTCAAACTTTGACGTCATACCTTAAAACTAGGTTTATGTAACAGAGTTAACCCATAAACTTGCCGATATTATCGTTATTATAACCTCTCATATAGAATTATTCAGATCTTCTCTTACCTCATTATGTTATGACAAGTGAATGCGCCGCCGTTTCATTTCGCACTTTATTTTATTTTATTGTTCGGCGCGAGCACCGCGGATTATCTTTGACAAATGTTTTAAATATTACTAACTCGGAGTTATACAAGACAAAACTTAAATTAAATTCTAACTTTGAAGGATTTTGTGGAGGAAAACTAAAAGTGAAGAAACGAGGATGTGTTATAAATGTGTTAGCATTGAGAAAGAAGGTTATCGGTTAAATGTCAAGTGACAGAGTATTGCTCAATTTTTGTAAAAAATTGTTGTGTAAATGGCAATGTAATAAAGTGATCGTAAGATTTATATTCTTAAATGCTTTCTTAAAATAGTTTATTCTATTAACAATGTTATACCCACACTTAACTTTATATAGTACCTAGCTCTTAAAATATGATTTTTAATTTCATAGCGACAACCTCGGACGAAGGGCGTAGAATTAATAAAGGCGTACTGCACTCCTAATAAGAGCAGCTCGTAAATCGCTCTCAACAACAGATCCCGAATTACGACCGAACTGTTGTTACTTTTTATATTTCACTTTCCACTTTTTACACGTACGCCGCACTGGGGACCTGCAGGCCTGCGAACAGCTAGAGGGAACGAGCCTGAAATAATGGTACATTAAGAATAAAAAATAAATACAAGTTTCTTAATATAAAGTATTATAATGGGTATATTAATTGAAACGGTATCAAAAAATTCTCTGCTAACTGAAAATAATAAATACCGGTATTTTTTTTCAATTCCATTGTTTCCATAACAAATGTCTCAATTTGTTGAGAATTAACACTAAGAATCTTAGATTACATTATTAAGAAATATTATCTGTGATATCATGACTTCATAGAATTGTCTTAACACATTGTTACAGCGCCCCGTCCTGCCCTCTCTAACGTTGCGTTAGTCTACAAACTAAACCCTTTCGCGCGGTCTGCGCCAATAATGAAATCTGGGGTGTGAAATAAAAAGAAAAACTCTCTTAATTAAATTTTCTTTTAGCAAAATTTAATAAACGTGGGGCGAGTGTGCCGGCGCCCACTGGCGGTAGGTGGCGGTAGGTGGCGCCAGCAGCCACCAGCGACCAGCTGAGCCGGCTGTTACACAAGTAGCTACCTACCTAACTGTGTACTCGTATTTATTTGGAAAACGGAACTCGTATTTTTTAAAAAGTGTGTCCTGAAGATAATTTTTCTGGTTAAACAAAATAGAAATTTGAAAATAAAAAGTACTTGCAGTGAAAGCTTTTAAGTTTTTCAATGATAAGACATATATTTATCTGATTTTTTAAAATTTGGTTCAGAAGATGGAATGGTAACTTTTTCACATACTTTACAAAGAATAGGTATAAACCACGTAAGTAATTTTAAAACCATGGACTTCTAATAGATTTTTGTAAAGGACCAATTTCTGTATTTTTTTCAAAACTATTTTTTTTTTAATATCTTTTAAACCATCATCATCTTCCTGCCCTTGTCCCATCTTATTTGGGGTCGGCACAACATGTTTTTTTCTTCCATTCTATCCTGTCAACAATCATGCTATCACTAACTTCCTTTACTTTCATATCACTGTTCACACAATCCATCCATCTTTTCTTTGGCCTCCCTCTCCCTCTCCAGCCATCCACATGTATACTCATAACTCTTTTAGTAACATGCGTTTCATCTCTCCTCTTTACATGACCATACCAAGACAAACGATTCCCTTTCAACTTTTCAGTCACTGGCGCCACTTTCAAACTTCCTCTAATATACTCATTTCTCACTTTATCCATTCTCGTCACACCACACATCCATCCATTAAACCATTGAATTAAAATCATTCAAACAACAAAATTTAAACCTTCCCAATACTTAAGCCCTTTCGTTTTATTTAACGCACCATCGCACGACACTTTTTGAATCTTTTTTTTGTAATTTATCGCTATATGTATATTTATGCCCCGTATTTAGTATTTATGAGTATAATAAGTCATGTTTTTCTTTGAGTATAATCAGCCTCTTTGCTTAGCGTTTGTGGACTACGAGAAACCCTTTGATTCGATCGAGACTTAGGCTGTACTACAGTCTCTCCAACGGTGCCAGACTGACTATCAGTCCATTGAAGTGCTGAAGTGTTTGTACAAAAACGCCACCATGTCAGTGACCAGTGTCCATGTGAGTGTTTCAGGACCGGACCTCGAAACCTATCCTCTTGCAGCGGGGTATGAGGCAGGGAGACGCAATGAAGGATGTCTTCATGTATCTGAATCTGAATCTGAATCTTCAAGGTTCTGGAATGGTGAGGGCTAGGCATTAATGTCAATGGCGATTACATTACACCTTTGATATGCCGACGACATAGTAGTCATTTCTGAGACTTCGGAGGAGCTCAGTACAATGCTCGGTGAACTCAGTAGAGCTTCCGAAAGAGTGGGAGTTAAAATGATGACGAAACCAAAGTCATGGTTAACATCCATGTAGTACTCACTCCTATCAAGATCAAAAACTCGAAGTTGTGGATGACTACGTTTACCTGGGACAGACGGTTCAGTTGGGTAGGTCTAACTTCGAGAAAGAGGTCAATCATCGAATTTGACTAGGTTAGGCAGCGTTTGAGAAGCTACGCGGTATTTTCTCGTCCAATATACCACAGTGTCTGAAGAAGAAAGTGATCAATGCGTGTTGCCAGTATGTATGTGATGTATGGCTCCGAAACGTGGTCTCTTACAATGGGCCTCATAAGAAGACTTTAAGTCACCCAAAGGGCAATAGGAAGAGCTGCTCTATGCTCGGAGTTTCCTTGCTTGATCACCTCAGAAATGAAGATATCCGCAGGAGGAACCAAGGTTACCGACATAGCTTGAAGAATCGGCAAACTTATTTCTTTATTTCTTTACCAGCATGGATGATAAATAAAATAAAATAGACAATACCTGGCCGAAATGAAAATAAATTTACAACCATGTTGACTAGAGCCGCAGCTCGTGCACGCCCACCACCTCCGGCCTCGTCGCTCAGCTCCGTCTTGCCGCCGCCGGAACCCAGAAGGATCCAGCTGTGAGTGCTGTGACACCGGCCACGGCAGCTGCATCGAGCTCGAGCGACTAGTAATACTCGCCGCCCACGTCACCACCACCTGCGCGTCGATATAGAGGAAGCCGGCCGCCAAGTGACTTTGGACCTCGAGGCCCACCGGCCTCTGATAGGGTTCCAGCTCCCGGTGGAAGTGTGCAGCGCATGCGATGGACGCAATCCATCAATGAGAACTTCATGCGCTCATACTATGGGGCTACAGAGGGAGGAAAAAATCTGACAGCGAACCGTGTTCGGATGCTCTCTTTATTTCAGGTGCTTGAGCCAGCCGTCAATGTTTCGGCCCAAGGATTGTCGGATCAGGTGCGGGTCATCCAGCGTAATCATATGTTGGATGCCTTGCACTTACTTGAGCGCCTCTGAACGGAAATGAGTAACCACGTTATTGCTCCTTCATCGCAGACAGTGGTACCAGTGATGGTACCATCGTCTTACCATCTTTCCAACCACGCTGACGAAGAGATTACTGACATGGTTACACATGTAAATACCCAGTGCAACAATGAATTGAGGAGTGCTTTGGAGTGTACTATTGGAGAGTATCGCAACATGCCGCTTGAACTTAGGCCGCGCTTACCTCGTTTGCCTATGCATAATAAGAATAAGGCGCTGGTGGCTGTTCTGGATTTGATTGCGAAGATCTCACTGATACACACTTGATAATGTACTGCGCAGCTGTAGCGGCATGTCGTGTAGCTCACGTCAAGTTTCCAAACTGTAACGTAGCTACACGACCGAAACCAGCCGTGCCGGCTTGGCAGTGCAGGATCGAGCGTCGCATTGGTGGGGCCAGAGCACTCATCGGCAAACTAATCTGCTTCAGGAAGGGCAACACTGGCTAAGAGTGATGCGCTTTGTGAGGCGGGCGTTTTCGGGGACTTTATGTCAGTCCTCGAAACTATAATATGTCCCGTGTCACAGAGCGCATCGACTTCCTGAAACAGAAAGTGTATGCATGGGCAAACCGTATCTGCAGGTATAAGTGGCGGGTGGAGCGATACGCCCAGAATTGCACATTACGGAGTAATGAAAGGTGTGTTTATAAGGATTGGGAGCGACCGGACCAAGGTGTGACTGACGCGTGCTTTCCAGATGATGACGCCATCAGTTCATTCTGGCGCTGCATCTGGTCGGTGCCTGTCAGTCACACCGAGGGTGACTGGACTTGGAGGTCGAGCGTGCGTGCGATCCAATACCACAAATGGGGGCAATTGACATCAGCCTCCAAGATGTAGCTCGTGCAGTCCGTCCGTTGCCAAACTGGAAATCGCCAAAGCCAGAGATGGACTGCACAATTTCTGGATTAAGTGCTTTACAAGATCGCGCGCTCGCTTAACATATCAGTTTCAGTCTGCCTTAGAGTCAGGGTCGCTGCCCCAGTTCCTAAAAACAGCAATAAACCACCTGCTCCATAAGTCAGGTAGTACTGCGAGGCCTAAAAATTATAGACCGATCACGTGTTTTCCAATGGTCTATAAAGTTCTTACATCCATACTGAGAAGTTAAATTAATCGTCATATTGACAAAAATTTTATCATGTCACCTTCTCAGAATGGATGTAGGAACGGGTCCCGTGGTACTAAGGAGCTGCTCCTCATTAATATGACGATTACCCAAAAGGTTCGACGTTTCTGAAAGGATTTATCAAAATGTTAGATAGATTATAAGAAGGCCTATGACTCTGTTCCTCATACATGGCTCATGAGGGTGCTGGAATTGTATAAAATTGATACAACACTACGCACCTTCCTGATGTCGCGTATGAGGCAATGGAGTACTGTCCTTCGCTATCCATGATGTCGACATATCCAGAGGAATAGCGAACCTGTAAGGATCGAGCGAGGTATATTCCAGGGTGATTGTTTGAGTCCACTTTGGTTTTGCCTAGCCTTGAATCCTCTAAGCACACTGCTGGAGAATTCAAGTCTAGGCTATCCGGTTGAAGAGAGGTGGTCAGGTAATATCTCACCTACTTTACATGGATGACCTGAAACTTTTTGTCCCCAACAAACAGCAACTGATGGAGCTACTGAAGGTAACTGAAACCTTCAGTAGTGCCATCAGGATGGAGTTTTATGTGGACATATGTGCGGTCATGCATGTAAAGCGAGGTGAGGTTGTGGAATCGGTGGGTACTCAACTCACGGATTCCATAAACCTGTGATCCCTCTCTCCAACCGAAACCTAAGTATTTGGGTATGTCGGAAGCTCTAGGCATCAATATCACTGACATGAATGCACTCTCAGTCTGTACTTCAACTAAAACTAATTTACTAGACTTAAGACAGTTTTCTATAAATTTCATTAAAATTTTCAAAAGCTGTAAACCCAGTGAACTTACTGACATTAGTATCAAATCTAGAGATAGAGTCCACCGTACAGCACAAGATACGAGATAGGCAGCGACGCAAAGCGGCGCGTTGGCGATATTTAAATAAACACTTAGCAACAATAAGCGATAAGTGTGGCTCAAACCTCGCAGTGGAGACCGACCGACATACGCTGAGTACTGACTGCACAACAGGAAAAATAGAAAAATAACTAAAAAGTCTTTGGGAAAGGTAAGAGTAGCGTTGAAAAAAATCTGCTTGGCATTTCTCGTACCCTGCCACCGCCTTGACGTAATTAATAGCAAGTAATATAAGAACAATAACAATTTTAAAGTACCAGTCATACCTATTAGTTCTTTCGTTCATAGAAATCAGGTAACAACTAAGGAAAATAACTCCATTTAATTATCAAGTTAGCTGCGAGTACAAAGCAACAATTTGCTTATTTGCGAGTGACACAAAAAGCCACACCATCACGTATCGCGTGTAACTAATACTTCACATTATTAATTACAAATACCAATATAATTGCAATGGCCGCTACACGTCGGCAGCCGGCACAGCGCGCTGTTCAATGTTCTTCATAAATAACTTCGAATGTATGGATTCCTCTCAAATTATTTAGCAGTATATAATGCTCATTTAGCTGATGTGAGCTCGTAAGTTCGTTCCCGTCAACTTACCGTTGCACTGCGGAATGATTGAGATCTATGGGGAAACATTCAGCTGCATTGTTGCTGTTCCTCCTTTCTATTCTTAATTATCAAAGAAATTGTTGATAAATCAAGTGTCTGTAGTTTTATTGTGATTTATATGTTTTTTGTTCACATCTACTCAATTTTCTACAGTGATTATGTTTGATGCAGTTTTAAATCAACCGACATTAATTGCTACCTACATCTTTATTTTTATAATTTAACAATATTTTAAAAACAATACTAGAGCACAATAAATCAGTGTGGTAGTGTGTGCTGACGCTACGGGGTGAACCTTACTCCACGTATCACAGCTCATGAATAATGCACGCCGCTCCAAATAATATACGATTACACTGTGTTCTGTAGGAAAATGCACTTTCTTTGTCTCGTGTGTTTGTCCGCCGAATTCGGGTAATGACCGCGACCAACGCAATGCCTTCCATTGACTTATAGTCAAATTTTACTGTTTTTATGTACAGAATTGAAGACGTCTGTCTAAGTAGCTTTTGTGGATTGTGAGATTCTGTTTTCGTTTTTATGATACCTAAGATATAGTTCAGTTCAAAGTTTTTTATACTTCTCACTAAACATAATAAACATATTATTTAGATTGCGGTTTAGATTCGGTCCTGATTTCAGTTATTTTTCTATACTAATAAAACATTTAAAACAAAGTCTACTATTTTAAAATAAGTAAAATAGCATCACCGGACCGCGAACTCAGATAACAGTCTGGCCGACTTGTTGCAGTGGCAACCTTCCTGATCACTAATTTACTTTATTTTATTTATTGTTCTAATTGTTGTATTCAAGCCACCGCGTCTGGTTCAAGTTAATCATCACAACGTAGACGTCGTTGCTCGGATTTTATTGTTTTTAAACAACTACAAGTTCACGTAATCTAGACGAGTCGCTCTGTGAACGTTAGAATTTGTCTGAGAATCCTAATTTATAGCAGGTGTCCCACTGAGTGATTTATTTTGTCAGACATTGTGTTTCTTTACCATCGCATCAAAAATGTATTCATGAAGTCTGGTAGAAATCAAAGATATTAAACAAGTATTTTTTGATATTAACTAGTAGTTACTTACTCACGAATCATTTGATCGTCTCATTGTTATCGTGTAAATCATGAGAAAAGACATAGTTAGTGGAGTGATTGTGTAACAAACGGTAACGCCCATCCGGCGCGGCGAGATTGTTTACTCGGTGTTGTCGGAGCTCGTGCCGCCGCTGTTATTAGCGTATCTGTTAATTGCGCTATTTGCAGCACTCCGCCGCTCATGCCGCGCCACAGCACAAGCAGTAGCACCACTCACGGACATGGATTTTAGGAGTTCCTCGAGTCATATACATTATATATGATTTTTAAAGGGTAAGTTAATAATTCTATAAAAGAAAACTACCTAAACCGAAAAATATAGTTTCAAGTTAAAAGTATACTAGAAACTCAATTTTCTTAAACAGATGAATCACTCCCCGTACTGAAGAGAGCTCGTGCTGCAGTTTCTCTACCACAGACTAAACCCACTGCAACCCCAGTGTCAGTGACATTGTGCTGCTAAATCGTTGTGAATTATTTGCGTGATCAGTCAGTCCAAGGACCGAACGTGGGACAGTAAAGGCTTCCCAGAAGCGATAACATGGCATCTATTACTCGACACGCCTAACTGTGGGAACGTTCAGCCTAGCTGATGACCTAGTAATAGAAGTAGTGGACCCTAAGAACAATCAGTGAACTGATTCTGCGGAGAGATCGAACATTCATTCATTCATTTTCTATAATATGTATGTATTTAGAAGTATATAAGTATGTTTACCAGTTGTCTAGTACTCATAATACAAGCTCTGCTTAGCTTGAGACTAGACGGCGTTGTGTGATAGTTGTGGAATATTATTATTATTATTATTTGTGCCGAGTTGACTCAATAGTGTGCACCTGTACCCTGTTATACATATATATACGAGATAACAATAATACAAATAATTCGATTTCATAATAAATATACAATTATTAATCACTATCCCTATAGTCCTATTATATAGTACGTTAAAAAGAGGTTGATACTAAAAGTTATGGGTATGTATGGAGCTTACAATTACCCGGACTGTTACTAAATCGAATTTTATTGTGTGTGTGTGTGTGAGTTCTGACTATTCCGAAAAACTAAAGCTGAGGTACTCCATCAATCCAAATACTGAACACCATTACATGCAGAAATTAATTTTAAGCGCTGATATCAGTTAATCAAGAACTGTTGACGACATCGATCGCACAATACAACCATGTGCCTACATGAATATCATAATTGTATAATTGTTTGAGAATAGAAAAGATTACTGGATGACGCTCAGTAACAGGACTAATCGTTGTAGTGTGGAGGTGTTATTCTATAACGACGTTGGATGTGAAGGCAAGCGAAAAAAGTATGAAATTCCGCCTCGTGGTACTGGGAAATGTAAACAGGAATATGCAGAGAAAGAAAGGGTAGCCGGTAAGGAATTGTAGAAAAATAAATAATATAAGTGTTGTTAAACAGACCAACTGTCCACCTGCTGGAAGGTAGTTATTGGTGCCAGACACACCTGCAGCACCCAGGGCAGGGACATCTTTTGTGTTGCTAAATGGTGAAATTTTGCAGGTTGCCTCAAACTCTCACTCCCTCAAGGCATACTGTTTGGTAGATGACCAACTGCCTAATTGGTGACCCAGAAAACTACAAAGTGCTGCGAAACCACATACCAGGGAAGCATAGCACAACAGGAGATCAATATTTAGATACTCAGCAGTGGGTAAAAATAAATGTGCCAATAGTGATATTGATAATGACAGTGATCATACTTCTCCAGGAAAACTGATTGACAAGGAGATCTATTAATCGGTATTTTTAACCGACTTCAAAAAAAAGGAGGAGGTTATCAATTCGGTTGTATTTTTTTTTTTTTATCATTTTTTTTTATGTTTGTTACCTCAGAACTGCGTCGTTTATGGACCGATTTGCAAAATTTTTTTTTCCCTTTATAGGATATGCTTCCAGATTGGTCCCATTTTTTTCAAAATCCAGTTCTGATGATGGAATCCATGAGGAATCGAGGGAACTCCTCAAAAATTATAGGCAACCCTATGGTAATTTTAGTATTTTCATCAAGAACTTAAGCATTTACAGTCAAAAAGTAACATTTGATGAAGTGGAACTGATGAAGAAGACCAGAAATGGTCAACGGAACTTCATACTCAAATAGATATTATCACAATGTAGATATAGTTAAGCGACTATGACAATACAAATAAATGAATGATTCTGAATAGTTACGTTGAAAATGGTATCATCGAAGTGATCTGACGATGATGATGGAGCCGGAAGGTAGGCACTGGAACTCCATAATTAATCAATGTAACCTAGCCGTGTTTGGACTTATTAGAATTGTCATGAGATGCACTTTGGCTATAAGGTACTATTGAACTGATCTGATGATGGAGCCGGAAGGTAGGCACAGGAACTCCGTAATTAATCAATGTATCCTAGCCGTGTTTGGGCTTATTAGAATTGTCGTGAGATGCTCTTTGGCTATAAGGTACTATCGAACTGATCTGATGATGGAGCCGGAAGGAGGAAGGTAGACACAGGAACTTTATAATAAAACAATGTAGCCTAGCAGTATCTGGGTTAATTGGAATTGTCATGAGAAATGGGCACTCTGTTTATAAGTGTATCGCAACTAAAAAGTGTGAAATAAAAACTTTTTACAAAAAAAAAATAACCGACTTCACTAAAAAAAACACTAAAAGGATCAAAATAACTTTAATTTCGGAAGTCGGTGTTAAATAAGAAACAAACATTACCGAGAAACACCGACTTCCGAAATTAAAGTTATTTTGATCCTTTTAGTGTTTTTTTTAGTGAAGTCGGTTATTTTTTTTTTTGTAAAAAGTTTTTTCGTATTTAAAAGTGCATTAACGAACTAAAGGCATGTTTCTTTACGCAAGATCTTTCCTTCTAAGCAGCAGTGGTCAAAGAAGTGGTATTCAAAAAGTAATAATAAGACTGTCGAAACGTACTCGTGTACGACAACGATTGAAACTTAAACGTTTGTCCGCAGCAGTGAGATATGAGTCGTTACAATACAAACAGTAGAGTGTAGTCACCTCTGCGTGTATGAGAGGTACTTCAGAAGGTGCATTCCATCCAAATACTATGTACGCAGCAAAACAGCTTAAGATAAAAACACTAATACAGTTTATACTTCAATATACATATATTAGTCAGTCCGATCAGCCCTATGAAACTTATTTAAATAATTCAGTCTAATTTTTTGCAATATTAGCGCCTTCATGATGCCTATAACCAAGCTCTGAAATGCAAGTCAAAATCTTGGATAGTCATCAACTGTAACTTGGATCTAACTGACTTAAGATAGGGCGTGTCAGACTTAAACTGATTATAACCCACCTCTGTTCTTCAGCTGCACTTCGCGTTAACTTTTTAAAAAATTTCTTATCTTAGCCGGCCTTGCTGGGCACTTATGGTTTTGCTGCCATCTATTTGTGGCGAGCGTGGAACACGCGCCGTCGACAACTCGGGCTCGTTCTTTACTCTCGCTACGGACCATGGCCTGAACCAGGGCTGGGCGTGAGAGTTCATCACCGCCAATCGTCTCCACAAAGCCAGAGCGGGGCTCTGCCCAAGCGGGGTACACCTCCATCGTGTCCTTCAGGCGTGACGGTCCGCACAATAGTAATACCCGGGCATATTTTCTGCCCGAATCTGAAACAGAAACCTCCCAAACTGGACATGCCTGGACAGGCATGTGAGGATGCCGTAGCGCCTCTCCAGCCACTCCTCAAAAAAGGGACTTACCGCTGTGATTGTGGCGTGCCCAATGATGTAGGTACACACATATTTTTTGTAATAGTAGTTGGCTGCTAGTGAAGTATTTTTAATATTTTTCGACTACATGTCGGGCAGTTATTCCTTTCCATGGGCAGAAGAAGTATAATATATGTATATCTATTATAAAATATAGAATAAGATTTCTGTGAACTTTGGAGCACAATTAGTACTGTATCTTCTGTACGTAGGTATCCGTCGTCGCTCGCACGTCGTACGTGTCGTATGCCCGTCACGCGCGCACATCTCGCCGCGCCGCGCCGTCGCCGCGCGTAGTAGCCTGTGTGCGGCCTAACACTGCTCCTCATGACACGGGTATTTTTAGAAGCCGCCACTCGGTTACCAGCATGTTAAGGTAATGCACTGTATTAAACTTATCTTCATTCAACTTAGCTCGACTTATGTAAAGTTGCAGAAACATGTGCCTACCTAAGTTGTAAGGTGACCGCATGTTATACCGCTTCGATTCCCATGCGGGCGAATTTTGTTATTAGATTTTCAGTTAGTCAAAATTTATTTGTAAAAGAGTTAAAAATGAGCAACTTACTTATATATATGGGGATAGGGAATACCCCTTTCTTTTGAAACCTAATTTACTGCCATCGACGTAGGTACCTGCCATACTGTTCATATGGTAAAATAGAACTAGAAATATGTGAATGAACTAGACTCAACAAAAGTTGTTCTACTATGTAAATTATCAACTAAAACATGGGAGTGGGGGCAGGAGGGTAAAACATAGCCTACGATCAGATCTACCAAATGTACACAAAAAAATAATAATCGGTCAAGCCGTTTCGGAGGAGTTCGATAACAAACACTGTGACATGAGATTTTATAATATTAGATTTTATAATATTAGATATGCCTCAAACGAACTTACATAGTTAAATAAATTTTGGGCCTTTATTCGTATATGGCTAATATGGTAAAATTTAGGAATGTAGGTTTGTACCTACCTTCGTAAATTTTCTGAAATCAATGACTTCGTACATAGGTAGACTGTATTCGTCGTATAGCATAGTCGGCCTTATAATGTTCCCACTGTTGGGACTCAGGCCTCCTCTCTAGAAGAGGGAATGGGCCGTAATCCACCACGCCGGCCCAGTGCGGGTTGGTGGATGTCACATGTCTTCGAATTTTTGGTTCTAGGACATGCCGGTTTCCTCACGATGTTTTCCTTCACCGTTTTGAGAGCAGTGGTGATGAAATAAATTACACAAAGTAATGCGCCTGGCTGGGTTTGAACCCGCGACCTACAACTCGTAAGTCGGGGCCGTTACCACTCGGCCATCACTGCTCTCAGTTCAGAAAGATGTTGAATTGAGTTCGATGATTCGTCGTATAGCAGTTAATAATTTGTTATAAGTTTCGACCGCCAATAAAGGATACAATCTTTTTACATTACGATAGAACCCTTTGAATGTTGTAGTCACAGTTGCGTCAGGTTCGCTTCCCGGCCGCGGCTCTCCGGCGGACTCGCGCCGACCGGCTGCCCAGCGGCACCTAGCGTTGTAGGAAGTGATACCTTACCGCAACAACACCTGCTATTACATTGGCCAACCATAAATAACACCTTTATGCACTAATGATTCACTATTAACTAAGCACGATACTATTACGCATCACTTTGCAGTCCATCGCCTTACAACCAAAGCTTCAACATCAATGTCTGCTAAGTGAAGCAGCAATGAATAGCAAATAGAAAAGCGCCAAACTAAGAACGTAATCTCACTTATGGAAGTTAAAACACCCCTTCGACTTTATTGTTATGTTGTATGAGTGATTGCTGATTGATATTGATATTATGTTATTTCTTGAAACTCCACAGCTTTTTGCATGATAAAACAAATATGGCGTATCCAAGCATGTCATAAGATACGTGCGTTTGTCCTCGATCACTATCTCATGTCTATTTGTAAAGACAATAATTATAATCACGACATTGTAGACACAAGCATTATTCATTCATGGCAAGGAAAACAACAATATACTGGGAATGTCGTAGAAATATGAGCTTGAGCATCCATTCCACGGAGGCAATGGTTCTGTAAAGAGACTTAGTGTAACCTTCTTGACTATTATTATATAGGGGTTAAACGGTTTGTTTGTAGAGATAATCTGTGGAAGTAGATGCTGATCTCATTACCAACAAACAATCCCTCACTGGGAAAAGTTAAGTAAGTACCTATACTATCACTGGGTTAAAACTGCTGCTGATTCTCGCCTCTACTGCAGAAGCGAAATTACGGGTATTTAAACTAATATCATGAAAGCAACGCAAAAATATTTTTTTAGTTTATTAGAACCTGACTCATGCTGGGTATTTTCTTAGCTTACTTCATAACCACCAACTTTGTTATTAATCAATCGCAAAGACATGATCATAATTCGATTCAACCCGTTTTCATGGCTGTCTTATACAAAACGCGACGCATCCTCTAAATATGTCCCGTGGTATAATCCACCATATGAGCGGCTGCCGACCAAACCTCTTGTCCTTGAAATAAAAGGTCCGAAGCGAAAACTGTATTAATATTCAGTGTATCTTGAGGGAAGTTAAATAGCCGTGTATTTGTATTCATTATCCTCCGACTCTAACAGCTTACGTGTGAGCCGAATAGTTGAGCGGCGCGACCTGCCGCTGTGTCCACTGTCGCACGACACGAGCTTACTAACGTGAGTCGTGGTGCCGTCAACATATGGAGGATCTGTGTCGATGTCTAGCTAGAGAAGCTTGTGGCTAAGTAATAGGTGGGTTAATTCAAGGTTAAGCAACGCTTAGCATAGCAGAGTCGGCCTTATAATGTAACCACTGTTGGAACTCGGGTCTCCTCTCTAGGAGAGGAAATAGGCCGTAATCCACCACGCGGGCCCAGTGCGGGTTGGTGGATGTCACATGTCTTCGAATTTTTGATTCTAGGACATGCCGGTTTCCTCACGATGTTTTCCTTCACCGTTTTGAGAGCAGTGGTGATGAAACAAATTACACAAAGTAATGCGCCTGGCTGGGTTTGAACCCGAGACCTACAACTCGTAAGTCGCGACCGTTACCACTCGGCCACCACGCAAGCAACGCTTATTGAGACCTAACCGTGGTTGGGATATAATTTATTATATATCGTGTTTCCTCTGTGCCTTGGAGCACGCTAAACCGTACGTTCCGGATGTCATTAATAGATCTTTGATACTCATTTCGGATAGCCAGAAATTCTGACACCAGTCTTGTCATGATATCGTGTTACCCAGTTACTGAGGTGTAGTGGTCAGATCGGTAGTCGGTCTACGTAAAATACTTTCCAAGACGTGTGTAAAGATTCATAATTCTTCCACCCTCTCAGCAAGAAACCTTTATAAGTCTTTCAAAATAAGCTTCCATTATTTTGCATTACTTATTAAGTATATAAGTATCAGAAACACTTTTGACAGTCGTGATCGTATGATTAAGGTAGGCTCGTAGTATCATGGCGTGTCAAAGACACCAAATTTGATAGGAAAACAGCTTGTTTTTTAAGAACATTCAGACAATTTGGCACCAGTCACCCAGTTAATAAGTTGTAGAGGTTAGATGGGTCGTCACTCCATATAAAATACTGCTAACTATTCAGTGGCATCTAGTTTGACTGGAAGCCCAACATAAATGGGAACAGATTAGGCAGATATTGAGCACGAGTGAGTCCTGAACATGTTGACACGCCAGCAGTGCCGTAACTAGAGCAGTGTCAGCAATGCCTAGGCATAGGGTGCAGACCCTGAAAGGGCGTAAAGATGTACAAACTAGGCCCAAGTTTTGGATCATGCTTGGTAGTTAGTAGCATATATACAATACCTACCTATTATTTCTCTTATACATAATACGGTTGTAGACACAGCCTATGAGTAGTGCCGATTCCGTGGGCATTCAGGGCTTCAGCAGAGCACAAGAGGTAAATAGTGAGTGGTAGTGGAGGGTGGTGTGTTTGAAGCATTACGCCATGCGTATTTTTTTATATCTATTCATGTTTATTGTACAAGCTGGGTAAGATTAGAACTTTTGCGGTTCTCCCCTTACAAACCTCGCACCGGGCGTATAGAAGGCTAGTTACGGCACTGCACGTGAGAACAACGCGGCCGCGCGCTAACATTTCGTCTGGTGTCATTGTGGCGCATCGCAGCGGCGGCGGCGGCGTGGCTGTGTGCGGGTAGCATTAGTCCGCATTAGACACGCCGCTGCTGCTACGTGCCGCATTGTGCTGCACACCGGCCAGGCGGTAGGTGACCGTCAGCGACAATACGTCGCCGACGCCGTCCAGCTGAAGGAGCCTTTGTTTCCAAGAGGCTACGACGCTCATCCTTGTTGCGACATCACTTTCATGTTGATTTTGGAAGTGCCATATTTTTTTTATCTAATCGATAAATATGAAAACATCTCTATAAAGAGGAGTTTGGCAGACTGATTAAGTCAAAATATCTATCGCACGATCAATGGGTTTTTTTTAGTTGGACCTTCAGCGTCATCAAACAACTGCTCCCGCTCTGGGTGGAGCTAGAAGGAATGTCAGATTTTTACTGTCTAAAACCCACCTTTGTTCCAATAGTTGCCTTTGCGCTCCAGAGCCGAGGCAACTCTTTCGATCCATCCCGCAGCCCACGATCAATGGCTTAGCGTCATAAAAGTCAGTGCTATCTATAAAATCGTTTGCTGATCGCTTGCTAATTGCAAACTAAGTACAAATTAGGTTTATAATTCTAAGTATTTCAAAAAACATAGTTAACAGTGTCAGCGTGTCAGCGCAGTCTGATACAGTTGGTGGAATTTATATTATTTCAATCATAGATTTGACGCCATCGACGGTATCTGTCGTTTTGCAGTTAGGTTTTTTGACACCGTCAACTATTTTTATTTCTTACATTTTAATGAGGAATACTTTTAAAAACATCTCTTTGAGCCCTTTATTTTGATACCCCACGGGACTGTCCAAAAAACGTTTTTTGAAAACATATGATTTAGCGGCAAAATATATTTTTTGTTAATTTTGATTATATCAACTGTCAATCTAACAACTAAGACGAATTTAACGATCTGTAATTATATCCTCTCAAACTAAAATGCATCTGTTTAAGCTCTAGACCGTACCAATGAACATACATAATATCCTCCTTCTAGCACAGTCGGGTAAAATATAACTGCCTCGTCAGTTGTGTCCATTAGAATAAACTAACACCGTAACAGACTGCAATTCAGCGTACCTGCTAAATAGCTATAAAAAGATTGTTAGTTCATCGATCCACATTTTAGTTGATTAGTCCACCGAGGCAGCACTATCGAAAATTTTCTTTTGCGTGGCTATATGATGCATAATATATATTTATAGATAGATAGATAGATATATTCTTTATTGTACACCACAAATACAAATTACATTAGGAACTTAAAATTAATAGGGTGTCACAATGGGCGGTCTTATCGCTAAAAGCGATTTTTACAGACAACCTTTGGATGGATTTGACCGAGAAGGAGAAAAAAGATACGCAGGTAGTTCGTGGTGTACTATTTACATAAATATACAATACATAAACTACATACACTAATAAATTTCATATAATACAAACAATATATATATATATATAATTATGAAAGCAAAGAAATGATGTACTTAATGACGACATTCAAGAGGAAGGACATTCAGGAGGGTAGTAATCCTTAACCATATTTTTAAAAATTGTGAGTGTTTGAGCTTGCCTTACTGACACGGGCAAAGCATTCCACAGCCGCACTGTTTGACCTGCAAACGACTTGTCATAAAAATTATAAATATAATGTAATCTAATATATAAAATTCTCGTGTCACGGTGTTCGAACTTGAACTCCTCCGAAACGGCTCGACCGATTCTCATGAAATTTTGTGAGCATATTGAGTAGGTCTGAGAATCGGCCAACATCTATTTTTTTTTTTTTTTTATTTATATGGCAGAACAACGTTTGCCGGCTCAGCTAGTCGAATGGTTATTACAAGAAACGTACTAAGTAGCGGGATGATTAAATTCTAGTTCAAACATATTCGTGTTCATTTCATATTCAAAGTCTAAATCGTAGATAGTGTTAGGTAGTAATGCTGTTGACAGTGGCCCGCGCCGCTCGGCTGACCCTATAAAGGACAACTATCAAGAATGTACGCATTGCTAATAGTAGCCAACCTTGAACACCGCTAACTTAACAATAAACAATGAGATTTTACTCCAACTACTAATAAATTTCAATACTACATAAACTTACGAGTACAAGCTGACTGCTGACCGCGACACTAGCATCGTGGCTGTGATCACCGAGCCCGAACTCGTGCAACATATAATCCAGCTGTAGCTATCTAACAAACAATAATATTTTAATATCCCCAATAGAAAAAACTCTATAATCCTCGTCTCACTAAATAGGTACACTTAATCAATGAGAATCTGAGCATTAAATCCCCCACGCGGCCGATACGTATCGAATCGGAATGACGTCTCATTCGTCCGATTTATAACGCGTGCACACTACCATCGATAGACGTATCCGACCACCCATATACAAAAAATGTTTTGAATAAAGCATGCAAGAAAACTGCAGTGCAAACATGAGTTTGTACTGGGCGGTAGTAGCATGTGGCGCTACGGAGTTTGGCAACAGGCGCAGTGTGTACGTAGCGTGACGCAACATTTTGCATGGCGTTCGATTCCCGCGCGGCTATAACTCATGTCGTCCGACAAGCGAACAAAGCCGGGTAACGCGCCGTGTCTTTGTGGATTTTGAGCGATTTCGGTTTATAATCATTTTTCATCCCGCTCCGCCGCCGCCGTCCGGAATTTTACGCTGATCACCGAAATATACGAGCTTTGTTAGCATTGTGTACCACTCCACTTTATTTGTGTATCATTTAGTCCTTGTACAGACGAAGTATTGATCAATTCCTTATAATGAATCAATTCAATATCAATTTTTATTTTCTAGTTTTGAGTGATCAGGTAAAATGTTAACATAGTAGATTGAAGGATTAATTTACAAAGTTCACGTTGCATGTTTGGGGTCGCAAAACATTCGCTACTATTGATTAACCTTTAAGACGCATTTATTACAATCACAGATTTAACTTTCAAATGTTTAAGTAATTCTCGTCAGAAGTTTTTGCCAGCGCTCGTGCATTGAGTTGTCACGGCGGCGGCGGCGGCGGGCCAGTCGCATTGCCGCCCAGTTCCCACCGCCGCTGGAACATAGAGCACGTCTCTAATTAATCATAATAGCGGTTTTTATATCAATGTAATGAGGCAATAAATTTTTGTCAATTGTTTTTAGCTGCAGCCAGTAAGTGCTGGCGTGGCGTGCGCTGCTCTGCGGTGCGCCTTGACCGGCCGCGAGCATCGCGTGTCGCTAATTAGCCAAACCAAGGTTCATATGAGAGATTCGACATAAATATGGGCGTGTTGGATTGTTTGTTTCTACAGATTAGGGTCGAAGGTGGATGCTAGTACGTTGCTACTTGTAAGGCTACGTTTCAGTTTCGTAGCTCTGCCGTAGACTATACATAAACAAGAGACTTAAGTCGGGTACAGATTTGTACTAACCAAGGCGCATTGAATGATAAAGCAAGAAAACAACCTCTTACTAAGTAGGTAGGTACTATGGGTGGTGGGTCTGGGGGCGATCGGCGGCAGCGATCTCGTTGGGCCTTGGTACAGGCCGCGGGCTTGCCGACAGCGAGCAATGGCTAGCTCGCCGTCCGACTATTCGTCCGGTAACCGTCCGGACCGAGCCCAAGTCGTCGACAGCGCGTACTGTTCCATGCACGCCTCAAGGAGATGTCAGCAAACCGTAGGGACCCAGCAGGGTCGAAGCCTACTGGGGCCAAGGGTTTGTTTCTAAAAGGAAAACTCAGCCCTGGGACGAAGGTAAAAAAGGAAAAGGAGTGGATTTTTAGTCAGTAAAAGTCTGACACGCCCTCGCGCTTCGCCCAAGAGCGGGTGATGTTATTGGACGATTTTCCCACCTAAAAAAAAACTCAACCCCGATGATATTTTTAGTAAAGAAAAAAAATATTTTTTAAATTAAAAATAAATTAATTAAAAAGTCACCGGGGTAGATAAAATCGTTATTCTAATCAATCCCGATGACATTTTTAATTTTAAAAGTAATTCATTCACATTTTTCACTAAAACAAAATCTTTATAAGTTTTAAAGATTTTTTTTTAAATAGGAAAAACCGACAAAATAATCCACCACTGAGGGGTCCAGAATTATGTACTGGATCCATGGTATTCGTTTGTGCGTTGATGTCTTTATTAATCGTTTACAAGTATTGCAGTACATGGGTATTTGATTTTTACTTGGTAAAATTACAAATTTGCTACAATTGTAGTGATTGCAGTTCTGGTCTCCTAACCAGGTTAAAGTATAACCTGTTTGTAGGAGTAACAGTTCCGATCCCCCGTGGCTTAACAACAATGATGTATTTTCACTAATCACAAACATTATGTATTTTACTGCCTTCAAAAATTTGGTACACTTAACTAACTGTAAACAAAGAGAGAAAAAAGTGAGAATAATGTTGAAAAAAAAAGAAAGATTTGTCTGCAAAGTATTTCATTTGTGTTGGTTGTGTTAATAATTATGTTGAGGGTGTTATGCTCCATTTTACTTATCCTTAAACAAGCAACTATATATATTAATATAAGCAATACTACTTGTCCTTTGTGTAACTTCAAACGATATTAAAATAACATTATCATCGTTAGGCCACCTCCCAACCGCATTCAACAACGCGATTGGTGATCACATGAATGACACGCCGGCAGTTAATGGTACGTCATGGTCGCGACAAAGCTCAGTTTAGCGACGACATCAGTACGCGAATAGAACAAACACGACACGTTTTTTTTTTGAGTTGAATCCTCAAATGACTTCTGTTCTACTATATGTTTGAGTGAGGTGAGATGATGTGTCAAGGTTTTACTGACTATAACCCACATGCGCGTTTAAACACTAACTTACCAGACGATATGCTATGATTTGATTGATTACTATGATTTGGTCGATGATGGACGCTTGCCTAGAATTAACCTATGCACTCTTGATTTAAAAACCCCCAAGGTTGCAGCTATCAGGAAAAGGTCTTCAAATCGGTCTACATTACATATTTATTTTACGTAATATTAAATACTAAGATTCAAGAACTCTTGCTTTAAACAAGTTACACATATAACAGCTAGCTTAGTTAGTTATTACACATTAATGTGAAGGTTCACAAATTCGCGATTATCGCGACAAAACGCAGTTTAGTCGGCAATCCGCGCGCGGACTAATGCGCGCCGCCTGATTAATGTCTGTGTGTGCGATGCTTAATAACCGAGCCAGTCGTCATTTACACCTTTACTGCAAGTTAAATCTTTAATGATCCGATAATTAGTAGTTGCTATAAAATATAGACATGTGCGGAAGCATTTTTAAAAATAATTGTATACTTGACTGTGTCTTATTAAAATTGTAACTAGACATAAGTGTTATGTGTACGAATTCTATTATTCGAATTAATATATTGAAATCATGTGGTAGTATAGTTATCATGCTTTAGTAGTTTTTCTTCATTAGTGCTTATACAAATACTAGTGTTCGACTGCAATCCCACCTGATGGTAAGCTGCGATTCACCATCAACGATTGCTGATAGCGAATGGCACAAGTTTATTAAAAGCCTGTTAACTCTAGCCTTGAAGACACCTAAATTATAATCGGACGGGAAGACCGCAGCAGGCAAATTGTCCCAATCCTTCGATGTACGGGGTATCAACGACGAGGCGAAGCTCTCGAACTCATCGTACGTCGGGTTGTCCGATGGAAAAAAAGGTGATGTTATGCAATTCCTACGCACAGCCTCCAAAATTCATCCTGTAAAATACCGAAAGGCTGGCTACTATACACCTGTGCTCCAGATTTTGTAGATTGGTGTTTATAAACCAAATCTGGATCACTAATTAGCCTCTTCGCACGCCTTTCCTCTGAGTCCAAAGCTGCCAGATGGCATTTTGCAGCACCAGCCCATATGTGGCTACAGTACTCCACACACAATCGGACCTGTACTTTGTATAACATTAGAAGCTGTCCCGGAGAAAACATAATATTATGACGTTTTATTGTAAAAGAAATCGTTTTGTACATATCACTATTATTATTAACAATTCTTCAATTTTACAAAAAAAAAGCAATACAATGTAATATCCCCTTCCAACAAACAACAACCCTTGCGATGGACGGTACAGTCGGCAGCGTAAACTTGTTGTTCATTTAGAAATAAATATTTTGGTTCTGATTAATAAAATAGAATGCACTTAGATTAATTTTAAACTTTCATAGAATTCCCGTTATTTGAATGAAGTTGCATAATTTTTGTTAACGACTTTAATCGATAATTTTTTTTAGTCTTATATTATTGGCCACTTGACCACAAAGTTGTGTTGCGTAACATTAGAAAAAAACTATACTTGAACTGATTTTTTATTTAAATATGTAAATTATTCACTTGCAGGGGAAGGAAAGGAACCGAAAAAACTGTGACACATTGTAACGGCTTTTTTCCTAAGCCACGAGATGAATGCAGAATTGACTAGAATTATTCAAATATCCACTTGCATGGGAATTTATTCAAATTAGTGTACTTGTGCAGAACCTGTTCCAAATGATAAGGGGTGTTTGATTCGCTCCCCTCGTGTACACGCACCGGTCAGCCTCCGGACGGGTGCAGCACGCAGTTACACCCGGCACTATCACGACAATGCAATAAAAATCTTCAAAATATATCCTACTAAATAAATAAAACTATCTAAATTATCATATCTTGGATATATTTTGCTATTGGTTGGAAATCGTAAAATTAAGTAAAATGCCAAAGTTCGAAAAGTCAATGCTAAGTCCAGTGACAAGAAACTGTAGCCGAGTGCCTCATCAATATACAGGTGCAAAATACTAATACGAAGTAAACTATAATTTAGTGTAGATGACAAAATTAATGTAAAAAAACTTGTATGTGGCGGCGATAACAATTTATGTGCCGTTACAATCGTATGCTAAAATCGTCCTTGGACCGTTCACCATTAGCGATGCGTAATTAATTCAAATATATTCAAGGTGGCTTCACTTTCGGACTATACTTATTATATGATTTTTACAAAACCATAAGGAAGTGAAGCAAAGATACGTCGTGTCGTCGTGAGGTACTGCTGATGCATGTAGGTGACACCTTTACTTTGCAGACTATACTTAACATCAAGTGGTACAACAAATATTTGATTGGCAGATCTGCGGTTGATGCCGATATTTTTGGTATTAACTTTGATCTATAGCTAGTGTCGTGAAGGACCAGTCGTTAGGCACCCGCCTCTCATGATTGAGGTTGCGGATTCAAAACCGAACAGAGTACCAGTGTGAATTTTTCAATTCGTATGTATTTTCCTAAGTTTATCTAGGACATTACTGACACTTTATGCCTCAGAAAGCACATAAAGCCGTTGGTCACTATTTGATCTTTAACAGTCGTTACAGGTAGTCAGACGCCAGAAAGTCTGACCATCAGTCTATCCAAGGAGTATCGTGTTGCCCAGTAACTGGGTTGTGGAGGTCTGGTAGACAGTGGCTCCATGTACAACACGTGTATTCAGCCGCATTCGGTTAGACTGGAAACCTACCCTAAGCTAGTTGGGAAGATGCTAGGGAAATGATGATCATCTATAGATAGAATAATTTAGATCAATGTCTATATTTATTTAAAGTAAAGAAAGGTACAAATGTACAAATAGAGTATTAAAAAGTTGCTCAATGTTATGTGTTGTTGATCTATTGCTGTTAATTTCCACTGACAGATATTTAAATTGTAAATGTTCGTACGTCACGTAGCGTCGTACGTACCTACTGATGTTATATTAGTTCAGGTTTCCATTGTTGTTTTGAACTTCCCCTACGGGAGTCGTGACTCTGTCGTGAACTCTGTCGACAAACATCATGCCTACAAGTTCGTATTTTCATCTTTCTGACTTATGACACAACAAAAATAAAATCAGCTATTTTCAAGAAAATAAAATCATATATAATCATAGGAATAAAATTTAAATGCAAATAAAACTAAAAAGATCAATGTAAAGACAAAAAATCTTTTTTTTTTGTTAACTGATATAAATTAGTGCTTGACCACGATCCCACATGATGGTAAATAGTAATCAAGCAATCGGTGATGGTGAGGTGCACTAATTTATTAAGAGCCTATTCACTCTATCCTTGAAGACACCTAAATTATAATCGGACGGGAAGACCGAAGCAGGCAAATTGTTCCAGTCCCTCGATGTACGCGGCGTAAACGACGAGGCGAAACGCTTGGTCCGGACAGTAGAGGTTACACCAACGTAAGGGTGGATACTCGCCGTTCGTCGGGTTATCTGATGGTAGAAATGAGATGGTGGAATCAAGTCATGCAATTCCTGCGCACAATCTCCAAAATGCATCCTGTAAAATATCCAAAGGCTGGCTACGTAGCTGCTGTGCTTTGTATAACATTAAAAGCTGTCCTGGTATGTAGTACCGCTGGACCTTTGCAAGAACGCCGAGTTTCCTAGCAGCTACCTTGGCTTCGGACTCAATGAACCGCCCAAAGTTCAGGTCTGAGGAAATTTCAACTCCCAAGAGCTGTAGGCGGTCGGTGTACTCCAGAGATACATTCTGAAAAGCAGGAGCCTAGGTGAACGGGCTCCTTTTAGCGGCGAACAGACACGCTTGTGTTTTGGCGGCGTTGAATCCCACCAGATTAGCTTTACCCCACTTGGAAACTGCCGGAAGTTAGACATTCGTACGCTCTACCATAGCCTCTCTTTCGGACCGGATTATCTCCTTACTAGCCCGAGCACTTGGCATGTAACTCAACTGTGTTATCATCTGCATACCCATAGATACCGGGCATCAGCAGATCGTTGATATGCGGCAGGAAGAAAGTGTGAAACTCCGGCATTAGTCTTCATGGACTCTGATGAGCATCCATCGACAACAACTCGGAGAGACAGTTCACTCAGGAAGTCTTTTACCCAGTTAATCAGACCAGGGGAAATGCCGTACGCTGGAAGCTTACTCAAGACTAGCGTGCCATACCCTGTCGAAGGCCTTAGAGACGTCTAAAGAAACGGCAATCGCTTCCCCATTCTTCTCGAGAATCTCACCCCACAAATGGATGGTAAAAAGTAGTAGAACCCCAGTAGACCGATTGCGGCGAAACCCGTACTGTCGATCACTGATCTCCACATAATGCTGCGATTTTTCAATAAATACTGCAGCAATGTTGCTCTAATACGCCCGCTGTTACTTTCAAGCTTGAATTTCACATCTTAACTTAAATATATTTTCAGATTATCATTCTGTCTGTACTTCAGAACATTACATGCGGATAAAATGATACTGCAGAAATCTCCACCGCGCATGCGTGAGCGACGTATGCAGCTCTTGCGCATTCTCATGGTAATCCCCGACAGTACGTGTAGTACGATATACATTAACACATGCAAATCGCTTATTGATAAACAAATAATGGTATTATAAGTTTTATTGCGTATTGTCGGCCCTCGGAGTCGCTGACCGCTCACTCAGATTTGAATTTATAATGTTTTTTATTGTTTCGCATCCATTGTATAATATTTGTGTTACTATTACAGCGGTGTGCGGTTGTATCATTTACGCTAAGCTGTCATAACTTTATAATCGGCCACTTATGTTAAGTATTGTTGACTTTTATTTGAAAAGTGACACGCTATGTTGCTCACAAACAGAAAAATATACTGCGAAATACTTTGACACATACTAAGATAGCTCAACTGTTTTTTTAGGGTTCCGTACCTCAAAAGGAAAATCGGAACCCTTATAGGATCACTTTGTTGTCCGTCTGTCTGTCTATCTGTCTCTCTATCAAGACCCTTTATCTCAAGAATGCGTGGAGGTATCGAGTTGAAATTAAAACCACATACTCAAGTCTGCAGTCCTTTTTTTGAAAAAATCAAACATCTAAGTTAACGATAAAAAAGATAAGTACGGCGTTTATGTAGCAAATAACAAAATGGAATCAAAATTCATAGGGTACTTCCCATTGACCTAGAATCCTGAAATTTGTCAGGAAGCAAGGTCTCATAGCACAAGTATAAAAAAAATCTAAAAACTGTAAATTTGTAGTTACATCACAAAAAAAAACTTTTTATGATTCGGAAAAATCTTGGTAACTCAATTCGGGAATTGAACTGTTTTCATAGGTAAGTTTGTACGGAACCCTTAGTGCGCGAGTCCGACTCGCACTTGATCGGTTTTTAAGATTTATAAAGCAAAGAATCATACAGAAATGAAACATAGGCGCAGCTTTGCATCTTTCAGAGTAGCAAATCGTAGGCAATAGCATGCCATAGCGGAGCGTATCTTGGCGTAGCATGGCGTAGCGGAGCATACCTCGGCGTAGCATGGCGTAGCGGAACATATCGTAGCATGTCCTAGCTGAGCATAACTTGGCGTAGCATGTCTTAGCGGTGCATATCTCGGTGTAGCATGTCGTAGCGGATCATAACTTGGAGTAGCATGTTGTAGCCTTGTTTAGTAACTGCGCGACGAATTCGTCTTAGTATTCTGAATGCGATTGTAATAAATAAATGTAACTATTGCTAGTTATAATACTTTCTACTTTTATAAATGATACCGCCTCATGTACCACATTTCTTTAATTTCCTGCCCTTTTTTCTAAAATACACAATGCTGTTTACGTATCATAATGGTGTCGATTTTTAGCAGTGTGCGGCGGCTCGTCAACAGGTTCTAACTAAAGTAACTAAACTTAGAAACGTAGCTAATTATCGAGACGTGACAATTAAACGCCTCGTCGCTGACAACTGACTGACATTTACACAACTGTGCAGCGTTCTGTACAACGTATTGTGAGTCCGCCATCGCGCCACACTCACCACATCTAAATACTTCACATTGTTATATTACATTATTTGCACGTGTCTGTGCTAGCTATTGTACATTGTATTTTGACAAGTGGATGAGATTCAGAAGGAGTATATTGCAATAATGGCGTCCTTGAAACACACGAAATCGATTATTATATCGTGTTTTCTTCACTTTTCATACATGTGTATAAATATTGTTTAGGTAAAATTATATAATAGATGCCTTTTCACTAAGTATTATTCACAGGCCTTGTTCATTGGTATCAAATCATTATCTGCAGTACTATTTGAGATGACTTCATCGAAGCTATAATTTCTCATATCTATACAACCATAGATATACAAGACCTACTTAGTGAATTATTTTGAATGCAAATCATGTTAATATTGAGGTGCTAGTAATGTTCTCCTTATCATCCGGATCTGGCTCATAACAGTAAAGTACAAAGTGTGTGTAATAGCCGCGTCCTCCCACACCCACCGACTCTGCTGGAGAACAGGTTGCTTGCTGGGTGCTGGTGCACAACCACCTCTATTTCTGTAATAAATATCACTTCAAACAATATGCTTCCAATACACACACAGATAGCCGTTATTGGTATCGGTGTCAGCTGGTGTCTATTATAATTAAAAGTATTGATTCTCTATACTACTTGTACAAACCAATTCACAGTAGCACCTTTTAAAATTATATTTTAATAGGTTCTACCCGTGATTCGCGATTTCGTCCTCGTGGAAGCTAAGTTTACATACTACGTAATATATAATATCTAAATTCAACTACAGTAATGCAGCTTTGTATTAGTAAATTAATTTAAGTTATCATGTGTACTTCTAGTCAAATCATCTTTTACAAACCAACTACCAGCGGACTTTTTTTTGAGGTGGAAATCATTCAATAACTTTTTTCACTCCAGGGTAGAACGAGAGGGTGTGTCAAACTTTTACCTACTAAAACCACATTAGTATCCTTCAGTTGCCCTTGCGTTCTGGGACCGCGGGTTTCCTTTTCAGAAATTCAGTAGATGAACCCCTTAGGTAGTCATTCGTACAGCAATCAGCCTATACTCATTGATACTAAATGTCTGATCCCCTCAAGGAAACGGTTACAGTTTTATTTTCAAACTTATCTAATACAACATGGACGTAGGACCAGAACTCAAGATTGCAATTTAGCAAGCGTTCCAGACCTAATACAAAAATAAAAGCGAGTGTTTTTTGTGGTTGACTTAAAGAATAGTTCATCAGCTGGTGCTGGAGGGTTCAGTGCGTGGGGCAGTAACGTGATTACCGGCTAACTGGGTTATCTACTGACAACCGCAGAGGGTGTCACACTGTTTCAATACGAAACATGCAATGCAAATAGATTCGAATTCATTCTGATATTTCAAATGAAAAAACACCTTATTCATTTACCATTAAATAAAAAACCGGCCAAGTGCAAGTCGGACTCGCGTACGAAGGGTTCCGTAACATTACCTATAAAAACGGCAAAAAAAATCATAAGGGAGCGCCACTTAAATATTTATTTTATCATGTTTTTAGTATTTTTTGTTATAGCGGCAACAGAAATAAATCATCTGTGAAAATTTCAACTGTCTAGCTATCACGGTTCATGAAATACAGCCTAGTGACAGACGGACAGACAGACGGGTGGACAGCGGAGTCTTAGTAATAGGGTCCCATTTTACTCTTTGGGTACGGAACCCTAAAATCTACCCAGTGAGTATATTTATTTAAATTTTATCACTTTTAATTAAAGAATTTATAATAGGTTAATAGTTCTCACCATCGGCATGATTATTAATAGCTGGACAAAGGTCTCTTCCCACTGCTACCGCTGCTGTTAGTCTTTAATTCAAACACATGATAGTATCAATCGTACGAAAGCTTGCATAAACCCGCATTGTACGTACTCTAGCTTTCCAGTAATAAGCATCGAACATTCGAACCCGGATCACAGGTTTCATACATACCACCTTTTACTAATCTAGTATAGTATCTTTTTATCAGATAGACACTCTTTTGCTTTGGATAAAGAATTGTTATAAAACAAAACACTTATTAAAATGTTTGAGTTGCTTGAAAGGTTGGGTAGATGTATTCGGCATACCAAGGAGGTGGCTTATTATAATACGAGAGGACACTAACCGGCCTAATCTAAACCAAGACTTCGTCTTGCTGCTGAGGATTTTCTATTGAAACTGTTTTTGGAATTTTCCCCGACGTGAGTATCGAAGGCCAGACCTCACGCTCATCATTTTCTCTTGTCATTGAGGTAGTCCGTTACTCATTAGTCAATGTTTAAAGACTTTTCCAAGTGACTACTGTCCGTATAAGGAGCTTCTCATAAAGGATACTTTATATTAATTACAAGTCCTTCACGGCGCATTGATTGTGAGGGTGTGCAGAGATCTAGCTGATTCGATTATTGGCGTGGATGAGCAGGCTTGTTGCTAAATATTCATAATTGTATTACTTTTGCTTTGTGAAATGATTCACTGTGTAAATACAAATAGAATATTGAATGCGTCTTCAATTCATCAAATGAACCTAGTAGTAGGTAAAATAATAAAATGAATTAGATATATACATATTTGGTTTTATTAAACTCACTGATTAATCATTACTTTTCTGCTTCATAAAGATAGACTGTGATGTTAAAGTTGTCGAAGTGGTTAAATATTCTAGTGCACACCTACCTCATATCTAGCTACTTATATTAGCAGTCAGGCCTGCGTAAACTGTCAACACGGTACCTACTCGTATTAGCAGACACGAAAAAAAACACAAATTCCAACAGCTTTACTTTTTTTAGTTTACAGCATTAGAAATAACGAACATACGGGAAACTAATTTAGACTCTAACAGGACCAAACATTTATGCATTTAAATGCATGTATTAAAAGATAGAGCCACAAAATAATTTGATTATACTAATAATATTATCTTCTAGTCAATAAACCACGCTCGACCGTAATCTACGAAATGAGACTTATGACTTTATGAGTTACCACTTCCACGTGAACACACACAAACATACAGACCAACAACTTGCAATAAATGCAGTGCTAAATCATTTCGTGCAAGTGTGGGGTCTAGCCGGGCATTGTGCAGGCTGGCCGGGTAATGTGAGTGATCAATCAGCCGACAACCATGCTTTAGAACAAATGATGCGTTTTGTGCGCCACAATCGTGTTTGTGGTTTGGGGCGATAATGACTCCTAATGTTCAGATTGTCTATTGTTAATTTGGCTAAAGTGATTTAGAACGGTGTGTGGATTTGAAAACATGTGCTATCCACATTTGCAAACAAATTGTTAGGGTCATTTCGCGTTAATATATTGCCTTCCGTAGTCGATAATTTTATGCTAAGTTATCTCACCATCGACTGCTTTTTTCATAGATATTCATCATAAACAAGCAAACTCAGAAAAAATATCTATTGAACGGATGAATATAGGAATCGAACCATGGATGACTGCGCAAATAGTAAACTTGCATCCATTGCACCGAAACCACTCAATAACACGGAAATCTAATAGGAATTACCTTTAAACGAAACGGACGAGATGATGTGAAGTTTCTACAATTACTTGAATTTAATGAAACAATCAACATGTGTAATATAATTAGCGCTGTGTCATCTGTTTGTACAAGTGTCGCAAATGTTTGTGATCGGAGCCTGCGGCCGCTCGCTAGCAACGAGGGAAATGTTACACTGATGGATTATCCTGAACACCTAAGTACATACTATAATGTGGACCGACCACGATATAAAACAAAAGAGGGAAATACTAGCGGTGGCTGCCTCTTCTCTCTTTTATTAAAATGGCCTTAAAAAAATTGTTAAATTAATTGTTAATCATCGTCCACTGCTTACGAAATCTTCACCAACAACATCAATATCATTACAGCTGGAAAAGGAGTTCATACAACTTAACAACTCATACAAATCAAGTCGAGACCTTATATCGATAACGACAAAATTAATCGAAGCAATGTTAACTAGTAGTTGGCGCGGCGCCGCTCGTCCATCAGAGCGATACCATCGCCTGTCAATAACATCCTCGCGTTTCATATCACGTTTATTAAACTACAACAATTTCGGTTTTGTAAAACTACCCACACAGCCACGGACCTCGGGTCGCTAGAAAGAACCGCGGAAACAATCCGAACCAGAACGAAATAACAGCAACAACGACCCTCGTCAATTTCAACTTACAATTTTTGTAAATTAGGTTCAATTCAGTTTGGCAGCCGATTCATATGTGACTGTATTAGATATGTTTTTTTATATTTTGGAGTATGGTAACATCTGCCTTTATTTACGTTTCGGCTGGAAACAGCAGCACAATAGGCGCCGCGGATCGGACGCTCCACAGCGCCCCGCGACCGCGCCCGCCGGCCCGCGCCGCTCAAACCGCACGCTTTTTATGGACAAATAGATGACCTTCTGTTTGTAAGATTTGCCATTTACTATTTTCTGCGTTTCGCGATGCTAATACCCAAACATATCATCAGTTCCACACGATTCCTAGTGTACCTAATCGTATACTGAAAACAAAGTAATGTTGCGACCTCGTTAACACCTACTTGTACGCGCGGTGAAAAAAAACATTGACTTGCAAATTTATTAAAAATGATACACCTGAAATCCGAATTGCCCAAACAATTTACCTAATGATTACACCTTCTGTAGGTATCTACCTATTAGTGATTGGATCAGGTGCCTTTCTATTGTTTCGCTAGGGTTAATGACCAGCACTTGAACTTTATAGCTCATGTGCCGTCGCCATGTAGGGCGGCTGCGAGTGCGGTGGCTCGGAGGAGGAAGCCATAGCGACACAAAGTCAAGTGATGCCCCCAAACGAGACATAATGGACCAATTAAAATGCACGTGCTCGCCGTACTTATGAATTAACCGCACTCGACGCAAAACTCCTCCAGTCAGAACCGCGAGTGACATATGGCGACGAGGGCCGCGGTGACACCCCGCGCGGTGTGACGCCCTCCCAGCGACAAATTACTGTTTAAGAGATTGCCATCAATACGAGAAGTACAAACTGTCCGATCCATTAGGAACAAATGGCGTAATGTAGTGGCAACCCAGCCCAGCAGCTCGGCCCGCAGCCCGGCCCGCAGGTCGGTGCCTACACCACGCGCTGACTTACGGCCGCGCGCTAATCGAAGATCATTATCAACCGCGATTCAATCAGAAACATGATTAAAAACGATTTAGTGCATCATATCTCATCCGATACGTTCACTTTCGCGACGCGCCTCGCTATTTTATTGGAAGCCTCTTAATATCAGTGTGTCAATCGTATTCTAAACTCCGAATTAGTGGCTCGTCAGGGACGTTATGATATCGAGGTGGCAGCCGACCCAACACAATACGACGAGCTATGAGGACAACACCGCCCATCTCCGACCACTTCATTATACGTAGATATTCGTTGATAAATGACACAATGTTTTAGAAAGACCGTGACATAGGCCTACCTAGTCCTAATAAAGAGCCACGTGTTTAGACTGTCAGAGGAAACATAAATCATTTGATTCAAACCTTTACAACCGCGATGTCAAATAGATAATGAATGGCGTCCTATGAGAACGATTGTTACAAAGAGATTGGCCGATTTGTAATAGATTATTGAAAAGCACAAATGGAACTAAATGAATACACCTCAAGAGAGGACTCCAGTTTTTTGGTCTCTTGACTCTTTGTAAAAAACACAATCCACGCATTGTGTACCCAAATACGATAAGGGCCAACAATCGCACAAACCCTTCACCCTCCCCCCTCTCGCGCCCCCGCACACCAATGAATTAACATAATATGATATCGGCGCGGCGCAGATGCGACACCGGCGCGTCTGCCGCAAGACTTTTACTTTTCTCGTCTCGTTCAACTTTCACCTCCACAATAATGTGATTTACATGTGTTTGGTGTAGTCTGAGGCACACGTGTCTCCTAGATGCGATGCGATCGTCGCGGATCGATCTCGGCGCGATTGTGTACGCGACAATGCGACACAAAGCGCGTGGGTGCAGCGCATTGTGGCGACGCTAACTGCGCGCGCGCACGCTCTCGAGGGCTCCTTTGTCCATTGTCTGCTCGCCTGAGGGTGGCACTGTGACACATTTATTTTAGGCCAGTTTTTTACAGCACCCATTGTATTGGAAATTAGACATCGGCGCAGAGTTCACGAAACACGATATTATCTCAGCCCTCTGTGCGCGCATCCTCCGACGATTTCTCCCGAACCCATTGTATCTCCAGTTACAACGGATATTCCTAAACGCTCATAACCTGCCTATCTTAAAACGAGAAGACTCATGTGTTATTGAAATTTAAAAAACTGGTTAACTTTCCATTTCTATGAGAGTGAATCAAAAATTCGTTAGACGAAGCGGTCAGGGAGGCAGGACTAGTCGATCGGATCATTGATCAAAGATGGACCGTTAGTGTTGTTGAGCGGGTACTACTATCAGCTGATTATGCGGATTCCTTTCATCTACGCGTGATGAATGACAAGCGAGCGTCGGTATGAAAGGGCGGTCAGCGCTAGAGATCTTATAAAGAAGTGTAGGGCTGCTTTATAGTGTTGACCGTTTTATCGATGGCCGGGAGACGCAGCATCCGGTTTTGTGCATTAATCTGGACAATGTGGCTCCGTGTGATGTCCGTTTGCTCACAAACTAGTTTGGGTAACGTTTCCCTAGGCGCGCTCTAACGCGCCCTCGGCGGTGCATAGTAATCGAATTCTTTTCATTACAAACATCTTCGCTATTGAAATGTCAAGTTTTACATGTAACGGCAACCAAATCAACTATTTATTATTTACCATTTCCCACGAATTATTATCTAAGTCCATGTGCTGCTCATCTAGTTCTCTGCTCGCCTACATTCTACTCGCTAGTTAATCAACTCAGTAATATCGTTTCTTAATCAGTGTACTGATGACTTGTCATCACTCGATCAGTCAACATTATTGCTGAGATTTGTTATAATGTTGCTAATACCTATTTTATGATGCGCTATAAATTATACTTTCTATAGTTTGGCTCCAATATTTCACGTTATCGGCGTAAGTACGAGATCGATTTCTACGCGGACATTAGATATGTTTTTAAGTTAAAGCATTCGAATGTAAACTAGGAGGCACGCCATCAACCAAATAATTTACATAAAGCCACTAACGGATCTCACGAGAACCGGTCGCGAGCATATTAATGTTTGTGATATATTAGAAAATCGGCAACAACACGCACCAAACGGATACTCGTGTTTCTTTTTGTAACGTCTCTTTTTTATTCTAATTTCTTTTTCTATTAAGTGGAACATTCTTCCCCATAACAAGCACTATATCATTTGCATATGATAACGGGGAGCGTACTACCACTGGTTAGTTCTCACTTGACTTGTATTATCCGCGAACATCCAGGATTTCTATTTATTACCACAGTAGCTTATGAAGACATATGTACTGACAGCACTTCAAATTTCTATTTTATTCTTTTCCGTTTCCGAAAGCATTGGTGATGACTTAATTTGTACATATATATATATATTTTTTTTTATTGTGCTTTTGGGTACAAAATTGACTGGTCTACACTATTCTTACATAATATCTAGCTTCTGACGTTTTATAAGTGCCCATGTAGGCCTATGTGAAATAAAAATATTTTTGATTTTGATTTGACATTTGTTTTTTCTTCTAATTTTTACTGTCCCATTTCTGGGCAAAGGCCTCCCCCAAGTCCTTCCAGACATTCTTCTGCCACACCGTCATGGATCAGTCCTCGTGGTACTAGTCTAGATCATCTCGCCACCTCTTTCTGGGCTAGCGTTCATAACGCTTTTTTTTCTTCAGGAGCGCACTGCATGCGGCTCTTGCCTAGCGGTCACTCTGCATGCGGCTGACGGGATCCGGCCAATTCCATTTGAGCCTGATATATTTTATTAAGATCAGTAAAGTAACAACCCGACGTACGGCGAGTATCCACCCTTACGTAGTTGAAACCTCTACGGTCATATTTGCCTGCTGAGGTCTTCCCATCCGATTATAATTTGGGTGTCTTCAAGGCTAAAGTGAATAGAATGATTGCATCACTGCTTACCAATAGGTGGGATCGCAGTCAAGCACTAGTTTATATGAAGTTAAAAAAAAAAACATTTTTTTCAAAAAGTGGCGACGGTGCTCAGCCGTTTGGGAGCCTGTTGATTGTACATAAATTAGTATACGTGTAAATATTTTCATAATTTTATTGTAACGCGGTAATAAAATTTGGTACAGCTTCAAAACAAGCGCAGTAGATCGGCTTACTATTGTGTCTTACAATACTAGTTGTTGCGCATTATCTGCGCGGGAGCATTCCCAGGGCGCCGTTGGTTCTCATGGCGACGCATCCCTTTCGCGCGAGTCAAGTGATGAACCCCACAATGGACCAGCTGCCGACCTCTGCCGACCAGGTGACACCACACACCGACCTGCCGAACAAAAAACAACCTTAATAATAATGACACTCAGTCCACAATCTAAGTAACCAAAAACAGGGATGAAGATACTCAAGATGCTACTGAAAAGGTCAAAATTGAACTCAAGGCGGCTACGCTAGCGTTGATTTTAGAATAAAAGAATATTGATGTTGAGATGATTGCAATAGATAACAAAGTGCTCAGTGATCTGTAACTAGTTCAAAAATAAAAATAATTACGTAAGACTCCATGGACTTGTTATGTTATGATTCTTAGAGAGATGGTACAAATGCACTACAGCCGGGCCAAGTTTAAGAAAACGGTTTGAGGTACGTATTCATACTATATTTTAGCATAGAACGACATTCGCGGTTCCCTCATAAGTAACGATGGCAGGTCAAAAGAAATCCTTTCGCTCGGGGACAATTGCGAAAATGATAATTTATGCAAAGGGGAAGTGGAAGCAAAAAAGTACAAATAAAGCTTATGCACCTGAGCGTCGCATGCGCCGCAATAGAAGCGCAGGTATCGTCACTCTACATATTAATTATACAAACACAAGGAGCCGGCACGCGTTGGGTACGGCCAGCACATTCTTCACACTTCTGCCATGGCGTACACTGCACATAGCTCACAACAGCTGCTTGTGCAGAAGAAGGAAACCCAATTACAAAACGTGACTGGATTTTTCTCGAGGGTGACAAATTGCGGTCGCAAAAACTTTTCTGCCCGATAATTACTGTTCATCGACACGTAAACACGGGCTTCCCTATTTGCAAGTGAATGGGAAGTCGATCGAGGATTTTACTCAAAAAATAATACACCTGAACAAAAGCTAATTATACTTTGATAAAAGCTGGGCCACAATGGGTGCTCGGAACAATCGCGCCCGAGGGCGGCGCTAGCGACGTGTTAATTAGCACATTTTCTCACCTTTCGACAATAATTATTTTTTATAGTGCACAGTAACGTGAGTGATGATTTTTTGTAATTTTTTTGCAGGTATTCTTTATACCTATTGTTTACGTACGTTTTTGTTACGAACTTTTTGAACGGTCGTTGTTTATTTAAACCACAGCACCCTAAAGGAAATATTAATGTATAACAACGCTGATTCTCAATAGTTTACATTTTATAAAATTTTTTTCCGGAAGTACAAAGAATATCGTGAGATTGACCTTTGAGACTAAAGGGCTTACACTACGCGATATTCAGCACACGATATTCAGACTGTATTATTTTTTGTTTCGAGTAAGACCGGTCTAACACTACGCGACATCGACTAAGACTGTCTGAATATCGAGTAGTGTAATAGGCCCATAACTTTTACACCTATCTAAAACTAAATTAGTGAAGATTTATTTGCTAAAGAATATTGCTGATAGATACCAACCAATAAATATGTCGTAGCCAGATCTTAAAAATTGATCATTCCATGATATGGCCAAGTAAAACTGGCCAGATCGTTTTAAACGTTAAAGTTTGATGATATTTCAATCCTCGTTTGACTTACTTTCTTTAGACCTTTTACTATCATAGAAATCCTACATTAATGTTATGGCCAAACAAGGATCGACATATCATCAAATGTTAACGTTTAAACGATCTGACCAGTTTTAGTTGGCCATATCATGAAGTGATCAATTCTAAGATCTGGCCACAACATATATTGTATAGTAAGCCATAGGTAATTAATGAACAAGGAGTGCTACAGAGTGCAGTGGATCTTATGGACAGTCACAGTGGCAGCAGCGCGCAGGTGTTGCAAGCGCTCGCCTGACCTCCACCTCTGCGCCGCATTGTTCCAGTCGCTACCTACTCCTCATTACAGGCCTGAAAACTACAATCATGTACTAGGTGGAAAGTTACTTTAGAACTTTGTTGAAGAAATGTAAATTTAAATTTCCAAGACGTACATATAACTAACATATATGTATTTTTTAGTAAACGTTGCTCCACACTAGGAACTACTCCTGTATCGTGGGTACGGTCACGATCATGTGAACTCGTATACACATTATGATGACTACAGTCTAAACACTGCATGACCATAGTCTACAACTAGTATAATGTAATGGTTTTATCTTGCAATAATCAATTATCTTAAATATATCATTTGTCGGTTACGCGAAATCTATGATAATATTATGACGTGCTGTTTTAATTCAAATGCAATAACAAAATGTGGGTAGGCGCTGACGCGGTCACTTTGACTTTCAATAAACTTAAAAAAAAAACAATAAGTTTGGACAATAGACCTTTGTAACCACATTGTAATATCATCGTAAACACCTATAGGTCAATTAACAATGGTGACGCAGGGCGTCTCAAGGTAAAGTGAAGCTTTGAATCCGCAAACCTGGCGGTGGAGACTGGTCGCAAAGATATTATCAACCGAGGTAAACTTATTAAGCAGACATTTTTGTACATGCTCAATGAAAAATTTCAACCCAGGCACGAGTCAAAAGGCAACTTGAAATTCGTAGGTACCTAAACCACCTATTGTGAAAGAAATCACAATGAATGCAGTTGTCGTCAAATCTCAGGATCAAGGACCTCTCCGCTCCCATAAACGTATGAGTTGAACGTTTGGCTTTTGTTTAAAGAATTGCGTATGTTAATTTGACCTGGGTATTTTTTCGTAATTTAACGCATATTTTAAGGAGTATATTCTTAGCGCGTTCACAATGGTGTCGTGTGTTCCGGCGGTGTCACCGGGCACGCCGCACCGCACGAGTGACAGGGTGACACCGTCACCTCTGCCCCCGGCCCGCTTTGTGTGCTGCTGTGAGGGAACTAACGTGCAAAAAATATCTTAAATACATATTATTATTCAACATAGTCATAATCTCGGACTTAACAGGAAGTTTATTAGATATCACTAAATCTATTCGAACCTTTTATTCACAGTTTAAAAAATATTCATCAATACTAGGTACAACAATCGACACTCATACCATCTTTTAGATTCTAATATAAAAAAAACCGGCCAAGTGCGAGTCGGACTCGCCCATGGAGGGTTCCGTAGCAGCAAGTAACATAATAATGGTTCACGGTGTATGTACATAATTATAAGGTTTATGTTTATGAAATTAAATGTTTTTTTTTTTATATTTGAGTTGATTGAATGAAAGGTAAAATGCGGTTTACGATTTATGACGTACTAAAAAAAAACTACTGACCAGATCTCGTTCAAACCAATTTTCGTTGGCAGTTTTTATAGTAATGTACATCATATATTTTTTTTAGTTTTATCATTATCTTATTTTAGAAGTTAGAGGGGGGGGGACACACATTTTACCACTTTGGAAGTGTCTCTCGCGCAAACTATTCAGTTTAGAAAAAAATGATATTAGAAACCTCAGTATCATTTTTGAAGACCTATCCATAGATACCCCACACGCATGGGTTTGATGAAAAAAAAAATTTTGAGTTTCAGTTCTAAGTATGGGGACCCCCAAAATTTATTGCTTTTTTTCTATTTTTGTATGAAAATCTTAATGCGGTTCACAGAATACATCTACTTACAAAGTTTCAACAGTATAGCTCTTATAGTTTTGGAAAAAAGTGGCTGTGACATACGGACGGACAGACGGACAGACAGACAGACAGACAGACAGACAGACAGACAGACAGACAGACAGACATGACGAATCTATAAGGGTTCCGTTTTTTGCCATTTGGCTACGGAACCCTAAAAAGTAAATGTAATATGTAAGTAATTTTATTGGCTGTTAGTATTTTAAACCATTGATACCAGTGTGAATTATATAATTTCTGAATGTAGGTATATGATTCAGAAATTATATAATTCACACTGGTATCAAATTAGTAATAACCAGACACTTCCATTCAGTTATGTACACGCACGGTCAGAGATCGAAGATCATACACTATTAATAATACTGAGAGCATATAGTAAGAAAGGAAGAGAGGCATAGACAGACTAGGCGGCGAATCATAATAACCAAGCGGTATCAATTTAGGTAGTTTTGTCAGAAATCTTACGTATTATTTTAATGTGCTGGTGTGTGTTTTCGCCTAAAGGTCTCTTCATCTATCGTTAGCAATGCATTATTAAGCGGGCCCATAACAAATAGTTTTTTGAGAACGTCCTCATTCGATTGGCATTATTGTGTCCCCAAAACCAGTGACATGTCGACAATAGCGCGGTGGAGGTACAACCAACAAACCAAACAAAAATTTAAACCGGATTTCCAAAATCCCGTTCCGTCGCATCGGCGGCAAGAAGCTCTGTTTTCGATTTCTATTCCGACTGTTTGTTTTTTGGATCCATTGTTGGGTCTGTCGGGACTGCGACACGCGTACCCATTTTTGCAAAGTCTATTCCATTGTGTTAGTGAGAGGAATGACGTTTGACGGACATGCGGGAGTGACGCGCCCTGCACTGACGCGCTCCTGTGAGGTCAGATATTTTAACAGTCCTCCGAGCGTCGTTAGTGCTGTGACAAAAAGGAAGATCTCATCTCCGCTCGTCCGAGGCTCACCTCTACGTTTGGCCGAGCACCGCGGGCTACGCAACGGGATTCCTGTTATCATATTGGGTCCCGTCATCATGGTCTAAATTACTTTTTGTGTGTTGTAAAAGGAACGAAAGGTTTCGTCGGTCAACCATCGCTCGGAGCAACACTCGACCAATTTTTGTTTTAAGGGTCCCGCGTACCCCTTTTCTTACCTGCACCTCAGGATATCTTTCGTATTCATTTTTAGCTGCTGTTATTGTTCCTTTATTTAGATTGCGTCACTCTGTTCAGGCCTTAAAACCACTACTTGTAGTAGCAGCATATTCATCACAACATAAAAGGCCGTATTAACAGTATATCACAAAGCATGTTTGCATTCATTGAGTTCATTCATCGCCTTCGAAGGTGGTTCACGTCAAACTTTTTTATTTTCTTTGAAACGTTGGTTTTTATATTTCCCAATTATCAGTACACCTACACAGCAAGCGGGTAATGTTCCTCCTATGGTGACAAACTGTCCATTAATGCCCACATTCGAACAACGGAATGTACCTATTATATGTTTGCGTTTACGTTTGGCCTATTACGTTTGTAGAAATCTTGGTATGTTGTCTGTGTGTCTGTTCGGTTGTCGTAGAGTTGGTTCCGTTACGTAGGGACGGTTATCAAACGGCGACTCGGTCTCGTTCGCAAAAAGCGCTCGCTCCTGCGCGTCCGGCGCGCCAATTATGCCCCGCGCACGCGCCTCCAAAAAAACACCCGCAGACCATCTCAACCATTTTTTAAAAGCTCCAACTTAAATAATAATGCAGTAACACGCGAGAGTATTCGCAAAATGCGATCCGCGAATTTCGTTTCCAAATTCCACCGGCTCCGGGACTGAGCGTCGTGTTTTGTTGCGACTATTGTCTGCTTGTCTTTAGATTTGTGTTCTGCTGTTAGCGGAGCTTTGTCGGTGTGGCTGCAGAAACATTTTCAGATTTACGTTCGTTCTGTTTCCTCTTATTGCTGTTGAGATATATATTTTATAAAACTGGTTGTTTAATTGGTTCCTGTCCTATATCGTCCTCGACGCTGTCAAAGCTCCCCACGTCTACCGAGTCCGCTCCAGTCACCGTAAAGGAATGCAAAATGAAGTGTCTGCAGCGCGGCGCGGTGTCGGCGCGGCCTGGTCCCGACCACGCTTTAATAATGCACACGTATAGCTATAATGAAGTGCCCAAAGTTTTTGTGTCGGCGCACGATTAGTCCCTCCCGGCGATCGGTCGCGTACTCTGTCCCTATCATTACTAAAAACGATCCTAATAATATAATAGTCCTGTCACATCCCTTCATGGGATCGAGTTTTTAAAGGACAATTTTCTTAATAGGCGACGGAATTTAGCAGTCGTTTAGAAAATTTGATAGTTTAAACGGTCTTTCCTTCCTATGATAATATTTGTAGTCGTTTTTGGGGGTCATAATAATGACTTATGTTTTATGCCTTAAATGCTTAAACGATATAATATTCCTAATAACATATAAAGTCGTTATATATTTTGACAAACTTAAAAATATGATGTGCGTAGTACCTATATGATTCCAAGAAATCAGCGGCGACCGGTTGCGACGTACCACCTGGACTTCAACAAATCGTCAACAGTTTTATTATCCACAATCCTGAGATGGATACGACAGATTGCCTGCACTTAAACGTTTATTTATTGCGCTGGAGTTAAATTATGAGTTTATAGATTCAGTAGCGAATACAAGGCTGTAAATCATGGCTGTATCTAGCGTTACTATAGATGTGGAGGTTTATGTATACCTGTGCGGCTGTGCGTGGAGTGTTGCGCAGGGTGTCGAGCTCGGCAGGCTCGGCGGGGCTCGCCCGGGCTCGGCGGGGCCGGCAAATGGCACATTTATATTGTTCATTACGGGGCCCCGGAGGTGAGAGATGTTGGCGCTGTCGCCGCGCCGGGGGGCCTGCAGGGCTGCCGCGACCGATCCGGGAAGAGCTGCACCTGAGAAACATGTAATAATCAATTGAAATACCACCAAAAAACTAACGTAACTTCTGCTCTAGAGAACTATTGAATCGGCTAGTAGCGCAAAATGAAATGTTTTGGAAATCCCTATAGACGACCAGTTAACATTTTGTATTCTGATCATAGTTTCCTAAATTCCTCAAGTAATTTTAATAGTTAGTAGGTGAAGCTAGTCGTTGGTGTTCGCCGTGGTGGTGGCGGGCAGCCCTGGCGGCGCTGCCACCGGGGGTCCGGTGCGGCACGTCCGAGCGCGTTGATTTGTGCGCGGACTCCCGCCGACAGTATTTGTACAGCGCACGCGTAGGCCGCGCCGTGCCGCGCCGCGCCGCCCCGCGACACGCGACATCGCGCGACACTCACCATCATGTTCCACCGCAACATCCCCAGCGATGTTACCATATAATTTACGTCATACTTCTCCATACCAGAAGAAGGTCGAACATAACATTTGGATTGTTTCATTTTGTACAGTCCAACCACGTCTTGAATTAAACTCAAACATGACCTAACGATACGAAAATAAATTAGACATAGTGCTGGACATTGGACTAGGATCACTATGGCCATCATATAAATCTGAGGTTTACGTATTTTATGTTTGTGTACATCAATTTACAGACATTTGTAAAGGATGTGGCGTCAGCAAGCAATATCCTACAGTACCTACAGTGAACATTCTAACTAGTCGTTAAATAGACATGTTTATGCGAAAGTTGTAAGTTATTTTCAATGTCATAAGGTGTTTAATTAATGACTTAACAGCAGCGACAGACAATGATCGGTAGGAATCTTAATGCGGCCGGCAGCGGCGGCGGCGATACGTGAGTGAAAACATGGCTGCGATCTCACCCATTTCGAATATCTTTGTCGACGTATTTTCCAATCTAAACGAGCCGAAATTAGAAGGCTAAGACAACTTTGAAACCGGTCAACATAAACCAACTGTAGTCTCCGAGTTGCGCAAGAGTCGCGCGACCAGTTCGGCGCGGGCTGGCCGCGCGTGGGATCTATGGGTCTGCGCGACGCGCGACTGCGACCGACGCCACGAGAAACGTCGAGCGCGCGCTCCAGCCACCTGCACTTACAACGTTTCACGCCAACACACAAATTATTTAGTCTGCCACTTTATTGCCACGGATTGAGAATCTCGTTGACATAAATTATTCTGTGTACGGTACGTAATACATGGCCAGTAACTGAAACATTAACCGCAGCACAACGCGCGTGAGTAACAACTTGCGGGACACTGCTCACCAGCAATTGATAACAGCGATACGATATAACGATATTTGCACTTGTAAGCTCGTATCGTATCCAAGTTCAGTTCAGTAAGAATGATACCTTCTTACTAGTATCGACACTGTCTATTTGTCTCAGGTTTCATTTCCAGGTCAAGCGAAACATGTTTCAGATTGTGCAAACAGATCTATCGTCCTTGATCACCGACATATTGTCAGCTGTGAGGTTATTACGCCAACTTCTTCTTTCGTCACTTCCAAATGTACATGCTTCTCAGCAGCGAAGCAGTAATAGCCAGTTTGTGTGTTACGATGTTGTATTGGAAAGAAAGTAGCACACTGGCAGATCCGAAACAGCTACAAGTTTCGACAAGTAGATATCTCGCGTTAGTTTACCTCCGCTAATGTAGGCATCGGTCATGTTATCAGAGGATAACTTCATCTGCGCCTGAGTGCTGCAGCCGGAGCCTGTCGCGCATGTTGGCTGTCGCGCCTGTCGGGTGTCGGGGACTGCTGACGCTGTGCATTATGTGACTCTTATCAATCACGAATCGCTCGCCGCTAAAGCATCACATTTCTAAAGCCAATTAAGGACTAAGATATCGAAACGGGTTTTAGTAAAACTTAATTTCGTAACAAACAGTTGCCGCTCCGCGAATCCGCCGAATGATCGTACATTATACATTTTATAAGATACCTGATGGGTATTTAGAACTTAATTCAGAATCAAGTTCGCGTCGACGCCATGAGCTGTCAACTATATCAGGATTATGGACTATTCGAACTTTTTCTCAACAACCTTTCGCTTAACGAATAGACGACTACCATTTTAGATGAGCTATTAAAATAACTCGTAAATCGTATTTATAGTTATTAGTTTATTTATCTGCAATAAGATATTGTTTTATGCAAATTTGAAAATGGACTGATGCCGAAATTTCACGCTTGAAATTACTGTTCGGTTAATCTTTGAGGGGATCTCCGCCGCGCGCGGTCTACCAGGGATGTGCAGAGCCGCTCGGCGCGTCACACGCTGGGTGCTCGGCTGCCGACTGCTGGTACCTGGCCACTAATAAGTGTGCCGGGTAAAGCGTCGTGACCACAATTACGGTTTTATATTCCGACCATGAGAGGGTGTGCGTGGCTCTGCTATATTGATGGCGTATATTTATCATAGACAATTTAGGAACACCTGCTGTTAGCTCGGATGAGCGGTATATGTCAAATTAATACGCTCCTCGCCGAGGGTTTATAGTTTGTTGGCTTTTGACGCAGCTAATGTTTTATTTGTTCTGTCCGGGACCGATTGATGGCTCTCAAATAGATTCCTGAGCGAGCCTTTTTGTTCTCTGGCGTATTTTTATGTTTTAAAGGTCGGGAGAAGGTAATCGATTTCTATTGTTTGCTAATTGTTGCTTTGAAAATAACTCTTTTGTGTCTATTATATTTTCTGTTTGCGGTCATTTTACCCTTTTTTTGGGTTAACGTTGTGACACTAAAATATTTAATAAAATATTAGAACCTGGTTATAGTCATTTCCGGTTGCTAGATCATCATCACAGCCTTTAATGTTTAGTTCTGTTGCTATTTTTTTTAGTAACAGAGATATTATTATAATAATATGAGAATGAAGAATGAGTCGCAACAGTGACAACCATCTAACCTTCATAACTGCTGGTGCTGTGGCGCCTGGACATTTCGACAACAGCTTCCATTCACATGATTTTCCATTCCATATAGCAGATTTATGGTCGACTTCAGCAACGACAGTTTCCTTATGTCGCTTTGCGCGCTGTCGTCGTCATTGGCTGGTAAAAATAGCTGGCAGCGGGCGGCCTTGCCCCGCCAGCGCTTGCACACCTCCGCCACCCCCCCACCACCGGCGCTCCGCCCGCGCCCGCACCCGTTGCGTTTGCGCATCACTTACAGCAATGAAGAAATCACAATGCTTTTACTGAACAGTGAGTCGGTGACAACGTGTAGTATTGTCTTTGTTTTCATAATCATCTTTGAAGATGGAAACTTCAGCTTCTATATTCATAGAAGCTGAAGTTTCGGCAATGTAGATTATGATGGCAGACGGAGGCAGCTATGTCGTAAACGTTTAGGAGCCTCACTTATCATCGACAGCATATACAGGGTTCTAAAATTCGTACCTAAGATGTACCTATTTAATTTTTATCATCAGCGATCTATTAGATTAATTAGCACTCAGTCACAAACATTTTGATTTACACTACCTTTGTTGCCGGCCGTGTCACCAGCAGATGCGCGTGCGCAGGTGACCGCGCACCTTATCGCGTACAAAAACGCCGTATCGGTTTCAACGCCTACATACTCTTGTTCACTTCGCGGCATTATATTAATTATGTGTGACTCCGCTAGTGAAAATACATAACGTGAAGTAATGCTTATGATCTACTATGTATCAACAACTTTGAACCTAGTACTTTAAGAGTCAAGCCAATTAATCTTTCACTGAACCATTACTTCATCTTGTTGTAGTGATCTTATGGTCGCAGCGCTACTGTTGAGCACGTGGAGCTCCTAGGTTCAATTCACAGCTCACCCAACAGGGTTTTTTCTTTAAAATATCTCGATGGCAGTTCCCGCGTCTATTGCCTACACCCGGGAACTGCCATTGAGATATTTTAAAGAAAAAATAAATGGCACGGTTGGCAATGGTTTCATAAACATCACTGGCAACAAGTTGGTGGTACTACACGAGCACCTCTGACTAACCCTTCGGGATACAGGCTCTCATGTTATGTTATCTAACCTAAGGGATCGAATTGACACTGAAAGATTTGTAGAAAGATCCTCACATTTAATTATTAATTACAAATGGCAAGCATCTAGAAATAGCTCTGAGCAAGCTTAAAACTAAGTCTCAGAATGTGATATTTTTTGTTTGAAGTCGTGCATGCGTGAAGCTAACGCGGAAGAAACTTTAGCTGGAATAACTAACGTATATAACATTTTTTTTTATCACTGCTCTGAAAGTTAACAAAATATACCAAGCACTAACCAGTTGTTCAATTCAATTAGCGGATACCTCATAAAGATTGACCAGTAGTTCAAAACTATTCATTCAAAATTAGATTTCTACATAATTTTAGTATAAATAAAATACTGATGATGATATTATAATTACACTGGCTGAGCTAACTTTATTGCTGGCTGAAGCCTCGCAGGGCACTTACGGATGCTCCAACAAGTCAAAAGAGAAATGCTTATTAGGCCGGTGTTTCGGCAATTTCTGTGCGTTTTCAACTTTTTGCTTGCACGGTATCCTCAAAACGCAAATGACGGGGGCTGCGCACGCAGCCCGCACTCGCGCATGCGCGCCACTGTTTACGCAAATTCACGCTCATTTAAACGCTGTCAGTCGCCGAGCGCTCACGTGTTTGTTTTGCGCTCATGTAAGTGTTCAGCGAGCGTTTTGCAGTAATTGCTTTTTTAAACTTCAAACTCGTATAATTACACACTGAGATTGCTTCTGTGCTGTCTGTCTGAACTTGTAACTTTTTCTGACAAACGTAATGTTGGGTAGAGTTTACTTACGAAGCAAAGCAAGTATACATTTTCATTATTTTAAGCTAAAATAAATTATAATTCACTAATGTTGAGAAATAGGAACTCTTGTTACAGTCAAGCTGATCTTGCTTACAGAAACATTTAAAGTAAAATTAAATGAGGCGTCTCATTTGTGTAGCCCGGGGTCGGGTCCGGGGCTGAGCGGCATGTGTGCGGTGCGCACTATCAATATCGGTTACGGATCGCCGCCGGCGCGAGATTTATCGCCAATATTTATATGAAGCCGGTGCTCACGCCGCGCTACTCATTTGTGCACATTTGTCTGCTGCGTCCGAGCTCAGGGAGCTAGACGCTAAAACTCTGATCACAGACATTATCACTGCAAGACCAACTATGAGTATTGGAATACGGTCTAAGATTTCATCAACAAATTTTTCATTCCTCCCTGTAACACCTACTAATATTTCATTCTGTATTCAGCATCCATATTATTTTATTTATGAAAAAGGAGCTGATTAATAAAATAATCTAACAGTTACAACTACGTAGGACAGCAAGCATTTACCTTACTTAATCAATTTCTATAAGCGGCAAAGGACAACATCAGTAGGATTAATTACTTTTTTCTGACAACTTTGTATTAAGAGTCAATGAACCGTCTGTTGTGCCTACGTTAAAAGTTTTAATTGACATTGTTACAGATTACTACTTGTAACACTAGTGAGGGTCGGATACACTCACCCATACCACTTACCTGTAAGCTGTAAGGTAGTCGCCTCGTCTGGACATCGTGTTTGCGGGCCCCACGACCATTGAAGAACGAATAGAAGAACTCCTATTTTTTACTAATACGTAAAAGATCCCCATCCCTCCTTCATACATCCCTCACTGTCGTGTATGGTGACTTCCTTTGATTACTTGCTTCCTATTCTGAAAGTGATTGTTTATATACTAGACGTCTGGTTTGATTGATAGCCAGGTACCTAGATTCAAAGATTCAAAGATTCAAAGATTCGTAAGCATTTATTTCAAATAAACCATTTACAGGCACTTTTGAAATGTCAAGAAGTCAGTCAGTCAGAAAAAAAAAATGATGCTAATTGCACATTCCAAAGCGTAGATCTCTATGGAGAAGAATGTGCAAGAAACTCCATGGACACTCTTTTCAATCATGTTTTGCAATTACAAATATTTCTGTTACATGTTTCTTGTCGCTATCATGTGAGAACAATGTCAATAATGTAAAAATAAAAACTAAATATAGATATTAAAATAGCAACTGGCAGCTAAGAGATGACCAGTCTCAACTGACAGCGCCCGTTCACGGACCTGACGCGAATATTAGCACCACTCAGCTCAACCATTTTGAAGGGAACCGAATGATCCAACACACGCGCCACCATCAGTGAGACATTTGAGTGAGCATGACAAACTCTCAACTGCCATGCTCATTTATGTCAAACAAATCCAATAGTAACCCAAAAACCATAAAACCATAAAACCTATGTAGCCATGTCTGAAAATATCATGGTTAGTATCGTGTGAAGTAAAGCTTCTGCAGTACCTACTGCAATAGCTTTACTTCTTAGTCCAATTCAGATAAGTTGAGTTTGAGTATGAATCTTCTCAGTGAAGTGCGCAAGCGCAAGTGATCGACAAGATTCCTTCTGCGTACACGCGCCGCCCTTAGCCCACCTTCTCTTAGTGCCCCGCTAACTAGCACTTCTACGCAGTATAGGTACTGTTTACAAACATCAGTCTTATTCGTAGAACTTATGAATGGTATCAAAAGTGAGTAATTGCAAAGCTATTGGTAGAAGAACTAAAGGTTTAAACTCTCTGAAATAAGTACTAAAAGAAAACCAGCTCACACCTCAGTTACCGTAACTTTTATGGATTATCTTGTGTTCAAATCATTACTTACCTACCAATTACGCTTACAGCTTAGTTTGATTTTACAGAGCAATGAATATCGAAACTAGTTTGAAAGGAGCTCGACAATCACGCGCTAAGCCGGACCGGAACAATAATTTTGATGTCAACAGCAACAAATTACTGCGTAGGCCGTCGGTCGACGCGCGCGCAACTGTCGCGGTGTCGCGCGGCTGTCGCAAGGCTGTCGCGCGGACGGGAAGGTGCCTGCTCTGTGACACTGTAGTTCCGGTTTGGTTATTTATTATTGGCGACTGGTCCTAAAGCCTCAGCGGTCGATAAGCTCTTCCTCCATAAGTTAGTAGGTACCTGCATACGCACACGTTCGACGCACTCGCTGCCAATTCCTCTTGTCCTCGGACATGTTTTCCGTTCCATTGAAAACGGTTTTCTTTTCATTGATATGACAAAGAAAAAGTTATCGGTTCTATGCAATGTTATGAAACAACTTTTTCGCAAAAACAATTTATTCCGTTACCTCGGGTTCAAAGGCAGGTGAAACAGGATTAGATACCTACCTACATAATTTTAATCAAACACTGGAAGAATGACGTCGATCTTATCCCAAATTACTTACTAGTTTGCAAAAACAGCACCACTTAAGGGTTTCCAACAAAATATAAGTTTTCCATAAGTTTTCTTAAACACCTAAGTACTGGTTTAAATAATAAACTAGCAAAGCATTAACTGGGTGAGCACAGATACTAAACGTTCAATATTTAGGCTTATCAGCTGGCAGGGCCTATTTCCTGGTTGTAACTAAACGGCAATAAACACGCGTGTGACGCGAAGGACAAGTCGCATGTCGTCGAAATTAAGGGCCGTGACAGGCGCGCTATCGCGATCGCACGCGCGTCTGCTGGCTCGCGCGCACCTGCCGCCTGCTCGCCGCTCGCCGACAATGATGTAATGCCTTTATTCAATTTTATGCCTTTTTGTCATTGATATTGTCTTGTCCCCTTTGTATTTGTTTACAGAGAACTCGTTAGGGGCATTCTTGACAGACATGTTTCAAGAATAACTCTGAACGTGTACTAATTAGGTTCTAAAAGTAACTGCATTGTAACAATCATTAATTAATAGATAATTTGCTTCTGATGAAAACACCTTAACAGCGCACGTTATGGACTGCTTACTGACATTACGACTGTCAAACGAACATTACCTCCTTAATAAAGCCAACGTAGCAAATTATGCCGAGTGTGTGTTATTTTAAACGTAAAGGGAAAAGCAATCAAAACCCTTTCTAATGAAAAAGTCATTATACAAATACCTAATGTTCCACAAAAACACAAAAGAAGTTAATACAGAATTCTGTGAAACGGCACATACTTGAGGTGACATTAGGTGTAATGTGGCACGAACGTGAAACAAAGGAAGTGGCCGGTGACCTCCACACACTGGCCACACACCGGTCATGCTGTACACGGCCGTGGGCCTTACATCACGCATGCCTCCTTCAGCTACTTATTTCGTGTTCGCTAATGTGCTACACTTGTGAAATTTCTTCATAATTCAACATTAATAATTTTGTTTTCTTGTAACAAATTAGAGTAGGTAGCTAAGCAATGTCGCCCCGGGGTCACCACTTATTTATTTATATCATTAATTGAGTTTTACAGAAAACACTTGTTTATATACCGACCTACATGCAAAATACTACACCTAAATAAAACTTACAAATTAATAATCATCAAATCCATTACCTGTCGTCGAATAAAATATGTGAAAACCTTTCAACTTACCCAGCTTTTTAACCGACTTTAAAAAAGGAGGAGGTTATCCATTCGGTTGTATTTTGTTTTCTTTATCATTATTTTTTTTATGTTTGTTACCTCAGAACTCCGTCGTTTATGGACCGATTTGCAAAATTTTTTCCCCTAAAAGGATATACTTCCAGATTGTTCCCATTTTTTTCAAAATCCAGTTCTGGTGCTGGGATCCATGAGGAATCGAGGGAACTCCTCAAATATTATAGGCAACCATATAGTGATTTTGGTATTTTCATCGAGAACTTACGCATTTACAGTCAAAAGTAACATTTGATGAAGTGGAACTGTGAAGAAGACCAGAAATGGTCAACGGAACTTCGTACTCATATAGATGAATTAAGATAGTTAAGCGACTATGACAATACAAATAAATGAATGGTTCTGAATAGTTACGTTGAAAATGGTATCATCGAAGTGATCTGATGATGATAATGATGGAGCCGGAAGGTAGGCACTCCGTAATTAACCAATGTAACCTAGCCGTGTTTAGCCTGATTAGAATTGTCATGAGATGCACTTTGGCTATAAGGTACTATCGAACTGATCTGATGATGGAGTCAGAAGGTAGGCACAGGAACTCCGGGTAATTAATCAATGTATACTAGCCGGGTTTGGGCTTATTAGAATTGTCATGAGATGCACTTTGGCTATAAGGTACTATTGAACTGATCTGATGATGGAGCCGGAAGGTGGAAGGTAGACACAGGAACTTCATAATAAAACTATGTAACCTAGCAGTGTTTGGGTTAATTGGAATCGTCATGAGAAATAGGCACTCTGCTTATAAGTGTATCGCAACTAAAAAGTGTGAAATAAAAACTAATTACAAAAAAAAATAACCGACTTCACTAAAAAAAAACTCTAAAAGGATCAAAATAACTTTAATTTCGGAAGTCGGTGTTTCTCGGTATTGTTTGTTAAAATTAAAGTTATTTTGATCCTTTTAGAGTTTTTTTAGTGAAATCGGTTATTTTTTTTTTTTTTTTTTTGTAAGAATGTTTTTCTGAGCAACAGAACATTTTCCTGCGAAAAGAGCAAAATGATCCAAAATGAGCTATTAGTTAAACTAAACGTTTTATGTAGCCAGTGCGCTTGCCAGTAGGAAGTGGCAGCAGGTACTTCCTCACGGAACAATCGCGAGCGTGACCGACGCGCGGCTGTCGCTGCGGATGTCGCCTCACTACTGAGCGCAATGCAGTCAATGTGTGCGTGCACGCAACACATGAGAAGTGTCGTTGTGCTAGACTGGCATGATTTTTATCAAATCAGTACTGAGTTTTTCTACGGATTTTCCAAAGGTGTTCAAAATGCATCAAGACACCCCACTAAACAAGGTAGGTATTAAAGATTGAAGCGCTACCCACTCTAAGTAAAGGACACTTCCCATATAATTAATACTTACCATTAAGTAGACCCATGTATCTTATTATACTTACTTACACTTAAGCAAGTTTTCAGGTACGCGATCCCTTCTGTTTTCAGTATCGTGTCGCCCTCGTGTCGTCAGGTCGAAGGCGCCTCAAAACATCGTCGAGTTTCAAAAAACGCCAGCCAGCAATTAATAGTCGTCACTATACGGCAACTACTACTTATGTTACAGCGCAAGTAATTTGTTCGTGTGTCGTGTGCGACGCACATTACTCTCGTAATATTTGTAGAACTAATGTATGAGTGTGACCCATATATTTGCGGTGTGTGCAAAATGAGAGCCAACCGCGAGCGGCCGCGGGACTCCGCCTTGTGGTCGGTGAAATGTGAGTTATGATATGCAGAAGACCTACTTCAAGTAACAAGCGATAAAGAACTGATATAATAATCTATACGTTAAGGAAAGTTGAATTATTTACCATTGCAATCGCACGTGTTGGCGCTTCAGCGACACTTCAATGTGTGTGTGGGCTTTCTATCGCTAAAGTGGATCTTCTGCACATTTTCCGTGGAAAACTCTTCAGCTTGCATTTTGTACAAACGTTTGAAGAAATGTACCAATATAGAGCCAGTGTTATCGCCAACGTTAGGTGGCCAACAGTTGGCCGCGACTTTTAAGTGAACTAATGTGGAATGAGTTTGTTACGTTTTTATAATTACCAATATACGGCGTTATTATAGTCATTTTTATTTTTTTAATCTCTTTAAAATTAAGGAAGTAAAAAGCCTTTCAAATCTGGTAGATTGGGAAACTGTCAAGTAACATTATGTCAAAGTAGCACAAACTTACCTGTGACGTCACGGCAGTTAGTGAGAAGTTCCCAGTACGTTCGACTCGGCATGAGAAATACCAATACTTGAAATGCTAAAGGCTGCTTCATTTAATAACCAATTTTGATGCTTATTTCAGAAAAGTTTTCTTTTAGTGTTATTTGTTGTTTGATAGAAATCAGAAAAGTTTACTTCAAATAAACCATTTACAGGCACTTTTGAATTATCAAAATGTCGGTCAGTCAAAAAAGTGAAGCTAAATTGCATTGATATAAAATATTATACAAAAATAAACACAGGATAGGAATACCTATGGAGATTTTATTGTAGTTATTATTTAAGACATTATGGTTTATATCGTTGTATGTTGAGAAAATTACTGGAAAGCTGTTGTGGAAGGAAGTGTGACCGGCGCAGTGCTGGAGGAAGCTCGACCAGCTCGCGATTGAAAGCTCGGAACAGACAATATTTCTTACAGGTGTGGTAAGTCTTGGCGGCAGAGGAAATTGAATCGAATCAACCCGGACGGCTCATAAATACTCGCACTAAACTTTTCCGACTAATAAGAAAATCAAAGTTGTTAGCAGTGGTCAATGTGGTGAATAGTTGGGATAGCGAGCAGGTAATGCTAACTAAACACTACAAGATGCAACATGTAAATATTATGGCTTATCTATGGCATATTTTCATCTATTATAACTTCAATGGAAGATGCATTTTCTATATCAACGGTTGTAAAAAATATAATTACATCGAATGTTAAATTATGTAGCTTTGTAATTGTAAGGCTACCTGTTTTTTATTATTATTCATAGACTCGAATTTGACCATATCTCACCTAGTGGAAAGTGACGGGAAACCAAGTGGTTTAAATAGGTGTTTACGACCTTATCAATGTCTCTACCGTCGCAACTTAGCGTGAAGGATATGCTGCTGATAGCTTTGATGTTGTTTTCAAACTACATGCTCATTGTTTAGGTAGCTTGTTTACACCTAGCAGTTGTAACGTGATAGGTTAGCCGACGGCGGTTGCATACCCAGGTAGGCCACTGCAAACACAACTTGGAAAAATGAGGTTTTATGAGGCTTAATTAATTTATTTGATATGAATTCAATTATTATAATTTTTAATTTTATTTCAAATTTTTAATAAATAATTTAAATTGCATGTCGTCATCATCATCTTCCTGCCCTTGTCCCGTTTTATTGCATGTCCTACAATAAAAAAAATTATATTGTATTTAATGTTCAATTAATTTAAATATAAAAAAATATGTTGCTGTTCCCGAACAGCTCTGCAATGATGCATAGCTCTAAGCCTGTTTGTGCCAACTTACCAACATTGTAGAAGCAAATAAATGAATATAAATACAGACCCGTCGCATACGCAATGCGATTGCGGTGTGTACGACAATTGTGGTTCAGAACATGAACCACACGTTGGAGTGCTCCAAGTGCGCTTACACTTCCACTTTAGAAGAATTTATGAAGGCCACTGATGCTGTAAGTAAGTTAAGGAGTTTATCATTGACTTGAAAAGACGAAGAAGTGGACAGAGATGGGATGCACTAGTACTGCCTTCTAATGTAACACACCTACCTACGAAGTTGGAGGTAATAGACAGATTATATTGAACTAGTGGTAACAAGTTAAATGCAGCTGCAGAGCTGATGGCCTGGTTCAATGGTAGCGATACGGAGGTGGATGTTCATGAACAGATGTTGTTGTGTTCCACATCAGAGAGGAAATGATAGTGCACTGCGTTACGGCATTGAGGAGTAATTGAGTGGCAGTCAATTAAGAGAACCGGTCGCGACTCCTTCCGCGTCCGGAATCATCGACAACCTGCGCTCGTTATTTTCAGCTGGCTACAGACAAATGTCCTGGAAACAGAAATTATGTTTGTGTTTCCAGGACATTTGACTGTAGACAGCTGAAAATAACAAGCGCAAGTTAAGTTTAAGCCAAACAATTTAAAAAAAAACACTCACTTGAATAACATGGTAAGTCTTTCTACCATCGGACAATCGGCCTTCCCGTCCGATTATGATTTTGGAGTCTTCAAGACTAGAGTGAATAGGCTCTTAATAAACTAGTGCGCATCACTACCAACGGTTGCATCACTGCTTACCATCAGGTGGGTTTGCAGTCAAGAACTAGTTTATATAATTAAAAAAAGGCATAAATAACTATCTCAGATTTACTCGGGCATTAGGTACCCAGTTTTGCGCCCCGACCGTACTAAATGCAGCTCGATGTACAAACAGAGAATAATGCGCCAGTGTAACAAAACACATACAAAATTGTAACACTAACATAACCTTTTTGTAATGTTAAGAGTCTCACTGGGTTATTAAAATACAGAGATTTTACTCAGTGAAAAATGTGTAGAGCATGCTCACCCGATATTGTTAATTTGCATCAAAACAACGACCTAAACTGAACTTGTGCAAAGAGATGGAGCTATATAGGGTGTATAGCTGTGTCCCTCTTTCTCACTCGCACGCTTGACATTTTACCAGCTCATGGTAAGGCCCCAGGTCCCTCTGCGTGACGCTATGTACCTAGCTAGGTATGCTAACAAATATGAAACAACTATGGCTCTCTGTTATGAACAAATAGTATACAATCACCGCCTGAGCATTATCTCACATATTTAATTAGGCGTAACTTATTTTAAGGGAAGCTCAGTTACTGGTAATATGAGCCCTAAAAAGATAAGAAATCAATTTCCTTTGTATTTGTTATGTAGATTGTAGTAGAAACTTATAAATAAAATTATAGAATTTAATTTCAACAAGAAACCTACTCAATGAACATCACACCACATTATAAATACAACGCACAGCAATTTACATAAGTGAAAAAACTGACATGATCTCTATGCTACACTAATTAAATGCATAAGTAGAATAACTTGTATTATATTCTATTTCCGTCATATGAATGACACCTTCACACATGCTAATGAAATGTGCTTATAATAACATGCATGCACTATGTATGTGTGTAATGTCCAAAAGTATGAAGGAGTGACACACACACACGCAGGCTGTGGTCACGATAGCCGCGAATATCGATCAAGTAATTAATCGATTAGTAAGGTGTGCTCGACAATATATATCATAAATTTTGAATTTATTAAATTAATTATGTTAATACCGCGGGTGTGTTTACATTAGAAACTCGTCACAACAATCAAGTCATTAACAGCATTCGCCGCTAATGCCCAACTTACAACGTATTAATATTTATAACAAATTCGCATAATATCCGTGGGATGGCCAGCTCTATTTATAATAATGAATACAAATTATGATTAATATAAGTATATGATACTCAGACAACATACTAAACACAGTGAGGATGTTTACATACCGCTCGTTATAAGTCGGATTTAAATACCGGGATTATAGTGAGCACACTAGATATTAATGAGAGCCGAGAGCTATCAACAAATATCGAGCGTGATTGATTCGAATCGAATTTACAACTTCCTTCGACATTACAGTTTGATGCATCGCAATCGATTCTACTGGAGCTCCAATTACAGTCCGGCTGTGGTCCTCACAATGAGAAGCTAACCCCCCTCCACCAGCCTCTCCCCCCGGCACGCTTATGGAGTGACTTCGAGTCGCGAGGAAGTCGTAACGCGCAACTAGTTTATTTGCATCCACTAACAATGTCATTATGTTAATCAAACGCGAGCGACTCAATCGAGACCGAGAGTGAATCGAGATCGACGTATGATCGGTTAATTACTATCCCATTTTGTATCGAGTCGGCAGTCGGCACCTAGTCGGCAGTCGGCACTCGGTCACCGATGGTGTGTATTAAAGTAATGGTTCATATTAACCGGCGCGGCGGCGGCCGGTAGCGCCGCGGTGATAGTTAATAGTTGATCGTCATTATGCTGTAATTGTGGGCTGTGCTGTATTTGTTTAGAATGCCGCCAATGGGATCTCTTCTACCACGATATTCTAAACTTATAATAGTATAGAATAAATATTTTAAAATAAGAATTTATACAGAAGCATACACATTATGAAGCGAAGGCAAAAGCAACAGACAGTCTGTGCGAAAACACCAAAACTAAACGATTCCATAATCTGCTGACCTGACCGATTACAACACTGATACTCGTATCATGGTCTACGACAGAGAGAATGACGAGTAGTAGCTTATGCCATAGGTAAGGCACACCATGATGATATTTAACCGTAGCATCGTTTACAAGTCGCTTGACCCTTCACTGCATGTAACATTGCTCTGCTGAGAAGTGCACAAGTACGAGTAACCCCCCGTTACCCAGCAGACGTGGTCGCTAGACGACTCGCCGTCGTCGTCTAGACGCTCTCAATTGCAGGATGTGCTGCCGTCACCCGGCAGCGCTGAGCTGACGGCTGCCGGCGACCATCAATCACAATTACACCACCAGACTCCTCTCAATTGGTGACCAATGTCCAGGGCATGTCCATAGATCTGTTTTAGCCAGTAGTATCTAGTGGTGATCTAGATCGTATCATTACTTTACATAACTAAAGCTTAAGTGAGCTTGTTCAACATTGTCCAGTTTCAATTAGATGTATGTACTATTGTTTTTGTTGTGATTCAGCGAATGAACATTTGACTATATCCACTATATTCTAAACACAAACCTATTTTCTTCGACGTTAATATTAACCTGAAAATTTAAATTTTCCTACGAACTGTCCTCAATTTGGTCCCTGTCACCACTGACCTCGTAATAAATCATCAAGCTGTCCTATCTTCAAATTTCAGTTACGATTCTAACACACAAACAATAACAATACATCCGACAGACTACCTAATTACGATAACCAGAAGTGTCTTACAATTATTATAATTATTTCATCAACATCATTATTTAATAATTGCCGGCAGGTCTTAATTTAATATAACATTTAGGTAATTATACACTCGCTTATCAACGGCTGAAGATCTACTACATGAGATTACCAACCGAGTGTATCTTTTACGTTTATGTAAAGATTTTGTTAATTATTCACGAAAATACCAACTGGAAGTGCGAACAACAATAGATATTTATATATTAGATAACATCGTAGTCGCCAGTCGTTATGTGACTGGACTTATACCACATCATAGCTAATTAATTTCCATCAGAAGTGTGTCCGCAGCTATCAGCAGGCCCATCTGTTGCTGCGAATATAATGTACTCTGTGGCTCAGAGGCCACTCCAGGTAGATCGAGATAATGAATTAGCGCCCGCTAATTAACTAAAAAAAACTTTTTTTTTTTTTTTTTTATTAATGATAGGCTCGCGTTTGACCACCATCTCACCTGATGGTAAGCGATGATGTGGTCGACGACCACAAACCGAAACTGTTTATAGAGTGGCTCTATAAACTTAACACAACTGTACCACGTAGGATGGTAGATATGATCCTTTAATTTGAAACCTGTTTAATTGATTCATAACAAAGAACAGACTAGAGCACAAAAAAAGCCTAGGTATAACTAAAACAAACTATTGACAAAAAATGCTTACTATTACAGGTATTTCAATTATTATCTGATAAGTCTAAAGTCTTATCAACTCATTCAAATGTAAAAGGGACGTAATAGACGCATGAATAGCAAGTAATGAACTCAATTATAACATTATTCTAATATTTAGTTCTGAATAAACATAACATTACCACTGTAATAGTTTCTGATAATTTTCTGATTAGATATGTTAATTCTTGCTTGTTATTATTGCTAAAGTACAGTTTTATCGACAACTAAATAACTATACACAAACCGCAACTAGGTAATGACATGCGAAATCGTTTTAGGCAGTAATATTATCTGTAAGTCAATATCTGTATTAGCCACCGATTCTTATTCATGGCTCCCTCGCATTGTAAACATTTTTTTCTCGTCTAATAGCTACATTTTCATCAAATATTTACGAGGTACTGTCGTTAGAAGTGATCACATCGACACTATAAAGTTGTCTACTTTAAAAAGGCAGTTAACTGAATGGTGACTATTAACGTGATGCCTGAAAATTCTCATGTCAGCCATTCATAACAGGGCTTGTGAAGATATAGCTACAATGTAGTAAGGTTATCACTGCACACAGCGCGGCTGTAGCTGTGGGCTGTTTCAGGTCGTCCCACATCGCGAGTGTGGCGATATAAAGCCGACTGGTGGTCAGTAAAGAGAGCTACGTTCAGTGAGTAGATCGACGGAGCCGCTGTAAGGTTCAGCGTGTGCTATGACGTGTAGTTGTGTAGCAACTAGCTAGTGATGTTGCCTGAGATATGTATTTCAGCGGTGATTGGTCGGCGGGCGGGGGCGCGCGATGGGAAGGCGCGGTTGGCGGGGTGGCGGCTCCATCTAGCGACGCCCGCGGGAACCTCGGCCCGCTGCTGTAATGGCTGAGCTATGACACGTCGCGCCGGATATGTTCCAACTTGTTATGTTTCTGTGTCGTACAGTGTACTCCAATACGCGACGGGCAATCAGTTCTACTTGAATTATCACAGCAAATACGCTCTACGTATCGACGTGATAGTCATTAGCCTCAGCTAAACGTTTTCTGAAAGTTTCAGGCGGCAGGTGAGCTTTGCAGAGATCAGTATTGAAGCAGACAGTTAACCGATATACCTTTCACTAGTTTTTCAGTAGTTAGTTTAGCAGCCGTAAAATAAACAACGAAGCATAAGCACTGAAGGCTTTTCCTGAACTTTGTTTAATACTTTTGATAAATTGTGAACATTAACAACAAAACCTATTTCTGTATAAACATAAAGACAGAGCACGTGTTGGCCGTGACCACAGATTTCAGTCTCGCTGACAGATTGGCATGAGAACCACAGAGAATTGAAGAAATTCTATGATATTGCGACTGTAGCAGTGACGTCAAACGAAACGATTATCTGTCTTATCTGTCTAGCTTCAGAGTAATGTGTTTACTCGTTCAATAAACACTTATATAACCTTCACACAATCATCAAACTATTATTTATAAAGATTTGACAGAAATATTTTGAAATAAAAAGGTGTCAATCAATTAACCGCACGCTCATTAATTGGGTAATTATATTAAAGACAGTCGTTTGAGAAGCTCGTGCGTGTCACATGACATATTCAATGAAACGCCTTTATTTCTAGTTAAAAGACGACAAAAAACGCTACAATATACCTGCATTTACAGAAACTAACCGTCTCCTAACATAGGCATAATTCTTTTCACCATCTGCCTAAGACCAAGGGCAATGCTGTCACAATCTACTTACAAAAAAAACAACAACACCTGTTGCTCAAGTTAGGTATCGAACCCTGAACCACACGACCCTAAGCTCTATGACCGTTGGCACAGTGATCGTGAGGCTTAGTTTCATCCGTCAATGTGAGCGTATGAAGGAATGTTGCCATCATCAGTCAGGCTTTCCTTGAGGCTGCGGTGACAGTAAGTAATGCGCGGCATGTGTGTGGCAACACTCGGCAGCGCTGTGTCGCGGAGGTAAGCGTTATTGATGGCGGATCGCGCGGCGGTCAAGGATGTGATTAGCACAAAGGTGATAGGCAGGTACCACCCTGCCGTACTGTATAATTATATGTGTAATAAGTACCTATATAGTTGACGATAGGGTAGGTAGGTACGCTTCCTGAGAGCAATCGCCTTGCACATCAATTGACTGCAATATTCGCTACACAGTCACTTTATTATTACGTAGGTCCTGTATTACGGTGAAAACTATTAATAATAATAATAATGCTTGGACCCTGTTCCCGATACCGGTGGGACACTATTTTTTATATATTTTTTTTATTGAAATATTTAAAAATATAATTTATATGTATATGAATAAATTAACGAAATAATAATAATATTTAACAACTATCACACAACGCCGTCTAGCCCCAAGCTAAGCAGAGCTTGTGTTATGAGTACTAGACAACTGATAAACATACTTTTATATATTTCTAAATACACACATATTATAGATAAATTACACCCAGACACAGAACAAATGATCGTGCTCATCACACAAACATTTGTCCTGGGTGGGAATCGAACCCACGACCTCCGGCGTAGCAGTCAGGGCCACTAACCACTAGACCAACTGGCCAGTCATATTGAAAGAGTTTTAAATCACATCGTCGACCACATCGTCCTGCCATCATTTAAGAGGTCACACTCGGGCCTATTAATAACAAAAACACTATACTTAGTCCCTACAACTCTGTCAAACTTGTCAGCAATACCTGGTCTACTTGCGAGCAGTGTAATATATATTTTTTTTGTAAGCGTCAGAGATAAGTGTGATAATGTGTAATAGTGGCAATATATCATAACACCCGGAACATCGGCTGCTACTGCACTAGAAGACAGTACTATACTCAACTACAGGAGTATACCATGAATGGGCCCCGCCATCCACGCTCACACTCACGCAAAAAATATGAAATTATGATGATTTGTCGGCTCTACTACACCTGAATATATGAATGGAACACTTGCCGCCGGTTCACCATTTGTATGTTGTGACCTATGGGTTTGAACTCAGGATTTTTTAGGGACCATACCATCGTCATGTTTGAGCTTATAAAAATGGTAACAGGCTTTTATCTAGTGTCTATTGTACTACAACAGATGTTTGATTAGGTGTAGGAACCTTCTGGTTCCAATGGGTACACCTAGGTAAGTAATTCTTTAACTATACGAGCATTTGCAACTAAATAATGTATTTAAATGCTCTAAATAATGTAAACTGTAAACTAAATAATGTATTTAATTATGGCGAGTAAACATGGGAAATAGCAGTTATTTACATTTTGATCAAGTTTGTCTTAGCAATGAATTAAAAACACTCATTTGACAATCAGTAAATTATGTCGTTTTAAACGCAACAATGCTGTTCTCACAGTCAAGTAGCGTCACGTCTCAAGAGTATCTTCTCGTAATTAGCTGATGGCAATAAGTTGCGATATAATAATGACGATCGCGTGATTGTCGCGCACAGACAGACAGGCGAGCCGCGGTGTGACCGTCACGGTGCCGCCGACCCGCGGGGGCTACGAGCAGTACCTTCGTTTAGTTCTTAGGTATATGGAACAAGAACAGGAAACTAGCGGTATTACCTACGGCTTATATGAGAGAGGGGACTGCTACGATGGTTGCTCAAACGATGCAAACTTAGGTACGCCAACTGCTCATTGAGGGCAGGTCATGCAATGTTATAGTTATTGTGATAAAACAATTTTCTAGAACAACTAGGTACATGCAATTAGATACAAGCATGAACAAAATTTTATTAAACAGTTTACAGCAATCTTTATATAAAAATTGAATAAAACTTTGCTTCGCCGAATTTCGTAGCACTTTTCGTAGCGACGAAATTCACCGCAGACTTGTAGTCGGCCACATACAATGTATCCGGACAAAGTTCCCTAAGTGTCATATTAGTAGATAGGTACTACCCACTATGAGAAGGAACTCGTCGTCACGCATGGCGACGCAGTTTTTCTTCGGAGAACTTTTTCCCTGGCTACCCCAGCGCTGCCGAGCGTGAAGAACGCGCATTACATACCTACATACTTGTAAAAACTTTGTGTGTTTGAATGTCACGGGGCAACTGAAGGTTTTTGCTGATAACTGTCATTAGTGACAGTGTCCAGTGCTGACGAGCGTGGGGCCCAGCTGGTGTGGCGGGTGGGTCGCGGTGGAATAGTATGTGTGTGTTGGGGCCAGATCTAGCCAACTAAAACTGGACAGATCGTTTAAACGTTAACATTTGTTGAAATGTCAATCCTCGTTTGTTTCAATTCATTGATGTAGGATTACTATGATAATGAAAAGTCTAAAGAAAGTAGGCCAAACGAGGATTCATCATCAAAGTTTAACGTTTAAAATGATCTGGTCAGTTTAACTTGGCCATATCGTGAAGTGATCGATTTATATGATGTGACCACGACATCTACACGATAAGTCGATACTGGTGAGCAGCTGGTATGTACTTAATTATATTTTGTAAGGTGTGTAAGTAATGGAAATTCATTCTTTATATAAATCACTTTTACAAAGGAGTCACATCAACATCTGCCTAGCATTTCCTTTAACGTCATTAAGCAATTTGAAAACTATACAAATCCGAAAACGTTTATGTTCTCTTGATACTTTTAAATAAACGAAAGTCACACAAGTTACGCCATTCGTAGAGAAATATTAGTAGGCGTAGAGCGCCTAGCAACCAGCACAATGCTCGAATTATTTAATAGTGAATATATAACATACATACCTATGTGTAAACTGTGAGAATGAATACAGTATTAGGTAAGTGTCGCACTTCGTTCTTAAATTCCCAAAAAGACATGAATTTAATGGATGGAATAAATTTATTTGGCATCGTTTCCAAAGTAAAACTGAATTTGATACCCGCCTCATGAAGTAAATTTCACATAAGGAGGCTATGTGTTGTGTAGCCAGCAGCAATAAATAAGTGGTTCAACGACCCCGGGCCAAGTGCACAGCAGACTACTTGGCTGGTGGCTCTAACAGCACACATCTCTCGTGAAACTGGACAAACGAACGATTCCTACGCAGATCGCTTCTACAACTAGTAACTAGTTACTACTTGACTTTACCGTGACTTAGATTGTTATGATGTCTGTAATGGAAGCGGTAAAATGGCGAAAGTACCGTTGATACAGTTCTGTCAATTACAGAGAGATTTATTTGATTCAAAAGTGTGTTGAAATGAGAGAAACAGTCGTTAGTTCCAGGATTTTTTTGATAGACATTAATGATCAAACATACTTAAGAACTTTTGTTACGTACTCAATAAAGTTAAAGAGAGAAAGTGTAGTTTAGAGATTTGTAATTATGGACTAATTGGCCGTCGACAAAATTGTCGTGAATTAACAGCAGGTCTATAGAGGATTACGCTTGACTGAACAAATCTGAGTTTCTTACCCTCCCCATAACAAGTAGGTACATTAACTTACATTATGTATATAGGCGAGATATCTAATGCTTATATCTTGTCAAACAATATCATACTGTAACCGAAAATGTACTAAATGACTATACGATAATACAATTGTTTGACGAACATATGGCACTCTTAGTCGATCAGTTCTGTGGGGTCATGGGTCAGCTCGGATGATGTGGGGTCGGCGCGCGGCCCACTGACCGCCGCCGCTAATTACCGCTCAATTGACCGACACTTGACCGCCACAATCACTGACATCTCACTAGCGCACTCTACTCATAAGTATTTGTTTGACATTCATTATGTTAAATTAAGACCTGATTATAAAAAGTTTTAGTAAACAGCCTCACGAACAAGTTAGGTGAATTATAAACCATGAAAGGTACGAGTGGTAACCTCGTACTTTATATATTATATTAATAATACCTTATACTAAGCATCAAAGTTATGTTGGTACGAAAAGACAAAAAGTCTTTTTTTTAAGTAGTTTTTTCCCAGAGAAGATGGACTCAATACAATGTGTTGTTTGAGCTTGCTATGACAATCGAATTTAATGTACCGAAGCATTTCTTTCTAACCATATTTTAGGATCTAATTAGAATGGGCTGCGGTATTGTTCGACAGAGTTACCGTAACCCTGGTACGCAAAGGACAATTGAAAGAACACAGCTGAATTTTAGTCGATCCACCCTGAGCTGCAGAAGTTCCCTTTTTAGAAAATGAGTCTGCAAACTAAATATGTAAAATTCTGACAAATATAATGGATCATTAGCTGAAGGCTGGTTGGATACGTTGACTCCGAGGGGGCTACGCGCAGCCGGCAGCAAGCGGCACACGCGGGTATGCACTATCCTGTTGATACAGACTCACGGAATTTATGTTTTTCTACCAACTTGCCAATATAAACTGCACTGAAACGCTGCTGAAGTTATTGAATTGCATTTGCACTGATTGTCTGAAAGTGGAACTGAAGTGTCTGGGTCACCCTGGTATCTAGACATCGCCACTATTTATATCTTGTATGTTTGTCATATGCATTATTATAGCAGTAATGTATGTTTGTATATATATAATAAATACCAAGCAACAACTGAACGGGACTAGTTATTTCAGGTGCAAGCGTGGCCTAACAAAACTCTACATTATAAATGTGCTATTATTTATTATAACGTAAGTTATTGTGTTGAATACACACATAATGATATATTAACATAATAAAAGTGTAAGTTTACAAATTAAGTAGTCAAATACAAACATAACGTGGCCAATCAAACGGCAATGAATCATCTGCAGTAAAAAGTTATGAATAATTGACGTGAGGTGGAATATTATCAAATATAACTGGTTAGTGCAGTGGGCAGGTAGCCTAACTAATACAAATTATAAATTGGTTAGGAACACTCATTATGAGCAGTAAGTGAATGTGTGCGATTGACATTTAATATTGTTATATGCGATCATGTTTTATACCTAAATACTATATTAAAAATCATAATTTTAATTTATAAAGTAGATAGTCAAATTATGTACAAAGTCAAATTATTCAATTTAGTGTTTTTAATACGTCCAGTGTAGAGAGCTAGCCTTGCTAAAGTTGAGATGGCATGTGTAGGTACCTATCTCGACATTCAAGATTTCATCAATTAAACAAATTAATGGTGAACTGCTCACTCATTAATTTCAACTGTTTTGGCGTTTAACCTACATTACATTATCACCTCGATCTACTCTTTTTAACCGAATAGAAAAACTAACTTAATTTTCCGAGTCGTCGGCTCTTACGTTAGCGTAAAGGATACAACTATAAAGTAAAGAAAATATAAAGATATCTAATGTTTTGCACGTCTGTAGCCGACCCTGTGATGTCCTTGTGCCGTGAAGGACCTCGCCATATCAGCAGTATTACCGACCTGTCCAGGTAGGTACCTTCTGCACAAGCGTGAGGTGACTAATCTCAGAGGGCTTAGCAAGCCTTGAGTACTGCCTACACCCATACTGTGCCAGTAGTGTCATGTAGCCGGGGAGGAGCCACGAAACATCTTCTGACATACCAACACTCGCTCTGCCCGAAATCAAACCTCTTCATTATCGTGCCAACGTTTTCTACCCACCGGTAAATTTTAGGTGATTTTTTCTTCTTTAAAAGTGTCTATTGGGAAAAATGGAAAACATTCTAAAAATAACTGAGTTGGACATAATTTATTTCTACAAATCATTGCTGTTTCCGGAAAGTTTTCTAAATGAAAACGGAATAATTTAAAAATATCGTCGCGACTGTTTTCTCCGCGATCTCACTGTCGGGTGTCGATGTCGATGTCGCCTCGACTTGTTACGCAACCGTTGCTGTTACACATCAAGAAGAAGAAGCTTCGGCCAAGCAGCCGGGACACCCGCAGCAATACCAAGGGTTTGGATACGTACGTGGGGCTTTAGGTAGCTATGGAGTCCCGGGTCGTGGCGCGTTGTCTTCCACACGCAACACGCACCTCAAAGAAATGTCAGCTAGATTGACAAAGCCACTTAGAGCCAATACCTACCAGGGTTGCAGATTGCAAAGATGCAAAGGGCAATTGAAGGAACACTGAAGGCGATGATGCGGGAGAAGTCATTTGGTATGCCACTTAAAAAAAAAAGTGTTGTTTGTATTAAAAAATAATAATAATATGTGTAACTGGCATCAAACTGGCTTGACTATACTTAATATCGACGAGCTAACTTTTCTTTTACAATAAACATAATAATAAAATAAAACTTCCAAACTGTTTCAGCAGAAGCTTTCAAGATTACATGAACTGTTCCCCCCTATGCTCCTTGTAAAGATGTCATGTAATAAGTAAGGGGCACAAACTTTAACACCTATAACAATACATTTATAACTGTAAACGCAAGTGATAGCATCGTTTAAGATTTTAATCATTTTATTAGTCAAAGTAATTTGTTTAATTAAGAAAAGTAATATCCATATTGACTACAGATTTACGACTATCCAGCAAAAGTTCAACTTTCACTAATTATGGCTATCATATTAAAATCACGGGTATTATAAAATGCAAATCGATAACGTTTGAAGTGTGAATAGTTTTCACTATCTCAGTATCTATACAGCCACTGGCTTTAGAGACGTTAATTTGTCTGTCTGTGTATGAAACAAGTGCTGAGCACTGCCAGCATTCAAATTTGTTATGAGCGACGCAGTGTCTGCGAAGGCTTTTGTTCGTAAATCTTACTGTTTTTATAAGCCAGAGAGATGGTGCTGGGGTCACGTGCCGCAGTGCTAATGAGGTGTGAGTGCAGCAGCAGCGCGTCGCCGTCCGTCGGGCGAGGCCGCGGTGCGCCTACACCTACGCGCCTACTCCACACTACGCGGAAAAAATGTTCTCGGGGCTGAAGCGGCGCGGGACCGCTCGCGGCGCTACCAAAACCGAGGAGACTATAAATTGAGTAGAACATGGCCGCTGATAAAGGTGGCCTCGCCGCCGCCGCGCACCTGCCACGGACCCGCCGTTTTTTAAATACATATTTTACGACAAAACGCAGAAAAACTGACAGGTAAGTTGGTACGAGCGCTCGTTTGCGCGACATTGTCGCCGCGCGACGTTCTTGTCGCCAGACATTCTGACACTAGTGAAATACAGATGTGAACGCACATATTAATAGCCACCTTACGTAACTCTTTTATTTAACTTGTTCTTTGTTTTAGATTCGCGGAAACAGGAACAACTCGTGGCTACAATTACTGAATTTTAATAAGGATCTCGCCCATTAACTTAATGAATTGTTTATTTTGATCAGTCGACAGAATTAATTACACATCTAGAAACATTGATGTTTAGTTTGAAGAAGTGTTTATGATTAGGTATGAGTTATTGTTTTATATCTTTTATAAAAAGGTGTTTTTAAATGGAAACAAGGTGTAAGTAGTGACGGTAATATACTCGTTTATTATGTACCAAAGTAGGAGCATGTAGGTAGTGAATGTCATTCATAAACGAGTTTTAGTAATCCGTCGGCACCACGCGCGGCCCATCGGCTACAAGTTAACAGTGGTTGTTATTGTGGCTGAACAATCATTTTGTTTTTCACATTTTTGCTGTTCGCCTATCTGACATTTGTCAACACCTGCAACTCTTGCGTCAGACGCGACACGACGGTGCGCGATGCGCAATATTCTACAAAAGTCCATGAAAAAATGCCTTTTGTTTGAAATATTTCTGAATACATAAGTATAATTTATTTACAATGGAAAGTACGTCCTGAAGACTGTCATTTATTAACAAAGAGGATTGTGTTACACAAGATGATTTAGAAACGTCGGGGAAACATACGTGTACCCCAGTGTGTGGTTAGATGGTGGCGTACTGTGCTGGTAGTATGCCGCTTGTCAGACGAGTGGACAGATCGAAGTGGGTTAATGTAGGAGTAGACACGCTGCGTTTCAGCGCTAGGCGCATGTTAGTGCCGCTCGACGCGCGCCGCTCGTGTACGATTATGAGCGAAGGCCGAGCTGCGCGCGATACGTACGTAGTACTCGTGTCGCGACGGCATCACCGAGCCTTGAGCAGCTCACAGCCAGAACAGACTTGCCACAAACATACATCCTGCACTAAACCTCATTGTTCTAAAACAACAAAAAATACCAAGCTCAAACGTTTGTCAAAAAATACTGAAGTCATAATGAAACAGCATTGATACTCATCTACTACCTACACAACCATCATTATAATTAAGTATTTTATTTGAGTAATATTTTAATATGTTTTTTTTATATTTATCTGTCAATTAAGACCCATCTACTGAGAATAGTTAGGTTTGGTAGGCTAGGTTGGTTTACAGGTTGCCATCGTTATGATAGCTAAGTATAGAAAAAAACGTTTTTAGGGATGATAAAATATCACAATACTAAAGTCCATCGATAGATTCATTAGACTTAAATATTATTGAGATAAGTTCTTTTTGATATTAGATAACATTTGTTTAATATGTGACATTCTACAAAAATAAATACATCAAATTAATAATATTTCGAAATAAAATATAGAGTTCTAAAACAGAGAAGGTGGCGCGACGTGACCGCGTCGCTCGTCGCGCGGCTATTCTAACAATTATTTGACAATGGTTAGACAGGCGCGGTTTTTTTGCACAACATTCTTGTTCGACGTTGGTGCAAAAAGTTTGGGGTTAACAGGCGGAAACAAACGAGCGATTGTCGTTTTAATTCTGAAAATAATCGCTAACAGAGACGCAAAAAGTTATATAGAGTGAATGTAAAAAACTGTCGCCCAGGTCGTGCGTATGTGTGCGACAACGTGGCTAGACCACCAATACCAAAATAATTACTTTGTCCACATTTGACTTCATTTTAGAGACTGTTAAGTTTTCTAGAAAAGAAAACTCAATTTTATAATATAGGAAAACAGATCAAAATGTTTAAATATCTGAACAAACCGATGAAATGCAAATCAAACAACATAGTTTTAACCACTGTAATAAATTTAACATAGAAATAAAATAAAATCCTTCTAAATATTGACCTGAAATGGCTGTTTAATAGACTTGAACCAAAACGCAAAAAGGTACTTTGCTAACGTATTCTTAAGTCCAAACTATTTGAACAAAATTAACAGATTAAAAAAATCACTAGCCCCCAAAGAAAGGTAACTGTCAATAAAGAATGTAGGTACTCGTACAAGTGAAGTTTCCTGAAATACTTGTGTTGGTTTGGAATTTTTTCAGCCGAGAAGGTTTCACTGCAGCTATAACGCTTCATTAGCCAGACGGAATGTCATTTGGTCTACTGTGGCTGGTGGCTGGTGAGTGCGAAGCAACCGCGGCGCGGGTGTACACGTGAAGTTTTTGCGCGCGGCCGCATCGCCACCGCACCGCGCTCGCGACAACCGTCAACATCCACTCCTTTACATTTTTTATGCACGTCACTATTGACAGGAGAAAGCTATCAAACACACTCGTTAAAGCGAAAAGATTTTTTTAATCGCTTTCGGCCACAGAAACAATTTTAGTTTAATTGCAGCATAGTTTGGTCGGCGAGCCGCAGATATACTTGTTTAAGTGAAAACCTGTCTAACGTTGTAATTATTCATTAGAGTGTATCTCTTGAGTAATGCTCTAAGCATCATAAAAGTTATTACATAAAAAATAAATAAAATGGTAAATTTGAAATTATTAGCTATTTAAAACAAACTTAACCGTAGTGGGACATTCACGAATGCAGTTATCGTAAGCTGTGCATGTCGATCAATAACAAATGCTTGTTTGTACTGATAAGTACTGTTTTATTAAAGTCATTTAACAAAACATATCGACGCAATCGATTTAGAAAATATTTTAAACTTATTTTCAAAGAATAATTAAAAGATAAAGGTTATTAAAAAATAAGGAACAAAACTATTAAAGAAAAAGATAGTTATGTAAGACAAGATGCAGTTATTACCAGGCCAGATTGTGTGATGTTTAGATCAAACAGTTGATGCTTCCAGATAGGAAATATCATTCTACATGTGTAAACACTTAAAACACTCAGTAAAAATGAAATATTGTATAATGTGAAGTTATTTGTGTGCATAGCAAGTATGCGAACAATTGTTATTGTGTTTTAATTATTGTAAATAGGGGTTGATATTATTCAAAACGTTTAACTGCTCTTGAACAACAATAAAACAATGAATTGGCCAAATGTAACAGTAAATGTCACTCAATTTAATTCATCTAACAAATAAATTAGAAACGTCATGCGATAACACTAGCTGCAGTCAATTTATATGTTAACAGAATCAGGTGTACAAACTTATAGATCGGACAATAACGTACAAAGGCATTATTTATGTAATATAAAAAATTTTGTGCGATGTGTTTAATAACTACACGATAGGATCTGCGTGTAGTTTGTCAAATCTTTGATATATGTTTTGTGCTGCGCCAGCGGCGACGGGTAGTGACACCCGCACTACCTGCCCCGCTGCTTGTACCCCTCATAAATAAAACAAACAACACTAAGCCGACTCACAACATTTTTTTCACATTATAATTATGACCTACTGACCGGGATTTATCAATAATACTCTTTAGTAAAATATTTACTCTGTTTTATTAAATACTTAGACGATAATATAAAATATCATATCACTAAGTAATATTTACTCGCTATGTAGACTTGCATACCTAACTCCATCGTGATGAGATTATTTATTTACATTATTCATCTAATTCAACTTTAGCAAAAACATTTCACAAGTGTTACTGAGCTTCTGTTTCTTACAGTAAAACTATGCAAACAATCCCTAAAACTAAACATTCGTTGGTGTCTGACACTGACACGGCACGCGCTACACTTGTGTCCAAGACTTGTCATGTCACTATAATAAGTATAACATAACTATCATTATGAAAACAAACAAAATGTCTGTCGAGGCAGAGAGATAATCAGGACATGTTCAATAAAAGTCATTTCCATATTTCAATTTCTATAAAGAACTTTTTTAATATATATCATATACGTCGTAGGTACATTATTTTATATAGAAAAAATACCTATTTTTACAAGTTTTAAGTACCAAGGTTGGCCACAAATACATACAAACGAAAAAAAAACAACAAAACAAGTAAAAAACAGGAATAAAACCATTTTGGCATCGTGTCTGCATCCTTTTAATAATAATTTTAAATAAATTATGTAGTGGGAGCTAGGTGTGCGTCGAGTGCGTGTCGGCGCTTGGTCGCGCGAGCAAGCGCGACGCGGCGCGGCTGGCGCGCTCACTAACACCAACAGAGCGCGCCGCCGCGCCTCCTCGCGGCCGCTCTCATGAATTACTACGTACATGATTGCTCTCACATTCGGATCGTTTCATTAAACACTTAAAATAAAAATTGCACCTATTGACTCACTCGTATTCCCTTACAAAACGAAGCTTCGACCCGATTCATATTTTTTACTCTCGTCCTCGTCACTAATCATAAATTTACAGTAATAGCAACAATTTAAATTTATTCCACACCACAATGACTCCCTACTGACAGGTAGGCATGTATGAACATCGTTAATTTGTAATATCTATAAATAAATTCGATGAAATCGTCCTTTACAAAACTGAATGGTGCAGCGCACTCCTCGCCGGAGCGGCCGAGCGGCTCGCGCGACTCGCAGGTCGCGACGACGTGCGTCAAGTACGCGAGTACGCGTCAGGTGTGGTACGCGCGGTATTGTGCTACATGAGTGTGTAATGTCGCCGTACTTACCGCACGACGTCTGATGCCGCGGCCGCCGGCGAGGCGCGAGCGACGCCGGGATCCACCTCCGATTTAAGCTCTTATTTATCAATTAGACTATCTAGCTAAACGTATCGGCGATCACTCCGAACCTCGGCGTTTCGATAAAGTATAAACGATTACTGGCTTTGATCTTAACATTACTCACATAATTAATCAATGACTTCACTGAAATTATAAAGAACAACTTAAACGTAGCGTTCTGTCCGTGGGGGGCTCGCGATATTTACAGAGGCGCGGGCCCCGCTCACTGTGCGCCGCGGGCACGTCCGGGCGCGCGGCGCTATGTACACCAGGTATCCCGCGGGCGCGGCGCTAGTCGGCGCTAGTGAGGCTCCGAGTAGTAGGGCCGCGGCGGCGCCCACGGGGCGAACTGTTAGTGCGCGGCCAGCGTGTGCGCGCCGGGGGCGAGCCCGTGCTGGGGCGACAGGCCGGGCGGCGAGTGCGAGTGCTGCAGTGGCGAGCCGTGCACCTCACCGTGCCCGTAGTGCCCGTGACCCATGCCCTCCATCATCTCGTTACCCAGCGTGTTAGGTGGCGTCATGCGCTTCTCTTTCTGCCGCCTGTTGCAGAACCACACGCGCACTACTTCCTTCTCCAACTGTAGACTATCAGCCAACGATGTGATCTCCTGTGCCGATGGCTTGGGCTGTTTGTGGAAGTGCTGTTCGAGCGCGCCCTTAACTGACACTTCTATCGATGTGCGCTTCTTTCTTTTCCTTCCTTGTGCGGCTATTTTGTCGATGCTCGTGGGGCTTCCCGTGGTGGAGTCAGCCTCTTCCAGCCACTTTTGTAGGAGCGGTTTCAATTTGCACATATTTTTAAAACTGAGCTGGAGCGCCTCAAACCTGCAGATGGTCGTCTGCGAAAACACATTGCCGTAAAGCGTGCCGAGCGCCAAGCCCACGTCGGCCTGCGTGAAGCCCAACTTGATGCGGCGCTGTTTGAACTGCTTGGCGAAGGCTTCGAGGTCATCGCTCGTGGGCGTGTCCTCCTCGGGCGGGTCGCGCTCCATGGCGTGGTGATGCAGCGGGTGCGGCGAGGGCTGGATGTCGCGCAACATGTGGTGCTGGTGCATAGGCATGGGGTAGCCGCCGTGCAGTGCCACGGGCGAGCCGGCACCGTAGTGCGGTGACACCACGGGGGCATGCCAGCCGCCGTGCTGCAAGTGGCGGTGCTCGTGCGGCGCGGGCGGCGGCTTGACGTCGGGCTGGTGCGCGTGCGCGTGGTGCTGGTGCATGGCCCAGGGGTCTGCGGGCGGCAGCGACGTCCAGGGGTTGAGCACGGGCGCGCCCGGAGATGGCGAGCCGCCTGCATGCAGCCCGTGCCCATACTTCATGTCGGCGGGCTCGGCACTGCGCGGCGACGCAGCATGGTACCCGCCGATGTTGCCCAGGTCCATGTCGGCGGGCATGTACGTGGTCGCCGCCATGGCGCCGTACCTCAAATCCACGGTGGACGGCGTCTTGCCGGCTCGAAGGCTCTCGAGCCTTCAACTGGCTTACTCGGTCGCGAAACAAGCGCGTTAATCGCGCGGCGCTGCGGCAGCGGCGGGGGCCACCTCACATCACCGGGTAACACAGCGAGCGACATGCGCGTGCGTGCGCGACGGCAGCACGGAGCGGACTGGAGCGCTCGGCGGCGCTGCGCGCGCCCGCAGAGGTAGAGGGGCGGCCCCGCCCAGACGCCGCCCGCTAATGACGATGTAATTACCGCGCCCCGCCCCCCGCGCCCCGGCCCCGCACCCCGCACGCCCCGCCGTACTCGTCGCTCGCACACACTATGTGCGTCGCGTCGCTCCGCTCACTGCGACCGCTCTGCCGACGCCGACGGATACTGTAATACTAGCATAGAGATCACGTTCATGACTTATTGAATGATACAGACCAAAGATTTTATATTATAATATATCTGAATCCTATAAATTAAGTTGAACTACAATTCATCCTTCTCATACTACAATCCAATGACAAAACACTTGATTTTAAAAGTTATCTATTAATCGATGAACTTTTATCATTTTTTCCACTATTTTATTAAATCATTTTTAATAGGAACGTTAACGCTTTTTAATAAATAGTTACTTTTTTGCATAAGTCAGAATAAACACTGTTAATTTTTTAAATAATAATATAATTATTGGCTCCTGTATGAACACCTTCAGCTCGCTAAGACAACTGTATAAATAAGTAGGTATGCATTTAGTTACTATGTTACCATTTTAATAAAACCACTAATTATGGAAACATAATATATAATAATAATTAGGTATTATAAATTATGTCATCTTCATATTAATTAGTCACCAACAACATTAAGCACATTAAACATAATGTTTAATTATTATCTCTTAAATAATCAGGAACCGATTGAGTAAATATAGTACCTAACTTAATTTTTTTTGGCAAAATGAAATATTGGTTATCAGCACACAGTAGATAGACGTTGGCCCGTCCAAAACTAGAAGAAACAGATGAATATTTTAAAATGTAGGTCACATATAATGTTCTAAACACTACCTTGAACAATCAAGTAAAGTCAGTAACACCTGCTTAAAAGAACTTTAACTATTTACAAATTGTTTATTGATATCTAAAGTTGTCATATTTCTGAGCTTTCTAAACCTTATTTTTATTTATTTTCTTTGCAATTTGATATTTTAATTGGTCTAGGTACTTACATATGACTTTTTACCTATATATCTGATTCCTAATACATAATTTATATATTTTACAATAAACCTTAATCTATCATCACAATGAATACTTTACGTAGGTACTACCTACTTATAACGTATTAAAATATTTAGCAACGTGTAGGTATCATTTATTTAACAAATTAATGTTATTAGGCAAGTTCGGCTATTTGTAGCACCTTCTATAAAGTGTTGTGACAATGACTTCTCTGACTCTTATTATTCAAATTACACCCAATTTTTGATTTGTAGAAAAAGGTATATTTCAATTACATTTTGACCAAATATATCATTTACACAGGACCTATTTGGGTGATAAAAAACTTAAAAAAATTGGTAACAAAGGTAAAAAAAATACCTATCAATTTCCAATTTTGAAAACCACTTGTTTTCGCTTTTTTTATTTTCTCCATATTTTTTTTTAATTTATTTGGGTCAGCAAATAGGTGCAGTCCATTTTAGATTTTTTGTGCAGCTAGCAGTTAATCCAAATAATATTAAAAATCATAAATTTATTTATTTATTACTTAATTATTCTATATGCACACAAGAGTTCAGAGGCGGACTTAATGCCTTAAGGAATTTTCTACCAGTCAACCTTTGGGTGATAGATTAGGTGCAATATTAACATTACATATTATAAAATTCTTTATGCAAACACATACCAATAAACTACAAATACACTATTTAAAATATATACTCATATTTACTAAAACTACAACGAAGAGAAAAAAAAAATGTAAAAGAAGAAATCTCAATTAGCACTATATTGCCGATTTAAATTTTTTTATCCCAGTTTTTTAATAATCAAAAATAGTTGTTTCTACAACTTGTCTTTTTAACTAGGTATTATTTAAAAAATAATTCTGGTCTAAGTTCAAGTTGCGCCGAGCCGCGCCAACCTGACACACACCGAGCAACGACCAACAGAGACTACCAGCGCCATCTATTATCGAATAGTGAGACTAAATGTAAACTAAGGCAAATTAAATAATTATTATGTGGGTTAGTATCCAAGATTAGGTTACACTAAAAATTAAAAAAAAAAGATTTTCTCATGTTGATTTCGTTTGAAAATCAGGTGGGAAATTTAAAAAAAATTAGGAAAAGTTTCTTTGCTAGTGCAAAACTTTAGAGCGGGATTTGTCATTAGATAATTTTCCCACCTTAAAAAAAAACTATTTTTGTTCTAATATTACATTCTTAATTTAAATTTGTTTAAAAACGTTGGCAAATAAGCCAAATAATTTCAGAAGCTTTTCATAGTCACTGATATAAAATTCATAAACTTAGGTACTTACATGAAAACGTAAAAAAAGCAGTGAGAGCTATCTAGCGGCGGGTAGCGGAACTAACAGCAACCCTCTGGCAGGAAGCGTATCAACTTGTGAGGCGGTGTGCTTCTCAGAGGGTTGTTTACTCCAAAGTTAGACAGTGGCGCCTCACCGCTGACTTAAATTCCGTATTGATAACCCAAATTAAAACGTTGGTAGATAACTGTAGATTTTTTGCCTAACTGATAGGTACTATGGTTTAAAATGAAACGTTATTTAATCAGTGTCTTTAGCGCATTCTTTAATTAATTTACGGAAAGAAAACGCACAGTTTAATAAACCACTACCTACGTCTAGAATCCTGAAAATTTCAGAACAAATTGAGAAGCTATCGATGAAAAATCCAAACGGGCTCGATGTTCTTAAAAATTAAAAAAAAAAAGACGTTGAGTTTATTTTATATATTCATCAAGTAGATACTCGCTTTGCATTATTGTATCCACGAGTATTATTTGGTTGGTATATTTCAGTTCAACGAAAACCTTTACACGAACAAACGATCTTAATTTCGGTCTAGTAGATTCTGCCGAAATATTAGAAAAAGTGAAAATTAGCGTCTCTCGTAGTGGTAGCCGCTTAATTAACCCAAGAACATTCGTCCTGCCTCACAGTCGAACTAATATAGGCAACTCTTCTCCCATAAGCCGCATGCTTTCTTTTGCCAATTGTATTCGTGGTGATGACGTGAGATGTCTTTGCTGGTTCTGTAGCCTCAATAAAAATTAAACTCAAAAACTTAATGTTATGATATTTTTAGTTTTATTTAAAAGTTTTAAATATTTTTTTGCCCTCAAATGATCAATTTGTAGGATTTTATTAATAGTACTTAAGTGGCTTACTTTACGTGTGCATGTTAGATTCACATCTAGTAGGTGTCAATCAGATATTATTATGTTGTAATTTATTTTTTGGATGCGTGATGGTACATCAGTTTTGTGAATTACAATAAAAAAAAATTAAAAAACTTGGCAACGGTTTTTAAAATACATACGTAAGTAGCTTTATAGAATGATTTTGTAATTAATAATAACTACTTAATCAGTAGGTATGTACCAAACACATGCCCATGTTTATAATGAGTTGGCAAACAGTAAATAATATATATATAATTTCTTTACAAAGAGTTTCGTTGAATTACACGGTTAAATTTTGTATCTAGTCGTTAATAATTCATTTTCTTTTAATTTAATACCTGTAAAAAGTTTTACAATTTCTCTAAATAGAATATTTTCTATTTTAACAATTAATTGACATGTAACACACATGTCAATTATTTGTTAAAATTGTAATCTATAATCTGCTAACTCAATTTTTCTATCTTTGTATAGTTTTTCTTATTGGATAATGAATTGAAAATATTTTGGTGATTTTAATAAAAAGATAAACTCATAAGTACTTAATAACATTGTTTAAGTATTTGCATTGTTAAAGTATCATAAAGTAGGTAAGCTAACGAAGTATTAAGTATTTTTAATTCGAATTTATTTGCAAAAAAATCAAATCTAGCGACAAAATAACAATATCTAGATTATAACATTATTGAAATCATTGCATTTTAGTATTAAAATATATTTCTAGTAAATAGGCGAATACTGAATACGCTATATTTATTGGTTTTGAGCATCATTTCCTTGTATGAAATTGTAATAATAGCGGTATTATAATGATATTTGTGTAATGTTACGGGTAATAATAGAGGAGTAATAAACTAAAAATAGGTTTTATTTCTATCTAACTCGTTAATCCGTATTGAGAAAAGTCAGAGCTTTTCTCAATATGGATTAACGAGTTCTTGACACTAGGTACTCTAGGTAGGTACTAAGTTATATTAAAACCAATAAAATATCAGGCAAAAATAAGTTACGTAGCGTGATGTTCGCCAGACTGCTAGCGGCCAAACGAAGCTAGGTACTTACTTCCTAAATTCCAACTTTACGAGACTCTTATTGGACTTGTACAATTCGTATAAGATGTTCTAACAAGAGTGTGGCGATCAAACAGGGGGCGCAACATATGAGTTGCTCGACGGAGGCACAACAAACACGGGGCGCGCACGCAGCTGTTGACTCAACACTTCACGAACTGTTATTGTGACGTACAACAAGTCACTGAAATCGCACCACTTGGAATAAAGAAAACTTGACGTTTTTGACTAATTAGTAGTTTCTAGTGTTTTACAATAAGTTCTAGGTTGAAACACTGAAATTTGGGAGCTACGCTAAACATAAGAAGTAAATGGAATTATAAATTAGTTATTTTAGCGTTTTCGTATCAATATTTTTTTAGAATAAACGGAAGCTTTCACAGTGACTGCTGGAACTACATAATTATGTCTATCACTCACAAACGCCAGTATTTTTAGGATTCCGTACCTCCGTCGGCAAAAACGAAACCTCTCTTTTTTGTCCGTCTGTCGGGATGGAGGTATTAAACTGAAATTAATATCCTCAGGTCTGCTACCCCTAGGAGTAATGAAAAATCGAACTTCTAAGTTAATGCAGCCTAAATATAATACCGCATAAGCTACGTTTAGGCGCATATTTTATCACTCGTAAGAAAATCAAAACATACCCATAGGGTACTTTCTGTTGACCTAGAATCTTGAAATTTGGCAAGAAGCAGTTTCATAGCACTAGCAAAAATAAGCTGAAAACTGATTTTGTAGTTACGTCACGAAATAATTACTTTTTTTACTATTCGGAAAAAATATCGAGATTCGATTCAGTAATCGAATTATTTAGTAAGTTTGTACGGAATCTTCGATGCGCGAGTCCGACTTGCAATTTACTGTTTTTTATTTTTGTTTTTATACATTACTCTGTATTTGGCCTAGTTTGCAATTTTAGCTAGGATTCATTTGTAAATTTTTGGCAGACTTTATGGATAGTCAAAAATAAGAAAACCTGAAACCAGTAAAACCTTAACAAGGGGTACCGTGGTGCCCGGTTAGTGGGTTGTGGAAGCCAGTTAGCCAATCGGGCCGTATAAGATACTGGTCCCCAACTACAACCAGTGAGACTGGTCCCCAACTCCAACCAGTGAGACTGGACGCCAACTACAACCAGTGAGACTGGTCCCCAACTCCAACCAGTGAGACTGGACGCCAACTACAACCAGTGAGACTGGACGCCAACCCCAAAATAGTTTGGAAAAAGCTACGTGTTTTTTGAAGCTTTCAAGTCTTTCACAAATGGTTACCACCAAGAAAGCATTCATTAGAATGACATTAATCAAGTACGTCTTTAACACTGATTACAGCTACAAGCGATTTTATTATTTTGTACCTATCTTTGATAAGGACGATACTTTTCAATATAATTTCCTGTACCAGCATTTTTTTTTGGTTGGAAAATCATCGTCATAACTGTTCTCACTCTGGGTGGAACGTGAGAGAATATCAGACTTTTGCTGACTACAACTTACCCGTCCTCCGACAATTGCCATTTACGTTCCAGCGCCGCGGTAACACTCCCGCAGCCAGTTCGTGCAGCAGCTGAGGTATTTCCTCAACTCATGCCAGCTAAATACCTCATTACAAAATCTGTATCGCATTAAGGTCCGCTGTTAGAAAACCAAATCATAAGTTAAACTCGTCTGTGTATGCATGCATTGTCCTGAACACAATTTTGAGAGCATTTGCCAACTTAGAATAAGTCTCACATCCTTTTTATATCTATATCATATATCTACGATTGGCTATAATAGTTAATGAACTACTTAAGAAGGATCTTATTTGAATAAGTCAACTGTTACATGTTTTCACGGGTAGTGTGAAAGCGAAACCTGGGGCCCTGGGACGAAGGCAAAGAAGGAACAGGAGTGGGTTTTTAGTCAGTAAAAGTCTGACACTACTTTCCGCTCCGCCCAAGAGCGGGATTTGTCATAAGATGATTTTCCCACCTAAAAAAAAAAACTGTTACATGTTTAAACAATCGTTAGGTTTAGCCAATTAGTAGAAATAAGATAGAAGTACTGTCGCCACTTAGTCTGCGTGCATCAGTACAGGAGTCACTCTACCGGCGACTGCACCACACACAATAAGATAGAAGTACTGTCGCCACTTAGTCTGCGTGCATCAGTACAGGAGTCACTCTACCGGCGACTGCACCACACACAATAAGATACAAGTACTGTCGCCACTTAGTCTGCGTGCATCAGTACAGGAGTCACTCTACCGGCGACTGCACCACACATAATAAGATAGAAGTACTGTCGCCACTTAGTCTGCGTGCATCAGTACAGGAGTCACTCTACCGGCGACTGCAGCACACACACTAAGATAGAAGTACTGTCGCCACTTAGTCTGCGTGCATCAGTACAGGAGTCACTCTACCGGCGACTGCACCACACACAATAAGATACAAGTACTGTCGCCACTTAGTCTGCGTGCATCAGTACAGGAGTCACTCTACCGGCGACTGCACCACACACAATAAGATAGAAGTACTGTCGCCACTTAGTCTGAGTGCATCAGTACAGGAGTCACTCTACCGGCGACTGCACCACACACAATAAGATAGAAGTACTGTCGCCACTTAGTCTGCGTGCATCAGTACAGGAGTCACTCTACCGGCGACTGCAGCACACACACTAAGATAGAAGTACTGTCGCCACTTAGTCTGCGTGCATCAGTACAGGAGTCACTCTACCGGCGACTGCACCACACACAATAAGATACAAGTACTGTCGCCACTTAGTCTGCGTGCATCAGTACAGGAGTCACTCTACCGGCGACTGCACCACACACAATAAGATAGAAGTACTGTCGCCACTTAGTCTGCGTGCATCAGTACAGGAGTCACTCTACCGGCGACTGCACCACACACAATAAGATAGAAGTACTGTCGCCACTTAGTCTGCGTGCATCAGTACAGGAGTCACTCTACCGGCGACTGCACCACACACAATAAGATAGAAGTACTGTCGCCACTTAGTCTGCGTGCATCAGTACAGGAGTCACTCTACCGGCGACTGCAGCACACACACTAAGATAGAAGTACTGTCGCCACTTAGTCTGCGTGCATCAGTACAGGAGTCACTCTACCGGCGACTGCACCACACACAATAAGATAGAAGTACTGTCGCCACTTAGTCTGCGTGCATCAGTACAGGAGTCACTCTACCGGCGACTGCAGCACACACACTAAGATAGAAGTACTGTCGCCACTTAGTCTGCGTGCATCAGTACAGGAGTCACTCTACCGGCGACTGCACCACACACAATAAGATAGAAGTACTGTCGCCACTTAGTCTGAGTGCATCAGTACAGGAGTCACTCTACCGGCGACTGCACCACACACAATAAGATAGAAGTACTGTCGCCACTTAGTCTGCGTGCATCAGTACAGGAGTCACTCTACCGGCGACTGCACCACACACAATAAGATAGAAGTACTGTCGCCACTTAGTCTGCGTGCATCAGTACAGGAGTCACTCTACCGGCGACTGCACCACACACAATAAGATAGAAGTACTGTCGCCACTTAGTCTGCGTGCATCAGTACAGGAGTCACTCTACCGGCGACTGCAGCACACACAATAAGATAGAAGTACTGTCGCCACTTATTCTGCGTGCATCAGTACAGGAGTCACTCTACCGGCGACTGCACCACACGCAATAAGATAGAAGTACTGTCGCCACTTAGTCTGCGTGCATCAGTACAGGAGTCACTCTACCGGCGACTGCACCACACGCAATAAGATAGAAGTACTGTCGCCACTTAGTCTGCGTGCATCAGTACAGGAGTCACTCTACCGGCGACTGCAGCACACACACTAAGTGATACTGTAATAACTCTACTTTGGCTAAACGTCAGTTTCCTAAACACGAGTTTTTAATAAAGAATCAACCTAAGTAAGTAATCATTTTAATAGGAACATTAGATATCATTAAATCATGTTTTTTTTGTTCACAAGGCCTTTGGTTAATGGTTGCAGTTTCTAAGAAATCTAAGTAAAGAGATACTACTGATTATTACGAAAAAAAAGAACTATAACATTATCAAAAATATAATGAGTTAGAATCCCGAATGCGGTCACCGTGCTAGTTGGAACCCGGGGACGAATCGCCCGGGGCTCCACAAATATGTTGCACATTTATAACTTGCCTATAAGAAATCAAGTTTTGTTCGTCACATTTTAAAGTATTATACATAATTACGCTTAGTAGAAATCAATTTAGAAATCCTTTACAAGTTATTGACGACATTGAAGTTACTTATAAAGCTATTAACCTACTTTGATTACATGCTGTTGTAGGCTATCAATAGTCTTATAAAGGTAATAATTAGAGGTATGTACCAGATATAATAGTAACTGTACTGCAACCGCACATAAACTTGAATAATTATGGAAAATCTTGACGCTGATACAGAAGAGTTCAAATTATTTTTAATTTTATTATTTATTAAATGCTTTTTGCACATAAAAGTACAGACGGGAACATAATGCCTTAGGCATTCTCTCCCAGTCAACATTTGGGTGATGCTGAGAAAAATAGTGGTAGGTGTCAAGAGAGAGAGAAGAATATTCTGTTGAACCATTCAAATTATGTTTTCAACACACTTGCTCAAAAAGTGACTCTTATAGCACTGCACTTAGGTATATAATGGCACTCGTTACCAAACTGTGACATTTTGATTACCATTACGCACTAGTGCTATAATGTAGTTAAAACCTTTTTGTTCAACCTCTTTGTTCGCTAAACAAATTTTGAATTCGAATAAAATTCCCATTAAGTTATTGCGTTCAATAGTATATAAATTATTGTCTTACTTATTTCATCCAATTTACAAGTTAAAATGGTCAAATTTAACTTGTACAAACGATTTATTTAATAAAAAACATTTAATAATTAAATCGTACATTCAAATATATTTTTTTATGGTCTATGGCCGCCATTTTGAAATGCGCGCAGTTTTTGACGTGATTTTTTTTTAATCCAGTGAAGTTCAGTGGCTGTATTAATTTAATTAAATAAAATACTACAAAATCATTATAAAATGTTACATCCGTATTCTATTGTCACTATGAAACATCATTATCGTAAAAACTTTTCACACAATAAAACATAAACGTAAGACTAGGCAGTATGATCGAAATTCCTTAGCCTTCTTCTAGGGGTAAATAAAAAAAAATGATGCGCGTGCTTATGAAAACAGATTTTTACCGCCATGTCACAGAAAATTTTACTAGTTTTACTGTTATTTCCTTCAGAAGTGTATTGAAAAACGACGTATGACACACGTGAGTAATTAATGATTACCGTTCTTGGCTCTCTTAAGACCCTCGCCACGGCTTGGGTCTAAATACCGCCTCGACGGTAATCACTAACATTACACACTTATATCATAATGTACTATTATTTCAAACAAGGCTTACGTTTATATATATTATTTTTTATCAACTGTGTCACGCTCATGCTTCAGCTACAGACTTCAAATTAGAATTAATGGCTTAACTACAGCTACTTATCACAAGACAGTAAGTTTATTATAATTTAGAAAAGTAATAAATCGTTGCACACTCAATAATTGTGTAGAGAAATAAATTACGTTTTTGTTTTAAAACTAAAACAAAGGCTTCGTTCAGGCAAAGTCTCGAGAGGAGTCATGAGGTACCCACCAGTGCAGTACATTAGCGGGAGGATGGTTGTGCAAGATATTTTCAATTTGCTGGTGTTTGTGGCTCGCGGGCCAGGCGCGCGCCGAGCGTTGCGGATCGATCCGTTCCGTCGCCGCCGCGCGCGCAGGTACCATCACCCATCCGATCTTACCTCATATTTTTACTACATCAAGCTTTTTGCCTTCTAAATATTGTTTAAAACTTTAAATTACTTTAATCTGCACTTTTCGACGCTTTTAATATTGTGATGTCATCGGCAATAGAAATTAAATTCGTTTCGCGGGTGCAAGTTTTCCAACAAGACAATTGAAGCTCAAATAATTATAATCTATCACAGACTTGGTTTATTCAACTAGAAGATGAACTATTTAGGTATATGAAGAGGCCTCAGCTCTGCAATGTGACAATAATTCTCTGGTATTATTACCTAAGTCAATATCTACAACTGCGCTTCATCAGCTGTGCTCGAAATAAATATCGTTAGAAACTCTTAGCGACGCAAGTTCCAACAGCATTGATTATCTTAAGATAGATTAACTATATATAGATATAAAAACTGGCCAGATCGTTTTAAATGTTAAAGTTTGATGATATATGTTTTTGTAAAATAAGGTAGAAAATATATCGAGTCAGCTCTTTGATCAGCCTTTTTGGCAAGCAACGCTGAGATAGCCAGTACGAAGCTACATTCAAGCTCCGTATATTGAAGCTGCTCTGAACCTACTGTTGCTGAATGTCAAGACAAGACAAGAGCAGTGTCTTACCATAACAATGTACAAACTAATCTCGAGAACTTCATTAAACTTCCTGCCATAAAACCTTGTACTGATTAAGTAAGCCTCGTTGATTTATTTGCGGTAGAGAGGGATTTTTCTTCCAAGCAACCTGCAATTATTTTTTCAACACACTTGCTCAGAAAGTGACTATAATTGCACCGAACTTGGGTATATAATGGCGCCTGTAACCAACTTGTGACTTTTTGATTACCATTATGCACTAGAGCGATAATGTAGTTATAACCTTTTTGTTAAACTTCTGTTCTCTAAACAATTTTTTGTTCTCCCAGCCATCGACGGGATTATAGCTAGCACTCTTGTGCATCCGCCAGCGTCAAGTTGTTTATAGATAGGAGGTGTTTATTTTGGGTGGGGTTTGAAGAGAAAGGTAGGGAAACATTTAACGCGAAAATGAAAAGTAACGGAATTTGGAACAAAAATAAATTTCGAATAAGAAAAAAAAACACTTTTTTTTCACATTTCACAGTAGGTTATTGCGTTCAATAGTAAAAATTAGTGTCTTTTTAACTTGAACATGTTTAATAAATAATTTGTATACGCAAACCTCTTCATTCTTATTTTAACTTAAGCATTTACAGTTAAAAAGTAACATTTGATGAAGTGGAACTGATGAAGAAGACCAGAAATGGCCAACGGAACTTCATACTTACATAGATATCACAATGAAGATAGTTAAGCGACTATGACAATACAAATAAATTAATGGTTCTGAATAGTTACGTTGGTTAACGGTATCATCGAAGTGATCGATGATGATGATGGAGCCGGAAGGTAGGCACTGGAACTCCGTAATTAATCAATGGAACCTAGCCGTGTTTGGGCTTATTAGAATTGTCATGAGATGCACTTTGGCTATAAGATACTATCGAACTGATCTGATGATGGAGCTGGAAGGTGGAAGGTAGACACAGGAACTTACTTAATAAAACAATGTAACCTATCAGTGTTAGGGTTAATTGGAATCGTCATGAGAAATAGGCACTCTGTAAGTGTATCGCAACAAAAAAATGTAAAATAAAAACTTTACAAAAAAAAACCAACTTCACTAAAAAAAAACACTAAAAAGATTAAAATAACCGACTTCCGAAGTTAAAGTTATTTTGATCCTTTTAGTGTTTTTTTTTTAGTGAAGTCGGTTATTTTTTTTTGTGAAAAGTTTTCATTAAAAAAGTCTAGCTAGTCTATGGCCGCCATTTTAGGACGTGCGCGGTTTTTTCGAGTGAAGTTCAGTGGCTGTTTTAATTATTCACAAATTGATTCCAACTGGCAAAATGAAACTAATATAATAAGAATGTTATTATAGTATTGACTACCTCAGCGAAGCTTGCCGAGGAGGCTGACTCGTACGTTTGCTGCCAAATACTGCACAATATGTTGCACCCGCGTTACATATTTATTATGGATCACGAGGCGGTATGATCTAAAGACCTTAGCCTGTCCAAATAGGGTGAAGAAAAAAAAATGCGCGCGTTTATGACAACAGATTCAATTTTTTACCGCCTTAGCGAAAAAAAAAACAATTAGTTTGCTGTTAAATAAATATTTCATTATAATAATACTATTTAATAATATTCCTCAACTTTCACACCGCGTCATCTAGTCCCAAACTAAGCAGAGCTTGTGTTATGAGTTCTAGACAACTGTTAAACATACTTATATATTTTCAAATACATACATATTAAAGATAAATTACACCCAGACAGCACAAATGCTCGTGCTCATCACACAAACATTTGTCCTGGGTGGGAATCGAACCCTCAACCTCCGGCATAGCAGTCAGGGCTACTGAACACTAGACCAACTGAACTGTCGAAATTATTAATTAAATTATTTTTCTTCACAAGTGTGTTGAAAAATGTCGTATGATACACGTGAATATTGGTGATTACCGTCCTCGGCTCCGCCTCAGCAGTAATCACCAACATTATACACTTGTATCATAATGCACTATTTTAGATTTTTCTCCCTCTTAATTTAATGTTTAGCTCTGCAACTTCTCCGACAGTGACGGGTTACTGTTTGTGTGGTCAGAGTATTTATAAACTTAAAGCACAGAAGCTGCTACGGCGTAGCAACACAACACTATCTCATCAGTCATAAAAAAATATACCTACACGTGCCATTTTATCTGATCGACTTGTAGTAAATGCAAAAAAAAATTGTGTGCCATAGCGTCTCTGAGCTTAAAATATTAATAACTAAATCTTTAAATTAAATAATTAGAAAATAAACAAATGGTTTAAATTAAATAGAATAAGGATAAATTAAATTATTTATATTAATGTCAATTAGGGAAATAAATTATTTTATTGTATATAAAGCTATCACAGAAAGCTCCGTATTCTGTAAACTCTTACCACAGTCCTTCACTTGTGTTATTCTTGTGTTAAGATGTGAACATTGTAGAAGGTTACAGGTTTGTGCTTCCAGTTAAAGGATTTCTTGTATTTTCTCTGTATGATGTTTTGTTCCCAATAAATAAATAAAAAAATAAATTAAGTAGAGACTAACTGTATCTACAAAACCTAAAGTTGTGTATTTGACTTCAGTCACCTGGTGGGTACTATGTAAGTATTATCTGCAAGATTATCATGACATGATGTCATCGCGTTATTATTGTCTTATTAGGTAACGGTGCGGTGTGGTCCGCGCCGGCGCGGCCGCGTCGCCTCAAGCGCACCGCGAATCAATTTCATGTGAATTGAACCCGTGACTAATATGGACATACGCGGAATGCAATCTTCGGATATTTTGGTGCTTAGTTTATCAGTATGGCCTCTTTTATGACGTGTGATGATTGCATGCATATCGCCGCCACGCCGTTAACGTAATTCTGTCCAAAATAACGGTTTTTAAACATATGGATCCGTCAAACCCCTTTTAGCAAGACACAGTGAGTACACTACTAAACTACACGTAAAAAGAGTTCAACATACTCTAACAAACTGCTTAGTTAGTAAATATTTACAAGTATGTTGGTATACGACAGTTTATAGCGGGTTCCGCCTAAGGAGGTGACCACATTGTCGTTGTTGAACTTATGTTATGAGAATTCATCAGTTCCTGATCAAGGATTTTTTTAGGCTAGTCGATACATCGACGAAGTGTTATGCGATGACCTGCCTGATCACCGCACATCGCTCGCGGTGAGGTGGCTTCACACGACGTCGAGTGAAGATTCGTCTCCAGCTGTTACTACATGTTGCTCAATTTAACGTCATCCCTAAGCACACAAATCTCTCTCAGCATTCCAGTTCATGCGGTCATCGCGGGCCTGACGGGGTCTTGGGTCGCGAATCAATTCGCGAAAAGTGCACGCTACAGCGCCCGCGGCGGTGTGACCCCACACGAAGCCTTCACTTGTTACTAGCACCTATTAGTGCTGTGTGTTGCTAAATGTAGGATTACATCAGCTGCAGCTTAGTGTAGCTGATTTTCATAAATGTTATTTGAAGGTACGGTATGTAAACGCATGATCGACTAGATTAACTTGAAAAAGAGCTTTTCATTTACATTTTTTTGCTTGTCAAACAAATGCGAAGATATATTTACTCCTTTTTCTTCTTGCCTCGAATATATAATATTGATACGAGCAACACGACAACTTAAATAGTAATCAGAAAGGTTGTTAGCGGTCTGAGTGTCAGCGGGTTTTTGTGCCAGACGTCACCTATCTGTACATCTTAGCTTGTGGCTCTGTTTAAACATCCCAGATTTGGCCTAAAATAAGTTTTTAAAAGGACCCACGGAAACCACAATTTTAGACATAAACATGAAAATACCTATTTATGCTCATATTATATATTAATAAAAATGAGCATAGATGAGGTATTTTCGTGTGTTGTAAAAAAGTAGATCGTCGGTAATGTGTAATAAGGAGTCTGAGGTTCTACATATTATTGACTTTTAAAAACATGAACACGGTATGAAGATTAATCTTTTGAAGACTCTTAATTCTATTTTATAAGAAAAATATGTTTCTGAGCTTTTGTATAATAAACCGATTCCGCATTGTATTTTGTCTTATCTTCAGATTTATAACTTCAATTTAATATCTCCAATCTTACCTAACTACATATTACTATCAACTAGGTGTTATATCAGTCTATAGCCTGTTAATTACAGTCGAGCTGAGTAGGTACCGAGTGTACCGAGACGTACCGAGCACGTCGAGTGCGCTGACATAATACTCGCGGTACTCGGCGACGCGGCGGCGGCGCGCGCGCAGGGGCGGGGTCGGCGCCGCCCACGCGACATCCATCTTGCGATTGTGTCGCATCGCGTCGCACCCACGGCTGCATCTGCACTATGTCAATATCCACCTCGATAACTATTATTTCTACATTGCTGCTGTCAAGTTGATCACTAGGAAGTGGTGACGGGTGGCGTCAGAGGGGACTGTCCTTAAGTAAACCTTTGACGTTCCAGAAGTGCTGACTTGATCTCTCTCTTGATCTTGATTATTAGACTAAGTATACTTTTGATTTTGATCACGTCTTTTGACTTTTTAAACCATCATTGATATTATTGTGGCACAGAAGTCAAGTGGTACACTTGGTGTTGATGATTGTCTTTTTCGTCCTCGAGATCCTGAAATCCCAGCGCAATACTTACAGTGTTACGTTATTGACTGTGAGATTACAGTCAATAACGTAGCATTACGATTAATTTACTTTTTATGTTTATCTCGAGCTTGTGATCAATAAAGCTCTGCCTTGAATTGAACTTCACTGTCAAATTAAACAACTGTCTTTTAGTTCATTATTAAAAATATAGTCACATATATATGACTATATTATGTATATCTAGGTATCGGCTTAAAAAAATAAACTCCGGTAGCTAACGAAATTTCAGATACTATACACGTAAGACATTTTCAAAAATGTGTCACGGACTAGCCGTCGTCAGAGACTTCTCTCTTCAGTAAATTTTGAATAGCCAACATAGCTTAGCTACTTGAGGATCATCCGATCCATAGAGAATCTAAAAACTCAAACCTGCGGGAACCACTGTCAAGCGCACTAAACTACATCACATATTAATGTAGCACATGTATATCAGCGAAGTCGTGCATCTGAGTATAGCTCGCTCAAGTATCGAGTTATACTTAGATGCGCCGGCGCCGCCGCAGTGCCACTAGTGCGGTGTGCACAGCACACTGACCGGGGTCTCATAGAGTTATAATTCACTTCTCTACGCCCGCACCCGGCTCCGCTCGCAACACATCCCTATAAAAACACACGCTCAGCCTGCTACAGTCGTCCAACTGCCTGGCATTTCCTTTACGCTCTACTCGAAGATATATGAGCTGTCAACACGTTCATTGTCATGGTTAAGATTGAAAGTGATACCCTTAAGGCGTTGAATAGTAACCCCGGGGTAGTGTTCCAACACTCGTTAGGAACTCCTGAATTGAACACCACCGCTAAATTTGACATTACAGGCAGAATGGTGTCCTTATAATTATTTTTGTGAGTAGCTACTAATGCCATGGAAAGGGAGTGGATGCAGTAGGTAGGTACTACTTCTTGTGGTACTATTTCTACTACTATATTTTTTTATCAAAAAACTAGTCAAAATTTGTGCAGGTGTATGGACTTAGATAAGATGTTATAAAAACGTACGAGTAGGTACCGCATAGTTGTAGTTCAAATCCATGTCGTTTAGCATTTATGTCTCTCGAACCATAAACAAGTGTTTCTATCGACATTTGAAAAAGTATAGTTGTGGCTGCCAGGAATGTCGTTACCGTGCAGATTATATGTGTATCATAACGAGAGGCGGCCGCACTGATCTTATCGTAGGAAGATTTTCTTCATCGTAATTGCGCGGAGGCATGTGGTCGCATGTCGCTGCCGCATGTTCGTAATTAATCGAATGCTGCTCCAGAGCTGCGTCCTGTAATCGTGACGGTTGTGCTTTCAGCTCATACAACTACAATGATTTATGTTCGAGCGAGTTCGTTAGACGACGGCGATCACAAAATCAGGAGACAGCTATATACTACGTGTCTATTTATAGATTAGAGGAAGACCGCATACAAGAAGAGCGGACGACATTTTAAAAACGGTTGGTTCTAGCTGGATGCAAACAGCCAAAGATAGAGAAAAAAAGGGTTCCTTAGAGCAGGTCTTCAATTGCGGAGAAGTTCTTGCAAAATAATCAATTTACATATACTACATTAGGATTTAAATTAATTTTAAATTACTTGCAATGAAATAGGATTAAGTTTAGATAAACTCACTTTGTTTATCTTTGCAAAAAACAAAAAGATTTTTTTATTTCGATATTTATTTATGAAATAAAACCTTTCCACACGAAATGAAACCAAAAATAGCACTTATCTAACGAGAGTAAATCGTCCTCCGAGTTGCGAACGGTAAAGCGGGAATGCAAAACATGTTCCTTGCATCCGACAAGTTTATTTTAAGAAAAAATCGATTGACAGCGTCGTGATGCAATCGTTTTCCGCGGACACATTTCCAACAATTTGTACCCGCAACAGTTGCCACGTGCAACACTGGAATTATAAGTGAACGTGAAATAATCTTACATTCGCGGCGACGACTCATACTTATGGAGATATATTATAGCTCAAGTTATCACTTACTCAATTTTGAGCAATTGTTCCAAACCCGAGCTCGCTAATAGAATACTAACACGGTCGCGGTGAGGGAGGGTCACTAATTTGACGCAGTTTTGTCACCGCGCCACGACGAGTGAGGGCCGACTTGCCAAGTGCCGTGGCTTTAATGTTTAATTTTCAACTTGGACAGCTTTACAGGAAACTGTGACGAATTCTAATGTGTTTGCATGTGGAATTGTCGAAGGATGGCTGTGTCGACAGCATAAACATAATGATATGTTTTAGTGAAGTCCGTTGTGTAAGCGCCACAAGTGATAGCTGTCGGAGCATGACATTACATCGATCCCTGATCAGTGACACACATTACTGTTTCCACTTGTAATGTTAATTTTCAGAATTTGCATCGCATGAGTATATGGTGGTTGGGGTGGCTAGTTTTTCACAATTGTCTACAAACAGTATTTATGTTTAGAGCGAGTATTTTTTTTTTGAGTATGTGACGTCGTGGGGGCAGCTTTCGCGTGGGCTTCGGAATTCGAACTGGTAATGGGTACAACTAGTTAAAATAACGACTGGCTGTTTTCCCGTCGCTCCGTCGCTTGTTCTAACAGCAATTTCCTTAGTAAGAAATGTTAACTTTGCGTTTTAATATTAAATCTTTCAGGTCAGCTTCTTCATGCTTTCATGCTCATTATTTCGTTAGGAACAGTGCGGTTAATATTTCCACAGCATGGTGGTTGTGTAACAAGCCGCGTGTCCATTGGTCACAAGTTATTGTATTAGCGAGAGTGTCACGGAGTGGACTACGTGGACATCTGTTACTGTGACCTCTACAATACCAAAGCTTCGGTAATAGGTACTTCTTTAAAGAAAATAAAAAAGATTATCTGTTGATTTTTAGGATGGCTGTTAGGCCGGGAAGGCTTTTTATTATCTCCGATTCTGTACAGTACCCGCTTCACTCCGTAGACTACGAACGTTGAGTTGTACAACACATTAACCATGATGAAAAAGCGATGCTTCACCTCTGATTCAGCTGTTTTTTATTTATTGTAACTTCATTCAACACAAAGCTACAGTAACGTAATAAAAAAACCCACAGGATGGTCATTTTCGGAATATAACACCGATGGTTGTTACAAGGAAGGCGCAGGCGAACAAGGAGGAGCAGGGGTTAGGGAAGCATGCGTGGCGCAACAATTTCTAGTATTTACATATTGTGTTTAGTACTTAATGAGAAGCGGAGCACGTCCAGCATCTCGCGCTATACCTGACATCAACTCCGATACGAGATTTACATTTTACATTTTATTTGCATCCTCGTTGCAGCCACTAAGCGAATACCATTAGACACAATGTCTAATGGTATTCGCTCTAACACTGCCTACCTTCTGAACCACTTAGTAGGTATCCATCTCCGAAGAGGCTTTTCTTCTTACGAACGAAGTCTCGTACCATCTTAGACAAATTATGTAATTAACGTTATTTTACACTCCCAAACTAAAAAGAACAAAATAGGTAAACTAAGTGCTATAAACGATAATTTCTGTAAATATTAAAGAATTAAGGAATTAAATATGGAGCAGTGTGTGTGTGTGTGTTTTTAGGAACTTCGAGTGATCCGACTTGATAATCACAAAATGAATCGTTGATATAACAATTAAAAGCATGTTATCATGCCTAAGAACCTTCTGCTGGTCAAGCTAGTTATATAATTTAATAAGGCAGATCCATCGTTCATCGTCATGGGTGAGTTTAAAGATTGAGCTTAAACCAGACATGTCTTGAAAGCTCATAAAGGCTTGTTAAGAAAAAAAAGTTTTCATATAAAAGTATTGCCTTGAGCAGTGTCCAATAAATTGTGCTCCAACACTATTACCTCACGCGTCCCTCCTGATGACTGTCGTGTCATGGTAGGCGGTGCTCGGCACATGACTGAGCGGGTCCTCGGTGCCTTCCAACTATTAACACAGTGCAGTCATTCCAAAACATTACTGTTCCAACTCCTAACACAATGCGACACCGTGTTACGGTGTATAAGGAAATGGTTACAAGATCTGGTATCAGGTGGAGCGGCTAATGCAATACATATTGGGCATTAATATCGCGCATCGATGCGTCACGATTAATGGCCGCCATTTTGCAGTGTCGACTCGTGTGGCTGCACGCTGCACGGCAGCCGGGGACTGTTGATGTATGCCATTCAGTTGAGGACCGCACGCCTTTTCCACAGATTGATACCTAGTGTGTCCACGTCGATCCGTCAATAAACTATAAGAACCAAAGCGTTATTTTGATCTATCACAGTAAGCTTAATATCTAATTCCACGTACTTAATTCTATACAGGTTATGTTCTTGTCTATAAGCAAGTCGTGTTCCTCCCCCGGCATCTATTCTAACAGCGCAGTGATTACATTGATTACGCGCAGCTCCTCGACTGCTGTATTACGGACGATCATGTTCTAATGGAACACTCTCTGGAATCCGTCTGCGCCACAAGATATACAGCTACTGTATCTCTCGAGCCAGTGACGCTACAATCTTCTCATGAAACTGTAACTCAAAATAAGCTGTGGTTCTGAAACTCAACGTCTATTTTTGGTTGTTCGTTGTGCCATGTTGTGACGTTTTGATCCGGAGCGTGGTTGAGTTAAATGCAGTTTATTTCATAAGAATATAATTAGTGGGTGGAGTTCAATCAAATAGTTGTTGTCCGGCTGCCGACCGCGAAATAAATCGGAGCCCGCCGCCCGCGCCCGGCGGAATCCGAGATGCACGGGCGCACACACTCACACGATTTGGTACTAAGGTTTATTAAGTTTTTGTTATTAGTCACAAAGTTAATTATGCAATCAATAAAACATTTGGTGTTCATATCATATATTCACATAGGCACAACTGTTTTGTGTGATTGAAGTTGAACCTACTCGTAGGTTGATTACAGAATCACGAATAGCCAATATATTGTTTTTAGTTTTTCTTCACATTATTTCCAAATTGTTATAGATTAAAATGTTTTGTATTATTGGTAAATAAATATCTAGGTAGGTAAATTCTAGTAAATGTAGCTCTCCTACAAGTGTCACGTGTCCGACGTTTAACTACAGCAGCAGTAATAAATCACGCAAGCATCAATTATCGCAGTATGCAGTGAACAGAACTAGTAATTGAGTACCTGCGGCTAATGGAACAAGCTGGCATAGGAACTCGCGGTATTGCGAGAGTACCTAAAGTACCTACCTACGCAACTGGTGTGCCAGTATTATTGAAGCTACAAAAATGCCATGGATATCTGCGAGTAAGTTAATGGTATATCGACGATAAATTAAAATCGCTCCATTTATCCTCTTAGAAGCAGCAAGCCGGGCAATGGGGCAGGGGCGGCGGGTCGAGGGGGAGGCGGGCGCGACAGGAGGTAATCGGCGGTTCATTATGGGCGCTGGTCGCGAGCATGTCGCGCTAAATTGGCCGCTACCCGTCTTACCCGCACTATGATTTAGGAATATTAAGACTCATCCCACGCGCAGCGTAATTGCGACGCGACACGACGCCGACACGACACCGACACGACTCCAACAATTACTTTTCTACGTCGCCGTCGTCGCTGCGTTTAGACGTTACGCGTTTTTGTAGCGAGTCATTATCTATCATTTGTAATGGAACTGTATGAACAATGGAATGAATAGCTCATTACTGCGCTGTATCCGGCTGCGAGGTTTTTGTTAATGGCAGACCAGCAATATAACATCCGACACTCGTATATAATGCTATATGCTCGGAAGGTCGCGATAACATTGAAATTAATTTTGTTGTGCGAATTCATTTTGCCAACATAAAGGCTTGCAGTTGTCAGCTTTACACTGTTAATAAAAAATAAAATAAATACACGTCTCCCTATAAAAATCGCATCACTCATCATAGGAATATTTTGACTGTAGAAAACACTGTATACAGCTGAAGACTACATGAACAAGATATAAATAAACAGATAGTGTAGTAGTGAAACATCCCACTAACTTACGTGTAGTAGGTATCAGGAACTCAGCAGGTATTTAAAAAAAATATACGTTCTCAATTTATAAGCCTATATGTACCCGCAGCCGCCCAAAACCTACAAGCCACATACTTGCCTGCAATAGATCAGCTCCCGGCCCACTAGGCCAACAGGCTGTTATCTACCGCTGCGGTAAAAAACCTAGCTCTGTGAGTTGTGTCCCGCATGCACTCGCGGCGCATTACATCGCCGCTGGCATTCGGCGCATACCACCAGTGTTACCACATGGCACACCGCATGCTGCCGTCTGTAGGGATGTCCAACTAACAGCTATCGATAAACTTTTTAGGAAAATCTAGGTATTACCCTTCATTTGATATGTTTTAAGAGCGGTGCTAGACATTGTGACATTCTACCGACTAAAAATGTAGAAAAACTAAAAGTATGGGACTGGTCAGTAGCGGGTCTACCTTTTATGGCAGAACTTTTTATGTCATATTATTATTTTGCCTAACAGCGGAATGCATAAACTTCATTTCGCAGAAAATCATTTCGCATACACTCATTTGTCATACATTCAAAAGTCATAATTTTGTTAGTCAGAATCATCTTTAGGCATAAATTTCATATCCATAATAACTAAAAAAACTTTTTACAAAAAAAAAATAACCGACTTCACTAAAAAAAAAACACTAAAAGGGTCAAAATAACTTTAATTTCGGAAGTCGGTGTTTCTCGGTATTGTTTGTTTCTTATTTAACACCGACTTCCGAAATTAAAGTTATTTTGACCCTTTTAGTGTTTTTTTTTTAGTGAAGTCGGTTATTTTTTTTTTTGTAAAAAGTTTTTATTTTACACTTTTTAGTTGCGAACCATGTCTCATGACGATTCCAACTAACCCAAAACACTGCAAGGTTACATTGTTTTATTAGAAAGTTCCTGTGTCTACCTTCCACCTTCCGGCTCCATCACCAGATCAATTCGATAGTAACTTGTAGCCAAAGTGCATCTCATGACAATTCTAATAAGCCCAAACACGGGTAGGATACATTGATTAATTACGGAGTCTCTATGCCTACCATCCGGCTCCATCATCAGATTAGTTCGATAGTACCTTATAGCCAAAATGCATCTCATGACAATTCTAATAAGCCCAAACACGGCTAGGATACATTGATTAATTACGGAGTTCCTATGCCTACCTTCCGGCTCCATCATCAAATCAGTTCGATAGTACCTTATAGCCAAAGTGCATCTCATGACGATTCTAATAAGTCCAAACACGGCTAGGTTACATTGTTTAATTACGGAGTTCCAGTGCCTACCTTCCGGCTCCATCATCATCATCAGATCACTTCGATGATACCATTTTCAACGTAACGTAACTATTCAGAATTCATTTATTTGTATTGTCATAGTCGCTTAACTATCTTCATTGTGATTTCAAAGTGAGTATGAAGTTCCGTTGACCATTTCTGGTCTTCTTCATCAGTTCCACTTCATCAAATGTTACTTTTTGACTGTAAATGCCAATGTTCCAATGCCAATGTTCTCGATGAAAATACCAAAATCACTATATGGTTGCCTATAATATTTGAGGAGTTCCCTCGATTCTTCATGGATCCCATCATCAGAACTGGATTTTGAAAAAAATGGGACCAATCTGGAAGCATATCCCATAGAGGGAAAAAAATATTTGCAAATCGGTCCATAAACGACGGAGTTCGAATGATAAAAAAAATAATACAACCGAATTGAATAACCTCCTCCTTTTTTTGAAGTCGGTTAAAAAGCAGAACCATCATATCGCAGAAAATTCACAGTCAGAATCGTCATATGGCATACATTTTATATCGATAGTAATTAGCTGCGGTGGCGATTAGTGTTGTTAAAACGGTAACCTAAATACTAATTACAAAACACTGTCGGCTTGGATAGGGTCGACGGGGCTTCCTATTTCTGGGTGGTTTAAAAAAAAAAGTTCGAGCTCGCTACGCTGTCTCATGGACTATGTGCCATTACATGAAATTTAGGACGTTCGATGACACTTTTGCAGACCATTCGATTTTAGATACATTGCATGTAGATTATCTCATCATTCGACATCATACGTTATTTTGATTTTTAATTTTATGGTCATTCGATATAAATATTTATTTAATAACAAGAAAGGTATCTGAATTACATAATAAATTAAACATTTTCAATTCCATAATAATAATTCAACCAAACAAATTCAATAATAATAATTACAATACCCCCATCGCCGTATCTCTACGTTGACGTCGTGGTGGGGCTTGCGTGCTCCAATATACCCTAGGTCTGTATCGGTAAAGTTTGCTTTGCCGTAATATGCCTAGGGTGAGGGGCCAGACTAAGAGAGATACAATCCGCAGCGCAGTTTTGTGGCGAACTGTTGGGCATTAGCGACCCCACGGACCCGATCTCCCGGGAGAATTCTTGTTCTTCATCTCCGGCTTGCCTTTATTGGCCGGCCGTAGTGAACACTGACGAGGAACTGAGCTCCCACCTCTCTCTTGCCTTTATTGGCTGGCTTGAGTGGAGATTCGCAAGAGCAAACGTGCTCGGGAGAAGGATGTATAATCCAGTAAGGTGCTGGTAGGGATCTTGACCGTACTTCCGGGATTGTCCTGATAGCCGTGGTATACCTCTCCACTCCTCAAGCACCTCAGGATATGTTGCCCTCTTGTTGCTACGTCACTTCGTGCTAGCGGCCGTTTTTGGGGGCCCATTTATTGAGTGTGCAAGTCACCCGCTGCCTTTTTTCGATGCATATTAATAACGTTTTCAGGCAGGGGCCATAGTCTTGACATAGTTCTATGTTACCAGTCCACTTAAGACTCCAAAAACCATAGCCCTATTATCTTCGTTCTCCATATGTCGCAACAATTTTTCAATAACCGGGGGTTGTCCTTGGGTGCACTAGCATAGCGCGTACAGGGATAATCGTCGGTTGGTATCATGTTCCATTATAATTATCTAAAGGGCCTCTGCGAGTTGGCTTCGGCTCCTCGTACGCCTCCCAAAGGTCCAGGACCTCAGGGTCCTGAGATAAATAAAATATATAAAAAAAATTACAATACAAGAACAAGGTGGCGCGCTTTCAACGGTTGGGTCATGCCGGTTCTGATGTACTCTTTCAGCATACTCAAATGAACTCAGACAAAACTAGACGCCCTGGATAGGAGGTTCCGCACACTGCTTACCGCAAATCGGATGCATGACCCACGGTCATCAGTGATGAGGCTCTGTATCACGCGGAAGTGCGGAGGTCGTGGTTTCTTAAATGCTAAGACCCTGCACAACCGTGAGGTATGCAGTCTCAGGGAATACTTCCTTAAAACCGACGTAGGGATGCACCGAGATGTGGTAGTACTGGACACTAATGAACGCAAGGATGTATGGCAGAACAAGGAGCTCCACGAGCGCTTTTACTGGACCTTACATGGGCCCGATGTAGATCTTTTAGCGTCCGTATCCTGGCTGCGTTTTGGTGATCTCTTCGGGGAAACCGAAGGTTTTGTCGGTGCGATTATGGACTAAGTTATGATGATGAATAACTACCGGAAATACATTATGAAGGAAGGTACGGTTGACATCTGTCGGGCATGCCACCGGCCCGGGGAATCAATCCTACACATTATTTCTGGGTGTTCGCGTCTGGCTAACGGAGACTATTTGCATAGACACAACCTCGTAGCCAGGATTATCCACCAGCAACTTGCTCTTAAATACAATCTTGTTGAATCAGAAGTACCCTACTATAGGTATGTGCCCGACCCAGTTCTCGGCAATGGCATCATCACGTTGTATTGGGATCGATCTATCATCACTGACTGGACTATTGTTGCCAATAAGCCTGACATATAGTGGTGATAGATCAAGGTCAAGGTTGTCGACATGTGATAAGTGGACACAGCAGTCATTGTGCTTAAAGTCGTGACGGCCAATGGCTTAATTGCCAAGAGTCTCGACCAACATCTAAGGAGGCTCTCGTTATTCAGTTGGATCAAGGTCTTGATTCAGAAGGCACTACTTCTGGACACGGCGCGTATTGTTCGGAGATTCCTCTCTCAGGAGCCCTACCCACCGGTAGCTTGGAGCCTGTTCCCGATGCCGTTGGGCTACTATTTTTTTATATTTTTAAATGTTTTTTTAATATCTATGCTTTATATATTTTTTTAAATTAACAATGTAAATAATATGTTAAGATAGAAAATAAATGGAATAATAATTATAATACATATTAATCTGTGGCAACACCAACAAGGTCAAGTGAAAAAAAAATCTCACAACCATTTTCGACAAATATAAATTTTTACAGAGCATTTTTTCAATCCACTATACCAACCAAGCAATAACCAACAGTAAAATAGTCCAAGAATAAACCAAACATCATGACAAAATATATTTTGTATCCAAAAAAAACCAAAGTACCCAAACGAGAAGATGTTGACGAGAGCCGCATCTCGAAGAGCACGCCCACCACCTCCTGGCTTGTCGCTCAGCTCCGCCTCGCCGCCGCCAGAACCCAGCCCCATCGTGAGTGCTATGATATTGGCTGCGGCAGTTGCGTCGAGCTCTAGCAACGAGTACCTCTCTCCGCCGACGACTCCACCATCTGCGCGTCGACGGGGAGGACGCCGGCCGCCGAGCGGCTTAGGACCTCGAGGTCCACCGGCTTCTGATAGGGTCCCAGCTCCCGGCAGAAGTGTGCAGCGCATACGATGGACGAGATCTATCAATGAGAACGTCATGCGCTCATACTAGGGGGCTACAGAGGGAGGAAACAACCTGACCGCGTACCGTGTTCGGATGCTCTCTTTGTTTCAGGTCCTTGAGCCAGCTGTCAACGTTTCGGCCCAACGATTGTCGGATCAGGTGCGGGTCATCCAGCGTAGTCATATGTTGGACGATACTGTACTTGATCGCCTCCGAATGGAAATGGGTAGCCATGCCATTGCCTCTTCGTCGCAGGTGGTGAATGTATCACAGGTATCACCGTCCAACCATCTTTCCAACAACGCTGACGAAGAGATTACTGACATGGTTACACGTGTAAATACCTAGTGCAATAATGAATTGAGGAGTGCTTTGGAGTGTGCTATTCGGGAGTATCGCAACATGCCACTCGAACTTAGGCCACGCTTACCTCGTTTGCCCATGCATAATAAGAATAAGGTGCTGGTGGCTGCTCTGGATTTGCAGTTGTCAAACTATTTTGACCACTGCGAAGATCTCACTGATACACACTCGATAATGTACTGCGCGGCTGTAGCGGCATGTCGTGTAGCTCACGTCAAGTTTCCAAACTGTGATGTAGCTACACGACCGAAACCAGCCGTGCCGGCTTGGCAGTGCAGGATCGAGCGTCGTATTGGTGGGGCCAGAGCACTCATTGGCAAACTAATCTGGTTCAGGGAGGGCAATACTCGCCCAAGAGTGATGCGCTTTGTGAGGCGGGCGTTTACGGGGACTGACATCAGCCCCCGAGACTATATGTCCCGTGTCACAGAGCGCATCGACTGCCTGAAGCAGAAGGTGTAATAATAATAATAACTTAGCACACGAGGCTTTACATGGATGACCGGAAACTTTTTGCACCCAACAATCTGCAACTGATGGAGCTACTGAAGGTAACTGAAACCTTCAGTAGTGCCATCAGGATGGAGTTTGGTGTGGACCAATGTGCGGTCATACATGTAAAGCGAGGGGAGGTTGTGGAATCCGTAGGCACTCAACTCACGGATTCCACAAACCTGAGATCCCTCTTTCCAACCGAAATCTATAAGTATTTGGGTATGTCGAAAGCTCTAGGCATCAATATTACTGACATGAAGCAATTGTTGAAGGAGCGTTTCTTTGGACGCCTGAAGAAGGTATTCAATAGCCTTCTTTCAGGCGGAAATAAGGTGTGCGCCTTCAACGGTTGGGTCATGCCGGTATTGCTGTACTCTTTCGGCGTACTCAAATGGACTCAAACGGAAGTTAATGCCCTGGATAGGCGGGTCCGTACACTGCTTACCGCAAATCGGATGCATGACCCACGGTCATCAGTGATGAGGCTCTATATCACGCGGAAGTGCGGAGGTCGTGGTTTCTTACATGCTAAAACCCTGCACAACCGTGAGGTATGCAGTCTCAGGGAATACATCCTTAAAACCGACGTAGGGATGCACCGAGATGTGGTAGTACTGGACACTAATGAACGCAAGGAAGTATGGCAGAACAAGGAGCTCCACGAGTGCTGACTGCATACCGAATGCACCATCCACGACCGTCGATGATGAGACTGTATATCCCGAGGAAGTGTGGGGGTCGAGGTTTTTTAAATTAAGACCCTTCACAACCGCGAGGTATAATATTAATAATTTTTATCCGCAGGGCAGTTTTGTGGCGAACTGTTGGGCATTAGCGACCCCACGAACCCGATCTCCCGGGAAAATTCTTGTTCTTCATCTCCGGCTTGCCTTTATTGGCCGGCCGTAGTGAACACTGACGAGGAACAGAGCTCCCACCTCTCTCTTGCCTTTATTGGCTGGCTTGAGTGGAGATTCGCAAGAGCAAACGTGCTCGGGAGAAGGATGTATAATCCAGTAAGGTGCTGGTAGGGATCTTGACCGTACTTCCGGGATTGTCCTGATAGCCGTGGTATACCTTTCCACTCCTTAAGCACCTCAGGATATGTTGCCCTCTTGTTGCTACGTCACTTCGTGCTAGCGACCGTTTATGGGGGCCCATTTATTGAGTGTGCAAGTCACCCCCTGCCTTTTGTCGATGGATATTAAAAACATTGTTTAGGCAGGGGCCATAGTCTTAACATATTTCCTGGTAACCAGTCCACTTAAGACTCCAAAAACCATAGCCTTATATCTTAGTTTTCCATATGTCGCAATAGTTTCCCACCAACCGGGGGTTGTCCTTGGATGCACTAGCATAGTGCGTACAGGAATAATCACCGGTTCGTACCACTTTCCATTAAAAGCGTCTAAAAGGGCCTCTGCGAGTTGGTTTCGGCTCCTCGTACGCCTTCCAAAGGTCCAGGACCTTAGGGTGCTGAGATAAATAAATGTATAATATTTATTTATTATAAAGTACATATTTGCAGTCTCAGGGAATATTTCCTAGCTGCCGACGTGGGTATGCATCGAGATGTAGTGGCGGTTGACAAGGAACTCGCCCCGCTCTCTCTGGCTAACGAGAACTGGCGCAAACCGGTAGTGCTTGACACTAACGATCGCAGGGAAGTATGGCAGAGCAAGGAACTTCACGGACACTTTTTCCGGGCCCTTCACGGGCCCGATGTAGACCAATTGGCGTCCGTAGCCTGGCTGCGTTTCGGTGACCTCTTTGGGGAAATCGAAAGTTTGGTCTGTGCAATTATGGACGAAGTTATCATGACGAATAACTGCCGAAGATTTATTGTGAAGGACGGCACGGTTGACATCTGTCGGGCATGTCACCGTCCGGGAGAATCAATTCGTCACATTATCTCTGGTTGTTCTCGTCTAGCTAACGGAGATTACATGCATAGGCACAACCTAGTAGCCTGGATTATCCATCAGCAACTTGCTCTGAAATACTCTCTTGTGGAATCGAAAGTGCCGTACTACAGGTATGAGCCCGACCCAGTTCTTGATAATGGTCATATCACTTTGTACTGGGATCGGTCCATCATCACTGACAGGACTATTATAGCCAATAAGCCTGATATAGTGATGGTGGACCAAAGCGAGAGGCGTATTGCACGCCGATTGTTGACATTTTCGTTCCACATGACGAGAACCTCGTGAAAGCCGAAAAAGATAAACAAATTAAACATATTGACTTGGCTCGCGAGGTTGTCGACATGTGGGATGTGGACTCGGCGATCATTGTACCGATAGTCGTGTCGGGCAATGGCATAATAGCCAAGAGCCTCGACCAACACCTTAGGAGGCTCGCGTTAGACGACTGGATCAAGGGCTTGATTCAGAAAGCGGTACTCCTGGACACGGCTCGTATTTTTAGGAGACTCCTTTCTCTGGAGCCCTGACCGCCGGTAGCTTGAACCCCGTTCCCGATACCGGTGCGGTACTATTTTTTATATTTTTAAATGTTTTTTTTTTATGAGTTTCGTTTAAAAAAATATATTTAAAAATGTAATTTATATGTGTTTATATTATACAATACTAATAATATAAATACTAATAATAATTAAAAGAAATTTATAATTCAACAACAGAATATAGACACATTCAATAGGAAATCCTTAAGCTGGGTTTTGAAAGTACTAGTGTAGATAGTGCTTTTTTATATCTAAAGGCAACTTATTAAATAACTTGACTGATTGATATTGTGGACTGTGTTCCACAATATTGAAATTTGGTTGTATTTTGTTATATTTAATATCTTTTCTACGTGTACCTTCCCTAATTTGTCGTTGTTCTGTAGTCTCATATTCATGAATGTACTTGGCCTTGTTACTCAAAAGAACGAAGACATAAAATGCTCGGCACTGTAAGGATACCTGGATATCTAAAATGCTGTCGGCAACTCTCAGTTTGTAGTATTCGTACCCAGGTCCGGATTGCGCGTTTTTGCAATACGAAGGCTTTTTTATTATTATAATCTTAGCTATTACCTCAAAGAAGAACCCTTTATCTAATTTTAGATTCTACTAACGCAAAATAAACCATTTTCAGTTGTTCTATACTGATTTCACTTCTTAAGGCTCTCAGAGCATAACATGCAGATGATATCGACGCATCAATTGCCTTCAAATCTGGTTTCCAATTTAGTCGTTCGTTTCTATACAAATACCTAAAAATTTTACTTCATTTACGAGTTCAATTTTCTCAGTTCAAAGTTATATCTAAATTGTCCTTATTACGGGCTGTGGTTCTAAATAACATAATCTTGGTCTTTGAAGTATTGATTAATAATTCATTTATAGTAAACCACACATGGAAGGCTTGTAATGCAACATCAATTAAATTAGTCAGCTTAGTTATGTCATTATTTGCTACGATGGCATTTGTATCATCAGCAAAAATTACTATTAAAATTTAATAATAATAACAATAACCCCATCGCCGTATCTCTACGTTGACGTCGTGGTGGGGCTTGCGTGCTCCAATATACCCTAGGTCTGTATCGGTGAAGTTTGCTTTGCCGTAATATGCCTAGGGTGAGGGGCCAGACTAAGAGAGATACAATCCGCAGTGCAGTTTTGTGGCGAAATGTTGGGCATTAGCGACCCCACGGACCCGATCTCCCGGGAGAATTCTTGTTCTTCATCTCCGGCTTGCCTTTATTGGCCGGCCGTAGTGAACACTGACGAGGAACTGAGCTCCCACCTCTCTCTTGCCTTTATTGGCTGGCTTGAGTGGAGATTCGCAAGAGCAAACGTGCTCGGGAGAAGGATGTATAATCCAGTAAGGTGCTGGTAGGGATCTTGACCGTACTTCCGGGATTGTCCTGATAGCCGTGGTATACCTCTCCACTCCTCAAGCACCTCAGAATATGTTGCCCTCTTGTTGCTACGTCACTTCGTGCTAGCGGCCGTTTTTTGGGGCCCATTTATTGAGTGTGCAAGTCACCCCCTGCCATTTTTCGATGGATATTAATAACGTTGTTCAGGCAGGGGCCATAGTCTTAACATAGTTCCATGTCACCAGTCCACTTAAGACTCCAAAAACCATAGCCCTATTCCATAGATTTGATTTGATTTGTTCTCCATATGTCGCAATAGTTTTTCAACAACCGGGGGTTGTCCTTGGGTGCACTAGCATCGGGGATCATGGATGGCGTATCAGCTCCCACGATCCCCGGTCCAAGTGTGGGAGGGAACACCGAGGTGGTTTTTAGTCAGTAAGAGTCTGACAGACCCCTTCCGATCCATGAGGATTTTCCACCCCGGCAACAAAAAAAAAAAAAAAAATGGGTGCACTAGCATAGCGCGTACAGGGATAATCGTCGGTTGGTATCATGTTCCATTATAATTATCTAAAGGGCCTCTGCGAGTTGGCTTCGGCTCCTCGTACGCCTTCCAAAGGTCCAGGACCTCAGGGTCCTGAGATAAATATTGATAATAATAACTTGAATTTATATAATTAATCAAATCGTTAAATATATTTAGCGGTATGTGGAACAGAGAGTAAAGTCCCGCAAACCTCCGTTGAAAAGGGAGGATCCTCCGGCCAGACGGGTGTTATGTCTGGTGGGCAGCTGCCCGATAGATGATTTCGGGCTGTTCTATATGTTCCAATCGCGCGGAGAACTTTGATTGCGCGATGCAGGATCAGTTCTTATGTGACGCCATAGATATCGCTACAAATATAATAAATAGAATAGGTCCAAGTATAGATCTCTGTGGGACTCCCGAGGTCAAGTTTACGATTCGTGATCTATGAGACTTTTTGCAGCCATTTTGAATTTTGTCAATTTCTGCAAACATTTTTCTATTTTTTAAATACGAACAGAACAGTGCCTTACCTCTTAGTTACTTCATAAGTTCGAAAAATATTTGACGGAATTTCATTTCAACTAAAACTTTCCAACTATTATCGTTTCGTTTTTTGTTTTATTTCATTGAAGTCACGTCTGCCACTGTATCAGTTGACCTATTATCAATTCGTTTTTTTTTCTTCACTCCGATGTTTCATTTGGTCGAAAAACTTTTCACCGATGTTACACTTTTGTTCGAAAGGCACATTTGTTCGAAGTATTATGTTTCCGAATATTTATTACACCAGTGTTCTAATTACCATATTTTCATTACCATATTTTTTTTAAGGATGCTTGCAGATGCAAGCAGGCATGCAGCATGGAAGCAGGGATGTAACAGGCAGCAGGCATGCAGGCATGCAACATACAGCAGGCATGCAGGCATGCAACATACAGCAGGCATGCAGCATGCAAGCAGGCATGCAACATGCAGCAGGCATGCAGCATGCAGCCGGCTTGCAGCATGCAAGTAGGCATACAACGCGCAGCAAGCATTGTTTCTGTCACGGCTCCGGCACAGCGGGGTTTGGGCGGCCCCACGCGAGCTTATCATCGCAGATTGTTTTTCGTGAATATTAACTATGGCAAAGGTAATTATGCCAAATAAAATTCTGCCATGATAAAAGTATGCCATTGTAAATTCGGACACATAAACATTCTGCCAAACAATAGTTATGCTAAATAATTTTTATGCCTTAAAAATATTCGATTATAGAAGATTATGCCAAGTGTGTTATGCCAAATAATTTTCGGAGTATCAAGATACTACGAGTACTAAGATACTGCCAAATAGATGGAACCCGTCAGTAGCTCATGAATATATTTTGATACTTTTAGTGTTTTTTTTTTAGTGAAGTCGGGTTTTTTTTGTAAAAAGTTTTTTATTTACCCACATAACCCCACCCATGAATTTTTTCTTTGATAATTTATATGGTAGAACAACGTTTGCCGGGTCAGTTAGTAAACCTATAAAACATTGTTCTGCTCACGTAAATAAGAAAAGAAAACGTGTCAAAGAAATGTGCACCACACAATTTCATACTCTAAACTATTGACCGATTTTCATAAAATTATTAGGTAGGTACAGCTGAAAAAAATCCGAAATGGTATTCTGTAAGCAACTCACCGTGAATAATAACTTTATTTAGCCATTGTTACAAGTGTTTTCTTAAATATAGGTATAACATATTTACATATCGGTAACAGGAGTTATATTTTACCAGAATTATTACAATGGCCCCCAAACTAGGCGGTGCCTGTATCTTGGGGTCCGGAAAATTTGCTGAGTTGAGCTTGAAGTGAGCTGTCAGTCTATAAGCGTCACGTAGCATGACTCTTCACACTCACTTCACCTAAGTTATCTCGGTGGCATTTTACCAGAACAGCCTGACTGACTTAGTTTAAATCTGATGATTTAACATATTGATACTTTGTTTTTACGAAAAAGGTAATTAAATTAGCAGCATTTGGTATTCAAAGATTTTAGCAGCCTGTCTCGGATGCATTTTCTTACTGCTCATACAGAACAGGTAAACCCCGAATTCTGATTTCAAGTTGAGTATTTTTCAAATTCTACTTTAGCGTGAAACCTGTCGAAATTTTAATTTAAAAACCTGCTCATACCTGTTATTTTATTGACTCATGTAGCTAAATCCAAAATTTTTAGCATCCGGTCTCGTGGAGGTTAAATTTTCTTTTGACAGCCATGAAGTAGATGATGATGATGACATCCGTGGTGCATACCTACGTCAGTGAATTTCATCAAAATCTATTTTTAACAAGGAGGAGATTTTCAAAAAGGAGGAGGTTATATGTTCGGTTGAATTTATGTTTTTTTTTTTTTATGTATGTTCACCGATTTCTCGGTCAATTGTGGACCGATTTAAAATTATTATTTTTTTATTGAAAGGTTATGCTTCCGAGTTGGTCCCATAGAAATATTGATATGATGAATGTAATCTAACCGTGTTTGGGATTATTAGAATTTTCATGAGATGCCCTCTGGCTATAAGGTATTTAAGTTTAGCTGAGGGGTACTTTTTAGTGGTGGTACCATAACTAAAAAGTGCAAAATAAAAAAATTAAAGTTATTTTGAATTTCGAATTTGAATTCCGAAATTAAAGTTATTTTGCACTTTTCAGTGTTTTTTTTTTACTTTGAAGTCGGTTGTATTTTTTTTTGTAAAAAGTTTTTTTGTGTAACACACACACGCATAAATATTGTTCCTGTGTTATGACTGTTATGAGGCAAATAACCAAGATTTTAACCTGCATAGACCAAAAAAAGATTTCACTGTGTCGTCATCGGCAGTTTTATTTTAATTTATTGGGGATAGGAAAGGGGGTTGTCAGTAGACACCTATTAGCAAGAAAGTTTTTATGTTTGTATACAAATCTTTGTCGTATGATTAAGTGTGATGAGCCATAGAACCATGGCCACTGTTAATTACCCGACTACGGAGGGTTATGATTTTGACAGGCTATGTATGTATGTGAGTATGTTCATCTGTTCCCTCATAGCTCCTAATCTACTTATCGGAACTCGACGTATGAGGTATCGTTAGATCCGTTTTAATTGTCCGCTAAACATAGGCTACGTGACGTGTCACAAAAATCGATATGGCGCCCTCTAGCGGACAAAAAGTAATGCGTTAAAAATAAAAAAGGAGATAAATACGCCGTGTTTGGTATTATTTGAAAGGGCTTCACTTGTACATTTCCAAAATATTGTTCAAATTTAAAGTGACGCCTTCTAGCGGACAAAAAGTCATGTTTAAAAAAAATTATAAATACACCGTGTTTCATACCATTTGAAAGAGCTTCACTGGTACTTATAAAAAAATATCATCAAAATTCAATGTGCCCTCTAGTGGACAAAAAGTATTGTGTTAAAAAAAATAAGATAAATGCTATAGGTAGGTAATAATCGAAACACTTTAATAGCGTGTGACTACGGCTTTTCTTTTTGTTCTATTCTTGTTGTTCCAGTTACTTTGTTTATTTCAGTATCTTGAAAATCTTGTTTCATACTTTTTCAGCGTCTTTTTTTTGTCGTAGTCGGGTTTTAGTTTTTTACTTTTTTTTATTAAAGTAATTGCCGATCAACCCCAATTAGGGTTATAGGGGGTGTTTTTTTTTAGGTGGGAATATCATCTAATGACAAATCCCGCTCGTGAGGGGTGCCTATCGAGCCCACAACGTTGAATTCATAAAATTCGCAAAGTAATATAGTACATGCACAATTGAGTGGAGCTCCTTCAAAACGACTTGGAATATGGGTTCAAATTTCATTTCTCAATATCGACAAAGAGATGTTAAATATCTTAATAAATAATAGTCTTCGTCGAAATGCTGTTTTGTTTTTTACAAAACGGTATAACGTATATATAGAAATAAATAAATAAATATCGATATGTTTGTTGTATGTGCCCGCGGCTGACCGAATGATCGACCAGATTGGCGAGCCAGACGCGCCTGCGTCGCAAGCCGCACTCTTGCACAACGTCTCTACTCGCCGTCGCTTGGACACCGACCCGATGATGTATTACTTTATTTATCCATGTTTAGTCTACGGTGATCGTATACAAGAGTTTGAAATGGTCCTTCCAGCCTCCGCACGCAATGTTAACAAGAGGGATCCGTGGACGGCTGTAGGTAGAGTGGAATTATAGATTGATTACAATTGCATGTTACAATATCATGCTATGATTGGGCACGCCATAATTATGGCGGTAAGTCCCCTCTTTGAGGAGTGGCTGGAAAGACCTCACGTCCTTACCTTCCGCATGACGCAGGTCCTCACCGGACATGGTAAGTTCGGGAGATTCCTGCACCGGATTCGTGTGGAAGAAACGCCCGGGTACCACCATTGTGTGGACTGTCCGGAGGACACGGTGGGGCATACGGTAGAGGTGTGCCCCGCCTGGGCAGAGCACCGCCGTGTTCTCGTGGGAGCGATCGGCGGCAGTGATATCTCGCGCCGGGCCTTGGTATAGGCCATGGTCCGGAGCGAGGAGGAGTGGCAGGAGGTTGCCTCCTTCTGCGAAGCAGTAATGCTAGCAAAGGAGGAGGCCGTACGTGCACGTGCAAGGCCATGACCCTCGCGCCCCAGCCGCCGGGATTCCGATTCCGATTTCCGGCCACCGTAGGCTTGCGGACGGCGAACAATGGGTAGCTCGCCATCCGATCGTCCGGTAACCGTCCGGACCGAACCCAAGTCGTCGACGGCGCGTAGTGTTCCACGCGCGCCTCAAGGAGATGTCAGCAACCGTAGGGGCCCAGCAGGATCGAAACCTACTGGGACCATGGGTGATGCGAAAGAGATCCCCGGGGCCTTGGAAAAATGGCAAAGAAGGAACGGGAGTGCGTTTTTAGTCAGTAAAAGTACACTATCTACCGCCCTGCCCAAGAGCGGGGATGTCATTAGATGATTTTCCCACCCGAAAAAAAAAATATTTTGCTATGATTTAATTCATAAACATGGTCCACATTTTCTGTGCATCAAGAGGAAAGTTACCGCATTATACATATAGGTAATAATAATTATAATTATTAATTTAAATCGAGCGACAGTTTCCCTACATATTGAATGATGATGACACTAATCGGCTTGGTTCTCATATGATTTGACCATTACATATTTGCTGTTTGGACTTTAAAAGAGACTTTGACCCCTGAGTTTGGTTCTATGTTTCTTTTCAGGTCAGTCAGCTGGGAATTACCGGCTCATCATTAAACTGACGAAATAATTTACGTGTAAAAGTTTTTTTTTATAACCTAAGTATTTGCAAAATAAATATCTTTAATCAATTTTGCCACTGTGCTCTAACCTAAGCTGACTCACGAAGCAAAAAAAAACATTTTATAATTTGCACGTAATATCTGAACGACGTTGGTTAAGGACCGATTGGACTTTTTTTATTCCCAAATCTCTAATTTCCCTGAAAGTTAACCACGGGTTCCTACGGGAGCTCAGCATTACAACATAATGATATGATTACGTGGCACAGTTTAGTGCAGCCTGTCTGCTCTGCTCGCTTCGACCGCTCTGGAAATTGATAGGAATTATAAAATGGCGGAGCGGAATGCAGCCGCGATTAGCAATACCTGCTGAATTGGGGCAAGTAGCCTGCCCTGACATGTGCCCACTCTCCTAAGGATTCTTAACATTATCTTATTATGTTATTATCTACTTCCAGTATTTCTGATAGGATCTAAAGTCTCGTATGTACGGGCCTCACAGAAGTTTCTCACACCGTTTTTTGTTGAAAAAGTTTTCAGAAAGGTTAGTAGGTCCTCTGGCTCTAACTTGACTGAGTTATTCTTCACATATTATTTTAATACGCTATGCATTCTATTTATGTAGATACCGGAGGGCCCGCTGTGTGTACACATACACACAGCTACCATTACAAAAATTAAAGGCAAAAAATATACATTACAATAACAAGTATCAATCAATTCATTATAGTACAAAAAAAATAAATTAATCAATTTAGTACAATTGAATTAATAAAACAATACAATACAATTATTTCATTTAATCAATTATTTATAGCTAATTTCTATTTGATTTGCCTATTCAGTTTATCAGGGTTAATTTCCGTATCAGACCAAAAAATTGCAACTACTTGTTGGTGATGTGTAATTAGCTAAATCGAACATAACATGCAGGGAATGCGTTATCACACACGTAAAACTTGTAACTCAGAGTGCCAAGCGGTATCAAAAGTCCTGCTCTTTCAGAGGTCACCTCTCCTCCGGGCTCCTGTTGGCAGCACATTGCCACAACATAATGCGCAGTAATAGCTTGTTTTAAGAAGTTAGACACGCATTATGATTATTATCATACACACTTAACATACCACAACAAGCCTTGCTCATGGTAATCGGTTGGTTTTTGTACCGCAAGAGCTCGAGAAAAAAGTAAGTAGATATTATGATACTACTAATGTAAGACTACTAAGTAAGTAAAAATTTATTTGTTTAAAGATGGTGTGCATGATACATTGCATGCAAGATAATAGTGAAATATAAGTTTCAGCCGCATATTGTGGCGTACACATTTTAAGGAAGAGATTGTGCATAAACCGTGATTATTTTATACATAAATTTCTTTTTTAAAATTGATATAAACCAGTGCTGACTGCGATCCCACCTGATGGTAAGCAGTGATGCAGTCATTGATGGTGAGGCGCACTATTTTTTTAAGAGCCTAATTACTCTAGCCTTGAAGACACCTAAATTATAGTTGGACGTGAAGACTGCAGCAGGCAAATTGTTCCAGGCCTTCGATGTACGCGATATAAACGACGAAGCGAAACGCTTAGTCCGGACCGTTGAAGTTTCAACAACGTAAGGGTTGATACCCGCCGTAAGTCATGCAATTCCCGCGCTCTCTCTCTCTAAAATGCAACCTGTAAAATATCGAAAGGCTGGCTACCCTGCGCCTGTGCTCGAGGCTTTGTAGATTGAACTTAACCAAATCTGGATCACCAATTAGCCTCTTCACACGCCTTTCCACTGAGTTCAAAGCTGCTAGATGGCATTTTGCAGCACCAGCCCATGACTGCAGTACTCCACACACGATCAGACCTGTGATTTGTTTTAGGTGAACGGGCTCCTTTTGGCGGTGAACAGACACGCTTGTGTTTTGGCGGCGTCGAATCCTACCAGATTGGTTTCGCCCCACTTAGAGACTGCCTGAAGTGAGACATTCGTACGCTCTACCATAGCCTTTCGTTCGGACTGGATTAGCTCCTTACTAGCCCGAGCACCTGGCAGATATTTCTCTACAACTGTGCTATCATCTGCATACCCATAAATACCGGGCATCAGCAGATCGTTAATATGCAGCAGGAAAAGATTTGCAGAGAGAAATGACCCCTGAGGAACTCCGGCATTAGTCGTCATGGGCTCTGATGAGCATCCATCGACAACAACTCAGAGGGACCGTTCACTCAGGAAGTCTTTTACCCAGTTAATCAGACCAGGGGAAATACCGTATGCTGGAAGCTTACTCAAAAGGCTGGCGTGCCATAGCCTGTGAAAGGCCTTCGAGACGTCAAAGGAGACAGCAATAACTTTTCCAATCTTCTCGAGGGCCTCGCCCACATGTGGCCACCCACATGTGGGCGAGGCCCTCGAGAAGATATACTAGTAGGTTCCTAGTAGACCGATTGCGGCGAAACCCGTACTGTCGGTCACTGAGGAGATCGTTACCTTCCAGGTATGCCATGAGGCGCGAGTTTAACACACGCTCCATAATCATGCAGAGTATGGAGGTTATTGAAATCGGCCGATAGTTGTCAGGATTGGCATGACTGCCCTTTTTGGGCACGGGTTGCGCATTGGCAAGATACAGGCACCTACTTATTAAATTTAGTTTAGGTATCATTTCATTTCAACAAGCATAGTTTTAGATATCAATTCAATGTCTAAGCAGTCATTATACAGGGTGTTTGGTGCATCGTGTGCCAAATTGAAATGGTAAACGGGAGGGGTCATCGGCTATCCTTTCAGACCCCTAAACACTTCTCATGTCCTGTGGATTTTTTTTTTAATAGAATTTTTATTGTTTTGTGAAAATAACACCCATATTTTTCATTCAAATACAAATTTTAAAAATATATAAGGCGTAGACCCTGAATTTTAATTTTATTTAGATGTGTATTGTATTAGAGTACTTATAAATTTAAAATTAGTGACAAGAGCTGTCTAGTTTTTTTTTTTAATTTACTTGCAAAGTTTTGAACTTAAATTAAGCTGTCCATGTTACAGCTATTTACATGACAATAAAAAAAAAATAAAGCGACCGGAATCTTCCAACTTCCTAGTTTATCCTCTTGCTAGTGATGTCCCACATGCCATAAAAATCTTTCCTGCTCAAATTGTTGACCTCTGTTGTAAATGCTGGCCCAACATCTGTTTTGTATTTCGAGAGTTATTGTACCAAGTCGTATTTCCTATTGAAAGCCGTTTCAAAATTGTGAATGAGTCACATAAGACTAACTTGCAAACAACGCATTGAAACAGCTTTCAATACAATTAAGAAGGAAATACGACTTCGTAAAACAACTCTCGAAATACGAAACAGATGTTGGGCCTGCATATACAACAGAGGTCAACAATTTGAGCAGGATTTGCAAACATTATGAAATAAATGTTAAAAATGCAATTTTTTTTTTTCTAGTTAAACTCACGAAAAGAGAGATACGAGATAGATTTTACCTTATAAGAGTGAGATAACATTTTTAATAGGTTTTTCAGCTATCATTTAGGCAAAAATATTTTTTAAATCATAATTTTGAATATTAGGCTTATGTGACTCGATTCACAATTCTAGCGAATCCACAAAGTTATATAAAGATTTTTATGGCATGTGGCACATCTAGCTAATTTTTGAGGAAGTTGGAAGATTCCGGTCTCATTTGGTTTTTTTTTTTTATAGCCACGTAAACAGCTGTAACATGGACAGCTTTAATTTAAGTCCAAAACTTTGCAAGTAAATTTAAAAAAAAAACTAGATAGCTAATTTCACAAATTTTAAATTCAAAAGTACTCTAATACAATACACATCTAAATAAAATTTCAATTCAGAGTCTTTGAATGAAAAATTTGGGTGTTATTTTCACAAAACAATAAAAAGTCGATGAAAAAAAAACCATAGGGCATGAGAAGTGTTTAGGGGTCTGAAAAGATAGCAGATGACCCCTTCCGTCGACCATTTCAATTTGGCACACGATGCACCAAACACCCTGTATAATGAACCAATTACTGTCATTAAAATTTCAATTTTTAATTAAACTTATTCCAACTAAAAACTGGACAAGTACGAGTCAGACTCGCGCACTGAGGGTTTCGTACAAACTTACCTATTAAAACAGTTCAATTCCCGAATTGAGTTACGAAGATTTTTTTTCCTAAAAAGTTTTGTTTTGTGACGTAACAACCAATTTATAGTTTTCAGATTTTATCCTATACTTGTGCTATGAAACCTTGCTTCATGCCAAATTTCAGGATTCTAGGTCAATGGGAAGTACACTATGAATTTTGATTTCCTTGAGATTGTCAAAATATACGTTATTTGCGACATAAACGTTCTTATCTTTTTTTTTTCGTTAACTCAGAAGTTTGATTTTTTCACATCTTCAAGGGACCGTAGACTTGAATATAATAATATGCTTTTAATTTGAACTCGATACCTTTACGCATTCCTGAGATAAAGGGTCTTGATAGACAGACAGACAGAGGGACGGACAACAAAGTTCTCCTATAAGTTCCGTTTTTTTTCCTTTTGAGGTACGGAACCCTAAAAATAGGTACAACATTGTCATCTCAAAAACGATGTAACTGTTAGCAAAGTGCTTACACTTTCTTTGTTTCGTGTTAAAATGTTATTTAGGTACCTAATACCGCCGATCCCACTCGGAGAAGAAGAAGGCATCGGGGAGGCAACCGCCTAGGTGGCTAACACGCCAAAATCCTGCTTGCCACATCCAATGCAGATGGGCCCTTCGCCCATCGAGTGATTCCAGGGAAGATGGTGGCGCAGTGATCACGTGCTGCCGTGCACAGGCTCAAAGGAAACCACTATACAGTCTCCTCAGGGATGTACCGGAGTGGTTTTTTAAGAGCTGATGTGTCTGTGTACTGGTGATCACCAGGTTCTCAAACGTTTTCCAAAGATTTATCCAAACGCCTACTTGACACTTCGCTTGACCCAAGGTTTGGCTTTTGCCTCGGTTAGAGATTAAGCATTGCCATACAATTTTGTTGTCTTTTGAGCACAATTCCAGTGGACAACGACGCGAAGACATTTTTTGACGCCATTTGACGCCATATTTTAATTAGGTGCTTTAAGTGTATAATATACACTTTTAAGTGTATATGCACTTATGTGTGTGTAAGTACTTCATTTAATTAAAATATATTGTGACTTGTAAATGTAATTTTTACCAATAAATATGTTTATCTGTTTATACTTTTAATTATTTAAGTGTTTTGTTTTTGTTTTAGTATATAATTATTATTTACAAAATGAATATTGAGAAAAGAAAAATTAGTTATAGACGAAAAATGTAATACATATTTGAAATATCGGAGTTCGCTAATGTCTATAGTGCGATAGGTACAGATGGTACACACTACCTACCTCTCTCTTTTTGTTATTTTCCTCTTTTTTTGCTGTTTCTTCTAATTTCTCTCCTACTACCAATAACAATATTTTAGGCCATAGAAAAAGAAAGACTGACTCCGTTACCTGAATATTTCTAAAATTGTATTTTTTTATCTATATTATGTATGTATTTAGAAATATATAAGTAGGTTTATCAGTTGTCTAGTACTCATAACACAAGCTCTGCTTAGCTTGAGACTAGACGGCGTTGTGTGATAGTTGTGGAAAAAAAAACTGTTCCATTACTGTCTCTTGGTACAAAATTTGGTACAAAAAATTTAGATGAAGCACACTCTGAAGGAATGGGCACGCCATAATTATGGCGATAAGTCCCCTCTTTGAGGAGTGGCTGGAAAGGCAAGACGGCGTCCTTACCTTCCGCATGATGCAGGTCCTCACCGGACATGGTAAGTTCGGGAGGTTCCTGCACCGAATTCGTGCGGAAGAAATGCCCGGGTGTCACCATTGTGTGGACCGCCCGGAGGACACGGTGGAGCACACGGTGGAGGTGTGCCCCGCTTGGGCAGAGCAACGCCGTGTCCTCGTGGGGGCGATCAGCGGCTGCGATCTCTCGCGCCGGGCCTTGGTACAGGCCATGGTCCGGAGCGAGGAGGAGTGGCAGGCGGTTGAAAGAAGAAGAAAGAAAGAAGAAAAACGTGCTGTTCCACGCGCGCCTCAAGGAGATGTCAGCAACTGTAGGGGCCTAGCAGGGTCGAAGCCTACCGGGGCCAAGGGTCTGATTCTGAAAGGAAGACTCGGCCCTGGTACGAAAGGCAACGAAGGAACAGGAGTGGGTTTTTAGTCAGTAAAAGTCTGACACTATCTCCCGCCCCGCCCAAGGGCGGGGGATGTCATAAGATGATTTTCACACCGAAAAAAAAAAAAAAAAAACACTGAAGGAAAATGTTAACTTTCTTCTTTATACATAGTCCCTACCTTAGACCTTACAATCATAGTAAGTCATGATAGTCAAAATAATTCATGTTTATTGCACAGAAAGCATAACAAAATTAAATGACAAATATTACGAAGCACTAGTTTTATACATCTATGTAACTAGGTAGATATTCGTACATTAGGTACCTACCAATGAAGTGACAACAGCCAGGCGGCACGCATCACATACATCACTCGTGTCAAGCTACACGGATTCCGGCTACCGTTGTGACCGTGCGCACAACTATAGTGGAGCGTCGCCCTGCTCCAAGTATAATAACTTAAAACAATATTCAGCATGAATAACACACCTACTAATATAGATAGGCTCCTAATAGTATCGCCACGACATTGAAATTAATGAATTTAAACATTTGTGTGCTAAGGTCTCGGACGCCAAGAAAGATCCCGTGAGAAGTCAATTCCAAAACCTCTTAATTGTATAAAACAGCACTACTTAGAAAAATAATTCTTCGCATGGGTTCAATGTTTTTTTATAAACTACCAGATAGTATGAAAAAATATACTATTTAAAAAAATACTTAAAGCTTTTTTGATACAGAAAAGGTAATTTCTTGAATGATTACTGTGTGACAATCCAACAGGATAACAATAGGTTTATAACGGGTTGCTTTGAAGTGTTGTATCTTTGGCTTGACTCGGGATTTTAGGTCAAATAAACTTCATATTATAGGCACGTTATTCTTTTTTCGAAATTAGGTATTTATTGATTTCTTTGTGTTTTGTACTTTCTGTAATATCGCAGTATTTTTTTATTGGAATCAAAAACTTTTATAACCATGATAGCTAATAAAAAAAGTTTTTTCATATTAAGAGTTCTAACGTAGAAACTATGCATTTCAAAGGGTAAGCAATATCATTTCTCTCTTTTGTGCCTCGGTAAGCACGTTAAGCTGTTGATCCCGGCTGTCATTTGTAAATGTTTGACAGTCAATACAGCTAAACCGAAGTCTGAAATGTGACACTAGTCTTATTACGTGGTAGGTATCGAGTTACCCAGTTACTGGGTTGTAGAGCTCAGATAGCCAGTCACTCCATGTAATACCCAGCTGCAGCCTGGAAGCCGACCAAAATATACGTACTTAGTTGGGAAAAGGCAGAAAATGCAAAGTTGGTAGGAATAAAAAATAATAAAAAACTGGGATATTAGTTTCTTGTAGTTCTACTCAATAGTACAACTTTCGATCTTGACGTAATATGGTACAGTGAGTGTGTGGAGTGAGTCAACTGGTCAGCGCCCCCAGCACTATTGCATCGCCCCGCGGTGGCTCCTGCGTTTGCAATAGAATTACGTTATTAAAAATCTTTTTCCAAAAAAAATACAACTATAATAATAATAATAATAAGATATCATGTTCCTTTATAATTATCTAAAGGGCCTCTGCGAGTTGGCTTCGGCTCCTCGTACGCCTCCCAAAGGTCCAGGACCTCAGGGTCCTGAGATAAATAAAATATATAAAAAAAAATAATAATAATAATATATTTATTCAGATTTAAAATTTGGTAAAATAGTTACATAATTTGTACGGTGAGTCTTGAAAAACTTAGACCCGACCGTATGGACAGTTTCCACGAACCCATCGTTATATTCATCCACGGAGCTTCCTAGGCACTCGAAACGATTGTGGAGTTCGAGCTGAAAGCTCTCGGAGTTTTGGATCCGGATCTGTGCTGGACGGAGCGTAGACTTCATCAGTCGAGACCTTTCAAGCTTAATGTTAATATTCAATGTGCCTCTTACGACGCGGTGATCACTTCCAGTTTTCACCGCGTTGATCACAGAGACATCATTGAATATTTGCTTTTTCGTCGACAGGATGAAGTCAATCTCATTTCTAGTTGCACCGTCAGGACTTTGCCAGGTCCACCTTCTATGCTCACGCTTTTTGAAGAAGGAATTCATCATATAGAGGCCCTCCTTCTCCATAAAGCTAGCCAGTAGGTGTCCCCGGTGATTCCGACGTCCAAATCCAAATTGCCCCACTCGCAGCTCGTCACCGTCTCGTTTGCCCAGTTTCGCGTTAAAGTCCCCCATGACCACGGTGAAGTGAGTCTTAGAACCATGCATGGCTCTTGATATATCCTCATACATGGATTCTACTTCGTCGTCGGGATGTGTCGAGGTCGGGGCGTAGACCTGTATGACCTTCAGCGAATATCTTGATGATATTCTGAGTATAAGGTACGCCACCCTGGTCGACACACTCTCGATCCTCACGACATTGTTCACAAGGGACCTGTGGACGATAAACCCGACACCACCCTGGGACTGCTGGTCACCCTCCCGGAAATAGAGCAGGTTACCGGATTTGAGAATTATCGTATCCTCCCCCTGTCTTCGGACTTCAGACAATCCCACAATACTCCATCGCAACCTGCTCAATTCCTCCTCCAGTTCGGTGATCTTCTCGTCAGTCCTCAGTGTACGCGTGTTAAAAGTTGCCAGGTCGAGTCGTTTAATAGACGGGTAGCCAAATCTCATCCGGAGATTCTTCGCACCCCTTGCCTCGTCGTGGCCTTGACCGCTACCGGAGTCAAGGGTAGACGGGCTGCCGGGCACTAGGGGCCATTTTTTGTTTCTGTTTTTCATGTTGGGGGGGGGGTTGCCATAATCGCCACGCTTGGCAGACGGGTTGGCGATCGCAGTTTGGTTGTTGTAATGCACAGAGGATGCTGCTGCCCATTCTCTGGTATGTCCCTTAGTCGCCTCTTACGACACCCTCGGGAAGAGATGGGATGGTGTTATTCTTAACGTCCGAACACCATACGGAACGTATGGCGAACAAATTTACAGTTTTCAGTTTTTATCCTATACTTGTGCTATGAGATTTTGCTTCATACCAAATTTCAGGGTTTTTTTTTATCCTTGATAGGTTCGCGCTTGACCGCTAACTCACCTGATGGAAAGCGACGATGCGGTCGACGATGGAGCGCGCTTACCTAGAAGTAACCTATTCACTCTTGACTTAAAGATTCCCGGGTCAGGAAAAACAGATTCCGGCAAGGAATTCCACTCCTTAGCTGTACGCACTATGAATTGATTCTAGGTCAACGGGAAGTACCCTATGAATTTTGATTCCTTTGAGTGTCGAAATATACATTTTTCGTGACATAAACTGCTGTATCTTATTTTCCTACTGTTTATTTTGCTGCGGTGGGTCCGCCATGCCAATATATATATAATTCATTATTTATGAACTTAATTAACGGTTTACCGTACCGAGTATCGACACAACGTGAAACTTAATTTATAAGTACGCTGAATGTTCGCCGTCGGGAAGGTACTTACCTTCCCATCAAATGTGACCAACCGCTCAGCCCCCAGCATCGGTGAAACTCTTGGTAAAATCGGCGTTATTGAAAAGCTTAAACTAAACATTACAATAATTTGAAATCACTTTGAACAACATCGACCTGAATGTTCAAAACCCAGAGATTACTAAGAACAATCAAATTAGCGAGCTTGTAATCTCATCAGATGCAATTGGGGCAGCAGTTGTGCTGCATTAACTGGGCATTAAGTGGCGGCGGCGAGCGTTCGCGAGCGAAGCCGGCGAGCAATATTATACCACCGCGATACATATCGAGCGAATGCTACCGGCGACGCCACCTCCGCGCCGACACAAAACGTCGCTGCGCCGAACTGTGCGCTGGGGACTTACGACTTTCTGCTGCCGAGCTACAGAAATAATTTAATTCGAGCACAACCCGTTAATCTGGCGGATCACGGAGAAATGCGCCGGCGCTCGCCGCACACGAATTTATTGTTTATGAAATTGTTTTTGCATGTTCTAGATTAGCTCAGTTTAATGTAACATTGTGTGGCAAACGTACATACGTCAGCTACATTCTTAACTACTACAGTTATTGTGGCGCAAGCAGATAGCGTAGTAGATAGATGTCAGAATCGAAGCATACGAGCAACAAACACATAAATTAATTAAGTACTTTGGTTGATATGTAACTAACTATAACGTTTCTTAGGGCTTCAAAGTACTTACAATAAGAACTATGGATAGTTCTACTTCATTTGAAGTCATGTCATTGTCTCTGAATTTAGTACAGCTTATAACATTTGCCAACGGCGAATAAACTACAATGATTAATTGCTGACATGTCGGATATGTTCCTACGATAGCGCGACGCATGCGAACAGAACTCAAAACAAGAGCCGAGCGTATGACGATGACGTGTTCGCCGCTATTATTTGAGGTAAACAAGTCATGGAAAAAAGTCTAAATAAGCGTCGCGGCCTCCTCAAAGAGCAGAGGACGCGAATATACGATCACGTACGGTTCAATTACGTGAAGCGCTATAAAAATACACAATTTGCATGAGATTGTGCGGAGCGGTGCGGTGCGGTGCGGCAGCGCCGCGGCGGCGGTGCGGCGGCGTGGCGCCAGCGCGATGTGCAGCGATAACCACGACGTGACCCGCTCGCTACACCACACGCATACGTCGCAAACCACTAAACCCCACTGTACAATAGCCTAAAGAACTGCCCTCACGACCAGTGACACAACTGAACTGATGACTCTAGTGTTGTGCTTGTGGCAGGGCACACAGCTGTGGTCGTCCAGGTAGCAAGGATCAGGCTTCTAGTGAACACATAAGTCTAATATAGGATACCGTCTACCGTCATTTCCGAATTATTACTGATCATATTTTGATTTTACTTTATAAGATAGATTTTGGATGCCTATGTTGGATTTAAATTCAGCAAGTTCACATGTTTGAAGAATCCTTCGAAATACTCCAAAACATTATCAGTCACATAGGTAATATGGACACGGTTCCCAACGAACAGGCATTCAAAGAGCTCTCCTCCAGCCCAGCCAGACCCTGATATTACCACATACCACGGCGACAGTTCTACAGAAAAATAGCTTTCAAATTCGCATGAATTAGACAAAGGAAAAAGCAACGCGAGTCGTCGAAGCACGCACTAGCCTGTCTGTCAATCATCGTAGACTATGGGAATGGATCACTAGATGCTCATAGTCGGTCAGTCTCGTCCATTCTAATTCTAGCGACGCGTCATGCGCCTGGCAGGCTGAGCTCCTAGCCTTACGAGTGCTGCACAGTCACACTCGCGCCTGCTATCTGCTAGTGTCACAATGTGCTCATTACTTATTACTACCAGCAGATTTGCCAGATTATTTCATCAACATTTCTCGTCACTTAAATTATTCTCTGGAGTCGTAAGTAAGCAAATGGAGTGAGTTAAGGCGTTTGACTGCTGCAAGTTACAGTATAGAAACAGTTTAATGAAGCTATTAAACTGACAACAGGAATCAAAATATGACCCGGCTGATGTATTTATCAGCAAAGCAGACAGTTTGAATGCTTTCCACTTTATTTAACCACAAAATATAAACATTGGTTTTTGGCTCAGCAATGCTATGCGTTTGATTATATCTAACAAAGCCCGCAGTACGAAAGTAACAAAATAACGAGCTGACCTGTAACCTACGATCTACACCAATCTAGACTTACTGAAAATGCCGTTGTATTTAGGTACCTACCCTACCGCACTGAAATTACGTCTTATCATTAGAATTACAGAAAGGCAGATGTTATGAAATCCAGCTCAGACGCTACTGTCCATAAGTTGCTCGCAACAGAAGGATCACCAAATTATGACGATGACGATATGGACCGAATATAGAACCCTGTGGAACCTTGTCACAACGATCGCTGAAACAATGTTTGCAATATACGTCCAGTCGGTAGATTCTAAGATAGCTACAGATATGATTCATATTGTAACTTATCCTAAACATACATACTTTGGCGTTTGAGGTCCTTACTCACGCAATAGCTCGGAGTCGCGTCGTCGTTGCTTTCCAGTTGGTTTACGTTTCCTACAGTTTCTTTTCAATCGTGAAATGGTACTGAAAATAGAATGGGCCGGTGACAGTTGAGTATCCGGGACAGTTATTTCGTTAGGTCCGCCGCTCAAGTGCCGTCACTTCAGCGGTGGTAGGTGTCGGTACAGTCAGTGCCTGCCGGTACATACGCGCACGTAGCTACAGGAGCGAGGCACGTACACTCGGAGTTTTCTAACATTGTGAAGCCTCACGGAGGCACTAAAGCGTTCAGCTGCTATGTATGCGGTGCGCGCGCGCATGCCCGCGGAATCACAATCGACGCTCGCGGTAATAACTCGTCGAACGAAGCCGCGCCGGAATCACAAGCAGCCGCAGCCGTGCGCCGGCGGCGACCAGCGCTCCAGCGCTGTGCCCAGCAGGACCTTGGACGCGAAGGTCACCACATCATGGACATTACCCAATTAAGTGATCACGAATATTTATAAATGTTAACACGTTATTGTATGCCCAGTGAACGCCAAGAATTATAAATATAGAAGCTACATGTCCGCAGCAGTCGACGACGAATAAAGTGCATTCAAATCAAAATTAAAATAATGAGTCAAGTCAATAATGAGATCAAAATTACATGAATCACCGAATTATTTGTTACAAAAGTCCCTAAATGCAAATAAAGCAAGATGTCACATTGTTGTGTTGACCATTAATATACAAAACGATTCTATTCAATGCTTTTTCATAAAATCAAAGCAATTTATTTCAGAGTAAAGTTGACACAAAGCTAATGACAATTATAATAGCGTTTCTTGCAAATGATGTCTAAAAAAGTTAAACAAAAAATAAGAAGAACAAACATCGTTTGATATTCATGCGATTCATGGAAATGTTGGGCAGGCGACGCGCATTATTCAGATGCGATCGAGCGCGTCAATCATTCCTCACCTCGGACCGCAGATCCATCACGCGGCGATCGCGCACGCTAATACCGACCTTAATTACACAACCTAAGATACATATTTATTACACTAACATAATTCGGATGTAAAGACTAAAGGTAATATTTAATAGGTCCATAGTAATGAGGCAGTCGGTGACGAAGGAAACTCCGCATGACATGTATTTATTTAAATTTATGAGGATTGGTATAAGAGTAAGCTCCGTGCACACTGCGAGTCGAAGACTACAGACCCCAACTCTTGTCTATTTCAGTGGCAGACCTATTTTTACCCGACTACAGCGAAGCCAAATGAGGGATATGTTTTTTATGATTCAAGCGTTCATCAGCGGCTCCTTACGCTGTGGCACATAAACTCGGAGCTGGCAGGCTCGGAGGCCGTAGTAACAATCATTCATTGATTCAGTCATTGTTGGCTATTTTATACAAATCACTAGTAATCGGGAACAATGGAAGGTATGGAGGGAGACCTTTGCCCAGCTGTGGGGCTGTATAGGCTTGCAATTGATTAATAAATAATCATAATGTAAATAAACAAATCAAGTATCTATATTGACTTGGCTCGCGAGGTTCTCGACGTGTGGGATGTGGACTCGGCGATTATTGTACCGACAATCGTGACACCCAATGGCATTACAGCCAAGAGGCTCAACCGACACCTTATAAGGCTCTTGTTAGGCGACTTTTGATTTTTTTTATATATTTCAATATTTAAAAATGTACATTATGTGCTAATAAGTTAAATAAAGGAAATATAATGTAATAATTAACTACTTACTAATAACTGCTATTTATTCCAAATTAAAGGCATATTGCCTTTTGTGTTATGAAATAAACAGCAAGTATTCAATACAACCGATATACACAATCTACATAATATGTATAAATGATATTTACGTGGGCAGATTGTGCCACATTTAATGAAATTCGTTATTCATCAGATCCCATACTCCATCCAGAGACCCATCTCAGTCAACATTAGTAATCGCAATATTTCTAATTAAACATATTAATGTGTGTGCGCCGCAATCGATCTATTAAATTACACACCAACTGTTTCCAGAATAAAAACAGTTTTGTCGATTTAGTGCGTTAATTGTTAATTAATTCAGCTATTAACTAAATTGTTACAAAAACTTCCACAGCGGCGGGCGCGGTGTGGCCGCGGGTTTGGCAACTCCCGCGCACTACCGCTCCGATCGTGCGCGCGCGCATACGCTACATAATTCATTAATTTACGTCGTTATCACTGGAATATGTGTTTTTATCATTCGTTTACTGACGGCCCTCCCCTCTGCATCACTATACATGCAAATGTGTCCACTCGTCCAGGTGTTGACGCAAAACATCTAACCGTACGTCTAATATCAAATCGCAAATATCTTTTGTTGGGCAAGTCAAATAAATCTTAGTTATGATTGATTTACGTTTCACTGGTTGCAGCTTTGGGAGACACATGTCAACTGAAAGTGCAGCACACATAGGTACATCGGTTCTGTTCTGTATTCAGTCTACTCAGTGCCAGGTTCTGAACTTTAGCACACACTAGGCCTATTGCTGCTTTACGTTTTTCTTTCAAACTTATTACTGATCTTCCTAATCTCTTCTAAATTAATTCATTTCTTTGAACACACCCGTACATTTGTTTAGTTGTTTGTAAGTTGAAAAGTATTTCCTCATACGCAAGATCCCACTAGACCGCACTATCCCATTGATATGCACCACGGATTCTGTATTTCCGACTCGGCCCGTGGGAGCATTGTTTTGTTACAAAAACTCCTGTTTATGTTTCCTTTTCATACATTAGGTGGAGACGCCGTAATAACAACGTGTATCACTGCTGTGTCCACATATTCACCCTAAGTATTCGTCAATCATTTGGAAAATAACATAATGTTTTCCCGCAACCTCAACTTTTGGTTGCTTTATGACTATCACAATTAACTTCCCGAAAGATCGATCATAATTAAATGATGACAACATTTAATAGGACAATGGTGTTGGTGATCGCATTCAGTTTTCGTATGATTGAAAACACAAACAGAAGATTTAAATAGCTTAGTAAAAAGATTTCAAATACTATTTCCTATTTCTTTCATGCGAGCTAACCCAAAAAACTTCTATTTATCTAGAACGCTCTTAGTATTACGTCCTGTTATGCGAAAGGGCTGTTTATCCTTATCGCTTCTAATATTGCGTCCTGTCCTGCGAAATTGCTGTTTATCTTGAACGCTCCTAATATTGCATCCTGTCCTGTGAAATTGCTGTTTATCTTGAACGCTTCTAATATTGCATCCTGTCCTGTGAAATTGCTGTTTATCTTGAACGCTTCTAATATTGCGTCCTGTCCTGTGAAATTGCTGTTTATCTTGAACGCTTCTAATATTGTGTCCTGTCCTGTGAAATTGCTGTTTATTTTGAACGCTTCTAATATTGCGTCCTGTCCTGTGAAATTGCTGTTTATCTTGAACGCTCCTAATATTGCGTCCTGTCCTTTGAAATTGCTGTTTATCTTGAACGCTCCTAATATTGTGTCCTGTCCTGTGAAATTGCTGTTTATCTTGAACGCTTCTAATATTGTGTCCTGTCCTGTGAAATTGCTGTTTATCTTGAACGCTCCTAATATTGTGTCCTGTCCTGTGAAATTGCTGTTTATCTTGAACGCTTCTAATATTGTGTCCTGTCCTGCGAAATTGCTGTTTATCTAGAACGCTTCTAGTACCTATTATATCCTGTCCTGCAAAATTGCTGTTTATCTAGAATACTCCTAATATTGTGTCCTGTCCTGCAAAATTGCTGTTTATTTAAGACGCTCTTAGTATTATGTCCTGTTATATGAAATTGTTGTTTATCTACAAAGCTCCTAATATTATGTCCTGACTTAAAAAAAAATTGTTTACCTTAAACGCTTCTAGTATCGTGTCCTGTCCTGTAAGCCCTTCAAGGAAGCACACCCTACTATTGAGGCAGTGCGGGCGCAGGAAGCCACGTCGAGTGTCGTACGTGCTCCAGCACGCACCGGTGCACTGCGGCCAGACGTGCAGGAAGGAACCGTGCTGCGGAGACGACGCGTCCTAACTTGCTGCTGTCAAACTTGCTTGTTGCTTGCTGTTGGTCAAACTGTTCAAACAAGCAGGAAAATGAATCTTCTTCTTTATAACAACTTTACGTTCATTCACACACTGACCGATAACGTAGGAAAAGCCTAAACTGTTGCGTTTAGAAGTATACAATTTTGCCCATTGGTTTCTTCTTTAAGGAAGTTAAATTATGATATGCCACCTTTTTCTGTGCAGACCGCGACCGAGCAAGCAAGCTATAATTTGGTTTATAACTTTGTACCTACATTTTAATGGTCGAAGGTGAACATCTGCAAAAATAACATTAGAATTCCAATACATACAAACGAGCAGTGGTGGCCGAGTGGTACGGCCCCGACTGAGCTGTGGTGGCCGAGTGGTCACTACCCCGACTTATGAGTTGTAGGTCGCGGGTTCAAACCCAGCCAGGTGCAATACTTTGTGTAATTTATTTTCATCACCACTGCTCTCACAATGGTGCAGGAAAACATCGTGAGGAAACTGGCATGTCAAGGCATGTGAGTTGTGACATCCACCAATCCGCATTGGACCCGCATGGTGGATTAAGGCCCATTCCTTCTCCTAGAGAGGAGGTCTGAGCTTTCCACTGCGACCGGCAAATTTTTCAAAAATTTCTAAGATTGTTCCGTTAAAGGTAAAACGAACATAGGTACTGCATACTTTTTAAAGAAAAGCACTGCAACCACTGCAAAAACTTTCAAAGGAGTGTGAACGGTTACCACAATATATTTACAAGTGTTAGATTCCTAGAACCCACGTATCAGAGAGTCCTGGCAGTGTGGCGCACGTCTCGTGGTCGGCCGCCGCCGCCGAAGACGTAAAAATGTGATTTCCGGTGACGTGAGCGTGACGCGGCGATAAGGGTCGCCTCCCCCCCCTGTGTTGCTGCCTCACGTACCACGCGACACCAATAGACTGTGTAATGGTAGTCTCCTCAAGGAAACCAGAGAAGGTGACATTAAAACAGATGAACCAAGCACTACCTAGTCCTTAGATCAACCCTCCAGATCACCCTGACCAGATGACCCTTCAGATCGTCCTGGTCTTAGGTCTTAGTGCTTAGATCTTCTCTGGAATCAGTTTTCTCGTCTCTTTCTGTAGAGCACCGCCAGGCGACATTTTCTGCAGAACCCACAACAGTTTCTATTCATTTTAAAGCCTATTCTTATCATATATATTTTCTTTACACGATCAAGCTTTAGATAAATATTTTAATAATCTATGGTAGTCACGGTTTTTATTACAATTGTCACGATGTCACTCAACAGACACAAAAATTATTGCGATGTATGAAGTTGTCTCAGCACAATGTAAAGTGTTTCTATAATAGTTTTGTCTCTTCGTTATTTAACACCGACTTCCGAAATTAAGGTTATTTTACATTTTTAGTGTTTTAGGGTTCCGTATCTCGAAAGGACAAAAACGGATCACTTGGTTTTCCGTCCGCCTGTCTGTCTGTCTGTCAAGACCCCTTATCTCGAGAATACGTGGAGGTATCGAGTTGAAATTATAACCATATACTCAGGTCTGCGGTCCCTTGAAATTGTGAAAAAATCTAAAGTTAACGAAAAAAGAAGATATGACCGTTTATGTTGCAAAAAATGTATATGTAACGTACACTCTCAAGGGAATCAAAATTCATAGGGTTCATTCCCGTTGTCCTAGAATACTGAAATTTGGCATGAAGCAAGGTCTCATAGCATAAGTATATGAAAAAATCTGAAAACTGTAAATATGTAGTTACGTCACAAAAAAAAACTTTTCGCGATTCGTAAAAATCTTTGAGACTCGATTTGGAAATTGAACTGTTTTCATAGATAAGTTTGTGCGAAAAATTAAATATTGCGCAAGTTCTATATTAAAGTACGTATAGAATTTAATCATTAAAACATTGCATGACCATTCCAATAAGCCAAGCCACGGATAGGATAAATTGTTTTATTACGGAGTTTATGTGCCTACCTTCCATCATCAGATTAGCTCGATGGTACTTTATAGCCAGAGTGCATCTCATGACAACTCTAATAATCTCAAACACGGTTAGATTACATTGATTTACAGAGTTCCGGTGCCTACCTTGCGGCGGGTTATAGTAAACTCGTGTCGATTTGCCACAGAAAAAAATATGTGTAAACTCGCCACACATTTATTTTATCTTATTAAAATATTTTGGAGTATTGTAAACTCGCCAAACTTATTTATTAAGTACAGACTGTAGAAAAATCAATCACAGAAATAAAAAAGATGGTCATTTATTTTTAAAATCAAAGAAAATCTTTATAAAATCACAATAATCACAGTTTTAATTGCAGAATTTAATATGTAGCTAAAGACACATTACAACTTGCTGATTTTCTACCAACATACTGATATATCTCTAAATATGTCTTCTAATATGTTTTCTAATTGTTAAAATAAATTTTCACACAAATGTCAACAGTCATTGATTTGCCAACAATTCTTTAAGAGTATAAAACATGAAATAAAAAGTTACTTAAATGGGCTTAACATAATTAAAAACATAACTCTAGGAATAATTATTTATATCTAATTACAGTAACATTAATAATTTACTGTCCAACAGATTTACATTTTTAGTTAAAAACTGTTATTGAAAAATATTTTTATTTTACATCCTCAGTGATCGTCAATATGGCTTTCGCCGAAATCGGCCAACTGGGGTTCTTCTAGCGTATGTCATTCACATCTGGAGCAAGGCCATCAAGAAGCATGGAGAAGCACTTGCAGTCTCCCTTGATATCTCGAAGGCCTTCGGCAGGGTCTGGCACGATAGCCGTATTGCTAAGCTTCATTCCTTCGGTCTACCCACTGATCTGTGTGACTGGATCGCAGACTTATTGAGGGGACGATCCATACGAGTGGTTATTGATAGCTGCTCGTCCGGTCAAATGAATATTAATGCCAGGGTCCCTGAGGGGTCGGTACTCTCAGTAACACTGTTCTTGCTGCACATAAACGACCTACTAAAACCTGGTACCTTTGGGTATGCAGACGATAGCACTGTTGCTGAGAGATACGTTTCCGATGCACGTGCTAGTGGGTCACAGATCCAGTCTTTCCGAAAGGCTATGGTTGAACGCTTGAATTTGTCCTTGAAGGCAGTATCCGATTCGGGCGATGCCAATCTGGTCAAGTTCAATGCTGCTAAAACCCAGGCGTGTCTTTTTTTCGCCAAACGGAGTCAATTCGGCCCGGTTCCATCATTCCAGGCAATGCCAATAACCGACAGCCATGAGTTTCTTGGGGTAACGTTGTCGTCTACCCTTAATTTCGGCTCTTACATCGAAGTAAAAGCTCAACATGCTGCCAAAAAATTGGGGATCTTAGCTAAGGTGAGACGGTACTTAACGCCGGAACAGCTGCTCAACCTTTATCAAGCGCAAGTTCGATCGTATATGGAATACTGCTCTCATCTTTGGGATAGGTCTGCCAAATATCAGCTTGATGCCCTGAAGTCGATTGAGAAGCGAGCCAAGAAGATCATCGGTGATGATGCACTTGTCGAGTCAAAACTCCAAAGTCTTGAACATCGACGCCGAGTTGCTGGCCTGTCAATTACATTTCGGGGAATGTGCGTTGGAATTTCACAATTTAATTCTACCAAGTCCGTTCCATCACGTTCGGACTGGGCACGCCATAATTATAGCGGTAAGTCCCCTCTTTGAGGAGTGGCTGGAAAGACCTCACGGCGTCCTTACCTTCCGCATTACGCAGGTTCTCACCGAACATGGTTAGTTCGGGAAGTTCCTGCATAGGATTCGTGCGGAAGTAACGCCCGGGTGTCACCACTGTGTGGACCGCCCGAAGGAGATGGTAGAGAACACGGTAGAGGTGTGCCCTGCTTGGGCAGAGCACCGCTGTGTCCTCGAGGGGGAGATCGGCGGCAACGATCTCTCGCGCCGGGCCTTGGTACAGGCCATGGTCCGAAACGAGGAGGAGTGGCAGGCGGTCGCCTCCTTAACCATCCGACCGAGCCCAAGTCGTCGACGGCGCGTACTGTTCCACGCGCACCTCAAGAAGATGTCAGCAAACCGTAGGGGCCCAGCAGGGTCGAAGCCTACTGGGGCCAAGGGTCTGCTTCTGAAAGGAAGACTCTGCCCTGATATGAAAGGCAACAAAGGATTAGGAGTGGGTTTTTAGTCAGTAAAAGTTTGACACACCCTCCTGCTCCGCCCAAGAGCGGGGGATATCATTGGATGATTTTCCCAAAAAAAAAATAAAAAAATCACGTTCGGACCACTAGACGTACGGCGTTGCGCCATCAGTATATGGTGGACATCCCACCCATACGTACAAAGCGTTTTGGGAACACATTCATTATACGTACAGCAAAGGAGTGGAATTCCCTGCCGAAGTCTGTGTTTCCTGACAGCTACAACCTAGGGGTCTTTAAGTCAAGAGTGAATAGGTTACTTCTAGGCAAGCGTGCTCCATCGTCAACCACATCATCGCTTACCATCAGTTGAGATAGTGATCAAACGGGAGCCTATCAATAGTAAAAAAAATGTTTTTAAACTATCAATATGTTTTCAGATTATTGATAACCAAATGGTTAACTAACCTGGGTTTTATGAGTGTTTCATTTAAAAAAAAATGTAAGAGCTAGAACTTTACACTTACTAACTTACACGAGTTTACAACAACTTGTATCTACCTATTATGAATAAATATCTCGTCCCCATAGAGCGAAAATTAACTAACATACAATAGGCTACTTCTAAGATATTGACGTCTAAAGTTGTAAAAAAACACATTGATGTGATATTGTAAAAAACTTTTGACTTAATATAAATTGAATTTGTATATAGTTTTCTATTATTTATCATAAGTTTTATAAGATTTCTTAATGTAATGAGGTAATGAGTTAATAAGTAACATTCAAGTTAGTTATTTTTAGCTTTATTCGTCTCGGTTTCGGAGCTAACTTAACATCATCTAGTTAAATATTACTTGAAAAAACTATGTTAACTGTAATATTTAAGTAGGTTAGTTATTTATTAATTCGTATATCATTTATAATTATGCGTTTCTTACTAACTATCTATATGAGTCTATTATAATTATCTTTGTCACAGATGTGATGTAACGAGAAAAAATCTTAATAAACAAAACCAAAAAGTAAAATCAAAACTCGTTTATTGGAAAAAAAGGCACAATAATATTGCAGGCGTAAATAATTAACGTCAAAATTAAAAAAAAAATCCTACAAAAAATATAAATGAAATCCTACAACATTATTTATCTACTTCTTCATTTTCCACATCGTTTTGATCAATTCTGTCAACAGCAGTTTTGTTAGTGGGAAGTGAATAGTACCACGGGAGCAGTTCGAGAGGGATAATTCCTTTTGTACAAAGACCTGTTAAGTCTTTTTTCTTGGCTTCCGATATAGGAAGAGCACTTGAATAAATGCTAGGTATAATAAAGTCTCTTAATTTAGTTATTATTGCATCTTTATTCGCTCATTACAACTGTTTTCTAATTCTTGAGTTTTATTTTTGTTCCAAATACGAGTAGGTATCTGTAATTCGTCTTGCTTCAGGGCATCAAATTCAAGGTAATGCCCTTCGTGTGAATAGCGGAAATGTATCACGTGGACGCTTTCTGTCGAATCTTAGGCATTAATTTTTAGCCACTGCACCTTATTCCCGATTTCATCTTTGTTTGTGTTTTTTATGAACATCTCATTTATTGCTTTTATATCAAGCTTATCTTTTTATATAAAGCTTATCTTTGTGGGCCCTTAAGGAGAAAGGTGTGCCTGGGAAGTATGTGCAGTTGATCCGAGCGATGTACAGTCGATGCAGTACCCAAGTCCGGCCTACAGTGGGCACCACTGGCAGCTTCAATGTGGCTGTCGGCTTACATCAAGGGTCGGCTCTCAGCCCTTACCTCTTCCTGATGATAATGGACGCTCTGACGTCGAATATTCAGGAATAGGCTCCCTGGTGTATGCTGTTTGAAGATGACATTGTGTTGGTTGCTGAGAGTGGCTTAGGGGTCCAGAACAGATTGGAGGTGTGGTGGCACAGACTGGAGAGTGTTGATCTGAAATTGAGTAGAACCAAAACGGAATACTTGTTCTGCGATTTCGGCGGTCTCTCCAATCCAGTGCCTTTAGCTCTCGCTGGAACGCCCATACCGATTTGCTCCGACTCTCGGTACCTCGGGTCGCTCGTCCAAGGGGATGGTGAGGTAGACCGAGACGTAACACATCGGATCAACGCTGGATGGATGAAATGGCGACAGGTCACAGGAACAACTTGTGACCCACGGATGCCCCTTAAGTTGAAGGGTAAAATCTACATGATAAGGCCTATCATACTGTATGGATCAGAATGTTGGGCTGTAAAAAAGACGGATGAAAAAAGATTGCACGTAGCGGAAATGAGAATGTTAAGGTGGATGTGTAGTGTGACGAGAATGAATAAAGTGAGAAATGAGTATATTAGGGGAAGTTTAAAAGTGGCGCCAGTGACTGAAAAGTTAAAAGGAATCATTTATCTTGGTATGGTCATGTTAAGAGGAGGGATGAAACGCATGTTACTAAAAGAGTTATGTGGATGGATGGAGAGGGAGACCAAGATATTAAAGAAAAGGGAGTTAGTGATAGCGTGAAGAGTGTGAATAAAAGGGGACAAGGGCAGGAAGATGATATCAAGCTTATCTTTATAAAATAATTCATGGACATTGTATGGTGGTCCAGAATTCTTATGTCGCTTGGATCTTGCTCGCAACATTATGGATTTCGAATCGATCATAGAGTATACAGCTTCATGTCTCTGTTCTTTTTCTTCGGCATTGTGCATAGAGTCCTCCTCCATGTGGATGTGCCCACTTTCCAAATATTTTTGCTCAAACACATCCAAGTTATTATCTTGCCTTTGAATTAGATGAAGGAGAATTTATGCTGCTGAAAATTGGTTGCGGTTTTGACCGGCACTTGTGTCACTATACATTGTAATTTCTCGGACAGTATCAGGAATTGGTGTGATCCACCAATTAATTGCAGTTGCTACCTCAACACTTCCTCGTTTCCCATTCGTTTCATTGCACAAGATGCAATAAGCATCGTTTAGAGGTTTCGCTGTATATATTGTATAATTTTGTACGTTTAGCTTTCTTGTATAATAATATAGCACACCAACATCACTGGCCGGAATTTGTAAAACAGATTGCATATCCTCTGTTACTACTAAATAAGAGGGGTCGCTAATAGATCGCTCTTTGTCGGCTTGTTTAGCTGTTTGACATTCATTTTTTCTCGCAATATGGGCATCGTATTCTTCTTTTAAGTCTCCCATGCGACCTGAGCCATCATATTGTGTACACGTTAAACACAAGTCTTTTTCGGCTTGAAAAAAGATAAATTAAACTGAGTGCCAAAAACTCATTTATAAACAAACAAAGAACATGGTTCCTTACCTTCAGACTGAACTTTTTCTTTATATAGTTCACACATTTTTTGAATGGATAACTTGCAATCCAAGTATTGCCAATTAGATTTCTTACGGCAATAATGGGACTCGAGTCACGGAAAACTATTAATATGGTCAATTATTTGCTGCCCAGATGCAGAATCTGGATTAGTTTTATTTATAGGTGTTTTACATCCACGTTTATCTTGACCTATATAAGTCCCAATTTCATCCTTGTTTTTCAATGCCTCATTAACAGGTCCATTAGAAATGCACAGTGTTTTCAGAAAAAAATCCTTACAAACACGATGTTGTGAACCGGTTTTTTCAAAGTGATACCTACCTAATGACAGTCGCGGGTGCGGCTGGGTGGCGCGGCGCCGCGGCACGGGTACGTCAGCAACAACTATCCAAGATGCGTGCGATAACAATTTTTTGGCAAATTGATAAAATTTAGGTAAATTATAAATAACCAAAAATTTTGGTGATGCCAAAACTAATTTATTTAGCATTTTATTACGAGTGTAAGCTCACTAAAAGATAATAATTATTTATTACTACGAAATGGTTTTTTCGTATTATCACTAAAACGACTTAGTTAGTGATCGCTCTTTTGACTTTATCCTACATTGACTAAATAAGATCACTTAGTGAATTTCCGATCTGAATATCCTAACAATTCGTTTGTAATATGTCAGTGTATAACTAATTATGTACGCTTACGTATTCTCCTGGCAGTTCATATATAAGAAATCACTAACATATTTTATTTAAATACTAGCTTTTGCCAGCGGCTTCGCCCGCGTGAAATTAGGTTTTTCCATTCAAACTTTGGACCCCCGTTTCATACCGTCAGGGGGTGAAATTTGGAAAATCCTCTCTTAGTGCTCGCCTACATCATACAAGGAAACCTTGTGCAAAATTTCACGCTCCTAGTCCCAGTAGTTTCGGCTATGTGTTGATATGTCAGTCAGTCAGTTTCTCCTTTTATATATATAGATAGATACCCCTCATACTAATTGTATGTTATTGCATTTTAGTTATTTTTGACACAACCTAATTTTCTGATAACGACCAATAGAATTATGGGCGGTTAGATAGAAAAATTAAGAAAAAAGTCAGAAAAAAGGCATAGCTATAATATCTCATTTTACCTAAAATTGTCACTTAGTTAATTTTCGCTCTACGGGGACGTCCTATTTTTTTATGGATGTGACGAATTTAAAATAAATTTATGGAATTTACAAATTTGTGGCAAATCACACTGTAGCGAGTTTATTTATTTAATTGGATCTCCAACAAATGATACACAGTAACCACATTATAAATTACTAATAGTACGAGGAGTCCTTTAGCGTGTGCTCCTTCAGTTACTGGAGACCACAGCATGCACATGGAACTAGGTGAAAAAATAATACATATAAAAATTAGAGTCAAAATACAATTTGAATTAAAATTATAAATTATACAATTAGGACAAAAAGGCAATAAATGAAAAATAAATAAAATGTTAACTTATAACATAACAATTAAAAATTAGAATTAAAATGATACATTATAATATTAGAATTTATATGATTAATTAATAAGTATAGGACTAGTCAGAGAAAAAGGAACACAGGTATATACATACATCGTTATTTTGCGGTGGTCAAGATATTTTTGTATTTTGAGAGTGGCAGGGTTATGTGAGTCTGTTCTAGGTTGAAACGCTTCGATAAATCGTTGTACTGTCTAGAGAGTCTTGGAAGAGTGGCGAAGTGTCCCAGATTGGTTTTTGATCCGGGGACGTGAAATAAGCTATAACAATTATTCCGTGGTAGACGAGATGGCGCGTTTATGTTTAGTTTAGCGAGAAGTTCGCTGCAGTCCATGGTCCCATTGAATATTTTGTGCAGTAGTACCAGGTCAGCTGTTCAAGAGATACCAATTTATAATACTCTAATCTGTCTCTGTAGCTAATTAATTTTTTGACTAATCGATTTTTGTAGCAAAGATGGTATAGGAAACGCCTCTGAACACTTTCTAGATGTTTAATATATATGTCGTAGTGAGGATTCCAGACTGGACTGCTATATTCCAGTATTGGGCGAATCAAAGTGGTAAATAATTATATTCTAGTGGAAGCTTTTTTAAAATCTTTACTGTTACGTAAATCGAATCCAAGTATTTTAAACCCCTTCGATGATATGTGTAGGATATGTTTATCGAATTTCAGTTGCTTGTCTAGGATAACTCCCAAATCACGTATTTGATCTACTTCTTTTAGTCTTTGTTGACTTAGGGTGTAAAAGTGTGGCTTTGTGTTCCATGGAGTTTACAATAACCCCTTGCGGCTTCATCATCAGATCAATTTCATATATCTCCTCCCCCTCTTCCTTCAGTCAGTCATCGACTACACGTATAAACAAATCAATTTTACTTTACTTGATACGACAGTTCTGTTGTGATCCCATGAGTTCCGTGCCATATCTTTGAAATTCATTATCAGTTCATAACAATATTTCAATGGGACCAACTTGGAAGCATAACCTTTAAATAAAAAATAATAATTTTCAAAATCGGTCTACATTTTGCCGAGAAATGAACAAAATAACAAAAATCAAAACTATTCACATAGGCCTATACAACGCATATAGGGTACGGTAGGATATAGGGTACGATAGGATAAGGTACGAACATAGGGCACTTATAAAACGTCAGAAACTAGAGCACGGTTCCAAATTGGTCGTTTCCTATGGAGAAGAACCGGCAAGAAACTCCATGGAACAAATGTACTTACATAAAAAAAAATCACAAACATACTGTACGGTGAAGCGCACATCATAACATTTAACTTCATTTAGCCAAATCATCACTTTGCGCGTCTACGCCAAACGATCAAAATGATTAATTAAAAGCAAATCAGTACGTGTTCAGATCGCGCGTGATCCCTCGCTTCATCAACCAACATAAATATTTTTAGCATTTTTAACAATACAGTTTTTAGTGAACATTCTTATCTATTATTTAACAATCCAGCAGACAACCTTTACACATACATACAGCCGAACATGTATGTATATAACCTCCTTTTTTTTGAAGTCGTTTAAAATTACTGCCGCCTGATTTGTGAGCATAGAGTAGCACGAGCAGCATTAGCGAGCCAGCGGGAATCGACATGATGATAATTATGATGTAATGTGTCAACTGCACGATCAACATTCAGTTCCAGTGCGCACTGCATGCGCTCCCTTTAGCGTCGCTCCTTCTAAGTTCTGACAAACTGCTAATGGACTTCTCGTAGGTACATATGAAGTCAAATCATTCAGTACATAAAATTGCTCACATACCTAATTATACAAATACTTTTAGGCGTAGTACAGTTAAACGTATTCAGAGTTCGTGTTCGAGCCAATAAAATAGCACCTGCGAAATATGGCACAAAAAATGTATGTCGCCGCTCGTAAACGCCATAAAGCAGTCTTTCGTCGATCAAGAGTACGAACGAGCCATACATATAGGCTCATAAGACGATACCAGGAGCGGCGAGAAGAGCGGGAGCAGAACGGAGCGGAGCGGAAGCGCTGAACGGAGCAACGCGGGCACAACATTCTTATTAAAACCTCACCCTGCTTTCTGACCAACACGTTAATTAGACAATTTGCGTATCCACTTCCAGACGCTGGGCTCAAGCGACGTCGTAACGACCGCGCGTCGAGCCGCACGGAACACGCCTCAATCGCAACATCTTAGAACAGATAATCGCGGGATCTCCACGCATTTGACAGTGGCATCGAAGACGTCGGCGGAATAGCTGATTCCTATTGTAATGTATGCTAAGCGGGTGACCGCGGCAATTAGGCTAGGATGTGCGGGCCACGGCCGCGGTCGTGTCTCCATCGTCACGCTGAATTGCGATCAGCAATTAGTGGCTCATCGCTGCATTGGCGACGTCTTTATTTAATCACGAGCGCATAAATAATGTGCGCGCGCAGACGACGTGACGCACTGCAAGCATGCTAAGCGCGAGGAACGGGATGAGACGTGGGACACTGCCACTGTCGGAGGGGGCTGTGAAGCTGTGGGGCTGGTGAAGGAACCAACACCCACGGCGGGCCAGCACGGGGGAGGCGGAGTAGGCGCAGCGGTCGCAGCTCATCACGCAATATTTACTGAATCTCCAATTCAAGCCATGGTATTAATAAGGAGAGAGGTCGGTGCTCGTGATCGGCTCCTACGCCGCGGACACGAACAAAATAGTCGAAAAAGGTAGGCGCGCGGTCGTGACGGGAATGTCGCTGATGTTATGTATTTCAGGTCGCACTCATTGTATTTTAAACCGCTATTGTTTCGTATTTCGCGCCTGCGCACAGAATGCTGCGCTTGCACCTCGACTCGCGCCGTTTTTCACAGTCCGACGTCACTCACCCGTGCTGGATACTCCATAAATAGTGGTTACTTTATGGGAGCGATGGTCTGGAGGTAGACGCATCACCGTCTCCTGGAGCCAGCACTCGTTATGACAGGCGTGCGGAGTGCGGAAGGTGCAGGTGGGGGGTGTCACACGTGGCGCATGGCTCCCACGCTCGGCGATTGATTAACGGTGCGGTTCGCGCTAGCCGGCGACGCGACGTGAGAACACTCGCGCTAATGTGTGCACGCAACATTCGGGCCGTGTCGCCGCCGCGTGACAGAACTGCAAGCGACGCCACCGCACGACGCAGCACCGTCGCAGCGAATACCACGCAAATACTGTGCCGCCGCCAGTCCACTACTTGTATCTACACTACGGCTCCACGGAGCCTACTTAATTGCACGCAGTCGGACTTGCAAGGACCAACTCATCCACTAAGTTCTTTAAGTAAGCATGAGTTTCTGCACCTACTTGGGTAATTAAAATGTAATACAAACTACTAAACAATCTCAAAAAACAAATAAGAGTCGCCAAGAGTCTGGTTTGTAACTGGGTTTCAAAATAACCTCGCCATTCTGGATCGCCTACCAAAGTCAACATAACTTCAAAAGTGCGAATTATTGAAAATCCTGCAATAGCTGCTGTACGGTACGTTTCCGAGTTCCTAAATCTTGAATGCTGCCAGAGATGAATAGCGCCCTGAAAACTATGAACAGTTCAGTTAGAGCGTAGAAGCGTAGATAGCATCATCATCGATGGTCGGTGAGGTAGGGCGCAATCTAGCCGCGATGCGGGCGTGATAGTGCACGCGCGTCTGGGAACCGACAGTACTACTCACACAACCACTCCCACTGCACTGGGTGCTCTTTCCAACATAAGGCTGGGAATAGCTATTAAGTTTCAAAACCTTGCCTTATCCTTTAGTGTTAGAGTATACAGGGCAAGCCCGTTCATCAAACTAGACTCGTATTAAATCAAGAATCACGTTGACTATATATAGACTGTGATTTCGGATGCAAGCCGTTTGTCAAAGTTTATCGATAGTTATAAAAATGTTCAGTAAGATTACGTTCCAAATAGTTGAAACAAATTTTTTAAGTAATGTTTAAGCGGATGATTAACGGAAGCTCCGACAGCGCGAAAGTACTATACTTAACTATAACGTAGGTACCTACGTTATACACAAGTCATATAACAATAATAACAATGTAGCAGCCACTGGTTACTACGCGGCACGGTGTGCTGCGACGTATCCGCGTACAAATAAACGAAATGATTGTCAGAATGATGCGAGACACAGGTACACCTCCCTGCTTAAACAAGGTAAGCATTCTGACAAGGTAAGAATTTTAACAGAACAAATCGTTATGAATACTTGTGCAATATTTACTGAAATTGACAGCTAAAATTATTCATGTTTGATGTAAGTTGCAACGATATACTTGATACTATCATACTGCAGGAAGTAAAGGGTAGCACGAAGTCCGGCGGCGCGCGTCACTTTAAAGATTAAGTGAGATTAGCGCGATGCAGCACGACCAACCCCGCATACAGCCATTGTAGCAACACTTCTCTCTCAGACTGTCACTTAGAATCAGAAGAGATTTTGCATTATGCCCTTATTGACATTAAGTCTGTAATGTTCCCGGATGATAGGCTTATTGAGGTTATAGCTAGGTAGTAGGCTAAAATGAGTATTACTGTATATAATTATACCTTATAACTATAATTAATTACATGTCCACTGTGTATGTACACGCAGTGCGATGTAATTTGAGAGTGATGTTCCAAGCTGAATGAGAATGTGAACCACTTCAGATTCTGTTCACACCTGTTAGCGATGAACTGTAACTAATTAATATTCTTTTGTGCGACATCTACAACGCTTCTTACCTGGCCTGTGTTTGTCTGATGCGGTGCTCTCAGGCAGATTAGGAAACGTGTGTGCTTATGCTGATGATGAGATGAGGATAACCGACTAATGCAAACAAAAAATTAGTTTGGTTATTTTTTAACGCCTGTGCTAAGTAACAACTAAAGAAACCTAGAGAGTTATATACTGCCAGTCATAATAAACTAGACTTACTTATCAGTGATCTTATATGCTTTGGATTATGAAGTTGTATTTGGCAAACCATCAGTGTGGTGGAGCAGCGAGTGACGTCACGCGATGAGAATGCCGAACCGCGCTGATTAGGGAAAGCCTCGTCTAGTCTCCGCAGAATAATGATGAACTTGCTTTCAAATCACTTTCCTCGAGGTACGTACCCGAGGAGAAATGCTACAATGTTGCACACACTAGAAAGTCTAAGAAGATGACAGCCTTGGACTTCGATGTCTGTTCCGCTTCATATTTGCTATTTACCTGTACATTTTGGTTAAATAATAGAAAACTTTAGGTGAACAAGTATTTCACGCGACAATGCACGCCAGATCTTATGTAACTGTAAGGCCTCGCTCTAGAGGGCTGCGGGGCTGTTTGAAAGAGTGACCGTGACCCTGGAACACTAAGGGCAACTGAAGGAACACAGGTGGGTTGTAGTGAGTAAAACCAAACACTCCTCTCGCTCCACCCAGAGTGCGAAAAAATATTTGATGGCCTCGCTCTGCGACAGTGAGTAACATTGATACAAACAAAAAGTTTATCACTGGGTGCAAGTGTTAATTCTAGTTGTGGCATTCTTAGCGCGAAGTCTTGAGACCGCTGATAAAACATGTTAAATTCTTCTCTAATTGAGATGTTTTAACTAATCACTGACATTCGCGCAATCAGCCGGAGCCTGAAAAAGGTGTAAATAATTTTTTATTCCTTTCTGGCTTCAAGCACATGAGTTCTAAAAACCAAATACCCAGATGTGTTTGAAATACTACTAAATACTTACCAGGTAAAAAGTTTTATTAAATAAAAACAACAATTGCAAACAAGCCAAAACAATAGTTTATACGTATTCAGAGTAACATCATTTAATAGAGTGGCGCCAAAATTGCCGACGGTGGCCATAAAAGTAACGGTGAGGCGACCTCTGGCGTCACGAGCCCGCCTCATGACGTCTGCCAGTCACAAAGGCCTCACAGAAGGTTTACTGTACAGGATTAGTTGGCTCTGTAAAAGACTGACCTGGTCCTAATGTATTGGAGTCGGCTTGCACTCTAGCTGGATGAAGCTGAAGGTATCAGTTTCTTACATGGAGCGACTGCTTGTCGGATCTCCATAACCCAGTGACTGGGCAACAGGACAGAAACTTGCGTATCTTATGAATCTGAGAGTATGTCCGATAAAATGGGTATCACTTGGGGCTTCTGACTTCCCGAAAAAACTGTCAAACAACTATGGGGTACGAGTATGTAATGGATTGATACCTATCTACAGACCGAATCTGGTCAGCATAATCCCATGTGTAACTATTACTTAGCTCTGAGCGACTCTACTGCAGAACATAAAAAATGAAAAACCAATGTCAGTGCAGTTTCTTCTCAAACCACAGAATTACCTACATTCTGGTTTTATTTACATTGAGTGTAACTTCTGCTGCGGTCGTCAGTCGTGAGAGTGCCTCATACTATTTATAATCATAACATCATCATTGTCTAGCTCGGTGGAAGTCAGCTACATTGTAGACAACTGTTCACTATCTCTTGTTATGAGGAAGACTGTATGGAGCAATGGCACAAAACGTAGGAAGCTTTCACTGTTGTTAGGACTATTACTTCATCAATAAAAAACTTTTAGTTTCATAATTTATCTTAGACAAACGAACCAAATACGTTTGCTAAATGTGCTGTAAACCTCAAGCCATTGCTCAAATACCGACAGAACATCTTAGACCAAGTGAGTGTTAAGTGAACAGTCATTTCACTGAAGGCTTTAAATCGAAAGCCCACTTCAAGCTCACTTCAATCAAGTTTTAACAGTGAGATGTTTCCTAAATAACACTACTGGTTCATGGCATAGCAATGTGAAGACTATCGGCCTAGTCACATTACCACGGTGCGGCGTCGTTAAAGTGAAACGGCGCGGCCCCTGGACTGCGGGCATGTTGCCGCGTCGAGCAGATAGACGTTGCCAGGCCATGTGGAGCGAATGCACGGTACAGTGCCGCGTTGTGTAAATACACGAGGCAATAGGCGAGGTAATATCGCAATACCCTTTTTTTGAAGACTGATCACGAAATTTTTGACGACGCAGCGTCCGGACAGCAATGCGTCACCGTTTCATGTGGTACGACACGGCACCGTACTTCTAGACGATGTTTCACGTTAACGACGGCGAGCCGCGCCGCCGTGATAATGGGGCCAGCCTCTGTGACCGATCGCCGCGTCGTCAGGGCTCGGGAAGGTACGTGACACCCGCCAGAGTCCCGAGCCCGACCGGCTGTCGCGCGGCCAAACAACTCCGTGTACTTAGCCGCGCGGCTGCTGCGCTTGTTAACATGTAGCGTTGCGCCGTGCGCGGGCGCAGTGTTGACTCGCGGTCGCTTTGACTACGACAAACATCGCCCAAACAAAGCTCTGCATATAGAACAAGAGACGAACAAACACGTAGTTCCTGGTAGCAGTACCTGACGCCGCCACCGCACCGCACTCGGTTGGTAGCGCAGCGCACCAACATCGTGTCTGTTTGTCTATACCTGCTTCCTAAACTACATCGTTCAGAATTACGAAAATCAAGAAAATACGACAAAACGTTCGACTGTTTTAGGATATATTCGTATAATATATTTTGATAAATCTCGTTAATATCCAAGTTTTTAGAAAACAAAGAGAGAGTTGTGTTTATAAATTTAATGTATGAGGGACGATGTTATCTCCTAAAGACGCATTTAATGAAATATAGCGAACGCAGCTCTTTAAAAAATGTCCACTACATCGAGAATGACGAAATCCTTCAAAAACAAAAGTCGTCCGGACTCATCATTTAAGGGCAGGACAAACGAATCGTATCAATACGCTGATGGAACTTTTAGGGACGTATAAAATACGAAGTCATTGTCTTTTTTGCGCGTTCAGTTTGCGCGCGCGACGCTGCCGCGGAATACCAACAAGGTGCGCGGGCGCAGAGGAATGCGCGCGCGCGGGACCCGCGGACGTCTGTCACACGTCGTTCGCATCGCGACGCCGCACGCACACCATCACACTACCAACTCCTCGAGGACTGAGCACTGAGGACTGACTGATGCACAATCTTTCCGAAACTAACGCGAACTCAGGAAAAAACTGTCATTCAAAACCACATCTCACAACTGCCACTTCAACTAAAGACTTTAATTTCAAGTTTATAGAGTCCAGTTCAGATCGCATCTCCGGCCCCAATTGTGAATGCTGACGGTCTTTGTACGAGTTTCGGACATGGATTTGCTTAGATAACAATCGCGCTTCGAATGAATCTGAAATGTTGATTTCTTTATCAATTTCTTTTGTTCAGAGCGTTGTCGAGATCTCCGCGACTAACGTATTGCGTTCTGAGATTTTATCAAGACTAATTAATTGGGTCCATTAATGTTTACGACTTTTTAAACTTACCGTTTCTTTAAAAAAATATTGTATTCGAACCTAACCGTTGTTTGCAGCAGAGTTTATACGTGCACGCAGCAGTATTGTAGCATAGCAACTTACTTACCCTACCCTACCCTGAGTGTGACGTGTGACGCACAAATATACATTTTTCCTTTATATTTTTCTTTATTTTTATCCTTTCTTATATAATCATTCAAATCAAGTTAAATGTTTATACATAATTATAATACACAAATACTTACAACAACATTGTGATATGGTCAATACTTCAGGTGCGGTGGTAAAAGCTTCCAGTGCACTTGTAAGAGCTTCCAGTGCACTGGTAAGAGCTTCCAGAGCGCTGGTAATAGCTTCCAATGCACTGGTAAAAGTTTCCAGTGCGCTGGTAAGAGCTTCCAGTGCGCTGGTAAGAGCTTCCAGTGCGACAGTAAGCGTTTACAGTGTGATGGTAAGAGCTTACAGTGCGGTGGTGAGAGCTTACAGTGCGGTGGTGAGAGTTTACATTGCGCTGGTGAGAGGTTACATTGCGCTGGTAAGAGCTTACAGTGCGGTGGTGAGAGCTTACAGTGCGGTGGTAAGAGCTTACAGTGCGTAGAACTTGCGGTACGAAGCATGTACAAATTCTTCCACACGCAGCATACCACGCGGGCGCCGGTCACCGCACATCACCTATCCCGGCGCCTACGCACCTCTGCTCGTAAAGACAACCTATTTTACGAGGCGCACGTAAAGCTGCCTGGAAAGTTTGAAGAACGCTCTAGCGACAAGAAAATGCACCTCATTAGTCATTCTGAGCTCGTCTATACAATATTTATGTCAGTCAGGTGTATTTTTAGAGCTGTGTCGTCGTCTCACATTTGCGCGGCCCTCTCGGGGCTCGGGTTAGTGCTCCGGCACTCGTCGCTGCCCGTGAACCAGGCGCGCCAGCCGACGGACGATTTTCTAAATTGATATCGCAACGGTTTAAGTCAGTTTAAGCTCACTTTTTCCATGATGGTAGTTTTTTTTTTTCACGTACCTTGTGATGTAAATCATTTATCTTACCTTTTTAGACATACACGCAAATACTGTGAGTTACCTAGCTAATATGATCTTGTAGGCCTATAGGTAATATGGTGTAAGCAGAACGATCTACAGGGTAAATCATATTGTTAGTCTAATCATTACAGTCGCTGTCACACAACCGAAGGCAAACTAGAAGTCCGCCTTACGTCTGTGTCATATCACTTCCTTCTGAGTTGTATTTATTGATTATTAAGTTCCACGCTAATATTTATAAGGACTTCAAATTCCCACTCTATTTTGTATTACAAATTCTGTATAACATTAAAAATATTGTTTTGGACAACAATATTATCCTATACGTATACCTTCTTACCAGCACTTATATACCAATTGTTCCTTATAAACAATCATGGTATATAAGTGTGTGAATTATTGTTAAATGAATTTAAACTTGATGAAACTGGTGTTTCTTAACTAATACTACCTTGATAAGAAACACCGAAGCAAACGTAGAGATCAAAGTCTCTATTAACAACTATAAAGTCCATACAGTAAACATATAATGGTCAAATCAAATGAGAACTATGCAGATTTAAGTCTGAGATAGTATTTTGAGAAAAGAATCTCACAGATTTGAGTGGACCTGTCCAGTCAGTGTAAGCATTTGTCATTATTCGTATAATCTCAACTCAGGTCTACTAAGGAACTCAACTACTTGACGACAATACTAAAGAAACAACATTTGCGTAGGCCGTAGAAAGTACTCAAACTTGTTGGACACGTTAAAATTAAGTAATGAAAAGAAAACAAAACAGATAGTTTCCACGTTCACAATAATAAAAGACAAAAGACATCAATGTTAAAAAGTGTATAAAATAAAAAACAAGAAAACTAGCCAAGTACGAGTCAGACTCGCATATGAAAGGTTCGGTACAACATTAATATCCAGCAAAAAAAAAAAAACGCCGACAAAATAATGACTCTTGTATGGTGACTACGCTCAATGTTAACGTTATTCTATCCAGGCGGTGGTCATTTCAGGGATGCATGTTATTTATCACACTACATAAGTATTATCAACCTTATAATGTTCCCACTACTGGGACTCAGGCCTTCTCTCTGGCCGCTAATCCACCACGCGGGCCCAGTGCGGATTAGTGTATGTCACATGTTTCCGAATTTTTTCTTTTAGGACATGCCGGTTTTTCCTCACGATGTTTTCTATAATGTCAGGTTTATTTATGGCAATCAGGTCTTTTTCTTTATCTTAAAATGTTTTTTTTTTTACAATTAGAAAATACTTAACTAACTAGAATTACAATAAAATAAAATAATAAAAACCATACGCCAATTACAACTAACTAAAATATGGCGTCAAAAAACTCTTCCACATCGCTGTCGACTGGTAATGTGTGCTGTCGTCGGGTCACGCGAAGTGTCAACTAGACGTTTTGACAAATCGTATTCAATCGTTTTCTTAAAGTCTAGACTCTAGACCGTCGAGCATTGAAACTCACGCGGTACTGAAAAAACAAAAAAACAGAATAGAATAGAATACAATAAACTAAAAAAAAAAAACTACTAAAATGTCTTGAAGATGAAGAGACATGCCACATTAACAGAATATATCCTTGGGGAAAAGGGAGTGGAGAGCCTTTGACCTATAGAGAACCATGACAATTCATTAGACATCTCCACCTGACATAGTCGTTACTCAGAAGCTAAATGTGGTTTGGAGATCAGATAAGATACTAATTTATAGGACTCAAGACAGGCAGGCGCTCCATGGAAAATACTGTTAATCAGCTGCTTGCGGTTGGACTAGAAGCCAACAGAGTTGAGATAGGTAAGACAAATTGATCGGCAATTTTTAATAGATAGTTATCAATCAAGTCGAGCTGAGGTGGACTCTCCACATCAGCTCGACTTAATTTTCATTAGAACTGTATTTTAGGAACGTGATGACATTACTGATCGCATTCAATTAAACTAACAGGCAACAACGACAGGTAACAAGCAGGCAATTTTCATAAATATTATACTTTAAATAAATATGTTTCAGTGTCACTTGGGTCAATTCAGGACATGGTTTATTTTTTACCACACAATATGCGATCCCTTAACATAATTTTGGGACGAAGCATGTCAACGCAATCACCCCTCGACTATCACAGAGTTGCGAGGGACGCTCTCCTACTTCAGATGATGGCACTCCATCCTTGGCGCAAGAGACATGCTATGAAACAGCTTAACATAAAGTAGCGGTGGTGATGTGCATCTGTTTATCTAAGTATGCCAAGTTTCTCTCAACTAACGTCATCTATGAAGGAACATTAATTTTAAAGCTCACTAATAAGAAAACATTACTACCTTACGTAATAGAATGATAAGCGATTATTTTATAAGTGAATGGCTATGACTGATATGAATACCTAATAATGAAACATGATATAAATGCATTTGTACTTATATGGCTGAAATATGTAATAGTTGATGTAGTTAATGGCTATGAGGCGAGCGTACGGCGCACAGCAGGCCCGCCACCTATTGTGCGCACGCCGCACCAGCAGCAGCACGCACACACCGCGCGCGCATCCATCCGTCCCCCACACTAGCGTGTCACTCTGTGACATCACTTTACTTACAATGTATACTACATTGAACAAGATCGACGGCCAGCCGGCCCCAGCACGCTGAGCTGCCCCGTCTCCCGCGCGCTGAGCAGACCGGGCCAGCGCGGGGGGCGACGGTGAGCGCGGCCGGCTCATGTTACAGCGGGCGCCGCACAATGAGCAGGCTCAAGTGCTGCCCGTGCAAGTGAGTGCCATTGTTTTTCCTGTGGCGCGTTTTTTCCTCGCGTTTCGGCGGCAATCCTCGTCCAATAGCGTGCGCGCTGCGCGCTCATTGGCGGAACGTGCGTGGGCGGGCCGCACTCGCCAATTCTTCGCGCCTTTTCACTAACCGATCGCGACGTTCCTCTGTTTGTTTCTAGAATACGTCCCATTTTCAAAAATATAATGACATCACTCAAAGACACGTTACACGAGCTTGTACCTACTCTACACATTCACCATCAAAAAGGCAGTGTGTACTGCCTGACGTAGTCGACTCCTAGTAGGTTGTATAATTATAGGATGTAGGATTTCCTTTTTCACCACATTTGCCACTAAAGTCAGAAAAGGTAGATTTTAATAACTTGAATCGGTTCAAGAAATAACTGTCCTGCTAAATGACGTTAACTATTAAATAATTCTTTACTAGAACTATGTCGTATTACTCGTAGTAATAATAATACATCCACACGGCAGTTTTGTGGCGAACTGTTGGGCATTAGCAACCTCACGGACCCGATCTCCCGAGAGAATTCTTGTTCTTCATCTCCGGCTTGCCATTATTGGCCAGCCGTGGTGAACACTGACGAGGAACAGAGCTCCCACCTGTCTCTTGCCTTTGTTGGCTGGTTTGAAGGGAGATCCGCCAGAGCAAATGCGCTCGGGAGAAGAATGTATAATCCAGCAAGGTGCTAGTAGGGATCTTGACCGTACTTCTGGGATTGTCCTGATAGCCGTGGTATACCTGTCCACACCTCAAGCACCTCAGGATATGGTGCCCTCTTGTTGCTACGTCACTTCATGCTAGCGACCGTTATTGGGGGCTCATTTATTGAGGGTACAAATCATCCCCTGCCTTTTTATTGATGGAAATTAATAACATCGTTCAGGCAGGGGCCATAGTCTTAAAATAGTTCCTGGTAACCAGTCCACTTAAGACTCCAAGAACCATAGCCCTATATTTTAGTTTTCCATATGTCACAAAAGTTTTCCACCGACCGGGGGTTGCCCTTGGATTCACTAGCATAGTGCGTACAGGTATAATCTCCGGTTAGTACCACGTTCCATTAAAAACGCCTAAGGGGCCTCTGCGAGTTGGTTTTGACTCCCCGTACGCCTTCCAAAGGTCCAGAACCTCAGGGTTCTGAGATATAATAACTCATAAGGAAATTATTCTATTTTTTATTTTTATAATTGTATGTTTTTTTCCATTTCGTATGTTTAATTTTTGTGGTAATAATCTTTTTTTTTATCTCTAAACATAACAATTAATGTACCTGTATACCTCACATGGTGTAAGCTGTGCATACCTATAATATGCATGCATACAAGTGACTAAATTTTAATATTATTTCGCAAAAAAAAATCCTGTATGTAATGCTGTTGGTGTGCCAATAAATAAATAAATTATAATAATAAAAAAACATTAACATTTTTGACATTTTATTTTCATAACTTAATATTTTTGTTACATTTTTGAAGTTGTTAGTAGTATTAGTAGGTTCACTTAAACTAGTTTTTGTTACTAGAGTTATTTATTATGTTCACTGGATGAATCTCATTTTGAGTAAAGGCCTCCTCCAACTGTTTCCATTTTTCTTTATGATGGGTTTTGCTCATCCAGTAATACTCGTATCATAATATAAAACCAGTGACTACCTAATCAAGACAGCACAATACTGCACTGCTTTGCCAAACCTCAAATGTAGATATCTAAATACTTAGAGCAGCCAACCCGAAGCACATTTCCATACCACCGCCCTTGCACGAGATTATGACGTTATTACACATTTTTCTCAAGATATTTTGTAAACACGAGTATCTTGTGGATATTATCTAGGTTTCTATTGAAATCAAATCATAAATTTGTGTAAAAATAGTTCAGTAAAGACCTCTGAAAATCTGTTTTTTTGCGTGAACTATGACCCTTCATAATATAATCATAAATAACAAAAATATAATTATTCTATAGTTATCTTATCTTACACATTTGATCGAGATTCTGAATCACGTTTTTTTTTTTTTTCAAAAACTTTTAAGGTGTATAAAAAAAACACGTATTTCCTGGAACAAGTGTTGTGAAATATTCGAGTGAATGGCAGAATTACCGAATGTCGACAGAGCATTCAGGCACTAGCTCTTCTTTTTTCGCGTTGCCTCTTTATTAATCATTGCGTTTAATTGCGTTGGATGAAACAACAAGCTTTTAAACCATGCTCACATTTACGAGAACCCTCTTAAGTAAAACAGAAGAAAGGAAAGTATATAATAGTTAATTAAATAATAATTAAAGACTTCAGCACTTGCAGGCTGACAAGCATAAATAAGTACCCCGAGATTCCGGTACCATAGTCATACCCCATACCTATATTTAGGTACAGAGAGACCTTCTCTCTCTCTTATATTTTTCTCCTAGTTCTCCGGGTATCAACTAATAGTCTGAAATTGGATACAGCGTGAATAGTTTACGTCTAGGAAAGAGTGCTCCATCGTCGACCACATCGTCGCTTTCCATTAGATGAGATAGTGCTCAAGCGCTTTTTTTTTTAATTTTTATTGTTTAGAGGTACATCAGCAATAAAAAAAACGTAACCATACACTAGAAAATCTGTTACCAGCCTGACTCTATCCATGTAGAAGTATAATCTACACCATAGTTAATTTCAGTAGGTATAGTAGGAATTGAATCGAATCATGTAAAATCAAAGATGAAGAAAAAGTCTACGTAGAATAACAAACTAATTAAGTTATCTATGATTGTCTCCAAAAAAATCCTTGCTTAGGTTCTTTCTTATATTTTGTACACTGGTGCAAAACAGATCGATTTCTAGGTGCGATGGTAAATTATTGAAGGCTATATACACTACGTATGGAGAAGGAGTTATGCCTGTACTTTGTCGATATGCACGGTGCCTGTAATAGAGGCCGCTTACGTAGGTTGTTCTGATTAGTGCGAAGAAGAATTTTGCCAAGTTGTTCAGGACAATGAATTGATCCGTTTGCTATGCTTGCCAAAAAACAAATGTCATTGATATTACGCCTTATATTTAATGGTAAGAAGTGATATCGTTTGCAATGGTGCTCGTAGTCGACTGAATATTGCTTCGCTTTAAAGTCTAAATTCTCTGAACGGATTCAATACGAGATTTGTAAGTCTCGTACTGAGGGTTCCAGACTTGGGAAACGTACTCGTGGCTGCGCACAAGGGAACAGTAGATAACTTATATTGGTTTTAGAGACCGAAAGCTAGAACAAGCTCTAATAATGAAACCTAAGGTTTTGAAAGCTTTTTTGCCAATGGTTTCTATGTGATCATCAAAAATTAATTTGCTGTCGTGTACTACACCAAGATCTCTGATACTGCTTGTTTTACTTACGAGTATATATGTATCATCAAGTGTGTATCCTGAACCGATAGTAGTTTTTTGCGTTCATTTTTGTTTAAACGATTCCAGTTCCAGAAGGATTTTTGAAAAGGTTTCCCATAAAAGGGTGAACAGAGAGATGAAGGATAGTGTTTGAGTTAAAGTTCAAAATGATTTGCCGAGAAATCCTATCGGACACATAGCACAAAAGAAGTGCTACTTCTGCAACGGTCCCTAGTAAATCCACCATCCGTAAAGATAACAAGCTGTTTACAATGGTCTGTGTTCCACTTTTCCTTTCGCCTCGGTGACGCGGAGACCACACGTAATGCGACAGGAAGCATCTCACCGATACGATCGCTCATAAAGATAGCGCAGGCGGAACCAGAGGGCGTCGTGATGCGCGGTGCACGACTGCTGGCACATCTGCGGCGGCTCAACGGGTTCCCAGAGCATGGAGCTACGTGGACAAAGCGCTGGTATGTAGGTACTGCGCCACACATAGGATGTTAAGTTTGGATTCAACGATGTTTTTCTTCCGTGTTAAGACAGTCTCTGGTAAGTGTAGGTACTAGGTATATTAGGTACTATTTCACCTCTACAGTTTTGAAAGCTATAAATTGGAAAGAAATCACGGGTCTGTTTTGTTTTTTAATCTAGTATTTAAGCATGGGTAAATTTAAATTTAATGCCTCCAAGCCCGATCCGCGGATGGCAAACAATGGGTAGCTCGTCGTTCAACCGTCCGGTAACCGTCTGGACCGAGCCCAAGTCGTCGACGGCGCGTACTGTTCCACGCACGCCTCAAGGAGATGTCAGCAAACCGTAGGGGCCCGGCAGGGTCGAAGCCTACTTGGGCCAAGGGTTTGTTTCTGAAGGGAAACCTCGGCCCTGGCACGAAGGCAAATAAGGAACAGGAGTAGGATTTTAGTCAGAAAAAATCTGACACGCCCTTTCGCTTTGCCCAAGAGCGGGGATATCATTGGATCACTTTCCCACATACAAAAAAAAATTAAAAAATCGTGACACACAACATGATAGACATCACACCTATACGTACAATACCTTTTATTTGACTACTATAGATGCCACAAAACATTAATGCTTAGGGCATACTGAAAGTTTCTGGATTCTGATTTATTTATCAGAATCCAGAAACTTTCAGTATATAGTAGACTAGATGTATGACTTACGATACATTTATTGTTTTTCAAAGTAAATTCCCTCACAATAAATGCATTTTTGCATTCGCTAAAACCACTGTATAAAGAAGTTGGACCAGTCTTCTTTAGGAATCTCTTCAATGGCTTTATGGAACGCATTCATCGCCGATTCAGGGCTCGTTAAACGTGTGCCTCTAAGTATATCTTTAATTTTTGGAAACAAATAGAAGTCGCAGGGTGCGAGGTCCGAGCTGTAAGGCGGATGCGTCATCAGTTCAACTTTTAAAGCCTTCAAATAGACGTTACATTGCTTCGAGGTCGCCTTTCGCGAACTTTTTCTAAGACTCTGGGCAAGCAAGTGTTGACGTACTAATCTGCAGTCACTGTCCTTTGATCTTCAAGCGATACTGTAGTGTAATGTCTTGATTTGCCGAGAAAAGAAACAACCATATTTTACCAATACAAATCTTCAAAAGGAAAGACCCACTCTGCCGACTGGCTTTTTCTTTCGGGTTCAAAGCAATACATCCAGGTTTTGTCACCTGTCACGATATTATAGGCAGCCAATGACTGTCCTTCATTAAACTTTTTTATCATTTAACGGCACCTCTGGACACGCAGTCGTTTCTGGTCCTCCGTTAAGTCATGTGGTGTCCATGCAATTGACTTGATTGAATTTCGGTTGCAAAGCTTCCGAACTATCAGATGCACATGTAAAATGTTTTACACTTGGCTCATACCAATACCAAACAAAGCACAAATTTACTGGCAAGTAATTTTTTAGTCAGTTTCAATAAGTATATATATTCAATAAGTATAGTATATATATATATATATTCATATATTCGCTCATGGTTCTACCTGTTGGTTAGATCACAGTTTAGTAACTGATGCAGCGTGGAATACGATTAGAGACACTAGTGTGCTGTATGACGTGTCTTGGTCAGATCATTTACCTTTAGTCATCAAATGTGACCTTAACTAAAGTTATAATAGGTCTATCTGAGTGTAATAGGGTGAGATGGGGTGACAGACATTTGTGGCAGACGGAATTATTTAACAAATATTGTAATGATCTCTTGAAAAAGTAGTCTTTCCAGTAGAATTTACAGAATGTTGTAATCACAGATGTAGTATTGAGAAACACCAAAGAATTATAGATGATTTGTATGGAGAAATTATGCGTATTCTATGTGAGGGTGCGATAGTGAGTTGTAGCAAAAAAATACAGCGTAAAAAACAATACATAACGGGTTGGAAAAAGTATGTAAAGGGCGCGCACGGACAGGCTCGGCTTGACTTTCAAAACTGGACGCTATTTGGTAGGCCCAAAAGTGGTTTAAGAAATTTAAGAGTAAATTAAAATGGAGCCAAAATAATAAAGAGCAAAGAAAGAATATCATTGCGAATCAACACGATGCGAAAAAATTTAGTTGTTTGTGGAAAATCCACGAACAGCTTGAATCACAGGTCAAGTCTGCCCGTGTTGAGGGAGTGAGTGACCCCAAAGAGATCGCAAACCTATTCAGCCGAGCTGTTAAGAACAAAACGGGTCACAAAACATCCGACATGAACAACTATCGACCCATCTCGCTCGCTACCACCACGGCCATGGTGCTTGACGGTCTGTTAAATGGCTGGCTCTCTGAACACGTAGAAGTGCATGATGCGCAATTCGGGTTCAAAGCGGGAGTGTCTACTGAGAGCCATCCTTAGCCTGAAACACACCGTCAAGTACTACACTGCGAGGAGGACGCCGGTATACGCGTGTTTCCTCGATTTGTCGAAAGCTTTCGATCTTGTTTCCTATAATGTGTTATGGGACAAGTTGAGGGGCACGGGTGTGCCGGTGGAGTACATAGCCCTTCTCAGATACTGGTATGCTCACCAGATGAATCGGGTGAAGTGGGTCGGTACTCTGTCGGATGAGTACAGAATGGAATGTGGTGTAAGGCAGGGAGGGTTAAGCTCGCCCCTGTTATTTAATATATATATCAACCAGCTTATCGAACGACTGAGCAGCACACATGTCGGCTGTCACATCGACAATACGTGTGTCAATAACATAAGTTATGCGGACGACATGGTGCTGCTCAGTCCGTCGATAAGCGGACTGAGAGAGCTACTATCGATCTGCGAGACGTATGCGGAGGTACACGGCCTTAAATACAACTAAAAAAAGAGTGAGCTCTTAGTGTTCAAAGCACCTAAACAACAGCCTCGCCGTGTGCCTCCAGTATATCTTAACGGCGTGGTACTCAATGTGGTTGATAGTTTTAAGTACCTGGGTCATGTTGTCACTAGTGACCTACGTGATGATGGCGACATAGAGCGCGAGCGCAGGGCGTTGGCAGTGCTGGGTAATATGCTCGCCCGTAGGTTCGCTCGCTGCACGGCAGACGTCAAAATTAGTTTATTTAAGGCGTTCTGTCAGTCTTTCTACTCGAGCGGCCTGTGGGTGTCATATACAAACCGGGCTTACAACGTCCTGTGCGTACAATATAACAACGCTTTCATGATGCTGTTGCGGTTGCCGCGGCGTTGTAGTGCGTCGGGAATGTTTGCCGCGGCTCACACGGATGGCTTTCACGCCATCATGCGTAAGAAAGCGGCTTCCTTACTGCAACGCTTGCGCAACACTCGTAACAGCATCCTGAAAATGATTGCTGACAGGCCGGATTGCCCCATCCAGAGACACTGGGTGGAATTAGCTATAGGTTACTAATAACACTAATATAGTATTTAAGCACTTTCTGTTATTAACACACTAACAATTTATGGACTATTGGGTCTGAAATAAAGAAATTTTAATTTTTTTAATTTTAAGGTTGAGTCTCCCCTAGGTCCGTCGTCTGATGTGTCGGGGGCGGTGGAGGGGTCCGGCGACGTGCCTATTAGGTTTGTCGCCAGGGAAGTAGCTGATGTGATACAAGGCTTGAAGTAGTAGTTAGTAGGTCGCCTGGTCATGATGGCCTGAGCGTAGAGCATCTTAGATGCGCAGGCAAGCACGTGCCACGGGTGCTAGCTATGTTCTTCAGTTTTTGTGAAAGTCACTCGTATCTGCAAGCCGACTTACTTATAACTATTGTTATCCCTATCATCACGAACAAAACTGGAGATTCGAGTGACAAGAGCAACTACAGGCCTATTTCCTTGGCGACTATTATTGCAAAGGTGTTGGACGGTTTGATTGATCGGCAGCTGGAAAAGCATCCATCACTTCATGACGCCCAATTTGGGTTTAAGCCGCATTTATCCACTGAAACTGCCATACTCTGTCTCAAGCAAACTGTTCAGTACTATACAAGTAGGAAAACACCTGTATATGCATGTTTTCTGGACCTCTCCAAGGCTTTCGACCGAGACTTTCAAATTTCTTACGACTGACTACGGAGGAAACTATCATATGTCACCAACCTTTCAAGCGATCTCGTAGCTATGCTCAAGTATTGGTATAATAACCAATGCAATTATGTAAAGTGGGCGGGTGTCCTGTCGGATGCATACGGGTTGGAATGCGGGGTGAGGCAGAAGGGACTAAGCTCACCCGGGCTTTTCAACCTGTGTGTAAACCAGCTGATCTGTGAGCTCAGCAATGCCAATATCAGGTGCTCCATTAATGGGCACTGCATTAATAATATCAGCTATGCGGATGATATGGTATTGCTGAGCCCATCAATCAGCGCACTTAGGAAGCTTCTCCGCATTTGTGAGGACTATGCGGTGGCCATGGCCTTAGATATAATGCAACCAAAAGCGAACTTTTGATTTTTAAAGCGGGTAACAAATGTTACGACACAGTCCCACCGGTCACCTTGGGGGGCGCTCCGCTTTCCAGAGTGACGTAGTTCGTTGTAACATGCTGGCCCGTAGGTTTGCACGTTGTTCAAAAGAGGTTAAAATCACACTCTTCAGGGTGTACTGCCAATCTTTGTACACGTGCGCCCTATGGGTCGGCTATACAAAGAGCTCGTATAGTGCTCTGCGAGTCCAATATAATAACGCTTTTAGGGTTATGTTGGGACTGCCGCGCTTTTGCAGTGCTTCGGGGATGTTCGCGGAAGCAGGGGTGCCTGATTTTCACGCAGTCATGCGAACACAAATCAATCATCCTTGATGCGGCGGGTGCGCGATAGTTCCAATACCCTGGTAGCTATTGTGGCTGGCAGGATGGACAGCCCGATAATGTGGCATTGGATGACGACTCATCGTGCGTCAATTAAGTATATTAAATAGTTTTGTCGTTTTTGTATCTTTCATCATCCAATGACTCCCCCGCCCTTGGGTGGAGCAGGAGCAGGAGGGTGTGCCAGACTTTGACTGACTAAAAACCCACCCCTGATCCTTCGTTGCCTTTCATACCAGGGCCGAGTCTCAGAAGCAGACCCTTGGCCCCAGTAGGCTTCGAACCTGCTGGGCCCCTACGGTTTGCTGACATCTCCTCGAGGCGCACGTGGAACAGTACGCGCCGTCGACGACTTGGGCTCGGTCGGATGGTTACCGGACGATCGGACGATGAGCTACCCGTGCGTGCACGTGCGGCTTTCTCCTTTGCTAACATTACTGCTTCGCAGAAGAAGGCAACCGCCTGCCACTCCTCCTCGCTACGGAACAAGGCCTGTACCAAGACCCGGCGCGAGAGATCGCTGCCACCGATCTTCCCCATGAGGACACGGCGGTGCTCAGCCCAGGCGGGGCACACCTCTACCGTATGCTCCACCGTGTCCTCTGGGCGGTCCACACAATCGTGACACCCGGGCGTTTCTTCCGCACGTATCCGGTGCAGGAACCTCCCGAACTTACAATGTCCGGTGAGGACCTGCGTCATGTGGAAGGTGAGGACGCCGTAAGCCTCAAAGAGGGGACTTACCGCCATAATTATGGCGTGCCCAGCACTGGGTTGCGACAGTCGCTGTCGCCATTCCATCAATGAGATCCCGAGAATGCTAGCAAAGGAGGAGGCCGCACGTGCACGCGAGAGGCAATAGCCCTCGCGCCCCAGCCGCCGGGATTCCGATCCCGATTTCCGGCCACCGTAGGCACAGGCTTGCGAACGGCGAGCAATGGGTAGCTCGCCGTCCGTTCGTCCGGTAACGTCCGGACCGAGCCCAAGTCGTCAACGGCGCGTAGTGTTCTACGCGCGCCTCAAGGAGATGACAGTAACCGTAGGGGCCCAGCAGGTTCGAAGCCTACTGGGGCCATGGGTGATGCGAAAGAGATCCCTGGGGCCCTGGAACAATGGCAAAGAAGGAACAGGAATTGTTTTTTAGTCAGTAAAAGTCTGACACTATCTCCCGCTCCGCCCAAGGGCGGGGGATGTCATTAGATGATTTTCCCACCCGAAAAAAAAAAAACAACTCAAACTTATACGGACTTATACAATCGAGCTATGGAGAACAGCGAAAAGAAGCAATAAAAAAAGTAACGGAAACTAAGTATATAACTTGTTATCTTGTATTCACTACCGTCTACCCTAGGAGCTTGTGGCTTTAGGACACGCTGCCGCCAATTGAAACAAGGCATCTTTGCAATGCCAACCCTTGTGTGTACCTCTTCTACCTAGAGACGAAAGTCACCTGAAGCTTTTAAGATAGAAAAACTTCAGCCTTACAAAGGACTGCAATACGGATGTTTCGCATTTAAATCAGCGTCACCCTTCGTGAAATCATGACACAAAACAAACTTAATATCGCACGAGGGTCCTCAGCGCCACCCCGAGCCCTCGGAACTGCCTCAACCTTCCCTCCCCACCGCGAGCACAGGTCAGGGGGCGCTCATTATCCAGCGCCGGCGGTGCGAGCCACTCGACACCTGTACTCTGTACCGTGTAATTGTCTCGTCGCGTCGACGGCACTCCGGCACTCCGGCACTCCGGTAAGAGAGGAGCCCGGCCACAGCCACAAACCCGATCTTAAAATACTTAATGGTCTATAATTCGTTAAAGCCATAATATGTATGACGTTACTTTATGTATGATTGAAGGGTTCCATAATTTTTTTTATAACACTTTGCTTAGGTACAGATCCAACGGATTTCTGCAACAACAAAATAGTAACAAGGCAGGGGGCAGGTGTTGTCACTAACTTGTTAACGTTCTCGTAAACCTTAAAGGAAGAACATGTTATAAAACACTCTACAGATCAGCAAACAAACATATGAGCTACCTACAAGAAGCAGTCTAGTGTTCATTACCATCTGTCAGTGACTGCGTACAAAGCAAGTGATGTAAGTACTTGGAGTCGTCGCGTTCAATTGTCAATTAATGTTATTAAAACAATCACGTGGCGTGTTTGTGATGCTAATGTTGGAGACCTGACCCCTCCCCCCTGCTTGCCCCCTCGCCACCCCCGCACACCGTCACGCCCGCGCTCAGATCAACACTTACAGCGGCGAGACGCACTTCAACACAACACAAGCACATTGTGATGGACGCGTTAATTGGCAGACAGCCAAATAGAATCCTTTTGTCATTAACAAATTTAATTTGAACTGCTGCCTCTTCGCAGCTGTAGCTGTAGGAAAGCAGAAATTAGCTCCAAAACTTAATACCATACTTTTAAATTGCACACATGCACAAGATATTCAAAATAAAAGGTATAAGGGTCAGCGCAGACAAAGAGGTTAGGATTCTCGCGCGGTCTTGGGCATTTTCTGACGGATCGCGTATGCTCGAGTATGCGCGCGACCTCGCGAGCCTGCTCGAGTAAACCGTACTGGGTTACCATCCCACCGAAACACCGCACCGTACCAGTCGTGGTTCGTCAACAATGGTGGACTGGGATATGATTATGTAGATATACTTCGGATTAAAAATAAAATAAAAGTCACGTTTCCTTGTTTGAGCTCAGTGACAACACAGCGCGTACGCCTGGCGCCGCCTCGACGCCGCGCGCGCTTGGCTTCCCGCATATATTCGAGGACGCGCGAGCATTTTTTGTCAGGTTCAAGCATATAATTATGCACTTTATTTCAATAACATTAAAGTTGATTTTAGATTGCCTTAATAAAATCTTCTCCGCTGCGCTCCTCTCTGTCTGCGCTGAGCCTTAGAAAGAGAATCTATTTTAGGGTTAACAAAAATAGATTCTCTTTCTTTCCTAAAGGGTCTTGACAGACAAATAGACCTTCCCGTTTACCTAGAACCCTGAAATTTGGCATGAAGCAAGGTCTCATAGCAAAGGTAAAACTGTAAATTAGTAGTTACGTCACAAAAAAAACTTTTTTGTAAAAAAAATTGAATATTCAAACAAGTGTGAGTGAGAAAACTTGATAACACCATATTTAAAAGAACGTCTGAAAAATATATTTATTTTTTTCTTCTTACTTTTGACGTTTTTGTTTTCACATATTTCTCTACCGATGAATTTTATTAGCACATTTATTTCTTGATCAAAGAATTTTGATTCAAAATACCAGTTTACCACAGCACGTAAACTTTATTTATCATGCCTCTTACACCAGAATTATATGCAATAAAAACTTTTTAGAAAAAAAAAATAACCGACTTCACTAAAAAAAAACACTAAAAGGATCAAAATAACTTTAATTTCGGAAGTCGGTGTTTCTCGGTATTGTTTGTTTCTTATTTAACACCGACTTCCGAAATTAAAGTTATTTTGATCCTTTTAGTGTTTTTTTTTAGTGAAGTCGGTTATTTTTTTTTTTCTAAAAAGTTTTTATTTCACATTTTTTAGTTGCGATACACTTATAAACAGAGTGCCTATTTCTCATGACAATTCCAATTAACCCAAATACTGCTAGGTTACATTGTTTTATTATAAAGTTCCTGTGTCTACCTTCCTGCTTCCGGCTCCATCATCAGATCAGTTCGATAGTACCTTATAGCCAAAGAGCATCTCACGACAATTTTAATAAGCCCAAACACGGCTAGGATACATTGATTAATTACGGAGTTCCTGTGCCTACCTTCCGGCTCCATCATCAGATCAGTTCGATAGTACCTTATAGCCAAAGTGCATCTCATGATAATTCTAATAAGTCCAAACACGGCTAGGTTACATTGATTAATTACGGAGTTCCAGTGCCTACCTTCCGGCTCCATCATCATCATCAGATCACTTCGATGATACCATTTTCAACGTAACTATTCAGAATCATTCATTTATTTGTATTGTCATAGTCGCCTAACTATGTATATCTTCATTGTGATATCTATTTGAGTATGAAGTTCCGTTGACCATTTCTGGTCTTCTTCATCAGTTCCACTTCATCAAATGTTACTTTTTGACTGTAAATGCTTAAGTTCTTGATGAAAATACTAAAATTACCATAGGGTTGCCTATAATTTTTGAGGAGTTCCCTCGATTCCTCATGGATTCCATCATCAGAACTGAATTTTGAAAAAAATGGGACCAATCTGGAAGCATATCCTATAAAGGAAAAAAAAATAATTATAAATCGGTCCATAAACGACGGAGTTCTGAGGTAACAAACATAAAAAAAAAAATGATAATAAAAAAAAAAAAAAATACAACCGAATTGACAACCTCCTCCTTTTTTTTGAAGTCGGTTAAAAATCAGTATGCGTTGTACTACAAGTATTATGTGAAGCGAAGGTATGAGAAAAATGGAAATCGTCCGAGGAGACTTTGCAATGGCTGACCCATGTGAAATAATACCCGAGTAGACCTCTATATTATTGCCCCTGTCTTAAAAAATCACCACCTCAATGTAATTGGAGACCAGCGACAGCATCTTCAGACCCGAAGAAACTACATCAGTGACAATTGGACTTGCTGAAGCACCTGAAGAACCTGAAGTCTCAAAACGTGGCACGTGGCCCAAAACTCGAGAGAGTAGCATCAGGTAGCACTACTTTCCGAGAACACATACAGTGGGCTAAAGAGAATGAGCTAGAGTTTTGTTCACAGGCGAGTCACGTTCTTACTAAATACTCCCGATGCAAGGCGAAGAGGCTACATGCCTCATAAGCTCACTCACCTGCGCTGCCAGATCCGTTGAAGCAGTACTTGAGGATTAGGAGGTGCTCGCAACCTGTGGTGTTATCGGGGTGATTCCGTGCACCCTGTCCGCTATCTCCGCTAGCCGTTCGACCTGTATGTAATCGGAAATTTGCGAGGCGATGACTGTTTGTATATTTTGGAGCAGCCGGTTAGTCCTATAGTATCTGACTACATGGAAACTATATGTTTTCATATAGTCAGACAATATACAACATTTAGTATGTAGCAAAAATAATAAATAAAAACCAAAATTTAAATCACACACTGCTTGTGACTTGGACCACAATCAAAATATTTTTACCGAATGTAAACAGAGCAACTTCACCACTAGAATCACTGTTCCTTTTGATTCACCGACACTGTTTACTTCCTGGAGTTGCACCTGGATCTTCTACCAGCGCGGCCGTCGCCTGGTTCCTTTGCTATCTTGGACTCCTGGACTTCTTCTGCACACCACAGTAGTTTAAGACCAATTGTAATTTTAATGATGTGGTAATTAATATATTTTGAAGGCCGATTAATGACAAAAATATCGATCACGTAATTATTGGAAACTATATATGTAACATTTTTACGGTAACGTTTAACGGTAACGCTTTCTACGCCGCAGTAGACCACACTGTGCAATTGTGCAACTACTAACAAAACAAATGATATCATTAGTCTTGTCAATATGCTAACCATCGCTACAGTCGTACAATATCGACATGACAACACAAGCTCGATCAACAGAGTTCTCGAGACAAAAACCAACAGCCTCCATGTTCTACGACACACCGCACGAATTAAGGGCGACTTTACTGTAAAGAATTTTGAGTGAAATATTTCCAATAAACAGTATTGAACAGTGGTGTGTGCACAGTAGGGGTGTCAATCAGTCGCCGGTCGTTCGCGGTGTTGCACAAAGTCACGTGGCGGCCGGCGTCGTCGACACAGCGATTGTTTGCACAATATTGCACAGAGTAAACAAACACAGCGCCACACCATAGGCAGCTTCAGAAGGTCCTCTACAAACAAGGCACCAAAAACGTGTGAAACACACGTCTCGATAAATAAGTTTTAACTCTACTTAACAGAGACTGCAAGTAGCTCAATGCTGTAGCAAATTGTGATGAAGATCAAAGATCATAAAAGATAATGTGAGCATTCAGAAAAGCAACAAACACTTAATAAAAAACTCTCCTTCTAGAAGGAAAAAAAACAAAAAGGGTAAAACGAAAAATAAAAAATCTTACAAAACTAAGCAGTAAAATTAAATCAAGACACTACGACCACACTACGTGTTTAAGCTTACCAGTGAATATTTGTGTGTATTGGCGAGGATGTGTATTGAAAGTATGTATGTAAATAAATTTCATACTTATGCAAGTAAGGATTTTTTAAGTGTATTGCAGTCACAACATACAGTACCATGGTTCTACTGAGTGACACTAGTCATAGTCAAGCGAGACGTCGTCGTGTGCCGGTGGGACTGCCCTCACAATACCTCCGCGGGGCGCCCGCAGCACTGCGATCAAAGGGCAGCACTAATGCCATTAAACCGATCCTAATGATCGTTATACGTCAATATTCATAAAGATTGGCGCGGTGTATTGACGCGAGGATTGTTTGTAAACCCCTTCCGCTTTGTTTCTCAAATTACAATTATATCGACAAAAGAGTATTGTTACCTATCCAAGTATTATATTATTAATTGTTTGTATTTTAATGGCACGATATAGTTCACTCGTAAGCTATATTACTATATCGTCCAGTTACCAGGACAGAGCAGATTCTAGCAACGCTTCTGTGACACTATCTTACCTTTACTTATTATCTTTCTAGCAAACCTGATTAATGAATTCTTCCTGAACATACTTCTTCACGAACTCAATACACACAGTCTCACTTACCATTACTTTCTAATTCAAGTCTCGATCGAATCAAAGACTTTGTCGAACTCCACAAACGCTTTACAGAGAGGCACATTACACTCCTCAGTGTTCTGTATAACCTGCCGCAGCGTATATATGTGGTCTACGGTACTGAAACTTTTTCGGAATCCGCTTTATTCGGGAGGTTGAAAATTGTCGAACCTGCGTGCGAGACGATTCGTAATGACTCTGAAAATAGCTTATAGATTTGGCTCAGAAGCGAGACGGACCTGTAATTCTTAAGTAGGGCATTGTCTCGTGATCGGCAGCAGCGATCTCTTGCGCCGGGCCTTGGTACAGGTCATGGTCCGGAGCGAGGAGGAGTGGCAGGCGGTTGCTTCCTTCTGCGAAGCAGTAATGCTAGCAAAGGAGGCGGCCGATCGCGTGTGGCAAAGTTCCTCACGCCCCAACCGCTGCCGGGATTCCGATCCCGATTTCCGGCCACCGTAGGCGCGGTCTTGCGGACGGCAAGCAATGGGTGGCTCGCCGTCCGATCGTCCGGTAACCGTCCGGACCGAGCCCAAGTCATCGACGGCGCGTAGTGTTCCACGCGCGCCTCAAGGAGATGTCAGCAACCGTAGGGGCCCAGCAAGGTCGAAGCCTACTGGGGCCATGGGTGATGCGAAAGAGATCCCCGGGGCCCTGTAAAAATGGCAAAGAAGGAACAGGAGTGGGTTTTTAGTCAGTAAAAGTCTGACACTACCTCCCGCTCCGCCCAAGATCGGGGGATGTCATTAGATGATTTTCCCAACCGAAAAAAAAAGCAGGGCATTGTCGCCCTTCTTAAAGAAGAGTATCAACACACCTCTGTTCCATGCCTGTGGCGTTTTTCCCTCGAGTATGACGGAATGAAAAAAATAATAATTTTTTTACTCTCGGTTTACACTAACTGAAATGTTTTCGATGAACTCTGGCACCTAATGTAGCAACAGCTTCTGAAGGGCCTTAAGGACCGGTTTTCCACCCATCTTTGGCCATAATTCCCATCACCATTGCCATCCTAATCTCGTACAGGCTGAAGTCCGGGATGTCTTCGGAACAGCGTTGGGTCAATTTAGCTCTTGGGTCGTTTGCTAGATTTGCAACAGGTTTAGTAGTTGACGTGTATCAACTGTCCATAAAATTCATAATATAAATACGAGTAGTAAACATGAAATTGTAGTATCCAAATGGAGATTAGCTAAGACAAACAAGTCCTTTCTCATAAACAGCATACGCTTTTATAACAAGTTGCTAAAAAAAAAACCGTGACCCACACGGAATTTAGCGATGGAAAGTTCAAAATCCACATCTAGCGTCTCCTTATCAAGAAAGCGCATTACAAAGATTAAAGACTACGTTGAAGACACGCGAATTTATCATTGACTACTTAGCTCATCATTATTATGTAAACATCTATTAACTACTTCATCTTTGTTTAAAGGCTCAACTGGCAGCAAAAAGCTGGGAATCCTCGTGAAGGTCAGACAGTACTTCACACCGGAACAGCTGCTCAAACTTTATCAAGCGCAAGTTCGATCGTGTATGGAGTACTGCTCTCATCTTTGGGATGGATCTGCCCGATACCAGCTTGATGCACTTGAGGCAATTGAGAGGCGAGCCAGGAGGATCATTGGCAATGATGCACTCGTTGAGTCGAGGCTTCAAAGTCTTGAACATCGACCCCGAGTTGCCAGCCTGTCGGTTTTCTACCGGTTGCATTTCGGGGAGTGTGCGTCGGAATTGCATGACCTAATTCCGCCTAGCCCGTTCCATCATCGGACCACCAGGCGTACGGCAATGCGCCACCGTTACATGGTGGACATCCCACCTATACGCACAAAACGTTTTGGGAACACATTCATTGTGCGTACAGCTAAGGAGTGGAATGCCTTGCCGGAATCTGTGTTTCCTGATGGCTACAACCCGGGAATCTTTAAGTCAAGAGTGAATAGGTTACTTCTAGGTAAGCGCGCTCCATCGTCGACCGTATCGTCGCTTTCCATCAGGTGAGATAGTGGTCAAGCGCGAACTTTTCAAGAATAAAAAATAAAAAAAATTTCATCATCATAATTTTTAAGGTTCCTTACCCCAACGGTAAAAACGGGACACAAATGCTATAACTCCGCTGTCCGTGTATCTGTCACCAAGCTGTACATATATCTGCCATGGTCGGTCTTCACACCATCAACTCTGCCCACTAGACAGACTCTTGCAAATACCTTGGAGCCGTTATTCCGCAGTCCACGTGACTAGCAAAAATAAAATAATATGTAAAAAATAATGTAATGTGAAAATAATATGGCAAATAAGTTCAAATCAGTATGCAACTTAATAACGTAGGGTTGACTCGTTCAATCGTCTTAGTTTTTAATTTGTCCGGAGCGGTCGGCCGGGCGAGCGGGGGTGGGGATGTGGCGGGGGTAATCCCGGCCGGCAATAAGCCCGGATCAACCGCTCTAATGAAAACTGTCGCCGACAAACAAGCCCGATAGATGTTGCCGCTAAATTAAACTATTTCGCGAATACATTAACTGAGCCCGTTCGGACATGCGCCTCCTGCTCAGACATTTATTACTTTCAGCCCGTCGCACATGTTACCCCGCACATTTTTATTAGGCACGAATTCAAGGCTTACTTTTTGTTCAAAATTTAACTTCTGATCATTTATTTCCAGTTCTGAGTATAAAGAAGCCCGAAAAGCCTAAATATTTTAAGATAGGTAGGTACCTAACCCATATTTTATTACATAAAACTTAAAAAAGTAAGTATCATATGAAATAATAGTATTATATTCGATTCGCAAATACAACTTAATTCAAGCATGATTATTATTTTATTTTTTATTTTTACTTTACTCATTATTGTCTTACTTATAAATAGAGTTCTCAAAACAACTTACAATTTGCATACAAAATCTGTCAGCTCCATCACATCAGGGAAACATCAAAAGCTTATAAAAATGTTTTGTGTGCAGACGTGATGGCAGATAATTGAGAGATAACCCTCGACGCGCGACAATGGACGCGGCGCGGTGCGGTGCTGTAATTAAAACGCAGCGAGGCGCGAGCTGTCCTCCACGTCACACACACACGCGCGGGACACTTACGTCTCGTTATGACCGCCTCGCAGCACACCGTTTTCTCTCTCATTTTTACTAATCAAACAATAATTCAATTCAATTGAAATCATTTCTGTATTAAAATATTAATAGGTGACTATATGAGAGGGCAGTTTAGACCAGTGACATGGTACAAATAAATACAACATATATTTTAAGGTGGTCGAAATAGAAAATGAATTACGAGTTTTCGGAATCTATAGTGTTCTTACGTTCGCATTATACAGCAAAAAAGACTGCCGGCCTACTGCCGTGGGATCTGAAGACAACAATCCTTGCACGCATGTACGATTTGCGCATGGAGATGCAACGCCGCCGGGGTGAAACTCCACTGCCGCGACTAAATCGTCTTTAACCTTATAATAAGATTTTTTGGTTAGGACACGCTTAACATGAGTTTTGAATTTTCCCTCGCTAAGTTCATTTACCGCCTTTAGCAGCTTGTTATAAAAGCGTATGCTGTTTACTAAGAATGACTTGCTGGTCTTAGCTAATCTCCATTTGGGTAATACAATTTCTTGTTTACTACGCGTATTTTTGTTATGAAAATCGCTTCAAATTTTAAAGAGTCCTAAGTTTTTACGAACATACAAAATGCTTTCTAAGATATAAAGAGAAAGCAGATTCAGTACATCGAATTCTTTAAATTTATTTCTGAAGGACTCGCGAGGACTCATTTTATAAATAGCCCGGATTGCTTTCTTTTGCAATATGAAAATTGAATCTACATCAGCTGCAGATCCCTACAATAAAATGCCATATGACTACTGTAGAAATAAGCATAGTAAACTAAGCTGTGGCTACATCTGTCAATTGACTTATTTTTCTTACTGCATATGCAGCTGACCTTAATCTTCCCGAGAGAGTTCTAATATGAGCGCCCCATTGCAGTTTAGAATCGATAGTTATACCTAGTTTCTGTAATAACATCAAGTTTTTTGCCGTCAAGAATTCGACTGACGCCAACTTGAGGGACATTTGGCAATTAAAACTTTATACATTTAGTTTTATTCGCATTTAATAAAAGATTATTAGCTGCGAACCATTTCGAAAGAACAGCCAGACTTTCGTTGACATGCAAATCGTCCCCATCTAAGAGAAGTATCATCAGCAAATAGAATTATATCGGATAAATTAGCCATCATGTAAGGAAGGTGACATCCACCAACCCGCACTGGGCCCGCGTGGTGGATTACGGCCCATTCCCTCTCCTAGAGAGGAGGCCTGAGTCCCAACAGTGGGAACATTATAAGGCCGACTATGCTATGCTAAGGAAGGTCATTAATATAAACTCGAAAAAGGAAAGGGCCAAGAATTGAATCCTGAGGCACGCCCATCTTTACTTAAGACCGCGAGGACATCGCCCCATTATTGGATACTTTTTACAAAATCAACAGCTCGTCCACGAATTCCATAATGATGTAATTTACAGATCAGAGTATTATAGTCAACACAGTGAAATATAAGTATATTAGGGGAAGTTTGAAAGTGGCGCCAGTGACTGAAAAGTCGAAAGGAAATCGTTTGTCTTGGTATGGTCATGTGAAGAAGAGGGATGAAACGCATGTTACTAAAAGAGTTATGAATTTACATGTGGATGGATGAAGAGGGAGAGGGAGACCAAAGAAAAGATGGATGGATTGTGTGAATAGTGATATGAAAGAAAAGGGAGTTAGTGATAGCGTGAAGAGTGACAGGACAGAATGGAAGAAAAAAACATGTTGCGCCGACCCCAAATAAAACGGGACAAGGGCAGGAAGATGATGATGACAGTCAAATGCTTTTGAGAGGTCACAGAATATGCCAATAGCATCCTGGGACTTCTCCCAGGATTCCAAAATGTGACTGATGAGTTTCACTCCAACATCCATCGTTGACCTTCCTTTCGTGAAGCCAAACTGATGACTATGCAAAATCCTATTTGAATTAAAATGAGAAAACATCTGGTCGAGCATGATTTTTTCATAAATTTTACTCAATACTAGAAGCACAGATATAGGTCGATAATTAAAGGATCACTCTTACTACCTAATTAGTACTGCTTTACTATGTTTAATTAAATTAGGGAACGTATTGCTGTCTAAACATTGATTAAATATGCCTGTTAAGACAGGAGTAATTGTATCAATAATATCTCCAATAGGTTCTTGGAGATATATTTAATTTTTTTTAACTATAATTTTTTTTTTTTTATTAAAGCCATTAGTGTTAACTTATTGCTCGCCAAGTTTCATAATGGACTTAAAAACTTAAAAGTCGTTTAGGAGCCAGATCGATTACAGTGGGGGGGGGGGGGGGCGGCAGTCAATGCCGTCTACGTGCTTGGACGGACAAGACGATCTATATTGTTTGTTTCTAACTTGATTTTAACTATGTTTTATTATATTTTCGATTTTTAATTAATAATAATAAATCATTTATTTTCAAGCATCTTGGCCCATAGATGCATACCTTACAGACTAACATATATTATATAAAGTAAATTAAATACAATTTGTCGTTAATAAGACTTAGGACTAATTTTATTTCATTTATTTTATTTATATCGAGAACATAGACATACATATATAACATACTCAAACATTACTAAAATCGGAAACATCGAAATTTTTTAGTTGTCCGCTTCACGTGAAATGCCCCGGCCCGGTGTAGCTGGTTTTTTATTTTTAATAATAATATCCCCATCGCCGTATCTCTACGTTGACGTCGTGGTGGGGCTTGCGTGCTCCAATATACCCTAGGTCTATATCGGTAAAGTTTGCTTTGCCGTAATATGCCTAGGGTGAGGGGCCAGACTAAGAGAGATACAATCCGCAGTGCAGTTTTGTGGCGAACTGTTGGGCATTAGCGACCCCACGGACCCGATCTCCCGGGAGAATTCTTCTTCTTCATCTCCGGCTTGCCTTTATTGGCCGGCCGTAGTGAACACTGACGAGGAACTGAGCTCTTACCTCTCTCTTGCCTTTATTGGCTGGCTTGAGTGGAGATTCGCAAGAGCAAACGTGCTCGGGAGAAGGATGTATAATCCAGTAAGGTGCTGGTAGGGATCTTGACCGTACTTCCGGGATTGTCCTGATAGCCGTGGTATACCTCTCCACTCCTCAAGCACCTCAGGATATGTTGCCCTCTTGTTGCTACGTCACTTCGTGCTAGCGGCCGTTTTTGGGGGCCCATTTATTGAGTGTGCAAGTCACCCCCTGCCTTTTTTCGATGCATATTAATAACGTTGTTCAGGCAGGGGCCATAGTCTTGACATAGTTCCATGTTACCAGTCCACTTAAGACTCCAAAAACCATAGCCCTATTATCTTTGTTCTCCATATGTCGCAACAGTTTTTCAATAACCGGGGGTTGTCCTTGGGTGCACTAGCATAGCGCGTACAGAGATAATCGTCGGTTGGTATCATGTTCCATTATAATTATCTAAAGGGCCTCTGCGAGTTGGCTTCGGCTCCTCGTACGCCTCCCAAAGGTCCAGGACCTCAGGGTCCTGACATAAATAAAAAAATAATAATAATAATAAATGCTCCAAAAAGCCACTATCCTTAACACCTGTCGGATCACTAGAAAGTTCCTGACTTCTTCAACACTGACATCCACCTTTTCCATTTAAATCCCGCCTTACATACTTGGCCCCGGCCCGTGTGTAAGGTTTATTAATCTCTCTTATACGGGAAGAACTATAAAGAACTAAACAAATAATAATAATAATAATTTATTTTCAAGATAATACAATCCATTATGTTTAGTAAAGACATACACAACTTATAAACTATTGTTAGTACTTAAATATCTCTGTCAATTAAATAAATAAATTCAATAAAGCATGTCAATAGTAATAATTAAATCAAATAACAATTAACATACACACACAACACTACTTCTGGGCACGGTTTGAGGATAACACTTGCGTCCTCGTCCAGTGTTTTAATATAAGGCCATCGGTCCTATCCGCTACGGTTTTTAAGAGACTGTTGGCGCTGCCCCGTACCCGCCCCGTCAGGGATGCGACACGCTTTCGTACGATAGCATAAAAGTCATCAATACGTGCTTCCGCAAACATCCCCGATGCGCTGCAATGACGCGGCAGCCTCAACAGTGCCCTGTATGCGTTATTGTATTGGACCCGCAAGGCGCTGTAAGCCCTCTGCGTGTAGTCAACCCATAGACTGCAAGTGTAAAAAGACTGGCAGTATGCCCTAAACAGAGTAGCCTTTACATCCTTTGAACACTTATTACAAATATATGACTATAATTTTAAATTAAATATTTGGTTCTTACACTTCTTACAGAATTCCCTAGTCATCATCATCTTCCTGCCCTTGTCCCGTGTTATTTGGAGTCGGCGCAACACGTTTTTTTCTTCCATTCTGCCCTGTGACCCGAGGTACCGAAAGTCGGAGCAGATCGGTATGGGCGTTCCAGCGAGAGCTAAAGGCACTGGATTGGAGAGACCGCCGAAATCGCAAAATTCCCTAGTACTTTTATAAAATCGTCTGGTCTGCTTGTAGGTTTCTTGCTCAAAGTATTTATGGAATTGATCTGCGCGCTTGTAGTTGTTTTTAAATTCTGCCCAATATTTGTCGAGAGAGTCTAGTTTCTTCTGTACACTTTCCGGTATCTGTGAAGTTGCTCTCTCTTTCTTGAAATCGTTCAGTTTTTTTTTGCATGGCCATATTTGTATTTCCCTCCATTTTATAATACCTACTGCATGAAAAATTCTTTGAGTCACCGTAAATCTCTTCAAACACAAAAAACAAGCAAACACCGAAACTCATCAGCAGCATCTGCTTGATATACATCGATTATCTTTCTTTTTTGCTGTTACTGATATCTTCTGTATAGGTTATGGATCCTCTGTTGTGCAAGTGAGAGACTGCAAGTGCACCATGAAATATTCAATCACGTCATACATTTCCGCACTATTCAAGGCAGAGGTTTTTATTTGGTCCAAAATTATGATTTCTCTTTTTCCTACCCATACGCTTTACTATCCAAGCCATGCTAACGGATCATCAAAATGTTCCTATTTGCAGCAGACTGTAGAGATCGGTATTGCCACTTCTGGTAAATCAACAGATACTTCGTGATCCGAAGTGTCGCAGTACGCACGTAGGTATGCAATAAATCTGCGCAGGGCCGCCACTCAAACCGATACGACGAATACTGCGCGCTGGACCCGCTCACAACGACATGCACGACTGCACGTGTTAATAGACATCGAACCCCGCCGATGTTATCAGTTCTATAGAAACGGTCGCGACTCGCGGCTCATAGAGACGTGCACCTGTGTCTTTGTGTGTCCTCTTAAATCATATTACGTCGCAGGAACCCTTTGCACGATTCTCCACGGACGCCACAGGCCAGGCTGCTCCGACTTAACACATTGTTCTATGATTTATGTGGGACACGGAGCTGATACAATGCTAGAAAGGTGTTAGAAATAAGTTCACGGTGTTAATTAGCTGCAAGAAATACCAATCTGTAGGAGCAGCACGACTCATTCAGACTCCTTTGGTATTTAGAATGGATCTGGGTTTATCCCGGAACAGAACACGACTAAACATTAGAAGCACTGGCGTCTTATTAGCCCACTTATTACTGCATAGTTGGAAGGCATTCATTATGCAGTGTGGTGAGTTTACACGATCACCCTCAGAATAGGATATCTTTTCTGCTGGATGACTGTATGCTGTAATTTTAACATTTAAACGAGATTCATCTATGTACATGAAATTTTGACGCGAACATTAGCTCGTTGGTTGTAACACAATCAAAATAGTATAAAATCATAGCGCGGGCGCAGGCGACGTGCACTATTGGGGCACCGGTCGCGAGAGAGGGGGGGCACGGCTCATCAATATTTGATCTGATCTGCCTTGTAGATGCGCTGACGCCCGCGCCGGTCACCGCAGCCTCCCTCCTCTCATTGATATTCTTGTTTGTCAAATGAACCATCCAGATATCTACCTACCGCACCTACACTCTGATACACTGTTACTATCACTTCAACGTTTCAAAGAGCAATACTTTTTGAATACTGCCCCCCAGAATGATTTAATAGCACACGATCCAAACATTTCTAGGTATATTCATGTCAACCGTCACGACATCGATAGCTCAAAGTTTAACTATTCGAGCACTCCTCTAAACTTTCTTAACTTTGAATTAAGTATGGTCTTGGTTTAGCCTTTGAGTCAGTCAGGCAGCACCACGAGAGGCTGGCATTGACCCGCGTCATACCGGCCAGGTGGCAGTGCGCGGCACATTATGCAAACATCACCCCGAATTATAACTTCACCTACCTACTGATACCTCTTAACATTTTATCGAGCTTGCGTAGCGACAACTGGATGAAGACTACTCCATTATGGAATAGATGGATACATTTTTTCCTGTATAGTTTAAATTTTATAAATAGCTGTAGTTGAATACTAGGCTACTTCTAGGCAAGCGTGCTCCATCGTCGACCACATCATCGCTTACCATCAGGTGAGATGGTGGTCAAACGCGAGCCTATCATTAATAAAAAAAATTAAAAAAAAGAATATTTTTGCAATACATAAAATACGTTCTCAGCTTCTCTGCATTCTAAAGTATCTATTGGCCTACTGCATTGCGAACATCAATGAGGCTGCGCTCATAACAGGCTATGTATCAATTTTTTTTTAATCGTAAATTCTATTTACGGGACGAATTAGACCGATCTCGCCAATACTGGCAGGAGGAAACGCGGGCCCGCGAAAGATAAAAAGAGTGGAGGGAGGTCTTTGTGTGGGTATAATATGATCTTAGATTAATTATTATTATTGTTGTATTAAATGTACATATTTAGTTCGTACATTTAATACAACAATAAGCGAAGGGCAATGGCTTCTTCGTTTGTAGAGCAGTTGTGGCCGAGTGGTAACGGCCCCGACTTACGAGTTGTAGGTCGCCGGTTCCAACCCAGCCAGGCGCATTACTTTGTGTAATTTATTTCATCACCACTGCTCTCAAAACGGTGAAGGAAAACATCGTGAGGAAACCGGCATTTCCTAGAACCAAAAATTCGAAGACATGTGACATTCACCATTCCGCACTGGGCCCGCGTGGTGGATTACGGCCCATTCCCTCTTCTAAAGAGAGGAGGCCTGAGTCCCAGCAGTGGGAACATTAAAAGGCTGATTATGCTATGCTATGCTTATGCTATTTAGTTCGTAGGTTTGCTCTGTACAACACCTTGGATTCCCTAATCTGTAATGTTGTGCATGTATGTACTTGTTAATAGATGCACTTATTAGCAAGCCCATCTAAAGAACTATCGTACATATATGCCTTACACGAGAAATTCATTCGAAGAAAATGTTTATATCATTCCACTTTAAATTTGTTTGTCAATCTGATTTACCAGCAGAACAATATATCGCAGATTCCCACGCCATCAACTATAAAGATTAGTTCCAAGAATGGCATTGTTTGCAACGTTGAGAGATTACAGTTATTACGGAAACGAATGGCTATGTCATCGATACATGGAGGGTGCGCAGATTCGGGGAAGCGCCAACCTTCAGGTGAGCCAGTAAAAAACGCGAAGAGCCCCGTGCAGGTAGGGCTCGCGAGCACCCAGGGGCAGGGTACCTGGCGCACCGCCAGGCTTCTCGCCGCCACTACACGTGTTATCTGATGTTTACTAATGTTTTTACAACGATATGTGCATCATCTACTGTTAGACAATTTTTGTGCACGTTTTGTAGCGTGACAGTTCTGTGGACAGCATCCGGGAGTGTGTCTACACGTAGTACGGTTAAATTATGATAAATTAAGCTGATGGTTTGTCGTCAGTTCATTTAAAGTTGCCAGTCTGTCTATCCTTCAGTTTTTTTTTATTATTTTCATCTAAACAAAAGTGTTCGACTCGCGTGTGAGCGCGCGGCACAGCGGACAGCCCGCAGGCAACACCGGCACTGCGGCGAACGTACAAAGCACTCGCACAATAGCTGACCCGACCTCGTCTCACGCTACCTCAAAAAATCAACAAATTATGTTTTAAGAAAAAAACCAGTTGAAAATATGTGACAGGAGCAATTCCTTTAAGTTCTCTATATAAAAGGATCGCAGCGTGATATATGGCGGGCAGTGACTGTGATTTATACACACTACCGCACTTCATAACGCGAGATGAGGCAGTGGGGTCCTGTGCCGCACCATGACATAGAATATGCCCAAGGACTTAGAGAATCCTAGTCATTAAGACTGTGATGGTCAATAAGTATACTCAAGAGTTTTTTGTTTCTACTGTGTTGGCGATAACCCTAAATTGATAAATCCGTTATTATGATATTTTATATTGACGTAGCTTTAGTTCTTGTCCGTTTATTAAGGCATCTAATCTGAAAGCAATTGAGGCCATAAAATTAGAATATTTCCATTATATGTACTAATAACTTATTCTGTCAGAAATGTCTCTTGATCACGGCAGATAAGATTAGTAAGTAATGCGTGGCAAGTTTACAACGTCATCATTCGGTAATAACTTGTAGTGCACAGTGATTGGACGTAATCACTGGCGCTGCATATACGTCCGGCACATACTTACAGACATACATGCACGATATCTAGCGTGTTATGATTAGGCGGGATCCAGTAAATCAATGTTGTCTTACGTATTGCTCATCTCGATCTGTGATTACATTAGCTGAGTATGTTCATAGAGTGAGTCATGTCGTGCAGGTACGGTGGCTGTAGTCAGCCATGCGGATTAATATTTTTTGAAATCTTTTTTCCAGTGGAATATAATATCCAGATACGGACATGGAATTCGGTAAAAGAACATTGCTTTACTTAAAGTTTTTACAAACAGCTGTTCCGCTGTATGCATCGTTGAAATATAATTATTCATGACTACATTTGGTTATCTTCAAGTCTTTCTGTTTCTGAGAGTTGTGTCCCTTATTCATTACAAAAGAATAGTAACATCATCTCTGTTTAGTTCCCCGCGTGGTAGTTAGCCGCGCCACATCTGTCATCCTGCCGTGGGAGGGGGAGGGCACGGGGGGGGGGAGTGTAGTTACTGCCTAACTAACTATAAATTACAAGGTCACCAATTAAGATAACGCTCCGCACGCACAGCAGACACACTGCAACACGCGACGTTACAGACGGGAAGTATCCGCTATACTATCACCTGCCTTATACAGCCTCCTTCAAGGAAGATAACAATATCGTTGCGTGGAGACCACTTTACCACAAAAAAGACGTCGACAGCAGCGTGGAAGTTAAAATATCCCCTGGAAGGTATGAGTGAACAATCGACAATACCTTGGATTTAAAACAAAAACATGAGTTATATGAACAAAACGGTCGGCGTTCATTGTGCGGGTGGTTCGGCAGCCATAAGTTACATGCGTATGAGCGGCGCATCGTTACAGGAAATAAAAGAGAAGCGGCGGAACAATAGCGCGGTCAATACGGTAGCGCGCATTAGCATATCGCGCATCGGGCCCCGCGCCGCCCCGAGCCGTCGCACGCCGCCACCAGGGCTGCGCGCGCCGCACCACTGCGCACTGCCACTAGCTGCCGGCGAGATCACATCATGCTACAATAACACTACGCCACTTCCACGGCGTTGTCGGTGTTGGTGACAGCACACCTAGAATGCATAGTTTTGGAGCACAACTCTGCACCCTCACCCTGTTCACTCAATGGTAAGAGGAAATATCCTGTGACAGTTTCAAACACAAAACAGAACAAGGTTAAATTCTTACATTAGTCAAGCCGAGTCGTTTCTCACTGTGTATAGATAGATTCTATAGGTACTAAAAAAAATGGCTCAAATGAAATTGAACAATACATATCAGCCGCTACACAGTGATAGCTGGGCAAGAGTCTCCACACAGTGGTTTTCTGCAGATGGAAAGCATAGTTGAGGTCGGCACGGAAAGAGGTGGCGAGGCGGTTTAGACGGTACCACGAGGACTGGTTGGAGATGGCGCGGTAGAAGAATGTCTGGAAGGACTTGGAAGAATCCTTTGCCCAGCAATGGAGAGTAAGGGTTTGAAAACAAAGGGCAGAGGAACCACCGGTAACGTAGAGAGCACCTGCTACTAAAGATTTGGGATTAGCACAGCACTCAGGCATTACCCTACAGAGCAGTTTCGGTCGGTATTATTTCTCAGGCGCCTGGGTGCGTCTAAAAAAGAAGAACTATTTACTAGGTTTTTAGTTAAAAATTAATTTCACGTAGCCGCGTAGCAAACAAATCTTCTAGATTCTACTAACACTGGCAGCACATCATTTTATATATTAAAAATTCGACAACACACAAAATTACAACACTCATCTATTTCGGGAGTGAGTTCTAACTGGATGACCAATTCGGTCGTAAGACTCCAGGACGACGTCACCGCGTCGCGGTTAACCGCGGTGAAGCTGATGTTGATCTAATCATATTTGCGGGGCAACTTGGTCAGAGATCCTACAACACCATTTTTCCCAGTTTAGCAAAAAAACACGAACTTTTAATCGTAAGATTTTTTTATTTTATGATAAACTAGGAGCAATTATAATAATCAAACATTACGCGAACGTGCCTAAATGTATGGGGTGACTGTTATTTTTCGCGATTTTATATACTAAGATCCCAGAGCTGTCAGACATAACTTATTTTCACATGGATGAAACCTTAGGTTCTCAGTAGCGTCTCATGTACTTTGAATATCTGTGTACTTCTGGAGCTCCCCCTTGGGGAACTTTGACAGGTACGAGGTGAGAAAGGGAACTAAAAATAACGAGTTACTTAACTTAATGTTTTATGGCTGATTTTTATATATGTTTTGTAGAATATCATTCTAAAGTAGTATCATAAGTGTCAGACACTTTCCATGGACCAAAACTTCTGTCAGACGCTTTAAAGCTCCACAAAAAGTAAATAAACTTTATTTATTTTTACAAGTCTGATTTTAAATATATGTTATTAAGGTAACTATTATAAAGTTATATTTCATTAGTCAGACAAATTGTAGTGAATAGTAGTAAAAGTTGTTTATAACGTTGAGTGCAATAGCTTTTTCCAGGTTTTCAGTTATTTCAACGTCACCCAGCTGGCAGCCCTGTTGGCGCACACAAATACAACAATACTTGTTTATCGTATCGTTGCGCACACGATATTCTCACTAGCTTTGTTTGCGAACTTATTTGTAGTACTTTTTATTAGGCTCAGCATCTGAACGCAAATAAAATATACCTATTTATCGATTACCAACTTGAAGTACCTGCCCTTCTACAAACATAATGTCCGACTTTTACAGTATTACCTCAGTGCTTACGACCTGTGGGACACAACACACACACAGACTGAAAAAAAGAGAGTGTTTTGTGCGTCTGAAGAATTATAAATAAACATCTGTCAAACAGGGCAGGAATTAAATTATATTTATTTTATATTAGTTATAAATAACACTTTTACACGTCAATCATTTAGATGAGGCCAGTGCTACTTAGCTGACTACCCAGTGAAGAAACACGGAAGCAAATCCTGGACCTTTACGGAGCTCCCGTGTGGACGCAGTAGCTACGGAAGGGACCGGCCCGCCAGCTAAAGACGTCCTAAAAGGTCATGGCCATCCGTATGGTGCGGAGATTCCGCATAGGCGCATAGTCACTTGCGTGGAGGCGAGCCTCCTTACCGCCCAAACACCGTAGCATTTGGATGCAACAGTCAGGCATTCGGCAGAGACACCACCATGTCCTCGCCTGACGAAGGACCTTACCGGACACGATAGTTTCGAAAGGTTCCTGTGTCAGATTCACCAGATCTTATGCCAAAATCGAAACTGATGCTGAAACTAGATTTTCTTGGCCGAAACTTGCCGAACCCGAAATCGAAGTTCCGTGCGGGACTCGTACCCGCGACACGCAGTGCAGCAGCCAATCGCTCAACCACTGCGCCAACCAAACCATAAAAAATCAATAGCCTTTATTAATCGTTCAAATCAACAATATGTACCCTAAGATATATTAATAATAATAATAATTGTGAAGGACGGCACGGTTGACATTTGTCGGGCATGTCACCGACCGGGTGAATCAATCCGCCACATTATCTCTGGTTGTTCTCGTCTAGCTAACGGGGAATATTTGCATAGACACAACCTTGTAGCCAGGATTATCCATCAGCAACTTGCTCTGAATTACTCTCTTGTGGAATCGGAGGTGCCATACTACAGGTATGTGCCCGACCCAGTTCTCGATAATGGCGATATCACGCTGTACTGGGAACGGTCCATCATCACTGACAGGACTATTGTAGCCAATAAGCCTGATATAGTGGTGGTGGACCGAAGAGAGAGGCGTACAATGATTGTTGACATATCCGTTCCGCATGACGAGAACCTCGTGAAAGCCGAGAAAGATAAACAAATCAAGTATATTGATTGGGCTCGCGAGGTTGTCGACATGTGGGATGTAGACTCGGTGATCATTGTACCTATAGTCGTGTCAGCCAATGGCTTAATAGCCAAGAGCCTCGACCAACACCTTAGGAGGCTCGCGTTAGGCGGCTGGATCAAGGGCTTGATCCAGAAAGCGGTATTCTTGGACACAGCTCGTATTGTTAGGAGGTTCCTTTCTCTGGAGCCCGACCGCCGGTAGCTTGGACCCTGTTCCCGATACCGGTGGAACACCGTTTTTTATATTTTTAAATGTTTTTTTTATTTCTTTTAATTGAAATATTTAAAAATATAATTTATATGTTAGAACAATTAATAAACGAAATAATAATTAAACACAATCTTGTTATCAGAAGTACCGTACTATAAGTATGTGCCCGACCCAGTTCTCGACCATGGTAATATCACGTTGTATTGGGATCGATCTATCATCACTGACCGGACTATTGTTGCCAATAAGCCTGATATAGTGGTGATAGATCGACCAGAGCGTCGCACAGTGATTGTTGATATAGCGGTCCCTAATGACGAGAACGAAAGTGAAAGCTGAGAAAGATAAGCAAACTAAGTATCTTGACTTGGCTCGCGAGGTTGTCGACATGTGGGAAGTGGATACGGCAGTCATTGTGCCGATAGTCGTGACGGCCAATGGATTAATATCAAAGAGCCTCGACCAAAATCTGAGGAGGCTCTCGTTGGGCAGTTGAATCAAGAGCTTGGTCCAGAAAGCAGTACTCTTAGACACGGCGCGTATTCCTCTCTCAGAAGCCCTGACCACCGGTAGCTAGGACAGGGTCCTAGCTCCCGAAGCCGGTGGGCTATGTTTTATATTTTTAAATGTTTTTTTTTATATGTTTTTTTAAGGAAATATTTAAAAATGTATAAAATATGTATTAAAATATAAATAAATATAATAATATTAATAACCTCATCGCCGTATCTCTACGTTGACGTCGTGGTGGGGCTTGCGTACTCCAATATACCCTAGGTCTGTATCGGTAAAGTTTGCTTTGCCGTAATATGCCTAGGGTGAGGGGCCAGACGAAGAGAGATACAATCCGCAGTGCAGTTTTGTGGAGAACTGTTGGGCATTAGCGACCCCACGGACCCGATCTCCCGGGAGAATTCTTGTTCTTCATCTCCGGCTTGCCTTTATTGGCCGGCCGTAGTGAACACTGACGAGGAACTGAGCTCCCACCTCTCTCTTGCCTTTATTGGCTGGCTTGAGTGGAGATTCGCAAGAGCAAACGTGCTCGGAAGAGGGATGTATAATCCAGTAAGGTGCTGGTAGGGATCTTGACCGTACTTCCGGGATTGTCCTGATAGCCGTGGTATAGTTCTCCACTCCTCAAGCACCTCAGGATATGTTGCCCTCTTGTTGCTACGTCACTTCATGCTAGCGGCCGTTTTTTGGGGGCCCATTTATTGAGTGTGCAAGTCACCTCCTGCCTTTTTTCGATGGATATTAATAACGTTGTTCAGGCAGGGGCCATAGTCTTAACATAGTTCCATGTTACCAGTCCACTTAAGACTCCAAAAACCAATAGCCCTATTATCTTTGTTCTCCATATGTCGCAATAGTTTTTCAACAACCGGGGGTTGTCCGTGGGTGCACTAGCATAGCGCGTACAGGGATAATCGTCGGTTGGTATCAGGTATCATGATCATCATATCATGACAAGAATTTTTTTTTCTCTTCACATTTTTCAATTAATAATCAAATAAATCCCAAAAGATCCGAAAAAAGACTGTGGTACCAGTGATGGTACCGCCGTCCAAACATCTTGCCACTCACGCTGACGATGAGAGTACTGACATGGTTACACAAGTAAGTACCCAGTGCAATAACGAATTGAGGAGTGCTTTGGAGCGTGCTATTCGGGAATATCGAAACATGCCGCTCGAACTATTACACCTACTAATGTAAACTATTTTGTTAAGAAATAAAGATTATGATTTTTTGATTTGATTTTGAACTTATGCCGCGCTTACCTCGTTTCCCCATGCATAACAAAAACAAGGTGCTGGTGGCTGCTCTGGATTTGCAGTTGTCAAACTATTTTGACAACTGCGAAGATCTCACCGATACACACTCGATAATGTACTGCGCGACTGTAGCGGCATGTCGTGTAGCTCACGTCAAATTTCCAAACTGTGACGTAGCTACACGACCGAAATCAGCCGTGCTGGCTTGGCAATGCAGGATCGAGCGTCGTATTGGTGGGGCCAGAGCACTCATCGGCAAACTAATTTGCTTCAGGGAGGGCAACACTCGCCCAAGAGTGATGCGTTTTGTGAGACGGGCGTTTTTGGGGACTGACATCAGCCCCCAAGATTATATATTCCGTGTCACAGAGCGCATCGGCATCCTGTAGCAGAAGGTGCGTGCATGGGCAAATCGAATCAGAAGGATATAAGCGGCGGGTGGAGCGGTACACCCAGAATAGCACATTACGGAGTAATCCAAGTCACACAACATTAACTATAATAATAAAGAAATCGCAGTAAGGAACCTTAGACTTGGCACGACTTTGTCCAGATTTCATTACTTTTTAGAGATAAACAAGCAGCTTTTTTTTTTTTTTTTTTTTTTTTTTTTTAATGATAGGCTCGCGTTTGACCACCATCTCACCCGATGGTAAGCGATGATGTGGTCGACGATGGAGCACGCTTGCCTAGAAGTAGCCTATTCACTCTTGACTTAAAGACCCCTAAGTTGTAGCTATCTGGAAACACAGACTCCGGCAAGGAATTCCACTCCTTGGCTGTACGCATAATAAATGTGTTCTTAAAACGTTTTGTGCGTATGGGTGGGATGTCTACCATGTACCGGTGGCGCAACGCCGTACGTCTAGTGGTCCGATGATGGAACGGACTTGGCGGAATTAGATTGTGCAATTCCAGTGCACACTCCCCGAAATGTAAACGATAGAAAACCGACAGGCTAGCAACTCGGCGGCGATGCCCAAGGCTTTGGAGCTTCGACTCAACAAGTGCATCATTGCCGATGATCCTCTTGGCTCGCCTCTCAATCGACTCCAGCGCATCAAGCTGGTATTTGGCAGACCCATCCCAAAGATGAGAGCAGTACTCCATACACGATCGTACTTGCGCTTGATAAAGGTTGAGCAGCTGTTCCGGCGTGAAGTACCGTCTCACCTTTGCTAAGATCCCCAATTTTTTGGCAGCCAGTTGAGCCTTTGCCTCGATGTATGAGCCGAAATTTAGAGTAGACGACAGCGTAACCCCAAGAAGCTCAAGGTGGTCGGTTATTGGCACGGTCACACCTCGGAAAGATGGAGCCGGTTGGAATTGACTCCGTTTAGCGGAAAAAAGACACGCTTGGGTTTTAGTTGCATTGAACTTGACCAGATTGGCATCGCCCCAATCGGAAACCACCTTCAAGGACGAGTTCAAGCGTTCAACCATAGCCTCTCGGGATGACTGGATCTGTGACCCACTAGCACGTGCGTCTGACACATATCTCTCGGCAACAGTGCTATCGTCTGCATACCCAAAGATACCGGGTTTAAGTAAGTCATTTATGTGCAGCAAAAACAGTGTTGCCGAGAGAACCGACCCCTGAGGGACCCCGGCATTAATATCCATTTGACCGGACGAGTAGCCATCAACAACCACTCGGATGGATCGATCCCTCAAGAAGTCTGCGATCCAATCACACAGACCAGTGGGTAGGCCGAAGGAAGGAAGCTTAGCAATAAGGCTTTCGTGCCAGACCCTATCGAAAGCCTTCGAGATATCGAGGGAGACGGCAAGCGCTTCCCCATGCTTCTCGATGGCCTCGCTCCAGATGTGAATGGCATACGCTAGAAGGTCCCCAGTGGACCGATTTTGGCGAAAACCGTATTGCCGGTCACTGAGGATGTCGTTAGCTTCTAGGTATGCCAGAAGTTTCTTGTTAAGCACCCGTTCCATACTCTTACAGAGGATGGACGTAACAGAGATGGGTCTGTAGTTTGCTGGGTCAGCTCGACTGCCCTTCTTGGGCACAGGCTGCACGTTAGCTTGCTTCCAAGCAATCGGCACTTTTCCAGTTTCATATGAGATGCGAAATAGGCGTGTCAAGATCGGAGACAATTCAGGCGCACAAGTTTTAAGTACAATTGCTGGTATCCCGTCGGGGCCACTAGCTTTGTTCACATCGAGGTTACGCAGGACCCTACGAACGTCCTTTTGATGGATACGAACGTCTGACATCCTCGTCGCGCATCCATCAGGAGAAACAGGTGGCCGTGCGTCACCAGAATTCAGACGAGAAGATTCCGCAAAAAGAGAGGCAAACAAGTTTGCTTTCTCCTCAGCGGTGTGAGCCAGCGACCCATCGGGTTTCAGCAGTGGCGGAAGTGACGGACGGCAGAAGTTCGATTCAACCGACTTAGCCAGGGACCAAAACGCTTTACTACCTGCGGGGTATGAAGCAAGTTTGCTCCCAATTCGGCTTATGTGGTCAAACCGAGACCTCCGCAACACCTTCTTGCAGGACTTGGCAGCCCTGTTAAAGGCCTTCTTCTTTTGAGCCACGTCGCTTGCTTTGCGCGTACGAGCGTCGGCCCAAGCTCGATATGCCGCGTGCTTAAGCGCGTCTGCGCGATCACATTCGGCGCCAAACCATGGACGAGCTTGGCCAGACATTGTTACGTCAGAGAATGGGATGAAGTACTCCATCCCCTGTCGCAACACATCCGTCACGGCATCTACGCACGACGAAGCATCATCTGAAGAAAAGCAAGTGGGCTGCCAAGGATAGCATGCGAAAAAAGACCGCAAGCCATCCCAATCTGCTGACCTGTATCGCCAAACCCGCCGGGTGCCCCTAGGGCTGGGATCGGGTGGGGAGTAGACAGACACAGACTTAACCAGACAGTGGTCGGAACCGCCTAAAGGCGAACATATCGACACAGAGTAGCGGTCTGGATCTGTTGTCAGCAGAAGGTCCAGGCAATTGGCTGTGTGCGAATCCACATCCGGCACCCTCGTTGCCCCCTGGACCAGCTGGGTAAGATTTAATGCTAGCGCTAGCTTTCGCATCTCTCGCCCAGCGTGGTCTGTGGACTGGTACGGGAAAAGCCACTCTTGGTGGTGGGCATTAAAATCCCCCAGTAACACCAATTGGGCAGAAGGGTACCGCTGCTGAGCCGCATCCGCCGCCTCACTCAGATGCTGCGTGAGCCCAGATGTCTCCTGATCCCCGCTGTGCGAGCGGTAGACACAAGCGTAGATTATTTTATCTAGGCCTGTGTCCACCAAAGTCCAAAGCGTCGAGAACCTGGAGTCCTCAAGGTTACGGAGACGCCGATAACAGATGTCGTCACGGGCGTACATACATACACCCGCACGTGGTTTGAAATTGTGCTCCAAGGTAAAACCTGGGTAAGAAAGGTACGACACGTCGGACGGACCTCTGATCTGCGTCTCCGAAAGGAAGAAGAGAGCTGGTTTTTCAGTCTCGAGGTGGTGGTGGACTGCGACGAGATTGGAGTGCAGACCTCGTATGTTAGTGAGGTGCACTTTGTGAGAGAGGGAGTGCAGCCGCTGTTTATCTTGACTCTTTCTTTTCCTTTTCATTTTTATTTGAGTGAAGGGAGGAGAGGAGAAGGAAGTGAAATGAGGTTCCACGCAGCTAACCTTCAGGCACGCACTGAAAGGACGACATCATTAGGGGACTAGTCTGGAGACTGCGGGGACGCCCGAGCCCCCCCGAGAATGTCCATCGGGCCCTCTCGTCTGGTCGCCAACCAGCACGATGGCGCATTCCGGGATTTTTCGACAGTTGGCGGGGCAGCCTTTCATGTGTGGCTAGCACATTACTTGGGCCCCCAGCTACCTGCGGTCGGCCAGCGGCAACCGTGCCTCGGATCCCGCTACCCTCCGCGACTAGCCTCCCGATTCCTCCATATCAGCACGAACCAGGATGGTCTGCTTGCGCTGGAACAGCTATTTCGACCCAACTCCTCTAGACTGGCTACACTGAGCATCATACCGGAACACGGCCAGGCCGTTTGGCGGCACGTCTTTGCTCAGTGGGTGGTCGCAAGCCAACGGTCGAAACCTACCACCAGTTAGTGTCACCTGATTAGCACCACCCGGGGACCACGTGTAGGGACTTGCTTCAGGTGTTCTCCTACGGACGCGGGTGACTCGGCCCCCAAAAAGCTCCATCGAGACTTGGCTAGTTTTTTACAAAATGTTATTGGTGGGATTTCACTTCTTTTTGTAGAAACGTGGGCATATTGATTTTTGCAATGACAGTCGATTTTTTTATGTAACAATAGTAAAAGGGGGCATTACCTTTCTCTAATACAGCTGAGACCAGCCGAGGGTTCTTCACCAGATACTTCAGACCTTCGATTTTTGACATCAAATGAAGCGGCCCACCAAGTTGAATATTTTTTGTAAAGGCGGTATGACTTACTTACTTACTTGACTTAATGTCCTATGTCCCCTAGATGGGGCAGAGGGCGTCCACAGTAATTCTCCATCGCGAACGGTCTTGAGCTTCACGCTTCACCTCGCTCCACGTCATTCCGTTGCTTGCCGCTTCTGCCAATACGGTGCGACGCCAGGTTTGACGGGGACGGCCACGCTTTCTTTTTCCTTGCGGATTCCAGTCCAAAGCTTGCTTGGGTATGTGATCGGAATTCCTTCGAAGCGTGTGACCAATCCACCTCCACTTGCGACGCTTGATCTGGCGGTCGATCGGGCTCTCGTGGCATTTTTCCAGCAGTTCCATGTTGGATATCGTCTCGGGCCAGTAAATTCCGAGGATGCGACGGAGACAGCGGTTGACGAAAACTTGGATTTGGCGTGAGATGTCCTTTGTGACCTTCCATGTTTCGCACCCGTATAGCAGTACAGATTTGACATTTGACCCGAAGATTTTAAGTTTTATCCTTCGGGTCAATTTCCGCGACTGCCAAACAGGTCTCAGCTGCGCGAAGGTTGCTCGAGCTTTGGCGATCCGTGAAGTGATGTCCTCTTCACTACCTCCGGTTTCTGAAACGACGCTTCCCAGGTAGGTAAATTTGTGTACGCGTTCCACTACCTCTGAGTTCAACATTAACGGTGCGGGATTCCTCACACCCGAAAGGCGGTATGTCGATCTCTAATAGTTTGGTTGGGCTCTTATATTTTTTAATCAGGGCCACCAGGTACTCCAGATCTTCGATTATCCTAGTTTTTATAGTTTTCCCTTTATGTGGCCATTAAATCCTAACTCTGTACCAAATTTCAGCTCTCTGAGTTTATGGGAAGTACTAGTTCTATTCTGATGATTATGAGTGAGTGAGTGTCATAAATGCGAAACTTTGCTTTCGCTTAACTTCGGAACCAAATGATCTACAGACTTGAAATTTTAGATTTTAAGTATGTAATTATACCTTACTAGATGACGAAAATTTCTGCGTTCTGGTCTTATCCAGAGGTTCTCAAATAGGGGCCTGAAAATGCGGCGAAATGGTTTCAATAAAGGATGGTACGGCAGTGTTTACTTCGCGCTCGGCTTGGCGGGGGCACTGCCGTGCCCCCCGATTGGTCTATAATTTTTAGGTTCCGGTCTACGATCGGTTCTACGGTCTATAAAGTTCTTACATCCATTTTGAGAGGTAAGATTAACAACCATATAGACAATAATTCAATCATGTCTGCCTCTCAGAACGGATGTAGGAAAGGGTCCCGCGGTACTAAGGAGCTACTCCTCATCGATATGACCATTAGCCAACAGGTTCGGCGCTCCCGAAAGGATCTGTCGACATGTTGGATAGACTATAAGAAGGCCTACGACTCGGTTCCTCATACCTGGCTCATGAGGGTGCTAGAATTGTACAAAATTGATGCAATACTACGCACCTTCCTGATGTCGTGTATGAGGCAATGGAGGACGGTCTTTCGCTATCCAGGATGTCGACATATCCAGAGGAACAGTGAACCAGTGAGGATCGAGCGGGGTATATTCCAGGGTGATAGTTTGAGTCCGCTTTGGTTTTGCCTAGCCTTGAATCCTCTAAGCACACTGCTGGAGAATTCAGGCCTAGGCTATCGGTTAAAGAGAGGTGGTGGTCACGTTATATCTCACCTCCTTTACATGGATGACTTGAAACTTTTTGCCCCCAACAAGCTTCAACTGATGGAGCTACTGAAGGTAACTGATGGAGTTTGGTGTGGACAAAATGTGCAGTCATGCATGTAAAGTGAGGGAAGATTGTGGAGTCCGTGGGTAATCAGCTCTCGGACTCCATAAACCTTAGATCCCTCTCTCCAACTGAAACCTATAAGTATTTGGGTATGTCGGAAGCTTTAGGTATCAATGCCACTGACATGAAACAATCGTTGAGGGAGCGCTTCTTTGGACGCCTGAAGAAGGTATTTAATAGCCTTCTTTCAGGCAGAAACAAGGTACGCGCCTTCAACGGTTGGGTCATGCCGGTATTGATGTACTCTTTCGGTGTACTCAAATGGACTCAAACAGAATTGGACGCCCTGGATAGGCGGGTTCGTACACTGCTTACTGCAAACCGAATGCATCACCCACGGTCGTCGGTGATGAGACTGTATCCCGCGGAAGTGTGGGGGTCGAGGCTTTTTAAATGCTAAGACCCTGCACAATCGCGAGGTATGCAGTCTCAGGGAATATTTCCTAGCCGCCGACGTGGGTATGCATCGTGATGCAGTGGCAGTGGACAAGGGACCTACCCCGCTTTCCTTGGCTAACGAGAACTGGAGCAAACCTGTAGTGCTTGACACCAACGATCGCAGGGAAGTGTGGCAGAGTAAGGAACTTCACGGACGCTTTTTCCGGGCCCTTCATGGACCCGATGTAGACCAATTAGCGTCCGTAGCCTGGCTGCGCGTCGGTGACCTCTTTGGGGAAACTGAAGGTTTTGTCTGTGCATTTATTATATTATGAACGAAGTTATCATGACGAATAACTACCGGAGGTTTATTGTGAAGGACGGCACGGTTGACATCTGTCGGGCATGTCACCGACCGGGTGAATCAATCCGCCACATTATCTCTGGTTGTTCTCGTCTGGCTAACGGGGAATACTTGCATAGACACAACTTTGTAACCAGGATTCAGCTCAGCAACTTGCTCTGAAGTACTCTCTTGTAGAATCGGAGGTGCCGTACTACAGGTATGTGCCCGACCCAGTTCTCGATAATGGCGATATCACATTGTACTGGGATCGGTCCATCATCACTGACAGGACTATTGTAGCCAATAAGCCTGATATAGTGGTAGTGGACCGAAGCGAGAGGCGTGCAATGATTGTTGACATATCCGTTCCGCATGACGAGAACCTCGTGAAAGCCGAGAAAGATAAACAAATCAAGTATATTGACTTGGGTCGCGAGGTTGTCGACATGTGGGATGTAGACTCAGCGATCATTGTACCGATAGTCGTGTCAGCCAATGGCTTAATAGCCAAGAGCCTCGACCAACATCTTAGGAGGCTCGCGTTAGGCGACTGGATCAAGGGCTTGATTCAGAAAGTGGTACTTCTGGACAGGGCTCGTATAGTTAGGAGGTTCCTTTCTCTGGAACCCTGACCGCCGGTAGCTTGGACCCTGTTCCCGATACCGGTGGGATGCTGTTTTTTATATTTTTAAATGTAAAAAAAAATATTGATACTTAATACTAAAATAGATACACATATACATACATACAAAATATAAATATATAAGCAAGAGAATAAGTGATGAATAGAAAGTAACGAGGTCCAGGGAGGAGTTTCGGATCCTGTAATGGTGTAGTTTCCTGATTAATGCTTCATGAAGAACGCAGTCGAATTCCTTGGAGAAATCGTAAAAAATGTCCAGGGTATCGCATTTGCGTTCCAAAGCATTAAGTTAAAACACGTATGTTGAACGACGTGGCCGGTTTGTAAAACTGAACTGTTTGGTAGGTGATAATTTGTCTATTAAAAAACGTTGTTATTGCTCTAACATAAGCTTCTCAATATTTTACTAAAGTTGGATAATAATAATAATAATAATATTCCACAACTATCACACAACGCCATCTAGTCTCAAGCTAAGCAGAGCTTGTGTTATGAGTACTAGACAACTGATAAACATACTTATATATTTCTAAATACATACATATTATAGATAAATTACACCCAGACACAGAACAAATGATCGTGCTCATCACACAAACATTTTTCCTGGGTGGGAATCGAACCCACGACCTCCGGCATAGCAGTAAGGGCCACTAACCACTAGACCAACAGGCCAGTCAAAAGTCAGGATGGCACTGAAATAGGTATATCAAGGTGGTGTTAGAGGTACTACCAACCCGAAACCATTAAGGTGTTAAAGTTTGTCGACTGCCAACCTAATCGAATATTAATTTGTGGAAATAAATACATTGAATACTGCTGAAATACTGAGTTTTGCAAGAAGTGATTGCCTATTTGATCCCGATGGATGACCCAGTGATAGGGTAAGACGACCCAGTGGTAAGACTAGATTATAGAACTTGCAGACTTCAGAAAAAACTGTCCGGACTTTCAGAGATTTACAAAAAGGCACGGACGGACGCAGTGGCGGCATGTATGTATGTAATGGATGTCGGATGGCCACCTATCCACGCACTGAATGGGCCCTAAATTACATTAGAGTAGCTATTCGATGGACCATATTAGTAATCAGCTGCCAATCCTTTAACTAAGCAGTTTACCTTTTCTCCCCTTCCCGAGACGCATAACAAATAAACGTATTCAGAACTTTGACTAACCATTGATGCAGGTAGCACGAGCTGTCTGCTTTTGTGAAGTAAAGTGAATAATGACTAAGTATTAGATCATCGTGTCTGCAAGACTAAACTCAAGTTAATCGTAGGTAGGTGGCAGGAAGCTACTACCGTGGGGCTGTTAGGCCGGCTGTCAATGAAAAATAACGCGTGTTGGCGTCACGTGTGCCAACGTGACCTATTACCATGCATTAGACTTGAGTGACAGCGGGCGGAGATTTCCAGAATAATCCATAATGTTCCATAGGCATGAGGCGAGTCCTTCAGGCACCCGCTACGTGCCCTACTTGTAGGGTACCTACCTCGCCACGTGACACACCGCCGTGACGTATGGGTAGTGCGTACTCAGGGTACTGGTGGAACGTGGAACCAAAAGATAGTTGTATCTACTCGCAAGGTTCCAGAACCAATACACCCAGACGTGTTTCTTAATACCAAATACAGAAAATTGTCTTCATAACATATTATATTTTTTATGTAATAAATAAAGCACAAAAAATACCAAATACTTGTAGTCCTGAAGAGACACGGACATACCTACGTACTTGAAACATAAAATTATAATTTGATAAAATACGCGCCTGCCTCTTATACTTAGATAAAAACTAGTACTTAGATAAAAATGACTGATTAATTAATATTAATCAGTCGTTTTTATTTTCGTCTTGATCTAATGATCAAGATTATCATACATGGAGAACATGTAAGTAGTATTTACCTAATGTAAGTGTAATGTGTGTGTGTGTTATAAGTTCTAACAAAAACCATGGATGTGATTACAATATCGGCGGCAATCAGAAAATTGCTGCATCGTGGAGAGCGTCGCGCGGGAACTTTTTGCCAGCCGTGGCCCCGAGTAATTCCCAAAATGGCCCCTACTCTAATGTATAATTCAATCGATTTCATTAGTTGAAGTTTTTCGACGTCGCCGGGTCACCATAACAATACATACATATGTATGGGCCGCTCTAATAAATTGGTCGGAGCCGAGTTTTTAGCGCGTCGTCTGGTCCGCGGTGCGGCGCTTCCCGCACCCTGCGCCGCCGCCGCCGCCGCTGCTGCGTTGTACCCGTATGATCTCCCGACGTCCGAGGCTCATCATGGCGGCTGTAATTAATTAGCTCATTTCTTGCAGCACTCGCGCAGCCTCGCAGCCTTCCCGCATGTGCCTCACGCACAGACCGCTTATTAATTACGATTACGATGCTAAGAATATCTTTACACATGTAAAAACGTAAATACTATCGGTCTAAGATGATAGAGCTCCTTATTACGGTTAAGTATAATTAACACCTTGTTTGCTGAAGAATATTCAGTCGGTGACAAAGCCGGCCAGCCCGACGTCCGGACCGGCGACGAGCTAACGGAAAACCTGATAGTGATATGAACAACATGAAGGAAACAGTAAATTGCTTAATCAAAAAAAGTAGTAAATTGCTAAATCTTTCCTCTAGTTTTTACTCGTTTCAAGGATTCTTGTGAAGGATGGCAGCAGGCATGTAACGCTCGTCATCGCCCTAGTCAACATCGATGTCAAGTTCCTTCTAAATGTTGGATAATAACTGACAATGATAATTTTTCCGTAAACGGAAAAAATGGATGCTTGTAAACTGCTATTAATTGTTCGTTACTTACTACACCACTGTGCTCAATGATCACAGTCCTGAAATAGAGATTTAGTAGATAGTTGTCATGAAGTAGAAACTTGGGTAGATACAGAGCTGGAAAATACGTTATACTTTCTACTACATTCAGTAAAAGCGATTCCGGAGCGTTCCCATAACATTTTGATAAAAAGCTCACATAATACAAACATTACGCCCGAACGGAAAACAGCAATCCGAGTCACGCGACCGACGGATGATCCGGCGACTTTTTTACGACAACAAAACATTGCGGAAGCTATGTTTCAAGGACATTACGCACAGATCATTAAACTCCATTCTCCTCTCTTAAGTGAAAGCGCGACTATATTTATTGCAGTACGCTTTGACAACCCTGTCCGGCGGCGGCGGCAGTGCTGCGACTCCCCCGAGCCTCGCCGCGCGGCGCACTCTCGACCACAAGCGAACAGCTTTACAGTCGCTTGTTCACTATCACGCTAGGCCTCGAGAGGACACACTCGCGGAGGGTTGTCGATCCAAAGAGTCATCTCGCGAAAAGTTATATTGTCATTATTTTATGACGTCTTCATCGAGGGCCGCATCGGTCACGGCGCGCGCGCCACCGAGCCCTGACTTGTAATTCATAGTAGAGTAGTTTCAAAGAGGGCAGAACGCCGTGATTGCTTGTTCTGTCGTGTAGATACTAATGCTATAAACATAAAGTTCACAAACTGAGGCGGTTTATTTGAAACTAATGTCGGGGATAACGTATTTACTTTATCCCCGAACGTTTTTACATTATTTGCTTTAGCTGTAGATAGGGACCTACCCGACATTGGTTACATACAAATAAAACAGTAAAACTCATGAACTGTAAGCGATTAAGAGAAAGAATGGGGTGCGGCTTCTATGCTTTACAAATAATAACATTCTACTTCCAAAATTAATTCATTAAACCTCAAGCGTTCGCTCTCTAATTGTCTTTCTATTGTGTCTTTAATTCATTCATTATTTTGCAAGTTTTAGAGTCGGATTGTAATTTTTTGTTATCAAGCTTTTATTTTCAACTGTTTAGCTATGTAGGTACACTTTACCTACATAGGCCAGATTTATGGTAAGGTGTGTATAGAATCAATCTACACATTGGTGCTGTCTATGAAATGAGAGTGTACCATGATGAACTGTACTTACACATCTGCTATCTCTTCAGAGCGTACCGGTGTGATGTTACTTATATTATGAAAGGAGTGAACCATAAACAGTCACGGAATTGCAGCAATCCCTGAAGATTTGCCATAATTTATTGAAGAGCTTCATTGTCTATCTCCGAAGTTCTTCATCAGAGTTTCATAACATATTCGAATTCACTAGATCGAGTTTTGCAGGTTCTGATTTCTTGTGCGAGTCCCATGTACACTTTTTTTATTTCTTTCAGTTTATTTAAACGTTGAATTGCCAATGCGATTTCTTAGCCCAAACTCCATACTCAATACTACTACTGGTCCTTCGGTAGAAGTAACAGATCGCCACCTGCTGCGATCCTTACAAACTCCTTCTGCTTCGTCTACTTTCATACATCTCTTCTGAAGAACATCAGCAATAAGATCTGTAGTTATATCTTCCTTTTGCGTCCAATCTCGCGTTTCCACTCACGTCTGCCTTGTAAATTCATTTTATTCATCCTCTTAGCATAATATTATTCTATTAGTGATGATTTGTTCCACCTACCTGTATATTTTATGGTTCCTAATCACTTGTATCAATTTTGAGAGAGGTCGTGATGGCCCAGTGGTTAAGGCATCCGCACCTCATGCGTGAGGTTGCGGGTTCGAAAACGGGTAAGTACCTACCTACGTGAATTTTCAATTCATATGTAGGTAGTTTCTTTGTCTAGGACATTGCTGACATCCCGTGCCTCGGAAAGCACGTAAAGAAGTTGGTCCCAGTTGTCAGCCGTCGATCTTTGTCAGTCGCTACAGGTAGTCAGACACCATGAAGTCTGGCCATCAGTCTATCCAAAGAGTATCGCGGTGCCCAGTAACTGGGATGTGGAGGTCTGATAGGTAGAGCATGGATCCATCCATGTAAAACACGGGTATATAACCTCATCCAGTTGTGCTGGAAGCAGACCCCGAGCTAGTTGATAAAAGATTTATATGATTAATTATAATCTTGACCTCTAAAGAATAATTGTTTACAAGTTTGTGATTTTTTGGAAATACCAGTGTTTTTCTAAAAAAGTACGATCGTGCACATAATTTCGAAAATTATAGTGCAGTACCGACAAATGTTTCATACAACACATTTTTGTTTTGGGTTATTATAAACTCGCCAGTGTCGAATTGCCACTAAAAAAAACTTATGTGTAAACTCGCCACACTTGTCTTCTACGTACAGACTGCAGAAAGATCAAACACAGGAATAAAAAAGATGATCATTTATATTTTTAAATCAAAGAAAATCTTTATTAAATCACATTCATCACAGTTTTAATTGCAGAATATTTAATATGCAGCTAAAGGCACATTACAACCTGCTGATTTTCCACCAACATACTGATATATCTCTAAAAATGTCTTTCTCAAATCACGTAACTATTAGTTCAAGTTAAATCTAATTAAAAATAAGTTTTCTAATCGTTAAAATAATTTTTTACATAAATGTCATTGATTTGCCAACAATTCTAGGAATAATTATTTATAATCTCAGTAACATTTTCAATACTTTAACTTACATCTGATGCGATAATTACAGTGACATTTTTAATAATTTATTGTCCAACAGATTTACATTTTTAGTTGACAACTGTTATTGAAAAAACTTTTTACAAAAACAAAAAATATCCGACTTCACTAAAAAACACACTAAAAGGATCAAAATAACTTTAATTTTGGAAGTCGGTGTATTGTTTGTTTCTTATTTAACACCGACTTCCGAAATTAAAGTTATTTTGATCTTTTTAGTGTGTTTTTTTAGTGAAGACGGTTATTTTTTTTTGTATAATGTTTTTATTTTACACTTTTTAGTTGCGACACTTATAAACAGAGTGCCTATTTCTCATGACGATTCCAATTTACCCAAACACTGCTAGGTTACATTGTTTTATTATAAAGTTCCTATGTCTACCTTCCACCTTCCGGCTCCATCACCAGATCAGTTCGATAGTACCTTATAGCCAAAGTGCATCTCATGACAATTCTAATAAGCCCAAACACGGCTAGGATACATTGATTAATTACGGAGTTCCTATGCCTACCTTCCGGCTCCATCATCAGATCAGTTCGATAGTATAGACAAAGTGCATTTCATGACAATTCTAATAAGTCCAAACACGGCTAGGTTACATTGATTAATTACGGAGTTCCAGTGCCTACCTTCCGGCTCCATCGTCATCATCAGATCACTTCGATGATCCATTTCAACGTATATTCAGAACCATTTATTTATTTGTATTGTCATAGTCGCTTAACTATAATAATAATGAAGTTCCGTTGACCATTTCTGCTCTTCTTCATCAGTTCCACTTCATCAAATGTTACTTTTTGACTGTAAATGCTTAAGTTCTCGATAAAAATACCAAAATCTCTATGTAGTTGCCTATAATATTTGAGGAGTTCCCTCGATTCCTCATGGATACCATCATCAGAACTGAACTTTGAAAAAAATGGGACCAATCTGAAAGCATATCCTATAAAGGGAAAGAAAAATTTTGCAAATCGGTCCATAAACGACGGAGTTTTGAGGTAACAAACATAAAAAAAAAATACAACCGAATTGAATAACCTCCTCCTTTTTTTGAAGTCGGTTAAAAATGATATTTATTTTACATCCTCAGTGATCGCCAATACGGCTTTCACCAAAATCGGTCAACTGGGGATCTTCTAGCGTATGCCATTCATATCTGGTTCGAGGCCATCGAGAAACATGAGGAAGCACTTGCAGTCTCTCTTGATACCTCGAAAGCCTTCAACAGGGTCTGGCACGATAGCCTTATTGCTAAGCTGCTTTTTTCCTTCGGTTTACCCACGGGTCTGTGTGACTGGATCGCAGACTTCTTGAGGGGGCGATCCATCCGAGTGGTTATGATGGCTGCTCATCCGGTCAAATGAATATTGCAGTAGCCGGGGTCCCTGAGGGGTCGGCACTCTCGGCAACACTGTTCTTGCTGCACATAAACGACCTACTATGCTATGCTATACGTGTCCAATGCACGTGCTAGTGGGTCACAGATCCAGTCTTTCCGAGAGGCTATGGTTGAACGCTTGAACTTGTTGTTGAAGGCAGTATCCGATTGGGGCGATGCCAATCTGGTCAAATTCAATGCTGCTAAAACCCAAACGTGTCTTTTTTCCACCAAATGGAGCCAATTCCGCCCGGCTCCATCATTACAGGGTGTAACCGTGCCGATAACCGACAGCCTTGAGCTTCTCGGGGTAACATTGTCGTCTACCCTCAATTTCGGCTCTTACATCGAGGCAAAAGCTCAACAGACTGCCAAAAAGTTGGGGATCTTAGCTAAGGTTATTTGGCGAGCAATGGGTAGCTCGCCGTCCGATCGTCTGGTAACTGTCCGGACGAGGATGGAGACCAAGTCGACGACGGCACGTAGTGTTCCACGCGCGCCTCTAGAAGATGTCAGCAACCTTAGGGGCCCAGCAGGGTGAAGCCTACTGGGGCCAAAGGTCTGATTCTGAAAGAAAGACTCGGCCTTGGTATGAAAGGCAACGAAGGAACAGGAGTGGGTTTTTAGTCAGTAAAAGTCTGACACTATCTCCCGCCCCGCCCAAGAGCGGGGGATGTCATTGGATGATTTTGCCATCGGAAAAAAAGCTAAGGTGAGACGGTACTTCACGCCGGAACAGCTGCTCAACAAATTTTTTGCTGCTTGATAAAGATCAAGCGCGAGTTCGATCGTGTATGGAATACTGCTCTCATCTTTGGGATGAGTCTGCCAAATATCAGCTTGATGCTTTGGAGTCGATTGAGAAGTGAGCTAAGAAGATCATCGGTGATGATGCACTTGTCGAGTCAAAACTCCAAAGTTTTGAGCATCGACGCCGAGTTACTCGGTCAGTTGTCGGTTTTCTATTGATTACATTTCGGAGAGTGTGCGTTGGAATTGCACAATTTAATCCCACCAAGTCCGTTCCATCACGTTCGGACCACTAGACGTACGGCGTTGCGCCATCGGTACATGGTGGACATCCCACCCATCCATACAAAGCGTTTTGGGAACACATTTCATTTTGCGTACAGCAAAGGAGTGCAATTCCCTGCCAGAGTCTGTGTTTCCTGATAGCTACAACCTAGAAGTCTTTAAGTCAAGAGTAAATAGGTTACTTCCAAGCAAGCGTGCTCTATCGTCGGCCACATCATCGCTTACAATCAGGTGAGATAGTGGCCAAACGCGAGCCTATCAATAGTAAAAAAAAACTAAAGGATTAATCACAGGTAGAGTGTTTCATGTTAAAATTATGTAAGAGCTTGAACTTTGCTTGCTAACGGTACTATCTTAAAAACTAGCAACAAATAAAGATGTATGACGAGTTTATAAAAACTTGTGAATCCTTACTTATGAATAAATTGCAATCTTTTTATAGTTGTGACGAATTTACAATCGATTTGTGGAATTTACGAATTTGTAGCAAATCGCACTGTGGCGAGTTTACAATAACCCTTTGTTTTCTGTTGACCACGTGACCTGAAACGCTTTGAAACATTAGTGGCTGTTGTGTTTCGTCTAAGCATCACCATCACATTAAGTGTCATGGCATCACAGCGCGACCACCTAGCAGAAGACAAACGTAGCATTATAATAGTATAATAATAATTATAATATATATAATTAATAATTCCTCATCGCCGTATTTCTACGTTGACGTCGTGGTGGGGCTTACGTGCTCCAGAAAACCCTAGGTCTGTATCGGTAGAGTTTACTATGCCGTAACACACCTAGGGAGAGGGGCCAGACTAAGAGAGATACATTCCGCAGGGCAGTTTTGTGGCGAACTGTTGGGCATTGGCGACCCCACGGACCCGATCTCCCGGCAGAATTCTTGTTCTTCATCTCCGGCTTGCCTTTATTGGCCGGCCGTTGTGAATACTGACGAGGAACAAAGCTCCCACCTCTCTTTTGTCTTTATTGGCAGGCTTGAGTGGAGATTCGCAAGAGCAAACGGGCTCGGGAGAAGGATGTATTATCCAGTAAGATGCTGATAGGGATCTTGACCGTACTTCCGGGTTTGTCCTGATAGCCGTGGTATACCACCACTCCACAAGCACCTCAGGATATGTTGCCTCCTTGTCGCCACGTCACTTCGTGCTAGCGGCCGTTTTTGGGGGCCCATTTATTGAGTGTGCAAGTCACCCCCTGCCTTTTTATCGATGGATATTAATAACATTGTTCAGGCAGGGGCCATTGATAGTCTTAACATAGTTCCTGGTAACCAGTCCACTTAATATTCCAAAAACCATAGCCTTATAGTCTTTGTTTTCCATATATCGCAATAGTTTTTCACCAACCGGGGGTTATCCTTGGGTGCACTAGCATAGCGCGTTCAGGGATAATCGTCGGTTGGTATCACATTCCTTTAAAAGTGACTAAAGAGCCTCTGCGAGTTGGTTTCGGCTCCTCGTACGCCTTCCAAAGGTCCGGGATCTCAGGGTTCCGAGATATACTGATACATATAATCATATTTAATATTTAATTAATTGTTATTAATAATTAATTAATTATTATTTAATATTTAAGCTGAGATAGGCGCCTTTTTGGCCTCGCGCAGATTTTATTTCCATTCCGTACCCAAAGGGTAAAAACTGGACAATATTGCTAAGACTTCACTGTCCGTCTGTCACCAGGCTGTATCTCATGTACCGTGATACCTTCACAAGTTTTAATAAGTCATGTGAGTTACAAAGAAAAATCATTTCTTTCTTTCTTGTAGATGTATTGCTCAGAGCAAAAATCAACAGGTAAGTGACGTCACTTGACATAAATTATTATATTTCATATACCTAACTAAGCTATTTAGTCATGGCTGAGACTATGGAGGCGTTAAGTAAATAATCAATGACCTTAGTAGAGCTTTCGAAAGAATGGGTTTTAAAATGGACATGGATAAAACCAAGATTACCGACATAGCCCAAAGAATTGCCTAACTTAAATGGCGTTGGACACGCTGAGAGAGATATTGTTTGCAGAACAGATAGGTAATTGATGGGGTCGAAAGTTTCAGGAGTGGCGACCGCGTTCCGATTCAGGAGAATCTGATAAATGTGAAATGCACAGAACCTAGATAATTTTATTCTAAACTTGGCTTTGGTTAGATTTAAAGTTTTTTTTTTCACATAAGAACAATTACGGTTCACTTAAAATGAAATGCTATATTATAAGTATCGTAATATTCGCATTTGGTGTGTTAGCGATGACGTCATAGGTTATAATATACCTACATGTTTTTCTAATTTAGATTTAATCCTTCAATCAAATCAAAAATCATCCTTTATTTTTCTGGTTAATTGTATGTACCTACAAAGCACGCGAAGCCTAAAGAAAAAGAAAGTACTGGGGTTGCTATCCTACCCTTTTTTCCCACCCTAGTGTGCAAACTTTTTGATAGTTATTAAACCCGCCATCTGTCGTTACAAGCGAGAACTAGTTCGTATTCGTAGCAACCCTGGCGTGACGTGGTTCGTAGCGCACACTCGCTGCTACGCACACTACAGTAGTTCGTGCATGTTAGTATAGGTGGCTCTGGAGTGCGTTTTAATTTAAATATTTGGTCCTCACGCCATGCGTCTGTGGGTGCAGAAATCATGTTTTTCCATCTTTATTCCTTATATTTAATTTAAGAGACTGGACCCCACAACACAGGGAATCCTAGTGTGGGGTTCAGGGCTTCATCTAAATTTGTAAAATTTAATGAGACAATAAATTATTATTAAATTAAATTAAAATTTAGAAGCAAAAATTGCCACCATATTTTTTTAAAGTTGATTGGCTCCCTTTTGACCACTGTCTCACCTGATGGAAAGCAACGATATGGTCGCTGATGGACACTACTGTCCATCATCGACCATAATTATCATATGCATATCCATAGCTAGGCGTAGGCGAACTGGGCCCTCGCCCACGGCCTCACACCCAAAGGGGCCTCGCGCGATTGAGCTGCTGTTAAGAAGGCTCTTAAGAACGAGGGTTTTTTTATAATTGATAGGCTCGCGTTTGACCACTATTTCACCTGATGCTAAGAGACGATGTGGTCGAACACTGGGTTGCGACAGTCGCTGTTTCGTTTTCGAATTTACGAATTAAAAAAGCCTCTCTGATGTGCCTTCGCCCACGTCTAAATTAGTCCGTACGTAGTAGATACATATATATCGATGATTAGTCCACACTACGCCTCTGATGATGGAGCATGCCTGCCAAGAAGTAGCTAGATTGACTCAAATACCCCTAGGCTGAAACTAATCAAGAAACACATACTCCACGGAGAATTCTCACTCCTTATCTGTCCGCACAATGAATGTGTTCCCAAAACGCTTTGTGTGTATGAGCGGAATGTCCATGACGTACCGGTGGCGCTCCACACACATAAGCAGTACATTAGCTACATCCCAGTGAGTCCCGTCTAATTTTGTTTAACTTTTCGAAGAAGAATTTATTAGTTTGACATCTTGTTCCCGCGGAAACAAGAAAAGTAGCGTCAGTGAAAGTCCCATCAAAATCTGTCCAGACGTTTCGAAGATTAGCTGGAACAGACAGACAGACCGACAAAAAATTAATAAAATTGCCTTTTTGTAATAGATATCGAATAGGTATACTTTTATAAGCATTTTGTAAAAAAAAAATATTTTGATATTATCTATATACTTACAGAAATTTTATTTATATGTATGCAAAGAAGATGCAGAATTCACAGATATCATTATTTTGTAAAGTCCTTCTGGGTATCCAAAAATATCACTAACAAATTTTTTTTATCTATAGAGCTCATTTTATGCTAAGAACATCATATTTCCGAACATCTTAGATGCAAACGAAATTAGAAGACCATCCCGCCTTGGTGAGACAGAAAACCCTTAATAAGTATCATCGATAGTGGTTTTTTTCCATGATTACTTCCTATGGCACAAATTGCTTATATTTATTGTGTTTGTTTTATCGGAGTCCGTGGTTACAGGACCCCCTTGTTGTAAGTGTTCTAATGTCGTACAAATTATTGGTGGTGCTGTACGTTTAAATATAGTGTGTCATTCTAATAGTTATTTTTATTATTATTATTTTGAGTTAGTGTAATAAGTGGGAGTAATTTGGAGACATCTAAACGCGAATAAAATGTTGAAGGCATATCTTACTGTTTTAGTTCCTGTGGATCCTGTGGATTAGGACCTGTGGATCGATCTAACTAGCTCCAGTCAAGTACGATATTCTTCAGTATTTTACGAGAAATAATGTTAAGTTCTTTGCTACTCAAGTGTAGTGTTCCAAACATCAGGATGAAAAGTAATCTTATCCCTAAGGGTGCACCCCTCATGGGAACACTCGAGCGTCTGCCTGTCACAGCACAGCTAATTTGTCTCTAATCTATCGAACCGATGAGTTGAACGGACAATGCTCATCAATATATATGTACCTACTAGTCGATGACAATGGCCGGATCTTTATGGGAAGTGGCGACTTTTTTTTTCGGGCGGCCATTTATTAAACCTTGTTTTTTAATTACAGAATAATGTAATAAACCAAACTTACTATGACATGTATACCTCTAAACTAAGTCCGAACTGAGTTACAAGAGATAGAAGTTGGCTGATTTTATTTATTCGATTTATAGGATATTTTGTCTTTTAAGCGCAAGGTATGTGAGAAATTGCAACAAAAATAGTGTCATTGTATTACTACTTATTTTTCTTCAAAAAAGAAATAGTACCAAACTCGTTTCACACAGGATTGTGAAGTTGGCGAGGACGCCCTTAGGCCGCCACTGTCGTCCGCGTCGCCTGCTGACTTCGAAACCGAGGCCTAACAGGTTAATAATAATAGGTTAAAACACAATTACAAAGAAACTATTTTTTTGCAACTTCAAACTTAGCTTGTGTTTATAAAACAAAAATGGCCTAAGTATAAAGCTAATAAATACTAGCCAACTTCAAGCTCCCATAACTCAGTTCGGACTGAGTTTAGAGATATACCTGCCATAGTAAGTTTGGGTTATTATACTATTTTGTATTTAAAAAACAAGGTTTGGTTGATGGCCGCTCGAAAAAAAAAAAGACGCCATTTTCCGACATTGGCTTTTGGTAGGTACAGTACACGCATGAATCACAAGACTCAAACACGGACGTCAATCGTAAATAAATGAATTTGTAATATGGGGGCATTAGTCGTGAAACCTAAACTAAAAGTGACAATATATTTTTAAAACGGTACATATCGTGTGTGTCATATCGCTTTTGAAATGGTATATTGTGGGTCTTGGATGTATTTTTTTCGTCAATTGAACATAAATAGTTTTGTTGAAAATAGATGCAAATTTACTATTATCAAACTCTAGAATATCACCGTTAGCCTCACTAGTTTACTGAGAATAAGTTTTTGAAAAAAAAAAAGAAAATAGTTATTTATAGATTGCAGAAAAACTTATAAGAAGTCTATGTTTTCTACCCTTTGTGCGCGAGCCCAATATGCACTTTGCAAGATAATTGAAAAATTTTAGATATTCCACGTACCTATACCTAAAAAATCCGAGGCCGCCATGAATTACCTAAACCCTACAAAATCAAAATGTGAATTAAAAAAGCATTTTTTGCAACTGAATGAATTAGTTTAGTCATACTAACTTATTTATAATATCTTTAAAATTGTAAACTTACTACCTAACTTATTTGTAATTTATCCGAACTCACTAGCCATATATAAGCCAGTAAAGGCTTTTGTGGTTTTTAGTATTAAAAAAAAATGTATAAGTGCTGTGATCTTGAACATAAATAAAAAAAAAAAAAAAAAAAAAAAAAATTATATTAAGGCCCGTCTATTTTCCTAAGTAAAGTATTTCAGCTTCTCTGAATACGAATCTCAAAGATGACCATTGAATGCAGAAACAACTGAGACTCAAACGAGACATTTTGCACAAGACTTCTTTCTGAATCTTTCTATGACGTAAGTAGTAGGCGAGCACCAAGAAGGAGTTTCTGGAAATTCAACCTCTAAGGAGGTCAAAAGGAGGAATTTCGTTTGTATGCAAAATGTCTGATTCCATTTGCTATACTTGAAATTGTTAATATACTTGAAAGTTACCACAAATGGTAACCTAAACCTAATTTAATAAAGGTTGTCATTATTTGTTTTTCAAAACCACCCCTAACAAAACAATTTTCGGGGTTTAGAAGATAAGAGAATTCTTCTTTCTGAGATTAATTAACTTTAAACTTGACACAAATTCTAACCAAAAATACGGTATAAGGGGTATTAAAATATTATGAAAACATTTTCGCCAATAAAGTCGCGGGCAAAGTGCTACTCATAAATAAAAAAACTTTTTACAAAAAAAAATACAACCGACGTCAATGTAAAAAAAAAAACACTAAAAATTGCAACTTTAATTTCGGAAGTCGGTGTTTCTATAATAGTTATGTCTCTTCGTTATTTAACACCGACTTCCGAAAATAAAGTTATTTTGCACTTTTTAGTGTTTATTTTAGGGTTCCGTGCCTCAAAAGGAAAAATTGGAACTCTTAAAGGATCACTTTGTTGTCTGTCTGTCTGTCAAGATCCTTTATTTCGGAAACGCGTGGAGGTATCCCGTTGAAATTAAAACCATATACTCAGGTCTGCAATCCCTTAAAGCTGTGAAAAAATCAAACTTCTGAGTTAACGAATTAAAAAGATACGGCCGGTTCTGTCGCAAAAAACCACACCACACCACCTCACCACACACCACCACCACACCACACCACCACCACACACACCACAGTGTTGTCTTTTTTAACCCAATGGTTGATTGGTAGACAATGCCTTGTGACATTAAGTCCGCCTATGTACGAGTACATTTTTATAATAAAAAACGTATATTTTGACACACTCAAGGAAATCAAAATTCATAGGGTACTTTCCGTTGAACTAGAATCCTGAAATCTGGCATGAAGCAAGGTCTAATAGCACAAGTATAGGGAAAAATCTGAAAACTGTAAATTTATAGTTACGTAATTTTTTTTTTTTCGATTCGGAAAAATCTTCGTAACTCAATTCGGGAATTGAACTGTTTTCATAGGTAAGTTTGTACGGAACCCTCAGTGCACGAGTCCGACTCGCACTTGCCCGGTTTTTTTTACATTGAAGTTGGTTGTATCCTTTTTCTAAACTACCAACTAAAAATGTACCACAACTAAAAATTACCCCTCAGCCAAACTTAAATAAGTTCTATAGTAAGGTACCTATAGAATTTAATCATTAAAACATTATCTACATAACAATTCCAATAAGCCAAGCCCAGGCCTACCTTCCGGCTTCATCATCAGATCAAAATCTGTCCACAATTGAAGGAGAAATCTATTTTGAAGTCGGTCAAAAAGATCACTTTCGTTGCTGATCGTACTAGTGCGCTTAAGTGCGCAATATGCAGCACCAGCGCTACAATAGAACAGACACCTTTCCTTCATTTTGTTGTTTTAGTTTATTGGCATCACGCGATCGCACCATACTGCCGAGCCACCACATGCAACCATGCAACTACTAAAAAAATGCAATTTTTTGTTAACATTGTAATTAGAGCTTGGACGTACGTCATCGAAGCGCCACCACGTCACTCGCTCGTCCATCCCGATGTGTTGGTAATCTGTCAAGGTCAGTTCCCATGACGACGGAGGAACAGGACAACGACTTGTCAACACACAAGTCCGGAAACGTGTGTTTAGGCGTCGCCATGGCAACCCATACTTGTTAATAGCTTTTGAGTAAAAATAAAAACAGTTGTGATGGAACAGGCCAGCGAGCTGTGAGGCGCGCCGCGCTCGTGCTGTGAGAGTCATACCGAGTCGTGTGTGTGTGGGGTCGCACCAGGGTGCACTGTGAGCGTGCTGTGTGCCGCGTGACAGTTCCGTATTTAAATGAGTGGTGTTGTTGGCTCACATCCCTCGCATGTGTTGCATGCTGCTGGCGGCCTGCGAGGAGATCTACTTCGTGCTGCTGAGCGCGCTGGCGCGCAGCACCCGCGGCCATGAGCGTGTCCGTGCGCTCCGTCACGGTGGAGGGCCCGCAGCCCGCGAAGAGCAAGGGCCCGTTCACATATGCTAACACTCCGAAAGCTCTCTACAACAACGCCAAGCTCAAGATTAACCCTTCCTGGTACGTGCGCCTGCTGTTATTGTGCTAGATAAACATGACATTATGTTGTTTATATATTTTTATCATTTTTGACATTTCGATAGTATGTAATTTGCACAGGCTACCTTTAACATAATGGTCATGACTATGAGAAAGTTGAGAATTTTTATTAGTCATACAGACTTCGTCCTTCAAGTAATCTCGGATGAGGCGAAAAATGGTAGTAATGAATTTATCTCTATATCACTAAAGTGTTTACTGATTGCTGATTGCTGTAAAATGGAACTTGATTCAACGATCTCGATTAGAACTATTGATGCAAAAACTTTATCAATCATAATAGGACCTAAACGTAAAGAGGAAGCTCCATTGACACGTACACGCGGTGAGCCTGATCCCTCTCGCAGGACGATGTCCACCATGAAGCCGCCAACTGCTGATCAGATACACCTGCACCTCAGACCTGCACTAATAATGGCTTTTCTAAACGGCGGCGCAAAGTATGAGGCTTGAAAAGTGAAATCAATAGTTAGGAATTTATTTTATAGTACTATTGTCCGGCGTGCGTACTCCATCGATTCATGTCACTCCGTCACTCCCTCCGCTACACCTACTCGTTGTGTTTGGTAATGAGCTTCCAGTGGCTGTCTTTATATATGAAGCTAGATTTTACCCATGACCACGCCGAAAGAGCCTGTTTTCACAAAACATAAAGTCGATCCGTTACTATTTCGCACAAATTTTCGCTTTTGTTATATTAGTGTGATCAGCATAGACTAGCTCCTGGCAGTGCACGATATGCATGAACTAGCTCCTGGCAGCGCATACGACTGCACGATATTTTAAAGTTACTCATACCAAGGGAATGCTCTCCCGGCGCAAAAAGTATCCTAGTTTTCCTTCTCTAAGATCCAGTCTATATATCTCTGTTTTAAAAAATTTGAAAGCATCACTAAAAAACAGATAACGTTACATTTGCATTTATAATATTAGTAGGTATAGATAAATGCCTTTGGAAGATTTGAGTTTGAGACATCGTGGTAAAAAGAGGCTCTTCGTTACCAAGTGCTAGCTGTCCAGGGTGAGCCAGGCGTTCAGAATCGCTGTGGAAATCGGACGCGAACTACAGTGGCCAATCTGGAAATCTCTTAACCGACTGCGCACCCAGCTTGGCCGCTGTAAAAATAATCAAATGGGGCTTTCTCGATCCATGTCTAACACAGTGCTAGCGTGGAGCCGCTTCAAAGGACATGCGTCGCCAGCTATGCTGCCCATCCTGCACAATCACCTGCACTTTTTAGGACTTATACGAGGCCAGTAACAGAGTTGTACAGGTTGCCAAATACTGGTCAGAAAAATAATAGTTTGAGACATTGACATGAAAAGAAGAAGAGGGTATAGATAGACTGTACTTGCTTGTACCTACTAGTGTAATGAATATGAAAATTGGAATTTTGTTTAAATTGGGAACTTGAGAGCATGGCTTGGCTCTCAAGTTCCTAATTTAAATAAACTTTCAACTTTAATAAGGCGAGTTACCTTTCATACGTAATACTTATATTTGGTAGGTCTGAGAATAGGTCGTAGGCTATATTTTTCTTTATTTTTGATAATTTATATGGTAGAATAACGTTTGCCGGGTCATCTATTTTTCTCTTTGCAGGCTTACATTTACAGCAGTTGTAAATTAACACAGAGTTACACATCTCTGACCCACACGCTAAAATTGAACTTCTATTATTGTATTATTTGTATAATGGGCAGCAAGGCTCTCTAAGTTGACTAAGACAATACTTCAAGGATCAGAGTTTCATCATGTGTGTCTTTATAGATATTATAAGCAAAAGAACAAAGATTTAGTTATATCGACATAAGAGAAGAACTGAACTAAACTAAATAATTAATTTTAAGATTTACAATTAGTGTATTGTGTTTATATTTTGTGTTTGAGGATATGGGGAAGTAGCTTTATCCCCTTCCCTTTTTCCAAACTTTTTCCCAAAGTTTGGAAAAAGGGAAGGGGATAAATTAATGTATTTTGTTTATTATGATTTATATTCTGCATTTTGATGGTCTAAGCCTATGAAAGTAAGAAAGAAAAATTGGAATTACATTTACAACTAACCTAACCTAACCTAAACACTATAACCTAAACTTAAAAAAAGTAGTTCGAAATTGTTAAAAATAGCGGTCTACGGACTTTACCTACAAACCGCGACGCAGCTGATCGGCGCTCGACCCGCGCGGCGGCCATACGTTAAATTGAAAAATGTTAAAAAATAAGTTTCTAAGTAAATAAGTCTCGTAAGCGATAACTTTATTTTTTACTATTAATACATATCAAAATAAAAAATATGTGTTTATTAAAATATGAGAATTCAAGTTTATCATGTCAAAATTTGCGCACCGGTTAAAAACTTTTCCTGTATAATTTCAATAATAATTGACAGAGTTGATGTGGCATTTTCTTTTGATTGAAACTGTTTTAACACCGATTTAATTAATAACATTAAGATAAAAGTGCGGTTGGGTTTTCGTCAACGCTAATGACTTATTAATTGAATAAACTCAATTAGGCATAATTCTCAATGCGAATGCGCCCATTATCGACTTATAAAAAGTCAGAAAATGTGTCTCCGGCAATTATTAGCTTATCAGAGTGGATCATGTTTAAACACGTAAGTACACATAACTATATGTTCCTACTACTGTAAAAGTAACCAGATCTATAAAATATAAATAAAAACTTTTTACAAAAAAAAAAATAACCGACTTCACTAAAAAAACACTAAAAGGATTAAAATAACTTTAATTTCGGAAGTCGGTGTTTCTCGGTATTTTTTGTTTCTTATTTAACACCGACTTTCGAAATTAAAGTTATTTTGACCCTTTTTGTTTTTCTTTAGTGAAGTCGGTTATTTATTTTTTTGTAAAAAGTTTTTATTTTACACTTTTTAGTTGCGATACACTTATAAAGAGAGTGCCTATTTCTCATGACGATTTCAATTAACCCAAACACTGCTAGGTTACATTGTTTTCTTATAAAGTTCCTGTGTCTACCTTCCACCTTCCGGCTCCATCACCAGATCAGTTCGATAGTACAAGCCAAAGTGCATCTCATGACAATTCTAATAAGCCCAAACACGGCTAGGATACATTGATTAATTACGGAGTTCCTGTGCCTACCTTCCGACTCCATCATCAGATCAAGTCGATAGTATCTTAAAGCCAAAGTGAATCTCATGATAATTCTAATAAGTCCAAACACGGCTAGGTTACATTGATTAATTACGGAGTTCCAAGGCCTACCTTCCGGCTCCATCATCATCATCAGATCACTTCGATGATACCATTTTCAACGTAACTATTCAGTTACGCTTAACTATCTTCATTTGTGATATCAATGTGAGTATCAAGTTCCGTTGACCATTTCTGGTCTTCTTCATCAGTTCCACTTCATCAAATGTCACTTTTTGACTGTAAATGCTTAAGTTCTCGATGAAAATACCATAACCACTGTATGGTTGCCTATAATATTTGAGGAGTTTCCTCGATTCCTTATGGATCCCATCATCAGAATTGGATTTTGAAAAAAAGGGGACCAATCTGGAAGCATATCCTATAAAGGGGAAAAAAAATTTGCAAATCGGCCTATAAACGACGCAGTTCTGAGGTAACAAACATAAAAAACAAATGATAAAAAAATACAACCGTATTGAATAACCTCCTCCTTTTTTTTGAAGTCGGTTAAAAACCCTTAAAAAAACAATTGAAATTTATCATTATTATGTTGTGCAACAAATGTTGTAGGGACTGTACTTAAAGTACCTACAACATAAAACAAGAACAGTAAAAGGCACATGAATGTGCGTGCCTTTTACTTTATAAATTGTATTATTATAGCATGGGTTACGCCTTGTTAGTTGAAAGTATGAAATACATAGTTTGTATGTCTTAGTAATGTGAGGAGATGTCGGTTACAGACGGAGCTAGTTCTGCTACTGATCGTGGGCTTGCTGTGGAGCGCAGCACACGCTAAGCCCTACCTCGGACTGGGCTTGGGGCTCGGGTTGGGCCGCTACGGCGGCTATGGAGGCTACGGTGGCTACGGCGGCTACGGCGGCTACGGCGGCTTGGGTGGCTACGGTGGCTACGGTGGCTACGGCTTTTACCCATACTACTAACAGCAAAGCCTACTAATAACCGTATACCAATACATTTCACCAATAATATAATCTATTACTGACTGGAATAAAATGTAATATTTTGAAAGTGACTGTTTTTATTCAATGCCCCTGAGAAGTACATAATGTTTGCTGTGGGGAGCGTAATCAGATCGAGACTGGTCAACATTATACGGTGTGTTGTGTGATAAGCATCACCGAGTGCAGCGGCACTGCGCGGTGACGTGACGCGCCCCGCGCCCTCCCCCGCCCCGTGTTATCGCAGCACTTTGTGAATGGTTCAATTGCAGGAACCCCCACGCTAGACGCCATAACATAATGCAACAACACAATTAAGTGATTGTTTTTACAAAACAAAATCCAAAGTGTATAAATATACTTACTGGCATACTGTGGCAAAGGTTGGTCCAGCAGTCTAGAGGTCAGGTCGAGCTAATGTCCTTCATCAACGAACGCTAAATACTGTTGAACCCGCGCTGACCCGCGCCGCGACCTCCCAGCTATATAGGTGTTTAAACGAGTGTATCGAAGTATTATTTGGAGTAGTACTTCTATAGATTGTTAATACAAACAATAGATCGTCTCGAAAATACTATAACACATCGTACATCACGTACATTACGCTGTAACTTAAACTAGGTACTGCTAGGGTATTTACGACAGAAATAACAATGTTAAAAATACCGAAAGAATAAATTTTAATCGATCAATCTGAAACTGATGATGAAAATATCTCCGTATAAGTGGCATTGGCCAGATATTTAGAAAATAGTAAATGTTTCGCTTATTAATTAAACATAACTAACGAATTGTGGGCCACCAGGTCTCTCTACTGCAGGCCGCGCAGCTCTGCCTTGCCTTCGGATGTTAAATACGTATAGGCAAGATGTTGTGATATGTTCAGTCTATAAGCACAAAATAAGTAATAGTACCTACAAGTGTATAAGTAGTATAAGGTTTAACAGTATGTCAACATTTATTAAACATCGCCTAGACCCCGTGGATTCACGCATTACCACAAGACACTGATGTAATGACTAGGCGTGGGCAAAGTGAGCCCTCGCCCGCGGCCTCGCACGGAAGAGAGGCCTTTGTTTTATAATTTAAAGGCTCGCATTTGACCACTATTTCACCTGATGGTAAACGACGATCTTTTCGAACGCTGGGTTGCGACAGTCGCTGTCTCGAATATATGAAAGAAAAAGGCCTCGCTAATGATGCGCCTTTGCCCACGTCTAAAGTAGTCCACTCTACGCTTCTGGGTACACATTAATTGTGTTACGTTGTAGTTGACGCTGATAGATTTTGAAGTGTGGTCTTTTCTTGTATTTATTATTGTGTGTACATAAATTGTTAAATAAATAAATAAATAAATAAATAAGTGTTCGTCCATACACCTTGAACGGGATTGTTCTCTATTGTAACAAAACATTAACTATTAGAAATTGTGACTACACTTTTGACCTTTGACTATTTGTGCAGTACGAGTATTATCATAATTTTCAATTAGAGAGCTCTGCTCGACCCCGCGATCGATTTTAGTCACGATTTCAGTACAATACCTCACCCTCACGACTGGAAATACGTTATTCTCGTAAGGTATGTAACTTCGTATGCTTTTTAACCGACTTTAAAAAAAATGAAGGGCGTTCTCAATTCGATTGTATTTTTTTATGTTTGTTACCTCAGAACTCCGTCATTTATGAACTGACTACCGACCGGCTTCGCACGGGTGCAATGCTGATACTAAACTTGTGCACTCTGTTAGAAAGTTTTTAGTGATTTTACCAGCAAACGCGTGCCATTGCAAAGTTTAGGTGAATTCAGGTTTCTTAATAAAACAACAGGACGACCTACTTTTAACACCGTTTTATGAGAAGGGTGTCCAGCGCAACCACTATGTCCCTGAATTTTAAATCTGTAATATCTTCCAAAATATTTATTTAAATTACATGTTGTAAAGGGCCATATTGATCTATATTAAATGCACAATGTATTTAAGATACTTAATTGGATAAGGATTAATGCTGTATTGCTTAAAATCGCTTCGTAAATACGCCATTATTTCTCGTAAAAAGTAAAGGATAAAAAATGATTATTGTGGGTTATCCCTAAGAGATAGACATATACCATCGCAGACTTTTTTGTAGACTTTTTTAAGGTGTACAATACTGTAGTACATTATTTTGAACTATCTCGTAGAGTTCAGCCAGCGTTTGCAATGTAAAAAAACTCACACACATAAGAAACCTCTAAAATTATCAGTGTTTCTCTACTATATTAATAAACCTTCCTCTTAAATCACTCTATCTAGTAGTTTTAAAAATCTAAGCATACTTAAGGACAGACAGCGGGAAGCGAATTTATTTTACACTATGTAGTGATTTGCAAAATTCTTAAGGATATGATTTTCAGATTGTTTTTTTTTTCAAAATCTAGTTCTGATGATCATGGATCCGATTCATGAGGAATTGAGGAAACTCCCAGAATATAGTATAGTAATTTTGGTATTTTCATCGAGAAGAAGAACTGATGAAGAAGACACTAAAAATGGCCAATGGAACTTCACACTCACATGGCACAATGAAGATAACAATACAAATAACTATGACAATATAAATAAATAAATGGTTCTGAATGGTTCAGATGAAAATGGTACCTTCGCAACTGATCTGATGATGAGAACTTGCACACTTTTTAGGTTTAACTTTAAAGGTAGCCACGCTATGGTATACCTGACAGGTTTGCATTACAGTTGAGTTATACAGGTAAACCGGAGCTTGTATGTTGCACAACTATGCAGGATTCCACACAAGCTTATCTGACAGGTATAACTGTGCAGGTAAGCCTGTCAGGTATACCCTAACGTGTATGGTTACCTTTAGGGTTATGAAAAAAAAAAGTGAAATAAAAACGATTTACAAAAAACAAGTAACGAATAAATAAACAAAAACAGAAACACTGACTTCCAGAATAGAAGTTTTTTTGAACGTTTTAGTTTTTTTGTAGTGAAGCCATTTTTTTTTTTCGTTAAAATTATTTTGTATTTGTACTCCGCCCAACGAGCATATGCATCGCGGACTTAACCGATGATGGATGGAAGGATGCTCCGCAGCATGGCGCACCGTGCATGTGCAGTAGCGGCCGCAGTCACCACATGTCACGCAGACACCTACACTACTCCCACACGTCAGTTGTCCAACTCTGAAAATATTTATTAGATTAAAACAGCAAGGTTTGTGTACCAATACCTATAGGTAAGTTGTAATACCTATAGTGTAGTTGCTGGGCAGCAGCCATCTAGCCACCCTAACCCTCGCGATGCGGGCGGCGCTGCGCTCGCCGGGGCAACGAACTTAACCTTGAGCGAGCGCCGCTTACCGCCGCGGGCCACCGCCAGCACACCACGCCACTGTTCACACTACTACCACTCCACACAACACGTGGAGCAATGTGAATGCGATCACATTCAAGATGGCGTCATGTTTGAGCCAATTTTTGTACTCGAAATAAATTGTTAGGCTTATACACAGATATGTCAAAAAGTAAAGATATGTTTTAAGCACAAATTTATTCGAGTTCAGATGTCTCCAAACCACGCACACTTGTTTTACTAACACAAAATCAAAAACTCAAACGACACACAAACTCATATTTCTCACGAACACAAGGATGCTGACTTCACCACAAACAAACACGATAATAGATCACATTCAAAAAGAAGGTGGAGCATCTCCTTGTAACTACGGAGTCAGAATGAACACATATGTGTTCATTCTGACTACTTAACATCACTAGGTAATTGTATATTTTGCATATGTATGCAAAATATTCAATTAGTGATGTTAAGTAGCACCTAATCATAGAAAAAAATATCGATGAAATTCAGAGTTGCAATTGTTCTATCTCACCAAGGCAATCTTTGATGTATTGTATGTTTGATGACTTTTTATTCCATATGCTCAAACTCGGAACACTGTGTCATAGAAAATATCTGGCTCTTACACAGAAACGAAGAGTACATGAGTCTACACACATGTCCAAGATCGACACCACCTTCGTGGGATAGGACCCCTATACCTATTGAATTGAATAAATGAATTGAACCTATAATATCTCCTGTCTTTCCTAAAAATTATCTGGCCTACGAAAAAAAAATCTATAAATTTAACATTTTATGAAAAGTTTAACAGGAAAGTAACTTCATAAGAGCCAAGTTTGATCTAAATTCATATTTATATATTTTGGAATATTAACTGTTAATGTCAAAATTAATTCGATTTTTTAGACACGATCCAGAGTCTTTTCATAGTTCTAGTAAACAGTAGCAGTTAACTTCTAATATAATACAATCAGTGTACTTCACAACTATTATCTCTATTATTATATCTATTTATTCATAGAAATCTAACAATACACGAACATTACTTTTGGATTCATTTTTTAAAAATTAAATAAAGTTTTTATTTAGTTAATATCAAATTATTAACCAACCTCATTTATATGGAGCAGGCTCGGAAGGAGCTGCTCTTCAGTGGCCAGTTTATCGTAACTTAAGATGCTGGTTAATTTAAACTACTACTATAAGGAGATCACAGATTCAAGGTTTTAACGGATATTCAATTTACTGACCAGTAAAATGTAAATATTAAATTAAATGTACTTAAAACGTAACTTTCTTCAAAGATTGGAAGCAATTGGATTCAAAGTGAGAAGAGCGTATTGTACTGTTTTTTTGTAGGAAACCAGTTTGGACCTCTTCCTGTCTCTTTCATTCACTCTTCTTTTATTTTTGGATCCTTCGAATAGCTAAAAATCTAAAATAAAAGACAGATGATATGATTGACAGTGATGAAATGAATAATGTAGGAGTATCATAAGAAAATATAAACCAATAGTTTCCTACAACATTTAGACGTTATTATCAGTTATAAAATTTAATGCTCGGTTCCTGAAGTTTCCAAATGTGTGTTTCAATATTATTAGTTTACAAGATTTTTGTTGTTAAAAAGAAATATGAGTTTATTATTTTAAGCCTACTGGCCTTGGGAAAAATATTATAAAAAGCCCAGGACGTCGAATATTTTGGATATTTACTAAGATAAAATACCTACAATAAAATAATGTAGAGGAAGAACAAACAAAAAAAATATTATTTTAGCTCTTTTTTTATAAATATATTTGTTCTGTTCATGAAAAACTAATAAACGTATTTTCATGTGGTTGGGCCACATGAAAATCCGTTTAGTAGTTTTTGAGTTTATCGCGAATACACAGAAGAATGTGGGGGAACTCTTCTATAATAATATATCTGTAAGAATTAATTATTAACATTATTTTTTATATCGTATTATGTGGGATCGTACAAAATATCGATACCCACAAACATCACTTCACATCTCTAACGAACTAAAGTCGGCAGCAGCCGCACCACGTAACTTTTGTATGAATGAGATTATCTATTAAATTATTTGTTCAGCTGATTAATTGCTCGATATGTACTAAGCAAGCAATGATATTTGTTCTCAATTCAAATAATTGATTTGACACATCATCGCGTTTTTTTGGTATCAGGAAGTATTTTTTTAATGAATTTACTAAGAAAAACCTTAATACTATATATTAGTACGTACGTGTAAAACGAGATACCATCTTACGTGTAATTTACAATACAGCTATTATTTTTGCAAACAACCACTGAACAACGCGGCATTTTGTAAAAAATCATAAGCAAAGAAGACGTCGTTAGTTGACATTTACTAATGGTCGAAAATGACATCAAGCACATAGAAGCATATATCCAGCTTGATGCGTTCGCAAGAACCACGCCCCCTTACCATATCTCTACTGTTTGACATATCTGTGGGCCATATACGATTTTAAAATATGAATATGTACGTAGAAGTAGCGATTTGATTTTAGGTACATAACTTCCCTTTATGCTTTGACACTGTCAAAGGCTTGCTGATAGTTCTGTTCACTCTATGAAGTTATTCCATAGGCACTGGCATGTTCTTTTCGAAAGGTGAATTGATGTTCGGGAATGATGGAGTTTTCTTTCAAGGCATTGGTATAAGTCACTGTATAAGTACAATTTCAAATAGCTTAAGTAACGGTAACTCTTCTAGAACTTTCGCCAGTGGCTGTGCCCGCTTGAAAGTCGGAAATTACCTATCCCACGGGAATGTTCTATGAGGATACAAAACATGAAGTAACAGGGGTTTAAATATGAAATTCCCGTTTCAACCTATTGGCCACTTTTAATTGAAATTAAAACTGATTGGACCATTAGACGAAAGTAAGACCAAATGTTTGTTAGAAATTTTTTATCCTGAAGAATAATCCTATCGATTAGTATAATAAAATAGTTTTTTTTTTTAAATTTTATTTGGTTCACCTTTTTTTGCACTTATATTGCAAACGCTGGCTGAACCCTACGAGATAGATCAAAATAATGTACTAAAGTATTATACACCCAAAAAAGTCCAAAATAGTATATTTATTTATTTAGTTATTAAAACTTCATGCAACACAAAAGTACAAAGGCGGACTAAATGCCTTAGGCATTCTCTACCAGTCAACCTATAGCCTTGAAGAGAAAAACAGAGATGAAAAAAAAAATATGAATGAGATGTAGATTAGGTTTACTTTTAGGCAGGAAAATAAAAATCTAGACTGCAGCAGTAAGGTGACTGTATTCCGTAAAAAGATAGAACATATAAATTTTGAAGGTACAATAAAAAATACCCGCGTAGCGAACGCCTGGCAAAATGTAGATCGCAATCTGTAACAGCTTCCTTGTGGTAAGCGTGAAGGTTGGTTTCTAAACATTCCCCCGGGCGTTGAAAGGCCATCTTTCAACCAGAATCTTAATTTAATGGCAGCGGACATATCTTGCTGCATGCGCGCCTTGTTGTTCCATTGGCAGTTCTTATGTCCGCCACACGACTGATGCCATCACGTCCAGGGTATACTGCTGAGATTCGACCTAGTCGCCATTTCAGTGGTGGTAGATTATCCTCCTTTATTACTACAAGGCGATCAACTTCAAGCGCGGCCTTTGAAGATCTCCACTTGGTCCGCTGCTGTAGTTCCAAGATATATTCCTTGTTCCACCTCGACCAGAAGTGTTGCCGTAACGCCTGAATCCTCTCATACCTCTTCAAGTGAGTAACAGAAGCAGCTTCGTAAGATGGCGCAGGCAAGGACGTGAGTGTCCGTCCTATCAGGAAGTGTCCAGGAGTCAGCGGCAAAAAGTCATTAGGGTCTGATGACAATGGTGTGAGTGGGCGCGAGTTAAGGAGGGCCTCAATTTGAACCAGTGCTGTATATAATTCTTCAGTACGTTATGTGACAATGTCCCATTTTCCCAAAAAATGGTTTTTTGTGAGACATATACAGTATATAGAGTATACTGTATATGTCTCACAAAAACCATTTTTTATCTTTTATTTTTTATGAGAAATAATGGCTTATTTACGAAGCGATTAACTCAATACTTTATTGCATTCCACAAATGTACATGCTTAGCTTAGGTGGTAGGGGTGCTACGACAGAAAACCTCAACGAGTGCCCGCAGGCTGTAGAGATCCCTTGCGATATACGTCCGGAGTGAAGGCCAGTCTGCGGGACGGTGCACCCTGGGAGGCGGCTAACGACTCCCCTTCGGTACTTTTGGCTAAGGGGTCTCGATGTCCGCTTGCGAATACTCTGTCCGAAGGAACACTTCAACGCGTGTCCCTCTGCTATAGCAGAGGGCACAGTGGCGAAGTAAGAGCGGGCTCGGTGTGCACTTACCCTGCTACCGGGCAAGCAGGAGGAAGACTTGCTCCTTCTGCCACCGTTAGTCTCGTAGCCCCAGAGATTGTCCAAGGTCATGTTTCTGACTTTTGATGGGGGTCTAGGGTCTGGGGTTAACCGCCCGGGCCGCGAGGAAGACAACCTCTATAAAAAATTACCCCAAACCTCCAAACAGCGGTGCACCGTGAGGGAGGTTGTTATCTTGACTAATGAGTAGCTTAATTAGTCTCTAGTGCGAACCACAAATTTGAGCCGGTAAAACTTGACACATACTCGTGGGAACAAAAATGAGCAATTTTTTTCTTAAAACCCAAAACGATGCGGAGATGGAGTGATGCGCGGTCGGAGTCCGATGCGGCATCCAAAAGGACCTCGGAGGGCTCGGAGGTGGAGGAGGTAGAGGGAGACTCCATAAGAAATACAAGTTTCTTCCGGAAGCGCTCCAAAGCGGGGGACGGATCGTCCTCCGAAGGAAAGTTTGCGTCGGCCCGTAAGATCCCCACCAGCAGTCGGGGTGCGAGCCGAGCGAGAGGAAGAGGGAGGGGGCTTACCTCCTAGGAGGCTGCTGAGAGAGCCGAGAGGCTCTCCGCGGAGGGGCGCCACCCCGTAGCGACCAGCGTTAGGGCTGACCCCTCGGGGTCGTCTGGCAGCAAGCCTGACGCTGGGGAAGACTCCGCCGGGGAGTCACGTAGGTTGCTCGGGGTGTTGGTGGTTGACACCTTGACAGCCATGTCAAGGAAAAGGGAGAAGGGCTCCAAGAAAAGGGGCATCGCCCAGTTCGCGACCTCTATCTTGGAGGCTATGGACTCCTACTTCGACAAGAGGGTCGCGAAGATCCGGGCTGAGCTCTTGGGTGCCCGAAAAGTCGACCACCAGGAGGAGTCACCAAAAGGGGGACGCATGCAGGAGCAGGGGCAAAACCAGCCCCAGCCCAAGCCGGAGGGCCAGCTGCTGACGCTGGTGTGACAGGAGCTGGCTGCCATCCGGCAGCAACAACAGCAGCAGGAGCAGTTCCAGCAGCGGATTCAGCAGCAGCTGTCCGTGCTGGAGGGCATCGTGCTGCGTCCCCCGCTCGCGGCCTCTGGCCAGCGGAAGGCGGCATCATATGCTGCCGCCGCCGCGGCTGCGGCTGCTGCGCCCAAGGCGGGCCCGTCGGGGCAGGCCGGGCGCAAGGCCGTGGCGTCGGAGCCAGTGAGGCGGGCTTCGGCGGCCAAATAGCAGCAGCGGCAGGGACCTGCTCCACCCACAAAGGGTAAGGCGGCACCTGCCGCTAAAGCGGCAAGGGCTCCTGCCGTGACGGCAACTAGGCCGCCTCTGCCACCCCCCGCCCCGCCTGCAGAATCCCCGGCCGACACTGAATGGACGGTTGTCGATGCCAAGAGGAAGGCAGGCAAGGCGTTTAGGGCGGCCAAAAAGCGGACACGGCGACAGCAGCGCAAGAAGCGGGCCCTGGCGACTGGACTTCGCGCCCCGAATTCCGATGCTATGGTTATCACACTACAGCCAGAAATGGAAAAGAAGGGCGTGACGTATGACGCCGTCATGGAAAAGTCGAGGCAGGCGGTGTTGCCACACGTTGGCGAGCTTGGAGCCTCTGGGGGCTTCCGCGTGAGGCGCACCGACCGTAACCGGCCCGAATGCTGGAGGTCCCTCGACATCGCCGTGGTCTCCGAGGCGTCTACCTGTCCCCGAACAGAACTCTCGCCGATCTCCACATCTCCCTTATGGACCTGAATGCCGTCGTCCCTGGGTTTGGTTCTCTCCCCGTGGTCGTTTGCGGGGACTTCAATGCCAAGAACTTGACTCGGGGTTCCCGGTACACGAACCAGGTGGGTCGGATGGTGGAGGACTGGGCTCTGGAGACAGGCCTGGTTGTCCTAAACCGGGGTTCTGTCCCCACGTGTATGCGGATGCAGGGTGAGTCAGTGGTGGACATATTGTTCGCCAGCCTTGCTCTGTTACCGCGTGTCGTCGACTGGCGTGTCATGGAGGGGGTGGAGACGTACTCAGACCACCAGTACATCCGGTTTGACGTCTCATGCGCGTGCAAGCCCTCACGACGAGGGATGCAGTGTCCCAGGGCCGGTGTGTCTTGGTGGTGTCTTTGGATATCGCCAATGCCTTCAATTCCCTGCCCTGGAGTAGCATTAGGAGGGCACTCCGATATCACCGGGTGCCCGACTACCTCTGTCGTGTGATCAAAGCCTATCTGTCGGACAGGTACTAAGACCTGTAAAAGTGCCTGGATAGTACAGAAATAAAATCGTGTGAAGCGAGAAATGACACCATCTAGCGTAAAATCAGATTTAAATGTTGTTTATTTATTTATTTATTTATTTATGACAGGTACTCTCTGCACTTACAGTCGAAACCAACACGTGCAGAGAGTCATTATTATATTACAATAGAATATTTAGAAAGAAAAAAAAAAACATAAAATAACACAATTACTTAATAAAAATCATTATCATTATCATCATTATCATTATCATCATTATCATTTAATAAATTACAATAAAATAAAATAAATTAAAATCAAATTAAAAACATAGAAATAATAAAAAAAAACGATTAAAATAAAATAAAATAAATTAAAATTAAAATCCATCTAAATACAAATCAATTATCATTAGGTTAATTTGGTAATTAGGTTTGTTATCGACAACATCACATTATACTGTTACTAGATGCTTATGCTAATGCTTATTTTTGTTATTTCTGTTTGTTTCTTCAAACATTAAAATAATTTATAGTTTATTTTAAAGAGATGAAGATATTAAAATTGAATATCAATTTATAAATATCTGATTATCTATGTGTTAGTTTTCAAACTTAAGGCGACATCTATGGCGTCACATAAGAACTAATCCTGCATCGCACAATCAAAGTTCTCCGCGCGATTAGAACATATAGAACAGCCCGAAATCATCTATCGGGCAGTAGCCCGCCAGACATAACACCCGTCTGGTCGGAGGATCCTCCCTTTTCAACGGAGGTATGTGGGACTTTACTCTCTGTTCCACATGCCTTTATGGATTTATAAATAATAATTAGTAGGTAGTCTAAATAATACTTAATTCACCTATTGAGTAGCGTAATTAGAGACACAATAGAAAGACAATGACGTTCGAACGCCGGCGTTCGCTCGGGGTTTAATGAATACTCCGAGCAAACGCCGGCGTTCGCTCGGTCATTGTCTTTCTATTGTGTCTCTAATGAGGGTACTCAAAAGGACCGAAGATTGTGACTAAGCTTAATTGATTGTTCCCTAAGTTCATTTCGGTTACCTCGTTCGAGCTCCTATCGTTCAATTTTATTTTTAATCAGGTGAATTTATCTATCTACTTGTTTTATCAAAATGAGTACAAATTATTGTAATTTCGATTTAGTAACAAGAGCTCAAATAATTGCTTTGCATAATCAAGGTAAAAACTTGTCAGAAATAGCCATTGAGACCGGTGTAAACGTAAGTAATTTTATTTATATTCTTATATAACAATAAACCCACTATATAACAATCATAATTTTGGGTATTATATATTTTTGTTTTGTTGCAGAGAAATACAGTTGTTCTATGGGTACGACGATTTGAAGAAGAGGGTTCTTTGAAACACCGTCAAAGAACTGGTAGATCAAAACTCATAAACATGTTTCAGCGTCAAACCATGGTAAGGGAGTACGAAGAAAATGGATTTCTGCCGACGAACCACTATGCTGGTTTATTTGACACAAGCGTTGACACTGTCCGTCGTGCTCTTCATAGCGAAGGGCTGCATTATCGGAGGCATGCTGTGAAACCCTTGCTTACGGAAAACCATAAAAGAGCAAGATTGCAGTTTGCTATTGATCACATAAAATTTGATTGGAGTAGTCATCTTTACTGATGAAAAAACTTTAAAGTCCAGCGAACACGGAACCTTATGTTTGTGGCATCGAGATAATACACGATACACAAGTGGTTATGTAGTGCCCAATATGCAATCTCGTCATATAACTGTGAACATGTGGGGATGGATGAGTGCAGCCGATCCGGGAGAACTTGTCAGAATACCAAGTCGAGCAAATAGTGCAAATTATATAGAAGTGCTGGAGGAGATCATGTTGCCTACAGATCGAAATGTGTATCCAAGAGAAGAATTACCACAGAAAAAATTTGTACAGGATAATTGTCCAATACACCGTTCCCACAGTGTGCAGGCTTGGTTTCGTCAGCATAATGACATTTGCGCTATTCCTTGGCCTGTTAGATCACCGGATTTAAATCCAATTGAAAATTTATGGGGTGTCATTGTTCAACGGTAGAATAATCAAGAATGGGAATGATAATGGAATCCCATTCATTTATCATTTATCATTTATCATTTATCATTTATCATTTATCATTTATCATTTATCATTTATCATTTATCATTTATCATTTATCATTTATCATTTATCATTTATCATTTATCATTTATCATTTATCATTTATCATTTATCATTTATCATTTATCATTTATCATTTATCATTTATCATTTATCATTTATCATTTATCATTTATCATTTATCATTTATCATTTATCATTTATCATTTATCATTTATCATTTATCATTTATCATTTATCATTTATCATTTATCATTTATCATTTATCATTTATCATTTATCATTTATCATTTATCATTTATCATTTATCATTTATCATTTATCATTTATCATTTATCATTTATCATTTATCATTTATCATTTATCATTTATCATTTATCATTTATCATTTATCATTTATCATTTATCATTTATCATTTATCATTTATCATTTATCATTTATCATTTATCATTTATCATTTATCATTTATCATTTATCATTTATCATTTATCATTTATCATTTATCATTTATCATTTATCATTTATCATTTATCATTTATCATTTATCATTTATCATTTATCATTTATCATTTATCATTTATCATTTATCATTTATCATTTATCATTTATCATTTATCATTTATCAATAACGTCAAAATTATCTATGGAGGAATTATCACTGTCATAAAAAATCGAAACGGTATCTACTGGATCTAATGAGGGTAGTTGTAATTACAATTGTTTACGTCGTGAACTTTACAATTTTTCAAAAAAATGTGTCTCGGTCATACTATTTGAACTGAATCCTTGCAATAATATTTCACGGCCAAAATATCACTTCGCAAATAGGTGTTGGGTAAAGCATGAAATAAAATCTCAATTAAACTACGCAAGTAATCTGCACACACTAAACTGACCCTTCAATGTAACAACACTGTGTTTACGTTTGCCGTGAAATAGTGATGACAGGCTTTAAAGTGAAAGAGAGACAACACTCAGCACCAGAATTAAAATTGAATGTGAATATCTGACCTTGTTCCTGGTGGAGGATCGACAACACACGTCAGTCAACCTCTCGCTCACTACGTGATGCCTTGGCGTCAGCATCACTTTCATCAGGACACCAGAAGGAGATGTGACCTTGTTCTCCACATTTGCAGCATACGATGTGGCTGGCCATGGATTGAATCTTGAATATCACGTTATTCTCAGGTCGGTTTCCTACTGTTTCTTTCTTATGAAAACACAGCCTGCTTTGTCCAATTTTTCCACAGTGGAAACATTTGACAGGTGACGTTTGAGATGTCTTCATACGTTTTGTGTCAATTTTTTTTTCCTGATCTGGTAGTGCACTTGACACACTGCACCTCAGGCATGCACACACACACGCACTGCACTTTTAATTTTACACTTCAGGTAAGTACAAGTTTGTAATTCTTGCTGTAGTCACTAGTGACTTTGGATTATTACCAAAGCAAGTATTGGAAAGTGGTACATCTTGAACGTACATTTGCGTCGGTTTTGTCCCGGTCACAATCAGGGTAGAACACGGTGATTTACTCAGTTCCTATTTCTTTCTGGGGAAACAATGTCATCATGGTCCAACATTCGTTGCTCAAGATTAGGGAAAAACCCCAGAAAAAACCTAATCAGACCAAAACCGATTATGACATTTAATTTTGGCGTTGCGACTTTTGCTTATTTGGTCGGTAATCTAGCCCTTGGGTGGTTGAAATGGAATGACACCCTGCCAAAACGAATCAGCAACTCAACAAAATCACTCACCTTCAACCGTTGAACCACGTGGCCTGGCTGGCCAGGAAAAAATATTTCCGGACTTTCTTGAGGCTGGATGCTAAGATGACGGTGGCTTGATGGATGTCTGTATGAGGATGAGGATCTGATCGGCTCAGCTCAATACTGGAGCAGAGATTTTGCGGCGATACTTAGAATAAATAAGCGAGGGGTGGTAGCGGTAGCGGTGCGTGCGCGCGCGATCAAGATCAAGATGGCACTGGTTTTTTTGTCGCTTATTCGCAGAAAAATTACGAGAGCGATACAGCCGAATGGAATTGCGACGTTGAAGCGAGACAACAATATTCGGCTTGCGACACCGTTGAGCGCCGGAACGCAATGACAATGGCGTCAACAACATTGATTAACGGAACTTTGAATCTTATTCGGTCCAGTGCTTCATTCCAGGTCTTCACTTTCTTATTTTTCATTTCAAATAATGACCGCCATTTGTCTTCGCTCTTGCTATTTTCTTCATGACCGGTGTTACGTAACCTTCGTGCTGCGCTTGTTTATTTGCTCAGAATCCCAATTCTGATGTCGGCGCAAGGATGCTGATCATCATTGAAGCTCTTTCCAGGTACTCAGTTTTGTGGGCGATGGCTGGGTATCGAGCAATAAACAAACTATTCCAGATCACACAACTGATTTATTATGATGCAAGCTTTAGGTATTCACTTCACACAACGAACCGTGAGACAGTCCCCGAGACTAGACGTTGTACGCACGACTGCCGACAGAGGAAATTGAAAGACACAGGTGTGGTTTCAGTCAGTAAAAGTTTGACACGCCCTCGCGCTCCACCCAGAGCGCGAGAAGTCAATGGATGATTTTGACGTCCTTTTGATTTACGGACTTGGTTGATTTGTTTGTATTTGTTTTGGGCTGGCGTCCGCAACTCCACGTCCAAAGCGTGTATTTTGCGTACGGGTGGGACAAATGTGTCATTAGATTCACCCCAGCTCCTCGAGAAAAGCCAGCAGCGTGTTGGTGTTAGTGACCATTTCACGTAGAGTACCTGGGCTTTCGAAGTACTAAGCCCTGTATCCAGCATTCTTCCCGCTGAATCCGAAACAGGAATCTACCGAAACGATCGTGTCCAGTGAGGACTTGCGTCATGGGAATAGTGTGGAGGCCGTGGCGCCCCTCTAACCACTCCTCAAAGAGGAAACTTATAGCCGTGATGGTGGCATACCCAGCGCTGGGTTGCGAAAGTCACTATCTCCAGGCCACCATGAGATCTCGCCAGAGCTCTGCCCGCTATGCTACTCTAGTGGCGTGGACCTTCTGTTCGTATCCGCAAAGTGCCGGGCATTGGCCGGCCGGTCCGGTCTAGTCCCCCGCGGCCGCCGCCGTTGCCTGGCAACCGACGCCTCAACTTCCGAACCTCACTAATAATACTCTACGTACCAGCTAGCAATCCCATTTCTTGTATAATACTTTGAAATACGTACATCATTTAGCCGCACTTTTCATTGTAATTACTACCTCATAATTATGACTTGGGTATATACCACAAGTTCACTACCTTGTCACATAGTTAAATGTGTTCATAGTGATATAGACTTATGAACATAGAAAGTAAAACTGTGCTAATCTTTATATAAAAGGAAAAACTGACTGATTGACATATCAACGCACAGCTGAAACTACTGGGACTTGGATCGTGAAATTTTGCTTAAGGTTTCCTTTTATGAAGTAGGCGAGCACTAAGAAACGTTTTTCCAAAATTCACCTCCTAAGGGCATGAACTTGGATCCAAAATTTGTATGAAGAAACCTACTTTCACGCGGGTGAAGCCGCTAGTATATATATATAAAAGGAGAAACTAACTGACTGACATATCAACGCAAAGCCGAAACTATTGGTACTAAGAGCGTGAAAATTTGCGCATATAGTTTCCTTTTATGATGTAAAACCACCACCCTAGGTTGACTGGTAGAGAATGCCTAAGGCATTAAGTCCGCCTTTGTACTTTTGTGTTGCATAAAGTTTTAATAAATAAATAAATAAATGTAAGTGAGCACTAAGAGACGATTTTCCAAAATTCACCCCCTATGGGGATGAAACGGCTGTCCTAAGTTTGTAAGGGGAACCTACTTTAACGCAGGCGAAGCCGTAGCAGAAGCTAGTCATTTATAAAAAAAACCGGGCATGTGCGAGTCGGACTCGCGCACTGAGGGTTCCGTACAAACTGAGAATTGAGTTGCGAAGATTTTTCCAAATCGCAAAAGTTTTTCTTGTGACGTAACTACAAATTTGCAATTCTTAGATTTTTTCCTATACTTATACGTACCTTGCTTCATACTAAATTTCAGGATTCTAAGTCAACAAGAAGTACCCTATGAATTCTGAATGAAAAAATGAAAAAAGATACGACCGTTTATGTCGCAAAAAATATATATTACGACACTCAACGTAATATATATTTTTTGCAACATAAACGGTCGTATCTTTTTTTTCGTTAGCTTCTAGAGACCGCAGATTTGAGTATATGACTAAAAATATTTAGTTGGCGTTGTAAACAAGGCGAATTAATTTATTCGAGGCTATCTCATTTTCCCTTTTGCTTAGTTATAAAATGAGAAGTTTAATCACGTGGCCAATAAAGAAACATGTGGCTTGATTTATATAATTGCTTTTTTTGAAGTGGTTACCGTACACAAATACAAGTCACGGTCAAAACTCAATAAGCGTGAAAAAAATATTTGTGACTAGTTTATCAATAAATGTTTAAAAAAATAGAATATTAACTTTAAAAACGATATAAAAAAACTTACTCGTCATGCCATACAAGAATGAATATAGGAAAGGGTTCACATGGGTAATTCGTCAACTCGTACCGCATACCTACGGCCCACATGGTACGAGTTTAAAAAAAAAAAAAAATTATATTTTCATTGGTCAACTCGTCCAACGTTTATTTTTGTATGGAACTTTAAACCTTATCAACGTTTGGTACAGTTAGTAACACAAGATTAATAGTAATTATTTTTTTTTAGTTTCGTTGTGTTCTTAGATTATTTCATATTAAAAAAATCTGACGAATTAAGAACTTCCTCTTTTTTGATGTCCGTTAGAAAAGTCAGTAACTACATTTTTTTTTGTTTCACTTTACAAGCAACCACACAAGTTCATATGTTATTCGAAATTAATAAGAATGGTATACTTGCTGTTGATACCAAGATTTTAAGGGAACATGTCCAAATGGCTGTATACTTTTATGCTCATGTTACAGCTAACACTTTTAACTTTATCTAGAGGGTCCTGGAGCTAATTCCACGTAATTTTCTGCATTTTCATTTCCTAAGTTATTTTTGACGAATTTGACGAAAGATTTCCAAGCCGCTGATTCCAAACTATTCATTAAAATTATAAAATCGTTGTTTATCATCAAAGTTTTTATTTGAGGCTAGTCGAAAATACCAGTCGTAAGCTAATTTGAATAAACAAAAATAACACCGCTAAAATTTTTTTTTTGGTTCTTACCAAATCATAGGTACCGAACGTCAATCGTGTGTAACAAGACTTATCTATGTGAGGGTAGGTTTATAATTTGGAATACTAGAGTGAACAGTCCATGGATAAATCTTGTTATAGTCGAGTTTCATTTGTGTCCTTTGCGTCATTTCGAATTATTGGATGTCACTGTCAAGTTGTAAAATCATTTGATTGTGAATTGAATTGTCAGTTTAACAAGTTCCCGCCATGAGGCAGTCTTGAGCGATGTGATAAGTTTAAGGTTAGTAAAATACTGTTAACAAGTACTGAATTGTAATTGATAATGATAACAAATATTGTTATTGCGTTGATTTATCTATCGTTTTAATTCTATGATTCCCTTCTGAGGTAAGTTACACGTGCTAGTTTATCACTCATCCACTATCGGTCGCCCACTGTCGGTCTAAGTCCTTGACATAGATCTTATAAATTAAAAGTCAAAATACGCCTTTTTACGTAAACCGCGGTTTTTTTATTATTTTTTTCTCCCCATATACACCCTTAATGTAATAAAATGTATTCGAATTATTTAACCAACTGCACCTAGACGACAAGATGACATTACCGGTTAATAACATAAATTGGCGGAATGCGAACACAGTCAAAATACCAAAATTGGTATTTTTTTTCAGATGTGTTTAATTCCTGATGGCTACAACCCGGGAATCTTTAAGTCAAGAGTGAATAGGTTACTTCTAGGTAAGCGCGCTCCATCGTCGACCGCATCATCGCTTTCCATCAGATGAAATAGCGGTCAAGCGTGAACCTATCAAGAATTAAAAAAAAATTGAAATTACATGAATTTTGTCGTTCTAAAACTTTTATACTTACGACTTAATATCAAGTCATTCATCAAATTATATTATGAGATTACCAGCATCAAAAACTTTAATTTTTTGGAGACCTATGCAAGTTAATGATAAATCCTAAAAAAAACTTTACTATTGGTTATATTATGATTGTAGGTATATGTGTGTAGGTGTGTGTGTGTAGGTGTGTGGGGGGTTATATATTATCCTTATATATACTATTGATTGTTTAAGAACTTTAGAGTTCATTTGTAAAATTCATTTTAAAAATGTGATATTCAATTATAAGACTATCATAGAAACTCTAAAGATTTTTTCTAGTTTTGAGTTACAAGTTAATAATAAATCCTAGAAAGCCTCACTTACAACCACACATTTCTATCATATTATTGTTAAAACTTTTGAAATTTTGATTATTTTATTTAAATTTATTCATTATTATTATTATCTTTATTGATTGTAAATACCATATAAATTACATTTTTAAATATTTTTTTTAACAAAATCATACAAAAAAAAACATTTAAAAATATAAAAAATGTGTCCAGGAGTACTGCTTTCTGAATCAAGCCCTTGACGATTGCTTATTATTTTATAATATTTTTTTATAGTTAATCCTACATGTATTAATGTTTTCTATTACGTCGTGTGTTAATTGATGTCAAATTTGTGATGGTTTAATATTTTCTGTTTTTATATGATAGTTTTGTGGTGATAAAATATTTTATAGCAAATTCGTAAATTTCTTTATTATTTCCACACTAACACTTTGCTACTGATTGTACCTTTTCTTATTGTGATAGTGACGTGGGACGAGTTGACCAATGAAAATATAATTTATTTTTATTTTCTGCAACTCGTACCACATGGGCCGTAGGTATGCGGTACGAGTTGACCAATTACCCGTTCACATTAGAAAGAAGCACGCTGCGTATGTTATCATCAAGGAATTAGAAGGTTGGCCATCAAAAGATCACTGAATTATTTATCAAACTTTGTGTATTTAAAAAAATAAGAATTGTCAAAATTGTGTTCTTGACGTTTCGTACATAACTCATTTTATGTTTACATACGTGCATCTTTTTTTTACTCGTTTTGCTTAAAATAATGCCGAAAACAATCACTAGTTCGACGGAGAGGCTTCTATTTAATATGATTATTATTGACCTCTTTCTCAAAGTTTGACCTACCCAACTGGATTGTCTGGATAATTTCATTTCTAGGTTAGTTTTTTTAATTTCTATCTTTTATGATAGAAATTTGCTTGATTTTTTTTTTACTATTAATAACAAATTGCAATATTACTCACATATTACTCACATGGTGAATTATACTTTTCAGGAGGTTTCGACAATGAGCAGACAAAACTCCTAATAAAAAGAACAGTAAAGGACATGGAAAATTGGATATTTCGGATGCGCGCTATCCAGCGAAGCTGCGGCGGACATTTGAACGATATTATATTCCATACATAATTACATCAATCGGCCATTCAAACAATTAAAAAAAATCGATAACACACGATTTGTTTTATTCAAATTTAAAGATTCCAGGGAAGTGCTTATTGAAGGGCCTTTTATGTCACCGCCCACATGTGGCTGCACAACTCCTCACATGATTGGACCTGTGCTTTGTATAATATTCGATGCTGTCCTGGTGTGAAGCGTCGTCAGTGCCGGATTAAGCCGGCGCAGGGCCTGTAGCAAATTCGGCCAAGGGCTATTACTAATTAATTTATTAGTAGGATACGAATTAATTTAGTACTTTTGGAAAAACCTAGATTATGATCGTTTTTTGCATGCATAACCCCGAACGATTAGAGATTTAAAGGCGAAATTCTAAAAAACCGGAGTAATCTCGAAAATTATGCTTAAGACATTTTAGGTTTTATTCTGATAAATAATACAGAAATAGGGAGTCTTTTCGATGATGGCGAAGCCTTAGTGAACTTATACAGAAAAACTGAACAGTTAAGATTTACTAGGAATAGGATGCAAAATTTATTTTTCTTTGGAAGGGTTAGATTCAGCCATTCTTTAATTTATTTATTTATTTAGGTTCACCCACAGCACATATATACACACACATAAAAACAAATCATAGGTACAGTTCTTATATACATGCCAATTACGGATAAACACAACATTTACAGTACAGTGACCCAGCAAAAGAGCTTAGATACTTTAACGCCTATTTTCCCTTGCATGTTAGAGTTCAAGTTTTCGAAAATTAAACTAGATGGCGTTGGTTTCTTCACAGCTAAGTGGCGAGCAAAGGCAATCTCACAAAGTATAAACTTGACTTTTAGTTTAACAAATAATAGACACATGCGTCATCATTGTCGTCAACAACTGTAGTTCATAATTTCATCGTTCAAATTAGAGTCATGTTGACCTAGCGGTTTAGCATGTGCAGATAGATGCGTAAGTCAATGAGTCATGAGTTCAAATCGCACGTAGTACTCATACTTTTTGTAAGTTTTTTTGTAAGTAACAAAAGAAGTTGGAAGGAATATTATATCAAAGCTAACAAGTGGATATTTATTTGTAATATAATATTCAAGTGGGTACTCAGCAAAACGAAAAAAATGCAGGTAAACAGTTGCCAAAAGGCACTATTAAAAAATAATATGTTTATTTCTTACAATTTCTTAATCAAATTTAACAATCACCGTTTATTAATCACCGAATAAGATTATAATATTATATATAATTTCTTATTGAGGCCATAGCTTAAGTATTCGTTTCCAAAATTGGAAAGAGGATTGAAGCTTATGTAACCTTAACAAAAACAAACAAAAGACCAGATAATTTTATCACAAAGGTCAAAAGGATTAAAAATGTAGGCTAAAAACTATAAAAATACACAACACATCAAGTGTTCATAACTTTTTTAAGTTGTTTTAAATACGGATATTAAGTTAAACACACATAACAAGGTCTCCAGTTAATACAGAGAATAAGTATATATATAGCATAGTGGTTCGTCGACCGACGTCCGTTTTCTTCGTACTCCCTTATCATGGTTTGATGCTGCAACATGTTTATTAGTTTTAGTCTGCCAGCTCTTTGATGGTGTTTCAAAGAACCCTCTTCTTCAAATCATCATATCCATAGAACAACTGTTTTACTCTGCAAAAATAAAACAGAAATATATAATATCCAATAATGATTATTATATAGGAGATTTTTGTTTAAAAGCGTTAAAAAAACTACTTACGTTTACACCGGTCTCTCTGGCTACTTCTGACAAGTTTTTACCTTGATTATGCATAGCAATTATTTGAGTTCTTTTTACTAAATCTATATAACAATGCATATTTACTCATTTTGGTAAAATAAGTAGACAATACACCTGGTTAAAAATAAAATTGAACGAAAGGCGCTGGAACGAGATAATCGAAATTAACTTAGCGAACAACCAATTGAGCTTAGTCATAACTCTTTGGTCGAAGTATTATTTATACTGCCTACTAGTTATTTTTTATAAGTAAATCCATAATCAACCTACCCTCTAAAGTTTGAAAACTAACACATAGATAATCAAATATTTATAAATTGATATTCAATTTTAATATCTTCATCTCTTTAAAAGAAATTATAAATTATTTCAATGTTTGAAGAAACAAAAAGAAAGTACAAAAATAAGCATTAATTAAGCATTAATCATTTGAAGCACAGCGGCGCCATCTATTAACAGTATAATGTAATGTTGTCGATAGCAACATTTCAATCTGGTTTTACGCTAGATGGCGTCATTTCTGCCTTCACACGATTTTATTTCGGTAGTACCTATGCACTTTTGCTTTTGGCCGTACATGTGTACTGTAAATGTTGTGTTGCCAGTTTACCGTTTAGTAGCTAACTTAAGTTTTTTGTACAATTGTGACACAAAACGAAAAACAGAGGACAACAAAGAAAACAGCTTACAAGAGAAAAATGAAATAAAAAAACAGACAAAAATAAAACAAAACAAACAGAGTAAGTGTAAGAATGGACTCGATTACTTGTCCCTGGCGTGTAGGGAGGCCAAAATTCTTGCCTTGAACTTCGCTTCAGAATCGCCATATACATCAGCTTCGGGTACGGACTTATAAAATGAATTTAGGTTGTTACACATTTTGATGAAAGGTAAGTTGAGACCTATGTTTGTAGAGGTGGTATGGCGTTGTAGCAGTGTGGTTATAGGAAAGCGTGGAATTTTGTGCGGAACTTTTAACAAGATACGCGATAAAAGTTCACTACAGTGTATGCGACCGTTCACTAATTTGTGCAGGAACATAAGACTATGCATAGTTCTCCGTTGACGCAGAGAGGTCATCTTGAAAAAGCTCAGACGCTGATGATAAGGACACCTATGAGATATGCCAGGGGAGATAAATGCAAGGTGTCTGGTGAAAGCCCTTTGGATGCTCTCCAGACGCTGATAATGTATTGCGTAAAAAGGGGCCCAGACAACGCAGGCATACTCCAACCTGCTGCGCACTAAAGCATTGTATAGGACCATTTTAGTTTTTATAGACCTGAAACCCTGCGTATTGCGTTTAAGAAAACCAAGTAATTGGGCTGACTTTTTAACACAAACATCTACATGTTGCCTGAATGTCAATTTACTATCCATGATCACTCCGAAATCGCGAATCTCATCAACCTTACTTAGTATCACGTTATCAAAAGTATATGATGTTACGCTGGCTTGTCTCTTCCTTGTAAATGTAATATGAAAACATTTTTTGACATTTAGAGCCATACCATTTTTATTACACCAATCCTGTACTCGATTTAAGTCACTTTGAATCGCCGCGGAATCGTTCGGAGACGTGATTGTTTTGTAAATCTTCAGATCGTCAGCGAACATTAAGAACTTACAGTTTTTGATTAGAGGACCTATATCGTTAATGAACAGCGAGAACAAAATTGGTGCTAAATGGGTGCCTTGCGGTACCCCAGAGTTCGATACATAAGGTTGTGATGCATAACCATTCAAAACAACAACCTGTGACCTTTTTTGGAGATAAGATGTGAACCACCTCAGAAGTGATCCGTGCACTCCATTAGATGCTAGTTTTGACAAAAGTAACGAGTGACTCACTTTATCAAAAGCACTGCTAAAGTCTGTGTACACCGCATCTACCTCCAGTCGTTTGTCTAGAGATTCAGATATATCGGATACAAACTGAATCAGATTGCTTTCCACTGAACGACCGGCTTTAAAACCATGTTGGCAAGATGAGATATTTGAGTCGAAATGATGTGTTATTATAGGGCAAACAAGTGATTCAAATATTTTAGGAAAACATGACAATATTGAAATTGGACGATAGTTCTTTACGTCTGCAGGATTATCTTTTTTATAGATAGGAACAATTTTAGCCTGTTTCCACACCTCAGGAAATATGCCCTCTGCCAATGAATGATTAAAAATAATGGATAATGGAAATGCTAGTGCCTTGCAACAACGCTTTATGAAGATGGGAGGGATGCAATCAGGGCCGGGACCTTTCGTAGAGTCCAGATTCTTTAGCTTCATAAGAACTTCTCTTTTAGTGAGTTGTATTTTAATTTGAATAATCTTTCCGAGAGATTGATCTCATCAACATGTCAACATCGATGGTCATCATCATTTCTGCTGAAAGGTGTCCGCTGCTAGACAAAGTCTTCTCCCAAGTGCCGCCACAATGGCCGGTCCTGTTTATCACGCCTCCATCGGATTCTCGTGAACCTTACCAGGTTATCGGTACCCTTGTTGCGAGGCCTTTCAACGCTGCGTCTTCAAGTATCCGATCATCACTCCAGAACCTTTCGGCCCCATCAACCATCCGTTCTGCGAGCAATGTATCCAGCTCACTGCCACTTAAGCTTATCTTCACACCTGATTCGATCATGCAAGGAAACTCCTAGCATAGCCCTCTCCATTGCTCTTTGGGTGATTTAAAACCATCTGATGAGGCACATTGTGAACGACCACGTTTCAGAGCCATATGTCACTATGAACTGTCAATGTAATATTCACATAGACACAGAAAATAATATGTAGTTCCCTAAAAACCTTGTTTAAGCTTATTCTTAGTACTTACCCTACTACTATTAAGATTAAGCTTAACCGAGGCTACACATATTAAAATTAAGTAGCTTTAGCCAGCGGCTTCGCGCGCAGGAAGCCGCTGGCTAAAGCGGGGTAGCTTTATAGCTAAGAATTAGCTTGAACAAGGCTTTTAGACACCCATAACCCCGTGGATTTTAGGATCAGTTGCGTAAAAAGTACGATGATGGGGCAATTCTAAGAGATCTTCTATTCTGTAGTTTAGTTGGAGGAAAGTCTGAAGCAAAGTGACTATCACATCACATCCAAAGAAATCAGCTGTATTTAGATTTCACGCAGTACAAATATTTTGACTAGTTTTTTTTAACATTCAAGACAGGGATCCCTGAACGCGCGGGGCCCCCAAATGCGCGTGGCCTGTAGCATTTGCTACTCTTGTTACATGGCCAATGCGCCACTGAGTGCCGTCTAACCTTTGCAAGAATGTCGAGTTTCTTAGCAGCTACCGTAGCTTTGGATTCAATGAACCGCCCAAAGTTTAGGTTTAAGGGAATTTTAACCCTCAAGAGCTGAAGGCGGTCGATGCACTTCAAGGGTACATTAGAAATCAGAAATCAGAAATCAGAAACGTTTATTTCAAATAGACCAATTACAGGCACTTTTGAATTGTCAAAATGTCGGTCAGTCAAAAAAAATACAAGTGAAGCTAAATTGCACGTTCCAAAGCGAGAAGAACGTGCAAGAAACTCCATGGACACTCTTTTAAATCATATTATGAGTTACATAAATCTTGGTTACATATTTCTTGTCGCTTCTAATATGTGAGCACAATGTTAATAATAATTAAAATAAAAAATAAAATAAAACTAATTTAAAAAAATAGAAATTGAATTCAGTCACTGGCAGCTAAGAGATGACCAGTCTCAACTGACGGCACCCGTTCACGAGCATGACGCGTGCATCAGCCCCACTCAGCTCAACCATTTTGAAGGGAACTGAATGACCCAATAACACGTGCCACCATCAGCGAGACATTTGAGTGAGCATGACAAACCCTCAACTGCCATGCTCGTCATGTCAAACAAGTTGTAACCTAATAATAATATATATATATATATATTTAAAAAAAGACTAATTTGAAGGTAAAAGTGGCTGTGGCTGCGGAGCAGGACCGGCATTTAGCCAAGCGTTTTTATCAAGGATATAATCTTCCAGTTTATAATACGCTTGTCTACATAGTGTGTGTTTAATGCATGCTTTAAATTTGGACTCATTTAGTTGTAGAATCTCAGCTGGTATCTTATTATAAAATTTTACACAGTACCCCATGAAAGAACTATGTACTTTAGCCAATCTGAACCGAGGTTGATCTAATTTGTTCCCGTTCCTAGTATTAAAATTGTGCCTGTCACTTATCTTAGTAAAAAGATAAATATTTTTCCGAACATACATAATGTTTTCATAAATGTATTGACAAGGGACCGTCAGGATGTTTATTTCCTTAAATAGTTCCTTAAGAGAATCGCGTCTGCGAAGATTATATATGGCTCTGATAGCTCTTTTCTGCAGAATAAAAATAGACTCTATATCAGCAGCCCGTCCCCATAGCAAAATACCGTAAGACATGATACTATGAAAGTAACTAAAATAAACTAATCGCGCAGTATCCACATCAGTAAATTGACGGATTTTTCTGACAGCATATGCTGCTGAACTAAGCCGACCTGCCAGAGATGTTAAATGAAGACCCCATTGTAGCCTCGAGTCAAGCGTGATCCCAAGCCATTGCAGCAGCAGGAGCCAAGGTGAACAGGCTCCTTTTAGCAGTGAACGGACACGCTTGTATTTTGGCGACGTTGAATATCGTGGCTAAATAAATAGCACATGTTTAATTATTAAATAAACATTAATCTTAGATGTATCGCATACTTATTTTCATGAATAGTCAAAAGTATCAACTCCGTTTAAGCGGCGTACAGCTAGGGTGAACAGCTTAATTTTTTTTAATACGGTCTCCTTTTTGTTGTGCAATCTTTCGTTGGCCAGAGTCTATACATTATAGGTATGCATAGATATCCGTAGGTATGGCATGATCCACTATTAGGTACCTAATATATTTACAAAACTTCATGAGTGGGCAAAGATTTCAAAAATAAAAGATGAACATCGATTCGTGGCCTGCGCAGACGACGGACTTTTCTCCGCGGCGGAGAAAAAAATACGCTTCACGAATAAAAAGTCCGCCGCGGATTTACCGCGAACTCAACGCACACGGTGTGCGTGTTTATCGTTGTGCATACGTACGTCACTCTCGAGCGCACAACGCGGACCTATAGTAGTCAATGACGGATTAAGACTACTTGATGCCCTAAGTAATCTACGCCGGTGGGCCCCCCTATCTGTATGTCAACTAGAATCGGTCTTTAAACCTTTACCGCCTAAACATTAGTTTTTTTGTAAAATAAGGTGATGAGATGTAACGTACCTTAGAAGTGGAGTAGGTGCGACAACAATAAAAAAAAAACATAATTTATTTATTAGGGGTTAAAGTATGAAATTGCCGATTTGTACTGAAAAATTGAAATTGTTTTTTTTTTTCATTTAACATATTTATTTGAAAATATAAGAAAATATGAGAATATAAAAATATTCTAATATTTTGAAGAAATTAGTTTTTTGAAGAATTAATCAAAATAATTACCATTATTATCTATACATTGCTGCCATCTAATATGAAGGTCATTTATGCGTTTGCGATAGATCTCTGGTGATCTAGATTCGACAAACTCTGTGAAAGCATTTTGTACTGCCTCCTGAGAAGAAAACTTTTTATCAAGTAGAAAATTGTCCAAATCACGAAACAAATGGTAGTTCGTTGGAGCAAGGTCTGGCGAATACGGAGGGTGACGAATGGTTTCTAATTGCAGTTCCTGTAGAGTTAAAATGGTTTCTCGTGCTGTTTGAGGTGTCGCGTTATCATGGAGCAATAATGGTAAAGATTGATTCATGAGTCGAGGCATTTTCACTGCTAGTCTTGCTGTCATTGTTCGGAGTTCGGCACAGTAGATATCTACCGTTATTGTTTAACCAGATCGGAGAAAGCTATAGAGAATAACACCATGCTGAGACCACCAAACAGTTACCATTACCTTTTTATTGGTAAGCTTTGCTTTAGGTCACTGTTGCGGCGTTTGACCTGGGGTCAGCCATTGCATTTTTCGCTTACGGTTATTGTAAAGAATCCACTTATTATCACATGTCACAATTCGATCCAATATTCCTTCATTTCTGTATCAATTCAACAAGGCAACCCAAGTTTCAACACGCGTTTCTTTCTGCAGATCAATTAAATCATGAGGCACCCATTTTTCATATTTTTTTATTGCTGGTAAGGTAACGTTAAACCATGCCACTAATTCCTGGGTAGTCTGGCTCGGATCGGCTTCCACCATCTTTTTCAATTCATTTTCGACTGGCCTATTGGTCTAGTGGTTAGTGGCCCTGACTGCTATGCCGGAGGTCGTGGGTTCGATTCCCACCCAGGACAAATGTTTGTGTGATGAGCACGATCATTTGTTCTGTGTCTGGGTGTAATTTATCTATATATGTATGTATTTAGAAATATATAAGTATGTTTATCAGTTGTCTAGTACCCATAACACAGGCTCTGCTTAGCTTGGGACTGGACGGCGTTGTGTGATAGTTGTGGAATATTATATTATATTATTATTATTTTGTTATTCACCTGTGTGGGTGGTCTTCCACGTGGTTTGTTCTTCAAATCAAAGTTTCCATCACGAAAGCGTTTAAATCAAAATCGCACGGTGCGTTCATTAGCAGTCCCCTCTCCAAACGCAACATTGATATTGCGAGCTGTTTCTGCCGCGTTATTTCCGCGTCGGAACTCGTATAAAAATCACTCGATTTTTCGAAGTATCCATCTTTCTTGTCTAAACTGAATAAAAAACAACGGAAAGTCGATAATCGAATGTTGCACATTTTCTAACCGATTTCCAAAAAAGGAGGATGTTATCAATTCGGTTGTATTTTTTTTATGTTTGTAGAACCTCAGAACTCCGTCGTTTATGGACCGATTGGCAATTTTTTTTTCCCCTAGATGATATGCTTCCAGATTGCTCCTAGTTTTTTCAAAATCCAGTTTTCATGATGAATCCATGAGGAATCGAGGAAACTCTTCAAATATTATAGGCAACCATATAGTTATTTTGGTATTTTCATCGAGGACTTAAGCATTTACAGTCAAAAAGTAACATTTGATGAAGTGGAACTGATGAAGAAGACCAGAAATGGCCAACGCAACTTTATACTCACATAGATATTACAATGAAGATAGTTAAGCAACTATGACAATACAAATAAATAAATGGTTCTGAATAGTTATGTTGAAAATGGTATCATCGAAGTGAACTGGTGATGATGATGATGGAGCCGGTAGGTAGGCACTGGAACTCCGTAATTAATCAATGTAATCTCGCCGTCTTTGGGCTTATTGGAATTGTCATGAGATGCACTTTGGCTATAAGGTACTATCAAACTGATCTGATGATGGAGCGGGAAGGTAGAAGGTAGACACAGGAACTTCATAATAAAACAATGTAACCTTGCAGTGTTTGGGTTAATTGGAGTTGTCATGAGAATAGGCACTCTGGTTATAAGTGTATCGCAACTAAAAAGTGTGATATAAAAAACTTAAAAAAAAAAAACGGAAGTCAGTGTTAAATAAGAAATAAAAAATACCGAGAAACACCGACTTCCGAAATTAAACTTATTTTGATCCTTTTAGTGTTTTTTATAATGAAGTTGGTTATTTTTTTTTTGTAAAAAGTTTTTTTTAAAAGAAAAACTTCATAGGTACTATGTGAAAAAAGTTTCACTCAAAAATCTCAAACCATGAAGGTTTTATGTCAATTCGAAGTACCTATTACAATAAAACGGCAATTTCATACTTTAGCCCCTATTATTACGTACGCATAGAAGCCGGCCGGCACAATTACTCAAAAAACAAAATTTTGATTGACACAGATTTGCGGGGGCGCCAGGCGGGGGGGCCGCGGGGTAGGGGTGGTTTGTGATTGGCTGATCGCAATTCCGGTGCATTTGAATTGCCGAATGCACTAGCGAGCAGCGAGTGGGCAAGCGGGAACGGGGGGTTATGACTCTAGGTTGGACTCTATGTCAACTTAAAACCCGCGAAGGAGATTGACCAAAAGCAGTCTAGCAAAGATGCGTGAACGAAAATCAAATTAATATAGAAATTATTTGCTTATTTTTTTACAGCTTTTCACTTCAGGAATTCTGTTTTCGTATCCGGAATTATGATTTTAAGATAAACAGTAAATTAACGATTGCTAGGTACATTTCCAGTCATGATTGACGTTTCGTTCTCTTCATTTGTACGAGTTACGTAAGCTAATATTACTATCCTCTTTGTACGTAAGTATGAACCTTTAGACAAAAACATCACAAAAATGTTATCATCTTAAATAGCTAAGTAATTAGTAATACCATAACGTACTGTATATGTATTTTATCGTTCCGATAATATAATATTTATTTTGTGCTTCGTCTCACGCAGATGCAGCTGTCAAGCCAGATGACAGACGGATGATAACTAACAATGTTACCTATTTTGTACCTACATGAGTGATCTGTGGTCATTTTACAAGTTGCGAGTTGGTTAGACATAATTTGTAGGTTATCTCCGTTTTTGTTTAATTACTTTAAAACTCGGGTGTTTGTGTGAAAATGAACACTTTTATTTAATAGTATATAAAGCGTAGTCTATATTAAATAAACATTTATTGTGCTTCAACTTAAGACGGATTTCCATACATCGTTGGTCATGATCCTTTCAAATTAGTCCTAGAAACTTTTTTTGGTGTGGTTTTTGGTGACATGAGAGTGAGACGTGATGCCATAAGGACGGATTTTTTTGTGCTTCGTCTGATGCCCCCCCAGACGTGATGCCTTAGGCAATTGCTTAATTTGATTAAGGGTTAATCCGTCACTGATAGTAGTCTTTGACGCGGACTAAAGTCCGCCATGTGTGTTGCTTCGTCTAGTCACACGAGTTCTATTTTTTTCGGGGAATCCCCCGTTCTTTTGTCCGGTCTGCTCTCTGCATGTCCTCGGTTATTCGGGGGACTTTTTGTATGCGGTACTTTTAATCCCTCGTTTGCGTTACTCGATACATTTGTAAGGGATCTATTTTAGCGGACAAAAAAATTCCGCAGCCAAAAATCCGTAGTCTGCACAGACCTTAATCGTAAATAAATACGACGCGCTGAATAAGACGGGGGCATGCAGGCGGAGGGTGCAACACTAGTGCTTACAGGCCGGATAATAGGATCTTACATATTATTATGTAGGCACTGTACAACAGTGAGGCATTAAGTAATTGGTAAATGTCGTGCGTCGAACCAAAGTGGGAACATTACGCAAAGCGAGTAAGTGAGCGTGTTCGCTGTTAGCTCTAAGGGCCCTCGTTTAAGATTAACCTTGTGCGTGCTCGCTTGTCCTTGGCGTTATCTAGATTCACATTCAGGCGACATGGCTCGTTCCAGCGCATGCGCACGTAGGTACGATGTGTATGACGGTTTTATCATTTTCGCCGGGGCCCTGGAAAGTAGGCAAAGAAGGAACATAGGAGTGGGTTATAGTCAGTACAAGTCTGGCGCGTCCTCCTCCTGCTCCACCCAGAAGTCTGGCACGTCCTCCTGCTCCACCCAGAAGCAAGAGAAATCATTGGATGATTTCCCACCTAAATAAAAATAGTGGTATGGTGACAGCAACGAACGGCCCTCACGCTCCAGCCACCAGGATCCCGACCCTGATTTTCAGCCCCCAGATTCAGGTTTTTTACAGATTTTTTTTGAATAAAAGTTTTTCTATTCTATTCTTTTCTATTCAATGGGTAGCTCGCCGTCCGGCCGTCCGGTAACCGTCCGGACCGAGCTCGAGTCGCCGACGGTGCGTAAAGAAATATCAGCAAACCGTAGGAGCCCAGCAGGATCGAAGCCTACTGGGGCCATGGAATGTGCGAAAGAGAACCCCGGGACCCTGGAACGAAAGCAAAGCAGAAACAGGAGTGGGTTTCAGTCAGTAAAAATCTGACATCATCTCGCTCCGCCCAAGAGCGAGTGAAGTCATTGGATGATTTCCCACATAAAAAAAAGCATTATTAAGAGTATTTTAAACAAGGGCGGATCCAGGGGTGGGGTCATGGGGACATGACCCCCCCCCCCCCTGGGCTGGGTCCAGGACCTAGGTGGACCACTGACTAAAATTGCTAAACATAATGTTTTTGTGTAATTTTTTGTCACAATATAGATTTTATGTATGCACTTTCAATATTTAATTAATTTAAGAGCGGCTAACCGGGCCAACCCGAGGTACATTTTCTTCCTTCAGATATTTTGGATACACAGATATCTTGTGGATATTATCTAGGCTTCTATAAAAATCAAAACATAAACTTTAAAACTAATCTACTAAAGACCTCTGAATATCTGCTATTTTTCGTGAATTTTTGTTCTTCATAATGTACGCTTTTTAATATATAAAAATATAGAAAGTACATCTATGGAAGCCATTTTCGTGCGATGATTTTCTATGATTTTAATTGTGGCCTAAAACGTGATGAGTCATTTGATCGACTTCAAATTGCTTTTATGGCCTTCAAAAGCAACCATCTACCGCTGGTATAGCAAGTTCAAGCGCGGTCGCCTTACTTTGCGGGATGAACAAAGGAGTGGTCGTCCGACAGCTGTCACGGAAGAAAGTATGCTGGCAGTAAAAAATTAATTCAAGAAAACAGACGGATTATATACGAAGAGATTCAGCATACACTGCAGATTGGTTCGGGAAGCGTTCACAAGATTCTACACGAGCACCTTCGTGTGAGGAGGATAGTTTGCCGCTGGGTGTCGCGCAACCTCACCGAAGCTCAGAAGCAAGCCCGTGTGGAGTGGTGCCGTGATATGATTCAAAAATTTGAAACGGCTCGTCTCGGCGCGTTTACGACATTGTGACAGGTGACGAATCCTGTATTTATTAATACGATCCAGAAACAAAGCGTCAGTTGACAGTTTAGCTGTTTCAAAACGAAACAGAAACAGCGCAGGGAAAATTTTGATCACTAGTTTCTTCACTTTGACGGGGTATCTGATTTCAATTCCATTACGAGACCAAAGCAGCATTAACGCCGAATGGCATACCACAAAATGCCTGCCAGAAGTTTTGTCTGCAATGAGCAACAAGCGACCGAATACCGGGCTCCGCAGGGTACTGCTTCACCATGACAACGCGCCCGCGCACTTAGCGCTCAAAACGAGGGACTTCCTGGACACCGCACCGGTCAGAGTCTTGGGGCACCCTCCTTACAGTCCTGATCTGGCACTTCTTTTTATTCCCTAAAATAAAAAAAATCTGCCGAAAAGGATACAGTTTTCATCGCCGGAAGACGCGCTAGCAGCGTTCAAGAAAGCCGTGTAAGAGGTGTCTGCAGCGGACTGGAAAAAATGTTTCGAAAATTGTTTCAGACGCATGAAACTTTGTATAAAGGCTAGTGCAGAGTTCTTTGAAAAGATTTAATAAAACTTCTTCTCCTTCTGACCTTATTTTAAATTGTGTATTTTTTTTTTTTTTTTTAATTGATATAAACCAGCGCTTGACTGCGATCCCACCTGATGGTAAGCAGTATTATTGGTTGGTATTTTGAGACGTATCCTAATATAAGATTTTTTTTATGTATTATGGCTACACTACATGTTAGTGTAGCGACAGCGGGAAGATCTCTCTCGTTACGAAAAATCAAATTATGACTAGAAGCTTCAATGGTCGAATGTCTAACCGGACTGGCACTTCTTCATGTCCATAAAAACGTAGAGTGTCGTACGTTCTTAGCGTGTCGATGGTAAAACTAATAAAATTCCTTGCCTGGCCCAGTATTCGGCCACGGCAATGTCGTCCACTGATACTGTCATAAGATCCCTACATGAACAGGTAACAGGGCACGTCATGCAGGATGGAAGGTGGGACATGGTCTGTGGAGAGACACTGCACAAATACTGAAGGTCGAAACCGTTCAGGAACCCCCATCTGTGGAAATTGTCTTTGCTGCGCTCAACCTGCATGCGGAGTCTGTTTAGAGTTTTCCAGATTGGCCATGGCAACTCGTGTCCAAGAGAGAGCATCGATCCCATCTCAAAGTAAAGCCATATAGTTTTACTTTGAGATGGGCTCACGCTTACAACAAAACTTTTACGACTTTTAAGTCTCAGGGGCACCGAGCTGTAATATTGCATAGAATGGCGAGGGTCGTTTTATTGTTTCGTTCTTTCTATGCGGCTAGCCATGGTCCTGCGAATTTCTAGGGGTGCAATGCCGATTAGTGGATACAGCATTCGTACCGGAGTCGGCATACGGCAACCAGTGGCAATTTGGCACGTCTCATTAAGTGCTGTATCCACTATGTTAGAGTGGGCGGAGCGGCTCCATACTGGACAGGCATATTGACCAGCGGAGAAGCGGAGCGCCATTTTAGCTGTTCGCAGAACTTGGGGAGACGCCCCCCATCTAGTGGTTGTTAGGCGACGCGACGTAGCAGGTTGTTTCTCGTATGCACCTTCCGCTTAACGTTCTCGCAATTCTTTCTGTAGTTGAGAGACCTATCCAGAGTGATGAAGAGATATCTTGGATGGGGGTTATGAATGATTGGCACCTCCTGCCATGAGATATTGAGCATTCAACCCGCTTGTCTGTTACAAAGGTGAAAGACGCACATTTTTGAGGGATTTGCTTTAAATGCATTAGCAGTATAATACTGGCTAAGATCTGAGAGACTCTGTGGTAAGGTTGGTCTCAATCTCCTCAAAATCAGTAGCTTGGCAAGTTAATGCTAGTTCGTCTGCATACAGAAAGCGGGTTGTGTTAGGGCTCACCGGTTGGTCATTGGTGTAAACGTTAAACAGCAAGGGGGCTAGAATACTACCTTGTGGCAGTCCATTTTTTTGAGTTCGCCACTTGCTTTTCTCGTTACCATTGAAGTAGATGGAGTGATAACGCGTTTCGGGAGACGTAAAAGAAAAAATGATTTTGTTATTTAAATATAGGTATTTTTAAGCACAGTACATACATCGATAAAATAGTAGGTATGTTATTGATGTATGTATTTTTACCCGTATCTATTATTATCAAAATTAAATCATAACTTCTTATGACTTGACCATGACGTGATTTGACCCCCCCTGGCGCCAAAGCTGGATCCGCCCTTGATTTTAAACGATTGTAAATTTTACCTCTATTTACAAACTAGGGGCTGAATTTACTCTAAATTCAAATGTGGTCCCTCAATGGGAACGCGATAATTTTAATCTCAGACTTTGACATGCTTTTGACAGCTTAAGTGGGCGTCGATGTCAATGTACCTACACTCCTAAACGTTTCGGAACTAAAACTGAGGATACAGATGGACCACACATAGTTGAATGCATTCTTGCAGGAGTGATTTTTTAGGGTCATAGAGAACTGGACGGCGTGAATGACGGGAAAAAACAGAAAGAAATAACCATAAACACTATACTGAATACTGATTCAGTGTCAGGAGATTCTCACGAAAACAATCACTTACCTGTTTGAAGGCTGTTTGGTTTGCACTGTTTCCTCATTACTGATGTAGGTAGGAAATCGATTATTACCGTTATTTTGATTCTCTACGTAACTCTTTTTTTTTTAAACAAACAGCTAAATAAAAGTCACTTTTTGTGTAATATACATTGTACGAGTATATCTATTTTTAAGGTCGGTTTATATTATATTATTTTAAGGTTAATTAGGGTTCCGTACCTCAAAAGGAAAAAACCGGTTCCGCCTTATAGGATCACTTTGTTGTCCGTCTGTCAGTCTGTCTGTCAAGACCCTTTATCTCGGAAACACGTGGATTTATCAAGTTGAAATTAAAACCATACACTCAGGTCTGCGGGCCTACTTCTAAGATACGTTAGTAAAAAAAGATACGACCGTTTATGACGCAAAAAACGTATGATTCGACAGTTTCATTCTTAGGTTACTTCCCGTTGATCCGGAATCCTGAAATTTGGCATAAAGCAAGGTCTTATTGCACAGATATAGGAATAAATCTTAAAACAGTAAATAACAAATTTACTGTTTTACGTTTCAAAATAAAACTTTTTGCGATTTGGAAAAATCTTTGAGATTCGAGATTCGAGAATGGAACTATTTACATAATAATGCATTTCATTTTATTTATTTAATCTTCATGCAACACAAAGTACAAAAGCGGACTTAATGCCTTATGCATTCTCTACCAGTCAACCCAGGGTGGTGTGTAAGCCATCCTCAGCGGTAATAGCATTTATTTTACCCCAAATCTAGATAAGATGCATATTATCGGTACATTTACAATATTTTTTCGAATGCAGTGCACTCACCCTGCGTTCCGAAATGCAATAAAAGTGATCATAACGCGAATCCTAAGACACAATTTTACCACTGAACATTTTGAACAATCAATGTTTATGTTTACAAATATATTAAATAATTTTAATTTCATGTAATGTTACTGTACCTATTAACAGGGACTTAAAAACACCTTCATAAAGGTTACAGAATTATAAGTGTTACATGTTGAATTGGTAACAAAATCAAATATGTAACACTTATAAATGTGTTTTCAATGTGTTAACCCAAAACACTTACAAAAGTGTAACCGTAACATATCTGTAACAGATATAAAAGTGTTAACAGTGTTAATAAGTGTAACAGGTAAACGCAGCGTTGCCAAATTTACAATGTACTTTTTTATGGTTAATAAAGCATTAGCTCCTAAGATACAAGATCTTCCTAGTTTAGGAGTCAGGGTATTCAAATTAAATTGACTGTTGTATTTTTTGTACTTACATTTGATGTCAAATATGTACTTTATAATAAATAAATATTATTATTATTACATTTGCAACGGTCAGTAATTAAAACGTAAGGTCACTATAAACAGTTAGTATATTTCAGTTCACAACTTTGTATATAAAACTAGACTTATGCAGTACGATGGTAAATAAAACTACACGGTACGTTCCCAGCGAGTTCGTGTCGCGCGAGGCGTCGCGAAACAAGCAGGATGCGTAACCGAGGGACGGAACGGGGAGTACGTCTAAGCTAGGCGAGCTCTTCCAATGCGTGGATACAGCGGCGCACTAGCACAGACTGACCGCTCGCGGCCGCGTCGGCCCCTTTTATACGTGAAGCGGCTAACGTTGTGTGCGTGAGCGGCGTCCCGACACAGTAGTGTTGTGTGGCGCGTAGTTGTAGACGTTCGGTGGTGCTACAGGCTCCCCCTCTGGATGCGAAGTCGCCCCGACGAGTAGCCAGTCAAGATGAATGTTCCACCAACTAGGCTGGCCGAGACGCGCGTCGCCGTGGTCGTCCTCGTCCACGAGAAGGCGGAGTGGCGCCTTCAGGGTTGGGCCTAGGTTTAGGCGGACGCCCGCGTTTCTTCAGTGGGCGCACCGGTGGAGGAAGTGGGTTTGCCGCATGGCCTTGGAACGGACTCAAGGCAGATGTATGGTACACTCCAAGGGGTTTATCTGGAGTAGCTGGGTCTGAAATCAGATAGGAAGAAGCACCATGTCGTGCTAGGATTAGATAAGGACCGTAATCACTGTTACTGGCAGGCCTTCAATGTATCCCCGGAACTTTTAAATCGCCCAAACTACTGTAAGTGCCTCCCTCTTAGTTGTGGAATAGTTGCGTTCTGCAGGGGTCATCAGCCTACTGGCATATTCGACAGGATGCTCGTCCTCTGCCTCCCCCTGCACTAGAACTGCTCCAAGTGCAGACTTCTTGATATTCCAATAGTGCTTCCGTTAATTGTGCCTTCTGAGTTGCGTCTAGCGTGTCTGATGAGGCCTTTTCCACTTCCAAAGATCCAATTTCGACATCATTGCTGCTATTACTCTGGTCACTAGGGAAGAGTGCTTTAGAGTGTGGAGATAGTTCGCACGGAGCACCGTGAAGCTGCATTTGGGCATCACGAACCATAAAGTCCACGAACCTCGGAGAATATCCATCGAATAATGGTCGAGATCGCTTCCTTGGTATAGGGGACAGTTCAATTGGCACTACGCGATATGGCATCGTGTTAGTAGTGCAGGCACTCGTTTCCGGGAGTGCTGGTTCTCCGCTGGACAATGGACTGCCAGTTGCTGGAGTACATGCGCTGGGTTGTGGCAGCGCCGGGTTGAGTACGCTTTCGTCTCGTGAAACCATCGACAAAGGAGAAATAAATTCGGGCAGCTCGACATCTTTTAGCATAGACCGCAACTGAGGGTCAAAATAAACGGGTGTAGCCTCCACCTTGGCCATCGATATCTCCTCTGCATCCTCGTTTTGTAGGTCAAAAATGTCGTCAGGGTAATCCTCGAAATGCCATGTCATCTGTGGAACGTTAAGTACCATCTTAGCATCCTGGATAAAGCCGACGCCCAACAATGTGCGAGATTCTCGAGCTTCCGGGAACACGATAAAGGACGTTTGCACAACACGGTAACAGATACTGACGGGTGCACTTACGGTCAAAACGTCTCTCGTCGTCTTCGTGCCATCAGCCAGTTTCACCACAAGCTGTTGTGTCTGGAATGCAAATCCGAGTCTTCGTAGGCATTTGTATAGCGTGTATGATGCAACGCTCGTTTTTGCGCAAGTGTCTACGTAAGCGCTACCGGTTATTTTACCTATGGCAATACCGATAATCGGCCTAGGACGTACATCTGCTTGAGTGTTCATGGAACAGAAACTTACTTCAGCCTTTTCCGCCTTTGGTACAGCCTTGGTGCAGGTTGTACATTTCGATCGGATCACTCCTGGTGTACCACATCCGTAACATGCAAACTTTGGTGTAGAAGGTGATGGCGCTTGGGTGGCTATAGCGACATTTGTAGGCGCAGGTTTCGCGGCAGAAGTACCACTACCAGAAGCGAGATCCTTCTTTTCCTTCTTCCGACATGTCTCAATCGAATGTCCAGGCAATCGACAGTACGTGCAACGCTTCTTTTTAAATGACCCTTTTTCTGTTTCTTTTCCCTCTTCTGGCATTTCCTTCTCAACCAGGAGTTCTTCCACTCCCCTGGCTGCCTTCACTAGGGCGTCAAAAGTATTGACAGTCTCGCGTGCCATTTTTACTCTTATTTTGTACCTCAATTGCCCGTAGATCATATCGATTTGTTGGGACTCTGTGTGTGGCTCAGGCATTTGTGCAATAAGAGCCCTCTTCTTAGCCACAAACACTTCTGTCAGTTCATCCTCACCTTGTTTAATGTTCACAACGTTCTGGTACAGCTGGTAGGCAGGTCTTTTAGGAGCAAACGCGTGGCGAACACGCGACTCAAACTCGTTCCAAGTTTTCACCTGATCTTTTATCCCGTTCCACCAGGTAGCTGCTTCTTGCTTTAAAATTAAGGGGACGCTCATGATGGCATCTTCGTCGGAAATCAGTTCCACGGACTTGAACACTGAAGCTGCAGCAAGAAAAGATTCTACTGATTCAGTATCTCTGGCACCATTAAAAGTGATTTTGCAAGTGGCGAAAGAACCTCGTCGCTGTTGGTTGCCAATCACCGACAATAACTTCTCGAACTGCTCAGCTGAAAGATTCATGTTGGTTAGCGGTTCCTCCTTTATTCTTCTACGTGATCTTGATTTTGGGCTAGCCTGTTTCCGGGCCCCACGTTGGGCGCCAGATTGCAACGGTCAGTAATTAAAACGTAAGGTCACTATAAACAGTTAGTATATTTCAGTTCACAACTTTGTATATAAAACTAGACTTATGCAGTACGATGGTAAATAAAACTACACGGTACGTTCCCAGCGAGTTCGTGTCGCGCGAGGCGTCGCGAAACAAGCAGGATGCGTAACCGAGGGACGGAACGGGGAGTACGTCTAAGCTAGGCGAGCTCTTCCAATGCGTGGATACAGCGGCGCACTAGCACAGACTGACCGCTCGCGGCCGCGTCGGCCCCTTTTATACGTGAAGCGGCTAACGTTGTGTGCGTGAGCGGCGTCCCGACACAGTAGTGTTGTGTGGCGCGTAGTTGTAGACGTTCGGTGGTGCTACACATTTATTTATTTTTATATATAAATCATTTATATTTTTAAATATTTCTTTAGAAAAAACACGTTAAAAAAAGACATTTAAAAATATAAAAAATAGTAGCCGACCGGCATCGGGAACAGGGTCCAAGCTGCCGGCGGTCAGGGCTCCTGAGAGAGGAATCTCCTAACGATACACGCCGTGTCTAGGAGTACTGCTTTCTGGATCAGGCCCTTGATCCAGCCGCCTAACGAGAGCCACCTCAGATGTTGTTCAAGGCTCTTGGCTATTAAGCCATTGGCCGTTACGACTATCGGCACAATGATTGCTCTATCCACTTCCCACATGTCGACAACCTCGCGAGCTTAGTCAAGATACTTAGTTTGCTTATCTTTCTCAGCTTTCACGAGGTTCTCGTCATGAGGGACCGCTATATCAACAATCATTGTGCGACGCTCTAGTCGATCTATCACCACTATATCAGGTTTATTGGCAAGAATAGTCCTGTCAGTGATGATAGATCGATCCCAATGTAACGTGATATTGCCATTGTCGAGAACTGGGTCGGGCTCATACCTATAGTACGATACCTCTGATTCCACAAGATTGTATTTAAGAGCAAGTTGCTGGTGGATAATCCTGGCTACGAGGTTGTGTCTATGCAAATAGTCTCCGTTAGCTAGATGAGAACACCCGGAAATAATGTGTCAGATTGATTCCCCGGGTCGGTGGCATGCCCGACAGATGTCAACCGTACCGTCCTTCACAATGTATTTCCGGTAGTTGTTCGTCATCATAACTTCGTCCATAATCGCAAAGACAAAACGTTCAGTTTCCCAGAAGAGGTCACCGAAACGCAGCCAAGATACGGACGCTAACAGGTCTACATGGGGCCATATAAGGCCCGGTAAAAGCGTCCGTGAAGCTCCTTGCTCTGCCATACTTCCCTGCGGTCATTAGTATTCAGTACTATAGGTTTGCGCCAGTTCTCGTTAGCCAAGGAGAGCGGAGTGAGGCCCTTGTCCACCGCTACCACATCTCGGTGCATACCTACGTCGGTTTTTAGCAAGTATTCCCTGAGACTGCATACCTCGCGGTTGTGCAAGGTCTTAGCATTTAAGAAGCCACGACCCCCGCACTTCCGCGGGATATACAGTCTCATCACCGATGACCATGACCGTGGCTGATGCATCCGATTTGCGGTAAGTAGTGTGCGGACCCTCCTATCTAGGGCGTCAAGTTCTGTCTGAGTCCATTTGAGTATGCCGAAAGAATACATCAAAACCGTTGAAAGCGCGCACCTTGTTTCCGCCTGATAAAAGACAATTGAGTACTTTATTCAGGCGTCCAAAGAAGCGCTCTTCCAACGATTGTTTCACGTCATCAGTATTGATGCCTAACGATTCCGACATACCCAAATACTTGTAAGTTTCGGTTGAGCAGAGGGATCTAAGGTGTATGGAATCCGAAAGTTGAATTCCCACGGATTCCATAATCTCACCTCTCTTTACATGTATGACTGCACATTTGTCCACACCAAATTCCATCCTGATGGCACTACTGAAGGTTTCAGTTACCTTCAGTAGCTCCACCAGTTGGAAGTCGTTGGGGGCAAAGAGTTTCAGATCGTCCATGTAAAGAAGGTGAGATATGACCTGACCGCCTCTTTTCAACCGGTAACCTAAGCCAGAACCCTCCAGCAGTGTGCTGAGCGGGTTCAAGGCTAGGCAAAACCACAGTGGACTCAGACTGATACCCTGGAATATGCCACGATCAATCCTTATCGGTTCGTTGTTCTCCTGAATCTGTCGACATCCCGGATAGTGAAGGACTGTTCTCCACTGCCCCATACATGACAACAAGAAGGTGCGCAGAGTTGCATCAACTTTATACAGTTCTAGCACCCTCATGAGCCATGTATGAGGAACAGAGTCATATGCCTTCTTATAATCTATTCAACATGCCGACAGATTCTTCCGAGAACGTCGAACCTGTTGGCTAATGGCAATATGGATAAGGAGCAGCTCCTTAGTACCGCGGGACCCGTTCCTACATCCATTCTGAGAGGCAGACATGATAGAATTTGTCTCAATATGACTATTGATTTTAGCTCTCAGAATGGATGTAAGAACTTTATAGACCGTCGGCAAACACGTGATCGGTCTATAATTTTTGGGTTCCGCAGTACTACCTGATTTATGGAGCAGGTGGGTTATTCCTGTCGTTAGAAACAGCGACCCTGACTCTAAGGCAGACTGGAACTGAGATGCCAAGCGAGCGTGCGACCCTTGGAACCATTTAACCCAGAAATTGTTCAGCCCGTCCGGCCCAGGAGATTTCCAGTTAGGCAATGGACGGACTGCACGGGCTACATCTTGGGGGTTGATGGTAATTGCCCCCATTTCTGGTAAAAGATCGCTTGCGTGCTCGATCTCTCGAATCCAATCACCCTCGGTGTGACTGACAGGCGCCGACCAAATGCTGCGCCAAAATGAACACATGGCGTCATCATCCGGCAGGCGCGTATCAGTCACACCTTGGTCCGGTCGCTCCCAATCCCTGTAAACCCACCTTTCGTTGCTTTGGAATGTACGATTCCGAGTGTACCGCTCCACTCGCCGCTTGTACCGACGAATACGGTTTGCCCATGCATAGATTTTCTGCTTCAGGAAGTCGATACGCACTGTGACACAGGGCAGATAATCTCGAGGACTAATATCAGTCCCCGAGAATGCCCGCCTCACAAAGCGCATCACCCTAGGGCGAGTGTTGCCCTCCCTGAAGCAGATAAGCTTACCGATGAGTGCTCTAGCCTCACCGATACGGTGCTCTATCCTGCACTGCCAAGCTGGCAGAGCTGGTCGTGTAGCTCTGTCACAATTAGGAAATTTAATATGAGCTACACGACATGCCGCTACAGCCGCACAGTACAAGATTGAGTGGGTATCAGTGAGGTCTTTGCTGCTATCAAAGCAATTTGATAGCTAATTTATTATTATTATTATTAGATAGCCGAAATCCAGTCGCAGTCTGTTGTATACGTGCAAATCAATCAACCCTTTCTTTAAAAAAAACCTCGTTTGGATCAAGATGACAACCATCCTAAAATCAACTGCTTACCACTTCAACAAGACGTTGTGCGTCCTGATAGTCCCGATATCTTGATAGAGCCGGAAGTATATTCGGAGGATTATTCGCAATCAATTCTTTCTTATAAGAAAAATAACCCGTATGGATAAGGACGAAGACTATCCTAAATCTATCTAGATTTCCTAAATCTAGATATTTACCACTTCAACAAGAAGTTGTGCGTCTAATTAATTAAAAATTATTATATTAATTATATATCTTTGGATTGACTTGGAATTATAAGTTGAAATAAACTTTATATTAAAGGTACGTTATTCTTTTTTCAAAATTAGGTATTTATTGATTTCTTTGTGTTTTGTATTTTCTGTAATATCGCAGTTCTTATAACCATGAAAGCTAATAAAAAAACATTTTTTTCATATTAAGAGTTCCAACATAGAATGTTATTTTGATCCTCTTAGTGTTTTTTTTTTTAGTGAAGTCGGTTTTTTTTTGTAAAAAGTTTTTTTTTCACATTTTTTAATTGGTTGTTGAATTAAAAATTTGGGTCTTATTTTCATAAAGCAATAAATAGTCGATGAAAAAAAAAACACAGAGCATGAGAAGTGTTTAAGGGTCTGAAAGGATAGCAGATGACCCCTCCAGTCGACCATTTCAATTTGGCACACGATGCACCAAACACCCTCTATATAACTAGAGTGCCTATTTCTCATGACAATACCAATAAATGTAAGATATCTGTGAACGGTATTGGTTTTATTACGAGGCATACTTTCTGTTACTTAGTGTGTTGTAAGCAAGAGATGGTGACTTGAGATAAAAAATAATGGCGTGTGCGCGCGATCGGAAGTCGGAATCGGAACTAAACAAAACAAATATAATTATGTTATGTTTAATGCGTTAGTGTGTATGTACTGAAGATCGTCGTAGGCTTTAACAACGCGCGTCTTACACTCTTACGGCCGCCACGCGTTGTTGCCGTACTGTGCAATTACTTTCACCTAAAGCTAAAACCGATTATTTCAGTTACACATATTAACACTTATTAACACATATAAAAGGTTATAGTTTGATTCGGTAACATTATTGTATCTGTTACATTTAAAAGTGTTTTTCTGTTAAAACTGTTTTAAAAAACAGTGTTAAAAACACTTAATACGGTTACAGTTTGAGTCCCTGCCTATTATCACCTATAAAGGATAATTTACTAATTGTATGCTGATATTGAAGTAAAAAAAATGAAAACTTACTTTTCTTCTTCTTTTAGGTTCCTTAAATTTATTATTTTATTTGCATATTCTGCCAATTTTCGTGCATATTTCAAGCATTTTTCATGCATACTTGCATGCATATTTAACAAGCTTTTTATGTTGAATATAATCCGTTCTCTAATCGTCACATAACTAATAGGAAATCCTTATGTAGCAAAAGACGCGTAGCACATTTGCGTAGCGGCCGTCGTGCTACGGGCGGCTACGATGCTACAAGCCTATGATTAGGTCTTGGTGGGCGAGTGCGTGACGCACGTCCTGAGAACAACGACTGCTAACAATCAGTTACTGAAGGTCGCGCCCTGAACGCTGAACGAGCTCCCCCTCATTAAATATTTGGTAAAACGAACTACCACAGAACCGAGCGATCACCTTGTAAGATTAACACAAAGTTTTAAGACAGTAATTAAGTAGTGTAGAAACCATTGTTATAATAATGGTGACGTTTAGAACTACGCGACGCGGCTATTTTCCCTTCTAGGGGTTTACCGTACACTCAATATTCCATGCAATTGTGGTACCACAAGGTGGGCTAAATGCATTAGGCATTATCTACTAGGAAATGCTCACTTCAAGTTTGGGTTCTATTTGGTAAACCCCGATATTTTCTTCACTGAGTAAAAAACCATTCTAGACGTTTTTCATACGGTTATGTGTCCGGCACCGCATACCGCAGCGTTATGCGTTTCGATCAAGGGACCAAAACTTTAATAATAATAAAGACAAACAAATCAAGTATATTGACTTGGCTCGTGAGGTTGTCGACATGTGGGATGTAGACTCGGCGATCATTGTACCGATAGTCGTGTCAGCCAATGGCTTAACCTTTTGAGTGCGTAATTAGAGACACAATAGTAAAACAATGGCGCGTGAACGCCGGCGTTAATGCGGGGATCAACAGCTAGCCAAGAGACTCGACCAACACCTTAGGAGGCTTTTTTTTTTTTTTTTTTAATTCATATAAACCAGTGCTTGACTGCGATCCCACCTGATGGTAAACAGCGATGCAATCATTGATGGTGAGGCGCACTAGTTTATTAAGAGCCTATTCATTCTAGCCTTGAAGACACCTAAATTATAGTTGGACGGGAAGACCGCAGCAGGCAAATTGTTCCAGTCCTTCGCGTTAGGCAGCTGGATCAAGGGCTTGATCCAGAAAGCGGTACTCCTGGACACGGCTCGTATTGTTAGGAGGTTCCTTTCTCTGGAGCCCTGACCGCCGTAACTTGGACCCTGTTCCCGATACCGGTGGGACACTGTTTTTTATATTTTTAAACTAGTGCGCCTCTCCATCAATGATTGCATCACTGCTTACCATCAGGTGGGATCGCAGTCAAGCGCTGGTTTATATCAATTAAAAAAAAAAAAAAATGTTTTTTTATTGAAATTTTTCAAAATATAATTTGTATGATAAAATGATGAATAAACGAAATAATAATAATATAATAACCCATATAAGTCTTATAGCCAAAAGCTTCGACGACCATCTGTTGAAGCTGTCGTTGCGCGATTGGATCAAGGGCCTGATACAGAAGGCAGTACTCCTCGATACGGCTCGCATTGTGAGGAGGTTTTTGTCTCTGGAGCCCTAACCACTGGTAGCTTGGACCCTGTTCCCGACACCGGCGAACAACTAATTTTATATTTTTAAATGTTTTTTTATCATGTTTTTTTTTTAAAGAAATATTTAAAAAATAAATAATATGTATATAAAAATGAATAAATGCAATAATAACCCATATAATTATAATATTAACCTCATCGCCGTATCTCTACGTTGACGTCGTAGTGGGGCTTGCGCGCTCCAACAAACCCTAGGTCTGTATCGGTAGAGTTTGCTTTGCCGTAACACGCCCTGGGTGAGGGGCCAGACTAAGAGAGATACAATCCGCAGGGCAGTTTTGTGGCGAACTGAAGGGTATTAGCGACCCCACCACGGACCCGATCTCTCGGGAGAATTCTTGTTCTACATCTCCAGCTTGCCGTTATTGACCGGCCGTAGTGAACACTGACGAGGAACAGAGCTCCCAACTCTCTCTTGCCTTTATTGGCTGGCTTGAGTGGAGATTCACAAGAGCAAATGTGCTCGTGAGAAGGATGTATAATCCGGTAAGGTGCTGGTAGGGATCTTGACCATACTTCCGAGATTGTCCTGATAGCCGTGATATACCTCTCCACTCCTCAAACCCCTCAGAATATGTTGCCCTCTTGTTGCTACGTCACTTCGAGCTAGCGACCGTTTTTGGGGGCCCATTTGTTGAGTGTGCAAGTCACCCCTTGCCTTTTTATCGATGATATTAATAACATTATTCAGGCAGGGGACATAGTCTTAACATAGTTAGTTAGTCTTAACCAGTCCACTTAAGGGCCTGCGCACACTTGAGACAAGACTGTCTTAGACAGAATTATCTACACTTGTATACAACGTCTGCGACAAGACTGTTTTGTCTACGTCACGATCAAGACAAAACAGTCTAGCGGCGTACGGGCAGTGTTGCCAACTTTACTTATAACTTAGTGGATTTTCCACAAAAACTGATGGTTTTAAAACCTCAATTTAATTGCAAAATATTGGTTTTAGTGGCTAGTAGATTTTTCTAGTGCTTTAGTAAAATTCAATTTCTTACTAAAAATGCGATCACTCGGGTGTAAATCAGCACCATAGAATCCATAATTATCAATCTGATACCGACGATGATGGTGCAAACAAAAATGATCCGTCTGAAGACGAATTAATACATAGCTGTTATTGAATAATTTGTATGTTGAATTATCTACTAATGTTAATTTACCCACAAATGGTATTTTGATCAACTAACTGATTGTTAATTTTTATCACTTATTATTAAAGGAAACTAGTAACCTATATACCTAATTATTTTATTTCGTACAATACATTTTTTTAGTGAAAAATTTTGCGATTTTGTGTGAGATCATTTTTTGTTAGTGTTTTTCTGGTGGTTTTAAAAGTTTACTCTAGTGGTAATTTAGTGTAATTGTTGGCAACACTGGACGTCTCAAAATAGTCTTGTCACAGACAAGTCTGCGACGTCGTAGATAAGTCTGCGACGTCGTAGACAATTCTGTCTGAGATAGTCTTGTCCCAAGTGAGTGCAGGCCGTAAGACTCTAAAAACATATCTTAGTTTTCCATATGTCGAAATAGTTTCCCACCAACCGGAGGTTGTCCTTGGATGCACTAGCATAGCTCAAAGATTCAAACATTCAAAGCATTTTATTTCTAACTAGCTTCAGCAAGCGGCATCGCCCGCGTGAGTCGGTTTTTCCATACAAACTTTGGACCCCATTTCATCACCTTGGGCTTGAATTTTAGAAAATCCTCTATTAGTGCTCGCCTACGTCATTAAAGGAAACCTTTTGCAAAATTCTTCAAGTAGCATTAGGTTTAATAGATTGTTTATTAGTTGTTTAAGTGCAAACCAAGGATTTATGTTGTTTTCTACTTAACTAAAAAGCGAAGCTTTCTTGTTTTTGTACTCACACCATTTTTAATTTATTCTAATGTATATACGTGAGAACTTGTAATTGGCTTTCTAGTGATTCTGGTTTCCTTTTTTTGTCTGGTTTTATTAGCTGTAAGTCCTCCGTGTACTAAATAAATAAATAAATAAAATTTCACGCTCCTAGTCCCAGTAGCTTCGGCTGTGCGTGGATATGTCAGTCAGTCAGTTTCTCCTTTTATATATAGATAAACCATTTACAGGCACTTTTGAAATGTCAAGAAGTCAGTCAGTCAGAAAAAATGATGCTAATTGCACATTCCAAAGCGTAGATCTCTATGGAGAAGAATGTACAAGAAACTCCATGGACACTCTTTTCAATCATGTTTTGTAATTACAAATATCTCTCTCTCAATATCGTTACATGTTTCTTGTCGCTATCATGTTCATACTCATGCTTGTACAGGGATAGTCATCGGTTGGTACCACGTTCCATTAAAAGCGTCTAAAAGGGCCTCTGAGTTGGTTTCGGCTCCTCGTACGCCTTCCAAAGGTCCAGGACCTTAGGCTCCTGAGATAAATAAATGTTCAAAAATAATAATTATAATACGTTGCTTCATTTGAAGATATTATTATAACAACGTAGTTTCCCTACTTACTCGGTAACCTTCGCACATTTTTCAAAGATTTATTAATTTTAAAACTTCTTAGTTCCATACTCTCAATATGTCTACCTCGCGTCGTTTGAAGTTTAGCTCATTCCTTTTTCGTGCGCGGTAACTGTCGCATGTGCTCTGCAAGCAACATGCCAAAAAGGAGCACACTGTCAAAAATTGAGCATTATGTTTAAAAAATCCGTAAATTAGAAGAAAAACAAAGACAAAAACGAAGGATATTACATTTATCATCATCAGATGACGAACGTAAGCAAAAATGTACTAATTAGTGATGTGATGTTAATGGATTGAGAAATAAACTATAAGGTTGCAAACATTATAGTTTTATTTATAAACAAATCAGTCTTGTAATTGTTACATCTTCGTAACGAATAGATATCTATCTATATCTATTTTTTAAATTAAAGGAACTTAACACTGATAACTTCAAACTTAAAATCAAGAAACATTATGTTTATTACAACAAGATAATTATGATATTATTATGGTTAATCACGATTAGACTCTGATTGTAGACAAACAGAACTGGCAAAATCACCTTCGTTAATAACAGACCTGTTATAAAACCACTCAAATGAGTTAGATGAATTAGTCCACCCAGCGGTCTTGCGAATTGTCTCTATATTAACCCTTGCCAAGCTAGCAGCGGAGGTAGACGCGTGTCTTGTGCTATGCGCACTGAACACACTTATGTCAAAGCCACTCTCAGATAGCATTTGTTTTATCTATCTGCTGATGGTTTGTGTAGTGGCAGATTTGTGTGGCCACTTGTACGTTAGTAACAAACTGGTTGTAATCTCAGGTCTTATATTTTTGGTTGTAGAAATATAATCTGAAAGTACTGTTGCTGGGCAAATGGAAATATTTTCTTTCAAGTATGGCAGAAAACAAAACAGGCTGTTCCCTACCAGGTGCGGATATTGATGACGTCTACTATTGCAATTTTTATGCCATTTTCTGAAAATCGTATGTTCTCATGAGTTTAATTAGGGAAAACGTCTGTACCCTGTGAACTAAAACATATTATTTTTTTTGTGATTTTTCCAGTGTTAGCTCCTTGTTAGGGAACCATGTACTAATGAGATTTAAAACCAATTGGGGATTCCAGGTGGTAGCATACTTGGATCTTGAAGGTCTTAGTTTGAAAGCGCCTTTCAGGAGACGCTTTAAAGACTCATCTGAATCAATATTATTGCCTAAGAATACTGACAAAGCAGAACGATGTGAGTTCAGGCTACCATACGCATATCCATTATTAAATTTTGAAGTTAAGAATGACAGTATAGAAGATATATTATATAGTTTTTTTTTTTAAAAAAAAAACTATATAATATATAATAATGATCGAACTTCACTTGGAAGTTCGTTTGATCATATATAATATTCCACAACTTTCACACACCGCCACTTAGCCCCAAGCTAAGCAGAGCTCGTGCTATGAGTACTAGACAACTGATAAACATACTTATATATTTCTAAATATACATATTATAGATAAACTACACCCAGACACAGGACAAATGATCGTGCTTATCACACAAATATATTAGACTTGGGTGGGAATCGAACCTACCTCCGGCATAGCAGTCAGAGCCATTAACCACTAGAGCAACTCATTAGGCCAATCGATCGCCAGTAGCGATTTTACAAGTTGGAATCTGGTAGGAGGCTGGTATGTCGGCCGTCTGCAGCGCGCGGGGACACAGCACGATGTGCACACCGCCGTGCCGTGGCCTGTACTACACCCTCACCAGCTGCCAGCCAGCTTGGCAGTTCGTTTATAGTTTGCGCTGATTCTCTTGGGAATAGGACTGATTCCAGGAACCGAGGGAAACAAGTTGCTTTGTGTCGTCATATTTCACAGAAACCATTTATTCAGGAAATAGAAGGGCAGCGGTGTGGAGTTGTTAACTAACCGCTTATTAATCGTCATCAGTTTGACAATTGATTGTAAGCGAGTTTTACAACATTATACGACTATCGATTGACAGAAGTGACCTATTATAATCAGCGCGTCATGACTCGCCATTCAATTCGAACAACGACTTGTACAAGTCGCACTCTAGAAATGTTTCTTCGAAGGCAGACCACTGTTTACCCTCATCGTCGGGAAAGTGGCGCTTGCGCGGTCACGTCGCAGCGGTGGTGTGTGTGACTCGGCACGGAGGCGGGCGAGGGGAGGGGGAGCGCGACCTGTGGCCGCCGCGCGCTGACCAGCGGCCGCCAGCGCGCGGCAGTGTGCGCCCGGCCGCGCCGCGACGTGCGCCGCCATGCCGCCCGCGCCCACCGACGACACCAGCGCCTTCACCGTGCTCAACCACGAGCGCGACGCGCCGGACGCGCTGCAGCCCGCACCTCCCGCGCCCCCGGCGCCGCGCGTGCACGTGGTGAAGCCGCTGCAACACGCGCCCCCCGCTCCCGCGCCCCCGCCAGCCCCAGCCACACACACCATCCTCGATCCCAAATTCTCCCGCGCACTAGACTTTAAACTCCGACGACTGAAAGAAAAAGAAATTCTGCAAGCTAACCTGCGCCGGCCGACGCGATACCGCTCGAAGAACGGAATCCTCGCAGCTTCTAACCCAAATGTTAGCTCGAGGGAACAATCACTTCCCATAATTCTTAGTCAATCGCATCCACGCATCAATATTATAGAGCCGGAGAGCGACAAAAAGATATCACCCAAAATGGACAAGTCACCATCACCGGCTCGCAAGACCCGTTCCCGGAACGCAGCATCTAACGACGGCGACAAGCCGCGCTTCGTGACCACGGTGCGCAGCGGCCAGTTCCTGTTGCCGCCGCCGGAACTGGCGCGCATTCTCGGCTTGGAGACCCTGTACCCCCCCAAAGAAAGGGACAAGATAGTGTACTCTTACGCGAGCAAGCCCAAAGCGGTAGCTCCACGATCGAAGCGGTCGGTGCAGGAGAAGAAGGAGAACGTAGAGCCGAATGGAGGTGTGGTGGAGGAGCGTCGCGCGCGTGCCGGCCAGCTGTTCGGCGGCGTGCGCGCGCTCGTGGCCGGCGTGGCGGGCATGGCGCGTCTGCTGCAGGCGCCGAGCGTCGCTCACAACGAGTACGTCGCACCGACTCATACATCAGCTGGACCTAACAATGCACTAATGTTCATCTCATTTGTATCCTCGACACTTTTCAGAACAGTAAGTTTATCCGAACGTTTGTGGGCCCGGCCACATCGTTGTGTCGCTGAGATCCATCGCGACGTTACTCGTAAATTCCCACAATTAGGTATGTAATCACAGTCGTCCGAATTCGAACAAGTGGGAATGTTTGTCTGTCGGCGAGCGCGGGGCGGCGACGCTGGCCGCTGGCCCACTTTCCGCAGCGCGCGCTGCCGCGGCCGGCGAGGTCAACACACTAGCTTAGCTTCCGCCACACAATTTTCGCTTATCTTATCTCGAATTCGATTTATTTTAAGCATCCTCGACTCATTAAATTCGTCCATTAGGTACCTATACTGTTATATTTCACATTTACTTTAAGTTGTTGATCCCCGCATTAACGCCGGCGTTCACGCGCCATTGTCTTACTATTGTGTCTCTAATTATGCACTCAAAAGGTTAATACAATTTATGACAGTTGAGAAGCTGTTGCCGTTAGCAGTCAATAATCTTGATTTTCCGACTTACCTGTGAAAAATCAACATTCCTAGCCACCATCATTCGATCTAATTATGTGTTCATGTGTCCACGCGTGTTAGTTTCGCAGTGTAGGGCTGCAGGATATATTTCTTTTTTGCGTGTACGCCACGCAACACCAACATGTACCTGTAAAGCTAGCTCATATTATTTTACGTTTTTTTTTTTGAGTTCCTTACGGCTTTGGATTAAGGAAAAACAAAACCCTGATTAGATTACTCACGAGTCAGTCTGCCTGTCCACGTGTCACGGACGTTTTTACCCGACTGTACCAGAAAGAGGGTTATGTTTTTTGAGTGTATGTATATTTCCTTTGCACGCCCTAATTAGAGCCTGAACGGCTTGTTGCATTTTAGCCTAGGAGGTGTCGTTTATAGATTCGTATTAGTTGTGAGAGTGTTACTGGGTAGGTACCTAAATCACAATGATAAAAAACCGGGCAAGTGCGAATCGGACTTTTGCACTGAGGGTTCCGTACAAACGTACCTATGAAAACAGTTCAATTCCTAAATTGATTTTCGAAGATTTTTCCGAATCGCAAAAAAGTTTATTTTTTTGTGACGTAAGTAATTATAAATTTACATTTTTCAGATTTTTTCTTATACTTGTGCTATGAGATCTTGCTTCATGCCTTTCAGGATTCTAGGTCAACGGCAAATACCCTATGAATTTTCATTCCCTTGAGAATGTCGAGATAAAGGGTCTTGACAGACAGATAGACAGACGGACAAGAAAGTGATCCTATATGGGTTCCGGTTTTTCTTTTTGAGGTTAGGAACCCTAAAAATGGAAATAGCGGACTTTTGTGGCCAAATTATAATTATGTTTTTTCGTGACATAGTCATGTGTATCAAAATAAAGGGCTGAAGGAGATTATTTCAAATGTTTTACTCTCTTAAAGATAGGAAATAAAAAAACGTTGACAGTGTCAAAAAACCGACCGCAAAAAAACAACAAGGGTTCGAGGGTTTTTTGACACTGTTATTTTATTTTTTTTATTTACTACTTATATGTAGAAACTTAAGAGATTATTGCCCTGTGTTTTTTAAAACAGATTATTTAAAAAGTCATGTGCCACATGCACTGGATAGAGACTGAGGTTCCAGTCACGAGTGTGTTATCTGTTGCAGCGGCAGCCTGAGTGGCAGGACTGGGAGCGCTTATGCAGTAGATAGATACTTGTGATGTGCGAGTGACGAGTGTGTTGTCTGTTACAGTGGCAGCCTGTGTGGCAGGTCGGGCAGCGCATATGCAGTAGATAGATACTTGTGATGTGCGAGTGACGAGTGTGTTGTCTGTTACAGTGGCAGCCTGAGTGGCAGGTCGGGCAGCGCATGTGTAGTATACAGATAATTGTGATGTGCGAGTGACGAGTGTGTTGTCTGTTACAGTGGCAGCCTGAGTGGCAGGTCGGGCAGCGCATATGCAGTATACAGATAATTGTGATGTGCGAGTGACGAGTGTGTTGTCTGTTACAGTGGCAGCCTGTGTGGCAGGTCGGGCAGCGCATATGCAGTATACAGATAATTGTGATGTGCGAGTGACGAGTGTGTTGTCTGTTACAGTGGCAGCCTGTGTGACAGGTCGGGCAGCGCATGTGTATAGTATACAGATAATTGTGATGTGCGAGTGACGAGTGTGTTGTCTGTTACAGTGGCAGCCTGTGTGGCAGGTCGGGCAGCGCTTGTGTAGTATACAGATAATTGTGATGTGCGAGTGACGAGTGTGTTGTCTGTTACAGTGGCAGCCTGTGTGGCAGGTCGGGCAGCGCATGTGTAGTATACAGATAATTGTGATGTGCGAGTGACGAGTGTGTTGTCTGTTACAGTGGCAGCCTGTGTGGCAGGTCAGGCAGCGCATGTGTAGTATACAGATAATTGTGATGTGCGAGTGACGAGTGTGTTGTCTGTTACAGTGGCAGCCTGTGTGGCATGTCGGGCAGCGCATGTGTAGTATACAGATAATTGTGATGTGCGAGTGACGAGTGTGTTGTCTGTTACAGTGGCAGCCTGTGTGGCAGGTCGGGCAGCGCATGTGTATAGTATACAGATAATTGTGATGTGCGAGTGACGAGTGTGTTGTCTGTTACAGTGGCAGCCTGTGTGGCAGGTCGGGCAGCGCTTGTGTAGTATACAGATAATTGTGATGTGCGAGTGACGAGTGTGTTGTCTGTTACAGTGGCAGCCTGTGTGGCAGGTCGGGCAGCGCATGTGTAGTATACAGATAATTGTGATGTGCGAGTGACGAGTGTGTTGTCTGTTACAGTGGCAGCCTGTGTGGCAGGTCGGGCAGCGCATGTGTAGTATACAGATAATTGTTATGTGCGAGTGACGAGTGTGTTGTCTGTTACAGTGGCAGCCTGAGTGGCAGGTCGGGCAGCGCATATGCAGTATACAGATAATTGTGATGTGCGAGTGACGAGTGTGTTGTCTGTTACAGTGGCAGCCTGTGTGGCAGGTCGGGCAGCGCATATGCAGTATACAGATAATTGTGATGTGCGAGTGACGAGTGTGTTGTCTGTTACAGTGGCAGCCTGTGTGGCAGGGCGGGCAGCGCATGTGTAGTATACAGATAATTGTGATGTGCGAGTGACGAGTGTGTTGTCTGTTACAGTGGCAGCCTGTGTGGCAGGTCGGGCAGCGCTTGTGTAGTATACAGATAATTGTGATGTGCGAGTGACGAGTGTGTTGTCTGTTACAGTTGCAGCCTGTGTGGCAGGTCGGGCAGCGCATGTGTACTATACAGATAATTGTGATGTGCGAGTGACGAGTGTGTTGTCTGTTACTGTGGCAGCCTGTGTGGCATGTCGGGCAGCGCATGTGTAGTATACAGATAATTGTGATGTGCGAGTGACGAGTGTGTTGTCTGTTACAGTGGCAGCCTGAGTGGCAGGACTGGGAGCACATATGCAGTAGATAGATACTTGTGATGTGCGAGTGACGAGTGTGTTGTCTGTTACAGTGGCAGCCTGTGTGGCAGGTCGGGCAGCGCATATGCAGTATACAGATAATTGTGATGTGCGAGTGACGAGTGTGTTGTCTGTTACAGTGGCAGCCTGTGTGGCAGGTCGGGCAGCGCATGTGTAGTATACAGATAATTGTGATGTGCGAGTGACGAGTGTGTTGTCTGTTACAGTGGCAGCCTGTGTGGCATGTCGGGCAGCGCATGTGTAGTATACAGATAATTGTGATGTGCGAGTGACGAGTGTGTTGTCTGTTACAGTGGCAGCCTGTGTGGCAGGTCGGGCAGCGCATGTGTAGTATACAGATAATTGTGATGTGCGAGTGACGAGTGTGTTATCTGTTACAGTGGCAGCCTGGGCACGTCGCAGTACGCCAACGTGATGCACGAGAAGCGTGTAGTGCGCGGCAGCACCATCACGTCGCACCCGCACGCCGCGGTACGTACCACTCAAACACTCACGACTGGCCTGTTGGTCTAGTAGTTAGTGGCTCTGACTGCTATGCTGGAGGTCGTGGGTTCGATTCCCACCCAGGACAAATGTTTGTGTGATTAGCATGATCATTTGTTCTGTGTCTGGGTGTAATTTATCTATAATATGTATGTATTTAGAAATATATAAGTATGTTTATCAGTTGGCTAGTACCCATAACACAAGCTCTGCTTAGCTTGGGACTAGACGGCGTTGTGTGATAGTTGTAAATTATTATTATTATTCACACACAATATATCTAAATGAAAACATTGACATCAAGTTTTCCTTATTAAGTAGGTATAAGAGCATAATAAGGCTCAACATTGAAAGAAGAGCACGATGCATTAGTTAAGTCAATCCGAGGAGGTTAAAAGTCATCGAATTGAAAGTGTCCTCGTATATGCTTTGCGTATTCATATGGTATGATACTCAAAGCACACACACACACTCAATTACTCCCATCAACTCCCATTCGATACTGCCTGACATTATTCAGACACTCGTACCGCTCTCATCATCATCATCATTTCAGCCGAAAGACGTCCACTGTTCGACATAGGCCTCCCCCAAATGTCACCACAGTGACCGGTCCTGTGCGTCTCGCATCCATCGGATTCTCGCGACTCTTACCAGGTCATCGGTCCACCTTGTGGGAGGCCTTCCAACGCTGCGTCTTCCGGTACGTGGTCGCCATCCCAGAACCTTTCGTCCCCATCGACCATCTTCTCCATCATCTGCCACTTAAGTTTGGCGATTCTTCGGGCTATGTCTGTAACCTTGGTTCTCTTGCGGATATCTTCATTTCTGACGCGATCACGCAAGGAAACTCCGAGCATAGCCCTTTCCATTGCCCTTTGAGTGACTATTTAAGCCTTCTGATGAGGCCCATTGTAAGCGACCACGTTTCGGACCCATATGTCATCCCTGGCAATACGCACTGGTCATAGACTTTCGTCTTGAGACACTGTGGTATATTATTGGACGAGAAGACACCGCGCAGCTTCCCGAACGCTGCCCAGCCGAGTCGGATTCGACGATTGACCTCTTTCTCGAAGTTAGACCTACCCAAATGGACCGTCTGTCCCAGGTAAACGTAGTCGTCCACAACTTCGAGTGTAGAGTCTCCGATCTTGATAGGAGTGGGTGCTACAAGGATGTTCACCATGACTTTGGTTTTGTCCATGTTGATTTTGAGTCCCACTCTTTCGGAAGCTTTACTGAGGTCACCGAGCATTGTACTGAGCTCCTCCGTAGTCTTTACCTACGGCATTTGCATTTTTTTTTTAATTTACATACTAAACATTTTAATACTTTGAACTGTGATATCTTCGGATTAACTTGGAATTACAAGTTGAAATAAATTTTATGAGGTATCTTATTCTTTTTTCGAAATGAAATATTTATTGATTTCTTTGTGATTTATATTTTCTAAAATATTGCTGTATTTATTTATATTATGTACCAAGTCAATTTTCAAGTTGGTTAACAATTTAAATAAAAATAGATACACATTCCATTTATTAGCAGTTCTAGGTTCGTACAGTATTAATATTCATCAATATTGCATTCCGTTTGAGATGCATTGTTTCCACGGTAGAACTTACTTTTAGCACTTTTACATTGACGTAGGTAGGTACAGCTACCCCATAATAAACATATATGTAAATATAATTGTATGGTTATTGTCGTGGTTTGTGTCTGCTGACATCACAGTTTCAGCACATAAATATCGTTACACTCTCCCAAAATAGTACGATACTTCTTAGATTTCATACAAAAATGGTTCTAAATACAACGATATTACAGAAAATACAACTAAACCAATAAGTCACTAATTTCGAAAAAACTTGGCAAGTGCGAGTCGGACTCGCGCCCTGAGAGTGTCATAGAAACTTACCTATGTAAAGAGTTCAATTCCTGAAGTCGAAGTTTTTTCCAAAAAAAATTATATTATGTCGTAACAACAAATTTTCTGTTTTAAGATTTATTCCTATACTTGTGTTATAAGACCTTGCTTTATGCAAAATTTCAGGATTCTGGGTCAACGGGAAGTACTCTAGAATTTTGGTTCCCTCGAGTGTCAAAATATACGTTTTTTGCGACAAAAACGGCCATATCTTTTTTTCCGTTAACTTAGAAGTTTGATTTTTTCACAGCTTCGATAAGGTATCACAGTTCAAACCAAAGAGAATTAAACCACAGTGGTTGTATAGTCATTGGTTCAAACTATGCCTTTTTTTAAAAAAAAGGCCATTGTCCGGCAAGAGCCTGATATATAAAACTAGCTTCTGCCAGCGACTTCACCCGCGTAAAAGTAGGTTTGTCCATACAAACTTTGGACCCCTAATTCATCCCCTTAGGGGATGAATTTTTTGAAATCCTCTCTTAATACTCTCCTGTGTCATAAAAGGAAACCTTGTGCAAAATTTCACGCTCCTAGGCCCTGTAGTTCCTCTGTGCGTTGAAATATCAGTCAGCTTCTCCTTTTATATATATTCATTCCTGTAAAACTCAAATAAGTGTTTTTCAATAATGAGCCAGTTCTAAACATCTAAAGAGGTACTGATGAAATAGGCTCTACAGTATGACTATAGTGCTATCACCCTATGTTGGAGCACGCTCGCGTGCCGGAGAGGTGTCCGGCGAGCAGCACGCAGCAGTGACGTCACACTCGCGGCTCCCCGATGTCACGCTGACGGCGGCCGCGAGTCTAACTAACCGCTAGCGGAATGTGAATAAATATTTCCACTTATTTCACTTCTACCAAACGACAAGATTCTACTTTTAGAAATGTCATTTGTAAATGTGTCATAAAATGTGTCTAAGCTGTGAATTAAAACTATTAGCAAACTACCTTAATCACAATTTTTACCAATGTCGTTACAACCGTATTGCAAATGAACGAATATATTAGTGGAAAGCTTAATTACATTTTCAATAGGTAACATTATTTAACAACAAGGTCAATTTAATAGTATTAGTTATTAAACATGAATTCGGATTTAGCATAATTAGAATACGGTACCAAACATGCCATGGTCGAAGTTAGTCACTCTATGTTGGACATACGATATGTTAAATACATCGAGAAAGTTTTCATAGAAGTCATGCCCGACTCGGACGGAAGACTCTGACCTATAGTTCATTAGGTTACATTAAATCTAAAACTTAACTATTCAGTTAAGTTTTTGTTTTTATGTTTAGTTTGCAACACAAAAGAATAATTACTCGTAATATCTATATCTATATATATATTATATAAAAGAAAGTCGTGTTAGTTACACTATTTATAACTCAAGAACGGCTGAACCGATTTGGCTGAAAGTTGGTGGGGAGGTAGCTTAGAACCAGGAGACGGACATAGGATACTTCTTTTTTTTTAGTAGGGTAGAGTAGGGTAGAGTAGGGTAGAGTAGGGTAGAGTAAGGTACGAGTTGGGTAGAGTAGGATATAGTAGTCAGTTGACGGGAGCGAAGCCGCGGGCAAAAGCTAGTTGCTTTATAAATTTCAAGTATGTCTGGCACTGGCAAAGCACGGTAGACTACACATTATTTAAATTAGTAGTTTTAGTTTTATGTTATTAGTTTCTGCTCATTCAATAATACCATCTTGAAGTTTTCCCACGTGTATTCTTGGCGATTCAACTTCACCTTGTTTTTCCTTGATCAAATAGATGAACTTGAACGATGAGTTTACAATCTTAGGTATGATTGGTCGCTGGAATATTTTGAGCCAGCATTACGTCTGTGATGTGAGCTGGTTTGCCAGGCCGGCCGCCCCTGCCGCCGCGTCACTCGCGTCACGATCGATGCATGGCAACTACGTAAATCATTTCAAAAGCGCAGCCATCAACAATGACTCACCGAGTGTGGCACATGTCTGAACCGAAGCAAGCAAGAGTGAACTGAACATCAAGGGAACCTTATATGTACCTATATTAGAAGGTATCCCTGATGTTCTATAAAAAAAAAAAATCTTTCAATTATTGACAGCATTTATTCAAGTTGTACCTACTTTTGTAGAGGGTTTCATTTTACTTTGACTTGATCAAAAACACACATACTTTAAATCCGCCAAGTGGCGGCATGGCGGATAGAGTTCCGGCGGGATCTCATGGTGGAATGTCGACAGCGACTGTCGCAACACTCGCAACCCAGTGCTGGGCACGCCATAATTATGGCGGTAAGTCCCCTCTTTGAGGAGTGGCTGGAAAGACCTCACGGCGACCTTACCTTCCGCATGACGCAGGTCCTCACCGGACATGGTAAGTTCGGGAGATTCCTGCACCGGACTCGTGCGGAAGAAACGCCCGGGTGCCACCATTGTGTGGACCACCCAGAGAACACGGTGGAGCATACGGTAGAGGTGTGCCCCGCCTGTGCAGAGCAACGCGTAGTGTTCCACGAGCGCCTCAAGGAGATATAATATAAATATAATATAATATAATATTCCACAACTATCACACAACGCCGTCTAGTCCCAATAAGCAGAGCTTGTGTTATGGGTACTGGATGTCAGCAACAGTAGGGGCCCAGCAGGGTCGAAGCCTACTGGGGCCATGGGTGATGCGAAAGAGATTCCCGGGGCCCTGGAAAAATGGCAAAGAAGGAACAGGAGTGGGTTTTTAGTCAGTAAAAGTCTGAAACTATCTCCCGCCCCACCCAAGAGCAGGGGATGTCATTGGATGATTTCCTCTCCCGAAGAAAAAAAAAAGCATACTTTAAATCTGTTATTGAGGAGATACATGCATCGAAAGGCACGAAAATTAGGTTATCAGCAGTCAGCTAAATTGTACCTACAATAAAATATTTAGACGTTGTTCGAGCATGGCGTCCGCGTCTGTAGCGGAGCCAATTGCTGGAATGACATCCATAGTACCTAAATATCCGTACGAGCAGTGTGTACTACGAACTGGTTTAAACGTTCTGATAAACAATGCCTACTTGTCTTCAATCGTTCTGTAAACGCTAATTCTTCTCTATTATTGCATTTAACTCTTTTAAAGAAAGCGGATCGGCATTAATACGGAATTAGTTGAAGTAAACTTATAAATAAGACACTTAATGTAATGTTTTCTTATTCTAGAGATTACCTAGTAAACTACACACACGTTTGGTTGAGATAACTCTTAACGTCTAACAAAATAAGGAGTAAGTTTGTGTTCCACTTCCAGGGAGACGGCATCGAGAGCATGGCAGCGCGCGCGGCTCGCACGCGGCGGCGCGCGCTGGCGCGGCGAGCGGCGGCCGCGCGCCTGCGTCCCGGCACGCCGCCACCCGCGCCCGGCCGCCGCCATCACCCCATACAGACCGAGTACTACCTGGAAGAAGTAACTTAGCAACAACCATTTTTTTCGATTCATGTTTCAGGCTGCCTAATTCCGGCAATGGGCAGACGTCCCCGGTGAGTTGAAGTAGGTACATGCTTCTGTTATGTTGCAGCTGTTCGACAAGGGCGTGGAGATGGACGTAGGCGTGCAGACAGACCTGTTCGTAGACCGGCCCTCCACGCCCATATACGTGCCCGCCAAGACCGGCGCCGACGCCGCCACGCAGATCTACCCTGGAGACGTGAGGCTTAACCGTATTTATATTATTATGGACGTCGATGTTCTCTCGATAATACAGAAGGTGGTTATTGATACCGTTGTGCGTGCAGTTGTTCGACTTCGACCTGGAAGTGCAGCCCATCTTGGAGGTGCTGGTGGGCAAGACGACGGAGCAGGCCCTGGCAGAGGTGGCACAGGAGGAAGAGCTGGCCACACTGCGCGAGCAGCAGCGGCGCTACTGCGAGCTGCGCGACGCCGAGCTAGCCGAGCGCCAGCGCCTGGCCGCGCACGACCTGCGCCTGCACCAGGAGAAGGTACGCGCCGCCGCCGGCCGCGCCGACTGCTCGGGGGCTCCGGCGGTGCTGACTGTGCGTGTTGCAGGAGCGGCGCGTGGCGGAGGCGCGCGTGGCGCAGGTGGCGGCGGTAGAGGCGCGGGAGCGCGCGGCGGCCGCAGTTCTAGTGCAGGGCTACGTGGCCGAGCTGCTGCCGTCCGTGCTGGCGGGGCTGCGCGACCAGGGCTACCTCATGGAGCGCATCGAGCGCGGTCAGTACCGCCCCACCTACGCTACTCACTTGGTCTCACCGTATATTTTCAATACACTTACTAGAGAACCCGCTCTTATCCCTACCGCTTTTAGGCAGCAACGTGGCTTTTTGTCTAAAATCATAAGCAGTGAAGACGTCAAGTTGGCGTTCAATTAATGACGGAAAATGGCTTCAAGCTTGAATGGTTTTTGTTTTGGTTTTGACGTTTTAGTCCTTTCTTTCAGTCGGGTTTTTTATACAAGTATATTGAGTATATCACGACGGTCAGACCTTCGTTATTTTATAAAAGCTGAAAGTTTTTCTGTGCATTTCCCTTATACAGGTAAGAACGACCAGCGACTGGGTTGTGGTTACTTGGGCAGATAACTGGCAGTAAAGGTGTATAAAATAGTACCTTAATTTCGTTAAAGTATATAGTTCAATTTTTATATATTATTTTCGGGATAACTTTAGAAGTCTTGTCATCGATTGCCGGACACTTATGACAGTTGCTACCCCCTGTCAGACACCCCTAAACTTTAATCTATATATATAAAAATGAATCCCTATTTCCCTTGGTCACGCCATCACGCGTGAACGGCTGGACCGATTTCACTATTTTTTTTTTTGTTGTGTTTGTTATTGTCAGGATCATAGGAAAGATTATTTTTTTTTTAATTGGTAGTTGGTTTTTTTAATTGGTACTACTCTACCCTACTCTAACCTACTACTCCTTGTCGAGCTGGGTGCCCGTGGGCCGGTCCCACCCTCACTCGGTGCTGTTGCTCGGGGATCTCAACGCCAAGTCTGCGGCGTGGGAATCCCCAGTCACCGATCCAAAGGGCGAGGTGTTGGAGGAGTGGGCGGTTGCGACCGGCCTGACCGTTCTGAATCAGGGCTCGGAGTACACGTGCGTACGGCAGCGGGGTGGGTCTGTAGTGGACGTCTCGTTCGCTAGCCCCGCTGTTGCGCGCCGTGTCCGTGACTGGCGAGTCGCCGTGGGGGTGGAAACGTTGTCAGATCATCGGTACATCCGTTTCAACGTCTCCACCCAGACCACGGGCGGTGGCCGACCGTCGACCCTGCAAAGGGACGGTCCTCGCTGGTCGATTAAGCAGATCGACAGGGAGCTTCTCGAAGAAGCTGCAATCATCCAGGCCTGGGTCCGGGAGTCAATGACGAACGAACCCGTCGACGTCGAAGAGGGGGTGCAGTGGTTCCGCGGGGCGATGACGCAAATTTGCGACGCGTCCATGCCTCGTGTCCGCACTCAACCCACAAGGCGCCGGTTGTACTGGTGGACCACCGAAATCGCGCAGATGCGCAGGACCTGCTTGGAGGTCACCCGATACCGGAGGAGACGTCGTCGGGTTCCGGAAGAAGAGGCCGCGCGGCGAAGAAGGCTCTGTGGCTGGTCATCGGCGAGTCGAAGACTCGATCCTGGGAGGAGATGCTGGTGACCTTAGATGCAAATCCATGGGGGCGTCCTTATCGTACGGACCGAGGGAAACTTCGTGCTTGAGCGCCCCCACTCACTGAGAGCCTCGAGCCTCAGTTGCTGGAGGTAGTGGTCGCAGCTCTCTTCCCTGATAGAGAGGAGCACACACCGCCGCCGATGGCTTTGCCCACAGACACAGAGTCGGAGGATGAGGAGGTCCCCGAGGTGACACAACCAGAGTTGAGGGCGGCCGTGATGCGGCTCCGTGCCAAAACCGTTGCCCCGGGACCAGATGGAGTTCCCGGCCGCGCGCTCGTCCTCGCTCTGAAGGAGCTGGAGCCCCAGCTGAGAGGACTCTACTCAGCTTGCCTTGAGCGGGGCCACTTCCCCACTCAGTGGAAGACAGGTCGTCTGGTCCTGCTCAGGAAGGCGGGGCGCCCAGTAGACTCGCCGTCCGCATACCGGCCCATAGTGCTGCTTGATGAGGTGGGTAAGCTTTTTGAGCGGATTATTGCTGCCCGCCTAGACAGCCACTTGTACAGAGAGGGGCCGGATCTGGACGACAGTCAGTTCGGTTTTCGGCATGGGCGCTCCACTATCGACGCCATAATGCGAGTGAGAGTCCTGGCGGAGCAAGCGGTTTCCCGGGGCGGGGTGATGGTGGCGGTGTCCTTGGACATCTCCAACGCCTTTAACGCCCTGCCCTGGAGCTGTATCTGGGAGATACTAAGGTACCATAGGGTGCCCCACTACCTCCGCCGCATCATTGGGGTTTATGTATCGGAAAGGTGTGTCACCTACAGGGGACGCGACGGCGAGGGCCGTCGCGATATGTCGTGCGGTGTTCCACAGGGCTCGGTCCTAGGGCCACCCTTGTGGAACATCGGTTACGACTGGGTGCTGAGGGGCGAGCTCCAACCGGGTGTGGACCTGACGTGTTACGCAGACGACACGCTAGTCACGGCCTGGGGGAGCTCGTACAGTGAGGCAGCTTTGCTGGCGACGGCAGCGGTTTCACAGGTGGTGAGCCGCATACGACGCCTGGGCCTGGAGGTGGCTCTCAACAAGTCGGAGGCTATGGTCTTTCATGGCCCCCGACGAGCGCCGCCGCCGGGATCACACATCTAGGTCGGGGGGGTCAAAATCGCTGTCGAGTCCACCATGAAGTACCTAGGATTGGTACTCGACGGCCGGTGGGACTTTGGCCCTCACTTTCGGCGGCTGACGCCCAAGTTGATGGGCGCAGCGGGCGCGCTCGCAACGCTGCTTCCCAATCTAGGGGGCCCGAGCACTGCCTGTAGGCGGCTGTACTTGGGGATCGTGCGATCCATGGCCCGGTATGGGCTTCTGACCTGACGGCCGGCAGCATCGCAATCCTGCGAAGACCGCAGAGGGCGATGGCCGTCAGGGCTATCAGGGGGTATCGCACGATCTCCTACGAGGCGGGTTGTGCACTGGCCGGATCTCCGCCCTGGGAACTGGAGACGAGAGTCCTCGCCTCACTGTACCGGTGGCGCGAGGAGATGAGGACGCGGGGTGGTGAACCGATGCAGCGCGAGATCGAGCTGCGTCGGTCTCAGCTCCGCGAGGTGATATGGTGGCGGAATGGTGGGACAGGCTTCTGCGCCCTACCGCCGGCCTCGCCACCGTCGATGCGATCCGACCAGTGCTCGACGAATGGCTCGGGAGGAAGCACGGCTCCCTGTCGTTTAGGGCGACGCAGGTGCCTCGGGGCATGGCTGCTTCGGGAAGTACTTGTGTCGCATAAACAGGGAGCCGGGCGCTCGGTGCCATCACTGCACCGACTGTCGGGAGGACACGGCGCAGCACACACTGGCAGAGTGTGCCGCATGGGAGGAGCAGCGCCGTGCCCTTGTATCTGAAGTGGGCCCCGACCTGTCGCTGCCGGCCGTCGCTCGTTCGATGGTCGGGGGCGCTGAGTCGTGGGATGCGATGATCTCCTTCTGTGAAGCCGTTGTAGTGACCCTACAAACAATCATCCAAGCACATGACATGTCCGGCCGCCGCTACAGCGCGCAGTGCACTGGCCGGCCGCTAGGGCGCGCGGCGCGCGGCGACACTGCCATGAATCATCTGCGCCTCCGCTAGCGGCCCGCGCCCGCTCTGGCGGCGCGGCGGCGACCGTAACTAATATGAAGCGACGACATCTCCGCGTCGAGGACGTTCGGACACTGACGGTGAAAGGCCGCGCAGCCTGTATTAATGTGTAGCTGCGCGCGCGCCGTGCCTACGTCATCTTCGGACGGCTCCGAACTTGGATCGCGTATGATCGGGTATAACTCTTCAATACCACCACTATTTCTGCGATACTCTGCGGAAATATAAAAGCGATGTTTGTCCAATAAATCATGCCATTTTGATCGTATACCATTCGCCTTTCATTTCTCCATAACCTAAGCAGCAAAACCTCTAAATTGGTGACCACCGACGTACCGACCTATTTCAAAAAGCCGACGAGTTTCGACTAGTCATGGAGGACAAGAGTCAAGAGCCGCGAACCACGCTGTCTGAAGAAGATGTCGAGATGATCTCCGTCAAGTCTCGGATACCTCCATTCTGGCGAGACAAACCCAGATTATGGTTCGCACAGTTTGAAACCATGGTGTCCAGCCAAAAACTCAATGAAGAAGGGAAGTTTGGACTTGCTGTGGCACAACTCGACAAGGTAGATGTCGAGCAAATTAGCGACATCATTTTGTCGTCGGCCAGGACGGGTAGATTTGAAGCGCTGAAGACCCGATTATTATCCGTTTACGAATAGTCGGAGAATAAGCAGCTACAGAAATTGCTCAACGAAGTGGAGCTAGGCGACCAGCGTCCCTCCCAGCTACTGCGACGTATGCGCGATCTAGCCCGTGACAAGATGCCTCTTCAACGAGAGCTGTATTGGCGGTCAGCGATGAATCAAAATTAGACTCGTTGGCGGCAATGGCAGACAAGATGAGTGAGCAGACGAAAGAGGCCAACTCCGTGTGTTCCTGCAGTCACACTAGCACCACGTCACAATCGTCGACATCATCGCCTAACGACCGAATTCTGAATATGATCGAGGCACTTACGAAAGAGGTCGCTGCTTTGAAAATGGACAGATCGCGTAACTACCGCCGTGGACCGCAGCACGGCAGATACCGGTCAAGATCACGCTCCAAGTCTTCGAATCGTGACACATCGATTTGCTATTTCCATCGCAAGTTCGGCAAGGAAGCGTTTCGCTGTCGAAGACCCTGTAACTTCACGAACAAAATAAATACAAGCCAGGAAAACTAGTTTCGACTTTGGCTACGACGGGAGCCGAAGTCCACGACATAACCCAGCACCGTCTGTTCATAAAAGAATTGGGAACTGGTCTGCATTTCCTCATCGACACCGGCACGAACGTCTCAGTATTGCCAGTCAAAAGGGTACGCAAAGAAAAAACTACGCCCACCGAATATCTTTACGCCGCCAACGGTTCACGAATACCCTCCTACGGCGACCGCACCATGACGTTGAATATCGGATTACGTCGACCATACATGTGCAACTTCGTCGTCGCCGAAGTGACCAGACCGATATTGGGAGCCGATTTCCTGCATAAGCACCAACTCACGGTATATATACACGGACGAAGGTTGATAGACAAAAAAACAGGCCTTTCCGTTGTCGGCCATGTAACGTCAACTTCAGACTCCAGTATCAACACCGTAGATGACCAGCAGCCATACCACGACCTGCTCGCGAAATACCCAGATATCACCCGACCAACCTTGAAGCTCTGTCACAGCGAAGTGGAACACCACATACAGACTATCGGCCCGCCATTATATGCGAAGGCACGACCGCTGCCACCTCACAAATACAAGGCATTCAAGGCAGAATTCGACGCGATGATTGAGCAAGGTATTTGTCGGCCATCGAAGAGTCCTTGGGCCAGTCCAATTCACCTAGTCCTCAAAAAAGATGGCAAATACAGAGTCTGTGGAGATTACCGTCGTCTCAATGCAGTGACCGTGCCTGACCGGTACCCAATTCCAAGACTGCATGATTTCACCTACAACCTGCTAGGGAAGAAATACTTCTCCATAATCGACATGAAAAAGGCCTATTACCAAGTGAGGACTCGCGAAGAGGACATACAGAAGACAGCCGTAACCACACCATTCGGGCTATTCGAATTCCCGAGGATGTGTTTCGGTTTGCGCAACGCTGGGCAAACATTCCAACGACACATCGACAACGTTCTACGGGGACTACCTGTTTTTCCATTCGTCTATGACATTTTATTGGCTTCAGAAACCCAAGAACAGCACAGAAGAGAGCTAGAAGAAGTGTTCAGAAGGCTTAACGACCATGGGTTACAACTAAATGTAGCAAAGTGTACATTTGGTCAAGAAACACTCAACTTTTTGGGCTACACTATAACCACCAACGGAATTAAGCCAACTGACGAGAAGGTCGAAGCAATAAAATCTTACCCACGACCAGAAACAGTCCAGCAATTACGTCGATTCCTGGGAATGGTCAACTTTTATCGCAAAAATATTCCACACGCCGCCGAGTATCAAAAGGAGCTCAACGCCTACCTCCAAGACTCGAAAAAAAACGATAAGACGAAGATTACGTGGAGCGAGCGAGCAATACAAGCGTTTGGAAAATGCAAAGATTTCGTACTAATGACCGACGCATCTGACACCTGCGCCGGGGCGGTACTTCAACAAAACATTCGAGGCCGCCGGAGACCGCTCGCATTCTTTTCAAAGAAGTTCAACGACGCTCAAAGAAAATAAAGCACGTATGACCGGGAGCTTACGGCCATATACCTGGCAGTACGTCACTTTCGCCGGATGATAGAAGGCCGTGACGTCACCATATTGACTGACCACAAGCCCCTCACTACTGCACTGCGAGCCAACTACAAAGACGAAACTCCGAGGCGCACAAGATAATTATCTGGAATACATTAGTCAGTTCGTAACTGAAATCAAGCACGTATCGGGCAAGGACAACTGTGTCGCCGACGCCATGTCTCGCGTGGACATGATCTCATGTCCGTCGCCGATAAATTACGACGAGTTAGCGAAGTCACAAAAACAAGACGAGGAACTCAAGCGACTCATGAAAAGCGACCGCTACACATTCAAGCGAATAGCACTACCCGGTTCAGCTACTCAAGTCATATGCGAGATGTCAACAAAAGGTCCTCGTCCGTTCTTACCGCCACAATACAGGAAGCTAGCTTATCAAGCGATACATGACCTTAATCACCCCGGCGTCGTCTCGTCGCTCTTATGCGACGAGACGATTAGTTACGTCACGATATTTCTGGATGACAATGAAGAAAGATATCACAGACTGGGCAAGAGCTTGTGACCAATGCCAGCGAGTGAAAGTTCATCGCCACACCAAGGCACCAGTATCCAGCTTCGCGCCAGTAGACCGCTTAAGTCACCTTCATATTGATCTGGTCGGCCCCCTCCCAACGTCAAACAACTGTCGTTATATACTTACGATGATCGACAGAGCAACGAAGTGGCCAGAAGCCCAGCCAATCGAAGATATGACGGCAGAAAAAGTCGCAAATACGTTGTATGAGTCATGGATAGCAAGATTCGGTTGCCCCACCACCATTACAACAGACCGCGGCAGACAGTTCGAATCCGAATTATTCAAGAAGTTGATGCATCGCATGGGTATCCAGCATGTACGAACCACAGCCTACCATCCACAGTCCAATGGTTTGGCAGAACGCTTTCATCGCTCACTCAAAGCATCACTCGCCGCAAGATTGAACACCACGAACTGGACGTACGATTTACCTACCGTATTACTTGGTCTTCGCGCCGCATACAAGTCAGACATCGGCGCCAGTACCGCGGAATTATTATACGGAAGAACGCTACGCCTGCCTGGTGAATTCAACGGTGAAGCAACCACAACATGCAACACGTCATCGCACTTCATGAACAACCTAAGCAAAGCATTAAGAAAGGCACAGGTGCAGCGAGAAGCTAACAAAAGCACAGCTGTTTTTATTCACGGCGATCTTCACAAAACAACACATATTTACGTTCGCAATGACGCCGTGCGCAAGCCTTTGACAGCTACCTACAACGGTCCGTATCGTGTCATCAGTCGCACAGATAAATACTTCACCGTACAGTTGGAGAATAGAAAAACTAACATATCCATATGTTGTGTACGTTAAGGTTTGATTTCCTTTGGCGAGTAGCTGTCCAAGTAAAACAAGCGTCTGTCTTTGATGGTGTTTATTGGCAACTAACAAATAAATATCAATACATCGTTTTAAATATGGTTGGTGGCTAGCTTCCTACTTACTCAAATCAATGTGGACTGTATTTACTAATTAATAAGGATTAAAATGCTTCAACATAAGCCGCCCACCAAAGGACTATATGAGTCCTTTCAAATGAATCAAATATATGTACTTTTACATGCAAATCAACACTCGGATGGATTTTAAAATATAATCAATCAACGTCGCTATCCACTGGTAGTGGACAAAGCTTAGATACAGTTCTCTTTACTATATCGCTGCCGCTCTTAACACTATAAACTCTTGTGCAGCCATCTGGTCCTGGATGTTTGCTTACTACTCTTCCTAGCAACCACTTGCCTGGTGGAAGGTTTTCCTGCTTGATTAAAACAACGTTACCAACTTCAAACTCCTTTACACGTTTGAGCCATTTTGGGCGTTGTTGTAGTCTAGATAGATATTCTTGCTGCCATCTAGACCAAAAATCATGCAACATCCTTTGAACGTATTGCCATCGTGATAACGTATGCACTTTCAAATTTTGTAAATTGGGACTAGGGATGACTATGGGTGCTTCTCCAATTAAAAAGTGCCCAGGTGTTAATGGCTCAATATTTTCATCATCCACATCTTGAGGGCACAAAGGTCTAGAGTTTAAGCAAGCCTCTATCTCACACAGTACTGTAGACATCTCTTCGTAAGTTAAATTACTAGTTAGTATACGTTTTAAGTGATATTTCGTGGATTTCACTCCTGCCTCCCAGAGGCCACCGAAGTTTGGGCTGTACGGGGGAATGAAATGCCATTGTGTGCCATCAGATGCAAGCGTGTCTGCGATTGCTCCAGAGAATTCCAAACTTGCCTCCTTCCACATGGCTACTAACTCTTTATTTGCACCGATGAAATTCCTCCCCTGGTCACTCCATAAATGTGCGCATTTGCCTCTTCGTGCACAGAATCTTTTATATGCGCCAATGAATGCCTCTGACGTCATATCTCCTACCAATTCCAAATGAATGGCCTTGGTGGCCATGCAAACAAAAATTGAGATGTACGCCTTATGTGTTCTGACTCCTCTTCCCTTGCTCCATAGAACTTGTAAGGGTCCAGCAAAGTCGACGCCGGAATGTAGAAACGGCCGAGCTGGTGTCACACGAACCTTTGGCAAGTCACCCATGACCTGAGTTCTAGCAGTCGCATTCTGTTTAGCACATATCAAGCATCGGTGTATGTATAGTTTGACTTGTGCCTTAGCTCGCGTTATCCAATACTTCGCTCTCAAATAGCTCAACATTAGTTGGATTCCTCCGTGCAGGGTTCTTGAATGTGCATCACCTATGATCAAAGGAGTTAGTTTATTTCTATGACCCAATATGATTGGATGCTTACTTTGATCGGCTATATTAGCGTTTCTTAGGCGTCCGCCAACCCGAAGTATCTGTAACTCGTCTAAGTATGGATCTAAAGTCTTCAGTGAGCTAGTTCTTTTAACTGTTTTACCTTTCCTTAAAGACTCAATTTCTTCTGCATATTCTTCACCTTGTACCTTTTTTATGCAAATGTTTAATGCATCTTCTAATTCTTCTGTTGTCAAAGAACTATCTATGTCTTCCTTTAGCCTTTTGTAATTTAAAAATCTCCTACAAAACGCTATACCTCTAAGCAATTCTCTCAATGAGTTGTAGTTTTCAAATTGTTCTGACAATCTTCTCTCTTCTTCTTCACTTTTGAGCATTGTAAAGGTTTGTATACTTTTCTTTTCTTCTAGTTCTGTGGGTATTATATCTGGTTTTGTAAAATAAATATCTCCCTTTGAAAGCCATTCTGGACCTTTCCACCATAAATTACATGATTTCAACTCCGATACTAGTGCACCTCTAGACGCTATATCAGCGGGGTTCTCCTGTGATTGTACGTGATACCATTGCTCTTTCGGGACATTGCCAGTTATTTCAACCGTGCGATTGGCAACGAAGGTCTTCCATTTGTTAGGTTCCTTTTGAAGCCAAGCAATAACTATTGAGGAATCAGTCCAAGCAAAAACATTGGCGGATGGGACCTTCATGGTTGTCGAAAATTGTTTTAGTAGTCTCGACACTAAAACTGCTCCACACAATTCAAGTCGTGGCAGCGACACGGTCTTCAGTGGTGCAACACGCGTGCGTGCTGCAATCAATGACGTCTTGACTGTACCATCCAAGTTATGTACACGACAGTACACAACAGCTGCGTATGCTCTCATCGATGCATCACTGAAACCATGCAGTTGTATGCTGTTCTTGTTTGAACTGTATGTGCCCATCCATCGATCTATTTTTATTCCCTTAACGTTGGCCATATCTTCACGTATTGTTTTCCACTCATCCTTTAAAGCTGGAGTGATTTCTTGATCCCAATCAATTTTGGTTTGCCAGAGGGTTTGAATCAAAATTTTTGCTTGTACGATGCATGGCGCTATCCAACCTAGCGGGTCAAAGAGCTTTTGGACATCTGATAATATACTTCGCTTAGTAACAATCGTAGGAAGGGGAGCTAAGTTCAGTTGGTATTCAAATTGGTCGTTGCCTAGGTTCCATTGTATACCTAAAGCCTTTATGGTACCATCTAAATTTAAATCCAAATGTGCATTAATAGATCTGTCCTCATGATCTATGGATTTTAAAAATTCTATGTTGTTTGACGACCACTTTTTTAACTGAAAGCCGCCTAGTAATAATAACCCTTTCAAATCTTTGCTTAATTTAATGGCTTGCTCCAAATCGTCACATCCTGACATAACGTCATCAACATATAGATCTTCTTGCAACACCCTAGCTGCTTCAGGATACTTAGCACCTTCATCGCTTGCAAGTTGCATGAGTGTTTTTATTGCTAAATACGGAGCTGACGCTGTACCGAAAGTAACAGTCAGAAGTCTTAAATCTTGAATGATTTCAGATGAATCGCTTCGCCACAGTATTCTTTGGTAATCAGTGTCTTCCTGGGCTACCAAAATCATTCGGTACATTTTCTGTATGTCAGAAATAAAACACACTGCGTGTGTTCGCCATCTTGCAATTAGGCTTCGCAAGTCATCTTGTAGAATAGGACCTGTTAGTAACTCGTCGTTTAGGGAAACTCCATTGTAACCCTTGCAGGAGGCGTCAAAAACGACACGAGTCTTCGTGCTTTCTTTATCGTTCCTGACTACGGCGTGGTGGGGTAAGTAGACAGACCTTTTTGTATTTATTTCATGTTGTGGTACCTTTTCTATGTGTTTCAAGTGTATGTATTCTTCAATAACCTTTTTATATTCTTCTTTCAGATTAGGATTTTTGTTTAGTCTTTTTTCCAGTTGAAGAAACCTGTTTAGCGCTATCTCTCTTGTCTTTCCGTCGGGTGATTTTATGTTGTCGTTTTTAAAGGGTAATTTTACTATATATCGTCCTTCAGTGTTTCTTTTGTGTGTTTTTTCATATATCTCTTCGCATAATTGTTCTTCCATAGTAAATTTCCTCTTTGCATCGCTTTCCAACTCCCACATAATTTTCAATAGTTCCTTCACATCGACATGTTCATTCATCGCCATTAAACAGTTTTCTTTTGCCTTTGGTTTTATACTTATTTCACCCAATATTATCCAGCCGAGGTTGGTTCTCTGAGCTATAGGTGACCCCGGTGGACCCTTGATTAAGCCTTCTTGTAATATTTTTGCGTATACCTGGACATCTAGCAGCAGATCAATGTTCCCTGACACTCCGTACCTTGGATCTGCCAAGTCTAGATCGGCTAAATGTGGCCATTTTTTTGTTGACCATGTATTTGCAGGTAATTGTACTGTCAAGTGCTTGGCCATCACGTAGGCTTGTATAGGTAGAACGAAATTTGATTCCCATCGTGATGAAACTTCTATGTTCACTTCATGCTTGACAGCGAACTTCATGGATTCCATTCCAGTTACTATGCAATTAGTCACCTGCCTTTTGAGTTTTAATTGCTGTGCCGCCTTTTCACTTATAAAGCAGGCTTGTGATCCTGGATCTATGAGTGCCTTGAGCGCAGTGGTGTTTCCTTGTTGGCTCTTTACTATCACCATTGCTGTTGCTAGCATTCCTATATTTTTACTGGCATTGTAGTGCGACGCAATCATTGTATTAACTTGCACCTTTTCTTCTACATCTGCTTGATTTGATACTGTCGGCGCCGCTTGTACAGTTTCTAATGATGCCGAGGTATCCGTCTTCTTTGTTAGATGTATGAGAGTATGATGGCGTCGTTTACACGTGCGACAGGACATTGGTACACGGCATTTGAAGACCGTATGTCCTGATGCCAGGCAGTTAAAACAGAGCTTGTTATTCTTTACACAATCAAATCGTTCTGAAGGTTGCATCTTCGCAAACAACTTGCAGTGAGACAGGGTATGATTCTCTTTACACACTATACAAGTGTTTTCTTTTTCATTTGTTGACACATGGAATGTACTTCGTTCTTTAGAGGATTTTTCCCGCGTAACTGACGTTGAAGAAGGTGTTATTAGTTCTAATGCACGAAATTTTCCTTCTAGGAAAGTCTTCAATTCATTCCACGTAGGTAATTCGTCTAAGTTGCCCTTGTAGGCGTGCTCTTCCCAGGCTTTATGTGACTCCGGGTCCAGCTTCTGCACAACCAGAAATATGATAATTGGATCCCAGGAGTCGGTGTTCACGTTCGAGTTTTTAAGGTTATCTAAGATTTCAGAAGTTGTATCCAAAATTGACTTTAGTTGACTGGCCGATTGAGCGTTCGCCTTTTTTTGGTAAACTAATCTCTTCAACATTAAGTTAACTATTAATCTTCTATTGCCGTAACGATTTCTTAAAGTTTCCCATGCTTGAAAGTAATTACTTTCTGTAACTTGTATATGTTTGAGTAGGGTCGCTGCTTCACCGCTGATACTGGTTTTTAAATAATGCAACTTTTGAACGTTGCTTAGTGACTTGTTATCATGCACTAACGAAACATATAAATCTTTAAACGCAGGCCAATCTTCGTAGGTTCCAGAAAACGTAGGTATTGTTATACGTGGCAATCTCACCTGTGTCTGTTGGTTATCGTCATCCGCGCTGTCCATGTTTATCGCTTGCGATGGTCTAGTTAACCTTTCTAACATGTCGCGTAATTCACCTAACACACACAAATAAAGATCTTCGTAAATAAAAAACTCTTCGTTAACAAAATACGGTAATAAACTACGCTTATCTCTCGGTGTAATCCTTGCCAAGTCTTGATGCGCACCGTTAAATGTTTTCCAGTATTCTTCGAGGCACTGAATTCTAGATTGAACGTATCCTCTAGTTAAACGTTGCTTAGGACATTTTCCTAAGTTTATTTGTGTTTTCTTCAGTAACTCTGCCGTATCTTGTAATATACTTAGTGCTTCGTCAGCTGATTTAGACATTATTTCGATGTTAAAAACGTAAATCTTCAATATTATAAATTGTGCAAGTCACTAATTACTTTGTTTACGCATAAGGATTCACTCGCCGGTTTCTTATCTCTGATGGAATGTGGTTCTTTTGTATTCACTTCACTAACGATCCGGCTCGATTATGACCATTATGTTGTGTACGTTAAGGTTTGATTTCCTTTGGCGAGTAGCTGTCCAAGTAAAACAAGCGTCTGTCTTTGATGGTGTTTATTGGCAACTAACAAATAAATATCAATACATCGTTTTAAATATGGTTGGTGGCTAGCTTCCTACTTACTCAAATCAATGTGGACTGTATTTACTAATTAATAAGGATTAAAATGCTTCAACACCATAGATCGGTTGAAGCCAGCATACCAGTGCAACCACGAGCAAGAAGAGGAAGCACACGTCACCAACAGCTACGTCACAAAATCTGGCAGGACATCAAAACCTCCTGTACGCTTCGCTGAGGGGGGAATAATGTAGTGACCCTACAAACAATCATCCAAGCACATTACAAGTCCGGCCGCCGCTACAGCGCGCAGTGCACTGGCCGGCCGCTAGGGCGCGCGGCGCGCGGCGACACTGCCATGAATCATCTGCGCCTCCGCTAGCGGCCCGCGCCCGCTCTGGCGGCGTGGCGGCGACCGTAACTAATATGAAGCGACGACATCTCCGCGTCGAGGACGTTCGGACACTGACGGTGAAAGGCCGCGCAGCCTGTATTAATGTGTAGCTGCGAGCGCGCCGTGCCTACGTCAACTTCGGACGGCTCCGAACTTGGATCGCGTATGATCGGGTATAACTCTTCAATACCACCACTATTTGTGCGATACTCTGCGGAAATATAAAAGCGATGTTTGTCCAATAAATCATGCCATTTTGATCGTATACCATTCGCCTTTCATTTCTCCATAACCCAAGCAGCAAAACCTCTAAACCGTAATTTCGTAGAAGGAGGCTGCGGAGAGGGAGAGGGAGGCCGTGGCCACTCTCCCGTGCCGCAGCAGGCGACCTGGGCGTCGGCGGAGGGCAGACAACGCCCTCTTCCAGCCCCCATAAAGAGGTCCGGAGGGACGGTGGACTCGGGGTCGTCCGCCGTCCCCCACCCAGCAAGACCCGAGGCGGCGGCGCGTAGTGTTCTACGCGCGCCCCTATTAAACGTCGTGGGGGGAGGACACCTCACACTCCCCGCGGGCCTGAGGTGGCCTGTGTAGGCAGGCTGGCACTAACCGGGGATCATGGATGGCGTATCAGCTCCCACGATCCCCGGTCCAAGTGACAGGCTGAATTCTCCAGCAGTGTGCTTAGAGGATTCAAGGCTAGGCAAAACCAAAGCAGACTCAAACTATCACCCTGGAACATGCCCCGCTCGATCCTCACCGATTCGCTGTTCCTCTGAATATATCGACATCCTGGATAGGATATGTCGACAGATTCTTTCGGGAGCGCCGAACCTGTAGCTAATGGCCATATCGATGAGGAGCAGCTCCATATTACCGCGAGATCCTTTCCTACATCCATTCTGATAGGCAGACATAATTGAATTATTGTCTATATGGTTGTTAATCTTACCTCTCAAAATGGATGTAAGAACTTTATAGACCGTAGGTAAGCACGTTATCGGTCTAAAATTTTTAGGTTCCGCGGTACTACCTGACTTGTGGAGCAGGTGGGTAAATCCTGTTGTAAGAAACTCGGGTAGCGAACCAGACTCCAAGGCAGCCTGTTACTGAGATGCCAAACGAGCGTGCGAACTTTGTAGCCACTTTATCCAAAAATTGTGCGGTCCATCCGGCCCTGGAGATTTCTAATTAGGCAACGGACGAACTACATGTGCTACGTCTTGGAGGCTGATCGTAATTAATAATAATTGGTTCTCACGACAAAAAAAATACAAGATAAAGAAGCTTAATTTAAAAGTACTCGATACAAAGCAATTTTTTTTTTATATTGTACTGTAGTATATAATGTGGTATGCCTCAAACAGTTTTGACCCTATCCCCTAAACTAGGTGTTAACCTGTATCTCAGGGGATAGTGTTCAGCCATTAGTTGTAAATATCATATTTACCGAGTGCCACTACTATATTGATGAGTCGGTATCGCGAGTGAGAGTGGTGTGTAATTGCAAAGATGTGGGAGAAAGAATGTAGGAACGTATGTATATGTATGTGTGTGGAGAGTGTGTCAGTGGGTATGATATTGGAGTTATGTAATAAAGGTAATGAGATTTTCTGTTTCTAAGTAATCTAATTGTAATAACCAGCTCTTAACCGTAAGTTTTGCATCATGTGTACTTAGTTTAATTATGTTTGTTTTTTTGTCAACTATTCTGTAAAGGTAAGAACATACGATAAAATATTGTCTTTTAGCAAAAGCTGTATTGTGGGGAACAAAGGGACAGGCCGGTGAGATTTCACGTCTTCCAGCATCGGGCGAGGCAATCGTTCGATGCTTTCTTAGAATAGATTGGAGCACAAAGAGCTTACGAACAGTAAGCACTTTACAGTCTTTGTACAGTTGTCAGAGAACAGCTCTTTGGGTTCTCTCCAGAGTAAAGAACATCGTCTTAGCTGCCCCACCCCTACCGGAACACAATAACTAATCACAGACTGACACAGCACTATGAATATTTTTATAAGAAGCTCTTGTGGCACTGATTCTCTAAGAGTTTTAAATAGGTACTCGTATATCATAGTTCGCAACCTAGCATTGACTTTACTTAGTTGTTTATCCCATCGTAATTGTTCATCAATTTGCACTCCTAGGTACCTAACAACACTGGCTGGAGTAAGCGTTTGACATTGACAGGTCTGTGTAGTATCCTAACATGTGTGTGCAGATAAGTTAACTCATCCGATGGTTTGTTATTTATTTTTATCGTGAAGGTTACGTAATTAGTTTTTTTGTGTCAAAAGATTAAAGTTTAGCCACTTTAATATTTTTCTAAGGGAGTCTTCGGCTTTAGCTTTTACAAAATCCCAGCTTGGTCCATGCACCACAATGGCAGTGTCATCTGCGTACGTAAACATGGTTGCGTTCGGAAGTGACATTTTACAAAGGTCATTAATATATATTTTGAACAATGTAGGATCTAGAACGCTTCCTTGTGGTACACCGATAGTGACATATTGTTCGTCACTAAGTAGAGAACTAACTATGACCTGTTGTACGGTGTACGTACATGGAAAAATAACTTGATTATTAAATTAGTTAAATTAGCCGAATGTAGGCTCATGTAAGTGCACTTTGAACGCGACTTACATTCGGAGATGCAATGACATAGACAGAGCAACGATTGCACGCATTTATGTAAATTATTTTTACTTTAGTGTTCAATTAGACGTGGTTTGAGTCGGAATACTTGCATTTTTATTTAGACTCTTCCCGTTAGGCTCTCAGTAACATTTCTGCATTTATTACACTTATTTTTTTTCGGGTGAGAAAATCATCTAATGACATCCCCCGCTCTTGGGCGGAGCGGGAGATAGTGTCAGACTTTTACTGACTAAAAACCCACTCCTGTTTCTTCCTTGCCATTTTTTCCAGGGCCCCGGGGGTCACTTTCGCATCACCCATGGCCCCAGTGCTTTTGCATTGCATTGACATCATATTTATGTTAGGATTGCACCCTACACCTGTTGTGTCCTATTTGTTAAATAGCTCTTGAACATCAAAAGAGGCACACCTCTAATTCCTATTTGTTTAAGTTTGGTTAGAAGGATAGGGATAGAGACTGTATCAAATGCCTTCGCCATATCCAAGAAGACACCAAGACATTTGTTTTTTGTATCTAGTTTCTTGTCTTGCAACAAATTGTGTTAAATCTAGTACGGCGTCATCGATGGATACGCCGCGACGGAAACCATACTGGTTATCAGAAATAATATTGTACTTGTCCAAAAAACTATTTAACCTTGAATTCAGAATTTTTTCTAGAATCTTGGACAGCGCGTGTAATACAGATATTGGCCTATAATTGTTAACACAATTGCCCCCATTTCTGGTATTGAATCGCACGCTCGTTGGACCTCCCGAGTCCAACTACCTTCGGTGTCTTAAGTAGACTGGTATTATTATTATTATCATTATCTTCACTAACATCTGGTTCAAAAATTTCAACATTTTCTTGAGAAGTTGTAGATTGAAGTCCTATTGATTATTATTATTATTCTTAGTATTTTATAATATTAATATATATTTTTTTTACTTTATTACCGTGTCTATGAACGAAATAAAATTATTTTTTTATTGGATATCTTAAAAGATCGCAATCGGTTAAGCACGCTCGCATCTACAGCGAACTTTCAATGTGTCTGACAAGATGTAAAAACCATTTAAACTGTCCGGCTATTGAGGTAACAATAAAATTCAGCTTTTATACTAAACTAAAGAATAATTATACTTTATTAAAGTTTAGGGGTGTCTGGCAGGGGGTAGCAACTGTCATAAGTGTCGGGCAATAGACGACAAGATTTCTAAAGTTGTCCCGAAGAAAATATAAAAAATTAAGCTTATACTTTAACGAAATTAAGGTAATATTTTATACACCTTTACTACTAGTTATCTGCCCAAGTAATCACAACCCAAACTCTATAGTCGTTGGTCTTCTTACCTGTTTATGGGAATGCATAGAAAATCATCCAGCTTTTATAAAATAACAAAGGTCTGGCCGTCATGGGCTTTTGGGCTATATATATTTTTCTACGTTTTAACGAGTTACATTTTTGGAATCGCCTCCTCAGGCCTTTTATTTCGTTAAAAGTTAAAATACATGTCAGTTCAGCAGTTGAAACGAATATATACTGATAAGCTACTACAGGGCGTGCCAAAGAAATAACATACAAACATCCAGGCATACCTACTCTGAAACCGTTCTTTTGGAGCAATCGCGTATAACTAGTTCGTTGTGATGTCTTTTAAACGGCCATATCGCAAATTTTTGCACGTATGTGATCTAATAAATACCCCTATCTATGTGATTTTGCAATAACTTCGAAATTCTTGCAGGTATCGACGAGGAGTTCATGCCGTGGCTTGTAGATGAGGTGTCGAAAGAAATCGAGTCTATCATCACGAGTCGAGATGTCATTATAGGTACGCATAAGATAGTGGTGTCGCCGCGCGCTGTCCGCTACTGGTGCTTACTAACTCGTTTTGTGTTCCTCGCAGAGATCGTGCGCGACGTGGTGGAGGCGCGCGCGGAGCTGTACCGCGCGGCGGGCGAGCGCGACGCGGAGCGCGGCGAGCCCGACGAGTCCGTCACGCCCGCCTCGCTCGTCTCCGAGGAGCATGAGGAGGAGCGTAAGTCAACACACACCACCACCTAACACACACGATATGGTGTCATTTTGTTAATCTTCTATATATAAAAACCGCGGAAGTGCGAGTCTGACTCGCGCACTTAGGGTTCCGTACAAACTTATCTATGAAAACAGTCTAATTCCCGAATTAAGTTACGAAGATTTTTCCGAAACGCAAAAAAAAGTTGTTTTTGTGATGTAACAAAAAATTTACAGTTTTCAGATTTTTTCAGAAGTACCCTATGACTTTTGATTCCCTTGAGAGTGTCGAAATATACGTTTTTTGCGACATAAGCGGTTTCATATAGTAAAAGTGTTTTTAAAAAACCTATTTGCAAAATAAATATCATTTATCATTTATGTATTTTTTTTTTCGTTAACTCAGAAATTTGGTTTTTTTCACAGCTTCAAGGGACCGCAGACCTAAGTATATGGTTTTATTTTGAACTCGATACCTCCACGCGTTCCTGAGATAAAGAGTCTTGACAGACAGACAGACCGACAGACAACAAAGTGATCCTATAAGTAAGGGTTCCGTTTTTTCCTTTTGAGGTACGGAACTCTAAAAATGAATAGCTGTAGGTTAGTCTCGCTAAAACTCGAGAATGGCTGGACCGGTTTGACTAATATATTCCAGGGAAGGTTTAAAAGGTGAGAAAATATGAAATAACATGAAAAAAAAAATTCGAATACAACGCCATCTCTAATTAAAATGTCATTTTAAAATTTAATGCTAATTATGCTGGTTCTCGTAATGTCAGTAGATGGCATTATCCTTTGACAGTTTAGCTAAAAGGTCGAAACATTCATTGACTATTGGGCGGTACGAAGTTCGCTGGGTCAGTCATCATAAATAAATACATACCTGCACATAACACGCTAGTAAATTGTCATAATAAATACAATTAAATTACAACATAAAAGTTCACATTAAAATTGTACATAAGAAATTTTGTTATTATTAAATGAAATCAAAAAGACGATATTAAATTCATTTTAATAAATAATTAAAATCTACTAAAATGGTAATTAAAATCTTGTAGAATGTTATGTGTAAATGTTATAACAAGTTATGGTACGGAAACCCTCGTGTGCGAGAACAACTCGCACTTGACCGGACATGATAACTCCGTCTGGTATAGCATAGACAAATCTATTGGGTTTCCTCAAAGAGGTCACTGACCAAGACGCAAACAGGGACGCGACGCAATAACCAGAACAACGTTTCTGTCGCCAAAATGAACTACCCGTTGCCGTGCGGCCACCATGGACGCGGCGGCTGGGTCGCGGCGTGTAAGTGTGCGCACACTTGTGCCGGCTCGCCATGTGCAACCTGTCCGCACCCGGCACCACGCCGCACATTCGCGACACCTCGCACGTGCGCTCCATCCGACACGGTGTCCTGCCACTATTACAACACTATGCCTTTCCCATTACCCACCCCGCCTGCCACACGATTTTCTACCCTAGTGACACCTCTTCAAACTTTCTCTCCTTACCCTATAACAGTTTGCCGGTTGAATATAGACTTAATCATGTACATAATAGATGCTACAATTGAATAAAGCTCGCAGGGGACGGATGTGTCCGGCGCAGCGCGCAGCTTGGCGGTGAGCATGAAGGGGATGTAAATAATGCGTGTGGCGTCGCGGTTGCGAACAATTAAGATTGATACGGTGTGATGACATTATAATATCGTTTTGATGCGGGGCGCGTTTGTATGAGTTAGTTAAGAGCATTAGTTATTTTATTTGCAACAAGTGAGTGCGCACGTGCGCGCGTCGCGTCCGCTACAATAACAGCCAGTTCACCCGGTCTGCTTGTCGTAATAATCTTACTTGACAGGACCTTTGCTTATTTTTAACAATTTAACTATTTTGTTTTAATCCGAACGACCATTGTCTTATAAAAGATGTTACGAGAATGTTGCTGTGTGCTCGCTTCACTAGATATTAGCCGAATACTTAGGTCTTCTCTTAATATTAAATTTTCGGATAAGTTCACAGCGCGGTATGGACAACATTAATTTGCCAATTAAATGAAGCGTGTACTAACAAACCTAAGTAGTCAAGAGATATACTGACACAGCTTTCTCTTGAACGACCTCGCCTGTAGTGGAACTTAATGAGTAGTTATGGGGTACCTACTTACTTATTGGGTATCTATGAGATCAGTATAATTAGCAGTATGAGTTACCAGCGGACACGTGTGGCCTCCTGTCCACCGCATCAGTGATGATGACGAGATGCTACTTAAGATAGGAGCATGTCAATGTGGTCTAACACGAGCGGCGTGCACACGGCGCACGTGCGGCGATGCTCTGCTCGATAACGCGGCGCGCACGCTGATGCTAATAGAATAAGTCGCGATAACGCGCCCCAGCCCCCTGACTTTCGCCTGCTCTTCAGGTTTCATATGCTTCGCTCCAAACGTTGGCAAAATTTCTTTTTTTTTTTTTGTTTACTTTTTTGTTGAAGCCGTAAGAATGCAGGAATTGAATGAGTGTGTTTTAAGAAATTAATATTCCTAGATCTTTAACAGTTGTTACAGATAGACTGACGCCACAAAGTCTGGTCATCAGTCGATCTCTGGAATATCGTGTTGCCCAGTTACTGGACTATGGAGATCTGATAGGCAGTCGATCTTTGTAAAACACGGGTATTCAGCCGACCCCAAGCTAGTTGGCAAAAAGGTTAGGGAGATGATGGGTTAAATTAACTGTAACACCATATTGTAATGACACGACTGTGTGCACATCATATTCATACTCGTAAGAGACAGACAGGCTCGTGGAGAGGTGCACTCAGCGCGACCCACACGAGCGGCACACTGCGCGAGCTGCCACGTCGCTAGTGCACCCCAACTTGAACTCTCCTCTTTGCCACATACGGCTCGTTTTATTATGAACTCGTTGGTGTTTATGCAGCTGCGCTTCCTCCTGCTACAACGTTGCGAATACTTTTTATATCGCCTCCGTACAATAAAATAATAATGTAAATAGCTTAAATATAACAATTCAGAGAGCACTCAATGCAAGAGCAAATGAGCGATACGTTCGTAGCGCGCGTCGGCGTAGGCGCGTAGGCCAGCGTCGTCGTAGCGCTACGAACGCGGCTACGAAAGCGTAACTTGATTGATGAGCATTGTAATGAATACACTCCCATATTAGTCGAACTGATTTAAAAAAACAAAAAAATTAAAATCTTAACTAAACATACCAACGAAACAACAAAAAACGAAAACTATTAAAAAAATAATCGGAGCAGCAACAATATTTGTCCCCTTTTCAACATTGAATGGTTCATCCCTCGCGAGGCGCGCCCCGCGGCGGCGCGGCGGCGCCCGCTGACCTGTGTATCGTTTAGATAAACAGTTCACCATACAATGCACATTAATTGAACGCGATGCACTTGCAACTTTTGTGACCAGATTATACACTCCATTATAACATAAGAATCGAAGTGCGTAATCCTACAGGGACACGTGCGAGCGTCCAATACAAGCATATTAATAAATACTCACTACTTCGATTATTCGAGAAAATACTTATTCAGTATCATAATATTATACCTATGTGTGGCATTTGACATTGAATTTGAATAATTATAATTTTACGCTAGTATCAATATGTTACGGGGACTCGATTGTCTGCTAACTACAGTGTTTTTTTTTCAGCTGAAGAATAACGCTAGTTGAGGAGACGCGTGCAATCCAGCGCGCCGCGTGACGTCACGTGCGACCGTGCCGTGCGTGTGACGAGTGCCGTGTGGGGACACTTTGTGCGCGTCGATACTACTAGTCTATTGTGAATTATAAACTGATGAGTTACGTCACTAAATTGTATGTATACACAACCCGAGATGCAAATGCGCCTGTGACCGCACCGCAGTGCCGCGCGCCGACTGATGCGTCGCCTTCGCAACACTGGGCTCACAGATATCCACGCCGAGTTGGAGATAAAACCTATGTACATTTATTTAATTTACTTATGTAAACTACACATATACTATCAAGTAAACTTATAATATAGCTATTCGCTGAAACGGCATAAACTGACATTGCTTAGGGAACCCGCTACTTCGTGGAGCGCAGCCGGTGGAGCGGCTCCGACCCGTTGCGGACTAAGTTACTATACCTAATCTTTGTCGATCTATCGTAGTATGAACATCCGCATCTTGTCGGAGCTCCTGCAGCTCAGGCTTCAGCCAGCTAGTAGCGTCTGCAACCAACCACGGCGCTAGGCCCTAATCGTATCCTTTCCGCAACGACTTCAGATGAGCGAGGGCATAAAATTAAAAAAACCGTTTATGTATTCTGCGGTGGCACGGTGTTCCTGAAAATAACCTTGTAGTACAGGAAAATGGTAAGTCTTGAGCTGCGCTCCTTGGTACACAAAGACACATACAAGTACATGAGTACCAACAAAACCCCTCTACAAAAGAGGTGGTAGAAACGTCCTATAAGTTTTATAAACAGAGTCCAGCAATGCAAAAATGAACTGTACTGGAGTTCTCGAACTCTACCTCTAGGTACAGACTTAAAAGAAAGTGATAGCACCAATATAATTGACACTAATACATGACGAGATGCCGCATCGCAGGTTGTGACGAATCTCGATCTGCTAAATGAAGAAACAACCAATCTGATGAAAGATTAAGGGCCGGTTGCAGGTATACTGAAGAAAACAAATTTTGTTGGTTGGCAGTTGGCTTAGCTACTGCGCTACGGATCACGTCAAAACGGATCAAATACCCGCGGAACCGTCGCTCGTCTGTACGATTTAGTGTCCGAAGAATGTATATAAATAGGTATTTTACTAGTTGTTGTAACAATACCGAGTTTATTATTTTGTTTATTTGAAAATTTTCTTATTAATATCCTGTCTTTACTTTTGTACAATGTTTGAAAGTTATTTCATTTTTTTGGATCACGCGTATTACCTACACACAGCTGAGACTGTATATATTACAAGGATCGACGCACCCACTCGTACATGCGGTGTATGTGACACGCGTCGTCCGCAACGAGAGCCGCCGTCGACGTTTTGTACATTGTTACGTATTTTTAGGCCACTTTGTTTTGTTGAGTTTCTGTATTAGATATCTAATATTTACTGGAGGTATTCAGTTACTACTTATTTAGACATTTTAGAGTAAAATAGTTACCTATTACTACTTGTTTTATTTTCGTTCGGGCCACTGAAATAAATTCCTTCTTATCTAAGTAAGTAGGTATAGCTGTTCTATCTCTCCAAGGCTGGTTTCATGTGTGTGCACGAGTAAACTCGAAGCGCTCAGTTCCATAGAAAATAGCTTACGTAAGTACATATAAACAGACAATATAGAATTTTTATTTCTAGATAGGTAGGTACTTCCCACACACAAATAATGTTTTCTGAGGTTAGAGACGAAAATTAGGAAAGTGCCTTTTTCATAAGGAAAAATACTTCAGTTAAGATCAGATCAAGTAGTATATATTCAATATTTTTAACGGACTTCAAAAAGGAGGAGGTTATACGTTTCTGCTGTATTTTTTTAAAATGTATGTTCACAGATTTCTCGGTCAATTGGGGACCGATTTCGAAAATTTTTCTTTTGTTTGAAAGGTTATATTTTCGAATTGGCCCCATAGAAATATTATTACGATCTGGTGAACTTCGAAGATATGGAACGGAATTCCTCATAGAATCAAAGCAGATCTCTCATAACAAGTAAAATTACTTTGTTTATACCTCAGAGTCAGACCAAGAAAAAAAAGTGGTCTGAGGTTTATGTGTGTAGTCGATGACTGACTAAAAGAAGGCGGAGGGGATACATCAAACTTATCTGATGCTGTAGCCGAAAGGTAGGTAAGTACTGGTACTCTGTAATAAATCAATGTATCCTAGCCTTGTTTGGGATTATTATAATCCTCAGGAGATGCACTCTGGCTATAAGGTACCATCGATCTGATCTGATGATGGAGCTGAAAGATACGGGAGCTCTGTAATAAAACGATATCTCTTAGCCATATTTGGGCCTATTAAAATTGTCTCACTCTGGCTATAAGTGGTTTTAATGATTAAATTCTAAAGGTATCTTAATAGAGAACTTGAACACATCTAAAAAGTGTAAAATAAAAAACTTTTTACAATAAATACAACCGAATTCAATGCAAAAAAAAACACAAAAAAAAGTGGAAAATTTTGGAAGTCGATGTTAAATAACGAAGAGACAAAACTTATAGAGAAACACCGACTTCCGAATTCAAAATTATTTAACACTTTAGTGATTTTTTACACTGAAGTCTGTTGTGTTTTTTTGTAAAAAGTTTTTTTTTTAATGTAAACTTTCAGATACTAAGACCCCAATATAAAGAAACATTACAACCGACTTCAATGTAAAAAAAACACTGAAAAGTGTAAAATAACTTTAATCTCGGAATTCGGTGTTAAATAACGAAGAGACAAAACTATTATAGAAACACCGACTTCCGAAATTAAAGTTATTTTGCAATTTTCAGTGTTTTTTTACATTAAAGTCGGTTGTATTTTTTTTTGTAAAAAGTTTATTGTTATGAGCGACTCCCAAACCAAACAAATGACACAAACAAATATCTATGCCATCTTGAAATTTGATTCGAGCTCATTTTCGGTCTATTGGCAATCGACTCTCTCTCCGTCTACCTCGCTAAGTGGAACATAAAATTATAGAAGTAGTAATCCACATGAGTCCACATCTGTACCTATGTAGGTGTTGACTACATAGTTTCAAGTCTTTTGCTATGGAAATATACCCATCAGATTGTTACTTATTATCTAAGTATCTATAATTATATAAAAGGAGAAACTGACTGACTGACATATCAACGCACAGCCGAAACTATTGGGACTAGTAACTGAAATTTTGCAGAAGGTTTCCTTTTATGACGTGAGCGAGCACTAAGAGAGAATCTTCCAAAATTTACCCCCTAAGGGGATGAAACGGGAGTCCATTTCATCCCCTTTTTTGTATGGACAAACCTAATTTCGCGCAGGCGAAGCCGCTAGCAGAAGCTAGTATACAATATATAAAAGATGAAACTGACTGACTGACATATGAACGCACAGCCGATACTACTGGGCCTAAGAACGTGAAACGAGCACAAAGAATTCAACGTTTAACGGCGTGAAAAGGTGGATATTCATTTTATTCCTTGGACCAATAGAATAGAATAAACTTTATTGTACACCAAATAGAGAAACACAACATAAACATAAACTTAAATCTATGGGTACAATTAATGGCGGTATTATCGCTAACAGCGATATCTTCCAGACAACCTTAAGATGGATCGTAAGAACTTAAAATAATACAGGGAGTAGTCTGCGGACTCGGCGGTGTACTGCTAACAAATTGATCAGTCTCTATATATAGGTTGACTGGTAATTAGTGACCGATACTTAAACATATGATTGTACTCATGATTGCAAACAACTTTCCCATAGAAACTTTTTTTATATTCTCATTACTTTTATCACAATAATAAAACAGCTGTTTAGATACGCGCGCGCGCCTGCGTGCGTAGAACTTACGTAGAACCAGGATAGTGTTAGAGAGAAAGGGAATGGTTTTTAACTAGATTTTCGAAAGAAACTAGTGACTGGGCTTAATTTATTTGAAACTTAGCACAAATAATAACCTAAGCACATAAAAAAGGTTTTCACTATTCGTTTTTTAAAACTCTCCCAATAAAACGACTTAGGGGGTGGTTATATGGGGAAATCTCACTTCTTGGATTAATAAACTTTAGTTAGGCATGAAACAAATATTTATCTCAATAGATAAAAATATGGGCATCAATAGTTTTTCAAAACTACCCTCAAAAGATAGTTTAGGGGATGTCAGTTTCTATGAAAGACAAGTACCTTGAGTTAACAAACTTAAAAATTGATAAGTTCCTATACCTGAATAATAAAAAATATAATTACTTATTAGTTCTTTTAAAACTAATTCAGTAAGGATTTCTTATAAGTTTGTTAAAATCAATCACTTTATCTAACGCACAGGACGGTTAAGTTGAACGCGTTAGACATTGGGGTGGTTCAAAAACCTAGACCCAACAGGACAAAACGGAGTACCTATAATTTGTGGTTTTTATATTCGCCGTATCCTATGTAGGAGTACGAAATTCACGCGAAATCAGTCGTGGCAGAAGTGCTAGTCCAAGATAAGACTATACGCAAACCAAGAAAAAAACTAAAAGAAGATCGTAAACCAAATTAACTTGGTTCATGATAGCCCCGATGACATGTGACTTCCACCAACCCGCACTGGGCCCGCGTGGTGGATTACGGCCCATTCCCTCTCCTAGAGAGGTCTGAGTCCCAGCAGTGGGAACATTATAAGACTGACATTATATGCTATATGATAGCCCCGGCCAAAAAGAGGAGCGTGGAATCAGCAGGATAATGAACTCCCCACTTACCTAAAGAAGAGGTATTGTGATAAGCTCATTGAAATGGTCTCAATAAATAGGTAGGTTATAAACAGTACCTAATGATGATGAAGCAGAAAAGAAAAAAGGGAATATAAATGGGTACCTACTCGTAAGAGATTTTAAGCTACTCATTCAATCGATATGAAAAAGTTTTGGAATACTTACGTGGTAGTAGTTTGGTGTACGTTTAGAGTAATATCGATCGATCGTAAGGTTTCATTCAAGTAATGCGGGGTGAATTTTTCAAGTCCAAATCCGTAACTTGGAGGAACATCGAAAAACACTCAAAGGAGCCTTGGGCCCAATTTTGATGAAAACTTATGAAACTACAAAATTGTTTTTTTTTTTTTAATCTTGAAGGTAGGTATGTACGCCAAACCACCCGGATCCCCACAGCTGCGGTTGTCGCATACGGAACCACAGTGACAAAAGTTTAATCACGGATCGATTAGCGGAGGGCGTTCCGGAGATTTGCAAAAACTGGGAGTGGAGCAACCCTCCGCCCTACGGCACCCGGGGAGTGCCGTATATATCGAGAACTACACTGACGGCGGCGCCAGTCGTGTGAAGCCTGCGCCCGCGCACCTTACTCGTGCTGGTGTCAGTAGCCGTGTGGTGGTGGCAGGCGCTAGTGGCAGGATGTCGCGCGTGCTGTGCCGGCGCGGTGTGGCGCGCGGCTCTCTATGTCGCGGCTTCAGCGCTGACCAGCTGCTCGATGCGCTCAAACTAAAGGATTCTGAAAACGTAAGTACCTACCTACCAACTACGGGCACCGATGAAAAAAAAAATGACCCGATTCCTGTCGTCATTACCGCTGTGCTGGCTTTCCTCGACAGGTCCCCTCCATTAGGCTATCATAGACTATGATCATCGTCATACAACACGGTTTCGATTTGTTTGCCCACAGGCTTATGGGATGCATTGTGCAAGATATGTCGGTTCGGTCTTCGTCATAATTGTTATATTTTACGTTATCTCAATTATAATGATTTAATATTTTTCATAGTATTTATTAGTTTATAATATTAGCATATTATATTAGTACATTATGATATAAGTGTGTAATGTTAGTTATTATCGTCGAGGCGGTATTTAGACCCGAGCAGTGGCGAGGGTCTTAAGAGAGCCAAGAATGGTAATAATTAATTACTCATGTGTGTCATACGACGTTTTTCAATACACTTGTGAAGAAAAGAACAGTAAAACTAGTAAAAATTTCTGTGACATGGCGGTAAAAATCTGTTTTCATAAGCGAGCGCATATTTTTTTTTTTTATCCCTAGAGGAAGGCTAAGGTATTTTGATCATACTGCATAGTCTTACGTTTCTGTTTTCTTGCGTGAAAAGTTTTTACGATGATGGCTTTCGTAGTGACAATAGAATACGGTTGTAACATTTTCAATGATTTTGTAGTATTTAATTATATTAATTAATACAGCCACTGAACTTCACTGGAATAAAAAAAATCACGCCAAAAACCGCGCGCATCTAAAAATGGCGGCCATAGACCACAAAAAAAAAACAAATTTTATTTGAATGTACGATTTATTTACTAAATGTTTTTTATTAAATAAATCGTTTGTACAAGTTAAATTTGTCCATTTTAACTTGTAAATTGGATGAAATAAGTACGAGTAAGTAAGACACTAATTTTTATACTATTGAACGCAATAACTTAATGGGAATTTTATTCGAATTCAAAATTTGTTTTGCGAACAGAGGTTGAACAAAAAGGTTTTAACTACATTATAGCACTAGTGCGTAATGGTAATCAAAATGTCACAATTTGGTAACGAATGTCATTATATACCTAAGTGCAGTGCAATAAGAGTCACTTTCTGAGCAAGTGTGTTGAAAACGTATTTTATTATTATAAGCAAATTAATTTAATGATTCTACATACTATTTTAAATATATTTTATTTATTTATTGTGCACACGTACAACTGTGTTATCTTTTTTAACCCAAAGATTGACTGGTAGAGAATGCCTTGTTGCATTAAGTCCGCCTATGTACCACTACTGTACATGAAGTTTAAATAAATAAATAAATCGTACTGATTTCCGATTTTTGGCGCATATGCGGACCAAATTTTTTACGTTTCGTATCGCTGTAATGACGCTAATTTCCCGTTTTTTTTTTAACCAACGTCGCCTAAGTCTCTGAATTTGAAGTCAAATTCAATATCAGCTATTTATACTTACCTACATTTATTGTCCCAGTGATTTTCGCTTATCCGACACCTAATTTGGAAAATAAAGTAGAGCCTTTATTTTTCATAACTTTTGAATTAAAGGTAAAATTAATAATCTAATAGGTAAGATCATTTATTTTTACGAATAAATTTTATTTTACATCTTTATACCTGTGTTTATACCTTGCATAGGCAACGAGATATAATTTTTATTGTAAAAAAAAAATAAAACTTTAAAACGCCTTTTTTGCAAAGTAATTAAAATGGCGGTTCAGCGATTTTGCCTTTTACACTGTCGATAATATCTTCATACCTTCCGCATGACGCAGGACCATGTCCGGCATGGTAAGTTTGGGAGGTTCCTGCACCGGATTCGTGCGGAAGAAACGCCCGGGTGTCACCATTGCGAGGACCGCCCGGAGGACACGGTGGAGCACACGGTGGAGGTGTGCCCCGCTTGGGAAGAGCAACGCCGTGTCCTCGTGGAGGCGATCGGCGGCGGTGGTCTCTCGCACCGGGCCTTGGTACAGGCCATGGTCCGGAGCGAGGAGGAGTGGCAGGCGTTCGCCTCTTTCCGCGAAGCAGTAATGCTAGCAAAGGAGGCGGCCGATCGCGTGAGGCAACGGTCCTCACGCCCCAACCGCCGCCGGGATTCTGATCCCGATTTCTACTGGGGCCAAGGGTCTGATTCTGAAAGGAAGACTCGGCCCTGGTACGAAAGGCAACGAAGGAACAGGAGTGGGTTTTTAGTCAGTAAAAGTCTGACACTATCTCGCGCTCCGCCCAAGAGCGGGGGATGTCATTAGATGATTTTCCCAGCGAAAAAAAAACTGTCGATAATATCTTTCAAATGGACGGCTAAAATTGAATAATTAACATAATACCTAATAACAGGTATTGAACCAGACATCAATATGAAGTAACTAGTTTATTTTGATAAGGATTAATATCAAGGTACAAATAAGGTGCCTTTTCTAGAGGCGGTAAATAAATTCCTTCAAGTTTTAAAGTGAAAAAAGTAATTATTGCCATAACTATAATAAGTAGTGAGATATATGTACCTACGTCACGACATTTTTTGTTGGTAATGATGTGTTCTGCAAAGCACCTAATTATTTTGTTCTGTCATCAAAATAATGACTTTTATAGGCAACATTTTGCTACCTCGGGGTACATTGTTCTAATTTAGTTAGGGATCTCTATTGTTTTTGCCCTGCTTGCTTAACGGACACTTAATAGAATATGTTGACAATTATATTTATTTGGGAAAACAAGTCTCATTTAATGCAAACAGTAACTTGGAAGAAGTAACGAGAATAATAACTTTTACATGGAGAAAGTTCTGGTCATTAAAATAAATATTGAAAGGCAACTATAGTTTACATATGAAAAATAGTTTAAAAAACTAAAAATCACGCTTTTAGCACGCACTAAAAATTATAAAATAACTCGGACATTTAGTTTCATGACTCAAGGGTTTTCCCTTTGCCAAATCTTCATTAGATCGCAGGTAAACATAAACAATTTCATTTCGTGATGAACGATAAATAATTACCTATGCGAAATGGTTTTAAGTAGGTAATCCAAATTCCAAAAAGAGTAAAGATTACATAAACGCTCCACGCTTTCTTTCATAATCAATCAATTTAGCTTCACTTGTTTTTTTTTGACTGACTGACATTTTGACAATTCAAAAGTGCCTGTGATTGGTCTATTTGAAATAAACGTTTCTGATTTCTGATTTCTGAATCATAGTAAATATTTAATAAAGATGATTACCTACTTATAACCATTTCGCATAGGTCATCATTTATCGTTCATCACGAACTGAAATTGTTTATGTTACCTGCGATCTAATGAAGATTTGGCAAAGGGAAAACTCTTGAGTCATCAAACTAAATGTCCGAGTTATTTTATAATTTTTAGTGCGTGCTAAAAGCGTGTTTTTTAGTTTTTTAAACTATTATTTTTATTTTATACTTTTTAGTCTTATTATTATCGTGATTATTTTTTTCGTATCCCATTCAGCAAACCCTTTCATTTAATACCCATATCATGGGGGTGCATTTCAAATAGCCAATCCGCCATCTTAGATGTCCGCCATGTTGGAATTAAGTCACGTGACTATTTTTTTTCGTATTCCTGACAGTAAACCCTTTCATTTAATACCCTTATCATGGGGGTGCATTTCAAATAGCCTGTCCGCCATCTTGGATGTCCGCCATGTTGGATTTAAGTCACGTGACTATTTTTTTCGTATTCCTGACAGCAAACCCTTTCATTTGATACCCATATCATGGGGGTGCATTTCAAATAGCCTGTCCGCCATATTGAATTTAAGTCACGTGACTATTTTTTTCGTTTTCCTGACAGCAAACCCTTTCATTTGATACCCATATCATGGGGGTGTATTTCAAACAGCCAGTCCGCCATCTTGGGGAGGCCGCCATATTGGATTTGTAATGACGTTTCTTAGCTAGTCATGTATTGTCATCAGAATTCAGAGCGTGTGCAAAATTTCATCCTAATCGAAGACCGGGAAGTGGGTCAAATTTAGATTCCAAGATTTTCTTACATACATAGTTACAAGTGAAGCTAATAAAAGCGTGTTAAAAACTGTGAAGGACACCTGTATTATGCCTTGCATTCTATACGGCTGTCAAACCTGAGTATTCACAAAAAGTATCAAACAAAAAATAAAGAATACACAAAAAGCAATGGAGAGAAGCATACTACGGATCAGGAAAATACATAAAATACGGAGCGAGTACATAAGACAGAAAACGAAGATTGCGGATGCATTGAGTCACGCACTGATATTAAAGTGGCAATGGGCTGGTCACATCGCACGCTGCACAGACGGAAGGTGGGCAATAGAGACCACTAAATGGAAGGGACCATCAGGCAAAAGAAAAACCGGCAGACCAAAGCAGCGATGGGCAGACGACATCGAGGAGGCGGTGGGGAGACTGGATAGACCAGGGCCAAGGACAGGAAAAGATGGAAAAGGTTGGGGGAGGCCTATACCCAAAATGGGATCCATAACCTAGATGAAGCAGATTCATAATTATAATAACACTAGATTTTAAGTAAATATATAAGAAAAAAAAAAACTAACAACATTTTAAGTGTATTTAAGGGTTATAGAATAAATGGCTTTATTATTATTGTTATTCATTTTATTCATTCAATATACATATTAATTTTTAAATATTTTTTTTAACAAAATCATATCAAAAAAATAATAATTTAAAGTAACAAAAAATAGTGTCCCACCGGTATCGGGAATAGGGTCCAAGCTACCGGCGGTCAGGGCTCCAGAGAAAGGAACCTCCTAAAAATACGAACCGTGTCCAGGAGTACCGCTTTCTGGATCAAGCCCTTGATCCAGCCGCCTAACGCGAGCCTCCTAAGCTGTTGGTCTATTAAGCCATTGGCTGACACGACTATCGGTACAATGATCGCCGAGTCTACATCCCACATGTCGACAACCTCGCGAGCCGAATCAATATACTTGATTTGTTTGTCTTTCTCGGCTTTCTCGTCATGCGGAACGGATATGTCAACAATCATTGTACGCCTCTCTCTTCGGTCCACCACCACTATATCAGGCTTATTGGCTACAATAGTCCTGTCAGTGATGATGGACCGATCCCAGTACAGCGTGATATCGCCATTATCGAGAACTGGGTCGGGCATATACCTGTAGTATGGCACCTCCGATTCCACAAGAGAATACTTCAAAGCAAGTTGTTGATGGATAATCCTGGCTACAAGGTTGTGTCTATGCAAGTCATTTAATACCCATATCATGGGGGTGCATTTCAAATAGCCAATCCGCCATCTTGGATGTCCACCATTTTGGATTTAAGTCACGTGACTATTTTTTTTCGTATTCCTGACAGCAAACCCTTTCATTTGATACCCATATCATAGGAGTGCATTTCAAATAGCCTATCCGCCATCTCGGACGTCCGCCATATTGGATTTAAGTCACGCGACTATTTTTTTCGTTTTCCTGACAGCAAACCCTTTCATTTGATACCCATATCATGGGGGTGGATTTCAAACAGCCAGTCCGCCATCTTGGGGAGGCCGCCATATTGGATTTGTAATGACGTTTCTTAGCTAGTCATGTATTGTCATCAGAACTCAGAGCGTGTGCAAAATTTCATCCTAATCGAAGACCGGGAAGTGGGTCAAATTAAGATTCCAAGATTTTCTTACATACATAGTTACAAGTGAAGCTATTAAAAGCATGTTAATAATAAAAGGAGAAACTGACTGACTGACATATCAACGCACAGCCGAAACTATAGAATTTAAAAGCGTGAAATTCTGCATAAGGCTTCCTTTTATGACGTTGGTGAGCACTAAGAGAGGATTTTACAAAATTCACCCCTTAAGGGGATGAAACGGGGGTCCAAAGTTTGTATGGGTAAACCTACCTTAACGTAGGTGAAGCTGCTAGCAGAAGCTAATCACTAATAAGACAGGGATGAGTCTCCAATGTGTAATCATCATTATGTGTTTTGTAACCAAACCTTTATTATCTGCTGATTTAACCTTGTTGCTTGTTGCCTTAGCTGCCATACATTTATACTTTTTTTATAGTAGGGTTAAGGCGGCAACAGTGGCTATAGCGACAACAGTGGCTCACTGGCCGTTGTTTCAAAAGTATTATAGGTAGCTTTCTATCTCTCTCACTCTCCGGAAGGTCTCCCGATAGATACAGGTCTCGACCAGTTTCCTTGCTTCACCCACGTAACAAACTCATGTTGTGAGTGTTTTTTCGTTTTGACGAAAGAAAAAGTGAGTTTTAAGGTAAAATATACCTACTTAGTACCTTTTGTTTTACCAATGGATTAACATTTTTGCTAAGAAATAAATTTAATTGAGGTCATTTTGGCGTATACCGCACTTCGAACAACGTAAAACCATCACACGTGGTATGAGTTAAATCTGAAATGGCGGTTTTGTATTTGTACACAGTGGCTCAAGTCACTTGAGTACACAGTGGTTCATGATCCACTGTGTATTATTGGTACTGGATAATGGTTACCTAGACATTAGTTTAGAAAATTTAACGAGATTTAATATTTTTTGTTCATTTTCCCCTTTAGGATTGCTCGTCGAGCAAGGCTCCGTAATATAGGAAAACACACAGCTGATGACATGAAAAACGCTTTAAAAATAATTAAAATGGTATAATAAAGCCTATTTTGTTTGATAGTTTATGCAAGACAGTGATTAAGTAATGTTACCATTACATAATCACTGTCTTGCATAAACGTAGTTTCTGTAGAAATTATCTGTTGATTTTTAATTAAGTGAAAAAAAAAATGATGCTATGACTGTGTAACACTGATAGGTCACTTTGAGACCGAAGTAGTCAAAAAAGCTTTTATTTTCCGATGCGAAACTTATTGTTTGGTTAAAACAAAAAATAAATACCGATTAAAAGCAAAAAACTGCATTTTTATTTGAGTTATATTATAGATGATCCACTGTGAACTTGCCTGATTCACTGTACACTGAGGGCCGATTCACTGTATCCCACCCCCAGTACACAGTGGCTCAAATGAGTTTTCTTAAAATATGGTGTTTATTTTCCAAAATATTATCTTGTTGAGCTAAACCCATTGGAATAATCAATATACATTAGTTACACTATAATACTAATCCTTTAACATCTTTCCAATACTCACCCAAATCAAGTTACATCACTGGAAAAAAAAGTGACCCACTGTTGCCGCCTTGACCCTACTTTTAAACATTTTTGAATATACTTATTAAAAGTTTCAGCGTTAATAATAGCAGCTAGAAAAGTTTTATCCTACTTATTCTGATTCCTTTAGTTGTCCAGTCACTAAATCTAAACTTAGGGGAGATATTTTAATACTATCATATTTTTTTTCTTAAAACTGCATGACAACAACTAGTTACTATTTAACTATACTTCAACCTACTTTTTTTTTTTGACAACTTGACTTTTAATTTTATTTAGAAGTGTATATTTTTTAACTAATGAATTTATATATACATCTTAACTATTAAATATTATAACTTAATAAGTATAATAAACAAACTGAAAATAATAATATTTACAAACGGGTAGAAATAAAACTCATAGGGCATCAAAAAATTCGTCCACATCGATGTCAATGGGAAAAGTGCCCAGAACGCTGGCAGCATTGCCACGCTGGATGGCAATGCTGATTCGTTGACCGAAGAAAAGCCCAGCCCTCTGGTCACGCGAAGAGTCGATCAGCTGTTTACTGATATCCCGAACAACTCGATGAGCGCTCGGACCCCATGGCCCTAATGTTTCAACCCCAAACTGCTTAAATATATAACCTCCGATGAGGTTATTATATTTACGCCGTTTGAGGTTTTCTGCACCTGCAGCAGCCGCCCCAACACAGCCCGCCGTACTCAGAAGATGGGATGGCGCAAGGGTGTCGACACGTCATGTTGCATCCCACACCTAAGGCCTACCCAATTTCCAAGGCATTATAGTCATCCCGTCTGGCCTCTTCCCATCGTCACGTGCCAAGCCATTGGGTTCTAAAACAGCTGGCACCCCAGCGGTGACAAGAGCTCGGCGGATGATGTCATTAATACTGGCATGTCGTGCTATCCGACCAGCGCTTCTACTGCATGATAGGCCATGGTGTTCGAGGCGGTCGACTGCTTCGCCGCACTGACATCGATGTGTAGCTCCACTAGGAGCACCCAGACGCAGGCATGTAGCTACAGCCAGTAGGCGGGCGCGCTCAGCAGTATTGGTGGACGTATTAATAAGATTATTCCGTACCAGCATGCAGAGCGGCTCATCCCACTGTCTCTGGGAAGATGGATTCTCGGGCAACGCCTTGTCCGGGCAAGCCACTTTCCAGGCGTTCACGGCGTCGGTCAAGCACGGCACCTCACAGTCAACCAGTGATGTAGTTAAGATACGTTCGACTAACTGTTGAGTGCTGTGGACCGAAGACAGAAACGCCGGTAGACTTATACTAGAAATTTTGCGGAACACACCTTCTATTTAACTATATTACAACTACTATTTAACTATACTACAACCTACTATTTAAATATACTACAACCTACTATTTAACTATATTACAACTACTATTTAACTATACTTCAAGACACAACTACATTTTAAGAAACATAATCTAGGTAACTATATTTTAAGTTAAACTTTAAGAACAATAAAAAGTAAACAAGAAATATAAAATCCAATTTACAAAAAAAAAACGATTTAACTACTAACTTTAATTTCGGTCGAAGAATTCGGTTATTTTTTTTTTCATTTTTTTGTTTCATACTTTTTAGTTGTGATCTATGACGCGACGTAACAGAGCACGATTCATTTGAGCCGATTTTCCAAATGTTCCGTTTGTATCTTCTACAGTGTTATGAAAATTGCTTCTAATTTTGAAAAGGCTCAAGTTTTTACGAACTTAAAAAAGTACTTTCTAAGATATAAAGAGAAGGCAGAATTTATTTCTAAGGGACTCGCGAGGACCCATTTTATAAATAGCCCGGATTGCTCTCTATGAAAATTGAATCTACATCAGCTGCAGATTCCCACAGTAAAATGTCATAAGACATAATACTGTGAAAATAAGCATAGTAAACTAACCTGGATGTGGCTACATCTGATAAAGTTCGCACCCGTGACTCGGGCGGTTGAAATACTTAATAGCGTCTCTCTGCGGTTAGATATTTTTTCTTACACATTGGCGGAATTCGAGAGGGTGACACTAAGTGTGTTTTCCTCTGTGTAACTTTTTCCGATTCTCCAGGGCGCTGCTTGAGACTGACCATCGACTATCATGTATGTATGTTGCCTACTACTACACTAATGGATATTTGATCAGTCTGTGCCTGTGGGTGGCGTCTCTGAGTGCGGCTATTTTGCGACTACATTTGTTATCTTGGGTACCTATGTCTGTTAAAACAATTGCATGTGTTAATAAATAAATAAAATAAATAAATCTGTCAATTGCCTTATTTTTCTTACTGCAGAGAGTTCTAATATGAGACCCCCATTCCAGTTTAGAATCGATAGTTATACATAAGAACACAATTTCCGTATTAGCATCAAAGTTTTTTGCCATCCAGAATTAGATCGCCAACTAAAAGGGCATTAATTTGGTAATGAAAATGTACGGTGGTTACCTTACACGGACTCACACCTTGTTTGTACCGTGCCGCGACCCAAAATAGGGAATTTAATTGAGTAAAACGATGTTTACTGTTACACGGATTTATTGGTACTAAAGTAATTAATTGACAAATGGAACACGATGCACCGCATCGTGAGTGCAAGCGTCAGTATTATTACTAAACAATACAAAATTTAAACCCATATTTTATTATTAGGTACGTTAAATTTTAATATTTTAGTTGCGTTTCGAGGGGAGGTGATATTTGGAGTAATAAAAATGTTTTAAAAAAAAAGTGCATTTCAATAGGTATTTATGAATTAATTTAATTGTGATTTAACTGTTCACGTACGGCCCTGGCTTCAAAGCCCAAGTGGTCGGTCACTCGGATTAAATAAGAGCAATGTAAAAACTTTCCCGTTAAATAAATTAGTGGGATTTTAGGAGAATCTCCTTCAAGTCTTATTTTAATCTTTATTAGGTTTAAGTATATACGATTACAAATTTTACTCGTCTATTTCCATAGGTATATATTAGGTATATAGAAAATAACGGAAAGGGTTGCTTATTTTCGAGCTTATTTTCGATATTTCAGACTAATTTATTAAGAACTTCTTATTTACGTTCTTGGATAAATACCATAAAAATAAAATAAAACGCTCAATATTATAAAAATCTACGCTTGGTGTAAGTATAGGTACCGAAATGGCGCGAAATTACGCGCGCGCGTTCGCTTGGGGTTTGAGTAGAAGACCGTAATAGTGTTAGGTACTGCAATACTTACATCAAAATGATTTTCGCAACAGTACAAAACACTTTTGCTTGCAAGAGGTGATTTATCGCCCCTCCACATTACTTCACACCATTTTCTTCGTATTTTTGCATCTCTCGGAACCGAAAAATAGTACATTTTGATACAAGTGGGGGAAGTTTGTCATTGCATCCGAGGCGAAATTCACCCGAGCCGAGTGCTGCAGTGACAAATCTCCATGTATATCAAACGACGTTTTTCAATACACTTACGAAGAAATAATTTCTCTAAAAATTACGACGCATTTTTGTTCATTTTGTACTTACTAAAGAAAATTTTCCTAAGTTGCCATTTTTAAGTATTTTAGTTTTGATCAGGCTATCGGAAGAATTTTTACCTCAAACACAATATCTGGCGGCGTACCTATCATCTAAAGAATTCTCTTCAAATCTTAAATTCGATTTTTTTTTCACAAATAACACAAATGAATAAGTTGTTTAATAATATTTAATACACTTTTTTCTCGCGCTTATCCTTTGCAAGTTGAAGAAGGAAAGGTACATCCCGTTGTACATCCTAATATTAAAATAATAAATTCAAATATTTTTGAATTAAGAACAGAAATAATTGTTAATTTGTTAGTAATAACAAATTATTATTTAAGTTATTTATGATATTCGTTCATAAACACCATTTATTTCGGCGGATATTTTTAAGGTTTTACGTATAAATATCCGCCTCTTTGCTTTAAAAAAATAATAATCACAGTTAACCGTGACGAAATAGGAAAGAAAAAAGCCATTGCTGTGATAAATTAAAATAAAACACAAGGGTGATTGATATACATGGCATGTTGAACCTAATCTTAGTGCGATAAAAGTCAGTTTTCGAGGTACCTAGTGTATTGAATTTTGCATTTTGGCACAATGCAATATTTGTATGATGACATTTTAATCAAACAAACTAAATACGAACGAAAACTACGCGTATAAATCAAGTATTCCGTCGACAGACACGCTGCCGAATCGCGCGGTGGAGACCGATCATGACAGATGACGTCACAGCGACTCGTTTCATTCTCGGGCGCGTTTCTAACCGGAACTAATAATTGTATCTTCGTCATTATAATTTCTTCAGTATTTACTGTTTTTTTTTTTTTTTGACACTATAAGTCTGCATTCTCCACAAAAAACATGTCTAATCCTCATCCAACCTGGAGTTCATTGCTATGGTGCAATTTTACGCAATCGCAGGTTTTGATGCGCAGGCGGCTCGACGTCTTTACAGTGAACCAAACCACTTGCAATCTTTGCGACTTCGTGGTATACACAACCCGCAAATTCCATCTGGGCAAACAATTGTAGCGGCTACGCAGCGATTGTTAAACCACGGACAATTCCGGACACCTTCACACGCTCAGGGCCGCGGTCGCCAACCAGTCTACACACCTGAACTAGACGAAGAAATTCTCGTTTGAACGAGATCCCAGGCGTAGTACAAATATGTAACAATGTTACATTTATCACACTTTAGAATGTTCGTCATTTTTTTTCTTTGTTTTTTACGTTAACCTCCTCGCGATCGAAAAATACGCATCCGTCACGTAGATGCGCTCGCGCGACTAATGGCGGGACCATGCTTGTACGCCAAAACTGTAACGAATTTCATCATTCTGATAAAACTAGTATTAAGTACGCGATTTAGTACCTCCGAAAATCAACAATAGGTGGCGAAGATATTATTAGTTTCTTTACAAAACCATTTTTTTTTATTTTTGCCATTTTCTACGCCTGAATAATTTGACGACCAAAAATACGTCAGGTAAAAAGTTGCAGTTACATTTCTTGCAGGCGCTTTGTTATTATTTATGTATTTTATTTATATTATTACATAACACTGATAATAATAAATAATGAGTAGGCCACACAGGAAAATTATTATTGTACATTTTAATATATTAAGAGTTGGTCCAGCCATTATGACGTTTATTATTGTTCCGTACTCAATAACATACGTAGCGTTATGGCTCCTGCTAGGCTATAGGGCCACACAAGGGCCAGATGCGACCTGCGGCCCGCAGATTGAGTATAGCTGGCTAGCCTAACGAGTATGTTTTGAGAAGCGAGTGAAAGTGAGCGAGATGAAAGAACGATATACATCTACGTATACGTAAGGAAGATATTACATCTACGTATGTTATGTTGGTTTAGGTGTACGTCGAGCTGGACAGCAGCGGCTGGATGTGTGCGGCCGGCGGCGGGGGGGGCGCGCGCCTCGCCGTGTGCGCCCGGCTGGCGCCGCACGCGCTGTGTGCCTCCGTGCTGCTCAGTGCGCCCGGGCCACCCAACGCGCCCGGGCCACCCAGCGCGCCCGGGCCGCCCAGCCCGCCCGGGCCGCCCAGCCCGCCCGGGCCGCCCAGCCCGCCCAGTGCGCCCGCCCGCCTGCGCGCCGCCGCCGACCTGGCGCCGCACGCCGAGCTGCTGCTGTGGTTCGCGGACGACGCGCTGGCCGCGCTGGACATGCCCTTCCTCACGCCGCGTAACATCCGCGCGCGCCAGCACTACGTGTGCCACGTCTGTGCGGCGCCCTTCGACGACCCCAACCCGCTCAAGGTGCATCTGTTCCTGTCGTGCGCGCCCTTCCAGCCGGAGCGCTTCTGGCGCGAGGTCGCGGCGCGCCTGCGGCCCGGGCCCCCGGCGCCGAGCCTGGCCGGGCCCCTGGCGCCGCGCCCCGCCGGGCCCCTGGCGCTGCGCCCCGCCGGGCCCCTGGCGCCCGCGCAGCTGGAGGCGCTGGCCACGGAGTGGGGCCGCGCGCGCGGCGGCCACGTGTGCGTGTACTGCGGCAAGATGTACTCGCGACGCTACGGGCTCAAGATCCACTTGCGCACGCACACGGGCTACCGGCCTCTGCGCTGCCGACACTGCCTGCGCGCATTTGGAGACCCCAGCAACCTCAACAAGCACGAGCGCCTGCACGCCGCCCGGTCCCCGGGCCCCGGGCAGGGCCCCGGGCAGGGCCCCGGGCAGGGCCCCCCGGGCCCCGCGCGGTACGCGTGCCCGCTGTGCGGCCGCGCACTGGCTCGTCGACGCGACCTGGAGCGCCACGTGCGGACGCACACACACACTCAGGCAGCAGAGCAATGAAACGCAAGTTGAGTTTAGTGTAATTTATTAAAGTATTGCCTACTGTCCGGCGACCTTCGCGGCGATACGCTTGTCGCGCTCCTCGGCGATGGTGAGCCGCACGCCCTTGCCGCGCGGCAGCGAGATGTACGCCTTCGTGCCCTTTCCGATGATGAACACGTTGTTTAATCTGTAAGAGAATTCATGTTTCTTGTTGAATTATATCGAATCTTCTCTCTCCAGATTGTAAATACACTTCTCATAAAAAAATATCGAAAATGTACTGAGAGTACCATTCATGGAGCATTGAAATGATAAAGAGGATTGATATCATCAAAATACGACAATAAATAGCTGACTGCACGATTGCATCTTAGCCTCTCTGCTGTCAATAAGAGTGTATCAGCGTTATTGAGACTGGTATGTTAACTCACCGTCACGGTTCTGGAAGATATCCATTTTTTTCTAATTTGAAACATTAATATTCATTGTCACAAATATTTTTAATAAGTTATAATCTTTTTTTTTGTCAAAGTCAGGTCATGAATGTGGAAAAATGTAAAGTGACTCTTAACTTATCCAAAAGATGTTCCAAGCTTTCATCATCCTTAACTTATCTTAACTTTATAGTTAAGGAATGGATGATGAAAGCAAAATTTTTTGTGAAATTGCAGAGGTCATCTATCCTCTGCAATTTCACAAAAATACGATTATCCTAATTATACTATACTGACTAAACTATTAGGATTAGTGAAGAGTGAAAAGTGGCTGTGATTAGTTGTATACCTAGTGGCGAAAGTGTGGCCCGTGGTGTCCTTGATGTGCACAATGTCGAAGGATCCGGGATGCCTCTCGCGGGACACGATGGTGCCTACTCTCCCCAAGTTCCTGCCTCCCGTAATCATGCACAGGTTACCTGCAAACAAGAACATTATTTATCCATCAACTGAACCTTAAAAAACTTTATACACACGTAAGACACAACATATGCCTGATTGTGTTATCTACTTATATTCTGTCTAACATGAAGCTGGTAGACTTAAGGTAGTGATGCCAAGGGGAGGCGAGACCAAGACCGGAGAAATGGTGGAACAGTTGTAAGCTCCTGCTAAGCATTGTTCCAACTAACGCTTTAGCGAAATTAATATTGGTGACATATTAATAAACTATATTGTTGAATATCCAAGTGTTTTAATTGTCAAAGCAGTAGTTGAGGTACTCGCACATAGTGGAATGTTTTTACAGGTCTGATGCAAAATATTTAAAGCTTGGCAGAGATAATTATGATATTGGTCTAAGGGCACTTTCAATTTAGATGTGTCATGTCGGACCGCTGCCGCACGTTTACCGTGCTGCTGGTACGTTACGTTACGTTAGCAGTCCGAGAACAAACGCCTAAATCGAAAGCATATCTGATTGCGGTGCGTATGTATGCCAGTGATGCGACATCAGTCAAGCCATGGACTCTGACGAAGAAACATAACTGTTATATTTTATTACTCTTGTTGAGTTTTTAATATTTGTAGGTACTCTATTTGACTTATTTTGGTGAATGATAATTGACATACTCATATTTTATTTCTCTTTATAATGTTTTTTTTTTTTTTTTCATTTGTAATTTATTTGACTTGCTTGGCTTTTTGCCTTAATTTTGTATGCCATTCTTTTGGCAAAACATAGTGCACTTACTTTTCTTTTATGTACTACCTGTTAACCCACCTATGTTTTACAAAATAAATGATTGATTGATTGATTGATTGAAAATCATTAAAGAGAAACAAAAAGAACGCCCCCCTTAAAGAGTAGCACCGATGTTTTCGTTAACATTTACGTAATTGTCGTCATTTCCATAATCTTTTACCCCAGATTAAAACAAGATCCAAGCAATTTTTTTAATTATCTAAGAATGTTTAGAGAATGTTTTACAAACTACTTGAATTAGTTAAAAGTAAAATTCAGTGACAAAAAACTGTTTTCAAACATACTATAATCAGCTGAGGAGACTGGTGAAAACTTAAAGTAAGTAAACTAGTATTGGATATTACATATTACTACAATTACTTTCATAGTATTTTTTTTTAATAAAATCTATAAAAAAAAAACAATATTAAGAACAATCAACTTTCCATAAATTTAAATTCGGTAGGTAGAACAAACGTATTTTTTGGGTTCCGTACCCCAAAAGGAAAAAATGTAACCCTTATAGGATCACTTTGTTGTCCGTCCGTCTGTCTGTCAAGACCCCCTAGCTCGAGAACGCGTGGAGGTATCGAGTTGAAATTAAAACCATATACTCAGGTCTGCGGTCCCTTGAAGCTGTGAAAAAATCAAACATCTGAGTTAACGGAAAAAATGATACAGCCGTTTATGTCGCAAAAAACGTGTATTTCGGCACTCTCAAGGGAATCAAAATTCATAGGGTACTTCCCGTTGACATAGAATACTGAAATTTGACATGAAGCAAGTTCTCATAACACAAGTTTAGGAAAAAATCTGAAAACTGTAAATTTGTAGTAACGCCATGTAATGTAAATTTATAATCACAAAAAAAGTTTTTTTTTTGTGATTCGGAAAAATCTTCGTAACTCAATTCGGGAGTTGGACTTTTTTCATAAGTAAGTTTGTACGGAACCCTCAGAGCGTGAGTCCGACTCACACTTGCCCAGTTTTTATTTTTATTTAACGGAGGTTTCATAATGTTTGTTTGCAAAGTAATATCCTAAAATTGTGTCTCCTCTAAGAGCAGTGGTGGCCGAGTGGTAACAGCCCCGACTCGAGTTATAGGTCGCGAGTTCCAAATCCAGCCAGGCGCATTACTTTGTGTAATTTATTTCATCACCACTGCTCTCAAAACAGTGAAAGAAAACATTGTGAGGAAACCGCCATGTCCTAGAACCAAAATCACCAACCCGCACTGGGCCCGCGTGGTGGATTATGGCCCATTCCCTCTCCTAGAAAGGAGACCTCAGCCTTTCAACTTTTCCACCCCGTAGTTTAATGGTCTGTTCACCGCACTATTCAACACCGAAATGAACACGTGGGTGGTTGCTTGAGAGTTACCGTCCTGTTGTCGAGCGTTCGCGATACCGGCGCCGCGCTTTTGCCGCACCGCGCGCTTTGTATGAAAAAAACCGGGCAAGTGCGAGTCGAACTCTCGCACTGAGGGTTCCGTACAAACTTACCTATGAAAACAGTTCAATTTCCGAATCAAGTCACAGAGATTTTTACGATTCCTAAGTTGACGTAACTACAAATTTACAGTTTTCAGATTTTTTCCTATACTTATGCTATGAGACCTTGCTTCATGCCAAATTTCAGGATTATAGGACAACAGGAAGTACCCTTTTGAATTTTGATTCCCTTGAGTGTCGAAATATACGTTTTTTGCAACATAAACGGCCGTATCTTTTTTTTTTTCGTTAACTTACAAGTTTGATTTTTTCACAGCTTCAAGGGACCGCAGACCTAAGTATGTGGTTTTAATTTTAACTTGATACCTCCACGCGTTGCCGATAAAGGTTCTTGACAGACAGACAGACGACGGACGGACAACAAAGTGATCCTATAAGGGTTCCGTTTTTACCTTTTGAGGTACGGAACCCTAAAAAACGATCGTCCGTGCGCAGTACGCAGGCCGTCAAAAAACGCATAAATTGAAGGCACCATAAGTAGTATGTCACCAGCAGGTAAATTTTAAGTATGATTTGTATTTAGTCAATGAAACCTGAATATTTTAAAACTAATAACATAAATAATCAATACAATGAATGAAAGTTGTCTGTGGAGCCACTTTATAGTTGGATCGGTCAGCTATTTAACTGCTGACTAGTCGCCTGAACAGACACATTGTTTGTATTTATTTAAAGACTAGGTGGTGCGACTTTGTCTGCGTTAGAAACTTATCAAGTTTTTTGCATGGAAGAACCTTAATTAATTTTCTTAACTAAAATAATTCAAGTTACTCCTTATGACCCCTAGAAAATCCCATCAAAATCGGTTTACCCACTTCAGAGATTTGGCGGAACAGACAAAAATTTATAAAATTGCATTTTTGTGATGGGTATTGAATGTATGTACTACACTTAGTAAAAAATAATATTTTGATCTTGCAAACAGACACTTCAATTTTATTTATAGGTTTTAAGAGTCAATCAAATTTGAATATGGTGATTATTACAATGAGCCCATCAATGTTTATTTCATTTACAGGCTCTCATAAAATGTAAGCATCAGTAATGTGTCATTATGACTGACTTGTAAGAGAACATACCTGATTCAAACTTAATAAAATCCATGATCTTTGATGATGCAATGTCAAGCTGTACAGAATCATTGACCTTGATGAGTGGGTCAGGGTAGCGGATGGTGCGCCCATCATGCGTCACCAGGAACGGCACATTTTTGGGCCCCGTGGACACACGCTTCACCTTGCACAACTTGTACTGCAACCAACACACACACTATATTGACTGCACCTGCTACATCTGTAGTAGTATGTGCACTTTTAAACAAAACCTCATTATCAAAACTGCTACAATTATTTAGCTCTTCACATCAATACTTGACACACAAATAAAATACTGGCCTTAGCCAATAGAAGAAAATGCACAAAAACTGCAGCATTATAGTCTGCTTTTTTGTAAATCTAACAAACTAATTCCTTTTAGACACATATGGAGCTAAGTTAACATTTTCATTAGAATCAAGGCCCAGCTAACCTTAGCTTCTTCAGGTGTGATACGGTGAACTGTGAAACGTCCTTTCACATCATAGATGAGGCGGAACAGCTCATTGGTCTTCTCAATAGACACAACATCTGCAACAAATACAACACTCAATATGTAAGTAAGTTCTCAATACCACAGAAGCAGATCAGTGGATTATTTAGCAGCCTGGAAGTATGCTCAGCTGAATGAGACTCCTTTTCATTTCTCTTTTAAAGTATGTCTGATGAACAAAATAAAATTAATCCGGCAGGGTAGGTGGGGTGGGTCCGCACACTTCTCTGGTACCAATAGCAAGCTCTGTCAGTAAATAAGAGAAGCACTCACCCATGAAGCCAGCAGGGTAGGTGGGGTCGGTCCTGACTTTTCCATCAACCTTGATGAGGCGCTGCTTCACTATTTTCAACACTTCGTTACCGGTGAGTGCGTACTTCAGCCGGTTGCGCAGGAAGATGACTAGCGGCAGGCACTCGCGAAGCTTGTGCGGACCGGTCGACGGCCTCGGCGCGTACACGCCGCCCAACTTGTCCAACATCCATGCTTTGGGAGCGGCTAAGCGCTTCAAATGCTTCTTAGGTCCGCGAGCCTATACACCACATCAAAATAATTAACAGACCTCGCAACGATTTCCATGTAAACTTCCTGTGCCGGAAACAAACTCTTTCAAAGAATATCTCAATAATAGATACAGAACGCTGAACTGATACAGACATGTCATATACTTAAATAATTGAATTTAAACTATTAGTATCAATTTGTAGTAACATAATTACATAGAAATTCAGTTTAAAATATTGGCATTAACTGAAAACAAAATAAGTACTCAGTATCTAAAAAATATTGTATGACTGAGTATAAATAAACACTACACTCCTGATATAATGCATTAAATTTGTTAAAGTATTTAGCAATTCCACGATTTATTCAGATTTTTAACAAAAATACACCACAAACTCACCATGTTGGACACAAAATTTAACAAGAAAGAAACGTCACAATCTTGAATCTGTCAAATACAATATTACCATAGACTAGAGAGCCATATTACCAAAGTATTTTTTTTCTAAATGTGTAACAAGGGCTATTGGCACAAACTCTCTTCGGACTGGGCTACGAGGTGATTCGCCGTTTAACGCTGTTTATTTATTTTTAGGGTTCCGTATCTCAAAAAGAAAAAACGAAACCCTTATAGGATCACTTTGTTGTTCGTCCGTCTATCTGTTTGTCAATACCCTTTATCTCGGGAACGCATGGAGGTATCGAGTTGAAATTAAAACCATAACTCTGGTCTACGGTCTCTTGAAGCTTTGAAAAAATCAAACAGAAGTTTAAAAAAAAGTTTTTTTTTTTTTTTTTATTGATATAAACTAGTGCTTGACTGCGATTCCACCTGATGGTAAGTGGTAATGCAATCGTTGATGGTGAGGCGCACTAATTTATTGAGAGCCTATTCACTCTAGCCTTGAAGAGACCCAAATTATAATCGGACGGGAAAATCGCAGCAGGCAAATTATTCCAGTCCCTCGATGTACGCGGTATAAACGACGAGGCAAAACGCTTGGTCCGGACCGTAGAGGTTTCAACAACGTAAGGGTGGATACTCGCCGTTCGTCGGCTTGTCCGATGGTAGAAATGAGATGGTGGACTCAAGTCATGCAATTCCTGCACACACTCTCCAAAATGAATTCTGTAAAACACCGAAAGGCTGGCTACCCTACGCCTGTGCTCAAGACTTTGTAGATTGAAATTAACCAGATCTGGATCACCAATTAGCCTCTTTGCACGCCTTTCCACCGAGTCCAAAGCTGCCAGGTGGCATTTTGCAGCACCAGCCCATATGTGGCTGCAGTACTCTACACACGAACGGACCTGTGCTTTGTATAACATTAAAAGCTGCCCTGGTGTGAAGTACCGCCGGACCTTTGCAAGTACGCCGAGTTTCCTAGCAGCTACCTTGGCTTTGGACTCAATGAACCGCCCAAAGTTAAGGTCTGAAGAAATTTCAACTCCCAAGAGCTGAAGGCGGTCGGTGTACTCCAGGGATACATTCTGAAAAACAGGAGCCAAGGTGAACGGGCTCCTTTTAGCGGTGAATAGACATGCTTGTGTTTTGGCGGCGTTGAATCCCACCAGATTGGCTTCACCCTTATGCATGAAATTCTTTAGCTTCAAGATAAATTGTAGTGACAATATAGCAACTCATATTTCAAAAATAAAGCAGATATGGTTTGAACATAAGACAGATTTAGCCAAAGCTGAAACAGTTGAGTTACCAGATATTTTATTAATGTGCAAAATACTGGACACGATACCAGAAAATAACTTTGCCTTTAAATCAAGCTGGAGCTTATTGTCAAAAGAAAACCGTACAGTTGATAATCTAACGTCACAACTATGCGCATATGAAAAGGCGCTACTAAGTAAAAATGGTAATCCATCAGACTTAGTAGTGTTCCATACGAGCAAGAAAGACGGAAAGTGGAAATTAACGTGGGAATGTGGGAATTAACGCAAAACGATATGTCCATATTGTAAACAGAATGGTCACAGAATTAAAAGTTGTCAAAAATGGATAGCTGATGGAAAGCCACCCAAACCGACACCGACTACTTCTAGACCAGCTAAAAACATTAACATGAATATGTCAATCCGAGCAGTTGACGATGAATACATGGCTGTGAATAAGGAAAACTGGTACATATACAATGGGGCGACGAACTATGTCACTTGTAGAGGAGACTTATTTGAAAGCTATGAACATTTTGATACTGTTACTAAAGTCCTGACAGCTAATGGGCAAGGGGTACAAGCTCTTGGCATAGGATGTATACGTATTGACACTAAAGTTAATGGAAAGCAACACGAAATATTGCTGAATGATGTATGGTATGTTCCTAACATAAAGAAAAACTTATTTTCCGTTTTAGCTGCTCAAGATCGTTTAAAAAACAGTGTCTTTGAGTCCTATGGACAAAGATGCGTATTAAAGATAGATGGCGATGTAACACTTGTCGCGAACAGGAAAAGACATGGAGGGCTTTACATGATAAACATGAAAGTACGCATGCCAAGTCCTGAATTGAACATTATCACAAACACATCTAACCAATTACAACTCTATCATGAAAGATTCGGACATCAGAATAAGACACATGTTAAGCAAGTAATTGAAAGAGAACTGGGTATAATAGTTAATCTGAGCAATAAACTATGTGAAGGCTGCATTTACGGTAAAGCACATAGAACTAAATTTGGAACTCGAGAGAGAGCGAATCAGCCAGGTGAGCTTATACATACTTACGTATGCGGGCCGTTTTTGACGTCGATTGAAAAACATAGTTATTTCGTATTGTTTAAAGACGACTTCACAAGCTTCAGACAAATATTTTTTCAAAAAAATAAATCTGAAGTTGCCATAAAGATGAAGCTAATGATTGCTCAAATTAAGGCTGAAGGACATGTCATAAAAACAATTTTGAGTGACAACGGTGGAGAATTCGACAATAATGAAGTAAGATCCTGACTAAATAAACATGGAATTGTACAGAGATTAATTATGCCATATACACCAGAGCAAAACGGGTGTTGTGAACGAGACAACATAACCATAGTGGAAATGGCGCGTTCAATGATGCACGCTCATGAAGAGATTCCGCAAAGTCTGTGGGCAGAATTGATAAATACTGCGGTACTCATTTTGAACATAACGGGACCTACAAAAATCGAAGGTAAACCACCTTATGAACTATGGTGCGGCCGGGAAGCAGGAATTAGACATTTGCGAATTATCGGAAGCATATGTTACGCCCATATTCCAAAACAGAGACGTAGAAAAATGAATAAGAAAGCTCAAAAAGGGATCTTGATTGGCTACGATGGTTTCGACGGTTACCGTATCTGGAACAAAGAAACTTTCAGTCTCATAAGATCAAGAGATGTAACCTTTGATGAGATAACATTGTCAGATGATATGAATGAAGAAAACTCTGACATAACCAATAGTAATGAAATAGAATTAGATCTTAAGAGATCTTTTAACACAAGTTGTCTTGGCAACTTAGTAAGGGTGCTGATGTCACCACATCATTGTATATTAATTTAAGCTGTATGTACTACCATGTATTTAATGTAAATTGAAAAACTTGATGCAAAATAAACTATTATTAATCTTCCAATCCAAAATCCTACGACGAAATCAGAAATCAGAAACGTTTATTTCAAATAGACCAATTACAGGCACTTTTAAATTGTCAAAATGTCGGTCAGTCAAAAAAAGTGAAGCTAAATTGCACGTTCCAAAGCGTAGATCTCTATGGAGAAGAACGTGCAAGAAACTCCATGGACACTCTTTTAAATCATATTATGAGTTACATAAATCTTGGTTACATATTTCTTGTCGCTTCAAATATGTGAGCACAATGTAGATAAGTAATAATAATTAAAATAAAAAAACTAATGAAAAAATATAGAAATTGAAATAAGTCACTGGCAGCTAAGAGATGACCAGTCTCAACTGACGGCACCCGTTCACGAGCATGACGCGTGCATCAGCCCCACTCAGCTCAACCATTTTGAAGGGAACTGAATGACCCAATAACACGTGCCACCATCAGCGAGACATTTGAGTGAGCATGACAAACTGCCACGCTCGTAATGTCAAACAAGTTGTAACCCACAGAGTACTTTGGTAATATATTGTAACCTAATAAAAATGCTCCATGGTACTTCACATTCACAAAACTTGAAAAACAAAGTGCTTCTACATTAGACAATGTTATTATTTCCAAATACAAAAGGTAATAAATTATCATAAGCTCTATTGAAATAAACAAATTAAATAAAATAAAAAACATTTCGAAAACAACACGTTATAGCTAATACACAACAAGCTGACATTCCAACTCCAGAACGGAATGTAGTGATATCTGATTTGAAGGAGTGGGTGATATAAACATTCATGCCGAAATTAATGATGACGAAGAGTCTGAATATGAGGATGTAGAAGAAACAGATCGCTATGATTTGAGAGATCGTGCCACACTGCGACCACCCGACAGATTCAACGACTTTATTATGACAGCTACTGACGAGATGAATGAGTACACTGAACCTTTCATATTGATATTCATGTATTTGCCTTTATCTTCAAGTTATAAAGATGCAATAAAGAGTAAGGATAAAAATCAATGGATGAAAGCGATGGATGATGAAATGAATTCTTTAAAAGAAAACAAAACATGAGAACTGACACATATTCCGATGAATCGAAAAGTCCTTCGATCGAAATGGGTTTTCAAGATTAAAAGAAATCCTGATGGAAGTGTCGACAAATATAAAGCACGTTTAGTCGCTGTTGGATATTCTCTGAAGAGAGGAATTGATTATGACACTACATTTAGTCCTGTAGCAAAACTGAGTACTATCCGTATACTCCTGAGCATTGCCGCAAATAAAGGATTAACCTTACGACAGTTTGATGTCTCTACAGCATTCCTATATGGAAAAGTCAAAGAGGAAATCTATGTGCGTCAGCCAGAAGGATAAGGATAAGGTGAGAGTGACCATACAGAAATAGCTAATATCTTTAGAGAACAGTTTATAGTAAGCTCACCTCTTGAGTCTGTGGTAAGGGTGAACGATGCTGAGACCGATCAATCAGGAACACCCCTCCGGTTTCCGTGTACAGAAATAAAAGCTGTAATTAAGAATATGAAGAGGGGAAAATCTCCTGGTCGTGATGGACTCAGCATTGAGCACCTTCAAAATGCTGGTTTGCACTTGCCAAGAGTGTTAACGCTGTTCTTCAATCTATGTGTTGGGCAATCTTACCTACCGCAGGAGATGCTGGATACATTAGTTGTACCTATTGTAAAGAATCGAACGGGAGACATAGCAGACAAAGGGAATTATAGGCCAATCTCACTGGCAAATGTGATAGCTAAAGTGTTTGATAGTGTGCTTGACGGGCACCTCAGTAGATATACAAAGCTGCATGACACTCAGTTTGGTTTTAGGGCTGGGCTGTCTACTGAGGGTTCAATACTAGCATTGAAGCACACTGTCAAATATTATACGGATCGAAAAACACCAGTGTATGCTTGTTTCCTGGACCTTTCCAAAGCTTTCGACCTAGTTTCTTATAAAGTACTATGGGAGAAGCTTCGGGAGGCGGGAGTTCCTGCTGCACTGGTGTCAATATTATCAATCTGGTATGACAAGCAGAGGAACTTTGTGAAATTGTCCAATACATTGTCGGACCCGTATAAACTTAAATGTGGTGTTAGGCAGGGTGGTCTTACATCCCCAAGACTGTTTAACATTTATGTTAATAACTTGCTTGTTGAGCTCAGCAGCACTCATGTCGGATGTCACATAGACGGAGTTAGTTTAAATAACTTAAGTTATGCAGACGATATGGTGCTGCTGAGCTCCACAGTAGGTGGAATTAGGAAATTGCTCACCATTTATGAGAGATACGCCGAGCAGCATGGGCTAAAGTATAATCCTGCAAAGAGTGAACTGTTGGTGTTTAGAGGAAAAAATAAAAGCCCCTCAAATGTTCCTCCCGTAGAATTAAATGGTTCACCTTTGCAGAGGGTAACAAGATTTAAATATTTGGGACATATTGTTACGGATGATCTTAGGGATGACTCTGACATGGAAAGAGAGTGAAGGGCGTTGGCTGTGAGGGGAAACATGCTGGCGGGCAGATTTACTGGTCGCTCAATACCGGTTAAAATAACACTGTTCAAGGCGTTTTGTCAAATATTTTAAACCAGCAGTCTGTGGGCTAATCATACCCAAAAAGCAGACAACGTACTGCGCATTCAATATAACAATGCCTTCAGGGCGCTGCTGAGGCTTCCGAGTTGGTGTAGTGCGTCAGGGATGTTCGCTGATGCGCACACTGATGATTATTTCGCGATCATGCGCAAGAAGGTGGCATCAACGATGCGCAGAGTGAGGGGGAGTGGCAACAGCATCCTGAAGGTCTTTTCAGAAAGGTTAGATGGGCCTACAATGGATAGGTTTATCAAGCTACATGTCAGACATGCCGCTTGATAAATCCTCCTCAAATTTGAATGCTGTTTTTTTATTCTTTGTTTTATTTTATTTTGTTTCTGTACTTATGAGTGCTTATGTGTGCGATGTCTGAGAATAAAAGATTTTTTTTTTTTTTTTAAGTCAAGTCTTTATTTTCAATTATATCTTTTTTGAGTTTCATTAGAATGCGGGTGCAACATATTCTATTTTTTTTTTTGCAGTATTTGGCAGCAAATGTATCGAGTCAGCCTTCTCGCAAACTTCGCTGAGGCAGTCAATACCAAAAAAACTGTCAGCTCCATTTTACCGAGATCGCGCCTTCAAAATTAAAATTTGTCCATAGACTGGTATGCTCTAGTTATACCTACATTTACTCACTACAAACTCACATACACTCTACACTTACACCTACACACACTCTACACTGACACCTAAACACACACACACACTCACCATATAGTTTTGTTTTCTTATTATGTTCATAGTTTTATGATGTAAATGCTGTTTTTTTTTGTGTGAAATTTTATTATTTATTTATTTATTTTAATGATTCCACATATTGTCTAGTTGTGCAGACATTTAAGATACAAAAACTACACCAATTTTACTTCACAATATCCAATAGGAATCAATTCGTGAATAATTAAAACAGCCACTGAACTTCACTCGAAATAATCCCGCCAAAAACACTCGGTTTCACAGTTTTGCTGTCCACACATATATACCTACTCTGTTAAGGGTGGCTGTCAGTGTCATTAACGTTGTGTCGTCATCGTCAGCCTCGTCATCCGGTTTTGATCCAGTCACAGACTAGAGAGGGAGTTTAATCGTGTGAAAATAAAAGAATTGCAATAGAAAACATACTATTGTTCAGGGTTACCATAATGATTGCTTACTGTCACGTAATCAGAGATCAAAATCTCTACTCAAGCGTAGTTTCGTTTGATTTGAGATTGAGGATAGTTCTAAAATAAACTGAACGCTTGAGTCGAGATTCTTCGCTCAAGCAGTAATCGGTTGAACGCAGTTTAAGTAGTACTTGAGTAAGGTTCATACGGGCCTCCTGCCGGCACGTTTTAAAGACTTTGTTAATAATTATTAGATTCTATTGTTTCAATGTGTGAACTTTAAGAGATGTTTTTCTGCTAATACAGTGTACTGTGAACTGAAATAAACGTTTTTTTGCTAAATCACTTAATAAATCGGAATCACTCTGAGCGGAGTAGTTGAAGATTTATCGATATGAGTCGAGTAAATGACAGGATATTGGATAAGCTAGCAAAATACTTCCAAACACCTGGAGGCTTTTTTGGTGCAATTTCTTAAAAAAAATATTTACACCTACAGTACAAACAAACAATTACATTCACTCACAGCAACAGCTTACTGACACCAAATAAAGAATCATAACAAAAAGTTGCATGTTCAAACTTGTATTATTAGGCGAGTCAATCTAACTCGTATACTAGACTCAAGTCAATTTTGCTCGCATAATTATAATATAATGGAATCGAAATAGCGAGTACACAATCGTATCTTCTACCTGACTTGGGTTTCGGAATCAAGTCCGGCGGACTTGAATCAAAATAAATTGGTAGTCGAGTATATGAGTCTAAAGCAGAAATCGAGTCTGACAGTTAAACCGTACTCGCTTGTGTCGGACCATCGCTACAGAACATTTACCAGACCTCAGTAAAACAAAAAGAAACAACTGTGATAATTAAATACGAAAGACATTATTATTGAAAACTTATCACGCAAAAAAACATGGACAAAAGACTAGGCGATATGGTCGATCGACTACAGCCTTCCCTAAGTAAGAGGTAAATGTGGAATGTGGAAAAAGGTTTTTGGCGGGATTTCTTCGAGTGAAGTTCAGTGACTGTTTTAATTATTCGCAAATTGATTCCTAGTGGATATTGTGATGTAAAATTAGTGTTGTTTTGTATCCCAAGTGTCTGCGCAACTGGAATAATATGTGGAATCATTGAAATAGGCGCGGTCTCGGTAAAATGGAGCTGAGAATTTTATTGTAGTTTTAGCTACCTCAGCGAAGTTTGCTGAGAAGACTGAATCGATACATTTGCTGCCAAATACTTCAAAAAACATTAGAATGTGTTACACCTGCATTCTAATGTAAAACAAAAAGAAACAAAAACTGATGACTAGGCAGCATGGTCTCTGACCTTAGCCTGTTTCACAAGGAACGAAAAAAAAAAAAAAAATGTGGAAAGGAAAAAAAAATTACCAGACGACACTCGCTGCTGCTTGGAGGCAGCCTGACATTAAAAATAATTGAGGTTATAATTTCAAGTTATGGTTATGTTATGTTTTATCAAAATAAGGACAAGGTGAAATAATATGTACTATAAAAAGACGTGACATTACATTTTAATGGAATCTTCTTCTGAAAATAGTTTTGCTTGGACTGATACTTCAAGTGATAGCACATCAATGTGAGTAATAAACTGCTTGAACTAATTAACTACGTTGGGAAGTTTTTATCTGTTTTAGCTTACAACTGGTATGATCCTTTCTCCACCTCTATCATCTTACATAGTGAATATTTCAGTTCTCAATGGAAAATATAGAGCTTGTAAGTAATTGTCGCGTTACTAGTATCAATAGATGATAACTGCCAAGCATGCTCTTTAAATGGCTGACTAAGGTATTCCTAGATAGTAGGAAATCTAAGAACATCTTCACCTTCAACTCTAAGCTTAGATGAACTACCCAAATACACTCATGTAGTGACTGATTGTTTATGACGAATGCTTAAACTTGAAGGTATACCTTCAAGCATATAACTAAGCCAGTAAGCCTACTAAAGTTATCAAAAAATAAAAGTCCATTTTTGACATTTGTATTGTGACTACCTTGGCTAAACTGTACTATACTGGACAGCGACTTTTATGCTCATAATTTTTTATTGAAAAGGTTTATGTCTAAAAAGTAATTATGCAAAGTCTCAATGGTAGGAAACATATAGTTTTTGAGAAAAAAAAAATCAAAATCGATAATTTATCGTAATAAGCAATTTTGACAGGTTTCATTCACTTTTTACAGTACGGCCGATGATGTAACTTGAAGGCCCTGAACATAGGCTCTGTGAACTTTCACGCATGTACACTCGTAAAAAAAACTGTTATTGGCATTAATTTTTTTAAACCAAATTACGTATAAAAATTTACTAATACTCCCTGTATTAGTAAATTTTTATACGTAATTTGGTACAAATAAAATAAATATTAAAACACTTTGAGACAGAAAGCTACAAAAATAACTTATGGATTAAAGAAACAAACCTAACACTACACAAAAAATTTAACAATATAATAATAACAACCAACGAAAACTTTTGTCACCGCCTGTGCTCAAGACAGATACAGCGACACGAAAATAACACCAATGCTAACGTGCAAATGAGACATATTACTGCGTACCGAACATTGCCGAATAAGTACGAAGCTTTACGAAGTTACCGAAGAGAGATGTCCAATACGCGTGTCTGATGGTGTTGTTTAATCGATTTTTTTTCAAATCGATTTAAATTAAGTTATAAAAATATATTTTTATTCAATTTTCTATGGAGGTTTAAACTATTCTCAAACAATCGTTATTCTAGTAGTTGTTTATAAATAACTGATATGTAACTAAATCATGTCTTTCAACCAAGAAAATAAAATTTTATTAGTTTTTTTTTTTCATTCAAGTCGAAATCTCGTTTACTAACGACAACATTCACTATGTTTGTAAATCTATTCCATTCAATATCTCATAGAAACAAAAATTAAAAATTCCAAATCGATTGCGATATTTGATTGAATAAAGGGTCGATTGTGTTTACATAGAGTCAATCTCTAGCCTCCGCCCCGCGCACGTCGCCTCATGCCACCATTTTGTTCCTAAAAAACGTTTGTGCGCAGCCTTCTGCGCAAAGTTCGGGCTCGCCAAAATATAACGGCCGTACTATACCTTGTTTGTAGGCGTGTGTAACTCTTTACTAACCTAACTCACTGTTCCGAAAGATTGGAACACCATTAATGTTTCAAACGCATCATTTGGAACAATTCAAACACTGAAACACCCTTTATATATAAAATAATAATATCTAAAAAACATGAAAGTATACAATTGCTACTGTGAAGGGTTAGGTTAGGGTTATTTTTTTTAAACCACCCAGAAAACTATATTTATTTATTTATTTATTTATTTATTGGCACACCAACAGCATTCCATACAATATGATTTTTGTGAAAAATAATATTAAAATTTAGTATCTGGTATGCATGCCTATTATAGGTATGCACAGCTTACACCATGATAGGTATGACATTAATTGTTATTTTAAGAGATAAAAAAATTATTACCACAAAAATTAAACATACAAAATGGGGAGAAAAAACATACAATTATAAAAATAAAAAAATAGAAAATAGACAAATAAAATTAAAAATGAATCATTACAAAAACAAAAGAGGATAGTGTATATAACATTGGAATTTATGCTTACAATTAACAATTGATTGGAACATTTGTACAATCTCATACCTCCTAGACTGCTCTCCTAAACTTGTTGAGTGAGACACCGTGTAAATCGGTGTCTGGTGATTTGCAAAAACTATTGTGGGTTTTGCACATTCGGAGCAAGGGTGCGTTGAGGCCAAGGTTAGTTTTACGGAAAGGAATATGGAGTAATCTAGAGATGGGATGTCTGGGAAGTTTTGAAGGGACTGAATAATGAATACACTCTACTAGATCACTGCATTTTACAAACCCATTAACTACTTTGTAAAGGAATATTAGATCACGCGAATGGCGACGGTCACGCAGTGTCCTTATTCTGAAAAAGTCTAGGCGCTGTTCATAGGGACAGCAATGACTAATATTTCTAGATATAAATGCGAGATGTCTGGTGAAAGCTCTTTGTATTTGTTCAACCCTTTGAGAATGAGCTGCGTAGAGCGGGTTCCAGGCGACACTGGCGTATTCTAAACGACTACGTACCAGAGTGTTGAACAACACTATTCTTGTCTTGGGCAATTGGAAGCCTCTTGTGTTTCGCTTTACAAAGCCCAGCATTTGCGCCGATTTTTTTACGATATCGTTGATGTGCGGCTTAAAGCTGAGTCTATCATCGACTAGAACACCTAAATCCCGTATTTCACATACTTTTGTCAACAAAGTGTTACATAATGAGTAGGTTGTAAGAATAGTAGATTTCTTTCTTGAGAAGCGAATATGGAAGCATTTCTGGGCGTGTAGGGTCATATTGTTGTTTATGCACCAGTTTTCTATATTTTTTAAATCAGATTGAACAAGAGCGGTGTCTGCAAACCCAGTAATTTTTCTGTAGATCTTTAAGTCGTCTGCAAACAATAACGGTTGACATTGTCTAATTTGACTTGTGATGTCATTGACGAATAACAAAAACAAAACTGGACCAAGGTGGGAACCTTGTGGGACACCGGAGCGTGCATAGAATTCATAAGAAACATAGCCATTGACTGCTACGAACTGAGAGCGATTTTTAAGATAGGATGCTAACCACCTCAACAGGGACCCGTGGACGCCGCTAAGCTCAAGTTTAGTCAACAAGAGTGGATGACTCACCTTGTCGAATGCGTATTTCAGTGCACAAATATTTTTATACAATGGTAGAGTGCTCCCCGACAAACAATATTTATTTTTTTCATTTTTAAATACATGAAAGTATACAATTGCTACTGTGGGGGGATGGTCCAAGGGATTGAGGGTGACCTTCTCCCTTAAAACGCTCAAATCTGCCCCAAAAATGCATAAAATGTACGATTTTTTGATTAGGCTCAAAATTTCAGTCTTTAATATCTCCAAAAGTATGCGTTTCCTAGATTCGGGAGGGTGTTCGGGGGGAGGGGACACCACCCCTCCCCCCCGACCCCAAAAACCCATTATTTCGCTGTCTAGTATAGTGCAGTTTTACCTTTTATTGTTTCTTTCAGTTTCGTTCCAAGTTACATTCAACAGTTTTTCTCAATGTCAAAGCGGGCCTTTTATTTTTTAACGAGTTTACAAGTGTTTCAAATATGTTTTTTTTTTTTAATTTATATAAAAACCAGTGCTTGACTGCGATCCCACCTGATGGTAAGCAGAGATGCAATCATTGATGGTGAGGCGCACTACTTTATTAAGAGTTATGTGTGCCTGTCTCTGTCACAGTGCTTTATCTAAACTAATATTCTAAAAAAACTTTTAACAAAAAAAAAACGACTTCACTAAAAAACACTAAAAGGATCAAAATAACTTTAATTTCGGAAGTCGGTGTAGTCGAAATTAAAGTTATTTTGATCCTTTTAGTGTTTTTTTAGTGAAGTCGTTTTTTTTTGTCAAAAGTTTTTATTTTACACTCTTTTTGGTTGCGATACACTTATAAACAGAGTGCCTATATCTCATGCCAATTCAAATTAACCCAAACACTGCTAGGATACAATGTTTTATTATGAAGTTCCCGTGTCCACCTTCCACCTTCTGTCTCTATCATCAGATCAGTTCAAGAGTACCTTATAGCCAAAGTACATCTCATGACAACTCTGATAAGCCCAAACACGGCTAGGATACATTGATTAATTATGGAGTTCCGGTGCCTATCTTCCGGTTCCATCATCATCATCAGATCACTTCGATGATTCCATTTTCAACACAACTATTCAGAACCATTCATTTATTTGTATTGTCATAGTCGCTTAACTATCTTCATTGTGATATCTATGTGAATATGAAGTTCTGTTGGCCATTTCTGGTCTTCTTCATAAGTTCCACTTCATCAAATGTTACTTTTGCCTAAATGCTTAAGTCCTCGATGAAAATACCAAAATAACTATACGTGATTTCGGCGATGACGTGTATTTCAGCGTTTCAATGGCGCGGCCATAGAATTTTAGTCTTACAGCTCCTGAAATATAAACCTAGGATTTCTTGATGTATTTTTACGAGTTTTGACAAATTCAAATCTATGTTTTACAAAAAATTTCAGACCTTCGATACTTTTTCAGCGAGATATCAGTGATGATATATTTGTCACCGTTTCGATAGCGCGGCCATAGGCTTTTTGCTTTACAGCTCCTAAAATATAAACCTAGGAATTTTTTCTATATTTTTATTTTTTTTTTACAAATTCAATCTGTTATTTACCTCAGGTCTCTGCAACGCGTAGTTTCCATGGCCGCGCGGTTCTCCGCGTTTCAATGGCGCGGTCACATTCAAACTTTTATAGCTTCTTAACCATAACTTTTACAATTTCTTACAAAATCTTGGCATAGTTATTTTTTTATTATCGTCATGGCCGCGCGGTTGAAACGCTCACGCTAATCTAACGAAATGTGAGATCGTCGTAGTTGTACGGACGACAGCCGAGCGCTTATGAACGATTAGTGTGACCAACACGTGGGTGTTCTCAGTGCGCTGAGTAAGAGTTGTTTAAATTACGTTATCGCGATTGAAACATTTGCCACGTTTGGCTCTCCGATCGGTTAAGAGTTTGGAGCGGACCAATCGGAGCGCCGAACGTCATAAACGTGTCGATCGCGTTAACGTAAAACAAAGTCACACCACATTAGGCACTCTGAGACAGTAATGACTGGAGGAGCGACTGAAAACAGTATATTTCGCTACCAATAGCGGTACCGATATCCGCTTAGGTATATTGTGAGCGCCTTTTTCTCGCGTTCACAAACATGTAAACTTATAATAATAATAATATAATAATATTCCACTACCATCACACAACGCCGTCTAGTCTCAAGCTAAGCAGAGCTTGTGTTATGAGTACTAGACAACTTATAAACATACTTATATATTTCTAAATAGATACATATTATAGATAAATTACACCCAGACACAGAACAAATGATTGTGCTCATCACACAAACATTTGTCCTGGGTGGGAATCGAACCCACGACCTCCGGCATAGCAGTCAGGGCCACTAACCACTAGACCAACAGGCCAGTCTATACTTATATACACAAGACACCCAGACCCTAAACACTTCTCTGTAGGGCATACAAATTAATATTAGTTCCGGGCGGGAACCAAACCCGCGACACGCAACTCAGCAGCCAATCGTTCAACCACTGCGCCAACCGTGCCGTCAACTGGTAGCCAAATGTATGTGTACGTAAGCGCATCACTTCAGAACGACCATCCATCCATTATTCCATCTATTATAGCTAAAAGTGCCTCGGAACTGCTGAAACTACAAGATAAAGTGCAAAACTCTATAAACGAAGTTAATAGATATTTAACGTCAATGGGGAAAGAACTGGCTAAAAAACCCTCAACAAATTAAACATAGCTGAAGATACACTAGTAAAACTCAGTGCGAAGACAAACAGCTCTCTGAACTCGATGACACTGGGACCAACAGATGAGATAGAGGTTATTCAGGTGATCGCTGGCCTTAAGAATGGTAGTGCCCCTGGGTGGGATAACATAAATGTAGCCATATTTAAAAAATACAAGCATAAACTTGCTACACCCTTTGCACACCTCTGCAATATGAGCTTCATGCAGGGTATATTTCCTTCCGCTTTTAAAAAAGCTGTATCTTCCATCTTTAAAGCCGGTGACAATTCAAAATTAACCAACTACAGACCAATATCTCTCTTAAGTACTCTCGCAAAAGTCATAGAAAAACTAGCAAACCGGCGACTCGTAGAATACCTCGAAAAAAAAAAAACCTGCTATTGGATAAACAAAACGGGTTCAGAGCTGGACGTTCTACAAATGATGCGGTTTTAAGGCTTACCGCGACAATCACGAAATGTCTGGATAGAGGTGACAAATGCGTCGGCATTCTCCTCGATCTTCAAAAAGCCTTCGACACTGTGTCAATTCCCATCTTGTTGAGTCGATTGGAAGGCGTCGGCGTGAGAGGTGTACCCCAGGATTGGTTTGAAAGCTACCTGTCTGGACGACACCAAAGAGTCCGCATTGATGGGCAGATGAGTGACGAGGCTCTATGCTCTTTCGGTGTTCCCCAGGGAAGTACTTTAGCCCAACGCTTTTCCTGGTATACATTAATCGACTCTGTGATCTTCCAATCTATCAAGCCGTAATAACTATGTTTTCTGATGACACAGTCCTACTTTTCGACAAAACATCTTGGAAGAGCTTGGCACAGGTCAGTTAACGAGGGCTTGCTAGAGTAACAGCCTAGCTCGAAGACGGCCTTCTGTCTATAAACGCAAGTAAAATTAAATACCTGTGCTTTAGTATGTCAAAGTCAGGTAGCTCCAACACTCGTTCCCCTGTAACAGAGGTTCATGTATTCACGCTACGTGTGCTTGCCCTAAGCTTAGAACGAGTGAACAACATAAAATACCTCGGTGTTACTATCAATGAGAACTTTTTTTCAAATGTTATTAACTAATGCTTGACTGCGATCCCACCTGATGGTAAGTAGTGATGCAATCGTTGATGGTGAGGCGCACTAGTTTATTAACAGCCATCACTCTAGCCTTGAAGACACCTAAATTATAATCGGAAGACCACAGCAGACAAGTTCTTCCAGTCCCTCGATGTTCGCGGTGTAAACGACGAGGCGAAACTCTCAGTCCGGACCGTAGAGGTTTCAACAATGTAAGGGTGGATACTCGCCGTTCGTCGGGTTGTCCGATGGTAGAAATGAGATGGTGGAATCAAGTCATGCAATTCCCGCGCATACTCTCCAAAATGCATCCTGTAAAGCACCGAAAGGCTGGCTATTTTACACCTGTGCTCAAGGCTTTATAGATTAGACTTAACCAGATCTGGATCACCAATTAGCTTCTTCGCTCGCCTTTCCACCGAGTCCAAAGCTGCCAGGTGGCATTTTGCAGCACCAGCCCATATGTGGCTGCAGTACTCCACACACGAACGGACCTGTGCTTTGTATAACATTAAAAGCTGTCCCGGTGTGAAGTCCCGCCGGACATTTGCAAGAACGCCGAGTTTCCTAGCAGCTACCTTAGCTTTCGACTCAATGAACCGCCCAAAGTTAAGGTTTGAGGAAATTTCAACTCCCAAGAGCTGAAGGCGGTCGGTGTACTCCAGGGATACATTCTAAAAAGCAGGAGCCAAGGTAAACGGGCTCCTTTTAGCGGTGAACAGACACGCTTGTGTTTTGGCGGCGTTGAATCCCACCAGATTGGCTGAAGTGGAGTCAACATATATCTCAGTTACAGCAAAAAAAAAACACGCAAACTAATCGTCATTTTCAAAACCTGAGACATGTCGCCAACAAGAAACTCCTAATACAAACGTATAAAGCACAGTGCCACTGCATCTTGGGCTATGGAATGCTTGTGCATTTGGCATATTTGTACGTGGGGTTTCGCCGGCAAATCCCATATGATAGAAATAGAGCGTTCGCAGCTTGCAGTTCTGAAGGTCCTACTGTCACTTAACTTCAGAACTCCTACCAGTTTATTGTATGAGCAAGCTCGTGCTTGCTCATACAATAAACTGTTTGTTTTTTTGAGCGTAAGAAAAATATTTGTTTACGACTTTATTGAGCATAAGAAAAATATTTATTTACGAGTGTCTACGGAGATATCACCGACTTACGGTCCCCTACTTGACTATTCAAAATAAAAGATCAGACAGATATCCTGTTCCACGAATAAGGAGCCAATTTGCCCGAAAGCACTATATCAGCTTAGCCCCTCGCCTCTACCAGTACGAACCAGTCAAGCATGTAAGAAACTTCCAGATAAAAAAGGAAATATTAATGGGATCGCAGTCAAGCACTGGTTTATATCAATAAAAAAAAATAAAAAAATTGGCTGGAAAATTATAGCGACGATGGCACTGAAACCGTAATCAGTAATCTAACCTAATAGTGACTGACACAACTATTACACATATATACCAACATACCTACATCTCACCACACACACACATACACTACCGCTATTTCTTAATAATATAAACATTGTAATTTATTTTTCAGTGTTTTTTTGGCAATTACCTTAATTTTGACATTATTTTTTAGCGGTTATTTTTTTTTTTTTTTGAAGCACATTTTACACATTTCGAATCAATATAATCGGCGATACATTCAGGGGTTGAGACCACATTGATGTAATATATTTTGAAGTTTTGGAAATAAATAAATTATTAAAAATATATATATATACACATGTTGGTATTTATAGACTGTATCATAACAATTAATCAACATTACCAACTCAACAAGGCTATTGGCTATCTTTGATGACAAATGACAATTTCCTAACATTGGTATTACATGAATTGTCACTGCACTTGTCACCTCTATTAATAATATAATAATAAGTGAATTCAGAGTCACCATAAGCCATCATCCAAGAGTGCTGAGCGTATCCAGAATGACCTAAAATATTAGATAATAATAAAATTATATTTCCTTTTAGTTTTGTTTCCATTACATACAGCACCTTCAACAATAATAATAATGATAAATGCGAAGAATCTACAACCACAAGGTGTGCAGCCTCAGAGAATACTTTCTTAAAACTGATGTATGTATGCACTGAGATGTGATTGCAGTGGACAAGGGTCTTAACTCAAAATACTCAATTCAGAAACTCGCCATTGCCCACGACTTCTGACACTACAAAATACTCAACTTCAAATGCATTTAAGCATTTGATTGAACTGGATCCCTTATTATATGCCTACAATGGCTACAATTAGAATAGCTGATTTCTTAAAAAAACACTACCTAAGTGCATAATTACGTAAAATTTCAGTGCTTAAATTATGATTATAACTTAATTTTCAGATCGGGGTGTGTGAGGGTTGTGCATTATTCCAGCTATATGTTGTATATATATTTAGGCTAACTTTAAAAACAAACATCTTTCTGTGCGCTGAGTGCGAGTCGTGGTCGAAACGTTTAGCGCGTTTGGCTTCCTGATTGGTTATGAGCCTGGAGCGGCCCGATTGGAGCACTCAACGTCATAACGTGTCGATCTTTTATTGGTCTGAGGTGTCGATCGCGTTAAGCCTCGTATCCACTAGGCAACAATTGACGCGCAACACGTGACTCTCAACATGTACGGCAACGTTGCCCAACAGCGCGCGACGTTGCCAGTTGGCGCGCAATATGACGCGCGGCTTGTTGTTTGTTTAGAGAGCATCGTTAGTTGAGCATCAATTGTTGTCGAGTGGAGACGTGACGCGCAACAATGCCCGTAGTGACACTGCCGTTGAATTCCACACTAGTTCCTCTGACGACTTGTTGTCGACGACTGACTTTGTAATAGATGCGTAGACAGACAACGTTGTTAAACAAAAGTTCTGCGCTGTCTTTCAACGTATTGGGCAACATGTTGTGCAACATGTCGTGCGCCAAATGTTGCCTAGTGGAAATGCGGCTTTAACGTACAACAAACTCGCACTACTGGCACGGGCACTCTGTAGCCGATTGCCTCAGAAATAAACTAATGTTTTTCGAGTGTATGTGAACGATATCTAGGTAAAGAATTAGTAAAGAATTTTGAGAAAAACGCATTTAAAGTTTAGATGGTATATAATTTTTTATTGATATCAAAGTTGAGTTTTTGTGAAAACTCTTACCTTTACTAAAATAAAAGGCCCGTTTTGACATCTAGCTGTCAAAACGAATACTTAAATACGCAAAAAGAATACTCGCAATCTCAGACTCGCAATATATTCCATCATATTATTTAACGCGCCGAAAAAATGTTTTTTTTTTTTTTAAACACTATTAATTATTATTTTATTGTTTCTTTCAGTTTCGTTACATTAGTAAGTTACATTCTAGGGTATTTCTCAAATGTCAAAACGGGCCTTTTATTTTTTAACGAGTTTAACACGGTGTTACTACGGTCCACTCGCGATAATCAAATAGTGACGCATCAGTGCTAGGTACTGTAAAGGAAAGGATATTAACTTTTTATTATACAGTATGCTCAAATATTAATATTAAAAATTTAACCATAGTCATCAGAATGATCACATTTGTTTTTACGATTAGGTGAGATATTTTTTCGATAAAAATTTTAATCAGTAGAAAATCTACAAATATAAATGTTTAGCGAAAACCAGTCAACGTTTGACGCAAATGTTGGCGTAACAAATTAAATGTTGGTAACATTATTTATATATCATAGTTGGTTATATTTTACAATGGAAATAGGTACTTACCTACTAGCATAAACTTTCCGAAAAAAAAAATTCCTTCCGAAATCAGAAGAGCGGTGGTTGGTGAATGTTGGCTACGACTGGACCGTACTAACTTCAAATATGAGTATAGGTATCGGCATGGATCTTGAGCGCTTGGCGGAAGAGTGGGGATCGCTTTGCGCATCGTATAAATACGGCAAAAAAAATGTACACATATTTTATTTTTTCTTTTACCTGCTTCTATCTTCTTGATTCTGGTTGAAGTTACCTTCAACCAGAATCAAGTAGGTTTAAAAAAAAAAAACATAAATAGTTTAAAGCAAACTAGCTGTGTTCGTCTGTCTGATTTTCCGTTTACTTTTTAACCATGCAGCAGATTTTCATACGGTTTTCATTATCTTTTAGAGAATTTCTACCGGAAGGTATGCATATTGTAGCAAAGACGAAAATTTCAAAGGTTTGTAACACCCCTACAAAAAAAAAAATCCTAATATTTTACCTACTTTCGAAAGGAACTTTGTCTGTGTGCCAGTTATGCGTTCTCGGCTAAACCATTTTTTATCCATCATAATAACAATTGGCGTACCTAGAGGTAAACGGAGATGTAGAGGCGGGGAAAGATATAGGCTATATAAATACTAGATTGACGATAAAATACGGGAAATATGTGAAAAATTCACCATTAGAAAAAACTAGTAGGTATTACATCACTTGCCCCTGTCGGTTCCACGCGACTCCGCCCGCACTACTTGGCGATAATTATTAATGTGATAAGTAATTATAAAGATTTCGTAATTACTATAATATAAAAAAGTACCTATTTAATGACAATCAAATATATATATTTTTAAACTTTATGGTGACATAATAACCACTAATAAAAATAAAATCGATGGATTAAAAAATCACGAGTCAATTTAATGGCACGGACGGAAGTGTACTCGTCGTCGTTGGGTACGTGCAGCAAGCGCAGGGAACGAATCATGAGTGACGTCTATGATGCGATGCACGGCGAGCCAATCACTGATTCTCCCCGCCACCGCGTCTGACTTCATACCACCAAAGAGACCCGATATTTTACTTCTGCGCAAGTAGAAGTCAGCGCTCAAGATCCATGCCGGGATCTGTATAAAATTATTTGCGGTGATTTTTGTCGTTTTTGAAGCTACATTATTGATCGTACACGGTGTGGACGTAGGCGATTCCACGCGATTGCGGTTGCAAAGCAATCCGATGCGGCTCACGTGAATTCAATACAACGCGGTGGATCTGTCCTAAGTGCGCGTGAAGTCACCGTAGTTTAGCCACCATTTATATAAATAAAACCAGTCACCGCAAGAGTTCGCGCTAAAATATCAAGTCAGCTGATCGCGACCACTTCGCTTCGCTCATCGCCGCAACGCACCCACACGCGGTTGGACAAATTTTTGTGACATTCGCTCCGCGTCTGCCCGATCTCGATCGCTTTGAATCGCCTACGTAGGACAAAAATCCATCCACTCACAACTCACACCAGATCAAAGTTACCCACGTTTTCTCTATTTACAATGCTAAAATTACATTTTAAAATATTTTTTTAGGGCTGCTGATGATATCAATGACAATTCAAATAAAAATGATGGAAAGGAAAGAAAGGGCAAGAAATCAAGAAAAAAACATGGAGATCAGTCAGCTAGTTTAAAACCAAATGCAGTTATTAAGGAAGAAAAAGCATATTTTGAAACTAAAAGTAACAGTAATGTAAAGAAAGAACATATTAAAGTTGAACCAGACAGTGACAATGATATAAGAAAAAATAAAAAGAAAATGAAAAACTTTGAAACAAATGGAAATCAAAATGATTCACAAGAATCAATTTCCTATGATGAGTCTTACCTGAACATGAAAGTCGAACAAGAATCATCAGCGTCATCTACAACAAAACATAAAAAGAAGAAAAAACGAAAGCGAACATCAAGTATAGATTTATCAACAACTCCACTTAAAAGTCATGAAAATAATTCTAGCAGTGAAATATATAATGACAATGAAACTCTCAAAGATGTAACAGAAAATGACACAGAAATAACGAAAACTAAGAAAAAGAAGAAGCCAAAAAAGAAATATGATAGTGACAACCAGATTCCAGATATTGAAGAGAAAATGGATGTAGAAGAAACAGCTGTAAACAATAATAGCAAACGCAAAGATTCAGACAGCTTTGTAACAGATAATACTGCATTACAAGAAGAAAATGAAGAAAGTGGTGGTGATGAAATATCTTTGATAAAGTGTGATGATAGCCATACTGTCCATACACTCTCATTCATCAATAAAAGTATTGATGAAGAATACAATAAAATCAATTGCAAAGATAGTTTAAATACAAATATGACTTCTAAACCAGCTAGCATTGTACCAGGGCAAAATTCTAATAAGAAATTAGAAGCAGCTAAGCATCGAAAACAGCGAATATCAGATCGAATTCGTTTTGAGGAGGATGATGATGATGATGATGATGATGGTGGTGGTGGCGATGATACGAACGTACAGTCTAGTCATGTAAACCATGCGAGTAATTCTGAAAATAATAAAAAGCAATTAAAACAATTCCTTAAAAATAATCCTAACTTGAAGCAGCTTCCTCAAACATACAACAACAGTATGTCTGTCACTCGAGATGACGAAATATGGATTCTTAAGTGTCCAAAGGAGATTAACATAAAAGATTTTGATAAAACAACCATAAAAATCCAAGGAAAATGTAAGATTAAAGTTGGTGGGCAAAGTTATGAAGGCAGTGCTGAAGAAGAACAATCAGACACTCTATCGCTGCTAACAATAGAGCAAAACAAATGTAAAATCAGGAATGTTCAACTAAATGGAACCATCAATTTGCGTAAGAGAATCCCTAAAGCACATTTCCGTGATGACAATATTATGGTGAACAATCAAACTAATTTTATACCACTACCTGAGACAAAATGTCGTCATCCTCTTTTTGGTTCTAATTATAAGAAGGCCTTAAAAATACCTTTAGCAATAGCAGAACGTTTAAATGTGCAGGACATAGAAGAAACTTTGTTAAGGCCTGCAAAGAGGAAGAAGAAAAAGAATTTAAAAGAAACCAGTACATCAAAGCAGGTTGATGCACAAGTATCTAGTGACATTACAATGAAGATAGAGCCAGAATTCTCCTTAGAAATAAGAGAAAAGAAAAAAAAGAAACGGAAACTGAATGATGATGAAGGCCCCGCACCAAAGAAAGTGAAACGGATCAAACATGACCCAGAATCTGCAGAAGCATGGGAGTCTGAGAAAGCCATAGAAGAAAATCTTTTTAACTTTTGATAAATATATAAATAAGTATAATACATTTTGTTTCATTATGTTATCACTGTTTTTATTGAAAATTATGAAGTATATGGTAGTAGAGAAGTGTATGATATACATACTTGAGCCGGTTTCGACTATTCTACCATTGTCACGTTGGGACGGCGGCCCAGTGAGAGCAACCTTCGAACTTTGTACTTCGTGGTAGATGTTAGTCGAACAAAAAAATTAAATCATCCAATGACAAATCCCGGTCTTGGGCGGAGCGGGAGATAGTGTTAATGATAAATGATATTTATTCTGCAAATAGGTTTATAAAACACTTTGACACGTCAATTTTTTTTTTATCATTTTAAACTAGATGAGGCCAGTGTTTCCTAGCTGACTACCCTGAGAAGAAACACCGAAACTCAGGGGTCAAAGTCTCTTTTAAAGTCCATACAGTAAATATGTAATGGTCAAATCACATGAGAACCATACAGATTTGTCTGAGATGGTCTTTTGAAGAAAGAACCATACAGATTTGAGTGGACCTGTCCAGTCAGTGCAAGCATTTGTCAGTATTCGCAAAGCTCAACTCAGGACTACTAAGGAGCTCAACGACTTGACGAACAATACCAAAGAAAGGACATTTGGGTAGGCCGCAGAAAATACTCAAATTATACCATACATACGTTAAAATTACTGAAATGGAAAAAAAAGCAATCAACATAGTCCTCACGTTCGTTCACAATAATAAAAGGAAATATATAGGTAGTTTACAAAATGTAATACCTACTTAGTAAAGTAAATATTTACTTGTCAAAATTTAATTGAAAAAAATAAAAATAATGTCAAATTGCAAAATAAAGATAATCTACAATGTAGGATTGTAAAAAAAAAAACAATAAAAAGCACAATTGAAAATAAAACAAAAGAAAGAGAAGAAAATAATAATAATAAGACAACAGTTGTAGTGCGTACTGGAGCAGATCAATCCCAAGCCTTTTCGTCCTCAACATAGTCCTAGTGTAAAAAGCCTTTTGGCAAAGTTTACGCTTTACAAATGATTTGAATTTATTGGCTTAGTTGTTGAATATGACTAGGGAGTTTATTATAGAAGTGTATACATTGGCATCTAAATGAGCCCCCTATTTTTTTGAGCCTAGTTGCAGGAACCACAAATTTGTGTTTGTTCCTAGTATTAAAATTATGAATATCACTGAATTTTTTAAACGTGTTTATATTTTTATGTGCATACAAAATGTTCTCGTAAATATACTGTGAAGGTACAGTCATTACATTGATATCTTTAAATTTATCTCTGAGGGAGTATCTGGGACTTAATTTATAAATCGACTTTTACTGACTAAAAACCTACTCCTGTTCCTTCTTTGCCTTCGTCACAGGGCCCCGGGTTTCACTTTCATACTACCCGTGGCCCCACTCCTCCTCGCTCCGGACCATGGCCTGTACCAAGGCCCGGCGCGAGAGATCACTGCCGCCGATCGCCCTCACGAGGACACGGCGGTGCTCTGCCCAGGCGGGGCACACCTCTACCGTATGCTCCACCGTGTCCTCCGGGCGGGCCACACAATGGTGGCACCCAGGCGTTTCTTCCGCACGAATCCGGTGCAGGAACCTCCCGAACTTACCATGTCCAGTGAGGACCTGCGTCATGCGGAAGGTAAGGACGCCATGTTGTCTTTTCAGTCACTCCTCAAAGAGGGGACTTACCGTCATAATTGTGGCGTGCCCAGGGAAGTTTACGATAGAGGTCAAAAGCTTTATTATTTTATTTAGCTTTGGAGCAGGAGAAGAAAATATGGTCCAAAGTACCCTCCGCTAGATCACACTCGATAGAGTATTATCTCGGACATGGATCTTATTCAGGAACACTGGGCTACAACAATGTCCGAGTTTCAGTCTACAGAGCGACGAAACAGTTCTCTTCGACAGTTTAGGGCATTTAAAGAACCAAGGCCTACGTTGAATTTCGGGCTGTATAGCTGCATAGTAGGTGCTCTTGGTTTTGGAGGTCGTCTTCCAATGTTTCAGTCCACGAGTTAAATAACTTGGGTTTGGCACCATTCCGCAAATCGTAGTTATGAACCACGTAGTGCTTTCGATCAACCGGATTCGATGTGGCATACTTTGCTAACGAATCAGCGCACTCATTGCCAACAATTCCCAAGTGACCGGGGATCCAGGCTATCTCGATGTCCAAGCCGTTTTAGGAACAATCAAATAGCAAGTTCTTAATATCTACAATTATTTGACTATGGATTTTGTTTTAAGGCTTGAATACTACTAAGTGAATCTGAAAAAAATACTGATCTTGCTATTTAATGGGATTTAATATAGTGTATGGCTTCTAGAATACCAACGCACTCTCCTGTAAACACTGGCGCTTCTGGTGGGCATTGAAAAAGTAGAGCAATCCTAGAATTTTGAAAGTAAACTGCCACACCAGTATTTCCTGTTTTAGTCAATTTTGAAGCGTCAGTGTAAAAGAAATTCAATCCTATCCGGTAACGCTTGAGACCTAACTCAAAGTCGTCTTTCGCGTTTTGATATTCCCAGTCCCAAGGCGGCTTTTGGTTCGAAATGAATCGTCTCTTATGCGATAGAGAAGACAAGGAGAGTTGGATATTGACAATCTGGCGCGGAGGGTTGTTTAAGTTCTCTGTACCTATTTATCAATAAAGAAACGAAAAATTGGGAATAAGGGATGGGATGAGAGGGAAAACATTTTTGACAGGAAACGGTCTGCTAAAAGGTGCAGAGGCAGTTCTGCACATTTATGGGAGAGGATTTCATGGCCCCAATAACAATCCTCGGGCATTTGGCCTTGATACTGGTTAATCTTTTCAGGGCATTTTTATTGCAGGGTTCTATAAGGAAGCTGCAGTAATCCAACGCACTTCTGGCTAACGAATTATAAACAAATTTGAGGGTTTATGAGTGAGCTCCCCACCACACTCCGGCCAAGGCCTTAAGGACCGACACAGATCGTTGACATTTCTTGACCGTGTTGTTAATGTGTTCGACTCCGGACAGTCTTGAGTACAAAGTTACTCCCAGAAACCTAGCCTTATCCTTGATCGGAATGGTTTGTTCATCGATATTAATATCTATTGAGGGTACAGAACGCCGGGTCTAGTTCATAATATCGACAGTCACTACATCGATGGTCGCTGTATCGAAAACGTTCCATCGACGGGTTAATGTATCGACAGTACCCCAAATCGATGGTACGCTACATCGACAGTAATTATGAACTAGACCCGTAAGAAAATGTTTTAGGGTACTCATAATTTATTACTGTCGATGTAGCGTACCATCGATTTGGGGTACTGTCTATACATTAGCTCGTCGATGGAACGTTTTCGATACAGCGACCATCGATGTAGTGACTGTCGATATTATGAACTAGACCCCAGAACGCCTGCGGGTAAAAATGACCGCTGTACTCTTTGGCGCTCTTAGGCCCGTATTATAGAACTACAATCAAGACTCAAGCATTACTTAAAACGAGTCTCAGTTGGAGTTTTCATTTTAGAACTTGACTTGAGCAGAGAAACTACAATCAATAATCACCTGAGCAGTGTCACTTTAAAATGACATTTTTTACGTATTATAAAACAGTGCTTGAATGAGCTCCACTCAATGTGTCCTTATTTTAAAATCACAATCAGCTCAGAATCTCTGCTTGAGGCGAGATTTGATCTTTGTTTTCGCAAGTGTAGTCGAGACCACGCTTGAGCATAGAATCTCATGGAAACTGTGGATTTAAATCAGAGATCAAAATCTCTACTCAAGCGTAGTTTGAATTTGAGGATAGTCTTAAAATAAACTGAACGCTTAAGTTGAGATTCTTCGCTCAAGCAGTAATCGGTTGAACGCAGTTTAAGTAGTACTTGAGTAAGGTTCTGTAATACGGGCCTTAAAGACTAACCGTGATCAAGAAGCCATTGATTTAGCGACGACAGAGAGACATTCATGAATAAGAGCGGCATCCTGAATGGAACTGCCAGAAACCAGGAGTGCAAAATCGTCAGCATACTGAAGGACTTTGCAGTCGTAATTGAGACAAGAGGGTAAATTTGCTGTATATATGTTATATAATGGGGGACTAAGCGCAGATCCTTGAGGTAATCCTCTCCAGACCGTTCTTTGATCAGAGTCCGCCCCAGGGATTCGTAATTGGATGGTGCGGTTGGTAAAGATGTTACCGATGATACGACAAATCCTAGTCGGGATTCTCAGCCCGTGCAATTATTGCCTGTGATTAGGGAGGAGGACAGAATCATAGGCAGCGGATATGTCTAGGAAGACGACAACCGCAGAATCATCCATACTGAGGGCCAGCCGAAGCTCTGACGTGAGGATACCCACACTATCAGCTGTGCCCAGACCTTTCCTGAAGCCAAACTGAGTCGGCGGGAGCAGCCTCCCATTTTCCACCAACCACTCCAGACGGTATTTAATCAAATGTTCCAAAAGTTTTATAAGTATGGACGATAAAGCAATAGGCCTTTAAGAACAATGATCACTAGGATCTTTGCCTGGTTTTAAAATCGGGATGACCGGAAGTTTATTTTTTATTCTTGATAGGTTCGCGCTTGTAAAGCAAGTAAAGTAAAGCAGAAGTTAGAGTTTAGACCAGCTTTGGAAATAAAGGAGTAGGTGAATCCGTCCACTCCCGGAGCAGAGTCTCTAACATGGGATAGCACAGTTTTTAATTCATCTAGGCTGAATGGCATGTTCATAGGGTCGGCAGTGTTGTCTACATCATCAATGCAACACTACTTTCCTCTATGTCTGGAACATAAGCCGGAGCGATTTTTGAGAAAAAGGTAAGTACCCCAGTTCTTCTGAGATGTTGTTTGAGGAGGTTGGTGCTAGACTGCTCCTGAAACTCCTCACCTTTCGTCAGACCGTCGAAACCGGTGTGGACGGACTCAGTGAGCTACAGTATTTTGACCAACCTTCGTTTTTTTTTTTTTTTTCCTGGACTTAAAGGAGAGGAGGTTTTCCAGGTTCATATCGCTGTTAACTGTCTTTTCCGCTTCATCCCTGGCCCTAATCATGTCAGTGCATTCCCTATCCCACCATGGCGGAGAAGGAAGTTTGCCAGAAGGAGTTTATTTTGGATGGGAAGCAACAGCAATAAAGGGATGAAAAACAATCCTGGGCATTATGACTGTCAACTTCTGGGAGGGAAGATACTCTTAGGTCTAAAATTTTTGAATATAGATTCCAGTCTGCTGCAATAAGTTGGTATTTTAAAGGGGGGGGGGGGGGGGGATTTAAGGGGAATATTTTTGGAAGGGAATTCAATTATGATGGGATAGTGGTCACTTCCATGGGTCATATCCAAGCGTCGCCAAAGGAGAAGGCTAGATATATTGGATGAACAGAATGTCAAGTCAAAACAGTTTTGAGTGAATAGGCTCTTAATAAACTAGTGCGCCTCACCATCAATGATTGCATCACTGCTTACCATCAGGTGGGATCGCAGTCAAGCACTGGTTTATATCAATTAAAAAAAAAAAAAAAAACAACTAGGTACCTATTATTCTGCTTAGGTGCAGTCCTGCATGTAGTATTGCCATCGTTGATGAGACAAAGATCTAGATCATCCAATATATCCAGCAAGCCTATGCCAAAGTTATCACAAGTGTCTGATCCCCAACGATAATGGTGACAATTAAAGTCACCCATTACAAGTATCCTCAGCCTTAACAGCAACAACATTTATGTTATCGCCAACGAAGATTAGAGGAATCTGGGAGTATGATACCTTGCTATTGATGAGCAAACCACATCCCCCATAATTCATTTCTATCATTACGAACACCGCCAAAACATGGCAACCTGAAATTGCTATCAGGCAAGAGCCATGTCTCAACGATGCTGCAGATTGATGGTTTAAATTTATTAACTAGAAAAATAAGGTCAGACTTTCTGGGAGTAATACTCCCAGAAATTTTATGTAATTAAAGATTGAAGTCAATGTGGTCAGTTTGATTGATCGGGTCGCACTAGATAAAACAGACATTAACCTAATATATTTGCTGAGTTATTTTCTCGCCTATGAGTCCATGGCTCTGCAACTTCTGTTGGCAGGGCAGAACCGTTTCCTGTAGGGGAGAAGGAATGTGTAAGTTAGCGGTGAATTTTTCTATTGTAGCTGGGTGAAAGAGGGGCATGCGTCTTGGGTTTTAAAAATACCGTTTCACTACACACGTACACGTTTTTTTTTATTTCATCGAAGTCACGTCTGCCACTGTATCAGTTGACTTATTATTAATTCGATTTTTTTCGTTACCCCGACGTTTCATTTGGTCGAAAAACTTTTCACCGATGTTACACTTAGCCGAAATAACATTTGTTCGAAGTATTATGTTTGCGAATATTCATTATACCACTGTTTTAATATTTTCATTTCACCAAACGCCTAGAAATGTAATTATTACATTAGCATGATCGAGGCAAATGGAGCTAATTTCAGATTAGTTTAACCTAATATTTTGTTTAATTAATTACCTAAATGTGGCACTTAATGATATAGTTGATTATGACCAAAAGTGGTTTTAATTGGTCCCAGTAAGAAGCATGCAGACAAGGATGCTTGCTTTAAGCATGCAACATGCGAATAGGCAAGTAGCATGCAAGCAGACATGCAGCATGCAAGAAGGCATGCAGCGTTTGATGGTGAAGCCGTATATTACTGACGTCATTGATCGTCAAGAACATACCAAACTTAATTCGTTGTAGCACAGTGCCTGAGGTCTGTTCATTTTTTAAGAACTCTTGAACGATATACGGAGGGTTATAAATGAGAAAGAGGGTAGGCCCCAGAATGCTGCCCTGTGGAACACCATAATTATATGATGGAGAGGTCCTAATCTCATTGTGTAAGTCAATCTACCGGGTAAACTTATAGGTATCTTTGGCGGTACGTTAGAAATCGCAGGGGGCGAACCAGCAACCCTTTTGCGAGTTGAGTTATCTGTATCCATAGCGGGATCTTGCAGGGGCGTTTCCATTCCATGGGGGAGGGTTATAGTTAACACAGGGGAAGAAATATCAAAAAGTTCATTAGGGGGGCCCGGGTCAGAAAAATAAACCTTATACCAAGAATTAAAAAAAAAAAATCATTCGGATAAAGTTGTGAATTCTTGTAATACAGAAGAACACACGCACACTAAGAACAGTCTCGATCAAGTTTAACACAAGAAAGTTAAATAAAATCGAAAAAATTCGTGTCACTACCCACTTATTAGCTTAATTCACATTTTTATTCGATCGTTAATTCTTTTAGGCGACTAGGGTTAACTCTAGGGTAGCTACTCGAATTATAAAAGAACGACTCTGAGTTGCAACTCGGAGCTACTCTGGTTATTTTTGAACGCAGGGCGGAACGCTGGGTATGTCGATGCATGTGACATAAATGTCAAAAAAATGTTTTGAAGGTCGTTTTGAGGTGAATACTGTCAAAACAATCCCGATAAGATTCGGAATCTTGAATAGTGAGCATTCTAATTAATATTAATTATACATCTACAGCAGGCCACTTATAAATAACCTGAAATTTGAAGTTATAGATGCCGCATAAAAGTGTCATTTTTACAACATTTTACGACACCTATAAGAAAGTAATTACATAGGTAAGGATGATATTTAATATTGTTGTATTTATTTTCCCCGTATTCTCTTGTACGTATAACACAGGCTGACTGACTAATCACTAATTTTGGTGCCGAGGATTAAAGACCTGATTATAGCATATCCATTAAAGCGATGCTGAAACCGTGATTACTTAAATTTTTTTTCTTTGTATTAGAGTAGCAATATTTTGTCAATCTACAGAAATAATTGGTATTATTAACGATATTACGGAGTCTATCGTACATAGTTCCCTATTACGTAGTCTGCCATTATTAAAAAATCCCATTGTTAGGTGAAAATAAACTAAAATATCAATTGATTTTATTGATAACAAGTATCATACATTCAAAAAAAGAAAGTTAAAGTAGAAAAATAAATGGTATTTTTTGTTTAACTTACACAAAATGTTGCATCTTCACAATATTGGGATTACTGAGCTGCAAAATTTATAACAACTTACTATAGGCATACATGCTTCATTACTCACGGAAGTGGAATATTTTTAAACAATCTGTATGAAGATGCTTTTGATATTTTAACATGTGTTAATTGTTGTACCTAATTCTACATTCTCTGTGAGCTACCCATTAGTCACTGAAGGTGCGGGCTTGTCGAGCCTAAGTGGGATGGGAAACACCCTCTGACTCCTGACGCCCTGGGTGAGACCTACGGTGGTGGCTGGAGCATGAGGTTGCCACCAATTACCTCAAAGAGGACAAGATAGCTCCACCCAAGCAGGGCAGACTCACTGTATGCTTCATCATTTCCTCCGAGCGATCGACTCAATGGTGATACCTACCCAGGTATTTTTACCAATATAACCATTTCCAGTGAGGACCTGCATCAGGTGCAAAGTGAGGACGCTTCTAATGGCCCTCTGCAGCTGCTCTTCAAAGTAGGGATGTACCGCCGCGATAATGGCATGCTCATTGGATAGCTTTCCTAGCTTTAAAATGGGAATCAATGAGGGTCAATATTTGCGAATGCAAATATTGACTTTGAATATTTGCATTCGTGAATATGAGAAATCTAACATTTGTTACATCACTACTATAAGCACAGATTAAACAATACTATATCAGAAGTTCTTTATCAGTTCTACTCCAAAGGGATATCTTATAGTAGGATAAGGTAGGGTCAATGGCCCCTATGAGGTATTTAAAAAAAATAAATTATGGTACTTATTTCATTAAGCAAAATATGAACTATTAAATTATATTTATAACGTTATTTACAATTTTACAGTGACATATATATGTTACCGGTAATCTGTATAATTCAGGTATTCTATACAATACCTAGGCAGAAATCAGAAACGTTTATTTCAAATAGTCAAAATGTCGGCAATGTATAGAATACTTGTGGCTTCCTGGCAATGTACCTATGAAATATTATGATTGTTATTGTCCATTAAGTACATACTTTATCTAGGTAATGTGTATGTCGTGGCCAGATAGTAGAATTGATCATTTCATAATGTGGCCGGCCATGTCATGAAATGGTCGCATACAAACACACACACACACACACACACACACACACACACACACACACACACACACACACACACACCATGAAGCCCACGACACACAGCACGCGCACCGCGCTCACGCTCACGGCGGCTTCATGATGTCCTTCACATCATGAAGTGATCAATTCTAAGATCTGACCACGACATAAATAATTCCTAGGGATTGTATAGAGTACCTGCTAGTCCACCGGCAATGTGTAAAATAAATAGATTATGGTCTATATTTACCAATGTTAACCGACCAACCAATAAAATGACGGGACAAATAAACATATTCAGTTATTTAAAAATGAATGTGTGTCAAGACAGAAATTACGTCAATTCGTTTGCTGTCGTCGGACTTATCCGACGACGGACGACGATCGGACGATCAAACTTCCTCACGCCTAGGGTTACCATATGTAAATAGAGGGATGCCTGTCTATGGAACCTAAAATGCCTGAATTTTCAGAAAAATGCCTGTCTAAGTAAAGCAAAACGCTGTAGGTAATAAGTAAAAGCCAACCGATAATAATGAAGAAGGATATTTAATTTATTACTGATATTTGTCAGAGGACAAATATCAGTAATAAATAGTTCTTTCTTTTCTAATATACACTTCTGGACACATCTATTGGCCCACCTTGTATTTTCATTTTCGTTTGGTCCTAGCTAAAATTTTATATTAGGTCGAGCAAAAAGTTTTTATGCAGTTTTGAACCTGGCACATTCACAATTTCATTCAATAGTCTTTTTTTGAATTTCGAACACAGAATTTAAAGAAACAAAAGACAATTTGGAGCCTGTTTGTTGATATCAAACAATCGAATACTAAGAAAACTTGGTTTTATTGGTTTCCTTGGATTTAATTCTTGAAAAAGTTATTGATATCTTTGGTTTTGCAACAAACATTACTTATTTTTAACATTAAGGTGAGGTACTATCAATAATCTATGGATACTTCACCTGAAGTCGCCGCCCAAGCTGTGGCACTTATTCAGGCCGGACACAGCCAAAGAAACGTGAGTGCTCAACTTAATTTAAGTCGATCTGCGGTCCGAAATGTTTATCGGAGGTACCTAGAGACTGGCGGCTTTGTTCGTCGCCAAGGAAGGCCACGATCTCGGGTCACAACTGAAAGGCAGGATCGATTCATTGTGACGACCAGCTTGAGAAATCGTCACCTTACCTCCATTGAGATACAAAACCAACTTCGTGACTTCCACGGAGTATCTGTGAGCACTCGAACTGTTCGGAGAAGGTTAAAAGAACGCGATATGGTACCACACAAGCCAGCTAATGGGCCCAAACTAACGCGAGCCCACCGAACAGCGCGCCTTCATTTCACACGCAGTCATTTAAATTGGACACAGCAAGATTGGAGCCGTGTACTCTTTTCTGATGAGTCTAAAATTGTGTTACATAGCAATGATGGAAGGAAGAAGGTCTACCGACGTAAGGGAGAGCGTTTCGCACAATGCTGCTTTGAAGAGAGGGTTGCTTATGGCGGTGGCTCATGGACTGTCTGGGGCGGTATATCCGCGAGCGGCAAAACTCAACTTGAGGTTGTTACAGGACCACGGCTGCCAACATTAAATGCTGAAAGGTACATTCGTGAGTGCTTAGAACCTCACGTGATACCATACGCGGACTATGTGGGCCCAAATTTGCTTTTTATGCATGATAATGCAAGAGCCCATGCGGCCGGCATCGTCAGGGAATATCTTCGCGATGTGAACATCACAGTTATGGACTGGCCAGCCAGAAGCCCAGACATGAACCCCATTGAGCACATGTGGGACGAGCTAAAAAGACGTGTTAGGGCTCGTCAGCCAGTTGCCCAGACGATGCAGGAGTTGAAAACTGCCATAGAAGAGGAATGGGAGATGATCCCTCAAAATTTCATAGAGCGGTTGATAAACTCTATGCCTAATCGTATGAGAGCTGTGGTAGATGCCCATGGAGGCAACACGCGTTATTAAATTAAACCTTTATTTGATAAAACATGTTTTTTATTCAAAAATCAATTGCCTTTAACAAGGCGCATATCCGACTTGTTAGGCGTAGCTCCATGTCGTATGGTATTCTGAATTCAAATTTAAAACAATACGATCGAAAAAGATGGTAAAATGTATCAGGTTTAAAACTGCATCAACAGTTTTTGTTCAATCTAGCAATCATATTTCGGTAGGGGCCATCGAAACCTAAACTCTAAGGTGGGCCAATAGATGTGTCCAGAAGTGTATAAACGTAAAAATCTTCACAAGATACAGTTTTGTATTTTTCCTGTGTAATCAATATTGCTTTCACTGATTCAATTGTCAGCCGATTTCTTTCTTTACTCGCGCGAAATTTGAAAATGAAGACATTTAAAAATGCCTGTCTCAGACCAATGCCGGCCGCACGCCTGTCTAAATCTTAAAATGCCTGTCAAATACGGCAAACGCCTGTCATATGGTAACCCTACTCACGCCCCAGCCCCGGTTCCGATTCCCAGTCACCATAGTCGTAGAGCAGTGGTGGCCGAGTGGTAACGGCCCCGACTTACGAGTTGTAGGTCGCGAGTTCAAACCCAGCCAGGCGCATTACTTTGTGTTATTTATTTCATCACCACTGCTCTAAAAACGGTGACGGAAAACATCGTGAGGAAACCGGCATGTCCTAGAACCAAAAATTCGAAGACATGTGACATCCACCAACCCGCACTGGGCCCGCGTGGTGGATTACGGCCCATTCCCTCTCCTAGAGAGGAGGCCTGAGTCCCAGCAGTGGGAATATTATAAGGCCGACTATGCTATATGCTATGCTATGTAGTCGTAGGCTTGCCCACGACGAGCAATGGGTAGCTCGCCGTCCGGTAACTGTCCGGACTGAGCCCGAGTCGTCGACGGCGCGTATTGTTCCACGCGCGCCTCAAGAAGGTATCAGCAAACCGTAGGGGCCCAGCAGGGCCGAAGCCTACTGGGGCCATGGGTTCGCTTCTGAAAGGAAAACCCGGGATCCTGGAACGCAAGTCAAACAATGAACATAGGAGTGGATTTTAGTTAGTATAGGTCTGACATGCCCTCTCGCTCAGCCCTAGAGCAGGACAAGTCATTGGATGATTTTAGTTAGTATAGGTCTGACACGCCCTCTCGCTCAGCCCTAGAGCAGGAGAAGTCATTGGATGATTTTAGTTAGTATAGGTCTGACACGCCCGGCCGGCAGCATCGCAATCCTGCGAAGACCGCAGAGGGCAATGGCCGTCAGGGCTATCAGGGTGTATCGCACGATCTCCTACGAGGCGGGTTGTGCACTGGCCGGATCTCCGCCCTGGGAACTGCAGGCGAGAGTCCTCGCCTCACTGTACCGGTGGCGCGAGGAGATGAGGACGCGGGGTGGTGAACCGATGCAGCGCGAGATCGAGCTGCGTCGGTCTCAGTTCCGCGAGGTCATGGTGGCGGAATGGCGGGACAGGCTTCTGCGCCCTACCGCCGGCCTCGCCACCGTCGATGCGATCCGACCAGTGCTCGACGAATGGCTCGGGAGGAAACACGGCTCCCTGTCGTTTAGGGCGACGCAGGTGCTCTCGGGGCATGGCTGCTTCGGGAAGTACTTGTGTCGCATAAACAGGGAGCCGGACGATCGGTGCCATCACTGCACCGACTGTCGGGAGGACACGGCGCAACACACACTGGCAGAGTGTGCCGCATGGGAGGAGCAGCGCCGTGCCCTTGTATCTGTAGTGGGCCCCGACCTGTCGCTGCCGGCCGTCGTTCGTTCGATGGTCGGGGGCGCCGAGTCGTGGGATGCGGTGATCTCCTTCTGTGAAGCCGTAATTTCGCAGAAGGAGGCTGCGGAGAGGGAGAGGGAGGCCGTGGCCACTCTCCCGTGCCGCAGCAGGCGAACCGGGCGTCGGCGGAGGGCAGACAACGCCCTCTTCCAGCCCCCATAAAGAGGTCCGGAGGGACGGCGGACTCGGGGTCGTCCGCCGTCCCCCATCCAGCAAGACCCGAGGCGGCAGCGCGTTGTGTTCCACGCGCGCCCCTATTGGACGTCGCGGGGGGAGGACACCTCACACTCCCCCCGGCTTGAGGTGGCCCGCGTAGGCGGGCCGGCACTAGCCGGGGATCATGGATGGCGTATCAGCTCCCACGATCCCCGGTCCAAGTGTGGGAGGGAACACCGAGGTGGTTTTTAGTCAGTAAGAGTCTGACAGACCCCTTCCCACTTAAAAAAAACTGGGCAAGTGCGAGTCAGACTCGCGCACTGAGGGTTCCTTACAAACTTACCTATGAAAACAGCTCAATTCTCGAATTGAGTTACGAAGATTTTTCCGAATCGCAAAAAAGAGTTTTTTTTTGTGACGTAACTACAAATTTTCAGTTTTCAGATTTTTTTCTATACTTGTGCTATACTTAAGACCTTTCTTCGTGCCAAATTTCAGGATTCTAGGTCTAGATTGTGTGAAGTGTGATATGAAAAAAAAGGAAGTTAGTGATAGCATGACGAGTGACAGGGCAGAATGGGAGAAAAAAACGTGTTGCGCCGACCCCAAATAATATGAGAAAAGGGCAGGAAGATGATGAGTTCAGAAGTTTGATTTTTTACGGCTTCAAGGGTCCGCAGACTTAAGTATATAGTTTTAATTACAACTCGATACCTCCACGCGTTCCCGAGATAAAGGGTCTTGACAGACAGACAGACGGACAACAAAGTGATTCTATTAGGATTCCGATTTTTCCTTTTGAGATACGGAACCCTAAAAAAGAGTACTTGTACATAATAAAGTTAACGTGAAATTAAAAATTCTTCTGGCTTTAAGTAACATGATGTAATTTGCTTACAAGAAATTGCTGTTCCCATGTGCACTTGTTTATTATTTTTAAGATCTTATAAAACACATATTGTCATAAAGCAATAAAGAAAAGAATTGAATTGAAGTACTCAGGTCCTATTTCTGTCTTCTACTTAACCTAACCTTCCGTTTTGAGGTGCCCTAAAATTACGTCACCTCCTTCCCTGCTCTCGTCTTTTACACACATTACCGGCTGCGCCTTCGGTATTGTATAAAATACCTAGGCAAAGTATACAATAAAAATAATAAATAACTTATTATCACAAATGCAATATGGTGAACAAATATATTTAATCTAAATAACATAAACATTTGTGAGAGACTGGTGTCCGAAATAGGTTTTTTTTTTTATACGTGGGAATATCATCTTATGACAAATCTCGCTCTTGGGCGGAGCGAGAGATAGTGTCAGACTTTTACTGACTAAAAACCCACTCCTGTTCCTTCGTTGCCTTCGTCCCAGGGCCCCGGTTTCGTTTTCACACTACCCATGGCCCCAGTAGGCTTCGACCCTGCTGGGCCCCTACGATTTGCTGACATCTCCCTGAGGCGCGCGCGGAACAATACGCGCCGTCGACGACTTGGGCTCGATCCGGATGGTTACCGGACGGTCGGACGGCGGGCCACCCATTGCCCGCCGTCCGCAAGCCCGCGCCTACGGTGGCCGGAAATCGGGATCGGAATCCCGGCGGCGGTTGGGGCGTGAGGACCGTTGCCGTTGCCTCACTCGATCGGCCGCCTCCTTTGCTAGCATTACTGGTCCAAAATAGGTAAAGAATACCTGTGTTACGGGTGACCAGGCCCCCTTACAGGTAAACAAATTAGATTAAATAATAACATTGTGAATGATTGTAAGTTTAACTATTAGTTACAGAATGTTTAAAAAAAATATATATATAATTTAAAAAATGACGGGTTGCACTCTGGGAGTGCCGGCAGAAGTGAAAACTTAAGTATTAACGTTGTGCGTTTTGGATATTTTGGAATGGTTATGGAGTAATTTTGCACGAATTGCTTTTTTTTTGCACACAATTTTTTTGCACACAATTTTGCACGACATCCGTCTTACGAATTTTCGATCAGGTCACGTGTCCTGACGCGAGTTTAACATTTTTTACCCATTACAAAATTTTTTGCACACAATTTTGCACGACATCCGTCTTACGAATTTTCGATCAGGTCACGTGACCCTGACGGTCACGTGACCCTGACGCGAGTTTAACATTTTTTACCCATTACAAAAAAAGTGTACAACGCCGCTAAAGAAGTTTTCACTTCAAAAAATATAATTACTCTACCAAAAACAAAATAAAAACACATCTACTTAAGTTCTAAAACACGTATGTGATTGTGGTTATGACTAGTATGGTATATGTTTGTGCAGCTGATAGTTATAACCACGTAACTTTAACGGATTAGAATCAAAAGATTTTCATTTGCCTGATAATCTAGAGTTCTCAACCATTTACAAAAAGTACGTTTACAATCTAATCTCTGCAGTGGGTATACTGCAAGTATTGTATTAATGTTGTTATACAGATAAACTACAAGAAAGCAGAAGAAATTGTGATAGAACGGAGCGGAAAAACTAGTAGGAGTTATCTTTGACAAGATTGCGGTCATACTCGATTAGTTTTGGTTGTTTGTAAACTATGGAAAGTATGAAGGTCTGACTGTTAAAACATCCCAACGTTTATAGAGCTCCACTGTTGGGTAACGAAAAGGAAGCCCAGCGCCTACCTTGAGAACTGCTCTTTGTACTCTCTCAACTTCCAGAAGGTGCATCTTACCAGCTCCTCCCCAGGAGGTTATGCATTTAATTGGCTGGCAGAATGCTAAGTAGACTATTTTGATAGTCCCAAAATCCGCAACATGTCTCAAAGTCTTAAAAATGTAAATCAGCCTACGAATTCCTTTTCAGCTTTCACAAGGTTCTCGTCATGAGGGACCGCTATATCGACAATCATTGTGCGACACGCTCCAGTCTATCTATCACCACTATATCAGGCTTATTAGCAACAATAGTAATATTGTTTTGTAGCAAAATTTTTAAAGAATTGTTTGGTGATGATATAATGGATTTAATATCTTCAACCTCGCATGTCACAAAGTTGGCCACTACTAAGGAATCGAAACTTAGATTCAATACCAATGTTATCGAACTTTAAGACAGATTCACTTTATGGATAACTTAAGGGATATGAGATGTACAAAAGACACTTCGGGCTCTGTACAACAGATTTGTATGAAACGGTTATAATGTTTGTAAATAGTGGTAATATGTGTGTGTATAAGGTAGTAGTTGATAAGAATTCATGTTTGATGAGAATATGTTTAAAAGTAACTAAAATAAAAATTAAAAAAGCTATGCAAAAAAGTATTCCGTTAGGGGATATTTTCAAGAAAGGAATGTTGTGCGCGGTGGTTACCATAACTAAATCATAATAATTTATTACACGAATGATCGCGACTGCAACTAATTTAAATGAGAGTTGTGTATGTTTACAGCGTAACTTGTTCTATAATTATTGAGACATAGAACACTTAATAGAACATCACTAAAACATGTCCAGTAGGAACCATGCACATAAAGCATAGAAATAGTAGAGAAAGTATCAACAAAAAATGGCTCAAATTTAGTCACATTATCATCTTGACGATGTCATCTTCTTCTTGTATGTGAATAGGGGCCTGACCCTCCTCCTTCAAAGATTCAAAGCATTTTATTTCAAATAAACCATTTACAGGCTCTTTTGAAATGTCAAGAAGTCAGTCAGTCAGAAAAAAATGATGCTAATTGCACATTCCAAAGCGTAGATCTCTATGGAGAAGAATGTACAAGAAACTCCATGGACACTCTTTTCAATCATGTTTTGTAATTACAAATATAATATCTTTACATGTTTCTTGTTGCTATCATGTGAGAACAATGTAAATAAAGTAAAAATAAAAACTAAATATACATATTAAAATAGCAACTGGCTGCTAAGAGAAGACCAGTCTCAACTGACGGCGCCCGTTCACGGACATGACGCGAATATTAGCACCACTCAGCACAACCATTTTGAAGGGAACCGAATGATCCAACACACGCGCCACCATCAATGAGACATTTGAGTGAGCATGACAAACTCTCAACTGCCATGCTCATTTATGTCAAACAAGTCGGTAGGTTACTAACCTAAAAACCATAAAATAGCTCCTTGGTACTCACATTTACAAACTTTGAAAAAAAAATGCTTCTACATTATACAATACTTATATTATTTTACATTTTAAAAAAACATTAAATAATAATAATAATAATTTTCTGTGGCTCAGCTGTCAACCAAGTGACAAACAAAAATTTTCTCTGCACATTTTTACAATAAATTAATCCAATAAATCCCAAAAGACCCTAAAAAAAATGAAAATACTCGTAAAAAGAAATAACAAATATGCGAGAAGAACAAAGATGAAATCATAATGACAATAATAGAAACTATAGCAAATTGAAGCTGAAAAGTGAAAAGACAGCAAAGCATGTTGACCAGAGCCGCAGCTTGCCGTGCACGCCAACCACCTCCGGCCTCGCCGCCGCCGGAATCCAGCCCCACCGTGAGTGCTGTGACACCGGCCGTGGCAGTTGCGTCGAGCTCAAGCGACGAGTTCTTTTCTGCGCCCACGTCACCACCACCTGCGCGTCGACGGAGAGGACGCCGGCCGCCGAGTGGCTTAGGACCTCGAGGCCCACCGGACTCTGATAGGGTCCCAGCTCCCGGCGGAAGTGTGCAGCGTATGCGATGGACGCAATCCATCAATGAGAACGTCATGCGCGCATACTATGGGGCTACAGAGGGAGGAAACAACCTGACCGCGTACCGTGTTCGGATGCTCTCTTTGTTTCAGTTGCTTGAGCCAGCCGTCAACGTTTCGGCCCAACGACTGTCGGATCAGGTGCGGGTTATCCAGCGTAATCATATGTTGGACGATACTGTACTTAATCGCCTCCAAACGGAAATGAGTAACCATGCAGTCTGTGGTACCAGTGATGGTACCACCGTCCTACCATCTTTCCGACCATGCTGACGAAGAGATTACTGACATGGTTACACATGTAAGTACCCAGTGCAACAATGAACTGAGGAGTGCTTTGGAGTGTGCTATTCGGGAGTATCGCAACATGCCGCTCGAACTTAGGCCGCGCTTACCTCGTTTGCCCATGCATAATACTCGTAAGAATAAGGCGCTGGTGGCTGCTCTGTATTTGCAGTTGTCAAACTATTTTGACGACTGCGAAGATCTCACTGATACACACTCGATAATGTACTGCGCGGCTGTAGCAGCATGTCGTGTAGCTCACGTCAAGTTTCCAAACTGTGATGTAGCTACAGGACCGAAACCAGCCGTGCCGGCTTGGCAGTGCAGGATCGAGCGTCGTATTGGTGGGGCCAGAGCACTCATCGGCAAACTAATCTGCTTCAGGGAGGGCAACACTCGCCCAAGAGTGATGCGCTTTGTGAGGCGGGCGTTTTCGAAGACTGACATCAGCCCCCGAGACTATATGTCCCGTGGCATAGAGCGCATCAACTTCCTGAAGCAGAAGGTGTATGCATGGGCAAACCGTATCCGCAGGTATAAGCGACGGGTGGAGCGATACACCCAGAATCGCACATTCCGGAGTAATGAAAGGTGGGTTTATAGGGCTTGAGAGAGACCGGACCAAGGTGTGACTGATGCGCGCCTCCCGGATGATGACGCCATGAGTTCATTCTGGCGCAGCATCTGGTCGGTGCCTGTCAGCCACAACGAGGGTGACTGGACTCGAGAGGTCGAGCGTGCGTGCGATCCAATACCACAAATGGGGGCAATTGACATCAGCCCCCAAGATGTAGCTCGTGCAGTCCGTCCGTTGCCAAACTGGAAATCTCCAGGGCCGGATGGGCTGCACAATTTCTGGATTAAGTGGTTTACAAGATCGCACGCTCGCTTGGCATATCAGTTTCAGTCTGCCTTAGAGTCAGGGTCGCTACCTCAGTTCCTAACAACAGGAATAACCCACCTGCTCCATAAGTCCGGTAGTACGTGCCTAAAAATTATAGACCGATCACGTGTTTGCCGACGGTCTATAAAGTTCTTACATCCATACTGAGAAGCAAAATTAATAGTCATATTGACAAAAATTTGATCATGTCACCTTCTCAGAATGGATGTAGGAACGGGTCCCGCGGTACTAAGAAGCTGCTCCTCATTGATATGACCATTAGCCAACAGGTTCGACGTTTCCGAAAGGATCTGTCGTCATGTTGGATAGATTATAAGAAGGCCTATGACTCTGTTCCTCATACATGGCTCATGAGGGTGCTGGAATTGTATAAAATTGATACAACACTATGCACCTTCCTGATGTCGTGTATGAGGCAATGGAGTACGGTCCTCCGCTATCCAGGATGTCGACATATCCAGAGGAATAGCGAACCTGTAAGGATCGAGCGAGGTATATTCCAGGGTGATAGTTTGAGTCCACTTTGGTTTTGCCTAGCCTTGAATCCTCTCAGCACACTTTTGGAGAATTCAGGTCTAGGCTATCGGTTGAAGAGAGGTGGTCAGGTAATTCTCACCTACTTTACAACCTCCCCTGGTTGTGGAATCCGTGGGCACTCAACTCACGGATTCCATAAACCTGAGATCCCTCTCTCCAATCGAAACCTATAAGTATTTGGGTATGTCGGAAGCTCTAGGCATCAATATCACTGACATGAAGCAATCGTTGGAGGAACGTTTCTTTGGACGCCTGAAGAAGTTATTCAATAGCCTTCTTTCAGGTGGAAACAAGGTGCGCGCCTTCAACGGTTGGGTCATGCCGGTATTGATGTACTCTTTCGGCGTACTCAAATGGACTCAAACGGAACTTGACGCCCTGGATAGGAGGGTCCGCACACTGCTGACTGCATACCGAATGCATCACCCACGATCGTCGGTGATGAGACTGTATATCCCGCGGAAGTGTGGGGGTCGAGGTTTTTTAAATGTTTTTTTAACCCTACACAACCGCGAGGTATGCAGTCTCAGAGAATATTTCCTAGCTACCGACGTGGGTATGCATCGAGATGTAGTGACAGTGGATAAGGGACTCACCCCGCTCTCCCTGGCTAACGAGAACTGGCGCAAACCGGTAGTGCTTGACACTAGAAACGCTTCACGCTGAAAACCAGCGCTGTGAGCTCATTGCATAATGCGTGAGGCCACAGCTTTATGCTGAGCGTTCGGCCGTTTTGCGCGGATGTGACGCATATCTTCCCTATCAATTGATAATGTTTGTTTGCTAGTTTTAAGATTGCGTCATTTCGCGCGAATAAACAGTTTTTCTTTCTTTCTTCTTTCACTAACGATCGCAGGGAAGTATGGCAGAGCTAGGAACTTCACGGACGCTTTTTCCGGGCCTTTCACGGGCCCGATGTAGACCAATTGGCGTCCGTAGCCTGGCTGCGTTTCGGTGACCTCTTTGGGGAAACCGAAGGTTTTGTCTGTGCAATTATGGACGAAGTTATCATGACAAATAACTACCGGAGATTTATTGTGAAGGACGGCACGGTTGACATCTGTCGGGCATGTCACCGTCCGGGAGAATCAATTCGCCACATTATCTCTGGTTGTGCTCGTCTAGCTAACGGATAGTACTTACATAGACACAACCTTGTAGCCAAGATTGTCTATCAGCAGCTTGCTCTGAATCGGAAGTGCCGTACTACAGGTATGAGCCCGACCCAGTTCATGATAATGGTCATATCACTTTGTACTGGGATCGGTCCATCATCACTGACAGGACTATTGTAGCCAATAAGCCTGATATAGTGGTGGTGGACCGAAGCGAGAGGCGTGCAATGATTGTTGACATATCCGTTCCACATCACGAGAACCTCGTGAAAGCCGAGAAAGATAAACAAATCAAGTATATTGACTTGGCTCGCGAGGTTGTCGATGGAGGATGTGGACTCGGCGATCATTGTACCGATAGTCGTGTCAGCCAATGGCTTAATAACCAAGAGCCTCGACCAACACCTTAGGAGGCTCGCGTTAGGCGGCTGGATCAAGGGCTTGATTCAGAAAGCGGTACTCCTGGACACGGCTCGTATTGTTAGGAGGTTTCTTTCTCTGGAGCCCTGACCGCCGGTAGCTTGGACCCTGTTCCCGATACCGGTGGGACACTATTTTTTATATTTTTTAATGTTTTTTTATTTTATTTTTTATTTAAAAATATAATTTATATGTATATACGAATGAATAAACGAAATAATAATTTCCAAATTAATAAATTTGTACATCCCGGTGGTAGTGGAGATGGGCCAGCATTGAGCCAAGCATTTTTATCTTGAATATAATCCTCCAACTTATAATATGCTTGCCTGCATAGTGTGCGTTTAATACAAGATTTAAATTTCGTTTCATTGAGTTTGTAGCCACCCTACAGCACATCACTGTTACCATGCTAGAAACACGCAGCCATTGTACTCCAAGGACCCACGTGCGAACCTTGCTACCTGCTTCCACAGCTGCTCGACCCAAAAGTATTCCCACGCTACGCAGCCATTGTACTCCAAGGTCCCACGTGCGAACCTTACTATCTGCTACCCCAGCCGCTCGAACAAAAGCATTGCGCGCCCGAACCGCGCTCATTGGTTAAGTGTTTTGTAGATACTAAGTTACTATTGGTTAAGTTTTAGTCCGTAATATTGTAAACTTGTATAAAAGGAGGTGCATGGTAAAAATATACACATTCTGTTTTTACCCGACTACGGAGGGTTATGATTTTGACAGGCTATGTATGTATGTGAGTTTGTTCATCTGTTCCCACATAGCTCCTAATCTACTTATCGGAACTCGACGTATGAGGTATCATTAGAACCGTCTTAATTGTCCGCTGAACATAGGTTACGTGACGTGTCACAAAACTTGATATGGCGCCCTCTAGCGGACAAAAAGTAATGTGTAAAAAATAAAAATGGAGATAAATACGCCGTGTTTGGTATCATTTGAAAGGGCTTTACTTGTACATTTCCAAAATATTGTTCAAATTTAAAGTGACGCCCTCTAGCGGACAAGAAGTCATGTGTTAAAAAAAATGTTAAGATAAATACACCGTGTTTGATATCATTTGAAAGGGCTTTACTGGTACTTATCAAAATATATCATCAAAATTCAATGTGGCGCCCTCTGGTGGACAAAAATTAATTTACCATTATTAATTAGAAATTTTAAATTTAGCTTTTGCAAATGGTATAGAAGCACAGTAATTTAACACCAAAATAATTTAAATAAAAAAAAAGTAAAAAAACTAAAACCCGACTACGACAAAAAAAAACGACGAAACTAAAAGTATGAAACAAGATTTCCAGGATGCTGAAATAAACAAGGTAAAAAGAAAAGCCGTAGTCACACGTTATTAAAGTGTTTCGGTTGTTACCTATAACGTGTGACTGCGGCTTTTCTTTTTACCTTGTTTATTTCAGCATCCTGGAAATCTTGTTTCATACTTTTAGTTTCGTCGTTTTTTTTTGTCGTAGTCGGGTTTTAGTTTTTTTACTTTTTTTTTGGAGTCTCACGATTCTTACTTCTATCCCCAAAGTGGTGACCCCGACGTGATTCTACCCAGCTACGGACCTGGTTTATGCCTGCCGGCTGGAGTAGATATCACACGCGACACGCTCCTCAACCAGCTACGGACCCGGTCTTAGGCCTGCCGACTGGTATGACGGCATAGTCACAGCATCTCCAAGTGATCACTGCCCCGTCGTCGTCATAACGGTACACCGTGATTGCACATTTCAGTTGGCCTCCCACAAGCGGGTCTCACCAACTGAAATCTCAAGAGCCAAAACATAGACGGATATCGTTCTAGACATTTAACATCGCGTAGTCGCCGCCCAACGAATTCAAGATGTCCCTGCCTCCAAACATTTGTCAAACAGAACAACAACCAGGCCCGTCAACATCGCACAGCGTGACGAACGCTGAAACCGGCATATCGCTCACAATGCGCATTCCAGCGTTCTGGCGCGATCGACCACGCCTGTGGTTCATAATCTTTGAAGCCGCAACCGATGACCTCAAAAAAGGCCAAACTCAGCTCGCCCAGATGGTCATAGCGCAGCTGGAGCGGCAGGATATTGAGCAGATCGTTGACCTCCTGTACGACCCATCTGAGACGGACCAATACACGGCGATAAAGGATAGGCTCATATCCGCCTACGAGGAATCTGACAGTCGGCAGTTTCAAAAACTGTTGTCAGAAATAGAACTCGGTGAGCAAAAGCCGACACAATTACTCCGCCAGATGCGCAATCTCGCCAGGGATAAAGTCCCCGACTCCACGCTGCGTCTCATGTGGACAAACCATCTGCCATCACACGTGCGCTCAGTCCTGGCAGTCAGCGAGTCGTTCAGCACAACGACCGCCCTGGATGAACTCGCGCTGCTTGCCGACAAAATGATGGAGACAGGGGCGGTGCAGGTGACTGCACGGCTGCGACTTCGGCTGTTGCTGTCTGCTCCATCATTTTGTCGGCAAGCAGTGCGAGTTCATCCAGGGCGGTCGTTGTGCTGAACGACTCGCTGACTGCCAGGACTGAGCGCACGTGTGATGGCAGATGGTTTGTCCACATGAGACGCAGCGTGGAGTCGGGGACTTTATCCCTGGCGAGATTGCGCATCTGGCGGAGTAATTGTGTCGGCTTTTGCTCACCGAGTTCTATTTCTGACAACAGTTTTTGGAACTGCCGACTGTCAGATTCCTCGTAGGCGGATATGAGCCTTTCCTTTATCGCCGTGTATTGGTCCGTCTCAGATGGGTCGTACAGGAGGTCAACGATCTGCTCAATATCCTGCCGCTCCAGCTGCGCTATGACCATCTGGGCAAGCTGAGCTTGGCCTTTTTTGAGGTCATTGGTTGCGGCTTCAAAGATTATGAACCACAGGCGTGGTCGATCGCGCCAGAACGCTGGAATGCGCATTGTGAGCAATATGCCGGTTTCAGCGTTCGTCACGCTGTGCGATGTTGACGGGCCTGGTTGTTGTTCTGTTTGACAAATGTTTGGAGGCAGGGACATCTTGAATTCGTTGGGCGGCGACTACGCGATGTTAAATGTCTAGAACGATATCCGTCTATGTTTTGCCTCTTGAGATTTCAGTTGGTGAGACCCGCTTGTGGGAGGCCAACTGAAATGTGCAATCACGGTGTACCGTTATGACGACGACGGGGCAGTGATCACTTGGAGATGCTGTGACTATGCCGTCATACCAGTCGGCAGGCCTAAGACCGGGTCCGTAGCTGGTTGAGGAGCGTGTCGCGTGTGATATCTACTCCAGCCGGCAGGCATAAACCAGGTCCGTAGCTGGGTAGAATCACGTCGGGTGATATCTACTCCAGCCGGCAGGCATAAACCAGGTCCGTAGCTGGGTAGAATCACGTCGGGGTCACCACTTTGGGGATAGAAGTAAGAATCGTGAGACTCCAAAACAGAATGTGCATATTTTTACCATGCACCTCCTTTTATACAAGTTTACAATATTACGGACTAAAACTTAACCAACAGTAACTTAGTATCTACAAAACACTTAACCAATGAGCGCGGTTCGGGCGCGCAATACTTTTGTTCGAGCGGCTGGGATAGCAGGTAGTAAGGTTCGCACGTGGGACCTTGGAGTACAATGGCTGCGTAGCGTGGGAATACTTTTGGGTCGAGCAGCTGTGGAAGCAGGTAGCAAGGTTCGCACGTGGGTCCTTGGAGTACAATGGCTGCGTGTTTCTAGCATGGTAACAGTGATGTGCTGTAGGGTGGCTACAAGTTCTAATATTTGGGGAGGTATTTTTTTATAACATTTCAAACAGTACCCCATGACAGAAGAGGCCATTTTAGCCAGTCTGAAGCCTGGTTGAATTAATTGGTCCCTATTTCTTGTAACATAATTATGTATATCGCCTCTTTTGCTAAAAAGATGAACATTTTTACTAATGTACAGACGCCTGCAAAAGTGCTTGGATACCTTAACGCCTATTTTCCCTTGCACGTTAAAGTTCAAGTTTTCGAAAATTAAACTACATGGCGTTGGTTTCTTCACAGCTAAGTGGCGAGCAACAAAGCCAATCTCACAAAGTATAAACTTGACTTTTAGTTTGACAGAAAATAGACACAAGCATCATCATTGTCGTCAACAACTGATTATAGTTCATAATTTCATCACTAAAATTAGAGTCATGATGGCCTAGCGGTTAAGCATGTGCAGATCGATGCGTGAATCAGTGAGCCGTGAGTTCAAATCTCACGTAGTACTTTACACTTTTTGTAAGTTATTAATAACAAAAGAAATCGGTAGGAATTATATCAAAGCTAACAAGTGGATATTTATTTGTAATATAATATTCAAGTCGGTAGTTAATCATCAAAATGATAAAAGAGCAGGTAAACAGGCTCACCAAACAAAAAGGGACTATTGAAAAAGTATAGATGTTTATTTCTTACAGTTTATTATTCAAATTTAACTGTCAGTTTATTAATCATCGAATAACATTATAATATTATATATAATTAGTTTTGAGGCCATAGCTTAAATATTCGTTTCCAAAATTCGAAAGAGGATTGAAGCGTATGTAACCGTAACAAAAACAAAGACAAAACTAGATAATTTTATCACAAAGGTCAAAAGGATTAAATATAGGCTAAAAAATACAAAATTGCACAACGAAATATCAAATGGTTAGTAGGTAACATAAAAAAAATAAAAATTATGTTGTGTTTTAACTTGAAGTGTTCATAACTTTTTTAAGTTATTTTTAATATTTACAAGTATTAGGTTAAACACACATAACGAGATCTCCAGTTAGTATAGAGAATAAGTACTGAGTAAATAATATTAATAAATTAAGTATAAATTATTTAATAGCTCGTGTAACCACCATTTTGGTCAATAACAGCTTGCATTCGGGAACGCATTGAATTAATCAAATTTTTACACAAATCTGAACCACGAATACTCTCCCATATTTGTAAACAATGAGCCTCTAACGCATCTGGAGTACGCTCATTTTGATTATTCCACCGTTGAACAATGACACCCCATAAATTTTCAATTGGATTTAAATCCGGTGATCTAGCAGGCCAAAGAATAGTGCAAATGTCATTATGCTGACGAAACCAAGCCTGCACACTGTGGGAATAGTGTATTGGACAATTATCCTGTACAAATTTTATCTGTGGTAATTCTTCTCTTGGATACACATTTCGAACTGTAGGCAACATGATCTCCTCCAGCACTTCTATATAATTTGCACTATTTGCTCGACTAGGTATTCTGACAAGTTCTCCCGGATCGGCTGCACTCATCCATCCCCACATGTTCACAGTTATATGACCAGATTGCATATTGGGCACTACATGACAACTTGTGTATCGCGTATTATCTCGACGCCACAAACATAAGCGTCCGTGTTCGCTGGACTTAAAAGTTTTTTCATCAGTAAAGATGACATTACTCCAATCAAAGTTTATGTGATCCATAGCAAACTGCAATCTTGCTCTTTTATGGTTTTCCGTAAGCAAGGGTTTCACAGCATGCAACTGCAATGGGCGATAATGCAGCCCTTCGCGCTATGAAGAGCACGACGGACAGTGTCAACACTTGTGTCAAATAAACCAGCATAGTGATTCGTCGGCAGAAATCAATTTTCTTCGTACTCCCTTACCATGGTTTGACGCTGAAACATGTTTATGAGTTTTGGTCTACCAGTTCTTTGACGGTGGTTCAAAGAACCCTTTTCTTCAAATTGTCGTACCCATAGAACAACTGTTTTTCTCTGCAACAATAAAACAAAAATATATAATACCCAAAATTATGATTATTATATAGTGGATTTATTGTTATATAAGAGTATAAATAAAATTACTTACGTTTACACCGGTCTCCCTGGCTATTTCTGACAAGTTTTTAACTTGATTATGCAAAGCAATTATTTGAGCTCTTGTTACTAAATCGATATTACAATAATTCGTACTCATTTTGATAAAACAAGTAGATAAATTCTCCTGATTAAAAATAAAATTGAACGAAAGGAGCGCCAACGAGGTAACCGAAATGAACTTAGCGAACAATCAATTAAGCTTAGTCACAATCTTCGGTTTAAGTATTATTTAGACTACCTTCTAATTATTATTTATAAATCCATATTCAACCTACCCTCTTAAGTTTGAAAACTAACACATAGATAATAGATATATATTTATAAATTGATATTCAATTTTAATATCTTCATCTCTTTAAAATAAACTATAAATTATTTTAATGTTTGAAGAAACAAAAAGAAATAACAAAAATAAGCATTAGCATAACATAAACATTTGAAGCACAGCAACGCCATCTAGTAACAGTATAATGAGATGTTGTCGATAACAACATTTAAATCTAATTTTACGCTAGATGGCGTCATTTCTCGCTTCACGCGATTTTATTTCTGTACTATCCAGGCACTTTCACAGGTACATGATGTTTTCATAGATATATTGACAAGGCACTGTCATGATGTTAATATCCTTAAACAGTTCCCTTAGAGAATCGCACCGGCGGAAATTGTAAATTTAGTTTTTCATTGTTCAATACTATGTCACAATCACTACTTTGACATTCAGTAAGGAAAATCTTATGCATTTAGTTTTTTTCCGTTTAAAACTAGATTATTAGCAGTGAACCAGTTTTGGACTTGCAGTAGGGCGTTATTTTCGTCGTCAAGATTATTAATCCTTCTATTTATCTTAAAAATCAAAGAAGTGTCGTCGGCAAACCACACCATATTAAGTTTATTTTGCAACAAATAGGGTAAATCATTAATATAAACTAAAAATAAAAAAGGACCTAAAATTGAACCTTGGTGTACCCAATTTTCACATTTAATCCCGACGTATTGACTCCGTTTATTTGAACTAGTTGCTGTCTGTCAATCAAATAAGATTTGAATAAGCTTGACGCTGTTTTGCCTAGTCCGTAATGCTCAAGTTTCACGAGTAATGTTTCATTAACCACACAATTAAACGCCTTAGACAGATCGCAGATGACGCCTATAGCATCTTGTGCCTCTTCCCACGCATTAAAAATGTGTTTTAGTAAGAAGACACCAGCGTCAGTTGTACAACGTCCTTTGGTGAAACCATACTGTTTATGGTGTAAGATGTTATTTGTGTTAAAATGATTAAGCATTTGATTTAACACTGTTATTGTAATGAATTGTAGGCAAAAAGCTGTGTCACTTCTGCGGTATAAAAATCTATATGGATAACATGTCATTACACTATTTTGAACGAAACGCGTAAGTGCCGCGAAATTCATGGCGCTTAAGACATTTTGGTCGTGAAAAAAGTATCTCTAAAAGCTATCTAGGCGCTGTATATTTTAATAGTTTTGTTAGACGAAATAATGCCAATCTAGCGCTGCAGCGAACTTTTGTTTTAACTTTTCAGTATTTTGACAAATAGTTTCCATGAACGTGCTTGTCTATCGCTAGAATATAAGTCGATGACTTTACTATATTTCATTAGATCCGGAAAAACTCCTTGATCTATACACAAATTAAATATTAAAGCTAAGTACGGCGCTATAGTCTTAATAATTGAGGTACAAACTTTGATAGACATACCCTACAGATCTTCTGTCAATTTAACCTTGATTTGTTTAAAAGCATTTATTACTGTTATGGGGTTTAAGCATATTATGCTTAAAGTTAAATTCAGTCGAGCAGGCTGCAACGTTCGCCTGTAATAAAGTAAAAGCATGCGATGGCGACGAATTTAGGGCTTCAGTAGTTTGAATTGGTATACTAGCAAACAAATTCTTCTGCAACTAGTTTGTTATCGCAAATAAGACTATGTTGTGTCTCCAATGTGTAATTATTGTTATGTATTTTGTTCCTGCTGGTTTCATTATTTATAATTTTCCAAACCGTTTTTATTGTATTATCTGCTGATTTAACTTTGTTGTTAATGTATAAGGCCTTAGCTGCCTTACAAGTGTTTTTAAATATTTTTGAATACGTAGCAACATACTTATTAAAAGTTTCAGTGTTAATAATAGGCTTAAGGCCATACAGCTCAAAAAGTCTTTCCCTACTTATTCTGATTTCTTTAGTTGCCCAGTCACTAAATCTAAACTTAGGGCAGATACTTTTAGTATTTTTCTCAAAAGTCTGATTGAACTCGGTATTGATAAAAAAAGTTATACAAAAAATTACCATTGTTCACTGCAAGATTCCAATCACCTAATTTGCTAATTAAAGTGCTGATAAAATTTAGTTTACCGGATGTTATTGGTCTGGATTGTATCTGCACTTGTTGTATCGGCAAGTTGGACTCAAAAGTTACCATTAGGCTGCTATGATCAGAAGGCAGATAATTTTCAATGGCCTTTTCTAAATAGTTGCAGCAACATTATCGATACATGTAGTAGTAGTTGTCGTAGTTCGAGTAGGTTCTATAAATACATTTGATAAATTATAATTATAATAAATAATATATATATTATGATATTTATAATTTTGATGATTTGAAGAGATTTAAATTGATTTGCTCTCAAAACGGTGAAGGAAAACATCGTGAGGAAACCGGCATGTCCTAGAACCAAAAATTCGAAGACATGTGACATCCACCAACCCGCACTGGGCCTGCGTGGTGGATTACGGCCCATTCCCTCTCCTAGAGAGGAGGCCTGAGTCCCAGCAGTGGGAACATTAAAAGGCTGATTATGCTTATGCTTATGAAGAGATTTAATAATCTACTGCTATCTGAATTATTTTCTAAAATATTAACATTAAAGTCTCCACAGATAATAACTAGTTTTTTTTTTTCGGTGCTTATATCGTCCAATGACGTCCCCCGCTCTTGGGCGGAGCGTGAGATAGTGTCAAACTTTTACTGACTAAAAACCCACTCGTGTTCCTTCTTTGCCTTCGTTCCAGGGCCCCGGGGTTCTCTTTCGCATCACCCATGGCCCCAGTAGGCTTTGACCCTGCTACTTGGGCCCCTACGGTTTTGCTGACATCTCCTTGAGGCGCGCGTGGTAAACTCGCGCCGTCGATAACTTGGGCTCGGTCCGGACGGTTACCGGACGGTCGGACGGCGAGCTACCCATTGCTCGCCGTCCGCAAGCCCGCGCCTACTGTTGTAAGAACGCCGTGTTGTCTTTCCAGCCACTCCTCAAAGAGGGGACTTACCGCCATAATATTGGCGTGCCCAATTTGCTGTTTGAGCTCAGAAATCATTGATTTTATGTTATCCTCCGACTGGCCAGACTGAACACAAGACTTATTAAAATTACGCTTCTAACGTTTTGTAACATTTTGTAAATTATCCAGTGTATCTTCGTTCGCTAAAGCGGGTAAAGCTGAGTTTGTCGGCGAGCGTTGAACAGCCATGCGATAATACATAGTGGAATAATGAAATAAAAATTTAAATCCAAAAAGTCGAGAACGTCCTCGAACGGAATCGAACTCGGGCCACTTATCGCTTAAGTCGGAGTCTTACGAACGTGCGCTAACTTGGAACTATTGTAATTGTTGAATTTATCATAATGTTGAATTTATTATTTCTTTTTGTGTGATTTTGCTACAGTCAATCGAGTGAACGGTTTTATTCACTTTGAAGCAATAATAATGTGATAGACTTCAAAAAGAAACACTTTTCACGATTATTTTTTCGGAGTTCAAGGAAGTCAGCGGCGGGGGAGAGGGTGGGGGGGGAAATAAATAATATTTCATACACGACCTACACAAGAGTAGGGCACGAGTTTAAAGAACTACCTGACATAATGAAATGCTCGATATCAGGAATTATAGAGTGTCAGTATCAGGAAACAACTCGATTTATCAGTAGTACTTGTTTAGACAATTTTGCACATAATTTGAAGACTAACTGCGAACATGAAGTAATCGATTTCGGATTATGTGACCATACTGCCCAAATAATGAAGATAAAAGTTAATAAAATCAGCCAAATAAAATCGTGGAGAACTTTAAGAACATTCATCCGTTAAAACCACGCAGAAGCCAAAATCAATGATTTCCGACGGAAAATATAACGATAATGTGCACTACACAATACAATTAATTATTTAATATAACTATAAATAGGTGTAAAAGAACCAATTTCTCAAATAAAAAAGGAGATAAAATAATATCAAACCCTAATGTAATAGCCGAATCTTTCAATAATTTCTTCATTGACCAGATTTCATGTAAATCAAAACATACGTTAGGTGACACAATTAACTTAAACATTAACCCACATTCAATATTTATGAACCCCGTTATTCCGCAAGATGTCACACGTGTAAGAAAAAACATAAAAAATAAGAAGAGCTTTGGTTATGATGGCATTTCAACGAAAGTTGTAAAATTCGTTTCTGATTGTATAGCTGCACCGTTTGCTCATATCATTAATGTAAGCATATACTCTGGAGTATTTCCAGAAAGTCTTAAAACTGTAATAGTTAAACTACTATATAAAAAGAATGATAAAGCAGAAATGGCAAACTATAGACCAGTTTCTCTAATTCCCATCTTTTGAAAAATTTTAGAAAAATATATTTATGAATCTCTGTACAGTTTTCTGACAAAACACCACATCCAATGTGACGAGCAAAAGGGTTTTAGAAAAAACAAAAACATCAACATGACTATTTTCAACTTTCTCCTTAAAATAATGCCCAAAGTTGACTCTAAAATACCCATATGCGCAATATATGCCGAAGGCTTTTGATTGTGTGGATCACGATATCTTTCTAACCAAACTTCACGCATATGGTATTCGTGGCATGTCCACCTATGTATGCCCTTAATTTAATAAAAACGTACCTAAAAGGTCGTAGACAATGTACAGAGATATCGAGTCTATGTTTAAGATCTAGAAAGAAATTCAAATCTATGTCGTCTTTCAGAGAAATAAAATATGGTGTCCCTCTGGGAAGCGTCCTAGGACCTTTATTATTTTTATTATATACAGGGTGTTTGGTGCATCGTGTGCCAAATTGAAATGGTCGACGGGAGAGGTCATCTGCTATAATTTCAGCCCCCTAAAAACTTCTCATGGCCTGTGGATTTTTTTTATCGACTTTTTATTGTTTTATAAGACCCAAATTTTTCATTCAAATACAAATTTAAAAAAATATATAAGTCGTAGACTCTGAATTTTAATTTTATTTAGATGAAATCAGAAATCAGAAATCAGAAACGTTTATTTCAAATAGACCAATTACAGGCACTTTTGAATTGTCAAAATGTCGGTCAGTCAAAAAAAAAATACAAGTGAAGCTAAATTGCACGTTCCAAAGCGTAGATCTCTATGGAGAAGAACGTGCAAGAAACTCCATGGACACTCTTTTAAATCATATTATGAGTTACATAAATCTTGGTTACATATTTCTTGTTGCTTCTAATATGTGAGCACAATGTAGATAAGTAATAATAATTAAAAGAATAAAATAAAAACTTATTAAAAAAAAAAATAGAAATTGAATTAAGTCACTGGCAGATAAGAGATGACCAGTCTCAACTGACGGCACCCGTTCACGAGCATGACGCGTGCATCAGCCCCACTCAGTTCAACCATTTTGAAGGGAACCGAATGACCCAATAACACGTGCCACCATCAGCGAGACATTTGAGTGAGCATGACAAACTCTCAACTGCCATGCTCGTAATGACAAACAAGTTGTAACCTAATAAAAATGCTCCATGGTACTTCACATTCACAAAACTTGAAAAACAAAGTGCTTCTACATTATACAATGCTATTGTTTCCAAATACAAAAGATAATAAATTATCATAAGCACTATTGAAATAAACCAATAAAATAAAATAAAAAAAAACATTTCGAAAACAACAATACAAAAAGGGGAACAGTATCTCTTCCAAAATTATAAAAAAAAAAAACTAATTTGAAGGTAAAAGTGGCTGTGGCTGCGGAGCAGGACCGGCATTTAGCCAAGCGCTTTTATCAAGGATATAATCTTCCAGTTTATAATACGCTTGTCTACATAGTGTGCGTTTAATGCATGCTTTAAATTTGGACTCATTTAGTTGTAGAATCTCAACTGGTATTTTATGTGATTGAATTAGAGTACTTTTAAATTTAAAATTAGTGACATTAGCTATCTAGTTTTTTTTAAATTGACTTGCAAAGTGTTGGACTTAAATTAAAGCTGTTCATGTTACAGCTATTTACATGTCTATAAAAAAAAAGCCAAAAGCGACCGGAGTCTTCCAACTTCCTCAAAAATTCTCTAGTTTATCCTCTTGCTAGTGATGTGCCACATGCCATAAAAATCTTTTTATAACTGTGAATTCGCTAGAATTGTGAATCCAGTCACATAAGACTAATATTCAAAATTATGATTTGAAAAATATTTTTGCTTAAATTATACATGAAAAACCTTTTAAAAATTTTATCTCACTCTCAAGGTAAAATCTGTCTCGTATCTCTCTTTTCATGGGTTTTAGTAGAAATAAAAAAAAAAATGCGTTTTTTACATTTATTTAATATTTTTTACAAATCCTGCCCAAATTGTTGGCCTATGTTGTAAATGCAGGCCCAACATCTGATTCGTATTTCGACAGTTGTTGTACGAAGTCGTATTTCCTCCTTAATTGTATTACAAGCCGTTTCAATGCGTTGTTGTAAGTCTTATGTGAATCATTCACAATTCTAGCGAAATTACACGGCTGTTTTGGTCAGCTGGACCAATTTTAATAATAAAATTCTGTTTTGTTTTGTTGAGCCATTTCAATGCGCTGAACTAGTACCTCCCTAGTTTCCAACTACTGCACAACATCTGCTACAAATTTGTAAATTGACATACTGACAGCACTGCGAGAGTGCTGTCCTGTCAGTAGCGCGTGCCGCGTCAAGACGAATGATCACGTTAAAGTTTACTTCCGCGATCTTTATAAAAATGCCACTCTTAATAAATTGATGAAATATTTTGTAGTTGCTTTAAAAGAGAACACATAAACTGCAAAGTAGCTGAACCAGGCCCGGCGCACTCTCGGCGCGCGCTTGAATTTATACCTACGTCTCGGGGCCTCTTTTATAGGGCTAGTCCAGTTGAGTGTCACACGCGTGTTCGAACTGCCGCATGCCGCTTGACGCGCGCTAACAAAAAATATGTTCGCATTTCTACAGAGGTTTTATTATAAATATGGGCAAGCAAAAAGCCAAAAGATACTGCATAGCATATGGGTGCATGACTATCAACAAAAATGTGGACTTTTCATTCTTTACTCTTCCAAAGGATCCCGAAAGGTAAGTAATTATAACATTTTCAACACTCATAAAGTGGCTCTTATTTTATGATAATTATCATGTAGGTATAACAGGTAGGTTATTGTTGCAGTTTATAGACACGAGGACGATTCGTGTTCCTTTTCGTATCATCATTTTTCGCTATTAAGTAGATTCGTAATTTTTTGCTGGCGCGGCGGCCGGCGGTAATGTTTTTTTAAATAATCGTGTTCACAATATTACTAATCGTGAATTACCTACCATCTTTTAAAAATTACCTACGAACGCATAGCCGAAACATAAAATAGATACTTAGGTAATTTTGTGGCCGAAATCAACAAAGTTATATTACAATATCCAAGTATCTACCTAGCTACCACTTGACTTTACTTTCGTTCCATTTGTTTAGTTAGGCAATTAGATACCTAACTAACAATCAATAAATGTAAACAATCATAACATGTCTCTCTATAAATACATTTTAAAGTATGGAAATTACTACTTAGGTACATGTGAATCAATTTTATCTACCATGTAATTTTTAAAAAAACTCTGAATTTATTTTATGCTATAAAACGTAGTGTACCTACTACTAATTTCGCATTTTACGAAAATATATTTTGTAGATAATATACCTAGGTACATACCTACTTTAAAAGGCAAATCTTATCAAGAATGTTTACATTTAGTAAGTACCTACCTAAACAAATGGACTCACGACCTTTTTTGGTGGAAAATCATTTCTTCTCACGCTCTATGGCGAAGCGAGAGGCGTGTCAAACTTTTACTAACTAAAACCACACCTATGTTCTTCTAGTTGTCCTTTGCGTTCTAAGACCAAGGGCTTAGCCCCTGTTGGTCCCAATGGGTTCTGAATAGTTATGTTGAAAATGGTATCATCGAATTGAATTGATGATGATGATGGAACCGGAAGGTAGGCACTGGAACTCCGTAATTAATCAATGTTATCTCGCAATGTTTGGGCTTATTAGAATTGTCATGAGATGCACTTTGGCTATACGGTACTATCGAACTGATCTGATGATGGAGCCGCAAGGTGGAAGGTAGATACAGGAACTTCATAATAAAACAATGTAAGTAACCTAGCAGTGTTTGGGTTAATTCGAATTGTCATGAGAAATAGGCACACTGGTTATAAGTGTATCGCAACTAAAAAGTATGAAATAAAAAACTTTTTACAAAAAAAAAGTAACCGACTTCACTAAAAGAAAACACTAAAAGGATCTCAATAATTTTAATTTCGGAAGTTGGAAATAAGAAACAAACAATACCGAGAAACATCGACTTCCGAAATTAAAGTTATTTTGATCCTTTTAGTGTTTTTTTAGTGGTCTGTTATTTTTTTTAATTAATGAGGAATAAAGGTATTTTTTTATGTAATGGTTTTTTAATTATAGGTACCTTTCAAACACATTTTCGGGTTGAAACGCAGTACGGTTCAAACCGAAAATGCGTGGCAAACACCCAAAAACCACCGCTCATGAGCCTAGGTCTGCCCGCGCGCCACCTGCTGCGAGTACCGCGCGCTCACTCCGTTCCCACCAAAACTTGTAAAAGGTTACGCCGTAATGGCAAGTTAAAGATATACAAGTGGTTGTGTGTGAATAATAAACCGTTTCCTGCATTTTAAACTATAGTCTTTTGCCGAGGTTAATCGATGCGACGCCATGAGATTACCTATTTAAATTTTATTTGTGAACTAGTTATTTCAATTCTATTGATTGATCCCTACAAAACTCATTTTTTTTTTTTAATAAAAACAAACAATATCAAAAACAATAAAAGTGACAACCCTATTGCTGCAATGGAGCGTAGGTAATTATTTTATCAACTAGGCTTAGTTTCTATACTGTTCCATATTTATACTGTGACTATACTTACGCTTTTTATCCTGGTTTTAACCGACTTTAAAAAAAGGAGGAGGTTCTCAATTCGGTTGTATTTTTTAAAATGTTATTAAGTACATCAGAACTCCGTCGAAAAAGTACCCCTCAGCCATACTTAAATACCTTATAGCCAGAGTGCATCTCATGACAATTCTAATAATACACGGTTAGATTAAATTAATTGATTACAGAGTTACGGTGCCTAACTTCAGGCTTCATCATCAGATCAGTTCGATATATTTTCCCTATTATTTCAGTCAGTCATCGACTACACGTATAAATAAAGCACTTTTACTTGTTACGACAGTTCTGCTGTGATCCTATGAGGAGTTCTGTTCCATATCTTCGAAGTTCATGATCAGATCATAACAATATTTCTATCGGACCAACTTGGAAGCATAAACTTTCAATAAAAAAAATAATAATTCTAAATCAGTCCACAATTGACCGAACAATCGGTGAACATACATAAAAAAATAAACATACATTCAGCCGAACATAGAACCTCCTCCTTTTTGAAGTCGGTTAAATGTGAATTTAACTCGTGAACATTTTCGTTCGATGTTTTTTTATAATTTTCGTTGTGGCTTAAGTCAACAAGAGCGTTGCCAGAGACTTCAATTGGCATTTGGTGATGCAGCACCATGCGGCAGCTCTGTGTATTCGTGGTTTGGAGACTTTAGACGTGGACGTGATCATCTCTATGACGAGCTACGTGAAGGTCGGCCGGCGACTGCGGTTACAGACTCGAATATTGACACCGTACGACTGACAAAAAAAATCGGTTGTCTGTAAAGTCGGTTTACTGCCGATAGTTGAACGTGACAACGTGTTACATTTATTTGTACGCATAAATACAAATAAACAATTGACACGACATTCACTTTTCACTGCACTTTATACTTGACGAAAACATGTAAAATTGTAAATGTATTATTCTAAAGCAGTTGCCACGACGCAGATGCATCGCTCACTCAAGTAGGAGAGAGAGATGTCGAACACTGCCGAACGCGGAGGCCGAACGCGCTCTCGCTTGCACTTCAAGCCTTAAATGAAACGCCTCAGAGCGAGGAAACGCCGCATGCGTCATACTTTTTCGTGCCTGCAGCACAGAATAAGAAATAGTACAAGTCCTGCAGCCGGCTCCATCGAATTATAAGACGTTGTCACGTCAAAAAATAATTACCAGCAAATTCGTGGTTTGTTAGGCATTGGAATGAGCTGAGTGCAAAACATTTTACATAAATGCATCTGAAGGTTCGGAAGTTTTGACTTAACGGAGGACCAGAAAAGACTGCGTGTCCAATAGTGCCTTAAAATTATAAAAAAGTTTAATGGAGGACAGTCATTGGCTGTCTATAATATCGTGAAAGGTGACGAAACCTGGGTGTACTGCTTTGAACCCGAAAGAAAAAGCCAGTCGGCAGAGTGGGTCTTTCCTTTTGAAGATATGCCGACGAAAGTTAAGAAAAGTCGGAAGTGTTGGTAAAAAAATGGTTTCTTTTTTCGGCAAATCATCAGTATGCCCTAAGTATTTTATAATTTTTGTAGGTGTTTCATCATAACCTGTCTGTATCCCTGAGTGATTTTATTACTTTTTGTATTTCGTCATCATTGGTGGGCATTAAAAAAAATACTAGAATTAATAGGATCAATGTCATAATTATTAGTATTAATGTCAAAATCGTTGTTCGTCAAATTCATATAATAGTACATAATTTACATAATTTAGCAATATCCGTGGGGTTTGTTAGTGGTCCGGTTTCAGTTTCTATCTCCTTAATATTTGACTCCTGAATTTGATTATTATTGGAATAATGTTTTATTAAGTCCCATGACGCCTTGCATTTATTTTTAGCCCTACTAGGGTTTTTTTTTTCGGGTGGGAAATCATCTAATGACATCCCCCGCTCTTGGGCGGAGCGGGAGATAGTGTCAGACTTTTACTGACTAAAAACCCACTCCTGTTCCTTCTTTGCCATTTTTTTCCCAGGGCCCCGGGGGTTCTCTTTCGCATCACCCATGGCCCCAGTAGGCTTCAACCCTGCTGGGCCCCTACGGTTGCTGACATCTCCTTGAGGCGCACGTGGAACACTACGCGCCGTCGACGACTTGGGCTCGGTCCGGACGGTTACCGGACGTCCACAAGCCCGCGCCTACGGTGGCCGGAAATCGGGATCGGAATCCCGGCGGCGGTTGGGGCGTGAGGACTGTTGCCTCACGCGATCGGCCGCCTCCTTTGCTAGCATTACTGCTTCGCAGAAGGAGGCAACTGCCTGCCACTCCTCCTTGCTCCGGACCATGGCCTGTACCAAGGCCCGGCGCGAGAGATCGCTGCCACCGATCGCCCCCACGAGGACACGGCGGTGCTCTGCCCAAGCGGGGCACACCTCTACCGTATGCTCCACCGTGTCCTTCGGGCGGTCCACACAATGTTGGCACCCGGGCGTCTCTTCTGCACGAATCCGGTGCAGGAACCTCCCGAACGTACCATGTCCGGTGAGGACCTGCGTCATGCGGTAGGTAAGGACGCCGTGAGGTCTTTCCAGCCACTCCTCAAAGAGGGGACTTATCGCCGTAATTATGGCGTGCCCAGCACTGGGTTGCGACAGTCGTTGTCGCCATTCCACCATGAGATCCTGCCGGGAGTCTTTCCGCCATGCCGCGACTTGGCGCGGCACCGGAGTTTTGCTCCGGCGTTGCATCTCCATGCGCAGATCGTGCATGCGTGCGAGGTCTTTTGCCTCCAAATCCCACGGTAGTTGGCCAGCAAGGAGGCTCGCTGCTTCGCGGGAAATCGTGCGGTATCCCCGCACCATCCGGATCGCCATGACCCTCTGGCTTGCGTTTAGCTTGGCCGCCGGTCGCTTTCGAAGCGACGGCGCCCATACCGGCGCCCCATAAAGGGCCATGGACCGAACGATTTCTGCATAGAGCCTCCGGCAGGAGGCGTCTGGACCCCCTAGGTTAGGCAGGAGCCGCCTGGAGGAGGCGAATATCTACCACTGCGCCCCCGCTCAGGATCTGTTGCTCCAGAGCATGGCGCAGTGGTCGATAAACATCGCCGTAGTCTCCGAGCAGTACTACGCCCAGGGCCGACTGGGTGCAGGACTTGAACGGCTCGGTGACCCTAATTTCATCAGCCCTACTAGGGTGGGGTGAAAAGTTCAGAAATCAGAAACGTTTATTTCAAATAGACCAAGGGGGTTACCATGACGTTCAAAGTAAGATTGTTTCATTCTTATTACAGTGTGGGTAAGAGACAGAGCTATACAGGTTGTCTAGCGCCATCTCTTACCCACACTGGAAATAAGAATGAAACAATCTTACTTTAAACGTCATGGTACAGGTCCCATTACAGGCACTTTTGAATTGTCAATATGTCGGTCAGTCGAAAAAAAAAGTGAAGCTAAATTGCACGTTCCAAAGCGTAGATCTCTATGGAGAAGAACGTGCAAGAAACTCCATGGACACTCTTTTAAATCATATTATGAGTTACATAAATCTTGGTTACATATTTCTTGTCGCTTCTAATATGTGAGCACAATGTAGATAAGTAATAATAATTAAAAGAATAAAATAAAAACTTAAAAAAAAAAAAAATAGAAATTGAATTAAGTCACTGGCAGATAAGAGATGACCAGTCTCAACTGACGGCACCCGTTCACGAGCATGACGCGTGCATCAGCCCACTCAGCTCAACCATTTTGAAGGGAACCAACCGAATGCCGTGCCGCCATCAGCGAGACATTTGAGCGAGCATGACAAACTCTCAACTGCCATGCTCGTAATGTCAAACAAAAAAAATGCTCTATGATACTTCACATTCACAAAACTTGAAAAAAAATGTTCTCGGCCTGACCCAGAGATTTATATTCCGGTCAGCAAAATTTTGTTGTTCCTGCCTGGGTGTGCTTTTATTTTGTTCATATGAAAAGTGTCAGCTTTTTCTCTCAAGTAGTTTGTGTACAGGAATGGTTACAGTAAAGGTCTTGCGTATCATTTGTGAAAATAGATAAACATGAATATCGTGCGGTAATCAAATTCTTCGTTTTGGATGGATTTTACCTTTACAGAAATTTATCCAAAGTTGACATAAGTTTACAGGGACTCTGCTCCTTCTACTTCAACTGTTAAAAAGTGACCAGCTGAATTTAAACATGGTTGCACATCCCTCGAAGATGACCCACGTTAGGAAAGGCTGAAAACTGCTACCACTCCGGAAACTATCGACAACGTGCATCATATTGTGTTGAATGACAAACAAATGAAGGTGAGTGAGGTAGCTGAGAGTGTAGGGATTTTGAAGAAATGGATGCGAAACATTTTGCAAAACCTATGCGCAAGATGGGTGCCGCATTTGCTGAATGCCGACCAAAAACAAATGTGTAAACGATTTTTGCAACAATCTTTGGACCCTTTCAAAAGGGATCCGACCAATTTTGTGCGGCGATTTGTAACAATAGATGAGACATGGGATCATCACTAGACGCCAAAATTGAAAAAGCAGTCCAAGCAGTGGGTGGAAGCCGGTGGTGCAGCGCCAAAGAAAGCGAAGTCGATCATCACACTTGATTGAAAGGTCATTGCCAGTGTGTTATGGGATTCGAAAGGGATGCTGCCCTGTTAATTGCACCAGGTTAATTGATTATCTTGCAAAAGAGAGAACGATTACAGACGAATATTACTCCAACCTTCTTGACCAGCTGGATGCCAAAAAACGCCAGAAGAGACCTGGCTTGATGAAGAAGAAAATCATCTTTCACATCATCAACAAGTGCACAAGGGTGCGTTGGATATGGGAAAACTGTGGGATTTGGGGTACGATTAGCACGGCCATCCTCCATATTCTCTTGATTGGGTATCATCAGACTCATATCTGTTCCCAAACTTGAAGAAATTTCTTTCTTGGAAGCGCTTCACATCGAATGAAAAAGTTGAGAGAGTCGGCCGTAGATGACTATTTTCATAACCTTCCAGACTCACACTTCCGGGAAGGCATAGTGACGTTCATAGATATCCGTGGTGACGTTAGAGAAACGCTGGACCAAGTGTGTTGAAGTTAAGAGAGATTATGTAGAAAAATAAAATCACATCTTAACTGAAATTTGTAGTCTTTCGCGACAAGTCGCAGCATGGCGGACAGAGCTCCGGCGGGTTCTCATGGAGAAATGGCGACAGCGACTGTCGCAACCCAGTGCTGGGCACGCCACAATTATGGCGGTAAGTCCCCTCTTTGAGGCGTGGTTGGAAAGACCTCACGGCGTCCTCACCTTTCGCATGACGCAGGTTCTCACAGAACACGGTAAGTTCGGGAAGTTCCTGCACCGGATTCGTGCGGAAGCGACGCCCGGATGTGTCGCCACTGTGTGGACCGCCCGGTGGACACGGTGGAGGTGTGCCCCGCTTGGGCAGAGCAACGCCGTGTCCTCGTGGGGGCAATCGGCGGCGGCGATCTCTCGCGCCGGGCTTTGGTACAGGCCATGGTCCGGAGCGAGGAGGAGTGGCAGGCGGACGCCTCCTTCTGCGAAGCAGTAATGCTAGCAAAGGAGGCGGCCGTTCGCGTGAGGCAACGGTCCTCACGCCCCAACCGCCGCCGGGATTCCGATCCCGATTTCCGGCCACCGTAGGCGCGGGCTTGCGGACGGCGAGCAATGGGTAGCCCGCCGTCCGACCGTCCGGTAACCGTCCGGACCGAGACCAAGTCGTCGACGGCGCGTATTGTTCCACGCGCGCCTCAGGGAGATGTCAGCAAATCGTAGGGGCCCAGTAGGGTCGAAGCCTACTAGGGCCATGGGTAGTGTGAAAACGAAACCCGGGGCCCTGGGACGAAGGCAACGAAGGAACAGGAGTGGGTTTTTAGTCAGTAAAAGTCTGACACTATCTCCTGCTCCACCCAAGAGCGGGATTTGTCATTAGCATTATGTTTTTTTTTGTGCTTTTTGTATAATTTTTTTAAGTAATTTATTATAGTTTAAGCATTTTAATTTATTATCTTTATCTGATGAGAAGTAGTATTTAAAACGCAAGTTCTTTTTGGTTTTAGTTGATTTTTTAATACCTTTTGAAATCCATTTTGCATGTTTTTTCATTACCACTATATGGTTGCCCATTTATGGTGATTTTGGTATTTTCATCAAGAACTTAAGCATTTACAGTCTAAAAGTAACATTTGATGAAGTGGAACTGATGAAGAAGGTCAGAAATGACTAACGGAACTCCACCCTCATATAGATGTCACAATGAAGATAGTTAAGCAACTATGATACAAAATAATAAATAAATGGTTCTGAATAGTTACGTTGAAAATTGTATCATCGAAGTGATCGTCTGACGATGATGACGAAGCCAGAAGGTAGGCACCGGAACTCGTAATTAATCAATGCATCCTAGCCGTGTTTGGGCTTGTTAAAATTGTCATGAGATGCGCTTTGGCTGTAAGGTACTTTCAAACTGATTTGATGATGAAGCCGGAAGGTAGGCACTGGAACTCCGTAATTAATCAATGTATCCTAGCAGTGTTTAGGTTAATTGGAATTGTCACGAGAAATAGGTAGGTACTTACTCTAGATATAATGTGAAATAAATAACTTTTTACAAAAAAAAACAACCGTCTTCACTACAAAAAAACCGGCCAAGTGCGAGTCGAATTCGCGCAGCAATAGTCGCTGCCCGACAACACTATGAGTTCTAAAAAACTCTTAGTCAATGAATTGCTGGAATTTTTAGTCCATGCTATTGGCTATATGGACGAGGTGAGCATCTAGCATCTTGCAAATATCCCGCTCCAATTTCAAGGACGACGAGATCAGCAGTGGAAAACTGCTACTTTTCCAGTCACTTGGGCCCTTACGATTTGCTGACATATCCTTGAAGCGCTCGCTCGTGCTATGCGCCGTCAACGACTTGGTTTCGGTCGACGGAACGGTTACCGGACGACCGGACGGCGTGCTACCCTTTGCTCACCCTCCGCAAATCTACGCCTACGGTAGCTGGACGGGATCCCGGCGGCTCGGGCGTGCGGCTGCCTCCTTCGCTAACATTAGTGCTTCGCAGAAGGAGGCGACTGGTGGCACCCGGGCGTTTCTTCCGCATGAATCCGGTGCAGGAACCTCCCGAACTTACCATGTCCGGTGAGGACCTGCGTCGTGCGGAAGTTAAGGACGCCGTGTTGTCTTTCCAGCCACTCCTCAAAGAGAAGACTTACCGCCATAATTATGGCGTTCCCAGCATTGGGTTGTGACAGTCGCTGTCGCCATTCTACCATGAGATCCCGCCGGAACTCTGTCCGCCATGCCGTGACTTGGCGTGGCAGCGAAGTTTCGCCTCGGCGTTGCATTTCTATGCGCAGATCGTGCATGTGTGCAAGGACTGTTGCCTCCAAATCTCGGGGTGGTAGGCCAGCAAGGAGGTTCGCCGCTTCGCGGGAAATCGTGCGGTATCCCCACACTATCCGGATGGCCATGACCCTCTGGCTTGCGTTCAGCTTGGCCGCCCGGCTAGCGACGGCGCCCATACCGGCACTCCATAAAGGGCCATGGACCGAACAATTCCTGCATAGAGCCTCCGGCAGGAGGCGTCTGGACCCCCTAGGTTGGGCAGGAGCCGCTTGAGGGCAGCCCCAGTCCAATCCAGTTTAAAGAAAGAAAGAAAACACGTCGTCACGTCGTCGTCGTCGTCGTGAGTTTGGGAGCCAGACGTCGGGAATACTCCTCGAAATTCCATCGGCTGTCGAGGACGAGTCCCACGACTCGACGCCGATGTGAAATCCACCTACCGTTATTTTGGAACATGGGGGTGGCGCGATCCGAGGGCCGTGAAAGCTCATGGCCTCGGACTTGTGCAATGCCACCTCGAGTCCAAACTGCTGGATCCTCCCCACGACTGTCGCAACCCCGCGTGTCACTAGTTCGACCGCCACCTGGTACGACTCTCCCCGCGCCAGGACCTCGTCAGCGTGATCGCCATCATCTCTCGTTGTTTCCACTCTCCCTGGTGACCAGGGTAGATAATGTACCTGTCCGACAGGTAGGCCACGACAACATAACAGAGGTAGTCAGGCACCCGGTGATACTGGAGTGCCCTCCTAATGCTACTCCAGGGCAGGGAATTGAAGCTGTTGGCGATGTCCAAAGACACCACTAAGACACACCTGCCCTGGGACACCGCATCCCCCGTCGTGAGGGCTCGCTTTCAACCTATATTAAAGATAAAGATACTTTATTTGCTTAAAACATGGTATAAAAGGTGTTATTGAAAATAGATAGATCGAACATGTTATGCCTATAAAAACAAAGTAAAAAACTAAAACCCGACTACGACAAAAAAAAACGACGCTGAAAAAGTATCTATGAAACAAGATTTAAATACTTCGAACGGAACAAGTAAAAAGTCGTAGTCGGGTTTTAGTTTTTACTTTATTTTTATTTAAACAATTTTGGTGTTCAATTTAACAAATGACTTTTTGTCCGCTAGAGGACGCCATATCGAGATTTTTGTTACGACACGAAGCTTATGTTCAGCGGACAATAAAGACGGTACCAACAATACCACATACGTCGAGTTCCGATAAGTAGATTAGGAACTATGAGGGAGCAGATGAACATACTCACATACATACAAACATACATACATGTACATAGCCTGTCAAAATCATAACCCTCCTTTGGCTTTATGGCGGTAAGTCCCCTCTTTGAGGCGTGGTTGGAAAGACCTCACGGCGTCCTCACCTTCCGCATGACGCAGGTTCTCACCGAACACGGTAAGTTCGGGAAGTTCCTGCACCGGATTCGTGCGGAAGCGACGCCCGGGTGTCGCCACTGTGTGGACCGCCCGGAGGACACGGTGGAGGTGTGCCCCGCTTGGGCAGAGCAACGCCGTGTCCTCGTGGGGGCGATCGGCGGCGGCGATCTCTCGCGCCGGGCCTTGGTACAGGCCATGGTCCGGAGCGAGGAGGAGTGGCAGGCGGTCGCCTCCTTCTGCGAAGCAGTAATGCTAGCAAAGGAGGCGGCCGATCGCGTGAGGCAACGGTCCTCACGCCCCAACCGCCGCCGGGATTCCGATCCCGATTTCCGGCCACCGTAGGCGAGGGCTTGCGGACGGCGAGCAATGGGTGGCTCGCCGTCCGATCGTCCGGTAACCGTCCGGACCGAGCCCAAGTCGTTATTAGTCGCGTATTGTTCCACGCGCGCCTCAGGGAGATGTCAGCAAATCGTAGGGGCCCAACAGGGTCGAAGCCTACTGGGGCCACGGGTAGTGTGAAAGCGAAACCCGGGGCCCTGGGACGAAGGCAAAGAAGGAACAGGAGTGGGTTTTTAGTCAGTAAAAGTCTGACACTACTTTCCGCTCCGCCCAAGAGCGGGATTTTTCATAAGATGATTTTCCTACCTAAAAAAAATGCCGTAGTCGGGTAAAATCTAAAGCGTGCAAACTTATTCACTAAAAATTTATGTCAAAATTTAAATAAATTACATTAAAAATTCATTTAAAAAGTCATTAATACTATAATAATTATTATTATTGAGCCATTTATACAGTTGCATTTTGAATAACTTACAATTTAATGTTTTAAACATACTTGGTAATTTATTATACAGTCGTATACACATAGCCAAAGAATTTTTATTATATCTTGCTGAGCTAGGTTAGCTCTTCCAGCACAAGCCTATAATGGGCACGTCGACTTCGAGAGCTTTTGAATAGTTCTTCTTGCTGTTCTAAATAATTCTAAGTGCTTTCGAACAAACATACATGCTTCATATACTTATATATAATGACGGTAACGGTAGCAAACCAAGTTCCTTAAATATTGGTTGACATGATTCGTCCGATGGAATCTCGTATACAGCTCTTAGACATTTCTTTTTGGCAACAAATGCTCTATTACTATTTCCCCACATAATCAGTCCATATCGTAGTGAGGACTCCACATATGCGCGGTATGTCATCACAGCCGTTTTTATATTAGTCACTTTTTTTATTTGTCTCAAAGCATACACAAACTTATTTATTTTATTGCATACAGTATCTACCTGTGCTTTCCAGTCTAAATGTTCGTCAATTACTCCTAGAAATTGAGTTTTTGTCACTTGTGCAATTTTCGGTATGTCCATTTTAAAATTAAATGTATTACTATATGATTGATTAAATTGTATATAATATTAATTTATTTAGATTAATTGATAAATTGTTATTATTTAGCCAGTTAATTAGATTATCTATTGTATTATTTATGTCCGCTTCATGATCTGTAATTGATTTATGTTTTTATCGGTAGTAACGATTATGGAAATGTCATCGGCAAAAAGGAAGCATTAATGATTAGTTACATTAACTATGTCATTTATATAGAGTAGAAATAAGGTAGGGCCCGATAAATAAAGTCAGATTTGACTGGCCTGTTGGTCTGGTGGTTAATGGCCCTGACTGCTATGCTGGAGGTCGTGGGTTCGATTCCCACCCAGGACAAATGTTTGTGTGATGAGCACGATCATTTGTTCTGTGTCTGGGTGTAATTTATCTATATAATGTATGTATTTAGAAATATATAAGTATGTTTATCAGTTGTCTAGTACCCATAACACAATTACACAAGCTCTGCTTAGCTTGGGACTAGACGGCGTTGTGTGATAGTTGTGGAATATTATATTATTATTATTATATTATTAGATTGCTTTTAATTTTTTTTATTATTTTAGGTCCAAGCCCTATACATTTATTGAATTTTGAAATTAAATTCGACTACATCATTAATAATAATAACGTAGGTATATATAGAAAATAAATGGAATAATAATATTTTACTCCATAACACCCTCGCCTGTGACTCGATTTTCAATGGGAAAGTTTCTCCACTTGTGTCAAAATCTATACTATTTGTAAAAGGCCATTAATTTATTACGTAAGACGATTTTTCTAGTTTTTAACCCCTCCCTCCCCTAAGAAAAAATAAGAATAGGCAGATCCCTCCCACCCCTGTTTAACATTTAATACGTAAGAATCTAAAGGAAAAAATGAATATATGTTTGATTGGTTTTGATGTTTATTTTTAAAAGTAATAATTTTTATAATAATAAAAAAAAGAACGTTTAAGGGCTGCAGCTGACCAGACGGTTGCAAACTAGAGTTCCATCCAAGGTGACCTTGGTTCATGTATTTGGTTCGTGTTGCGGCTACATGGATGTAAACCACGCGCCAACACAATATAATGATAATGACAATGACAATGATAATGATTTTCATTAATTGTGTTATTTTTTTTTTCTAAATATTATATTGTAATAATGACTCTCTGCACGTGTTGGTTTCGACTGTAAGTGCAGAGAGTACCTGTCATAAATAAATAAACACGTTCGGTGGTTGGGAAAACGCGCCTCGACTAAACAGTACTATACTGGGCAACGAGTTTTACGCTCATAATTTTTTATTGGAAAGGTTTATGTCTAAAAAGTAATTATGCAAAGTCTCAATGTTAGAAAACATAGGTATAGTTTTTGAGAAAAAAAATAATGAAAATCGATAATTTTTCGTAATATTTGACGCCATTTTGACAAATTTCGTTCACATTTTACTTTGTTTGTAATATTATGACAAAGGTATTAGTTCATACAGCCACAATGAATATTTAAGAAAACGCAAATTTTCTTTTATTTACATTAAAAATGACGATTAATATAGCCAAATGACGAGTAATATAGCCAAATGACATATTATACATCATTAAGTGAATTTAGCTTGTCCAATGCTCAATTAATAATATTTGAAAAAAGTAAAAAATAAGACTTTTTTTCCTCTAAGTATTTAGTTTGTAGTAAGAAATAAAAGTGAGATGAGATAATTTTTTTGCATACTAAATATAGGGCATTCTGACTCGGATAGATTAGGTTAGGTTATGGTTATTTTTTTTTAAACCACCCAGAAAACTTTTTTTTTTTCATCTAAATACATGAAATTATACAATTGGTACAGTGGGAGGTTAGGTTTGGGTTATTTTTTTTTTAACCACCCAGAAAACTATTTTTCAGCGCACAAATATTTTTATACAATGGTAGAGTGCTCCCCGACACAACAAATTTTTTTTTTTTTTTTTAATCTAAATACATGAAAGTATAAAATTGCTACAGTGGGAGGTTAGGTTAGAGTTTTTTTTTTTAAACCGCCCAGAAAACTATTTTTCAGTGCACAAATATTTTTATACAATGGTAGAGCGCTCCCCGACACAACAAAAAATTTTTTTTGTCATCTAAATACATGAAAGTATACAATTGCTACAGTGGGAGGTTAGGTTAGGGTTATTTTTTTTTTTTAAACCACCCAGAAAACTATATTTCAGCGCACAAATATTTGTAGACAATGGTAGAGCGCTCCCCGACAACAAAATTTATTTTTTTCATTTTTAAATACATGAAAGTATATAATTGCTACTGTGGGGGTATAGTCCAAGGGGTTTAGGATGATTCTCCTCCTTAAAACCCTCAAATCTGCCCAAAAATGCATAAAATGAACGATTTTGTGATTCCTAACCTCAAAATTTGAATCTTGAATATCTCCAAAAGTATGTGTTTCCTAGATTCAGGAGGGGGTTCATGGGGGAGGGGACACCCCCCCTCCCCCTCCACCCCAAAAAACCCATTATTTTGTTGTCCAGTATAGTACAGTTTTACCCGCGCCTCCCAACCAAGGGCGTTGAAGGTCATGGTTTACAACTGCTGTCTACACGGATTGAAACTAGCAAGGTCACCTTGATTGGGACGTTGGTTTGCAACCATCTGGTCACCTCTTTACAAGTGTGTCGTTTACGCAAACAAGTAACGTCTATTTCACAAAAGGGTAGGCGCACGGCGCGGCAGTGACATTGCCTTGGAAATAGTTTATCTATACGCATCCGTGCGCACATCGCTCGGCATCGTCGGTTGCCCGCGCTTTTTCAAATCTTAACTGCGTATTTTTGTGATCTTACGTAAGAACTATCAAGACTCCCTCCCACCCCCTTGTAAGAAAAATAAGACATGGTCGACACCCCCCCTCCCTAAATCGTCTTACGTAATAAATTAATGGCTCCAAATGAGGTCTGGTCAGTACTCACACATACAAAAACATATGGGTGTTTCAACACCCAAAAAGGCTATGCCAATAGTGGCTACACAATGACGGGTCCATATTTATGGACCACGGTTGGACCCCGTGGCCAGAGGGCGAAGCCCTGAAGCCGCGAGGTCAGGTCAGATCTACTGGTGAAGTCATGATCATGATGTAAGTGTACGTAGATAGGTACAGTGCATCGCTACGTCGCGCGTCGCCGTGGCTACTCACCGCCGCGTCCCTACCTACTTATTTCCGACCACCCATTGTCACAGTAATACAGTTTTATTACTCTCTATTCGATTGTTTTTTTCTTGGAGCGTTACAATTTTAATAGGAATCTAGATTACTACATTTATTACTAGGAAGTGCGCTTTGTTCAGTATTCCTATTGTTAAAACGTCCATGATATGAACAGCATGTGAATTGGCAGTCAAAATGTTTTGTTGTTTGTCAAGATTAACTTTTCGGCAGAGCGAGGTACATAATTTTAAGTGTTTAATTTTAAATTAATTCATTTTTTTAGGTACCCACTTATACAAATATTTGGCTCATGTTTAACTACCAGATCTAGTAAAATGTTACGGCAAAAACTTTTATATAATAATCACTTTGTATTGCCAAAAATAGTAAATGATCACCAAAATTAAATCCCCATTTTAGCTTGAAATTAGAACCAATAATTTTACAACTTGTGATCCTATATAAAGCAACCAACTCCAAATTATGATTCATTAGTGCGAAATTAGTTACCGTAGTAGTTAGGTACCACCAAAAATTAAACAGATTTTTAATATAAAATTACATTTAAAGAGTAAATTATTTCAAAGAACCGATCCAAAAAAGCTTGGGTAGGGTCGACGGAGGCCTCCTGCGGGGGCTCCCTGCCGGGAGTCTTATTTCTGGGTGGTTTTAAAAAAATATCCACGAAGGCTAATCTATCCGTGTCGGGGTGCACTAAAATTCCGAGCTCGCTACGCTCGTTCATGGACACTTTTCGACATTCAAATATGTTATAGTGATCAATTTACTAAATTTCGGTTCATAGTATAATTTAAAGTGCAGTCATGAACTCATGACTAAAATAAGTTGTAGGTACCTACCTACTATATACTTAATAGATGTTATTGGTCACAAAGTTTTTTTTGGCGGTCATTATATTTATCTCCCAAATATTTACGGAATAGTGTATACACAAAAAATAAATAAATAATAATAATAATAATATTCCACAACTATCACACAACGCCGTCTAGTCCCAAGCTAAGCAGAGCTTGTGTTATGGGTACTAGACAACTGATAAACATACTTATATATTTCTATATACATACATATATATATAGATAAATTACACCCAGACACAGAACAAATGATCGTGCTCATCACACAAACATTTGTCCTGGATGGCAATCGAACCCACGACCTCCGGCATAGCAGTCAGGGCCACTAACCACTAGACCAACAGGCCAGTCAAGTTAAGTGTGTAGTATTTTTTATATTTTATTTTTTTCGTTTTGATGTATTACATCTGTTAGGTATTTGTTTATTGTGCAAGCCTACCACAGTGTTGTCTTTTTTAACCCAAAGGTTGACTGGTAGAGAATGCATTAAGTCCTCCTATGTACCACTATTGTACATGAAGTTTACTCATCTTTCAAACCGCTGAACGGATTTATACAATTAAGATATCGTTAGATTCGTCTTGAGAACCCAAGTGTTCTTAGATAGGTGACGTTAAAAAACCAACGACTGTGACCCTAGGTGTGGTTTTACTCAGTAAAAGTAAAAGTCTGGCACGCTGTCCCTCTCCGCCCTAGAGCGAGAGAACTCATTAGATGATTACTCACATAAAAAAGGCTTTCTGTCAGTGATAGTCCCGCCAAAATTGGTCCGTTTCTAAAATTTCCTCTCCCCTGGGAATTAGGATGTCCCCCCGACCACTTAAATTAAGTCACGGTCCTGGGAGAACATAAAAATAGCTTAAGGTACTCATTATAATATTAGCTATATTCTAATGAGAGCAATGCAAAGCAAATCAGCTATCCGTCAATGTAAGTCCCTCAAAGTCGGTCCAGCCATTTCGAAGATGTCCATTATCCCCGGAAATTAAGACGAACTACGAGTACCTCCCGCGAGAAATAAGATGCTCCCGCTCTCGAGAAATAAGTCCATTTCCGCGGAAATATAAAAATTAGATTAAGTCACTCATTATAACATTAGCTAGGTATATCCCAATAAAAAGTAGCCTTAGTAACTGCTTGTAACATTTGCTATCCGTCAGTGAATGTCCTGACAAAATCGGTCGTGCCGTTTCGGATGTTAGCCGGAACAAACCTATAAGTAATCAAAAATTTCAAAGTTCACGTTTTTGTTATGAGTATCAAATACACTATGACATATATTTAGTAAATAAAAATGTTTTTTGATAATACAAACAGACACTTGAATTTTATTTAAGTTACAAAAAAACGAGGTGGATGACAAGGTAGGTTTGTGAACATTTAAGTGATAAATGTACGCCTAAAATAGAGTGAATAAATTAGATTATAATAACTAAAACGTTTAAAATAAAATAATTAATTTAAAAAATAAAAAGGTCAGACTGTAAAAAAAATAAATTTAAATAAAAACTGAAAAGAAAAAAACAAGTTCAGTCCAGTAGCGTAGAAACAAATTTAATTGCATTAATTTAAACACATAAAATAAAACAAATAGTAAATCCTCAAAGTCAAAGTCAAAGTTAAATGTGTTTATTTCACATAGGCCTTTATGGGCACTTATAAAACGTCAGAAGCTAGTGCACGGTTCCAAATTGGTCGTTTCCTATGGAGAAGAACCGGCAAGAAACTCCATGGTTACTCTTTTATTTAAACAAATTGTTGTTCGTACAATATTTTCATATTACAGTATTAATAGATATTATGTAAGAACAGTGTAGACCAGTCAATATTGTACCCAAAACAATAAAAATAATCATATTAAAAAAAAAGTGAGTCGTAATAGGAAGTAACTTAAGAATTCGCGGAGTCTATAGTGTTCTCACATTCATATTATAAAAAAACAGACTATAAAAAAAGGAAGAAAAATTAATCGCCGTAATGCTCATATTCTTTCCCTCTTTTATAATGTGCTCTTTTCCCCTTCTACCCCTCGTTACCTCAAAGATCGGTTCCAATTTCTTTGCGACTCCCACATGAGAGTTCTTAGGTCATCAGATAACTTGAAACTTAAAATGCCAATGCATTCGACTACTTTCCTGGATAAGTCTTTTCCTGTCCAGGCCGCTCGTCTATGGAATGCATTGCCTGTGGCAATAAAACGTGCGCAAACACTGCCTGTACGTATTTAAAAGGCTTGTGAAGGATCATTACTTGTCACTGTGATCATGTCTTCATTTCATCACTTATTCTCTTGCTTATATATTTATATTTTGTATGTATGTATATGTGTATCTATTTTAGTATTAAGTATCTATTAAGTTTTTGTTTACTTTTATATTTGCACCAAGTGCAACCCCATTTTGTGTCCAGGCAATTTCTATCCATTCTGGGTTGCCTGGAAGAAATCGCCGAGTGCGATAAGGCCGCCAATTGTATTTTTTTTGTATTAAAATATCAGATTGTAAATTTGTAATCTTGGTATGCAATAAAGTATATATAAATAAATAAATAAATTATTAACGAATTTATGGTGGTTGGCGTCTAATAATATAAAAAATATTGCAAAAGCAATAGTCCGGTCAATTTAGACATTCGAAAGTGCATAAAATCCCAACAAGCTGAAAATCAGTAAAATTGTTCAAAACATAATTATAAATAATATTTAAAAGTTCCCCATCATTCCCGTGTATGGAAAAAAAATTATTCAAGGTCAAAGGTCAAAAAAATTAGTTTCGCGATTTTCAGCAAAACGGTAAGTTTTATCATAAAAGTACCTTAGACAAAAATTGTAGATCATAAAATTATCTATAAAAAATGTCTAAATACTTTTTTCCTACGAGCCACCGTTTCTGAGATATAACGATTCAAAAAGTTATAAGAGTTGTTATCGTCATAATATGCACACGTTTCCACGCCACGAGGTAGTGTACTTAGCGCGTTTTTTTTTTTAATATGGTTTCCCCAGTAGGGCTAAAAAATTTATTTACTTTTGTAAAGTGTCAAAATCATGTACTAATTTTACACGCAATAACTGGCTGTGATACGATATCTGCATTTTACAGGAGGGAAGTTTTTAAAAAGAGTAATTTCAGTGGTCGGGGGGACATCCTAATTCCCAGGGGAGAGGAAATTTTAGAAACGGCTGGACCAATTTTGGCGGGACTTATACTGACAGAAAGCTAACACTGCGAAACATTTGTGCATCCCAGATTCCAAGGTGTCGTGCGTTCTGCTACAGTAGTAGTAGTAGTAGCCTAATCTAACTTTGAAGCTTTTTCAACGATTTTTACTGATTTATTTATTTATTTAGAAGCACTTGTGCAACGTTACGGAGGATGTCCAAGGCGTTGTACAATAGAAACTGATGAAGTAGGCAGCCAATGTTTTTATTTGGAGCAAGGGAACACTTGCCCTCACTCACTTATCTATAAATGCACTGTGGTACCCTAACTGGTTATTCCTACCTAAAATACTGCTCCTATCTATACGTTACTTAGGTACCTATATATGAGTAGGGTACATTTCTGCTGTCTATTATGTAAATTGTGGTTTAGAAAAGACAAAGGAGCGTAATCAAATACGGCATATTATGGCCGGTTCCGTTGCCTGGAGAGGTGTCGCACGTCACGCTCCGCGCGCCTCGCGTTTATATATGCTAGCCCGAGACAGCGCCTGCGCTCAAAACGAGTGTGCTGTTTCATGGGTACTCATACACGGTGACTACTCAAAATGCCCAAGATGGTGACTCGCGAGAAGAGCGACTACGGCAGGAAAGTGCAGGAGAAGGCTGTCATAGAAAAGGTCATCATCACAAAATTCTATTTCGCTTTCTTTGGTACAGAGATGGAGATGACATCCACGATCGTCGAATTTTTAGTGAACAAAATCATCGGTTGCATTTTCTCAAAAGCGGTACACAGCTATTTCAGATAATATAGGTGCAGCCCCGACCCGGGCACGGGTCGGTGCGGCTCACGTGTCGTGTTGCCCGCAGAGGCAGATGGCGATCGAGCGCTGCGCGGCAGCCGCGGGCGCCGAGCGGCCCGCCAGCCCCGGCGGCAGCCCGCCGCCGCCCGCCGCGCACACGCGCGTGCTCACGCTGCAGCACGGCGAGCACCACGACTCCACGCTCTACCGGTAACGCATCACACGCCTAGCGCATCCATCTTCCATCGCCGAGCGTCTTTATTTAATGCTCTCATCTTGTATTATTTTCAGGTTTGAAAAAGGCTGCTATTTACAATTCTGCCCCGGCCCTTCCTTACTTGGCCGAAAAGTATTTCTTTATACCAATTATGTGATGTCGGATAATCGTAAGTATAGCCAAGTTTTCTGAAGTATCTATTAGTTTATGATATTTTTCTCTCAAATCATGAAAATAACTCTCAAATTATGGTAATAATCTTTGGAAGCACATTTAGATTTCGCTATTCGTAGAGGATTTTCTCGACTATTCGTATTGATTAAAAAATCAATACGAGTAGTCGAGGAAATGAGCGAAGACCTGCGATCATTGCATACAGAAGACGATAAGTGCGGCGAGCAAGCGGAGTTCATCCGGAACCAGTACTACGGGCTGGAGTGGCAGCGCGCGGCCGAGGACGAGCCGCCCACCGCGCTTGGCACCGGCCTGCTGCTCGCCGACACCGACATCTACTGCCAGCTCCGCCTGGCGCGCGCCGGCTATTTCCACTACTACTTCGTGTACGACAGCGCGTGAGTATCTCGAGTAGCGTTACGGCAGCCAGCCGCTAGCAGCCGCGCAGACCGAGCTCAGCCGTGTGTTGCAGGGAGTCGGCGGTGGGGCCGCAGGGCTCGGGCTGGTTCCACGTGGCGCCGACGCTGCGCGCGGGCCCGGGCGGGCGCGACGTACTGCCGCTGGACGGGCTCATGTGCCAGACCGTGCTGTCCAAGTGCCTGGGCCCGCTGCCGCGCTGGGAGGGCGTGCTGCGCGTGGCGCGCGAGGCGGGCTACAACATGATCCACTTCACGCCCGTGCAGGAGCTCGGCGCCTCGCACTCCGGCTATAGCATCGCCAACCAACTGCGCCTCAATCCGCACTTCAGTGCCGAGCCCGGCCGCGAACCCACCTTCGCCGACGTCGAGAATGTCGTCTCCAAGATGCGCACCGACTGGAAGGTGAGGCACGCGCTCGCCGCTGCGTATTTACATTCTGTACATGGCCAGAACGCATCCATAGGAAACTGCTCGCGTATACATTGTAGTGCAGTTTTTAAATTTGCGATTACAATGTATACATGAATTTTGCGTACTACTCGTGTATAGTTTGTAACTTAGACGCGCACATGCGTATTTCCATTGTATACAAGGCCAGAACGCAGCCATAGGAAACTACTCGCATATACTTCGTATTGCTATTTTTAAATCTGCAATTACAATGTATACACGAATTCTGCTCACTGGTTTTATAGTTTGTAACGTGTTTCCAAACTATACTACTGTTAACATCACTTACGCCTGACAAAAGCTGCGATATAGTTTAATAAAATCATTTGTGCATATAATGGAATGAAGTTTTAACATTATTAATGTAGAATTAGATTTAAAAAAAATGGCTTTTAACTTAACCAAACCCAAATGATTCACTAACAGTAGATGGGGATCCCTTTCTAATGTTAGTGAATCATTTGGGTTTGGTTAAGTTAGAAATCGCGCCTGGATTAGGTCATGTTAGAATAGTGACCATTAGAACACGATGGCGAGCTAATGAAGCGATCATGTGGGTTAGGTTAGGTTAGAACAGTGACCATTAAAGCGTGAAGGCGAGCGAGCGCAGCGAGCGTGGCGCGGCAGCGGCCGCCGAGCGCCTGATTCCCTTCTAATGTTAGTGAATCATTTGGGCTCCCAGCTTGCACTTGATGATTACTTCAAACTTTTCCGAAGATTCAAGTTTTTCTTTGAATTCACCACATTTACTCAGTCAAAACTCTTTGGTAATCATTTTTCACATTTGTTTTAAGTAAACAAACGTATTTACTTACCACTTTTTTATAATAAATTATGCAGAGACAACAAAAAACCGCTAATAAAAACAAACATCACGTGCCGAAAGATGATGCAATGTTTAGAATAGATACGCAGATATGATTACCATATAATAGAAAGAGAGGTCAACAAATAAAAATGGCGAGCATGCAACTGCTCGCGTATAGTTTGGAATCTAGAGTTTTTCGCGCCTATTCCGATCTATACACGATTAGTTTGCATGCGTGCTAGCACTGTATATTATGGAACAAAGCTAGTTACTTTGGCTACTACAAAGTATACGCGAGTATTTGCGTACTACTCTTGTATACATTGTAATCGCAAATTTAAAAACTGCACTACAATCTATTCGCGAGCAGTTTCCTATGGATGCGTTCTGGCCATGTACAGAATGTAAATACGCCTCGCCGCTAGACTACGCGAAATATCGTTCACGAGAGAGCTTTCTCCGGAAACTCACAATTTGCAGATGCTGTCTATCTGCGACATCGTGCTGAACCATACGGCCAACGAGACGCCTTGGCTGAACGAGCACCCGGAGGCGACGTACAACTGCAGCAACTGCCCACACTTGCGGCCCGCTGCGCTGTTGGACGCGTTGCTGGCGCGCCTCACGGCCGACGTGGCGCGCGGCGACTACGAGGCGCGCGGGGTGCCGCGCCGCGTCACCGCGCATGAGCACCTTGAGGTGAGTCATCATTATCATTCGTGCTGCAAGGGCTCCGCACGCCACTCACGCGCCTTTGTCCGCACGCCACTCACGCGCCTTTGTCCGCAGGCCATCAAGCACTTGCTGCTGACGCAGCTGCTGCCGGAGGCGCGCCTGCACGAGATGTACATGTGCAACGCCGCCGAGCTGGTGCAGGAGTTCTATTACATGGCACGCAACAAGTGAGTACAGCAAGCGGTGTCCAGCCACCGTACATGATTAAATTATTTAAGATCAGTACGTCCGCGCAAGCTGTGACTGTCTGCAATAACTTATAAATTCTTTATTGGCAAGAAACTTGTTTACAAATAAGTGAAACCCTGACTCTTAAGCTAGGTTAGACGCTATGTTTCTCCTGAAGTCACTGGTTCCTACAGGTTCCTACCAGCATTCAATTTCCGGTGGAATTAATTAGGAAGAATGTAAAGAAAACATAACAATATTATTATTAAAATTAAGTATAAGAAAACATTCAATTGTGAGAATTAAATAGCTAAAAGTGCTAAGGTTCCCGGTGAGTCTACGCGACTACGGCAAACCCAAAGGAGGGTTATAATGATGATTTTGACAGGCTATGTATGTATGTGAGTATGTTCATCTGTTCCCTCATAGCTCCTAATCTACTTATTGGAACTCGACATATGAGGTATCTTTAGAACCGTCTTAATTGTCCGCTGAACATAGGCTACATGACGTGTCACAAAACTTGATACGGCGCCCTCTAGCGGACAAAAAGTAATGTATTAAAAAATAAAAATGGAGTTAAATACGCCGCCGTGTTTGGTATCATTTGAAAGGGCTTCACTTGTACATTTCTAAAATATTGCTCAAATTTAAAGTGACGCCCTCTAGCGGACAAAAAGTCATGTGTTAAAAAAATGTCAAGATAAAACACCGTGTTTGATATCATTTGAAAGGGCTGTGGGCCAATGTAGCGCCCTCAAGCGGTCAAATAATTCGATGTCAATAACACCAAAACAAAATAGTTTAAATAATAAAAAGTAAGTGAGGGGTGCCACATTGAATTTTGATGATATTTTTGATAAGTACAAGTGAAGCTCTTTCAAATTATATCAAACACGGTGTATTTATCTTAACGTATATCCCTAGCCATAAGCCAAATAAACCAGTGCTTGAATGTGACCCCACCTGATGGTAAGCAGTGTCGAAATCGCTGCGGTCGTTTATGTAGGAATTGGAAAAGTTTACCATCACCACTCAATTAATTACTTTAACTCAATTCATTACCTAAATATGGTTATGGCTTAGCCTACACTGTACGACGATAGTCTGCAGTCTTATGGTAAAATGATAGAAACCGGGGATGATAATAAAACCGCCCGTGTTGAGTGTAGAAAAATCACTGATTTATTTTTCTTAGTAACTATTGTACTAAATGGTCGCGCGTGCACAAACGCTGCAGTTGCATAACCTACTTAATTATACGAATGTGCGGGTTCACCGTACATACTGCCAACTCTAAGGCGTCCATTACACGATAGGTTTTGCTGTCAGTTTTGCCACAGTCAAATATTTTGACTGACGAAAAACCTACCGTGTAATGCGATGACTGACGTTTGCATGACGAAAAATGTATGGCGATAAAATTCCGTCATTCAAACATCATTCATGATTGATGGTTTTGATTGACGCTTGCATGACCGTGTAATGGACGCCTATAGGAGAAGACAGGAGACGTGCTTTAACCAAGGTCGAATTATATGGTATAATTTTCAGTTGAACGGTCTTTCTTTTCGATTCGATGGTAAACTCGTCAAACTGTTTGGGCCCAATAGGTGGCTACATTAATAGCAGCAGCGGTAGCACTCATCAAATCCTCCAAAGTGCAGGTGTATGGGCACTTGGGGCATTCTAGTATGTGGCTCATGTTTTGAACAGTAGTTGAACGGTGATACAAGGTGATTTCATTAGGTGTATAAATAACTAAACTAAGTAGTAAAGTCTGTAAAACTAAATTGCCTGGTTATTCAAGTTCACACTATCACTGGCGGACCATGATAGAGGTTCACTTATCAACACTTTCGGTGTATTTACTTATATTACTAAACTCACTGAACACTGGAACTGGCACAGCTGCAATCACACACTCCGTAGGCCCTGCGTGCTCGGCTCTCGCCTCCGCCCCCGGGGCGCGCTCACCCTGCTGCACACGTACTTCCACCATCTCGTGCTGCTGCTTGTCAAGTGCGTTTTGGCACTTCCCTCTTGTAACAAAGTAGATGCATATTCCGCCTAAGATGACAACTAAGGCCAGAATAATATATGTGACGGAATAATGATGGATGTCGTGAACGGTTAACTCAGTGGAAGATTGTTCCTTAATATTTTTATCTGCTCTTGGCAGCTTCCAGCTGATTCCACATATGGGTGTGGTTTTCTGTTGCGTCAAAATAGATGTGCAAAGTCGTGTTGATAAGTGAATTCAGAATGGACACCTCTGGGACGTCGATGTTTGATAGAATATCCAAGTGACGTAGAAAGTTGTTGTGTGCATGAATACTATAAGTGTCCGATTTCAATGAGCATCCCTGACCTACGTTAATGATACCACTGCCTCGATAACAGTAGTTGTTGTGTTAGAAATACAGGAAATACGGAGTTCACATGATTCACAACAGGTATAAAACCAGGAGTTTATGTAATTTGACCCAATAATTGTGGCACGTGAATACTTCTTGTTTACAAACGCTCCTGCTATCACTTAGGTACATCTTGAATATCACATAGCGACTGTTTTATTTTTAGATTGTAATCAGGTTTGTCATAGGTGCACAGTCACTTATTGCTCTTAAGGGCACAGCGACGAATGAATTATCCATACAAACGTAATACCGAAATCATTGCAGATTGAGCATATTCCCACCATATTATGATGATATTCGGATTTAGACAATATTTATCTTAGGTTCCTACGTTTTTCTTTTAAAAAAAATACTTACTTAAATGATAAATGATATTTATTTTGTAAATAGGTTTAAAAAACACTTTTACACGTCATTTTTTTTTTTCGTCATTTTTAAACTAGATGAGGCCGGTGTTTCCTAGCTGACTACCCTGAGAAGAAACACCGAAACAAACTCAGGGGTCAAAGTCTCTTTTAAAGTCCATACAGTAAATATGTAATGGTCAAATCACATGAGAACCATGCAGATTTGTCTGAAATGGTCTTTTGAAGAAAGAACCATACATTATTATATAAGTTATACAGATTTGAGTGGACCTGTCCAGTCAGTGCAAGCATTTGTCAGTATTCGTAAAGCTCAACTCAGGACTACTAAGGAGCTCAACGACTTGACGAACAATACCAAGGAAAGGACATTTGGGTAGGCCGCAGAAAATACCCAAATTGCCAGACATACATTAAAATTACTGAAAAGGAAAAAAAAAAACAATCAACATAGTCCTCACGTTCACAATAATAAAAGGAAAAATATAGTTTACAAAATGTAATACTTTAGCAAAGTAAACATTTTTGTCAAAAATTTATTAAAAAAAAAAGTAAAATTGCAAAATAAAAATAATCTACGAAATCGAATTGTAATAAATAATAAAAAAACACAATTAAAAATAAAAACAAAGGAAATAATAATAATAATAATAAGACAACAGTTGCAGTGCGTACTGGAGCAGGTCAATCCCAAGCCTTTTGGTCCTCAACATAGTCCTTTATAGTGTAAAAAGCCTTTTGGCAAAGTTTTCACTTTACAAATAATTTGAATTTATTAAGGCTTAGTTGTTGAATATGACTAGGAAGTTTATTATAGAACCACAAATTTGTGTTTGTTCCTAGTATTAAAATTATGAACATCACTGTATTTTATAAACATGTTTATATTTTTATGTACATACAAAATGTTCTCGTAAATATACTGTGAAGGTACAGTCATTATATTGATTTCTTTAAATTTATCTCTGAGGGAGTATCTGGGACTTAATTTATAAATAGAAAGAATAGCCCTTTTTTGCAATACAAAAATTGACTGTATTTCGGCGGCATTTCCCCACAGTAGAATACCGTACGACATGACACTATGGAAATAGCTAAAGTAAACTAAACGGGCAGTCTCTACATCAGTTAAATTTCGAATCTGTCTAACAGCGTATGCTGCAGAGCTAAGTTTTTTTGATAATTTGTCTATATGTGGGCCCCACTGCAGCTTAGCATCTAGAGTTATGCCAGTGTTTTTCCGTTTACATCAACTCTCTGAATCCTTTCACTCAGATAAGATGTAAGAAGATCCAGGGAGGAGAACGAAATTTAAGCGAATTTCATTTCACATATTTTTATAGCGTAAATGGCATGTTTTCATTTTGTTTTTTTCTGTATTATAAACAACAATTTTTCTAATATTGTTTCGTAGGAACATAGCTTATATTATAAAGTTACAAATTATAGAAAAAAAAATGGAAAAACGTTAAGCTTTCATTCATAATTTTTGGTATTACGGAACACTTCCTTTATCCCAAATTTCCAAGAGTTAGTAATGCTATCGCGGCAAGCGACACGTCAGTGTCAGTGTGTGCGTAATGTCATTACTTCAGTCGCGTTGTAAAATTTATTGTAATCATATTTCTATTGACTTTCTGTATTCCTTTTACTAAACTTCAAATGCTTAGGTAGGTACTTTTTTTGGGTGGGAAATTATCCAATGATTTCTCTCGCTTGGGCGGAGCGGGAGTGTATTTTTTTAGGTGGGAAAATCATCTAATGACAAATCGCGCTCTTGGGCGGGGCGAGAGATTTTTTTTTTCGGTTGGAAAATCATCTTATGACATCACCCGCTCTTGAACGGAGCGGGAGATAGTGTCAGACTTTTATTGACTAAAAACCCACTCCTGTTCCTTCTTTGCCTTCGCCCCAGGGCCCCGGGTTTTTCTACCCGTGGCCCCAGTAGGCTTCGACCTTGCTGGGCTCCTACGATTTGCTGACATCTCCCTGAGGTGCGCGTGGAACAGTACCTACGCGCCGTCGACGACTTGGGCTCGGTCCGGACGGTTACCGGACGGTCGGGCGGCGGGCTACCCATTGCTCGCCGTCCGCAAGCCCGCGCCTACGGTGGCCGATAATCGGGATCGGAATCCCGGTGGCGGTTGGGCCGTGAGGACCGTTGCCTCACGCGATCGGCCGCCTCCTTTGCTAGCATTACTGCTTCGCAGAAGGAGGCGACCGCCTGCCACTCCTCCTCGCTCCGGACCATGGCCTGTACCAAGGCCCGGCGCGAGAGATCGCCGCCACCGATCGCCCCCACGTGGACACGGCGTTGCTCTGCCCATGCGGGGCACACCTCCACCGTGTGCTCCACCGTGTCCTCCGGGCGGTCCACATAATGATGACACCCGGGCGTTTCTTCCGCCTGAATCCGATGCAGAAACCTCCTGAACTTGCCATTTCCGATGATAACCAGCGTCATGCGGAAGGTGAAGAGGCCGTGATGTCTTTCCAGCCGCTCCTCAAAAAGGAACTTACCGCCACAATTATGGCGTGCCCAGCACTGGGTTGCGATAGTCGCTTCCACCATGATATCCCGCCGGAACCCTGTCCGCCATACCGAGACTTGTCGCGGCAGCGCAGTTTTGCCCCGGCGTTGCATCTCCACCCGTAAATCATGCATGTGTGGAAGGACTGTTGCCTTCAGATCCCACGGTGGCAGGCCAGCAAGGAGGCTCGCCACTTTGCGGGAAACCGTGTGGTTTTCCGGCACCATCTGGATGGCCATGACCCCCTGGCATGCGTTCAGCTTGGCCGCCGGTCACTTTCGCAGTGACGGTGCCCATACCGGCGCCTCATAAATAATAATAATAATAATAATAACCCCATCGCCGTATCTCTACGTTGACGTCGTGGTGGGGCTTGCGTGCTCCAATATACCCTAGGTCTGTATCGGTGAAGTTTGCTTTGCCGTAATATGCCTAGGGTGAGGGGCCAGACTAAGAGAGATACAATCCGCAGTGCAGTTTTGTGGCGAACTGTTGGGCATTAGCGACCCCACGGACCCGATCTCCCGGGAGAATTCTTGTTCTTCATCTCCGGCTTGCCTTTATTGGCCGGCCGTAGTGAACACTGACGAGGAACTGAGCTCCCACCTCTCTCTTGCCTTTATTGGCTGGCTTGAGTGGAGATTCGCAAGAGCAAACGTGCTCGGGAGAAGGATGTATAATCCAGTAAGGTGCTGGTAGGGATCTTGACCGTACTTCCGGGATTGTCCTGATAGCCGTGGTATACCTCTCCACTCCTCAAGCACCTCAGGATATGTTGCCCTCTTGTTGCTACGTCACTTCGTGCTAGCGGCCGTTTTTGGGGGCCCATTTATTGAGTGTGCAAGTCACCCCCTGCCTTTTTTCGATGGATATTAATAACGTTGTTCAGGCAGGGGCCATAGTCTTAACATAGTTCCATGTTACCAGTCCACTTAAGACTCCAAAAACCATAGCCCTATTATCTTTGTTCTCCATATGTCGCAATAGTTTTTCAACAACCGGGGGTTGTCCTTGGGTGCACTAGCATAGCGCGTACAGGGATAATCGTCGGTTGGTATCATGTTCCATTATAATTATCTAAAGGGCCTCTGCGAGTTGGCTTCGGCTCCTCGTACGCCTTCCAAAGGTCCAGGACCTCAGGGTCCTGAGATAAATATTGAAAATACACATAATAATAAATTTATTTGTTAGAATATTGTTGTTACAAGGTCTTACATACAATTTTTCGTCCAAAATTTTCTGCTGTTTCCAGCGTACAAATATTTTCAAGAAATTAAATTAAAATCAATTGATAAAAACCATACAATGTCAAGGATAAGGAAAACATTAACTGTTAACAAATACAATTTCAAGGGATCCTACATATAACGTCAAGAATTATTACATACAATGTCAAAGGATACTAATTAGAATGAAAAGAGTTATCAAATACAATTTAACGGAATAATAAATATGTCAGGAATTATTAAATACAATGTCAAGGCATGCTAAACATAATGTCAAAAGTTATCAGATGAAATGTCAAGGAATACTAAATATAATGTCAGGTATTAATAGATACAATGTTAAGAATTATTGAATACAATGTCGTAGGTATTTGATTCAATTCAATTATTAGGAATGTAAGGGCAAGTCGTCGTCCAATTTAAATTTAGAATCAAACTTTTCATTTAAAAACTCATCTGTTGAGTAGTAGCACTTAAACAATAGGAAGTCAAATAATTTCTTTTTAAATGTCATGAAGTTAAGATCTTTAAAAACATTAGGTAATTTATTATAAACACGAATTGCCATACAGTAAACATTATTGGAAAATAGTTTAATTCTTTGTTGGGGTACACATAATTTGTGAATATCTCGACTTTTTCTTATAACAACATCATTATGTACTTTAAATAATGCTATATTTTTATGTACAAAAATACAAAGTTCGAATATATATAAAGACGGGAGTGGTAATATTCTTAAACTTTTAAAGAGCGGGACACAGCTATCTAATGGTTGGGCTTTGGTTATTGACCGAATACATTTTTTTTGGGCTCGGAATACTTTAATAATATCAACAGAATTGCCCCATATTATAATACCATAGCGTAGAATTGATGCTACATAACCATGATAAGCATAAAGTGCTGCGTTGATACCAGCTATGCGAGTTATTCTGCCTAAAACAAATACAAATCTTTGCAGTTTAGTACATAATTTGTCAATATGTACTTTCCAGTTGCAATATTTATCCAACGTTATACCCAAAAAAGTAGCATTTTCAACCTCTTCTATAGTGTCACTTGCATATCTTATTTTTAATCCGTGATGTTTGCTATTGTACGTTTGGAACTGTATAAGTTTGGTTTTACCAATATTGACATGTAAATTGTTGTCTGTTAACCATTCTATTATCTTGTTTAGTGTGTCATTGATCTCTTTTTCGTATTTGGTGATATTTTTATCAGTGAGTTCAATACTAAGAGTTGTATCGTCGGCGTACAGAATGCATGAATAAGGAGTCACGTTGGGCAAATCATTAATATACAGTAAAAACAAAAAAGGTCCCAATATACTGCCCTGGGGGACGCCACAGGAGTTTTGACGATAGGCGGATCTATATATAATTTTTTCCGATGTAGCGTGTCTAGATATTTCTACACATTGTTGGCGATTATGCAAATAAGTTTTTATCCAGTTTAACGCATTTCCCCTAATACCATAGCGATTCAGTTTAAAGAGAAGTAGTTTGTGATCTACGAAGTCAAATGCTTTTGACATATCAAGAAATATTGATGCTATTGGCCTTTTCTCATTAAGACTTGAGGTAATCATTTTCACAAGAGAAAAACATGCAAGAGTTGTTGATTTCCCCTTTCTGAAACCAAACTGTTCCTCTTTTAAAATTGCATGTTTTATTATAAAGGAGTGCAGTTTATCGTACATAATTCTTTCAAAAATCTTAGAAATTACGGGTATTAGAGTAATCGGACGATAATTATTCATATCATTTTTATCTCCTTTTTTATATAATGGTTTGACTATTGAAAACTTTAGTTTGGTGGGGAATAAACCTTGAAACAATGATAAATTAATAATGTGGGCCAGAGGACGAGATATATATTTAGAGCAACGTTTAAGAATCTTTGTATTAATGTTATCATACCCAGTTGAGTTTGTTGAATTTAAAGAATTAATAACTTTATACACAGTATCTTCATCAGTTGGAGTCAAAAAAATGCTATCCGATATGTCAGTGATGGTATGTTTGTAGTCAATGGGTGTTTCAAAATTAGGGGTTTTTGGTTTGTTAGTCATGTTAATAAAAAAGTCATTAAATTGGTTTGCAATTGTATCGCCATTAGTGTATGTGCACTGATCAATTTTAATAGAAGAAATTTCAGCGTTATTATCGATATCTGCACTATTCTTTTTGATTATATCCCAGGCGGCTTTACATGTATTGTTCGATTGAAGTATATAACGAGTGTTATCAATTTTCTGAGCATGTAATATACATCGTCTCAATATTCTAGTGTAATTTTGATAGTTCTTTAGGTGTAGGTTTTTGTTAGAATTTAATAGTCTATATCAGTCATTCGCGATCACCCACTAAGCAAGCACGCATTCCTCTCTTCCGCTAGTACGCACGTAGCGCGTTCGCTACGCAAGTACCCTCGCACCTCGCACGACCAGTACGTTTGATCAGTGGTTCTCAACATTTTACTCATCCTCTAACTTTATCGGAAACTATGATGAAGTGTGCAAGCTGCAATTCTCATTTTAATGATGGTGTTCAGTGTACCTCATGCAAGCGGCACCTCGATTGTGGCTGCGCTAGCATCACGGAGGCTGGGTGGAGAAAATTAGGAGCTGAACGAAGAGCGGCATGGAAATGTCCTAAGTGCCGAATTTCCTCACCGTCACCGACTCCTAGCCCGTCTCCACAACCGACACCTGAACCTGCGTCTCTAGAAACGATTCTGAATGAGATTCGTGAGCTCAAGCTTCAACTGGCTGGCTTGCCAACGCTGTCTGATAATGTCAAATGCATAAAAGAGGAACTCAAAGAACTCAAGGCTAGTTGTGAGTTTGATGGTAAACGGCTGGATGATTTCTCTGTCAAGCTTGCGGGCATTGAGACTAGGGTAGCTGGTCTTGAACATCTGCAGGTGTCTGTTTGTAGTCTTCAATCTGACATTGATCTGGTTAAGTCGGAGTTGTCTGCTAGCGACCAGAGATCAAGGCTGAACAACTTAGAAATTAAGGGTATTCCCATAAAAAAGGATGAAAATCTGTTCGCTATTTTGGATAAGATTAGCCAAAAAGTAAATTATACACTTCCGAAAGCCCAGATCAACTATATATCTAGGATTCCATTGTTCAACACAAAAGAGAAGTCAATTGTGGTCAGCTTTCTGAATAGATATGTCAAGGAGGATTTTGTTGCTGCTGCCCGCTCTTTCAAGACCTTATCCGCTCAGGACCTTGGATTCGTAGGCCAAACGAACCGAGTCTACGTGAATGATCACCTCAACTCCGACTCCAAAAAGTTGCTGAATAAAACCCGAACAATGGCAAGGGAAAAAGACTTTAAGCACGTGTGGGTCAAACACGGAAAAATTCATGTCCGCAGGCAGGAAGGATCTGCTGTCTTTATAATTTCTAAAGAGAAAGATTTAAACAAGCTGAATTAGAGTGGCGCCTCCTTCTGTTATCACTACTGTATCAAAATTATTTAAAACATTTGTCTAGATGTAGAATAATTTTTAATTATGTACTAATAACCGTAATTATTTCTTATTTGAATTTATGTAAAAGGTTTGGCATCGCTGATGTGCTTCATGTTTCGTCACCTCGCTTTTGTATTCGCAAATGGGCCTTTTGGGTTTCTTATCGCGCTGTTCAATTCATTAGAACATCTCGATCTATGCTTATCTCGCTCGCACTCATGACTGAGTATTATTACTGCCTGCTTCTTCGCACAACTACCTGTGATATTGCTGCTTTTTTTATGCCATTAGTCAATTATGTTTGCAAAATTACTTTATTTAACCGATTTTTAAGTATGCTATTCGCTTTTATTTTGTTATATCACTATAACTATGAGTATTTATTATCTGCAATCGTTATTCTTTTAGAGTTTTGCTATAAATTGAGTGGTTGTTATCATGCTAATGATGTTGGTGTTAAAACTTGTGTAAATTATCAATGGCTTTAAACGACAGCAAAAAACTACATGTATATTATCAGAATGTTCGTGGACTCCGCACCAAAACTGAATCCTTCTTTCGTCAATTATGCCTATGTACGTATGATGTAATTGTGTTAACGGAAACTTGGTTAGTTGACGGGATATCTAACTCGGAGTTATTTGGTGACCAGTTTATTGTGTGGCGTCGCGACCGGGATTATTGTCTTACAGGTCAGTCCCGTGGAGGTGGCGTCTTGGTGGCTATCCGTAAGTGTATTTCTGCCGTACCACAGCCATTATTTCACTCTTCGGCTGAAGACTTGTGGGTAACTCTGAGTTTACGGCAGCCTAATACTAGAAATTATCTTAAATTAAACATTTGTGTCATCTACCTGTGTCAGCAAAACCGTGGTTATTCTTTTTCCGAACAATTATCCAATTTTCTCCATAGTTTGGGTAGCATAATGTTTAACAATCCGTCTGACAATTATTTAGTTGTGGGTGATTTTAACTTGAGTGGAATTTTGTGGCAAACAAATAATAACACATTTTTACCCGTGAATGTTTGTAGCGGTGACGAGTGCGTATACTCGTCACCGCTACTCACAGATGAGTTACGTGTTTTAGGGTTAAAACAATGTAATGGAATTTTAAATAATTATGGTAAGATTCTCGATTTAATTTTATGTAATGAAACTGTATCAGTGCGGGAATGTCTAGTACCTCTAACACCCGTTGACAAGTATCATCCGGCCCTCTGTATAGATGTTAACTTTGCCGAATACACTTATTTAACTCCCGCTCCCTTTATTCGTTACATCTACGGTAAAGCTGACTTTGCGGCCATTAATAGGGAAATAGCAGCCATAGACTGGACAAACGTATTATCTGACATGTCGCTTAACGAGGCTGTCAATTATTTTTATGCCACCATAAAGGACATTCAGGATAGGTTTGTTCCCACTAAGACCATTCTTCCTAGCTCATACCCTATTTGGTACTCTCCGGCACTCAAACGCTTAATTAAAGAGAAGTTTAAATACCTACGTAAATTTAAGACATATGGTAGACTTTCAGACGAGCCGACCTTTAAACATCTACGTGAGCGGGTTAACAAGCTTGAAGCGGATTGCTACACCAACTACTTAGCTGAAACAGAGGCCTCTATTGAAAAGAATCCGAAACGTTTTTGGAGCTTTGTGAAACAGCGATATAAGTCCAATGCAATGCCCAGCTTCCTCAAATATGGTGATGTGACGATTTCTTCTCCCGAGTCCATTTGTAATGCATTTTCTTCCCACTTCTATTCTACTTTTCTTGATCCTATCAATGATATGCCTACTAATTTTTGTCCTCCCCAAACTGCTATTAATTCTAATATAACTTCGGATATTCACTCAATCGAGATTGACCTTAATGTTATAGTTAAGCTTATTAGCGAAATTGATCCATTTAAATCTGCTGGTCCTGACCACTTATCACCTAAATTTCTGATTGGGTGTGCTAAAACTATTTCCCTGCCGGTATCACTATTATTTAAAAAATCACTCGCTTCATGTTCTGTTCCCCAAGTCTGGAAGTCTGCCTTTATCACTCCTGTGCATAAGAAAGGGCACAAAAATGAAATTGTTAATTACAGACCTATTTCTAAATTATGCGTATTGGCTAAAATTTTTGAGAGGGTAGTCTATAACCAAGTTTATGCAGCGCTGAGTCAATCTTTTAGCCCTTCTCAGCACGGATTTCTTAAGGGCCGTTCAACAGTATCTAACCTGGCTCTGCTCAATGACTTCTTAACTGATATAATGGACAATGGGGCACAAGTCGATGTCGTTTACACAGATTACAGTAAAGCTTTTGACAGAATTGACCATAATATTCTGAAAACAAAGCTTTTTAACAACGGTATTAGAGGAGATCTTCTTCGCTGGTTTACTTCATACCTTGAAAACAGGTCTCAAGCTGTCGTTATCAGTAATTACATATCGAGCTGGGTTTCAGCTCCTAGTGGCGTACCCCAAGGTTCCTTGATGGGTCCTTTACTTTTTATTATTTATGTCAGCGACATCGACTCGTATTTCCACCATTCAAATTTACTTTGTTTTGCTGATGACATGAAGATATTCTCTGCAATATCATCAGATGATGACATGGATGCTCTCCAAAGTGACCTGGCGCGTTTAGATGATTATTGCTTGACCAACAAATTAGATTTGAACCCTGTTAAATGCTCAATAGTCTCCTACAGCAGAAAACGAATCCCTCGCTCTACAACTTATAAACTTAAAGGGCAGCTATTGCAGAGATGCGACGGTGTACGCGACTTAGGCGTGTTTCACGACTCTAAACTTTTATTTAATGTGCTCATTGAGCAAATTGTGGCCAAAGCTTCAAGATCACTGGGTTTTGTTATGAGACTCGCAGGGTGTTTTAAGAATGCCAAAACTCTTAAGATCCTCTACTGCTCTTTTGTTAGAAGTCACCTTGAACATGCGTCTCAAATTTGGAACCCTTGTTATGGCAAATACATTGATCGTATTGAGAATATACAAAAAAGATTCATTCGTTTTCTTTGTTTTCGGCTGCGTATACCATATCATTCTGATAATTATTTAAATCTTTGCAAGAAATTTCATTTACAACCACTTATAAATCGTCGGCGATTAGCAGATTGCACTTTCCTGCTAAAAATTTTATCTAATGAGATTGACTGTCCTGATCTCTTACATAAATTATGCTTTAATGTCCCCCAGAGATCGGTTAGATTTAATCCACCTATCTCTATTCCTTCTTCCTCTTCTAATTACAGGCGAAACTCCTGCATGGTGCGAGCGTGTAAGGACTTTAATGTTCTTTGTAAAGAGTTCTCTTTTGACCCGTTTACTATTAAAACCTATTCGGCACGTACTCAGTTGAATGCGGACTTTTTCAAAAGTGCATAGTGTTAATTTTACTTAAGAGATGTTTAATTATGTTCTTTTTTTTTTATCGTGCTTATTAGTGACGTAAGTTTTCTATTACTTTACCTGTTTCTACCCGTGGGAACCTGTAATTGGCTCAATGTCTCTTATACCATTGTTAATCTTTTGTTATAGCTGTTGGTTCTCCTATAACTAAATAAATAAATAAATAAATAAATAAATAAATAAATAAATAAATATATTTTAGGTACATACTTCTTTTCTTGACACAACATCGTTTTTATTCCTTTTGTTATCCATTTAGTTTTTACCGGTTTGTTTGTAATTTTTACTTTTAGAATGGGAAAACAGAGATCATAAAACAGGGATAGTGTATCATGAAAGTGATTGAATGCTAGATCAGTATCATCAGATTCGTATATTTCTGAAAATGAAAGAGACGATATGCATGATATGAACTTTTCAATGTTGTTTTGACTTGGATCTCTTCTCTTTTCAAACCAAAATTGTTTTCTGCATTTTGAAGTATTTACAGACGAATTAAAACTAATGGACTGACCAGTCTCATGGTCAGATAATGCAAGAATATGTACTTGAGGCTGAACATTAGGTACATCGCTTGCGATGAGATCTATACATGATGATTTTCTTGTGGGTTTAGTTATATGGTTGGAAATATTATAGTTATGCAAGATAAGTTCTAGTTCTTTATAATTATTATTACGCTTTAACGCGTCAATGTTCCAATCACCGCATAGTATTATGTTATTTTTATTTCGTTTTGTTACTTTCCTTAAAATATCCTCTAGGTTTTTTAAAAACAAACTTAAATTTGAATTTGGAGTGCGGTAAATACAGATAACAATGACCTTAAGAGTGACAATCTCTATCGCACAATATTCGAAATCATACAATAAAGGCGTAACTAAATTAGATATATGTTTACATTCGAGGTTCTTTTTAACCATTATGCATGTTCCGCCTCGCCGTTGGTGTGGTCTAGAAAAAGATGAGACTAGCTTGTAATTTTTTAGTACTATGTTACTTTCTGATCCTCTTTTTATGAAAGTTTCTGAAAAACATAAGATAACAATATTTGTACCTTTTTCATGCAGTTCCTGTAAAGTAATTTCTAATAAATCTGTTTTGTTTAAAATGCCCGCAATGTTTTGATGAAATAGTGTACATTTACGATTAGTTTCGAAAAAAAGTGGATTTACTAGCTTCATTATGGTTCGACATAATTGCAGTAGCTTCATTAGCATTTAATGGCTGAAGGGGTTTGGTTTTTTGTACCTTAAAATAATAGGGGATTGTTCCTTTTTTGTTAACGAGTATACTACTATTTAAGTTTGAGCTCGATGAAGTGCGAGTGTGTTTTAATGTACAGGCTGTGTCCATAATTCTCCTGAAGTTAATATTATCAATTTCTATGTTTAGTTTATAACACAGCATTTTCTTGGATACGTAATTATAATTGTTATAACTATATATATTCTCAGTTGTATCAATGAACTTACAGTTAGGAAAATTTTGCAAGAATAATTTAATATTTTGATTTAACAACTTAACATTCAAATAAGGATTATTGATAATATTTAATATAAATACTTGGTTATTTCTTAGTTTATGAAGCGTTGGAATCAACTCTGATAGTAATTTGTAAGGGTTTCTGTCATTGCTACCTATACCCAATATTACTATGTCATCATTGTGCAAGTTTTTTATATAATCGTCTATTTTACATAATATTTGCGTACTAGTTGAGCTTGGGTTTGAAAATCCTGATACAGAATATACGTTATTCCACTTATTTGCATCCCTCTGCGTGGTGGTTCCCTAATCTTAATAAAAAAATGCTTAAAATTTAAGCAACGTAATGACATAGTTAACTTGTCAACGGAACATTGCGTTGAACTGTCCTGTGTTGAGCTGGATAAGCATGTTATAGTGTGCGTGTATAGGCCCCCGAACCCTCAAAACTTTAGTCTTTTTGAATCATCAATGGAAGATATTTTGGCTAAGCTTGCAGATAGTAACAAATCCGTAATTATTTGTGGAGATTTTAATATTAATATTTTAGAAGACAATTCAAATAGCAGCAGATTTTTAAGTCTTTTTAAATCATTTAATTTGACTAATGTTTTTATAGAACCAACTAGAATAACTCCAACCTCTGCAACTTGTATTGATAATGTTTTCTGCAATTGTGATTATGTAGATAAAGCTATAGTTAATTATCTTCCGTCTGATCATAGTGGACAAACGGTAGCATTTAAGTATCAAGCAGCCTTGAAAAAAACGCAAATTCAATTTAGGCAAATTACAATAAGCAAATTAAAAAAAATTAATAGTAACTTAGAAAATAAGTTAAATGTTCTGGGCCATGATATTGATGATGCCAATAAATTTTATGATAATTTCTTTTCAGTGGTACTCAATGAATTTAATACAGCTTTTGAAAAGAAGTCTAAAAATATTTTCCCTAAGTTTGTATTTAGTGACTGGGCGACTAAAGGTATTAGGGTAAGTAGGGAAAAACTATATGAGCTGTATGGCCTTAAGCCATTCTTCAACACTGAAACTTTTAATAAATATGTAAATAGATATTCTAAACTCTTCAGAAAGATTTGCAAGGTAGCAAAGGCCCTGTACATTAGCAATAAGATCAAATCGGCAGACAATAAAATAAAGACTGTGTGGAAAGTTATTAATAATGAAACTGGTAGGAATAAAGTGCGCAATACGGATTTTTTGTTGGAGACTTCACATGGTCCCAAAAGCTCTAACATAGAAGTAGCCCAAGAGTTTGTGAATTATTTCACCGATATACCTCTTAGGACAACGGAAGCTCTAAATTCCTCCCCTGAAGATTCAGTTGCTTTATTGAAAGCAAACTTGCCAGGCTGTCCGGTTGAATTTCAATTCAAACATATAAACCCTTTGACAGTCATAAAGGCTTTCCGGCAAATAAAAGTCAAATTAACCGAAGACCTATGGGGAATGTCTGTTAAAGTATGCACATCTATAATTGAGACCATAGCACCGTACTTAGCTTTAATATTTAATTTGTGTGTGGACCAAGGAGTCTTTCCAGATATAATGAAGTACAGTAAGGTTATACCACTTTTTAAATCCGGTGACCATAATGACACTAATAATTACAGACCTGTATCAGTATTGCCGGTTTTCAGTAAGGTGTTTGAAAAAGTTATGCTTAATCAAATGCTTTACCATTTTAACAGCAATAAAATCTTTCATGATCAGCAGTATGGTTTCACCAAAGGACGTTGTACGACTGACGCTGGTGTCACTTTATTAAAACATATATTTGCAGCGTGGGAAGAAGCCCAAGATGCGATAGGAATTTTTTGTGACCTCTCAAAGGCTTTTGATTGTGTTAATCACGAAACCTTGCTTTTAAAGCTAGAACATTATGGACTAGGTAAACTTGCACTCAGCTTGGTGAAATCTTATTTAATTGACAGGCAACAGCAAGTTCAGATAAACGGTGTCAATTCTCCGGGTTTGAAAGTCAAAATGGGTGTACCACAAGGCTCAATATTAGGTCCTTTCCTCTTTTTTAGTATATATAAATGATCTACCGCATCTATTAAAAAAACAACCACATATTGTATTGTTTGCTGACGATACGTCGTTAATTTTTAAGATCAATAGACGTTCCACTAATCTTGATGACGTAAACGATGCTTTACAGCAAGTCCAAAACTGGTTTACTGTTAATAATTTAGTGTTAAATGGAAAAAAAACTAAGTGCATAAGATTTGCGTTACCGAATGTTAAAAGTAATTACTCCGACATAGTATTGAACAAGGAGAAACTTGAATTCGTCGAGAATACGGTTTTCCTAGGGATCACGCTTGACTCGAGGCTACAATGGGGTCCTCATTTAACATCTCTGGCAGGTCGGCTTAGTTCAGCAGCATATGCTGTTAGAAAAATCCGTCAATTTACTGATGTGGATACTGCGCGACTAGTTTATTTTAGTTACTTTCATAGTATCATGTCTTACGGTATTTTGCTATGGGGACGGGCTGCAGATATAGAGTCTATTTTTATTCTGCAGAAAAGAGCTATCAGAGCCATATATAATCTTCGCAGACGCGATTCTCTTAGGGAACTATTTAAGGAAATAAACATCCTGACGGTCCCTTGTCAATACATTTATGAAAACATTATGTATGTTCGGAAAAATATTCATCTTTTTACTAAGATAAGTGACAGGCACAATTTTAATACTAGGAACAGGAACAAATTAGATCAACCTCGGTTCAGATTGGCTAAAGTACATAGTTCTTTCATGGGGTACTGTGTAAAATTTTATAATAAAATACCATTTGAGATTCTACAACTAAATGAGTCCAAATTTAAAGCATGCATTAAACGCACACTATGTAGACAAGCGTATTATAAAATGGAAGATTATATCCTTGATAAAAGCGCTTGGCTAAATGCCGGTCCTGCTCCGCAGCCACAGCCACTTTTACCTTCAAATTAGTTTTTTTTTTTTATAATTTTGGAAGAGATACTGTTCCCCTTTTTGTATTGTTGTTTTAGAAATGTTTTTTTTTTATTTTATTTTATTTCAATAGAGCTTATGATAATTTATTATCTTTTGTATTTGGAAACAGTAGCATTGTATAATGTAGAAGCACTTTGTTTTTCAAGTTTTGTGAATGTGAAGTACCATGGAGCATTTTTATTAGGTTACAACTTGTTTGACATTACGAGCATGGCAGTTGAGAGTTTGTCATGCTCACTCAAATGTCTCGCTGATGGTGGCACGTGTTATTGGGTCATTCGGTTCCCTTAAAAATGGTTGAGCTGAGTGGGGCTGATGCACGCGTCATGCTCGTGAACGGGTGCCGTCAGTTGAGACTGGTCATCTCTTAGCTGCCAGTGACTTAATTCAATTTCTATTTTTTTTTTTAATTAGTCTTTTTTAAGTATATTTTTTTTATTTTAATTATTATTACTTATCTACATTGTGCTCACATATTAGAAGCGACAAGAAATATGTAACCAAGATTTATGTAACTCATAACATGATTTAAAAGAGTGTCCATGGAGTTTCTTGCACGTTCTTCTCCATAGAGATCTACGCTTTGGAACGTGCAATTTAGCTTCACGTGTTTTTTTTTTGACTGACTGACATTTTGACAATTCAAAAGTGCCTGTAATTGGTCTATTTGAAATAAACCTTTCTGATTTCTCTGCAACTTTATTTCACTGGCAAAACCTCGTACTTGCTGGTCACCTAAAATGATAATTTTTGGAACAGCTGTTGAATTGTAGACATTTGAATTATTTAAAACCTGATTATTAGTTTTATTCAGTAGTTTAAATGAAGTTTGAGCACATGGAATCTCTCTATTGCGTTCCAATGATTGTCTGTCTTGTGAATTCATGACTGATACTAAAACACTTTTCTCAGAACAACCCAGTTCTGTTGTTGGTTGATTGCTTTGTGTTGAAATTTGTGTCTTAACTTGCTGAGCTTTTAAATGAGGGTGAGTAGAAAGTTTTTCAACACTAGGTGAGCTTTGCGTCATGAGTAGAGAGTCCCCAAATGACTCAGTAAGACGTCGCTTGACATTATGTTTCTGCATGGCTGACTGACGTAAGGTTGTTCGTGGACTTCGGCAAATCTGTTTCAATATTTCAACTTCCTGAGATAGTTGGGCAATTTGTTTTTTCTGTTCTACATTTTCGAGAATAATATTTTCTAATTCATGTTGCGTAGATTGTAACTCCGACTTTAATGCATTTATTTCGGTGTCCATTTCGTCTCGGCATAATGCTGTTATATGTGAAGAAACGTCTAGTCTTCTACTCAAGAATTCGTCAGAATAAGATGAGTTGATGGAAGTGCTCATATCCATTTTTTCTAGTGATTTACACTTTTGTAAAGGTCTTCTACAAGTTACATTATTCATATCTTCCATCGTTATGCGCCCTCTATGTCAAAGTTGTGTAGCTAATTTAGTGCAGTGCAATGGGTACTTAATAAGAAGTTTTCCTATTTGTCATTAGATGTCGTGTTCGCATGTAATGTTAAAGATGTGTAAGTAGTTTTGCTATTCAGCAATAGATGTCGTATTGCGGATTATCGTGAATCAATGAAGAAAGTAATGCCCTCTATTAGTGAAATTTATCAAACTGAAGTACCAATGTAGTGCCCTCTATGGTTGATCTTCAATATCCGTGTGATATTAAAGTTATGCAATTAGTTTTGCTATCTAGCAATAGATGTCGTTTTGCTGATTGTCGTTAATCAATGAATAATGTCGTTAATCAATAATTAATGAATAAAGGGCCTTGGACAGAACGATGCCTGCGTAGAGCCCCTAGCGGGAGGCGTCTGGACCCTCTAGGTAGGGCAGGAGCCGCTTGAGGGTAGCCCCAGTCCGATCCAGTTCAAGAGCCAGACGTCGGAATGCTCCCAGGTACTTCATCCGTTCATCGTCGACTTCGCGATGTGAACGCCTCCTACCGTTATTTGGGAACTCGATTGTGGCGCGTTCCGAGGGCCATGGAAACACATGGCCTCGGACTTGTGCAGTGTCACCTCGAGTCCCAACTCTGGATCCTCTCCACGACTGGCGCAACCCTGCGAGTTAGTAGTTTGGAGGTATGCAGAACAGAGAGTAAAGTCCCGCAATCCTCCGTTGAAAAGGGAGGATCCTCCAGCGAGACGGGTGTTATGTCTGGTGGGCAACTGCCCGATAGATGATTTCGGACTGTTCTATATGTTCCAATCTCGCGAAGAACTTTAATTGCGTGACGCAGGATTAGTTCTTATGTGACGCCAAACATGTCGCTACATCACTCCCCTCCGGAGATCGGAGATCGATGGTTCTTGATGCTTCTTGATGCGTGCCAGGCCAGTGGTAGGTTGGTTCCAGTGGGTCGGAACAGAATGCCGCATAGTTGTCGGTGAGTCTGAACTGTCTGCGGTGATGCTGCAGGCTCCAGTGAGTCGGACTAGTGCTGCTTGCTCCAGTGAGTCGGAGCGGTGCTGTGCGACGTAGTGGCTTGACTGCTGGCTTCGACCAGGAGAGGTTTATTATTTATTTATTTATTTATTATATTCTTTATTGTACACCACATATACAAAAATAAGGACAAACATAATTAAAAATAAGTGTACAATGGGCGGTCTTATCGCACAGGGCAATCTCTTACAGACAACCTTTGGATGGACTGAAAGAGAGGAGATGGATTTAGGGCTGTCAGTGTACAACATCAGAAAAATACTAATAAGACAGAATAATACAAATACATACATACAATATAAGAAAAAAAAAATATACTAATAAATATTAAATATATAATTGAGCCAGGAGAAGAAAAAAATCAAAGTGAAAGGTAATGCTCCTTCACCATTTTTTAAACGTAGGTAGCGTTTGAGCACGCCTCACTTCTAAGGGAGGGGAGGGGGGAGGGGTTCTTCGTGGCTCTTCATGTGACTGGCCGAAGGTGCAGTGTGCTTCGCCAAGGTCGCTGATGAGGCTGAGGGTGATGACCAGGTATGACCAGGTAGGCATGCTGGTGGTCAGGATACCCTTTTTTTAAGCCGTGGGTGCTGGCTGTATGGCTCGCTGCTCGAAAGCTTGAGGAAGTGTTGATGACGTCACGAAGTATTAGTTGCACGAAGCGTTGACGTTCATTGTCGAGGGTCACCAGTTTGGAGGTATGCGGAACAGAGAGTAAAGTCCCGCAAACCTCCGTTGAAAAGGGAGGATCCTCCGGCCAGACGGGTGTTATGTCTGGTGGGCAACTGCCCGATAGATGATTTCGGGCTGTTCTATATGTTCCAATCGCGCGGAGAACTTTAATTGCGCGATGCAGGATTAGTTCTTATGTGACGCCATAGAGATCGCTACACTAGTTCGGCTATCGCCTGGCGCAACTATCCCTGTGCCAGGACCAGCGTGTCTTCTGCGTAATAGACCACGCTGACCCCGTTGGGAAGGTCGCCGGTTGACCGGTCTTGGCGCAGGGAGAGTCGTATTATACCAGGCGGCAGCTGAACTAGCGACACGCGTGGTTGCGACAGTCGTGGAGAGGATTCTTCAGTTGGGACTCAAGGTTTCACTGCACAAGTTCGAGGCTACGTGTCTTCTTGGTCCTCAGAACGCGCCACTACCGGGTCCCCAAATAAATGTAGGAGGGCTTCACATCGGCGTCGGGTCGTCAATGTACCCACTCCTGTTTCTATTTCTGGTACTCGTCCTCGACAGCCGGTGGAATTTCGAGGAACACTTCCGACGTCTGGTTCTAAAACTGAAACGGACTGGAGCTGCCCACAAGCGGTTCCTGCCTAACCTAGGAGGTCCAGACCTCTTGCTGGAGGCTCCACGCAACGATCGTACGGTCCATGGCCCTTTACGGAGCTCCGGTGTGGGTGCCGTCGCTGTGAAAGCGACCGGTGGCCAAGCTGGACGCATGTCACAGGTTCATGGCCATCCGGATGGTGCGGGCGCACCGCACAGTTTCCCACGAAGCGGCGAGCCTCTTTGCTGGCCTGCCACCATGGGATCTAGAGGAAACAGTCCTTCCACGCATGCACGATTTGCGCATGGAGATGCAACGTCGGGGCGAAACTCCGCTGACGCGACAAGTCGCGGTATGGCAGACAGAGTTCCGGCGGGATCTCATGGTGAAATGGCGACAGCGACTGTCGCAACCCTGTGCTGGGCACGCCATAATTATGGCGGTAAATCCCCTCTTTGAGGAGCAGTTCTGTATGGCTCAGAGGTAGCTAGTTACTTACAGTTCAGTTGTTGGATGTGAGTTGACGAAAACCACAGATTTCACGATAATTACGTTTATTCGCAAAAGTTACACTAAGTTAAGTTAGATGCTAATCCGCGGTAATAGCGCTATGGCAGCTATTGGTCAACTAAAATTATTATAATTACAAGTATAAAAGTAAATAAAACGAGTAGTGAAAAGAAGGTCGCGGCGTTAGCGATTTGCCTGTACGTGAACCGTACATGCTTCCGAGGGAAAAGTGGGATGAGCATCCATTACAAAGCAAATAATAGCTAATATAAAAAGTGTACAGTAAATAGTAAACAATAGTAAATGTGTATAAGTATAAAAGTAAAAGTATAGTTGTCACTTAATTCATATCGTCAAAGTGAAACGCTTTCTTTGGCTGTCTTGCTTCGCTGTAAACGGGCTCCGCTGCTGTCGAATGTATTTCATGTAGCTCGATGTCCTCTCCCAAGTTATTCGTTCCTCTAGGTGCCACCCCAGTTTTGGCGCCATTCTTTGTTTTGCACCATCGTTTCATAATAACATAGAGGGCAAGCACAGCGATTCCTCTCAACAACAAAGAAGTAACGGAGTAGAGATAGATGTCGTGACTTGACAAGTCCGACACCTTCGGTAATATTTCTCTGCTTTTTTGGAATTCTAACTGCTGGTCTATTTTTCTTATTTCTACTGCAGTTAGCGTCCCTTGTTCCGTTATATGTAATTTTGCATTCTTCCAGCCAAGGTCAAAGATATGGTTTATTGTAGAATTTATCGTTGGTATTTCTATGTCTAGTTCCATGTTAAAACTACTTCCCAGCTGATTCTGTGTAAATATTGTGGCGTCCTTTTTCTGTAGTATGCATTTTGATTGCAAGGTAATGACTCCAGTCCCGTCAATGACCGCTGGTGTAACTTGATCGTTACATATGACGCGCATCAGCTGTTTTCCGTGTAATGTAAATAGCCACATGTTTGATTTGTGAAGCTTTGTCCTGGTTTCCTTGCGTGTTACGTCATTGAGGACGCATGATAAAGACTCTTGTTGGTTGAAGACTTGGGCCTCACATGGGGCGTCTTTATCGTGCATGTTGTACACAGGATTCAGTCACTTCCTGATTGTTGCACGTTGTGTAACTCAATATTGGTTTTTATTTCCGATCGGAAAGACTGACTGTGACTGTGTGACTACTCCTTTCAAACTTTGATCCTCAGAAATATGTTTACACAAAAATAAATACTGGTACAGAAGAAGAATACTTATCTTCAGAATGTACATTATGTAAATCGATCAATATTTCACAAAGAAAATGGTGTGCATTTAACTCCGGCCAGATGTTCAAGGGACTATCATCATCATTTCAGCAAAAAGACATCCACTGTTGGCCATATGTAGGCCTCCCCCAAATGTCGCCACAAGGAACGGTCCTGTGCGTCTCGCATCTGTCAGATTCCCGCAACCCTTACCAGGTCAACGGTTCACCTTGAAGGAGGCCTTCCAACGCTACGTCTTCCGGTACGTGGTCGCCATTCCAGAACTTTTCGGCTCCAACGGCCATCCATTCAGCGAGCAATGTGCCCTGCCCATTGCCACTTAAGTTTGGCGATTCTTCGTGCTATGTCGGTAAACTTGGTTCTCCTGAGGATATCCTCATTCCTGATTCGATCACGCAAGGAAACTCCGAGCATAGCCCTTTCCATCCAGCCCTTTAGGTGACTTTAAGTCTTCTGGTGAGACCCATTGTAAGCGACCACGTTTCGGAGTCATATGTCATCACTGGCAACACGCACTAGTCATAGACTTTCGTCTTGAGACACTGTGGTATATTGGATGAGAACATACCGCGTAGCTTCCCGAAAGCTGCCCAGCCGAGTCGGATTAGACGATTGACCTCTTTCTCGAAGTTAGACCTACCCAACTGGACCGTCTGTCCCAGGTAAACGTAGTCGTCCACAACTTCGAGTGTAGAGTCGCCGATCTTGGTAGGAGTGGGTGCTACATGGCTGTTTACCATGACTTTGGTTTTGTCTATGTTCATTTTAAGTCCAACTCTTTCAGTTCAGAAGCTCTACTGAGGTCACCAAGCATTGTACTGAGCTCCTCCGCGTAGTCTCAGCCATGACTACTACTATGTCCTCGGGGAAGATGTACTCGCCAATGACATTAATGCATCTTGAAGACATCCTCCAATTCTGCCGTGAACAGTTTCGGAGAAATAACGTCTCCCTGCCTCACACCCCGCTGCAAGAAGATAGGTTTCGAGGTCTGGTCTTGTAGTCGGACTGACATGGTGGCGTTTTTGTACAAACACTTCAACACTTCGATGTACCGGTAGTCAATTTGACACTTGACTATCGGCACTGGCGTTGGAGAGACTGCAGTACGTCTCGATCGAATCAAAGGCTTTCTCGTAGTCCACAAACGCTAAGCAGAGAGGCTGAATATACTCCTCAGTCTTCTGTATAACCTGCTGTATCGTATGTATGTAGTCCACGGTGCTGAAGCCTTTTCGGAATCCGGCTTGTTTGGGAGGCTGGAAGTCTTCGAACCTGCGAGCGAGATGATTCGTGATGACTCTGGAAAACAGTTTGTAGACATGGCTCAGAAGCGAGATGGGCCTGTAATTCTTAAGCAGGGCATTATCGCCCTTCTTAAAGAAGAGTACTAACCACGCCTCCACAAATTATCCCTCTTCCGAAAAAGTGTAATCCTGTTTCCCCCTCTGAATTCCGTCTTATCTCCATTCTACCGTTTCTATTCAAAGTCCTAGAACGCCTTATCCATAACCAATTTAGTACTTTCCTTTGCAAAATGCCTCCTTAATCTTTTCCAATCCGGGTTTCGTCCAGGTCATAGCACTACTACAGCTTTCATTAGATTACAGACGATCTTAGACTTGGTATGGAAAACGGAAATCTGACGGTCCTTGCCTTGTTAGCAACGCTTTTAATACCGTCGCCGCGTCGATTGTTATATCTTACTTGGCATATTAAGCTCTCTTATCATATCTCCAACGGCAATTGATTGGTTTCGTAGTTACCTTGTGTTGCCGTCGGCAACGTATTTGCTTTGACGGTTCGTCCTCGTCATGGTGCAATACCTCTGCCGGCGTACCGCAGGGGGGCGTTCTTTCTCCTCTTCTTTTCGCTATCTTTATAAACTCAATTTCCAATGAACTTCTCTCATCCTACGACCTTTACGGCTACCCAAGAGCTAGATTGGCTCGACACTATACCGAAGATATCCCGGACGTCAGCCTGTACGAGATTAGGATGGCTCTGAAGCAGTTGAAGAACAACAAGGTGTCGGGTGAGGACGGAATTACGGCCAAGTTCCTGAAGGTGGGTGGAAAACCGGTCCTAAAGGCCCTTCAGAAGGTGTTCGATTCCGTCATACTCGACGGAAAAACGCCACAGGCATGGAGCATAGGTGTGGTGGTACTCTTCTTTAAGAAGGGTGACAATACCTTGCTTAAGAATTACAGGCCCATCTCACTTTTGAGCCATGACTACAAGCTGTTTTCCAGAGTCATCACGAACCGTCTCGCGCGCAGGATCGATAACTTCCAGCCTTCCGAACAAGCCGGATTTCGAAAAGGCTTCGTGGACCACATACATACGCTGCGGCAGGTTATATAGAAGACTGAGGAGTATAATCAGCCTCTCTGCTTAGCGTTTGTGGACTACGAAAAAGCCTTTGATTCGATCGAGACTTGGGCTGTACTGCAGTCTCTCCAACGGTGCCAGATTGACTATCGGTCTCGGATCATCGAAATGCTGAAGTGTTTATACAAAAACGCCACCATGTCAGTCCGAATTTAGGACCAAACCTCGAAACCTATCCTCTTGCAGCGGGGTGTGAGGCAAGGAGACGACATTTCTCCGAAACTGTTCATGGCCGCAATGGAGGATGTCTTCAAGGTTCTGGAATGGAGAGGGCTAGGCATAAATGTCAATGGGGAGTACATCACTCACCTTCGATTTGCCGACGACATAGTAGTCATGGCTGAGAGTACGGAGGAGCTCAGTACAATGCTCGGTGACCTCAGTAAAGCTTTCGAAAGAGTGGGACTTAAAATGAACATGGACAAAACCAAAGTCATGGTAAACAGCCATGTAGCACCCACTCCTACCAAGATCGGAGACTCTACACTTGAAGTTGTACGACTACGTTTACCTGGGACAAACGGTCCAGTTGGGTAGGTCTAACTTCGCGAAAGAGGTCAATCGTCGAATCCGACTCGGCTGGGCAGCGTTCGGGAAGGTGCGCGGTGTCTTCTCGTCCAATATACCACAGTGTCTCAAGAAGAAAGTCTTTGACCAGTGCGTGTTGCCAGTGATGACATATGGTTTCGATACGTGGTCGCTTACAATGGGCCTCATCAGAAGGCTTAAAGTCACTCAAAGGGCAATGGAAAGGGCTATGCTCGGAGTTTCCTTGCTTGATCGCGTCAGAAATGAAGATATCCGCAGGAGAACCAAGGTTACAGACATAGCCCGAAGAATCGCCAAACTTAAGTAGCAGTGGGCAGGGCACATTGATCGCAGAACAGATGGCCGTTGGGGACGAAAGGTTCTGGAATGGCGACCACGTACCGGAAGACGCAGCGTTGGAAGGCCTCCCACAAGGTGGACCGATGACCTGGTGAGGGTCGCGGGAATCCGATGGATGCGAGACGCACAGGACCGGTCATTATGGCGAAATTTGGGGGAGGCCTATGTCCAACAGTGGACGTTTTTCGGCTGAAATGATGATGATACGTTGTGTTACTTTTTGGTGTACAATAAAGTTTATTCTATTCTACTTTTATAACAGCAGAACATCCAATCACTAGGCAAGTCGAGGCATTATTTTCCTTTGAAAATGAAAAAAATGCGTAAACTGCGTTTCGATGCTTTCTTCTCATTTTATTATTAATAATTATAAAAATCACGTTGATGAAAAATCAGCGGCTGACGAAAAAAAAACCCTGCTACCCGGTACACAGTCAGCAACAAACAAAGATATAAGTAAAAGAGAACCTACAGTAAACAAAATGTACAAATACCTACACTAGTTCTAACGTGTTCGACACCCCCGTGCACCCGCGCCAGGCCTCTCGCATGTTTTTCGGTACCGAAATCGTTTAAAAGTTAAATAACTATTTAGTCCAACCTTTATTTGTAAAGGTACCGGTATAGCTCAACCTTTATTTGAAATCGGTACCTGTTCATTTTTGAGGTATCTTAACCTTTTACCGTAACCGCTTTCAGTCCCTGGAGCCAAGTGCAGTAAGCAGGTTACGGGTAGACTGGTAGAGGATCTTACCCTGTTGACATAAATCTGCGGAGAAATATTGTGGTTCCTTGTCTGAAAACTCGGAAAGTTTCAGGTGATTTTGTTCAAATTCTCCCCAGAGGTTTACTAACGACTCTATTCTTTTTTGGATATAATCCGAAGTTTTTCTCGATAATGGATCCTTACCGAAATTGACCTTTATCCTATTGAGCCCTCTAATATTTCCGACTGACGAGCGCTTGATACTGCCATTGCGATTAACTAAAAGGAACAATTTTACTGGGTCACCGATGAGTTGATACCAACAGCGATCTGCAGATCCTGGATGCAGTAGAAATGTAGATGAAGGCACTCAGAGTTCCAACAATGTCTTGTAAAAACATATAATTCCATCAGAACATAGCGTGCGAGTCTGACTTACACTTGACCGGTTTTCCGGCTAATTCAGCCTGTAGCTACTTCCGGGCTATACTGAACGTATGAGCTGCTTTTGTATCGCATATTATTTGTGTGCGCAGGGTGCCGGCGCCGGGCGCTGCGCCGGACGGGGAGCGTGCGGCGCTGCGCCTGCTGCCCGACGCGCAGCACCGCCGCCTGCACGCCGCCGTCGACATGGACCGCGCGCTGCAGCTCTACAACGTGTACAGGTGAGTGTGTGTGTGTGCGAGGGTGCCGGCGCCGAGCGCTGCGCCGGACGGGGAGCGTGCGGCGCTGCGCCTGCTGCCCGACGCGCAGCACCGCCGCCTGCACGCCGCCGTCGACATGGACCGCGCGCTGCAGCTCTACAACGTGTACAGGTGAGTGTGTGTGTGTGTGCGAGGGTGCCGGCGCCGAGCGCTGCGCCGGACGGGGAGCGTGCGGCGCTGCGCCTGCTGCCCGACGCGCAGCACCGCCGCCTGCACGCCGCCGTCGACATGGACCGCGCGCTGCAGCTCTACAACGTGTACAGGTGAGTGTGTGTGTGTGCGAGGGTGCCGGCGCCGAGCGCTGCGCCGGACGGGGAGCGTGCGGCGCTGCGCCTGCTGCCCGACGCGCAGCACCGCCGCCTGCACGCCGCCGTCGACATGGACCGCGCGCTGCAGCTCTACAACGTGTACAGGTGAGTGTGTGTGTGTGCGAGGGTGCCGGCGCCGAGCGCTGCGCCGGACGGGGAGCGTGCGGCGCTGCGCCTGCTGCCCGACGCGCAGCACCGCCGCCTGCACGCTGCCGTCGACATGGACCGCGCGCTGCAGCTCTACAACGTGTACAGGTGAGTGTGTGTGTGTGTGCGAGGGTGCCGGCGCCGAGCGCTGCGCCGGACGGGGAGCGTGCGGCGCTGCGCCTGCTGCCCGACGCGCAGCACCGCCGCCTGCACGCCGCCGTCGACATGGACCGCGCGCTGCAGCTCTACAACGTGTACAGGTGAGTGTGTGTGTGTGCGAGGGTGCCGGCGCCGAGCGCTGCGCCGGACGGGGAGCGTGCGGCGCTGCGCCTGCTGCCCGACGCGCAGCACCGCCGCCTGCACGCCGCCGTCGACATGGACCGCGCGCTGCAGCTCTACAACGTGTACAGGTGAGTGTGTGTGTGTGCGAGGGTGCCGGCGCCGAGCGCTGCGCCGGACGGGGAGCGTGCGGCGCTGCGCCTGCTGCCCGACGCGCAGCACCGCCGCCTGCACGCTGCCGTCGACATGGACCGCGCGCTGCAGCTCTATATTGCTCCGTATACTAGTAACTACACTAATCACTACTCATTCGTGTTGTTGCAGAGCCGATTGTTACGATGAAGAGTCGCGCTTGAAGAAGTGTTGCGAGGAAATGAAACGCAAGCTGGAGCAGCTCAACGAGGCCGCGGCAGACACGCTGCGAGATAATCTGCGCGCTGCCGTCGACAACGTCATCGCCGGTATGAGGTGAGCTCGGTCCACTGCTGCATTCAGCATTTGTAGGTTCCTATACGATTACAAGAACTCAGTCAATTCTTTTTTTTTCAGATATTATCGGCTTCAATCCGATGGGCCGAAGATCGAGGAGGTGAGCGCAAAGCACCCGCTCGTACCCAGGTGAGCGTCCGAAGCGAAGGGAGGGGCAGAGCGGGACAGGGCTTAGTTACTGAAGTGGTCACTGTGCAGGTACTTCACCTGGGCCTGCCCTGTGGAGAGCAGCTCGCTGAGCGAGGTGGAGGCGGTGCTGTACTCGGACGCGGGCCGGCTCTGCATGGCGCACAACGGCTGGGTCATGGACGCCGACCCGCTGCAGGACTTCGCGGCCCGCGCGGGCGGCGCGCGCGTGTACCTGCGCCGCGAGCTCATCGCGTGGGGCGACAGCGTCAAGCTGCGGTGAGTGCGAGAGAGTGCCGCGCGAGCCCGCGAGAGAGTGCCGCGTGACCCTGACCGCTGTCTGTGCGCAGGTACGGCGACAAGCCCGAGGACAGCCCGTTCCTGTGGGCGCACATGCGCGAGTACGTGGAGCTCACGGCCGAGGTGTTCGACGGCGTGCGCCTGGACAACTGCCACTCCACGCCGCTGCACGTGAGTGTCGTGCGATGTGTGCGTGTGTGTGTGTGAGTGCAGCGCCTCACGAGTGTCGTGTGCAGGTGGCGGAGTACATGCTGGACTGCGCGCGCAACGTGAAGCCCGACCTGTACGTGGTGGCCGAGCTCTTCACCAACTCGGACCACGTTGACAACATCTTCGTCAACCGTCTTGGCATCACGTCGCTCATTCGCGGTGAGACTGATTGATTTCTTCCCTATATATTTACTTCCCCATATCATCTCTTCTTCTATGTATTTACTTGTCCCCTTCCTCTAATGTTATAAAGAGGTAAAATTAAATTTTTGTTCATATTTTTGAAAAAAAAAGTACTAATCAGTTGTACAAAAATTTTTCCGTAAGTGTGAGTACATAAAAAATATACTAACCGTGTTTCGGCTTGTTGAAATAGCCATGAGATACAATCTGCTATAAATGTTTTTATTAATGGTTTTGGTTATGTTATGTGGGCACCTTACTATAGAATTTAATATTACAGAAATTGTGGAAGTTTGAAATTGAAGTAGCAGAAGGTAGTAGGACCTATCCGCAGTTTCTGTAATTTTAAGCATGATTTACCGTATGGGTCACAATGTCGTGTGAGTGGATCCCAACATGGTTGAAACTATACTGAAAAAAAACTTTAAATAAAAACTGAAAAGAAAAAAACAAGTTCAGTCATTAATTTAAACACATTAAAATAATCTAGACTAAAATCTAATATCATCATCATCTAATCTGGGTCCCGACTGTTGCAGTCTACATGTTCCGTATTAGAATTTAGGTGTTATTTGTTTTATGTGTTTAAATTATTGCAATTGAATTGGCTTCTACGCTACTGGACTGAACTTGTTTTTTTGAGTGATGAGTCAACTGATGATCTTCCTTTAATTAGTGACATATATAAACATAGTTTGTATGTGACAATATGCTTATAAAGCTACGAACACATCTTATCTATACGTGATGTGCTGATGAACGTGACTTCACACCACAGGGATTTCAAAATAATATGGGATAAGTCTTCAAAACGGTTAAACATTTGACGGTACTTTCATTGGGATGTAGCTTTTTTTTTGAGGTGGGAAATCATTTCCCGCTCTAGAGTGGAGCGATAGAGCGTGTCAAACTTATACTGACTCAAACCATACCTGTGTACTTCAGATGCCCTTTGGGTTCTAGGACCACGGGTTTTCTTTAGAAAATCCCCGCGGCCCTGGAGGTCATCGGCCCTGCTGGGCCCCTATGGTTGGTTTAAATCTCTTTGAGGAGTGCGTGGTATATGACGCGCTGTCGACGAGTTGGGCTCAGTCCAGACAATAGCCGGACGGCCGAAGAACGGTGAGCTACCTATTGCTCGTCGTCCGCAAGCCCGCGCCTACCGTGGCCAGTTTTGGGTATGTCCGTTCGTTCACGCGTGCGGCCGTCTCCTTTGCTAGCATTACTGCTATGCAGGAGGCGACCGCCTACTTTTTCCCCTCGTTCCGGACCATGGCCTGAACCAGGGCCTATCCCCCCGGAGCGGGCGCCCGGAGGTCACGGTGGATCATTCGATAGAGGTGTGCCTCGCCTGGGCAGAGCACCGCCGTGTTCTCGTGGGGGCGATCGGCGGCAACGATCTCTCGCACCGGGCCTTGGTACAGGCCATGGTCCGGAGCGAGGAGGAGTGGCAGGCGGTCGCCTCCTTCTGCAAAGCAGTAATGCTAGCAAAGGAGGCGGCCGCACGTGCGAGGGAACGGCCCTCACGCCCCAGCCACCGGGAACCCGATCCCGATTTCCGGCTACCGCGCGTGCTTACGGAGTTCGATTCGAGCAATGGGTAGCTCGCCGTCCGACCGTCCGCTAACCGTCCGGACCGAGCCCAAGTCGTCGAAGTCGCGTAGTATTCCACACGCACCTTAAGATATCAGCAAAACCGTACATGCCTAGCTGGGTCGAAGTCTAAGAATGATATGAGTCTTCGTTTTAGTAAAATTTGATAATGTGTCCTTAATTCTTTATTGTACACAAAACATACAAAATACACGGAAACACACAAAATATACAATGTGTGCAATACGTATTCGAATTTTTTTCTAATTAATTATGTCAGGTTTTCGAAAAAGTACGATCGTGTATGGAGTACTGTTCTCATCTTTGGGACGGGTCTGCCAAATACCAGCTTGATGCGTTAGAGTCGATTGAGAGGCGAACCAAGAGAATCATCGGCAATAGTGCACTTGTCGAAGCTCCAAAGCCTTGGGCATCGCCGCCGAGTTGCTAGCCAGTCGGTTTTCTATCGTTTCGGGGAGTGTGCACTGGAATTGCACAATCTAATTCCGCCAAGTCCGTTGCATCATCGGACCACTAGACGTACGGAGTTGCGCCACCGGTACATGGTGGACATCCCATCCATACGTACAAAGCGTTTTGAGAACACATTTATTATGCGTACAGCAAAGGAGTGGAATTCCTTGCCGGAGTTTGTGTTTCCTGATAGCTACTACTTAGGGGTCTTTAAGTCAAGAGTGAATAGGCTACTTCTAGGCAAATCTAGTCGACCACATTATCGCTTACCATCGGGTGGGATGGTGGTCGAACGTGATTCTATCATTAATAAAAATTAAAAAAAAAGTATGAATGAAATGAAATGTTCGAGTGTGTACGTTTACGAAAAATGACATATCTACACAGTCCGGGTGCATAGTGATGCTTACTATAAATTTGTTCAAATTTGTTGTTAGCAGCAAATGTTGTATGTAGGTAATTTTTATAATAATTTATTTTTAGTTTTTACTCATTTAAAGTTTTGCGATTAGTTATTGCTTTAACTTACTTGGTTTTGAAGTGATTAAAAGTTTTATTATCTTTGACATGAAGAAGTGAAATGTAAATGTAATACCTAATAGAAAAAAACCAATGATATTGTAATGTAATAACGATTTTACTCGGCAAGGTTTTTACTTCCGAATTTTAGAGATATATGTGATCTCGTAACTTCATCTAAACCTAGTTAGTAGAAGTAAAACGTTCACCAACTTTTTATGCTGTTGTAATAAAATCATTTCTAAAGAAAGATAGACATTTTGAATTAAAATAATACAAATAGTATGTTTTTCAACTCAAAGTAAATCAAACTTTATGATGCTCAAACAAATTGACAACTAACGGCTTTTATTATAGCCACTGGAGTATTGTCATTGCTAATAATGTATAATTGTAAATCTATCGAGTAATAATATGCCTTCTGTGTGCTTTGATAATATTGTCGTCTGTTTGTGGTAAAGAAGCGAACAACGAAGAGCTATGACTGTTTACATTGTGAGTACTTGCTAAATAGTATCAACATCGCAAAGAATTTGATTATAGATTAGATTATATACGATTGTAGTAATCAGTAGTTTGTGCGCCATCTAGTGGAGCTAGGAGAGCCAGCTAGAATGTTGTGGCTGTAGTGATTGTAGCGACCCAAGTGAGCAAGAGTTGCCGCAAAAATGTCCATAGATGCCTCTTATTTAATCTTTATTCGGAATATTAGGTAAGTAGTAGATAGGTCAAGGTTCCTTGGCTTAGCGGTTTCACGGGTGGTGAGCCGCATACGACGCCTGGGCCTGGAGGTGGCTCTCAACAAGTCGGAGGCTATGGTCTTTCATGGCCCCCGACGGGCGCCGCCGCCGGGATCACACATCGTGGTCGGGGGGGTCCAAATCGCTGTCGAGTCCACCATGAAGTACCTAGGATTGGTGCTCGACAGCCGGTGGGACTTTGGCCCTCACTTTCGGCGGCTGACGCCCAAGTTGATGGGCGCAGCAGGCGCGCTCGCAACGCTGCTTCCCAATCTAGGGGGCCCGAGCACTGCATGTAGGCGGCTGTACTTGGGGATCGTGCAATCCATGGCCCTGTATGGGGCCCCGGTATGGGCTTCTGACTTGACGGCCGGCAGCATCGCAATCCTGCGAAGACCGCAGAGGGCGATGGCCGTCAGGGCTATCAGTGGGTATCGTACGATTTCCTACGAGGCGGGTTGTGCACTGGCCGGATCTCCGCCCTGGGCACTGCAGGCGAGAGTCCTTGCCTCACTGTACCGGTGGCGCGAGGAGATGAGGACGCGGGGTGGTGAACCGATGCAGCGCGAGATCGAGCTGCGTCGGTCTCAGCTCCGCGAGGTCATGGTGGCGGAATGGCGGGACAGGCTTCTGCGCCCTACCGCCCGCCGGCCTCGCCACGGTCGATGCGATCCGACCAGTGCTCGACGAATGGCTCGGGAAGAAACACGGCTCCCTGTCGTTTAGGGCGACGCAGGTGCTCTCGGGGCATGGCTGCTTCGGGAAGTACTTGTGTCGCACAAACAGGGAGCCGGACGCTCGGTGCCATTACTGCACCGACTGTCGGGAGGACACGGCGCAACACACACTGGCAGAGTGTGCCGCATGGGAGGAGCAGCGCCGTGCCCTTGTATCTGAAGTGGGCCCCGACCTGTCGCTGCCGGCCGTCGTTCGTTCGATGGTCGGGGGCGCCGAGTCGTGGGATGCGGTGATCTCCTTCTGTGAAGCCGTAATTTCGCAAAAGGAGGCTGCGGAGAGGGAGAGGGAGGCCGTGGCCTCTCTCCCGTGCCGCAGCAGGCGAACCGGGCGTCGGCGGAGGGCAGACAACGCCCTCTTCCAGCCCCCATAAAGAGGTCCGGAGGGACGGCGGACTCTGGGTCGTCCACCGTCCCCCATCCAGCAAGACCCGAGGCGGCGGCGCGTAGTGTTCCACGCGCGCCCCTATTGGACGTCGCGGGGGGAGGACACATCACACTCCCCCCGGCTTGAGGTGGCCCGCGTAGGCGGGCCGGCACTAGCCGAGGATCATGGATGCATGGCCGGACCTACCTAATGGCTAAATGGGCTGCAGTCCAGGGCCCCATGGATATAAAGGGCCTCCAGACCTCATTGAAAACTCGAAAAATCTTTTTAGAACAAATATAGTACTGTTTAATTATAATAGGAAGTATTCCGTGACTCACTGCTAATATGGCGGGTCACTACAATGGTTTACAAGTACTCAACGTTGTTGTGTAAGTTCGACCTGTAATCAAAGTATATTTAAAGACTTTTATGTTAGCCATAGTAATTCATGACCAGTTAAACGTTTCTTTTCCCATTAGGAAGACATTTTTGTGTTGATCGGTCGTTGTCGAAAAGGTACACATCTGGAAAAACCTAAAACTTATTTTTGCCAAAATGCCAATTAATGTGTTTACTTATGTTAGCCCCAAAGTAGTGTTAGCCCAGAGCCCAACAATTTCACGATCCGCCCCTGCATGGATGGCGTATCAGCTTCCACGATCCCCGGTCCAAGTGTGGGAGGGAACACTGAGGTGGTTTTTAGTCAGTAAGAGTCTGACAGACCCCTTCGCCTGCCCCAGGCGAAGGACATCAATGAGGATTTTCCACCCCGGCAAAAAAAAAAAAAAAATGTTCCTTGGCTTGCCCCCTATTAAGGCATCTGGCACGCCGCTGGATAGCCGTGGTATTCTCCACTCCTCAAGCACCTCAGGACATATTAGTACGTCACTTCGTGCTAGCGACCGTTTTTGGGGCCCATTTATTGAGTGCAAAAGTCACCTCCTGCGACAGGAGGCGACTGCAGCAGGTAGTCCTGTGAAAGGCAGGAGTCCTGCCTTTTTTTCGATGTATACTCAGATCAAATAAAAATACTTTACCTTTCTACCTTTTTTAGGGTTCCGTACCCAAAGGGTAAAACGGGACCCAATTACTAAGACTCTGCTGTCCGTCCGTCTGTTTGTCTGACTGTCCGTCTGTCCGTCTGTCTGACTGTCCGTCTGTCCGTCTGTCACCAGGCTGTATCTCATGAATCGTGATAGTAAGACAAATTAAACTTTTCACAGATGATATTTATGTTTCTGTTGCTCAACAATAAATACTAAACGACTCAGACTCCTGAGGGTTCCGTACAAACTACAATTCCCGAATGGAGTCTCGAAGATTTTTCCGTCTTTTTTTTTCTGACGTAGGTAACAACAAATTTACTGTTTTCAGATTTCTTCCTATATCTGTGCTATATGACCTTACTTTATGCCAAATTTCAGGATTCTAGGACAACGGGAAGTACCCTATGAATTTTGATATCTTAAGAGTATCGATACGCTTTTTGCGACATAAATGGCCGTATCATTTTTATTCGGTAGTTTAGAAGTTGGATTTTTTCACAGCTTTAAGGAACTCGCAACCAAAAAAACCATATACTCAGGTCTGGGGGACCTGAGTATATGTTTTTTTTGGTTGCGAGTCCGACTCGCACTTGGCCGGTTTTTTTTACAAAAGTTATCGCAATAGTTTCCCACCATCCGGAGATTGTCCAGTTGCATAGTGCTTACAGGAATAATCGTCCGTGGGTTCCACATTCCACAAAAAGTGTCTAAGGGGCCTCTGAGAGTTGGTTTCGACCCTCGTACCTACTCCTTCCAAAGGCCCAGGTTCCCAGAGTTCTTAGATGAATAAACAATTTACTATATTACTAATAGGTTAGGCCACATCATCGCTTACCAGCAGGATAGAGCAGATGTCGTCAAACGCGACCCTATCCATAATAATTAAAAAAAAGTTTTTTTTCTATTTTTGTGTGAAAATCTTAATGCGGTTTACAGAATACATCTACTTACCAATTTCCAACCAATTCAAACCAATTTCCAAGAGCTAAGTATACTCTCTTATACTTTCGGAAAAAAGTGGTTGTGACATACAGACGGACAGACAGACAGATATGACGAATCTATAAGGGTTCCGTTTTTTGCCATTTGGCTACGGAACCCTAAAAAGTACTTACTACACGTCAGCGGAATGTAATTATTGTTCTAAAATCAATAAACTTAAAAGGAGAAGCCCATTTTCCCTATACCTCTGGGCCCTCCTGTTACAGTCATGAAATTAGTTTTATTTTATAGAGAAATACCCCTGGTGTAACCTCGCTTATTTTCAATAAAATTAACAAACGTATTTCTGAGATTTTTTAATTTGAATTTGTAGCTAAGTAAGGTTAGAATAGAAAATGCATTAAATGACAAGTAACGGTACAAAAAACAAATTTGAAATGAAAAACTAGTTACAGGTATTTTGTTTTACGTATGTTTACATCGCAACCTCATATTTTTTTGTAGTACCTAGATCATGCTATCAATAATAATAACAGGGACTGTACAACAATGTCAAATGTTAATTGCCTATAAACATATTTTTTCATTAATTTGGTTCATGACATTGTCTGGTTGTCGGGGGACGTAGCGAGGTGTCGGTGTTTAGTGTTTATAAAGAGAAAGAAATGTTTACGTTAATCACTGTTTATTACTTCTCACTTAAAATGTTCTTAATGTTAAACTAAGCTAAAAATGTAAATGAAATGTTTAAATGTTATGAATACACCCAGCTATCGCGGTAGACGAAAGTGCACTGAATATGTTGTAAAACCTATTCAATTAGGACGGCGTGTCACGCCGATATTGCTGAATAAGGTGTTCGGTGAAAACACCGAACATATTCCGGGGCGCGAAAGCTAGGGGTAGTGAAATGATACAATGTTATGTTAGAATGTTGACGGAGTGATGATGATAATGTTTACAAGGTGAAGTTACATAACTTAAGATTAAAATGTTAGTTTAATAAAAGTGAAACTTATACTCGATCTAATTAAGCACTTATATATATATTCACCATTGTCCGCTTATCACTAGGCTGACGTTCAACCATGTTGTGGCGCGCACTAACACTAGCACTATTAATGTTCACATCACTAACACTGGTGGTGGGCTGTAGCGCCATACCGGACGTGATGTTCGCGCGGCGCGCTCGTCGCCGCAGCCACCTGTACAGCAGCGCTCCCGCCGCCAGCGCCAGCGCGACGACCACGACGTAGCATACTGTATACTGATGTATGTCGTGAGTGGATAATGTATCACCTACTTCCACTCTGCTGTTTTTCAGGTCGACGATACGTTTATGTAGAGTTTTTAAGGCGTCCTTCATTTCGCCTGAGTCTGTGACGTCTTCATAAGATTTGAAAGGCATCGAGCTGTTGATAATGAAGTTTAACTGATCCATCTCAGGTATAAAAATGTCGGGGCTCATACCGATTATGTTTTTCTTTAGACTCTGAATGTTCAGCGTAAAATGCAGACAACCTGGTCCTAAGTAAAACACACCAGCATTACTCAGTGTTATTTTATTTATTTGTTCGCTGCAGATTATCTTGACGGCGTAAATGTTGCAACAATGGTACAAAAAAAGTGATGGGTTTGAAAGTGGTGTCCATCTGTTTTCACATTTGGATCTTCGTACCTTGCATTTCTCTGTATTGCGGTCGAGGTCACAGAAGTTGTTTTCGTTGCTAAGATGGTAAATTGGCTTTTTCCAATCGCACAAGAACATATCATCTTGTTGTTTACACTGTGTTAGTTCTGCCGACGTAATTGTTAGGTATGCGTCTCTTTTCAAATCCGTGGCGATGTATTCTGATGACGGGATGAGCTCTATCATGCTGTTGTTTATCTGGTGTGGTATAGGTTGTATTTTGTACAACTTATATTGGTCCCTACTGATAAGTGGGAATGTTATTTGAAAAAGGAAGTATTCCTCAGTTCTTCGTGCTTTTACGTTAATCAGTGCATATAGCTTTCGAATTTCGTGGGCTTCAATGGGTAAGGTTAGGTCATCGGATAAATGTCGCGATATAATGTTAAGTTCCTTTTGGAGCTGTTCAGGGGTAAGTAGGTGAATGTTAATCTGTCCATTATGGACATTGGTAAGCATATCAAGTAGAGTGTCTTGAGTTCTTTTTAAATTATGCAGTAAATTACTGGCTGTTAGAGCTGTCATGGTAAATTCCTGTAGTAAGGATACGTTGTTTATCTCCCCTTGTAGTTTGTTGGATACTATTTTCCAGTGTAATCAGATGTTTGTTGATTATTTTATGTTGTTTGGCCATAATTTCTTCTGTTCTTTTCAATAAATTGTACTCTGATTCGACAATGGATGTCTGATTCTTCCACAAATCGTTTAAATGTTTCTCATTTTGCTGTATCAAGTTGATATCTTGGCTATACTTTTCCGCGAATTGTTGGTCTAATACGCCGAATAGGGAATTCGCAATGTTACCGACTGCATTGATAAGTCCCCGACGCTGTCTGGAGTATACCGTGTCGTGTTGTGTCATCAAAAGTTCATTGTAGTGTTTTAGTTCGTTACACTCATGGATCAGCTGAGGGAGTATCAAGTTACACTGTTCGCTGCCGGTTGTTTTGCATGTTTTTTCTAAGTATGTTGTTACTTTTTCGAATGCTTGCATACCTTCCCAATACGGAGACATGTTATAGAATACGACTAGTGTCCAAGTATCTTTTACGAGACTTATTTTTTATATTGGGTCGAAATAAAAGGAATGGTTGTCATTTAGTGACGTAATGTTATAGCTGCAGTTTGCAACGGTGCAGAATGACATAAAACAGGTCAATGCCAGAGCGATATACGATAGCATGCCTGTTGTCGCCTTTCGTTGTTTATTTTTGTTCCGGGTTCCAGCTGATTCGTGTTCCGCTGACTCGTCCGTTTTAGTCACACTGTCTTGTTTACTATTTGATACGACCTCAACCGGTAATAACGAAAGTTTCACTACGGGTCGCTTTATGATGCCATTTTTCGTTTTCAACGACACCACCCTAACATAACCACTTTACCGGGATGAAGGTCTACTACTCTGCCCATAATCCACCGTCCAGCTGGAATGTTATCCTCATGCACGATCACCATGTTGCCTATTTTTAAGTTTTCCTGAGGTTGGTACCACTTCTCTCTTGCTGTTAATTGGCTAAGATATTCAATCTTCCATTTTTGCCAGACCTGTTTAAAAATGTTATTTGTTAGATGCCATCTAGTTCTAGCATCCTCTTTCGTCACAATAACTGTTAAGTCTGCTCTTCCTGTTAAAAAATGTGCCGGTGATAAATAATCCAGGTCCTCTATGTTTTCTGTCAGAGAGCATAACGGTCTCGAGTTCAGACACGCTTCCAGTTGTGTCAGTACAGTGGTGAACTCTTCGAATGTCAGTCTTTGTTCTCCAACCACCCTTTTTAAATGGAACTTTAGGCTGCGGACAGCTCTTTCCCACAGCCCTCCAGCGCTTGGCCAAGATGGAGCGTTGAAATGCCATTGTATGTTCATTTCAGCGATTTCCGCCAGGCAACTGTCCTGGAAAACCTCCTGTAGTTGGTAATACTCCTCTTGAAGTAGTCTATTGGCTCCGATAAAATTGGTTCCTTGGTCACTGTACAAGTTATGTGGTGTTCCTCTTCGGGCTGCCATCCTCTTGAGTGCGGCTAAAAATGCGGAACTGGTGAGGTCTGACACTAGTTCCAAGTGAACGGCTTTCGTAACCATACATATGAATACAGCCACGTAGCCTTTCAATGTTCTGGCGCTTCTTCCCTTGTTTGCCTTTATATTTACAAAGCCGGTATAATCCACCCCCGTGTGGTAGAATGGAGGAGCGGGGTTAGTTCTAGCTGCGGGGAGGTCACCCATCAATTGATATTGCTTCCTTGCTTCATACTTTCGACAAGTTACGCAATTTCTTAACTGTTTCTTGACCGTACTGTAACCACTTGTTATCCAGTACTGTTGCCTGAGAGTTGCTAATGTCAGCCTGGGACCTCCGTGAAATGTTAACAAATGAGCTTCTTCAATGATTAATTCTGCTAATCGACTTTTGTTAGGGATTATCTTAGGATGTTTCATTTCGTCGCTCATATTCGCGTTCCCTAAACGTCCTCCCACTCGGAGAAAACCACTACTATCGATGAAAGGTTTTAAAGATATGATCTTGCTGTTTGTTGCAACATTACCATGTTTGTTTATGTTTTTAATGTCTGACGTAAATTCTGAAGTTTGTACTTGTTTTATAATTGCTGATTTAGCTTGTCGCAGTTCAAGTAACGTTAGGTACTTCGGTAAATGTTCACGCTACGACTTTGGTGTCAATGCTCTCCATACCCATGCCAAGACACGTGTTGTTTTTCGCAAAGAATTTTGTTGCAATAATAAGTTATTTATTACACTATTATCACTTATGTTTTGAATAATGTTAACTAATTTTATCTTTTTTGTTTCTTCCTCTGTTTGGTAATACGGTTGTTTTTCTTTCTTCGTTACGTCGTAGGATGCTAACCATGATGGTCCCTTCCACCATAAGGAATGTTGAACTAGCTGAGGCGCGGTTAAACCTCGACTGGCGCAATCTGCCGGATTGTCACCCGATTTCACATATCGCCAGCAGTTTGCCGGCATTAATTGTTTTATGGCTGTGATTCTATTTGCCACAAAAGGTTTCCAACGAGCTGAATCACCTTGTAGCCAACCTATTACCACCATAGAGTCACACCATCCATGTATTTCTACTGGACAAGTCATGCTTTGTTTTATTTTACCGATGAGCTTCGATAGTAGGTAAGCACCACAAAGCTCCATTCGCGGCAATGTTACACTCTTTTTACTTGGAACCAGTTTCGATTTTGCTGCGACGATTACTGTTTCTTGATGTTTTGTTCGCGCGTATACCACGCATGCATAGGCTTCGATGGACGCATCGCAGTAGCCATGCAGTTCAATGACGTCGTTCTCGTTGCATAGTATCTATCGAGGTATCTTGCAATGTTTTATTTGATCAATTTCCGTAGTCAGTTTGATCCATTTGTTATGTATTTCATCCGACACCTTATCATCCCAATGTAGATCATGTTTCCATAACTTTTGAAATAATAATTTTAGTTTTGTGGACAAAGGTGTCAGCCAGCCTAGAGGGTCATACAATTTTGATATTTCGGATAGCAAGCTCCTTTTTGTTGGTCTTGTGGTTGTTTGATTAAAGTCGCAACGGAATGTAAATTGATCTTCGTTTGGGTTCCAGCACAACCCTAATGTTTTCAACATGTCATCGTTTTTAAAACTATAAACGAATTCTTCTTGACCTGTTGATATGTTCTCCAGTAACGCTTGATTATTAGATGACCACTTTCGAAGATTAAAGCCGCCTGATTTTAAGAGTTGCATTAGGTTGTTAATGCATTGTTTACCCTGTTTAATGTTATAGCACCCATGTAACAGGTGATCCATGTAAAAACTGTTTTCTAGAACAGTTGCTTCTTCTGGAAACTTGCATCGCTCATTTGCCGCCAACTATTTTAGTGTCATAATTGCCAAAAATGGTGCAGCCTTTGTCCCGTATGTTACCGTGTTCAATTGATACACTTGTATAGGTTGTTTTGATGACTCACGCCATAAGATTTTTTGTAGATGTTGGTCGATTGGGTTAACTAAGATTTGGCGGTACATCTTCTCGATGTCAGCTGTGAAAGCAAAAGGATATTGTCTCCATTGCAGTAGTAATGCCTGCAGGTCCTTTTGTAGATTGGGCCCTTTTAACATGACGTCATTTAAGCTGTATTTTGTTGATGTTTTGGCAGATGCGTTAAACACTACGCGGAGCTTATCTAGTGGTGGAGGATTCTTCTCTTTGCACGGCATGATGAGGCAAGAAACATTCAAGTGTTATGTTACTGCTTTCCTGCTCCAGTTTCATGTGGTTCAACGCAGCATACTCATTCATAAATTCTTTGTATTTTTCAGCTACTGTTGGTTGTTTTTCTAGTCGGCGTTCCAAGTTCTTTAACTGAGCAATAGCCATAGATTTGGAACTTCCTAGCTCTTGTTTTAAATGTTCTTTTAGTGGTATTCTGACTTCGTAGCGACCTTGACTGTTTCTACGTGTTGTTTTTGTGTAGTAATCCATACATTCCTGCATTGCTATTCTGAAAAGTTTATTTGCGAAATCACTTCTGAATCCGCAGTGAAATCAAAGTTTCGTATTCTGAAATGGAGTGAATTTGACACTGGCGCCACCGAGTGATGATCAAAGTGAGATGAACTAAAACGGTTGAGTATTTTGACGTTTGTCTACAAATTTGTCTATAGGATTTGGTATTTTGAAATACAATTCGCTGAGTGTGACATTCGAGATGATTTGTGAAATGATCTTCGAAATGATTTACCATTTACAGAATAGCACGGCTGATCTTCTACCGACAAGTTGGATGGCTCTGAAATCTCGTCAACTTCCCAAAACTTTTGTATCTCTTCTATGTTGTTTAAGACCACGTTACATTGGTATGTTTTTACGTTACCGCATAATATCCAACCTAATTGAGTTTGCTGAGCCATCGGCTGTTGGACATGTTCTCCTTTTATAATTCCACCCAGCATAATGTTAGCGTAAATATCCGCCCCAAAAAGCAAGTCAATTCGTCGACTTTTGTAGAATTCCGGGTCGGCTAAATTAATGTTTTTAATGTAATTCCAATTTGGTTTGTTAAATGTTTGGTTTGGTAAATGTTTAATAAGTTCGTTCATGATGAGAACGTCCGAGTCAAATTCAAAACTGTTATAGGTACCTAGAGGCACACTCTATGCTTATCATCCCCTTACAGCTGTTTTCCTTTTGACCCACTCCAAAGATGACCCCTTTGCACCGTCGTCTCTGGATACCTAATAGCTGCGCCGCCTCCTCCGTAATTAAGGATATCTGTGAGCCTTGGTCAATCAAGGCGCGCATAGTTTGGTAAGTTCCGTCCACACTTTTGACCCAGTCAATCCAACCAGCGCTGTGGCTAGCAATATTTCGGCTGTTTCGTTTTGAGAAGCATTCACGGTTCCTGTCACGGGTTCATTGCGCTTGCCGCTTTGTTTCGTGCTGACCCCGTTGTCACCGCTTGACGACAGAGTTGTTGCATTCGCTAATTTCGCAAATGCGTCATGTAATATGGTATAACATACCATAATATGGTATGTAGATCATATGTTATGTATATCATATATGTAGATCTTATATATCTACGTGTGATCTATGTTATGTCGATCTTGGCATTTTCGACATGTTAAGTTGGAAGTGCATTGATTTCCGAAGTGGCTAAATAAACAATTTGTGCAAAGTTTTAATTTGGTTGCAGTTTTTAGCCTTTGTTCGTCACTCATTTTTAAATATGTTTTGCAATTATAAATACCACGTTGGTTATTGCAAAGAGGACATTTTATGTTGGACATGTGCAATGATTTCGCAATTTGCCTATTTCCGTTGTTTGTATTGTTTTTACCTACGTTGTTCGAGTTGTTGCTATAATTGTTCTTTTTATTGTACGATGTTTGATTATTGTTTTGAGATGAAATTTTCAGGAGTCCACTATCTTTTCGGCGAACCGTTTCCAAAGATGTAAATTTTGTTTCCAGAAACTCTAAGAACTCTCCGAGGACCGGTAGTTCTTTCGAATTCTTTAGCGACTCGATGTAGTCCGTATATGTTTCTGTGTCTAGTTTTTGGCCTAGAACGTGAACGATCATAGGGTCCCACGATGCAGTGTCAACACCTAAGTTTTTGATGGCATTGAGACATTCTACCGTGGTGTCATGCATTCGCTTGATTTGCTGTACAGATTGTTGCTGTATGTTTGGCAGGCCTAACAGAATGTTCATATGAGACGAAAATATTATTTTTTTGTTATCGTATCGATGGGTAAGAATATTCCAGCATACCAAGTAGTTGTCGGTACTGATCGACAGATGTTGTATTAGTTTCTCTGCTTCTCCACGAACCTTACCTTTTAAATACTGCATCTTTTGGCCGTTTGACAACGAGGGATTGTTATGAATTACTTCCGTAAATAGGTCTCTAAACGATACCCATTGGTTGTAGTTCCCGTTGAAGTTCGGTATCTCTAGTTGAGGTGTAGATTTTTCCCTGTGCGCGACTGACCACATTTTCGTGTTTATAGCCCGCTTCAGGTTGTTGAATTTTGTCTCATACTTATCGTACATGCTGCTGTATTGTTCGTTTTCTCCCTCCAGCTTAATCTCGATGTCCCAGTGTAGCCTATCGATGGCTGACCATCTTGCTTGTAGTGACCTCACATTCCCACTTATCGACGATAGAGTCCATGTCTATGTTTGCGGTTGTCCGCATAAAAGCTTTGAAATTCGCATACTGTTTCTTCAACAACTCGTCTAACTTACTGTTAGGCTCCATGTTCGACTTCTGAGCTGGTCGGTCGCTCAGCTGCCTTAAGACGCTAGGTCCCACCTCCTCACTTGTTTCGTCTTCCTGGCGCATACTGGATGCCGACGGTGATTTGTCACGAGCTGTTGTTTGCTCACCTGTTGAAAGACTTCCTGTCTTCATGAACCGCAGCTGATACTGTTGGTTGATCAGCGCCTTGGTTGACTCATACACCGTGCTTGTTTTTTCGTATTCTCGGTCGGTAAAATAAGGATCAGTTTTACTTACTTCCAGCTCGATTCGCTCATGATTGATCTTGTAGTCATCCCAATATTTCTCCAACGTGCTAATCTTGCGCTTAAAGTAATCTAAGTACTGTTTTCCTATCGGCACCATCCTTCTTCAAGTTAATGCCAAGTTTTACGATGCTATCATAGAGAATTGCTTGAGTTTCAATGAGGTCCGACATTGTTGGATGATAAAATGCAATCCTTACTGACTAAAAATAAGGAAATTTATTACTTGTTTTCTCCGCTGTTAGTACTCAGCCTTTGCTGCTGCTAAGCTGTTATGCTTCACTGTTTGCTTCGACAGCCACACGACGCACCCACTTTATAGTTTGTTACAATAGTTCAGACCGCGCACACCAGAATCCCGAAATCCCGAAATTACGCGACGCGTGATCCAATCCGGCTCGAAGGACCAAAAAATATGTCGGGGGACGTAGCGAGGTGTCGGTGTTTAGTGTTTATAAAGAGAAAGAAATGTTTACGTTAATCACTGTTTATTACTTCTCACTTAAAATGTTCTTAATGTTAAACTAAGCTAAAAATGTAAATGAAATGTTTAAATGTTATGAATACACCCAGCTATCGCGGTAGACGAAAGTGCACTGAATATGTTGTAAAACCTATTCAATTAGGACGGCGTGTCACGCCGATATTGCTGAATAAGGTGTTCGGTGAAAACACCGAACACTGGTTAATATTATAATTAGTTAGTAACTAAATGTAAGATTTAGGTACCTACTGGGACTGAAAATTAAAAGGAACTCCGTTTTATATGTTTCATTTATTTAATTATCTTTATTCACAAACCATTAATATACTATCAAGAAAGTGAGCAGGAGGTGGAATATTGTCTTAATACCTGGCCCAACTGAAGTACCAGATTATAGACATAGTGTGTGTGGACAACTCCCCACATCTGCCAACAATGCAGTTACAATAAGATTACAAGATTACTTGCCTTCCAGATAGAGATCTATTTACTAAAATGTCTTTAAATAAATAAATATCTTTTTAGCCACATATCCATACTTAACCAGTGAGAGAAATGAATAAAATGCATTTTTCTCAGTTTTCTAATTGTTAATTGGACTTTTTTTTCCTGTTTAAGTTTATGGTAAAATAACAATTAATTTTGCATAATTATAAACAGTTGACTGTAACCTACGCGTTTAAGTGAACCAGAAGTGGGCCTTTGAACAGAAATGAGAGGAGTGAGTGCCCCTAATTTGATGCGGCCAGAAAAGTTAGTTATAAACTAGTAAAGTCGTCGGTGGTCCGCAGAGGCGCTCAGTGCGTGGGACTCGCACGAGCAGGGCCGCCTCGTGCACCGCTTCGGTGGGCGCGCCGTGGGCGCCTTCCTGCGCGCGCCCCGCCGGCCCGCGCAGCCGCGCGTGGCCCACGCCATGCTGCTGGACCTCACGCACGACAACCCCTCGCCGCTCGACAAGCGCTGCGTGTTCGACGTGCTGCCCACGGCCGCGCTCGTGGCCATGGCGTGCTGCGCCACGGGCTCCACGCGCGGCCTGGACGAGCTGGTGCCGCACGCCGTGCACGTGGTGGACGAGGCGCGCCTCTACGCCGAGTGGGGCGAGTCCGACGCCGACACGCCGCGCGTGTCCACGGCCAGCGGCGTGATGGCGGCGCGCCGAGCGCTCAACGAGCTGCACGCCGAGCTGGCGGCGGCGGGCTACTCCGAGGTGTACGTGGACCAGGTGGACGCCGACGTGGTGGCCGTGACGCGCCACGAGCCGCGCACGAGACAGGTGAGTGCTGCCTGCTGCCGCTCAACGAGCTGCACGCCGAGCTGGCGGCGGCGGGCTACTCCGAGGTGTACGTGGACCAGGTGGACGCCGACGTGGTGGCCGTGACGCGCCACGAGCCGCGCACGAGACAGGTGAGTGCTGCCTGCTGCCGCTCAACGAGCTGCACGCCGAGCTGGCGGCGGCGGGCTACTCCGAGGTGTACGTGGACCAGGTGGATGCCGACGTGGTGGCCGTGACGCGCCACGAGCCGCACACGAAACAGGTCATCAGAACATCCCACCTATCTCCATCCCATTCTCCCGTGCACACGCTGACTATTATTGTTGACTCTGTTATCTCCGCTTGGGACAGTTTTTGATGAAGACCCCTCACTTCTCCTTAAAACTTTGTTTTTTTTTCGATTTGCGAACCGATACGCGTGATAAAACCTAGCTGCTGTTTATAATATTGTGCGAGAAGTGCGTTTATAAGTACGTGGTGACCAGTCCAGTTCGAGTGCCCGGTTCCGGAAAGATCAATCCAGGGGGGGTCCAGCTTTCGGTCGACGGACGAAGCCAGGACACACAAGGTGTATGATCCTAGCCCAATTTTCCCAATTTAACCCATAGTCGCATTTTGTAAGGTCACGTATAATTACGCATTTACAACGCATCAATACAGTCCACAATTTTATTACTTTTGTTCGAATCAGCTCCTCTTGCGCCTTGGGGTAACTGCACTCAATTTTTTATATATTTCCACACAAAGTTAGGAGTAAAGTGGTGACCAGACGGTTGTAAACGCGTTCCAAGCAAGGTGACCTTGGTTTATGTGTGTGGTTTGTGTTGCGGCTACATGGATGTAAACCACGCGCCAACACGTTCGGTGGTTGGGAAAACGCGCCTCCCAACCAAGGGCGTTGAAGGTCATGGATTACAACTGCTGTTTACACGGGTTGAAACTAGCTTGGTCACCTTGGTTGGGACGTTGGTTTGCAACCCCTTTAGGTGCCACCATTATTTTTATTGTGCTTTTGGGTACAATATTGACTGGTCTACACTAGCCCGGATCGGCGACAAGCTCACGCAAGCCAAGGCAATCCATGCCAAACACTACCGTTTACACGCTTGGATATGGTGGACACTCGCCGACGCTTGGCAAGCGTGTAAACGCACCATTATAAATATATCTATGGAATAGACAACTGATCCACTTGACCGTCCAACTCCCGCATTTGACAATTGATTTCACAGTCCCACTTGACACCTGACACTTTCTTTTTTATGACAGCGCGAAAGCCTTTCGAAAAATAATTACTACTCCAAAACGCCTACAGCTATATTAGGTTAAAAAACACTTACGAAAAGCTTAAAGAATCCAGAATGTAATTAAGCTAAAACTAAATTGTCCAAATAACTAATAAATAGTGAAAATAAGGCTTAAAGTCGAGAAAATGCAAAAAAAAAACTCGTAACTATTTTCTAATTGGAATCTTATAAGAAAAGTCTGGTTGAAAAGTCTTATAAGAAAATTATGGTGTGTTATGGCATCGTATACCCCTTCGTTTCATAATATAATCTTATAAGAAACGAATAAGATTCTAATAAGAAATTAATTGCAAAACTCACCCACTCTCTCGAACTTTCTCCTTTTCTCCGGGCCTACGCTCAGCAATTCATCATTTGTAGACACGTGTTGTTGTATTTTCATTGTAATGGCTATTAACGAGGTTAATAGGTCTACACATTTATACTATGTTTTATCAAAAACAAACAGTTTAAATACATTAATTACGAAAAACAACTGCACAACAACCGTCACAAGGTCACGAAGTGATGACGTAACTTTTAAAGTGTTATTGTTCAATGAAAACATTCAACTCATACACATTTCTTATCTTCACAATGAACTCGACACACCATAAGTCTCAAATAACGGACAAACACTTCAAACTTAGAATGTTATCGTTGAGAGAGTAACATAAACATCCACTTGACATCGTAATGGCCGACCATAAACAAATTTCGGTGAACTGTCATTTGTTTTTTTTTTTCTAAATATTTGGTTACGATTCTACAGATAAAATATATTTTTAACCGATGATAGATTTCATATAGAGCCATCTAGTAATATGTCCTTAAACTATTATCAACTGGATTTAATGTTCTACACGTTTAAAGTGCACGGTCCTCAACACATATCGCCGGGTGAGTATTGTTACCGGAACATTAGCGTAATAATTTCTTAGGTGACACTTGTTACCGTGAACCGTTCAATGGTGATTCATCACTCTGTTCGTGACAATAAAATCACAAAAACGTATATTTTTATTATTTTCGTTACATATTTGCAGTTTGTAAATTTACTGCAAATTATATTGATGTCTGACTCGCTTTTGACTAGTTTCTAGGTATCACCCTGCTACTTTTTTTTTGTCAGTAGCTGGTATAAGTCTGAATACAATTATGGAGTGGATGTTAGAAAGGGTTTGTCAATGCGTGTTCCTCATTGCTGTGTGTTGTCAGTCGGTGATCCTCGTGGCCTTCACGGCCTTCTGCGCGCCCGACCCAGCCGCCGCGCCGCGCCATGTGCCGCCGCTGCGCTTCGAGGGGCAGCTGCAAGATATCCTGCTGGAGGCCTGTCTGCGGCACAAGGACCACCGGTGGGTACCTACGGTGTCAGTCATATTACATATTGGTTTTGGGAAGGTGGGACGGCGATATAAAAGCGAAAGTATAGCCAATGTGGAAAAGGAAAACCTATGATCGGGAACTGTAGATGCATATGTTATCTGTGTGGCCTGCAGTACGGAGGGCCGCGCGCTGCAGCCGCCCGGCGCCTTCACGCGCCACCCTTGCGTCATCTCCGGCCTGCAGCAGTACGAGTGCAGCGTGCGCCGCAGCGTGCCGCTGGCACAGTCGCACGTGTTCGCGGGGCAGCGCGCCGAGGGGCCGCACACCGTGCTGGACTTCCGCGCGCTGCTGCCCGGCTCCGTGGTGGCCGTGCGCGTGGCGCCGCGCGCCGAGCATGGCGCCGCGCTGGCGGCCGCGCAGCGCAGCGTGGACGCGCTGCACGCCGCCGCCGCCGACCCGCTGGGCCTGGCGCCCGCGCTGCGGGACCTGGACCTGGCCGACTTCAACGCGCTGCTGTACCGCTGCGACGCCGAGGAGCGCGAGGCGGGCGGCGGCGGCGTGTACGACGTGCCGGGCTCGGGCGCGCTGGTGTACGCGGGGCTGCAGGGCGCGGCGTCGCTGCTGGCCGAGGTGGCGCCGGCCGACGACCTGGGCCACCCGCTGTGCGCCAACCTGCGCGCCGGCGACTGGCTGCTGGAGTACACGTGGCGCCGCCTGGAGCGCGAGCCGCGGCTGGCGGCTGCGGCGGCGCGCTACCGCGAGCTGCTGCTGCCGCTCACGCAGCTGCCGCGCTTCCTGGTGCCCGCGTACGCCGAGGCGCTGCTGCAGGGCCTGTTCCGCAGCGTGGCGCGCGCGGCCCTGGCGCGCCTGGCGCCGTGGGTGCGCGGCGGCTCGTTCCCGCGCGCGCTGGCGCTCACGAGCGTGCAGCTGCTGGCCGCGCCGCCGTCGGCGCCGCTGCCGCCCTTCTCGCCCGCGCTGCCGGCGCGGCCCGCGCGCGCGCTCAGCATGTCGGCGGGGCTGCCGCACTTCGCGGTGGGCTACATGCGCTGCTGGGGCCGCGACACGTTCGTGGCGCTGCGCGGCCTGCTGCTGCTGACGGGCCGCTACCAGGACGCGCGCGCCCACCTGCTGGGCTTCGCGGCTTGTCTGCGCCACGGACTGATCCCCAACCTGCTGGACGGCGGCCGCAACGCGCGCTACAACTGCCGCGACGCCGTGTGGTGGTGGCTGCAGAGCGTGAAGCAGTACGTGTCGGAGGCCCCCGGGGGCCCCGCGCTGCTGTCGGAGCCGGTGGCGCGGCTGTTCCCGAAGGACGACGGCGAGGCGGCCCTGCCGGGCGCGGCGGACCAGCCGCTGCATGACGTCATACAGGAGGCGCTCGACGTGCACTTCCAGGTGAATCATCACTTTTGTAATCGAAAATCGTTTGTTAAATAATGTGGGTAGGTGAGATAGAGCAGGTTTTTGAGTAAGTGTATTGAAAAAATTATTTAACACTTTATAGTGTTTTTAGTGTTGACCAATCAGTGTCCACACAAACAGTGTCGTTTAACTGTTTTGACTGGTATTAAAATTGCAAACATGATCAGTGTTGGTGGCAGCACTTCCTACACAACTCATTTGGCTCGGATTTTTTGGGACATATTTTCAGTTCATGTTGTCGTCACGGCATTTGCCTCGATTTTACGACCAAGGCGCGCCGATTTTTTTGACGTTCTATCGTGTCGATCGTTCTTCTTACTCACACGTGTGCTCGCTGTATCTATCCGCAGGGACTCGTTTTCCGCGAGCGTAACGCCGGCCGCGCCATCGACGCGCACATGTCCGACAAGGGCTTCAACGTGCAGATCGGCGTGGACCCCGAGACCGGCTTCCCCTTCGGCGGCAACGACGCCAACTGCGGCACCTGGATGGACAAGATGGGCTCCTCCGAGCCCGCCGGCAACCGAGGCCGGCCCGCCTCGCCGCGCGACGGCAGCGCCGTGGAGCTCGTGGGGCTCGCCTACAGTGCCGTCAGCTGGCTGGCCGCGCAGCACCGAGCGGCCCGCTACCCCTACCCCGGAGTGGTGCGGCGCCACCAGGACGGCAGCCTCACGTCCTGGACCTACGCGCAGTGGGCCGAGCGCATCAAGCAGCACTTCGAGCGCTTCTTCTGGGTGCCGCCCGCGCCCTCGGCCGCGGACCTGCGGCCCGACCTCGTGCACCGCCGCGCCATCTACAAGGACTCGCACGGCGCCTCGCGGCCCTGGGCCGACTACCAGCTGCGCTGCAACTTCCCCATCGCCATGGCCGTGGCGCCCGAGCTGTTCGAGCCCAAGCACGCCTGGCTGGCGCTCGACACGCTGGAGCGCCATCTGCTGGGCCCGCTCGGTGTCAAGACGCTGGACCCGGCCGACTGGGCCTACCGCGGCGACTACGACAACTCCAACAACGGCGACGACCCCAGCGTGGCGCACGGTTTCAACTACCACCAGGGCCCCGAGTGGCTGTGGCCGCTCGGCTTCTATCTGCGCGCGCGCCTCGCCTTCGCGCACGACTGTGGCCGCCACGCGCGCACCGTGGCCGCCGCCTACGCCACGCTCGCGCCCCTGCTGGCCGAGATCCGCACCTCGCCCTGGCGCGGCCTGCCCGAGCTCAGCAACGCGGGCGGCGCCTACTGCGCGGACTCGTGCCGCACGCAGGCCTGGAGCTCCGCCGTCATACTGGAGGCGCTGCACGACCTCGAGCTGGCGCGCCGCGCCCGCCCGCTGGCCGCCGACTGACGCGCGCGCCGCCTGCGCCATGCGCGCCGCGGGCCCGAGCCGCGCCGCCTCTACAGCGTGCCCTACGAGCCGCCGCGGCCCCTGCGGCCCGCCGCGCCGCGCCCGCTCGCGCGCCTGCGCCGCCTGCTGGCCCGCGCGCGGCCCGCGCCGCGCCTGCAGCGCTCCATCTACAACCTGCTGGGCCGCCGCGCCGGCGAGCTCGCCACCGTGGTGTACAGCGACCGCTACTTCCGCTACGGCCTGGCGCTGCAGGCGCGGCCCGCACCCTTGCGCCGCCTGGTGGGCGACGAGCTGGGCGGCGGCGCGCCCACCGAGCGGCGCGGCCCGGGCGCGCGCGCCGCGCACGTCATGCCGCTGTGCAGCGCGCCCGCGCAGGCGCCGCGCGCCGGCCTGCTGCAGGGCGGCGCCAGGGTGCTGCCGCCGCCGCCGCGCTACGTGCCGCTGCGGCGCGCGCGCGTGCCGGCCGCGAGCCTGCTGCGCGTGCACGAGTGGGCGCGCTTCGAGGAGAGCCCGGCGGAGCACGTGGCGACGCCGCGGCGGCGCGCGCTGGACTACCGGCAGAGCGCGCGCGGCACGAGCCCGCGCCTGGCGGCCGCGGGGCGTGGACGCCGCGCCGCGTCGCCGGGGCGTAGCCGCCGCGCGTCCAGCGAGGAGTCGGCTCCGCGGCCGCAGTTCGCGCTGGAGTGCGGCTCGCAGTGCTCGGTGCGCTCGTCGCAGTACGGCGCGTCGGCGCTGTCGAAGGCGTCGCCGCGCGTGAGCTGCAACCTGTCGCCGGCGGAGGCCGACGACAAGGCGAGCACGATGGCGCTGGCGCGCAAGGTGTTGAACACGGAGCGCTTCAACAACGGCGCGCAGGCGGTGCTGTACCGGCGCGACTCGCGCGCGTCCCGTGCGTCCCGCGGGTCGCGCGGGTCGCGCGGGTCTCGCGGGTCGCGCGGGTCCCGCGGGTCGCGGCGCCTGCGCGCTACGATCCGCGCGATGCTCGCGTTCAGCGGCCTGTTCTATGCGCTCTCGTTCCTCGCGTTCTACTTCCTGAGCCTGCCGTAGATCGCGAGGCGATGCTATTTTTATTTACGTGCCATAATGTTAATGTTAAGCGTGTCTGTGCGTGTCCGCGGACAGACCCGCACTGTGCCGATCGTTGTCGGCTATTGTTCTGTTATACAAAATTTTGGGTATTTAGAGTTTTTATGAAACAATAATTCCATGAACCTATTTGTGATAATTTATGTAACACTGTTTTAGTTTTACTAACCTAAGCCCCAATATAAAATCTATATATTCAACGAGGTTGTTAGTAATAAGAAAATGTACTACCTCTAAGCATAAATATTGATATTACTAAATCGTAAATTATTTTGCTAGTTTATTTTACAGCATGTAAGAATATTATGTACCTACATAGTAAATTATAATATAAAATATTATGTTTATAAAATATTGTCTGTTTTATTTTATTTGACGGTCGACAAATCCAGGAAATTCAATCCAGGGGTTGAGGTTAAACCCAAAACCCCAAATTCCTCCCAAAAAATGCATTTAATATACGGTTTTTTATTCCTGTACGGTTCACGTACAGGCAAATCGCTAACGCCGCGACCTACTTTTCACTACTCATTTTATTTACTTTTATACTTTTAATTATAATAATGTTAGTTGACCAATAGCTGCCGTAGCGCTATTACCGCGGATTAGCATCCAACTTAGTGTAACCTTTGTGAATAAACTTAGGTATTGTGAAGTCTGTGGTTTTCGTCAACTCACATCCAACAACTGAACTGTAAGTAGCTAGCTACCTCTGAGCCATACATAAAAGTGGTCCTTCGAGCCGGATAACAGGTGCGTATTGTCTCTATTAACGTTAGCGAATCGGTCTAAGAAGAGCGGATCGCATTACTGGGGTGACGACGCACTCAATATCCAAAACCTGCGGAAACTTCGCAACTTTGGTGAACTAGTACCTGCGGTGATACAACTCTACTCTACCAACGGTCAAACCAATAACTAATAACAATGGTTCAGAGCGTAACAGAACTGATAAGCCGTCAAGAAACCATCTTCAGGGACTTGAAGCTTATTTGCAGCAACTACAAGAAGGATAGTCCCACCAGGAAGAACTTGGCGTACCTGGAGGAGCGTCTTTCTAAGCTGAACAATAACTGGGAGAAGTTTGTTCACAACCATCAACTACTCGAAGAGTCTGGAGCAACGGACCTTCAATACTTCAACGACGACATTTTCAATAGCACGAAGAAGATGTATGAAGAAGTGCTGCAAGACATGTTGAAACGTAAAGCGGAATTGCCGTCTGCATCTTCTAGTAAGATAGAACAACCACCTGCGACGCCTAAGCAAGGTATGGGGCAATCAAAATTTACTTTCGACGATATCAAATTCCACGTACCTCCTCGGGAAACAAGCGAGTCGACGGAAAAGCAACAAGATCTTTTACGTCAACAATACTGCAACTTTAGGGCATTCGAACGCACTGTGGAGAAGATAAGTATAGCATTGGCGGTACCGATGGAAAAATGGGAATTAGAAGACAACTTGAGCACCCTGAAAACTAAATGGGAGCATATCGAAAAGGTAAATTGGGAACTAGACTACATACTACAAGATGAGGACTCAGTTTATCAACAGAAATATAATACAGCAGAAAACTTTTATGACGACCTGAAAAGGAAACTACAACACCACATCTGGAATAATGCACATTATGAAAAATCTACGCCAAAAATTCAAATACCGGATTTTCATGGAAACTATAACCAGTGGTTAACCTTTAGAGACCTTTACCTCGAAAGCGTACACAACAATCCGACACTTTCGAAAGCACAAAAAATGCAACGCTTAAAAACAAAGCTGAAAGGTGAGGCGGAGAAACTAGTTCAGCATCTTGGCATCAGCGCTGAGAACTACGCGACTTGCTGGGATATGCTGACCCACCGCTACGATAACAAACGGCTGTTATTCACGTCATACATGAACACGCTCCTGAATCAACCTAGTATCCAGCAAGCTACTGCTGCAAGCATACGGACGCTTCACGACGTCATGATGGAGTGCTTGAACGGGCTCAAAAACATCGGGCTAGACACCACCAATTGGGATCCGATCGTGGTTCACCTACTGGTTCAAAAACTAGATAGTGTTACGTACAACGAATATATAAAGGAGATCAAACATCCCAGGGAGTTTCCCGACCTGGAAGAGTTCACCGGGTTCTTGGAGTCCAAATTCATGTCACTGGAAGCTCTACAGGGAAATATTCAAAAGGTATCGTCATCAAACAAACCATGGAAATCTGAAAAGCAAACGCATAAGGGATCAGAAAACCGAAATAACAACTACAAAAATAAAACACAAGGGTCATCGTACTTTAATAAGTCACAAAACTCGCCAAAAACCTTCTTCACGACAGCGAAAACATGCCCAATATGCAAAACTAACCACGTTCTGATGAATTGCGAACAATTCTTGGCTATGAACACAAACAAACGGAATGACGCAATTCGTAACTTGCATATTTGTAAAAACTGCCTATTCAGCCACGGTGAAAAACAATGCAAATCACGAAAGACGTGTAAATTGTGTCATAAGGCACACCACACACTTATGCATGAAGCTGAAACTGAACTATCCAGCAATAAACAAGCAAAAAGGGAGGAAAACCCATCGTCGACCCCATCAACTTCCTATGGGGTTAACAACGTAACGAACGAAGAAAAGGAAGTGTTGTTGACCACCGTACTTCTGAAAGTCAAAACAATAGATGGAAACTTCATCAACTTGAGAGGTCTACTTGATCAAGGCTCCCAAGTGAGTCTGATAACGGAAAACGCGGCACAGCGCCTCCGATTACAGCGACGTAAAGTGAGCGCTATTGTATCGGGTGTAGGAACCCTTAGCGGTAACTGCAAAGGGGCAATGAACTTAGAATGTCAGTCAATACATTCAGACTACAAATTCAATTTTGAAGCTCTAATTATGAAAAAACTTATTAGCAACTTACCTACCGCATCCTTTTCAATCAGCAACTGGGACTATCTGGAAAACTTAAAATTAGCAGATCCACAGTTCAACCTATCAGGCCCGATTGATCTGCTCTTGGGCGCGGACATCTATTCAGAACTTATACTAAACGGCTTCATCAGGAGTGATAATAGATACCCAGTAGCTCAACAAACCAAAGTAGGCTGGATTCTATGCGGGAATGTCAAGACATTCAACTGCTACGTGACACTCAACGATTTCGAAAACATGGCAAGATTTTGGGAGGCTGAGGAAATTCCCGACAAGTCATCATCAACTAGTGAAGAACAACACTGCGAGGAATATTACAACGCAACCACCACAAGATTGCCGAACGGACAATATGTGGTACAAATGCCAATGAAGCCTAACTTCGAAACAAACTTAAAAAATGCGAGGTCACAAGCTTTAGCACAGTTCCTTCAACTGGAAAGGAAAATGCTAAAAAACAACGAACTCGGCTACGAGTACAAGCGTTTTATGAACGAATACATCGCTATGGGACACATGAAACCTGTCACAGGAGAAAGTAGGGGCCAAGTCTACCTACCTCACCATGGCGTTTTGAGAGCCGAGTCCACTACAACAAAACTAAGAGTAGTGTTCAACGCGTCGTACAAGACAAAAGGAGACAGCAGCCTCAACGATCACATGTACTGCGGTCCGAACTTACAAAAGGATATACTGACACTTCTAATCAATTGGAGAACATACAGATACGTCTTTACGGCAGATGTGGAAAAACTTTATCGGTTTATCTGGCTGAACGAAAATCAACAACATCTACAAACTATAATCTGGAGATCTTCCCCTAACGAACCTCTACAAGATTGGCAGTTGGGCACAGTAACTTATGGAACGAAAAGTGCACCTTATCTAGCAATGCGCACTCTACACAAACTCGCAGAAGATGAAAAAGATTCCTATCCGGAAGCTGGAAACGTCCTGAAAAACTATTTCTACATGGATGACTTGGTTTATGGGCAGGACACCATCGACGCATCGAAAACAATGGTCACACAGCTAATTGAGTTGCTGAAAAAAGGAGGATTTAATTTGAGAAAGTGGAAATCAAACGAACCGATTATCTTAGAAGACTTGCGAGATGACCAAAAAAGCCGCACTACGAACATCGACTTCAGCCCAGAACAAACAACGAACTCAAAAATGTTGGGCATGAGATGGAATCAAGATGATGATAGTTTCACATACCAATGGGATCTACCAATCAAGAAAAATCTGACAAAACGCGTACTACTGAGCGAAATAAGCAAGCTATACGACCCACTTGGATTACTATCGCCACTTACAATAAAAACAAAACTCCTGTTCCAAAAAATCTGGATCAGCAAAATCAACTGGGATGAACGCTTACCCGACGATCTCGCTACCGAATGGGAAACTATGAGAAAGGATATCCAGTTGCTTAACAAACTTTCCATACCACGATGGTTACAAAGTCAAGAAAACAACCTAGAGATACACGGGTTTTGCGACGCAAGCGAAAAAGCTTACGCGTGTGTGATTTATAGCCGAGTGAAAAATCAAGCCGGGGAATACAAGACAACACTGATTACGGCAAAAACAAAGGTTGCACCAATCAGCAATAGGATAACTGTACCAAGAATGGAACTTTGCGGGGCCGTTTTACTGGCCAAACTAATAGAAAAGGTTCAGAACACTCTCTGCAATAAAAACATACATATAAGGTGCTGGAGCGACTCCAAAGTCGTTTTAGCGTGGTTGCAGGGCGATATAAATCGATGGGAGAAATATGTGGCTAACAGAGTCAAACAAATAAATAGCATTATCTCGGCAAACTGCTGGAACTATGTGAAGTCAGAAGAAAACCCTGCTGACTGTGCAACTCGAGGGCTCACACCTTCTCAACTCTTGGATTTTAACCTATGGTGGAATGGACCAAATTGGTTAAAAGCAAACATGCCAGAAATCCATCAAGACAATCGCCTGACCTATACAACAAACACTGAGTTGCAAGAAAAAAACTGCTGCGCAGTCACATACAAGAGTTGTGAAATAATTGATACATTACTGAATAAAAACAGTAATTATAAACGTGTAATACGAGTGCTTGGATGGATTCTACGATTGAACAACATTCGTAAGCAAAGACGCACACTAAACTTCATCAATAACTTAACCGACTGCGGTAACAAAAAAGAGGTTATGTGTTTGTCACCTCAAGAAATTATGGGAGCAACAGAATTGGTCATCAAGAACGTCCAAAATGAAAACTATGGCAACGAAATTGAACGTTTGAAGAAAAATCGACCAATATCAACAAAAAGCAGCTTGCTGAAGTTAACTCCATTTCTCGACGACAGTGGAATACTGCGCGTGAAGGGGCGACTAGGCTACTCAACTTTACCTCCCGAAGCTAAACATCCAATCATACTTCCGGCTACAGGAAGATTAACGGAGCTTATTATTCAAGAGGCTCATCGCGACACTCTCCACGGAGGCGCGCGGCTCACTTTGGCCCATTTACGTCAAAAATTTTGGGTCATTGGAGGCAGCAGAACAGTCAAGAAGGAGCTTCGGCAATGCGTCCGATGTCATCGTTTCAAACCAAACCGAAACGTCCAACTGATGGCAGACTTGCCAAAGGAGCGTGTAACTCCATCAAGACCGTTCACAAACACGGGCGTCGACTATACCGGACATGTTGATGTGAAAATCAATAAAGGAAGAGGAGTCAAAACTTGCAAGGCTTACATAGCGATTTTCATATGCATGGTGACCAAAGCTGTGCATTTGGAATTGGTGTCGGACCTGACCACGCAAACGTTCCTTGCAGCATTCAAAAGGATGTGTGCCCGCAGGGGTACACCCCGACACGTATTCTCCGACAATGGAACGAATTTTGTGGGCGCAGCAAAACTACTTCAACAGGAATTTGAACAACACAGAACGTTTAAGACTTCTGACTTCTTCGATGAGATGAGCCACTTACAAATTGAGTGGCATTTCAATGCCCCTCTTTGGCCAACAGCTGGAGGCCTGTGGGAGGCTGCCGTCAAAGCCATGAAATATCACCTACATCGAGTACTGGGGGAACAGAAGCTTACTTTCGAACAATTCACTACATTACTTAATCAAATTGAAGCCTGTCTTAACTCTCGTCCGCTGTGTCCACTGACAGAAGATGTCGAAGACCTGGAATACCTAACTCCCGGTCATTTCCTCATTGGCGGCCCCCTATTGTCACTACCGCAAGAAGAACAAGATTTTGCTGAGCACGATCTAAGAAACAGATGGAGACTTGTTGAACAAATGAACGTGCACATCTGGAAGCGCTGGTCGAACGAATACCTACACCAACTACAAATCCGAAGCAAATGGCAGCAACCAAAAGAAAACCTGAAACAAGGCAGCCTAGTATTAGTAAAAGATGAACATTTACCTCCTGGCCGTTGGGCTATAGGAAGAGTCCAGGAACTTCATCCAGGCGCTGATGGTCAAGTACGGGTTGTTACCTTGAAAACTAGGAAAGGGGCACTTAAACGGCCAATAACGAAGCTTTCACCGTTACCGCTGAAACTCGAAGAACAAAGAGTAAACGAAGAGGAAGAAAAAACGACACCTACTCCGGAAATTAAAAAACGAGGAGGCACAATAAAACACAAGAACAATTGGCTGTCACTTGTTCTTTTATCCATGTTAGCAATGACGGGATATGCTCAATCAGCGCCAACTACTAATAACTTGAAGATTTCAGCTATATCGAGCAACCATCCGATTTACTTCGATGAAGCAGGAAAAATACAACTAATACATGACGAATGGACTCTATTGGTTTACTACAACTTAACATCATACTGGCAAGCAACGGATCGGATCAATGATTATGTCAACCAAATAGATAAACTATGCCAAAGGATATCACATGAATACACGCCTTGCGAAACAATTGTCAGCCACCTACGTCATGAACTGAGTCACCTAGCCGACTACAACTCTATGCTGCTCACTCAACACTCAAGACCAAAACGAGGATACTTTGATGGAGTTGGGAAGTTAGCAAGAAATCTTTTCGGAGTGCTCGACGCAGACTTTGCAGAAAAGTACGAAAGAGACATACAGAATCTACAATCAAATGATGACTACCTACTTCAACTTATGAAGAACCAAATCTTAATTGTAGAGGCTGAAAACAATATAATAAAAAGAAACACCGCCTTCATGGAGAAACAATTCAAGACATTGAGCGTCTATATGAGCCAAACTTGCAGCGAAATCACAAAAATAGAGAACAAGGCGCAAATGCTATTCACGATGAATGACATAAATTCCGCTGCCGTGACGTCAACTTTGATTTTAAGTGATTTAAATCGAATATTGGAAATGTTGATAAATGCCCTCGCCAACATTTACAGAGGACATTTAGATACCCATTTATTTCCGGCCAACCAACTGATCGAGCAGCTAAACATCATATCCGGAAGGTTACCACAGGGATTGTCATTACCTGTAAAGGACATTCAAAGGGATTTGAAAAATATCTATGACCTGATTCATGTGAAGGCTCGAATAACAAACAACTATATGTTATTTGAAATACACATCCCGCTGCTGAGCGATGAAGACTACAAGATATATCGAGTCATTCCGATACCGATCCTTAGACACGGACATTTAAAACTCATGCAACCAACTTCAAGTTTCATCGCAATAAACTTCAGAAAAAACTCTTACATTACAATGGAAGATCAAGATATGCGCCAATGTACTTCATACGGAGAAGACGAATTTATCTGTATCTCACGTAATCCTGTGTACAACATGCACGATAAAGACGCCCCATGTGAGGCCCAAGTCTTCAACCAACAAGAGTCTTTATCATGCGTCCTCAAAGACGTAACATGCAAGGAAACCTGGACAAAGCTTCACAAATCAAACATGTGGCTATTTACATTATGCGGAAAACAGCTGATGCGCGTCATATGTAACGATCAAGTTACACCAGCGGTCATTGACGGGACTGGAGTCATTACCTTGCAATCAAAGTGCATACTACAGAAAAAGGACGCCACAATATTTACACAGAATCAGCTGAGAAGTAGTTTTAACATGGAACCAGACATAGAAATACCAACGATAAATTCAACAATAAACCACATCTTTGACCTTGGCTGGAATAATGCAAAACTAAACATAACAGAACAAGAGACGCCAACTGCAGTAGAAATAAGAAAAATAGACCAGCAGTTGGAATTCCAAAAGAGCAGAGAAATATTACCAAAGGTGTCGGACTTGTCAAGTCACGACATCTACCTCTACTCCGTTACTTCTTTGCTGTTGGGAGGAATCGCTGTGCTTGCCCTCTATGTTATTATGAAACGATGGTGCAAAACAAAGAAAGGCGCCAAAACAGGGGTGGCACCTAGAAGAAGGAATAACTTGGGAGAGGACATCGAGCTACATGAAATACATTCGACAGCAGCGGAGCCCGTTTACAGCGAAGCAAGACAGCCAAAGAAAGCATTTCATTTTGACGATGTGAATTAAGTGACAACTATACTTTTACTTATATACTTATACACATTTACTATTGTTTACTATTTACTGTACACTTTTTATATTAGCTATTATTTGCTTTGTAATGGATGCTCATCCCACTTTTCCCTCGGGAGCATGTACGGTTCACGTACAGGCAAATCGCTAACGCCGCGACCTACTTTTCACTACTCATTTTATTTACTTTTATACTTTTAATTATAATAATGTTAGTTGACCAATAGCTGCCGTAGCGCTATTACCGCGGATTAGCATCCAACTTAACTTAGTGTAACCTTTGTGAATAAACTTAGTTATTGTGAAGTCTGTGGTTTTCGTCAACTCACATCCAACAACTGAACTGTAAGTAGCTAGCTACCTCTGAGCCATACAATTCCAAACCTCAAAATTTCAATCTTGAATATCTCAAAAGTACGCGTTTTCTAGATTCGGGAGAGGCTTCGTGGAAGAGGGGGCACACACCCCTTCCCCCCACCCCCAAAAACCAACAAATTCGATGTCTTGTATAGTACAGTTTTACAGGTATCAGCCTCGCTGTTCCACAAGGACAACGCAGCGCCGACACGCCCTCCAACTTTGCTACCGTCGTGATCCTCGCCTCGCTCCCGTTGGGCGCCGGCTCCCTCCCAGACTTGAACTGCAGCTCGATACGCTAGCGGGGCACTGGCCGCTCCATCTCCCTGTCTCCCAGCATTGGCAGTGACACTTCCTTCTTGAACTCCAGCTCGATACGCTAGCGGGGCACTGGCCGCTCCATCTCCCTGTCTCCCAGCATTGGCAGTGACACTTCCTTCTTGAACTCCAGCTCGATACGCTAGCGGGGCACTGGCCGCTCCATCTCCCTGTCTCCCAGCATTGGCAGTGACACTTCCTTCTTGAACTCCAGCTCGATACGCTAGCGGGGCACTGGCCGCTCCATCTCCCTGTCTCCCAGCATTGGCAGTGACACTTCCTTCTTGAACTCCAGCTCGATACGCTAGCGGGGCACTGGCCGCTCCATCTCCCCGTCTCCCAGCATTGGCAGTGACACTTCCTTCTTGAACTCCAGCTCGATACGCTAGCGGGGCACTGGCCGCTCCATCTCCCTGTCTCCCAGCATTGGCAGTGACACTTCCTTCTTGAACTCCAGCTCGATACGCTAGCGGGGCACCGGCCGCTCCATCTCCCTGTCTCCCAGCATTGGCAGTGACACTTCCTTCTTGAACTCCAGCTCGATACCCTAGCGGGGCACTGGCCGCTCCATCTCCCTGTCTCCCAGCATTGGCAGTGACACTTCCTTCTTGAACTCCAGCTCGATACGCTAGCGGGGCACTGGCCGCTCCATCTCCCTGTCTCCCAGCATTGGCAGTGACACTTCCTTCTTGAACTCCAGCTCGATACGCTAGCGGGGCACTGGCCGCTCCATCTCCCTGTCTCCCAGCATTGGCAGTGACACTTCCTTCTTGGCCTCGTAAAGTGAGGCCATCTCACGAGCTCGGAGATCCAGAGGAAGTATCCCTGCCAACAGAAGCACAGAGTTGAGGGAGACGGTACGGTACGCCTTGCACATTTTTTGTGCTATCCCGCGCTGCACGACGCCCAGCTGCTTTTGAATTCCCAGCTTACCTGCTGCTGGAGCCCATACGCTGGTGGCGTACAGGATAATCGGCTCTATTGTGGCTACGTAGATAATTTTTATTATGTCGGGGTTTAGTCCCCAGCTAATCCTCGCTGCCCTGCACAGCTGTTTGTGAACCCCGATCGCCTTTTGGCAGACGTTCCTGTCGTGCGTGTTAAAGGTCAACTTGTCGTCGACGGTGACACCCAGGATCTTGATTTCCTTGGCCATAGGTACCTCGACCCCGCCCATGCTCAGGCGTGGGACGTCGTATTTTAGTTTGCGCGTGATTGTCATCGCGTTTGTTCTTTGCGGCGCGAATTTTAACTTATTATCGACGCCCCTCGTCCGAACATGTTCGAGGGCGATGTTTGCCTTACTCTCTATTTCCATTGCTGTGTCACCGTCGAAGACAAGGACTACGTCGTCTGCGAACGCTTGTACGTGGACCTCTTTATTTGTCAGGCTTTTTAGGAAGGGATCCAACAGAAGGTTCCAGAAGTCCGGGCCTCTGATGGACCCTGCCTTGTATTCCATCTTCCGTTTTAGGTACTCTTCGACAACCATCGGTCTTCGGACTGGGGCAGCGCATCGCACTCTTCTTTTTAACCGACTTCAAAAAAAAGGAGGAGGTTATCAATTCGGTTGTATTTTTTTTTTTATTTTTTTTTTTTTTATGTTTGTTACCTCAGAACTGCGTCGTTTATGGACCGATTTGCAAAAAATTTTTTCCCTTTATAGGATATGCTTCCAGATTGGTCTCATTTTTTTCAAAGTTCAGTTCTGATGATGGAATCCATGAGGAATCGAGGGAACTCCTAAAAAATTATAGGCAACTCTATGGTAATTTTAGTATTTTCCTCAAGAACTTAAGCATTTACAGTCAAAAAGTAACATTTGATGAAGTGGAACTGATGAAGAAGACCAGAAATGGTCAACGGAACTTCATACTCAAATAGATATCACAATGAAGATATAGTTAAGCGACTATGACCATACAAATAAATGAATGATTCTGAATAGTTACGTTGAAAATGGTATCATCGAAGTGATCTGATGATGATGATGGAGCCAGAAGGTAGGCACTGGAACTCCGTAATTAATCAATGTAACCTAGCCGTGTTCGGACTTATTAGAATTGTCATGAGATGCACTTTGGCTATAAGGTACTATCGAACTGATCTGATGATAGAGCCGGAAGGTAGGCACAGGAACTCCGTAATTAATCATGTATCCTAGCCGTGTTTGGGCTTATTAGAATTGTCGTGAGATGCTCTTTGGCTATAAGGTACTATCGAACTGATCTGATGATGGAGCCGGAAGGAGGAAGGTAGACACAGGAACTTTATAATAAAACAATGTAACCTAGCAGTATTTGGGTTAATTGGAATTGTCATGAGAAATAGGCACTCTGTTTATAAGTGTATCGCAACTAAAAAGTGTGAAATAAAAACTTTTTACAAAAAAAAAAAATAACCGACTTCACTAAAAAAAACACTAAAAGGACCAAAATAACTTTAATTTCGGAAGTCGGTGTTAAATAAGAAACAAACAATACAGAGAAGCACCGACTTCCGAAATTAAAGTTATTTTGGTCCTTTTAGTGTTTTTTTTTAGTGAAGTCGGTTATTTTTTTTTTTGTAAAAAGTTTTTTACTTGTAGCGACTCACCTCTTCATCTCAGCGAGTTTCTCCGACCACCATGGCATGGTAAGCTTTTCTTTGACTTTTTTAATAGGCATTGCTTCGCGACATGCTTCCTGTGTGATCTTTGTGAAGTTGTCGTTGGCAATATCCAGTAATTTTGTGCTATTTATTTGTTCTATTGCCGTTCTTGCTATTTCAAAGTCTATTTTCAATTGCGCAAATTTCGTATGAAATTTTACGCACGTTGTACGAGCCAATAATGCTCATATAGCAAAATACGTTTTGCTTATTAAACTTAATAATTTAATTCAGTCGTAACTATACCTCCGTCACGCGGTAATGTGTTTGCAATAAATAAGTGCGGCTCTATACATAACTTTATTGTATTTACCAATAAACATTTTAACGTGTTACTAAGTGGTTTGGTGTTACTTTATTTGCAACCTACAACAACTACTGGAGAATCGTCAACGGCGAAATACTCCAACATATTTTGGTCCTTCGAGCCGGATTGGGTCATTTGGTCCTGATTGGTCCTTTTGATCCTTCGAGCAACAAACAAAGGTGAGTCGAATCATTATTTGAATCATCGAACTTACAAACCAGCGGAGATTACGTCTACTGCTACAAACCAGCGGAGATTACGTCTACTGCTACAAACCAGCGAAGATTACGTCTACTGCTACAAACCAGCGGAGATTACGTCTACTGCTACAAACCAGCGGAGATTACGTCTACTGCTACAAACCTGCGGAGATTACGTCTACTGCTACAAACCTGCGGAGATTACGTCTACTGCTACAAACCAGCGGAGATTACGTCTACTGCTACAAACCAGCGAAGATTACGTCTACTGCTACAAACCAGCGGAGATTACGTCTACTGCTACAAACCAGCGGAGATTACGTCTACTGCTACAAACCAGCGGAGATTACGTCTACTGCTACAAACCAGCGGAGATTACGTCTACTGCTACAAACCAGCGGAGATTACGTCTACTGCTACAAACCAGCGGAGATTACGTCTACTGCTACAAACCAGCGGAGATTACGTCTAATGCTACAAACCTGCGGAGATTACGTCTACTGCTACAAACCAGCGGAGATTACGTCTACTGCTACAAACCAGCGGAGATTACGTCTACTGCTACAAACCAGCGAAGATTACGTCTACTGCTACAAACCTGCGGAGATTACGTCTACTGCTACAAACCAGCGGAGATTACGTCTACTGCTACAAACCAGCGGAGATTACGTCTACTGCTACAAACCAGCGGAGATTACGTCTACTGCTACAAACCAGCGGAGATTACGTCTACTGCTACAAACCAGCGGAGATTACGTCTACTGCTACAAACCTGCGGAGATTACGTCTACTGCTACAAACCAGCGGAGATTACGTCTACTGCTACAAACCAGCGGAGATTACGTCTACTGCTACAAACCAGCGGAGATTACGTCTACTGCTACAAACCAGCGGAGATTACGTCTACTGCTACAAACCTGCGGAGATTAAGTCTACTGCTACAAACCAGCGGAGATTACGTCTACTGCTACAAACCAGCGGAGATTACGTCTACTGCTACAAACCAGCGGAGATTACGTCTACTGCTACAAACCAGCGGAGATTACGTCTACTGCTACAAACCAGCGAAGATTACGTCTACTGCTACAAACCAGCGGAGATTACGTCTACTGCTACAAACCAGCGGAGATTACGTCTACTGCTACAAACCAGCGGAGATTACGTCTACTGCTACAAACCAGCGGAGATTACGTCTACTGCTACAAACCAGCGGAGATTACGTCTACTGCTACAAACCAGCGGAGATTACGTCTACTGCTACAAATCCACGAAACAAGGAATAATCAGCGGGGATAACGTCCGCTGCGATTGGAACTACACAACATCTATAACCAACAAGTAACAATGTCGAAAGAAGAGTACCTCGAATTTGCAGAACTTATAACTAAGCAACAAAGTAGCTACGAGAATATCAAGGCTCTGCAAACTAATTACAAAAAGGATTCTGCGAAGAGAAAGTCCATAGATTACCTTAACAAACGCATCGAAGCTTTACAATCCCTTTGGGATGAATTTCGGACAAATCATGAGGTCTTGAAGAAGTATGAGTCAGCTCAAAGCGACCATGACTACTTTGAGAAGAACATTTTCGAAATAACAAGAAGCATGTTCAACGAAACAATGCAGTCAATGAATCAACTACGAGACAACTTAAGGAATGAACCAGGATTTTCGGGTGTCTCAAAACCGAAAAGCCCACAACCACAAGAAAAACCGCAATTTGATACAACTGGAGTTCACCAACAATTCGGAGACGAGACGAACCATCACTTGTCAATGTTGTTACGTAATCAAATATTCATTTATTTATTTATTCATATAACAATTTTCATTGTGTTTGAATTTTATCGTATACTAATTAATTCATAACATCCATAAATAATACAATAGTAAATTTCAAACAGTAAATTAACACTAAGTAAATCAAGAGCAATAATTACTAACAAATAATCAACAAATAATAGTCAATATTCAATTAATAATAGTCAGTAATTCATAATTATAATCAATATTCAACAAAAAATTCATTATAGTATCATGATAAATATGATGTCAAAAAATTGTAAATAGTCATTATATATGAATAAATTGTAAATATTATTAAGTATGTCAAATGGTTATAAGTAAATCTCAAGAAGTCAAATAATGCATTGAATATATTTGTGTCTTAATAATTATTGATATTGAGGAATCAATGGTGGTGAGCTCTTTTTTCCAATTTAATAAGGAATCTATGTAAACTCCTAAAAATTTAACATCGTTTATTAGACCAATATTATTCCCTTCAAACGTAACATTTATGTTGTCTTTGTTACGTGACGTTGTTTTAAACAACATAACTTGGGTTTTATTTGGGTTTATTATTAAATCATTTGCTGTAAACCAAACAGAAAGATTTTTTAAGCACATATTAACATTTTCTGCCAACTCGTTTAAATTTGGCGACCCGATTATGGCGTTTGTATCATCTGCAAACATTACAAGCCTTGAGTCGGGTTGGATATTATTCATAAAATTGAGTAAATCATTTGTAAAAATTAAATATAATATTGGTCCTTTTTTATAGCATTTAATCTAAGATTTAAGTTATTACTCACGATACATTGTCTTGCTTGTTGATAATGACTATTTAGAGAAAGAATGCACAACAGTTTAAAGGCGTATAAAAGAAGTTCAAGTCAATATGATCACAGCACGAATAACTTTTGTCACAGGGTTTTTTCGGTTTAGATAACGTTTCTACACAAATTTTCTTTCACTATGATTGTTCACAAAACACTTTCATTGCATAACTTTAATTTTTAATATTTTCCATAAATTTTTGAAAAAGTTTGACATATACCAATGTTTACTTTACAAGCGCCCTCTAGCGATTATGTAACTTCAACGCCTTAAAGCGAGCGGTCTCCAAAACTAATCTGGATGATATGAAAGAGAAGTGGCAACTTCAAGATCAACTAAACATACTAAGTTCTAAGTGGGAATCCATCGACAAAATACATTGGGAACTAAGCTACTTACTGCAAGGAAACGACGAGGATTACGAAGCAAAATATGACCATTGGGAGCAAGTCTACGACAACCTAAAGGCAGATTTGAATAGAAAAATCTTTGAAACATCTCATTACGAAAAAACAACACCGCGTATGGAACTGCCGGAGTTCAATGGAGCTTTCAGCAATTGGATCTCTTTCAGAGATTTATTCATTGAGATGATTCATAACAATCCAACGCTAAACAATACGCAGAAGATGAAGTTCCTAAAATCTAAATTGAAAGGTGAAGCGGAGAAGTTAATCAAACACCTACCAGTGAGTGCTGAGAACTACGACTCATGCCTGAATATAATTCAGCATCGCTACGATAATAAGCGACTACTTTTCGTCTCATACGTGGACACGCTTCTCAATCAACCATCTATCGACAAACCGAACTCTACTAACTTGAAAAAGCTGTACGATACAACCAAAGAGTGTCTAAATGGCATGGAGAACATCGACATCAACGTTCCTGTATGGGGGCCACTGATCGTGCACTTACTTTCTTCCAAACTGGATGACGTCACTTACGGTGACTACATCAAAAGCATGAAACATTCAAGAGAGCTTCCTGACTTAGATGAGTTTATGGAGTTCCTGGAATTACAATTTATGACGCTGGAAACATCGCGAAACAAGAAGAGCGGTGTAAAACAAAATAATTCAACGAATAACCAACATAAAAATTATAATAACAACAAGTCAACAAACTTTAAAGACTCAGAAAAGTGGACAAACACCTACCATGCATCGCTGCGGAAATGTCCACTCTGCAAAAACGATCATGCACTAAGGCAATGTTCAACATTCCTGAATATGGATATCGCAACGCGAAACCAAACAACAAGTAAACTGAACCTATGCAAAAATTGTTTATTCAGTCACGGGGAAAACAAATGCAACTCAACGCAAAGATGCCGTACGTGTAATTTTAAACACCATTCCCTTCTGCATGACGATAATCTGAAAGGGCAACAATCAAAGCTAACCACCTCAACGGCGGCTGAGCGAACATCAAATCACATCAACGGTGAACAAGAGATCCTCTTAACGACTCTTCAACTCAAAGTCAAGAACAAAGAAGGAGATTACGTCATCCTTCGGGCGTTGCTGGATCAAGGTTCTCAAGTAACCTTGATCACTGAAAATGCTGCTCAACGATTGAACTTACCCCGAAACAAACAAAAAGCACGCTGCTATCACTGGCGTGGGCACAATAATGGGCTCGAGTAAAGGGATGATTAAATTAGAATGTAAATCTATCCACTCTGAGTTTAAATTCCAAACGGAAGCATTAGTGATGAGTAAACTTATCAACAATCTGCCGAACTCTACAATCAACACAACGAACTGGACACACCTGCACAATATAAAATTGGCCGATCCAGATTTTAACATCTCAGGGCCCATCGATTTACTTCTAGGAGCAGATATTTACTCTGAGGTCATCTTAGAAGGAGTACTAAACACAACAATAATTCACCAGTAGCGCAACAGACCAAGTTAGGCTGGATACTGTGCGGTGCCACAAAGCAATTTAACTGTCTAGTTACTCTAACTGATCTAGATGAGATAACAACTTTCTGGGAGACTGAAGACATTCCATCAGAACCTGAAACATCAACCAAAGACGAATTCTGTGAACAATATTATACGGAAACAACAGAGCGATTAAGCAACGGGCGATATGTAGTGAAGGTGCCGATGAACTCCAATTATGAAAAAAACCTTGGAAAATCGAAGCCTCAAGCCATAGCACAATTTCTTCATCTAGAAAAGAAAATAGCAAAACAAGAACACTTTGCCAAACTATACAAACAATTCATCCTAGACTACACCGAATTAGGGCACATGAAGCCAGTGACAGAATTCGAGAGTTGAGTACAAGTCTACCTTCCACACCACGGCGTGGTAAGGGCTAGCTCTAGTACAACTAAACTACGAGCTGTTTTCAATGCATCCATGAAGACAGACTCTGGCTACAGCCTAAACGATCTAATGGAAAAAGGGCCAAACCTTCAAAAGGACATTTTATCCCTGATCATAAAATGGCGGAGCTATATGTTCTAACGGCGGACATCGAAAAAATGTACCGTCAAATCCTTATTCATCAAGATCAACAACATTTACAAAGAATAATCTGGAGAGAGTCTTCAAGAGAAGCCCTTAGAGAGTTTTTTTTTAATTTTATTTTTTTTAAATCTTTATTTGGAAAAAAAAGGTTTTAATCGCGGGGCGATTATGCCAACCTTGTAGTTTTACAAAAGAAAAAACATAAAAACAGGTGGTTCTATGATCTTAACTTAATTAATTTAAGAAACAAAAAATATAACTTAATAGCTAATTTGGATGTAGGTTTAGATAAGATCTGATTACACATACCTACATCCCTTAAACATAAACTATTTTCTAACTCTAAAACTCTCCGTTCGTCACCAATCCGTGCACACTCCACCAAAGCGTGGTAGGTGTCCTCCCTAACCTTGCAAGTCAGACAGTTTGGGGTGTCAACAACTTTCATAAGATGACCGAAAGCATTCAACGGTATGTGCCCGGATCGCAGACGCATGCTTGTTACTAGTAAACGTCTATTAATCGGAGTTTCAGTAAACCAAGGTATTCTTGGTGGCTCAGACTGGATTGTCTTGTACCATATACCCTTCTCTTCAGATCTTTTGTCAAAGTACTCTTTCCATAATATATTGCAATTAATTTTAACATCTCCTAATACATCCGTAAAGAAGGGTAGATGATCGATAGAAGTTCCTTCATATGTTCCCGTTTTTGCTAATATATCTACAATTTCGTTTCCCATCAGATCTACATGTGATGGAATCCATTGGAATTTAATACTTTTGCCACTTTTCCTCAGCCTCAAGTACGAGTCTAATATCGTATAGGCTACAGGTTGGCCTCGTGTGCCCGAGGTGCACCGAGCTATATGCTGCAAGGCGCTTTTAGAATCACAAAGTATAACAAATTTTGTATATTTGCACGACATTAGATATGATAAGCATTCTGAAATGGCATATAATTCTGCTGCCATTACGGATAATTTGCAGTTCAATGTGAAACTGGCTCCTGTGTTACATTGGGGATCAAAAAATGCTGCTCCTGTTCCATTACTGTCCTTAGACCCATCACTGTAAATCTGATAGAATCCATTATAATTTTGTGCAATAGTTTCTACTAATCTCTTAAGAAGTGTCACTGAAGTATTAGATCTTTTAGTTCCTATCATGTTTGTGATACTTAGGTTTATATTTGACTTAATATCTATATTCGCCATCCAAGTCGATAGTGAAAACATCTCTAGAACTTTAGAACGATGTAAAGTTTGATTGGACATCTCAATAAATGCGATAGTTAACAACGGTTTTTTCTTATTACGCCAATATGTTTCCTGTTCGCATATTGATGTCAATTTTGATATCATTATTATGGTGTCACCATTATCAATAGATTTAGCTTTTAAGCAAAATTTAGCAGCTAAATATTTACGTCGAACAAACAATGGTGGCAGACATAACTCAGATTCCATCGCGTGGATTGGGCAACTTTTCAAAAAACCGCCAACTATTCTCATAGCTTGGTTTTGGATTTTGTCTAACCTTGAAATGTTGGTCTTAGCGCTGTTATCAAACAAAAAACTTGCATAATCTAATCGACTACGAATGATTGCAATATACAGTCGTCTTAAATGCACTGGGTGAACTCCCCATGACGAACCTGCTAGTACCTTAAAGACATTTAAAAACTTCATACTTTTTTCATATACTTCGTTTATCTGTTTGCGCCATCTCAAAGATGAATCAAGCCAAAGTCCTAAATACTTAACAACAGGAACATTTTCTAAACAGACATTATTGATAATGATATTTATCTGCTGTAACGACCTTCCCTTCGAGAATAAACAAATTTTACTTTTCGTGGGAGATAATTCTAGACCTAATACTTCTACCAAGTGTGACAAACAATCTATGGCTTCTTGAAGAGCTGTAGTCATAAATTTAATGTCTTGTCCAGAAATATAGAGGACGAAATCGTCTGCATATTGAGATACATAAACTCCCATAATATCTTTGAAAATATCACAGGTCGCTATATTAAATAATATTGGAGACATAGGATCTCCTTGGGCTAATCCCTTACATGTCCATCTTGTAATCGAAGCATTACTCCCTACTTGTGATACAGCTAAATGTCTTTCTCTTAAGTATTCCCATATATATCTGCATATTGAAGACCCTACTCCCATTTCATCCAGTTTAGTTACAACTTTCAAAATATTAACGTTATTATACGCGTTATCTATATCAACGAAACAACCCAATGTTTTTTTATTGGTGGCGAACCCTATTTGGATTTGTGATACCAACCGTACAAGATTATCAAGGCATGATTGAGATCTTCTAAATCCTACTGTATTCTTGGAAAACAGACCTTTACTTTCAAAAAACCATTCAAGACGTCTTGTTATGATGTTGTGTAAAGTTTTACAGAGACATGAAATGAGTGAGATAGGTCTCAAAGATGCAATGTTATTCGGATCGCGCCCAGGTTTCGGTACAGGCACTATTCTAACATTTCGCCACTGTCTAGGAACCTCACCATCAGCCAAACATTTGTTAAATAAATCAACTATCAACTGTTTGCTGGGAAAATGGTAAATCATTGAATAGGAAATATCATCCTCTCCGGGAGCGGTATCTTTCATCTTCAGAACATTTGAAAGTTCCTGTTCCGAAATCTGGGCTTCCAACTGTATGTTACTTGAATGAAAAACAGGACATGATGAGCAAACGTAATCTGGCGCCAATTGACTTAAGAATTCACTAGCCCTCTCTGTATCTAAACAAATTCTGTTACTACGATATCCTTTAATCCATCGCATTTTGTTCCATAACTCGCTACTGGACACCATCTCGCCTATACTGTCACAGAACTGCCGAAAAGATTCAGCACTCGCCTTACGAATTAGTCTCTGTGCTGTAGCTACCTTCTGTTTGAGAATCATGAAATTAGTGGGGGTAGGGTTCTTCCTAACCTGAGCTAATGCCAATCTACGTTCCGCTACCGCCTTAGATAGCTCGGGGGACCAGTATGATTTTGGAACAAATTTACTGGAGGGGTCTTCACAAATCTTAATGTTGGGGATTGATGCTTGAGATGCCAAATTTATCAAATCTATAATTTTATCATACCTTTGTTGCGTGTCACCAGTTAAATTAATACTATTAATTTGACTTGAAATTATTTCTGAATACTTCTGCCAATCACCCTTTTTAAAATTACGTTTTGATTTTATTACGTTATGACATGTAAATTCTGTGGTAATAAGAACAAATAAGTGGTCACTACCTAGGCTCTCGTTTAAAACGCTCCACTTAAACCGTAATGCAATATCTGATGACGCGAATGTGATGTCAGGCGAACTTTTTTGTAACTGATTTAAAACTAACTTAAGTCTGGTATGGTCTCCAGTGTTGAGGAAAACGTAATGCCAATCATCCGCTGCATCGTGGATTTGTAAACCTCTGCGATCGCTTTTGTATGACCAGTTTGTATGATGCCCATTGAAATCTCCTCCTATAAAAGTTTTGTTAGGCCAACTAGAAAATAACATTTTCCAATCCTCATCTGCAGTGTGAATATTAGGGGGGCAATATACCGCTATGATATTTTCTAAAAAGCTACAGTTCAATATTTTAATATGGAGTACTTGAATGCTTCGATTACGTAAGCTAAAATTGGTAATTTGTGCTTTAATGGAGTTATGCACTACAATCGCGACTCCGCCATATGAATCATCCCGGTCTTGTCTGTAAATGTTGTAACTACCTATTTTTAACTGACTGTCTGGTTCAAGCCAGGTCTCGGATATAATACATATATGGATTTTACTTATTAATAAGAAATTCTCAAAAACTTTAATTTTAGGTTTCAGACTTTGTGCGTTCCACTGCAATAACTTTAATCGAACGATTTTATTTTTGGGATCCATCACTTATTAAGACCGAAAAATAACTCTAAACATTTGTTCAAAATAGGCCACTCAGACATACGATCTACCACAAATAGTACTAACCATTTACTACAACACTTAATAATGTCATAGAACTTTTCTTGAAAGCTCCGATTTCGCATATAAATAATGTCTTTTAATCGTGTAATTAACTCATCTAGGTGCACCTCTCGCGTATTGTTTACGTTGTCGCCGGCGTCGTTATGAGTAGCAGCTGTTTGCATAGGAATGCGGTCCGACGAGTCCCGATGTCCCCGCCACTCCGTTTTGTCTTTGCTTTGCGAATGCGATTGCTTATTTTTATTACTTACTGGCGGTGATTTAGATCGATTCTGTGTAAACAACGGTGGGAATGCATTCGGTGTGTAGTTATAACTGTTTTCCGATTCTGCCAAAAGTAAACCACTAAAGCTATTGTAGGTGTTAATCTTCGGTTTTTCGGTTTCCGTCACTGTTTGTGAACCAATTGTCAACCTGGGTCTAACATACATATTGCAGGCTACCTGATAAGTGCAGTTATATTCTGCCATAAGTTCCCTCACGCGTTTCTCTCGAGCATAAACAGGACAACTTCTGTTCAACGCCATGTGATCACCCCGACAATTAATGCATTTAAATATTGTGACTTCACAGTTACTGTGTTCTCCTGTACACTTAGGACATACAATTTTTTTGGATGAGCATCTTGTTTTGACGTGCCCGAACTTCCAACAGTTTGAGCACTGTGTTACCGGAAATACATAAGGTTCTACCTTGGCTCGTAGACAGTCCGCATTAATAAAACTTGGTAGGTCTCCTTTGAATCCTACCTTAGCTACTTCACTCGGCACCCAGCTGTCTCCGTCTCGTCGCTGTAGCCTTTTTAAGGATATGATTTCAGTATCATTAGAACTCTTGATCGCTTTTAAGGCCTCCTCATCAGATAACTCGAGATCCACATCCCGGATAATACCGTAAGAAATGTTTACATCCTTTGCGCTGTAAACCTTCCATTCTTTAGTTTGGAACTCTTGACAGTCCAACAACTTGCCCGCACATTCTTCAGTCGAAACCTCTATTTTTAACTTGAATGGATTAATGTATTTAATTTTTACGATATCAGTTAAACCCATACTATTAAATAATTTTGCTATAGCAAACTGTTTTGGTAACTTTTCTCGGCTCCAAATAAAAACTTCTTTTCTAAATAGTTTATGTTTCTTTCCTCTATCTTTTTCAACTTTTTTCCAGCTTCCTTCTTCGTCCTCTTCTCTTTCTCTTTTTGTTGGATGAGTTATTAGATCTTCTTCCATAATTTGACTTTCACTGTGGATTGGTTCCGTTATATTTATTACCGAATCTCTTTTGCTTTCTCCTTCCTCTTCCATTAAAATTGTTGATATCCATCCATCTACTCGATCTAAGTTACTTCCTTCTTCTCCACTGCTACTGCCACTGTCACCTGTGGCCATAATTGGGACGCGCTCATTACCGATGAGCGCGTCAATATTAGAAATGATAATTCTAGTTACAACGAAATTATAATTATATGCGTGCGAGCGGTTCACACGAGTGCCGAGACAGAACTGCCTTAGAGAGATGCAGCTATGTACTCTTACTTACGGTACCAAAGTCGCACCATTCATTGCGATGCGCACTCTCCAACAACTGGCGAAAGATGAAGGCGACGCTTTCCCTTTAGCCCAACAGGCGCTGCAAAACGAATTTTATATGGATGACGCCATCACTGGACACCATACCATAGAAACAACAAAGTTGTTGCAAAAGGAGCTAAGCGAACTACTAAAGAAAGGAGGTTTTGTTTTACGGAAATGGTCCACAAACGAACCATCTATTCTTAAATAACTACATGGGGAAGAAAAAAGTCACAAAAACGATTTTAACTTCAAGCAGCAAGAGTTCAGCAAAACACTCGGACTCACATGGAATAACGCAAGCGACACATTCCATTTTACTAGCGAAGCACCTGCCAATAACAAAAATGCACCATACACTAAACGCAGGCTGTTGTCAGAGATAAGCAAGATCTACGATCCGCTTGGGTGGTTGGCTCCAACGATCATTCAAGCAAAACTACTGTTTCAAAAATTATGGAGTGACATCTGTCAAAACATTGGCTGGGTAAATGTACCCGATACCATCGAAAAGGAATGGCTGAAAATTAATTCCGATTTACCAAACATAAACAACATCAGTTTACCAAGATGGATAAAAAACGAAAACAAAACGATGGAATTGCAAGCCTTCTGTGACGCGAGCGAGAAAGCCTACGCATGCGTTATCTACAGCCTAACTACGAGTACGTCACCTGCAGGCCAATATGTAACTACTCTACTCGCTGCAAAGACTAAGGTGGCACCACTCAAAAAGAAGACTACTATACCAAGATTGGAATTATGCGCCGCAGTTTTGCAAGCGAGACTCCTAGAAAGGATAACTAAGATCCTTGCAGATTACGATCTAAGGATACGCTGCTGGACCGACTCTAAAGTAGTCTTAGCATGGCTTCAAGGAAGTCAAACAAAATACGAAAAATACATTACAAACAGAACGAAACAAATAACAAACATCGTACCTGCAATAAACTGGGGTTACGTAAACACGAACGAAAACCCTGCCGACTGTGCGACAAGAGGGCTTCTACCGTCCAAGTTGAAGGACTTTTCCCTGTGGTGGGAGGGTCCTAAATGGCTACAGGAACAAGAAAAACAAGACATAAATTTAAAAGAAACTTATACTACAACTGAGGGTTTTCTAACAAACTGTTACACGACTAATAGTACGGAACCCATGCCAATTGAAAATGAATTAATCCGTTCATTACTTGAGCGGCATAGCAACATAGATCGTATTACAAGAATACTCGCTTGGATCATACGTTACGCCGATGCATTACAAAACAAAAGGAGGTCAAATGAGTGTAATGAACTGAACTTGAATGAAATAAATAACGCTTTACAAGTACCTAATTATCAAGTCAGTGCAAGGAAATTATTTTGAAAAGGAAATAAAATCTCTCAACGTCGCTGGTGGAAAACTTCCTAACAAAAGCACCATTTTGTAACTCAACCCATTTTTGGACTCCGCTGGTGTTCTACGCGTGGGTGGACGTCTAAATCACTCCAACTTGCCAGTAGAAACTAAACATCCCATCCTCATCCCGGGAGAGGGAAGACTCGCCCAACTATTAATCGAAAAGGCACACCAACGGACACTACACGGTGGAGCAAGATTAACGCTAGCTTACACTAGAAACAAATACTGGATCATCAGTGGCAATCGGACTGTCAAGAAGAGACTGCGGCAGTGCATCCGATGCCGTCGATACGCAACAACTCAAACTGGACAGCTGATGGGCAATTAGTTCTCGTCAAGGAAAATAATCTACCTCCGTGTAGGTGGGCTATGGGCCGCGTCGTGGAACTGCACCCAGGCAGCGATAACTTAGTTCGTGTAGTAACGCTCAAGACACAAAATGGAGTACTGAAAAGACCCATAATCAAACTAACCCCGCTACCTATAAACGAGGCATGTGAGGGTACGGATTCACAGAAAGAGAATTCTGAAACTAAGCACTGCAAGAAAAATAAAGCGGTCAGTAGAACTCAGAGAGGGGTTAACAGCTTGCTCATGGTGTTACTAGTAGTGTTTACAACGCTATCGTGTGGACAAACAACACCCCTGCAACATTTTAAAATAACACAGTTACGAGTAGCTGAAAATCAACCAATTTATTTCGATCCTGCTGGAAATATTCAACTTATACACGATGAATGGAAACTTCTAGTATACTACAATCTGACAACATTCTGGCAAAGTACAACAAAGGTCGAGAAATTTGTGAAACGTTTAGCCCAACTCTGCGACACGATGCCCAACGAGCCATGCCACTCTGTGACACAACAACTCAAGTACGAACTGAACCAGTTGAACGAATATAACGTATTGTTACGTTCTCAACATCAACAACGGAGACGTCGCGGCTTTTTTTTTTTTTTTTTTTTTTATTAATGATAGGCTCGCGTTTGACCACCATCTCACCTGATGGTAAGCGATGATGTGGTCGACGATGGAGCACGCTTGCCTAGAAGTAGCCTATTCACTCTTGACTTAAAGACCCCTAAGTTGTAGCTATCAGGAAACACAGACTCCGGCAAGGAATTCCACTCCTTGGCTGTACGCATAATAAATGTGTTCTTATAACGTTTTGTGCGTATGGGCGGGATGTTCACCATGTACCGGTGGCGCAACGCCGTACGTCTAGTGGTCCGATGATGGAACGGACTTGGCGGAATTAGATTGTGCAATTCCAGTGCACACTCCCCGAAATGTAAACGATAGAAAACCGACAGGCCAGCAACTCGGCGGCGATGTCCAAGGCTTTGGAGCTTCGACTCAACAAGTGCATCATTGCCAATGATCCTCTTGGCTCGCCTCTCAATTGACTCTATCGCATCAAGCTGGTATTTGGCAGACCCGTCCCAAAGATGAGAGCAGTACTCCATACACGATCGAACTTGCGCTTGATAAAGTTTTAGCAGCTGTTCCGGCGTGAAGTACCGTCTGACCTTCGCGAGGATTCCCAGCTTTTTTGCTGCCAGTTGAGCCTTTGCTTCGATGTATGGCCCAAAGTTGAGAGTTGACGTCAGCGTAACGCCAAGAAGATCAAGATGGTCGGTTATTGGCACGGTCACACCTCGGAAAGATGGAGCCGGGTGGAATTGACTCCGTTTAGCGGAAAAAAGACACGCTTGGGTTTTAGTTGCATTGAACTTGACCAGATTGGCATCGCTCCAATCGGAGACCGCCTTCAAGGACGAGTTCAAGCGTTCAACCATAGCCTCTCGGGACGACTGGATCTGTGACCCACTAGCGCGTGCGTCAGCCACATATCTCTCGGCAACAGTGCTGTCGTCTGCATACCCAAAGATACCGGGTTTAAGTAAGTCATTTATGTGCAGCAAAAACAGTGTTGCCGAGAGTACCGACCCCTGAGGGACCCCGGCATTAATATCCATTTGACCGGACGAGCAGCCATCAACGACCACTCGGATGGATCGATCCCTCAAGAAGTCTGCGATCCAATCACACAGACCAGTGGGTAGACCGAAGGAAGGAAGCTTAGCAATGAGGCTTTCGTGCCAGACCCTATCGAAAGCCTTCGAGATATCAAGGGAGACGGCAAGCGCTTCCCCATGCTTCTCGATGGCTTCGCTCCAGATGTGAATGGCATACGCTAGAAGGTCCCCAGTGGACCGATTTTGGCGAAAACCGTATTGCCAGTCACTGAGGATGTCGTTAGCTTCTAGGTATGCCAGAAGTTTCTTGTTTAGCACCCGTTCCATACTCTTACAGAGGACGGACGTAACAGAGATGGGTCTGTAGTTTGCCGGGTCAGCTCGACTGCCCTTCTTGGGCACAGGCTGCACGTTAGCTTGCTTCCATGCAATCGGCACTTTTCCAGTCTCATATGAGATGCGAAATAGGCGTGTCATGATCGGAGACAATTCAGGCGCACAAGTTTTAAGCACAATAGCTGGTATCCCGTCGGGGCCGCTAGCTTTGTTCACATCGAGATTACGCAGGACCCTACGAACGTCCTTTTGATGGATACGAACGTCTGACATCCTCGTCGCGCATCCATCAGGAGAAACAGGTGGCCGTGCGTCACCAGAATTCAGACGAGAAGATTCCGCAAAAAGAGAGGCAAACAAGTTTGCTTTCTCCTCAGCGGTGTGAGCCAGCGACCCATCGGGTTTCAGCAATGGCGGAAGTGAGGGACGGCAGAAGTTCGATTCAACCGACTTAGCCAGGGACCAAAACGCTTTACTACCTGCGGGGTATGAAGCAAGTTTGCTCCCAATTCTGCTTATGTGGTCAAACCGAGACCTCTGCAACACCTTCTTGCAGGACTTGGCAGCCCTGTTAAAGGCCTTCTTCTTCTGAGCCACGTCGCTTGCTTTGCGCGTACGAGCGTCAGCCCAAGCTCGATATGCCGCGTGCTTAAGCGCGTCTGCGCGATCACATTCGGCGCCAAACCATGGACGAGCTTGGCCAGACATTGTTACGTCAGAGAATGGGATGAAGTACTCCATCCCCTGCCGCAACACATCCGTCACGGCATCTACGCACGACGAAGCATCATCTGAAGAAAAGCAAGTGGGCTGCCAAGGATAGCATGCGAAGAAAGACCGCAAGCCATCCCAATCTGCTGACCTGTATCGCCAAACCCGCCGGGTGCCTCTAGGGCTGGGATCGGGCGGGGAGTAGACAGACACAGACTTAACCAGACAGTGGTCGGAACTGCCTAAAGGCGAACATATCGACACAGAGTAGCGGTCTGGATCTGTTGTCAGCAAAAGGTCCAGGCAATTGGCTGTGTGCGAATCCACATCCGGCACCCTCGTTGCCCCCTGGACCAGCTGGGCGAGATTTAATGCTAGCGCTAGCTTTCGCACCTCTCGCCCAGCGTGGTCTGTGGACTGGTACGGGAAAAGCCACTCTTGGTGGTGGGCATTAAAATCCCCCAGTAACACCAATTGAGCAGAAGGGTACCGCTGCTGAGCCGCATCCGCCACCTCAGTCAGATGTTGTGTGAGCCCGGATGTCTCTTGATCTCCGCTGTGCGAGCGGTAGACACAAGCGTAGATTATTTTATCTAGGCCTGTGTCCACCAAAGTCCAAAGCGTCGAGAACCTGGAGTCCTCAAGGTTACGGAGACGCCGATAGCAGATGTCGTCCCGGGCGTACATACATACACCCGCACGTGGTTTGAAGTTGTGCTCCAAGGTAAAACCTGGGTAAGAAAGGTACGACACGTCGGACGGACCTCTGATCTGCGTCTCCGAAAGGAAGAAGAGAGCTGGTTTTTCAGTCTCGAGGTGGTGGTGGACTGCGACGAGATTTGAGTGCAGACCTCGTATGTTAATGAGGTGCACTTTGTGAGAGAGGGAGTGCAGCCGCTGTCTAACTTGTCTCTTACTTTTCCTTTTCATTATTTGAGTGAAGGGAGGAGAGGAGAAGGAAGTGAAATGAGGTTCCACGCAGCTAACCCTCAGGCACGCACTGAAAGGACGACATCATTGGGGGACTAGTCTGGAGACTGCGGGGACGCCCGAGCCCCCCCGGGAATGTCCATCGGGCCCTCTCGTCTGGTCGCCAACCAGCACGATGGCGCATTCCGGGATTTTTCGACAGTTGGCGGGGCAGCCTTTCATGTGTGGCTAGCACATTACTTGGGCCCCCAGCTACCTGCGGTCGGCCAGCGGCAACCGTGCCTCGGATAAAACGAGCTACGTCACGAACGTGCTACGTCAACGCTGGAGCGATAACTGCCAGTTTACTACTAACAGTCTTAAGAAGAAACCAACAAATGCTACTAAACGCATTGACAGATATCTACAGAGGAAATCTGGATATGGAACTATTCACACCAGCGCAACTAACTGAACAACTCAACTTCATCGCTGGAATTATATCGAAAAGATTAACGCTACCTATAACAAACAGAAATGGAGCAAATATTAAACATATTTACAAGATCATTTACGTCAAAGCAAGGCTCACAGAACGATACCTACTGTTCGAACTACATATCCCGTTACTGAGCGATGACGAATATACATTATACCACAACGTACTTATACCTATACAACACACGGCTAACCAATGTCAGGTGATAGCGATAACAACAAAGTACATCGGAGTGAACTTCGTAAAAAATACCAATATACAGATGGAAGAGGCTGATCTTCAACAATGTACAACGATGGGGGCAGATAACTACATATGCCACGCCTACACAACTATTAGCAACTTGCACGGAGGCACAGCATCCTGCGAAGCAAAAATGCTTAGTCAAAATGTAAACAATGTCACATGCGATTGGGTACCACAACAATGCTCTGACCAATGGATAAAATTACAGAGACCAAACATATGGCTGTATAACTGTATCAATGAGTGTGCGCCACGAATGGTGTGCGAGAATCGAATTACAACGCTGACGATTGCTAAGTCTGGACTTATGGCCCTAATCAGAAATCAGAAATCAGAAACGTTTATTTCAAATAGACCAATTACAGGCACTTTTGAATTGTCAAAATGTCAGTCAGTCAAAAAAAAACAAGTGAAGCTAAATTGCACGTTCCAAAGCGTAGATCTCTATGGAGAAGAACGTGCAAGAAACTCCATGGACACTCTTTTAAATCATATTATGAGTTACATAAATCTTAGTTACATATTTCATGTCGCTTCTAATATGTGAGCACAATGTAGATAAATAAGAATAAAAACTAATTAAAAAGATAGAAATTGAATTAAGCCACTGGCAGCTAAGAGATGACCAGTCTCAACCGACGGCACCCGTTCACGAGCATGACGCGTGCATCAGCCTCACTCAGCTCAACCATTTTGAAGGGAACTGAATGACCCAATAACACGTGCCACCATCAGCGAGACATTTGAGTGAGCATGACAAACTCTCACCTGCCATGCTCGTAATGTCAAACAAGTTGTAACCTAATAAAAATGCTCCATGGTACTTCACATTCACAAAACTTGAAAAAAAAAGTGCTTCTACATTATACAATACTATTGTTTCCAAATGCAAAAGGTAATAAATTATCATAAGCTCTATTGAAATAAACAAATAAAATAAAATAAGAAAGATTTCGAAAACAACAAAACAAAAAGGGGAATAGTAAGTATCTCTTCCAATAATTAGAAACATATATATTTAAAAAAAAAAAAAACACAAAACTTAATTTGAAGGCTGTGGCTGTGGAGCAGAACCGGCATTTAGCCAAGCGTTTTTGTCAAGGATATAATCTTCCAGTTTATAATACGCTTGTCTACATAGTGTGCGTTTAATGCATGTTTTAAATTTGGACTCATTTAGTTGTAGAATCTCAACTGGTATTTTATTATAAAATTTTACACAGTACCCCATAAAAGAACTATGTACTTTTGCCAATCTGAATCGAGGTTGATCTAATTTGTTCCTATTCCTTTTTTTTTTGATGATTTCTGCTTCATGGCAATCTGTTTTCCAACAATAAGCCACTTCTTTGTTTGATTTCTCAGTTTATGTTTTCCTCAAGAGCCACACTTGTGTGAAAATTCTTTTCACACGACTCTCTTGTTGTCAAGTGGTAAATCTTTTATGTAGGCTCGGTATGTCACTTCTTTTTAGCCGGGTATACTGAAGAGCATCTTCTCCACTTAGAGCGTGTGCCAGTTTGTTTACATGGACGGTCAGCTTCTCCTGATATTTCAGGCTGTGTTGAGCTATTTCCTGCCGAACTGTTTTTAGGCCGAAGTCGAAGTATATGTATCTATTACTTATACAATGAGGGATGCCAAACATTGTTCTCAGAGCTTTGGTCTGGAATCTTTCCAGGATATCTATATTGCTATTGCTGGCAGTTCCCCACAACTGTATTCCGTAAGTCCAGATTGGTTTTATGGACGTTTTATACACTAGCATCTTGCTGTTGGGATTTAGTTGTGATTGGCGTCCCAATAACCAGTTCAGTGACCGCAGTTTTCCATCTAGTTGTTTCCGCTTTGTCCAAATATGTTTTTGCCATGTAAGTTTTCTGTCTAGGTGCATGCCCAAGTATTTTGCGTTATTATCTTGAGGGATAACTTTGCAGTTTAGCGTTACTGGTGGACATGTTTCTCGCCTAAGTGTGAATGTTACATGTACCGATTTGCTCTCATTGGCTTTTATCCTCCAACGCTTCAGCCACGTCTCAACTTCTGTTAGGTGGTTTTGCAACTGTGATGAAGCCGTTTCTGGGTTGCTATGAGCCGACAGTAATGCCGTATCGTCAGCGTAAGTCGCAGTCGTGGTGTAGTCAGTTGTTGGGATATCTGCTGTAAAAATTAGGTATAGTACAGGGCCCAAGATACTGCCTTGAGGGACACCTGATTTTATTTCGTGTACTTCTGAGAGATCATCGCTGTACTTCACTTGGTAGCATCTTTTATCTAGGTAAGATTTAAGTATTCGGAATAGACAATGCGGGAGATGCTTTTTTATCTTGAACAGGAGGCCGTCATGCCATACTTTATCAAACGCTTGGCTGATATCCAAAAAGACTGCCGAGCAATATAATTTATTTTCAAGGCATCTGCTAATGGTGTCAATTATACGGTGTACCTGTTCAATTGTCCCGTGTTTTTCCCGAAATCCAAATTGATGGTTCGGTAATACTGCACTTAGATGTTCTTTCATCCTGTTAAGCAATATCCTTTCAAACAGTTTGCCAATAACTGGTAGCAGGCTGATAGGTCTATATGAAGTAGCTTCGTGTGGGGGTTTACCGGGTTTCGGTACCATGACTACATGTGCAATTTTCCATTGCCCAGGGAAATGTTCTAGACTTAAGCTGGCATTAAAGATGTTAACTAATTTCATTACACCTTTATGAGGCAGGTTTTTAAGTAATGTGGCATCAATGAGGTCATAGCCGGGTGCTTTACCTTCCTTAAGGTTCCTTATTTCTTTCATGATTTCTTTTGGGCTGGTACTTTTTAGTGGAAGACACATTTGGTTCGCAGATTCAATGTATTTCTTGATTTCCATAGTTTGTTCGGGATTGTTTTCAGGAAATGGTTGGAAAACTGTTTTCAAATGTTCTGCAAAGATTGTTGCCTTTTCTTTATTTGATCTTGCCCATCCTCCTTTTCCATCATTTATAGGAGATATGTGGATTTTCGGGCGCTTTAGATTCTTGGTAGCCTTCCACAGCGAGTAGTTTGTGTCTCTCGTTGGATCTAGGTTCGAAAGATAGTGTTGAATATTATCATTTTCTAGGGTGCTGATAAGGCCTTTGAGTTCGTTTGAGAAACTATTGAATGCAGTCCTATCACTGGGATATCCAGTAGTATGCCAGGTTTTTCTCAAACGACGGCGCTCTTGTATTTTCTCTTTAATATCCTTTGGATATGAGTTATGTTTCATAGGTTTTCCTTTACCTGTCTTTTTTGGGGTTGCAGAATTGGCAGCAATGTGAATAGACATATTAAGTTGTTCCAGTTGTCTTTCGAGTTCTTCTATTGTATTAATCTTGGTCTTTAGTTCTGTCTCTGTCGTGATTATATTTTTATAGATTGTCCAGTCTGTAGTGTTCAAGTTGTATATTCTAAGGGGGGGTTCTACCAGATTAACTGTTGTAGTAACATTCAGTATAACTGGTGTGTGGTCAGATGTGAGATCTATACGTGGTTCTATGTTTAAGTAGTTACTATCTATGTTTTTAACAATAAAAAAGTCTAATAAGTCTGGGATTCTTAGTCTGTCGGTAGGCCAATAGGTAGGTTCTCTGCCGGAATGACATTCTAACTTCATCTCTTCTGTGGCTTTACAGAGTTGTCTTCCTCTAGTGTTGGTCAGCCTAGATCCCCAATTTAAATGTTTTGAATTCCAGTCGCCAGCACATATAAATCTGTTACCCAATGTAGAAAAATAATTTGCGAAGTCGCTGGCAGTTATAGTATGTTTTGGAGGACAGTATACAGCGGAGAATACTGTTTCTAGTTTGCTGTCTACAAGTTTAATAGATGTTGCTTGTATTTTTTCTGTTCGGTATTCCTCAATAGGGTAGTGTTTAATGTTGCTTTTAATAATCACTGCTGTTCCTCCATGGCTATTCCCAGTTGGGTGATTGGTTGTATACACTGTATAGTTATTAAAGTTTATGTGTGTCTTCGGTGTGAATCTTGTTTCAGAGATTAGTGCAATATCAATCATTTCTGTTCTGAGGAAAGTTTCTAGTTCTTGACGTCGTTCCGTCAAGCCGTTGGCGTTCCAAGTGACTACTTGGAGGTTCCGGGTCATTTTTTAACCAGGCTGCTGACTAGCTGGACCATACGGTCCATCATTTTGTCCATGATTTTTTCCATCATTGTCAACATCGAATGTTGTAGTTTTTCGAACATTATGTCCATTAAGTCAGTAAGGTCGGCCAAATCGTTCTTTATGTCTTTTTGAGTATATTGTTTTTTGGTTTTCGTTGCTTCTGAATAGGTTTTAATTAGGTTTTGATTATCTGTGCAGTTAGGCTTTGAACCCGGGTGGGGACCCGGGTTTTTCATCTCTATATTGCTAGGCATTGGTGTTTCTTTTGTCTTAGGGTCTAATTTAAGAATTCTTTCTCTATACTGTTTGTACACTTTGCATCCTTTGTAACTAGCGGGGTGTTTTTCGTCACAGTTCGCGCAAGTAGCCTCAGTGTCTGGTTTTTTGGTACATGTTGTTGTAGGGTGAGCGCTACCGCATTTAACACAGCGATAGGGCCTGAAACATTGGTTCTTGGAATGCCCAAATCTCTGACACCTCTTGCATTGAATGATTTCCTTTTTCTTATAAGGGGCTTCAAAAGTAATCTTCATGTTATTCAAGTATTTTACATCGAAAATGGCTTTGTTGTTTGGTTTTGGTTCTAAGTCGACATAAAAAACAGGCAACGGTTCCTTTGTAGCTCGATGTCTGATATTGACTATTTGTCTCACTTCATGTCCAATTTCATACAATTCTTTTGAAATTTCTGTGGTATTTTCTGAAGCATGGAGTCCGCGTAATACTACTCTGTACGCTCGCTCGCTTTTAAGCTGGTAAGTATAGTGTGAGATATTATCAGCAATGAAATTCTCTCGAATCGTTTTGTTTTTTTTTGTTGAAAAAAAAAGTGCTTCTACATTATACAATACTATTGTTTCCAAATGCAAAAGGTAATAAATTATCATAAGCTCTATTGAAATAAACAAATAAAATAAAATAAGAAAGATTTCGAAAACAACAAAACAAAAAGGGGAATAGTAAGTATCTCTTCCAATAATTAGAAACATATATATTTAAAAAAAAAATACACAAAACTTAATTTGAAGGCTGTGGCTGTGGAGCAGAACCGGCATTTAGCCAAGCGTTTTTGTCAAGGATATAATCTTCCAGTTTATAATACGCTTGTCTACATAGTGTGCGTTTAATGCATGTTTTAAATTTGGACTCATTTAGTTGTAGAATCTCAACTGGTATTTTATTATAAAATTTTACACAGTACCCCATAAAAGAACTATGTACTTTTGCCAATCTGAATCGAGGTTGATCTAATTTGTTCCTATTCCTAGTATAAAAATTGTGCCTGTCACTTATCTTAGTAAAAAGATGAATATTTTTCCGAACATACATAATGTTTTCATAAATGTATTGACAAGGGACCGTCAGGATGTTTATTTCCTTAAATAGTTCTCTAAGAGAATCGCGTCTGCGAAGATTATATATGGCTCTGATAGCTCTCTTCTGCAGAATAAAAATAGACTCTATGTCTGCAGCCCGTCCCCATAGCAAAATACCGTAAGACATGATACTATGAAAGTAACTAAAATAAACTAGTCGCGCAGTATCTACATCAGTAAATTGACGGATTTTTCTGACAGCATATGCTGCCGAACTAAGCCGACCTGCCAGAGATGTTAAATGAGGACCCCATTGTAGCCTCGAGTCAAGCGTGATCCCTAGGAAAACCGTATCTTCGACGAATTCGAGTTTCTCCTTGTTCAATACTATGTCGGAGTAATTACTTTTAACATTCGGTAACGCAAATCTTATGCACTTAGTTTTTTTTTCCATTTAATACTAAATTATTAACAGTAAACCAGTTTTGGACTTGCTGTAGAGCATTGTTTACGTCATCAAGGTTTGTGGAACGTCTATTGATCTTAAAAATTAACGACGTATCGTCAGCAAACAATACAATATGTGGTTGTTTTTTTAATAGATGTGGTAGATCATTTATGTATACTAAAAAGAGGAAAGGACCCAATATGGAGCCTTGTGGTACACCCATTTTGACTTTCAAACCCGGAGAATTGACACCGTTTATCTGAACTTGCTGTTGCCTATCAATTAAATAAGATTTTACCAAGCCGAGTGCAAGTTTACCTAGCCCATAATGTTCTAGCTTTAAAAGCAAGGTTTCGTGATTAACACAATCGAAAGCCTTTGAGAGGTCACAAAAAATTCCTATCGCATCTTGGGCTTGTTCCCACGCTGCAAATATATGTTTTAATAAAGTGACACCAGCGTCAGTCGTACAACGTCCTTTGGTGAAACCATACTGCTGATCGTGAAAGATTTTATTGCTGTTAAAATGGTAAAGCATTTGATTAAGCATAACTTTTTCAAACACCTTACTGAAAACCGGCAATACTGATACAGGTCTGTAATTATTAGTGTCATTATGGTCACCAGATTTAAAAAGTGGTATAACCTTACTGTATTTCATTATATCTGGAAAGACTCCTTGGTCCACACACAAATTAAATATTAAAGCTAAGTATGGTGCTATGGTCTCAATTATGGATGTGCATACTTTAACAGACATTCCCCATAGGTCTTCGGTTAATTTGACTTTGATTTGCCGGAAAGCTTTTATGACTGTCAAAGGGTTTATATGTTTGAATTGAAATTCAACCGGACAGCCTGGTAAGTTTGCTTTCAATAAAGCAATTGAAGCTTCAGGGGAGGAATTTAGAGCTTCCGTTGTCCTAAGAGGTATATCGGTGAAATAATTCACAAACTCCTGGGCTACTTCTATGTTAGAGCTTTTGGGACCATGTGAAGTCTCCAATAAAAAATCCGTGTTGCGTACTTTATTCCTACCAGTTTCACTATTAATAACTTTCCACACAGCCTTAATTTTATTGTCTGCCGATTTGATCTTATTGCTAATGTACAGGGCTTTCGCTACCTTGCAAATCTTTATGAAAAGTTTAGAATATCTATTTACATATTTATTAAAGGTTTCAGTGTTGAAGAATGGCTTAAGGCCGTACAGCTCATATAGTTTTTCCCTACTTACCCTAATACCTTTAGTCGCCCAGTCACTAAATACAAACTTAGGGAAAATATTTTTCGACTTCTTTTCAAATGCTGTATTAAATTCATTGAGTACCACTGAAAAGAAATTATCATAAAATTTATTTGCATCATCAATATCATGGCCCAGAACATTTAACTTATTTTCTAAGTTACTATTAAATTTTGTTAATTTGCCAATTGTAATTGGCCTAAATTGAATTAAAGTTTTTTCCAAGGCTGCGTGAGACTTAAAAGCTACCGTTTGTCCACTATGATCAGACGGAAGATAATTTACTATGGCTTTATCTAAATAGTCACAATTGCAGAAAACATTATCAATACAAGTAGCAGAGGTTGGAGTTACTCTAGTTGGCTCTTTAAAAACATTAGTCAAATTAAATGATTTAAAAAGGCTTAAAAATCTGCTGCTATTTGAATTATTCTCCAAAATATTAATATTAAAATCTCCACAAATAATTATGGATTTGTTACTATCTGCAAGTTTGGTTAAAATATCTTCCATTGTTGATTCAAAAAGACTAAAGTTCTGAGGGTTCGGGGGTCTGTACACGCACACTATAACATGCTTATCCAGCTCAACACAGGACAGTTCAATGCAATGTTCCGTTGACAAGTTAACTATGTCATTACGTTGCTTAAATTTTAAGCATTTTTTTATCAAGATTAGGGAACCACCACGCAGCATTGATTTACGGTTAAAACAACTACCCACAGTATAATTTTCATAACTGAGTAGCCCCTGGTAGTCCTTCAACCAATGTTCACTAAGACATACAACATCAAACATTGTTCTTTCCAATAACATTTCAATTTCTAATAATTTAGAAGAGATACCTTGAATATTTTGATGAAACAATTTCAATTCATGCTGCTGAGACCCCTTTTGCTGCTTAACTATTTGAGAGCAAGAAGATACCTTATTGATGGTTGGTATAACTACGGTGTTTCTGGTACCCTCTGTTGTATTATGAACTAGTTTAAATAGGTCTAGGCCTAGGTCAGGATTGTGTACTACAACATAAAGACGCTACAATATACTCGCATAACGTTTTTAGTAGCTATACGAATACTGGAATAACTTTGGAAGTACCAACTATTGATCCTCCAAATGACATCTGGAAAACTCTAAAGAATACAAAGATTGTGCTACCGAAACTAAACTTGTCTGATGAACACCGACTGCTGGACAACCAGATAACCGCACAAAAGGGACGAGAAAACTTGCCCAGCGATTTGAGTATCCACGATATCGGAAACTATACTATAAGTTCTTTGCTGGTGGGAGGAATCGTCGTTGCTATTATAGTATGGCTAATAAGAAGATATCTTCCTGCATGCACCAAAAATCGACAGACACTTTCAACAAAATCTCGAAAGAAGTTAGAAAACATAGAACTGAACGAAATGGCAACCAACTACGAAACAGAAGATAGTCATTCGAAGAACCCAATGGGAACTAGATTCGAACTATAATAATGTTTAATTTGAAACTTGGTTTTTACTTATTATTTTACTGTTCTACACTATTATTTTATTTAAATTGTAACAATTTTAGTGATCTAAGTATGTATACCTACATCTTTCCCTCGGGAGCATGTACGAGCCAATAATGCTCAACCAGCAAAATACGTTTTGCATAATAAACTTAATAATTTAATTCAGTCGTAACTATACCTCCATCACGCGGTAATGTGTTTGCAATAAATAAGTGCGGCTCTATACATAACTTTATTGTATTTACCAATAAACATTTTAACGTGTTACTAAGTGGTTTGGTGTTACTTTATTTGCAACCTACAACAACTACTGAAGAATCGTCAACGGCGAAATACTCCAACACACGTGGTTCTTTCTATTTGAACTCCTTTCGCTCTCTCCAGCCTAAAGTCAAAGAGTATGCCATTGTGATCGGAGCTCGTGAGGCCCTCGTCTATTCTCCAGTGTTCCGCCAATCCCAAGATGTTGTCGGAGCATGCAGTCAAATCGACATAGCTACTGATGCGCTGACCTCCCCTGATGGTGTCGAAGGTTGGAATTTGCCCTACATTGAGGATATTCAGCCCGAGCCCGCCGGGAGGTCCATACACATCCTCTCCCCTACGGTCAACCACCATGCCCCCCCACCAGGTGTTTTTTGCGTTGGCGTCCCCTCCAATTAGAAACGGTTTAGAGCTGTTAGCCATCCCTATTCACCTCAGTTGATTGAGGTAAGGCTCCTGAGGTGTAGTAGTATATATGTCTATAGTATAAGGTCTATGACCCTAGCCATATCAATGTATCTTCTATTAATATATTAACACTTGTACTCTTTTAGTCAGAAATTAAAGGTAAGCGCTTGAGAACAGTTGTTTCAATAACACTACATCCCCACATGGCGACCCTTGCCATTTTTGGGGCGCGTGACGCGATTTCTATCTCGGCGTAATGTTACGGCTCCAAAGCAAAGTAAATAAATTGAACTAAGTTTGTGATAAATTAGCCTGAAAATATTTGTGAATATGGAACTATCGTAATTAAAATGAATCGAATACATTTAACAAGTTAATTTAACGTTCGGGAATTCAGTGAAAATGTGTCGTTCCAACGTAGAAAAGAAGGCAGTCCACAAAGGAAAAAGGACAAAAAAAAAGGAGCAAGGTCCAAAGGAGGTCTCCACTGGCCGGTCTGGCTCGAAATAAAAAGAGGCGAGTGTGATCTCCCAAGCACTGGTTTGGATTCCCACCACGGCAATATTTTCCGTGGTGGGTTCTGGGTATTGTATGACTTTAAAGTTTTTGTCAAAGACTGCAAATGCAGCTTTGACAATCCCATCCCCGGTACCAGTGTCTTGGAAGATCCGCACTCCTCTCTGGCTTTTCATGTGTTTTGCGCTGCCAACATATGGCTCCTATAGGAGCGCCACAGAAATTCTCCGTTTCTCTGCCTCCAACAACAGCTCGTTGGTCGCTAGTTTTTTCCGTTGGAGGTTAGCCTATGCGAATTTGAGGGCGATTTTTTCCCCTGGTGCGCCCTTAGCAATATGCAGTGGTTGAACGCGCTATTGCGTCTCATTTGCGGCGGACAGGGCAGTCCGAGCTGAAAGCGTTATGCTCTTTATTCAGCAGGTTCGCTCTGTCACAGTTCCTGCAGACTGCCGTGCCCCTTGCTATCCAGTCTGGGCATTCTGTTTTCAGGTGAGGACCGCCGCAGTGACTACACAAGTCCGCCTTCTCTGAACAATGCTTTCGCCCGTGCCCATAAGCCAGGCAGCGAGTGCACTGCATGAGTGGGGTCTGGTCTTCGACCCGAACTTTCTGGAGGTCTACGTGGACGTATCCTCTTTTCGTCACTCGCTGCCATAGTTCGGGGGACGTGCTTAGCACAATATGTACATAGTGCGGGTTTCTTGTTCTCCTTCTGTACCTTACTTCCATTCTATCTTCCACATCGCGGAGGCCGCGAAAGACATTCTGATTCCTCAGGGCTTTTTGAACATCTTCATCGGTGTTTACTGCCAAGATGTCTCTGAGTATCAGCATCGGGTCTTTGTTCTTCACAGCCGCTACACTACTACTACTGAGGTTGATGCTATCCCTCTCTAATCTCTCTTTCACCTTATCTCTCTCACTTTCCGTCTCAAATCCCGTGACTACCTTCCTATTTTTGACCTTTCGCACCCTTTCAACCTTTACCCATCCATCCGTAGCCTCCACCGCTTTCCTCACCCTTTCCAGTACTTCCTTCCCAGTCTCTGTCTCATTTTTCGAGGTGACTACTACGGAGTGCAGCGTATTCCGTCTTTCTGACGTCCCACTGCTGCTCCAGGCTGCAGCCACCTTGGCGTATGAAGGCATCTCGGTCTGCGACTTTTGCTACTCTAATGCTATTTTGAGGTCCTCCTTGCGCTTGTTGTTCTCTTCCAGCAGCTTGGAATGCGCCTCAATTTTGTTTGTCAGGAGAACTGTATCCTCTGTTCTGTTTTTAGCGATGGCATTTCCTGTATCCTCAATCTGTGCATTAACACTGAGGGGAGATACAGGGTCCCTGACCTCAAGCTGGTCAGATTTTTGCTTGAAGGCTTCCATTTCCGCTGCTGCCTCTTTGATCAACTTGTACATGGAGTCGACTGCCAGGGTGATACCTGCTTTTATCTCTGACTTCAGGTTGCGTGATTCCCCCAATTGGGTTTTCGCTCTCTGAAGCCAAGTCCGGCCCTCGGTCACTCTGTCAGCCGATGCAATCGTCTTCTGCGACCCACTTGTGGTCTCTGTAGAGCTACGCCTTTTAGGTTCTTTTGCGATTTGGGGCAGCGTGACCTTAAGCGCTTGCTTTTTGGGTGACATTGTAAATGTGGACGATGCTGCTGCCCTCGGGTCCCTAGCTTTACTGTTTTCCCACTCCCCAATGCTCTTCCGAACACTTGGAGTGCGAGTCGTTTTGGGAGATGGTCCTGCCTTCTCCTTGTCGACTAGAGAGTTGATCTCTGGTACAGCTTGCTTGCGGGGAGTGTGTGCAAGAGGCATGATGTCTATCTGATAAAATGTAAATGATTAATAAAACAAATTTTCTAAGTTTGTTCTACTATCCCTGTATATGGGGGATAGTTAGAGTCCGCTATAGATACTGCACTGTCCCTGTAAATGGGGAACGGCGAGTGGTTAATACTGATATTGCTATCCCTGTAAAAGGGGGATGCCGTCTGAATAGTCAGTAGAGTATCAGTAATCGGTAAAGATGCAGCCCAATTTTACAATAAAAAGCACAGTCACAAAAATTAAAATTAAACTTAAGGCTAAGTAATACTAGTCTCCAATGCTGAGAACAAGTATTTGATAAGATTTCTCGCGTGTCACAGGCTGTTTCAGCTGTATGAGCATGGGACAAGTACAAAATACTGAAAAAATTCTTTGTCTCTACGTAGAGCAAAACTCTAGCGGGATTTGTCATTAGATGATTTTCCCACCTAATAAAAAAAAAACCCTCAGGAAGAGAGCCCTCCCCGAGCCCTTCCGAATGACCCCAAACTCGGCGGGTCTACTGCAAATTTAAGGGCTCCAGAGATTATGGCTGTTGGAAATTCCGGTTAACTGCATAAGATGGCTACCGAAATTAGGTTAACAGCTTTTTCTTCGGAACTGTTCTACCAAATACCGCCGTTCTTGGGTTCCCCAGACTCGGTTCGACGAGTTCTATCCCCTCGGGTAGGTAAGGTTAGGTTAGGTTAGGTTATTTTTTACAGTGTTCTTTGTTTATAAAAGTTTAACAATGGCATTCTGTCGTGCCCTCATCTTAATATTTATTTAAAAACTAAGCTTAAAAACTACGCGAGTCCACCTCAGACTCATATTTTTTTTTTGTCACCTTTTTTTTTTTTTTGAATTAATTGTTGAGTTAGTAATTTATTTATACAAATTACTTTTACTTATATTACAATAGAACTATAGACACATCAATATTATCAAAACTATAGACATATCACACCTTCAATCCATCACCGCCGCCAAACGAAACTCCTCAAAAACCGTTCCCAACGCCATCTGTTTGCTGAGCGCTAACTTTACAGATTTTGTCACAAACAGTTTCCCTGAAGAATCCCGCCCAGCGACGGTGTTTGATTAAAGGTGCGATATGCAAGGTATTAAAATAAACTTATTACTATAGTAAAATTGTTTCAAAATATACTTATGTATTTAAACACAGTTATCTTGGCACATTAATACTACATGTTACATTATGATTATATATATATATTTTTTTTACGACTATGGATTTAGGGTTGGTGGGTAGAGTTTGGGTATTGGGCTCCCGGCTCTTGTTGATCTGCCACCTAGAGTCTTCACTAACTCCATCAGAGCTTCCACGACTGCGGTGTCTCGATGCTGCATGGCCGTCTTAAGGTTGTATTCGACGACCACTTTAGAAGGCGCATCCATCGCTTTACGGGCGAAACGGCCCGTGGCGTCGTCGGCGTCGTCGGTGTAGTACACACAGCTGACCGTGTGTCTCGACACTGCAACAACTGCATGGGAGATGCTGTCGTGGATTTGGAGCCTCCTTGACTTGGTGTTTATTATGATAACGCTGTCGCAGGTCAACCCCTGAGCTACGTGGATGGTGAGGATACGCGACCCTTCGCCAGACCCATAGCCCTGGTCGGCAAGAGAGGCTCTCTCTTCCTGCGTATGGACCAAGAATAAGGTGTTCTGGGCGGTTATCGGTATGCGCGCTCCCGTGAACCTTTCTACTTTCAGAGAGTGGACCCGCGACAGCGAGGTCTTAGAGGAGTATATACCGGGGTATATCTCACTCAGGGTCAGTGCTATGTCCATTGGGTTCCGATGCGTACAGAGTAACTCCTGGGTGATGCCAGCCACCAAGTATGGACCGGTGTACCTTAACTCAAAAAGGTTCTCTCTGTCCAAAAATGGTAGCTGATTCACGTCTCCGATGAGAACGACCTCGCTCGCTCCAGACAACTTCACTGCCATGACTATTGCCCCAAAGTGGTTCATGAGGGCTTCGTCAACCGTAAGGCGACAGCATTTCTCCTCTGGTCTGAACCCGTTGGCTAAAATTGAGGCCATAGTGCGCACTTTTGTTTTGATCTCCTAATCGGTGCGTTAGCTTCTCTCTGAGATCCTTAGCAGCTTCGGTTGTTGTGGTCACTACGATATCGCTCTCCTCGTCAAAATGTTTCACCATCCAGGTTGTCTTGCCGCACCCTGGGACTCCGTTTAACCACTTGATACTGGGTACCGCCCAATGCGCTTCCGAAGCCGGGGAAGCGGAGGCCCCCGAAATGGATTGCGCCATTTCGAGGATCCTGTCGTCCAGCATAATTTTGGTACACTTGGCGGTAACCACTATCGGGTCGTCTTCGGGTGTGTGGAATGTTACTTTCCCTGAGCGCTCCGTTTCCACCTCGTCCAGGGTCACAAAGCCACTCTTTGCGCTATAGGCTGCCATGTACGACCCCGTCATTTCACCAGCAATGACCTGGGATTTGACGTTGTCGTACACGGCTGCCTCTGCCTCCCCGAGTAAGACCCTTAACAGACACTCATTTTTCCAATGAAAGGTCTGCAGAATCTTTCTACATGTCAGGAATGCGCTCTGTACGTGGTCTATGATACCCGAGTTTACAGCGAGGGTCGGTTTGGGTTTTGGTTCTGGTGTTTCCCTGGGTTTCGGTTTGAAAAACCTCATGACCGCTGACTCTTGCCGCTCAGTTGGTGATGTGCGGCTGGTACTCGGGAGCAGTGCGCTGAGGAAGGTGCCGATTGCTTTGAGACGCCTCTTGGACCGGGCTCGGTCCTCTGGGCTGATGTTTTTGCCTTTGTCCCTCTTTTCTTTTTCTGCTACAAACTTTTGCTGGGCCCTTTCAGTGTTCGGGTTTTTAGTGGAACTCATCGTGCTACCTGTGTGGTCTTTGGGGGCTTTGAGGAAACTTAGAGTTTCCCCCCTATCCTCGTAGACCACGACCTCATGCTGTTCTGAGGCTTTAAGGTAGCCGAAACGGTCTGCGATGTCTCCTCTTTCACCACCGACCGCCATAGCATCGATGCTGATCGTGCGGGGTGCTATGCACGTATTTTCACCTGCCTCCCTGCCCCCCTAGCCAAGTCACAAACGATAAACGTAAACTCTCAGTAGTCTTTAATAGATTTTCAACTTTATGTTATTGGATATAAAGTTGAAAATCTATTGAAGATTACATAGTGTTTTCGTTCGTTCCGGTCGCTAACGCTCAGTAGTCTTTAATAGATTTTCAACTTTATGCTCTTAGGTATAAAGTTGAAAATCTATTGGAGATTACTAAGCGTTCACGTTTATCGTTTGCAACTTGGCTAGGGGGGCTGATCTTTTGGAGCAGCGAGCTCGCCTGGGCAAATGGGGTCTCCGCTCTCCACTCGAGTAGTGCGATTATCTTTCCTTTGGATCGCAATAAACGGCTCTTGTGAGCGGCTATCTCCACCTGCTGCAGCACGGCGTACTTGCTTCCTTTGATGCTCGTTTTGATGTGCTCCCGTTGATCAGGGCAGCTAGGCCTGGTGAAATTGTGATTCGGGCTCCAGTGCGGCTTGAAGCAATGCAGAAACTTATACCCAGCGTCTCTGATTCATGAACAGGGCGACTTCTCGGAGTCTGATACCGGGGACTCCGCATCCGCCGTCTCCGTCTTCCGCATACCAGGAATTGTGTAACCTTGCATGTCGGTTGGGATCGTCTGTTGGTTTATCCCTGTTGTTACTACCGCTAGCGCTGTTACTGGTGCTGGTTGTGTGTTTATGCTTTGCTGTGTAATTGAAGGTGACGAGTTTTGTGTAATTGGTATGGGTGTTGTGTATTTAGTGTAGGTGTTGTGTTTGTGGTGGGGGTACGAGTAGATGATAGCCGGACTCGACTTTGTGCAGCGGCGTCCGATTTGTTCGGCCCCGCTGCGGTTACGGCAACTTTACTCGCGAATGCTAAGAATGGGGTCCTCGAAGCTGGCTTCTCCATGAAGTTGTGGAGTGAGGATTGACTTAACTGGAGCCTTGTTTTCCGTTCCAGTTCCATTCTTTCAAGGCAGAACCTTGGGCGTTCGAAGAGTAGGTGCCAGACTATTTCCTCGCAGCTGGACTGTCCTTGAGGTGGAAGCGGTGGAGGTATGCTGCGAAGCCTCCGTGTCCCGTCAAGATTTGAGTATGAGCCGGTGCACGGTGTTAGGTCTGTGCCTCTGAGGATTCTTTTCGTCGCTAGGACGTCTGGAAATAATACTTTTGTTACCGCCCCTGTACTCGAGGACTCGTACCTCACTTGCCACTTCTTTACAGTCCCCTCCCGTATCTTCCTTCTCACGTATGACACGGGGACTTTGTCGTAGTCCGCTGTCTCCTTTGTTAGGGCCGCCTCCTTTGGCAGCTCATCTGCTCTCTCATTCCCGACAGTTCCAACGTGGGCCTTGAGCCAGAACAGCCTGACTTTTCTGCCCTCTTCTCTGATTTCACGGATGAAACTCTTTATTTGGAGTGCCAGGTGGTGAGTAACAGTCGGTCTCCTCAGCAGGTCGAGCGACGACCTTGAGTCGCTCAGTATGCTTATGGAGGCCGCCTTAGATTCTCTGGCCAATCTGACAGCTCGGAAGAGTGCATACATTTCAGATTGGTAGACAGTGTTGTGAGGCTCCAAGCCAAAAGTGCTGGACATGGTGCAATAGAAATAATACCACATAACACAATCATTATTTGTATATACAGAGTACCAAAGTTAAACAATTTAGAAGTTTTCTATTCAAAATTAAGCATTATATTATCAAAATACTGTTACAACTCGAACAAGAATGTAATTCTATGTGGTGATTTTAACATTGATATTTTAAAACAAGATAAATTATCTCTTGAATTTACTAGTTTCCTATTGAAGTACAATCTATGTTTACAAATTAATCAACCAACTAGATTACAAAGCAATACGTGTATTGATAATTTTTCACATAATATTTCACGAAAATGTACTCATAGTGTCCTTGATCTACATAAATGTCGGATCACACCGCACAAACTTTAAAAATTCCAGTAAAAAAGACATGTTTAATCAAAAGCTGGAAAATAAAAGTGCGTGACTATAGTAATGAAAACTTAATGAAATTCAGAGACTGCTTGAAATCGATTTCCTTTTCTGATGTCTACCTCACTAAAGACCCTAACGTAGCATATAACAACTTTTTAGAGCTATTCCAATTGTTTTATAATTTATGTTTTCCAATTATGTATAAAAAAAGAAAACTAATAAGAAATCCAAATTGGATAACACCTGGTATTAGACGGTGTAGCCAAATAAAACGACGGTTGTTATGGCAACATAGATTAAATCCATCTAAGATAAATGTGACAAAACTTAGAAATTACTCAAACAGACTTAAAAAAATTATAAAATTGACACAATTAGCAAAGAATAATTATAAAATAGAGACAGCATATAATAAATCGAAAATGACATGGAATATAATAAATGGAAATAGAAACAACTCTCCACCAGAGTATATAAAAGAAATAAATTATGACGGACTTACATACACTACTCCCAAAGACATAGCAAATACCTTTAACGACTACTTCATAAGCCAAGCAGAAAAACTTTCCACTGCTTCGACACAAGTTACCACTGATAATAAAATAAATTTATCTGCACAGTCAATGTTTTTGGCCCCTATCATACCAGATGAAGTAAATAGAATTATAAAAGATTTAAAAAATAAAAATAGTGTAGGATACGACGACATTTCAACAAAGGTCCTAAAATATGTTTCAGAAATAGTATCACATCCTATTCCAGCTACATATTTAATTTAAGTATTGAGTCTGGAAGCTACCCTGATAAACTTAAACCTACTGTCATAAAACCTTTATTTAAAAAAGACGATGATAAAGACATTAAAAATTACAGGCCAATAGCTCTCATTCCGGTAATATCCAAAATATTCGAAAAATGGATCTACAGGTCTATAGAGGCATACCTTAACAAACATAATATACTTGTAAAAGAACAAAAAGGATTTAGGAAAGATCATTCAATAAATATGGCAATATATGACTTTCTTAATGACATCATAGCTAACATGAATGAAAGAGTCCCAGTATCAGCAATATACATGGATATGACCAAGGCATTTGACTTAGTCAACCATGAAATATTGCTGAGCAAGTTAAATGCGTACGGGATAAGGGGAAATGTCTTATCACTCATAAAATCTTACCTAAAAAATAGAACACAACACACAGAAATAAGTCGAATTTGTAAATTAAATAAAACTGTTATAAAATACACATCCAAAGAACGAATAATATCTTATGGCGTGCCCCAAGGCAGTGTGCTAGGGCCTTTATTATTTCTTATATATATAAATGACTTTCCCCAGAATATACCCTATCCTATGACATTGTTTGCCGACGACAGTACTATCATTGTTAAACTTGACAAAAATAATAAAGACTTTGAAGCTAAAATAATCAATGCATTACAACAAGCAGTTAACTGGTTGGAGCATAACAACTTAATTATAAATTTGAAGAAAACAAAAATTATGAACTTTCGGCAAAGAGTAGTTAATTCGGAACTAAATGTAATCTTTAATAATGAAAAAATTGAAGAAGTTGCAAATACAAAAATTTTAGGCTTAACAATCGACAATCAACTTAATTGGAAACAACATACTTCAACATTAATTAAAAAAATTAGTAAGTTCGCTTTCGCTTTGTACAAACTAAAGAAAGTAGTCAATCAAGCAGCGGCAGTCACTGCATACTATGGATATGTCGATTCTATACTACGCTACGGAGTCATGTTTTGGGGTAACTCCTGCAATAAGGACATGGTGTTCAAATCGCAAAAAAGATGCATTAGAGCTATTACTGGTATACAAATAACTGATAGCTGCAAGCCTTATTTTGTATTGTTAAAAATTATGACTTTACCTTGCTTGTACATATTTGAGACTGCTTTATTTGTTAAAAAGAACATGCATCTATTTAGAAAAGCATCTGAACATCGCTACAAAATAATCAGACAAGAATATAGACATGAACTATGCATTCGACCATCAAAGACCGCCTTGATGCACAAAAGCATACTTTGTATGGCCCCAAAAATATTTAATAAATTACCAAATGAAATTAAGGACTTAAATATTAATCAATTTAAGAGTAAATTAAGAAATCTATTAATGGAGAAATGTTATTATAATATTGACGAATTCCTTAATGATAAATTGTAAGCTATTTGATATTGATTTTATTTAATTTTGACATTGTATTATTATTTTTAGTTTATTAAGTTACTTGACATTGGTATTTATTTAATTTTGACATTGTATTATTATTTTTACTACTTAGTAGGTAAGTTAATTGACATTGATATTTATTTAATTTTGACATTGCATTTTTATTCTAATTTATATTCCTTGAGTTTTTTTTTTTTATCTTTCAATCTATTTTATTCAAAAATGATTATTTATACATGAAAAATAAAAACACTTAACTAATTAAAATTACATAATATATACACAATAACTCCTATCTAAAATATGGCGTCAAAAAATTCCTCCGCATCGCTGTCGACTGGAAGTGTGCCCAAAAGACTGGCAGCATTGCCACGTTGTATGGCAATGCTTAATCTCTGACCGAGGTAAAAGCCAGCCCTTTGGTCACGCGAAGTGTCAACTAGCCGTTTAGATAATTCTTTAAAAAGCGCATGAGCACTCGGACCCCACGGCCCAAGAGTCTCAACCCCAAACGGCTCAAAAATATAACTACCGACGAGGTTGTTATATTTCCGCCGCTTGAGGTTCTCCGCAGCCGCAGCGGCAGCACCAGCACAGCGCGACGAGCTAGGAAGATGGGATGGCGCAAGAGTGTCGACACAGGTAGCGTCCCATACTAAAGGCCTACCCATCTTCCATGGAAATAAAGACATACCGTCCGGTCTCTTACCATCGTCGCGTGCCAGGCCATGAGGTTCCAAAACAGCCGGAACGCCGACGGTGACAAGGGCTCGTCGAATGATGTCATTAATATTCGCGTGCCGCGCTATTCGTCCCGCGCTTCGACTGCATGACAGGCCGTGGTGACCGAGGCTGTTGACAACTTCGCCACAGTGGCAGCGATGAGGTGAACAGCATGGAGCGCCTAGGCGTAGGGAAACAGCTAGGCGGAAAGTTGTATCGTCGAACATGGTGCCTATGTTCGACGATGGTAGTGCGTGGAGCCAGAGGCCCGACTCCCACTCTCCCACAGCCAGTAGGCGCGCACGCTCTGTAGTAGTAGCAGATGTCGAGATTAGGTTTTCCTGAACTACTTTGCAGAGCGGCTCATCCCACCGCCTCTGGGAAGAGGGGTTGTCGGGCGGATTTATATTCGGGCAAGCGAGTCTCCAGGCATCCATAGCCTCGGTGAAGCACGGCACATCAAAAGGAATCAGTGTTGAAGTTAGAATATTCCTGATTAATTTATCAGTGCCGTGAGTAGGGTATTATTGGGCATTCTATGCCACTGTCGGCAAGTAGCTCGGCTAGTGCGCCTCGCTACGCGACAGTGTCATAGAATGCCCAATAATAAACGATTGACTCGACGGTAGAGCAAATTACTGTACTCTCTTCGAGATCTTGCAAGTTATACCACTGGCCGCCAGTAGCTAGGGCGAGTTCTCATTGCTACAAAACTCGCGTAGAATACCGAATATTGTACGATCGCTTCCAAACCACTTAATCAATGATCTTGCGAGTTTGTCATTGTTCAAACGATCGCACTATCGCGGAAAAGATAGAGTACTATTTCAGTTTATAAATATTAATGTATCAGATACATTTACTCATTAGCAATCAGTTGGTTTCCAAGTGTAATCATGAAGTTTGTAAAGCAACCACAATCACTACATGTTACAACAATCTGCGAGGATGTTTGTAAGACTAGTTTTCGTCACGGAGAATTGTTACCTGACTCAGTTCGATGTATCATTTGCGGACCATCCAATTGTGGAAAAACCAATTTATTGATTGGTCTTCTCATACACGAAAATGGATTAAGATTTAAAAATGTTTATGTTTATTCGAAAACTCTGTACCAACCCAAATACATTTTTTTAGAAAAAGTTTTACAACGAGTACCAGGTATTTCACTTCAGAAATATCATGGAAATGAGGAAGTGCTAAGAGTTCAAGACGCGAAACCTAACTCTGTGATAATATTTGATGATGTTGCTTGCGAAAATCAAGATAGCATGCGTGATTATTTCGCAATGGGAAGACATAAGTTCATCGATTGTTTTTATCTAAATCAAACTTATAGTAAAATCCCTAAGCAGTTAGTAAGAGACAACGCGAACTTAATCATAATTTTTAAACAAGATGACATTAATTTACGTCATATTTATGAAGAACATGTCAACACTGATATGACGTGGATTGAATTTCGTGAAATGTGTTCAAAAATATGGAATGAGCCCTTCAATTATGTAGTAATTAATAAAGATTGTTTAAAAAATAAGGGATGTTACAGAAACAAATTTGATACCTTTGTAGTCTTTGATTAAGAATATAGTTATTTAAGTCCGTTACCTTCGTGATATTATTATTCTTCAATCATCGCTTAATCAATCACTATCGGCTTGTTTTTCTGCAATGGAAAAATCGTTAAAAAGACAAATAGTAGTTGCAGCCGAAGCTGTTAAGAAAAAAGTACGTAAAATGAGAGATGTTGACATTAACAATCAGCAAACACTGGAATCAGTTTTCAAGCCTGTAACAGGACCACTCAACCAGATTGCTAAAGCCAGTAAGCAGACTTCTTCACTGTGTCCTACAAAAAATGAAGAACTTCCGTTTATTGATAAAACTTTGCAGAATCAAGAAGCCAATGATAAAAAAGACAATTCAGATGAATATGAATCTGATATCGAAAGTGACTCTTCATATAAATCATTAGTTGAAAACAACCCAGGTCGTGACACGTCATCCTGGTCTGTATCCTCAGAAGCACTGTCAGATATTCCATTCGGTGTCAGAGTAGAGAACGGGAAATTGATGTTAGGTTCTGCTCGTATAACGATCGGCGATGAATATATCACTGTAGCTGGACGCAAATACCGAAATACATCTGGTTTGAAACAGTTGTTATTGAAGAAGACCGTAGATTTAAACGTGGTTACAGAGAGTGACATGCAGCATTATAAGTCAATGCTACTTGATACAAATGCACATCGACGAGACTATGAGCCGGATAAACCAATAAAAAGTAATAAAGGTCAAAAGTATATGCAAGTTATTAAGCCTATTTTCAAACTACAAAGTACTATTCAGACCCCTCAATCGAAGGGAAAAGGACTACCCTTAACAAAAATGTGGAAGAAAAAGGTTGATTTTGTATATTGGAACGATCCAAATGAACTGGTGGATAGATTAAAATTATTAATTGCATCTCGAGATGCTGGTAACACAGGATTAGATAATGAAATTATATCTATCATTGAAGAATTACGTGAAAGTAAAATTATAAATAAATAAAATACCTACATATTTTAAAACGTGTGTTCATTTTATCATAAACCTCACAACACAATACACCTTAAACATGAACGTAGATAAATTCGGACATCATATTCATAAAAGAATGCGATTATCAGAGTTATTTGAGATTAATGAAAATACCTTATTAAAATCAGAAAACGGAGATTTTGATTTAAAAACATCGAGACTGAGAGGAATAAAAAATCCAGTAGAAGCTGGTGATGCAGTGAACAAGGATTATGTAGATCGAATGAGTGCTAATATGATAAAAGAATTTAATACACTTATTGGTACATTGCGTTCACAAAGTATTATAGATGCACGGGAAACAGTTCAAGTTACTTTAAAAGCCAAGATACCTGCAATTATAAGTCATTTGCAAGATAAGTTTTATACTAAAGAAGAGGTCGACAAATTACTTCAAAAAACTCAGTAATGACAAAACAGCAAATTGTTAATGAAATACACAAAGGAGCACGAAGAAATTTCCTTAGACGTCCTGTCATTCTAAAGGGAGTCGATGACTTGTGGCAAGCTGATCTGATGGACATGCAAAACCTAAAGAAATATAATAAAGGTTATAATTACATTTTAGTGGTGATTGACTGCTTCTCAAAGTATGCTTGGACAGAGCCATTAAAAACAAAAAATAAACTCGATGTTACTCGAGCATTCAAAAAAATATTGATAAACAGCAAACGCAAACCTGATAATTTACAAACGGATATGGGAACAGAGTTTTATAACAACTCATTTCAGATGCTTATGAAGTCATACAATATTAACCATTACTCATCATATTCTACCAAAAAAGCTTCGATTGTAGAGCGACTCATTAAAACTATTAAAAATAAATTATATAAATGTTTTAGTCTGAATGGAAACTATAAATGGTTAGATTTACCGTTACAAGATATATTAAAGACATATAACAACACAAAACATCGAACAATTAGAGTTAAACCAATCGAAGTGAATAAAGCTAATGTATCAGTTATAGAAGAAAATATAAAAAAATCATTTAAACATGTTCCTATTTGTAGAAAACCTAAGTTCAAAGTGGGTGATTTCGTTCGGATCAGTAAATACAAACACCAGTTTGAGAAAGGTTATACACCTAATTGGTCAACTGAAATATTTACCATAAAAAAGATTAATTTTACCATACCTGTTGCATATCATTTAGAAGATCAGCGAAAGCAAGCTATATTGGGAACTTTTTACGAGCAAGAACTTCAAAAATCTAACTATCCTGGTGTTTATTTGATAGAAAGAGTTTTAAAAAGAAAAGGATCAAAAATGTTCGTAAAATGGTTGGGTCTAAACAATTCAGAAAACAGTTGGATAGACAAAAATGCAATTGTGGGTTAAAATAATATTAATATAAACATTATTTTTGCACTATTTTCATCATTGCAATTCGGACAATGCAAGGAGGTGAACTAGTTAATTCATTAATTAATAATCTGCCGTTCGAACTTCATTTGCCTGGTTACAATTATTGCGGGCCAGGAACCAAACTCCAGAAACGATTACAACGAGGTGATCGCGGTGTGAATAAGCTAGACGAAGCTTGTATGCATCACGACATTGCCTATGCAAACCATACAGACTTACCCAATCGCCACAAAGCCGATTTACAACTATTAAATATGGCTAAACAAAGACTTAAGTCGAAAGATGCCAGAAAAGGTGAAAAACTGAGTTCATGGATAGTGAGCAAAGTTATGAAAGCTAAATTAAAATCTGGTGCCGGCGTCAAAACGTTTAAGAGTTTCGTGTCAAAAATAAGTTCAACGATCAAGAAACTGAACCCAAAGGATAACAAAACATTAATCAACGTTGCTTACGCAGCGGCAAAAAAAATATTTCCAAAAATTTCAAAAATTCGAGTACCGCGTGTGATACCATTGCCAAAAACTGGAGGAATTCTACCTTTAATCCCAATTTTTGCTGGTTTATCGGCTTTAGGTACTTTAGCTGGTGGTGCGGCGGGTATTGCAAAAACTGTAAACGATTACAAAACTAGTCAGCAAAATTTGCAAGAAACAGTAAGACACAATAAGGCCATGGAGTCTTTAAAGTTAGGCAAGGGCTTATACATTAAGTCACATAAAAATGGTAAAGGTTTATTTATAAAATCTTCAAAAAACTAAGAAATAAGCTACCTAATCGTCCTCTAACTAATGTAGATATTCAAAAGTATGCACGTAACATCCCCTACTTTCGAGGAGTCTACATGAAAGATCATTTACCAAGGATGCCAAAACGGATTGAATGTGGTGTCGTTAACTTGGATAATTATAAGAATGTTGGAACACATTGGGTAGCTTATGTTAAAGTTAACAACTATTGTGAATATTTTGATAGCTTTGGGGATTTGAAACCTCCATTGGAATTAATGCGATATTTTAAGAAATGTAATATTTTTTATAATTATACTAGATATCAGAAATTTAACACAGAAAACTGTGGTCACTTATGTTTAGAATATCTAAGGACTTTTTGGAATAAAAACGTATAAAAATTATAATTTTCTTTTATTTCTATCATTTGCAAGATGTCATTCACATTGTCAATAACTGGAAACTCGTCAACTTTATCTACGTACTATCCTAACACATTGCAACTAAATGAACAGTATGAGTGTGCCTTATTGCATTTTTCAACATTTAATTCTATTCCAAACATCGACAAAACAAATAACAAATTCTATTATGGCTCTAACGAAGTTATTGAAATACCTGAAGGCACCTACGAATTGCAAGATATTAATGACTACTTAAAATCTAACATTAAAGATGCGTCAATCAAACTGCAGTGCAATAACAATACATTAAAAACTACTGTATTCTGTACAAAAAACATAAATTTTAGTAAAGAGGATACTATCAGAAATTTATTAGGTTTTGATAAGCAGATCTTGGAACCAAATAAATGGCATGTGTCACAGTTTCCAGTCAACATTTTACCTACGACAGTGATCAGGATCGAATGTGATATCGTAAGCGGCTCGTACACAAACGGAAATCCGAGTCACATAATTCACGAATTCGCGCTTAACGTACCTCCTGGCTATAGAATTATAGAAATTCCAAAAAACGCAATATACTTTCCAGTCAACCAAAACAACATAAGCTGCATACATATCCGATTGATAGATATAAATAACCGCTTAATAAATTTACGCGGTGAAGAAGTGCAGCTGTATTTGCATCTTAGAATCAAAAAATGATTGACTACAATAAATATGTGCATCAACAAATTCAAAATATCAGTCCCGCTCAAGCATCCACCCCATTAAGAGCTCGCTGTAAGAAGAAAATAAAATTAACTAAAGACAACAAGACATTTCTCAAAGTGATTGGTTTACTAAAATGAATATCTTAGACGTTTTATCCGCTCCAACTTATGATAATACGGTTGAAGGAATTGAATTTCATTCTTACAAGCCCTATGTAACTAGTTTTAATAGAAACGACGAAATTCGCATACCTATTAATCAACAGGACTTGTACATTCTCCCATCAGCGAGTACCTTGTATTTGGAAGGATCCGTTATCGTTAGCAAAAAGGATATGAAAGATAAAGCCACTAGTGTTCATTTCACGAATAATGCTTTACTCTACTTGTTTCAAGACATAAGGTACGAGTTAAATGGAGTAGAAATTGATAGAATAAAAAATGCTGGCGTAACTACCACCATGAAATCATTAATATCAATGAATGAGAACGAATCAAAGACATCGAATTCATGGGGCTGGAATATAGATGGTACAAAAAACATTAACGGAGGTAATTTTTCTGCTTCTATACCACTCTGTAATATTATCGGTTTCGCAGAGGATTTCAAGAAAGTCGTGATAAATTGTAGGCACGAACTGATATTGCTACGAAGTAACACTAACCTGAATGCTGTAAAACTTAACACTGGTGAAATTGTAGAAGACGTACAGATAAATAAAATCATTTGGCGCGTGCCGCACGTTAAAGTGTCTGACAAGGAAAAAATAAGTTTGCTGAAACTATTAGAAAAAGATCGACCACTCCAGATGATATTCAGAAATTGGGATCTGTACGAATATCCTGCTTTACCTAAAACTACAAAACATACCTGGTCAATCAAAACATCCTCGCAAATAGAGAAACCAAGATACATTATTATGGGACTACAGACAAATAGAAAAAACAATAGCAGTTCTGATATGTCTCAGTTCGATCATTGTCATGTTCGTGATGTAAAAGTGTACCTCAACTCTACTTACTTTCCGTGTGAAAACCTAAATGTGAGTTTCGCGAATAACAGAATCGCTTTATTATACGAGCAATACGTCAGATTTCAACAGTCTTATTACGGGCGTCGACCGGAGCCCTTATTAAGTGAAAAACAATTTAAAGATTTGGCGCCACTATTTGTCATCGATTGCTCTAGACAAGCTGATAATGTAAAGACAGGCCCTGTTGTAGACGTAAGAGTGGAAATCGAGAGTGATTCAGAAATACCCGATCAAACTTCTGCGTATTGTCTTATATTGAATGACTGTATTATTGAATATAAACCTTTAAGTAATACAGTCAGGAAAATATCATGAATCCGAATACTGTCATATTAGATGTTCAAGGGTTTAAAGATCTGTACAATAATTTTATAATAAAAGAGTTAGCTTTTGCTACCCGTGATTATACGCAAACATTTTTAATAAAACCACCATACTTGTTTAAATACTTAACAAGTGACGAAAAGAGGCAAGTTAAATGGCTGGAAAGAAACAGAGGCATTTATTGGAACGAAGGGTATATCGACTATAAAGAATTTCATCGTGTAATCGTTCCCTATCTAGAAAATAAGGAAATCGTTGTTAATGGTTTGGAGAAAGTAAAGTGGATAAAGGAACTTTGTGAGAACTGTAATGTATCAGACCTTGGTACCGAAGGATGTCCTAATTTCTATATTTTACATAAAAAATACTGTGAAGGAAGAATTAATTTAAATTGTATAAAACATTTAAAGCATTGTGCTCTTAAAAATGTGTTATGTATAAGAAAGTATTTAGAGTTATAAATGTGTACCTACTTATATGGTTATTGGTTTTATAAATAAAAAAAAAACATTTGTATAGTAAAACTGCTTTTATTTTGTTAAACACCCAACACTTCTTCAAATAAAACACTCTACTTTAAAATTAAATAAAACAACATAATAAGTACTAAATATTTGCCTAATCAACTTCTTACGCAAACAGATATATATTAAAAATCACTATCTATTAAAGATTTAGATATTTTTTTAACTAAAGATTCAGTTTCGTCCATAACATTGTCGATAGCGTCTTTAACAATGTATTGAGCACTTATAATAACGTTCTCACTGTCACTGTCTGTGTCACTGGTTTGCGAATTGTTATTGGTTAGATCTACGACTGATATTTTTATTAATTTCATGCCTCGTCGCTGTAATCGGCTCATCACAAAAGATTTAGTTGGATTGTGCTTCTTCGACTTTTCCCTGCATCGCTGTTTTGCCTTTTTTGCTTTCGTCACATGTTTGCTGTGCTCGGGTTCGTTGTGAAGCGTTTCGGAGAATCCTTCATAAGGATTTTGAGCGTACTGGCTAAACATAATCTCTGATTCTGTATTCTGGAACAAAAATAGACGCTCATTAAGTTTAAACTAAACCGTAGACGTTGATATAGTGCTGCATAAACGAATTGTCAACGGGTTACAACATTCATAGCAGATTCACTAATAGCTTTGAGCAAAATTGCTGAAAACTCTATCGCTAGTTACTAAACAAAATAAAAATAAATTGAGAAACTTACCAATGACATGCTCGCGATAAGCAATACGTTGTGTGCTTCGTACAAGTACTCAAGGTGAGTTTTATTTCGTAAATGACAAAAAAAAAAAAATACCATCGCAACGATTCCCAATTTAGATTAAAATGTTAACTAAGCTTTTCTGAGGGTAATGCACTGTTACGTGTTTGTAATAGGTATTTTGTATGATCAGCGTTATGCAATTGACGCAAACATGGCTCTTCAAAATTTGTATAATCAGTCTTATTGTAATAAGTACAAAATACATTTTGCCTCTGAAAAACGAACGATTCAAGTTTCAACGTGCAGTTCATGTTGCAACTTGAATCTTGGTCGGGTTTCATTTTATTTAACCAACTACAAAAAAGGAGGATGATGTCTTAAATCATAAATTAAACAAGTAGTCATAGTCATTCACATTTTATTTATATTTTTACAATAACTTAGGTTTTTAAAACTATGAATTATATTTATCATACATTAAAAAGTTATTTAGGTATATTTTAAAAGCTATATTAAGATTACGTACGTTACATAAATCATATTCGAACTCTATTACTAATTAGCTTAATCTTAAAATACATTTTCGCTCTTTAAAATAAGTGAGTGACCCCAGGCACGCGTTGATATTCCATCTACAGATATTGAGCGTTTATCGTCATTTCGAGATAAAGCAATTTTGTTGACACACTTAGTAAATATTTCGTGCTTTATAGATTTAAACATAATATTTTTTCTACGAATAATTCCACCATTTAATAAAACATTTTCATAATCTGTTATATTTAAGTCTCTTACTACACTTGATTTTACTCCTTTTGCTTTTTTAATGACTTTATCAACGGTTTTTATTGAGTAAAGCTTGGATCTCAAACCAACAAAATCTGAGATATATTTTCCTCCCATTTCGTCTTTGAACAAACCTGGCACTTTTTTGTTCATAATCGGTATGTTAAAATCATTTTTATCATCATAGTTACTGGTGTCGAAATATTGCAAAAAATTACACTTCAAGTCATGGTAAAAATCAAACGTGAATATTTTATAAACAAACGAATCGGTATCTGTATAACACAGCTGCACTCGATCTTCATAAAAAGGTTTAACAATATTATAATGAAAGTCATACATGTGTGTCTTAGAAAGTTCTAATACAGTGAATCCAATATAAATAGGTTTATCTAAAATAATTTGGTCAGGTTTCATTTGTATTGCAACTAAGTTTTCAGTTAGAATAGAAGCGCTATGAAAATAGGGGTTGGCTACAAGTCTCTCGGAGGATATAAATTTCTTAGTTCGATTAGATTGATCACACCATTGATTAACTAAATGAACGGTTACTCTATTTTCAGTATTTTCTAATGTCTTGCCAAAAACACTGTTGTTTAACAACTTAAAAAAGTCTTGTTCGAAAGAACTTTTTGCCTTTTGTCTTAATCGAGTGTTTAATTCTATGTACTGTTTTAAATAGGGACTTTGTCTAAAAGTAATAGCTTTATGAACTTTACGTAATATTAAACCATGTTCTAAACATTTTTTTAAATGAACGTAATGTATTACGTAGTTGTACTTATTATGCAAATTTGCAACTAGTTTCTTCGTTTTACCTCCTGGAGGTATACATTTCTCAGGACAAAATGGTAAATCATTGTGGTGTTTGTGTAAATGTTCAGGATAAAAAAGATCGACTTCTAATATAAAGCCCCACTCAGAGTTATTCTCGATATTTTCTACACGAAAATTAGTTAATTCAATTTCATCAAGAAATCTAAAACTAGAATATGGTAAATACTGACACATGCTGAAGCCGTATAGGTTATTACAGTCTAGATATACTATAAAACTCTGAGGCTGTGATGCATCATGTTCTGGCATGTATTTGTGATTTGCTTTTGCATACCGATGGGAACACATGCACAAGCCACCTCGTATACCGCTTTGAATCATTCTGATGATAGCTAGATCCGAAATCAGTTCTAACTGAACACCTGTTTTTAGCAACATTGCATCGAACGATAAACTGGGTGCAGTTATGTAAAAGGCAGGATCGAGTTTGTAATATTGTTTACATGTTTTCCGAAAATTTTGAAATATGTCTGTCAACAAAAGCACGTCAGTTTTTAAGTATAGATCTGTATACTCGCCTAGGTCAGTAATATTGAATTCAGCCCATACATTCTGAGCATGATTATAATCTTCATCGCTTATACCTTCGTTCGTCAAAGAATTATGGAAATAATATTTCGATGGTAATGACTTTTGTTCGTAACATTTCCAATCTTTCATATAGTCATAGGGGTACACACCTTTACGAATTAGCAAACTAAATTGTGTTTCATCAGAAAAATTTGATTTAAGGTTAACAAAATCGTCTACTTGCAAAGTTTTAGCAAGTTTGTCTAAACTAGTTCCTAGAAAGTTGAAAGAATCTAAAAACCTTATTTGTATAAACTCATTATCAGCAATAGGAATAAACTTTGTAAACGATATATATTTTTCCTTAGTCTTGGGTATTATTTTAATTTGTCCTGGAATTTCCCCTAACTTTTTAATAAATAAATGACAATCGTATCCGGATAAGTTATGAAAAAATATTGGGATGAATTTTGGTACTTTGTGTTGTAGGTTGCAGTGTCGATGTGCTGCACCTCGGTACCGGCCTGTAATATGACAGTGATCCCTTACTCGATCTGTCAACAGTAAATTTTCACAAAGGTAGCACTTAATAGCGCGTTTGAAATCAAGAGCATCTATTTCTGTGAATATCATAGGCTCGCTTTTAGTTAGAATTCTGTGTATTGCTTTAGCATCTTCAATCAGTAAATGTATAAATTTTGAAACACAATCTTTTCCGCGATAACTTCTATAGCCGCCAACCATATCGTTAAATGATGACACTACATTATAGGCGAACGCGGCCGGTACGTGACGATGTGAGTATGACGTGTTAGTGGTGTTGAAATTATCGCCGGAAATCGGTTCGAGTATCGTTTCGAAATCAGCATATATGACGTAAGGAATGTTTTGTTTTCTATCATAATTTTTGAATTTTAAAAATGTTCCTTCTTCTGGTAATACCGTGGCAATCCCTCCACACATGTGTGATTCAATTTGAGTGCGCGTCGGAAAAAACAATAAGCACGTTTCGCAGAAGTACAGTTTACCATGATGTTTAGTTATCTGATTTCTGACTAGACGAGGTAAATCATTGATAAGACAATAATGGGTATTAGTATTATTTTCTAAGAACAATAGATGGATACTCTTAGATTTTTGATTCGATGTTGAATACAAAGGTCCAACGATAGTCTTATTATTTTTTAAACCATACACGTAAATATTCAAAAACGGATTATTTTTCTCAAATATAGCTATACCCGAAAATGTTATCGGAAATGTCAAACCATCAACATTCAAAACATCCTGGAAGTAGGGATAAGATGAAACTCTGTCGGGGTGTTGTTTAGCAGGGTACAGAGCCGCCACTACGCACCATAAAAAACAATACTCATCATTGTTACGAATATTCAAACAAGCTTTTTTATTTTTTATACATTTTGGTAAAGTTATAAATTTAGATCCACCGAGAGGCTGATATTTATTAATATTTATTTCTACATGGGAATTGCTCAAAAATGTCCAACCACTATCTCTCTCCTGAAACTCTTCAATTTTCTTTAACAGTAAATCAACCGTTGCTTTATAAATTGAATCAAAATCGTAATTAAAATTAATAATAATGTTTTTTGTGGCGAACGATTTCATTTCCTTTTGATCATTTTTAAACATAAGAAAAAAAGAAAAAAGTTCAAAATTTATTTTCAGAGCTGTATGTTTCAATAATGATCGGTTTATTAGAGTTTCAACTTGTTTACTAATATTATTAAGGAACATTTCAGGAAAATTATTTATTTGTTCGCCAGTTGCTATGATTTTGTAACTTATGATTCGTTCTTTAAAAGAAGAATTAATAATTGCAACATTATCATAAATAGAGGTAGAGCTATTGTTTTTATGTACATTGCTACGTAAATGACCAGACCATCGACGATTTACTACAAATACTTTGCAATCAGAACAGTAAGGCATTATGTTATTTTAAAAATTAAAGAACACTTAAAATAATTGCTTATTTAAATAAAATAGATTAGGTAATACTTACAACAGTTACAATTAATAATCACGATCTTAGGTATACCAGTTACAAAATATTTAAATTATTAGTACAACTTGATCAGGACTATTTTACATTCGTTCCAAGATTCCTTGTATAATTCTTCACATGCAAGTCGGTAACTATGTTTAGGTAGAATTTATCTGAAAAAAAAATGGTTACATTAGGTACATAATTTAATTAGGTAGATAATTGTATGTTCTGGGAAGAAAATGTATTAATAATTAGTAATGAGTAATAATTACCAGCAAAATATGAAATGTTTTAAATATAGGAATGTGCATCTGCTTGGTCCAAATATGTTGTTATATTTCGGGCCATTATATAGTTCTTCACTGGTACGTTTAAGCAATGTATCTGAAATAAAAAAAGGGTTTTATTTGAGGTATCGATAAATAATTAGGTATACATGTAATTATATATTCTGGGTATAGAAAAATAGTAATTATGTTCTGATATTTGATAATTACCTGCTCAGTATGAAATGATTTATACACGTGTTCCAATTATGTAGATATATTTCGGGTCCCAAAATATAGCGATTACAGCTGCTCCAGGAGATGAAATCGTTCGTGTGATCAATACAATATTTATTTATAATAATTATTAATATTAATTATTGAATAATAAGTCTATGCTATCCCACTGCTAGACAAAAAATGGAGGGAGCTCCATTTCTTCAACTGTCACAGAACAATTAAGTAAGTCATTATTTATAATTTACTTAATTGTTCTGTGATAGTTTAGAAAGGTGCTCACTCCATCGTACCTTTGAAACAATAAGTATCTAATATTTTAGAGTTTACAACATAGCAACATATTATTGATGCCTTACGAAATTTTATTTTTTTGTCTACAAGCAGAAAAATATTTCATCATAAAAGTTGTTTTTGCACAAATGTGACACGCGTGTCAAACTTAATTGTTTAATTCACATTCACAATAATCAGCTATTTTAGTTAGGGTTGGTAATAACTTGGTACGCATTTTATTTATAAGCAATATACAAATTTTATACAATGCACTGTTACGATTATAATATATCATAGTATATCGTTAGATATTGATGAGCGTGGTTTCACTCATGGCTGTTAGTGTGGTTATGGGAATTATATTATTGATTTATTTTAGGAAGTCTAGCAAAGTACGACGAGACCAAAACGTAGATGGTCAAATGAGTACCTTAGAAACGTTAACTTATTTCCTGTACCCACTTCACTCGAGCATAAAAGTATTAGAAGTAAAACTTGGATGTATAACATAATAAATACTAATCTAATGATTGTCTCTAGATTGCCAAATATTTAAATTACTTGCAAGAATATTCCCTATTAGCGTTGTTGATAACTTATCTACTGGTTAACGTTTTGTCAACCCTAAGTCGCTTCACTGTCTCGTCATTCGATGCTACCTGAGACAACCTTATTGTGCACTTTTTGAACAAGTATAATACGTCTAAGGATAAAAGTTGTTTTACACAATATTTTATGAACGGTTGCCGTCATTTTTAATATGGTGAATTATCATTCGTTTTCCGATTTATAAGCTACATGTTTTCGATGTACTCGGTACAAACTAACTGAAGTCTACAAGTGTGGAAGTAATCTTCAAGAAGTGCTCTGCGATCCTGCTGCGTTATTCTGTCAATATCAGTGTTGATAGCTAACCGCTGCCTGCTGCTGTCAGTCACTACGACTGCTTTCATCAGCCTGCCATATCGATTGGAGATAATTGGAAAATGTAAGTATAAAACATTCCCGCTCGGTTCATAGCTCAGAGATCTGACCCGATGCAGGTGATAGTAATAATTATGTTTGACTATTATTTTGTTGTATCTTTATTTCAGGTCTGATTCTGAGTGCGAGTACTTTCAACTAGCTCCGATCCCCGACCAGAAAACGAAACCCAGCCGCAAGCCGTCTGCAGACAACAATAAGAAACGCAAGTTGAACCCACCATCAACGAGTTTAATTCGTACGAGGTAAACAAACTATTCAATAATTTAGTTCGCCATACCAGTTAATAATCATCAGTTATTCGTGTAATGTTACAAGTCTGCTGACAGATATGACTTTATAAGTGCCTGATATATTTTTATTTGTACGTCTCTCATGTTCTACAGGCATATTGACTAAGTGTGTATTTTTTTTCCTGTGCGTATCTAAACGGTAAATGTACCCTGTAAGTGTATGATGAACTAATAGAAGTTTTCGTTGTTGTTTCAGTAAAAAAACCAGTACTGATAATGATGTATTCGGTATCAGTAGCAACTACGGGTCTGATACCTTGCCAAAAGACGATTCATCGAGTACATGTCTATCATCATTCTTCGTTAACCGAGTCGCCAACGGCTGCGAGCGGCGAGCAGCGAGCATCAACGGAGAGTACTACGTCGACTGCAAGGTGTACAAGGCTGACGACGCGCGCCACACCGACTCCCAGGAGCTGTGGAAGAAGGCGCTTGTGCGACTCAAGTTCCAGACCGACTCGGATTCGTCTCAGTGGCGAAAACTACAAGAGCTCGTGCGTTCGGTAGATACATTATTTCCAGAAAAACCAATGTTTTACGACAAATAAACCAAATATAAAATGTATCTTGTTTATTATGCAGATCCCTTCAAAGCAGTGAGTGAACAAGTCATTTCTAATACTGAAATGCATGACCAAATCACTAAGTCGTTTCCCTGCTGAAACGCATTACAAAACCCAACAAGTCGTTTCTAATACTGAAACGCATTTCAAAAACACCAAGTCGTTTCAACCCACGAAGCGCATTACAAAAATCATCAAGTCGTTTCTAATACTGAAATGCATGACCAAATCACTAAGTCGTTTCCATGCTGAAGCGCATTACAAAACCCAACAAGTCGTTTCTAATACTGAAATGCATGACCAAATCACTAAGTCGTTTCCATCATTGAAGCGCATTACAAAAACCAACAAGTCGTTTCTAACCACGAAACGCATGTCAAAATGACTAAGTTAAATCTTAATCATTGATCATGTCGATGGTTATCATTACTGTCCGATGCCAAGCAAACTTGCCTAGCTACTGGCAGCCAGTCGTATAACTCGCATGATCTTTGTATGAGTCCAGTAACACCAGTCGTTTCTAATACTAAAATACGTGCCAAATTCATCAAGCCGTTTCCAAGCTGAAGCGCATTACAAAACTCAACAAGTCGTTTCCATGCTGAAGCGCATTACAAAACCCAACAAGTCGTTTCCACCATATATGAAGCGCATATCAAAATCATCAAGTCGTTTCTAACAACGAAACGCATGTCATACCATCGTCCGCAGCACGGTGAACTCGCCCGGCTACTGGCGGCCAGTGGTATAACTCACATGATCTCCAGGTGAGTACAGTAATATACTACACAGTCGAGTCGATCGTTCATTATTGGGCATTCTATGCCACTGTCGGATAGCGAGGCGCACTAGCCGAGCTACTTGCCGACAGTGGCATAGAATGCCCAATAATACCCTACTGCCGTGGACCGAAGATATGAATGCCGGTAAACTAATACTGGTAATTTTGCGGACGCCGAGGCCTCCCATACGGATGGGAAGAGTAACTTGAGCCCAAGCTCGATCGTCCAAGGTCACATTTAAAATTAATGTAAGCGTATGCCTGATAATTTGGTCCATTTTTTCTAAAAGTAGAGGGTACTTCCATAAATGGGAAGAACGAAGGAAATATATTAATTTAGGGCCGAAACAACAATAACGAATAAGGGTAATGGCCGAATGCATGTTAATTTGGAGCAATCTTTCCGAAACGTCATTGAAATTTTGTATCTTTTCCTCCACAAAACTGGGAAAGGAATTCTCAAAGATTGGGGACCCAAGGAGACGAAGAGAACTTTTATCGATAATTTTGATTTCAGGGGCTATTGCATTGAATTTTGGAAGAGTCAGAAGTCTGTCAGTATTGTCAGATAGGAATAATTCACATTTAGAAAAGTTGAGATCTAGTCCTATAGAAAAGAGTTGGTTTTTTAAAAATACTAAATCATTTAAAAGGGTGTCTACATCGCCTCCTAGGGTTCCATCATCGAGGTACCACACGTTAAATTTAGAATTTAGTTTTCGAATGATTGGGTGAATAGCTAAGCTAAAGATCACTGGCCCGAGTGGGTCACCTTGCTGACAGCCAACAGCAGATTCCAAAAGGTTGTCCTGATATAGTAATTTAGATGGATGTCTATAACATTGCCAAAGAAAACTGAAGATTTGAGGTATTTCTTTTTTAGTTTCTGCCAGCAAGGTGTCCCTATTAACAGAATTAAATGCATTTTTGATGTCAACCTTAAGGATAGCCTCTCCTTTGCCAGAATTTAGGTAGGTCGACAACGCGTGTACGGCAGCCTCACAGCCCCCTTTGGAGCCGTAACTAAGCTGCAGGGGCTGAAATTTTTCCGAAACTACCTCACCAAAAAATTTGCAACAAATCTTGGCTTCATTGAGTTATGTTGTGTTTTTGTTATAATTATTTCAATGTGTTAATTAATTCTTATTTATAATAAACTACGAGAAAGAGTGTACACCTTTAAGGTAGATTTTTTAGGAACTAACTAATTTATTATTAAGATCTCATGTAAAATGTACCAAAAATCACACCAATAAATGAATTTTGAATTTTGAAAATTTTGAATGGACTCCTTTCATCCTTCCCACCAAGTTAGGGCAGCTCCAACTTTCCCATCTATCTTGCTGCCGTCGGTGTAGATTTGGGGGCCGGTAACATGGTGAGTCTGTAAGGTTTCGGGATTCCAGTCTTCTAGGCGTGCATACTCGGTTGTTGTAAGTCGCGCTGGATGAGGCTGATTTAAGTAATTTATATTCCGTTCCAGCTCGCGGCCCGGTGGTAGGAACTCTCGGGAATGGCCCTTCTTGATCTTGTAAAGGGTCGCCGCCTCAATTACTCTAGTGGGAGTTGGCCTGACAGAACCAGTGCCGATGTCAGAGACACCGTGCGGTATGCCTTGCAGATCTTCTGTACGAAACCCCGCTGTAGCGAATCAAACTGGTTTCGTGTCATCAGTTTCTCAGCTGCCGGGGCCCACGCACTCGCTGCATACATTCACGATGGGCTCTATCACCGACACATAAATCGTCCTGATTATCTCCCTATTGAGACCCCACGTCACCTTCGCTGCACATGTGAGTTGCTTATAGATGTCCGCAGCCTTTTTACAGGTTGCGGATACGTGTGCATTAAAAGTGAGTTTGACGTCAATAATGAGACCTAGCAGCTTGATCTCTTGGACTTGGCCCAGCCTTGTGCACGACATGTGCAAAACCGGGACATCGTATTTCAGCTTTTTCGTTAACACCATCGCATTGGTCTTATGCGCGGCGAAACGCAGCTTATTTCGGGCGCCCCACTTCGACACTATGTCCAGCGTCTCATTGGCTTTCTGCTGCAAGGGATCGGTCTCGTGGTCCGAGAATACCAGGACGACGTCGTCTGCAAAAGCTTGGCAATATACCCCCATACTAGCCAATTTGTGAAGGAGCGAGTCTAGGATCAAGTTCCAGAACGTCGGACCGACAATTGAGCCCTGAACGCATCCTTTGTTGGTTCCCTTCTCGCTAGTCGCTCTGGCGTAGTTGACCTTTACTTGGCGGTCTTTTAAGTAAGAGGCGACGAGAGTGTACAAATTTCTGGGACATTCTTTGGCCACCATCTGTTTTTTTTATGCAGGCCACCATGCGTTATCGAAGGCCCCCTCTATATCCAATGATACCAAAAGCACTATCTTCTTTGCTTTGATTTCGGCAGGTATGTGCCCCATTAGGTCATAGAGGGCGTCCTCGGTACCACGCTGTGGCATGAACCCGTACTGGCTTTTATGGAGTGTTGGATAGAAGTGCCACTGCAATCTGCCTACAAGGAGTTTTTCCACGATTTTTCCGAGGACAGATAGGAGACCTTTGTTTGATTGATTGAGATTGGCCGGTACGACTTTGGCTTGCGGAGTATGCACACGTGGGCGACTTTCCACTGCCTCGGAAAATGTGATAGCGACAAACATCTGTTTGCTATCGCCAAGAACACTTCCCTGTCGCAGTTTATTGCTGCTGTGCAGATGTCCGCCGTCAATCCATCGGGACCGGGGGCCTTCTTCGGATTTTGGTCTTGCAGGACCATATCCAGCTCTGTGGTCGTAAAGGGTGGATCGTCGGCGGACAGTTCTTGTGGATTTTCCTCCCTCGCAAGTTGTCTCAGTGCACTGTGGTACGGCGTCTTTCGCCATCTGTCGAGTCATCTAGGTAAAAGGTTTTTGCCAGTAGGTCCGCGGATTGCTGTGGGCTAAGAGTTTCCCCTGTGGTATTTCTCAGGAGGGTGTCATCCTGCCTTCTAGTTGTCTTCCTTAGTACCCTGTAGACGCTGTCCCACATGCTCTCTCGGTCTTACCTTGTACAGAACTTCCTCCAGCTTGCAGTGGCAGCTTCCGTCGCTGCTGAGGTGTACTTATTTTTTGCCGTGACGTAAATTTTTATAGTGTCTTCCCGCCGGTGAGCGGCAGCGTTCCGAATCCGTCTCTTTTTCGTCATTGTGTCTTTCTTGAGACGGTCTAGAGTAGAATTCCACAAAGGGGGTTTTGTGCTGTGTTTTGGGGATCCCAGTTTTGGGATCGCCACGTCACACGAGCGGTGGATGGCGTTTAAATATTCTGTAAGGATTTTTTCCAGATCTTCTGGGCCCGGGGCGTTCGAGATCCTGACCTTTGTTATTTCTTTTTCGGCCAGGTTGGTTTTGAAGTGCGTGCAGAACTCCGACCACTTTGCCTTCTTGGTATTATAGATGCGCGTCGAGACTGGCCTTAGGGGTTCCAAAGCTTTCTCTAAGCGCATCGAGAAGGTGATTGCATTGTGATCGGATGAGGTCAAACCTCTTTCTACTCGCCACTCCTCCATTTTTCCCAGCAGCGACAGACTGCATGCAGTTACATCTACTATGCTTGTGCACCACCTATCGCCCCTGTAGATCTCGAAAGTCAGCGTGTGACCCGAGTTTAGGATCTGGAAATCCCGCTCGTGGAGAAAGGAACAGTACTCAGCCCCCCGATGGTTTTCGGAAACGCTGCCCCACCATTGACTCCAGGCATTTACGTCACCTCCCAACAGGATGTTGTTTGTGTGTAGTTTGTTTGTTGTGTGTTGTAATAAAAGAAAGGTATGGGTTTAATTCTTGGTCTCCCTCAAAGTAGACCGACAGCACTCCAAGACTAAGCTGGCCCACCTTCAACAGAACGGCCGCAATGTTCTCAGTTACAAGTTGGGGGTCATGAATGACCTCCAAACTGCTCCCGAAGATCACTATTGCCGCTTTCACTGGTTTTTGGCAGTTAAGGCTGCACTGGATAACTTGTGTGCCAGGACTTGGTTTCATTACACCTGTTCTTCCCACGTAAGGTTCTTGAACAAGTGCCACAGAGATTCCCTTAGCCTGAGCCGTCAGATGGAGTTCATCCGTGGCCATCTTGGAGCGCTGGAGATTGAGTTGGATTAATTTCAATCTTGCTGTCGATCTTTGTGAATGTTGAGGGGGACTTTGTTGGTGGTTTTCCTGCGGGTCGCCCTTAGCAATAGGAAACGCGCGACCGTGCTATCCCATCCCACTTTTGGCGTTCCTGGCAGTCTTCGCTAAACGCGGTGTGTGCCAGGTCGCTTCCTTTTTTCTGTGCCCCCTTGCAGTTTATACACGTGGGCTCCTTACCTTCGACTCTGATCTGACAGTCCCTGCCATCATGTGCACCGCTGCAAAAGAAGCATGACTCCTTTGCCGCCCCGCATATGGACCTGTTATGTCCGTATCCGAGGCACTTTGTGCACTGAACGAGCGGGGACTGATCTACAACAGAGCACCGCTTGATGCCCACGTGCACTCTCTGAGCTTGGGTGAAGATAAGCCACATTTTTGGTGAGATTTCCAACACCGGGTGGCACTCATGGGGATTTCTCGCGCGCTTCCTGTATGCACCCTGGCCGTCTGTTCACCCACAGCGACGTCTTGCAGAAGATGCTTGTTCTGCGCTAATAGGAGATCGACGATCTTGCCATCACTGTAGCTGGACAGCACCCCCTTTACACAGACTAAGGGGTTTTGGGGCTTTGACTCCTGGACCTTGACCCTCCGTTTTTCTTGAACTGGTCCCTGGCCAGATTCAAGTCGGCTTTGCTGGCGCACCTCAGGATTACCTTCTGATTTCGGGCCTTCCTGACGGCGTCCACCTTGGCTCCGGTCGTCTTGAGATCCAAGGCGGTCCTGATCCTCTCGATATCATTGTCGCCAGTGTGTTTGGGATCCGTCGACGAGACGATCAGGGTGTGATTTGGCTGTAATTGGTTTGGCTTAGAGGGGGGTTTTGGTGTACTTGCAACCTGGGCAAAGGTTTTTGGGCCTTGTAGCTGTTGTGGCGGTCTTTCTACTTTGGCCAAGTCTGCTACCCCTTTCTCAATGTTTTGGAGGTGCTTCTTGACCTCCACGACCGCCAATTCTGCATCCAGGTTTGGAGCTGCCATGACCTGAACGGGGGGTTCTTTATCCCGCAGGACTCGGATATCCGCCGAGACCAAGTCCAGCCTTTCCGCAATGGGTTTGAGGTGTTTATGAAAATCTTCTCGTGACTGTGTTGGTGGTGGAGGGAGCGCGGGTTTACTCAGCATCTCTTGGATCTGCACCCGCACTCTTCCCATCTCTTCGTCAAACCGGGTATTTGTTAAAATGTCTTTTCCCGCCTCAGACGCCTGACTTAGGTCCAGTCCTGGCTGGGTAGGTTCAGGCTTCAGTTTCTCCATTTCTTGACGGAGCACGTCCAGCAGGTTTGAAATGCTGATAATGTGTGACTCCAGGCGGGACAATCCCCCACTCAGGAGTTCCCCTTTAGGATCCCCAGGTGTCTTCACAATGTCCAGCCTGGTCTGTTCGTGCTCCTTGGAGTTCTTCAAGCTCGCCAGCTTGACTTCCTCCCTTACCTCCCTTAGACGCTTGAAAGCTTCAAGAGTCTCGTGGCCTAGCCAGTCGCGGATACCCTTTGCCTCTTTCTTTGTCTCGGTCAGGTCAGTTCGCATGAGCGAGAGTTCCGTTTTTAAGGTCATAACATCTCGAGTGTGAGCTCTCTCGACCCGCACAAGCTCTTGTGCATGTCGAGAGCGCTCCTTCTCGAGGTTGAATTTATGACGTGCCCGCGAGTCTGCCAAAGACAGAACTGTCTCGTAGAGACCCTGGAGGCACTCATGGGCAGTGACCTAACATTCCCGCTTCATGTTCCCTGCCGACTCTAAGGCGTCTTTCCCCCTCTGAAGCAGGTCGTTTGCCTCTCTCGTGGCCAAATCCATCTGTACACCTGTACTTGGAGTTCGGTACAGAAGCCTCTGACGCTCGGGTCTGTTTAAGTGACCTGCCGAAGAGGCCACCGAGCTCTCATCGTCGGAAATGATTTGGCGAGGGGGGGAAATTCCACACTGATCCCAGTTGATGACAGTCTCCGAAACTCTGCAAGGGATTCCCTCTCGCATCTCGGGTCCCGATGGTGTCGTGTCCGAGATGTGTGTCGTACATGCCGACACATCTGAGCCTGCTGCCTGTGGCTCCGACGACGCCTTGGGGATCGGGGCAGAATACTGAGGCGGCTCCGATGGTTGCGCCGCCTTTTCGGACACGGCAGATTCGGCAGTGTTCCTCAATATCTTTTTCCGAAGGTTAGTGGAGACTCCCGTGGTTGTTTTACGGGAGGCAGATATGGTGGACTGCTGTGACGACATTTTTTGTTTTGTTTTTGTTGTTTTAGTGCCAATAATTATGCTTATCCACGGACAATGTAGCTAAGTATAATTATTGGATATAGAGGTACCGAAAGAATAATATTTTATAATTAATAAAGGGAAGAAAATGGATAGTCAAGGCAAAGAACTATTATTACTTATTTACACCTTATTTCTACTTCTATATCTAGTAACGAGTTTAATGGTTAGTCAACAATTATATATATTATTAGGGATCAGAAGTGAAATAGATTAAAAAAATAAACAATTCTCAATTTCCTTTAATTTGCACTTTTTATAAAATTACGAAAATATGAAAAAGAACACTAAGTATTAATTAAATAAAGTTTACACAAACAAATGGAATAATCAGAACACGAACAAAAACATAACCCAAAAATAACTAAGCACACGATATTGGTCAAGTAGCACGTCCGTTCCGCACGCCGTCCAAGGGGAAAAGAGGAGTTGCCGCGCCGCGCGCCTCTTTTTAACCGACTTCAAAAAAAAGGAGGAGGTTATCAATTCGGTTGTATTTTTTTTTTTTTTTTATCATTATTTTTTTTTTTATGTTTGTTACCTCAGAACTCCGTCGTTTATGGACCGATTTGCAATTTTTTTTTTCCCTGTACAGGATATGCTTCCAGATTGGTCCCATTTTTTTCAAAATCCAGTTCTAATGATGGAATCCATGAGGAATCGAGGGAACTCCTCAAAAATTATAGGCAACCCTATGGTAATTTTAGTATTTTCATCAAGAACTTAAGCATTTACAGTCAAAAAGTAACATTTGATGAAGTGGAACTGATGAAGAAGACCAGAAATGGTCAACGGAACTTCATACACAAATAGATATTAAAATGAAGATATACATAGTTAAGCGACTATCACAATACAAATAAATGAATGATTCTGAATAGTTACGTTGAAAATGGTATCATCGAAGTGATCTGATGATGATGATGGAGCCGGAAGGTAGGCACTGGAACTCCGTAATTAATCAATGTAACCTAGCCGTGTTTGGACTTATTAGAATTGTCATGAGATGCACTTTGGCTACAAGGTACTATCGAACTGATCTGATGATGGAGCCGGAAGGTAGGCACAGGAACTCCGTAATTAATCAATGTATCCTAGCCGTGTTTGGGCTTATTAGAATTGTCGTGAGATGCTCTTTGGCTATAAGGTACTATCGAACTGATCTGATGATGGAGCCGGAAGGAGGAAGGTAGACACAGGAACTTTATAATAAAACAATGTAACCTAGCAGTATTTGGGTTAATTGGAATTGTCATGAGAAATAGGCACTCTGTTTATAAGTGTATCGCAACTAAAAAGTGTGAAATAAAATCTTTTTAGAAAAAAAAAATAACCGACTTCACTAAAAAAAACACTAAAAGGATCAAAATAACTTTAATTTCGGAAGTCGGTGTTAAATAAGAAACAAACAATACCTAGTTCGAAACACCGTCTTCCAAAATTAAAGTTATTTTGATCCTTTTAGTGTTTTTTTTAGTGAAGTCGGTTATTTTTTTTTTCTAAAAAGTTTTTTTATAAACTACCGTCGGTCACCGGCTGATGACGTGACTTTAGGATGTCGACTCGCCTTCAGTTACCAACAATATATATATATTTTTTTTTCTTCTTTTTTTTTTTCTTTTTGCTGAGGTGGACTAACGGAATCTTCCGTCGCTGGTGGCCGGCGACTGCTGTCCGATGAGGAGCCCGACAACTGCTAGAGGGGGTAAGTCACTGCGTGTATAGGTCACGAGTTTTGGGATTCTGTTGGGGCCAAATTGAAGAACTTTTTGAGCTCTTTCAAATGAACCCAAACTCGCTATCCTAGCTCCAACGGGAACGAAGTTAGATCGCGGGGGGGTGAGGTCGCCCTGAGGGGGAGTTGGGGGGGGGAAGTCTCGTGGGGAGACTAAAGGGGGTAAGTTGGCGAGGGGGTGAAATGAGGAGGGATGCAGATAGGGATAGGGGATGGGAAGAGATCCCTGTGGAAAGATCCCGGAATTCCAAGTCAGATAAGCCCAAACTCGGGGAGGACAGGACCAGTCGTTAAGGAGTTCCCTCGGGCTAACCTGATGATGAACCGCGGAGTCATCACACTGATGGCTGGTCTGCAGGCAGATTCCTCGTCTGGCAACGGAGTCTTCAGTAAGGGCTTGATTGGCTGTTTCGACGTCACGCCTCGTGTCGCGAAAAACACGTGGGGCCGAAGTGAGGTTAATTTGGGAAAAAACCACGTGTTTTGACGTTTTTTACGTACTAGAAGCTCCCAAGCCCGTGCTCCGATTTTGGTGGTCTTGGTGTCTCCGGATAGGTCTTAACAGCGTCTTTCAGATGAAATGTTTGCACAACAATGGCACTGACCTTGGCTGAGTTATTTCCCACAAAAGTTCCAGGCTTACTGCTCCGCAACCAGAAGAGCCAGACACTTACCCACACGTATCCTGGTAAATTAACACTCCACAATTCCACTGTTATAATAATAATAATAATAATAAATCTTTTTTTATTTACATAAGACGTTTATACAATTTTATTGAAGTCCCTGGCTCCTGTGCTAGGTAATTAACCTGTGTTACAGAAGCCAGTGCCCTCTCCCGGGAGAAATACTATTAGTTCTTATGCAATATATAGGTATGAATATGTATTCATACCTATATATTGCATAAGAACTAATAAAAAAAAAAAATAGTAAAAAAAAAGAAAGATAACAATGATTTAAATTCAAACTGAGATAAAAACAAAAACAAAAAGTTGTCAGTAAGCCTGTAACGGTGAGTGAGTGAGTGAGAGTATGAGGTGAGTTAGTGTGTGTGTGGTAAGTAAGTGTGTGTGGTGAGTGAATGTGTATGGTGAGTGTGTGCAAAGAGTTCACAAAAATGTATGTAGGTACAGGAAGAATTTAATTAGGTTTGTAAGAAGGACAATATAAAGGTAGGATAGAGTCACCGAAGCACTTCTAGAATCTGCTCCGTGTCATCGTAACTGAGTGACATAAGCCATGGCTTAAGGCTCTGTTTGACTTTATGGACAGTAAGTTTATGTATTGCCAGCTTCTTATTTATTTTGTTATAAATTAACGAGCTCTGCGCACAATAGTGGCGCCGCGCTAATGCAGAACGACACTGAACAGACTCACAGACAGGGAAATCTACTCGCCGACTGGTAAGATTCCTATCTAGTGGTATCGTGGAATGACGTCGCAACACAGAGCGGAGGACATACAATTTTCTTACCGTGAGTACTTGGGCATCGGAGTACAACTGAGCTGTGGGATAGTCTCTTCTACGGAAGAGAATGACTTTGAGCTCGTTCTACTCTAAGCATCACGGTTTTGAAAGTTCCACCCCATACTGGTATGCAGTAAGTGATAATAGACTCGCACAAGGAACGATACACCAGTGAAGCCGTCTCCCCATCAACCGAGTGTCTCAAATCTTTAAATAAATACATTAGCTTTCGAAGCCGGGAGCATAATATATCCGTATGAATACGCCAATCTAGCTTGTTATCGATATAGACACCCAAATATTTAATATTTGAGACCATCGTCAGGTAATTGCAATTTGCAAGGCATTGCATCATGGCAAATATGCGCTCTTAATTTGTTTGAGTCTGGTGGAGGTGTGGGAGAATTTGGTGGAAGATACTGAATAACTTTCGTCTTTGATATATTAAGCGTCAGAAGGTTAGTGGAAAGCCAGGCCATAACAGTACGAAAAATGAGTTCAGTTCTATGCTTCGCTTTGTCCCAGGTCTTATCGTATAACAAAAGTGCAGTATCGTCCGCATAAGTAAAAATGTCACACTGGGTAAGGGGTAGTTGACAAAGGTCATTAATATATATTTGAAATAGCGTGGGTCCCAAGATACTTCCTTGCGGTTTGCCGAAGCCAATAAACTCTTCGTCACTGATTACGGAATCAATCTTAACACATTGGCTACGCCCGCTCAGGTAATCTTTGTAAATATTTAGGGCCACACCACGTACTCCCATATGCTCCATTTTGGTTAAGAGTCTTGAAATGGAAACAGTATCAAAGGCCTTCGTCAAGTCTAAAAAGACACCATAGCACTTAAGCGATTGTCCAATCTGTCGACCAATGCATTTGTGAAATCAGAGACAGCGTCCTCTGTGGACACTCCTGAGCGAAAACCGTACTGGTTATTTGCGATCAGCTTATTTTTAAACAGAAACTTTGTTAGACTAGTGTTGAGAATTCGTTCGAGTATTTTGGATAAAGAGGTAAGTACTGAGATTGGCCGATAGTTGGACACATCGTCTCTAGGTCCACTCTTGTACACTGGGTTGACTACTGCGCGTTTAAAAGCTTTAGGAAAAATTCCAGAGGTGATGGAGCAGTTACATATATGGGCTATGAATGGAGCCAAAATACTGCTAGATTGTTTTATAATGAGGGCAGGTATATTGTCCCATCCCACCGCACAATCACTTCGTAACCTATAAATTATACTTATAACAAGTGATTCATCAACTAATGGAATAGCCAGAGAGTTGCTCGGGGACGGAGAAGAAGAAGTAAAAGTCACATGGTCGATGGAGTCAAATTTTGAAGCAAGGTCACTTCCAATATTAACAATGTATTTATTGACATTATTAATTGATTTGATAGGGTCACTAGAAGATTGTAACAGAGCATTAGGATGGTTTGGCTGTTGGTTACTATGTGTGATTGATTTGATTACTTTCCACGTTGCTTTCGGATTATTATTAGCTTTTAGTAATTCTGCTTTCTCATAGGCACGTTTTAATTTTTACCCGACTACGGAGAGGTTATGATTTTGACAGGCTATGTATGTATGTGAGTATGTTCATCTGTTCCCTCATAGCTCCTAATCTACTTATCAGAACTCGACGTATGAGGTATCGTTAGAACCGTTTTAATTGTCCGCTAAACATAGGCTACGTGACGTGTCACAAAAATTGATATGGCGCCCTCTAGCGGGCAAAAAGTAATGCGTTAAAAATAAAAAAGGAGATAAATACGCCGTGTTTGGTATTATTTGAAAGGGCTTCACTTGTACATTTCCAAAATATTGCTCAAATTTAAAGTGACGCCCTCTAGCGAACAAAAAGTCATGTTTAAAAAAAATTATAAATACACTGTGTTTCATATCATTTGAAAGGGCTTCACTGGTACTTATAAAAAAATATCATCAAAATTCAATGTGGCGCCCTCTAGTGGACAAAAAGTATAGTGTTAAAAAAATAAGATAAATACGTCGTTTTGGTATCATTTGAAAGGACTTCACTTATTCATACCAAAATAAATAGTATAGAAGCACAGTGATTTAACACCAAAATCTTTCAAATAAAAAAAAGTAGAAAACTAAAACCCGACTACGACAAAAAAAGACGCTGAAAAAGTATGAAACAAGATTTTCAAGATGCTGAATAAACAAAGTAACTGGAAAAACAAGAATAGAACAAAAAGAAAAGCCGTAGTCACACGTTATAGGTAGGTAATAATCGAAACACTTTTATAGCGTGTGACTACGGCTTTTCTTTTTGTTCTATTCTTATTTTTCCAGTTACTTTGTTTATTTCAGCATCTTGAAAATCTTGTTTCATACTTTTTCAGCGTCTTTTTTTGTCGTAGACGGGTTTTAGTTTTCTACTTTTTTTTTTTAAGTAAAGAATTACAAAAGTTGCGGTAACGGGTGTATGAAGTTTTAAGAATTAGATCATTGGGAGACACTGACCCGTCTATGCATTCTGTTACGATTGCGTAGACATCTTATTAAGCCAGGAGTCATCCATGATTTAATAACTATTTTCCTATTAGGGACGCGTATAATTTTATTATGTATAAGATAGTTTGTAAATCGCCGATTAAAAGATTGGTTGCAATGTTAGGGTCCATAGTATTAAGAATAGGAGTAAAATTATGGTTACTTATTTCATTTTTAATGGCCTCATAGTCATATCGGAGTCTGGTGTTTTTTGAAGGGGATCTCACTGATTTATATGTGTCCAGGAAGATGGCAACAGAAAGATGATCAGTAATATGAGTATCTAGCACAATTATCCTGCAGGGAGATTTAGTTTTCATCATAACATGATCCAGACAATTATCCAGTCTTGTCGGAAGAGAATGGGCCGTCATTAAGCCATGAGTCGCTGCCAAGGTTAGATAGTCATCTGCATGGCGATCAGCATTACCGGGTTTTATATCAATATTAATATCGCCTACAAGCATGATATTATTTTTCGAATTCAATGATGTTATAAATTCACTCAAACTGGAGTAAAAATTTCCAGGGTTTAAGTAAGACGGGGAACGATACACCGCGATTATAGTTGTGTTACTATCGCAAGTTACCAAACAGTTGGCATCCGATATCAAGGGTTCATATGTAGTGCAATTAAATGTATTTTTAATGTACACGTATGTATCCCGGTAAAATAGGAATGTACCCCGTAACCTGCAACCAGCATTCAGTAAGAACTATAAAGTCAAATTCAATTTTCGTTTCTGTTATCATAGTGACAAATTGATCTAGATTTTTCTTTATGCTCCTAATATTAATGTGTATGATTCGAGCGCTATGATCGCATTGCCCTGCAAAATTCAGGCATTGATCAGGGGTACATGTATAGGTATCAGCGATTGATACGTTGTCAATTGAAATGACATGAGAAACCTCATTAATATTCATAATTGAGAGTTATAATTCTGGCGATGTGTTATCGGTTACTGGGTTAGGTTAGGTTAGGTTACGCGGCTGGGTGGCCGCTCTCGCGGGGGGAATCACCATCATTGGGGCATATTTCTCGCCCAACAAGAGTCTCGCCGACTTAGAGAGGTTTCTTGTCGAGCTGGGTGCCGTCGTAGGCCGGTCCCACCCTCACCCGGTAACAGCACCGGGTGAGGGTGGGATCTCAACGCCAAATCTGCAGCGAGGGGATCCCCAGTCACCGATCCTAAGGGCGAGGTGTTGGAGGAGTGGGCGGTTGCGACTGGCCTGACCGTTCTGAATCGGGGCTCGGAGTACACGTGCGTGCGGCAGCGGGGCGGGTCTGTAGTGGACGTCTCGTTCGCTAGCCCCGCTGTTGCGCGCCGTGTCCATGACTGGCGAGTCGCCGTGGGGGTGGAAACGTTGTCAGATCATCGGTACATTCGTTTCAGCGTCTCCACCCAGACCACGGGCGGTGGCCGACCGTCGACCCTGCAAAGGGACGGTCCTCGCTGGTCGATTTTTTAAACAGATCGACAGGGAGCTTCTCGAGGAAGCCGCAATCATCCAGGCCTGGGTCCGGGAGTCAATGACGAACTAACCCGTCGACGTCGAAGAGGAGGCACAGTGGTTCCGCGGGGCGATGACGCAAATTTGCGACGCGTCCATGCCTCGTGTCCGCACTCAACCCACAAGGCGCCGGTTGTACTGGTGGACCGCCGAAATCACGCAGATGCGCAGGACCTGCGTGGAAGTCAGGCGCCGGTACACCCGATACCGGAGGAGACGTCGTCGGGTTCCGGAAGAAGAGGCCGCGCGGTATGAGGTGTACCGCGCGGCGAAGAAGGCTCTGTGGCTGGCCATCGGCGAGTCGAAGACTCGATCCTGGGAGGAGATGCTTGCGACCTTAGATGCAAATCCATGGGGGCGTCCTTATCGTACGGTCCGAGGGAAACTTTGTGCCTGGGCGCCCCCACTCACTGAGAGCCTCGAGCCTTAGTTGCTGGAGGTAGTGGTCGCAGCTCTCTTCCCTGCTAGAGAGGAGCACACACCGCCGCCGATGGCTTTGCCCACAGACACAGAGTCGGAGGATGAGGAGGTCCCCGAGGTGACACAACCAGAGTTGAGGGCGGCCGTGATGCGGCTCCGGGCCAAAACCGTTGCCCTGGGACCGGATGGAGTTCCCAGCCGCGCGCTCGTCCTCGCTCTGAAGGAGCTGGAGCCCCAATTGAGAGGACTCTACTCAGCTTGCCTTGAGCAGGGCCACTTCCCCACTCAGTGGAAGACAGGTCGTCTGGTCCTACTCAGGAAGGCGGGGCGCCCAGTAGACTCGCCGTCCGCATACTGGCCCATAGTGCTGCTTAACGAGGTGGGTAAGCTTTTTGAGCGGATTATTGCTGCCCGCCTCGACGGTCACTTGTACAGAGAGGGGCCGGATCTGGACGACAGTCAGTTCGGTTTTCGGCATGGGCGCTCTACTATCGACGCCATAATGCGGGTGAGAGTCCTGGCGGAGGAAGCGGTTTCCCGGGGCGGGGTGATGGTGGCGGTGTCCTTGGACATCTCCAACGCCTTTAACGCCCTGCCCTGGAGCTGTATCCGGGAGGCGCTAAGGTACCATAGGGTGCCCCGCTACCTCCGCCACATCATTGGGGCTTATTTGTCGGAAAGGTGTGTCACCTACAGGGGACGCGAAGGCGAGGGCCGTCGCGATATGTCGTGCGGTGTTCCACAGGGCTCGGTCCTGGGGCCACCCTTGTGGAACATCGGTTACGATTGGGTGCTGAGGGGCAAGCTCCAACCGGGTGTGGACTTGACGTGTTACGCGGACGACATGCTGGTCACGGCCCGGGGAGCTCGTACAGGGAGGCAGCGTTGCTGGCGGGGGCAGCGGTTTCACGGGTGGTGAGCCGCATACGACGCCTGGGCCTGGAGGTGGCTCTCAACAAGTCGGAGGCTATGGTCTTTCATGGCCCCCGACGGGCGCCGCCGCCGGGATCACACATCGTGGTCGGGGGGGTCCAAATCGCTGTCGAGTCCACCATGAAGTACCTAGGATTGGTGCTCGACAGCCGGTGGGACTTTGGCCTTCACTTTCGGCGGCTGACGCCCAAGTTGATGGGCGCAGCAGGTGCGCTCGCAACGCTGCTTTCCAATCTAGGGGGCCCGAGCACTGCCTGTAGGCGGCTGTACTTGGGGATCGTGCGATCCATGGCCCTGTATGGGGCCTCGGTATGGGCTTCTGACCTGACGGCCGGCAGCATCGCAATCCTGCGAAGACCGCAGAGGGCAATGGCCGTCAGGGCTATCAGGGTGTATCGCACGATCTCCTACGAGGCGGGTTGTGCACTGGCCGGATCTCCGCCCTGGGCACTGCAGGCGAGAGTCCTCGCCTCACTGTACCGGTGGCGCGAGGAGATGAGGACGCGGGGTGGTGAACCGATGCAGCGCGAGATCGAGCTGCGTCGGTCTCAGCTCCGCGAGGTCATGGTGGCGGAATGGCGGGACAGGCTTCTGCGCCCTACCGCCGGCCTCGCCACCGTCGATGCGATCCGACCAGTGCTCGACGAATGGCTCGGGAGGAAACACGGCTCCCTGTCGTTTAGGGCGACGCAGGTGCTCTCGGGGCATGGCTGCTTCGGGAAATACTTGTGTTGCATAAACAGGGAGCCGGACGCTCGGTGCCATCACTGCACCGACTGTCGGGAGGACACGGCGCAACACACACTGGCAGAGTGTGCCGCATGGGAGGAGCAGCACCGTGTGCTTGTATCTGAAGTGAGCCCCGACCTGTCGCTGCCGGCCGTTTGTTGTTCGATGGTCGGGGGCGCCGAGTCGTGGGATGCGATGATCTCCTTCTGTGAAGCCGTAATTTCGCAGAAGGAGGCTGCGGAGAGGGAGAGGGAGGCCGTGGCCACTCTCCCGTGCCACAGCAGGCGAACCGGGCGTCGGCGGAGGGCAGACAACGCCCTCTTCCAGCCCCCATAAAGAGGTCCGGAGGGACGGCGGACTCGGGGTCGTTTGCCGTCCCCCATCCAGCAAGACCCGAGGCGGCGGCGCGTAGTGTTCCACGCGCGCCCCTACTGGACGTCGCGGGGGGAGGACACCTCACACACCCCGCGGGCCTGAGGTGGCTCGCTTAGGCGGGCCGGCACTAGCCGAGGATCATGGATGGCGTATCAGCTCCCACGATCCCCGGTCCAAGTGTGGGAGGGAACACCGAGGTGGTTTTTAAAGGTTAGGTTAGGTTTTTTTTTTTCTCTCTCTACCTCCGACGGTTGCCTCTCGGAGATCTTGCTTATCTAATTCTCATTCATTCCAGTTCTCACAGTTATGCTTCTCGTACTGTCATGCTTCATTCTATATTTTTTTCCTTTCTTGCTATCGTCACTCATTCCATGGGTGGGACTCCCATATTTGCTGAACTAAGCTTTTCTAACTACAAATTCTTAACTATTCTACCTTTACTTTCTTAATTAATCTATCTAAACTTCCTTAGCTATTTTATCTTTACTTTCTTATTAATTTATTTCTTTTCGCTATTTTGTCTTTTTATTATATTTCTTGTACACGGGGAAAATAATGGCTAGACTTGTTTTATTTTCTTTTCTGAATAATTTTTCTTATTCTAATACAATTTTCTTATTCTAGTTTCTATAATCTACTACAATTTTTATTTTAGTCTTAGGTCTAATTACTGCTTATTCTAATACATTTGTTTTTACAACTATTTCCTATGTTTAACAGAGATATATATAACAATATATTTGAAAACATAGTTTTATTCTTGCTTTTGTTTCTGTCAATGACCTTTCTGCAGATGCTTTTGCAGTACTTTAAAAACTTTAGTCCGTCCTTGCTTGATTTCATTATTACCCCAATAGTTTCTTTGCTTAATTTTATGTCTAGCTCTCTCTCCAAGTCGTATCTCTCCACGCCATAGACAGGGCAGTCCAACAAGATGTGTAAGACGGACTCACTGACGTTTGGATCGCAGATGCATGACGAGCTCTCCTTACACTTGAAACGGTTCAAGTACTCGGAGAACCCGCCGTGCCCCGTCATGATTTGCGTTGTGGTCGCGTCAATTTCCATTTTTCGGACTGTCCTGTACGCCGCCACTGCATCTGGGAAAAACGCTTTTGTAACCGACGCAGTTTAACCTTCGGTATATCTCCTGCTTCATTGATCGAGCGACACCTTACGAGTGTACCGCTTGATGAACGAAACAGGACACAGGTCGTAATCCGGCTTCTTTTTGCTGTTCATGGCGGCCTCCTTTGCCAGCTGATCCGCTCTTTCGTTGCCTTCAAACCCTGCGTGGGCCTTAATCCAGAACAAATTTACCAATTTGCCCTGGACGGATATGGCTGTTAAGTTATCCCTGGCCTCTACCGCCAGAGGATGAAGGCAATCATGGTTTTTCACTGTCAGGAGAGCCGCCATTGAGTCACTATAGACTCCGTAGGTGGATGCAGCGCAGTTTTTTATTTCCCTGGTTGCTCTGCATATCGCCAGGAGCTCAGCCTGGTACACCGTGCAGTAATTCGACAGCGCCCGCTTGAGGGTACGCGTTTCGGTCTCACTGTTCCATATTGACAGTGCAGCACCGACGCGCCCCCCGATTTTACTCCCATCTGTAAAGATTTTTACCTCCGGGCGTGCGCTGGATTCAATTCGCTCCCGGCCCACCAAGCCTACGATCCCCAGGTCGATACGCTTGGCAGGGTGTGGGGATTTTAAGGCAGACGCCATACGTTCCACCTCCCTATCCCCCAGCACTGCCTGAGGCACTCCCTTCTTGGCCTCGTATAGTGAGGCTGCCTCGCGGACTCTGAGGTCTAGGGGGAGCATCCCAGACAGCAAGAGTGCTGAGTTCAGGGAGACGGTACGGTAGGCTTTACATATTTTCGCGCTGCACCACAATGAGTTGTTTTATTACACCCAGCTTACTTGCAGCTGGGGCCCATACACTGGCGGCGTACAGAATGATAGGTTCTATCGTTGCTGTGTAGATAATTTTGATTACCTCGGGGTTCAATCCCCAGCTCACCTTTGCTGCTCTACACAGCTGTCCGTAAACGGCGACCGCTTTCCGACAGACGCTTGAGACGTGTGCGTTGAATGTCAACTTGTCGTCGATGGTGACACCTAAGATTTTTATTTCTTTAGACATCGCTATGCTGATCCCACCCATGCTTAGCCGTGGGGTGTCGTACTTTAGCCTTTTGGTTATCACCATTGCGTTGGTTTTATGTGGCGCAAACCTCAATTTATTTCGGACACCCCACGTCCGAACATGTTCGAGAGCAGCATTGGATTTTTGTACGACTTCTAATGCTGTGTCACCATCGAAGACCAGGACTACATCATCCGCAAACGTCTGGCAGTAGACCCCTCTCACATCCAGACTTTTAAGGAGTGGATCCAGGATCAGATTCCAAAAAATGGGGCCTCCAATAGAGCCTTGTACACAGCCTTTGTTTGTGCCCTTTACATACTCCTCACCGCCATATCTAACCCTGACCCTTCTGTCCCTCAGATAGCTATCTATGACCCTCCTCAAGTTTACCGGACACTTTTCCTCAGCCAGTCCTATCCTGATAGCGGGCCACCAAGCGCTGTCGAAAGCCCCCTCTATGTCTAGCGATACCAGTACTACTATTTTCTTTTTCTCTATTTTGCTGCGGATGTGCTGCATTAGAATATAGAGGGAGTCTTCGGTGCTCCTCTGGGGCATGAATCCGTACTGGCGAGTACTCATCCCAGGCAATATATGGAACCTGAGGCGGGCCACCAACATTTTCTCAAATATCTTACCCAGAACAGGTAATAGGCCTTTTGGCCTGTATGCCTTCGGGGTGGTATAATCACTTTTTCCCGGTTTTCTGAGCACCACCACTGTAGCCTCTTTCCAGGCCTTTGGGAAATGACCGTGTCCTAGGCATTGGTTCAGAAGGGCCAGGAACGCATCCGGCGTACTGCCTATAGCACGGCTGCAAACATCGGCTGTGAGGCCATCCCTACCCGGGGCTTTTTTAGGGTTAAAAGATTCAGTCGCTACCTTTAGTTCCGCCATGACAAAGGGTGGGTCGTTACTATCGCCGAGCTCCCCTTCATTTATTTTGTCGGCCTCTATTCTAATGCGACGATGGTAATCATCGTCATCACTGGATAGGTCCTCCGGATAAAAGGTGTCCGTGAGTAATTTCACGGAGCCCTTTGTGTCTAGCTCCTCACCATCCCTTACCATTGGCAAGTCCTCTTCCCTTCGCTTTGTCCTACCTATAACCCTGTAAATGCCCTCCCATATTCCTTCCCTATCTTGCTTACAGCAGAACGTTTTCCAACTCTCGGTTTGAGCTCGAGCTGAAAGAAAAGAAAGAAAGAAAGAAAGGAACCACCATCGAATCGGCGAGAAATCGCCATTTCAATGTTCTTTAATTGTTGCAGATATGGCTCTATTGGTTTATCAGGCTCAAAGTAGATAGAGACGAGCGTGATCTCCCAAGCACTGGTTAGAATTCCCACCACAGTGATGTTGTTTGTGGTGAGTTTCGGGTACTGCTTAACACTTAAGTCGTTGTCAAAGACGGCTATTGCCGCCTTGACTGTCCCTTTACCTACGTCAGTGCTTTGAAAGATCCGCACTCCTTTTTGGCTCTTGACTACTTTTGAACTGCCGACGTATGGTTCTTGCAGAAGCGCTACTGCAAATCTGCGTTTGTCGGCCTCTATCAGTAGCTCATTTGTAGCAAGTTTCTTACGCTGGAGGTTAGCCTGCACAATACGCGACTGTTGACCGTGCCAATTCATCCCATGTGTGACGTACTGGGCATTCGGCGCTGAAAGCATTATGCTCTACGTTTGGCATATTCGCTTTTTGGCAGTTTCTGCAAGTGGCTAGTGCTCCGGCCATCCAGTCGGCACATTGTGCCTTCAGATGAGGGCCACCACAGTGACTACACATATCCTCGGTCTCCTGGCAGTACTTTCTTCCATGCCCATAGCCCAGGCAACGCGTGCACTGCATCAGCGGGGTCTGATCTTCTACCCTGATACGTTGAAGATCTATGTGTACGTGTCCCTTTTTTGTCACCCGTTGCCGTTGCGAGGTACTGATAATTATATGTCCAGTATGGGGGTTTCTGGTCTTCCTCTTAAACTTAATTTCTATTCTGTCAGCTTCACCTTCCAGGCCGTCGAAAACGTCCCGATTCAGAGTTCTTAAGGCCTTAAGTACATCTTCATCGGTGTTAACAAGTAGTACATCTTTGAGAATCACCATCGGGTCTTTGTCTCTCCTCTATCGTCTTGAATCCCATTAATAAATAAAAATAGCCTTTATTGCTTTTCTTTTCCTAATACTTACAATGAATATTTACATGCCTTAAAACTAGTTAATAATTGAGTTTAACTAACGATCGAGGGTTTGTCAACATTTTGAGCGAGCTATTGCACAACCGTCGCTTTCAGGTGTGTTTCCAATCAGATAAGAGCAGATGGCGTCGACAAAAAAACGGTCTCCCTCAAGGCAGTGTGTTGGCCCCTACGTTGTTTAACATCTATACCAACGACCAGCCCACAACGCAGCATACTGAACGCTTTTTATATGCCGATGATTTGGCCTTGGCGGCACAATCGCTTACTTTCGCAGAAGTTGAAACTGCTTTGACACAGGCGCTCGAGTTGCTTGGTAAGTACTATGACAGTAATGCTCTTCGTCCGAACCCGTCCAAAACTCAATCTTGCGCGTTTCATCTTCGCAATAGCTCTTCAAACAGAAAACTCAACATCACGTGGCGGGGTACTGACGTGGAGCATTGTAAAAACCCGAGGTACCTGGGTGTGGCGTTGGATAGAGCGTTGACTTTTAACGTACACTGCCTCAACACGAAGCAGAAGGTGGGGTCCCGGAACAACCTGTTGCGCCGCCTTATATCTACCAACTGGGGAGCAGCACCCGATGTTCTTCGCACAACTGGCATGTCTTTATGCCTCTCTGCTGGTGAATTTGCGTGCCCCGTGTGGCACCGATCAGTACACGCAAAACAAGTAGACATCGCCCTGAACGAGACGTGTCGAATTATATCAGGATGCCTTAAACCGACTCCGCTTAATAAGCTTTATCCGCTGGCTGGTATTGCTCCACCTGCTGTACGTAGGGATGTCGCATGCGCGATTGAAAAGAAAATCCAAGAATCCGATTCCCGACATCCCCTCTTCGAACACAAAACAGCCCCAAGTAGGCTTAAGAGCCGGAAGAGCTTCTTGCGTAGCACACGGGCCATCGATGAGCCGCCACCGAAAGAAAGAATAAAGCTTTGGGAAGAGCATCACCTACCACCACCCGACTTCTTGAAACCCCAAGAACATCTCCCGTCTGGACGCGATTTGCAGTGGTCTGTATGGAGAGCACTAAATCGGTTGCGAACCCAGGTAGGCCGCTGCAAACACAACTTGGCAAAATGGGGTTTTATAGACCCGTCGGATACTCAATGTGAGTGCGGTGCTCCTGTTCAAAACATGAGCCACATACTAGAATGCCCCAAGTGCCCATACACCTGCACTTTGGAGGATTTGATGAGTGCTACCGATGCTGCTATTAATGTAGCCACCTATTGGGCCCAAACAGTTTGACGAGTTTACCATCGAATCGATAAGAAGAAGAAGAAGTTAATAATTTAAAAGGTTCTATTTCCTAACATTTTATTTTTACTTATTTTCTGTTTATTTTCTTATTTATTTATCGGCAACCGGTTTAGCTTGTCCTTCGACAAAGGCCTCCTCTAAAGCTTTCCATTCTCCTCGGTCTTTTGCTATTCTTGTCCATTCTGGACCAGCTACTTTTTTTATTTCGTCTTCCCATCGTGTCGTCTGACGTCCTTTATTTCTTTTTCCATCTCTTGGGTACCACTCTGTTATTAATCTCGTCCATTTTTCATTTTTATCTCTTAACATATGACCTGTCCATTTCCATTTCAGAGATTTAAACACCTTTTCTACATTTTTAAATTTGGTTTTTTCTTTAATGTCATCCAGCCTTGCTCTATCTCTTCTCTTTATCCCGACTACGCTTCTTTCGATGCTGTTCTGACAAACGTTCAGCTTGTTTAAAAGTTGTTTTGTTAAGGCCCATGTTTGACAGCCGTATGTTAAGCAGGGTAAGATGCACGTATTATATACTTTTCCTTTATACTTGATAGGCATGTCCTTATTTTTCATAATTTCGCGTAGTGACCAAAACCTTTTCCAAGTGTTGGCGATTCTTCTATTTATTTCCCTATTCATTGTGTCCTCTGGGGATATCAATTGTCCTAGATAGATATATTCGTTTACGAATTCTATTTCTTCGCCGTTCACTCTGATGGGCACTGGTTCGGTTAGAGTTGGTTATGACTTTTGTTTTTGTTGTGTTCATGGACAGCCCTGCAATAGCACTTTCATCTGATAGTTGTTGTATCGTTATTTCTAAGTTACGTGGACATGGGGCGGGTCAATCTGTGTGCTTTCGCGGTTACCGAATGACATGACTCACATGGTAGCATAGAGGTTGACCTACCTCACGGACTCCTTCAGAGGATGTGAGGGGGCGTGGGCTTTAAGGGAGAGCGAAATGGCTGCAATAAGGTTTGTACAGATTAATCTGCAACATAATAAGGCTGCGACTGCCCTTCTGGCGCGCGAGCTAAACATGTTAAAATATGACATAGCTCTAATACAAGAACCTTATACATACAAGGGGGAGATTAGAGGCCTGGGCAGGACTGGGGGTATTGTATACTACCAACGTCATGACCTAAACGCAAGGGCGTGCATCTATGTCAGAAATGGCTTAGACGCGATTCCCCTGCACAATATCTGTTACAGGGACCTGACAACCATCAAGGTCCCTCTAAGACAGGAGGAGGGAGGCGGGGCGCTGATACTAGCCTCCGCATACATGCCTTATGAAGCCGAGGACCCCATCTCAACGAACCTGAGGGAACTCGTGGAACACTGCAGCCGGGAGGGCCTAGACCTGATCATAGGCTGCGACGCCAACGCACACCACGTCACCTGGGGGAGCACCGGTAATAATAGGAGAGGTGAAAAACTGCTGGATTTCCTGGTAAGCTCACCTTTACAAATTATAAATAATGGCAACAGGCCCACGTTCGTCAATGCCAGACGAGCGGAGGTGATTGACCTAACAGTAGCTACTAACAGGGCTAGTAACCGCATAAGCGAATGGCACGTACCAAATGAGATATCACTCTCAGAGCATAGGTATATTTGCTTCAAGTACAGTACCCGATTGGGAAAAACCAGGTATGGTACACGGATGGTTCTAAAATGAACACCGGTACAGGAGCGGGGGTACATAGCGACAACTGCAACCTCAGCCTAAGCATGGGCAAACTGGCGACGGTCTTCCAAGCAGAGACCTATGCTATAATCGCATGCGCGCAGGAAATACTAGACAGAGGCACCGAAGAGGACACTGTCTACATTTTAAGCGACAGCCAAGCAACACTCAAGGCACTCACGTCCAATAGAGTGGATTCTGGGCTGGTACTAAACTGTATTAAAATACTAAATCGGATAGAAAGGCGCAACAAGGTCAGATTGATCTGGGTGCCAGGTCATACAGGAGTAGAAGGCAACGAAAGAGCCGACACTCTAGCAAGGAAAGGATCCGAGACACCCCTATACGGACCGGAACCCTTCATAGGACTTTCACCAAGGGTCATCAACCAAGCATTGAAAAAGGCTGCGTTGGAAATACACAGCACACACTGGCGCAACACAACAGGCCAGAAGCATGCAAAGCTATTTCTTAATGACATAGATAAGGCCTGGACCCAAAAACTATGGAGGTACAGCAGATCACAGCTCCGAACAATCACAGGAGTCTTCACGGGGCACTATGCCACCAACAAACAGCTCCACAACATGGGACTAGCAAGCGACCCGACTTGCAGGATCTGTGGAGAGGCAGAGGAGAATATGCTACACGTACTGTGCGACTGTGCAGCACTAGGCTCCAGGAGACTAGAGTATCTGGGTCAACCATTTCCAAGACCAGAGGACTACAGGCTCAGCCCCATCAAGGCCATACTGGGACTCATGAAGAAGGTGCACGGAAGGCTGGGGGTTGAGTAGAAGGGAGGGGGATTAGCACAAAAGATCCAGAAGGGTTGAAGTGCTCTGGTTTAGGGCCAGCCCCACTATAAGATAAGATAAGATAAGATAAGATACGTGGACATTCTGAGAACAAGATAATGTCATCAGCGAATCGTAAGTGGTTTAACTTCTCACCATTTACGTTAAGGCCGTATTTATCCCAATCCATGTTTCTAAATATTGCTTCTAGAACTGCAGAGAACAGCTTAGGTGAGATTGGATCCCCTTGACGAACTCCTCTGTTGATGGGAAATTCCTCTCCTGTTCTATCCAGCTTTATCTGCGCAGTGCTGCTTGAGTAGATATTTTTTAGAATTCTTATATATTTTGCTTGTACTCCTTGTGACTGTAGTGCGTCCCAGATGTATTCGTGTTCCAGAGAATCAAATGCCTTATTAAAATCTATGAATGCCTAGTAATATACTTTATTGTATTCTTTGTATTTTTGTATCACTTGTCTTAAAACATGAATGTGGTCTACTGTGGAATAATTAGTTCGAAAGCCTGCCTGTTCTTTAGGTTGGTTTTCTTCCAGAGAGATAGTTATTCGGGATAATGTTATTTTAGAGAACACTTTATATATGTTTGACATTAGACTTATAGGTCTGTAGTTTTTAATATTTCCCTTATCACCTTTCTTGTGTAAAAGTATTATAATAGCTTTTGTCCAATTAGTTGGGATGTTTTCGCTCTCCATAATTTCATTAAATATTTCCGTTAGTTTTTGGGCAAGTACTGGCATTGTAGTTTTCAAACGTTCGTTTGTTATTTGGTCTGGTCCAGGTGCTTTCTCTAGTTTTTGTGATTTAATGGCCTTCTCTGTCTCTTCTTTCAATATTGCTGATATTATTTCTGAGTCTGTCATGGTGTCATGTCTTTTTTCATTTATCTTTGATTTTGTACTACTATAAAGAGTTCTATAATAATCTGTGGCAATTTCTACTATCTCAAATCTTTTGCTTATTCCTTTTGTGTTTTTCATGTTTGGCATCCAATCTTTTTTGTGGTCGAGTGCACTAAGAGCCTTTCTTACACCTCCAGTTTTTTCAATGCAACTTATTAGGGTATTATGTCTTTTTAGTTTTTTATCCTTTCTAATATTTAAATTTATTTGTTTACTAAGTTCTGCAATTTTGTGGTGATTTTTTCTATTTTCCTTTCTTTGAAGAAGATCTTTTCTTTCTTTAAGTAACTTTTGTGTTTCCAGAGAAATAACTTGTTTTCCTTCTGTATTTGCTTTCCTCGTCTCGACTACAAGTAATTTCACAAATTTTTCATATTTATCTTGGGTTGATAGACTTTCTCCTTCGTTTATGTTTAATGATGATTTTAAGTTAGTCAGGAGAGTGCTACTGTGACCCATACATTTTAGTGCGGTAGTGTTTGTTTGATATGTTCTTCTTTTTGTGATTTGAGTCCTTGCAAGAACCGCTCTAATCATTCTGTGATCAGTATTGAAATTCTGACTTTTTATAATGGATGCGTTTCTAAATAACTTTGGTCTGTTTGACATAACGAAGTCTATTTCATTTTTATGGATTCCGTTAGGTGATCTCCAGGTCCATTTATTGAACTTTTTTTTTTATAAAAGCTATTCAGGATACTTAAGTGGTTTTGTAATGCAAAGCTAACTATTCTTTCACCATTTTTAGTTCTTTTCCCATATCCGTACTTGCCTATGATTTGTTCTTCACCTATTTTACATTCTCCTATTTGTCCATTAAAATCTCCCATTACAATAATATTCTTATGTGCATATTGAACAGCAGTTTGTAAATCATCGTAGAATTTTTTTGTTTTAGCTGTATCTATTTTTTTATCTGACTCTGTTGGTGAATAGGCTTGTATAATTGTCCATTTTTCATGTTTATGTTCTTTAGAGATTAGGTTTATATTAATTAGTGCTATTCTTTCAGAAATTCCTTTTATTTCTTCTATGTAATTAGATAGTTCCTTTTTGATCAAAAACCCGACACCATAGAGTCCTGGCGTCTTTTCTTTGTAATGTAAGATATACTTTCCATGATCCTCAATTCCTTCGCCAATGCGTCTCATTTCGCTTATTCCAAGAATATCCCATTTTAGCTTATCTATCGCTAATTCCAATTCTATGAGTTTCTCATCGGATTTTAGTGATCTTGTGTTCAAAGAAGCTATGTATACGTCCGAAGGTTTCGAAGTTTCTTTATTATGTTTATAGTGTGTTTCTTTCTTTTCCTTTAGAGGGTGAATCCCATTATCACCTTTCTATTCTTAGCCTTTCTCACCCTTTCCACTTTAATCCATCCATCCTTCGCGTCCACTGCCTTTCTTACCCTTTCAAGAACTTCTTCCCCCGTCTCTGTCTCATTACTGGAAGCGACTACGACTGAGTGTAGCATATTGCGTTTTTCTAAAGCTTTGACGCTCCGAGTCGCTGTGGTTAGGTTAGGTTAGGTTAGGTTAGGTTAGGTTAGGTTAGGTTAGGTTAGGTTAGGTTAGGTTTTTTTTTTTTTTTTTTTTTACTTAGTAGCAGGGTGGAAAATCCTCATGGACGCCGCGACTGTTCCACTTATAGGACAGTCGCGGCAGTGCCGGACTCTTACCGGCTAAAAACCACTCCTGCTCACTACTCACCTTATTCCCTGGATATTCGTCCAGGATTAGACTACGTGAGAGGGATTTTTCGTATCCATTTATAATATTATTTTACCAATGGCAAAATGCCTGTTTCCCTTATATCTGGACTTATTTACTACATTTTTATTCTTACTACTAATTACTTATTAATGAACATTATTTTTATTCTTTCTTTTTATTATTCTACAAATACTTAACAAAACAACAAATATGGCTACTTTTTTATATTTTGTTATCTTTATTTTCTTTACTCTTTTTCTTTCTTTTTTTTATCTTCTTTTGTTTTACAATAGTTTTTTTTATTATTTTTCATGTATTCTTCAATTTTTTTATTTTTTTTTTTCCTTTTTTTTTTCTTTTTTTTTTTTAAACTTAATTTACTGCACTCTGATTTTCTATATTAATCACTTATCTAAGATTTAAATTTTGCTAACTGTTATATATTCTTAAATATATAATTTAACAAACTTATTTATCTACGTCTTATTTCTTTTATTTACTATAATGCATATTTCTATGCAGTAATCTATAAATTTTTTGGAACTCATAGTACTGGTGAGTAACTCATACAAGTTTTGCTTGTTTAATGTGAGTCCTAGTTCTACCTCCAGATCGTACCTCTGTACTGCGTGAATCGGACAGTCAACTAGTACGTGCAAGACGTCCTCTATAGCGTCTGGCTCACAGATGCATGATGGACTCTCCTTTAACTTGAAACGGTTCAAGTACTGGGAGAATCCACCATGCCCCGTCAGCATCTGGGTGAGCTTTCCCTCGGGTTTTGCCTTGCAAACAAATCTGTAAGCCACTCTGGCGTCGGGAAGGAACATCTTAGTGACCGACGCAGTGTCTCCGGCTACATATCGACTGTTCCATATTTCTAAAGATGATTGACGTATTAGCCGCTTCACGTGTGAAATGGGACACTGGTCATAGTCGGGTTTCCTTTTCGACGCCAGAGCTGCTTGTTTGGCCAAACCGTCGGCGCGCTCGTTTCCGGGCATTCCTGCATGGGCCTTGACCCAGAATAAAGATACAACTTTGCCCAGGGCCACGGCCTTCCGCAGGTTCTCCCTCGTCTCCACGGCTAGCGGGTGGAGGGACCAATGGTTAACAACCGTCTCCAAAGCGGCTCTCGAGTCGCTGTACAGACCATAGGTCACCTCTTTACCCTTGAGTATGACGCTCGTGGCTTTACATATGGCTAGGAGCTCCGCCTGGTAGACTGTGCAGTACGCGGACAGACTAAGCTTGAGATTCCGGACTTCGGTCTCGCTATTCCACAAGGATAGCGCAGCTCCGACCTTCCCCTCAATCTTACTGCCGTCGGTGAAGATTCGCACCTGCTGCACATTGTACCTGTCGACAAGGCTTTGGTCTACCAGTTGGGTAATTTCCAAGGCCATATGTTCTGCCGGGTGAGGAGTTTCTGCAAACCTTACCGGACGCTCTGTTTCTCTATCTCTTAACTCTTGCGGGGGCGACCCTCTCTTTGCCTCGTACAATGCGGCTGCTTCTTGTACCCTGAGGTCGAGAGGTAGTATCCCCGCCAAAACCAGAGCCGAGTTTAGGAAGACCGTTCGGTAAGATTTGCAGAGCTTCTGAGCGAAACCTCTCTGAACCGTATCGAGCAACTTACGCACCCCGATCTTCCTGGCTGCGGGCGCCCACACAGCAGACGCGTATAAGATTATAGGCTCTATAGTAGCCGTGTAAATTATCCGAATGACGTCAGTGTGCAATCCCCAGTCTACCTTAGCAGCCTTGGACAGCTGTTTATAGATATCCAAGGCTTTCCGGCACTGTAACGCTACGTGCGTGTTGAAGGTCAGTCGGTCGTCGATAGTCAGTCCTAAAATCTTGACCTCCCGTGACATACCAACGCTGACCCCCCCCCCCATGCTCAGCTGTGGGGTGTCATACTTGAGTTTTTTGGTTAAAACCATTGCGCAAGTTTTATGCGGCGCAAACTTCAACTTATTTCTGACACCCCACTGCTGAACGTAGGCGAGCGCTGCGTTCGCACGCCTCGAGACGTCAAGACCAGTGTCTCCGTCGAAAACCATGACGACGTCATCCGCGAAGGCCTGCACATACACGCCCATCTTCTCCAATTCTCGCAGCAGAGGATCCAGTAGAAGGTCCCATAGGATGGGACCACCGATTGACCCCTGCACGCAACCTTTGTTGGTGCTCCTCGTGCATTCTTCCCCGGCGTATCTTACACTGACTATTCTGCTGTCGAGATAGCTGTCCAGTAGCCTCCTGATGTTAACCGGACACTTTTCCTCAGCCAGACGGTTTCGGATAGTCGGCCACCAGGCGCTGTCGAAGGCCCCCTCTATATCCAATGACACTAGGGTAACTAGCTTTTTCTGCTTAATCAGACCCTCGATTCGGTGTATTAGAGTATAGAGGGCGTCCTCGGTGCTCTTCTGGGGCATGAAACCAAACTGACGAGTACTAATCTTCGGTACAATATGCCATTTAATCCTTGCTACTGTCATCTTCTCCAGGACCTTCCCCAAAACCGGCAACAGACCAATAGGCCTGTAAGCTTTGGGGTTCGTGTAATCGTCCTTGCCCGGTTTTCTCAGGACTACCACGGTTGCCTGCTTCCAGATGTCCGGAAAGTGACCTATCTCTAGGCACTTGTTGAATAGGGCAAGGGATGCGTCCAGGTCCTGGTAGAGAGCTCTGCTGCAGATATCTGCTGTGAAGCCATCCGCTCCCGGGGCCTTCTTGGGATTGAAACTGCCCGCCGCGGTCTTAAGCTCTAGCAGTGTAAACGGAGGGTCATGAATTTCATCATGTTGCCACTCGTTTACCCGTTTTGCCGCTTCTCTAGCGCGGCGATGGTCTTCATTGTCAGTTTCCTCCAGGTCTTGTGGGTAGAACGTCTCCGCAAGTAAGATCGCCGACTCTCTTGGGTTCAGAAATGCACCATCTTTGGTTAGGGTCAAGTCTTCCTGTCTCCTGGTGGTCCTTCGTATGACTCGGTATATACCGTCCCACACACCCTCCTTGTCCTGTCTTCTACAGAACTCCTTCCAACTTTCTATTTGGGCTTTCTTGGCTTGGCACTCATATTCTTCTTTCTTTTTCAGGTACTCAGTTACCACTATTTCTTTGCGGTATGGTGCCGCGTTCTTGATCTTTCGCCTGAAGGTAGTGGCAACTTTCTTCAGCCTTGCGAGCTCATCATTCCACCATGGGACCTCGAGTACTTCTGTACTCTTCTTGATAGGCATGCTGGTTTTGCATGCTTCGGTAATAGACTCTGTAAATTTTATTATAGTCTCTTCTAAGTCCGATTTCGTGTTGATGCTTACAATTGACTCTTTATTGAAATTATTAATTAATTTTTGTTCCGAAAGAGTGTTATTAAATAGATCCCATTTTGCCTTCTTGGTGTTGTAAAGCCTTGTGGTTCTCTGTACCCTGAGGCCTCTACTCTTGCGGAGTTTAATATCGAGTAGGATGGCATTGTGGTCCGAGCTCGTCATCTCCTGGTCTACCCTCCAGTTGTCTACCAATTCCAGTAGATCTTCTGAACAGGCTGTTATGTCTACGAAACTGGAGTACGCCCTGTTACCTCTCACGGTATCGAACGTTGGCGTATCACCTCTATTGAGTACCTGTAGACCAGACTCTTCCAGGGTACCGGACATCTCAACTCCCCTGTGGTCTTCTATGGTGCTTCCCCACCAGCTACTCTTGGCGTTACTATCGCCTCCAATGAGCAGTCCTGTTGAGCCCAGCTCCTCTCTGATGTTTCTGATCTGATCCAGGTATGGCCCTATGGGTTGGTCTGGCTCGAAGTAGAAAGACACCACCGCGATTTCCCAAGTGGAGGTTCGGATCCTCACTACAACGATATTGTTGGTCGTGAGTTTCGGGCACTGGATGACGTCAAGACTGTCGTCGAAGACGACAATAGCCGCCTTCACAGTCCCATCTACTACTGCTGCACACTGGAAGACTCTCGCCCCACGATAATCCTTCATTCTCCTCACCCCACCCACGTACGGCTCCTGGATCAGAGCAAATGCGAGTTTTCGCTTACTGGCCTCTATGACGAGTTCCGTGGTCGCCAGCTCTTTCCTCTGGAGGTTCGCCTGGGCTACTGCATATTTACTGGTTGGGCTGCCTGCCCCGGAGCGACTTGTGACCACCTTAGCAATATGCAACTTTTGCTCTGGCTAGGGCTTCCCACCTCCTACGTACCGGGCATTCAGAGCTAAAAGCATTATGCTGTGCGTTTTCTAATTTGGCGGCCATACAGTTGCAGCAAGTCGGCGGTGCTGCTGCTAGATAGTCAGCACACTGCGCTCTCATGTGCGGGCCACCGCAATGGCTACACTTTGGGAGGGCGTCCTTGCAGAACCGCCTGCCGTGTCCATACGCTAAGCACATGGAACACTGCACAAGCGGGGACTGGTCTGCAACCTGAATTCTCTGCATATCTATATGCACAAACTCCCTATCCATTATGCGATTATAGATTTGTGGGGACACCCTCAGCGCAATGTGGTTCGTGAGTGGGTTCCTAGCCCGTTTTCTAAATCTGACTTCAACTCGGTCGTCCTTCTTGTCGAGGCCGCGAAACACCTCCACATTCTGGTTTCTCAAGGCTACAAGGACATCTTCGTTAGTGTTATATGATAACACGTCCTTGAGAACCAGCATGGGATCCTGGTTCTTCATGTCCTCGACAACAAGTCCACCGTCCGCACTCTCAAGTCGCTCCTTTACTTTCCTCCTTTCTTCCTCCGTTCTGCATCCTATTAAGACCTTCTTATCCTTCACTTTCCTCACCCTCTCCACCGTTACCCAGCCGTCCTTTGCGTTCACCGCTTTTCTCACTTCGTTCATCACCTGGTCGCTAGTGTGGCTGTCATCTTTGGATGTGATCACGACTGAGTGTAAAGAGCTCTTGTCGGACACGTACCTCCTAGATGGAGCCGCTGCCACACTCGCGTATGAGACGGTTTGTGAGGTTGCTTGTGACGCGACGACTTCCCTTAGCTTTTCTAATTCGTCTGTTGTTTTGTCAATTTTTGCGCTTTGTTCCCTTATCATATTTATTAATTCTTCCCCCTCCTTTCCTGATATTATTCCCTTTTCTCCCCTTTCCCCCGACTGTATATTTTTATCCCCTTTTTCTTGTACACTACTGGTTGGTATTTTGTTTACAGCCTCTGCTGTGCTGTCTTTAACGAGCTGGTAGAGTTGTTCCACTGCCAGAGTGATGCCCGCCTTTAGATCTGACTTCAAATTCCGCGATTCACTCAAATGAGTCTTCGCCCTCTGAAGCCAGATCCGGGCCTCTTTCACTCTGTCAGTAGATACTCCTGGAACCAGCTTTGGTGACCCGCCCAAGGCATCCACGGGTCCTCCGCGCTTTGCCATCTTGTCTATGGACGAGGTGGCTTTATGTGCTGTATTGGTCATCGGTGCCTGTAACAGCTTCTTCGGTGAGACTGTTGCAGTGGCAGAGGTTGAGGGAGCTGCTTTTCCGTAGCTTTTGCTGCTCTCCCACTCTCCAATGCTCTTGCGAACGTTGTGAGCTTGCGTCAGATGTTTTGGAGAAGGTCCTGCCTTTTCCGTATCAGTTGGAGAGTTGGACTTTGAGTCCGTAGCAGTCATCTTGCGGGGTGTATGTGTAATTGGCATGTCACCAATGTCGTCGGTAGGTAGGTAAGTCAGTCAATAAAATAGTAATTCTACTAGCCCTGTAAAGGGGGGTCTTAGTCGGTAAAAATGTAAATACTTTTTATGCTATCCCTGTAAAGAGGAGATAGTAAAATAAAATAGTAAAATAAATGTAATAGATATATAAATATTGTGTTAGTGTCAGTTGTCAGTGTTAAGTTATCAGTCGTCAGAGTTGCACACAGACGTCACTCGCTGTCTCCTATAAAGGGTAAATAAACCTAAATCCAATCAGCAGGTGTAACCTGTATTGTACGATGTCAACCAACACACAACAATAATATACAGTTTCTCTTAAGGCGACTGTTGTGCGCGTACTAATAAAGTCAAAGTTGAAACATAAACAATAAAAAAAAAAACCGGCCAAGTGCGAGTCAGACTCGCGCACCGAGGGTTCCGTACAAACCTGTACGTTTGCTGGGTCAGCTAGTAAGTTTATGATTATTAAAAAAAATATACTATGTGATGTAACTAAAAATTTAAGATTTTCGGAATTTTTCCTATATATGTACTTTATAACGTTGCTTCATGCCAAATTTCAAGATTCCAGGTCGTCTGGAAGTATCCCTTAGGTTTTGATTCCCTTGCGAGTAGTTGCGAGTTTCAAAATATGCGGCTTTAATTGCTGTATCTTTTGATTGCGTTGACGTAGAAGTTTGATTTTGTTACAGCTTAAAGATATTATAGACTTGAGTATTTGTTAAGAATTTCAATATAATACCACTACGCGTTCATGAGTAAAGGGGTAATAAGTTTAAAATTATTAAAAATATTTTTATTATATGATGTAACTAAAAATTTATGCTTTTCGCAATTTTTCCTTTATCTGTGTTATAAGACGTTGCTTCGTACCAAATTTCAAGATTCTGAGTTCACGGGAAGTACCCTGTAGGTTTTGATTCCCTTGCGAGTAGTGGCGAGTTTCAAAATATGCGGTTTTAATTCCTGTTTCTTTTGATTGCGTTGACATAGAAGTTTGATTTTGTTACAGCTTAAAGGTATTATAGATTTGAGTATTTGATATGAATTTCAATATAATACCACTACGCGTTCATGAGGAAAGGGGTAGTAAGTTTAAAATTATTAAAAATATTTTTATTATATGATATAACTAAAAATGTATACTTTTCGCAATTTTTCCTATATCTCTGCTATAAGACGTTGCTTCATACCAAATTTCAAGATTCTGAGTTCACGGGAAGTACCCTGTAGGTTTTGATTCCCTTGCGAGTGTCGAAAATTTGCGGCATAAACGGGAGTATCTTTTGATCGCGTTGACTTAGAAGTTTGATTTTTTCACAGCTCCAAGAGACCATAGACTTGAGTATTTGATATGAATTTCAGCTTGATACCTCCACGCGTTCCTGAGAAAAAAGGTCTTGACAGACAGACAGACAGACAGACAGACAGACAGACGGACAACAAAGTGATCCTATAAGGGTTCCGTTTTTACCTTTTGAGGTACGGAACCCTAAAAATTAAATAAAACAGGGTTAAACGCTGATGCTGATGAAAAATCTTAACTAATTTTGGCTCTGCTCTATATGTAGAGCCTGGCTGTCAAAAACCTGTTTAGTGGCACGAGAGGGTTCCACTCTGTCCAATTCAGTCGAAAAAATGTTACTCTACCACTTTTCTATCTTTGCTCTGTGTAGAGGTGTCTCCTCTCACACCTCTACCACTGATAGCCCTTGCCTAATCAGTGACTTCAGTCGAAATCCCGTCCCGCCAGGACGTCTGGGAGTGGAGATATGTCGAATCAAAACTTTTCAAGATGGCGGCCAAAATGGTCGACCAAAGCTTTGAAAATTCGTAGTTTCGCTATCCGTTGCCCCAGAGAGCCGCGATTTCCACTAGAGTGCTGCTCGCAATTAGCTCTATCGACCTGTTTGGATAACTTCACGAAATAGAGTCAATTTTCAATTTTTAGTTTTTTTTTTTTGTCTCTAACAGGTTGCGCCAGTTCGTCCGATGCCAATAGTGGCAGCGCGGTCTTTCCACGTCAACGTTATCAGGAGTTACGGAGTTACGGCCGCTTTTCCATAAACAAAATGGCGGACCAATATGGCGGCCGTAACTTTAGTCTCTTATAACTTCCGACCTATTAATCGGAGAGAGGAGTGCAAGGGCTTGTTGAAATCGGCTCGTTGAGCTCCTCAGTATGGGCTCATTAGATATTTTGTGTAGAGTTCCAAACTTGTTTTTTGATCTCTACCCAAATCCAGTCCCCCTCGAAGAACTGGGGTCCGGTTGTGCAACTTGCCGTCACTATCCCCTTTGTCAATTTCTCACCCCAGAACTCTACTTTTTTCTCTGCTCTAAGTAGAGAAGATAGATGTAGGCAAAAGTTGTAGAGCTCGATAACCTACGCTGTTAGAAAAAAACCCCGTCAAAATTGACCCAATGGTTACCGAGATAATGTTTTTTTTTTTAAATTTCTAAATTTATGTTCACGTAATTTGAAACCGAAAATGACCCCCCTGAATTTTGAAGCTAATTTTTTTGAAATTATAGAAACTAATAGATTCTATCTAAAAAATAGGTTCTGCGGTGAGAAAAGTCCAATATCACCCTTATTTTCTGTAAAACCACCCCTTGTATTTTTATACTTTTAGGATTCCTTCTAATCTAAAGTATTACAATAAGTCCTTGAATATGAAACCCAAAATTATCAAAACACTTAAAACTAATTACTAATTACATTCCCTACAATTTAGTGATTTTACTTTTAAAAAATATTTATAAATTAGTGTATATATCTATTTATGAAAATAATTTTGTCAATTTTTCTAAATTTTTACGTATTTTTCTAATAAATTCTTATTTCAGTACTTTTCCTAAAATAAAAAAGATGATTATTATTACTTTAAATACTCTCTATCTGATTTATGCATCTCACCGATTTTAAATTTATTGCTTCTATTATTTTACGTACAATCAATTTTGGGGTGGTTTTTACCTGTCTCCAATAAAGGTTTTATATCTCAGCCCCTACTGGATTCGCGCGGACCTAATTTGTGGCGCCTTGTAGAGGGTAAATTTGTCTATTATATAGGCCTTAGGCCAGCCTCGCGACTTAAGTAGACCAAAAGTTATGGTTATCACCAAGTTGGTGATCCTAGGTTTTTGGTCTCTCAACCCTTCTTAAAAATCGAATAACACTATCTAAAAAATTTAAATACCAATAATATACTTAAAAACTACTCCCGACTGGTCCCAAATTTTTTCGGATTTTTCCGGGACGTTTTTCCCCAAGTTGTGATTTTCCCGATATTTTTCAGGTGGGCTATCTTCGAAACTAATCACGGGAAAAATCCGAAATTTCTAGAGCTTGTTAGGGTTAATATAAACTATTTTTAGACATTTTAAAAAGTTTAGGTCATCGATCGTTTTTCCGAGTTACAGCTACAGCTAGTTTTCCCTATTTTGTAAGGTCTATAACTCGTGATCCACTTAGCTTTTAGGGGTTGAAAAAGTTGCTCCCGGCTGCGTTCGAAGTTCTCCCGGCTGCCACGTCTTCAGATTTGTTTTACTGCTGCGGGGTCCTAACCACGTGACCACGTGGTTTCCGGAAATAACTTCGTAGTTTCGGCGTTTTCTTCCGGAAAAATCCGGAACTGGTCGCAAAAGATGCTCTTTCCAATTACGCTTCCCTATGCAATTCCACTTTGCACTGTTACAGATCTCGTTCAGGAGATATCACTCAAATCCCTTGAATTTGAGGTTATTTGAGGTTACAGTTCGCACAATTTTCCTCAATTTTGACAATTTTTCACTTTTTCGGGTAATTTCGTATAACACGCACAAAATCATAAACCTTCACGTTTTTCACAAGTTTCTAGCGTTAAATTTGCGTTTTTAGCGAATTTTTAAGCGCGGAGCTAGTAACTTTCGTGCCGATCAAGTCGAGAGGTGGCCCGGGACTCGGTTAGGTTAGGTTTTTTTTTTTTTTTTTTTTTTTTTTTTTTTTTTTTTTTTTTTTTTTTATTTACTAGCAGGGTGGAAAATCCTCATGGACGCCGCGACTGTCCCACGAATAGCACAGTCGCGGCAGTGCCGGACTCTTACCGGCTAAAAACCACTCCTGCTCACTACGATTCTAATTCCCCGGATATTGATCCAGGATTAAACTACAGGAGGGGGATCTTTCCTGTCCAAAATTTTTTTTTTTTTTTTTACAATTGGCCTAATGCCTGTTTTTATTTTATTTCTAAAACTTATCTACAAAATTTTAATTTTTACTCCTAATTATGTGTTACCTTTTAGGTTTACGGTTAATTACTTATCGTTAGTGACAACTTTCTTAACTTTCTTTAACTAAGTACTTTCATATCACAACTTTTATTAATCTAACAAATATTCAAAGTCAGACTACGACCAACAAAGCAAAACAATTAACACTACTTCTTAATCTAACAGTATGTTTAATCTACTTTATATCTATCTCTTTACCTTTAGCTCTATTTCTTTTGATCTTCTTATATTTATCTCTTTTTTCTGTCCTTTTATCTTTTTTTTTTTTTTGTTTTTTCCCTTTTTTCTTTTTTTTTTTTCCTTTTTTTCCATATTTATTTTTCTTCTACATTTGTGATCTACAAATAAACTTCTTCTTCTTCGTCTTATTCTTAAATTAATTTACTGCACTTGTTTTCTACTTTAATTACTTATCTAAAATTTACATTTTGCCAAGGTTTATATATACTTAAATATATAATTTAGCAAACTTATGTAACTAATTCTTATTTCTATTATTTACTACAGTACATATTTCTGTGCAGTAGTTTATAAAACTTGTTGAGCTTCTTGAACCGGTAAACTTCACTTTAACACTTCTACTTGAGGCAGTGAAGCATATTTGCTGCCTGTTATAGTTGTTTTGGAGGTGCTTCCATTGATCAAGGCGGCAAGACCTGGTGATATGGGAATACGGGCTTTAGGTCGGCTTGAGCCTATACAGAAACTAATGCCCAACTTTTCCTCTTCCCTGTTCATAAACAGGGCGACACCTCGCAGTCTGATGCCTGGTAATCCGTCTCCTCCACATGCCAGAAATTGTGTTATGGGCATGCATGTGGCCTGTATTGTCTGTGTGAGTGCTGTGTGTGGCATGTTTTGCATCGTTGCTGTTTGTGTGGTGGTTGCAGTGATTGTTTGTGTGGTGGTTGAAGTTGTTGTTTGCGTGGACGCGACTGTTCGAGCAGATGGTGGTCGGTTTCGACTTCGGAAGGAAGCGTCCGTTTTGTTTGCCCCTGCCGCGACGATGGCGACTTTGCTCGCGAATGCCAAGAATAGTGTTCTGGTGGTCGGTCTTCCCATAATGGTGTGGACCGTGGACTGGCTTAGCTGGATTTGGATCTTTACTTCCAGCTCCATCCTGTCATGACTGAACCTCGGACATTCGAAAAGCAGATGCCACACTGTTTCCTCGCAGCTGGGGTCACAGACGCACGAGGGACTATCTTTGAGATGAAAGCGATGGAGATACGCTGAGAACCCTCCATGTCCTGTTAGGATTTGTACATGAACTGGTAAGAGAACTACGTCTCTGAGTGTCCTTTTCGCCGCAAGGACGTCTGGGAAAAACACTTTTGTGACCGCTCCTGTACTTGAGGATTCGTATCGCGCTTGCCACTTCTTTATAGTCCCTTCCCGTATCTTCTTTCTCACGAACGATACGGGTACCTTGTTGTAGTCTGGAGATTCTTTAGTTAGTGCAGCTTCCTTGGCCAACTCGTCTGCTCTTTCATTTCCGGCGGTTCCCACATGGGCCTTAAGCCAAAAGAACCTCACATCTCTACCCTCCTCTCTGATCTCGCGGATGTATCTTTTAATTTGGAGCGCCAAGTGGTGAGTGACAGACGGGCTCCACAGCAAATCAAGCGATGATCTTGAGTCACTTAAGATGCTTACAGAGGCCGCCGTAGATTCTCTTGCCATCTTGACAGCTTGGAAGAGAGCGTACATTTCTGATTGGAAGACCGTGTTGTGAGACTCTAGGCCAAAAGTTTTGAATTCAAACTCTTTTCCGTTTTCCCACCAAGTTAGGGCAGCTCCAACTTTTCCCTCTATCTTGCTGCCATCGGTGTATATTTGGGGACCAATTACTTGATGGGTTTCCAGAGTTTCAGGAGTCCAATCCTCCAGACGTACGTACTCTGTTGTTGTGAGTAGCGCTGGGTGGGGGCATTGGGAGTGATTCACTTTGTACTCCAGCTCACGACCTGGCGGTATGAATTCTCGGGAATATCCCTTTCTGACCTTGAAGAGAGTTGCGGCCTCGATTACCCGTAGATCTAGGGGGAGTTGGCCTGACAGGATAAGTGCCGATGTGAGGGATACCGTGCGGTATGCTTTGCAGATCTTCTGCGCAAAACCTCTCTGCAGTGAATCAAACTGATTTCTTGTCATCAGTTTCTCAGCTGCGGGAGCCCATGCACTCGCTGCATACATCACGATGGGCTCTATCACCGACACGTATATTGTCCTTATGATCTCTCTGTTGAGACCCCAAGTCACCTTTGCTGCGCATGCCAACTGTTTATAGATGTCTACAGCCTTTTTACAGGTCGCAGACACGTGCGCATTGAAGGTTAGCTTAGAGTCTATCGTAAGGCCTAGTATCTTGACCTCTTGGACTAGGTTCAGCGGCGTGCCCGACATATGTAGTACCGGAACATCGTATTTAAGCTTTTTCGTTAACACCATCGCATTGGTTTTATGCTCGGCGAAACGTAGCTTGTTTTTGACGCCCCATTCCGATACTATGCGTAAGGTGTCGTTGGCCGATTGCTGCAGAGGACCGGTTGTGAAGTCTGAGAAAACAAGGACAACGTCGTCCGCGAAGGCTTGGCAATATACCCCCACACCAGCCATCTCGTGAAGGAGTGGGTCTAGGACTAGGTTCCAAAAGGGCGGTCCAGTAATGGATCCCTGGACGCATCCTTTCGTGGTAACCTTCTCGCTAATCGCTCTGGCATAATTGACCCTGACATTGCGGTCCTCCAAATATGAGGTGACGAGAGCGTAGAGATTTTCGGGGCAGTTCCTATCCACCATCTGTTTTTTAAGTGCTGGCCACCATGCATTGTCAAAGGCCCCCTCTATGTCCAATGATATCAAAAGCACGATCTTTTTGGCTTTGATTTCAGTTCTTAAGTGTTCCACTAGAGCATAGAGGGCGTCCTCGGTCCCGCGCTGCGGCATGAAACCGTACTGGTTTGTGTTTAGTGTTGGGAGGAGGTGCCACTGGAGTCTACCCACTAGGAGTTTCTCAACGATTTTCCCCAGGACCGAGAGTAAACCTATTGGCCTGTATGACTTTGGGTTGGTGTAGTCATCTTTTCCAGGCTTGCGTAATATGCACACATGGGCGACCTTCCACTGTTTCGGGAAGTATGACAGCGTCAGACATCGGTTGGCTATCGCTAAAAACACCTCCCTGTCACAGTTTATTGCCGCTGTGCATATGTCCGCTGTTAATCCGTCGGGACCGGGTGCTTTTTTCGGATTTTGATTTTGAAGAACCATTTCCAGCTCCGCGATCGTAAAAAGAGGATCGTCAGCGGACAGTCCTTGAGGGCTCCTTTCTTCTGCTAGCCTCCTCAGACTTGTGTGGTAAGGTTGTTCGGCTTCTGTTGAGTCGTCAGGGTAAAAGGTTTTTGCCAGAAGATCCGCGGATTGCTCTGGACTGAGTGTTTCACCTGCGGTATTCCTCAAGAGCGAGTCGTCCTGTCTTCTGGCTGTCTTCCTTAGTACCCTATAGATGCCGTCCCACATACTTTCTCGGTCCTGCTTCGAGCAAAACTCTTTCCAATTGGCTGTGGCTGCTGCCGTCGCTGCTGTGGTATATGTATCTTTAGCCAACACATAATCTTGGATGACAAAGTGTCTCCGGCTTGGAGCTGCATTTCGAATCCTTCTCTTCTTTGTCAATGCCTCTTTTTTAAGCTTGTCCAAAGAAGGGGTCCACCATGGGGGCTTGCCATTATGTTTTGGCAACCCGAGTTTCGGGATCGATTCCTCGCATGAGTGGTGGATGTGGTTGACGTATTCTGTAATAAGTGACTCCAGATCCTCTGAGGTCGAAACGTTCGAGACTCTGACTGGTGTGATGTCATTGTCTGCTAAGCTGGTCTTGAAGTGCGCTCTGAAGTCGGACCACTTTGCCTTCTTTGTGTTGTAGATACGCGTCGAGATTGGCCTTAACTGTTCTAAGGCCTTTTCTAATCGTATCGAGAAGGTTATTGCGTTGTGGTCAGAAGTTGTGAGACTCCTTTCTACCCGCCACTCCTCGACCTTGCCTAGCAGCGACGAGCTGCATACTGTCACATCGACCATACTTGTATACCACCGGTCTCCCCTATACGTTTCGAACGTCGGCCCGGCGTTCGAAACGTATAGGCCGTTTGGCCCGTGTTAAGGATGTGGAGATCCCGCTCATTGAGGAATGAATTATATGTTGCCCCGCGATGGTTTTCAGAGACACTTCCCCACCACTGGCTCCAGGCATTTATGTCTCCTCCCACTATGATGTTGTAAGTATGTAGTTTGTGTATTATGTTGTGTGTATCGGAAAGATAGGGTTCGATTTCTTGGTCACCCTCAAAATAGACCGATAACACCCCAAAACTGACTTGGCCTACCTTTAGTAAGACGGCGGCGATATTCTCGGTTACAAGTTGAGGATCGTGGATGACCTCCAGATTGCTGCCGAAAACAACGATAGCCGCTTTTACTGGTTTTTGGCGATTGAGAGTGCACTGGATTACTTGCGTGCCGGGGCTTTGTTTCATCACACCTGTTCCTCCCACGTAGGGTTCTTGAACGAGTGCTACTGAAACCCCCTTTGCCTGAGCCACCATAAGAAGTTCTTCCGTAGCCAGTTTGGAGCGCTGAAGATTTGCTTGAATGAACTGTAATCTTGCTGTCGGTCTTGTTGTGTTTTGGGTGGTGACAGGTTGGTTAGTTTGATCTTGGTCGCCCTCAGCAGTAGGCAACGCGCGATCTTGATATACCATCCCATTTTTGGCGTTCCTGGCAGTCCTCGCTGAAAGCCGCGTGTGCCAAGTCTGCGCCAGTCCTGTGTGCTATCTTACAGTTTATGCAAGTGGGCTGTTTACCATCGGCTCGAGTCGAGCAGTCTCTTATGTTATGTGCTCCACTGCAGAAACCGCAGACTTCTTTGGCAGCTTTGCATAAGGACTTGTTGTGTCCATACCCAAAGCAATTTGTGCACTGGACTAGTGGGGACTGGTCCTCAATTGAGCATCGCTTGATGCCCACATGGACCTTTTGTGCCGCCGTGTAGCATTTCCAGAGTATCGGGGATAGCTCCAGAACAGGGTGGCATTCATGAGGGTTCCTTGCGCGTTTTCTATAGCGCACCCTTATGGTCTGTCCATCTACAGCGACATTTTGCAGAAGGTGTTTATTCTGCGCTTTTAGGAGATCGACAATTTCCCCGTCGCTGTAGCTGGACAGCACTCCCCTAATGCAGGTAAGAATGGTGCTAAAGGTGCTAATGGTTAGGTTAGGTTAGGTTAGGTTAGGTTAGGTTAGGTTTGGTTAGGTTAGGTTTGGTTTGGTTAGGTTTGGTTTTTTTTTTTTTTTTTTTTTTTTTTTTTTTTTTTTTTTTTTATGCTTCTACCTCCGACATGTATCGGAGCCTATGCTAGCTACTTTAATTTTCATTCATTCCAGTTCTCGCATGTATGCCTCTCGTACTTTCATTCCTCATACTGTATCTTTCTTGCATTCATCATCTCTTGTTCCTTTATGGGTGGGATTCCCAACTATAGCTATATATTCTCTAATCTTACTAAATAAATTTCCATTTTTATTTATTGGGTATTATTAAGGGAGTGGTAAACTGTTTTTTATTATTACATTTTACATTTTTCGCTTCCTTAAATTCCACAGTTTCTTTTACAATTTTATCTTATCTTTCACATATACTATATATTTCTAATTTTATTTTCTTGTATGTTATACATATAAATATTTCCATATACAAATGGATAGGACAGAAGGGAAACGGGAAGACAATTTTATTTCACTATTTTTGCTTAATCTAGGCTTAAATTCTAACAGTTCTTCTAGCACACATTATTTAACCTTTACAAAAAACGGAAGACCTTGATACAATCTTAATTATAATTATTCTAGACTTATTCTAATTTAAAAACTTATAATTATTTATTCAGTCCTATCTTACATTTATCTATTAAACAACTTTTATGGCTATGCTAAACTTAATATACTATACTATATTATGATAGCATATTTACTTATGCAGTTTTGTTTCTTGCAATTACTATTTGAGCGATATATTTGCTGTAATCTAGGAAAATCTCTCTATTTTTACTTTTTATAATATCTTTCAGATTATTGCGTGTTATTTTTGTATTTAACGCATGCTCGGCGTTGAAGCGGTGCCTGTCAAATTGAGGGCAGTCGAATAGTATGTGCGGGACCGTTTCACTTACATCTGGATCGCAGATACACGATGGACTCCCCTTGAGCTTGAAACGGTTCAAGTACTCGGAGAATCCACCGTGCCCCGTCATAATTTGCGTGTTTATGCTGCTTGTTCCTATCTTTCGGATTATCCCATGGGCTGTCCGGACATCTGGGAAAAATAATTTCGTAACAGATGCCGTGTCACCAGTTACGTATCTAAGGTTCCATTCGTCAAGCGTCGCCATACGTATGCTCCGCTTGACGTATGAGACCGGACACTGGTCGTAATCTGGTTTTCTTTTGGGATTTTCAGCGGCCTCCTTTGCTAACTGGTCGGCTCTTTCATTCCCCTGTAGCCCCACATGAGCTTTAATCCAGAACAAGGTTACAACCTTGTTCTGGCGGGATGCAGATCTAATGTTATCCCTAGCTTCTACAGCAAGAGGGTGGCGTGAACCGGGATTTGCTAATGTTTGTAGAGCCGCCATTGAGTCGCTGAAAATTCCAAAGGAAGACGCTTTAAGCTTGGTTACTTCCTTTGTTGCCCTTGCAATTGCCAGGAGTTCAGCCTGGTAAACCGTGCAGTAATTTGATAGGGCAAGTTTGAGGGCTTTGGTCTCAGCCTCACCATTCCATATGGACAGTGAGGCGCCGACCCCTCCTCCGATCTTGCTTCCGTCCGTAAAAATGCGGATGTCAAAACTGCACCTGTCTAGCTGTTCTTGGTTTACCAGGCTGTCGAACTTAAGGATGTCCCGTGCTGCAGGATGAGGGTCATCTGTTGCAGCGGCCATTTGCTCGACCTCCCTGTCCCCCAGTAATGTCTGGGGCACTCCCCTCTTGGCTTCATATAGACATGCCGCCTCACGAACTCTAATGTCGAGGGGGAGTAATCCAGACAGCACAAGTGCCGAGTTCAGGGAGACCGTGCGATATGCCTTGCACATCTTTTGAGCGACTCCACGCTGAACGGCCCCAAGTTGTCTTCTGATGCCCAACTTTTCAGCTGCCGGCGCCCAAACGCTTGCAGCGTAAAGTATTATGGGCTCTATTACCGCCACATACATCGTCCGTATTACTTCTGGGTGTAACCCCCAACTAACCTTTGCAGCTCTACACAGCTGCTTGTAGATCGCGATTGCCTTTCCACAAGCGAGTGAGACGTGTTTTTTGAAGGTTAGTTTTTCGTCAATCGTTACACCCAGAAGCTTCACTTCATTCGACATTTTAATGTCGATCCCCCCCATGCTCAGGCGTGGTGTGTCGTATTTCAATTTTTTGGTTATTACCATGGCAACTGTCTTATGTGGTGCAAATTTAAGTTTGTTCTCGACACCCCACGCCAGAACATGATTGAGAGCGGCATTGGCACATGCTTCTATCTCCAGCGCAGTCTCCCCGTCGAAGACTAGGACGATGTCGTCCGCAAACGCCTGGATGTACGTTCCCCTAGCCTCTGCTGCTTTTATGAGGGGGTCTAGGACCAGGTTCCAAAAAATTGGGCCCCCAATCGAGCCCTGTACACAGCCTTTATTGGTTGCCTTTTTATACACCTCCCCACCGTACCTGATTGAGACTTTGCGGTCTCTGAGGTAACTGTCGATGACCCGCCTAAGATCAATAGGACACTTTTCTTCCGCCAGTCGAATCCTTATTGCAGGCCACCACGCGCTATCGAATGCCCCCTCTATGTCCAAAGAAACTACTGTCACTATCCGTTTTTGGCCGAGCTTCCTGTGGACATGCTGCATGAGATTGTAGAGGGCATCCTCCGTGCTTTTCTGTGGCATGAACCCGTACTGACAGGTACTCATGTTCGGCAGAAGGTGAAACTTTAGGCGGGCCACCAGCATCTTTTCCAAGATTTTCCCCAATATAGGCAACAGGCCAATCGGCCTATATGATTTGGGGCTGGTATAGTTCGCTTTTCCAGGCTTTTTAAGAATCACGACGGTTGCCTCCTTCCAGGCAGTGGGGAAGCAGTGACATTCCAGGCACTTGTTAAGGAACCTTAAAAACAATTCCGGATCATTACCCACGGCGTGACGACAAATGTCTGCGGTAAAGCCGTCTGATCCTGGTGCTTTCTTCGGATTGAAAGACTCCATCGAATTTTTCAACTCAGCCATCGTAAAGGGTGGGTCACAAGGGTCATTTTGCTCGCCAGAATTTACGATTTCAGCCTTAACTCGAATGGATCGGTGATGTGCGTTGTCGCATTCTGTAAGGTCTTCCGGATAAAATGTTTCCGCTAGCAGTTTCACGGAACCTTTTGCATCCAGCACATCACCATTCTCTTCCAAGGGCAGGTCCTCCTCTCTACGCTGCGTCCTACCTATTACCCTATATATTCCCTCCCAGATCCCCTCCTTATCCTGTCTCCCACAGAATTCCTTCCAACTCTCGGTTTGAGCTTTGGCCACTTCTAACTCATACTCTTTTTTCTTTTTCAGGTACTCTTCTATGACCCTCGGCTTCCGGATTGGGGCGGCGCAGCGGATCCTACGCTTCATGGTGACGACGGTCTTCTTCATCTCAACGAGTCTCTCGGACCACCACGGCAAGGTAAGTTCTTCTTTAGTTTTTATAGTTGGTATAGTTTGTTTACATGCTTCATCTATTGCTTTGTAGAGGTTTTCTGTTGCTATATCTATTTGCTCTATGTTATGAATTTTTTCTATTTCTGTTTTAGTGAATTTATAGGTTATTTTCAACTGGCCAAGTTTCTCATGAAAATCGGACCAGTTCGCTTTTCTAGTGTTGTATTTACGGGTAGTTCGTTCAACTTTGACGCCCTTTGATTTTTGTAAGAAGATTTTGAACGTGATGCCGTTGTGATCCGAGCTCGTGAGTTCTTCGTCGACCCTCCAGTCGTCTATCATGTCCAAGATATCATTGGAGCAGGCGGTGATATCTACGTGACTACTGTATCGCTTTCCTCCCCGGATAGTGTCGAAGGTCGGAATTTCCCCTCTGTTAAGTATGTTCAGATTTAGCTCACCGAGAGTTCCTACCACCTCTTCCCCCCTAAGGTCAGCCGTTGGACTACCCCACCACATGCTTTTGGCGTTGGCGTCACCTCCAACAATCAGTTTTTTGGAATCGACTGCGCGCTCTATTTGTTTGAGGTGTTCTAAATAGTGCTCAATTGGCTGGTCTGGCTCAAAGTAAAAGGAGACAAGCGTGATCTCCCAAGCACTGGTCTGGATCCCCACCACAACGAAGTTGTTTGTGGTGAGTTTTGGGTACTGCTTGACTATGAAGTCACTGTTAAAGACAGCTATTGCTGCCTTAACAGTCCCATCTCCTGTACCAGTGTTTTGGAAGATCCTAACGCCCCTGTGACTCCTCATTACTTTCGCTCCACCCACATACGGTTCCTGAAGAAGTGCCAGTGCTATCCCACGTTCCGTGGCTTCTGTGAGAAGCTCATTGGTTGCTAGCTTCTTGCGTTGGAGGTTTGCCTGTATTGCTCCGTAGGGAGTATTTGCCTTGGAGGTGCTCTTAGCAGTAAGCAACGGTGGATCTAGCTATATCATCCCATTTCCTACGCAGTGGACAGTCATGGCTAAAAGCGTTGTGCTGTGTACCGTGCTCGACTTTTGCCTTCGTACAATTTCGGCAAACGGGTGGTACGCCTGAAAGCCAGTCCGGGCACTCTGATCTCATGTGGGGACCGCCGCAGTGGCCACATAGGTCTGCAGGCTCTTTGCAGAACCGCTTACCGTGTCCAAAGCCTAGGCAGCGGGTACACTGGACCAACGGGGTCTGATCTTCGACCCTGATGCGCTGGAGATCAATGTGGACGGTCCCAATGTCCACCGCTCGTCGCCAGATGGTGGGTGACACACCGATTATAACATGGCCAATATGTGGGTTCCTTGTTCTTCTTCGGTATCTCACCTCCACCCTGTCTTCCTCAGTGTCGAGGCCATCAAAAACACCCTGGTTCTGATTTCGTAACGCCTTAAGGATGTCTTCATTAGAGTTAACTACCAAAACGTTCCTTAAGATCAGAAGCGGATCCTTGTTTTTGACTTCCTCGACAGTGAGGTCAACACCTTCTTTCTGAAGTCGGTCTTTTATCTTGCCCCTTTCTTCTTCGGTTTGTAAGCCTATTATAACTTTCCTATCCTTGGCTTTCCTCACCCTTTCGACTTTTATCCACCCATCTTTTGCATTCACTGCTTTCCTAACTTTGTCGAGCACTTCATCACCTGTTTCCGTTTCATCCTTGGAGGTAACCACTACCGAGTGCAAAGTGTTTCGCCTTGGCATTACTTTTACACCCTGGGCTGAGGCCACACTCGCGTAGGTAACTCCCTGCTCAAGGAACTTTCTTTGGTGTTCAATTGAGTCCTTTAGCTCCTCCATCTTTTTATGGTTTTCCACCAAGAGGTTTGTTTGGTATTCAATTTTTTGTAAAATTGTAGCAGTATCAGAGTTATCGGAAGGAGTTTTGTCAACTGATTGAGGCTCTAGAAGCACGGGCCTTTCCCTAGTTATGTTTTGTTTAGCTAGTTTTAGCTCCAATTCGACTTCCTTAACTAGCTGGTAAAGCCGTTCCGCAGCTTCAGAGATACCGTTCTTGATCTCTGTCTTTGTATTCCTGGAGCTGTTTAGATGCAGTTTTGCTTTGACGAGGCAGGCCTTTGCTTCCGCAGTTCGGTCAGAATATTTAATGTTTGGCGGTGAGAGTGTGTCGACCGACTTCCTTATTTGTGTCACAGCCACACTCTCTTGCGTAAAAGCAAGTTTTGTTTTTATTTTTGCAGGGCCGGCCTGCGACGTCAGTTCAATTGCAGTGAGATCGGGGCTGCTGTTTGGGGCTTCCCAGTTCTCTATGCTGCGTCTAACATTTGAGGAAACAACTGCTCCAGGTTTAGGCGGTGACTTTTTGCCTCCGGCTGCTTTAAGCGGAGTTCTATGGCCAAACATGTTGGAGAGTATGCGTCAAGTAATAAAATACGTCAATAGGGACAGTAAAGTAAAGATAAAATAATGTGTAAAATAAAAAGGAAAAGGATGTGCGCACAAAATAATAATAATAATAAAAAAAAAAAAACAAAACCGCACAAGTACTAATAGCTAAAATAGTTTTTACAAACAAACTTTGTAAAAATTTGTCTCTACTTGAGCTCTACCCTAAGAAGCCTGATTATGGGTAGCGGTCAGGGGCCCTGTGTTGATCTAAAAGTCAATTTTTACTGACAGACCCTGTTTTTGCTGACTTCTCTTATATGGCTCTATGTAGAGTCGATCCAATATAATAACTGCATAGAGCCCACCAAACCCGTTCTAACAAACCCAAACACGAGGTAACTAGCTCCAAGGGTTCCGGAGCAATTCAAGTTCAAAAAATTTGGTTTTTATCCAAGATGGCAGCCAAAATATGGTTAAAATTGGTTTTCTCCGTAGCCAATGAACCGAAACCCCCCGTGCTTAGGCTTGTTTTACTGCGCTCGACAAGATCCATGCAGTGGTATACTTTTCAGGCTGAAAAATTTTTTCCCCCCTGAAAACGCCTGAAAGCCAACCCACTCGCAAGACAAGTTTAAGACGATTCTCACAGAGAAAACCCCACTGCTCTGCGACCCTCCGTTGCGAAGATATAGGTGTTTGTATTATAACAAGATGGCGGCACAACTGTCAAAGTCAAACTTTGGCAGGTAATATCTCCGTTTCAGATGGTCGCAAACCCAGCAAGTTTGAACTCTCCTATCCTGGCCTGAGCTCGCCTATCTACTGAAACCGTTTTCAGGACCCTGTAATTTTATTGGCTCAAAACTGCCTGAAAGATGCAGGATAAGGAAGGCAAGGAACCCCTGTGTCTAAAATCAAAATCCGCAACCTCCTACGACTCCTGGTTCAGGAGTTATTGCGGTTCGAAGTCAAACAAGATGGCCGCCGAACTGTCAAAAGTCAGGTTTAAAGGCCCGTAATTTCGGAACCCTTCGTCGGAGAAAGTTCGGGTTTTGGATGTACAGCTCGGCGTCACTTCGAGTATATCCTGAAAACCGTTTCAGCGAAGAAAAACTTTTCAGGTCAAAAGCTCCTGAAACCTAACTATGGCCAAAGTTCATAAAACGTCTCAACTTAAGGCGAAAAACCGAGTGCAATCGGCCCGGTAGTTCCTGAGATATAGCGAGTTGAAATTTTGAACCCAAAAAACCAAAATGGTGGAATTTAACAAAATTCTCAGTTTTGAAGATAATTAGCCTGTGTTTGGGCTTAAATGGGTCGCAATAGACGTATTGGACCCTGTCCCGAAGTCAAAATTTGTTATTTCCTGTTAGATTTGGAATAAATGCCTAAAAATAGAAAAAAATCGATATCTCAGGATCCACTACACATAAAATTTTGGCAAAAATGGCAAAAAATAGGAAAAATCATGTACTATATGGACAAAAAACATAATATACTAAAACTAAATAGTAACACAGATTTTTTTTTTGAAAAAGTGAATTATTTATAAAATTAATTATATTTTGGAAACTGTTAACTTAAAAAATCTGAAATTCACAATTTGTGTTCCACTAATAAGCGCGCCAACAACTGCAGTTGAAAATTTTCAAAAAGTAGCTTATATCCGGAGATATTAGGGTCAAATTTTATAGATTTCTAAGTCCTTGTAAAAATCGGATATAATAGGTACGATAAAAATACTTGCAGTACCAGTCTTGAGTATAAAGGAAGATTACAGCTGCGAAGTTTCAGTCGCCTGGCTCTGCGTTTTCACTGCTTTCAGCTCCACGTGGTTTTCGTTTTTCGTGAATAACTCTAAGTGATTTGGGTTTTTCAGGCTACTGGGTCGTCCGGACGGTGTACGGTAGCTACCCCCCACCTTTTTTCCAATAAAACAGGTAGGTCGTCGATCTTAATTCCGCAGCGTTTGTGATTGAAGATTTTTCTTCTGAACTTAACCTCAATTTATGAGGTTTTTTCAGGTTTTCACACTGGTGCACTGCAATCCGAGTGTGAAAAATCACAGGGGCATGTAGGTTTCACTTTGCCCAGCACAAAGACACCTCACTCGTCAAAATCGGACAACTTTATACCGGTTTTTGGATTTTTTATTTACGGAGCGTCACCAAAAACGATCCGACCGCCACGAGGGTTGGGGGGATACGGTTAGGTTAGGTTAGGTTAGGTTAGGTTAGGTTAGGTTAGGTTAGGTTAGGTTAGGTTAGGTTAGGTTAGGTTAGGTTAGGTTAGGTTAGGTTAGGTTAGGTTAGGTTAGGTTAGGTTAGGTTAGGTTAGGTTTTTTTTTTTTTTTTTTTTTTTTTCAATTCTATTCTACCGCAGACGTGGTAGTCCGCGCTGTTGTTTGAATGTTTTTATTATTTGATTTAAATATTTCTATTTGCTGTTGTGGTGCTCCCGTGTTGGACACACATTTTCCTTACTTCTATTTATTACTAATAATATTATTATTTTGTACTTGTCTAGTCTACTCCTATAAACATTTCTATATTACATACAAAAATATTCCAGTGCAAACTTTTCAAGTTTTTTTTTTTTTTTTTTTTTTATTATTGTTCAAATCAAATTATGCATAATAAAAGTAATCTAAAGCTTATGTCTAGGTGAGTCCATCTATATATATGTATCTTTTTTTTTTTTTCTTTTTTTTTTCTTTTTATTTTGTTTTTTTTTTTTTTTTTTTTTTTTTCTCTTATTTTTATTTTAAGCATGTATTTACATTTTTTTTTTTTCTTTTTTTAATATTTCACACAGGCATTACAATTGTTCTTAATCATATCTAATATTCCTATTCTAAAACTTATTGTACACATCGTTTTTGCATGTGGCTTCTTATGCTATTTTAAGTTATAAAATATAAGTTAACAGGTATAGGACCTCATGGCAGCGCGAGCCGACCAGTTCCGATACTTGGCATCCGTTTACGGACACGACGAACGCATCTGCGTCGTTTAGCTCAACCGTATCTTAGGGAACTCTGCGACCAGACGCGCAGCGCCACCATCGACGGGACCTCTACGTGAGTTTGTCAGACTCGCGCTGCCATGAAGTTTTACATTTCTATTTATCTTTGCAGGGTTTACAGACACAGTTATGGTCTAGGCGGGGACAGGAATCCGAATAGGAGTTGGAATGGGGTTTTGTTTTTATTGGGGTTTTCTGACCAGAGATTTCGCCAGCCCAAGCAGAGCATCTACAACGGCTGAGTCTCGATGCTGCATAGCCGTCTTTAAATTGTAATCGACGACCGTTTTAGTCGACGCATCCATTGCTCTCTTTACAAGGCGGCCCGTTGCGTCATCGGTGTCGTCGGAGTAATAGACACAGCTGACAGTATGTCTTGACACCGCCACCACCGCGTGGGAGATGCTGTCGTGGACTTGGAGCCTCCTGGATTTGGTATTTATGATGATAACACTGTCGTAGGTCAGCCCCTGAGCTTCGTGTATAGTTAACGTGCGCGACCCTTCACCGGACCCGTATCCCTGGCTGATAAGAGAAGTTTTCTCATCTTGCGTGTGAACCAGGAATAGGGTATCTCGGGCAGTGCCCGAAATTTGCGCTCCTGTGTAACCTTTCACTTGCAGGGAGTGAACCCGCGACAGCGACGACTTGGAGGAGTATATACCGGAGTATATCTCACTCAGTGTGAACGCCACATCCATTGGGTTGCGATGTGTGCAAAGTAGCTCCTGGGTGATGCCAGCCACCAGGTTTGGACGGGTATACCTTAATTCGAATAGGTTTTCTCTGTCCAAAAATGGGAGCTGGTTTATGTCTCCGACGAGGACAAGCTCACTTGCTCCAGACAACTTTACTGCCATAACTATGGCCCCAAAGTGGTTCATAAGAGCCTCATCTACCGTAAGACGGTAGCATTTCTGGTGGTTCTTGAACCCGTTTACTAAGATTGAAGCCATAGTGCGCACCTTTGACTTTACTCGATCTCCTAAACGGTGCGCAAGCTTTTCTCTTAGATCTTTGGCAGCTTCAGCCGTCGTAGTGGCTACGACGTCCTTCTCCTCGTCGAAGTGCTTTACCACCCATGTGGTTTTACCACAACCCGGCACTCCATTTACCCACCTGATATTGGGTATCGCCCAACATTCCTGCGATGCGGACGTTTCCGACGTTCCCGCAATGGACAGTGCCATTTCGAGAATCTTATCGTCTAGCATAACTTTGGTACATTTGGCGGTAACCACTATCGGGTCGTCTTCTGGTGTTTTAAATTTTATTTTGCCTAAGCGCTCCGATTCCTCCACGTCCAAGACAACAAAACCACACTTCGCGCTGTAGGCTGCCATGTACGACCCCATCATTTCCCCTTTGATGACTTGAGAATTGGTGTTGTCGTACACCGCTGCCTCTGCCTCCTCGAGCAGTACCTTCAGTAGGCCCTCTGTTTCTCTTTGGAAGGTCAGATGGATCTTTTTACATGTCATGAGATTGACCTCTCTAGTCGCTCTCACAACTGCAACGTACTCGAGGAAAGCACTCTTGATGTGATCTATAGTGCCTGAGTTTACTGCGAGGGTCGGCGGGCTGACATGCCCTTTGTCGGCTCTTGTTGGTGTAGGCTTCTGTGGTGTTGGTTCTTTTTCTTTTCTTTTGAAGAACCTCTCCACTGCCGTTTCCTGCCTTTGCGATGGCGATGCGCGGCTCGTGCTTGGGAGCAGTGCACTGAGAAAAGTGCCGATGGCTTTTAGGCGACTTTTCTTTTTGGCCCGATCCTCCGGGCTAGTTGTTTTATTCTGCTCCTTTGCAGCTTTCTCGGCGGCCGCCTTCTGCTGAACCCTTTCTGATCCGCTTTGAATGGTCGGGCTTGTTACGGGAGTAATCGAGGTGGCTGTTGGGTGTCTCGGGGCTTTAAGGAAACTTAGAGTTTCCCCTCTGTCCTCATAGACGACTATCTCGTGATGTTCTGAAGCTTTTAAACATCCGTAGCAGTCTGCGACGTTTCCTCTCTCCCCTCCGACCATCATCGCATCAACACTTATGGTACGGGCCGTGACTGCCGCGTATTCCCCTGCCTCTCTGATCTTTTGAAGCAGCGCGCTTGCCTGAGCGAATGGAGTCTCCTCTCTCCACTCTAATAGTGCGATCGTCTTTTTTTTCGATCGCAAAAGACGGCATCGGTGCGTGGCCACTTCTACTTGAGGCAGTGAAGCATATTTGCTGCCTGTTAAAGTTGTTTTGGAGGTGCTTCCATTGATCAAGGCGGCAAGACCTGGTGATATGGGAATACGGGCTTTAGGTCGGCTTGAGCCTATACAGAAACTAATGCCCAACTTTTCCTCTTCCCTGTTCATAAACAAGGCGACACCTCGCAGTCTGATGCCTGGTAATCCGTCTCCTCCACATGCCAGAAATTGTGTTATGGGCATGCATGTGGCCTGTATTGTCTGTGTAAGTGCTATGTGTGGAATGTTTTGCATCGTTGCTGTTTGTGTGGTGGTTTCAGTGATTGTTTGTGTGGTGGTTGAAGTTGTTGTTTGCGTGGACGCGACTATTCGAGCAGATGGTGGTCGGTTTCGACTTCGGAAGGAAGCGTCCGTTTTGTTTGCCCCTGCCGCGACGATGGCGACTTTGCTCGCGAATGCCAAAAATAGTGTTCTGGTGGTCGGTCTTCCCATAATGGTGTGGACCGTGGACTGGCTTAGCTGGATTTGGATCTTTACTTCCAGCTCCATCCTGTCATGACTGAACCTCGGACATTCGAAAAGCAGATGCCACACTGTTTCCTCGCAGCTGGGGTCACAGACGCACGAGGGACTATCTTTGAGATGAAAGCGATGGAGATACGCTGAGAACCCTCCATGTCCTGTTAGGATTTGTACATGAACTGGTAAGAGAACTACGTCTCTGAGTGTCCTTTTCGCCGCAAGGACGTCTGGGAAAAACACTTTTGTGACCGCTCCTGTACTTGAGGATTCGTATCGCGCTTGCCACTTCTTTATAGTCCCTTCCCGTATCTTCTTTCTCACGAACGATACGGGTACCTTGTTGTAGTCTGGAGATTCTTTAGTTAGTGCTGCTTCCTTGGCCAACTCGTCTGCTCTTTCATTTCCGGCGGTTCCCACATGGGCCTTAAGCCAAAAGAACCTCACATCTCTACCCTCCTCTCTGATCTCGCGGATGTATCTTTTAATTTGGAGCGCCAAGTGGTGAGTGACAGACGGGCTCCACAGCAAATCAAGCGATGATCTTGAGTATATCTATATCTACTTATGTATGAAAAAATTTCATCATTTTTACTATCTATTTCATATTAATCTAAAATGTTTGATATTATTTGTTCTTAACATTTCTATGTATTCTATTTACTTATTTCTACGTACTGTACGTACTTTTACATTACTATTTGCATCTCACTTTAAATCTCTTTACTTGGACTTTTCTTTAATCTTACTTTACATGGATGGGTTAGGGTTTTAAAAGGTTACTCTTACCTCTCTTTACTTTTTTTTTTTTTTTTTTTTTTTTTTTTTTTTTTTTTTTTTTTTTGTTTTCTTACTTTATATATTTTACTGCACTAAATCTACGTATACATCATTTAGCTAATTGTACAGTTTTGCTAATTTTTATATAAATTATTATATAATTTAACAAATGCTTATTTATCTACTTTTATTCCTATTGTTTACGATTTCACAAATGTGGATGCAGTAATTAATAAACTCATCGGTGCTTGACTTGCTGGTAAGTAAATCGCTTAGCTTATCGACAGTAATCTTTGTACCCAGTTGCTGCTCGAGGTCGAACCTTCGTGATGCGTGGGCGGGACAATCTACAAGGAGATGCATGACATCTTCGCTGGTATTGGGCTCACAGATGCATGATGGACTCTCCTTTAACTTGAAACGGTTCAGGTACTGGGAGAATCCACCATGCCCCGTGAGTATTTGGGTGAGTTTACCCTCAGGCTTGGCCTTGCGAACAAAGCGATAAGCCCCAATTGCATCGGGAAGGAAAACCTTTGTGACCGACGCCGTGTCCCCAGCCTTATAGCGACTGTTCCATGCTAACAAAGATGTTTGCCTTATAAGTCTTTTTACATGCGAAATGGGACACAGGTCGTAGTCCGGTTTCCTTTTCGATGCAAGAGCAGCTTGTTTGGCCAGATCGTCGGCGCGCTCGTTCCCGGGCAGGCCTGCGTGGGCCTTAACCCAGAACAAGGATACATCCTTGCCCTGGGACACGGCCTTCCGCAGGTTCTCCCTCGTCTCCACGGCCAGCGGGTGGAGAGACCAATGGTTAGCGACTGTCTCCAGTGCGGCTCTCGAATCGCTGTATAGACCAAAAGTCATCTCCCTCCGCTTGAGGATAACGCTCGTGGCTTTACATATGGCTAGGAGCTCCGCCTGGTAGACTGTGCAGTACGCGGACAGACTAAGCTTGATGTTCTGAATTTCAGCCTCACTATTCCATAAGGATAGCGCGGCCCCAACCTTTCCCTCAATCTTGCTGCCGTCGGTGAAGATTCGCACCTGCTGCACATTGTACCTGTCCACAAGGCTTTGGTCCACCAGTTGAGTAATTTCCATCGCCATATGTTCTGCCGGATGAGGAGCTTCTGCAAACCTTACCGGACGCTCTGTCTCTCTATCTCCCAGGTCAGGCAGGGGTGACCCTCTTTTTGCCTCGTACAATGCGGCTGCTTCTTGTATTCTGAGGTCAAGAGGTAGTATCCCCGCCAACACCAGTGCTGAGTGTAGAGAAACTGTACGGTACGATTTGCAGAGCTTCTGAGCGAAACCTCTCTGGACCGTGTCGAGCAACTTGCGCACCCCGATCTTCCTGGCTGCAGGCGCCCACACCGCGGATGCGTACATTAATATTGGCTCTATTGTAGCCGTGTAAATGATTTTGACGATGTCTGTGTGCAAACCCCAGTCCACCTTTGCAGCTTTAGCCAGCTGCTTGTATATGTCTAAGGCTTTCCGGCTTTGTAGCGAGACGTGTTTATTGAAAGTCAGTCGATCGTCAATGGTCAGTCCTAAGATCTTGACATCTCGCGATATGCCAACGCTGACTCCTCCCATGTTCAGCAGTGGGGTGTCGTACTTGAGTTTCTTGGTCAGGACCATTGCGCAAGTTTTGTGCGGCGCAAACTTCAACTTATTTCTGACTCCCCACTGCTGAACGTAGGCGAGCGCCACGTTTGCCTGCCTCGAGACGTCAAGTCCAGTGTCTCCGTCAAAGATCATGACTACGTCGTCAGCGAAAGCCTGCACATACACACCCATCCGTTCCAGTTCCCGCAGCAATGGGTCCAACAGAAGGTTCCACAGGATGGGACCACCGCTTGACCCCTGCACGCAACCTTTGTTGGTGCTCCTAGTGCATTCTTCCCCAGCGAATCTTACACTGACTTTTCTGCAGGCGAGATAGCTATCCAGTAGCCTCCTGATATTTACCGGACACTTTTCCTCAGCCAGTCGCATTCTGATAGCCGGCCACCATGCGCTGTCGAAGGCCCCCTCTATATCCAATGACACTAGGGTTACCAGCTTTTTA